>OZ030013.1:80781457-83388957 GCA_964023405.1 Apodemus agrarius
TTTCCTGTGTCCATGTGGCACACGGACGAAACGAGGCCCCTTTGCCTCACAGCCTGCAGAGGAAAACTGCAGTGACTCCTTTTTTTTTTTTTTTTTTTTTTTGTCCCATCTTTCCTCTTTTAGTTCAAGACAAACACATCTCTTTTGATTTTTGTCCAAATTGCTCAGCTCAGCACAGTTCCCCACCCCCACCCCCTTTTAGCCTTCCCATGAATAAGGGCTCTATACATTAAAAGCCTTTCTGCTTCTTAGGGGCTTTATTCTGAAGAGTGTTTCTATAGAAATGTCTTTGACTTGAAAGATCACGGATCACTTTTCAAACGCAAAATTGTCTTATCTGAAATACATTCCTAGCTGCGCTGAAAGGTATAATCAATGCCTTGATCACAGGGACAATCTCTATCAAAACGGCCTCAGATTCTGAACAGCCTAGGGGTACCGGAGGGAAGGCCTTTGCGGGTGTGAGGGTGTGGTCAGAGCCCAGCGCCCTTGTGGACCAGGCATGAAGGAAAGCGTCAGCCACCTGCCTTGAAATCCCTCTAATCCCTCCGGTGTTTTCAGCCTCAGGTAATTAACATATTTCTAGGTGCAGCCCCTGAGTTCAGTTGGTTCCTCTATGTACTGAGGAGCTGTAGCTTTCAGTGGCATTTCGAGAACTGAAACCAGTTAGCCAGGGGTCTTTGGCCGGTTAGAGCAACCCTCAAAATAAGTCGAAAGTTCAGTTCACCGTCCTCAGTGTCCCACTGCAAGGCCCAAGAAAGAGTGGCGGGCTCTTGGAAGCCAATGGAAAAACAAACTCAGACTTACCAGTGGTAAGATGTAGTTCTCGTCTCCTTACAGGATCCATGTCAGTGCAAGGTGTGTTTTGAACAATTAGTAATGCCTGATGCACTCCCTGTAGGTTAATGTTGACGTCTCACACATATCACACTCCACGGCAACATTCAATCATTTTGATTAAAGGTTTCACTGATAATTTTAGATCTGAAAGCATTCCTAAGAAGCAAGATAGAGCTAGCGTGTACCGTTTACCTCGTTCCCCAGTGGTAGCATTTTGTAAAACCCGACAATAAAATCATAGGCAGAGCATTACAGTGATAAAACCCTGCCATCTTGTTCAGATTCTTCAGCTCTACTTGCCGGGGTGTGGGTACTGCACACACTTAGACTGTTCCAGTTCCCCGTGTGGGTTCAGGTCCATTGTTTACTCTCACCCCCAACAAGGAGAGCCCTGCCTTTCCTTAGCCTCCTCCCTCCCGCTCCAGCAATTACTGTCCTCCGTTTCTAAAGTCTAGGCATTTCAAATATGGCATGCAGGTAAAATCATGTGATTTGTAGCCTTCAGGATTAACTTCTTTAAGAGCCTCAGCATAGCTCCCTGGCTAAGCATCCAAAAACAGTGACTTTTACCGTTGAGTTATAGTCTGTGATATCTATTCCCTCGTGAAGCATAGTTGGGCTGTTTCTGATGTTTTCCCGTTATGAACAGAGCTGCTGTGACCATGTATTCAGGTTCAGTACAAGATCCCCACGCTGATCTTTTTAGGGAGTAATAGGAGCTGTGCTTTCCACCCTGCCTTCCCGACAGCACGATCCTCCAACCGATGATGCTCTTAGGCCGTGCAGAGACTCGGGTCTTTCGCACCCTGTGCTTAATTTGTGTCTTGGCCTAGGAAAGCATAAAGGTTTTCTGTTGTTGTTTTTGTTGTTTGTTCTTTGTTGCTTGAAAAAAAGATTCAGTCTGTTCATTCTGGGCTATTTTATGGGCCAGAGGAAGTATTAGAAATTAAAAAGAAAAAACTATGCTCAGGCAGAGTGACTGCTTCCTACTCTGCCTACCCTTCTGTGTCTTCTTTGGGTCACATGAGTTCCCACTACTGATGCCCCATTGCATTCTGGCCATGTTTCCATGCTGGATTCCGCACCCTGTGGCCCCAGTTCCTCGAGAGCTTAACTCCTGTTTTAACCATCTCAATAACGTGGACTATATACCTAATAAACACTTCTTCAAGAATCATTTCTTAAGCCTGGCAACGTAGCACATACCTATAACCCCAGCACTTGGGAGGCTCAAACAAGAGAACTGTGAGTTTAAGGGTAGCCTGGGCTACTTTGTGAAACCTTGTCACAAACAAACCCCAACCAACCCACAAAGCAAAATAAAAGACTCTTTTGTTTTGTGTATTTTTGTGTGTAATAAGGTTCATATGCTATCTAAACTGTTTTCATTGAGTTAAACTGATATACACTACTGAAATCACTTTAGTATCTTTCATTTTTGACTCTATCATCTTAGATAGAGGACAAATCCATGCTTTGGAAACAAACAAGCTAGAGAGTGGCCTCATCTTTACCAGGATGAAGGCAATGGATTAAGCATCAAAGTGATGATGGAATCCAGTATTTCACCTGAGAAAAGTGAGGCTGAGAATTCCGTTCCCTGGGTTACGACAGAACCTACTTCAACTTGTAGCTCAGTTGTGGGATGATAGATATGTGATGTTTTAACAGACTCTGTGCTCTGAGGGTTGGGGTACTTAATGTCATTCTAATTTGGAGTTGTAGGAAGTGTGGTTTCAGCTACTCTGGGAGGCGGTACCACTAGAACAGCAGTGTCAGAAGTCTAGATCTTTCTTTTTCTCATCAGTGGTTTGAGGTTTTTGTTTTTTTATCTCATACTTCATGGTGATTGGCACACTCATGATATTGCTGCTGGGATTTCAGTTTATTGTGCTGCTTTGTGTGTGTTCAAGACGATTAAAGATACATACTTCTTTATACTTTATACACGTTCTTGTGTGTGTGTGTGTGTGTGTGTGTGTGTGTGTGTTTCTTTTTTGTTTTTTTGTTTTGTTTTGTTTTGTTTTATTAAGACAGGGTTTCTCTGTGCAGCCCTGGCTGTCCTGGAACTCACTTTGTAGACCAGGCTGGCCTCGACCTCAGAAATCCACCTGCCTCTGCTTCCCAAGTGCTGGGATTAAAGGCGTGCGCTACCACCGCCCGGCTTTATACATGTTCTTTATACAAGTACTTTGCATTTCAATAAAGCCAGACTGGGCTTTACTCACAGAAATAGGTTCAACTTTAAAATTTCTATCTGCTAAGGCAGACCAATGAAATGTGCAAACGATTATGTAATCATTTTTAAATCACTGACTTTGAATTTTCCTCATATATTGTCTACAGAGATTTCTAAGGTAACTGCATTTAACAGTTGTTAGTAAAACTGGGATGCTGTTACTTAAAATTGTCAAGTGACATCCTAAAATGTTAGAAAAATTAGGTTTTGGATAACATATAGTTATTGAGTTAGCCCATATACTTCTGTGTGATCTGCTGGCAAAGTTGTCTTTTTAAAACTTGACAGATCTCATTCTGAGGGGATCATTGACATTCCCCTATGCAAAGGCTACATGCAAATGAGCTCTTCTGTTCCTGACTCCTATTTTATTTTATTTTGGAGTCTCCTCACGAGTAGGCTACTGTGCTGTATTGCTTAAGAAGCAGCAGCAATTTATAGTTTAGTTGAAGCAAGTTCTTGTAATAATGACAGGCGCGGCGCAGCCCTAATCCATGGGGATCTATACAACATGGCGAACAATACACTTCCCAAGACATGTTTAAATTATGAATCTGATGGTGGGCGGTCTCTCAGCTCTGTGCAGAATAGCTTTGGTGTGAGCTGATGGAGCGTTTTGTACCTGGGATTCAGAACTTTTATGAAGGCCAATGCCCTGAAACTCATTCAAGCAATAAATTCACTTGTCTTTGCGTTTACAAGGCAATAAACAGTGAAGGCCTTTGACCTTAACATTTACTGAATACATTTGCAGCAGTTGTGTTTATTGACAACTATTTATAGGGAAGCATTGGGAAGTGAACTTCCTAAGTTGGGGGAGGAGCAGGAGGAGGGTAATTTTGTAAGGCTTCTTTAAAAACAAAAAATTGTATTTATTTTTCAGCTATTAGATGAACTTAGAAGCCCCAGTTGCAAGTTCCATCTTGCAACTGGGGCTTGATTTTGTGTATCAGAATTTCTTTCCCTGTGATTAAATACCATAGTTAGAATTTCTAATGAAAAGAAGACAAATAGGGAAAAGAATAACAGTGGAGTTAAAGAGCATCGCCCAAGGGCATTTTGTGTTTTGAGAAGTAGGACAGATGAGAACTGTCGAGGGCTGTAATTTTTTGTGTAGAGTCACTGTATGTCATGGAGTAATATGCTTCTCTTCTCTATGAACATCTAGTTAAAAGGGCTTCCAGTAGCTCTGTGTTGCCCAAAGACACAGGGCTATTCTGTGAACGTTACCTGTGTTACACATTTTGAAGTTCATTGATTTATGATAGGGACGTTGATGGTTGATCTTTCTCATTGAAATAACTCCTTTGGCATCAAAAGGGCATCAAATTCCTTAAAGTTGGGAGGGTTTGAGGCTGCTTCTCCCTGGGGATGGGGCACTTACACATGATACAAAGGGCAGGAAGAGGCTGTAAGCACCTGGTGCACAGGGAATAAAATGAATGTAGGGGAGGACTCTTGTAGGGATTCCTCGGAGCCATTTTCCCACAGAGCCAAAGTCCTGATCCTCCCCAACCTGGGGGACACCTTGTGTTGATGCTGTATGAGCATGGTGGATGGAGGGAGGAATTCCTTGTTGGTGCCATGGGGCTTAGGCCTTGGGGAATGAGGACGGTTGTTCCATATCCTCACATGGAGTGATGGCTGGGTCCTCGAGGGAGCAGTGACCAGAGTGTGCATCACCCAGAGTCTACAAGAGGCTACACTCTCAGTAAGTGAATTCTGCAAGAAGCCTGCTTGGCCACTTTGCACATCTTAAAACACACACACACACACACACACACACACACCGCTCCCAACTCTCTAAATTCTTCACAAGACTTTTTTCCTGATAAGAGGAGCAAGCCATTAAACAAGCAAGGGAGGTTGCGAGTTCTTTAGGGCCTGTAGTCATTTTTTATTCGATGGTGTGTATCTGTACTCTTATTCCATTGTGGTCCAGGGACCTGAATCTGGGTTTGCTTACAGGTCTGTTTTTACAGACTGTGGAAGAAAAGAGTTTTAATTGCTTGTCAAGGAGGACAGGGCTAGAATCCTCCAGGTAAATCTGGCATACGTGTCAGATTAGTTTTGCCTAGAGGAAAAAATATGTTTCAGCTACCCTGATTTATATACTCTTATAAATATGATTACCGAGAGGAGTGGATGATTCAGGAGGCTGACACCGGAGGGATACATAGTGAGACCTTATTCTACCACTACAAGAAAAAAAAAGTGGTTCTCAGAAATTGGCTTCTGAGATTAAAGGGGAAAGTGCCTAGACTCACCTGTTAATATTTCATAACCAGCAAGCATTTGATAAGTGTTTATAACATACTCAATATAAACTTTCAATATAGACGCATTACATTGAAACTAACATCTCCATTGCTGTAGCCATTTAGTTGGCCTGCCTTTGACCTGCCAGTGAGGACAGGATTGCTCACGAGGTCCCAGGGCTGCTCTGTCCTGTCCTGTGTGCTGCAAACAGAGGCCCAGGGCAGTGGTGCGAGTTGGGCCAAGCAAGTGGCTGCTTTCCAAGACTCTTGTGCTTGATGCCCCTTGATGCCCCTTTCCACAAACAACCAAAGCCGCCAAAGCAAAGGTTAGCTCGGAATGCCCTCCCCAGTCTTGAAGTCAAAGGTGGCATGGTTGGGGAACAGGTTTTCTGACCAAGTTCTTTAAACGCTACATTGAAGACCAAAGGGAAAGAATAAAGTGTGTGTGTGTGTGTGTGTGTGTGTGTGTGTGTGTGTATTACAATTGGAAAACTACTCTTCAGTAGTTAGCTATGGTAGGACGAGGGACTATCCTTGTGTGATAGCGAAATACCTAGTTGGAGACTGGATGTTGCTTTGGATGGGGGGTGGGAGGGGGAATTGTAGAAAACAGCACAAAGCGTGTTTGGCAGACTTCTACTGTCTTTCCTGCTTACTCAAGAAGCTCAAAGGCAAGGAACATGCTTCTCTAGGGAGGCAGAGCTATTTTTTATAATTCAGCTGACATCACCTTAACTTCGGGACACCTTGGAAAACAAACAGTTTGATAGCCTGAAACATCTAGAAACTTTCCAGAAAGCAATGGTTTTAGCCTGTTAGAAACAAACTAACAAAGCTTACTCTCCCTCCTCCCCCGCCCCCACTCCTATCCTCCAGGCTTCAGAAAACAAGTTTTGTTGAGCTGGGAAGGGAAATGCCTCCAGCCAGCCAGTCTGAAGACAGGAATGCTGGGCAGGAGATCCGATCCACAATCGGAAGGGTAGAAGGGGCCGATAAGGCTGCATCAGTCACCAAAACAGGTTTCCGAGGTAAAGTGAGGAGGGCCAGGAAATTTGCGATAGGATCGTACTGGGCTGTTAAATCCTGGCACCCAGCGCAGGAGTGGTGACTAAGAGACACTATTAAAAAAAAAAAAGATTTATTTATTTATTATATATCAGTACACTGTAGCTGTCTTCAGGCACATCAGAAGAGGGTGTCAGATCTCATTAGAGATGGTTGTGAGCCACTATGTGGTTCCTGGGATTTGAACTCAGGACCTTTGGAAGAGCAGTCAGTGCCCAAGAGACACTATTTAAACAACAGAGTCTGTAAGCACGAAGGCTCCCCAGCTGAGCTCAGTGGTCAGATCCCCCTGCAGCTCCTGGGCTCTCCGAAAGTACCACTTCTGTGGTTAGCGTCTGCATGGTGCTGGGGTTTCATCCCTAAACATTCAGAGTCTCTTTTCCAGGAGCACGCCACCCACCCACCCCCTCCCCGCCTCCCATCTGCCCCCACCCACCCCTCCCTGCCTCCCCTCTGCCCCCCACACCCAGGCTGGTTTTCAATTTTCCATCTGCCTGCCGGTCAGCCTCAAGTGTTGGGAGTGAAATGGAGGTTTTCTGTGACACACTTTCCTTCCAGCAGAAGCAGACTGGCTGACTTCTGTCAACATCAGTACAAACCAGATTCCTCTGTCTTCCTTCCCGTTTCTTGGAAGGATGTTCTTCTGGGTAGAAAGACAGCTCCGGACACTTGTGCTTTTGTCAGTGCCCGGGGTTTTAGTATGTGGTCCTAGATTCTCTCCCAAACCACCTGGACTGTGGCCAGAGTGATAAGAGAGGACAGTGGGAGGGTCTCAGAGAGTCGCCATGCCCGGCACAATTTTTTCTTTTCTTGGAGTGTGTCTATTAATGTAGCTGCACATGCGTGTGGTGGTCAGGGGGCAGCCTTGGGTACTGCCCTCCTTCTCCTTTTTCCTGCCGGTTGGGCAGCCAGTGAGCCACAGAAATCCACCTTCCCGCACTCACGGCCATACCCGCCTTTCCTCACCTTTGTGTGGGTTCTAGAGAGTGAACCAGCAGGGACTCAGGCAAACACTCTCCAGACAGCCCTCTGGCCAGATCCACCAGGCGAGGGATTCTGACAGAGCAGAGACCTGTTGCAGGGTGTTCTGATTCTTGTTGTTGGTGGTGGTGGGGGTGTCCCTAAGCATAGTAGTCCCTACAAGGGAAGCGATCAGGCGTCCCCAGTGGGAGCCTCCCTTGCCCAGTGAGGGTGGTTAAAGGGTGGAAAGCCAGGGGCCAGCACTTTTCTTAGTCCCATCTGTCTCTGGTGAAATCTCAGGATTCCCTGTACAGCAGGCATCGGGGGTGGGGGGGTGGGAGGTGGGGGGTGGTGGTGTTTGACTCCAGAGTCTTGGGAAGGGGCAGGCGGTGTGCCTGCCTGGGGATCTAGGAGCCAGCTCTCTGGCTTTCCTCTGGGAGGGCATGCCCTGGCTGGTAGATTGCAGTGTGGCTTAGAACCAGGAGAGAGTGCGCCCCTGGGGGATGGGGATGGGGGGGGTTGGGGAGGTTGGGGGGCGCGGGGGAGGAAGCGAGAGCTGTAATGCCCAGCAGCAGCGCTAGAGGTCCGCTAGAGGTCGCAGTTTGAAAGGAAAGTGCCACTCAGACTTCAAAGCGGACCTCAGCCCTCCTCCTCCTCCTCCTCCGTTTTAGTCTCTGGAGACTTGCAGGCTCTCCGTGCTGTTATTCTGAGCCATGGTGTGGTGCTTTTCGGTGTCCGAGGAGTGCTATTTAGGCAAAGCTAATTCATTCTCCCTGTCCCGCTGCTTCTCAAGGTAAGAGAGGCATGTTGGGTAGAGTGTGAGGCTCTGCCTCTGAGAGAAATGCAGAACCCTCTTAAGGGGACACTATTGTCTTTGTCCAATCCAGGGTCAACTATATCCTGTGGTTGTCGTTATTATTTGCTGTTGTTTTTGTTATTATACTACATTCACAGAAACAGACTATTCAAACTAACAACAGGAGTGGAATGGAATAGAGCTGGGAAAGCCTGAACCACTGAGAAAAGTGGACTCACAAAACTGATGTCCAGTTCTGCGTTTGCTTTATATGCTTAACTTCTGTGGGGCGAGGCTAGAAAACCTTCATGCACGCGAGCGATATCCTGACGTGCAGGATCCTTGATATGAGACCCCTGTGAAAGGGTCATTCGACCGCGAAGGGGTCTCACACCACACGCTGAGAACTGTCAGGCTAGAACATGGGATCATGCTAACTCAAGTAAACCAGTCACAAAAAGGCGAATGATGTATGGTTCTGCTGTTGAAAAGTAGCGAAGGTACCAAAAAAGAGAGACCAAAAAAACAAAACAAAACAAAACAAAACAAAAACAAAAACAAAAAAAAAAACAAAAAACAAAAAACAAAAAACAAAAAAAACAAAAAACAAAAAACAAAGTGCCTCCCAGGAGATGGGGGAGAGGAAGGCAGGAGATTGCCTTAGGGTTACTACTGTGGTGTAACACCATGACCAAAAGCAACTGGGGAGGAAAGGGTTATTTTGCTTATTCTTCCTTATTATAGCTCTTCATTGAGGGAAGTCAGGTCAGGAACTCAAATAGTGCAGGAGTCTAGAGATGGGAGCTGACGCGGAGGCCGTGGAGGAGTTCTGTCTACTGGCTTGCTCAGCCTGCATTCTTATAGCACCCAGGACCACCAGACCAGGGCGAGCCCCGCCTACAGTAGGCTGGGTCCTCCCACCGTCAGTCACTAATTAAAAAATGTCTTACCGACTTGCCCACAGCCCAGCCTTACGCAGGCATTGCTCCCGCCTTCTCCGACGATCTAGCCTGTGCCAAATTGGTATAAAAACTGGCCAACACGGAGATTACAGTTTATCAAATAAAGAGTTTCGGTTTGGGAACGTGAAAATGTTCTAGAAATGAGTGGGGGTGATGGCTGTACCATACTCACCGCCACTGGATCACACACTCATGGTGGTTCAGATGGGTCTGGGGATGAAGCTCTTCTGGCTGAGTGCCCAGCTAGCACGGCCTAGGCCCTCGTTCGATTCTTAGCACCACCTAAGCCAGGAGTGGTGGTGCACATCTGCAGTCCTAGCACTACGGAGGGAGTGGCAGAAGGATGGGAAGTTCAAGGACATCCTTGGCTACATAATAAATCTGAGGCTAGCCTGGGCTACACCAGACCCTAATCTTTAAAAAGCGCCAACATGGCAACTCTTGTGTGTATTTCTCAGTAAGAGTTCTGTGATCTGAGATTGCTCTTCCAAGTATGGGCCCCCACCACACGAGTGGGACACTACAGCCAGCCGTGGGGTGAAAGACCAGCAAATACAGCTGTCATAGTTCTTATCGTAATTCTTTGACAGCTTCACACATGTTCATAATACATTCTGATCACACTGTTCCTTCCCCATGCTAGTTCTGCCCAAAGCTAAATTGATCCAGTGGAGAGATTTTTTGTCATTTGGCCGTCTGTTTGTAAAGGGAGATGAGGCTGATGGGAAATCTCAAGAGTCTGCCTAACTGGCAAAATGCATAGTTTGGGGGGATTCTTTGTTTCCATCGAACGCAATAGATACCAGTTTACAAACCCCAAATTCTGGGAGCCCCTGCTTTGCAAATTGGCCTGGGTGCGGTTACTTCTTTTACATGCGTGGCTGTACTTTACTCAAGGTGCATTGAGCAAGAGAAGAATTATAGCCTCACGTTCTAGAGCCAGATTCCACCTCCTCCCTCAGTGGCCACTGTAAAGCACAGAGAGTGAGCCAGATGTGGGCCCTCCTTAGCGCTCTCAGTGTTCATTGAGCATCTAAGGTAGGCTCCAAGACAGCAGATAAATAAGGCTTAGTCCTTGCCCTGGCAGAGCCCATGGCCCGGCAGGGGAGGCAGCTACATCAAGAGCCTGCTATAATGCATCAGATAGATTCTGTCATACTGAGATGGACATGGGTGGGGGGTTGGGGGTGGGGGGAACACAAGGGAGGGGGGAGCACCAGGGAGGGGGGAGCACTAGGGAGCAAGTAAATGTAATAGCATCATGGGGTTTGGCAGGCTTTATAGGAAGAAAACAGATTGCCTAAGACTTAAAGTTAGACCCCTAAGCTGAGACGTGGGCCCATTTCCTTTCCCTTCACGTTGACCCAAGACTTGCATGATATTCTTCCTGCAGGCATGTGGCGTGTCATGGCTGTTGCATTCTGGGTTAAGGATCTGTGATGGAAGACAGGCAGGTGTGCAGCATTTATCAAGGCTCCAGCTTGCCAGAGGGAAGGGTCAGCAGCTGTTACAGTTCTACCCAAAATGACTGCAAAGCCTCACATTGTTCAGAGTGTGGTCCCTAGTGCAGCCATATTGGAGCGGGGCATCTGGAGCTCATTGGCTCATGTGGACTCCTCAACAATGGGTTAATCCATTAATGAAGTCATAATTTTCTGGCGTGATTGGAAGGTACTGGAAACTCTGAAATGCTAGGTCTTGTTAGAGGAAGTAGGTGTCTGGGAGCATGCCCCGGAAGGGGTAGATCTTGTCTCTGGCTCTCCTGTTCTCTCCCTCTGCTTCCTGGCCATTAAGACGTAGGTGATTGGCAAGAGTGTAAGACATAGGTGATCGGCAAGTGTGTAAGACGTAGGTGGTTGGCAAGTGTGTTTCACACATATTTTTACTATGCTGTTCTGCATCATTACACATATAGAAATAATGGAGTCTACAGACCCTGAACTCAGACCTCTGAACCTGTAAGCCAGGATACATTTTTTTCTATGTTAAGTCAACTTTCTCAGGTCCTTTGTCATAGTGGTGGAACTCTGACTGACACAGGAGCTTATGAGTAGATGGCTTGGGTGGGTCAGACATAAGTCACAGTGGTTAGGACACCAGGGAACAAAGTAAGGGTAGACTGGTACATGCCATGGCCCTACAAAGGGGGACAGCTCAGTGTTAGAGTGCTCGCCTGCCTGAGACCAGTTCAGCTGCTTCTCACCTTATTCTTTGAGGCAGGGTCTCTCTCTGAACCAGGAGCACACCACTTGGTTAGGCTGCTTGTCACTCTGTCTCCCTCTGGTGCTGTGGTCACAGACGCCAGCTGCTGTGCTAGCATGTTACACTGTAGGGATTTGAACTCAGGTCCTTATGCTTGTGTGGAGGGCACCTTGCTGACTGAGCCATCTCTCCAGCCCCTGCATTTCACTTTGTCCAGTCCTAAGACCTCAGCTTGCTACTTTCTCTTCTTAATTCTTGCCTCATCTAGATGGTTCCAGGCATCGCTGGTGTCTAAACCAAAGTTTCCATGCCTACTATAACAGCTCTAGTTAACCATACTCTGTCGGCCCCTGTAGGTTTGTCTTGAGGTTTCCTGTTCCGCTGTCTCTGCCAAAGAAGACCCTTTACAAACAAAGCCCCGGTCTTTTAAATCAAAGTGCACTGTAAAATGAATAATAGCAGTAGATTTCTCTCCCTGGCCCCAGAGGAACCTCCAGACCCTTGGTTTGTCATCTGAGGTCACTTCCCAGTATTAACTTGTTCTGCTATTCTTGTGTCCTTTGTGCCCCTTGTATTTGTTCTAAGGAAAAAATACACATTCATGCTGGCTAGTTTTAGGTCAGCTTGACACAGGGTATAGTCACCAGAGAGGAAGGAGCCTCAATGGAGAAAATATCTCCATTAGAATGGGCTGTCCACAAGCCTGTAGGGCATTTGGTGATTGATGTGGGAGGGCCCAGCTATTATGGGTGGTGCCATCCCTAGGCTGGTGGTCCTGGTTCTATAAGAAAGCAGGCTGAGCAAGCCATGGGGAGTAAGCCAGTAAGCAGCATTCCTCCATGGCCTCTGCAGCAGTTCCTGCCTCCAGGTTCCTGCCCTTGCTGATTTGATGATAACCAGTTGTAAAATACAAAACAAAACAAAACAAAACAAAGCAAAACTATAAGTGAAATAAACCCCTTTGTCTACAAGTTGCTTTTGGTCATCGTGCTTCATCACAGCAAGAGTAAACCTATTAGATACTATTAGATACTTGTGGCTATGACCAAAGGCCTGACAGAAGCAATACAAAGGAGGAAGGGGGCTGGAGAGATGGCTGACTGCTCTCCCAGGAGTCCCGAGTTCAATTCTCAGCAGCCACATGGTGGCTCACAACCATCTGTAATGGGATCCAGTGCCTTCTTCTGATGTGTCTGAAGACAGCTACAGTATACTCCTACGCATAAAATAATTTTTTTTTAAAGAGGATTTCCTTTGGCTTGAGGTTTTAGGGGAGTTCAGTTTATCACAGCTGGGAAGGCGGAGCAGCAGAAGGACCCAATCTGTGTCTGGTGGTGGGAATGTTCCACAGAGTGTCTCACATCTTGAAGGATCAGGAAACAGCCAGGCTGGAGGCAGGCATAACATTTAAAGGCCAAGGAGGGCCTGTATTAGTCACTCTTATTATTTCTGCAAAGAGACACCAAGGTAGTAACTCTTATAAAGGAAAGCACTTAATTGGGGGCTTACTTACAGTTTTAGAGGTTTAGCCTGTTATCATCATCGTGGGGAGCTTGGCAGCATGCAGATGCAGTGCTGGAGAGGTAGCTGAGAGCTGCATCCTGATCTACAGTAGGAGGGAGGGAGGGGCCTCTGGGTTTGGCTTTGGCTTTTGAAGCCTCAAGGCCCATCCATCCCCAGTGGCACTTCCTCCAACAAGGCCACTCCTCCTAATCCTTCTAATCCTTTCTAATAATGCCACTCCTTGGTGACTAAGCGTAAAAAAGAAAAAATCAAAGAATAAAACAAAAGCAAGCAAACAAACAAAAAACCCCCAACCAAACAAAACCCAGTGAGCTTCTTGGGACATTTTTATCCAAATCACCTCAGGGGCCTATGTCTACCAGCTAGAATCCAGCCTCTAAAGGGTCTATAACCTCTCAAAACAGCACCAGCTAGGAACCAGGCCTTCAAAAACCGGAGTCAATGCAAGTGAGACACTCTGTATTCACACTGTGACACATGGCCTACCTTTGGCTACTGCTGGGCCGCCATACATGTGGCACTCAGTGGATTGAATGTGGACTCCGCCATCTTACCTACCGCCATCCTAACTGCTGTGGGAGGTCAAGGGCGGCTTCCCAAAAGACACCTCACCTCATCTGTTGGAAGTAGCTTCTTTCCTTAGGACACAGGCACTATGTGCAGTGTGAGGCAGATCCCCCACGGGGCCCTAGACTTCCACATGTGTGTGCCTACACTGCCTCCTAGACTCAGACCTCAGGAGGCAGGAGTTCATGTTTAGGTGCTTCTCTCTTCTTAGAGCCTGGCTGACCGGGCTCGAATCTTCACTGAAGACATGGATGGGAAGCAGTTGGAATAGATAGGAGAGTGAGGGACCAGGAGGGAAGCTCCTTTACACTTGTGTCAGAGACTTGGTTTTATATACTAAAGAGAATTCCTGCCGCCTTCCTCAACATTTTGGAAGATTTGAACTCATGATTCTTTGTCCCTTCGCTTTCTGTTCCACGAGGACAGGGCTCCTGTGCTGCACGCACACCAACAGGAACTCCATTTGTGAGATAACCTGGGCAGACGGTGCTCTCAGGAGCCCCACAGTGTGTGGTGGTGGGCCTGAGGGCGGCGGACCGTCAAAGTCATGCACACGTTGGCTGATTCCCTTGCTTTGTAAGTCATCCGGGGGTCTCCATAAGTGTGGTGCACCGCTGCAGCAGGAGGCAAGGTGGTTTCTTCAGCAGCTGCTAACATTTCCGGAAACCAAGGCAGGCTGTTATTTGGACACTGGGCTCTTATATTTTCAATCTTGACAGTCAGACACCCCAAACTGGGATCTGAGAGCTGTGAGCCTGGAAGCGAAGTGCAGGTGCGGAGGGAGGCTCATATCTGGGCGTTCAGCTTGGCACTGAAAAAAATGCTCAGACCCCAACAGCATTGCCAATTATGAAACATTAGTTGGAGCTCTTTGTGTCAAAATTATGTGCTTGTTTAAGCCCTAGGTACCACGGTGATCCGTCTGGGGTAAATGCAAAGACAAATAGTGCTTTCTGATCATCTGCCACCTGGGCCTGCCGAGTTACCGAATCATCCCTGGGTGAGCTGTATCCCATTGAGTAACTGTAGCAGGCAGCATAATTAGATGTTTCCCCTGCAAGCCCTGGGACCACTTACCAGCATTTGGGATGCCCAGCCTCCCACGCCATGACAACAAGAGATGGGGCCCTTTCCTGTGGTGGAGTACACGGTGTGCCATTTTCTTGGATCTTGGAAGGAAAAATGACCTTGAGGAGGGCAAGCAAGAAGAGACAGCCGGTTAGCAGCCGGCCCGCCCATATGACAGGATAAAAAGCCACTTCAGAGCTGTCAGCGCAACAGCTGGGGGAATGAGTTTAGAAGCCAGATGCTGCTTCGAAACGGCTAGTTTCCACAGCGTCTGGGCCTGCAGTGTTCATCTGACCCTCTTGTGTGGCCCTGGGTGTGGGGCTTTATGGCTGGATAAAATAACAGAGGCAGGGAGAAGGGGGATTGTGTGTACGCCCAGGGCCTGGCATATAAAGTCAAAGCAGACAGTAAGAGGTGGCAATCCTGTTCACTGTTGGTGGGTTGCTGGGCCCAGCAGACGTCAGGGATCTGAACTCTGCCCGTCCACACTCCATCAGGGGTGTATTCCAATACCGCCTAACTAGGGGCATACTTTAATTCGAAGCTAGACATTAGCTGGCGAGACCCTACTGCTAGCTCGCCCCGAAGGCCAGCTAGCTTCTTTTAGTGGCTCTGGTGGGGATAATCCTGTGAAGTCTTCCCATACTGATCTTCCTCCCAGATAAATGGACTGTATCTCACTTTACACACCGCTGACTTGAAGGAATGCCTAGGTGGCTGGCTCCAGGCTATTCCTCCTGAGGCGTAGGAAGAAACCACTGTGAGTGATGAAGCCGGTCTCGGTGCTCAGCACCCAGCCTGTGCCTCCCGGAGCCCCGGGCCCTGTGTGCCTTCACCCTAGCTTATCTGCTCCATCTCTAGGGTCTCCCCCTGCACCACGACCCTAGAAGGCTGATGCACGGTGCTAATGCAATTTCTTCTGCAGCCAAGGACTCCTGGAAAAGTCATTTCTTGACTTTTGAGGAGAGAAATACTTTTCTTTTTCTTTTTTCTTATTTATTTATTTTTTGTGTGAATTTGTGTGTATGTACATGTGATGTAATGTGGTGTGTGTGTGTGTGTGTGTGTGTGTGTGTGTGTGTGTGTAGGTCAAATGACAACCTAAGGTATCAGCTATCGTCTCTCTCTGTCTGTCTCTATCTCTCTCTGTCTCTCTTTCTCTCTCTCTGTCTCTCTCTTTCTCTCTCTTTCTCTGCAATGTCTAGATCCTGCCCCAGAAGGTAACAAGCCTCTGGAATCCACTTAAATTCACCTCTCATACCTGTACCTCCATGTCCTGCCTTTTGCTTTTTTTTAAATGAAGCTCTGGGGATTAGGCTAAACTCTGGGACTTTAGCTCAGCTCTTCCTGCTTGGACAGCAGCCCACTCTTCCTCTTTGTTGTAAGGATGTTTGTTGTGTCAGGTGTGGTGATGCTCGCCCTCAGGGGGCAGAGACAGGCAGATCTCTACTAATTGGAGGCCAGTCTGGCCATTGTGGCAAGTTCTGGGCCAGCCAGGGCTGCAGAATGAGACCGCGTCCAAAGAGAAAAGAAAAGAAAGAAGAGATTTAAAAAACATTTGTCCTGGAGAGAATTTCTGGAAACAGGCTGAAGAGATAACTTTTCTAACCCTGAGGTGCGTTGACGTGACTCTCACTTCAGGCAAATGAGCACAGTAGTCAGAAGATAAATGATAGAAAACAGACCTTGAAGGGTTTGTTTTTGTTTTTGTTTTTTTGTTTTTTGTTTGTTTGTTTGTTTGTTTTTTGACGTTGTTGGTGGGTTGATGTGATCTCTGGCACGCCCTCTCTTGTTTTGGTCTCCCCTCTGAAGGAATGAGGTATGACACACTGGGCCATGGAAAACTCAAAATTCGGTAGGCTACTAGGAGTGTGGTCCTGCCTCCGTGGCCTGCTGGGGAGGTGAACCAAGCCGAGGGTGTCCCAGCAAAGGCATGGGTAGTGCTGAGGGACACCTGCAGGAGCAAGAGGGGCAGCAGCTGACCTCTGAGAGGGTACAGGCCAGGAGCAGAGGCCTTCAGAATGGCATTGCCGTCCATGGGGGCGGGGCGGGGGGGGGACAGCAGGAAAGGAGCTGCAAGAACAGATGCCCTAACCCACTTTGGCCACACTCTGAGGACACTTGCTGATGCCTCCCATTAGCTGAACTCTCTCTAAGGAAGGGTGGAGGAGAGATGAGGGTTTCCAGGAAGAACGTGTTAGGGCCTGGCCACAACCAAGGCGGACGACTGCTTGTGGGCAGCTCTGTCATGTCAGAGTGTCAGGGTGATAGTCACGATTATTTGGATATGGCTTGCTCTTACACACATACGGAATCTCGAGACTTAAAATCCAATTGGCTTTCTGTAGATTGAACTGAGGGCCTCTTGCTCAGAATGAGGCCAGCTGGATCACTCTGAACTTCAGTGTACTCAGGGTTACTAGGAAAATATTTATTAACATGACGCGAGAGAGATATTTATTATGGAAAAATCACATTGGGCCTTGAGTAAGGACCCGGAGGAGGAGGAGATAGAAAACAAGCACACAGTGTGCAGTGGGGAAGGGGCCCTTTCTCCTTCAGTATCCTCGGCCGCTCTTGCAATGCATGTTCTGCGGTTGGAAGTGAGGAGCAGCCCCCAGTTCTCTAGCTGAACATAGGCTGTGGGTGCACATGCTGCTGCACTGATCATCCTGGGGAAGGAACGCTTTGACTTGACTCTCTCTTGCCCGAGTCTTAGAAGGATAATAAAGCAGCGCCCATGGGAGGCTCATTTTAGCAGAGCCCTCTGGGTTCTCAAGCATTTCCCCCCAAATCACTCCTGTTTGCTTCCAGGGCAGTTTGATGGAGGGAGGGGAGGTGTTTTCCTTCACCCATTCATGTGGCTCCATTCCCAGGTCTCAGGTCACCATGGTTACACAGAACAAGGCTGGGGTAGTTGAGATGGGACATTTCCTGCTCTGAGACCTGTCCTTTGGGGAGAGACCGAGAGGAATGATACGATTATTGGGAGTTGTGGGGGAGACACATCAGAAAGCTGTGACTGGGTCCCACCTTCTCTTTGTCCTTAGTAAAAAGGCTTCTGGGTGTTAGCATTTGTGTAGGTGACACAGACCAAATACTAGACCCCATTTCGAATGTAGAACTGAAGGCAGTAGGGAAGGGAGCCTGGCACGCTCTTCTTCCTAAACACAATGTAAACCTGACTTGAATGCCCGTGGACTGTCAGATATGGGTTCTAATCTTATAGGCGGCGATGGGTTGACGTTATCCCAGTTTTGCTGGCACAGGGGCCTGTTTTCCAACTGTTAACTAGGAGTCTGGTTTTCTAATCTCCTATCCCAATCTGACCAACAAAGACAAAAGGACAAAAAAGGGAGGGCCAGTTTCTAATAAAAGACTGGATCTAAAGAGAATTTTTAAAAAAGATTGATGTGTGTGTGTGTGTGTGTGTGTGTGTGTGTGCACACGCATTGGGTCCCCTGGAACTGGAGTCACAGGTAGGTATAAACCATCTGATATGGGTGCTGGGAACTGAACCTGGGTCCTCTGTAAGAGAAGCAAGGGCTCTTAACCACTGAGCCACCTTTCCAGCCCTGTAAAAGAATGTTTGTTTCTAAGAGTTAAAAAGGTACAGTAATTTTTAAATTTTTATTTTATTTTGATCTTAGCTCAGTGTAGGGACTCTGTGCTAGGGTCTGGTAGAACTTACCAGTAGCTGATTGCTGGCCGCTGGATTTTCACCAAACAGCAGAGTAGTACACGTAGTTTCCTTGCCTGAACCATCTGCGTGATGCTCTAGCCTTGGTGAGACTCACGGAGCTCCTCATGGGCTGTGAAATTAGGTGCCCTGCCCATAGCTTGGACCAGGGTTTGTCTACTCTGCTGGACTCTTCCCTCTGTGTGTGTGCTCACGCCATCGTGAGTCCCTGAAGTGGTGAGCCACCATGCCCGGTTCTAAGTGGTCAAGCCGTTCTCACTTTCTGAGCCCTTGAACAGAAAAAGCGAACCTTGGCGGCAGAGAAGGCCTCTGTGCCAAAGAGTGGGTGTGATTGTCCTTGGTGGGAAGGGTGGGGTTGGTAGAAAAGCTTTGAGTATCCTCTGTGCAGACAGGGTGGTGTCTGGTGGGACAAAGGTCAGGCCTACGCCCTGCAGGAGGAGTCTTTCTGTTAGCTCAGTGCAAAGGATTGGTATAGTCTTTGGCAGAATTTGCCAGCCGGGAAGGGTGGGTGCCTCGGTGTCCCCGAGCCACACAATGCCCAGTGTTAGCCATACCTGTAGGAATAGCCATTGCCCCACCCCCAGCTCTGGGTGCAGAACCCTAAGGCCCGAGCCACACAGGTGCAAGTTTCCAGGCCAGCATCACTAGACAAGCGAGTCTCAAACAGGGCATCTTTCAAACCCAGGTTCTCTGGGCTAGCGTGCTCCTAATTCCACCTTGTTTCTGTCCCCGAGCACCGAGACTGAGTTAAAAGTACAACAGCAAGACAAAGACAACATGAAGTGTTTTAAAACTGAATACAAGTATAAACTAATATAATAATAATGATAATAATAATAATAATAATAACAACAATAATAATAATAATACGATGATGATGATGATGATGATGATGATGATGATGATAGACTCCTATTCTTTTGAGGCCCCCCAGGGCTTTGCAACTCTAATGCCTCAATCCAAGGCTGAATCTACATTTGGAGATGCCACCATGTGGGTGCTGGGAATTGAACCTGGGTCCTCCACAGTTGCAGCAAGCCCTTACTTGCTGAGCTAGGTCTCCAGACCCTTTAAAGATACTTTCTGTCCTCCTCTCAGAACGTGTCACCTCCTACTTCTTAAAAACAAATCCATGAGGTCTCTTGGCAGAGCTCAGCGTGCATGCCCGTCACATTTGTCTCTGCACGTGCAGGGGTGTCACTGCTTCTTTAGGTATTTGCTCATCAGAAGAATGAAACTGTTCGGAAAGCATGTGTCCTCTCCAGTTCCCTCCTCCCCCAGTTCTTTAAGTCTTCCTACAATAAATCTGTGTGTGTTGCATTCATATGTGCATATGTGTGTGCAGAGGTGTCAGTCACTCTCTCCTTTACTTTTGGTGTTTCCTACTGAACTTGGAACTTGCTGATTTGACTAAACTGGTGGCTAGGAAACCCCAGGGGTCCTTCTGACTTTGCCCCTCCAGCGCTGGGATTACAGGTGTGGGCTACCATACCCAGCTTTCTAAACAGGCACTGGCTGTCGGACACCTCAACTCAGGTCCTTCTGGCTTTGTGCCGAGACCTTTACTGACTGAGTCATCTCCGCATCTAGGATAAATCTTTAAGAGGAAATTCAGGAATGGTTAAAAATAAACTTTAGTGTCTCAGCAATTTCGACATGCGATGTGTTCCTTGCCGTTGAATTCATTTCATGTTTATGAAGTCTCTACTAAACACTCGGAAGAAAGCTGGCATGGCCTGTGCCGATTTCTAAGTAGCTTGAAGTCTTGGAAGAAGAGGGAGCTGGTGTGTGTGTGTGTGTGTGTGTGTGTGTGTGTGTGTGTGTGTGAAGATGGCATTGGTGTGAGCGCATGGGTGCTGACCAGCCTTGTGGATCTGCTGGGAAACGTTGCCAAGCACGACTGAGCCTTGAGGGAAGTCAGACATGGCGTCAGAGAGGCCTGGGAGACTCAACCTGTTCGTAAGCCCGCCGTGCTCACTCTTGTGTGCGGCACACATAGAGGTCGCTTGTGCCGTGTCCCTTTCCTCCTCTCAGCGGGGAAGATGGAAGGCCCTCCTAATTTTGGCTCTAGGAGACATGAGCTAGCTGGACTTCAATGCCCACCTTGTCAAACCATTACAATGGCCAGACCTGGGGCATCCGGCATTGACCATTTTGGAGCCTGTAGCTCTGGCTGGCAGCGAGTTCGTGCTTTCGTGGGGGTTTCTTGCTCATGGCTCTTGGGACATTCCTTTGGATGCTACAGCTTGCCTTTGACATCCCTCGCTCCTGCCCGCCTTTCTATTTAAAATGTCTCCTTGCTGTCCTCCATCCCCTCTGGCTCTTAAGTCTTTATACCCCTTCTTCGATAGACCCCTGAGCCTTGGCAGGCAAATGATTGACAAATACATCCCATTTAGCACTGGAGTTACTCAGATCTAATGGAAGAAAACCTAGAGTGATTTCTTCTGGTTTTTCTATTAAACTGGAAACAGACTCCTTCTGGGAGGCTGAGGGAAGGGGTGGACGGACACACATATCTTAGAGCATCCCTCCTCCCTGCACAGTCCAGCTTTTCTGTTTGGAGTAGTGGCTGGCTATTTTTTTTTTTTTCCTTTTCCCAACTTGTCTCTGCCCCCAGCGCCCCCTCCCCTCTCCCTGCTCCCTATGTGGGCTGCTCTTCTTGTTTCTAGTGCTTGGGTCGCTCTTTATCTACTCGAATCTGTGTAAGGGGATCCTGCCAAGATGATCAGATGAGAACTCAGCGCCAGAAACATTTTAATTAATTTATGGTGATAAAATGCGAAAAGAAAACCATCGAGGAAAGACTGGGCCAAAGAAAATTAAACATAAGAGGAAACAAAGAAACTAGAGACGTGCGGTCTTGGAAGGAAGGGCCCGGTTGGCAAGGGGGCCGGCGGGCTTCCTTTCTCTTGCCTCCTTTGCTATTTTAACAGTTCCCAAGTGCAACAGCGGACAGAAGACCCCGGGGCAGGCACGGAGGGGACAAGGTGGGAAACTGAGCAGCCAGCTCTTGGTCTGGGACTTCTTGAAGAGGCTGTTTGAGGTTGGATGTCCGGGAACCATGAAGAGCGAGCCGAGGCTTCTGAGCTCCAGCGTAGGGAGCGCAGTGTTACTCAGGAGAGGTGAAGAGGATTGCTTAAGGTTAAGCTAAGAGGGAAAGTGATAGACCTTCAAACTGGATAGTGTTTACTTGTCCCAGCCCTGGGGATTGAGCCCAGGACTGTGTGCATTCCAGGTAAGCTGCTCTACCACTGCGTTAATCACCCCCCCCCCCTTGCCAGCCCTCTTTTTCATGTCTTTACTCTGAGATAGGGTCTTACCAAGCTGTCCAGATTGGCCTTGGCCTCACTGTGTTGCTCAGGCAGACCTTGAGCCTGCAGTCTTCCCGAGTAACTAGGATCCTAGGCCCTTGCCTTTATTGCCTTTAGATCTGGAAGTGTTTGAAGAACTCAATATTTAAAGAAATACGACATCCCAGCAAGCTGCAAGTGGGTAGAGAAGAGGCTAAAGAAAACCCTTATCAGCTAGCCTTCTCTGTCTTAAAGCAAAAATAGGACAGCAAAATTTAATATATCTGCAGGCAGGTTGGCTCACTGGCCCATTTACAATGCTGATTCTTTCTCTTTTTCTTCCTTCCTTCCTTCCTTCCTTCCTTCCTTCCTCCCTCCCTCCCTCCCTCCCTCCCTCCCTCCCTCCCTCTCTCTCTCTCTCTCTCTTTCTTTCTTTCTTTCTTTCTTTCTTTCTTTCTTTCTTTCTTTCTTTCTGATGAAACACCTTCTAAATGTTGAAAAAAAACCACACCCCACATTTTTCAATTGCCCTTTCCCTAAACAATCCTTGAAGACAAGAGAAAAGGGGAAAGCACTTACTAAGCAGCACACAGTGGTTCCACTTACTAAGCAGCACACAGTGGTTCCACTGAAGGAGGAGGCAGCTTGGGTTCTTGTTCCCTCAGTTGAGTGTCTGGTTGCTGTGATGAGATACTGGAAGGCACCCTTTAAGCAAGGAAGGGCGTGTCTTGTCCTCAGTTTGAGGGGCTGTGGTCTATCACGGCGGGGAAGGCAGGGTGACCCGTGAGAACATAAAGCAGCAGATTCCTGTGAGATGGAGGGTCAGGGAGCAGAGGGGACACTCGTGCAATAGGCGTGGACTACACCGCATAGAACTGGCGCCTGGTGGCCCGCACACTCTGATGAGGCCACCTTCTAAAGGTCCCGCAATATCTCCAGACAGTGCCACCAGCTAAGAACCAGGTGTTGGAACATGATCCCGTGTGGGACATTTCCCTTTTAAAACCATGACACTCGTAAGTTACTATGTGTCCTCATAGATTTGGTGGCCAGCAGAACTGCTACAGTTGAAGTGAAAGAGGGGACTGGGAAGAGCCACTGGGGAGGGGCAGAGCCATGAATGGAGGCAAATCTGCTGAAAAAGACAGAACGACCTCTCCATGATTAGAAAGAACCCATGACACAGGGCGCCTATTCTAATCTGAGAGGGAACCATGTAAACCTGAATAAATAAGTGTGTGTTCAACATGATGATAGATTATGAATACAGCTGACTTAATACAATAATAGAATTTTCAGGGCTGTGACCACATACCATGTGTCTTAATGGGAAGGACATAGAGAGTTGGTTCCCTTTTCTTCTTTAAAATGTGTGTGCTCAAGCCTTCTCCTTCCAGGGCTTTCAGGGTGGGGTCTTGGCACGTGCATTTTGGAAAAGCTCGCACACATTCTGGCGTACATGTCAGTGAGATTGTTCTCCCAGTATTCAAGCTTACTAAGTGGTTACTAAGGACCAGACAGTGTACTTAGGTGTTGGGGACACATGGCCAGGGAAGAAATGACAGAGGCATGGTCTCATGAAATGGGCCACCTTTTCATTTTCCCTTAAAGATACAGTTAATCTGAAAGTTCGGGTGACCTCTCACCACCTCAGTTCCCTTACCTGTATAACAGAGTCATATCTGCTGCACTTAGGTGGACAGGCTGTGTATTTGGTAAAATGACATAAGCCAAGGAAGTCTGTTTAGAGTCTAGAACTTTGAGAAAATTCTGTTAATGGGGATTCAGTTTAGCT
The DNA here is from genome assembly GCA_964023405.1 of Apodemus agrarius. Lineage (NCBI taxonomy): Eukaryota > Metazoa > Chordata > Mammalia > Rodentia > Muridae > Apodemus > Apodemus agrarius. Next base: position 80,804,727 of record OZ030013.1, read on the forward strand.
TTTTGCAAGAGGTGACACCCCAGGTGAATGGTACCAGCTTGGGTGCTGGTAATATGACCGGAGGAGATCCTTCCTCACTGAGATATGCTGCATCATTGTTGGGGGGCCCATCAGCATCAAGTGAATTCTGCAAGTCGAGCAGTAATGATCACAGGGCACCAGAAGCATTTCAAGGTCAAGAGAGAATTCCAAAGCTGACACGAAGTGTGTCTGAAGCGATGGGCCACAGGCCGCTCTGAAAATAGGGACTGGAGCCCAGAGAGAGGCGCTCAGGAGCCCCGCCATGCCTTCCTTTGAGGTGTCTTGTGTGGATCTGTCAGTGTTTCCTGAGGTGGTCACATTACCAGGCCGCCAGCAGCTGATCAACTCAGCTCGCTGGGCAAGAGTTTCAGTCTTCAGCGAAGTTTCCTTGCAGACAGAAGTCAGCAGCCCAACGTTTGTCAGGCAGAAAACTCAGAGCATGTTCTAGAGTAAAATAATAATAATAATAATAATAATAATAATAATAATAATAAGTTGATTGGATTAAGCCAGAGGCATATGTCTTAAGAGCAGAAACAAAGCCAAAGGCTTTGAGAACAAAGAGGTCCAGATCTTCACTATGTACGAAAACATATATACTGCTATAGTCATAATGTCCAGAGAAATGTGTGGCAGCGCCCAGCAGAAAATCCACAGAATGTCCATCACAGGAGTATGTGAAACAGCCCCAAACGGTCTACTACCCAGAGACCTGTCAACAGAGCAATGGAAAAATACAAGATATCCTAATAACACCAGAGTTGCACAGTAATGGCAATGGACGAACTAAGCCCTAATGACATAGTTGACTGTCACAAACATTACAAAAGAATACATGCCCCGATTCCATTTATCTGCTGTTTGAACAGGCAAACTTCATCTAGGATGTCAGAGGTCAGGGGAGTCGTCAGTTGAGGTAGGGGACAGTATGCTGAGCTCCAAGCAAGGTCACAAGAGAAGAAGAAGAAGATGGTCATGTTTCTTTACTGCCACCATTATAGACTGGAAGTGTCCCCTGTGAGGTTCCTACCACTGAGATAATGCCATCTTTTCTTACTTCTGTCATATATCAAACCTTCATTTAAATACTGGGTGAATAAGTGGGGAGTGGGCGAGAGCAGTTCTCTGGGACAGGAAAGCTCTTCAGAGTGCTAGGGACTTTAAGGAGGCCCAAAGCCAAGAAGCCTAGTCAGCAGAGAGCTTTCTGATGTCCAGAACTCATGTAAAATAAAGCACTGGCTTAGGCTCGTAACCCTCTCCCTGAAGAGAAAGAGAGAGGCAGATCCCCGAGGATTTACTGACCACCCCCGAGAGATGAATGGGGCCTGAGGGGTAGCATTCTAGGTTGACCTCTGGCTTCCATACACATGTGCACACATGTGTAAATATATACTCACTCAAGTCTATCTGCATGAACACACGTGTGCGCGTACACACACACACACACACACACACACACACACACGACCCCCATAGAGACATTTCTATCATCAGAGATTTCCATTAGCTAAACCATTGTGTCAGACATTTAGGAGGGGGCCTCATGCCCCCTGGGTGCCATCTGGCTTACATCTCCATGTGCAAGCACCTGGTACTCCTCATGGGTGTGGAGAGCAGCCAGAGGCAGGGTGATGGGGACCTCCCTGGACGGAGCTTTTCTCCGTCCCACGGCTCCTCTGAGCTGTCATTAGGTCCAGCTCAGCTGGATCTTTGATGTCTTCTCTGTGTAAATGCAGCATGATTATTTTCTCCTGTTCTTTGATGAACAAAATGTGATGGGAGATGTTTGACCCGGGGGCACAGCTTGTGGCAAGGCAGGAAATGCCTCATCTTGTTGGGGTACATAAAAGGGAAATTAAAAGGTACTGTTAAGTGGTACATGCCAACTCTCAGGTCTGCCAGACATCTTCCAGGAAATGTGGCAGCAACACGACGTGGCGCAGAGCGGATCTGAGTTCCCCAGTTCCGGTCCAGGTGGACTCTCTTTTGTCCTGTGTGTGCTCTACTAAATCCATTAGCAAGGAATCCAGAAGCATCAAGTGTTTGAGAGATGGCTGAAGCCACATAAAAGGTTGGTTGAAGTCATTTTCTGATTAGGGGCTGTGGGTGGTGAGTGTGTAAGCCTGCATGGACTTAACTCCTATTACCGCACAGCTTGACAGGTCCTTACTTTTCCGAGGTTCAAGTCACATTACACGACTCAAATCTGACGGTGCAATATAAAAAAATTGTGTACCTGGGAAACCAGGCTTCTAAAATGTGATTCCTTGTTTTCTAAAGATGCCTGCACTCTCTCAATTCCAGTGAGATCATTCAACACGTGTGGCCTGTGTTGGAGCAGCCTTAGCATGAGTGCCAAGTGTCACCACTGCGAGGCAGCACAGAGTTGGGGTGACATCCTGCTGGAACAGGAAGCTCTCTGCCTAGGTGACTAGGAGACCCATTTCTTTCTCATGATAAGGTTGCTTGATCAGCTCATATGAGTGCCTTTTTTTTTTTTGACAGAATATCAAATAACAGTGATATCACCCATAAGGACAGCTGACTTTGCAGTCCTGAAGAGCTTCAGGATCCTTTTCTGAGGCACTACCGAGGGGTGGCTAATCAGCCATCAGGGAGAGCAACAGATACAGCAGTGGGGGGGGGGGGGAAGACAGAGGTTGAGTAGACCAGGCTTTGGATCTACCAGAATATTCTAAACATTCTGGGTGCTGAGACCTAACTGACAAACATTCAATTAGCACTGGGCTCTGACCTTGTTTCTGATAGCCACCCGCCCTCCTCCTGCTTAGAAAATACCCCTAGAGCTGCAAGCCTTTACGACAGTCCCTCATGTTATGGTGACCACAGCCAAAAAGTTATTTTGTGGCTGCTTCAAATCCATAATTTTGTTACTGTTATGTTACATTGTAAAGTAAATATTTGATATGCGACCCCTGTGAAAGAGTAATTCCTCTGAATGGGTTGTTTGAACCCCAAAAGGGATGCCCCCCACAGGGTGAGAACCACGGGTCTAGCTCCATGTTCGGGATGGCGAGGGCTGCTCATGGTATGCAGAGAGACAGGAGAAGCGAGACACACGGAAACTGATTGCGTCAAGTCCGGCAGGCCATTGACTTCCAGTCCCTGGGCTTTGGCTCTCTTCTCTGCTACGAGACCAGGCTCTCGGTGTTAGGGCCCCTGCAACATTCCACAGGATCTGCCCAGCAGCGGTTAAAGCCCCAACACGCTCTTGCGAAGGGCAAGTGGTAAGTAAGCCTCCGTAGCACTAATGCCTCTAGCCCAATGTGTTAGCCGGGCATGCTTCGCGGTTGAGGGTCTAAGACACAAGCCTGGTTCATTTTCATCAGGGGACAAAGGGTGGAACATTACAGAGCAAAGGGAGTTTACTGAAGAGTTAACTGAAGAATATTCTGGGATAGTCTCTGGAAGTAGCCTGGCCTGGCATTGTCCGTGAAAGGCAAGGACCAGGATTCTAGAGAGACCTCTGGTTTCACTCTTGTGTCTGGCAGCAGAAGCCTGGAACCCTGTAGTTACTATCTAGAGTTGGAAACAGAAAGTCCTCGACCATTGGCACAGCCCAGGGATGCTCACTTCCTGGGATAGACACTTTGTGGGGTCATTAGGACAACGGTTACTAACATATGAACTAAATAATTATAGCATCACCAGTGAGAACCTATTGTCAACCTGATCTTTAGAAACATTGACCTGGAGGATGTTCATTTGAAAGCCTCGAGCTTGCTTGAATAAGATGTCCTAGAAGCCCTCGCAGTCGTTGCCTCTGGGATATGGGGCTTTCTGCTGTAGGCCTGTGTATTTATGGGTAAAATGCCTTTTGCGTCTTCAGATTAGCTTAGAATTGACTGAGGAAACTGACTTTCAACACAAGTACACACGTGTTTGATAGTGGTTCTTGGAGCTTTGTTTCTTTTTTGCATGTATCTGTGTGTGCATGTTATATGTGAATACACATGTGTGCAGCTATGTATGAGTGTGTGTGTTTGTGCGCGCACGTGCATTTTTTAGGCCCAGTTGCTCTCCACTTTAAGCTTTGAGAAAGAATCTCTCCCTGAACCCAGAGAACTCCTTTTAGCTGGTCTAGCTAGCCAACTTGTTCTGGGGACCCCCTGTCTTCCTCCTGACTGCTGAGGTTACTGGCAGGCATTTATGTGGGTTCCAGTGATCAAAACATTGGTCCTTATGCTTGTTCAAGGGCTTTATCCACTGAGCCATCTTCCCAGACCCTCTTGGAGCTTTCTGAGAGACTGCCAAGCCCAATAGCAAGGGTTTCTTCAGTGCCCTGGCTCTGTGGTAGTCCCTCAGTCCATAACCTGGTGAGATACTTGGCCTGCAGACATGGAAAGATGTGTTATGTTCCTCCCTGGCTCCTTCCCTCTGGACTGAGATTACATTGACCAAGCTCAGTTGTATTTTGCTTTCTGCCTGGGTGGGTAAGAAAGGACCAGGCTTCTTTTGGGTGGGGAGGAACATTCCTTTCCTGCTCTAGGGGGAAGGTGGTATTTATGTTTCTCAGGAAAGAACTTCCCAAAGGATAACATATTGCTTATGCTCTGGTGTTTAGGGTAGAAAGTGAATGATTCAAGCAATCCATTCTTGCCTAAAGTCCTGTCAGAAGAGAGGGAGTCCAACCTAAGGAGCCTTCCCCAGATCCAGGATATGAGAGTGACATTCTCAAGCTCTGTGTATGATCGCTTTGGCACTTTATAAAAAGCATACCAGTGCTGAGTTCTACCCCAGACCAATTAAACAGGACTCTCTGGGTGGTGAGGCTTGAGTCTTGGTATTTTTAAAAGCTCCCCATGGGATTTTAATGTGTGGCCAAGTTTGAGAACCACTGAAGTAGAGTGTTGTAGAGATTACAGGAAAGCTTGGGGTGAGGGATTCGGGTGGGGAGGAGGGGGATGGTACCCTAAGTGCCTGAGGTTCAGTAGGGAGAAAACACAGCTGCTTGATGAATGCTTTTAGGGTTCGGTTTGGGGGCCACTTGCCCTGTGTAAGCCCGTAACACCCACAGCACTGCCAGATGATGCGGCTCCCTCTCCATTTTCCAGAAGAAACTCCAAGGCTTACAAAGAGGGGCCGATTAGTGCATAGTCCTTGAGTTAGGCTGTGGTGGTAGTTAACAGACCCATTGAGGACAGACCACAGGCTTTGTGAGCTGGTACATGGTCGGGACTGGCTTACGGGCACTTTCCAAGTGCTCACTGCCCTGCAACTTTCCTTGGCCCCTCTCGGTTTCCAGCTGGGTTTATTTCCCAGTTCCTACTTACTCTTGCCTCTTCTGGCTCTCAGAAGACAAGCTTGGCCAGAAATCGTTGTCTTCCTGTGCAAACATTCTGTGCCTCTTGTCCTGCAGAGGTACACCTCCATCTTACCACATGGGCCAGCTTGGAAGTTGGCTGAGTTGATCACCCATCTACAGTGACTTCCTTTCCCTGTGGATGGCGGAACTTCCGCTAGAGATACCTCCTGATCACACCCCAGCTCTCCTTCTGTTGCTTATTGACGCGTCCCTCTGATTATCCCATTAGAGCAAAACCTACTCATTTAAAATCAGGACTAAACCACAAAGCCATTTTTTTAAACCATGGTTCTGCAGAGTTTTGACTTCTAGAAGCATACATATATAATATGCTACTATGTTATATATGTCAAAATATATAATATAATAAATATGTAACATATACTATATAATGTCATATATAATACATTATATATGATATGTTAACATATATTATATTAACAAATGACACCAGAGGCAGTAGACATAGCTCATTAACTAAGAGTGCTCTTCCAGAGAATTCTCAATTCTAGTCTGCACACCACCTGGCTCACAACTGCTTGTGACTCCAGCTCCAGGGACTCTGACTCCCTCTTCTGGCCTCCGTGGGCATCTGTACTCACACATACACATACACGGAAATATATAAATAAACATGATTAAAAAATGAAGAAAGGTAAAAAAAAAAAGAGAGAGAAACCAGATCATCAAGGGTTACAAGGGGACGAGCACCCCATTCTGAAGAGGAGCAGAAACATTGAACTTAGCCTCACTCCTCATGAAGGGCGTCACCCTAGCGGAAGGGGGGAGCCTGGGAGAAATGACCTCCGTGAGCTCCATGGCTCACACATTGACAGGCTTAAGCAGGGTAAGAGATGAGATAAATAGGAAAGAGGCCTCGAACTGTTTACGGTTGGTTCCTCCTTAGGGAAAAGTCATTATGAAACTATTTGAGGCACCACAGAGCTGAGTAACGCGGAAGCTGACTCACGCTGTTGGGAGCAAAGAACTGCAGAGTCATAGAGACGCTAACGTGGAGTGGATACGTGAGAAAGAAGCCTGTGTGGATAGAGTTGGCTCAGGGCTTAAGTGCACCGGCTGCTCTTCCAGAGGACCCAGGTTTGATTTCCAGCCCTCACACGGCAACTTACAACCACTTGTAACTTCAGTCTTGTGCCATCCCCTTCTGGCCTCGAGGTACCAGACATGCAAGTAATACATAGTCAGACATACAGACAAAACATCCACACAGTGACAAGGAAAAAGGAGAAGAAAAGAGGCCTCTGAGAACTTGGAAGTAGATGCCTGGGTGTGGCTGGAATTGCGTATGTATGTGAGTGTTGCGTGTAGCTGCATATGAACATGTGTACTTCACAGCTTTGTCCACTCCCCAGACCAGGAATAACGATAGGCCAAAGCCACGGCACATGCGGCCCTTACACTGCTCACCACTCCAAGGCATCAGGGCTCTTTGAGGAAGGGCTTGATCCCATGGCTGGGACAGGTACCAGACATGTTTTCAAAGAGCGGTGTGGACTATTATATTAGTTTGTCTTCGGCTGTCATGAGAGGGTTCTCAAGCTCTTGCTGTTTGTGAAATAAAAAGGGTTATTTAGCCCCCAGCTTTTCAGGTTCAATAGGATGGTGTTAAGCATTTGCTTGGCACTGCTGGGTGCTTCCCGGCATCACAGTGGTGCAAAGATAGGAGAGAAATTAAATACTATGACAGGAAGCCAGGGAAGTTCAGAGGCCGGCCACACTCTTATCACAAGTCACTCTTGGTGCCTGAACAAAACCCGACAGAGCTACATTAATCCCTTCTGAGAGAGGCACCGAAGACCCAACCACCATCCGCTTGGCCCCACCTCTTCAAGGCTCTCCTATTTCAAAACGGCCATGCTGAGGATCAAGCTTCTAGCACAGACACCTGGGAGGGATATATCCAAACTGTGTGTTAGCAATGCCCTAAGAATACATAGCCAGCATAAAGGGATGCCTGATGGTCAAAATCAAAGGTAATCTTAGCAGTATGAGGCACAATGAATTGCAAAACATTGAAGAAAAAAAAAAAACTCAGAGGCTCATACTGTTAACATCACAGGTGAGGAAAAAGGTCCTTGAAGAATGGAAATCATGTGAGCGGAGCGCCAAGCGTCCGTTGGTAAATGAGAAAAGAGCTCAGCCAAAGCCACGAATGGTCATTTTTGCAGCTATTAAGGTAAAATTGCCTCTGGAAGGAATTGTTGAAAGATGCTAAGTCTGGAAAGAGAAGCTTTGACAAGAAGCAGGGTATTTGCTTAATCTTAAAATATGTCTCTAGATTGCTTATTAATAGCAAATTATAGCCCTGCATACAATGGAGAAGTACAAATCACCTTGGCTGGAGATCAAAGCTAGTGTTACAAACGAGAGGCCGGGCACTGGGCCCTGCGTCCGTCCGGGGTGCTCTGAGATGGACACGCCCTCTCGTGTACTGTACACAGGGGGAAAAACAACCCAACGCTCATCAAAAGGAGACAGTCCCAAGGGAGTGCAGTTCTATTAAGTGAAGGGAAGGAGAAAGCTGACTGTCACTCAGAGATGCCGATGCTGTTAAAGACAAACAAGGGTCAAGACAAAAGTCACCAAAATGTCACCACACGCAAGTAGTGTATGTGACTCTAAACCGGACCCTGCAGTGCAGAGGAGAAAATGCTACACATGAGTTTGGGTCAAATGACCAAACTGACCTGGGGTGGTACAGCATGACATCACTCATGAACTTCCTGATGCTGTGACTACATTATAGTTAGTGGGAGAAGAGACTGTTTCTGTTCTTGGAAAATACAACTGTAGTTTTTAAGGAGAAATGGTCATGATATGTGTGTGAATTTATTCACAAGTAGTTCAGAAAAATATTTAGACGTGTACCCACATACCTCTCTCTCTCTCTGTCACACACACACACACACACACACACACACACACACACACCCAGTGGACCGGACCCAGAGGTTAAGCTACAGCCTCCAATAGCCTAAGTCCACTGACCTCTTTCTTCCAGTTGGGGTTGGGCCCCTTCTCTGAAAGGCTCTACAGCCCCCTAGAGCTTCGGGTCAGAGAAGCATTCAAAGACTTTGGGGGTGATGTTTTAGATCATTTTATAAATTTCTATCACAGCTAAAGCCATACAGTAAAAGATACTTTCTACAAAGAGTCTAACTACTAGCTAATAGAATAAAACTCTGGATCCTTAGAATGGCCTCAGCCGTCACCCCACTCCCAACTGATGCCTAGACTCCCTTATCTTGAGGCTTCTGGTACTGGCTCTTTTGCTGTTCTTAGAATTCCTTCAGTGTGCCACCATCTGTTTGTCCTGTTGACCTTTATGCAGGGTGTCCCCTGCTTCTGCAAACATACTTCTCCCAACTGGAATGAGAACCCTAGTCAGGACTCAGGATGTGTAAGGACACCTTTCTTACAAAGCTCTGACTCCAGTCCTAATGGAAACAACTTACGCCTATAGTCCCCCTGTGCAGGCCATGCTAGCACAATGGCCTCCACATGTTGCATCGTCTTCTACTATCTTCCTTGGGAGTAGGACTCTGCGGGTTATACAGGACAGTGGGATCTGCAGTTCCTAGATTCAGCCTGACTCCGCGGGACCCTCTTTGTGTATCACTTATGGTGGAAGATGAACCACTTGGAATAAGTCCTTGTTTTCCTGGTGCCCGGATGGTTGGCGTGGGAGCCTAGAGGAGCCTGGTTTCCATTGTTCTGTGAAATCCAATCTCTAAGAGTACCAGCAGTGCAGAGGTGAGTGAGACAGAGCAAGGCCCTTCCGCTTGTCATTCTGTCCCTAGGGCCAGATCTAGACGCAAACTGGGCTTTAGTTGGGTGAGCTGACAAGTTCCTGATGATCTCTCCTTTTTCAGTGTTTTCGTTGAACCAGATAGAATTGGGCTCCTATCACTTATATCTAACAGAAGCCAAACCAATCGTTGGCTGTCCTGAGTGGTTTAAGGGCTGGCAGTTGCCAAACACTGCCTTAGGCATCGTAAATCCATGGGCTCAGTCTTTGGCACATTCTTGATGTCTTGGGCATGTGGCTTTAATCTGCTACTTCAGGAAACTCATCAATGTTGTGATATTCTATGGAGGATGCATTGCTTTCAGATGACATCTACAGAGAGAAGCTTAACCAGGTACTGTAAGAAACTAGGACAGTTGGAAAGACATGGCTCAGAAGCAGAAATGGTGGCATCCCTGGGACTTTTTTTTTTTTTTTTGTCAATTAGAGGGAACAATTAATTCAGGATTAGCCCCCAAATATTATATTTACTTAAAAATTAAGTTTGGGCTGATGCAATGGTTCAATGGGTAAAGATAGTTGCCTTGCAAGCCAAACCACCCAAGTTTGAGCCCAGAAACCTGCAAAAAGCAGCATGTGGGAACTTCCCTCTGTCACCCTTGCATGCCTAAGGTGAGAGGGGCAGTAGAGACAGAATCACCAGGAGCTTGTGGATTAGCTTAACTGGAGTACTCAGTGCGTCAGAAACAAGAGAGACAGAGGGGGCAGAGGAGACAGCAGACTCCCAAAAGATGCCTGGTGACCTCTGTGCACATGATCTGGTACTCCCGTACTCCCACGTGAACATACACACCAAAATCTGAAATTGTATGCCTACTTAAAAACGTACTCCAGGAATATTTTTGAGAACTTCATAACACTGTGGAGGACTCCTAACGGTGTCCTTGAAGCAGGCCGCAGGTTAGAGGCTTGTCCATGCCTCCGAGTCACAGGCTCAACAGCCGTCTTTCAACATCTTTGCCATGAAAAACATCATGGTTTAACTCCAAAGTTCTATTTTAGATTGCCTTTCTCAATGACTTTAAACCTTAAAATAGAAGTGTACCCGGCAGACACCTCATTTTTCAGTATAGAATTAGGTTCTGCTGATAACGGATGGATACTTTCCACATTAATGCAAAATGTGTGCACGAATCTCGAGATAGGGTAATGCACTCCAGGAGCGGGCCATGATATATTTAGATACAGACTAGAAGTCAAACTGATACATCATTCCTTACGGTGTAGCTAACCGCGCCAGTGCAGAACAGCGCCTCTTGGGACTGAGGTCATTTATTTTTTCTCCTGGATATATTGTTTATATCACATTCTCTCCCTCATGTTATATTTTAAATTGTTTAATGTAAGTCATGAAAGAACAGATGTCACTTAAAGGCCCTTTCTCTCCCTCTCTGACAATCTGAAGAGTTGGATCTTCTGAAGCAGGTGATCTGTCAGTTTTCTTTCCTGGATGTCACTGGTACCTACAACTCTCCTTATCAGTTCATTTTGCATTCCCAGATTCAATGACTATTAATCTACAGCATCTGCGCAGATGGGCTGGGGCTCTCTGGCTTTTGCGCAGACTACTTCTGCTGTCCCCAAAGTGTGTCTATGGGAACAAAGGCTTCCTGAAATGGGTAGAAAATCAACTCATTGGGAAAAGTTCCTTAAGGGTGGTGAAGAATATCTTAAGTCAAGTTATTGTTGTGGCTGCTGCTAATTTTTACAAACTGTGTGTGTGTGTGTGTGTGTGTGTGTGTGTGTGTGTTTGGAAAATGAGACTTGGGGAGGAGAAGAGAGCGGGAGAGGGGGGCAGGGATAGCTTGTGATTTAAGGGTAAAGTAACCCTATGTCTTAGAAAGTTGGGGGCTCCAAAATTAAGCTGATCTTTTCTTCCGCCCTTTTGAGTCTCATTGTCGCTCGTTTCTGTGGTGCTGGTTGGCCAGTGAGCTTCCAGATTCTCTTGTCTTTGTTTCTCATCTGGACAGAGGAATGCTGGGGCTACAGATGTGAGCTGCCACAGCCTGCTTCTTGTGGCACTGAAGTCAGGTAGGCAGGCTTACAAACTTTCACTCCCTTCTCTCTTTTACCCGCTGAGCCATCTCACCAGCCCAAACATTAATTTTTAAATAAGCACAATGTATTGGGCTATTCTTCAGTTAATTGTCCCCACAAATCCTTAAGCTCCTCTTCTATTTAGAACTACAGTAATAATCACCCCTTATTGAGGCTTACCGGATAAGAACTTCTCATTAACTCCCGCCCAAATCCACTCACTGCGGAGTGGCTGAACTTGTCCACATCCACCAGCAAATTTTGTCCCAGCCCTTGTAGCGTCTTCAGTATTTGCTTCCATACCTCTCCTGGACAGCCCAGCCTGGGCAGACTGTCCCCTAGACAGATCCACACAGCCTGTCTGTTTCTTCTGGTATTGAATCTCCAGTGCTGTGGCTCATGGTGTGCTAGGTTTCAGAAAGAAGCGGTTCTGTCCCTGGGTCTCAGAACAAAGGGAGGAGAGCAGACTTCCAGGCAATAAGATGAACACAATGCTCAATGAGATCCGAAAACTTTTTTTTGTTTTGTTTTGTTTTTGGCTTTTGGAGACTGAGTTTCTCTGTGTAGCCCTGGCTGTTCTCAATACACCAGGCTAGACTCAAACTCAGAGATCTGCATGCTTCTGTCTCCTTGAGTGCTGGGATTAGAAGTATGTAGCACCACTGCCTGGCTCTGAATTTAGCTTTTTATAAGCCTCTAAGACTGTACTACTTCATGACGTCAGAGTGAGCTAGCCTCTGGTAACTGCTGAACACCTCCACACCTTCAGGTACCTTACTATAAATTGGGTGGTTCTTTCTGAGCACACTTCCCTTGGCTGTCTGGAACTTTCAAGGGCTCTATGACAGCACTGCTCTGCTTCCCCCGGTGTGCATCAGGGTCCTGCCTGCTCCGACACCACAGTTTCTGTTTCCTTGGTTTCTCTCTGGGGTTGAGGCTTCGTGCCCACTTGGGCCACTGCCTTGTTTCTGGCCCATTCCAGCTACTCAGCAAAATCCATGTCTGGATTACACAAGGCAGGAGCCTCTGAGAAGGGAAGTTGCTTGGTCAAGGTCACACGGGTGGCTAGTAAGGGCTGTGGCTGATCGTGGGGCTCTGACTTTCACATGCTCACCAGCTGCTCTGCCACAGCTGACTGCAAACGCCATTGTTGACCTTTCCTCCGGAGGCTGCCACGCCCCTCCTGTTTTGGAACTTTTGACAGTGGCTTGAGAAGTTCCACGGGCAGTCGTGGTTTATGTGTATGTGGGATTACATTTATAGTCCCATCACACAGAAGAACTGACTCAGGACCCACATGAGATCTTGTCTCATGCATATAGACCAACATAATATGGCTTCAGGAAGAGGGTAGGAGGAGCTCTGAGACTGTGCTGACCCATGCTGCTTGGTGTCTGAAGGGCATCGCTGCCTCTACCTCACCCCACCCCACACCCCACTCAGACTCAAACCTTTGCCCTGCACACAAAGTGGCTAGTCCGTGGAGATGCTGACACAGGCAGCTCCATATGGAGAGAGGTTTGTCAATAAGCATGAGATTTGCCTGGACAATTGGAGTTTTTAAAATTGGAGTTCTTAAAAGTCTCCATAAGAGACTATCAGATGAAGCCCCCTAGGGCTCATTAGACCTGAGATCCATCTCATGGCCAGGCCTGCTTGCTTTAGACCGGAGCCCTGTGTCGTCCCACATGGAAACCTCAGCTTTAGAACAGGTGGTGTGTGTGTTGGGGGCGGGGGGGGGGGCCGCGCAGGGGAGTGGGAATGGGGGAGTGGGGCGGGGTGGGGTGGGGTGGTCGTTTGGGGATCCGGAATCTGCATAAGTAACCAGCTCCCCAGGTGTTTTTCATGAACACTGGACTTTGGGTCTCGTTCAACCTCATTTTATAGGTTTAGAGAAACTGAGGCCTAGGGATTTGATTCTTGTGGAAATGATTATGTCAAATTGCAACAAGGAAAGGTGAAAGTAATTTTCAGGGTAAAATAAAATCTTGAGAGTCATCATTCATCTCTGTTTTTGGCACAGATCTCCTTCATAAAAAAAAAAAAGTATAAACCTAAAAACACAGGTCTGCCTACTGACCATGTGGTAAGTAGCGCTTTTCCCTGCGACTCCTTGAAGTCAGTCTGCAGAACCTAGAGCTGGTGACTCATGGGAAACAATAGCCCCCCTCCCAACCCCAGCAGAATTATGGTACCTAAGAGTGAGCTAGCACTGGAGGAGGGAAAAGAAGAGGGGGAGCTTGCGGTAAGGCAAGGAGAAGGAGGCAGACCCAAGATTATTCATCACCATAAACACGGGGAGCGTTCAGATTGCATGCAGTGAGGGACTAGAGCTGTGGCCTGCTAGTATCCAGGAGACTCACTGCAGTCACCCAACCCCATCCCATGGTTAAGGAATAATGTGAATTACTGACCAAGTGATTGTACTTCAGTGGAAGCTTCTCCGTAGCTGATCCTTAACATGAATATATAAAGGAATTAAAAAAAAAAACAAAACACCTAGAATTCTGTGGTGAAATGTAGCTGAAAGGGGCAGCTGAGAGTCCAAGAAAACGCGAGCACTCCTTCATTCCCGGGGGAGCTTGGTGAACTGCCCACATAATTTGCTGATAAAGGTCCATCTGTTAAAACAAAGTACAGCGGCGCTGGCAATACATTTTAGCCAGAGACCAGAAGTGGCTATTTTTTTCTTGACAGTCTTGTTGGTTCTGTATTTTTCTTTTTGTTCAGAAAACTATTTGAGAATGAAATATAGATGATGATATTGGCTTTAAGTTCGTGTTACACGTTCTGCTTGGAGAGAGAAAAGTCAGTCGGCATAGCCTCCCTGGTAAACACTGCTTTGTGATAAATCGCCATGAGGGCCGAGTCGTAAGGAAAACTCTGCTTCACAAATGACACACGTAGAAAAACAAGCGGATGTCTGATGAAGGAAAGAGCCGACTTATTGCCAAGACCTTGAAAAACAAAATTAATTTCCTTTCGTCTTTGATAATGGTGATGTAATGTAGTTACTAGGAAGAGCCTGCCATGCTCAGGCACTTATAAAAGGAGAAACGTTGGCCAGGCTCTGGGGTGGAATCGTTGGTTTTTACTGATGTTACTTTCACTCTGTCGTGAAAGGAATGGGGAGGGGCCCGAGGGAGAGTGGGGCCGGATTCTATTTTCATTTGTTTTTTAAGCAGCTATTTTCAAAGAACAGGAAAAAAAAAAAAACAAAAACCCACAAGACCTGTTTAGTCCATGGTTTCTGATACTTGGAGCTGTTGCAAGACATTGTAAGAACCATCTTGTCATAGTTTCAACATAAAATGTCCCCACAAGTTCATGTGTCCAAATGCTTGGTCCCCAGCTGGCATGCTGTTTTGAAAGGTTGTGGAGTCATTAGGAGGCGGGGCTTTGCTGAAGGAAGTGAATCATTGGGGGTGGGACTTGAGACAAGCTCCACTTCCTGTCTGCTCTCTTTTCCGTTCTTGGGGAGGTAGTATCAACAGCTACCTCAAACTCCTGGCACATGTCTTCACAATATGATGGTCTGTATCCCCTCAAACTTTGAGCCAAGCCCATCTTCTCTTAACTTGCTTCTTGCCAGGTGTTTGGTCATAGCAACAAGAAAAGTAGCTGATACACATACAACTCAAGAATAAAAGGAAACCATCAGTATTTGTCTTAGTTAGGGTTTTACTACTGTGAACAGACACCATGACCAAGGCAACTCTTCTGAGGACAACATTTAATTGGGGCTGGTTTACAGGTTTACAGGTTCACAGGTTCGGTCCATTGTCATCAAAGTGGGAGCATGGCAGCATCCAGGCAGTCATGGTGCAGGAGGAGCTGAGAGTTCTACATGTTAATCTGAAGGCCACTAAGAGAAGATAGGCTTCCAGGGAGCTAGGATGGGGGGGGGTCCTTAAAGTCCACTCTCACAGTGACACACCTACTCCAGTAAGACCACACCTCCTAATAGTGCCACTTCCTGGGCCAAGAATATTCAAACCATCACCATATTTAAGAGAACTGTTCAGTCTCTGCAGGAAGAGAACACTTGGGTCTTAGGTAAATGAAGCACCTGGTTGGAACCCTTTGTCATATTTGTAAGCACGCACTGAGGCAAGATTTATCTAAAAATCTACTCAGGCTCACAAAAATCTATAGGTGGCTCCAACCATTTCTTTCCAGCATTGGCTGAAACACCCAACTGTAGAACTTACCCAAACAATGAGTTTTCTGCTCCTGGCGATAGGCAAGTCATAACTTAAGTCTTAGAGTCAAAATTGGCCTTTTGTTCCCTAAAACGCTGAATTGGTTCTGTATGCTAGAGACCACAAGTCATTTGAACAACCTTTCTGTTAATTCACTCTGATTCAGAGAGGACATACTCCACTGAGGGTGGCTGTTGACCAGCTAGGGCATTGCCACAATGAGCGCAGGTTTGGTGGCATTAATGGGTGTGTGCACATGCGTCCTAGGGGCAGGACACACATTCAGGTTTGAGAGTGTTTATTGAACAATAGATCTCTCTTTAAATAGCTCTCCCTAAACTCTGTAGAGAGGCCACAATAGCCGGTCCCGTAGGCTACTGTGTTAATGCCCAGGCCAGAGTTCTGAACCTGTGATTTTGAGTCCATCAATCTTTAACTTTCTTCACTGAGGGTGGGGTGGAGAGGGAGATTCTTCTCCTTGGAGAGAAGAAATCAGAAGAATGGATAAGTCTTTTTGAAATTACAGTACTGAACAATGCTGATGGTACTGACCTCTGGGAGAACAGCATGCTTTATCTCTTCTCTCTGCCTATTTCCCTCTCTCCTGCTCTTACACTGTTTATCTTGGAAGCATCTACTTCTGCTTTTCTTCTTATCCCATCTGGAATAAAGCTTGAGTTATACTAGGAGGGAAAACTGGCAGTGTATACACTGGGTCCGACTGTGGTTTATCATTGCAAGAGGCTGTGTGGTTCAGTGATCCTGCAGCAGGTGATGATAGCGGCAGCAGTCTGTTATCAAGGGCTGTGTAACAACTGTGTGCCTTGTGTGATTTTTGTACCATCTCATTGAACCATCCTAGCCAGGTGATGAGCTAGTTACTGTGGACATAGATGAAGAAACTAGGACATAGAGAAGCTCATCAGCTTGCTTAGAACCCCACAGACTCTTCTGTGCTGAAAGTGCGATTGTAAGACTTGTTCCTCTTAGCTCATCTACATGTTTGTTTTTTGAGACAGGGCTTTCTCTGTATGGCCTTGGATATCCTAGAACCTGTTCTAGGACCAGGCTGGCCTCAAGCTCTCTATTATTTTATATTCCTTGTCCTTTGGATAGTTTTACTTATTATTCCCCCTTTAATTCAAGAGAGGAATCTAATGACTCTGAGATTTGTTCTTCTCAATTGGCCTAAAAGAGCAAGTCTGTGAATATACAGTCTTGAGCTTTTAGGAAGCCTGTCCTTTGGTTAATGCCTTTTGGAAACTGGGCCAGACTGTAGAAACTCCCTCCTCTGCACAGTGCAACAGGCTTGAAAGCTGTTGTTTCTCTATGAACTGGGTACTCTGGGTATGTATGCAGGCTCTTCTGAGCAGATGTCAGCTAGGAGAGCTTTTCTACAAAGTCAAAGCCCAGAATGCAGAGGGGGATCTACCACCCCTGGGCTCTGAGAGCACATGATTGCATACACATGTAAGTGCAATAAAAGGCTAGGGGTGGCAGTTCAAATGTCTGTAATCCCTGTGCTGGTGCAGCAAAAATGAGAGGCAAAGAGAGGAAGGTCACTGGGGTAAACACAAATGATTTCTAACAAAGAGGACGCCTGAGGTTGTCCTCTTATCTCTACATGTGCATCTGCACATGCATATGCACACGCACAGGCACACAGACACACATAGACACAGACACCGACAAACACAGACACAGACAACATAGACACAGAGACAGACAGACACAGACACAGACAACACAGACACACACACAGATTGTTAGACACATACACAGACACACACACACACAAGGACACACATTCACAGACATAGAAAGACACAGACAGACACACAGATGGACAGATGAAGAGACACACACAGAGACATACACAGACAGACACATACACATACAGATACACATAAAGACACACAGAGAGAGACAGAGACAGACAGATGGATGGACAGATGGATAGGCACATACACATACATACACAGAGACAGACAGACAGATGGACGGACAGATGGAAAGACACATGGAAAGACACATACATATACACACAGAGACACAGACAGACAGACAGGCAGGCAGGCAGACAGGCAGACAGACAAGGCCAAGGTCTTTGTGAGAGGAGAGTTGCAAACACCTCCATGACCAGACAGACTCCTTGTTAGCCTCCTGTAGCTGTGATACAACATCTGGCATAAATGAGTTTCAGGAGCAACAGCTTATTCTGGCTCATGGTTTTAGTGGTTTCTTTACTCTCTTGTTTCGGAACCTGTGGTGAAGAACAGTGTGGTGGAAGGGGCCAGTAGAGCAGAAAAGGGACGGGGAGTAAACGTATCAGTGACTGGCACACCCCAGTGACCTGCTTCTTCCAAACTGGCCGTCTCTTCACACTTTACTAGCACACTAAGGGATGAATCTCAGTGAGGTCACAGCCCTCCTGACCCACGCATCTGTTCCAACCTCTGCACTTGGTCTATTTGGGGACCAGGCTTTCAAACAGCTTTTGGGGATGTCTAAGATCTAAATCCTCACAGTTCTCCAAGGTGGGAGTGTCCATGGGAGGGTGACTTCTTGCCCTTTAGACTCCAAAGAAAGAGAGCAGGCCAGCTAGAAGATATAAGAAGTGGAGGGATTAGGAAAAGCAGAACTCTATGGTACTTGAGAAATCTCATTGGAAAGGCACAGTCCATGAGTTATTTTCCATCATAACCCACTTAAGTTAGCTCTCCTGTCAAGACACGTCTGTCCATCCACCGTTTTCCTTACTCCAACCCCCAAGTTGGTTCAATTACACTGTAACATGTCCATACTTAGCGTATTATATGACCTTTTCCAAGTTGTACAGATTTGAGAAAGGGAATTAATTTGATTTTCTTGACAGAGGCAAGAAACTACCTTTGTTGACTGACATTTTTTACCCTTCCCCCACCCCCTCACTCTCTTGCTAGAACAGTGGGACTGTGCAGTGCTAATCCACGCAGCCCAAGAGCCAGGCCCTCTCCTCAGGCAGGTAGACCATGCAGGCAGGTGAGCGTGCAGGGAAGTTATGCCCATGCTTCCAAAGGCTCTTTGACCCCAGGCTCTCACAGGGAGCTACTTTTTTTTTTTTGATTTTTTTTTAATTGGATATAATCTATATTTACAATTCATTTCCCTTTTTCTGGTTCCCCACCCCCAAAGGTCCCACATGTCCTTTTCCCTCCCCCTGCTCTCTCACCCACCCCCTCCCACCTTACTGTTCTTGTACTCCCCCACAATGATATTTTGGTCCATTCTAGCACCAGTGTCCACTCCTTTCTTCTTGTGAGACATCACTTGATATGTGATTTATGTCTTTGGTGTTCCAAGCTTCTAGGCTAATATCCACTTATCAGTGACTGTATACCATGGGTATTCTTTTGAGACTGGGTCACCTCACTTAGTATGACAGGGAGCTACTTGAGAGGACTGGCAGGGTAGTCATTGACCACAAGTGCAAAGGTAGTTGCTCATTACCTTAATAGAACAAAAGGCTTCCTGTCCCCAAGGATTCGTGCGAATCATGGTGCTGAGAAGGGAGGAGGAAATAAGCAAAGGTGCTCTCCGGCTGGGGGACAGGAGTATTAATAAATACTGTTGAGCTGCTTTGAAATGCTGTACCTGAAATGAAAGGAAACATAAAAGACGTGTTCCCGAAGGCCACAAGACTCGCGGGCTTGGAATCGGACAAGCTATTTCTAGGTTCCTGTCTGACTCATTCTGGGAGCCATTTTCTTAAGATAGGTATTGGTTTCTGACTTAACAGAATTGCAAGAAAGAGGAGGAAACATTTGAAATATAAGGAGAAAACGGCGCTGCTGAGGCCTCATGCAGACTCAGATGGAGAGGGCACAAAGAGAAAGGTGATTTCCTTTAGCTGGAATTGGAAATGGTAGGCTGATGGAGAAAGTCTAATTCAAACCCTGGCTCTGAAGTTAGATGCCGGCTCTCCAACTTCAGTGTCTCAGGGTATATCCAGGTGTCTCTGGGGGAAGCCTGTGAGCCTCTTTTGGACTCGCGTTCATCATCTGCTAACTGGTATCTGCTTCATGGGACTCTCATGAAGACTTGAGATAATTTAACCTTGTCAAGCGCTTTGCTCGGTGTCTCATAAAAAAAGGAACTCTGGAGAAACGGACGGGGTCACTCTAACTGGGTTATGGAAGTGAGCATTCAAACAACTCAGCAAGGGCGGACAGCGTGCTCCGGGCTTCAATGGACTGTTGGTGTGGCCGTGAACAGGGCTGTAAGTGTGACAGTGCCACAAGGCACACAGTGCTCTTCCCCGGCGTCCTCACTTCCGGGCATTGGACTGTCAGCTTGGTCTTTGCTGATATAATCAGGTGTCCTTGTGGGCGGCTCCTGTTGTCTTAGTCATGCGTTCTCAGGCTTAACGATGATGCTTCGGGGCACATGTACAAGTACGCATCCAGGTTATGCAAGGGAGGACGCTGCCGGACTTTAATTTCTGAAATTGTAGTTTCTATACTAAGGTTGGAAGACACGCGAGTCAACACCATCTATTAGGTAAGGGAGAAGGCCAGTGGTTATTTTCCAAAAAGTCCCAGGGGCCATATGAAATTAGCTTGTTCAGGCTCTTTCCTCCAATTTCATGGATTAAAGGTTTAGAAATTGAAGTAATAAACTGGGCACATGCCTTCAATCTCAGCTTGTAGGTAGGAGTCTGAGGCAGGTAGTGGGTTTTAGGTTAGCCTGGGCTGCATGGGAAGACCCTGTCTCAAAAAAAAAAAAAAAAAAAAAAGCAAAACAAAAAAACAACACAATGAAACAAACACAAACAAACAAACAGTCTACTGAAAAAATGAGTAGTAAAACGAGCATGAAGAGTGCTTTCTGTATGAATCAGTGGAACTGGCCTTTTAAAATGAACATTCCTGTGAGTTTCAATGCTGCTACACCTCAAGCCCATAGCACACCGAATCCAGCACTATTTGTTTTTGTGCTTCCTGAGTCAGTATCCCATCTTCCTTTGGGAGGCTCTTTGGATTCTTTGAGATGACCAGTGAGAGATGCCCATTGACCTATTGTAGCCTTTCCTGCGTCACAGACGCCGTGGTCAGAAGTAACATATTCGACAAAGCAGTTTCCTAGTTACTCATCGCAAACTCAGTTGAAGTGTAAGAAAATTTGTTTTTGGAAGATAAAAAAAAGAAAAAAAAATTACCGCTTTAACAAGTAAAGACCAGAAAGTGTTCTGAGGCAACTGGACAATTTTGAATTCTACACTAAAACTCCAGGGTTCTCAGAAGCAGAGGAGAGGTATAGCATTGGAGGGGGTAGGGGGAGAAGAAGGAAGAAAAGGAAAGGAAAGAAAAGAAAGAAAGAATGGCAAGAAAGAAAGGAAGGAAGGAGGAAAGAAACCTGTGGGAACTATTGGATGGGTCTGTTTATTCCCCTGTCAAGGGTTTATTGATTGAGTGAGCTCTCCTATAGCTTGGGATTCCTTTGATCTGCCAGGGAGAAATTGGGGCTGGGATTTTGGCGGAAGGGAGGGGAGGGAGGAGGTTACGGAAGAATCTGGAATGTAATGGCTCTTGTTATCTGTAGTGGCCAGAGACACTCCTGACCTGGGCCATCCAGAGCTGTTGCCAGGGAGCAGGGGAGGCACTGACAGGAGAGAGCCCCCAGCTCTGGCCTTCCCAGTTAGGGACAGCACTTAGAGCTGGGCCAGTGATTTCTGGCCGCTAATAGATTTGTTTCTTTAGAGGCAGATAAGTAAAGAAAGCGATGGCTTTTAAGTGAATAGTTCCTTGCACGGCAGGGCTGGTTAGTGTCAGCCAGTTCAGTGGCAGGGACTACCAGTGGGGTGGCTTTGAGGCCCCCCCTTCCCCACTCCCCATCTTCCCAGTCTACAAAGCCCAGACACCGGCCCCCTCTGCTTCTGGTGGATGGCCAGCGCTTGTCTGAGAGCCGGTTAAGTAATTGCTCATAATTGCATGGTTCCCCGGCTGAGCTCTTACCTCTCCACCCCTGAAATTAAAAGGGGCCAAAGATGTGTGACCTTTTTCTAATGGGATGGGTGCTGGAACAAAGAGATTCAAGGAGGAGGCCCCGGGGCCCTTATCAGGGCTCATCTCTGACAGCTGGAAGCCTGGGGGAGTCGGAATCGTCCTTTGTCAAGTTGGAGGGGAGCGGAGGCTGAGGGGGTCCCTCCTCCCCTAACCTCACAGCTCTGTGTGTGCTCTGCCAGCTCTCCTTCTCACCCCTCCTTCCTCCACTCCAGAGAAACATAAATCTTTTACCTCTTCATTCTGGGGGGGGGGGGAAGGAGTTCCGCACATTTGCTGGGCAGTATCCTGTGGCAGGCCATGGCTCCCTGCTGTGGATAATTCACCTAACTTCTCTGAGCCAGCCCCCCACCTGACAATCA
Organism: Apodemus agrarius; assembly: GCA_964023405.1. NCBI lineage: Eukaryota > Metazoa > Chordata > Mammalia > Rodentia > Muridae > Apodemus > Apodemus agrarius. The sequence continues at coordinate 80,826,545 of OZ030013.1, forward strand.
GTGACAATGAGATAAAGGAACTGTCAGAGTGTCAGAGGGATGGAAGATCAGGGATGCGCGGGTGGGTGGGGATTCCACAGATCACCATTTCTGATGTCAGTCCCAGCTCCCCTCTTCTTAACTTGGTCAACAAGGGAAGGACGGAGTCCAGGCTTTGGTCAGTTTATTATATTGTAGGTTCAGATCCATAACACCAGGATTTCAGGGATCGAGGCAGGAGGATCATATAGCTAACATATAGCTCAGACTCTTTAAAAAAAAGTCTAAGTAACTGTCTATGGGATGGATCCCCGGGTGGGGCAGTCTCTGGATGGCCTTTCCCTCAGACTCTGCTCCACATTTTGTCTCTGTATCTCCCTCCTTCTGTGGGTATTTTACCCAGACACTATTATCAGTGCCCACAAGTGCTTGCTGACTGGAGCTGGATATAGCTGTCACCTGGGAGGCTCTGCCAGTGCATGACAAATACAAAAGGGGACACTTAGCCAGCCATTGAACTGAGCACAGGGTCTCCAATGGAGGAGCTAGAGAAAGGACCCAAGGAACTGAAGGGGTTTGCAGCGCCATAGGAGGAACAACAATATGAGCCGCCCAGTGCTCCCAGAGCTCCCAGAAACCAAACCACCAACCAGAGAGTGCACATGGAGTTACTCATGGCTCCAGACACATATGCAGCAGAAGATGGCCTTGTTGGACATCAAAGGGAGGAGAGGCCCTTGATTCTGAGAAGGCTTGATGCCTCAGTGTAGGGGAATGCCAGGATAGGGAAGTGGGAGAGGGTTGATTGGAGAACAGGGGGAGGGGAGATGGCTTATGGGATTTTCAGCGGGGGGTGTGGTGGGTGTGGTGTGGTGTAGTGTGGTGGGGTGAGTGGGGTGGTGGGGTGGCGGAGGCCCAGGAAAGGGGACAACATTTGAAATGTAAATAAAGAAAATATCCAATAAAAAAAAGTAAAGAGAGAGAGAGAGAGAGAGAGAGAGAGAGAGAGAGAGAGAGAGAGAGGACCGTCCCTGTATCAAGCTCACTGGTTTGCAAATCTGGTTGCCTTGGTAACACCTGGGCAGCTTTTAACTATGCCACCCAAGTTCTGAATGCTGACTCTGGTTGATTTGGTCTGTGTACAGAACCAGGTGTCAATATCTTCTCTCTTTTTCTTTTTCTCTGGGCATATGGTGCTCATGTGGTGGTCAGAAGCCATGCGCTGAGTCTGAGGGAGTCTCGTTTTGTTGTTCACTGCTGCGTATGGCGGCCCAGCTGGCCCACAATCTTCATCTCTCTAGCTCTCACCTCCCAGTAGGAGCGTTGAGAAGATAGAAACAAGTCACAGCTCCAGGGGATCCAGACTCGCACCACTTTGCTAGACCTTATCACTGGTGTTTAGTCGCAGTCCGACACCGTGCGCTCATGACAGATGTGTAGATGTGAGTCTATACATCTATAGAGGTCAGTGTGAGCCGACATCTGAGTCTCTCCGCACCCCACGTTCCTCCTCTGTGAAATGAGGGGTCAGCACAGGCAGTAGGTGGTCCTCACCCAGTTGCACATTGCCAGAAAGATGCTTTCTTTGCCAGGGCAAGAATCTGAGTTTGATCCCTAGAACCTGTGGAAAAGGGCAGGTGAGCTGGTGTGTGCACTTGTAATCCCAGACACGCTGAGACAAGCCGCCAGATCTCTGAAGCTCATTGGCCACCTACTGCAGCCTACTTGATGAGGTTCCAAGCCAGTCAGAGACCTTGTCTCAAAGGAAAGGGTAGAAGACACCCAAGAAATTACAGGCAGGGTTGTCCTCTGATCTCTACCTATGTGAACACATACCCCTCCACATCCACTTGAACATATATGAACCCCATACATATATGTGCAACTCCCCTCACATACAAAAAGATTATAAATCATAAAGGCCTGGCAGAGAATGGTGCTAACTTACTGCTTGCCAACTCTTGTGTGTGTGTGTCCGCGCACGCGCGTGCACGCGCCCATGCGTGCATGTATGTGTACATGTGTATTTGTGTAGTGCATGCACACGTGGAAGCCAGTTTTCAATGTTGGGAGTCTTCCTTTATTGCGCTCTACTGTATTTTCTGAGACATTGATCTCTCATTGAACCTGGAGTTTGCCATTTTGGTTAGTCTGGCTGGCTAGCCAGGCCTCAGGCGCTTGCTGTCTCCGCCTCCCAGCTCCAGGACCATGGGTGCCTGCTGCCACAGCTGGCCTCTGTGGGGTGTTGTGAGTCTGATCTCTGGCCTCAAGTTTGCACAGCAAGAGATTTACCTCCTGAACCATCTCCCCAGCCCCCAAACTGCCTTTTTTGTATCAGCAAAAGTCATACCTGGGGCAAGGAGAAAGTCAGCTTGGAGATGAACAGCTCACAGGCATTTAGGTCTTTAGCCTGTATTATACAGTGCCTTTTCTACCCTGAGAATCCTGCCATCTCTATTAACTTTGTAAATCCCAGAGTAACCTGTCCTTGAGGGCTCTGTGTGTCCCGAGTCACTCTGTCCTTGGGCCCTCAGACCCTCAGATTTGCCGCAAACAGTGGGGGCACGGCTTCTGCAGTCCCACCAGATTCTGGGCCTGGAAATTCTGCTGACAAACAAAATGGAGGCAGCGTGGAAACCGGCGCCCCAGTTTGTTCTGTTGCAGTTAATGACCTGTCAGCATTTCCATTCAGAGCCTCTATTTCGGGGGATGTATAACCAACCATAAACATGCTCTCCGGACTGAACCTTGGCACTTGTGATTTCAGCCCGAGAACACATGTGTGCTGGTGTGTGCATGTGTTTTTACAAGATGAGGGGGGGGGAATCAGTTAGCCATTTTAAAGCTAAGGGTGGTGAGAAGCGGGGTGGGGGCTGGTAATTGGTAGCAGATGCACTTCTGACGCTGCCAGGACTCGAGAACCGCTGAGTGGCTTTTGCCCCCCAGTTGGGGATAAGGAGGGTGGAGAAGTAATTCCGTGCCTTCATTCTGTGCAAGCAATACTAATTGACAAAGTAAAAATCCATATGTAAGGGGTAAAATATAGGTGAAGGTAGCTTCTCTAAGAGCAGGAATTGACTTAAGACCAAAGGCTGTAGGACTCAGAAGCCAAAGGATCAAAACAGTAGCCTACAGAGCCGCGTCTTTTCACCAAGGTGTCACCCCCTTTATTCTCTTCTTGCTTGCTGCTCAGCAGAGGTTGGACGAGGGGAGGCAGGCCAGTTTTAGTTTTTAACGACATTTCCAGTTATCATGGTGTGTGGCTGGTGGGGGGATGGCCATTTCCTTTCGAACAGAGAGTGTCAGAAGACGTCTGAAAATTTAGATTCAATGAGATCAGATGACAGTATCCATATTCAAGCACCAAGATGATCATTAGAAACGTGTCCTCAGTCAAGCCACAACACTCAGAACTCTAAGCCCTAGAACAGGGTATGGGGACCTACACCTGTAATCCCAGCACTTGGGAAGCTGAGGCGGGAGAATCATGATGAGTTCTGGGCCAGCACAGGCTGTACAGCAAGATTCAGTTACAAACAAACTAACAGATAATGGCAGAAGTTGTGACGCCCAAAGCTGCCACGGTGTTTTAAGAGCGCGTAAAATCCCCACTCGTACTGTGAACTATGTCTGCGGTGGTTTTCAGATGCTGTTTCCTGAATTGGAAGAATGACTGGCCTTGAATGATAAAGACACCCACAGACGCTAGGCCCCAAAAGTCAGAAAAAGAGTTTTCTCCAAAGACCCGCCCATAAATCAGAAGCCACGTTAGGAAGCACTCAGGCAGAAGGCTTCACACCCTTTGGGAAGCACAGATAGCTTGCTTCAAAGTTTTTACTTTTAGCGATGGTCACACCTTCTAGCAAAGAACAGGCAGGTTCCAGGCTCACTTCCCCTTACACCTACTGATGGGCCTGGCTCTGCGGCTGCTGAGGGAGATAGTGTCGCTGCTCAGCCCTGAGGCTGAGAGCCCACACCTCAGATGCTTTTCTTACTTTTGGCTCTCTGTTCAACACCCTGCCCACCCCCATTTTAAAAAACTGCATCCAGTTCATGTCTCCAAGCCTTCCAGGGACTTCTCTCCGCTGGAATCTTCACTCCTTTTCTCTTTGCATAGATGATTCTGTGCATCTTTTCCTAGTCCGAGCTCTCAGGTCTTTTTCCTGGATGAGACCCATTCTTGCCTTGTTATTTCAGGGGGTAACAAGCCACCACCGGCAGACCAAATCTGAAGGAACAGTCACCAGTTTTGTTATGTGGCCCGAGGAGGAATAAGGATGGCATTTACCACTTAACGTTGTTTAGCTCTACTTAAAGTCTTTGGTGGGAACGTTGTTTTGAGACTAGGTCTCTTTTTTTGTACTCCAGGCTGGCCTAGAACTCCCCATGTAGCCCAGGTTGGCCTGAAACTCATGATCCTTCCTCCCCAGACTTCTAAGCACTGGGTGACAGGTATGTAAAACTATCGAGTTAGAGTTTTAAATGGTCTAAAAACAATCAAAAGGATACTACCTCGTGAAGTATAACATGAGATCCAGATTCCAGTGTCCATAGGCAAAACTCAATTGGTATGCAGCCAAGACTATTCCTTTTTATATAGGCCACAGTTTCATTCAGATTGCAATGGCAGTTAAGTCATTCTGATGGTGTTCTTTTGGCCAAAGAACCAACTCTGTTTTCCCTTCCGTGAGTGAGTGCATCTGTGTCTGTGTCTCTGTCTCTCTGTCCCCCCCCCTCTCTCTCTGTGTATCTTTTTCCGTCTCTGTCTTTCCATGTGTATGCACGTGTATGTGTATGAGTACATGAATGCGTGCAAGCCAGGAGTCAACTTCCGGGGCCGCACTCCCCAGTCATATCCACCGTGTTCTTTGACACAGTTCTGGGGCTTGCTAGTCAGGCTGTCTGGTGGTGAGATTAGGGAATCTACTTGTGACTACTTGCCCAGGATGGGATGCGTACAAGCGCACCACCGCATACAGCTTTTCCTGTGGATTCAGGGATTAACCTGGGGCCCTTATGCTCGCAGGAAAAGCACTTTGCTGACTCAGCCATCTCTCCCACTCTCCCTCTGTCGAGCCTCTAGTCTCATCTGTTCTCTTGCTACATTTCAGTCTCTTGATAGCACTTGTCATTAGTTATAAATTATGATATTTTCTTTTCTTATATGTGTGCCCATTTGTCTGCCTGTCTCCTAGAAGCTCTGGAAGACAGATCTTTTCGGTGTACTCTGAAGCTACATGGCACAAAACAAAATTGGAAATGAACCCATATACGGGTAGATACAAGCTCTTGGGCCAAGTTATTGCCTCTGAAGCTTAAATCATTCCACACTGATTCACCAATTCATTAATTGATTCATCCATTGCACAGAGGGCTTAGAGTGTGGCAGCCTTGTGGTTTCGGTGCATCTATTCATTTGATTTCAATACTCGACTCACCAAGACTTCTACCTTCCTTGGGCTGCCCCAGTGGGGCATGCTCCAAGACATCAGACGTGTCTGAGTCTCCTGTCTGGGGAGGCTGTCTCCGGCCCTGTCCCATCCTCCCTTGATGACAGCGCTGGGCTGCATTGCTCAAGACTCTAAATCTCCAAGAGGAATGACTGACCGCTGCCTTCCCCCAGGAGGAGGCATCCCTCCTCGTGTTTGTTCACTCAGGCACAACCTTTGCTCCCGTCTCTGCCCTAAACCATCTCTGCTCCCCCGATTCCTTCACAGGGCCTGCTGGCCCCTGCGGCCTCCCACTCACACCTGCAAATCTCGTTCACACGGCGGCATCCGATTCATCCTTGGCCCGTGAGCAGGCGAGGCGGGTGGGAGTCGAGCGCACACACTTCCTCTTCCTCCTCCTCCTCTTTCCTGCCGTCCCTGCAGATGCGTTTCTGTGAAGGACTCTCCAAGCTTTTTCCCTGGGGTGGAAACTTGGTCTACTAATGGTAGGCCTGAGGAGTAGGAGGATGTCAGCCTGCTTTCTATTTGAATGGCTCTCGGTTCCTGGTGGTGATAGGAAGGTAATTACCCACCCTTAGTTTACTTAACAGTTACTCACGGAATGTAATGTTGCAAGATCTCAGACTTGGACATGTGGGGAGAATACAATTCCCCTTCAAAGGGGCTCAAACCCTTTCCTGGTGTACTAGGGTGAAGGGTCCACTTTTAATACTTATCTGACGCAGCGGTTACTTTCAGTCTGGACTTTTCAGAGCTAGATCTGGTATAAAATGTGCTTTCTCGCACACTTATGTTATGAATGTGCCGTGAATTGATTAGTCTGGTCACTCTTTGCTGTAATATTCCCCTGTAATAACAGGGAAAGTTGGTCTATTTTGATACCTATTTTATCTCTTGATGGATTGTCAAATCGTCCTCTGAGCACTAAGAAGAAGGAGAGATACTGTCAGGGCGGGAGATAGCCAGGGATGGTGGAAATAGAGGCTGGAGAGGACCAATGGGGGACTGGGGGAAAATAAAACTAGGCCGTTCCAGTAGGCTCCCCGGCTCACCGCATGAAGACTCGGGGACAACTCTCTTGTGTCACCTCTATCCTCCTTCTTGGTTCTGGGTTTAAATATGGGTCTGTGCGTGTTCCTGCAGGGCCTCTGCGAACACCAGAGTAGAAAGTTCAAGTAGAGGGTAATGCCATTTATGCTGGCCACCTGGCAACCCCAGGCACCGAGAGAAGCTGCAGGCCCATGTGGGTGCTTCATAAACATCATTTCACGTTTAATGGAGGGAAGAGACTAGTAAATGTGCTCGTGGTTGGCAAGAGGAGTGGGAATCTGATCCCTTCTTTCTGACATTTAAACCCTGACTTTTTTTTTTTTCCACACACAAAAACACATACAGCCAGGGAGAAGAGATGAGCTGCATATAAGGAGGTCCAGTAAAGCAATTCATTAAGGGGGAGAAAAATCCTGCTTTTGCTGTTAAATGGGCGATCAAAATACCGACCCTGCTGTGCAGAGCTGGATATATCTGATGACATTAAAGAGAAGGGTTGACCAGTAACTGTACTGGAGCAAAGGAAGAGCTGGCCCTTCCTTTCTTCCCAACTCCTGACACCTCCCCCGTTCCAGAGATGCCTTACACAGATCACAGTGTCCATGAATTACAGGTGTGTATGCATTTCCTGTGGGTCTCTTAAAATCCAGATGTGGATTTGATAGGCCTCAACTGGGCTGGACTCCTGCACCTCTAACAGGCATCCAGGTGCTGCTGTGCTGTTGAACTGGAGTCTGTACTAAGTAGAGAGGCTCCAGAAGACATTCTCTTTAGTCTGAGTAGCTTCCTCTTAGCCTGAGGTCAACTCAGAAACAAGTGACTTTAAAAAAAAAAAAAAAAAAAGGTTTGTTCCATGTGACCACGGAAGGAGGAACAGGTGAAAGGCTCCAGTGAGTGACCCAAGTCCATATTTTGAGTATTAACTTGTGCTTCGGGGCCCTCATCTGAGGTAAAACGTGCTATTTGCTGGGACCTTTTGTTCTTCCTGGAATCCACGGTGACTTCAGGTCTGACACAAGACACTTCTCAGCCTTGAAGGAGGATGGGACAAAATGACGGACACCACTTGTGTGATTATCATGCCAACCTGAACAGGTCAGCAGGTGACAGAAAGTAAGAAAGACACACTCTTGTTCTGTGTGTAGTGATTTTGTTGCCCCAAATAAGGAGTCAATGTTTTGTTGTTTGGCAAAACCAGCTTCGTTCTGAGTGTCTGTTTCAACTTCCCCTGCCTGGAACTGAACATTCTTCAGTCTGGATATCAGCTAATCTGGTTTGTTGGTTCCCTGGTCTAGTGAGAACAGAATAGACCAGAAGGGGTCAGACTGTAATGGCTGGAGCATAGACACGAAGGGAGCCAGATGTTTAAGACTAAAGAAGAAGCACTGACTATAAAATAGAATACAAGAGGGATCCAAAGCCCAAAGATACACAGTTAAATAAATCCTTCAGGGAGCCATCTTTCCTGCTAAATAGTCCCACGAATACAGACTACTAAGAATGAGTTCTAGTGAAGGGGATTCAGGGTCATGTAATCATATGCAAGAACCACACATCAGTAAGCTCTGGGCTTCAGTTATTTTTGGTATGTCTAGTCCAAGTGTCTCCATTTTTGTTTTTGGCTATGACAGAGGACCTGGGTAAAAATGACTCTAAAGTCATGGTCCTCCTGTTTCAGCTCCCTGGAGCTAGGGCTCCACGCACACATGACCATACCCACTGAGGCGTTCATTCAATTCTGGCAACTTCCTCCTTTGTCTCTGGGCAGTTTTGTTCGGAGACATCACTGATTATCATCTGGTGATTGGTCTTGATTGCCTCTGGTAGCTGTGACGAGGTCCGTCCATTTGTCTGATCTGACCCCACGTTGAAGGGGAGGGGGCAGATGACAAGGGGTAAGTGACAGCCATTTGGGGTCAAATCCAAGCAATGAAGAGGTGTCGAAGGAGTAGCTTTGGAAAGTGTTTTCTTAGAATCTATTCTTAAGTTTAATTCTGTCTGGGGAGTGTGTGTGTGTGTGTGTGTGTGTGTGTGTGTTGGGTTTCTACAATTCTTTTTTTGAATTTTTTTTTCCAGCCTGGAACCCTTCACAGCTTCCAATGGATCTGAATCATTACTCTTCCTTTGTTGCCATCTCTCCGCAATCTGTCTTCATCGGAATAGGGTCCTGAGCTCTAGGCTAGACGCTGCCCATGCCTAGCACAGGCTCTGCTTACCTCCGCACGGGAAAGCTGAGCAAATTACTTGTGCACTTGGTTTCAGTTAGCTCATCTGTAAAGTGAAAAAAAAATGGTTGTGTGTGTTATGATGATTTTTGGATTCAGTGGGTTAACCCCTGCGCCACTTAATATGGTGCCCAGCTCAGGTTAAACTCTTGGATGTGTTGGCTACTATGGCCATAGACATTGGTTTCCCTTCTGCTTAAGAGGGATACAGGTGACGATGGGACAATGTTTTCATTAGATACCGCGATGGCAGGGATGCCTTTAGGCGCAATGAGGTTAGAGGGTTGTGGGAGCCAAGAAGAGGGCTAGTTTGCTCACTTCAGGGTGACATGTAAGGTCACTTGGGGAATCAAAGATACTGGCAACCTCCCTACTAGTCTTAAAAAAAAAAAAAAAAAAAAAAAAAAAAAAAGAGGACTGTTTAGCTCCACAGCTACTGTGCTGTAGGCCCTCTTCACACTCCACTGTGGATGCCTCTGTTACCTTCCCCCGCCACCGTGGAGCACTGTCATTCTAGCATAGCCTCCTATGATTGTTCCCTCCCACCCCACCCCCACCCCCGCCTGCTTCCAGCTTGCTTTTTCTGCGTCCTCCATTTTTGGACCTCACTGTTTCCCTTCTTTATTCCCTCTTTCATTTTTAGGTAGTGAGATCAAACACTCCAAGGTGACAGTATTCAGCCAAAAGCCATCTTGTTTGAACCTTCTACGAGCTACTGAACCAGCTTGCGGTCCAATTAGCCATGGCCAAGACCTACCATAATAGTGCATAATCACAACACCCCCCTCTGGTGGGTAAAAGGCAGTTCTTTATACATAGATTCCATGTCATGTAAGGCGGCTTTCTGAAGAAATTATGATTCAATTTTCATTATCAATTTTAAATTCTGTTTAGAAGAAATTATGGTTCAAATTCCATAGTTTATGGAATAAAGAGTGAGTTAACATGAAGTAAGGTGGGATGGCTCAGACATGGGTCTCCACTGACTGCCCGTCTAAACCTATCTTTCTCTTCTTTTGTTGTAATAAGAGTCTGGATTTTGTTCCCAGACTAAGCTACATGATGGGGAAGAGTGTTGAGTCCCCAGAGCCATGAAAGTGAATTTTGCTGTTTGCTTCTCAGTGATTGGCTTAGGCAGGAGCCTGTGACCTACTTCTGATGAATAAAGCAAAAATAAATTTCTGGGCCTTTTTCTTTTTCCTTATAAAACAATATGTGGTCACCTTTCACCTTAGCAATCTCACTTTTCAGAATTTACCTCTGAGAAATGAAAACATGTCTATACATGGCCTGTTTGTGAATGTTTATAGCAACATTATTCATAACTAGCTCAGACTGGAAGGAGTCCATTAACTGGTATATGAATAAACAAGTTATGCTATACAATGAAATCTGGCACATCAATAAAACAGAACAAACTATTTATATATGCTACAATATAGATGAGTATCAGATATACTGTGCCTAATGAAAGAAGCCAGGCACAAAACGTGCCCCCAGTGTGTGATTTCATTTATATCATGTCTTTGCAATGGTAAGCTTTAGGGACAGAACTTCTCCAGGTGTAGTGAGGAGAGAATTGACCCTGAACATATATCAGGAAACTTGTGGCACAATGGGACTGTTATATCTTGATCACTGTATATACATTTATCAAACTCATCAAATTGCACATTTAAAAATAGTCACTCTTACAATATTCAACTTATGTGCCTGTAAATACAACTTTAGCAAAACAAAAGGTGTGGAGCAGTGCCACTTTTGGACCAGGAAAGGGAGCTCGCTTTGAAGGTCACAACATATTGCATATGGTGGACAAGAAAGAAACATTGAGCTGCAGTTTTCTATGAGAAAAATATTAATTCTTTGCTACTTAAGCCAGGTGAATCAGACTTTTTGTCCAGGGATCCCATCTTCAGTGGGGCATGTGTGTGAATTATGTGTGAAGAGCAGTGGGTGGAGCTTGGGGACTCTTATGGAAGAATAGGGGGAAAGAAGGTGGGCCTCAAAGGGGACAGGACTGGACAGGGGACAGGAAGACTGACAGAGTCAACTTGGGGCTCTCAGAGTCTGAACCACCAACCAAAGAACACACACAGGCTGGCCCTAGGCCTCCCCACACATATGAAGCAGATGTGCAGCTTGGTCTTCATGTAGGTCCTGATCAACTGGAGCAGGATGGAACGTGTCCCAAAAGCTGTTGCCTGTATGTGGGATATGTTCTTCTAGCTGGGCCTCAGTGGGACAGGATGCATCTACCCCTGCCCTGCAGAGACCTAATGTACCAGGGAGGAGGGATACCTAGGGGGTCCTCACCTGCTCAGAAGAGAAGGGTAGGACATGGGGCAAAGGACTCTGAGAGGGGGTGACGTGGAGGGGCCAGAGGGCAGTGAGAGGAATGTAAAGTGAGGAAGTTAAAAAAAAAGAATGGTCTCTGGCTGTGGAGAGGGGGTCTGCAGGCATTTTTCCATCAGAATAGGACAGTGAACATGGAAGAAACCCATCGTAGCCTTAAGCTGCAGTACAACAATCTATAGACACTGTGAGCATGTGTGCATGCTTATGCATGCAAATGTGCACATATACGCAGTTCTGTGTGGGGGTCAGAGGTCAACAGATGTGTCTTCTTTAGTCGTCGTTTACTTTATTTTTGACTAAGTCTCTCATTGAACCTTGAGTTTACTGTTTTGGGTAGACTGGCTGGCCAGCAATCTCCAGGTCCTTCTATTAGAAGGAACAGACTATTCAGACCTCAGTCACAAGCTGCACTTGGCTTCTCTATGTAGATGCTGGGAACTGAGCTCAGGTCCTCGGGTCTAAGCTCAAATGCGTTCTTGACTGAACCACTTCCTCCATCTCCGCTTGTGTCTTGAGTTTCTCATTTTTTGCTTTTCATTCCTTACAGAAGAAGTTTCTGCTTACCTGTCTTCCTTAGTCCTCTGAAGCATACACAGCTGCTTACAGGAGCCTTGGACTGTTGGAGGGTAAGGTTTTAGAAATCCAAAGTGTTTGGGGTGAAAAAGTAAGCTGAGAGCCAGGCATGGCGCTGCCTGCTTGGGACACCAACACAGCAGGTGAAAGGAGGAGGATTTGGAACCCAAGCTCATCCTTGGATACGTAGAAATTTAAGTCCAGACTGAGTTACAGCACCTTGTTTCAAAATCCACCAAGCAAACAACAGAAAGTTGGGGGGCATAGTTGGGCTAGCATGTGCAACGTCCAGGCTTTTATTCCTAACACAACTGCAGACATAATGAGACAACAGCAAGAGTTAGCCTAGGATGTCTGCTGCAAAGTAATCTTTCATAGAAGTGGCTGCATCAAACGATCCCAACACTGGTAATATCAACAGACATGCTAACTCAAAATGGAGACAAACTCATGGGGTCCCACCACTAGTGCAACGTCCAGGCTTTTATTCCTAACACAACTGCAGACATAATGAGACAACAGCAAGAGTCAGTGGGAGTGAGCCAAACCTTATCATCATCTGCCATTGAGGATCTTAGCCTAGAGACACTGGCAATTTTATGAATTGAGGCTGGAGGTTGGTTTTCTCTCAGCTTCCAAGCCAAGGAAGTAGGAATATCGAAAGTTTGCATGAATGAGCCAAAGTAGATGTAAACAGTGAATAGAATGTGTCTTCAACTACTGTTACAATTCTGGGTCAAGAATCCCAAACACATAGATGGGCATATTGAGGGGAACCCAGCCCCAGTGGATACATCTATATCATGACTCCTGTGTCTATGGCTCAGGGAACATAGTGGAAGAGAGAGTGAAAAGATTGTAAGAGCCAGAGGCCTAGGATGTGTGCTGCAAAGTAATCTTTCATAGAAGTGGCTGCATAAACAAGATCCCAACACCGGCAATATCAACAGACATGCTAACTCAAAATGGGGACAAACTCATGGGGTCCCCCCCACTAGACAAGAAACTGCAGAGGAGAGGGGGAGAGGTAGCCTCTCACAGGGTTGAAATCCTGACTGATTGTCCAAAACAGAACAGACTCAGCAGGTTATATATTTATGTATTTGTGTATACATATACACATAGAAATGTAATAATAATCAGAGATGAAAAGACCATCAGTCTGAAAGGGGGGAACACTGAAGGAGATGGAGGGGGAGGACTTGGGAAGGGCTGGAGGCACTGAAGAGGAAAAGAGAAGGAGACAGGGATAAATTTGTATTTTAATGAAAATATATAAAAATAAAATAATAATTTTTTAAAACTACACACACACACACACACACACACACACACACACTGAATCCCATCTTTGGCGTAGTTTGGCTGGCAGAGTGATTGTCCAGCATGCACAAAGCTCTGCCTTCAATCCTTAGAACTGTATAAACACTGCATGGTGGAGTCCAGCTGAAATCCCAGATGTTGAGAGTGCTGGTTGGAGAATCAGGAGATCAGGAGATCATCATTTACTACACAAGTTTAAGGTACTATGTGAGAAAGAAAGAAGGAAAGAGAGAGAGAGAGAGAGAGAGAGAGAGAGAGAGAGAGAGAGAAGAAGGAGGAGGAGGAGGAGGAGGAGGAAAAGAAGGAAGGAAGGAAGGAAGGAAAGGAAGAATGGAGGGAAAGAGAGAAAGAGGGAGAAGAAGATAAGGAGGACAAGTAAGTAAGAGGAGGAAGAGGAAGAAGAAGAGGAGGAGGAGGAGGAGAGGAGGAGGAGGAGGAGGAGGAAGAAGAAGAAGAAGAAGAAGAAGAAGAAGAAGAAGAAGAAGAAGAAGAAGAAGAAGCAGCAGCAGCAGCAGCAGCAGCAGTAGCAGCCTGTTATAGATCTAAAGAGAACCCTACAGACCTAGCCTATATGATGTTCTGTAGTTTAATGAAAGTAACAGGTAGATGGTGTCCGTGCAGGCATGCATGCACGCACACGCGCACGCATGCGCGCGCGTGCACATACACACACACACACACACACACACACACACATGCACACACACACTTTGAAAGTTTTATAAACTAAAGTCTTGGGAGACACCTGTTCCAGACAGGTACCCTTGAGGAGTTTTGTGAACCCCTATCTCTGATTTAATTAGGTTAAACTTGTCTACAACACCAATCACCTGGTAGAGAGTCATGGGAAATTCATATGCTGTGTACATTAGGGTCTCAGATACTTGAGGGAAGGAATACGAGAACAGACCCGCCCACTGTAGTTTTAGCTAGATTTTTTTTCTTTTAGATTTATTTTATTTATATGATTGCACTGTAGCTGTCTTCCGACACATCAGATTCCATTACAGATAGTTGTGAGCCATCATGTGGTTGCTGGGAATTGAACTCAGGACCCCTGGAAAAGCAGTCAGTGCTCTTAACCACTGAGCCACCTCTTCAGCCCCCTCAACTAGTTTTTTTGTTTTGTTTTGTTTTGTTTTTCGAGACAGGGTTTCTCTGTGTAGCCCTGGCTGTCCTGGAACTCACTCTGTAGACCAGGCTGGCCTCAAACTCAGGAATCCGCCTGCCTCTGCCTCTGCCTCCCAAGTGCTGGGATTAAAGGTGTGTGCCACCACTGCCCGGCTCAACTAGTTTTAAGAACTATTTCACAGAGACCTGTAAGGTAACTCAGCCAGTAATGGTGCTTGCCACCCAGCCTCCTATGTGTGACCTGGAATCTACACAGTAGAAGGAAACAGACTTTCTTGACCTCCATGTACACCAAAGCGATACTTTTTTTTTTTTTTTTTTAAGAACTGATTCGTAGATATTTATTTTCTTTTTCCCATAACCTCCTTAGGCTATAGTTGTGTAGGAGTGAGACATTCCATTTCTTATGATTTCATCATTGGATATTTGAAGAACTTTGGCCATGTTTACCCCTTGTATCGTATAAACATGTAGGCCTAGTTGAGAGGGTCTCAGAAAGGGGGTTATGTGTGGGCTCCTTTGCGCAAATCTGAAACTGAGCTCTGAACCCCTCGCTCCCCCAACAAACCAAACAGGAGGACCAGAATGCTGCACAGTGGTCACGTCACGGCTGAGGGGGATCACCTGTGAGCTGCCGCAGGGGGCGGAGCCCTGCTTCCTATGCTGAGGGGCTCCTGAGCAGGGCAGCCCACAGGCCTCACAGCAGGCCGCGGCCAGCAATGAGGGAAGATGCCGAAGCCACTGAGCGCTGCTGAGGCTCATGTCCTCAGATCGCTTCTGTTTGAACCATATTGGATTTTCACCACATTCTCAGAGGGACCTGCATTTTCCAAAGGCTGCAATGAAACCCACAGAGCCCGTAGACAGCCTTTGCTGTGTCCTGACCAAGGATCCCAGGTAAATACAGTCCCATGTGAATACAGGGGCCTCTCCCCTGCTAGGCCCGTCTCTCTAGCCCCTCTGCCATGTACCATACTGCACTTTTGCATTTGAGGCCCTCGTTTCCCTGCACCATTTGACTCTTTAGGGCTAATGCTCCCCCACCCACCCCCTCCCCTCCGCCTCCAGCCTCCCGCTCCCATCTGCCATGCTCAGTCCCCCTAGGCCTGACTCAGCTAGCCCAATCAGCGTGCTGCCTCTCTTCCGGGCAGTTGGCTCTCCGCTGTGTCTTGCTCTGTCTTCTCGTCCCCGCTGCCTGGAAGGCAGCAGCAATCCTGATGTGCACTCTGCTATGTCGTCTGTGCCAAGGAAAACAAAAACACTGGATGAAATTAGGAAGAAACGTGTTAGGCATACAGAGCGACTGGCCTACCAGGTAAAGGAGCCAAGCCGTGAGCGAGCGTGTGACCACAGACATGGAAGGGCAGGACCAAGGGCTGACCAGTCAAGATACACTGCATAGAAACGCGATACCGAACAGTAGTAAGTAAGGCCTCAGCCAGAATACCCATCCGTGCCTCCGGGTGGCTCCTTTTGTCTTCTGCCTGGGAAGCGCAGATACTTCTGTGGCTGTTCCATTGGCTAGTTGTCAAGCTCCAGCTCCAGCCGGTCTGGCTGATTGACCCCGGCTACCTTTGTCTAGCCACCTCTCCTGTTCACATCTCATCCCTGTCCCTCACCCGTCTGAGGGAGGAGGTGGGACCCAGAATTTGGGTTGGGCGCTTCTGCCAGCTTTCGTTAGATTCTCGTGTGATAATTGCCACCGATCGTTTTCCCCTTGCTTCTCTTTGGGTATTTTAAGCTGATTTAATGATCCACGTGATTCAAGGCTATTCATGTGATCTGAGAGTCTTTTCCGTGCCGAAGCCCGTGGGTGAGCTTGCTGGCCAGTGCCCTCGGAGGCTACCACCACACCGAGCTAATTTTTCACTCGGCACGACGCAGCCCATATTCCACGAGTGATTCTGTCAAAGAAGAAATTCATAAACTCACTAACTCATTCATCTCTCTGCCTATTCTAAGTCTATTGTTGGTGCTACTTTTTGAGTGGATGGCTACTTTTCCTGGGTTGGTAGAGAAGCCCCTTACAAACAAGAAGCAGAGAATGGAAACTAGGAGTAAGTGTATTCACGCGGAAAGGTCACAGACACCCACGGGAAGAGATGCCGGCCCCAGCAAACATTAGCAACAGGGCAATGCTAAGAATGGTTTCTGAACACCCAGAAAGGACACGCAGCAGTGGCTAGGAGGATGCAGAGAAGGGTGGGACTGAGGAATATCTGTGTCCACGTGGCGACAGAAGAGGGGGTCAAAGCAGGTGATGCTGAGGTGGGGTTCTGAGACACTGCCAAGGCTCTAGGCTAGGGCGGCAGACAATTCTCCTTTGCCACAAATTCAAGAGACCTTGGGAGCTCCAGATTCTTTGTCTTATGAATATTTTATGGGTTTTTTTCATTTACTGTAGTTCTTTGGGATCAAACCTGGAGTCTGTGTATGGCAGGCGCTAAGCTCTCCACCACTGAACTATATCCCTACACCTATTTTAGGATCTTATATAGTAGATATTGTCCACCGAATTGATGTTTGCCTTGTGTTTCTGGTAAGGTAAATCTCCATATTGTGATCAGTTCGTTCTTGGTGCCTGCTTCCCCCTGTCTTTTAAGATCCCCCCCCCCCCGCCTTGTTTGATGTGTATTTATAAACACACAGAACCAAGTCCCCGCTCTTAAACCAATTCCTTGAAGTATAAATAAGGAAACAAACTCTCAGACAGGTGAACTCTCGTCATGGTGATGGTCCGTGATTGTTCTGCAAAATAGCATCTGTCCTCTCCTTGGCTCTTGGGGGAGTTTATGAGCATTAGCGACATCTCTGAAAAGTGTTTAATTTCCTTGGAAATGAGCTCAACAACGTGTTTTTTTTTTTTTAAAAATTTTTCTCTCATGATCATATAACAAGCCACTCACACCATGCTACTGATCGAGAATAATTGAAATTTTGGTGGTGAAAAAAATTTAAGTGGTTTGATGGTAGCCTAAAATAAAATCTTGAGTCTCTTTCTCTCTCTTATGTGTTTAAGTGATAGGTAGGCAAATGGCCTTGCTGTGACTTCTAAGGGAGTGTTCCTTGACATTTTCTCAGTAAGCCTTCCAGAGCGCACGCAGGAGGGCGTGAATGCAGTCTGGTTTTCCTCTCGGAAACATCTGGATTCATGCGGAGTGACTCACGCAGCCCGATGCACAACTATTGTCTTGCTTATTATTTTTTATCGCCTGTGGAATTCCATTCACCACCTACCCCTTGGGCGACTTTTTCATTTAGAACAATTTCCTCCCTACTAGGCTCCAGCTTAGGGGAAATACAAGATTCATCAATGCCCTGAAATATGAAGTGCTACCAAGCATGGGTGGATTTTCGTTTTTTAGGTAGGCAGTCCTTTACCCCGTCCTTTGTAAAACAGTGTGACGCATGGTGGAGCTGACAATGGCGTCACCTGAGTATGATTTTATTATTGCCGTTCTAGAAGAGAATTTTCAGGTAAATAAGATTTCAGAGGGATACGAGCCTTACAATGTTTTCAACTGGTTGATTTTGATTGTGATTTTGAAATAGAGTTAGCTGTCGAGGCCCACCCTCTAGTAGCCTGGTGGTGGAAAGCTACAGGAACCATGGGACCCTCTTCTCCACACAGCTCCCACAACTGTCTGAAATTCAATATGGAGACAAAGTCACGGGTGGCAACGGACAATGAATCACCTGGAAGAAGAAAGATGCTTTTTCGCTTTATTTATTTTTTTTAATTTATAAATCTATATCATTTAGGGAATAACTGAAAGGCTTTTCAGATCTTGATAAAAAACGGACACAGTTCAAAATGGTAGATGCACAAAACTGAGGATAAAGAGATCAATGAGGAGACCGGCAAGACAGCTTAATGAATAAGCCTCTAGAACTGCAGGGAGGTTCCCAGCACCTACAGCAAAGCCTGCTGGGTGTGGCTGCCCTTCCCCCATCTCCCGCTGGGGTCTGTAATTCTGGAGTTTAGGAAGCAGAGGAGGAATCCTTGAAGCAAGCAGTTCAACGGGACTAGCAGAAGAGTGGAACCAGTTAGCGCTGGGCTCGGTGAGAGACCCCACACCCATAAATAAAGTGGTTTGTCCCATCCCGTGGAGGTCTTGCAGGCCAAGAGAAGGACACTGGCTTTTTCCTATATGCCACCAAAAGTGCTTGGAGGGCTTAGAAGCACGGGAGCTGTGACAAGAAATAAATGACTTCAGACAAAGAATTGGAAGGGCCGTTCAAAACACTCAATAATCAAGATAGGTTATATTTTTAAAACGGAAGTGAACATAGAAGTTCCTGATGAACAAGATCTAATCATCTAATCATTCTCTTTTATGTTAAGTGAAACACTGAATGGAAGATTGAATAAATAAAGCATTAAATTGCGTGCTGTTCTGAAAGCCTGGCGAATTCTCAGTGCCGGACAGGCACCATCTCGAGCATTCACTACCCTGTGCTCAGTGTACACGCACGCGCGGTACACACTGCCGGCCGGCCGTTTCCCAATCGCTGCCTCCTCCAGACTTCCATTCTGAATGTCTTTCCTCTGTACACATCTTCTCTCTGTCCCAGAAATTCCTGCTATGCCACTCAGTAGCCCCATTCCCTAGACACAAAGACCCCTCTCCCCATCCCAGGCAGGCTACTTTTTGCCCCACCTTTCAGACTACTGGCTCTTCTTAGAGAGTCCTCTGAATTAGTCATGTTTTCATCACTACAACAAATACCTGGGCCCAGGGTGGGGCGGGGCCGTCTGGGGGTCAGGAGATGGGTGGTTTTGGGGGAGTGGAGGCAGGTGGTGGTGGTCGGGGGGTCGGGGTGCTGTGTGTGGGGGTGGGTATCAGAAGTTGGTGATCAGGGGTTGGGTGGGGGTGGAGTCGGGGATAGTTTAAAGAGTGGAAATATTTACTGGGCTCACGGTTTTAGTGTGTGCTGGCCAGCTCTGCTGTTTCTGGGCCTGTGATGAGAAGAATACATCGGATCAGAGCTGTTCACTTCATGGTGTTCGGGAAGCAGAGAGTGAGACAGAAGAGAATCCGATAAGATACAAACCCCAGGACTCACCTAATTCCTCCAGCTAGCCTCTGTCTCTTAAAGTTTCCAGCACCTTCTAAAATAGCACCCAAGCCTGAAACACGAGGGCCTAGTCTCATGTCCTAGACACAATGTTCCGGCTGACCACATTGTCTCATGTGGATTTCTTGAGTAGTTAGAGTTGAAAGTGGAATTTCTTTTCATTATTACAAACTTCCCCTTCCCTTTTGAATAGCTTATATCTTTATTATTATTATTATTATTATTATTATTATTATTATTATGTGAGATCAAGCTAGCTCAGACTTTAGGTCCTTCGGGCTTAGCTTCCTGCGTCCTAAGATGTGAGGTATGCTGGCCCTCTCTATCTTCTCTTCTGCTGGTTAGACCTCTGTTTACTGCACCACCAAGCAGGGAGCCTTGCAGGCTTTCCTCCTTGGCTTCACCTCAAGCCTCTCCTCAGTGACAAGGCCCAAGGTTTACCTTGGTTGTGGTCTTTGAATTGGCTTTGGCTTGCTCCACACCTCTTTCTGGGTTGTTCCAAGCTGTTTTCCCAGCTCAGTTCTGTGCAGCTAATATACCCTCACCATGGTTTTTAGAATTTAGAACTGCAGGGCTAAGCCAAGTCCTGATGATGTCTGTCTCCAGATGGGGCCTGTCCTTCTCCTCTTGATGGTGATGTGTGATGTAGGAGCAAGTTCCAAGATGGAATCGGGCTGCAGGGCCTTGAGAAGCGGCCTAGCAGTTGAGAGCCCTGACTGTTCTTCCTGGGTTCAGTCCCCAGGAGCCACACAGTACCTCAGAACCATCTGTGACTCCAGCTCCTGGGGATCTTATGCCTGACGTATAATAGCTACACAAATGCTTCATGATAAGTTTATACAAGGAAATAAAAGACCTGTACACTGAAAACTGTCAACCACTGATGAAAATACCTGTAAAAATGGTAAGGTCTTCTGTGTGCATGCATCAGAAGAAGGAACATTACTAAGATGTGTTAAGTATTTAAAGAAATCTATAAATTAATATAATCCATGGCAACATTTTACCAAGACTTCCCATCCTAATAGAAAAATACATCCTAAGATTTGTATGGAGCCACAGAAGATCATGAATAGACAACAAAAAAATTTAGAGGGCCTGTGGAACAAAGCCGGAGGCTTCAGAAAATTTGACTTCTAAATGAACTGTTAAGCCATAGTTATAAAAATGGCACAGGATAGCACAAGACTAGAATTAGCACAGGATAGCATAAGACTAGAATTATAGGCTAAGAGGTCGGAACAGAGAGCCCCGAAGTAAGTCTACACTTAAGAAGAATCGAGTTTTATTTTTATTGTTGACAAAGAAGTACACAAGGTGTCTTAGTTAGGGTTTTACTGCTGTGAACAGACACCATGACCAAGGCAACTCTTACAAGGACAACATTTAATTGGGGCTGGCTTACAGGTTCATAGGTTCAGTCCATTGTCATCAAGGCAGGAACATGGCAGCATCCAGGCAGGTACAATGCAAGAGGAGCTGAGAGCTTTACATCTTCATCTGCAGGCTGCTAGCAGAATACTGATGTCCAGGCAGCTAGGGTGAAAGTTTTAAGCCCACACCCACAGTGATACACCCTTTCCAACAAGGCCACACCTCCTAATAGTGTCACTCCCTGGGCCAAGCATATTCAAACCGTCATACAAGGAAAGGACAATCACTTCAATAGACACAGTTGACGACAACTATGCACACACAAAGAAAATTTGAAATTTTATCCTTGTTCAAGTAGGAAACGTTTAGAGAGGGAAGCTACATAGCATTAGTCTGCACAATACCTTTTGGAGATGATTCCAAAAGCACAGGCAAAATAAAAAATAAAATAAAATAAAATAAAAAATAAAAAAATTTAAAAAAGGAAAATGAAATAAAAGGAAAGGAAAAATAGACAAAGTGTATGAACCTAAAAGACTTTTAATAGCAAAGAAAATAATAGTTGAATAGAGAATTTATGAATATTCTAGCAAAGTTGTCTGTACCTTAGGCAATTCAGTAGATAGTACTAAAACAAGCGAAATAAAACTAATAAATAAAACCAGGCAAAGATTGGGGCTGCAGTAGATAGCTCAGTGGGTAAGGCACTAATCAGGCGATTGTGGTAACCTGAGTTAGATATCCAGAACCCACAGGAAGGTGGAACGAGAGACCTGACTCTATAGATTTGTCTTCTGCCCTCCATGAACGTATTGTGACACACCCCCTCCATAACATACATATAATAATAATAATAAATAAAAACGACTTAAACTAGACAAAGAGCCTGAACAGACATTTTTCAAAAGAAGCCATACAAGTACTCACAAATGTCTGGAAAGAAATCCTCAACACCATTAATCATCAGGGAAATGCAAATCAAATCAAAATCCCAATGTAATATTACCTGTCAGAACATCTATTACGGAAACCAGGGAAGGTTAAAATTATGGGTAAGAATGCCAAGAGAAGAGTCCCCTGCACACTGCTGGTGGGAACATAAACCAGTCAGCCATTACAGGAAACTATGGTGGTTCCTCTAAAAACTTAAAGTGGAAACACCCTGTAAGTTGCTTCTTGATACATAGCCAAAGAGAGTGAGATCAGTCTGTGGCAGTGACACTTGCACCCTGACCTTCACGGCAAGGTATGGAAACAATCTTTGGTGTCCATCAATGGGTGGACAGATAAAGACAGCAGGTATATGCGCCAAATAGACAATCCAACCTGGAAATGTGAGGTTGCTCTCATGCTTCGGCAAGTGGAACTGGAGCACGTTCTGTGGGGTAATATAAGACATGGACAGAAAAGCCACACACCATGCTGCGTGCTCCCACTTGCCTGTGGAAACCAACCATGCTGAAATCACAGAGCATGAAACTAGAACGAGGGTTTGGGGAATGACGGGAGATGCTGGCGGAGGGACACGTGTGTTCAGGCCACCAGGAGGGCTGGATTCGAGTGGTCCCTTGTATGCTTTGGTGACTGTAGTTGATAATGTAGAAATATTTTAAGACATCGTGTTGTATAGTGGAAATGTATATGCTTTTTATTGGTCAAAAAATAAATGAATTTATAAAAAGTTAAATATAAGCCAAAAATATACCAGACTGTAGGAGATCTATTTAATGATAATTTGATCTGATTAAAAATAACAAAATGATTATTTTGTTTCTTGTTTTGGATCGAAGTAGGAAATAAGGGACCCAACTTTGGACAGGCTGGAAAAAAAAGGTCTGCAATAGGATAACAGGAAAGTAGGGTGTCCTTGCCATTTAGATTTTACTAACCGCAACCAGACTAGAAGCCTCTGCTCGTGGTCCAGAAGATAGGTCAGTTGGGTCAGCTTCCCGAAGGAGGACAAAGACTAGCCCAGAGCCACAGTGGGTTTCTCAGTGTGTCTCCTGGACACACGATGGTCAGTTCTCAATACTCCCTTCTGTGGTATGAGATATGTTGTCTTTCCTCTGCTTCAACCTGCATGCACATCTCTGGGCTTGACCTGATGCATAGTGAGGGAACGAGAAAGGACAAACAAAAAGACACATGCAGAAACGCTCAGCTCGGGTGGGTCATGCACGCTTACGCAGATGTGGTTGGTGATAGTTTCTGTATTCATCCGGTTTTAACCAGAGGCCGATGTGTGTTCATAGTATCTGTACCAGCCAGCAAGGAAGAACCTAGAGCTACCTGTGTTTTAGAGAATCATAAAATGCTCAAGATCAGAAGGTTTTCAATCTTGTGCTTCTAGTTAAGATTTCCAGCCTCTACAGAAATATGTGTAAAGAAACTATAATTTAAAAAAAAGCAAAACAAAACAAAACAAAAAAAAAAACAAAAAACAAACAAAACAAAACAAAATCAAAACCAACCAAAACAACTTTACTAGACTAGGTATTAGGAAGAGCACATGCTTGCACTTAACATTGAATGGGTATTAAAACTGAGATCCAGCCTGTGTAGATGACTTAGCATTCTGGTTTTGTTGCTGTCTTATACAGCATACTCCATAGTCAAAGGCATATTGATTTAGGTCATATTTATCTCCATAGTAGGCAATAAACTTCTGTTTATCTCTGCTTTGGTTCTTATGGCTTGGATCCTAGTGGACTTGGAGCAGCAGTTCTGAATAAAAGGATGGACTGAGCTCTGTTGTGTATATGGTCCAGGGTCTTTTACTGCCTTTCTCAACATTTTGGAACAGGACATGTTTTTTTTTTTTTTTTTTTTTTTTCTTTTAATCACTGGAAGGAGTGATGTGTCATAATCTTGTTTCCCCAGGGAGCTTGACCTCTGATGACATTTTCAAAGCTACAGGGAAATGTTCCTAGATCATCAAACCTAAATGCCTTCTTTCCTCCTCCTCCCCCTCCTCCTCCTCCTCCTCCTCCTCCTCCTCCTCCTCCTCCTCCTTCCCCCTTTCTCTTACCATTTTCATCACAGTGCAAGGGGGAAAGGTCCTCTCTAGGCAGTATCCCATATACTCCAAGAGGGATGCTCTGAATCCTATCTTGTAGTCCCATGAAAAACTGAAAGGTAGGATTCTCGCATCAGTTGTGAAGGGGTACAAGGGGAGATGACTGTGAGCATGTGGTGGGAAGGGTGGTGTGTACGACCCTCAGTCAGAAAGGCTCCCTGATGTGATAGTCCTTATTGCAATGTGCTTTGAACCATGTAATCGAATTTTCAAGGGGGATCCAAGGAAAACAAAGAGGGAAATAAAATGTTCCTAGTAGGGATACTTTCTGGAGGACTAGACGGGACTCTCTGATTTCTAGTTCGACGTGGTAGTATTTTATGGAGCAGTGTCCATTTTTCCAAAGAGCAAAGAACGGGGAGTCACCCCCCAATAAATCCACAGAGCCCTAGTTAGCATTCAGCACAACTTCAAGGGGACGCTGTACCGAGGATTTCTGTGCAACCAATTACCTAAATACCAAGACATGTTGTCTCTCCTCGGACTAAAAGGTCTTTGAGACAATGAGGAGACAATGGCCCCCTTGCCCCCTTGTCATGCACATTAATGTCACAGGTCCCAAGAGAAGTCTTGGGGGTACTTTGATGGCCAATGTGCTCAAATTGATTTCAGAGATTTCCAATCCCTCGCATCTAAGCAGGCCTTCTCAACAAACAAATAGTCCCAGGACACAATTCTCCGGCAGGCTGTGGGTCCTTAATTACCTCCACTCAGTGGTCCTCCTGCTGTTGGGAGCATGGCAGACCCTTGGGAGCATTAACATTCTTGGGATTTCATTAGGCTGGTCTTTGTAAAGGAGTTGAATACTGCCTCATTAGCTCAGACTCATGGGGCATTTGTGTCTCTGACAACAGTTTAATTATGGACATTGTTTACCAATCAGTACTGAAAAGACAGACTAGAGGGCTAATCTGAAGATTAACACAGTAGCTTGTTTGGGGGTTAGTCTTTCAACCAGTGAATGCCAGAGTTAAACAAACGGTTTATGTAGCTCTTGTTTTCCATAATAAGATTGGGAGACTCAGTCTAAAGCATGGATACATTTAAACGTTTCTAAGGCTCACTCCTTCTGTTTAACATTGATTTAACTTGGTAAAACCCAAAGGGAAGAATGACAACTTTGGGGAATATCCGAGAGCTCCAGGAGACCAGCTAGTTAAGACAACAGAACCCGGGCAGCTTTATCCTGAACACTGGAGGAAGCCGGTGCTCATAAGGCAGCCTTAGAGATGCTTCTCCAGAATGACGAGGGCTATGGAGAAAAGGTTCCTCGGTATGCACGTGTGCTTCATTCCTTCAGTTTGTTCCCCTTCAGTGTTTGGGAGCCGTGGGATCACTGTTCAGGAGAAAGCTGGCTCACAGAAAGTCTCTGGAGCTTTCAGACTGGGGCCAAGGTAGTACTGGAGTGAAAATATTTCCGTGATTAGGAATTTTGGTAAATTGAAGACATGGCCTTCAGTATTTAGAGACTTAACCCCCTCCAGCTTCTCAAATCCAAGAATGGCCTTTGAGGCACGTGCTTGTCAAAGTGACATCTGGACCAGAGTGGAACATGTACCACGGCAGTGAGTTCAGGCAGACTTTTGGAACTGTATCTGATGGTGTCACGAATGTCAGACTGCTCAAGGGTGCGTTCTGGGGATAGGTGTGCAGGTCAGGGCAAGGATGTGAGTGCCATTTCATTTGTAGGCAGATCTACAGGGTCCCACACGACCCAAGAGCTGTCTGGTGCTTAGAGGCTGACTTTGTCTACATTGTCCCTTGGGGAGAGGATCCCCAACCCCCCCGCAGATTAAAGCCACTTTGTATCTTCCTGCTATTAGCAACCATCAGTGTTGGTCATTTTGATTCGTCACATAGCAGGATCAAAGAAAAGCTAAAATCTATTGCAGCTTATTGATGAGGACTATTTAATTACCTTGGTGTGTGTGTGTGTGTGTGTGTGTGTGTGTGTATGTGCACGTGCGCACACGTGCACACACGTGCGTTTAGGTCAGAGATTAATGTCAAATACCTTCCCTGATTGTTTTCCTCCTTGTATATTGAAGCCGGGCCCCTTGACGATCCTAGAGCTTGGTGAGCCTGCCAGTCCAGCTGCCCGGCTTGGCCCTAGGGCACTGAGGTTTACCGAGGGCCACCACGCCCTCCCAGCACTTACATGGACGCTGGGGATCCAAACTGTTTTTCACACTTCCTGGCAACCCCTTTCCCCAATGATCCAACTCTGCATCCCCACGCTGGCATATTTTCAGTAGCTAGCCTGTGCATGTTGAGATCGCCTACTTAGAAAATAGACAAGTAAGGAAGGCTGAGGCTCGGTCTCTGACGAGACCCTCTGGAATGGCGAGAGGCTCAAGAGGGGCCAGCATTCTCACAAGACGATAACTGAGGCCTTGGATTTCCCAGAGGCTGACTGTGAGCCCCCTCAGCCTGCCAGAGCCGTCCATCTGCCCGTCCCCAGCTCTAGGCACATTTATAATACAAGGTAAGAACTTGGGGACTCATCAGGGCCCCAAGTCTAACAGACACTGTCTTTTTACCAGAGAATATTTTTTCAGACAAGAGTTTCTC
Organism: Apodemus agrarius; assembly: GCA_964023405.1. Taxonomy (NCBI): domain Eukaryota; kingdom Metazoa; phylum Chordata; class Mammalia; order Rodentia; family Muridae; genus Apodemus; species Apodemus agrarius. The sequence goes on from OZ030013.1 coordinate 80,852,734, forward strand.
TGTCACCACATAAGAGTTTGGTGCAGATGGCCAGTGAGTTACCCAGACCCTACTGACCAGTGTGAATTAGTTGGTAGGATGGCACTTAAGCACTCTGTATAAAGGCCAAAGGGGGAGGACGCTTCAAGGAAGTTCTTTGTATTTACCTAACACTGGGTGTGTTAGCTGAAAAGCAGTGTATTCCTGGACAGACCATGCCAAGGCAGCACAATTCTCAGCTTGGGAGGTCTTTATTGAAAGAGGGGAAGAAGAGAGAGAGAGAGAGAGAGAGAGAGAGAGAGAGAGAGAGAGAGAGAGAGAGAAGAGCGCTATGGGCTGGGGTTCATTTCATGTCTTTTATCTGGGCTGTGATGTAGGTAACAGGTGATGACTCGCAGGTGATGCAGGTAATGCATGTGCAGGAGGTGTGCAACAGTTACCATGGCAACAGATACAGGAAGGTCCTTGTCGGCTAGGGATGATTTCATCGGCTGGCTGTAAACAGCTTCTGATGCTAACAGGGTTGAGGATAAGGAGGAGACAGAAAATAGAAACTCCCATATCATTCTCTTTGGAGCCTTGACCCAGGTAAGCCAGTAGGAAGGAAGATGTCTGGAAGCCTGCCAATGCCTCTCCTGTTAATAGAGATTCTGAAACGGCTTTGTTACCAGATTGGAGGGGGTGTGTGGGAGGAGGAAGAGGAGGAGGGGGAGGAGAGTTAGAGGGACCATAAAGGAAACATCTCTGCAGGTAGTTTTGAGCCATCACCCGTGTTGTGTCTGGCTACTTAGAATAGCAACAGTGGCTATTTCATCTCCTAACTCCACTTCCAGGAGAGGTGTTGGAGGCAGTGTACAGAGCAGTCCAAAGCCAAGAGTCAGAGAGAGGAGGACAGAGGAGGAAAGGCCTGGGCAGCATCTGCCTGTGGGTCTTGGCACCCTGGCCCCCCGGCAGCCACACAAGCCTTTCCCTGGGGCTCCGGCTGCCAACATCCCCCATAACTGGCCGCCCCACTTAAACTAACGAGTCTCAGAGTCCCTCGTTGGATTCAATCATTTCTCATGGAGTGGTTCAGCTTTTAGGAAGAATAAATTGACATTTTAGGGCCTGCCTGGATTTATTGTAAAGTCTTTCCCCACTAAAAGTGGCCTGCCGTGTGACCCAGCGTGGTTTGGCCCAGAGTGGCTTGGCTAGGATGTTGGCTCCGTTATGGAGACGCATTTGCCGTTAAAATAACACAGCCACAAGGAAACACACCTCGTCGCTGGCTGAGTGTGTGTTTTCTTAGGAACTGGGAAGGATTTCTCTCTGAGTCACCTTAGCTGTTCCTCTGAGTCATTCCAGAGGCTGAGAAGGAGGAGGACAGAGCAGGGAGTGATGGGAAGGCTTAGCCAGCGTGACTCAGCCCTTCCCTACTCTTGACCTAATGTGTGACAGGTGCCCAGACCTCCTCAGCCTCAAAGACACCCCTAGAAAGCAGTCTTCTCATTGGCCGGGAGGGTGGAGGCAGGTCTTCTGTCTGCTCGAGAGGTATCCAATATGTGTAGCGTGTGGTTTCTTTCTAAGGCTAGTTTTTTTTTTTTTTTCTTTTTTTTTTTTTGGTTTTTCGAGACAGGGTTTCTCTGTGTAGTCCTGGCTGTCCTGGAACTCACTTTGTAGACCAGGCTGGCCTAGAACTCAGAAATCCGCCTGCCTCTGCCTCCCAAGTGCTGGGATTAAAGGCGTGCGCCACCACGCCCGGCTCTCTAAGGCTAGTTTTCTAAGACTCTGGACTGGATCCTATTTAAGGTTGGCCTCGGGTAGGCGTGGCCTTTACTTACGGCACCCAAGGGCCTAGCACAGGCACAGAGAGCCTGCCTGGAGCCCCCCCCCCCCGAGTGCACCATCTCATGGCTCTGGGCCATCTCTGGTCTCACTGGACCCTGTTGGCCCATTCTCTTTCCCTCTTCTATCTTGCAATCTCAAACCTCCCAGAGTCTTGACTCTGGATTTGACATCTGTTCAGTTCTGCCCATGTTTCGAAGTGGTCCAGGCTGGCTTCCAGCTTGTAATCCTCCTGACTCAGCCTCTACAGTGGTAGCAGTAAAGGCAAACACACTACCCTTAACTTGCTATTTTTTGCAGGAAGAGTGTTCTCTGGTAATCAGGACAAGTCCTCCCACTTTTGCATCATCATTAGATTAGTTTAATTGCGTTGGTTTGGCAAATTTGGATCAATTATCTTGTATAACCCTTAGCTTCTCCAGCCATACAACAAAGGTTACCACAGAGGTAACTAACTTCCTACAGTCATGAGAACCGAGAGGCATGGTCTTTGTAAAGTACCTACAAGGGTGCCTAGACTTATTGAGTGTTCAGAAAAGTCTCCTGCTATTATGTCCTGTTGAATGCAGAGGCCAAGAATGTCACTCTGAATGTCCCAGCATATGACTCATTGTAAGAGTTCACAGTGCGCCAGATTTATCTTAGCCATCAAAACTGGGCCCAAGCCCTCTGGCAGGTACATCCTGCTGATCTCATGGCTGGTCTGGACAGGAAGTTTGTGGCTAGTTAAGGGAAGGGTTTCCTTCCCAGAGGCACATAGGCACCTCTGGAGGGAGGATTCCAAATTCACCCGTCTACAGTAGCTCTGTGGATCCAGGCAGGACCTGAAGGCTCTGGTAGTGGTGTTATTTTGGTTTATTTCCATGTCTTCAGCAGCTTGAGTAGCTGCTTCCTTCTGCGTTTTTGGACACATTAAAAGCAGTGTACCCAGAGAACCCTTTGGCCCAACTTCACGAGCTGAGTCCAACCCAGGGTTCACAGTTAGACATGAAATAGCAAACAGAAGCAAGACAGACAGGCACCCACACCTGGTTGCTAGAATGAGCAAAACAGATGCCGGGAAGCAGGGAAGACTTCGTGTGTGAGTGCGGCGGGCCTTATGGGTTTACCATCCAACTCCAGCAGCTCCTAGAAGGCTTTCAAAGTGAGGGAATACCCCCTCAGGACTGCTGAAGGCCGGCACCTGCACCAAGAGCCACGCCCACAGCTCCCTGGAGAACTCTAATTTATGGAGAGGGGGATTCTGAACTCAGCTGCATTCTTGTGGCTGGGATCAAAAGGGCTTTCTTGCTGACCACAGATCACATCCCAGGAATCCTCTCCGGACAGAACATTCCTGAGAATGAATGTGGCTTTGGCCACAGCCCGCATGGTGGAGCAAGGCAGAAAGGGCACAGAGCCAAGACAGACATTTCAATGCCCTAGCAAAGACTTATATACCTCCCAACAAGAGGCGTGCAGGTTTGAGACAAACAGCATTTTCCCACTCACTTGGGATGGTTGTTCAAATAGTTTTATCCCAGCAGATAACTTTGCTTCCTCTGAACTTAGTGACTTGGGAATGTTGGATTCGAATTAGAGAGCCGGCTTCTTGGGCACCCTACCATGTGTCCTCACACATGGCTAGCTCTACCCCTTTAGTGTGGCTGTAAACCTATTAGAAGTGTGAATTTGCGGCATCAGGATTAGGTCATCACTAAGCCCCGCCCCTGAGCCTGCACTCCAGCTCTATCAGCTTGAAGAGTCTTAGCTTGAGGACAGCATTTAGAACCATGGGCAGGATGCTTCTAGGTTTTCTGGACCAAGGTGCTTGGAACAGCTGGAGGAGGGAGGGGGCACAGCTGGGGCTGGAAGGCAGGTGTCTGCTGGCAGGACTGTGTCAGCTCTGCAGTGGAGAATACCAGCAGTGAGTGGGAAAAACCAGCCCGCCCAGCTGACACACCCAGCGGCCTCCACAGTTCGCTTTTCCAGAGCATTCTCAAGAGGGACCTTTTTCACTTGTTCCAGGGCAATCTGTCCCTGGCAGGGTCAGCAAAGCTTCACTTCGCCTCTGACGGGTGTGTAAGCAAGGTAGAGAGAAGAAAGCAAGGAGGAGGCATGCCCGCTCCTTTGCCAGCCAGATCTGCTTATGCAATTCCTAATTGTCTCCAGGAACGAGAGGAAAGCTAAGTACTTGGTGGAAGCAGAGATCCAAATACCCTTTAGGATGACGATAAACTACTGTGCCCCAAATAGCGAAGAGTAAGGGGGAATGGCCGCCCAATCTTCTCTTTCTTTCCTCCACCCCCACCTTTCGGTGGTCCTGGGGGTAGAGCTCAGGGGTTTTGCTCATGCTGGGTAAGCACTCTATCCCTGAGTCACCATTCTAAGTTTTGTAGTTTGGGGTCCTAGGCTCATATACTTCCAGGCTGGCTTTGAACTCACTATCTGACCCAACTGACCGGGTCACACTAATGATCCTCTTGTTTCAGCTTACCAAGTGCTGGGATTCTAGGCCTGTGTCTATAGCCCAGCTTTTATTTCACTCTTGATGAAACCAGAGCTGAGCATTTGGTGTAAACAATGAAGAAACAAATCATCAAGCTCACACCCGTGTAAAGACAGAGCCAGTCATACTCTAAAAATGCAACACACATACATATAAACATATTTGGTTCCTGGCTTCCATTTCTGATACAATGGCTTCCAACCAAACATTGATATAGATCTTGCTGATAATAAGAACGCTCTCTCCTGCTCTTCCTAAAGGGGTTGAGCGGATGGTGGGTAGGCTGTGGGCATAGCTTGCCTTTTCCCAGACCTCCAAGAATAGGAGTAAGGGAAATGGTCTGGGAAAGGGAGGTGGTGTGGGAAGGAGTTGTCAGGAGAGCGTTATGTGACAGCTGATGGCCGGGCCATGACATGGCATGTGAAACCAAGAAAAGCAATATTCTCAGTGCCGAGTCATTGATTAGTTGAAGGGCAGAATCTCGATTGTGCATGGGAACATGGCAAGAGAAAGTGTGTGCCTTTCAACAACTTGCTTTTTAGTTTCTTTCCCTTTCTACAGATAGAGAAGAGTTTCACTTTTTGTTATGTTGTTTTGTTTCAAGACAGGGTTTCTCGGTGTAGCCCCAACTGTCCTGGAACTCACTCTACAGACCATGAACTCAGAGATCTTCCTGCTTCTGTCTCCTGGGAATAAAGGCCCACACTGCTGCCAGCACCGCCAACATTGCCACCTCCCCCACCACCTGGCCTCGTTCTTAATAAAACAATTTAGGTAGATCGAACAATTCCTTGCCGACATATACATTTGCTAATGTAGTTATGTACATTGAGGATCATCTTGTTATGGTTGGAGTGTAAAATGTCCTCCTCAGACCTGTGTGTTTGAGCATTTTGCCCAGTTGCGGTGCTGCCTCAGAAGGTTTTAGGACCTTTGAGACCTGGGGCCTACCTAATAGAAGTGGGTTCCTGAAGGCAGGCCTTCTGTGTACATCTGGTTCTAGCCCAAGCTCTGTTTCCCTGTTGGCAGCCATGACTTGAGCAGCCATGATACCAGAAGCCACCTCTGACCCTGGCTGAGTGCTGTGTTCTGGCTTCCCCACTGAGTTGGACTGAAATCTCTGGAAATCACCAGTCAAAATAAATCCTTACATGGTTAAGTTGCTTTCATCAGGTATTCTGCCACATTAATGAAAAATACCTAATATATATATGGTGTATATATATATATATATATATATATATATATATATATATACTTACAAAATTGTTTATTATAGAAATACTATATTTTTCAATTTTATAGCTAATTAAAGAATTTTATTAATTCTCTTCTTCCCATATTGGTAATATTAACAGTCTTTTCCCCTGAGTCACTTTGATGTGCTGCCCAAGCCCCACCTTGTTTTGTTTCAGACACAGCTGTATTTGAATTTGTTCATTCACGCCACAGCCACCCCTTACACATGGACAGTGTTACAGTTTCCTCTTTCTCAGTCTTTCTCTGTAAGTGTATTTGGGATTTCCATAAAGTAGCCTTCATCCCATAACTTTAAAAAAGTACCTTGCAAAAAAGTTCCCTTAAAAACTTGACAGTGTAACAGGAGATAATAATTCTACGCCAGTGTCAGAAAGACAATTGTCATGTTTTCTCTTATGTGTGGTACCAACATTTTATATAGATATATATAAAGGGATATATGACATGTAAGCAAAAGTAAAATTGTCCATGGGAACAAAGGAGGAAAAGACAAGGGACAGAGAGGTACAGGGGCCATAGTTAACATATAACATACACTCATATGAAAGTGTCCTTATATAACACTGTACCATGTACAGTGAATGGATACAGTAGAAACGTTTTAAATAATGTCCTTATTATATCCTTGAGAATGTCATACAACTTATTTTGATTACATTCACACCAGCTCACCTCTTTCCATAGCCAGCCTTACTGTTTCCTCTCCCAAGTCACACATCTTAAGGTTCTCCTCTTAATCTTTTCAATCAAGGCACACTGGTATTGCCCAGCTCCCGCTGGGAGTGGAGGCTTCCCCCAAGTGTGGTCAGTGTATGAGGGGTCATATCACTACAGAAACCCGCCTCTCTCTTGTCCAGCAGCTCTCGAGTGCCAGCGACTCCTCGGGAGGGGTGGGATTTTGTGCTCCCAATTCCCTCTCCATGCTGGTTTTTTGTCTGGATTGATTGTGCGCAGTTCTTACAGATGCTGTCAGAATTTCTGAGATCATATGTGCATCCACTCTGTGTGTCATCCCCCCCCAACCCTCTCTCTTCCTTGAAGATCTATGAACTTTGGTTGGAGGGTGTGGGGAGGACACTCTTACTTGTACACTCTTACAATGTACACATTGGCCGATCAGCATCTTTGTGTTAATTGCCATCTGGTATAAGAGGAGGCTTCTCTGATGGAGGTTGAGAAATGCTTTGAAAATAGCAATAAGTCATTTTAATGCTATTTCCATTTGGCAGAATAATAATATTGGGCTCTCTCCCGGGGCGTATGATCTGCCTATCCACAAGCTCTTTGCCCTGCGCCAGCCAGCAAGGGTTCCAGCTCATGGAGTGGGCCTTAGATCCAGTCACAAAGTGGCTGCCACTCCCGGAACAGCCCTGCCACTACTGTACCAGTGGGTACCTCTTGTTCTAGCAGCCATCGCTGTAGCTGGCAGGTTCAGAGCTGGCTGAGATTGGTCATCATTTCCTTCCTCACGTAGTGTGCATTATGAGCACTGGCCACAAGGCATGCAGCTTCCGGGTGAGTCTGTGTTCTGTGACTCAACTATGTGGTATCTTCTGTACACAATGAAAAAAATTAAAAAAAAAATCAAAAAACCTCAGAGCTTTATTTTGGGGGGGGGAAAAGGATGCTCTGGTAGATTAGATATGATGTTTGTAATTACCTGAATAAAATTCCTCTGCTTTTCTAGCTTCTTTAAAATCCAGTTCAATCAAGTGATTCATATAAATAAATATCTCAGTGTAGATGGTTGGCTTTAGTATAATTATTTATTCTTTAAAAAAATGATGTAAGTGAGAACATTTACCAAATAAAAAACTTTATGTAGAAATAGAAATTAAAAAAAAAAAAACCCTGCTGAAGGACTAACTTTGGGTTTTAAAATGTGTCTTGTATTTATGTATAGGCACTAGTATGTTTGAACTAGTTCCCCCATACATTCATTCTTTATTGAATTTGTTGACATGGCATTTGGCAGCAATTCATCTGGACACCATGGAACTAATTCTATACAACAACCCACAGTATAAATTATGCACATTTGCATGCCGATGTATTTGCATGCAAAGGTCAAAGGTTTTGAGTCCTTGATGAGTCAAAATAAGAAAAACTACCAGAGTATTGAAATGCTTGTAAGTTTTATTAACACATGGTTGTTTGAATTCCATATGACACTCGTTTCTGGATTCAAGGTAAATTCTTGGATCATGAATCTATTGAAATTTCAATGGCCAAATAAAGGTTAAAAGGGCTACATTCTAGCTCCTTTCCTTGGATATTGAAAGTATTAGCCCAGGGTGGCTCAGAGGCTAAGAGCACTGGCTATTATTTCTCCAGACCTGGGTTCAGTTCCTAGCACCCACCCTGCGTGGTTCATAGCGCAGCCTGTGACTCCAGCTCTAGGGGGGACCCAATGTCCTCTTCTGGCTTTGACACACATGGATGAATACAAAGAAAATTTTAAAATAAAGAATTGGCCTGTTGTAAGCTCTAATGAAGAAAGTAATGTGTTTTTCAATCCAGTACCTATTTTCCAGATAGACTTCACAGTGGGATTCCGTATACAAGGCAAATGTGGGCAGTCCACGCAGCTAGCGCCCCATGGTCCTCACTTTCCTTTGTGTGCATTCTGTAACAGAGAAAAGGTGGATTGGGAGCGGTGGGGAGGAGAGATGCCTCACAGGGTGCCCGTGGCTTGGAGGATGCATCTGTGGGCATGGTCAGGCGCAGCCAGGAGGAAGGGCAGTGCAGGAAGCCATCTCCCTCGAGAAGTGGGATCTTACTGTTGTGTGTGCTCTTCAAGGCCATCTGGTGGAGGATGGATGTGGCTAAACCACTGGGAGCTGTGAGAGCCCCGATCTCCTTCTTGACTTCATGAGTCCTGGGAGAGTGTGTGGTTGCTTCATGGTGTGTGAGGTGGTGGCAGGGTGGCATTGTTCAAATCATCTTTCACCTTCGGATTCATTCTCTTATCATCAACAATTTAAAAAAAAAAAAATGGAAACAAATTCCTAGACTTTTTTTTTTTTTTTTAAAATGCATGACAGCTCTTTTCCTGCATGACTTCGTGAAATAGATGACCCTTTCTGTAGCAGCACAACAGGTTGAAGAGTGAGTTGGGTCATGTTGCCTGGGTGACTTGCCCAGGAAATGGGGCCATGAGCACAGCAATAGGGAAGAAGGGAAGCTTCTCCCGGGGACTTTTTTTTTGGGGGGGGGGAGGGGTGCAGGATGGTAAGGGGACAAGTGCCAAGGGACACATTGATGATGAAAGACCCCAGGGAGACACCAAGGCCACTCCTGGGCAGGAAAGCAGTGAAATGGATGGTACAAAGCCATACAGACAAGTGTGCTTTGTTCCCTGGGTCACTTGGGTACAGGGATTTCTAGGGCATAAGTCCCCAGAGGTCACCTGTACACCGTGAAACCTCAAGTCACCGCATTACAGAGCAGCACTCTGAACATTTGGATTCAAGAGAGAATACCCATATCTGCTTTTCATTAGTTCTCAGGGGTCCCAGGTGTCCATCCAGACCGAGGAACCCACATGTAAGTAGAGACACAGGGTTTTTTTTTTTTTTTTTTTTTTTTTCTTTTAGAGAGGTTCTTACTTTTAGTCTCCACGCTGGCCTTAGACTCAGGATCCTCTCGTCTCGGCTTCCAGAGTGCAGATTACAGATATATGTCGTCACACCTGCCTTAAGCATTGATTTTGTATTGAAAATGTTTCCCAAATTTAATTCTGTTTTGGTTAACCTTGGGGTAAGTAAGTCACATTTTTCTACACCGCCATTCACAGCGAATATCAGGAATCCTAAACAGGCGTGCTACTGACAGCCTCCGGGAGCTCAACCCCACACCCAGCTGCGACCCAAGTGTCCCTTGTTCTTCTGCAAGCCTCCTCTTTCCTGTCCGTTGGGCTTTTTTCCTGAACTCATCATCTGCCCAAGCCAGTGACTTCAGGCAATATTTTTTCTTCTTCTTTGAACACGGTTAGACCACTCATAAATAAAACATTTTCTATTTTGAGTGTGATTTTTTTTTTTTAAATTCTTCACTCCTTCTGGATACCTATTATTTAACCATATATGAGCTATCTATACAGAATTGTAGTAGAAGTAATTAATAATAAATCCTGGCACAGGGTCTCTAACCAAACCTGCCTTTGGTTATTGATATCCCAGATAAAAAACACATACAGGCTTTATATTTACAATATGCCACAGGAAGCACAATAGCATGGCTGCTACCTACTCTGCTATTGGAATCTATTTTCCTAAGGATCACCCTGATTTATTACTTACTATGTTTCATCTTCGCTGTTCTGAGTCCCAGCTGGGCAGTCCTAGGGCCACACTCTCTTGACCCCTTTCCCATGACGGCGTCCTTTCTCTTCTCCTGCATGTTCTTCTTCTACCCCGTGATGGCTATCTTCTCCTTTCTCCAATCAGAATTAGCTTGCGTGTGTATGTATGTGCCTAGGTATAAGCCAGGTGTCCATGTTCGGTGTCTTCCTCTACTGCTCTTCACTCTTGAGACTGTGTCCCGATGAACCTGGAACTCCTTAATCTGAGTGAGGCTGGATGGTCAGCGAGCCTCAAGATGCCCATTGTCCTCTGCTTTCCCAGACTGTGGCCCTGAGTTTTACATGGGAGCTGGGGGTTTGAACTCAGGCCCTTAAGTGGTGTGGCACAGGCAGGTGACCATCTGAGCCATCTCTCCAGCCCCAGTTTTCCATTTTCAATGATGACATCGATGATACCAGACTCTATTCTCCAAGGACAACCTTGTACACATCTCGGGCAAAGCTGTCTGAGAAGACAAGGCTGAAAGAGACTCCTCAGAAACTCCATACTCCAAGACTGGAGAGAGCTAGCGGTCAGTGGTTAAGAGCACTGGCCGCTCTTGCAGAGGGTCTGGGTTGGATTCCCAGCACCCACATGGCGCTCACAGCCTTCTCGAGCTCCAGTTTCAGGGGATCTGACATCCTCTGGCCTCCTCAGACACCAGGCACCAAGGCACCCCAAAATACATGCAAACAAAATATCCACATACATAAAATAAAATAATTTTACTTGTTGAAAATAGATTTCTTTTATACAGTGTCTTCTGGTTATCGGTTCCCTTCTCCAAACTCCGCGCAGATTTTCCCTGCCTCCCCACCCACCCAATCCATGCCCCCTCTCTCTTAGAAAAATGAATAAAATAAAATAAGATAAAATAAAACAAACACAAACAAGAACAGAACAAAACAAACAAATAGAAATAAAAGGAGCCAATGAGAGCCAGGTATGGTGGCACATGCCTTTAATTCAAGCTTTGGGAGGCAGAGGCAAGTGACTGTCTAGGAGTTCAAGGCCAGCCTGGTCTGCAAATTGTGTTCCAGGCCAGTTAAGATCAAACAGTCAGCCGGGCGTGGTGGCGGACACCTGTAATCCCAGCGCTTGGGAGGCAGAGGCTGGCGGATTTCTGAGTTTGAGGCCAGCCTGGTCTACAGAGTGAGTTTCAGGACAGCCAGGGCGACACAGAGAAACCCTGTCTCGGAAACAACAACAACAACAACAACAACAACAACAAAACAAAAACAAGATCATACAGTCAGACTTTATCTCAAACACAAAACAAAAACAAAGAAACCCCACCAAAAAAACCCTAAAAACAAAATTTAAAAACTAATATATAAGTGAAAGACTTGTTAGGCAAAAACAAACGAAAGAAAGAACAAACAAACAAACATGGAAACGTTATAAGACCAAAGATACCAAGGAGCTCATGTCCTGTGGGCCACTTGCTAGCCTTCAGCTGGGGATGGGCCAGAGGCCTGGGTGGGGGAGGAGTGGAGCTGAGAGAGTCCGGGAAGGAGATTTGGAAGATTCCCCAGGGAGTAGAGGCAGGGAGGAGGTCAAGCCCTTGGAGGGGTCTGCTACAGGGCTGGGGGAGGCTGCAGAGCTTGCAGTGGAGGGTAGGAGAGTGAAGGGAGCCTGTCAGTATCCAGGCCAGAGTGGCCACGGCCGCTGGGCTCCAGGTAGAGTGTGCCTCCAGGCACTGGAGTCTGACACAAAGGATTGTGGGACAGGGACAGGAAGAAGGCTGCGACTCTGGGAATCTGCTGAGTCCTCAGGGCTTGAAGACAGAGAAGGGGACAGACCCTGTATGTGGTCTGCTACAGGGCTGGGAATGAGACTCAAGTAATTAGTTTTTTAAGTAAGACAAAGAAAGGGGGAGAGAGAGGAGGAAGGAGGGAGGGAGAGGGAGGGAGGGACGGGGAGAGGGAGAGAGAGAGAGAGAGAGAGAGAGAGAGAGAGAGAGAAGGAGGGGGTGGGGGAGAAAGTCCACATTTCTCATTATCTCCTTTGGATAGGCCCACTCTTGAGTCCGACATTTGCAATGGACAACAATCTTCTTTGTTCTGTTATTATTTTACAGCAATTTCTGTCAAGATGTGTGTGCCTGAGTCTCCCCACTTACAAAATGGAAACAGCTAGGTAATATTATAAAATAGAAACTGTTTTTGCCGCGAAGTTTGTGATGCAAATGTGGCTGCTTTAAACGTAACTGACCCCCAGTGTGTTCATCGTTCAGAATGGAAAAACTTGAAAAGAACATCTTGATAGTAACTGCATTTTCGATGAGCGGCTTCAGGTCACGGTTCATAAAGCAGTCCTGCGCTGTTTGGGTCGTTTTCTGCAGAATTTGTAAACTGAAGAGATGGAATGCCTTTGCCGAGTGTCTGCATCTGCTATTTCTTACAACCGCTGTCCCCAGGGCATGAGTGACTGAGGCCTCGGAGTTAGTACAGAAAACAGGTGCGCTGTGAAAAAGCCTGTTTAGTGAAAATGATCTTCCCAGCTTCCCAGTTCTTCTGAAAGAAATCGACCGTCTGAGCATACCCCAGAGCAGCACCAACTGGCCACACCCTGGCTGGCTTCTTGCACAGACTTTCTACCTGTGGCTTACCAAGTTCAAGAGAGACCGCAGCTTTAGCTCTGGCTCAGTGGTTAAGGGCGCTGGCTGTTCTAGCAGAGGACTCGGGTCCAGTCCCCAGCACCCAGAGGCTCACCGTAGTTGTCTGTGACTCCAGTTACAGGGATCTGATACTTTCTTCCGGCCTTCACGGGCGCTGGGCGTGCATACAATATGCACAAATATATGAAGACAGGGTACCTATTTTTAAAAATAAAAGGTGGAAAACTGCCTGCTGCCAGCTTCCTTGAGATGGCAAGATTCCCTGCGTGATACCCTGCACAGGAGTACAGCAGTGATTTCCTCAGACTGGAGCTGGGTAGTTTTGAGATTTGGCATGATGGCTCTCCCAGAAAAATCTTAACCCATTTAATATTGTTTAACAAATCCTCTTTCCTGAGAGGCTTGTGTTGTTTGTAACCTAAACTCTGCAGTGCAGTGCTCTGCACACACTCAAGCAAGCTTGCTGCAGACGCAGGGATGCGGGTAATTGAGGAAGCAGCAGTTTGAGCAAGTGAGCCTGAGAGGTCTGGTCCTTTTTAACGTTGATCTTGCTTCCTTCTAACCGGCACCCAGGACCCTTATGTTTCCATGGTGACTGTGCACACAATAGGAATATCATAAATAGTGACGTTGCTCCACCCCAGCTGTGCATGCAGATATGTGGATGAACCATATCATTCCCTAGCTCTGTAACCCTCCGGACCATCGTCGTCGTCCTCACGATTGCTTAGCCGAAGGAGAGCCGTGGTATAAGAAGCCTGATGCTAAGCTCTGAGTGAAGGCTGGTGTCTCCATACTGAAGAATGGACACAGGACATGCCTATGCCCTTTGAGGGACACGAAGCTATGATGCTCAGCGACAATTTGTTCTTCTTAGTGTTTTGTTTTTCTTATTTTTCTTAATGACCTTTATTTCACATGTTTGGGTGTTTTGCCTGCATGTAAGCCTGTGCACCATGTGCGCGCAGTGCCTGTGGAAGTCAGAAGCAGCATTGGCTCCCCTGGGTCTAGAGTTACAGACAGTTTTCAGCTACCCTGTGGGTGCTGGGAATCCAACCGGGCCCTTTGGAAGATCAGCCTGTGTTCTTAAAGGTTGAACCATCTCTTTAACCTCTGACATTGTTTTAAAATCAATCTCTCTCTCTCTCTCTCTCTCTCTCTCTCTCTCTCTCTCTCTCTCTCTCTCTTTCTCTCACATTTTACTCAGAAATTGGTCTGGTGTAGTCTGATGTTTAGTAGTAGTTCCTCCGGGATTAATTTAGGAACACCTGATTCTAACTCGTCACGTGATCCTAAAAGACCTCTAAAGAATGAGCTTTCCAGTTACGGTGAGAGATTCGCCCAGGGCCCATAGGCAAGTGAGATTCCAGGGCCTGGCTGGCTTCCCTTTGGCTTCCTTGTGTTAAGTGTCAGCTCTGCTAGAGCACCTGCTTAGGAGATTCCTCGTGATGTCATAGTGGATTTTGCATTTGGATTTCTGCTTTAGAAGACAAAGAAGGAGGCTACCTAGTAGCAAGAGAGGACATTGAAAGGTCATCCACACCCCCATCCCATCTTGCTCTGGCAAAAAAAAATGAGGCCGTCCTTCTTGGAGGGAACAACCATTCCTACCCTGGTCTCTTAGGAGCATAAAAACCCATGACCTTCTCTATAAGAAATGTCTTTGCCTTACAGTGTAAACATCACCTGTTTTATTATTATTTTTCCTGGGAAGGGTTCAAACTGATGTTGCTTATGTGCAGTTTTACTAAGTGGAAACCCATACATCTATATATGACCCCGTTTTGTGAAGGTTATTTTTCTCTAGGGGGTGGAGAGAGGGAGAGGAAGAGGGAGGGAGAAAGAAGGGGAGAGACAGAGACTGCTTTGGAATCGCAGGTTATGGTCTAGTTTATCTGAACACAGCAAGTGTGAAAGATAACGTTGGACACTCCGTTTTAATCTCACACTCCTTCCTCCTCCGGGGTCAAGTTCCGGGCCCTTATCTTTGCTTAGAACAAGAGATGGAAGGGGCAGGAAATGGGCTTTGGCTTTTTGAACAGCTGTTAAGCAGCTGCTATTATACACCTTTTGCTTTCGGGTTCTGCACAGTGGCCAGGTGCCCATTCACAGGCCTCTCCTTTCTCGCTGCTTTGATCACACAATGTGGAACAGCTGTCCGAGCACCCATGGGGCTCTTCTCTCCTGCGCATGGCTGGCTGTGTCATGCAGGTCTATGAGCCCGCCGGGGAAATGGATGGGAAGTCGGACATGATTCTGCTTCTAAAGGAAACGTAACAGTTGGAGTTGGAGAGACGATGGCTCAGTGGTTAGCAGCGCTTCCCACACCTGCAGGGGACCTGAGATTGGCTCCCAACGGGATATCATCAGGTGGCTCAAAACCGCGGTCCTGGCCTCTCAGGGAAGCAGCGCTCACGTGGCATTCACACACCCATATACACAAACATACAGACACACAGACGCACAGACGCATACACAGCTAAATCTTAAAGAAAGAAATAGAACAGAAATAAATATTAATAATATGTTTCTGTTGAAGCTGAGTTAGGCTCTTGCTAATTAGTTCACCTGATTCTTAGGTTTTTGCCTCCACAAAGACCAGTGGTTACCATAGAAACCGTAAGGTCCTTTCCTTTAGTGGTAAGCGGCTGGTATCGAGGGCTAGAGGTCTAGGATTTTGAGATGCTGTGTCGGATGACACTTTTTGCTTCACACTGGCAAACGTGTCTTCTCTTAGTAAGAGAGAGTCTTTTGGCCTGCGGGTAGAGACAAACTAAAAGTATCCTTTATATTTGGAGGCATTAAGTGTTGTTGATACCTATAATCTTATTTTATTTCATAAAATAAATTTAATTTAAGGAACTGGACTGTTCATACCTCAGAGTGATTAGTAAAACATTTATGGAATTTAAAGTGTTCAAGTTTGCAATTTTCCTACCCAGATTTGACTTTGTTTTCTTGCTTATAATCTGACCTCTGATTCTGAAGTTCTGATCTGAGTATGAATATTTTCATTATGTTTTGTATTTGGATGTATTTACACTTGTATGCTTATGAGTATCCATTGAAGAGTTGTGTTTTGTCTTTGTGTTGTAATTTGTATTTTTCCTGTCAAAATTCAGACATCTCTAGTATACTTCAAACATGAAATATTCTTTTGGAAGCATAATAGTCTGGTGTTTTCCTCATTCGTTTGGTTGATTGTGAGTGTGTGCACCCCGCTGGTTTGGAGCCATATTGAAAGTGCATTTCTGTTTGGCGAGGTGGGGCGGGTGTACTGGCTGATTTTGTGTGTCAATTTGACACAAGCTGGAGTTATCACAAAGAAAGGAGCCTCCCTTGAGGAAATGCCTCCATGAGATCCAGCTGTAAGGCACTTTCTCAACTAGTGATCAAGGGTGGGAGGGCCTATTGTGGGTGCCATCCCTGGACTGGTGGTCCTGGGTTCTATAAAAAAGCAAGCTGAGCAAACCAGGGGAAGCAAGCCAGCAAGCAGCACCCCTCCATGGCCTCTGCATCAGCTCCCACCTCCAAGTTTCTGTCCTGTGTGAGTTCCAGTCCTGACTTTCTTTGGTGATGAACAGCACTGTGGACATGTAAGCTGAATAAAGCCTTTCCTCCTTTCTTGGTCATGATGCTTTGTGCAGAAATAAAAAACCCTGCCTAAGACAGTTGAGCCAGATGGTGTGCGTATTTGGTACATATTCATCCAAGTAATACCTCCAAGTGTATATATTTCTTGATATGTGTGCTTATGCATGAATGTATTTATGTAAGTTCTTCATTATTTAGTAGGCAACAAGGTATTTCCTTTTTGGATTTTGATAGTTTTAGTCTAATGTTTTCTGTTATTTGATTACTAGAACGCCTTAGTCCCTCCCACCGAAAGGAAACATACATTGTGTTTAAGTACACAAGCTGTGTGTGAAAGTTGAAAACTGGCTGGGTACAGGACTTAGTTTTGTGGCTTCCCTCTGTTGAGATTTTCTTGTATTGGATATAGCTGTTTCTTTGGAACTAGCCAGAGAAGCCTTTAACAATACTTCTTAACAGATCTAGACTGCATAGGATAAGCCCATATGCTTAAGGGGGAATTACACAGGGAATTATTGGGTTGCCCCTTGAGGAGCTGCATCTAAATTGGCAGTGGGTGGATGGACTATGCTTGCCTCCATCCTGGTACTGGGACCATCTTTTAAAAGGAGTACGGCATCGGCCTGAAGGTAATTTGGATTCCTAGCCGTGTCGTAAGCCCTGTCACTCAGATGACACGCAGGTGCCAACACTGAAGAGGATTGATGCTCAGGTGTGTGTGCAGTATGCCAGGGGAGGCTTCTTAAGGTCAGCTCTTTCTCCGCTGCTGGGTCTGCCTTGGCCTGAAGGATGGAAAAAACACTGGGCGCAACCACAGTGGGCTCATCAGACAGGCGGATGTATTCTCTAAGAGCCAGGAGATTTCCCCTTTCAGCTATGTTATACCAATCTGCAGACCTCTTCTGGGAACTGAGCAGAAGGCTAGTGGCCAGGACACCACACTAACAGGGGGAAAGAGAGTAATAATTCCTGTCTTTATAGAAATACCCCAGGTCTGCTTGTTTTCCTCCATCACGTCCTATGTTCCCCCCCTCCCCCGACCCCCCCTCCCCGGAAGTAGAATGAGACCTTTCTGCTCTCATTCATATGCATGTCTCTGTCTGGGTACCAGTGATAATGCACGACCTGAAATAAAATTTCCACTGTTTGGTTAAATCAGATAGGATACTGTGAGTCTCTTCTCAGCAAGACTATGTCTTACTCACATTTATGCTTTTGTGTTAAAATGTGTGTGCTCGTGCATGTGTGTGTGTGTGTGCGCGCGCGCGCGCCCCCGAACATGTGCACATTAATTTCAGGTATCTTCCTTAATCTCTCTCTACCTTCCCTTTTAAGACAAGTTTCTCAATGACCCTGCAGTTTGTCAGCCAGGCTGCCCCGAGAGCACCAGGCTCCCTGCTGGGTTCTCTCCCCAGCACTGAGATCTGTGGTCTGTGTCTGACTTTTAACACGGATACTGAGGTTGAACTCGAATTCTCCTGCTTATGTTGCAAGCCCTTTCCTGACAGAGCCATCTCCCCTTACTCCACCTTAGACTTCCGGGACCCAACCCCTCACGGATGTCCTGTGCCACACACAATTGTTCAGTGACAGTTGCCAGCCTTGGGCCACTCTGATTAGATTAGAACGCCCGAGGAATCCCAGGCCTGAGGAATTTAAAGAATCTGCTGCCTTTAACCTTCCTCTCCAAACCCTGGGACTTTTCTTCTTACAGTCATTGCTCTCACCTTTGCTGTGATGAAAGTGTCACCGGATGTAGTTTAAAGAAAAATCTCTGCGAGTTATCCGATAGCCATCTTGTAAAAGGAGCAGGTGCCAGGAGACCCGGTTGACACTGTCATTTAGAGGTGACTGAGTATACCTCTCACCTCAGAAGGCGGGAGTGGGGTGGGGTGGGGACTACTTAGAGAAACCGTGTATCTATCCTTCAAATGCTTTGCTGTATGATCACGCATTTATTTTGTGTGCGTGTGTGTATGGGCATGCATGCTATGGCACATGTGTGGGAGTCAGAGGACAAGTTGGAGCAGTCATTCTCTCCCCCTACCTTGAGGGCCTGGGAATTGGGAATTGAACTCATCTCCAAGCAAGTACCTTCTCCAAATGAGCCATCTCCCGTTTCTGTGTCATTTTAAAAAAGAGAAGACTTAATTGTAAGTACAACAAACACATTTATTTTTTTGTTGGTTGGTTTATTGATTGAAGTGTGTGTGTGTGTGTGTGTGTGTGTGTGTGTGTGTGTGTGTGTGCTTAAAAAGATAGACTTTGGTTTATGTCTGAGTTAAAAACATAGACATGGTCCCCTTGAAAATCTGCCGACGAGAAACTTTCCCTTTTAAATTTTCCATAGGACAGGAGAAACAAAAACAAACAAACAAAATGATTTCAAATCTGAGGGCTTTCTAACCAGCAGGCTATGGCCTGAAAGGCAGCGTATGCTCCATTGTCTGATTCCTGTTTTAAGTCTCAGGCAGAAATCTTGCCACACCACACATCAAATCACGAGGCATCAAGGCTGTCATTCCGGGGACATCTATTGCGTCACCTGGCCTGGGCTTCTTATTTTGGCTGATGATCTAGCTAGACAAATTCTACTTTTTTTTCTCTCTCTCTCTCCTTTGCACGGGCTTTGATTTTTGGCTTACGGTTTATGATACAGTTACAAAATTGTACCTGTGATTTCCTGGCCTTTCCTGTTGTCTGTCAGTTTTGTTCGAATGAACAGCGTCACGTCGGCAGAATAATCTTTGAGCCTTTCAGGTTGCCATCCCGTGCGCAAAGCTGCAGAACACCACAGTGGGAACTTTATGCTCCTAGAGATTTTTTTTTGAAGAGGTGGGGGATGAGAGAGCTATGGAGGACGAGACAAGGAGCAGGAGGACAGACGGGGCTGATGAATGAAAGATAACAGAAAATACCCTAATTATTCAGCAAGTCTTTGTCACTTTTAAACCAGAGGCATCTTTTTCTTTCTTTCTTTCTTTTTTTTTTTTTTAAAAGAAGTCTGGGTTTAACTAAATAGCACATTGATTCTATCCCAATTAGCTTCTGATTGACTCTTCTTTATCTTATAATCCCTCCCCTTCCCCCCCCCCCCGTGGCCTGACTCTGATCTCTCAATTAAAATATCATTTTTCAAAGGCAAAATTACAGAACAATCCTTTGCATTGTAAAGTTTCTCCAGAACTGATCAGTTATGGCAGTAGGCCATTTCACAAACGGTAGGAGAGAACGGATTGGTAGATTAGAGAGTTGATTTCTCAATGACATTCCCTTCTGTCCTACCAAACACACGGTGGAGGCTTGCCGGTTAAAAGTAGACTGTAAATAGGACGATGGCTAAATAAATTACAGTGTCTTAGGAGATAATATGCAGTCTGATGGTGGGAGTCTCAAAGGTCTGGCGAGGCCAGGCTGAACTTGAGGTACAGCCACTAGGCTGCTTTTGTTTGAAGGGAACTGGGTGTACTGTACCATGGGGATGGACTTAACCTGTATGGTAGCCTTTAGTTCTTGTACTTGGGAGGCAGAAGCTAGCCTGTCTACAAAGTGAATATCAGACTAGTCAGGGCTAAGAAAAAGGTAAAAAACAGGGTTGGGAGTGTGTCACAGTGGTGGAGAAATGTCTAGTGCCATCTTTACCACCCACAGGTGAGATAAAGAAACTTTATTTCTTTATAAAGAAATGTGTTGATAACAAGTTCAGAAAAAGTTAAAAGGCTTGTAAACTATGGGCTGTGAGTTTGCAGCTTCTGGTCTCTCTTCTACAGACTTGGGACGTCTGATGATTAAATAAAGAGATGCCGCCTGGGCTGGAACTCAGCTCTGGGTTTGTAGAGCATGAGCAGTCCTAGATACTGAAACATAAGCCACAGTAAGCTGCACCTCACAGCATACGGTACCCGTGGGTATGTGAACACACACTTATTGATGCTTTGCCCAAAGGTCCTTAAAAAGCTGCCCAGCTCACTCTAGTGACTACCAAGGAGGGTGGGCTGATGTATGCCAGGGTTGGGGGTTGAGGGGAGGAATGGAACACCGGTAGCCCAGGTTGGCCCTGAAGTACTTACTATGTTGTCAAGGACCTTTACCTCCTGATCCTCCTGCCTGCGTGTCTGTAGTTGAGGGATGATAGCTGTGATCACCACACCTAGCCGTAATCAGTGATGAAGGTGGAACCCAGGGTTTCAAAGGCAAACGCTCTACCGGCAAGCTCCGGTCCCAACATGAGGCTGCTGCAGGGACGTGTTTGCTGCTTCTCTCTATGCTCTGTAGTATTGGCGTCTGACAAATTGTAAAAGCATTTACACATATAACCTACATAAGTGAAAAAAGAACCTTTAGTGTCCATCTACTCAAAGGTTTTTCTTTTGTCATAATGGTTTTTCAGGGTTTTTTTTTTTTTTTTTTTTTTTTTTTTGAGCTAGAATACAAAATATGGTTAAAAAGTCATGGGAAGTACGTGGTGTAGGCACAGCAAGCTTCCTCCCCGAGGGCAGTCTGAAACTGACAGGCTTTTAGAAGTTGGTATTGAATAGGAGCACGTGCAGCTTCTGATTTAACAGATACCTTGATGAATCTAGAGAAATATTGAAAGTTTGGATCTTTTAATATAATTAAAAAAAATCAAAATCCTGTTTTTGTTTTTCACGAGTAAATCCATAATGCTCTTGCTGCCTCTATGGTGAGGTCATGCTGTGACTCCTGCTTTGGGGATTCGGTAGGCAGTCTGTTTACTGCCGCCATCCTGGGAATGTGTTTTGTTAACCAAGTGTGGCATGGATTGGTCATTGAAAGCCTACGACTATGTCCTGAGCGGCAACTGCAGGCAAATACCTCGCCATTGTGGCTCTCTGTGTGCCTAAGGGCTGTGCACGGAAAACTACCTAGCTGAAATTGTCATTGTCTGTTTTCCTGGAGAGAGAGAGAGAGAGAGAGAGAGAGAGAGAGAGAGAGAGAGAAGAAGAAGAAGAAGAAGAAGAAGAAGAAGAAGAAGAAGAAAACAGAGACAAAGAAAGGAGTGAATGAGAGATGAGAAAAGAGAGAGAGAGAGAGAGAGAGAGAGAGAGAGAGAGAGAGAGAAAGAGGGAGAGAGACACAGAGGGAGACAGAGAGAAAGACAGAAAAGAGTGTGTGTGAGAGAGGGGAAACACACACACACATACACAGAGGGGGACACACACACACACACACACACACAGAGAGAGAGAGAGAGAGAGAGAGAGAGAGAGAGAGAGAGAGAGAGAACAAAGACTGAGTCCTTCTTATCCTTTCTTGAAGAAGCAGTTGGAGCGATAAGACCAAGGCGCTTCCAGAGCAGAGCGCGAGAGGCAAGCGCCAAGCGCGTTTTCTCCGATGCTCTGCCTTCTGCCGTTGTCCATATGCTGTGGAGCTCCGCGCGGAATGATTCATGGACAACATGGTGAAATGTTATGTAAGTTCATGCTGCATGTGAACGCTTGTAAATCGCAGCGCTGACAGGAACTCAGACCCTCGCCATTCCAGCTCATTGTTTGAAAACACATGTTTCTGTACAGCAATGTCTCCCTACCCTGAGCAAAGCCACACTGCGCCTAGTGCTATAAAAGATAGAATGAAAGAAAGAAAGCCCTCAAGAATTAAGTGCTTAAATAATATTAAATGTTATAACTATTTCCCCTTTCTTCCATCAAACTGTGTAACAGAATTCTATTAGACTTTTCCTCAGCTAAAAGGACAAAACAAAAGAAAAAAAAAGTGAATGAAAGTATACCATTCAAAAATATTAAAGATGCCCCGGGGGAGAGAGGGAAGGTTATTTCATTACCCAGGTTCACTGAATAAGAGAGGATAAAATAATGCCCTGCAGTTTGCAGTATCCGCCTCCAGCCCAAACTGCTGCGTTATCTCCAGCGCACTGGGGTGTGTTGCTGTCCCCAGGTGTCTCCCAAGGACAGTCGCTCCATTCTTTCCCTGGAGATTATCTGCTTCTAGTGAAACCTATCCGGAATTCTCTGTGACCCGTTTGGTATTGTGACAGTGACGACCAGCCACACTTTCCAGCCCCTTATCTTGCCTTCTCTGGGATAATCTTCTCTCCTGGATCTTAATTCTGCTAATAGCACCCTTGACTGGCTGCCAGGCAGCGAACACAGGGCAGGTGAGAACCGACCGGCTCCAGCGTGCCCGCTGATAACTCCCGACGGCTCCTCAGTCTCAGAATTCCCTCCTAAAAATGCAAGATGACAGGCTGCTCCCTTGCAAGCATGCCTCTTGCCCTCGACTGCAGGCGCTCACCCCGCAGAGCCCCTCCCTCTTCTTACCACTTATTCTTTTGGGGTGTGGGGGGGAGCGTCTCCCTCACCTCAATTCTATCTGCTTTGTTTCTTCAATGCATTTTTACTTGAAAAATAAAATTCAAAGTAATATATACCTATTCAAAGCTAGGTCCATAGATGGTCTCCGCCTTAGCCTAACTCAGTCACTAGTTTCTATATATTAATTTTGTGTGTATTTATTTGGTGTGTGTGTGTGTGTGTGTGTGTGTGTGTGTGTGTGGTGGGCAGGGGTGGAACTCAGGTGGACAGGCTTGACAGCAAGCTCCCTTGACCACTAAGGTGTCTCACCTGCCTCTTTTTTGCTTTTAATAACAATAAAAGGCGTTACCACACCACTCCAGGGCTGTTCTGTAGATGGTGTGAAGATCCTTCCTTAGCACACGAGCACAGGGCTCGCTCCTGCTCCGTGGCTGTGAAACAGCCGTTTCACTCGGCGCCGTGAGGACAGCCTCCCCCTGCAGGAGCGTCCCTTTGCTATTTCTCTCTCTCCTGTAGTTTGAATGCTTTGTTTTCACACTCTCCAAGGGTTGCCGCTTTTTTTTTTTTTTTAAATTATTATTTTTTTTAAGACCTTCGCCACTTTTGTGTGGTTTGGGTTCTGTGTTTTGTTTTGTTTTGTTTTTCCCAAAAATCCAGGAACGCATGATATGGCCAACTTGAACGTCATTTCTCATGCAGATACCTGATGCAGACACATGCTTTCTGCGTGTCAGAGGATCCACAGAGGTTAAGTACATACCGAACCGAGCCCATCACTGGTGGGCACGTGGTTTCAGAGGTGAGATAAGTGCTCCACTTACCTGTAGAGATGAGTTATGCTATTGCTCTGAGTCCTACGATTCTTTGAAAGTAAAAAAAAAACAAAAAAAGCTGAGGTATTTGTATTATCAGCCAATTCACTCCACTGTATGACACTTGAACCCAGAAGTGCACAGGACACAGCTTCCTGATCCCCCTTTTGAGAGGCTGTATGGGCAGCAGTGGGAAGGAACGGTGATTTGTTGATTCAGGCGTAAGGTGTTTGTCCTTCTAACGGATTCTGATGGTCCTTTGCCTCTGAGGCCTGCACTCTGTACCCGACAATATAGTGATATCCACCTCAGACTAAGACTCCTTTGGTAGCAAAGGAGGGATTTAGGTGGAACACTTGAGCATAGGGATGTAAGGTAAGGCCTACTAAGCGGGCCTGGCATGATTAGGAGTGCTGGGATACATAAAAGTATCAACTGTTCCTGCGGGGAAATCACTGTAACAGACAACAGCATGTTGTACAGCATTTCATCAGTGATATTTAGGGCTAAATTAAGAGCAGTTGTGGTATGGGTTGCCGATTTTTCTTGTGATAAAAGGGAAATAGTTCAAGAAATATGGACCAGATGTTATCTTAATCCAGACCTCATGTAAAAAAGCACACTGTAGAACAGTCAGAAGAGTCCATTTGAGCTGGTTTTAATTTCCCTCCTCTCAGACACCCCCTGTGAAAAATAGATTAAACCAACACATCATTTACGCACCAGTACTAGGCCAGGCTCTCCTCTGTGTGGAATGTGCAGATTAAAGTTTGGAGCCCTTGGTTTTTGATAAATGTCTTTAAGTGCTCATTTGACAGTAGCATTTTAGAAGGGGAAAATAACCTTAGACAGCCAATAGCTTAAATAAAACTCACAGTCTGGGGATCCCACGCTTCAGTGGTGACTCCTGAAGTCATCACTCCCCGACTCCGAGCTACAAGACCAGCAATATATTTGTGAAAAGTCGCTTTGGGGGGAAACGCATGCAGAGAAACTCTTCATGCTCCGAAGGATGCTCCTAAAGCCTTTGGATCCTGTGCCTAGGATGGTGTACTTGCAGCCACTGGGCGACGAAGCATGGTGCGGTAGGTAGCTGGGGATGCGGGGCACTGTCCAGGGTTGATCCTGTGGGAGAGGGGCTTCTCAGTGGTCCTCCTACCTGGATTGTCACCATATCCCTCTTCCCTAACCTCCTCTGGGCCTGGGATAGGCTGGGTTAGTGGTGGGGACATAAGTCTGTGACAGCCATGCGTAGTGAGAGTTCTTCACAGATCCTCTAAGGAGGAACGTGGTGCGGGCCTGGCAGTGTGAAGGAGGATGGGCAGAGGCAAGAGGAGGAATGGACGGAGGCTGTGGTGAGCTGACGGACGTGCGTGAAGAGCAAGGGCTGAGTTTCAAGGTTTATGAGCATTCAGGTATACTACTGGCCAGTATGAAGCATTTCTTGGATTTCGTTATTTCCTGAAAGGGGGAAGTTTCTATTTTAATGTAAAAATAATTTGAATTTTCTCACAGTACAATCTATGTAGCATATCCAGCCACTTTAACCATTTCTAAGTGTTCGGTTTAGTGAGTGACACCATCTGGTGTGCTCACATCTACAGGGGCGTTTCCTTCACTGTTTTAAGTGGAAAGTACAGCCGCTCCCACCAGCTCTCTGCTCTCCCTCCATGTTCTCAGTCCCTGCCTGCCCTTCTACTTACTCTGGCTCTAAGACTGTGCTCGTCCCTCGAGCTGTAGGTCAGCAGTGACCTTTCCATTCAGCATAATGTCCTAAAAGCTCTTTCCTCATTTTTTAAAATCTGATTTACTGATTTCTGTGATATCTACCTTAGAAATCAGAAATGAAGAAGAGGCGTAGGAGGTGGCCCAGAGGGTAGATGTACCACCACCGTGTCAGACAATTTGAGTTTGATTTCTAGGACCCATGTGATGGAATTGGAGACCCACTTCTGATAGTTGTCCTCTGAACTCATTATGACACACACGGACACATATACACACACACAGACACACATACACATAAACATACACACAGACATACACAAATACACATATAGACACATAGACATACACATATACACATACAGACATATATACACACACCGATACACATACACATATACACATACAGACATATATACACACACCAATACACATACACATATACACATACAGACATATATACACACACCGATAAACATACACATATACATACACACAGACACACAGGCATATACATATACACAAACATACACATATACACAGAGAGACACAAATATACACACAGAGACACAATACAGACACATATATAAACACAGACACAAACACACACATGTATACACACAGATACATAGACACACATACAAACACATACACTGATACACAGACACATACACATAGACACAGACACAGAGACACACATATGTACACATGTACACATAAATGTACACACACACATACAAACACAGGCATACATACACATATATAAACATAGACACAAACACGCAACATGTATATACATTTACAGAGACACACATACAATCACATAGACACACAGACACACACACCAAAATACGCAGACACAGATACACACACATATATACACAGAGACATAGACACACAGAAACACAGGCACATGCACATATGCACATGCATACACACACACAATGGAATAAAAATACTTGAAACAGATGAGAAGCTGGCAGCAAGGAAGGGAACCCATGATTTTAATTAAGCTTTTACTGATGGTGAAAACAAACGTCCATCACCTCTGGCTTCAGTGCCTCTGATTGGATAGAGATTTTACTTACTTATTATTAATTTAATAAATAATTAAATTATTTATTTACTTATTATTAGTTTTACTTTTAATAATTTTGTAAACAAATATCTAGAATGCTGGAATTTAGAGCTGTTGTCTGCTCTCTCCTAGAAGGGGTCTTCCCTTTGGGTCAGCCTTCTTGTCTAGAGGTGAAAGTGCTTCTTAAAACATTGTCATTGCCTAGCACAGAGTCTTAGACTCCATGACATGCTGAGTTGGAACTAAGCACACACAGTAGCAAGAGGCTTCTGTAGGTCCCAACACGTGGCAGTCCTCATCCCCCACCTCCCCCAGGTTCATTGCACAAATTATGTTTGGAACTCACAGACAATTTACCTTCAGGCAAATGTGGTGGTTTGAATATGCTTGACCCATGGGAAGTGGCACTGTTAGGAGGCGTGGCCTTGTTGGAATAGGTGTGGACTTGAGGAAATGTGTCTCTATGTAGTTGGACTTTTAGGACTCTGTGCTCAAGCTCTGCCCAGTGTGGAAGAGGGCTTCCTAGGTGTCTGCAGAAGACAGTTTCTTCCTGGCTGCTTCAGATCTAGATGTAGAATTTTCAGTTCCTTCTTCAGCACCAAGTTGATCTAGATGCTGCCATGTTTCCTACCATGATGATAATGGACTGAACCTCTGAAACTGTAACCCAGTGTCAATTAAAGCCCCTTTATAGGGGCTGTCTTGGTCGGGATGCCTCCTCACAGCCATGAAACTTTTAACTAAGGCAGTGCCTGTCTATGGCTGGTCTTGCTGTAGTTTAAAGGTGAGTTGTACTTTTCCACTGGGCATCTGACTGATGCCAGACTTGGGTACCGTTGGCAGACTCCTGGAGCATCCTCAACAGGTAGCTGAGTTTCCTTCTCCAAAACTGTCTCATGTTGCTTCAGCCTGAAGAGATGAGTGAGTGGGCTGCTTGTTCCATTTTGCTTTTTTGTTCTACCAGGCAGCTTCTTAGGTGTGTTTGTGGCTGGAGCTCTGTTTGTAGTGAAGCCGCCCTCGGGGGGGTCTTGGCTCGAGTGCTCACTGTTACTTCTCTCAATGTCTTATCTTCAGGAACGAATCTCTTATTCATAGTCTTTGGCCTGGCAGGCAAGGAGATCCGTCATTGAGTGAATCTTCTACGTTAGCTATCTGGAGGGGCCTTCCTATCGTATTCAGTCGTGAGGTGCTTTACAGAGCCACTGGCTGCCTGACAGGACTACTATCATTGAACAAAGATCTGTGGAGAGAGTTTCCTTTGCCTCCATGCAGTTGAGGGGCCATGCATATGTGCTAGACTCCGTGGGCTCCGATTCTGTGTCCGTGCCAGGCTTCTCTGTGACACCTGGGTCTCCAGCTGCCGTGGAGATGATTGTGTATTACAACTGCCCCCCCTTCCCAACCATCCACCCCCCAAAGCCTGGGTAACATTCTGTTGGATCCACAGTTTGGTTTATCCACCCACCAATAGATACTTGTGTTATCTCTACCTTTTAGATATTGAGAATAATGCTGGTTTAAGAGTTTAGGTGGCCAGTTTGGACATACTTTAAAAAAAAACAAAAATCAAAAAACGTGGGCGGCAGCCAAATAGAGCTTTTCCTCAAATGGAATGTACCCATGGGAATCTCTGGCAGTCTCAAAGGGTTAAATTGGATTGGAAGTCTTTCGGTGGGTACAGCTTTCCCACAGGGAGAGTTGGGCTCATGGCTGTGTGCAGGGTGCTCAGGGGTCACTGGTATTTAAGATACCCCTCTCTCCAGGCAGCGGCCATCTCATGGAAAGACCCTTTCATCACTAACAAAATGCTCCAATCCTTTTTTTCCTCCAGGAGAACTGATGCTCTTTCAAAATATGATATTTCCATTTTTACTTCATGGCAGGAAAGCTTGACTTGTGCAGCAAGAAGAACGAGCCTTTGGGGCCGCCTACCCAGCTCGAACTTGGCAGTGGTGGGGTCCCAGCCTGCAGCTTCAGTGGGGTTTGCAACTGGGGATTTACCTTTTAGAATAATTAACCTTCTGAATGTCAGTGACCGTCTCAGGGCACTTTAATGACTATTGTTGTGTTAGTCAGAGTGACAGCAAGAGGTTTGAGAGAACTGCTGCTTCTTAGCAGAAACTAGGCAAAACCACCCTTGTTTAGGCATTCTGAAGAAAGAGGAAATGATTGCACGTTTTTCTGTTTCTAAGTTACATACAAAGAAAGGTACATTTTTGCTCAATGCCATATCCCCAGGGCTGGCACAAGGGTTTTTTGTTTGTTTGTTTTTACCACGAATGTTTGTGCATACCAAATTTAGCAGCTGCATGGAACTGCTATAAGAAGCTTCAGAAAAGAGTTTCAAAAGTGTTGAAAACAAACTTCGGGAAGAAAAGTCTGGCCAGTTTATGTGTTTTAAATATTCTTTTCTGAAGTTTATATTTCCTTTTTAAACAAAGACTTCCCAACAAGCCACTCTTATTTTAAGAGACCCCGCCAGTAGTTACAGCAGGACGCGCAGGCTAATGCCGAGAGTGTTATTAGTAATGACCGAGACCTTTAGCCTCCTGTCCAGAGTTCTGTTTTACTGTAGCGGACTCCAATGTAAACTCGATCATGTTGGGCTATTTAGTAACTTATTAGTGCGTCCATCTTTTCATCATTTGACAGGTGGAAGTGGTAGTTCGGTTTTTAGTTTTAATTATAAGGGATTCCAGATGTAGAACGCCGCACAAATTAAAACCAGAGCCCCTCATAGGCCTTTTCAAAGCAGGCTGATTTCAAGGTATCTGCTTTTCATTTCAAAACGTTATTAAAGCTATTACTAAGAAATTCATAGTCTTAGCCTGCTCCAATAATTGACACCTTTAAACTGACTAAACAGATTTAGAGTGTGCAGAAAAGTAAATTTGTCTTAGAGAATGACCCTAATCATTTATTTCCATATAATGGACAAATGGGTGTCCGTGGAATTAGCCTGAGAGTTGGTGAATGAAGCCGAAGGCTCCCTTTTTATAACTCTGTCTTGGCCTCACCTTCGTCTCTGATTAGATTTCACTTATAGATACTTGCCGTTTGGGAGGACTTAATGACCTACGTTTACCTGCCATGGTCCCTCCATTTGAAATTATTATTATTATTATTATTATTATTATTAGTCTGTCAGAACCAGAAGCAGTTTATTTTTACTTTCTTTGATAGGTAGTTTTGGGGTGAAGTCCTGGTTCACAAAACTCCCAGCCAATTTCCCAGCTGGTTATTCGTTGTACCTCTTCGGAAAGAGGTTTCATAAAGAGCAGAGAGTTCCCGTAATTAGGATAGCTAGCTGGGCTGAGAAATTAGAGAAAGGACTTGTTTGGCATAAATCGAGCCTGGTTCCGAGGCAGACATGTTCAGCTTTTATTCTCTGGAGTGTGGTTGAAAGGGTGAGAAGTTAATTTGGCAGCCTCATGGTTTCATAATGCCCCTCCCCAACCCCCTCCCTGCAGCCCCAGTGAAGCCCGGGACTGCTCTGCGCCTGCCCTCATACAAGGCAGGACCGTGACCCAAAACGGAACCCGTCTCCCCAGGGCATGCTCCGAGCAGCAACAGCTTGGCTCAAGTGTTTCTTATGAACAGCCGTCCCGAGCACTTGATCTAAATCATGCCATTTCCTTCACAGCATGGTACAGTTAACAAGTCACTGCACCAACACAATCTACAGATGGCAGTTCAAAAGGTGCGGGTCCCCCCAGCAAGATAAAGGGCAGGCAGTTCCAGGGGGGATGCTCATTACGGGAATGCAGGGGTTGGGGCAGCTAGGGAGGGGTGTGAGCTGGGCTGCGGGGTCCTTGTGGGCCCCGGCAAGGGGGTGCCTAACCTGACTCTGAAAAGGCATGCGTGAAGCTAGGGGAGAGATGCAAACAGCTTGCAGAGGGAGGCTGCCTTTGGCCTGGGGATGTCCCCTTGCAGAGCCAGGGCAGGGTCTCTGGAAACGGGATACCACACCCATTAGCTTCTTCTATCACCAGGGCAAGTATAGGGCAATTTTCAGGGTGAACCCCTGGACCTCTAGGGCTGTTGGGGTACTCCAAGCAAGCGCAGGCAATCCTGGCCCTGGAAAAGGCCCAGATCCCATCCAAAGAGGGCCAGGGCCTCCCTTCTTCACCGGCCTGTGCTCCTCCGCAAATTACATTAACGCTAATGTCCAGCGAAGAATCTACGAGACATATTGGGCCTTTAGACTTCAAAACAAGCCTAAATTGGAACCACATTGCGGGAATGCTTCTTCGCTAACATTTATATTACTTTAGTTACCAAATCCAGACTAAGTCCCGGGACTCGGCAGGGGAGGACATAATATATTAGGAACTAAGAGGAGAGTGTTCTCTTCTTTTATAACTGTACAAAACCTTCCCCTTGCACTAGCGAGGAAATGACTACAAGGCCTTAAAATGAGGGTAGATAGCCTCCCCTCACCCCCAAGGCTGGGCCCCCATCTCTGAACTGCTCTGGATGAAGCATTCACTGGGAACTGGGATCAGACAGGTAAACTGCAGACCTTCCCTCTGTGAGCGTCAGGCCCCGGAGACCGGCTCAGCCTCCAGTATCGACCTCTGTAAGCAAATCTCTTAAGGAACTGGCAAGATGGTGTCAGCGCTCAGGAGAAAGGGCCGCAGCCAGAGCAGCTCCTTTCAGAGTTTCTGCAAAGCACTAAGGGAGATTTTCCCCCCCCTTTCTGCACTTATTTAAACCAGAACACATCATTTGGGAGAACATTCCAGCAGCTCAGAAATCTCACCAGGGCTACTGTTTAAGAGCAGGTTGAAGGCAGCAGATCCAATGATCAAGGACCTCACAGAGAGGATTTACATCCCTGAGAATGTCAGAGAGGACTCTGTGGCCAGACCTCTGAGGTCGAGACTGGACTGGATGTCCCTGCCGTCCGGGTCCCACCCTGAGCTCCTCTCATTTTCCGGGGTCTATCACAGGACCCCAGCTTCCACCAAAGGAGAAAGGTTGCTGGGCTTGGAGGATAAAGCTTAGTGGTGATTGATCAGCTGGACAAGCGTCAGGCTGGGCCTAGTCTCAGTTGGGTGAGGATTTCAGGATGGGTTTTTATCATTAATCTAGGGACTATACCTGTTGTCCTTATCAAATCTCTAGGCATCTCATCACACAAGGACACCTTAGGGGTCATAGGGAAAAAACACAATCATGTAAGCTTTAGGAAGTCTCCCCTTGGTGTTTATTCCCACCTAGTGTGACTTGGGTGTGACTGGAGGAAACCATCAGTTATGTCATCATTGAAAAATAGTCAGAGTCTCAAATTACGCCAGTTCCTTAAGTTTGCCACGAGGGAACTCCATCTAGGCTTCATCAAGATGGGAGCATCTTGATTCTGTTTGCTATTGCTACTGGGATGTCTACAGAGATGATCACGTGGTCATCACTTGATGCTGAAGCGGAGATTAGTTTAAAGTGCTCAGGTGGACTCGGGATGAGCCCCTCATGCCAGTTTATAAAAATTCCTCAAGAATCAGGACTTTGTATCACCATAGGAGGACAATGCGATCGTTAGAGTCCTCCTTAGTTTGAGTGGCTCATGCTGGCTTGCCGTGGAAGACGGAAACCAGCACTGGATATGGTTTCCATAAACCAGTGCTGTGAAGACTAGGGGGAAGGAAGGGAAGAGATAACATAATCACAAGGGCCAGAACTTAGAGCCTGATGTGGTGGCACATACTTTTAATCGCAACGCTCAGGAGCTAGAGGCAGTCTGGTCTCCGTGAGTTCAAGGCCAGCCAGAACTACATAGTGAACTCTGTCAAAAGCCAAACTAAACAACAGAGCCAGAACTTAGGTTGAATCTTATCTGTTTTTGTATTTTACCCTTGGACTGGGCATGTAGCTCAGTTGGTACTTGCAGAACACGCATATGGCCCAGTTTTATCTCCAATACTGCATAAACCAGGCGTGTGATGTCAGTTTTTCTGGGATGGAGGCAGGAAGATAATAGTTTCAAGATCAATAAAATTAAGTGAAATTAAAATAAAAATTAAAAATTCCATCGATGCTATATTCAACGTTCTCCATAAACATCCTTGAAAGTATTTATTGGAACTTAACTTCCTCTGTGGTCGGGTAAATTTCACCCAAGGACTCACCAAGGTTTGGTCCACAAGTCATAGTGCTTTAGGGGAGGTGGTAGACCTTTTAAAATGGAGAGCCCATTAGGAGGTTTTAGGTCACTGGGAGATATATCAATGAAGAGGATTCTGGCCTTGCTCTCTTTCTCTGTGTTTGTTCCTAGCCACAAATTAAATCGATTTTCCTCTATTATGTGCTTACGTCATGACAGATTGCCTTGCAAGTTGAAGGACTGAATCAACGGGGCTGTGGAACATAAGCCAAAACTCCCAAAACTGGGGCTAAAATGCACCTTTTATCCTTAGAGTAGTTTATCTCAGCTATTGTGTGACAGGTTTAGAAAGATGACGAAGGAGCCATCAGAACCAATTTGCAAGCTACACAAAAAAATTAGCCAGTTTGCTTTATGGTGCCACATTGCTGTGGCTTGCTTCGGACTCAGTTACTCATGTTAACCCCTCGTGCACCTGCTCCACTAAGCTGGGTCCCAAGTGAACTCCTCAACTACCCACCGAGATTATGTAAGAATGAACTTTTCGTTTTTCAGTCCATTCATGAGAACAACACCTCACCTTGCAGGCAAGTCAGGGAGACAATGTTTACGATGCTCTGGCCAAGAGCAGCACAGCAAACTCTCTGCTAGGCAAAGGGAAGTTATCTTTAGATTGCGGATTTTAGTTAATGGAAAAGCGGAGGTAATGAGTGGGAGAATGGAAGTAAAGAGCTTTCAGTGGACCTGAGCTTTCCTCTGAGAGCTTCGTGGCTTCTGCTGCATGGGATTTACTGTAGGTGTGGTTTTAAAGTACAACTGTTTTGTTAATGATGAACACCATTTTACACCATGTATTTTTCTATCCTTAGCAAAACAAACAACCCCTCCCACACACAATCCAAACAAAATTGAATCCTTGAGACTGTGCTTGCTGTTAGATCACTGTTGACCACACCCACAGTCTACGTTCTTCTTTCAATAGTCTGTGGCATGCCCCTGCCTCCACTAGACTACAGAACACTTTTCTGATTCACTGACTTTGGGTTTGACCTTGTGATATGCTCCGTAGACCACAAACAAGACAAACGTCATCCTGTGCCCCAAAATATTCCCGTCAACAACAGACCACTTATAGAGTGATGGATTTATGAGGTTACCTTGCCTAAAGCTGTCGGAGAATCATCATGTATTTAAGTATACTCTATGATGCACATTCAATGATGAAAGGGGACTTACAATACAATTCTTGAAATGTATCCTTGTTAAAGGACACATGGCAGTTTATTTCTGAGTCACTCATATATTGAGGCTCATTGTTTTTGTGGCAAAATAAAAATACTAGGCATTATTTCATAATATAGCTATTATATAAAGCAGACTAAACTTAAGTTTTAAAAACCTGGAGCGAATTCCTAAGTGCCAGTCATCCACTACACACACACACACACACACACACACACACACACCAAATTATATATCTAGACTCCAGAACCAAGAAAAAAGTGTTTCACAAAGATCACATTTTTTTTTGTATTATGTTTATTATGTTTATTGGGTGTAGTATTTGTGAGTGGATTCTGGTTGGGACATGCATTATCATTAAAGAATGACCTTCATGGAGCTGGAGAGATGGCTTAGCAACTGAGAGCACTGGCTGCTCTTCCAGAGGACCAGGTTCAATTTCCAGCACCCATGTGGTGGCTCACAATTGTCCCCTCCCATTCCAAGGGATTGATCTGACAATCTTATTTAGATATACATGTAGGCAAAACACCAGTGTATATTAAAAAAGACATTCAAATATCTAGGTGTCATTTCTGATAAACTGATATTGGCCCTTCAAGTTCTAAGCAGAGTAACATTTGTGATGGTAGACATATGATAGGAGCTCAAGTTGAGATGATCTGGCTACACATGTTACACCATCTGTAGGAATAGCTTGGAGTCTTTGAGAAGCAATCACTAACCAGTCTTCTCCTCTGTGAAGACATAACCTCTCTTCCTTGGCTTCAGAGACAGAATCATTACAGGAAACACTGCACATTCTTTTTGATTGTCTCCACCCACTCCCCCCCCCCAGTTATCTTTTCTGGTTCTAATTTAAGAAAACAGGGCTTACATGTAAGATGCGTCTATTTAAGCTTTGTGTAATTTGTAGGTTCAAATGTTCCCATGAGCAGCTACTTAACACAACCTTGGACTGCACTGGATTTATCTCCTAGATTGGAATTAAATTCCTTCCTATCAACTGCAATGTCATAGCCTTGTGGCACAGTGAAAACCTGGGGCCTTAAAAGGAAGCAGAGCATCATCTTCAGGTTTTGTAGGTGACACTGAGACATGGGAACTGATAGGATTTTTCCTGATGCTCTATTTTCTTTCATACCTAAGCTATACATTCACTGTGCTATGCAGTACTGTGTCATCCCATGTCTGTCAGTCAAGCAATGAAGACTTGTCTGTTGGCATACAAAAGAATTTTGGGAAGAGCCTCTCCAAATTTTTCTATAGAAATGTATACCCTCAAATCTAATATCTTCATCTTGAGGTGTATGATAACTCACCTTAATTTATTATTTTGTAGTTTGATTGAGGTTGAACACTGGCAATTCCCATAAAGCTTGATCTAAACAGCAAAGGAAAATTCTCACATGTGTTTAAAGAAGAAAAACATATATTTCTGCATTATATGAATGAATATAACACTCAAACTATTATAAGAGGATGCTGTGATGGCTTATATATGATTGGCCCAAGAAGTGACTCTATTAGGAGGTGTGGCCTTGTTGGAGTAGGTGTGTCATTGTGGGTGTGGGCTTAATATCCTCACCCTAGTTGCCTGAAAGTCAGTCTTCTACTAGCAGCCTTCAGATGAAGATGTAGAACTCTCAGCTCCTCCTGCACCATGACTGCCTGGATGTTGCCATTTTTCTGCCTTGATGACAATGCACTGAACCTCTGAGCCTGTAAGCCAGCCCCAGTTATATGTTGTCTTTTATAAAACTTAGAATGATCATGGTGTCTGTGCACAGCAGTAAAACCCTAAGACAGATGCATTGTTCTAATGTGTTTGTCTCAGGGGGATGATGATTGCTGAATTAAAGCCATTATAGTTGCAAGGCATGATACAATTTATATACTGTTTAAAGGCACACAAAATGATAGCATGTAATGGTGAGGATAGGAAAGAGAAGGAGGTAACAGGTGAGCACAGGCCACCACCTAAAGAGTAAGCCTGACACCTGCCCCAGGGAGGCTGGAGAGAATCCAGCCTCAGAGATGGAGGTTTCCTTCCATGATGACTTGCTATGAATCTAGGGACATGTCTGAATCCCTAAAAGCAGTATTTGTAGGGCTGCATGCCCTAGGCCCTGTGACTTTTCCTGCACAACTTTTTGTTTGTTTGTTTGTTTGCACATACCCTATCCTTGAACCCATATGGACATGACAATGACATTGAACTCCCATGTGATCTTCATTCATTTCCTTGGTTGCTGGGATTGCAGGTGTGAGCCAAGCCATCACACTCTGCTAACTGATTTGTGGTTGTTTATTTTTTCAAGACAAGGGTTTCTCTGTGTATCCCTGGCTGTCCTGGAATTCATGCTATAAACCAAACTGGCCTCAAACTCAGAGATCTGCCTGCTTCTGCCACCCAAAGCGTTGGAAATGTATGCCATCTTCAACAATTTTTTTAAATCCTAAGTGAAAACCATTATTAAACTAGTAAATTTGAACTTCTTGGTTAAAAAGGGGGGGAGGGGCTGGAGAGATGGCTCAGCACTTAAGAGCACTGATTGCTCTTCCAGAGGTCCTGAGTTCAAATCCCAGCAACCACATGGTGGCTCACAACCATCTGTAACAGAATATGATGCTCTCTTCTAGTGTGTCTGAAGACAGCAACAGTGTACTCATGTATATAAAATAAATAAATAAATAAATAAATAAATATTTTTAAAAGTTTTTAAAAATATTAAGGGTAAGGATTATTAGACTATAATTGAGGGGATAGCTTCTATATTGCTTAAGAAAAATCCAAAGGGGGCTGTAGAGATTATTTAGTGGTTTGATTAAGAGTACTTTCTGTTCTTACAGAGAACATTAGTTCAGTTCCTGTTGTGGATGGACCTGGTGCTGTTCTTGTGAACTTATCTCCTAATAAATAAAGGAGCCAATCACTGGAAGAGTAGGTGGGACTTCTGAGTTGGATGGAGGAAGAGAGGAAGCAGGAGAGAGTTAGGCTTCTTTTGGAACAGGGACAGCAGAGGGGTAAGATGTAGCTGCTAGAATTTCTCAGTATCATGGCAGATCCTCAAGGATTCACCACTGGAGGAATCAGATTTTAATAAGGCTTAAAAGATTAGATTTTAGTTGTTGTGCCCAGAGATTGAGTTACCATTGTTTCTTTTGTTGTTTGTTTGTTTGGTTGGTTGGTTTCTTTTTTTTTTTTTTTTTTTCTTTCTTTCTTTTGTTTTCTTTTTTTTTTTTTTTTTTTTTTTTTTTTTGAGACAGAGTTTCTCTGTGTAGCCCTGGCTGTCCTGGAACTCACTCTGTAGTTCCAGGTTGGCCTCGAACTCAGAAATCCACCTGCCTCTGCCTCCCAAGTGCTGGGATTAAAGGCGTGCGCCACCACCACCCACCAACCATTGTTTCTGAACTAAGTTTGTGTTGTGTTTTCTTTCATGCAGTGGCTTGTCTGGGTTCCAGAGAGAAAGGTACGGCAGCAAAGTATGGGTTTGTCTGAGGTGCTCCACAAAGGCTGTGGGGAATTTGAAGCACAGGCTGGCGTGGTAGCAACCTGCCAGTGGGAATATAGTGAACTGGGTGGAGAGATTTTGGAGCTCTGAGTCAGAAAGTCTCCGCAAGATAAAAACAGGTCAGCTACTGCCTGCCAGTGAATGGCTGGTCAGGCTGCCGGGGCAAAGGCACAAGTGTGGGACCATCCATTTTGCTTTTTTAATATTTCCTGCAACAAGTTCCCAACATCCACATCAGGTAGCTCATAACTGCCTGTAACTCCAGTTGCAGAGTACCTAACACCCTCTCCTACTCTCCACAGGAACTTGCACTCACGTGATGAATATACACTCATACACACACAAGTATAAAAAACAAAAACAAAAACAAACGAACAAACAAGTCTTTATTGCTAAGTAGATCAGTAAATAAGATCCAGATGCCTTTCTCAAGACAGAAGATACATTCCAGAACCCCGTGTAGAGAGATCATCTTGTGTGTTGTATGAGTACCTCACCTGTCAATTAAAAAGCCTATGGTCTGTGGCTTAGGGAGAAAATAGAAGTGGAACATCAGGAGGAGAGAGGAGTCTGGGAGAGAAGGAGGTGGTGGGAAGAGGAGTCCGAAAAGATGTGAGAAGATGGACACATTGACACATGGTACCTGAGAACAGGTAGCCAGCCACGTAGCAAAATGTAGATCAAAATAAATGGGTATCTTTAGTTATGATCTAGTCAGAGTAGAGCCTAGCTATACGGCCAAGGTATTTGTAAATTTACTTTGAGTCTGAGTCTTATTCTGGGAGCATGGGGCTAGGAGGAAGAACCAAGAAATAACTATAATAATCCTGCGCTGGGTTTTTCTTTGGATTGTTTTTTATCAGCTGTAGTTTGATGCTATACTTGTTTCTAAAGAGGTCCAAGGATTATTTAATATTAGCTGGGGCTAGCCCCAGCTACTGTTCTCTTAAGGGATAGGGCTGTGTAGAGGATTAGTGGCTAGCTAATCAAAAGAAGGAAGGAAAAAGCGATGGATTCTGGGAAGACACCCAACAGTGTGCCCTATCACAAGTGGAGGGGTTGTACCGGTTACTAGCTTCACCAGCCTTAACTAGAATGCACTTCCAAGAGCGTATTGCCAGTAGCCATGCTTGTTAAACTCCCGTGTGTACTGGATGGTCCACAAGGTGGCCGACTTTCTGTGTCAGCTTACCGCTGGAGATCTAGGTATCTGGTCCAACACTCTTCTGGGTATCTTTTTAAAGGTGTTTTTGGGATGAGGTTAACATTTTAAACTGATGAACCATGTGAACCAGATTAGGTCTATGTCTCCTACTGCCCCTGTTATCCAGAGAGATCTGGGACCATCACTGCCATCTGTCTGGGAGTGACTTCCTAAGATGCCAGTTCAAGGGTAAAATCAAACGGTGCTAGGAATGAGGGGAAATTCTTACAAAAGGTGTCAGTACATTTATTTCCATCATTCTGATGCCTCAGAAATATTTCACATTGTGCCTATTTTTAGAAATTCCATTCCCCCACCTCCTCAGGGTCCACTCACTTGCTCAATTTGAGATTTTAGGAATATTTTTCAAAACTTTTCCAGAGAGCATTTCCAGTTTGGCAAAATCTGCATTCTCTCTCTCTCTCTTTTTTTTTCCTTTGCTGTGAGTCAGATGAAAAACTTGTCACATTCCAAATGACTCCCTCACTTTGTAAATGTGCTTGTTGTGGGAACCAGGATATTTGCTGGGTGGGGAAAGGAGGAGTTTATATGGGAGTGGTAAGATAGGGGGAAGGGAGTGGCCTAAGGAAAAGGAGTAGAAACCCACTGCCTATTTTGAGAAAAAGAAGCCATAGCACAGAGGAACACTTGATTTTAACTCTTAAAGAAAAATTTCTGGGATCCATGCAAGGAATAGGGGATTATCCAGAGTCTTCTCCTTTGTTGGGAACACGCCCTTCCCCCCTCCTCTCTCTCCAAACACACATTTCCCATGATAACCCAGTAACCGAAGTCCTTTTTACGGCTGGGATGAGTCTCTGTGGCCATTGTAGTTTCCAGGATGAAAAAGCACAGCACATCCAACGTGAGGTTTCTTCTTGAACAGAACTGGCCCCCTCCAATAAGAATGGCATAAGCCATCTTGCCAAGTCAGGAACTAGGAAAGACGTTTCCCCAACTTATTTGTCAAGAGGAGAAGTAATATTGTTTTCTCTGGTTTCATTAAGGATTCTTATGAAGTATAATTTAACTGGAAAAAAAAAAGACCAAGTTTAATTCCCCCTAAAGTATCTTTCTTTTTTCATAGTTGAATTAATGTTAACATAGCCAAATTCTGGTGAAGGGTTCCTACAGCAAAATAATTCTGTGTCCCACTGTCGGTTCACTAGGTCCGGAGTGAGGGGGCTAGTCAAGGCAGATCAGCCTTGGTTCTCAAAGACCTTTGAGATTCGCCCTCGCTTACTTCCTGGTGTGACAAGCTTGTTGGAGACACAGAATTTCTCTGTAATCTGGGATCCTGATACCATCTCTCTTATTGGGCCCTTATTTAAAAAGAATACCTATTGTCTCTGCCTTCCAATGAGTTCAACCAACGTTTGGGATATATGAGCACACCTGTGTTGTGACTATGACTTCGGTTTTATTGGAGGAGGCCATCATTAAACAGCAGACAAGCATTGTCTGCATGCTCCGTCTCAGGGGAGCAGAGCTGTGAGTGTAAAACTTAACTCACGTTCAATTTTCAGAAGTCCCGTTTACCAATGTTCTCAATTCTACCCAAAGGTCAGGCCAGACAATGAGAGCGTGCTAACAAACTATGGTTGGGTGCTGGTTTGAGTGGTTCAGAAAGAAGACAGAGAGGGGGAGCTTTGCCTGACTCTGACAAGCAATAGACAGAGGAGTTTGGTCAGGAATGTGAATACAGAATATCATTCACGATATTCTAACTTTTCAATGGGTAGGTATATACTAGAGAAGGAATAGATGGATGCCTGAGAAGCTAGTCTGATATGAAGGTCTTAGAAGGTTGGTAAGGGAGGACCAGGGCATGTAAGTCAGTTGGTAGAGTGCGTGCGTGCGTGCCCAGCCCTGGGTTTTACCACTGGTACCACATAGACCAGGTATGGTGGCACATGTCTCTCATCTCAGCATCGAGGAGGTAGAGGAAGAAGGAACAGGAGTTCAAGGCCATCTTCTGTTATGGGCTGAGATTGAGGCCAGCCTGGGCTTTATGACACCCTGTCTTAAAATAATGACAAATGAAAGACAACAAAAAGATGACTGAAACAGTAGTCTTAAAGACCTACCCTAATGGGAGAAGAAAGAGAGCCGAACAGGACCTTAATTGCAGAACACACCCAACCACTATCAAATACCTTTGGTTTAGTCAAGAGCAATAGATAAACTAATAAAGAAATGGATAATTTACTCCCCAGTAGGAAGTGCTACCTAGAACATGTTGGATAACACTCCACAGGTGATGGAAGGACTCACACACTCTGGCTATAGACCCAGGAGTTCTCAGAATAAGAGAGCTTTCTAGAGGGATGGCTATATTTCCTCCTATAGGAGATGGTTTCTATTTTCTCTCTCAGCGGAACAGAATTCATTTAGAAGTGACATTCTTTTGTTCTCTCTCTCTCTCTCTCTCTCTCTCTCTCTCTCTCTCTCTCTCTCTCTCTCTGTTTCTGTTAGGGAAGAAGTCTTCTGCCCAATGAAGTGCGGAATTTCAAGATCCACAATTTGTTCTACAGGCTGTCCCTTTCAGGATATTGGCCTTGGCTACCTTTGATCATATTGGATCAAGGAGTTAATATTACAACCCAAAGCAGTCTCCTCCCTAAGGGAAAGCAGGTTCTGACTGACAGCTGTGTATTTTTCTCCAGGCTGATTGCCAGATTTGGGAGAAATAACTCAGCTGAATTTTGTTAATTGAATGATTTCAAACTCATTAGAAATGTTTTGGGTTCTACAAAAGCCAAATATGTTTGGCCTCCAGTGCTTTTCTCCTTGGCCTTTAAACTCCGGTGCAGTTTAGGAGAAATTTAATCTGCATGTTTGGGATTCATTTACACTTAACTCACCCCTGTGTGGTTTTCTCGGAGAGCTACAAATCTTCGGGGCCTATTTTTCCTTAGTACTGGAAAGGAATTGTGTGCAGAGCAAATGAACTCAAACCCTCAGGAGACTCTAGGTCAGTGAGAAGCTCGGAAGCTCCCAAGTTAAGGTTGGTTCTTCACGAACCAAAATCTTCTTATTCCTATGGGTTCCGTGAGGAGAGCCTTTGGCTTGGGTGCGGGAGAAGGCCTTGCACACTGGTCCCTGGGGTGATACTTGGCTTTGCAGTCTTGCGTATCTCCTCCCACTTGCAGCTGTTCTAGCCCCTCCAGAAACAAGAGACCCTTGCTCTCAAAACACAGACCCTACTGGGTTCTTTTTAGTCCAGAAATAAAATTCCCTTGTTTCTTGTCTCATCTGCCAAGGGTAGAAATCCTTGATCCCAAACTCAACTTTTTTTCCCCCTCAACTTGAAATGTTTAATTTTATTCTCAAAGAAGGCCAAAAATCTAGCTTTCTGCCTCCCTAACCCCTTTCTCATACACCCCAAATCTAGAATTTTGTTTTTTTTCCCCCACTGTGGTTTTCCAAACTTCTAAGTTATTGTGCACTGGATATAAACTGATCTTGACATAACCAAGACGCGTTTTGTCATATGTTGTGGCAAACACGGAGGATTGACATCTCATTTCCCCTTCCTGTGATTTTCACTGTCAACCTGACTGGATTTGGAATCTCTTAGGTGACACACCTCTGGAAATGTCCCTGAGGGTTTGGGTGGAGAGGGAAGAGCTACCCTTCAAGTAGGCAGTGCCATGCCATGGCCTGGGGGCCTATCAAATAGAGAAGTCAGGGGACACCAGCCTTTGTCTGTTTGCTTCTTGAGTTTGGACACAGTGTACCAGCTGTCTCATGCTCTGGCTGTCACAGCTAGTGTCACTATACTACACCTTCAGTGTCCTGATGCACCCACCCTCCAAGTTGAGCTTCAATAAGCCCTTTCCTTACTTAGGCTGGTTTCGGCTGGCATTTTTGTCACAAGATTATGACAGGTAGTTAATATACCATTGCTCCCTTCTTCATTGTGGGTAAAGCCCAAATTGCATCTGCCCGCCATGCAATTCAGAAGTCCATTTTGATTGGGTAGCACCTATC
Source organism: Apodemus agrarius (assembly GCA_964023405.1). Taxonomy (NCBI): domain Eukaryota; kingdom Metazoa; phylum Chordata; class Mammalia; order Rodentia; family Muridae; genus Apodemus; species Apodemus agrarius. The sequence goes on from OZ030013.1 coordinate 80,894,810, forward strand.
ATGAAAATCCTATTCTTCTTATAAAGGGTTGGTTTAGAATGAGACTCAGTACCATATCCTGACTGAGTCTGCTGGCAGCATCTGGAGAGATGTTCTCATTCTTCAAGGGACCTGTTGGAGAGATGGTGTAGGAGGAGCAGCGCAGCTGCCTCTGCGTAAACACTGGGGGCATCTCCTACAGGAGGACCTAATTGAGAACTGGCTGATTACTGACACAGACAAAGCCAGCCAACTGGGAACCGCTGTTTGGAAGAGATGCTTTCTTGGGACCAATGGGGCACGGGTAGAAGGGATGAAAGGAGCGTGCAGCCGTGTTCAGAGGAGCTGGCTGCAGCACTGCTCATCTGCTCTTGGAGTCTCTGCTGTTGACTCTGGGCTACCTCACCTCCAACCCCCGAGGGCAGGTAGGATCAGGTAGCAGGTAGTCCTGGGCACAGGCGGCAAGATGGCTTTCCCTCCAGCTGAGGCTCCCTGTCAAGTCTTGATTTGTATGTCTGTCGTTGAGATATCTGGCACTGGACCAGCCATCTTGTGACACTTAGAACGGCAAGCCTAAGAACTCAGTCCCACCGAACTAACCAGCACGGTTCTCTCAGCACTCAGATCACCTTGGGCTGGGTTTCTTGACCCCCAGACCTGATTCACAAGCTTTCCTGAGTTGCCCTTGGTTGTGAGTAATCTGTAGTCTCTGTATACAAGCTGCTTCTCTCCACAGTCAGCCTCTGGAACAGTGTTTCTCAACCTGTGGGTCGCCACTCCTTTGGGAGGGTTGGATGACCTTTTTACACGGGGTCGCACATCAGATATCCCACTTATCAGATATTTACATTACGATTCACAACGGCCTGCAACATCAGAGTGGTGGAATAGCTACAAAAATAATTTTATGGTTGGGAGGGTTCCCGCCACATGAGGAACTGTATTAAAGGGTAGAAGCATTACCACTGCTCTAGATGGCCGGCCTCTGTCCACCCAGGGTTTGTCACAGAGGGGGTTGTTTCTCTTCTCCTAACCCATCTACTGACATTTCTGCTCTGCCCTGCCCACCCCCTCAACCCCCCACCTCTAAATCAGTTGCTCCCTTTAAATCTTAACCTGTAATAGGCCTTTTCTCGTCAGCGTTTGATTAGCTCCCTGTGATGAGGTCACATGAAGGATGCTCTATAAAAGTGAATGATGTTGTTCTGTGTTATACTGCCCTGCCCGGGGGCCCAGTAGGAATCATGGGAAACAGATGAACACAGGAGGCAGAGGCATTGACTGCAGAGGAAGCCCGTGGAGGGACAGCAGCATTGTGACCCTCGCAGGGACACGTGGAAAAGCTCCAGTAGTCTCCAGACTCTCTAAGGTATAAGCTAGAAGTAAAACACTCGTTTATGTGACAGGCCGGGGGCCTTGGGGGTGGACCGAGGCATTGCATCGCTGCAGAACACAGAATCTTAAATAAGTGTGATAGGCCAGCAGCTTCAGACTGTCTTTGAAAACAAAATATGCCCCTGGATATTTGCCAGCCTTTGAGTCCAGTTTGCGATTGGGCCAAGTTAAGAAGCCTTGATTCTTGTCCTGCGACTGAGTCTCTCTAAGCTTTGACTTGACCAATAATGCTTGGGCGAGCACTCTATTACTGCTGTAGAACACAAGGAACAGCTTTGTCTCCTTCCTATGACCCCCGTGTTGTACAACCCACCCCTTTTCAGCTGACTTAGTGCTCAGCGTGTTGCAACAATATTCATAGCCCATATTCCTTCACTTTCCAATGGGATGTTAAAATCTTAGCTTCTCCCTGGAAGCTTTGAACCACATGCCATGACCCTCTTGAAGTGTCTCTGAGCCACCCAACATGGGGCTTTGGGATTCTGTCTGAGCATTCACCCGTCTCAACTATTGCAAGTATCTGCCTAGAAACGGTCTTACAATGCTGATAACTAGGCGTTACCCACCTTGTTACCAAAGTGCTCTGTGTCACAAGGTGATGTTCCTTCAAGCATGGCCCCACACTAACAGAGAGTAAGGACCCAGAGTCTTCTCCCATCTCCCCAGGCACTGAAGACTGTATAGACCCCACTGCTCTTAACCTCAGTGTCCTCTCAGTGTCCTCTCTCAGGTTATCTTCTGAATAGAAGTAGCTTACAAATGCAGTAAAAGCCTGAGGGCCTAGAGCTGCCCAAGTTGTAAGATGTTGATTTTAAAATAAGTGTGTATGTGTGTGTGTGTGTGTGTGTGTGTGTGTGTGTTGGGGATCATCTTCCTCTATCATTCATTGTGTCAGAAAGACTCCTGAGATGTGATATGATACTTAGGACATTGAAAGGAGCTCATGGCTCGTTCAGTATTTGTTAATGGTTTCCAAACATTAAGTGCATGTTGGATCGGAAGACAAATTAAAACAGTAGCCATGCATTGTCACGCCATGACAACTAAGGCTTTTGGTCTTGCTAAGTCTTTCTATCCTTGGCTTCGTGATACATCACACTAATGAGGGTGCTGCTGTATGGGGGCCACCTTTCTCCTCTGGTATGGTAGATCTTCAAAGACAAAGAAGGCTTAACTCAAAGTGACTTCAACAATGAGAAAAAGCTTCCTATTTCCCACCAGAGGAACCCAGGCAGCTCTAAGGCTGTTAAGTTCACAGACCAAAGTTTTCCTGACTGTTCCTTCTACTGCTTGCCAACATGTCAACTGTACCAAGACTAACACCCTTCATGGCAGTGAGAAGGGTCAGAAGAAGAGGATGAAGGTGTTGTGTTCTGATAGGTCTGTTTTTATGAGCCAGGAACCTCTTCTCCCCTCAACCAGCAAGTAGCCTTCTCTCATCTCCATAGAACTGCATCAAACATTTCAATCCAGAGGCTAGCAAGAGAAGTGGGAGGGGCTGGGGAGACGGCTCTGTTGGCAAGGTGCCTGCTTGCCAGCATGAGGACCTGCATTCAGACCCTTGGCATCCCAGCTAAGTGTCTGGCATGGGGTGTGTGTCTGGAACAGCAGCAGGCAAAGGTGGGCAGATCTCTTAGCTAGTCTAGCCAGCAGGTGCCTTCTGGGTTCAGTGAGAGAGCCTATCTCAAAAACAAAGTAGCTAGAGGAAAGGATCCAATGCCCACCTCTGGTTTCCACATGCGTACATATATTCATGCATAGATGTGTATGCATGTACACATATACACAAGCCTACTCATACAGCACACACACACACACATGCATGCTTGTATTTACAAACCTACTCATATAGTACACAAACACATATACACAAGCATGCATGAACACATATGCAAACATACTCTTACAGCACATACACATACATGCATGTATACCTACACAGACCTACTTCTACAATATATATACACACATGTGCATACATGTACACATATATAAACCTACTCATATGGCACAGACACATATACATAGGCATGCATGCATCCCTACACAAACTCCTACAGCACACACACTGTACACACACACACACACACACACACACACACACACACTAGGGTGCATGGAACACAGACTGTGTTTTGTGTGTGGATTGCCTTATAGAGTGTCTGGAGCTAGAACTCTGAGATAAATACTTATCAGTTGAGACTATATACATTCTGCTATAGCTGGGGATGACCAGCTATGACTACATACCACGTTCTGAATAAAAACAAGCCAGTACATAAGAAAGTGCCCAGTTCTTCCTCGACTCAGTGCTTGCCAGCTAAGCATGGAGCGTGTTGACTTGCAGAGGGGAACTGCTGATTTACACCTTGAAGGATGTGAAAAGAAGTATCCCACACCTTCCAGTCCTGTGAGGAAGTTATTCCTGGTCCTGTAAGGAAGCTTGGCTCCTGCACAGGATATGGGGAACTCCAGAAGCAAAGGCAGGGCCCAGATACTGCAGGCCTTCTGACCTGGAGTCCCGGGGAAGGCTGAGGCTCCCTGGGGAGAGATGGACAAGGTAACTGAACAGCCCACAAAAAACTCTGAAGCCTGAGGGCCAGTTATTGTTTCTTTTTTGTCTCATTTTAAGGAAGATCGTGGAATTTCTTTGACTTGAAAATAATATTTTCTAGTACTGAAAAACAGCTCTTCAGGAAGCAATACATGCTTTTCAAGCTTTGGCTGTGTTTCTACTGCAAGATAAATGCATCCCGTTAGAGATGTGTTATTGTGTGTGTGAGGGACGGCCTCTGTGTGGAGGTCAGGGGACAACTTTGTGCGTGTTCTCTTTCCACCTCTCTGTGGGCTCTGGGAACCGGGCTCGGGTTCCCAGGCCTATTGACGAGACTTTACGCCTGCTCCTGGCTTTTCACCCTCTTTTCAGACACTCTCACTCTGTGGATTTTTCCAGGCTGGGATTGGGTCCTATGTTCTGTGTTCACAGAAGAATTTTGAGATTCACATAATTTCTAAACATCACCAGATTTGAGATTTATTGAAGTCAGAGCATGTTTATCTGAGAAATAACTGCAGTGAACCAGCCAGCAGGCATGTACTGGCATTCAGCACATTCAACTGTAAGCCTCTGGTTTGAGTTATTTATCGTCTGGTCTCCTAAGAGCTCGGGGTAGATGGTGACTATGTTATAATTAGCTTCAAGACATAAAATAATATGGGCATTTGATGTATGTTCTAGTTTGTTTTTCTGTTGCTGTGATAAAACATGGACCCAAGGCAACTTGGGGGAGGAAAGGGTGTATTTCACCTTATGCTTCCTGACAACAAACAGTTCATCACTAAGGGAAGCCAGGTCAGGGACCCCAGGCAGGAATCTGGAAGCAGAGACCGTGGAAGGGTGTGGCTTACCTGCTTGCTCCCAGGTCACATTAAGCTACCTTTCTTACATACCTGGCTCACTTTCCAAGGGGTGGTACTGACTACAGCAGCCTAGACGTCCCTACATTTAATAGCCGTTCAGCAAATACCCCACAGACAATCCCACAGGCAATTCTTCAGCTGAGGATCCCTCTTCCCAGGTGACTTCAGTCTGTGCCAAGCTGACAACAGAAATTAACCAGTATGACATATAACTAGCAAATAAGCCATCTGGGGAGTCAGGTTTGAATCTTAGCTTTCTGAATTCAGGGCTTACAGTAATTTGAATGAGAAACGTCCCCCATAGGGACTGTATTTAAATACTTGGTAAGGCTGTTTGGAGAGATTGTATAGGGCTTGGGAAGTGGGCCCTTGCTGGGGGAAGTTTGTCACTGACAGCAGGCTTTGAGCTTGTATGGCCTCAGCTTACTTGTTTGCTGTCTCTGCTTGTTTGTGATTCTAGATTTGAGCTCCCTGTTCCCAGCCCAGGCCTGCTCGCTCTCCAGCAGTGATGGACTCATCTCTCTGAAATCATAAACCCCAAACCACTTTCCTCCTATAAGTTGTCTTAGTGTTATGGTTGTTGTATCACAGCAAAAGGGAAGTATTTCAGAGCTTAATATTCTTTATCTTTAAAATGTATATTATTAGCTCCAATGTACAGGACACATGATCCACCTTTTCCTTCCCTACAAGACTGATAGTTTGGTGTCTGCCAACATATAAGTAAGAAAAAGACCCTTTGATTAGTTACAAGGAAATCTGTCAGCCATATTTGCATGAAACATAATTAATTGTGTTAGGCGTAAAATGTTAAATGGAACTTTATAATGTGCTGTGCTCCTGAGTTTAAATCATAGAACTAGCATTTGGTGGCTGTATAGCCTTACCTAAGAATTTCTGTCCTAAAAACAGTGTGATCTTGCAAGCCATGTTTCCAGTGCTCATGGTCCTGTGTTAAGATCTTATTTTGCCCTGTAAAATCAGATGTTTTATCACTTTTGATTACTACCTGGTGATCCCAAGACCTGGAATGGTGTGTGGTCCATAGCGAGGTCAATACACAGTTTCCAAAAGAGTGAAAGGAATGTCCAAATTCCTTTGGGTGACATAGAAGACCCCTGACAGCTGACTTCAGCCTCTTTCCTCTTCCAAGTTTCCTCTATCCTCATGTCTTATTTATAAACCTTATCTATTATATATACATATATGTATATATATATAATTGGATATATTTTTTATTTATATTTCATTTCCCTTTTCCTGGTTCCCCGCCCCCTAGAGGTCCCATATGCCCTTTTCCCTCCCCCTGTTCTGCCATCCACCCCTTCCTACTTCCCTGTTCTGGTATTCCCCTACACTGATGCATTGAGCCTTTCCAGAACCAGGGTCCACTTCTTCCTTCTTCTCGGACATCATTTGGTATTTGGATTGTGTCTTTAGTGTTCCAAGATTCTAGGCTAATATCCGCTTATCAGTGAGTTCATACCATAGGTATTCTTTTGAGACTGGGTTACCTCACTTAGTATGATGTTCTCCAGCTCCATCCATTTCTCTAAGAATTTCATGAATTCATTGTTTCTAATGGCTGAATAGTACTCCATTGTGTATATATACCACATTTTTTTTTTTTTATTCATTCCTTCGTTGAGGGACATCTGGGTTCTTTGCAGCTTCTGGCTATTATAAATAAGGCTGCTGTGAACATAGTGGAGCATGTATCCTTATTACATGCTGGGAAATCTTCTGGGTATATGCCCAGGAGTGGTATGGCAGGGTCCTCCTGAAGTATCGTGTCCAGTTTTCTGAGGAACCGCCAGACTGATTTCCAGAGTGGTTGTACCAGCTTGCAGTCCCACCAGCAGTGTAGTAGTATTCCTCTTTCTCCACATCCTCGTCAACACCTGCTGTCTCCTGAGTTTTTAATCTTAGCCATTCTGACTGGTGTGAGGTGAAATCTCAGGGTTGTTTTGATTTGCATTTCCCTGATGACTAATGATGTTGAACATTTCTTAAGGTGCTTCTCAGCCATCCAAATTTCTTCAGGTGAAAAGTCTTTGTTTAACTCTGTACCCCATTTTTGATAGGGTTATTTGGTTTTCTGGGGTTTAACTTCTTGAGTTCTTTGTATACATTGGATATTAGCCCTCTGTCAGATGTAGGGTTAGTGAAGATATTTTCTCAATTTGTTGGTTGCCGATTTGTCCTTTCGACAGTGTCTTTTGCCTTACAGAAACTTTGTAATTTTAGGAGGTCTCATTTGTCTATTCTTGATCTTAGAACATAAGCTATTAGTGTTCTGTTCAGGAACTTTCCCCCTGAGCCAATTTCCTCAAGGGTCTTCTCTAGTTTCTTTTCTATTAGTTTCAGTGTGTCTGGTTTTATGTGGAGGTCCTTGATCCACTTGGAGTTGAGCTTAGTGCAAGGAGATAAGAGTGGATCAATTCTCATTCTTCTGTATGCTGTCCTCCAGTTGAGCCAGCACCATTTGTTGAAAAGGCTATCTTTTTTCCACTGGATGTTTTCAGCTCCTTTGTCGAATATCAATTGGACATAGATGTGTGGGTTCAATTCTGGGTCTTCAATCCTATTCCATTGATCTACTTCCCTGTCACTGTACCAGTACCATGCAGTTTTTAACACTATTGCACTATTGCTTGAGGTCTGGGATACTGATTCCCTCAGAAGTTCTTTTACTGTTGAGAAGAGTTTTAGCTATCCTGGGTTTTTTGTTATTCCAGATGAATTTGAGAATTGCTCTTTCTAGCTCTATGAAGAACTGAGTTGGAATTTTGATGGGGATTGCGTTGAATCTGCATATTGCTTTTGGCAAGATTGCCATTTTAATTATATTAATCCTGCCAACCTATGAGCATGGAAGATTTTTCCATTTTCTGAGGTCTTCTTCCATTTCCTTCTTCAGAGACCTGAAGTTCTTGTCATATGAATCTTTCACTTGTTTGGTTAGAGTCACACCAAGATACTTTATATTGTTTGTGGCTATTGTGAAGGGTGCCATTTCCCTAATTTCTTTCTCAGCCAGCTTGTCCTTTGAGTATAGGAAGGCTACTGATTTGCTTGAGTTGATTTTATAACCAGCCACTTTGCTGAAGTTGTTTATCAGCTGTAGGAGTTCTCTGGTGGAGTTTTTTGGGTCACTTAAGTATACTATCATATCATCTGCAAATAGTGATAGTTTGACTTCTTCTTTTCCAATTCGTATCCCTTTGACTTCCTTATGTTGTCAAATTGCTTTAGCTAGTACCTCAAGTACTATATTGAAAAGATATGGAGAGAGGGGGCAGCCTTGTCTAGTCCCTGATTTTAGTGGGATTGCTTCAAGTTTCTCTTCATTTACTTTGATGTTGGCTACTGGTCTGCTGTAAATTGCTTTTACTGTGTTTAGGTATGGACCTTGAATTCCTGCTCTTTCCAAGACTTTTAGCATGAAAGGATGCTGAATTTTGTCATATGCCATTTCAGCATCCAATGAGATGGCCATGTGGTTTTGTTCTCTGAGTTTGTTTATGTAGTGGATTACATTGATGGATTTCCATATATTGAACCATCCCTCCATCCCTGAGATGAAGCCAACTTGATCATGGTGAATGATCATTTTGATGTATTCCTGGATTCGGTTGGCAAGAATTTTATTGAGTATTTTTGCATTGATGTTCATAAGGGAAATTGGTCTGAAGTTCTCTTTCTTAGTTGGATCTTTGTGTGGTTTTGGTATCAGCGTAATTGTGGCTTCGTAGAAGGAGTTGGGTAGTGTTCCTTCTGTTTCTATTTTGTGGGATAGTTTGAAGAGTATTGGCATTAGGTCTTCTTTGAAGGTCTGATAGAATTCTGCACTAAAACCATCTGGTCTTGTGCTTTTTTTGGTTGGAAGACTTTCTATGACCCCTTCTATTTCTTTGGGGGTTATGGGACTGTTTAGATGATCTATTTGATCCTGATTTAATTTTGGTATTTGGTATCTCTCTAGGAAATTGTTCATTTCCTCCAGATTCTTCAGTTGTGTTGAGTATAGGCTTTTGTAGTAGGACCTGATGATTTTTTGAATTTCCTCAGTTTCTGTTGTTATATCTCCCTTTTCATTTCTAATTTTGTTAATTTGGATACTGTCTCTGTGCCCTTTGGTTAGTTTGGCTAAAGGTTTTTCTTGTTGATTTTCTCAAAGAACTAGCTCCTGGTTTTGTTGATTCTTTGTATGGTTCTCTTTGTTTCAACTTGATTGATTTCAACTCTGAGTTTGATGATTTCCTGTCTTCTATTCCTCCTGGGTGAATTAGCTTCTTTTTGTTCCAGAGCTTTCAGGTGTGCCATTAAGTTGCTAGTATATGCTCTCTCCTGTTTCTTTTTGGAGGCACTCAGGGCTATGAGTTTTCCTCTTAGCACTGCTTTCATTGTGTCCTATAGATTTGGGTATGTTGTGCCTTCATTTTCATTAAATTCTAAAAAGTCTTTTATTTCTTTATTTATTTCTTCCTTGACTAAGGTATCATTGAGTAGAATATTGTTCAGCCTCCATGTGTATGTGGACTTTCTGTTGTTTTTGTTGCTATTGAAGATCACTCTTACTCCATGGTGATCTGATTGGAAACATGGGATTAGTTCAATCTTCTTATATTTGTTGAGGTCTGTCTCGTGACCAGTCATATGGTCGATTTTGGAGAAAGTACCATGAGGTGCTGAAAAAAAGGTATATTCTTTTGCTTTAGATGAAATGTTTTATATATATATATATATATATATATATATATATATATATATATGTATGTTAAATCCAATTGGTCCAAAGCTTCAATAAGTTTCTCTGTGTCCCTGTTTAGTTTCTGTTTTCCTGATCAGTCCATTGAGGATAGTGGAGTGTTGAGGTCCCCCACAATTATTGTGTTAGGTGCAATGTGTGCTTTGAGCTTTAGTAACATTTCTTTTACGAATGAGGGTGGGTGCCCTTGCATTTGGAGCATAGATGTTCAGAACTGTAAGTTCTTCTTGGTGGATTTTTCCCTTGACCAGCAAGAAGTGACCTGTGTCTCTTTTGATGACTTTAGGTTGAAAGTCAATTTTATCTGATATTAGAATGCTATTCCAGCTTGTTTCCTGAGACCATTTGCTTGTAAAATTGTCTTCCTGCCTTTTACTCTAAGGTAGTGTTTGTCTTTGACCCTGAGGTGTATGTATGTATGTATGTATGTATGTGTGTGTGTGTATATATATATATATACACACACATACATATATATATGTATATATATATGTTATACTTATATGCATTGTATTTAAAATGTTTAAATATTTGAAATATAATTTTGTTAACTTGTTAAAATGTTAAAATTAAATATTGTATTTAAAATTAAAATGTATATATTGTAATTATATTATTTATTTATTTATTTAATAAACCTTATATAGAAACCTTGCTTCCACAAGAAAGTGTGGAAGCTCCCATCCTTTCTCCCTCATGCTGCCCCTCACTGCCCTACCTAGCTGTGCTTATGATGTCGCTGTGTACCAGACAACTCCTCCTACTTCTCCAGCATGAATCGGAAGCTCCTGTCTGTCTTATTGCTGCATCTCCTTCTCACATTTTACAGCACTGATCGTGCCCCACTGGCGCAAACATTCTTGGGTCTTGCTCTTTCAGTAGATCATGAGCATGCTAAGGACTGTGTGTCAAAACCTGACAGTCAGTAGATGACTTAGTATTTTAGCGTGAGCGTGGAATGCTCCCACAGGCCTGTGCTCCCCGCCTTCAGCATGGGGTGGCCTTTTGAAGGTTATGGGGCCTGATGGAGGTGGGAGCCTGGCTGGGGGAAGTGCTTCCCTGGGTGGGATGTCCTTAAAGGTTCTACCCACCTCAGGTTCTAGCCCACATTCAGGTAAGGAGTCTCTACGGCTCACTGATGTCACTGTGAATTCTGCTGTGCTTTTCTGCTGTGATGGACTGAAGCCGCCCTGACAGGGATCACAGTAAATCCTCTCCCAAGTTATTTCTGTGAGGTATTTGGTTACAGTGATGAGAAAGGCAACCAAGGCACAGTGGAAATAAATAAGCTTTATTGTCTGACCCCTTTGCTTCAGAGACTGGCGACCAGACATGACAGAAAGCTAACTAAAGCCTCTAACGCTTGGCCATTACGGAACCGAGTCTTCAATTAAGTTTCTCAGATGCCAGTGCTCTCTTGGCTGTCTCCCTGTAATATTCAGTTAACCTCGTTCCAGAAACTACAGAATAATTGCGATCCAATGTTTAAAGACAGTGGTTTTCAAACAATTATAGTTAGTTCAAAAAGGCAACTCTAAAGGATTTTTTAAAAAACCATCTCTATGATTCCGGATTTCCTATATTGTTATGCTGTACTTTCCTGAAGCTGTTAAAGGAACGTGACATAATGGTCCGCTCACTGTCGGAGGTCTGGGTCACTGCGTGATGGTGGGAGGAGGCTCCATCCCAGGAGGCAGCTTCCCTCTCGCAAATCAGATGTTATCAATGTTATCGGTCAGACTGTTACTGTGGAGAAGTCAGGATATTTGCTGCAAAGACCCTCCTGGAAAAACATTCCCTTTCTTGAGCAGTGCCAGCTAGGCAGTGCACACAATTAAAGCAGGAGCTAATAAAATGTGGGGCAGAGAAAGAACAGAGGTGCTGAAATCCTGAAGGCCTGGCTGGAGTCAGACTCTAGTCCACCAAAGGCCGAGGAGGAGGACCATTGTCAGTAAACCAGGCTACCCTTGAAGGCTGTCTGAGGCTTACCCTGGGGAGTGTCCAGGCAGGGTCTTGGTACAGCGGGTCTCCAGCAACTGTTAGACTCTGTCCTTCTCTGCTTCTGCATGTTGTCTTTTATTGTCACTTTCCCAATCCAGGTCCTCATGCAGAACAAAGAGCTTCATCATAGTCCCCAGTCAGCTCACAGCAAATACTGAGTGATTAACAATTGCAAAGAAGTCTTGTGGTTACTGAAGAGCTGAGTCTTTGCTTCAGAGAAGTGAAGTTTTCTTTCTCTGTGCTCTACTGGGACACAGACTGGGAGTGATTACTCTGGCCTTGTAGAAAACCCCAACCATGTCCACACTGTGGAAACAACTGCCGTCTGCCTTTGTTCTCATGATGGGGAAGGCAGATTTTCATAAAAAGGATCATAGAACCATTTTCAATAGAATATGGGACTTATCATCTCTCTTCATGCAGACCATTGATTGGGTTGATTTCTTTTTTAACATTTAAGTTTTTAAAAATATTTTATTCTATGTGTATGAGTATTTTGCCTGCATGTGTATCTGTATACCACATGTGTGCCTGGTGCCCAGAGAGACCAGAAGGGGACATTGGATCTTCTGACACTGGAGTAATAGACAGTTGTAAGCTGGGAATTGAAGTTGTATCCTCTGGAAGACGAGCCAGCTCTTGCGTATTGAGCATCTCTCCAGCTTTTATCCCCTTTTTTGCTTTGTTTTAATAGGTTCATTAATAAAATGCCTATTGGAGTCACACAAGGTCTACATCTAAATACAGAGTTATCCCAGCTGAATAAATATCAGTGGTTAAAGACCCAAGTGACTATATAGCACTCAATCCATTTTCTTGAGGTGTACAAAGTTTTCCCTGGGGAAAAGCTATTAATATGACTTTCTTGCTGACTGCCAATTACATGCAGTACTCAGATGCAAATGCATATTTTTTTTACATTGTTTATGCCCATCTTAGCTAGTTTATAATTTTTTTTTTACATTGTTTATGCCCCGTCTTAGCTAGTTTATAATGTTTCTTAAGAATGCCGGAGAAACTTTATGTTAAGTACTCTACATGTAGTTGTTTACCAGTTGTATGAGTCCAGAACCCCTTGGATTTCAGCAGCTGAAAGTTATACACCCTCCCAGTATTTCAGATGAGGTGCTGATGCTTGCACATGCTCAAGGAGCCTGAGTTGGAATTACGTGCACATCTTGTCTCTACCCACTTGTCTGTCAAATCGCTGTGCTCTGAGGCCATTCCCTTGGCAAGCTTCCTTTGGGAAATGTTGCAGGAATTCTAACTTCAAGCCAGGATAATGTGAATTGCAATTTGTCTCTTCTTGTTTTTAAAGATGAATGTGGAAAGGAACACTTTTGATAAGCAACAAGACACAGATAGCCTATCAGATGTGGGAATGAAGTGCGGAAAACCCAAAATCATTTAGCGAATGGATTGAAGCTAGCCAGAATTTCACCAGCCCAGGGATAGCACAAAGGGGTATGTGTCTTACAGGGACTTCAGCGAAGTCATTTAACACTAGGAATGTTCCCAACAGTGCATCTCAATTTCAATGACAGTAACCTGTCTTACAGCATTTAGGGCTTGCCATTTTGAAAACTTAATACTGTTCAGTGTTTTCTGAACTTGTTCATTTGTTCTTGAGAGGGTGTATATAGGACAGCCATGTAAGTTATCCTCGGCCCTGGACTATCTTTGAAGTAAGAGGGAGAGATGTTAACAGCTCCACCAGGATGACAGGGATAAAGCTGGAGGAAGATCATCACGGAAATGTGGGTCCATGTGATGCAGTCACAGGGATGCTTATTTTATGTGCTACTCTGATTATTTACGTAGCTTTAACAGGTAATTAAGCTGTTTCAGTCATTGTTGTGGTGGAACTGAGTGGAATCACTTGTATATTTATATTCTTAACCAATCCCCTTGTAATGAAGATCTTTGCAGGCCTACTGCATACCTCACCAGGAAATCAACCCGGGGATCTTGCTTTCATCAGTTTAGTTTGTTACCAGTTTAGATTCTTCAGGACCCTATCAGTGGCTCATATGCTAGACTGCAAGATCAAAGTACAATGGCCGAGGGGGCTGGGGTTTTCTGTAAGGCTCCAGATTCTAGCCCTATCCTTATCAGTAGCTAACTGTGATTTTTGGCAAGTCATGTAACCTCTTTGTGTTTTTCATGGCTTATCTCTAAAGCTGTGGCCGGGCACTATCTGATGCGCTGACCTCAAAGCTTTGTTGGGAAGATGTGACCAGGTGATGCTCTGGGAGGCCTTCTGGAAGGGACTATGCCCATGCAAAGTGTTATCAGAGGAGAGGAGAGGAGCCCCGTGATGTTTGGAGTGGCAGTGCTTTCAACTCTGGCGGGCCTTGCAGTTCAGGCTTGTGCAAACAAAGGATGGAAAGGAGGCCTGGAGAGGCACAGCCCTGCTGCTGGGCGTAGGAAAGGGGAGAAGAGTGAGGCGGGGGTGTGGCCAGCAAGAACAGGGATGGCAGATGGGCGTGCCTTGGAGTTAGTTCTGATGCCACCCTAGGGCCTCGAGGGTACCCTTGGCGGACCCTCCATGCTAGGCTATGGGTCTGTATTCACTCACGTCTCACTAGCAGGGTTGGTTTTATTTTGTAATCCACTAAAAAATCTCAACATCAAACTTTCTGGTCCTGTTGATATTGTATTAGGATTAAATAAAAACAATCATTTATGTCAAAGTGTTTGTACTGAATTCTGAGAGTCAAAATGGTGGACTGAAGGACTGAGGCTACTGATGCTGGTTATTCTAGTAAAATCCCCCCCCCCAAATTAGGATTTTAAAAATGTAATTAAAACTTAAAGGAAATTGCAGAAGTAGTATTTGCTTATTCAGGCTTAGATATATCAGAAAATTATCTTGACTGGGGGAAGAAATCCGACATAATTCTGACACCAACAGGTTAACAGTTAACAATGTTTTATTTTGCTGAACGGTTATCCAGACTTTTTTTTGGTGTTTGTATATGGTTTTTATTTTGTGCATTTTTTGTGCATAGTATTGTATGCATATAATGTGTGGATGTGTGTGGTGAGAGAGAGAGAGAGAGAGACAGAGAGAGAGAGAGAGAGAGAGGTGCTAAGGTGCGTTTGTAGGTATAGGTGGGCAGCTTTTGGGAACTGGTTCCACCCTGGATTCTGGGGATCAAACTCAGGTCATCGGGCCTGTGTGGCAAGTGCATTTACTGGCTGAGCCTTCTTGCCCGCCCTATAGATTTTTAAAAGTAAAAAGATTTTACTCATTCTTTTGTTTATGGCAACTTACATATTGCCTAATAGAATGCTAGTCTTTTTCATGTAGTTTATATTTTCATGAGAGTAATCAAACAACTAAGAGATGCTTACAAGGTAGAATAAAGAGAGCTGGATGAGGTGAAACGGGACTCAGAACACAAGGGAGGAACATGTGTAGGCTGGGAGTCAGAGAAACCTTCCTAGAAGAAGGGCTTTCAAGATCAGACCCAAAGATGCTGCAGTATGAGGTGGTACCCAGCTGCCTCCCCAAGGACCAGGGTAGAGAAGATGCTGCAGTGTGAGGTGGTACCCAGCTACCTCCTCAAGGACCAGAGTAGAGAAGATGCTGCAGTGTGGTACCCAGCTGCCTCCCCAAGGACCAGGGTAGAGAAGATGCTGTAATGTGGTACCCAGCTGCCTCCTCAAGGACCAGGGTTACTTCCTCCTTTAGTTGTAGTGTTGCTTTTTGATGACATTTAGCTAAACTTTCCGCCAGGAATTAGCCTCTGCTGAGCAAGCTGCCTTGTTGAAGGCTCTTCCTGTCTCAGAGGAAGCCAGGGTATAAGACCTCCGTGTGTCCCCTCTCCGTAAGGGGTGCTCTGAAGGAGCAGTGTCAGAGCCCCAGGTAGGTTCAGCTGAGCCCTCAGCCACACCTCCTTGCCTATTCTCTCCCCTCTGCCCTGTGGACATTCTTCTCCACCAGTGTCTCCAAGAGCACCGCACCGTGATACTGCACGTAGATGAACATCTTCTGGTCAGCATAGGCCAAGACTGGCGTTACAGTGCAAGTGTAAGGAGCATGTGACTTCAAGATAGAACCTGTGTTCAATGACGTGTTAATCAGGCTTTCGTGTTAGACTAAATAGCCAAAGAAATCAACTTGGAAGAAAAACAATTTCCTATTTTAGCTCAGGGTTTCAAAGGATTCAGTCCACGGTCCCTCTGATCCATGCACTTGAGGGTCAGGTGACAGAGATGTGGGGTGGTAGAGTTTTCCTTACCTTGAGGCAGAAAGACAGAAACAGGAGGGAGCTGGGGTGAGGAACTGCTCCCAAGGATATATCCTCAGGGAGTTTCCATGATGGGCCGAGGAGTCTGGTCAAATTTAACCCAATCTACGGATCAACCCACTCATGAAGGCGGAGCCCACGCAGCTGGCAAACAAGCTCTCGTTCATGAGCCTGTGGGAGGCAGACATTTTTTTGTTGGAGAGAGAATTTTCACAAATTTTTCAATCTGTGAGGAAAGTCAATAGAAAAGCGACATGATACCAGTCTCTTGTCAGAGCAAAGGGGAGATGGTGCGCCCCCCAGCCCCTCCACTGTTAATGCCAACAGAAGCCCTTAGAGGTCAGGGCTTCTGTATCATGGAGGAAACAGTCTCATGAGGGTTTTACAAAGATCATATTAGCTGTCCTATGCCATCAATATAATAATGAGAAGAAGTCTCATTATTATATCGCCTCCTGTATGTTTAAGAAGTATTTTCAGAAGCTGGAGAGATGGCTGAGCAGTTAAAAGCACTGGCTGCTCTCCCAGGGGACTTGAGTTCCATTCCCAGCACCCACTTGGCAGCTCCCAACCACCTGTAACTCAGGTCCTAGGGCATCTGACCCCTTCCGGCCTCCATCAGATGCTAGCCATGCAGCTGGTGCAGGGAAACACAAATATACAAACAAGTAAATCTAAAATTCCAGGAAGGAACTATTTTAGGTCTTTGTTTAAGTGATTCTGGGACTCGAACTCAGAACCTTGCGGGTATTGTTGTTCTACCACTGAACTACACCCCCAGCCCTGTAGTATTTTATTTTATAACCGAAGGAGTGTTCTGTGACTTCCTTCTGCGCTCCACACCTTACGAGTGAATAGAAAATTATCTGTTGTGATCTAAGTCACCAGTGTCATGGGATTTTTGTAAAGTGTCAAAACTCTACAAGATTCAACCTTAGCCCTTTGCTGTCTTCCTTCTTAAAGCTGACTTAAAGCTCTTAAAGCATTCCCTGAGACCTGCTGACATGCAAAATGCATTGCGCTATTGCCACCTGCGTTCAGCCTCTCAGATGGAGGCCATTTTGTGCTACTATTGTAGGGTCTGACAGACAATAATGAACGATTAATAAATGAACAGATGGAAGATGCCTTACAGACTTAAATCTTGTGGTTGCAAAAGGGGTAAAAGCAGCCTCTACCCTAACAGATGCAGGTAAATGGGACTTTGCAGCAAATGCCTTTAATCCTAGCACTGGGGAGGCAGAGGCAGAGGCAGAGGCAGAGGCAGAGGCAGAGGCAGAGGCAGAGGCAGAGGCAGAGGCAGAGGCAGAGGCAGAGGCAGAGGCAGAGGCAGAGGCAGAGGCAGGTGGCTCTCTGTGAGTTTGTGACCAGCCTGGTCTTCAAAGTAAATTTCTGGACATCCAGGATTACAGAGAAACAGAGGAACCATGTTTTAAAAACAACAACAAACAAAAACAAAACAAAAAACCAAAGAAGAATAACAACAAACACAAGTAAAGTTCTTAGCTTTGCATATAGTAAAACAACAACAACAACAACACATGCTTTGTCAGACTATTCGAAGTGTGTTTTCTGTTCTTAGTTCTATACAGTCTATCATACCTCAGCAGTAGAACACTTGCCTAGCATGCTCAAGACCCTGGGTTTGAGTCCCAGCATGCTAAAGAAAATAACAACAGCGGTCAGACGGAACTTCTAGTATCTACTTTTCTCTAGACTTCATAACCCTGAAAGATTACTTCAAAAGAAAAAGGTGGCTTGAGAATTGGGTTGAAAGATTTATTCACTCCTTAATCTATTCAAAAATCTGAGATGCCAGCTATGGGCTACACAGTCAAGAATAGAACAGATACAGCCTAGCTCTTATGCCAGGCATGAATGGAAGGGGAAATCTCATGACTTAAGGCAACTGAAACAGGGCTGTCTGGGAGTACAGAGAGAAGTTAATTTTAATAGCAGAATCAGGGCGGACTTCTCTGTAGAAGTGACCTTTGATGGGAAGCTAACCAGAGTGTTTGTTCTTAGGAGGAGAGAGAAAATACTCCAGGCACAAAATCCTATGCAAAGACCCTGGGGTAGGAAGAAACCTTGGCCCTGAGGGAACATCCAAGGTAGGATCCCTGAGGAAGATAGGCAGGAAAGGAGACCCACAGTCCTTCCAGAGGTGTGGGTGCGCCACGGTCTCTCTACAACCACTGACTGATAAATGCTGAAAACTGCCGGAAGTTTGCCTCCTGCGTGGATGAGCACCCCCACCCCCACCCCACCCCACCCCACCCCACCCTGGAGCGATGAGTATCCCAGTTTGTCTGCGAAAACGAGGCTGGTTGGCAGTCTGGACTGTCACAGCTAAGCCTTGGGACAAACTGGCTCATTGGGCTCATTGTGATAAATGCCAGAGATGAAAGGGCTCTGCGCTGTCTGTGGAGGAGAGCGGCTTTCTCTGTCTTTACTACCAAGCAATGGTCACAATCTTATTTCTCTCCTCCACTGACAAGCCACCTTCACCTTTTCTTGTGGTTGTGGCTGTTTTAGCATAGAGCTGTTGTCGCTCTCCTAAAGCTGGGTATCTTAAGGGGTTGGGTGGGACTTCCTCCCTAGATCCCCCCACACCCCCTGGAGAGGCCTCCATTTCCCTCTCAATGATTAGAACAACCTGTGTTCTGGAATACAGTATTTAAACAGCAAGATCTGCATTGCTATCTTCTAGGATGGCAAAGGCTTAATTAACATTTGAAAATGCTTTGAGATCTTTGGATAAAAGTGAAGTGTTATTATCTTTGGAGTGATATAGGTCATGTGACACAGGAAGTGGCTTTGAAGGGAAGGGAACCCTTTCATCAGGCAAACTCCTTGAGGTGGTTTAAGCCTGTTTTGAGTGACTCAACAAGCCCCTGTCATCTCTCCCCCAGTCTGCGAATGAAAGGAATAACTCAGCCTACAGCTTAGTGACTGCCACTGTCCCTCATTAACTGAAAGTATTTAGTAAGCTTGTATTAAACACTCTGCAAGTTACCCAGAAGCTGTGGCACTGAGTCAGGCCGTGTCTCTAGAAGTGCTGAGTATATTTTAGCCAATCCTATTGTTGCTGGTGTTCTCAAATACTATAAGGTATACACTTATTTTTTTTCTGGACCCCAGCCTTTCAACCAAAGAACTTCTTTGGTGACAAGCTAACCTTTCTTTAATTTTAAAAAAATTAATGAAAGAAAAAAATAGATATAAACCCCTATTGTCACCACCCGGAAGTGTGTGTGCCAGACAAGGCACACGTGGTGTCAGAACCCCCTTCTGGGACGTGATGTTCACTCCAAGTTGGGTGTTTACTCCCCCTTTTTCTCTGCAATCAAGGACCTTAGTTTAAATTATGTCTTCCAGATTCACGTTCCTGATGCTTTGCCGTGGTCTTTAGTGGACAGGATGCCAATGAGAACTTTTTTTTTTTTTTTTTTTTTGGTTTTTTTGAGACAGGGTTTCTCTGTGTAGCCCTGGCTGTCCTGGAACTCACTCTGTAGACCAGGCTGGCCTTGAACTCAGAAATCTGCCTGCCTCTGCCTCCCAGAGTGCTGGGATTACAGGCGTGCGCCACCACCGCCCCAATGAGAACATTTTAAAATTGATTCTAGCATGCTTAAAGGCCAAAGTGTGAAAGAATTTCTCTCTGTTCCCTTTGTTAACTTCTCTGTCTTACGTACATTCCAGAAATGTCCAAGATCTGCTAAGGAGTGGATGAAGGAATATGAGGAAAAGAACTATATGAGAAAAGTAGGTTTTCTGAGGGATATGTCAAACAAAAGCTGTTCAAGTGTACTTAGGAAATTATCTATATGGCTGGAGTTTTGTTATTTTGTTTTTGAGTTGCCTCAATTACACACACACACACACACACACACACAATTTATATAATTTATACATACACATGTGCATATACATACATACACATACATATACGTATATGTGCAGATAAATTATATATGCAAATTAAACACGCTTTGGAATATAACATAGGAGGAAGTAAAAAACAAAAGAGGCCCTGGAAAGCTGTGAATGCCAGGTGAATGGGAAGGGAGTGGAGGGGTGGGACAGCGGGTGGGACAGACAGACAGCTAAAACAGGCTGAAGGGAATCCGGAGTCCCTGGACAACCCCAGGAAAGTCTCCAGGGATGTCCTCTGTGTCTGTGGGCAGAAAGGTCCTCCTCCAGGCACAGATACACAGTGCGGTGGGGTCAAGCCCCACCCTGACCTAATCAAAAGCTCATTGCAGTATTCCATCCCGGGACCCGAAGGCTCCAGTCACTTGATTTTAAGTCTCTTCCTTGTTGGTGACCATCAGCGACAGTCTCTCTCTCTGGTTTAATTCATGCCCCAGTGGTATGTTCTGAGACACTTTTAATGTGGAGAGCGCTCTGGTGTTTGCATGGATGAAACAGGCAGAGCAGAGAGAGCACAAGCTGACCGGAAGCCAGTAAGTAAACCTCTCCTAAAGCTGAGGCCTTCCCAGGCTGCAGAGATGGCTGTGCACTTTAATGCAAGCACTTCTGCTGCAGAGAGCTGGAGTTCAGGTCCTGCACTCACGTGGGTGGCTCACAACTGCCTGTCCACTCCAGTTTCAAGGCCCTGCCCCTCTCCTGCACTAGGACTCAGACACACATGCATACAAAATTTTAAAAAATCTTTTTAAAACTCTACAATTGCGTGACAAAGAAACAAATTTTTTTTTTTTATATCACAAGATGCAACCTTTTCTGATCCCTTATTTTCATACTGTGGAATTTTGAGATTCTTTTCTTATAGCAGTTTTGAGGCACAGAACCTCTTTGCCTTGTTTTATATATATATATATATATATATATATATATATATATATATATATATATATATTTGTGGCCAAACTTGACAGAAAATCTGAATACTTGCTAAGTATAAAGTTGGTAAATGATACTATTGTTTGGGAGGTGGGGGATGGGTGGATGGGGGTGGGGTGGGAGTTGAGAGTTTATCTAGCAAAAAAAAAAAAAAAAAGGGAGGGGGCAAAATTCCCTCTAACCAGGCTCAAATGAACTGAAATGGATCAAAGTAAACACAGACATCTAAAAGCTTTTGTTAGTTGAAAGTGGCTATCTGTTGCAGGTCTTGCCTCATTAACTGCTGATTGAAGCTCTGCTTGGCCCTCTGGGATACCTAACACCCCAGGCCTATCACCAGATGAGCCTGGGTTAGGTGCTCTTGCCTTTCCCGGGCTTGCTTTGCGAGCCTCCTTGACCTCAACCTCCTTACCCGTGTTTATCCTTCCCAGCATGCAAAGGGTGTGTGTGTGTGTGTGTGTGTGTGTGTGTGTGCAGATTTGTCCTGGAGAATGTTGCTGAGAATCTCATTCCTAGCCAATGAGGAATGTGGAAGGGAGGGAACAGGCCTGGACTCTCAAGCAACTCCCCAGCCTTTTTTTTTTTTTTTTTTTCTTCAGTCTCTGCTCCAGAATATGCCTCTTCCTTGTGTGTCGACTTCATTTTCCATCTGTGAACTGGGAAAGGTGACCAGTAGGCTGCATGCTCTAAAGATGCTAAAGATGTAGCAGATGCCCAACCCCCCCCCCCCCCCCCGGTCCCAGTCTGTCACCAGGCCATTCTGCTTGTACCCGAAACTTGCTGTCTCGGGTAGGCAGAAAACATGGGCTTGGGGTGGGCTGGGGAAGGGAGGGAGGGAGGAGGAGCAGAATTCTTTGAGTAGGACCAGATAGGTCTCTGTGTAGAGTAATATTACGCTCTTTCTCCCACAGACAGGCTGCATGCCTGCTTCTGAAGCCCCATCTGGCCTGGCCTTGAGAATGGCAATAATTACAAGCTGATGACGGACATGGAAGAAAGCCCCGCTGAGCTAACTCATAAGGAAGTGCAGGCCAGGACTGCAGGGAAATTACAGGCTGAAAACCTTTCTAGTTTAGGCCTTTTGGTGTTCTTAATCACAGACTTTAAATGTTGTAATAAACACAGTTGCATTTTATTGACAGCTTCCATGACAGGCAACTCTTTTTCGTTTTATTTTATTTTTTTCCATTTGCTCTTTGGGATGCCGTGGGCCAGTGTCTGCCTGGGTCACGCCCATGTGGCCTTCCTTGGTGCTTCTGCTCCTAAGAAAATTAGGAAAGCCGGCCCTGTTTTGTATAGAGGAGCTTAATGTAGCTCCTAGAAATGCTCAAATATGTTTTTTTTCCTTAAGCTGTTCTCTGCATTCTATGGTTGATACAAATTTCCAAACCCTGTGCCTAACCTGTAGCTGGGTAAGAGGATGGTCTGGTTCTGGACAGGATGGGAAGGCAGAGAGTAACCTATGACTGTACCACCGGCGCAGTTTATGGTAGAGAAATAACTAAGGGTCCAGGCGAAAGCCAGCAAGGCTGCAGGAAGGAGATGTTGGGCTCTAGAGAGGGCCTTTATTTCAGTGTTGGATCGCAATGGCATGACCCTCCCTGAAGTTTTGGATATTTTATAAATGTATGTGAAGTCTTTTGTCCATCTATTGCAGGCAATGAATTTAGAAAGTCTTCCTAGAAAAGGAAAAGGAGAAACCCAGGGAGACATTTCCCCTCCTTTTCTTGGAAGCGTTATTAACTTCGAAGTCTGTAGCTGAAGTGTCCTGGGAAAGCTATTCTTGAATACCATCAATTGCTATTATTTACAAAGCTGATTCTGAGTCCCATGTTACTAGTTCCCACGGAACAGAATGTGATATACCTTACACGAGACGTGATGAGTCACCTCAACTGAGTCTTTTATTCATTTATTTGGTGTGAGGATACCTCTGTGTGCGCGTAGGGGCATGCGACAGCAGCACAGGTGTGGAGGACAGGGTACAGCTTGCGGGAGTGGCTTCCTTTCTCCTACCACATGGGCCTCTGTGACCCCAGCTCTTGTCATCAGGCTTGGTAACGTGTCTTTACTTGCTAAATCACCTTGCTGTCCCTGAGACTTTTCTTTTCTTTCTTTTTTTTTTCCCCGAGACAGGGTTTCTCTGTGTAGCCCTGGCTGTCCTGGAACTCACTCTGTAGGCCATGCTGGCCTCGAACTCAGAAATCCGCCTGCCTCTGCCTCCCGAGTGCTGGGATTAAAGGCATGCGCCACCACCACCTGGCGAGACTTTTCTTGATGTAGTTCACTTACACAAGTGGATCCTTACTTAAAACATATCTTTTGGATTTTTATTCAGAACACCTAGTCAGCATGGGGAGCTTTTGAAGCTTGTCTTCACGCCTTCCCTTGGGTATTACTTCTCAGTTGTGTTTACAGCCCTGGCTGTCCCGATGGGTTATTTAGTCCCATTCTTTCTGCATTTGATTCCAAGCATGTAAAGTTCTGGGGCCCATGAAAGGAAAGCAGTCAAACGGCTGTGCAACAGAAAGGCACCACCATAAACTCAAAATGGCCCCGTGACGGAACGTTCCCACCATAAGCTCAATCTCTCATCGGTTCATAAGCAGGCCTCGCTTTCCCCGAAGCTGTGTTATCAGTGAGAGACCGCTTCTTTATATCCGACAGTCTCCTTTTCTATACAGGCTAGAATGGCTCCTAACAAAAGACGCACGAATCGGGTGGAAACTATATATTAAATTCAAGGCTATTTGTCTAGTTTTCATTAGGTTGCTGAGTGAAAAGCCTCGGCTCCCCTGTTTTCCCAAGGTACTCGGATATCTGCGCAGTCCCTCCTCTCACGCTCTCATCTCTCTCACGGAGCCCAGGCCGGCTTTAAAGAATTCAACACTTACAGCTCTTTACGGAACTGTCAGCGAAGACAGCAACCAGGTTGCTGACATGTCTTACTGTTTACAAAGGGTGAGCCCAGAGAGGCCGCTGGGAGGACTTGATAAGCCCCACAGCTTGGCGCTGTCTGATGCTGGCCTCCAAACGGGCTGCCTTTGCTCGGCTGGCCGGCCGGCTGAAGAGGCGAGAATCAACACTTGATCTAAACCCCAGGCCAGCACAGATAAAAACGGGGCTGCTCAGAGTTGCCCTGGAAACAGCGAAAACAGAAAGAGACAAAGGAATGTCCCCCTGCCCTGTATATTGTAGATACGTTTCGTCTGTTTCGTGCATTTGACCGACCGTTTGATGATAACAATTTCTGATGCTGGCGTAAAGTCATGGATGATTATCAAGCCTGACCGTGTTTCCCGTGTTTGCATCCCTCTATTTCTTTAGAAATTCCAGTCTATGCTGTAGTTAAGACCAAAGTCCTTAGGAGGCTGCGTCTGAGGAAGCCTGAGGTGGTAGCTCACACAGGACAGGCATACAAAGGTCCTGGGTTCAATGGAGCATCCTTTGCCTCCTAAGGAAGCCTTTCTTCTTCCCTTCCTTCCTTCCTTCCTTCCTTCCTCCCTCCCTCCCTCCCTCCCTCCCTCCCTCCCTTCCTTCCTTCCTTCCTTCCTTCCTTTTTCAAAAAACTTTCTGAACACACCATTTTAAAATGAGAGAATCCAAATGTATTTATTGGAAACTGCAATACACACACACACACACACACACACACACACACACACACAGGGAGAGAGAGAGACAAATACACACACTTTTCTCTCTCTGCAGTCAAATAAATGCTCTACCCCTGAGCCACACCCCGTCTCCCATTATGTAAATAGAAGTTTTATCTTCAGGAAGAGGAGCTTAGGAAGTCAAGACTTCTTTCCTTACTCTGCTTTGTGGTACTGAACACAGGGAAGGGGAGAGTTCTGTGTGTCCGTGGTATCCGTGGCTCACGTGCACAGGGTGTGCACATGTCTAGATCTGTGCGTGTCATGTCTTATATGTATGTGTCACCACCTATGAAGGCTTAGGAGGTGTGTACTTTTTCTTTGCAACTGACTGTGACAATGCTGTTTCCTCTTCTAAAAGTATCTGGTTGTTCCTAGAAATGAACTCATTTGGGATAATTAGAGGAAGTTTTGGCTTTCCCTCAGAGATCACCCCTTTCTTGCAGAAAGGCCATTGCTTAAAATAACATCTGCCACTTGTCTTAATATAAATCACTTCAAGTCCACATTAATTGGGAAACTAGAGTTCATCTTGATCATGAGGCAAATTCTTCTCTGCTAACAATCTTTCTTTGTAATACTCATGAGCTACATGCCTAATCTTTTCCCAAAGTATCTATATAAAATTTACTTCCCTTAAAAAAAAAAAGAAAAAACCACTGCTTTATAAATACTCAGCTCTCAGCTCTTTAACAAAATGACTGTCCCCTTGTTTCAGGGGACTAAACCAAGGCTCTGAGGTTGTTCACATGCACAGACTACATTTGGGGTAGTAGCACAAACTCTGGCCTGTGTACGTCTAGATACATGTTCAGAATCATGTCTTTCTGCTGTGAGTTCATTTTGAAGGTAGAGGCTCAGTTGTTGCGGGGACACGGAAGGGCCCATTGGATGAGCACGGGCTGTATGCCCCAAGCCAGGGTGGGTTGTACCAAGCAAGGAGGATACAGAGTGACATGCTTGCTTATAGCTAGTTGCTGCTGCATCATCAGCTGAAGAGAAACGAAGGATGAATATCACTGCAGGTCCTGAGCAGGGCACTGTTGACTCAGGGCGTGGCTTTCTCTCCCCACTTCTGATGTATCAGGGTTGGTTTCCATCTTCCCAAACAAGTTAGACGCATCTGATGATTTTAATAAATGGTTGTATTAACTCATATTGAAAGATCTGAATTTCAAATTCCTTATGGGTGGCGGCATTAATGCACCCTCTTTATTAGAAGAAATTAGCTTTCTCCAAAAAAAAAAAAAAAAAAAAAAAAAAAAAAAAAAAAAAAAAAAAAAAGAAAAAAGCTCTCAAGATTTCACTAGACTCTCATTTCGGGAACAATTATTGACTAATACTAGACAGAATAGGTATTTGTGCTTTTATGGAGTGGACTTCAGGTTTTCCATGTACAGTGGTAATGATTTGTGCCCCTTGCAGCAAATTGGGAATGCTGCTGGCACCTGTCATACGGAGGGCTTCATGGTAAAGCAAGAGCCACAAGGTGATATGGTGTGCTCGAGAAGTGGTCCCAGGTTTCTCTCGTCCTCCTTCCTGAGCGGTTAGAGCAATACCTTATTCCATCTTCTCTAGTCTGGAGCTTGCACTCCTGTGTCAGTTGAGTTCCAGGTTTCCTTGGTGTTTGTGCTTTGGTTTGGGGTTGGTGGAATAGTGTGCATTTGAGGACCTTCTGCCCCAGCTCATCTTGAACCATGGGTCATTTTCAGGACTGGTTTTTCAAAGGATCTCGCTGGTCTGCCAACTTGGTTCTTGCTTCTTAGTTCTCTTCCGTCTGCAGGGATGTGGGGCCCTGGGGTCTGCTAACATGCAGAAGGAAGATAGCAGCTCTTTGTAAACTGTCCGGCCTGCTGCACAATAAACCAGAACAGCACAGGACAAGATGCTTTGGAACATTCGGGAGTTTCGGCCATCTTATTACATACAAGGTGATGTGGTCATGGCTTACTGTTTAGCTTATGTGGTATAATTAAGAGATTTATTTTTTTTTAATGTGATTCATCTCATGGAAAGTTGACTCAGAAAAATTTTAGGGGAGAGGCAAGCCCCTTGTGAAAAGATGTTGGAAAATGACCATTTTCTTCTTAAAGTTTGAATTCATGACAGCCATTGCAGTACACTGAGCTCCGTAGAGACAGCGCTGGGGCAAGCGAGAGCCGGATGGGCCCCGGGGGACTCTGTGCCTCACGGAGGAAAATCAGCTAAACACGGGCAAAGGAGATCCTGAGAAGCCGAGAGGCAAAATGTCCTCACATGCATTCTTTGTGCAAACCTGCCTGAGGAGCACAGGGAGAAGCAGCCGGATGCTTCTGTCAGCCTTCTCAGAGTTCTCCAGGAAGTGCTCAGAGAGGTGGAAGACCATGTCTGCTAAAGAAAAGGGGAAATCTGAAGATACGGCAAAGGCTGATAAGGCTCGTTATGAAAGAGAAATGAAACCTTCATTCCCCCCCCCCCCAAAGGGGAGACCAAAAAGAAGTACAAGGACCCCGATGCACCCAACAGGTCTCCTTCACCTTCTTCTTGTTCTGTTCTGAGCACCGCCCCCAAATCAAAGGCGAGCATCCTGGCTTATCCATTGGTGATGTTGCAGAGAAACTAGGAGAGATGTGGACCAACACTGCCGCGGATGACAAGCAGCCCTGCGAGAAGGCGGCTGCCGAGCTGAAGGAGAAGTATGAGAAGGAGATTGCTGCCTGCAGAGCTAGAGGAAAACCTGATGCAGCGAAAGACGGTGGTCAAGGCTGAGAAGAGCAAGAAAAAGCAGGAAGAGGAAGATGAGGGGGAGGATGAAGAGGATGAGGAAGAGGACGTAGAGGAAGAGGAAGATGACGTTGATGAACCAGTTGGTTCTAGCACAGTTTTTTTCCTTGTCTATAAAGCATTTAACCCCCTTGTACACAACTCACTCCTTCTAAAGAAAAAAAAATTGAAATGTAAGGCTGTGTAAGATTTGTTTTCAAACTGTACAGTGTCTTTTTTTGTATAGTTAACACACTACTGAATGTGTCTTTAGATAGCCCTGTCCTGGTGGTATTTTCAATAGCCACTAATCTTGCCTGGTACAGTCTGGGGCTGTAAATTGGCACGGAAATTCAAAGCAGGTTCTTGTTGGTGCCCAGCACAAATTAGTTATATATCGGGACAGTAGTATGGATTTTGCTGCTGTTGTTGTTGTTGTTGTTGTTGTTGTTTCTTTTGTTTTTATTTTGGGGTTTTATTTTTTTTTCATCTTCAGTTGTCTCTGATGCAGCTTATACAAAGATAATTGTTGTTCTGTTAACTGAATACCTCTCTGTAATTGCAAAAAAAAAAAAAGTGGCTGTTTTGTTGACATTCTGAATGATTCTAAGTAAATACAATTTTTTTTTTATTAAAAAAATGTTTGAATTCATGAAAAAAAAAATCCAGGCAAGAATGAGGAGAGCCTCAAGGGGCACGTCTAGGGATTCCTGGTAGCAGGGAGTTTGATTACTTACTACTAACAAGACTAAGGAGAAGACATTATTTTTCCTTCCATGGAATGAAGGCTAATATTAGTTTTTACTCAGGGATCATTAGATCTCTCTGTGTATGTGCTTGAATGAAGCGTGTCTCCTATGCATATCCAGGTCATTATGAATTAATATTATAGAAATGCATACCTTTACAATTTTGTTCTGTTTATCTGTTGACCCCAGGCAGAATCCCTTCAAATGCAGTGCACAAGTCCCTTCTGCTGATAGTTTCTGGCTTGGGGAAGGTGTCAGTCTTCAAGCAAACTGTAACTGTGGTTAGAATCGGGTGTGGTGGGCTTCAGGCAGGGAGGGCTCTGAAGCTTCCTTCTCCTGCAGGGTGCTGCTAAAAGGAATAACAAGGAACCAAGATCCTTATCTTAGCGTGCAGAGAAGCAGATTCGAGGTGCAGGCGATGAGTGTGGAAACGGACATTTTAAATATGCTCACCTTAGATGCGCCGGTTCGCACCGGTTCGTGCCGGTTCGTGCCGGTTCGTGCCGGTTCGTGCCGGTTCGTGCCGGTTCAGCCGTCCTTTCAAGAGTCTATTATTAGACGCGTGCCCTGTTTTGTTTATATTTAGGACCCGGGCATTTCCTGCTAATTCAGAGGAAGAGAAGAAAATTAGTGCCTGTTCTCCATCATGTCTGCGCGCTTTTCTGTTCTGTAATCTCAGATGCCTGCGAGACCTGTGAGCTTGACCCTTAGCGTAGGCTTCTCTCCTAGTTTCGCTCCGCTCCTGTTTTTTTTTTTTTTTCCTTTACATTTATTTAGTTATTCATTACAAGGGTGGGGAGGGTGTCAGGGGTGCTGCACATTTGCCATAGCATGCTTGTGAAGGTCAGAGGACAACTTCGCTTTGGTTCTTTCCTCCCCATCATACGGGTCCAAGGAATCAAACTCAGGTCGCCAGGCCTCGAGGCAAGATTCTTTACCTGCTGAGCTGCCAGATTCTTGAGGACCCACCGTTTGAGAACCTTACTAATGTATATAGGATTCTCTAAGTTAGACACAACTGGCTTTTTTTTTTTTAAGATGGAACTGGAGCCAAAATGGATGTTTTGGATCACACATCTCCTGTCTCCTGCCACCGGTGATGACACTGCCAGCCCCACACCAGTGGGCGGAAATAGATACCAGCCCCCGAGGAAGTGCCGACTGCCTATGGGCGCCTGCCACCCTCGCCCTCGCTGCTTCCTTCTCTCCGTGTGGAAGGAAACCGTGGGCTTTCCTGGGCATTTTTCTTATTCTCTTAATCCAGGGGAACTGAAGCTTTTGGCTTTGGGAGTTTGGATAGAGAATGTAAGCTTGGAGGGCTTTCCAGAAAGCAGGCGGCTCCCGCCTCTCAACTCTCACTCTGCTCCTCCACCCCCCTTCCGGCGCCGTGCAGTTCTTTCCGATTCCCAAGTTTAAGTGTTCAGTACTAGAAAACCTGCAGGGAGCGCCTGGAGGTCAAAGCCTACATGAGCTTTCAAGCTGGAGAGGGCTAAGAGGAAGGAAGACACTGCACCGCTGGGATTTCCTCCTGCAAACGAGATGGAATCTACATAAATGTACTCTTTTCTGTCTCATATCTCTTATTCGATTTGCACACCACAGATCTGAAGACAACTCCCTTGAAAAGTGGTGAGAATTCTTAGGGAAATGCCAAATAGCTACTTCTCACCTGATAAAGTGATTCTCTTGGTCACAGCAGGAACTGCAGTGAGAATCCCTCAAGGCATATGTGTGTGTGTGTGTGTGTGTGTGTGTACTTTTTTTTTCTGATTTCTGTATAGTGAATCCAGACCTGTACCTCAGGGGTGAGGTGGAGGTGGGGGAGGGGCATGTGCAGGGTGCCAGTATCTAATCAGACAGTGGGGAAGAAGGCCCTATGACTGTCTCCTAGCACTAACCTAGGTCATTTTGGCTCCTGGATTGTACCCAAGAAAATTTCGTGTTGTCTCCTGCCACCGGTGATGACACTGCCAGCCCCACACCAGTGGGCGGAAATAGATACCAGCCCCCGAGGAGGTACTGACTGCCTATGCGTGCCTGCTACCCTTGCTGCTTTACTCAAGGTGAAGCGTGGTAATGATTTCCTCCATCTCAGCTCCTTTGACTGTCTCAGCCGCAATGATCATGGGAAGAAAATAAATCTTGGAAAGGAAGGGGATGAACCCTCCCCATGCTCGTGCTCAGGAACCACGAGATAAACATGACAATCTACCAGGACATCGATGGGTGTGAGAAGAAGAAACAAGCCCCGTGGGAGCTCAGAGCGCAGGGAGGAAGGAAGGGCTGGGGCAGCAGGGTGGGGGATCAGCTAGGCATGATCTTGCTTCAGGGCTTGGAGCCCAGAAAGCCCAAGAACAGGGGGCTATGCCTAGAGCAAAGCATATTTTTCAGCCATGCCCCCCCCCCAATTTGGGGAACATATTCTAGGATGGAAGTAGCAAGATTGTAATGGACTGTGACACGTGGGCTCATTTGTGAAAAACTAGCTTTTAATTTGCTACAGTGCTGAGTTCTGGAGCAAGCATGCAAAGAGCTGCTGCTACTGCTGCTACTGTTGCTTCTACTGCTGCTGCTGCTGCTACTGCTGCTACTGCAGCTGCTACTGCTGCTGCTGCAGCTGCTACTGCTGCTACTGCTGCTACTGCAGCTGCTACTGCTGCTGCTGCTGCTACTGCAGCTGCTACTGCTGCTGCTGCTGCTGCTGCTGCAGCTGCTACTGCTGCTACTGCAGCTGCTACTGCTGCTGCTGCTGCTACTGCAGCTGCTACTGCTGCTACTGCTGCTGCTGCTGCAGCTGCTACTGCTGCTGCTGCAGCTGCTACTGCTGCTACTGCAGCTGCTACTGCTGCTACTGCTGCTGCTACTGCTGCTGCTGCTACTGCTGCTGCTGCTATTGCAGCTGCTACTGCTGCTACTGCTGCTGCTGCTGCAGCTGCTACTGCTGCTACTGCAGCTGCTACTGCTGCTACTGCTGCTGCTACTGCAGCTGCTACTGCTGCTACTGCTGCTGCTACTGCAGCTGCTACTGCTGCTACTGCTGCTGCTACTACTGCTGCTACTGCAGCTGCTGCTGCTGCTACTGCTGCTACTGCTGCTACTGCTGCTGCTGCTGCTGCTGCTACTGCTGCTACTGCAGCTGCTACTGCTGCTACTGTTTCCTCTTCTTCTTCTTCTTCTTCTTCTTCTTCTTCTTCTTCTTCTTCTTCTCCTCCTCCTCCTCCTCCTCCTCCTCCTCCTCCTCCTCCTCCTCCTCCTCCTCCTCCTCCTCCTCCTTGTTTTTTAAAGATTCATTTATTTATGCGGATGTCTTGTCTGCAGTTCATCTGCACACCAGAAGAAGACAGAAATTCATGGGACTACAATTACATAGCTGGTTGTGAGCCTCTGTGTGGTTGTTAGGATTTGAACTCAGGATCTCTGGAAGAGCAGCCAGTGCTCTTAATCACTGAGCCATCTCTCCAGGCCTGTTTACATAATTTTGAATGTTATGTTATAATCAACTTTTCAGGCAAAGCACCCCATCTCCCCATCACTGCCTATGGTGTCCCCTGCAAAGGCAGCGGGTGAATGTTGGGGTCCATTCCTCCACAAGACACCTCCCCCGAGACACTTAGGTTGATAGCAGAGTCCCCTCTGTCAGACATAGTCAAATCTAGTCAGCCCACCTTACTGACACTGTGCTTCTTGGGAGCTGAGTCTGGTGCCAGGCAGTACTGAGCTCTAGATGAAAGTGCTCTCCTCTGACAGGCAGCTCGCGCTAAACCTTGACCTTTTTGAGCTTTGGGAGGTGGACAGGGGAGCAGAGGGTGGCCGGGAAGGAGGGGCCGTGTGGGTTACTGCTTCAAGGGTCACAGCCATCTGAATGGGTTTCTGGGACTCTGCTCTTGGGTTTGGTTTCAGAGGACCCATACTGCGGAATTCAGCTCCCGCTGGGCCCACCCCTTGCCGCTTGCGATGGGACTTTTATTTCCCAGCCTTCAAGAGGAGTACTGCAGCTTTCTTGCAAGCCACGGGACGGCTGCTCTAAGTGGACTTTATGGTTGTTGTATAAACCTTCATTTAAAATCGACTATAAAATGTTTCTGAACCTGCCAAACACGCATTAAAATATTTTGCTCCATTTATGCCTATGTGTAACATTTGGTTTCTAAAGAGCTTTAATCAGTGACTTCAAGTAGGAAGTTATCCATCTTTATTGCCGGTTGGTTCTCAGTGGTGGTCGGGGCAACAATCTTTTTATTGCTTCTGTGTTTAGTTGTTCTTTGACATGATAGAAGTCAGCTGCAGTTCAATGAGCTCACTATTTGTGCAACTTAATTGCCTGCTTCCTCCAGTACATACTCAGTTTTTCCTTTTATGAGCGGGGCTGTTGGAAAAATTAAGCTTAAGGATATAGCCATCCACTGTTAATTAACCTCCTTCCCAAACACATTAGTAAAATAGGTCAAATGGCTGCTGAGTGCTCAGGGTACTGTTACGGGGTCTTCCTGGGCTGAGGAGTGGATCCTGGGTTAAGTGAACAAACGCTGGGGCTTCGAGCATTCTCTGGAAGCAGGAACGGCACAGACTAACGCGAACGGCCCTCCCCTGCTGTACCACCGCCATCCCCTCTGGGTGGGACGCGGTGCTACTTAGCTTGTTTCTTTCTATAAGCACTCAAAGACCGTAAAATGCTTTCTTCCTTAGGTTATTGCCTGCTTTTAAAAACGGGGAGCCTAAACTCAGCCTTCTCCTTAGTGACTCGCCGCCGCTGCTGTCCTGGTTCATCATTCCTAGAATAATCTGAATAATGTGAGGTCTAGACGTGCTCAAGATGTACAGAAAACATTCTCAGGAAGGAAACCGATCTATCGAAGCAGATTCACGGAGCCTTCTTCTGATCCTCTGGGTGTCGAGTCATGGTCAGGTGGAAAATCATTTAAATTGCCAGAGGGAGGGTATGGTTGGAGCTTTCCCAAGTGGAGGGAAAGTATTTTGAGATTTATATGCACTTAGAAAGAAAGAAAGAAAGAAAGAAAGAAAGAAAGAAGGAAGGAAGGAAGGAAGGAAGGAAAGAGAAAGAAAGGAAGGAAGGAAGAAATGAAGGAAGAAACAAATAAGCAAAGCAAGAAGAAAGAAAGAAGAAAGACAGGATCTGAATGTGGTGACAGGTAAGAAAGTGCGAGGAACAAGTTTCCACTTTTAGACAGGCGGGCGGGCAGGCGGGCGGGCGAGCGCGCGCAAACGGAACTGAAAGGGAAATGTGAGAGAGACGATAGACGACGGCGGCGGATACGGCCATCTCTGCTACCTGTTTGAAATTTTGCAATTTAGTCTTTCTATGCCAGGAGATAAGAAAGGAAACCTAGCCTGCCCCCAAAGAAGCGTCATGCTGATAAGTACAGGCATTTTCTTTCAGAAATTACTAGTTATCATCTAAATCTTACAAACATGTTGGCAAACAATCTACACTTCTAAAATTGTCTTCCCGGATACGGTGACCGTCAGGTTGTGGTGGGTCAATGTCCTTCCAAGACCTTTTTGATTGCTAAAGTGGATACACTTCCACCTTATTCTTACAGTGACTACAGAGAGCGTTCTACAGCACTGCTTTTTTGTAGTTCGATGTCAGAATCCTAGAGACACAGAGTCAGTGTTGAACTGCTATCCTAATTTTTATACTTTCTAACTCAGGATAACGACCCTGTGCTTGTGTGGATCCTGGAGGCTTGCTGGAAGTTTCTTTTCCTCAGCAAGGCTTGCAGCAACGTGCTGGGTCATCCCCCGGAGCTGTGAATTCTAAGGGTTGCATATCGTCCCATCTTTTGCCTGACTGAGGCCTGAGATGCACATGGTGCGCTGTAGTAAACCTGGAGACTGGTGGGAAGGGTGGATGTCGGAGGACGGGCGCCTGTGTGTCCGAGCTGCTAAGCTTCGAGATCCAGGGCTGGAGAATGAACGGCACTCGGTGGAGAGGAGCCCACTATGCCTGAGTCCAGCAACTGACTTAATACTTTCTTTCTATCTAACCAAATATGCTGCAAAACATCATTACGTCAAGGTTGAAAAAACTTGTCAGGGAGAAGAGGAAGAGGAGGAGGAGGAATAGGAAGAGGAAGAAGAAGAGGAGGAGGAAGAGGAAAAGGAAGAGGAAGAAGAAGAAGAAGAAGAAGAAGAAGAAGAAGAAGAAGAAGAAGAAGAAGAAGAAGAAGTCCAAGCTGATGGGCGTGAAACAGCAAATTCTGGAAACTTCTAAGGCTTCTTGATGCTCTTTCCATGTATCCCCAGAGACCTGCTGATGGAACTTAGAAGCACCGTATTTCTTTCACATTCCTTATAAACTAGCTGCATCCAGGAAATCATGCCGGGTCATGCTGACTTCCAGGAATCGATGGTTCGCTTGGCTCTTGGATTCTTAGTCGGCTTGTTCTTCTGACTTTTCTAGTAAGTCAAGATGGACTTCAATAAAATCTGGAAAAGGAGCCCTAACAGCTCCATGAAATGCTTCCTATAACCAGCAGGTGGCACTGTGGATACTACAGTGGTGAAAACTGGGAGGTAGGCACCAAAGATGGGGTGGGGGGCTGGAAGGATTAGGTAATGCAGGTGAACCTAAGGAGCTTGAGGTTAAAGGGCCATCTTAGCTCTAAGACAGCTCCTGGGCTTGCAAAGCTCCTTCCCTCCCTCCCTCCCCTCTGTTCCCTCTCCTCCGTCTCCCTCCCCTTCTCTCCCCTTCCCTCCATCTCTCTCCTCCTTCTTTCTCATTTTCCCTGTCTCCCCCATTCTCCCTGTCTTCCCTCTCCTTCCCTCTCTCCTCCTCTTCCTCCTCCTTCCCCCATTTTCTTTCCACTGTCACAAACTGATGGCGGCCTAAACTCTCCGTACAGTGTCTACTGCTGCCTTGGGTTGAGAAGCAGACTTGGGAAGATGTAGTGAATTTAATATTAACATTCACTCACATTCTGAGACCACAGTGTGTAAATCTGAGGGTGGTGTGTAGAATAGGTTACATTCTGTGCTCATAAACCATTGCCCCACTAGGGACACGGGTGAGTTTGGCTTATTTAGTTATATCAAGGAGATTAGGTCATTTCCCTGACCTCTACTTGTCTCAGTACTCTCTCTGTCATGTGTGGCTTATTCTTTTAAAAATGTATTGAAAAGCCGGGCAGTGGTGGCGCACGCCTTTAATCCCAGCACTTGGGAGGCAGAGGCAGGCGGATTTCTGAGTTCAAGGCCAGCCTGGTCTACAGAGTGAGTTCCAGGACAGCCAGGGCTAAACAGAGAAACCCTGTCTCGAAAAAAAAACAAAACAAAACAAAAAAATGTATTGAAAAGAGAATTCTGTAAATCAATTTTTAGAAGACACCTCTTCTCTGAATAAATCCTCGTGCTTTTCCAAGTTCCAAAGGTAGTTGAATCGAACAGAGATGGCCACAACTATTTCCTCCAAGACACCAGTAGAGGCACAAGGCTTGTGGGGTTCTCTTCGGAGGAAGGAACTTGACAACTTTCTCTGTAGCTTAGACCAGAGGCAAAGGAAGGCCCCGAGGAGGACATGTAATTGCTCTCAATATGGCTTGCTTCATGGAGGACTCGCGGGAGCACGGCCCTTACCATCAGAAATCTGGCCTCCTCCTCGCGGGGACAAGCTTCTGCTTTCCACGGCTTGGTGGCTGCATTATCGTTCTCTGCCTGCTTGCAGCAGTGGGAAGCAACTGTTTCCCAGTAGAGTTGGAGCCCATCTTTCTAGGAAGTAGCAAAGGGGTTGAAGTCTAAAGGTGTCGGCGCCATCTTTCCAGGGGAATACTGAAGGGGTGTGGGTCCAGGGAGAATCGCTTCTGCAGTCAGCACTTGGTCTTTTTGTTACAGGAGAGCCAAGGAACTTCTGAGCCCTGGATGAAGAACTACAAAACTAGGTTTATAACGAGGAGACAGAAGTTGCTATCTAAACCTCAGGGACTTGGGAGCCAGTTTCTATAGTCTGAGACTCTCTCCAGTGTCCAGAATCTTTCAAGTTTCTGCTGGCCCTGTGTCATGGGGGCTGAGGCAGACAGGTAGCTGAGCTGCTGAGGGAGGGGCCGTGAATGGTCACTCCCCATGAATGGTCACTCCCCATGATTGGAAAGTTTGACCAACTGAGGGGACCTTGGAATGGAAACTGGTTTCTTCTCCATCCATAAATAGGGCTGCTTCTGACTTCCCTCAGCAGGCTTTGCTCCAGCTTCTTGGACACCTTGCCCTCCTTGAGCCCAAAGCCCGGGCAGCCCTTGAGCTGCAAAGAGGAGCAAAAGTTCCCTGTCACTTCCTCCTTTGCAGGTTATGTCTGCAGACACTGGCTCCCATACCCCATAATTACTTTTTCACATTTTTTAATATAGTAACACATGGTTGGGCTTGTGGTACGGGGACCAAGGGATACCTCCGGGCCACGAACGCTATAAATAACTCCAGGGATCATTTTATATGGTTAGGGAAGGAAGGAAACTACTTCATTCTTAAGAAATTGCTCCAAGAGGTAGGATTTGGTGACCAGTGACTTTTATTTTCAAGAGCCCCCTTGTCATTTCTATTTCTCTGTATAGCTCAGAGATCCTATCAGTGTCAATGCATTGGTCTGTCATGTTTTGGCTTAAAGTAGTTCTTGAGGGGATTTTATTACAGAGAGAGAGATGGAATTATTTGGGTTAAGCTGCAAACTCCTGTCTCCTGAGGGTGAGCTCCTGTGTGTGTAAGCCCTGGTGGGTACACGGGGCTGGCATGCGGTTGGATAACGACCCTCACTTGAGTCCACATGAGTAGACAGTAGCGCCTTATGCCACTGACCAACAAAACAAAAAGCAAGCAAGCAAGCAAACAAACAAAAAACAAAAAAATGGTACATCACCCAAGGCAGTCTGACCTTTGAGCTTCTTGGGAAGAACAACGGAGAATATTTCTTGTGTTTTATCAACTCTGGCATCAAGGAGATTTTCTTTCCATCCAACCTTTAGATGTATTTGAAAGCTTTTTGCTTAGGGATGTGGACTACAGCTGATTTCAGCTGCCTTTAATTCCTACTCTTCCTAAGTTCCCTTGGCATAATCTCTAGCATTCATATAATTTAATAATCAATGACTGAAGTGTTAGAAAAATAGCAACCCCCCCCCCAATATACATCCTACTGGAGTCTATGTGCTTTATTTAGTCCAACTCATGTTGGCACACACTTGCTGGTTTTTTCTTCTTAAGTTACCTTAGTTTACTTAAAATAAAACTAAAGGTAGAGAGAGGCATATGGGACTCAGTTTACTTTCTGCATCTTCCAGAGTCATCTTGAGACGAGGAACCATAAGAAGCAAACTCCCAGGGACACCTGGTGCTGTCCTCCAGATTTTGTTTATCAAGAGTCCTCAGTGTCGGTCATCTGACAGCACACATTCTGATGTAGTAAACTGACAGCCACAGTTTTAGGGAGAGGAACTAGGGCCGACAGCAGGGCAGACTATCTTTATCGCAGGATGTTGCAGCTCTGACCAAAGGGAAGGTTGGTAGTATTTCTTGCGCCCTGTCCCCTGAACCCTCACACCAGAGCCCCTTGGATAAGTGAGGTGGCAGCAGATTCCCAAGTTCTGGTTAGCCATATGTACTCCAAAGTCCCCAACGCAAAGCATTCCATTATAACGTTGGCCCTTTGCACACGATGTTTCCAGAAAATACCTGTACCTGTTTTCTGCCATGCTGCATTTTTTTGAGATGATTACACGCTTTTGCTCAGGAATGGCATGTCGCCAAAGCCCAGAGGTCTGCCTGCTGGAGTCTCAGTAGCGTTCATTATGAAGAAGTTTCTATTCCTACCCTGGAAGGAAAAAGCCACTCACAGATAAAGTGTATGATATGATTATGCTGCTTTAGATAACCACAAGTATTACTTCCGACATGATAAGAGATTGTATTCTGTCTCCATTATGCAGGGCTTGGCTCAGCCTTTTTAAGAAGTGGTGGCATTTTTTTTTTTTTTTGAAGGCCACTTGATCAGTTTGGAACCGGTGGGAGCGTGAAGGTTTATGAGATAAAAATCAATGCCGGTTTCAGCTACCGCAGCAATGGCAGAGATGGGAAGAGAGGGAGTGGGGTGGAGAGGGGGAAGGGTACACGGATGGGGTGGGAAGGGGGTTGAAATCTGGAGCAAAGGGCCCTTAGCAATTCTAGTAGTTGTCTGGAGACCTTTTGACTAAGCAGCATGCCTATCAAGATGTTGGGCGACTTTTCTTCCCCTGTGTAAACCTCATTAGGACTAAGCTCACAGAGAAAGGTAGAATGCGCTCAGCTCCTTGAAAGGATGTACTAATGAGACAAATTTAATTTGGGGAGGGGGTAGGGATTTTAAGACAGGGTTTCTCTGTGTAGTCCTGGCTGTCCTGGAACTTACTCTGTAGACCAGGCTGGCCTCAAACTCATAGAGGTCTACCTGCCTCTGCCTCCCAAGCACTGGGGTTAAAGAAGTGTGCTACCATGCCTGGCTGGATAGATTTACTTTTAAATAGAAGGGTTAGCCACCGCTACAAGATTTTTCTGGAGAAAATATAAACAGGGAGTTACAGGGCTGGTTAGAATTTCCCACATTAAGTTGTAGAACAGAAACTGAAGGGCCCTCATCACAGCATGGATGTTATTGTTTTACCATGAAGGCAGATAAAATGGAAAAATCAAACCTTAGGATACCATTCTAAAGATGTGGGCCTTTGTGACTATCCAAGAAAGAAGTGCTGGGAGACCTTCCTAACAGTACAAAACAAGGGGCTAATGGCTGAATTCTTTACTTCTGAAAAATAGAGGGGGAAAAATAAGAGTATATATTTAAGGTTTAAAATAAATCCAGGAGGCTGGAGAGATGGCTCAGTAGTTGAAAGCATTGTCTGCTCTTCCAGGGGACCTGGGTTCATTTCCCAGCATATACATGGCAGCTCACAGATGCCCATCCCTCCAGTACGAGGGGATCTAATGTTCTTTTCTGGTTTCTGTGAACGCCAGATACAGACACACATATAGACAAAACATTGGTACAGATAAAAAAATAAAATTTAAAGTTTTTAAAAAGTCCAAAAGCTAGGATAATATTTATATGTATGTGCCCACATATATGTGTTTGTCTATGTAAGAAAAACCTAAGCCCCAGTTAAAGCAAGACTGTCTGTCACCAGTTGTGCCTGAGGAACATCTGAGAGCTCAAAATAAGCCAGTGTGAAAAGCATCTGCCTCAGAGTAAAATATCATGGCTGCTGGATGCTTCGTGCGTCTTGAAACTGACAGATGATGCCAGGGAGGAGTGGACGGCCTAAGGAAGATAAAAGAGGTTTCGGTTTCTCTAATGTTCTCATCCCTGGTCCTAGGTCACTCACAGTTGTACTTCCCTAAGAAAATCCAAGTTCTGTATTCCAGAAGGTCTTAACAAAAAGCCTACCGCTCCCTTAACTGGCTATCCTCAATCTTCTTTCCTCCATAAGAGATGTAAAATGTCTGTGAACCTGTGTCTCTGCTAAGTAGAAATGTGACTACTCAAGTCATTGGCACAGTGCTTGGGAAAGGGCCAGGTATTAGGATTTAGTCTTTTAAAAATTAAAATATTCCCAGGCCAGGAAGATAATTTTGAGTCAATAAAGTGCTTTTTGCACATCATAAAGACTCAAGTTTGATCTCCAGAGCCCATGTAAAAGGTCCAGCATGGTAGCAGTGTGTGCTGGTGAAGTCAGCGCTAGGGAGGTGGATTCCTGGCGGCTCCCTGGCCGGTCGGGAGCCTAATCCGTGAGTTCCAGGCTAGCTAGTGTTTCAAAAACGATGACAGATAGCCTCTGAGGGGCCATACTCACTGTTCTTCTGGCCCCCACATATACGTGAACACACACACACACACACACACACACACACACACACGGAGAGAGACAGACAGACAGAGACAGAGAGACAGAGAGAAACAGAGAGACAGACAGAGACACCTAGATACTGAGAGAGGACACACACACACACACACACACACACACACACACACAAGGAGAGAGAGAGAGAGAGAGAGAGAGAGAGAGAGAGAGAGAGAGAGAGAGAGAGAATGAATCTAAAGGTATTCTGTGCTTTCCTTAAGCCTTATAGGATATAGGCTGCACAATTCAGACATTTCTGAGATTTCTAGTTCAGTTCATAGTTTCCAGAACAGAAGAGTGGCAAAGTCCCCAGTCAGGTGCTTAACCAATAAAAGCTGTCAGGAATCTCTGCCCACCTTTCTCTTGAGCCCAGAATTAAAGCTTGAGGGTCTGACCTGGAGCTAGGGCTCTGCCAGCAGCCTGTCTATCATATGCTGCGTTTGTCTAGGGGTTTATCAGACTCTCGGACGTTCCGGAACTGAGATATTAAACGCTCCTTGGCCCCGGGGAAGTGTGGGAAGTCCTCACGTCTCACCGGGCAGCTCTCGGGTTCCTCGTGAATTGGATTCATCTGTGTGTGTTTTCACACGGGGTGGTGGCGAATGCGACTCTTGTCACTTTCCTTCCCCTCTTTAAGCTCCATCTCCTAGAGCGTTCCTCAGTTGGACACAGAGAGTCCGTGTCTTTCTTGGGAGGGGTCTAAGCGCTCACCCCGCTCTGGGGTTACAGGGGATTCGCTGTGGGTGCTGGAGCTGCCTTCTGTTCAAAGAGCGGTGGGTCACATGATGACTTTCAAGCCCATATGGAGAGATGATGTGGATAAAAGTATTTAGCAAGAGATCAAAAACCAGGCTGCACTTCTAAATGGCGTGTCTTTTAGAGGGAGCACATTAGCCTCTCACCCAGATGTGCTTGTGGGGAACGGTGGATACGACGCGCAGGTGGCACGGCTATCTTGCCATTTATTGCCTGAGCCTCGGTGACGGCAGCCAGCTCTTCAGAAATCGGAAATGACTAACGATGTGGGGGAAATGATGAACCAGGATTAATAAAACTTGAAAAGGACCAGCCTTCTGTGTTTGATCCTCCTTAGGAAGCGAGGGCTGAGTCCTCGAGTCTTTTCCCTGAGGTGTCCATCTGGGGCCCCACTACTGGCGTGGCCGTAGTGAGGTCCAGGCAAGAGTCTGGAACAGTAAAGCAGATGGGCCGGAAGCACGGTGGGTACCATTCCCCGCCCCCCCCCCCAAAGCCCAGCCACTCCGCCCTCTCTGCAGTCCATCTGTGAAGAGACCACATCCAGGAGCCAGGGTACAGAGGAAAGATTTCATTTTCAAAGGTTGGAGTTTAATGCATGCTGAAGGAGAACATTCTGGAAAGACTCCATGACCCCAGTAACGCCCAAGATCTTTTGGTTAAGGACTGTTAATGGAGTCTGGCCTTTTTCTTTTAAACTCGGGAATCCACATGTCTCCCCCAGGTACTGTAGCCGTCTCAGTGTCTGCCCTTTAGGCCCCTTCTTCTTCACGGCATCTCTTCAGGCTCTTGTTTTACTGGGGAGGTGGGAGGAGATGCCACGGAAGCAACAGAAGTGTGCACAGGCTGGGTTTCTACGGGCAGGGCCATCGGTGAAGCTGCGGTGAGGTCTAGTGAAGAGAAAAACAAAGGCCAGAAGAGGAGACTCTAACTCTAGGTCTCTTTTGATAGTCTGGCGTCTGGGAGGCCCCTCTGAGTTGTCACTCTCACAATGACAGATCTGGACCAGGTGTCTGACAAGGTCACCTCCTGCTCTCATCGAAACACACAGCTGTGACATTTCTTGAATCAACCTCGATTCCCTTGAATTAAAATACCCGTTCTGTTGAGAAAGCAGTTCTGGCTGCTCCCGATAGGTAGCACCATGGACTGGCTTATCTCAGGGGCAGAGCTCCTGAAGGTAACAAGTTTGCTCTTGCTACGGTCAGGTTGGTGGGAACCTCAGCAAGTACGCCACGGGCCTCGAGCGTCAAAGGTGCTCTCAGGCGTGCCCACGGGGCCAATGGGGCCGCAGAAGAGCCAGACTCAACCTTGAACCAGAGGGTCTTTGTGGCTCAGCCCGTCTCCGGGTTACCACACCAGCTCTTTGGCTTGACTGGCTCTAGGTTTGTGTGAGTGCTAATGTGTGTGTTAGGAGGCACGTGTGCGCGCTAGGAAGACGCTAGTGCACTGGTGTCTGCTGTGTGTGTGATTCACAGACCGTAGCCGGTTTGCAGGAGAGGGGGTGGGAGACTTTGGAAGAAAGGAATAATGGGAAGAAAGCAAATATTTCATGAGCTGCTCTCTAACTCGGTGAGTTCTTCTAACCTGCTCAAAGCCTTGGAGAATCCTTAACATCACCAGCCTCTAAGGAATATGCGCTGTGTGGTAGACAATCTGGTGGCGAGTGATTTAGACTTTCTACATCTC
Organism: Apodemus agrarius; assembly: GCA_964023405.1. Lineage (NCBI taxonomy): Eukaryota > Metazoa > Chordata > Mammalia > Rodentia > Muridae > Apodemus > Apodemus agrarius. The sequence goes on from OZ030013.1 coordinate 80,936,963, forward strand.
AGTTCCCCATGCTTATCATGGAGATTGTAAACCCCCGCCTTCTAGACTTGTGAGTACAGGCATGGCAAGGGTTAACTTAATTGAAATCAGGGAGGGCTCAGACAGTGCTTGGCATACAGTATGTGTTCAGTAAGTAGATGGTGTTTCGTCCACATTTTATGTCCAAGAGGGTGATTGTGTGCATCATGAACTTCTCCACTGGGAGGAGTTGAATTCGGCAGCCTGGCCCTGGAGTCTCCGCTCTCCTCTCCCTGCTCTAGACTGTCAGCGACATTAATGCCAGGTTTTATCAAATGAGTGCTCACAAGATCCTTCTCCGCTTGGGGACATGTGCTTTCTAATGACCCTGTCTTTTAGGAATATGGATTAATCTGTAATGCTTTACTCCATAATCGTTTCTCCTCGTGCGGTGCTTAGACCCGGGGCAGCCCTCCCTTGCCAGATCCTCCGGGCAGGTTAACGGAAAACAAGTGCCTTAAATGTCTTCTGGCCCCTGCGTCCCATTGGCACTCCTGACAGCTGGCTTCGTAAACAAATGGAAGCAAGCACTGTCCAGCGGGACTTCATGGGCATACAGTAGTTAAAATAAGGAATACAAACACGCGAGCATACATATTTTTCCTCCTACCTTTTTATCTTAGTTGTTCCATTACCAAATAAGAAAAATATTTTTAAAAACTGGTAAGGAGCCGACAAGATGGCTCAGTGAGCAAAGACGTTGGCCGCCCGAGTCAGATCCCTGGGATCCACACCAGGGAGGGGGCAAACCAACTCCTGCCAGCAGTAACTGTGACCTCCACTGGCGCGCTGTGTGGTATGTGCACCCCACTCACGGCTGTCTGTACCCACCCACCCACCCACGCATACCCATCAGAGTTTTAAAAACTTGCACAGGTTGAAAGACTGAATACTTGTGAAAACACAGTATCTCCTTTAACACGTCGAATTGCTTTTCCAATGGCCGAGCCATTTCATGAGCAAGGCAAAAGGCCAGTGCTATAAGCACATCCCCGAATGGAGGACCTCTGTCCTGAGAGAGCAGCCTATGAGCGGAGGAGGGGGGAGAGAGGGAATCTCAGAGCTTTCCTCTGAGATTCAGAGCTGTGGACCTGACTGGGGGAGGAAGGACTTGGCCTCTAGTCGCTCAGAGCAGGAGCGAGCGCAGGACCATCCTCACAGCTGAGGCAGGCCCCTTGTTTCTGCTGAAGGCTAAGGAGGTGTAAGTGCTGAACAGAGACCTGAAGCCCCAAGAAATCATTCTCAGAGAAAATACAGTGAGACAAGCCCCGAGGGCGGTGTTGAATGGTTGAGGCCACACTGCCTCATGGCTACCCACGAAACTCGGGCCTCTTCAGGCCCCCATAGCAGGGCTTTCTCCAGTGCGCATGTACCAAGAAATTGGATTCCTTCAGCAGCCTCTAATCTAGCTTTATTCACAGCTGGCCTCATACTGACCCAAGACCTGCTCTTTTCTTGGGTGCCTGCCCTCCTGCCCCTAGCTCCAGCGCTGGGAAGAACTTGAGGCCAGCCGAGGCTCTGCGGAACTGGACCTACAGAAACTCTTGACTGGTTCTCCGTAGAGCTCCCCTCTCCCTCTTCTGTTGTCTTTGGGCTGATGTCGAAGGAGCCAACAATCACACAGTCAAATGAACGTCTCCTGAGAGAACAATCCCCATTTGTTTCCCAGTTGGTACTTTGGGAGATTTAGCAGGATAATCTTGGATGTATGTCAGCAGCATGAACAGGAATTGTCTTAATCCTCAACAAGGCACAGATGAAATGGGGCCATGCCACTGTGAAAAACACACAAAGAATTTCTGTTCTTCCTTCAGAATTCCAGGTGGAGGAGTCTGTGCGATTTCTTATAGAGTTCTCTTTTGGTCCCAGTACCTGCTACAGAGATGAGGCTTCTAAGGGATTCAGCCCTGATCATACTACGACTATTCCTAAAGAGAATGTCTGCCCCACCCTCTGTCACATATGAGCCCCCTGAAATCTCAGATGGGGAAAAAATAGTTTATCACCTCCAGCCCTTCTAACATCCTGACTTGATAGGGCTTCAATTATTTTTACTCATCCGTTGACCATTTAACTACACTCACATAGGATTGTGGGATATCAAATGTTTCTACTTGTTTGCTGATTCTGATGTGTCGGTCAGAACTGGTTGTCTAGGATGCTGCTTTGACAAGAACTAATACCAGGACTGGGATTAATAAGAAGACCTCTGTAATCAGCTAGTAATATCTGCCAAGTCACCTAGATATCCGGGGCCATAACTGCCTATATATTTTTAGTTCTAATTAAATGCTTTTATTTTTGTAGTCAAGGAAACCAGTATCTGGAGAAGTGAAATGACTTTTGTAAGGTCATATCATAAAGGGAGGCAAACAAGCAAACACAAAGTCCCAAGTCTACTGTGACTTTCTGCACTAGCCTTTTGTATTACTACGGCAAAGCAGACACAGTAAGCTTAAAGGAGAAAAGGCTGGTTTAGTTCTTGGTTTCAGAAGTTTAGGTCCAAGACTTATTGGTTCTATTGCTTTGGGCCCCAGGCAAGGCTGGACATCAAGGTTGCAGGGACTTGTAGAGGAGGCTGCTTAGCTCATAGCACCTAGGAACCACGGTGCCTCAGGACCACAGTGCCATCCTCCCTGGGCATCTAACCTATGGGATGGTGCCCATCTTCAGTGTAGGACCTTCCACGTTAGTTACTCTTCTGTGTGTATTCTTTGATAGAACAGACAGGCTTGTACTTTTCTCATTTTTTATGTACATCTCAACCCAATCAGAATGATGACTAAGATTAACCATCACAGGGACTTTCAGAAGACTTTTCTGCTCTCACATGCTACTCTTGCTGCAAAGGAAGTAAAAGAATAAATAGACATTAAACCACTAGGAAAAATACTACAGGGAGAGAAACAGTAGACAGGGAACTTTAAAAATGTAGGAAAGGGCTAGAGAGACTATGATATAAGACACTAAGAAAGAGCTATAGAGACTGTGAGGTAATACAGTAGGGAAGGCCTAGAGATACTGTGAGGTAATACAGTAGGGAAGGGCTAGAGAGACTGTGAGGTAATACAGTAGGGAAGGGCTAGAGAGACTGTGAGGTAATACAGTAGGGAAGAGCTAGAGAGACTGTGAGGTAATACAGTCAGGAAGGGCTAGGGAGACTGTAAGGTAATACAGTCAGGAAGGGCTAGGGAGACTGTGAGGTAATACAGTCAGGAAGGGCTAGGGAGACTGTGAGGTAATACAGTCAGGAAGGGCTAGGGAGACTGTGAGGTAATACAGTAGGGAAGGGCTAGAGAGACTGCGAGATAATAGGGTAGGGAAGGCCTAGAGATACTGTGAGGTAATACAGTAGGGAAGGGCTAGAGAGACTGTGAGGTAATACAGTAGGGAAGAGCTAGAGAGACTGTGAGGTAATACAGTCAGGAAGGGCTAGGGAGACTGTGAGGTAATACAGTCAGGAAGGGCTAGGGAGACTGTGAGGTAATACAGTAGGGAAGGGCTAGAGAGACTGCGAGATAATAGGGTAGGGAAGGCCTAGAGATACTGTGAGGTAATACAGTAGGGAAGGGCTAGAGAGACTGTGAGGTAATACAGTAGGGAAGAGCTAGAGAGACTGTGAGGTAATACAGTCAGGAAGGGCTAGGGAGACTGTGAGGTAATACAGTCAGGAAGGGCTAGGGAGACTGTGAGGTAATACAGTAGGGAATGGCTAGAGAGACTATGAGGTAATACAGTAGGGAAGGGCTAGGGAGACTGTGAGGTAATACAGTAGGGAATGGCTAGAGAGACTATGAGGTAATACAGTAGGGAAAGACTAGAGAGACTGTGAGGTAATACAGTAAGGAAGGCCTAGGGAGACTGAGGTAATACAGTAAGAAAGAGCTAGAGAGACTGTGAGGTAGTAGGGTAGGGAAGAGCTAGAGAGACTGGGAGGTAATATAGTAGGGAAGAGCTAGGGAGACTGTGAGGTAACACGGTAGGGAAGAGCTAGGGAGACTGAGGTAATACAGTAGGGAAGGGCTAGAGAGTTTGTGATAGAACACCTTTGTTTCCCTTTTGCTCCTAGTTCCTGGTAATGAGCTTCAAAAACCCCTTGGAATTTCCTGAGTGGTCGGAGGGACTTTGTTGAGCTAATTGTCAACCCCTGGACAACTGCAGGATGGTGGCTGGTCCTCAGAAAGAGGAATGAGGTAAGAATGAGGCTGGAACCTTTTCCAGGCCTAATATCGTGGTGAGTTCAGCCTCATAGCTGTGTAGTGAGAGGCTCCTGAGGCTTCAGGTGGATGGCAGCTCAACAGATGCCCAGAAAGGGTTACAAAGGGGGGAGGGAGGGGAGTGGAAGAGGAGGAGAAAGGCGAGGAGGGGAGGAGAATATGCAAAGAAAAACAGCAAGGAGTTGGAGCAAAGAACAAAACATCAGAAACAGCTTCCCACCCCCTGAACCCAATCTTTACTATTGTCCCACCTCAAAAAGGGGGGGGGGGTTGGAGGGGGGAGAAAGAAAGGAAGGACCGAAGGAAGGAAGGTAAGAAGGAAGGACGTGAGAATAAGATGCATGAGAGTTACCTGGCCTTTAATAAGGTCTTCCATGTCTCTAGGACACAGTTTTCCTAACCAATTAGATGCCTCTCGGGCAGCTGTGCGAAGCAGTGTGTGCTGAGAACCCACTGGGTGACTGTGCTCTAGCAAGTGGGACGCTCCTGTCATGAAGAAATATTCTTGGAAGTTATAGTTTCTGAAATTAAAAAAAAAAGATAGAAATGTGTTGGCAGACAAAGTTAAGGAGATCTCAGAAAGCACTGACCAAAAAAATATAAAGAAGAGCAACACAGAACGGAAGAGAAAGGTGGAGTCTGACTTCAGCCTGCGGAAGGCAGAGCTCTCCGTGTGCAGTGGCTGCGTGGACAACTCCGCTGGTGAAGTGCTTTCTGTGCTATCCCGAAGACCTGAGTCGAATCCCAGAGCCCGCCCTGAAAATCATATGCATACAGGCAGCATTGAGTGGGCTGAGCAGGCTGTGTTTGTATATTTAGACATATATACATATATTCAATAATAGCAGTGAAGGGAAAAGAGACTATGATTTTCATGGCATTTTGGCAAATTTCTTTTGAAAAGTATGTCTACATGCATACATACAACTTATGCATTTGAACATGAGCATATCATGAACACATTTTGTTGTCATGTCCCTTTTACTTATTTTTCCCCTCTCCAGCCACAGGCTCTTCTCATTCACAACTATGACCTCACTATAAACCATAATAACATTGTTTACAAGCTCTATATTTCCTTCATGGCTTTACAATAAAATAATAATGTTCACACATACTCCCACATATGTATATTTATTCCTTCATAGTCTTAGCCATTAAAAAATAAACTACAAAGGCTGTGTGAGGTAATGCACACCTTTAGTTCAAGTACCTGGGAGTGAGAGGCAGGCAGATAGATCTCTGTGAGTTTGGGTCCAGCCTGGTATACAAAGAGACAATCAGGGCTATGTTGAGAGACCCTGCCTCAAAACAAAACAAAACAAAACAGAACAAAACAATATAACCTAACTAAAAACAAAAATCTGTGTTATCTACTTTTTGATGTTTTTGCTTCTTAGACAGCAATATACTGTGGAATTGCCTCCAAATCACCTGCTATGTGTTTCATTCATGATATTCACTGATGCCCAGCGTTGCCCACTAATGCTCAATGATGTCCACTGAGGTTCACTGACGACCACTGGTGTCCACTGATGCCCACTGATGCCCACTGATACCCACTGATGCCCACTGAGGTTCACTGATGACCACTAGTGTCCACTGATGTCCACTGATGCCCACTGATACCCACTGATGCCCACTGGTGTCCACTGATACCCACTGATGCCCACTGATATCCATTGATGCCCACTGATGCCCACTGAGGTCACTGATGTTCATGCATATCATATACTTCTTTAATTCTCACTAGCGGCACTCACTTGGCTTGTTTATTGGTTTTATTCACTATTGCTGCCTGCATCTACTGTGAACTGGGTTCCTGGAAATGGAAGCCGAGGGATGGATAGGGAAGGATGAGAAGAAACAGGGCCAAGACGATAGTTTACCGATCAAGGCTGAAGTTTAATGGAGCTCAGACAATTTAACAGTTTTGGGGGAGCCCCTCCTCCCAGAGTCCTGAGTGGCTTCTTTGGGTGTTGGTTCCACTGCTCAGGAAGCTGGGTGGGCCACCTGCTTAATTCAGGAATTCATACATCTGCAGGAACTTCACCTTCACGCTGAGCACTCCTCCCCAGGTGGGGCAGGATTGTGAATAGCACAGGAATCCCTGCTCAAAGGCTGGGAGAGGAGTTCACCTTGACCAATGTCAAGTTCCTGCCATGTGGCCAGACACCCCAATATGGCTCTGTACAATTTACTACCTAAGTATAACAGTCATCCTCATGTATCTATCTCATGCAACTACTTTTGATAGACACAAAGTTATGTCATATTTTCACTCAAACCAATGCAATGAAATTTCACCTCATTGAAAATATAGAGCTGTGAAAGAACTGACAGGAACCCCAAGCCTTTGAGCTTGTATAGTCATGTTATTTCAGTCACAGGCTCAAGGAGGACAGGTTTATACTGGTTTAGCCTCAATAATCAGAGGAATACAAGTATTCTTTTTGGCTTGGTGAACAGATTTTGCCAGAATTCTTCACCACAAAGACTTAAACATTTATTTCCATCTCTTTCGTCTGTGTATATTCACCTTTAGGATAACATTGTCCCACTGTTAAAGTCTCTCTTCTAAGGGGCAAAATGTCTTCCCATTGCTACTTTCATTCCATCACTCAGCTACTGGATATGAAGGTTTTATGACATTTGTTGGCAATTGATGTGACTTGATCCTGACACATCTCCTATAGGCTCATGATTTGAATGCACAGGTCCCACCTTTCAGTGCCATTTTGAAAGCTATAAACCCTTTAGGAAGGCAGGTGTGTGGGGGGTGGCAGTAGGCCACTAGGGGTGGGTCTTAGAGGTCATGATCATCCCTGCACTCTCTGCTTCCTGGCATGAGGTCAGGTGAGAGGACTCTGCCACATCCTTCCTGTGCATGAACTCCAACATGCCACCCAAACCCCAGATGTGTTAAAGGTCCCCTGCAATCCTAAACCAGTATAAACCTGTCCTCCTTGAGCCAGTGGCTAAAATAACATGACTATCTAAGCTCAAAGGCTTGGGATTGGGGCTGGTGAGATGGCTCAGTGGTTAAGAACACCGACTGCTCTCCTGAAGGTCCTGAGTTCAAATCCCAGCAACCACATGGTGGCTCACAACCATCCGTAACGAGATCTGACGCCCTCTTCTGGTGTGCCTGAACACAGCTACAGTATACTTACATATAATAATAAATAAATCTTAAAAAAAAGAAAAAGAAAAGGCTTGGGATTTCCATCAGTTCACTCACAGCTCTATATTTTCAATGAGGTGAAATTTCATTGCATTGGTTTGAGTGAAAGTATGACATTGAGATGCTGGTGGCTTAGTGGCCATCCTGTTTCCTTGGTAACAGTTTAGATGCACTTGAGTAGGAGGTCTTCCACCCACTGGCAGGAATGGAGGCTGCTCTGCGACCACCACTGCCTCTACATAACCTTAACACTTTCCCGACACCAACCACCCTCATGTCAGCCAGGCATAAGGCTCATGAGCAAATCCGACATTAAGGCAGACGCCCACCCAAGGAGCAGACGGCTGCGTTCACCTTCTTAGGCACTCTCCCTGCAGTTTCCTTCATGACAAGCATGTGGAGAGGCAACCTTGGAGGCCAAGGAACAAGCTACCTCACCAGGTCCATGCAGCAACTGCCAGGCTAGACCCTCTCATTTTCTACGTTCTGCAGATTGAGGGAGGATCAACTGGAGTCTGAGACTCCCTTTTCCAAGCACTGGATTTCGGAGTAAACTAAGAAGCAGGAGCCTGGCCCTGCTGTAGGCAGCTCTTCTTAAGCCAAACCTGTGGCTTTGCTTGCTTTGAGGGCACATCCGAAGGCTGTAATGACAACTCTAGCCCACAAGATGTTCTATGCAATATATCCAGATACCAGCAGGAGGCCCTTTATAAGGTTCATGGGAGAGATGCATTTTAATTGTATTGATCTTTCTAGATCGTGTCTGGTGTAAAAAGCTGCTGAGAAAAAAATGGCAGTTTGATCGGGATTCTACATTTCTCACAAAGGCAGATCGTCATTTGAGAAATAATAATAGCAACATGAAAGCAGCCGTTATTATCCGTGAGCCATGCTTCGGATTTATGACATGCGCCCTCATTGGATTCTCTTACATCAAGTTTGTGGTCGAGGCAAATAAAGAAGAGATTATTACAAACTTCAACAATAGAAAAATCACACTGGGCCAATTTAAGCAACTTATCTAAGGGGCTGGAGATAGTATGCAACGGAATCAAGAGCCCACCATCTGTCTCCCAGTCCAGGGTTCTTTCAATCCTTGGAATCTGAACTCAAAGGCAACCCCTCGGAGAAACATAACTGACTTAGAACACCATTTTGGGAATGAGATACTCTCCTGATGGGATTAACGCACCCTGGTTCAGTGGTGCCATGCGATGCCCTGCCATGCTGAGTGTCTTCTAGTGTCCTCTCTAAACTTACCTCTTGTCACCCTTTATTCCAGCCTGAGTCATGAGAAGCTGACATTTCTGGGTTGACTCAGTCCTTTCACACTCCAGCTTGCTCTGGAGTTCTTCCACGGGAGCCCCCGGAGGACCCAGGATGAGGGGGCAGGGAGTGTAGGTATTTATTCTCACTCCCTCTGTAGAAAGCCCTACTTGCCAGAGTCAGGCAAATGAAATGAAGGTTGGAATTAAATACACTGCTTCTGGGATTTTGCTGTGGTCCTTACGCTAAGTCTTCCTTGCTGCACAGGCTAAATGCTGATATTCATAGCAGTCTCAGAAGCTACAAGTGGAAGGCAAGAGGGCCTTGCCCACGTGGGACTCTGAAGAGCTATGTCAAAGATCACCCTCGCGGGGTACCCTGTCAGTCATGTTGTACTGACTAAGAAATGAGCTGCCGAAGTGGAGATCCTGACAACGGTAGATGCTTTTTATGTGTTTGAGAGCGTCTCTGCATAGCTCCTCATGCATCGGTAGGCATTTTGAAGCTGGGCCCCTGCTTCTTCTATTCTGTGGGACTGCTGAGTCTCACTGAAGAACAGTGCTCAAGCTTCCCAAAATGCACAGTAGTTAGTAGGCCGAAACGTGGGGTTTTCTGTGTTTGATTTCTAGGCTAGTCCAACTTCCCTGTTGCCTAAGAAGCTACCACAAACTAGTAGCTCCATATAAAAAAAGACAACAACAACCCCCCACCCCAACCTCTTACTATCATAGCTCCTGCAGATCAAAGGGCTAGATTAGCTTAGTACAGGTCTCTGCTTAAGGTCTCACAAGGATAAAGTCTGCTCTGTTACCTACAGACTTTATAGCCAAGGTCCTTGCTTTCTTCTCAGCAACTGCAGCTGTCTTTGCCACTCAATCCTCTCACAAAATCCCCTACTGCTCAACTGGATAAATTCCTCTTGCCTCAGGCCTCGTGTTCTCAACCCTCCTCTGGAGGACTCGGCTGATGAGATGGGTTCCGTTCTTCCTCATCTCCCCTCTAGCCAATTTAAAGTCAACTCTGTGGCCATCAGAGTGACATTCTGTCTTGTTCGCTGGATCCTGTTAGTTTGAAGCAAGTCACAGTTCCAAAGGCCCTAGCACAAGGGTTATGAGCTCTTGGGAGACAGCTTAGAATCCCACCCACCATATGCAGATAGCTTGTTTGAGTGATGGGTGCTGCTGTCTTTGTTGATCACTTGGAGTTTTAGTGGAGGTGAGTGGGAGAGGAGCTGGTGGATTCCAGGCTCTTTGGATTGGGGAGCCATACATCTTTATGATATTACAAAAGAACCCATGACTGCCTGTATAGATATGGCTGTGGGTAATATGAGGGGAGCTTAATGCAAATGCTAGAAAAAAAATGAAAAGAAATTAGCAATTCTCGTTAATCAGGCTTCCTGCTCTTTGAAAGCTTGCCATATCTCTTGGGGAAAGTGTTTAATTTTAAGAGAGACCACTGTCCTAATGTAGACTACTAAATGTATGCTCTTGTTTGCATGGCCCATCGGTTTTGTCTTAAGGTTCATAAGGTGTGCATGTATGTGCATGTGAGTTGTGTGTGTGTGTGTGTGTGTGTGTGTGTGTGTGTGTAGGGTTGGCTGAGTGGGAATTGTAGCTGGCAGCAAATTCCCTTCTCTGTTCCACCAAATACTCGAAAGTGAGTGACAGATGGAAAGGGATGGGCCGAGATGCCGTAGAGATTCCTCAGGAAACTCAACGCGCAGCTGAGGAAAACACCAGGGACTGACTATGTCACCCCTGCTCCTCACCTCTAGCTATTCCTTTCTACAGGATTCAGCCTTTTATATTCCAAGATTACCTCCAGATGGTCCGCAGGGTCCTCTCTCAGCCACTTCCTGGTCCATTTCTTTTCTTACCTGGGGAGAGGTACCACAGAGATCAATGCCAGAGGGCACTGCTGCCAACGCTGACCCACAAGGCACACTCCAGGCCACTGGAAGCATCTGCTTCACAAATGTCAGACTGGGGGACATCACCAGATGTTAGTGTTGAAATACCATTTAGAAGACAAACATTGACTCCGAGGGCCAAGGGTCACCTAAACAACGAGCCAGACTGGCAATGAGGCTCAAAGTGAAGGCACAGAAACTAGACTCAGATGGCCGCGACTCTGTCTCGCGCACAGTTCAAGAGACTTCCCGAGTCAGTCGTGACTTGTATTCTAAGTGTCTTAGGAGGGAGGGATTTTTAGGTAAATGGCTTTCTCTCATTTCTGGGTTCGGAAGAATGAGGGCTTTTTGCGTTAATTTTAATTAATTAATTAGCTAATTAATTAATTTGGCCTTTTTGCTTTACCATGCTGCCAGCTCTATCTTCTGTGGAGGGCATGAGTTTGTAGACAAGTTATATTCCACCCCACCTCCACCCCCACCCCCCACCCCCCCACCCCGCAACATGGCTCATTCTTCTTTATTCTGCCTTAAAACACACATCCTCTCAGGCATTCGAGGCAATGTTTTTAAAAATAACCCAAACCATCATGGACCATGTATCTAGTTAGCTGCAGCTGGGGGAGGGGTTAGAGCGACACCGAGGCTATGGGAGAACAAGCGAAGAAGGGACACGTCTCCTCTGCTTCAACCAGACAAGATGCAGCGAGGGAGGGACCAAGCTGAGAATTAGAAGACTTTATTTTTTTATATTGCCAATTATGTTATTATATTAGCAAAGGAAAAAATTAAACTATTCTAGCTTAAGTAGTACGTCTTGGCCCAGGGCAGGAGTCTTGTAAGAGAGATGACCATGGACTTGACAGGTTTGTCAACGAAGTAGATGACTTTCTGGAGATCGTGAAATTTCAATCTTTTCTGTATTTTTCCACTCAAGGAAAGGCTGAAGGATCGAACCGTGGTTTAACTTCCCGGGCACATTGCAACAAGCCAGTGGAAGAGCTAAGACCAAACATCTTTTTTGAGTTTGACTGACTCGTCTGAAGAAACGAACAGAGCTGCTCTGTTTTGGGTTGTAGAGGCTGAGGTTGACTGACCACTGGGCCTCAGCCAGTTTTAAGGAGGATTTGTGGATATTGTTGGAGGCCTGAGCACTGTGCTATGGAGCCGGTCCCTGTGGGGAATCAAATAAGCAAGGCCCTCCCAGTCACTGCCTCAATATGGCTTCACAAATGAGAGTCATCCTCCCTGTAGCGCAGCTCTAAGCTGAAGAAAGTTTACTTGTGGAGTATTTTCTATTCCCCTGTGAAATCCTCATATACCTTGACTCTTCATGGGAAACGGCCCCTCTTCTACTGTCAGACTACATATTTTAGGTGGCTTTGACTATTCTTCATGCTCCAAGGTTAGGCACCTTCGTGATTTGAACAAGATTGTTCCCCACAGTCTCCCTTATTTGAATACCTACTCTGGGTTGGTGGTATTTAGGAGGTATGGGGACGGTAGAGGAAAAATGTCACTCACAGAGTATGGGTTTTTAGAGCTGAAATCCTCTCGCCACTGCAAGTTTGTGCTTGCTGTTTAAGGTGTAGCTTTCGGCTTCCTGATCCCGGTCCCATGCCTACCACATGCTGCCGCGCTACCCCTACCATATGAACGCAAACCCTCTGGGACTGTAGGACGCTTTCTTCTGCCAGTTACCTTGGCCCTGGGCTTTTATCACAGCAATAGAAAAGTAACAAATACAAGAACCCAGGAAATCACATTGGACTGTACTAATCATTGGCTCCGGGGTGGGCTCAGTCAGAGTAAGGAAGACACAGATCTCACAAACAGCAGAAGAAAAGTTCTTTCTGTTAAGGGTGTTAGAGGTTAGCCTGGGGGTTCTGACATCTATTTTGCTACTATGAGGATGTAGTCGGTAAAGGGAAGTCGAGGCGAAGCCAAGCGCGAAGACTTGTTGAGCACCTGGAGTCAGGCACGCCTGGGGCGGGAAGACCCTCAGACTTTTCCTTTAATGTGCTGATAAGTGGCCCATACAATGCGTACAGCAGATTCTGCTATTCTCATTCACAGTATAGACCATGGAGCTTTGGGTAACATATGTCTAAACAGAGACCATAAAAGAAAAAAAAAAAAAAAAAAAAAAGAAGCATCGTGTACTCTTTTCCAGGTTTTCAGACATATTAATCAATTTTGCTTTTTAAGGAAACTCTTTATTTCTCTTCATAAAGCTAAACCTAAGTTCTCTGGTATGACCCCGTGTGAAGTTCTCGCCCTTGGGAGGGGGTCTTTCTCCTGACGTTGACCTTCCTGCTGGAGATTTCTTGCTCATCCCCGGCTTCCATTGCACATAAAAAGCTCTTCTCTTAACAAACACATGTCTGCATTCTGCAAGGCTGGCAGTTGGGGGAGAATCTCCCTGTTGGAGGGCTCAGCTGGACCCCAGGCCTCAATGCCTGGTCCCCTGATGTTTGTCTTTCATTGATATCATTAAAAGAGTCAGCATGTTTCCTCAGAGGCTTATGTTGAGCAGATGAAGGGAACGGGCCGCCCCACCTCCTGCTTCCTCTGACCCACCTCCTCCTTGCCCAGCCTTGTATATACAGTGGCACAGTCTCTTGTTCTCCTCTCACCATAGAGAAGCCAGTGGACAGAGCCGGCAGCTGGCACCACAGCACACTCCCATGATGCATTGCTTCTCTTTCTCCTCCGTTCACTCGTTGGCCACTCTTTTTAACTCCTGATTGAAGTCCATGTGCTTAGCTTGATCTGGAGAATATGAAAGACTATAGAGTTGAATCCCCTCCCCTCAAATTGGAAGCATCTTCCAACATCATTGCGATTTTCTTATGGAGTCCCTGAGTATAGCATTGCTGCACGACAGACTAATTGCAACAGGTTCTGGGTGAGATGCCTTCCCCGTGGAAGGTGAATGTAAATCGTATGTGATACTACCCACTTCAGAACAACTGGTTGTAGCAGGACAGACTCTTCTGGAAATTCTAACATTGGGGTCACAGCAGTAGAGGCTTGTCCCAAGAAGTTGTACTTCTATTTTGAAGTTGCATTTTTTTTATGGGCCTAGTTCTGTGCTCTTGGAAGAGGCTCAGAAGGTGCACAGCTGGACCCAGCTCTCTGATTTTTCAGGACACAAATTGCTGACATGGTGGGAAGCTTGTTCCGAGCTCATTTAGGACCATACAGATTCTTGCTTTTATTCCGTAATTGTATTTCAATACTTAGTTGACATAAACTAAACTAACAATGATTTTTTTTCTTCCTTGTGAACCCAATATCAGGCAGTTCCATTTCACAGGGTACCAGCAGGCAGGGACCCTGCCACAGCCAAATGATTCAGAATGGCCTTATTCTCACGGGTGGGGGTGGGAGTAGGGTGGGGGCTGAGGGGGGTGGGGGGGGCAGTTCCAAACGATCTCCAACTGGACGCTCAAGTGGAGCCTGTAAGTGGAGGTTCTTAAGTTTCTTACGTCTCCACAGCAGCCTCTCCACCTGGCTTCCAGGGCTTCCTTTTAATGTGGTGGCTGGTGGCAAAAAGATACATTTTATGTGAATAAGACTCATTGTGTCATCAAACATTATCTGACCAACCCTGGAGTTATTATGAGAGAACAGGATATGAAGGTATAACTCTTTGAAGATACATCATAGAAACATCAAATTTCAGTCTGTCACTCTCTTCTTGTGTTTCTAGGTAAACAGTATGATAATTATGGTGTGGTGATCCAAAGACATAAATAATATGAAAGGGCATCTGGATGTAGTATTGTATACCTGTAATATCAGGCACTCAGGAAGCAAGGGCAGGAGGATTACAGTCTTACTTGGGGCACATAGCAAGATCCAGGATGTCCTGGGTAATTTGGTGAGACCCTGTCTCAAAGATTATTTCTAAAATGAGAGGTTTCTTGGGATTTCAGCTCAGTGCTAGAAGACTTCCAGTGCTAGAAGACTTCTCGAGTAGCATATTCAAAGCCTAAAATTTAATCTCCAATTCAGGAAGGAGAGGCAGAGGGGGAAGGAAGAGAGGAGAGAGGAGAAAGGAGAGAGGAAAAAGAGGGGGGGGGAGAGAGAGAGAGAGAGAGAGAGAGAGAGAGAGAGAGAGAATTTGTTACATGCCTATTGCCTGAGACCTTTGCTGTCTGTTGTATCCTGTTTATTCCTTGACTATATCTGAAATGAATTATCGAGAATTGGAGGGAATTGGAGGGAACACCTGTGATCCAGATCTTGAGGCTGGAAAATGGAAGTGTCCAACCTGGATTTTGGCCATGAAAAGCTTAGGCCCAGGCAAGGTAGTCCACACCTTTAATCCCAGGAGACTGAGGCAAGGAGATCTCTGAGTTCAAGGTCACTCTGGGACAAAGCAAGTCTCAGATCCAGGTGTGGTAGCACACACCTTTAATCTGGGCCACACCTTCTGCTGGATTTCTACGTAGGGACATGGGAAGAAGGAAGACTCGCTCTCTCCACTGCATGCCTTTACTTGCCAGCACATCTGTAGGAACCCATTTCTACAGAAGACCAGTTCAAACCACTAGCCTTGTTGGACTTACAAACCACTAGATTTTCGGACTTCCCATCCATAGCTGCCCATTGTTGGGTTGGTTAGACTACAGGCTGTAAGTCATCACAATAAATTCCCTTAATATATAGAGACATTCCATAAGTTCTGTGACTTTAGAGAACCCGGACGAATACATAGGGTGCCTTTGTTAGGGTTTCATTGCTGTGAAGAGACACAATGACCACAGCAACTCTTATAAAGGAAAACATGTCATTGGAGCTGGCTTTTAGTTCAGAAGTTTAGCTCATTGAAATCATGGCAGGAAGCATGCTAGTGTGCTTGCAGATATGGCGCTGGATAGGCAGCTGAGAGTCTGGATGGTCAGGTAGCAGGAAGAGAGGGATACTAGACCTGGCTTTAGCTGTGAACCATCAAAGTCCACCTTTCTCCCACAGTTCCTCCAACAAGGCCACACCTCCAATAATACGACTCCCTATGAGTCTACGCGGGCTATTTTCATCAAACTGCCACACAGAGGTTGTCTGCCAACTGATCACATTACTACTAAATTATACTAGATAATTTAATTTCAGTTTTTTTTTTAAGCCAGGCAGTGGTGGTGCACGCCTTTAATCCAAGCACTTAGGAGGCAGAGGCAGACAGATTTCTGAGTTCGAGGCCAGCATGGTCTAGAGAGTGAGTACCAGGACAGCCAGGGCTACAACAGAGAAACCCTGTTTCGACAAACAAAAAACAAAAAACAAACAAACAAAAAAAAATCAGGTTTTTTTTCTGTTTTCTATTTCTTCCCTAGGATTTGGCAACTCAGGGTAAGTTTGTGAATCTATAATTCTTGGTATGAATGAACAAGTTTTTTCCATGTGGGTCACATAAATTAAGAAACGCAGATGAAAGAAAACATTTATTCAACACACATCCCCCCCAGTCTCTGTGTTGTGCCTTATACTTTTCCAGATTTTTTTTCTTTCTGTTCTTACTCATAGCAACACTAGAACATGCTCACTATAACCATAAATCCTGGTAGTTAACTGAGAAGTTACTGAGAGCAAGATGAATCATGACTGACGCTCAAACAGGTTACCTATGTGAGACACTAGGCTCATCACATGGGAATGACATGTGCGTAAGAAAGGGATTTCAACAACTGCTGTATGATAAGTCCCGATGTACCTGGGAGCCTGTGAAGAACGAGCAGGACTCCAAAGTTTATTCCGAATGGCAATATTAGCATGGGTGATAGGAGACAGAACAGCCTTGGCTAGAAAGAGCAGGGAGGCTGAGTTGACTGGGCAAAATGAAGACAACTCTTAAAGATGAGATCAGATTAAAGCATATGCTGGTCCTTGGTATCTTCCAGCTCAGTCAACTGAGGAGTCAACTATCCATGCATTGAAAATACTTGGAAAAGAAGAGGTGTCTGTACTGGACATGTACGCTTTTAAGAAAAAAAAAATCACTGTCCCCTAAGTAACAGTATAATTACAATTTAAATCACTTTTGCATTTTATTAGATATTATAAGTAGTATGGAGATGATTAACTCTGTGGGAAGATATTATAGGTTGTACAAATACTGTAACATTCTATTAAAAGATTTGAGCAATAATGGATATGAGGGGTATAAAAGACTTTGTTACCAACAGTTGATTATTTAAACACTTTTCTTTCAGCTACTGGAGCTGGAGCTGTGAGCTATAGGCAAGAGCTGTGAGAACATTGTGAAAGACCAAGAAAGTCTCCAAAGGGAATAAAGACTACATTGGGAAGGACTCTTATCCCCAGCGGTCACATGTTCTTAACCTTAGCAGTTGCTTATCAGAGGACTTCATAGCTACCACACAACTAATATGTAGGAAGTCAGTCAATCAAACACAAGCAGACTTGAAAACTGTCACCTCCTGGTTTGCCTTTCCAATGGCTAGTGTGCAGGGAGCACTAATTGCTACTCTGTAACTCATCAAGCAGGTCTCAGTTGGTATACAGATCACATGTGTAAAGTTGTGCTGAAAGATGTTGATTGTTTTCTAAGAGACTTAGAAATTAATGCCAAGTATGAGACAACATATCTGTTTTATGTGACATTGCTTGAGGATTTCTGTGTCACACCCAACAGCATGCGTATCCCCAAATCCTAGAGCCAGGGTCCTTGGGTGTTCAAAGACATTGCTGTATTTAGGGGTAAACCTATCATCATGGCTGTGAACCCAAGACAATAAAGAACTTGTCTGAATCTGATAGCTGGTTAAAGCGTTTGTCTCCATGTTTGTTTTTTTCACAAGGCTAAGTTCTCTGTCAGTGGTATCTACTGGTGGTGGATAGGAGCTGCTGGTGGTAGAAGATTGATATTTATCCTTTCTGTTGTAGTTCTGGAACCTTCTCAGTAACTGGTTATTTGAGAAATGTTTTCAGATTTGTTTCCCTTTTCCTTTCCTCATGGCCTTATGATCCAATCAGACTGTACTGTTCTATTGCTGTGAGGAGATACTATAGCCAAGGCAACTCATAAAAGAAAGCTTGTAATTGGGATTTGCTTACAGTTTCAGAGGCTTAGTCCATTATCATCATGCCAGGGAGAGTGGTGGGAAGGCAGGCGTGATGCTAGAGAGTAGCCAGGAACTACATCCTGATCTTTAGGCCAAGAGAAAGACTGGACTTGGCATGGGCTTTTGAACTCTCAAAGCCTACCTCCAAACCAGCAAGGCCATACCTCCTAATCCTTTCTAAACAGTGCCACTCATGGTGACTAAGCATTCAAATATATGCTCCTATGAAATCCATTCTTATTCGGACCACCATGTATATGTACGTGTTTTAAATCACCAAGTCCACAAGGATTATTTAAACAATGAGGTCTCCACAAATTCACCTTCTGTCATCTCCCATCTCTAAGTTGGAGACCATCTTTCCTGTAGGAGTTCTTTTATACCCATCTACTTGTGCCTAACATCGTCACGTTTGTTTTGGAACTAGTAATTACTTATCCATCTTTAATTCTAATTTAATAGCAAAATACTTGTTCAAACCAATTTTCTCACTTCTTGGTAAAGTATTTACATCTTGTAGGGCTTCAGTTAGCACTGAGCACAGATTATTGGGAGAACAGGTGGAGGAACACGCACATAAACTGCAACGGGCTTTTGTTGTGCCCTGGGTTCCTTCTCAACTCTGGACTGTTATGCTGCCTGAACTGTGGAAATGTGAAAGGCATACTACTATTAAATAAGTGATGTTTTTTATTCCTGTTTGAAGCTTTGGTCCACATCTCAGAGCGAATACAGATGACATAGAAACCTTCTCCCAACTCTTCTCCACTGATGTCAATGGCAGCAGGCTAAAAGCAGTCTTCTTCTGCTTTCTCACTCTAATTGTGGCCCCTTAGAGTTCTCCTCCATCTCTCTCCCCCAAGCATCAGGCAACCTTAGGCTCTATCTTAGTAAACATCAGCCAGAGTAAAGGAAATAGAAGTAATTTCCATAACGAGAATGCCTCTTTGTTGTTTTAAGAACGACCATAGAGATTTCTTGATATCACTGGACACATGTATTGATCTATATTGTGTGATTATTTTTAATTACTGTGATAAATATATATATATACATATATATTTATACTTTTTATTACACTTTTTAAGAATGTTGATCTATATATACATATATGTATATATGCATATACACACTATACATATCTCTCTGTATATATTATATATGTGTGTGTATTACACACATATATATGTATATGTACACACACACACACACACACACACACACACACACATATATATATATCCCTTAGCAACTCCTTTGAATGGTCAGGCTGCCTTCTGCCCAGTCTCAGCCTGTCTTCAGGGCAAAAGCTGTTATCTGTTTCATTATGCACTGGACATATGGAAAGACTGTGGTGCCCGAAGCTTTATAGCTCAAGGAGACTTCAAGCCAAATTTGTTTCTGGGGCATTCATGTGTAGATCCTATATATGTGGTCCATATTGAGTAAGCTGTTTACAATTTCTTTGTGTAAAGCATATGGTAGCCAGTTGTCTTTGCCTCTTTCAGTTGGAAAGACACATGGTAACTAGCTCTCTGGGTTTCCAGATGTATGTTAACTGAGGCTGAACCAGCAGTGTCCAGGCGCTCTTTTATATAGGCAGCTCCAGAGTGTCCTGCCTGTGGCCAGAATTTTTGGTTTGTTTTTGCTTTTCTCTGTTTAGATTAAACCATTAACCTGTAAGTTATTTATTACTAACAACGTTTTTTTAAACTCTCCCATTTCTTGTATAATGAATTTGGCAAAACAGCGTATTAAAACTATTATTAAGGAAACTTTGTGGCAGGACATTAAAAAGAGTAATTCAACAAGGAAGCTTAGTAACTGAGAAATTTGTTCATTTGCTTAAAAAATGAATGAAGGGCCAATTAGCTGTAAACTTAATTATCTCAGGAAATATTACCAGATGCTAATTAGAGGCCTTCAACAGCAAGTTGGCTCTTCCAAAGCTGGTAGCCAAGGGGTTAGTTGATCAGACGCTGGCAAAGACAATCAGTTAGTGACTCAATCGTCCAATGGCTGGGGTCCAGGTAGCCTTCTAAACCCACCAAACACTTCTTCACTCCACTGATAAATCTACACTTTCAAAAAAGATCTTCAAAGACTCTGATTGAAAATGAAGCCTTGGTAAATGTTTAAGAGATAAAGCAAATGGTCATTTATGTTTCAAATGTAATCAAGTAAGGGTATGCACTTACAAACTTATATGGCTACTTCACTTATTGATTCCACCATATAAAAGGGGTATAAATCATGATGTATGTATATGTGTATATGTACTCAACGAGCACAGATGTGAGTTTAATATAAATAACAATGTGAAGTCATGGGAGTTGTCAAAACCTACTATTTTATTATTCCCTTTTGGAAAAAAATGAGTGAATCTATTGACAAATAAATGAATTAGAAGATCATAAGATAGCTGGGCAGTGGTGGTGCATGCCTTTAATCCCCAGCACTTGGGAGGCAGAGGCAGGCGGATTTTTGAGTTTGAGGCCAGCCTGGTCTACAGAGTGAGTTCCAGGACATCCAGGCCTATACAGAAAAACCCTGTCTTGAAACATCAAAAGAATAATGATAATAATAATAATAATAAGAAGATCATAAAACTTAGATTCTCCTAGGTCTGCATCTCTTAATACATGAGGATTTACTTTTCTGCCAACTACACCTAGAAATAATACAATCCTTCTGCACAGCACTGGTGAAAAGGTTGGTTTTTTAAGGCCTGAGCTGGCCTGGCTTCTCTTCATTGATCTGATCATATGGAACACCAGGGTTGTATGGCATAAAAGAGAGAGGGGTGAATGGGATTTACTCTTGGACAGGATTACCTGCACAACAGCCATGCAAGGAAAGAGAACCTGCTGGTGGAGACAGGTGACTCTGCAGTATTTACTTAGGAGCCTGTTACTATAGGCTTACATCATTTCCAGGCGACAGAAGTAAAAACTGGACTGCTTTCTGGCTAACTGTTCTGTCTACCTAGCTAACAGGCTGGCCTATCTGTTTGACAGCATTTGCTTCATTGCCCTTTTACCTGTGGTTGTAAACCACCTCCCTTCATTTTCCCTGGTTGACTGCACTAGATACTCGGGCAGGCATCCTATTGTTTGAACAGACCAAATGTTTCTTCCAAGCTCAGGGCCCTGGAACTTGCAGTGTCCTTGCTGGGAACAGTGTGTTCTGGATCTCCAGGAAGCTTGAAGCTTCTTCTCTCCAGCACCCCTACCTTCATCTCCACATTCCCTCTGCACCCTACCCATTGGAATTAGCCATCTCTCTGTCCTCCACCAGTCTCTGCTACTCACTCTATTTTTTCTCTTTGGTTTTGCACACTGACTTGCTTATCTCTTGTATAACACATTTACTGGCTGTTGTTACCAGCCAGAGATGCTCGTGTGTGTGTCCCTTCTGCATCCAAAGTTCGAACACAACAAATGGTACACAGTAGTAGCTCTTGGTATCACTGTGGACGGGACTTTATGTTCATCTCCAGCTCACAGAGTTCGTCCCTTTCCCAGCCAAACCTCCTCCTTGAAGCTGGAGGTTGGCTGTTTTGCAGTCTGAATTAAAGTTGAGGATGGCTGCCAAGAGGGTGGGAAAGAGGTAAAGAAGAAAAACACACGATTATAAAGGGCTTAGTTAGTCCTACCTTCCTGGCTGCCTTCAGCCAGATGTTTGTGGAATAGAAATCGTTTTATTTATCCCCAAGCTGCTTGGTCTTCCTTTTGTCATGAGAAGGCCTTTGTGTTGAGAAGGGGCTGAAACACTCTGTGCTTACTCCAGTGTAGACATCTGTTCGTCAAACGCACATCTCTCCACAGACTTCAAATGACTACTTTCTTCTCATACAAACGGAAATAAGCTGACTCTGAGGAGGCCGAGGAGAATTTCCCACCCCATCGGATGTCCTTAAAAGGGAAGCCCAGGACATGTGCACATAATGTGCAAACAACTGTTGCCCCAAAAAAGAATTATTAACATGCCCCAACTTTGATAAAAATAAAAACAGAATCATTTCCATTGATACAAACTATTTGTTTTTCAACCAGGATATCCATAAACTTCAGTTATGAAATTAATGACAGACATACACGTGTTCTATCTGGCTTCCACATGCATGCACAGGATTTGGCCCTTGGTGGTGCCTGGTTTAAAACTGCCTTTTTGTAAGCCTGGGGCAGTTTAGGAGTGATAACTTGTGCTGTGTATCTGTCTTTTGTTTTGTAAAGCCCTCCCTGAGTTACAGAACTCATTCTACCTGCACCTCTGGCCTCCTTTTTCATTCACTCATCTTTTATCTGCGCCTGAATAGTTTATTTTCTTGGTGACATTAACACTAAGCTCATGAAACATCTTCTGTTTTTTAATGAGAAGGGTTTTCTTCTCTTCAGATCATATTTTTATCATTAGTAATATTTCCTGAACATCTGCATAGTGGAAGAATACATTCTGTTCCTTGGAGTTTTTTTTAACTTGTTTTTTTTTTTTTTAGACGTTTGTATATGAAAACTGTATTTATGTTACTTCTGAGGCACTCTCTTCCCTCTCCAAATCCTCCCATGTCCCCAATAACTACCCTTTCTCTGATTCATAACCTCTTCTAATGCCTGTGTGCCTGTGAGTATGTGTGTGTGAGTGTGTGTGTGTGTGTGTGTGTGTGTGTGTGTATGTATCCACCTGCCTAGAGTTGCTCTTTTGGACAGGTGTTTAGGGCTGACCACCTACCTAACTAACTTACCTGACTAACCTACCAGGCTGACTTGTCCTTGGAGAAAACCATTTTTCTTTCTCAGAATCTTTTGATTGCCTGTGCCTCTTCATCTAGAGGTGGGACCCTGTGAGATCTTCCTAATCTTCAATGTCATGTCAAATGGTATTAGATTTAGAAGATCCCATCTATCAGCAGGCTACAATGTTTCTGCCTCCTCTCCTACAATGTTCTCTGAGTCTTTAGGTGTAGTGCATTATAGATGTATCAAATAAGGCTGGGTTACTTGCTTTCTGCATTTTGACAAATTGTTGAGCTCTGTAGTTGCTGCAAAAATGAAGCTTCCTTGATGAGGTGTGAGAGTTACACTTATTTGTATCTTTGACTGAGGAGTTGAGATCATTAATATTTAATGTTATTATCCAAAGGAGTGTTTTGATTGCTGTCATTTTTTTCTGCTTGTGTTCTTAATCTTATTCTGCTTCTGAGGCACTCTCTTCCCTCTCCAAATCCTCCAAATTCAGTAATTATATCTTTTTTTTTTCCTTTCTTTGGCTTCTTGGCTATACTCATTTCTCTTTAGTTCTAAGTATTGCTTCTAATAGTCTCTCTAGGACTGATTTGGTGAAGATGAGTAATTTTAGTTTGTTTATATCATGAAAAGTCTTTCTCCTGCAACTATGCTAGATAGTTTTGCTGGGTATAATAGCCCAGATTCACATCTTTGATCTTTTAGAAGTTGAAGTACATTGCTCTAGGCTCTTGTGGCTGTTAAAGTTTCCATTGAGAAATCAGCTGTTATTCTGATGGATTTTCCTTTAGACATAACTTGTGGCTTCTCTTGTGGAGCTTTCAATGTCCTTTTTATTGTTCTGTGTGTGTGTGTGTGTGTGTGTGTGTGTGTGTGTGTGTATATATATATATATATATATATATATATTGGTTTTTTGAGACAGGGTTTCTCTGTATAGCCCTGGCTGTCTTGGAACTCACTCGGTAGACCAGGCTGGCCTCGAACTCAGAAATCCGCCTGCCTCTGCCTCCCAAGTGCTGGGATTATGTTCTGTATATTTGGTGTCTTAACTATGATACACAATGGTAAGAATTTTTCTGGTCATGTCTACTTGGCATTTTGTGTGTTTCTCATGTCTGTATGGAGACATCTTTCCTTAATTTGGGGAGGCTTTCTTTTGTAATCCTCTTGAAGATCTGGTCTATGCCATTGGCCTGGTATTATTCTCTTTTTGTGCCTATAACTCAGATTTGTGGCACTCACAGGTAGTACCTCATGGTTTCTCCATGTCCCTTTTAGGTGGTTTTACACATTAATCTTTTTCTTTCATTGACTGGCCCAATTGTTCTACTTTATCTTTGAGTCCCCTACTTGATCAGTTTTACTGGTAGAGTTTTCCTTGAATTTTCTAACTGGGTCTTTGGATTTTTCATTTCTAACTCCATTTCAACTTGTTTTCTTCAGTATTTCTATCTTCTTGTTGATTTCTGTTTCAAATCCTGCATTGTCTTTGCTATTTCAGCCAGCCATTCATTCATGTTTTCTAGTACTTCAATTAGGAGTTTATTTATGCTCCTACTTTTTAAAACTCATTTTCATTCATTCAGGTGTTTGCTTGTGTCCTCTTTAAATTTCTTCAATTATTTGATTATGTTGATAATTTTTCTTTTAAATTCTGTGTTCTGAATTTCATCAAGGTAATTCCCACTGGAGAATTTTGTTTTCTAAGATGGGTATCCTTTGAGGTGGGTGGGTCTTCCATGTCTTTTGTGGATTTGCCATAGGATCTAGGTGTGTGTATTCCATTCACTGACTATGTCTGATATAAAATTATAGCTTTCTGTGTTGAGTGGAAGTTTGGTTCTAGTTTTGTTCTCGCTTGAGCCTGTTGATTTCAGATTAGGTAGGAGAGTGAACAACCTTCAGATGCCCAGTGTTCATTATTGATTGGAGAGACTGGGATGATTCCAATTCACTGGTAAATGATGTAATGTGGAGATCTTAAGGGGATATATGAGATTGCTTGGGTGAAATCTAAGAAAGTCCTCTTGTGTGGCTTCCAGCTGGGCTATAAAAGGGCATCATGGAGCAAGGGACAAGGCAGAACCCAAATGTGGCTTCTGGCTGGTCCTGGTCCTGGAGAACACCACAGATTAGGCTCAACTGAGTCAGACTCAGCAAGAAAGCATGTAGATATAGATCACAGCTGGGCCTGAGCCAAGAACACTGATAGATGTGACTCCCTTCTGTGCCTGGAGGGGTGGCACTGGGTGAGGAAAGATGGTGTAGGTATGTTTGCGAATCTGAGCTGGGCCTGGGCCTTGAGGTAGGAGGCATGGGGGGAGAGCACTGAGCCTGACTCACTGAGACAGCTCACAGATGTGTTTCCTACATGGTCCTGCAGAGGCTTCATGGGTCCCCTTTGGATTCTTTTTATGTTAGAAGAAAACTTGCATTTCTCTTGAGAATAAAAGGGAATAGTTTTAAGTATACTTTTATGAACCAAGTTAAATAGGGCTTCTGATGAGGATTCAGTTAAGAGAAGATAAACTGGGAGATGTCCCAAAGGCATCAGACTTCTTCTTTCATGTAGGAACCATGGAAAGGCAGCTCTTTTCTGGATTAATCACTTTCTTACTGCTATGATAAAACACATGGAAGAAGCAGCTTAAAGGAGGATTTATTTTGTACATGGCTTGAGGGGATATAGTCCATCCTGGTAGAGAAAGTATGTTGGTAGAAGATTGTTCATAGCTAGGTGAATCAGGAAGCAAAGAGAGAACTAGAAGCCTCGAGGCCATTACCCCAGTGACACACTTCCTCCAGCTAAGCCCCACCCCTTCTCAGAGGTTTCAAAACTTAGCAAAAAGGCACTACCAGCTGGGAACAAAATATTCATTTTATATTCTAACTATTGCACATAAAGAGAACTAGGTACCTCTTACCCAAGCAATGCAATTGAGAAGATCTGTATCTCCATTTAACTTACTGTGGGGATATATAAATGAGGAGAAAATTATATAGGAATTTATACCATCGAGGGTAAAAGGTTATTGTCCAGAATTTAGGAAATCACCCAGAACTATGTATGAGTGTGTGATAATCCCCAACTCCCCAGAATTTATGCGCAAAATTTGTTGTTGTTGTTGTTTTGCAGTTAGTTTTCATTGGTAGTTGGAGTAGTGTTCAATACTTTTTGTTTGGTTTTCAAAAAAGATATAAGATCCCAAAAAGGCACGCTAATGTTTCCCAAGCTTGTTTCACCATGAAGTTTCAATGAACTCTGTGACATCACAAAGTCCTTACAGAGCAGTTTGGGAATACTGTGTATAAAAACATCTCTGTGGACAATTTAAAATAACATTAACTTTTAAATGCTTATTAACCTATTAAATATATTATGCAACTGAGAAACCTATTTTGCTACCATTTTGACAGTAAAGCCTTGTGTCTTCAGAATTACCGGTGAAAGTTCCACAGGCACATTTGGTTCATGGAGTGAACCAACCATGAACCAAAGTTCCAACCATGTTGAACTACAATATGCTGCCTAAGGTCCTTGCCTCTTGCTGCTAAAAGCTCATCCTGAGAGCCCATCATCTAAAGAATCTGTTGTCTGTGCTCTGTATGAGACTTGACTGATGCTATGCTCTGGACCTTAAATGTTCTTTAAAGGCCATGCACTAAAGATTTGGTCACTAGCCTGTGGCACTATGCAGAGGGGACAGAGACCTCAAGAGGTGGAATCTAGTTAGAGAAAGTCAGATCATTTAGGCTTCTGCCTTGGAAAAGAATATCAGGACCCAGGCCAGTTTCCTCCCTTTCCCTCTTCTTTCTGAAGGTCCTAAATTGAGCACTTCTATTCCACAAGATATACCCCAGTGCCATTGTCTGCCTTTTCAGGAGCCTCCAGTAATGGAGCCAGGGCCTTGGTTGAGACTTGAGACCTCTGAAAAGGAACTAAAGCCCCTCTTCCTCTAAGTTGATCAGCTCGGGTATTTAGCATAACAGAAAGCCTATTAACATGACCCTTCAGGAAAGTTGTAGAATGCTAGGAATGGAGGACAAACTCAATCTTAACCCATGTCTAAATACAAGCCATCTAATTACCCGCTTGGTGGACACTTGCATTCAGTTTCCACAACAGTGAGACCACCAGAGTAATCACACCCTCTCCACTACCCTGTCCTGATTCTACCCACAATAGCCCAGCACTCCATGATAGAGAGGGAGTAGCAGCAAGGGCGGGTCTAGAAGTATGTCCTGTTCCAGCTCCTTTCACTCTTCCTGGTGGCTCAGGGTCCCTCACGCCCTTGGCTCTGATGTTTGGTGTGTCCTTTATTGAATCTCAGACAAGGGACTCTGGCCATCCAGACCTCATTGCCAAGATAGATGAGGCATTTCATTGGAAAGGGTGCATCCTCAGACTTCTTTTCAGGAAATTTCACACAGGGATGCTTTCCATCCGATGTCTGTGGTCATGCCCCCACATGTTCTCTAAGGAGCCCACCCATCTGCAGCTGTTATGGCAATGCCTAACCCTGCCACCACTGCTGAGGTGGGGTAGAGACCTGGCTTCAGCTGGGCCAACTGGAATGTCTTTTTTGGTGGTGGGATTTATATTTTGTTGGTCCTACCCACTCTGTTGGGAACTGTAGAGGCATCCAAATGCATGGAGATGCTGAAAAAAAAAATGCTTAAAAACAGTAAAAGAAAGATGAGTCATGTGGGTGGGAAGACTTCCTAATCACATTTCTGATGAGGTCTCATTAGGTGTTCAGGTCCCCGAGTTTGCTCCTGTCTGTCCATCTCTTCCCCTTTCTCTTCTCTCTTGAAACAAATAACGGTTTAGGGTATTTGATAGTTTAATTTTGTTTCATTTTTAAAATTTGTATGCATACATGTGTATGTGTACCATATGGAGGTCAGAGGATAACTTGTGGGAGTCCATTCTCTCCTACCGTGTGAGTTCTAGAGGCTGAACTTAGGTCATAGGCTTGGCTGCAAGTTCTTTGCCATCTCGCTGGCCCCAGCCTGGGACACTTGAAAATTTTCTCGATTTTGTGGAATTAATTTACAGGATAATCTTCCAAGGTGTTGTGGAATTAAAAAAAAATGTTTTTGTAGAAGTTTTAAACAGTAAGCATCTTTTGTCTACCTTGTAATGCCCCTTCTAGCTTCCAGAAGCTCCTCTTGAGCACTTAGTCCACACATTTTAATAAATAGTTATTGAATAGCCAAAACAATGAATAGAACAGCTGCCATCATTAAAGTCCAATCATTAGGCATGCAAGCAACTGACAGTTTGTTTTAGAGAAACGCTTTCTCAGTGTGTTGTAAAAAGAGACCACATGTAATCTGATCCTAGAGAAATGCACAGAATTCAGTCCTTTCCTGAGTTGGGCAACTAAAGCAGATACAGAGTTGATATAGGGACAAGCAGGCCTGATGCTTAAATGTGTGAGCCACTAAAAACAGCCACCACATTCCTGGATTGTTGTGCTCCTTGGCTCGGGATCCAGCATTCCTCAACCCCCAGAACACATCCCCACCATCAGCCAGAAGCCAGAGTCTCTGCAACCCTGGTATCATATCGTGTTGAATGTTTGAAACAGGGAGTGATTGCCCATTTATTTTCCTATATCTTTTTGGATGATTGTCATGGTGCGGAAAGTAGGCATCCCACTTCAGCAATCTCCATCTGAGAGCAAGAATTCAGTCCTGTCACCAAATCTCTTAAGAGGGCAATTCAGAAGGAAATGGGAGCTCCCTTGAAACTCATCACTTAGAGATGCTTTATCTGTAGAAAGTAGGAGGAAAATGCATCAGCCACAAACCTCCCTTGGAATGTGAAGAGGTTTGACCTCAGAGCTGTAGACAGAATGCCAGCTTGGAATCTGGGACTCTCAGAGCCTCCTTGTGAGCAGGACAGGATGAGTACTGATAGACAGTGTGTTTAGCATATGGTAGGATGCCAAAGAACATCTGGTCAACCTCGCTCCTCTTCTATTTCTGGGAATTAAGATCGAGAAGTATGCTTCAATTGAGCTCTCTATGGTGGTTGAACATCTATAGAGAGATGGGTCACATATTCAGACAATTAGACTAAGTAAGATAATTTTGCTGAAGGGAAACTGGTCATTTTCTACCTCCATTGATGCTTATACTTAGTTTCTGTAAGTTCAATCCCAGCAGAGTGAGCTGACCAAACAGTTGATTTAAGTGGTTCTTGTGAAATGATGTACTTTTTAATCTTTATAAAAATGTATTAATTTTGTGTATTCCTTTCACTTAAGGTTACTTGTGAATGAGAGATCAGGTCCACTTCCAGACTGTGGGTAGGAATGATTAAGAGCCTTGCCTTCAGAATCCTCAGACCCTGCTCAGTTCCTGCAGACATCCCCAACCTCTTACTCCATGAAGCCACTTTGCTTCTCTATCTACACTCTGGCCTCTACCATCAATGTCTTCCGATTATCTGTTTCATTAGCTATTCTTTAAAAAAAAATCTAAATTTAATCAATTCTAATGAGAAACTTTAGTCTAACTGATGTTTTTGTTTTGTTTTGTTTTTCTATTCAGTTATTTAAAATTGATGCATATCCAAAGTTCATCTGGCTTCTTAGGTCAAAGGCACATGATTCAAGAACCTAAAAGAAGGGTTATGCTGGAGCACAATAGGAATTTCCCTGAAAGTTAAAACAAACAAACAACATTCAAAACAATGAGCTCTTAGGGATACACAAAGAGGGGTGGAGTCGGAGGTAAAGGGGGCTGATTTCAAACCTGGTGTCCTGGTGGATGAGAAAGTTTTGTTCATTTTTGGTCAAAGTGCTAGGGTTGTCGCTTTGTGAATTTATTTTTTAATTTTTAATTTTTAAAAATTTTAAAAATTTAAAATTTTTATTTTTACTTACTTATTTACTTGCTTATTTACTTATTTTGTCACTGTCACGGAATCCCCAGGTGGACAAATATTCAAAATTCTTAGTTACCAAGGAAAAGTGAATCCAAACTAAATGAAAATTCCAACTCATCCTCATCAGAATAGTTAACATCAAGAAAACAAACTTGTTAGCAAGAAGACAGAGCATGGGGGTGAGAGGACAAACATTTATAGTCGCTGCTGGTAATGTGAATCAGTACAGTCGCCATGGGTGTCAGTGTGAAGGCTCTCAAACTGAAGAGAGGACTGCTGTAGAATCCTGCTCCAACGTGTGTGGAGATCTACCCCCAAACAATCAAAGCTAACGTGCAATAGAGATACCTGCACACCCATGCTTACTCAAGTGTAATTCACAATAGTCATGAAATCGCCTCGATTTGTAAAGAAAATGCAGTATATATCCTAAATGGAATAGGAGTCAGCCAGTAAGAAGAACAAAATCACGTTTTCTGTAAGAAAATGAATAGTATTGGAGATCACCATGCTTAGTAAAGTGTGGCAGATACAGAAGACAAGCTTCAGGTACTTTGTCTCTTAAGTGGAATCTGGTGAGAAACAGAAACTGATGCAGGAGGAGGACTAGTAAGAAGAGGAAAAGGGTGGGAAGGAGGGATTAGAGGTGAGAAGCAATGGGACCGGCAGGGGGTGGTGGTGGTGGTGGTGGTGGTGGTGTGTGTGGATGTGATCAGAGCACACACAGGCATGAGTGAATATGCCACAACAGATCAGTTTGTTTATGCGATTCATGCACACTAACACCACACGGGAAGCCATAAGTAATATCTCCAACATGGAGATCCCAAACTGAGACAATCTAAATTATAAGTGACTTCAGGAGTTGCCTGATGGCTTGTCTTTCTGTTCTTTGGAAAAAAAATATTCTGTGGGTTTTTTTTTTTTTTTTTTTGATTGTAAGTAAAAGTGAAAAAGAAAGTTATGCTTAAAATCCATAGAATTCCAGGTCCTGTGAAGGCACAGTGGATATTTATTCTACTTGGGAGTTCTGTCTCCAGAGCCGAATGCAATGTCTGTTCCATAGCACTGACTTATTTGTTAAATTCTTATTAGCATATATTACAAAAGATGTCTGAATCAGTATTCATAGCCCATAAGCGGTTCCAGATTAAAGATACCATCACAGAATTTTTATTGCTAGTTACTAGTAGCTATTTGGTCAGTTTCATCCTGTCTAGAGAATATGTGTGATATCTACAATGCAAATCCTTTAAAAACAAAATACAATACAACACAAAACAAAACAAAAAGCAGGAAAACCTTGTCGGCAGCTGGTTCGGACCTTTCCAAAGATTCCTTTTACTGAGAGACAGATGTCATCATTTCTTCTGAAGTGAGTGCTTCATCGCTAACACTTGTAAGCATCCATCCTTATTACAGTTTAGCCGTAGGAACAGACGTAGACTTGATACCATCACAAAGTGCATGGCGGATGTCCCTGCTGTCTGCCCTTCATGTGAACTTCTCATAGTCCACACCGAACTGTACTGGAGAAGATAATTCTATCTTTTAATCTCTAATGGAAAACAAACCTCCATTATTCAAGCACAAACATTATTTTAGCATGGTTTTAGGAGCAGACCTTTTTGGACAGTTCCTTGGAAACCTTTCAGGATGGTCCATGTTTTTAAATATATTTACCCAGTCACTGAGTGAATACGGGGCAAGGTATCAATGAGTGGGGGATGGGGTTGATCCTTGATTCTATTAGAAGTCAAGGAGCTTTTGAACACACACACACACACACACACACACACACACACACACACACACACACATATATATATATATATATATATATATATATATATATATATATATATATGACAAGGTGGCCGGGGACCCTTTCACATTTCAGGAATTTCTAATACTGAGACCAGCCACTTCTGTTAGTATTAGTACTGCTAAAGACCAAATAGTAATACTATCAATCAGCAGAAAGCTGGATGTGATCAGCAGAGCAGTTCCTAAAAGGAAAGTTGAATGAGAAATTAAAGTGTGATGGGGAGCCTCAAAGGAGCGGCAAAGCTGTGGCCAGTGCTTTTTTTTTGTTTTTCCACTCTTTCTCACAGGTGTGTTTATTAACATCACTGTGCGTGTGCCAGCCTACTTGCTGGAGGCGAGCGTTTGTGGAAAGCAATAACTTCCAGAGTACAACACACTAATCAAAGGGAGGACACCTTCCCCCACCCCCCACCCCAGTCCTCTGAATAGAGAACTGTGGTGCGAAAATAGTATCCAAAGGTCAGATTTTAAATCTTAAATAGAAAAGCAGAGCAGCTACAAACTGTGCAGGGTGCTCGCAGAGCAGCCGGCAGGCCATTTCCTCCCCCTGTTGCCCTAGGAAGGTTTGGCATTCCGGCTTCAGTTCACAGTCAGCATCAGATGCTGATGGTGGTGTTTGATAGTGGTGTTCAGCACTGATGGGCCATCAGAGACAAGACGGGAACCGTGGTCCTGTCGGTACATCTCCTGGAAGAGCTGTAGTCAGCCTAGTGCACTATGGGAAGAAGCCGGATGGAACACCATTAAGCTCTTGAGTCAAGGTCTACTCTTCCATGTCCATTGCTGTCAATTACCGAGAACTGACTATTAGAACATTCTCCCTCTGACTGTGTTTCTTTTGCACAGATATCAGATATCAGCCATGCCGGCTTTTTAGAAGTGAGACAGTTTTGTGTTGCTTTCTTGACCCTTCTGTTTTTTAAGAATCTTTTTTCTACTGTGAACTTACATTGGACTTGAATTAGGGGATGGGTCACATAGGGGTCTTTGATTTCTTATGAGTCTCTGGTTCTCTAAGCCCAGAACACAGAGCGTGACCTTTGCCCACAAAGCAACCCATCTCCCAAAGAGAAGGGGCTGGTTTGTTTAGAAAATGGCAACCAACTGTACAGTGATAGATACTCTTGAAGGACTGAAAATTTAGTACCTGGGAATTCCGTAGTTCTCTCTTTTTGTGCGAAACACAGCCCGATCCAAAACCAGTTTCACCTAAGTCACTGGATCTCAACCTGTGGGTTACAAGCCCTCAGGAGGCCATGTATCAGACATCCTGCGAATCAGGTATTTATTTTACAATTCATAACAGTGGCAAAATTATAGTCATGACATAGCAACAAAATAAATTTATGGTTGGAGGTCAGCTCAGTGTGAGGAACTGTATTAAAGAGTTGCAGCATTGGGAAGGGTGAGAGCCACTACCCTAGGTTGTCTCAGAACACTTTCATTTGGCTAAGAGTTGATAACCCAAGTTCTAATCCAGCTTCCTCTGCACGCATGGGCCTGGCAGGAATGGCAATCCCAAAGAACAGCTTTGGGAAATGGGTGCTTATCATATTCAGATTGTTTCTGGTTTTCACAGTTTCTTTGGTATTGCCAGTAACCCAGTCATGACTTGCTGGCTCCTGACGTGTCTACTTCACTGTAACAGGCTATCAACAGCTTCGATGGTCTCTGGATCCAAAGCAGAATGACATTTGTTCAAGATATTTAGAACTGGTGCCAAGGGTACAAGGGAGCATGGTTTATGGCCTCTGCTTGGCATTTATTTGTGCTCTGAACCTCAGAGCACCATTTCCTCCAGACGGTTTTGCATTTTTAATGAGAGAAATATTTCCAGCTACACAGTCTTGAGGAACTCCCTATGTCTAATGTTTGAACGTCAAAATCCTTTGAAACAAAGCAGGATTAACAATTTCTTTTTGCTTTGAACAACTTGTTCTTAAGTGGGTCCTCAGCTTGGTCATATCCAGGGACATTCCTTCGTTAACAGCCACTGGTGGTGTTTTCTGGGGGTCACAAAGCAACCCGAAGCACTATTGACGCTTACAAGTAAATGCAAGTACCAGCCCCACCCACTTCAAGAAATAGCATCACTTCTGGGTGTCTAGCCTGCATGTGGGTCTGAGCCAGAACTCTTGTAAAGTCCTAGAAGCCCCAGAATTGGCAGGGAGAAGACAAATAGTCTGGAATGCAAATAAAGATGGCTTCCTCCAATGCAGAACTTCACTCATACGTGAGTGGACAGGTTCCTCCTGCTCAGTAGAAGGATAGGATGGATGCTTTAGAAAGCCTATTGCGAATGAATTAGAATAAGCACAAGTAAAAAGCAAGTTAGCTTCCAAGATAAGAGCAGCAGTGATTGTTGTACCACACTAAGATAGAGAGGGTAAAATCCAGAGTGCATGCTGAGGGTCCTAACATTACCCCCCAAATCCCTGTATCTTCCAGAGTGTTGTTTTCCCTCACCCAGAGCCTCCCTTTGTTAGCAAACACAAGGCAAAGGTAAAGAGTTGAAGTGGAAGTGTTAGGCTTACCTTAAGCACTATTCACCTTTGGAAGAGAAAGCATTGATAGTGGGTATCTCAATTAGGGTTTCCATTGCAGTGAAGAGACACCATGACCAAGGCAACTCTTATAAAGGCAAATATTTAATTGGGGCTGGCTTACAGTTTCAGAGGTTTAGTCCATTATCATCATGGCAGGAAAGGTGGCGGCATGCAGGCATACATGGCACTGGAGACAGAGCTGAGAGTTTTATATCTTGATTCAAAAGCAATCAGGAGAGACTGGCATCCTCAGGCAGCCAGGGGGAAGCTCTTTTCTGCAATGGGTGGAGCCTGAGCATAGGAGAAGACCCCAAAGCCACCCCCACAGTGACTTGCTTCTTCCAACAAGGCCACACGTCCTAATAGTACTGTTCCCTATGGGCCAAGCGTATTCAAACCACCACAGTAGATGATGCTACATCTGTCACCATTACCCTGCCTGAAAGTCAATAAGTCACAAGTTGCTACCTATACCCAGGTCCTCATGAATATGCACAGGGTCAAGACTAGAGCTAGCAGCTCTGAAAAAACTCTCAGGTGACATGGCATCGCATGTGTTAGATCACATTGCCAGACCATTGTCTCAATTTAACTCATTAGCCCTGAGATCCAAAGAATTGGAGGCACATACGTTTGGCTAATCTTGAAAGAATTTGGATGCATCCTCATCCGTTTGTCTGCGTGTGGAAACTACTGTGAAAGAGGCAATCACATGGAAGGAAGCTTGAGGTAGTGGGATCCTCCAGGGAAGCAGGGAGGAGAGAGAATTTCTTGTTTAACTTTTTTTTTTTTTGCTTTGTGTATGCATAGGAAAGTTCTGTTTATTTCAGAAGAATCTACTCTTATGCTCTGGAATAATGTCTTTACTCCCGCTTGCATGAGATCTCAAGAATAATGATGTTAGGAAGTGGGAAGCAGCAGCAGTAAAGGAGTCTTCCAGATAGGCTATTGTGGCATGTCCTTTGACCCTTGAAAGAGCCCTTAGAATCTTGGCAATGCCCTTGAGACAATGGACTTTAACTCACAAAGCTACATTTAACAAAGCATCACAATGTGAACTTAAACCAACTCTGGTCTAAATGTCAGTGGGACTTCTCAACTCTCAGACTATGTAGTCTACATTTCCAGCCTTTCTGGCTATCACATTTGTCTTATTTATAGAACCATGAAATTATACCAAGCCATGCCCTGAAATCCCAGAATAGGGAGTAGTCCCCTAAAATTAAGTATTCTACCTTTGAAATAAGCTCCAAAGAGCTGCAGAACATCCACCCAGCATGAACGTCTGAAGTGGAGCCTGTAGAATTGTATCTTGTATTTTCTATAGGCAGTGTGAGGTGTTTGGTTTCACTGCTTGGGAAGACAGCATTTCAGAGATCATTGTGGGGTCTTATGCCTTTTAAGTGACATTTCTGACTCTTGCAACTAAGAACCCTGTGACCACAAGACCCTTGTGGATTAGAGGGATGTCAGAAAAGTCCCAGCCTCATCAAGGCCCCAACAAACAGAAGCCTAGAATCAAGAGAAAACACCACCAGCCCCGACTCTATCAACTCTCTTCCCATCTCTAGATACATCTAAATCATCATTCAAGGCCTTAGATATAACAAACTTGAAGAAGTAAGGGCCAGACCCTAGGAGAACCAGGGCCACCAAATCTTCCCTCTGTGAGCACATTCAGGGCAGATGTGCTATTTCTCTCCTGTGTCATCTTAGTTCTGTGAAACTAATAGTGAAGAGACATGTGGGGACCATTTTAAGCTCCCCTGTGTCCTTGGAAATCAAAATGAGTGTACATTCAAGGACATTCTGAAGACAGAATGTCTGGGAACAGCTTCAAAATAGATATTGGTAAAGTAGGAAAGTAAGTATGATTCTTCACTGTCACCTAACCTATCTCCTTAGAGTTCACTCTTTCCAAGATACCCCTTCTCTTACTGTCAGATGCCTAAAGCTGTGTTCTGGCTCTCCAGTGGGCCTCTGGGTTTCCTTAGAGTATAGAAGTTTCCAGTTCTCAGGATCCAGCTCTCAGGCACCCTCTGCATCAGCAATCCCATCCCATTGACTGAGGACCATGTGGTCCAAACTACAGCAAAGTTTGCTCGAAATGCTGACTAAGATCATGCCAAGGAGGAACCTCAGAACAATATGAAAATTTGAGGTGGTTCCAGAGAACATACTAGAAGGTGCTCCCTGTGAGGGGAATGATCTTGTCTGGGCAGTTCACTTCATAAACTAGTGCTTAGCTTGGTGCGTAGCAGACAGTAGATTCTCTGAAGATGGCTATAGACTAACTTAGTCTCTATACCCTTGACTACAAAAGTTCTTCTAGATTTGAACAAAATGGAAAGTCTCCTCTGGATATCAGTGGGTAAAGAGTTCTTGGGATGTTTAGGGATGCACAACACTTTGCAAAGGAAGCCTTAAATAGCTTCCCAGTGTGTTAGTGTAGTCCTTCCTTTGGCTCATAGCCAAGAGAGAGGCACAAGGAGAACAGAATATTATCAACCGTGAACAATTTTTTTGCTGTAAAAAATTGAGTCCCAAAGTCAGTTTCAGTACTAAAACCTTCAGCTTTAGCCAAAGATCTGTTGAAGAAGATAAATACTGGACCCCAGAACCAATCTACTGAATTAAAGACATTGGCTGAATTAAAGGCCTAATAAGGTGTTTCTTGAACCTTTGCATTAATTCCTGTACTCAGAAGCTTGAGAAATATTGCTGTAAAGCACATGGTTGGGGCAATTACTATGAAGTAGGGTAATAGTGATAATATATCAGTGTTAATTTCTCACTCCTCATGACTCCATTTGTAAAAGGTATACAATAAATTATCCAGGGTTGATGGGATAGTATGTGTGCAACATACTTTTAAATGGTAAAACTTGTAAGTTCTTTGTGATGCATATGTAGCTCTTTCGTATGCTTAAATGTATTTAAAGATAAAAATTTCAGCTAATGGTGATGGGGCTGTTTTAGATATATCAAAATGGGAGAGAAGTCGGACTTATATCCATTCGAACTGCTTTTATGCATGTCCAATGTAGTGCTAAACACAAAGCTATATATCCCATGTTGCATGGTTAAACCTGACATGGAAAATGGTTTGTTTTACCAAGAACCATCTTCGCTTATCTCTTAAACTGACCCACCCAAAGGTTGCAGACATTTTTTTCAAACCACGTTGGTGAATGTCACAACCTCTGAATCACATCAAAGCCAGCACAGTTTCCTTAGGGATTCTGTGTCCGTGGGAAAGCATCTCTGCTGAACATCACCGGCCCGCCATGTGTGAGAAAAGGTGACATAGGAAACTGAAACTCGGCGTTTTCCAGCTCCTCATTCTCAGTCACAGCTCTAATTCCCTCACTACAACCCATGTTCTTAATTTTCCTCAAGGAGATTCTCTATAAAACTTTCTGTCCCACACAACTAAGATACAGCAAGAACAAGATATAGCCTGAGACCAGCACATACAGTAGATTAGATTCAAGTCCTCAAGGCTTTATCTAGCAGGAAAAATCCTTTTAGCATTAGAGAGGAAGTGAGTCAGGCAGGGTCAACCTCGGCTAACTAACTTACATGACATGTAAACATGTGCAGCTGTTGGTTGTCTACTTTGAAGTCATTTTCAGTTTCTAAATAGCCAGTTCCATTTTCCTTAGGTGATGCTAACACACTTATATGGGAATATTTACGGATGGACAGGTCCTACCCAACTAACAAGTGTTTCTTCACCATCTATAATCTGGTAGAAGTAGTGAATCAGCTCTGTTGTGGAGGAAGAGGGCACATTTTCTTTAATGGAATTTATTTGAAGCCTCTGCCACTAATGGGAGCACACAGACCGAGCGTGTTCCACCACAATAACTTTCAAACTATTTGTGCTCAATTAAATGTTTATTTAAAATTTTCTTTTGGTTTCTACTGCTGTAAATGTATTGTTCATTTTTCACATACCAAAAGCACGGTTGTTTAGTCTCAAAGGCATTGCTCATTACAAAGTTAACAACTGTGACATATTAAAACCAACATTTAGGGAAGAAATTAGGTTTGGGAGGATGTGGCCAGATGTTCCCATAGTGTTTCACCAAAATGTCACTTAAATGCCAGCAAGATTTGAAAAGGAAATCCCCACACCCGAAAGTTTCTCTGGCCACTTAACTGACCCCAGAATACTTTGCTGTCAGAGCCTCATTAGGAAACCTGGTTGATTTTCATTTTTAATCATGGTTTTCTTGAGGGTCTGTGAAATCTTTTCAGTATCAATTTTCTTTTATAAACTTACTATGGCAATTGACAAAATTGTGGCAAAGTTACTGCCTTTGTGACCCTAGTTTTGACTGAAGTGGGCTTCTTACACCTGTCTTCTATGGTTGCCGTGACAACTAAGAAAAATAGAGTATGTCACAGTCCTATGTGATGATGACATGCCAAATAGTGTCATTATTATTACAGACAGTGCTATTTGTTCATTGGGATTTAATTCCCCCCAAAACAAAAACAAAAACAAACAAACAAACAAACAAAATCATTAAATGTTCTGGTGCTTTATGACTCAGAAGAAAAGCAATGCTACTTAAAGTTTTGATGAGATGTTGGTGTCTGACTGGGATTGTTAGTTCACACCAGGGAAAACCAAGCTTGTTTAAAGAAAAGCAGGAGATGAGGCCATTATTATTTTCAGGTAAATTGGGTGGCAATGAGGTAAGAATTCTTGGAGATGACCTTTAAATTCTAAAGAGGAACTAGAAAGGAGCCCGAAGTAAAGACAAAAAGAATAGAGACCTGGATCCCAAGTGGAGGAGCCTAGGTTTCTCTTCTGTGGGAAGTTTCTGGGTGTCAGGGGCTTGATAGAACAGAGGTTCTCACAATTTGATCCACATTCAACAATACACAGAGTCATAAAAGCATAGCAAAAGCTTGTACCACAGAGGTTTTTCAAGGAAAAAGGGGGTAAGCTCGATCCAAAAATATTATGCCGGGTGGAGACATTCCAAGCATGCCAGTCCATGCCTGTGCCAAAGGAGTGTGGGCACAGCACAGGAACAATGGCCAAGGCTGGGGAGATTAGGAACAGGGAAATTTTGAATAAAAATCTAAGTAGTGAAGAGTGTACACTAGCCCCCCCCCACACACACACACCGAAGTTTCCCTCTTTTGGGGTTTAAGTGTGGGTTCAATTATTTTTTTAGATTAATCAGCTATAAATGCCAAAATGTGGTGCTAAGTGATTAGAGCTGCATCTTGCAAAAGTACACACACACACACACACACACACACACACACTGAAACAGAAAAAGATACTGGGTTAATAGTTTGTTGATATTTCAATTCCAAACTCAAAATGACACTATTGTCTCTTTCCATTTTCCTGGCTTCCAGGTGGGATAAACCTCCATAAGGACAGTTTGTTATATTTAAAAAATAAATGCGAACAGCCTTTCCTATTAATCTCAAACCTTCTGAACATAGAGAAACATAGCCATTCCCTTCCTGTCCTGGGAACGAGTGTTGTCATGGTGGTTGTTTGGGCCCCAACCACACTTTTGATCCTTTGAAACATGAGAGGATTTTTGACTTTGAAAGCTTCCCAATGATTCCCAAGAACTCCATTGGCTCACAGCTGTGGGGATGGCTACATCTGCTTTGTGTTTATAGTCATCCATCTTCATTCTTTTTAGTAGATAAACTGAAAACAGGAGTAAACATGGCCCTCCCCCAAAAAGGATATTTTTGGAGGCTTTTTCAATAAGAATTTTAGTTAAATGCCTTTGGGGAGGGGGAAGAATACATCACTACCAATTTCACTAAGAACTAAGGCTTTGTTTTCTTTGACTGATAATGTATTTAACCAAAGAAGAACAATTCAGTTGCCTGGAGATCGGATGATTCAGTGTTTCTCCAAGGCGGGGTTCAGTGAACCTTAGTCACAGTTACCTGGAGAGTTCTGAAAATTTAGATTCCTGGGCCCTTCTCCAACCCTGTGACTCAGGAGCCTCAGGACCACACGAGGAAGCTGTGTGTTTGGTGAGTTCTGCAGGTGATTCCTATGCATCAGCATATGTAAGGAGACATGGTTCTCCAAATCAGCACTTAGTGCTTGATCTTGAGTGAGGTAAGCCACATCACCCACCTCCAAGTTTTGGGGAGGAGAGTCAGTGGGAGGGAGGACGGGAAGAATGTGAAAGCCAGAGGATGGAGAGGAGAGTCGTGAGATGCCGCCTTCTGGACATGACATGGATACTCACACGGTTACCTGCACAAGACCTGCTTAAGCCTAGGACCACTAGCTTCCCAACGTGGCTGAGGGGAGAGACTCATGAGGCCCTCAGTCCTCCCTAAGGAGACACGGCCAGTTAGTTAATAGTTGCTGGGAGTAGGGGAGATAATATGTTGATGTAGATAAAGTTGCCTTTGCTCAAGGAAAATAACCTCTCAGTCAAGGTCATGCGAGCAATTCTAATTAAATACAGTGGGGTGCCCACAGAGAGACATGGAAGTCGAAGGGCAATTTGTTGGGGAGACGAAGAGCTTCTGTGGCAGTGTGAGGGATACAAGATGTGGGGGGGACTATATATTTATATATACACATATATGTAATTGTTGAAGAATAAGTATAAATAACATAAAAATAGATAAAAGAAAAGAACAAACTAGCAAACCAAAGTGCCTTCTTTCAGGAGTCCTTCCAACTCTGATGAAAGGGTCAGGGCTGAGTTGTCCTGAGAGGTGGGAAGCCCAATGTAAACCGAGTGAAAGTGATTTTCCCTCTTCTCAATGTCTCTCGTTTCTTTGCCCGGTCCTGTAGCTTCCTTCCCACGGCACGGCATTTGGAACTGAGGGTCCACCCTGAGGCAGTGTTCTGTGGATTCTCTGCGCTGATGTTCGGCAGCTATGAATTACATCTTAATAAGAGCTCATACACACCGACAACACAGCTGCCTGACAGCTCTAGGATGTCAGGCAGATCTGTGTCTACTTCCCAGGGCATTGCTTCCTGGACTTTAACTGCATGGTAGAATCTCGTGGATTTAAAACTCCACCATCTCCAGACCAAAGTCATTAAACTTACAAGACAGGATCCAGGCCTCTGAGCTTCGTAAAGCTCCCTGGTGATTCCAATGTGCCATCAAGGCCAAGGCCTTCCTTCTGCCCTAGGGCATCTGGAGAGAGCACAGATTAGAACATCTGTAGGGATCATCAGTATTTTTCTCTGCAGATGGAACTCTTCATTTCCTATGGTTAGGGCTATATGCATGGCTTAGAAGGCATTTCTTATGAAAATGTGTTCCAGAGCGAGAATCTGAACTTATCTTTAGAGAGCTCAGCCACACCGTCGGGGCTTCAGCCCAGCTCACACTATGTGAACGAGCTGCTGCTGG
Source organism: Apodemus agrarius (assembly GCA_964023405.1). Taxonomy (NCBI): domain Eukaryota; kingdom Metazoa; phylum Chordata; class Mammalia; order Rodentia; family Muridae; genus Apodemus; species Apodemus agrarius. The sequence continues at coordinate 80,978,055 of OZ030013.1, forward strand.
TAGTTTAGCCTCCATCCATAGACAACTAGTGTGTTCCGCCCCTGCATGGTCTTGAAATGCACAGCACCAGCTCTTCCTTTTGTCTGTATCAAGATGATCTACAAAGTTTATCAGTCTTCAGCTCTTTTTTTTTTTTTTGTCTTCCCAAGAGCCAGTAACAGATCTCCAGTGAGCTGAAACAGGGTAAGTTGTTTTAAACTAGTGACTGCTTAATAAATTAGCCCAAGACGGCTCCTACAGCCAGTTTCCCAGGGTATCAGAGCAATGCCGCAAGAAAAATTATTCCCATTAAACACCACAAAAATGTCTTTCCTGTGATACTTCACTAAAAGGGTGACATGGGCAAGAGTCTCAGTCGCAAAACAGGAAAGCGATGTTTGAAAGTTAAATTAAAAAGTAAAGCATTGTTAAGATTTTATTGAGCTTAAACCCTGCTCCTACCCCCTAAACATATAAATCTGTTCTGGGCTCCATGTCTCCCACTCAGATGGGTGATAAATTTCGGATGCTGGATTCTTATGTCTGTAAAAATAACGTTTACCTACAGTGAAGTGCAACATCTGTGCCCACTGGGAGAACACGGAGTGGCCTTTTAGGTTAATTGTTTGTGTTAAGTTTCCCAACTCTGAAAACGATACCTGTTTTCTTTCTCTTGGCTTCATCCACCACAGGTGAGGAGGATATTCCCCCTGACTTTCCCATAGACCTGCTTTTTCATGCAGAATGTCACCATCAACACTGTGACATTGAAGAGTTGGAGTATTTCCCATATATCACGTGAACTGAAGGACCTGCTGTCCCCAGAGACACTGGTTCTTGTGGTGGAGAGGGATTAAGGGGTGCCCTTCCATGCCCCCGTGTTCCATATCGAGTGGTGTGCCATCAGAACTGACCCACGTGCTTGTGACACTCTCGACGGAGTGCCTCTATGTCTCTCTCCCCATCAGAAGGGGTTTTTGATTGACTAGATCAGAGTGGGCCTTTAGAAGGTCCATGCATGTTCTATAGGCTGTCAAAGTAGTAATAGTAGCAAGGTAGACACTAGACTCATCATTGTGAGAACTCTGTTTCTCTTTCCAACACTCCATTCCATACTCTAAAACAGCTAATCCCAGGAAAAAGAGGCCTTAAGGAGGGAGGGCTGTGTAAAAGCAATCAGCTGTCCAGGCCCATTCTGAGAAATAATACTCTTTCTCCTCCTTCCTTCCTTCCTTTCCTTCCTTCCTTCCTTCCTTCCTTCCTTCCTTCTTTCTTTCTTTCTTTCTTTCTTTCTTTCTCTCTTTCTTTCTGATTTTATATTTTTTTAGGGAGATGGAAAGGGATTACATCACAGGCAGTCCTGAAATAAATCTTTAACATCTCTAAACTTTTGTATAAATTTGAGTCTAAACATTTTTATCCACAATATAAATTTTTCCAGGCACCGACTCAAGACCTGGGAGTTAGCCTTTCCTTTCTCCCCTTTTCCACACCAAGTCCCATGTGCAAGTCCCTTTCTCCCACTCTGGTGGCTTCACTGCAAGAGCTGATTGCTTCATGTTAGTCTATGGTAAAAGACTCCTTACCCAACATCCCCTGGACCGTGACCTTTTGGAATTAAAGGTCACTTGATACCCTTCACCAAAGCAACCTATTTGGTTTACTGTTTGGTACCATGCTTCTCTGTCTAAACCCTTGATGGCTCTCCTACCGAGTCCGCAGTAAGGTCACAGCAATTCATCCAAGTGGTCGAGGACTTGACAGTTTGGCTCCAAATTATCCCCTTGACCGCTGCAGCTCCCTGTGTTGTGGCCACACAGCGCATGTGCACACCTCACCTCTCAACCTCACTTCTGCCTCCTCTCCCTTGGCTTAGACCATGCTCCCCGCCCCAGCTCACAAATCTCCCCTCTCTCGGTCAGCCTCCCTGTCTCCGATAGCCTGGTAAGGCCTGCTCTTCCCACCATCCCAGGGACTGTGTTGGGCCAGAGGTTTCGAAGGCTGAGTAAGTGCTTCGCCGATTAGGATTTCCAAGAGGACAACTCCTCCTCATGTTATTCCCCTTCAGTGTGTTGGATGGTGAATGACTGAAGGAAAGAATGAATGTGTGTGCTACAGAGCCCGGGATTGGGGTGCATATCTGTAATCCAAGCCCCTGGGAAGCTGAGGTAAGGATATGGTGATTTTAGCCCAGCCTAGGGGTAGCTAGGAGATGCTGTCTTCAAAACAAAAGCAACACAATAAAATAAATCAATGGTGCTGCCTTCTCTTCCAGTCTTTAAGAAATTGTAGCATGGACAGCACAGACTGTAGAATCACTTGTCTAATCTGAGGGCAGTCACTAGTTCTAAAAATGGAAATTTTTGGTAAGGAGATCTTAGAGCCTTTGAGAGAAGGTCAGTTTTAAGGACCATCGATGTGTTAGAGACTTATATGTATGAATGGATCCTTCCTCATCCCTGGAATTTCTATGCTAGATAGGGTCAGAGGGAAAGGGTTGTCATCACAAATGATGGATTTTTAGCACACTAATCAAAGATTGCAAAACTCTAAAAACATGAAGCTCAAAGCTGGCGAGTATGTGGTGTGAGTGGCCCTGCGCTGTCTGAGCCGGCTAACCCTTGGTAAGTGCTTGCTCCGGCAACCTGGCAACAGGTCGTGAGCCGGTCAGAGTTTATAGATTGAAAGGTAAATGACACTCAGAAAGGCTTTACTGAATTGAAATGGGGCAATGGGTTTCCAATCCTGATCAGTTAGTGTGCATCACAAGGAGGCCAGTATTAATACTTGGGAATAAAGGTAATTTGTATTTGCTCAAATTATTCTCCCAGGCAGAAGCTCGGGACAAATATGAGCCATCACATTTGCGATAGAACAGGTCCACATCCTCACAAGGGAGGTCAAAAGTGTCGTTGTCTTGGTTGGCCACCATTCCTTGACTGGATGAGCAAAAACAGACTGGAAAAAGCTCTTCCAAGTCTGGCAGTCAGTTCCCAACCTCTTCCTCAATATTCAGTGTTTATATTGAAAACCTGGTCAATAATTACTCATCTTGTCTCCTAGTCTCGCTACTGAGCTGCTGTTGGCTTTTTAATTTGTAATAATAGATTGAGTGATGTTTTCCCTGCCCATGGGATTATAATGAAGATTAAATAACAGATGTGCAAACACATAATTAAACGGTGCTTTGTGGGCTGGGGAGATAGTGCAGTAGCAGAACGTGGTCTAGCATGGCTGAGGCCTTCTGCCTGCTGGTCCAGCGCTGTCTGAACCCAAAACCATAACAGCCACATCCTGCTTGGAATGTACTGAAATGTCCCCTGTAGAGTTATTTGTCAACTTTGGAGATCAGGAGGCACTTTTGTTGAAGGGCTCTGGAAATTTTTAGGAAGTTTGCTTAGGTGGAAAAACTAGGTAAGCAGAGGCAGATCCTGGGTGGTATCTTGCAGAGGCAGATCCGGGTGGTATCTTGCTCTTGGTTTGTTCATATTCACTTTCCTCCCTCCCTCCCTTCCCCATCCCTCCCTCTGTTCCTCCCTCCCTCCCTCCATTCCTTTTTGCCTTTCCCCTCCCCTCTCTGTCTGCCAGGAGGTAATAGCTCTCTTCCACTGCCATGATGTTATTCCCCCAAGCACATGGGACCAAGAGACCATGAACAGACCAAACCCTTCACAATGATGAGCTACAACAAATCTTTCCTTGTCCATATCAGATGTTTGTCACAGTCACATGATGAAAGAACGAAAGACAAAACATCGTGTGTGTGTGTGTGTGTGTGTGTGTGTGTGTGTGTGTGTTCGTGTGTTCTAAAACCCTGACACAGTGGCATTTTGCACGTATCAATGCAGTTATTCAGATAAACCATCAGCTACTTTCTGGCTTGTTCTTAATTCTTTAATTTATGTTCTCTTTAATGCAGATAGGAATAGACAGACGAGTATAGATACACATATAAATCCGTCTAAAGCACACTGTTTTTATCAACAGTTACATTTTATGAAATAACAACCAAGTTAGACATGAACTCAAATTGCACGATTAGGCTGAACAGATCTTACAGATACTGTTCATTTGGTGGTCCACAGAGCTGTATCCTCTCAACACTGAAAAGATGTCCACCAACTCAGTGGGCCCATGCTCTTCCATAGCTATTTGGCTTCCACAGCAATGATAAATACATTGCTGACCTCACTACATTTTTGGTAGGTGGTTTGGTTTCTAGTCTGGTGTTATGCTTTTTAAAGATCTCACAGATAGGCGAGTAACAGTTGGTTGACTGATAACCTGTCCTACCTCTGGTTTAGTGACATGACCTGCCCCAGTCGCTCATCTTGCCATGACATTTGCTCATCCAGTCATCCAGTGGGTGTTTGCTTGGTCACTGTGCACTGAAAGCAACTCTGGTACACCATTGGGACACACAGCTCTGCAGGCTGTGGTCAGATCACCAGTAAACACTGAACATTTGTTCTCATGAATGGAAAAAGGTAATCAAGAACTAAAAAGGCTGGGTGTAGTGGTTGCATGCCTCTAATCCCAGCACTACAGAGGCAGAGGCAGGCAGATCTCTGTGAGTTTAAGGACAGCCTAGTCTACAAAGTGAGTTTCGGGATAGCCAGAACTGTTATAAGGAGAAACCCTGTTTTGAAAAATCAAACCAAACCAAATAAATCAACCAACCAACTAAACAAACAAACAAACAAACAAACAAACGAATGAACGAACAACCAACCAACTAAACAGAAAACCTAAGTGAGGTAATTTGAGGTATTAATGAGCATTGTCAAGCTATGCGAAAGTAGCAGGTGGTTGGGAGTCATTGCACTGGGCACAGCTTGGCTCGGGGAACTCTGACTAGGGGTCGCAAGGAAGTGAGGAACATGCAGACTCACAGATGCACAAAGAGGCAGGGGTTGGGTGATCTGGGCTCTCAGATGGAGGTACTAAGCCAATCTCCATTGGAGAAATTCTGTAGGGGATCAATCTTCAGGCAGAAAACATCTGTATTAGTCAGGGTTCTATAGAGTCACAGAATGTATGGGTAGTCTCTATATAGTAAGGAAATTTGTTGATGACTTACACTATGTAGTCCAACTCCAAACAATGTTCAGCAACAGCTGTGAATGGGAGTCCAAGGATCTAGCAGTTGCTCAGTCCCACAAGGCAAGCAGGCAAAGAAGAGAGAGTGAATCTTTCTTCTTCCAATGTCCTTATGTAGGCCTCCAGCAGAACGTGTGGGCCAGATTAAAGGTGTGTGCCACCATGCCTAGATCTGGGGACTTGCTTTGTCCCAGATGATCTTAAACTCAGAGATCTCCCTGTCTTAATCTTCTGGGATTCATAGCCACTATGACTCAAGATCTCCAAGCCAAGATACAGGTCAGAGTTCATTCCAGATATAGTCAAGTTGACAACCAGGACTAGCCACTACAACATCTAACAGGGGTGGGGGCTGGGGGTGGGGAGTTCCAGGGGACACTTTCTGTACACATTGTCAACATTCACACTCAGAACCCCAAGGAAGACCTTGCCATCTCTCTGAGGCCCATCTGGGGAAGACCTTGCCCCTCATGTGGGCTGAAGTATTGGAATCCTTGACATGGCCTTACCTATGCCAATAGCACTTGGGCTTCTGCCTCCTATATCACATATCTGGGAGACCTTCATGTGTATAACATGGGAGGCCCTTGTTATATACAAGGATATAGGTTCAGGAAAACATGTCAGGAGTGACATTTCTACCTCACTTTAATTTATCCAAGGCATGCTTAGTTTGCATTTCCAACTTCAGTTTTTATAAGGACCCAGGATATAGACCTTTCTTTAAAGGTTTTAAAGATAGAAATATTTTAAATCTCTTATTCATGAGCCTAAATAAAAATAATATAGTATTTCACGGCACCTTTAAGGAGCTGTAGTTTACATGCCGTTTGACCACATCACTTTTAGTACATCCACAGATGTGCACAACTATTACTACTACAAAATTACTCTGTTTTACAGCATTCTCACGGCTCAGAAGTAAACCTGCATCCTTCAGTTAGTAAACTTGTGTCTCTGTGGTCCTGAACCTTAAGCCATAATGAAAACACATTGTCTCTGTGGGTTTGTCTATTCTATAAATTTCATGTAAATGGAATCTCATGCGGTCTTTGGGTCTGGCTTCTTTCACTTAGCATCATGGTGCCAGGATTCATTCACGCTTCAGCACGCATCAGCACTCCGTTCCTCTTGATGGCCGGAAAGTTCTCTATTACACGGAAATGCTGCCTGGGCCAACCCACTCCTCTGATGGACATCTGCACTCTTCCTGCATTTTGGCAGCTAAGAAGGCTGCTTCTGTAAACATCCCTTGGCAGACATGTTCTCTCGCTTAGTTGATTCTTAGACGTGAAACTGATGTCTCAGGGGACTTCCATGTTAAGGATGTGGCCTGCTACTTCCTGAGGTGGCTGTACTGTTTTACATCCCTTCCAGGAGCATAGGAAGCTTTGACAATGCTTGTTTTTTATTAGTCTCCTGGTAGGAATGAGGTGCCATCTTATCCTGCTTCTGGTTTGTGGTCCTGATGACTAGCAGTGGGAGCCATCTCTTTATAGACTTCTTACCCCCTGGGGCATTGTCTTCTTTGGAGAGCTATCTGATCAGATCCTTTGCAATCAGACTGAAGACAAGTTACTTCTCTAGTGCTGGAACTTAGGAGTCCCTGCTGTATTCTAGGTACAAGTCACCATCTGAAAAGATCCACCTGATTGTCTCAGTGCTGTGGTCTGAATGCATTCCTTAAAATTCATGTTTAGAAACAGAATCCCTAATGCAGTGGCTTAGGGAGATGCCCTCTGAGGGGTATTAATTCATGGAGGGCCCTCCTGCCTGAGCTCATTCTTGCTATCAGGCAGGAGGAATCATGCTAAGCACCATCTTGGAAGGAGAAGCTGGATTCTCACAGTCATGCATGCAGAGACATTTATCTTGTATTTCTTGGCTTCTGAATTTCTAAGAAACATTTCCGTTCTTTGTAGGTTAGTTAATCTGTGGAATAGTGTTATCCAGACAAATCAAGATGCCCAGTAGCATGTGTTAGAAGACTGTTCTTTCTCCACACAATGGTTTTGGCAGCCGTACCACATGCCATAGCCTAAGGGCTCGTTTTTTGGACTGTGTCCTGTCCCATTGATCTACACGTGTCCTCATGCTAGCCCTCCATGGATTTCTGCTTCTGTGTTGTAGGATTTGACATCAGGAAGTATGAATTCTCCAATTCACAACCTGCTTGCTCATTCTTTTGTAAGATTGCTTTGACTATTTTAGGTGCATTGCAATTTTGTGCCAGCTTTAGGAGCAGATTGCCAATTTACACAAGACAGACACTTGAGAGTCTAGTGAGCATTGCATTGAATGGACAGACCAGCTCCATAATAAGAAGCCTTTGGTCCACGAACGAGACATGTTTCCATTACGAGCAAGACATTTTCCCCATTTATTTATGCCATCTCTAGTTTTTCTGAACAATGACCTGTGGTGTTGAAGTATGTGTTTTATACTTCTTTTGCTAAATTTATCCTAAGCATTTTGACAGTTATAAATGTTTTAAGTTATTCAATACAAGTGTATAAAACTACAGTTGGTTTTGAATGTTGATTTTGTTCTTATTACCTTTCTGAAATCATAATCAGGTGTGTGTGTGTGTACTTTAGGAGTTTCCATGTATAAGATTATGTCTTCTGAAAATAGAGATAATTTGACCTTGTCTCCTTCTGTCTAGATGTTCTTCCCCCCTTGCCTAATTACGATAGTCCAAGCTTTTGGTGCACTGTCAAATGCCAGCAGTGGGAAATAAGGATGGGACATGGGGAGATGGCCAAGCTGCTAAATCTCTTTCAGAAAGCCACACACAGGATTCCATCACCCATGGCAGCACATAACCTCTTGCAACTATAGTTGCAGAGGATCTGATACTGTCTTCTGGGTTCCTTGTCTGTGGGTACATGCACACACACACATACATACACATAGTATACATACATACATACATACATACATACAATCTTTAAAATAAATGACTGTCCTTATTTGATCCTTAAATTAGAAAAGAAAGCACATAATATTTTGCTATCAAGTATGATGTTTGGTATGGATATGTGTATGTTTTTCTACATATATATCTTTCATCTCATCGGGAAATATGGTTTTGTTTTTTCTATTCCTAGTTTGATGACTGGTTATTTTTTAATCACAAAAGGAGGTGATCTGTGGGACTTGCTTTTTGCTTTGCTGATATGGTGTATTACATTAATTGATTTTCAGATGTTAAACCAGCCTTGCATCCTGGGATAAGCCCCAATGAGCTATGGTTTGTAATTCTTTTTATATGGTGCTAGATTCCATTTACCAGAATATGGTGAGAATTTTTATGGTCCCATTCATAAAAAATACTGGCTTGTGATATTTTGTGAAGTGTTTGTCTGCTTCACATTTCAGGGCAGTACTGTAGTTATAAAGGGACTTGAAGAGTATTCGCTGCTGTGGCTTTTAGAATAGTTTTGGAAACTATGTAAATTCTTCTGTATTTGGTGGGATTCACTAGTGGATGGGACTTCTGTTTGTTTATGAATCTTTGTTTACAAGTTTGACTTGTTTATCCTTTACAGTACTATGCATTCCTTCATTGCTTCCTGAGATGGTATCAGAACTCTGCATCTTTTTGGGGATTTGTCCTTTCTCTTTGTATTCTTTAACTATTTACCTTCAGTATAATTATTCATCGTGCCCCTTTATAACTCTCTCAGCATCTTTAACTCAATGGCAGTTTCCCCTTTTCATTTCTGACTGCAAGAACCCGAGTTTTCTCTAGCTCCCTCTCAGTCACTCTAGCTAAAGGCTTCCCAGTCTTGTTCATTTTTCCGAAGACCTCAGCCAGCGTGGGTGTCTTTGGCATCTCTTGAATCCCTGTTTACTGAGTTCTGCTTTAATCCTCCCTGTGCTCTTTGTACTTGTATTGGGTTAATTTCATCCTTGGTTTCTAAATGTCTAAAAATTATAAAGTTAGACTGCTAACATGAGACCCTCCATTCCACCCCAGTTTTTAATGTTTGAGACCTTGGGTGATGGTACAGCCCAGGTTGGCTTTGAACTTTCAAACCCTTTTGCCTCAGTTTACCCAGATTATAGGAGAGTACCTCAGGGACTGATATGCTTTCCTGGTTTGTTTTCCATGTATACATTTGCAGTCACATCCTTACCTCTATTTTTCCTTTTGTGACTTGCTTATGTATTAAATGAATGCTAATTTATCATGCTAACTCTTGAATATTTCCAATACTTTTCATGATATTTCCTCTAGGATCACTCTAGCATTTACCAGAATTTTCTTCACACTTATAGCAATAATTCCAGTGAGATATAAGAACATCCCCCCCTCCCCCCGCCCCAGGCAGAGGCAGGTAGATTTCTTTTTTTTTTTTTTTTTTTTTTTTTTTGGTTTTTCGAGACAGGGTTTCCCTGTATAGCCCTGGCTGTCCTGGAACTCACTCTGTAGACCAGGCTGGCCTCGAACTCAGAGATCCGCCTGCCTCTGCCTCCCAAGTGCTGGGATTAAAGGCGTGAGCCACCACCGCCCGGCGGCAGGTAGATTTCTAAATTCAAGGGCAGCCTGATCCACAAAGCAAGTTTCTAAGTTCCAGGACAGCCAAGGCTACACAGAGAAATCCTGTCTCAAAAAGCCAAAAATAAAACAACAAACAAAAAACATAACAAAACAAAACTTATTTTCTACATAGTTTTATTCTCTTTATGCTCTCTTCTTGTCTTTTTTGTTGTTGTTTTTGTTATAAGATTTTCTTATTTTTATTTCACAGGTATGAATGTTTGCCTGCAGGAATTTATGTGTACCACGTTCATGCAGTGGCCACAGATGCCTGAAGAGGACATCAGATTCCACGAAACTGGTGTTACCGGTAGTTGAGAGTCATCATGTGGGTGCTTGAAACTGAACCCAGGTCCCCTGGAAGGGAAGCCATTGCTCTTAACTACCAAGCCACCTCTCCAGCCCCACATCTCTTTTCTTAAACATATTATTTGTCTTTGTATTATAATGTGTTATGTTTGAGATATATGTTATACATATTATACTTGTTTATATACATATTTATGCATGTACATAAATGTGCATATTGTGTATAATATATAGGTAATGTTGCACATGGTAAGTCTGTAAATGTTACAAACTCAGCAATACATTATTAGAGTTTGCTTTCTATAATTGAATGGCTTTTAAAGACACAAAGGGAAGTAGGCCTATCTACTGCTTTGGAGTTTTATCCCCTGTTGACCATTTCATTTGTTTCAGTTGTTACCTCTGTCTGTCTGTCTGCATTTCCATTGCTTCCACATGGCTGCATCTCTGCATGCGTTGGGAATGCAAGGAGAAGTTAACACATAACTGCTATACATGATTGTTTTTAAAACCAGTTTTCAGAAGGAGTGAGCACATATTTACAGTATGGTTTGTAATTATTAATTACCCAAAAGATTTCACTAGTGCTCTTACAGTGTGTGTGTGTGTGTGTGTGTGTGTGTGTGTGTGTTTTCTAATTACCACCTAGAGTTTTCAACCCACTGAAATGTCTTTAATTTTTTTATTGTCCTGACTGCTAACAAAACAGTCTCTCAGTTTTTGTTTTCCTGGGAATCTATTTATTCTGCCTTCGCTCTTGATGATGAGTTTCGTAGACTATAGACTCTCAGCTGGCGGGTCTCTTATTTTTTTCTCAAGACATCTTGTTTATAAATGAGTTCCTTTTTTCTTTCTGCTCCCAGCTTTTTCTTCTTGTCTCTGGCTGTAGGCACAACTGTGCTTTGTCACTCTGAGGCCCTCTTTGTGTTAATTTCCTCATAGTTTACTGGCTTCCTTGATGTGTAGATTAATGTTTTCATATAAATTTTGCAAGTTTGCCTCCACTATCTCTTTGATATTTTCCCCCTTCCTAACTTCTCTTCGATAGTCATGGTTAGTTGATCTTCTTACTGGAAGCTCGCGTCCTCTGAGTCTCTGTTCACTGTCTCTTACTTTTCTCTCTCTGTTCATTAGAATATATTGTCTCTATCTAAATTTCACTGATTTTTCTTCTACTACTAGTTCAAAGGCACTGTATAATGAATTTATAGATTTTGTTATTGTATTTTTTACTCCAGCATTCTGTTTTTCCTGTATTTTCTCCACTGTTAATGTTCTGGTAGATCATCATCATTTTGCTCTTTGAACATATTTATAACTGCTTTGAAGTTAATGTCTATTAAATCTAAAATCTGATCTATCTTACAGATAGCTTTTTTTCTAGTTTTTCCATAATATTTTATATGTCTTTGCATATCTCATATTTCTGAAAGAAATAGATGTTTGATATCATTATCTGGATGTTTGATATTATCATTAGATGGTGGGTCAGCTCTGGGTGCTGGTGCCTCACGGTGGTCTTAATATTGCTTGTTGATTTGCTCAGTACCTGCCTGTTTCTTGCTACAGTATGAAGCTCCTGCTGGAACCCAGCCTTGGGTGCCACTGTCACCAGGACCTAAGGTGGGTGTGGCCAGGTTTTCTTGACTAGTCTCATTGCCTGATCCTCCCAGCTACAACTAAGCAATGCTAATTGCCTGCTGATTGCTCTATGTTTTCCTGTAAAATGTTGACAATAAATCCAATCAAACCCCTTTCCTTGGTGGCTGTGGCTGTTAAAGTCTGTGTTGGAGAGGTGCTCTGCTTTCCTAGGGTTCCTCAGAGCTCTCCAGTAGGTTATCCGCCTTGGACGTCATCCTGGGTCTCCAGTGAACTCATCCACGCTCCCACAACTTCCTCTCATTACCACGTTTACTATTTTTTTTTTAAAATTTGGTTGTTGTTGATATTATGTTTTGTTTTGAGACAGGGACTTATGTAGCCTAGGTTAGTCTTAAACTCAACCTGAAGTTCTTCTGGTCCTCTTGCTTCCATTTCCCAAATGCTAGGATTACTGGAGTGATAGTAGCTTCTGAGACGGGATCTCACTCTGTAATAGAGGCTGGCCTGGAGGTTCCCTTTGTCGCCCAGGTTGGGTTCCATCTCCAGGCCTTCCAGCTTCTGCTTCCCAAGTGCTGGTTGTACAGATGTGCAGCATCACACTATTTTCCAGAGTGCGTGTAGATTCCCTGCTCCCCCATCCCCACCCCTCAAGGACTGCAAATAGTAAGTTCCTTGGGGAAGACATGTGGAGTTCTTTATTCAAAGCTTAGTTCTTTTCCCAGGCAGAATCTCGGAATGATGGCACTAGAGTGGGCTGGGAAGGTAGTGCCAGAATTTTCTCTGGGTGACAGTCTCCCCTCTGGAGCTGTGAGAGGCAGCAGCTCTGGCACTCTGCAGCTTACCTCACTGACATACAACCCCTGACCTCTGAACTGCAGCTAGGAGAGTCAGGGACCTAGTATTTTCAAATGCACCATGCTCCCCATTCTATGACTGTGGCTGGGTAGAAAAAGGGACCTCCCACTTCCCAGCTACAGTCTCCAGAACATAGCCTAGGCTACAGGTATCTGAGACAGGAGGGTGGGGGGAGTTACAAACTTTCTACTCTTCCTAAGGAGACAGCTTCTGACCAGGACCTCAGTGAGAGAGACCCATTGTTCTGGCAGTACTCGCTCTACAGATATCATACCTCCCTCTACAGTCCTTCCTACAGTCCTCCCTCCTATCCACAGACTCTTCAATTCTTACCTGATGAATAAAGGGTTCTTGACTTTCTGTGTGCTCCCCTCCACAGCTTATGTCTCTGAACTGCAATCTTCTGTGCAGACTGGGGAGTGGCTCTCTGAGGCCTTCAACTCCCTTCCTCATTCTCTTAGTTTGTTTAGTGCAACTTATGCTGTGAGGGGACACTGGGGACATACGCGTGAATAAGACACACCTGGAACTGGGTAGCCAGTGATCAACAGAGACAACATGCAGAGCACAAGTGCAAGTTAGAGCCTGTTGGAGAAGAGAGGGAGGCTTGCAGGGAACATTGGAAAGCAGTGGAATGATCTAGGTTCAGTGAAACCAGGAGCTGTTGGACCTTACACCCTGTATAAAGACTTAAGTGACTGATTTCTGCTTTTATCTTGATGCTCCTTGGGAGACGGAGACAGTAGGATGACTTGTACCCAGCATAGAAGATTCTCATCTCAAAAAACAAAACAAAACAAAACAAAAACAGAAAAAAAGAAAAGAAAAAGTCAATAATACTGAATGCATATTATATCCTAGCCTATTTCATTTAATTTAAAAAATATTTTATTAAGTCTTTGAGAATTTCAGAAGGTGTATTTTAATCATATTCACATCCAGCTTCTCCTCTTCACCCCTCTTTTTTTTTTAATTTATTTTATTTTATTTTCTATATTCTATGTTTACATTCCAAAGGCTTTCCCCTTTCCCAGTTCCCACCCACCATAGTTCCCATAGTTCCTCTCCCCCCCCAACTGTTCCCCAATCATTCCCCCTCCCCCCTCGGTTTCTTTACTAAACTGGATGCAATCTTTACAGGCCCAGGGTCCTCTCCTTTCTTCTTCTTGGGAATCATTTGACTTGCTGTTTGTGTCTTGAGTATTTAGGGCTTCTGGGCTCATTAATATCCACTTATCAGTGATTGCATTTCATGTGCATTCTTTTGTGATTGGGTTAATTCACTCAGGATGATATTTTCCAGGTCTAACCATTTACCTACAAATTGCATGAATTCATTATTTTTAATTGCTGAGTAGTATTCCATTGTATAAATATACCACATTTTCTGTATCCATTCCTCCTTTGAAGGATATTTGGGCTCCTTCCAATTTCTGGCTATTATAAACAAGGCTGCTATAAACATAGTGGAGCATGTGTCCTTATTGCATGCAGGGGAATCCTCTGGGTATATGCCCAGGAGTGGTATGCCAGGGTCCTCTGGAAGTGACATGCCCAATTTTCTGAGGAACCGCCAAACTGATTTCCAGAGCGGTTTTACTATTTTGCAATCCCACCAACAGTGGAGGAGTGTTCCTCTTTCTCCACATCCTCGCCAGCACTTGTTGTCTCTTGAGTTTTTAATCTTAGCCATTCTGACTGGTGTGAGGTGGAATCTCAGGGTTGTTTTGATTTGCATTTCCCTGATGACTAATGATGTTGAACATCTTTTAAGGTGTTTCTCGGCCATCCGAATTTCTTCTGGTGAAAATTCTTTGTTTAGCTCTGTGCCCCATTTTTTGATAGGGTTATTTGTTTCTTTGCGGTCTAACTTCTTGAGTTCTTTGTATATATTGGATATTAGCCCTCTGTCGGATGTGGAGTTGGTGAAGATCTTTTCCCACTTTGTTGGTTGCCGTTTTGTCCTTCTGACAGTGTCCTTTGCTTTGCAGAAACTTTGTAATTTTATGAGGTCCCATTTGTCGATTCTTGATCTTAGAGCATAAGCTATTGGTGTTCTGTTCAGGAACTTTTCCTCTGTGCCCAAGTCCTCCAGGGTCTTCCCAAGTTTCTTTTCTAATAGTTTCAGTGTGTCTGGTTTTATGTGGAGGTCCTTGATCCACTTGGAGTTGATCTTAGTGCAAAGAGATAAGAGTGGGTCAATTCCCATTCTTCTGCATGTTGACCTCCAGTTGAACCAGCACCATTTGTTGAAAAGGCTATCTTTATTCCACCGGATGGTTGTGGCTCCTTTATCAAAGATCAAGTGACCATAAGTCTGTGGGTTAATTTCTGGGTCTTCAATCCTGTTCCATTGATCTGCTTGCCTGTTGCTATACCAATACCATGCAGTTTTTAACACAATTGCTCTGTAATACTGCTTGAGGTCAGGGATATTGATTCCCCCAGAAGTCCTTTTACTGTTGAGAATAGTTTTAGCTATCCTGGGTTTTTTGTTGCTCCAGATGAATTTGAGAATTGCTCTTTCTAGATCTATGAAGAATTGAGTTGGGATTTTGATGGGGATTGCATTGAATCTGTATATTGCTTTTGGCAAGATGGCCATTTTTACTATATTGATCCTGCCAATCCAGGAGCAAGAAATATTTTTCCATCTTCTGAGGTCTTCTTCGATTTCTTTCTTCAAGGACTTGAAGTTCCTGTTGTACAGATCTTTCGCTTGTTTGGTTAGAGTTACGCCGAGATACTTTATGCACTATTGTGAAGGGTGTTATTTCCCTAATTTCTTTCTCTGCCTGCTTGTCCCTTGAGTACAAGAAGGCCACTGACTTGCTTGAGTTAATTTTATAACCTGCCACTTTGCTGAAGTTGTTTATCAGCTGTAGAAGTTCTCTGGTGGAGTTTTTTGTGTCGCTTAGGTAAACTATCATATCGTCTGCAAATAATGATAGTTTCACTTCTTCCTTTCCAATTTGTATCCCTTTGACTTCCTTATGTCGTCTAATTGCTCTTGCTAGAACTTCAAGTACTATATTGAAAAGATATGGAGAGAGCGGGCAGCCTTGTCTAGTCCCTGATTTTAGTGGGAATGCTTCAAGTTTCTCTCCATTTATTTTGATGTTGGCTACTGGTTTGCTGTAGATTGCTTTTACTATGTTTAGGTATGGGCCTTGGATTCCTGCTCTTTCCAAGACTTTTAGCATGAAAGGATGCTGAATTTTGTCGAATGCTTTTTCAGCATCTAATGAGATGACCATGTGGTTTTTTTCTTTCAGTTTGTTTATGTAGTGGATTACATTGATGGATTTCCGTATATTGAACCATCCCTGCATCCCTGGGATGAAGCCTACTTGATCATGGTGGATGATTGTTTTGATGTGCTCTTGGATTCGGTTAGCAAGAATTTTATTTAGTATTTTTGCATCTATATTCATAAGAGAAATTGGTCTGTAGTTCTCTTTCTTTGTTGGATCTTTTTGTGGTTTAGGTATTAGCGTAATTGTGGCTTCAAAGAATGAGTTGGGCAGTGTCCCTTCTGTCTCTATTTTGTGGAATAGTTTGAAAAGTATTGGTGTTAAGTCTTCTTTGAAGGTCTGGTAGAATTCTGCACTAAAACCATCTGGTCCCGTACCTTTTTTGGTTGGGAGGCTTTCTATAACCCCTTCTATTTCTTTAGGGGTTATGGGACTATTTAGCTGATCTAATTGATGCTGATTTAATTTTGGTATTTGATATCTGTCTAGGAAATTGTCCATTTCCTCCAGATTCTCCAGTTGTTTTGAGTATAGACCTTTGTAGTAGGATCTGATGATCTTTTGAATTTCCTCAGTTTCTGTTGTTATGTCTCCCTTTTCATTTCTAATTTTGTTAATTTGTATACTGTCTCTGTGTCCTTTGGTTAGTCTGGCTAAGGGTTTATCTATCTTGTTGATTTTCTCAAAGAACCAGCTCCTGGTCTTGTTGATTCTTTGTATGGTTCTCTTTGTTTCTATTTGATTGATTTCAGCCCTGAGTTTGATGATTTCTTGTCTTCTACTCCTCCTGGGTGAATTAACTTGTTTTTCTTCCAGGGCTTTAAGGTGTGCCATTAAGCTGCTAGTGTATGCTCTCTCCAGTTTCTTTTTGGATGCACTTAGAGCTTTAAGTTTTCCTCTTAGCACTGCTTTCATTGTGTCCCATAGATTTGGGTAGGTTGTACCTTCATTTTCATTGAATTCTAAAAAGTCTTTGATTTCTTTTTTTATTTCTTCCTTGACCAAGGTGTCATTGAGTAGAGTATTGTTCAGTTTCCATGTATATGCGGGCTTTCTGTTGTTTTTGTTGTTATTGAAGACTACTCTTACTCCATGGTGATCTGATAGGAGGCATGGGATTAGCTCGATCTTCTTGTATTTGTTGACATCTGTCTTGTGATCAATTATATGGTCTATTTTGGAGAAGGTACCATGTGGAGCTGAGAAAAAGGTATATTCTTTAGCTTTAGGATGAAATGTTCTATATATATCTGTTAAATCCAATTGGTCCAGAGTTTCAATTAGTTTCACTGTGTCCCTGTTTAGTTTCTGGTTTCCTGATCGGTCCATTGAGGAGAGTGGAGTGTTGAAG
The DNA here is from genome assembly GCA_964023405.1 of Apodemus agrarius. NCBI lineage: Eukaryota > Metazoa > Chordata > Mammalia > Rodentia > Muridae > Apodemus > Apodemus agrarius. The sequence continues at coordinate 80,995,051 of OZ030013.1, forward strand.
TCACCCACAATTATTGTGTTAGGTGTAATGTGTGCTTTAAGCTTTAGTAAGGTTTCTTTTACGAATGAGGGTGCCCTTGCATTTGGAGCATAGATGTTCAGTATTGAGAGCTCTTCTTGGTGGATTTTCCCTTTGGCCAGTAAGAAGTGACCTTCTGAGTCTCTTTTGATGATTTTAGGTTGGAAGTCAATTTTATCTGATATTAGAATGGCTACTCCAGCTTGTTTCCTGAGACCATTTGCTTGTAAAATTGTCTTCCAGCCTTTTACTCTAAGGCAGTGTTTGTCTTTGACACTGAGATGTGTTTCCTGTATGCAGCAAAATGTAGGGTCCTGTTTCCGTATCCAGTCTGTTAATCTATGTCTTTTTATTGGGGAATTGAGTCCATTGATGTTAAGAGATATTAAGGAATAGTAATTATTTCCTCCAGACATTTTTGAAATTATATTTATTTATTTTATTTATTTTTTTATATTCGAGAGGTTACCTTCTTTTGGGTTTGATGAGAGGAGGTTTCTATCTTGCTTCTTCCCGGGTGTAGTTTCCGTCCTTGTCTTGGTGTTTTCCCCCTATTATCCTTTGTAGGGCTGAATTTGTGGAAAGATATCGTGCAAATTTGGTTTTGTCATGGAATACCTTGATGTCTCCATCTATGGCGATTGAGAGCTTTGCTGGGTAAAGTAGTTTTGGCTGAAGTTTGTGTTCTCTTAGAGTTTGCATTATATCTGCGCAGGATCTTCTAGCTTTCATGGTCTCAGGTGAGAAGTCTGGTGTTATTCTGATAGGTCTTCCTTTATAAGTTACTTGGTCTTTTTCTCTTGCTGCCTTTAATATTCTTTCTTTGTTTATTACATTTGGAGTTTTGATTATTATGTGACGGGATGTATTTCTGTTCTGATCCAGTCTGTTTGGGGTTCTGTATGCTTCTTGTATATTCGTGGGCATCTCTCTCTTTAGGTTGGGGAAGTTTTCTTCCATAATTTTGTAGAAGATATTTGCTGGCCCTTTAACTTGTACATCTTCATTCTCGTCTATACCTATAATCCTTAGGTTTGGCCTTCTCATTGTGTCCTGGATTTCCTGGATGTTTTGGGTTACAGCCTTTTTGCATTTAGTATTTTCTTTGACTGTTGAATCAATGGTTCCTATGGTATCTTCGGCTTCTGATATTCTGTCTTCTATCTCTTGTATTCTATTGTTGATATTTGCATCTATGGCCCCTGATTTCTTCCCAAGGTTTTCTATCTCCAAAGTTGTCTCCCTTTGCGATTTCTTAGTTGTTTCTACTTCTGTTTTTAGTACCTGGATGGATGTGCTCAGATCTTTCACTTGCTTGATTGTGTTTTCATGTATTTCTTTAATAGATTTTTGTGTTTCCTCTTTCATAGCTTCTACTTGTTGGCCCACATTCTTCTGTATTTCTTTAAGTGATTTTTGTCTTTCCTCCTTATTGTCTTCTTCTTTTTGATCCATCTTCTCCTGCATTTCTTGAAGTGATTTTTGTATTTGCCTTGTAAAGGCTTCTAACTTTTGATCCATTTTCTCTTCTATTTCTTTACGAGATTTTTCTATGTGTTCAGCTACCAGCATCCTGACCAGTGATTTTATATCCAAGTCTTGTTTTTCTGGTGTTTTGGGGTATCCAGGGCTCCCTGTTGTTGGCGAACTGGGTTCAGATGCTGTCATGTTGCCTTGATTTCTGTTAGTGACATTCTTTCGTTTACCTTTTGCCATCTGGTTATTTCTGGTGTTAGTTGACCTTGTTGTCACTGGCTGGTGTTTGAATCTCCTGTGAGGCTGGGCTTACCTGTTGTTTCTCTACTGGTGGTTATGCGTGATTGCTGTTCAACGGGATCACGAGCTGGCTGCCACCCGCTGACTTTGTGCACGGCCTGAGGTCTCCGGGAAGTGTGGGGGAGTGCAGCAGAGCCTCGGCAGGCGCTGCTGGGCCTGCCTAGTAGCGAGAGCCTAGCAGATCCCCCCCCACGTGGTAGCCCCTGATGGAATCTGTCTACCTGTGCCATTCCAGCTGTGTTCTGGTTGCAATTTGGAGGCCTGCAGCTATCGCTGGTCCGGGGTCCTGGGGAGCTGGGTGGTTCCGGCTGCCTCGGTGCACGGCCTAAGCTCGCAGGGACGTGCTGCAGAGCCTAGGCGCCTGGGCCCGCCTGTGGGCGAGAGCTTAGCAGCTCTCCCTGCTCTAGCCCCAGACGGAGTCTCTACCTGCACCTTTCCAGCTGTGTCCTGGTTGCAATATGGCTGCCTGCCGCTATAGCTGGTCCTCACTCTTCTTAATAAACAAGAATTGTTGCTTATCCTGGTTCCGCCGGCAGGGTCTGAGCACCTGGCAAGCTTGCTAGGTCTGGCTTCCCTGCTACCGGCTGGATGGGAAGCTGCAGGCAAGATGGCGCTGCCTGCAGGGGGTTCGGGGTCTGGCCTGCGAGTGCAGAGCTCGGGCACGGCCGCTGTACTCCAAACCTCTATTCTGTGCGCAGCTCCTGCTCCAGACCTGAGTCCCCGGAGGTCTTAAACTCGGGCTGTCTCCGGTATCTGGTTCCGCCGGCAGGGTCTGGTCACCTGGCAAGCTGGCTAGGTCTGGCTTCCCTGCTACCGGCTGGATGGGAAGCTGCAGGCAAGATGGCGCTGCCTGCAGGGGGTTCGGGGTCTGGCCTGAGAGCGCAGAGCGCAGGCGTGGCCGCTGTACTCCAAACCCCTACTCTGTGCGCAGTTCCTGCTCCAGACCTGAGTCCCTGGAGGTCTTAAACTCGGGCTGTCTCGGGTACCTGGTTCCACCGGCAGGGTCTCCTCTTCACCCCTCTTAGGTTGCCCCCACCTCTCCACCCCCAAACTTCATGTCATTCTTTTTTTAATTTGATAATCTATTGACTCTAGTTTGTGCTATCTATATACTGGGTCATCCATTGGAACATGGCTGACCTACCAGGATATACATCCATGGGGAAAACTGACCCTTCTCCCGGAAGTCACGAATTGACAATAGCTCTTCAGTGAGAGGTGGGCTATCCCCCACTTTATGCGAGGATGCTGACTATCTTGACATTTTGCAGATCGTGTGTAAGCAGCCACGGCTGCTGTGGGTTCATGGGTGCGGTGTCCAGGAAACAATGTTTGCCTCTGGTCTTTCCTGACCTCTGCTTTTACGATCTTTCTGTCCCTCTCCTTCCATGGTCCCTGAGTCTTTTCTGGTCCGAGTATGATGCTGATAGCCCATTTGTGGTTGGTTCCCCAATAAGCAATTTTCCTCTGCACGTTGAGCAGCAATGAGTGTCTTCATTGGCAATCATCTGCTCTGAAAAGGTGCTTTTCTATGGAAGTTTAAGAGCTGCACTGATTTATGAGCACAGAGATATGAACATAGAGCTATTTGATATTGTGTCCATTTAGAAAAATAAAGTGGTTGGTTCATCCGCCGGTCTAACGAGTTCACCAACCACAGGGTTTTTGCCAGTTCACAGTTCAGGACATGCATTCCCTTCCTGAGAAAGAGGCCATAAGACATTTGTGCCACTGTCGCACCTGCTGGCTTGACTGGTGAGTCATTATTGATGTTGACGGGAGTCTTAGTCACTGTTCTATTGAGGTGAAGAGGCACTATGACCAAGGTAACTCTTATTGTTAAAAAGAAAAGGCATTTGATTGGGGGCTGACTTACAGTTTCAGAGGTTTAGTCCATTATCATCATGGCAGGGATGATAGCATGTATGATGGTACTGGAGCAGTAGCTGAGAATTACAGCCTAATACACAAGCAGAGAGAGAGAGAGAGAGAGAGAGAGAGAGAGAGAGAGAGAGAGAGAGACAGACACAGAGACAGACAGAGACAGACAGAGACAGACACAGAGACAGACACAGAGACAGACACAGAGACAGACACAGAGACAGACACAGAGAGACAGACACAGAGAGAGACAGAGAGGAGACTGGGTCTGGCATGGGAAACCTCAAAGTCCTCACTCAGTGATGTACTTCCTCCAGCTAGACCATACTTTGCCAACAAGGCCACACCTCCTAAACCTCCTCAAATATTCCCACTCACTAATGACTAGGAATTCAGATATATGAGCCTATGGGTGGTGGGGATCGTTCTAATTCAAGCTTCTACAACAGGGAACACAGCTAGGAAAGGCTTTTAATGACTTCTTCCCCCTCCCCATGAGCATCTTCCAGGACTGAGAGCTGGCCTATAGGGAGGAAGCTTCCTGGTCAGTATAAACGTGACTTCTCCACATTGCGTGGCCAGTGTGTGGTGTCTTCAGCAGTAGGGTCTTGCCATCAAGGTCTAGTGGGTGACCAAGAGTTCTGGCTGCAGCCTGAACTGTTGGAGGATTCTGGGACTCTCTCAACCAATACCTTGAAGGGAGGTGTGCCACAGCTGGCTCTGGGCTTTTAGTTGGTGACATATGGCCTCTGGGAAAAGCATAATTTCCTGTGTAGAGTAACACCAATTAAACTCTTTTATGTGGCTATATATTTAGGAAGTTTATGAGTTTTCGTAATACTTTAGTAAGTTTTCATAATACTTTAAAAGAAGATTTATTTGTTTTTATTTTGTGTATATAGGTATTTTGCCTGCAAGTGTGTCAATGTACTATATGAGTTCTTGGTGCCTGGAGGCCCAAAGAATGGGATGGATTCCTGGAATGGCAGTTACAGATGGTGGTAAGCCACCTTGTGGGTCCTGGGAATCAGATCAAGTTCCCAGGAAGAGCAAGCAGCGGTCGCTCTGAATTGCTGAGCTACCTCTCCAGTCCCTCCATGTGACTTCTTCAAACACACTTAGTTACCCCTCCGCACCCCTTCTCAGCTCTTCCTTCCTGTCCCTCTCTCTGGTTAAACTTTCCCATTATCCTCCTCTTAACTACACATAACTCTTGCCCTCCTTTATCTTCTTCAATCCTTCTTGCCATGGTCCCTTTCTAGTTTCTATATCCTACAGGTATTCCCAAAACACATATATCTAAAGATTTAACACTCACATGTGAGTTAGAATCTATGCTGTTTGTCTTTCTGGTTCAGTGATACCTCACTCAATATGTTTTCCAGCTCCATCCATTTATCTGAAAACTGTACAGTTTCATCTTTCTTTACAGATGATTAAAATCTCACAGTACATAGGCACCACATTTTCATTATCCATTCAGAGGTGCATTGGCAACTAGGCTGTTTCCATGTTCTAACTTTTGCAAACAGAACAGGTATGAACATGGATGAGTATGTATTTCTTTGGTAGGAATTAAAGTCCTTCGGGTATATGATTAGGAGAGATATAAATGAATCATACAGTATAGAAAGTTCTAGTATTTTGGGGAACCACCACACTGATTTCCACAGTGGCAACACCAATTTGCAGTCCAGCCAACAGCACAAAAGGATTCCCGGGTCTCACGGTCCCCAGTACTAGTTGTCTCTTCTTAAAAAAAAAAAAAAAAAAAAAAAAAAAAAAAAAAAAAGATTTATTTATTTATTTTTATTTAATGTATATGAGTACACTGTAGCTGTCTCAGACACACCAGAAGAGGGCTTCCGATCCCATTACAGATGGTTGTGAGCCACCATGTGGTTGCTGGGAATCAAACTAAGGACCTCTGGAAGAGCAGTCAGTGCTCTTGACTACTGAGCCATCCAGCCCTAGTTGTCTTCTTAATCTTAGACATTCTGACTGGAGTAAGGTGAAATCTCACAAGAGCTTTTATTTTCATTTTTACATTGACTAAGAATGATGAGTACTTTAAAAATATTTTCCAGCCATTTCTATTTCTTCTTCTGAGGAGTCTCTGTTATTACCCTTGCTCACTTTTTAATTGGTTGTTTTTCTTGTTTAGTGTTTTGCTTGGCTGGTTGTTTTCTTTTGAGTTTCTTATATATTCTAGACACCAATCCCTTGTTGGGTGTATAGCTGGCAAATATTTTCCCCCTTTCTGTATGTTGATACTTCAGTCGATTATCAGGTTTTTCAGGGATTTGTTGTTGTTGTTGTTGTTGCTGCTGCTGCTGCTGCTGCTGTTTTGCTTTGCTTTGTTTGTTTGTTTGGTAGGTTTGTTTTGTTGTATTTTGACAGTGCCAAAGCCTTATAATTTCATGAAATTACACTTGTTAGTTCTATTTTCTGAGTCACTGGAGTCCTATTTGGAAAGTCCTTCTCTGAGCCTGTATTCTGAAGAGTACCTCCTACTATTTCTTCTAGAGAACTCACATCTCGGGTCTAGCACAAAGTTTCTGATCCATTTATAACTGACTTGTGTTAAGGGTAAGAGGGGCAGATCACACTTTATCCTTCTACATGTAGATGCCATTTCCCATTTGTTCAAAGATTCTGAGTCTCCTGCAGTGTATGGTTTTTGCATCTTTGCCAAAAATCAGTTGGCTGTTTCTGTGTAGCTTTTTTATTATTATATCTGGGTCTTCAGTTTTGTCATTTGATCAATGTGCCATGTTATTTGTATTACTATAGCTCTGTAGTATAATTTGAAATCCGGCATGGTGATACTTCTCAAAGTATTCTCATTGTTTAGAATTGTTTTAGCTATACCGGGTCATTGTGCTTCCATATTGCTAGATCCAAAGCTGCCCTCCAAAAATGTCAGTGCTGGTGACAATATCCTAAACAGACAGATTTTGTCTGGATACAATGGAGGGTGATATTGGAAAACAGAGACCGAAAGGTGTTATGATGATGATGATGATGATGATGATGATGATGATGACAATGAATATCCTTTAATCTACAGTCCATCCATTGGGGCAAGGGAAGTCTGCTTCCCAAACAATACAACAGTCCATAGATGCTCAAAAAACCCACCCTGCTGACTAAATAAAATCTGCTTGCTTTTCTACCATTTTGCTCTTCTCTCTGACACTGCCCTCCCCTGAGATCATTGCCCAAGATCACTGGCAATTAATCCCTAATACATTTTTTTTTTGCCCATGGAGTGGTTTAGTTCAGTAGTTTCACTGAATTCTCATTTAAAATTATGACTTTTAATCTTGATTTTTAAATTTCTGTGAAGAATTACCTTTGAACTTTGATAGGGATTGTATTGAATCTATAGATTGCTTCTGGTGGGATGGCCATTTTCACAATATGAATCTTACTAACCCATGAGTCTGGGAGGTCTCTCTGCATCTTCTGTGTCTTTCTAAATTTCTTCCTTGCTTAGATTTATTTCAATATTTCTTTAGGACGCTGTTGTCAATGACACTGTTTTCCTGATTTTGTTCTCAACTTACTTGTCAGATGGCAGGATACTGATTTTTGTGCATTAATTTTATATCCTGCTTTTTTTCATGAATGTGATTATCAGTTTAATAGATTTATGCTAGAATCTTTGGAGTCTTTAATGTATAGAATTGTATCATCTAAGCATAACAACACTTTAACTTCTTTTCTTATTTATATCTGTTTTTATCTCCTATCTTATTGCTTTTTTTTTTTTTTGAGACAGGGTTTCTCTGTATAGCCCTGGCTGTCCTGGAACTCACTGTGTAGACCAGGCTGGCCTCGAACTCAGAAATCCGCCTGCCTCTGCCTCCCAAGTGCTGGGATTACAGGTGTGCGCCACCACACCTGGCTACTCCTATCTTATTGCTATAGTTAAGACTTCAAGTACTAGGAGTGGGCATCCTTGTCTTGGTCCTGAGATCCACCATTTGGCATAACATTCACTGTGGGCTTGTTGTGCATTGCCTATCTTATGTTGATATATGCCCTCTGTATTTCTAGATGCTCAAGGACTTTTATCATGTTGAATTTTGTCAAAAGTCTTCTCCGAATCTAATGAGATAATCATGTGGTTTCTGTCTCTGAGTCTATTATATAGTGGATTACATTTATTGATTTATGTACATTGAGTCATACCTGCCTTTCCAGGATGAAGCTCAGTCAATTATGGGATATGATCTTTTGATGTGGTTTTTAAAATTTTGCTTGCAAAATTTTGAGAATTTTTATTCTTATTTATCAGAGAAATCTATAATTCTCTGTTTTGTTGGGTCTTTGTCTGCTTTGGGTATTAGAGATTGTTTAAAAATATATTGGGAGAGAGCCTTTTTTTTCTACTTCATATAATAATTTGAAGATTATTATTGTTAGTCATTTGGAAGGTTGTTACAATTCTGTGCTGAATCCACCTAACTCTGAGCTTCCTTAAGTTGGGAGACTTTGAATTACAGCTTCTATCTAATTGACCTGATTAAATTGTTTACATCATCCTGGCTTAAATTTTGTAGGTCATGTACTTCTAGGAATTCATTCATTTATTTTGGATTTTCCATTTTAGTGGAATATTGATTTTCAAGTGTGTTCCTGGGGCTCTCTGACTTTCCTCAGTGTCTGCTGCAATGCCTCCCTTGTATTCTTTAGTTTTATTAGCTTGAATATTCTTTCTTTTTGCTATTTTGGCTAGAGATTTTTCTTTTTTTATTGGATATATTCTTTACTTACAATTCAAATGTTGTCCCCTTTCCTGGTTTCTCCCCTACCCCGAAAAATCCCATAACCCATCTCCCCTCCCCCTGTTCCCCAATCAACCCTCTCCTGCTTCCCTGTCCTGGTATTCCCCTACCCTGAGGCATCAAGCCTTCCCAGCACCAAGGGCCTCTCCTCCCTTTGATGTCCAACAAGGCCACCCTCTGCTGCCTCTGCTTCTGGAGCCATGGGTAACTCCATGTGTACTCTTTGGTTGATGGTTTTATCTCTGGGAGCTCTGGGAGGACTGGGTGGCTCATATTGTTGTACCTCCTATGGTGCTTAAAACCCCTTCAACTCCTTGGGTCCTTTCTCTAGCTCCTCCATTGGGAACCTTGTGCTCAGTTCAATGGCTGGCTGAGAGTGTCCCCCTCTGTATTTGTCATGCACTAGCAGACTCCCAGGTGACAGCTATATCCGGCTCCGGTCAGCAAGCACTTGTGGGCATCCTAAATACGGTCTGGGTTTTGTAACTGTATGGATCCCTACGTGGGGCAGTCTCTGGAAGGTCTTTCCCTCAGACCCTGCTCCACACTTTGTCTCTGTATCTCCTTCTGTGGGCATTTTGTTTCCCCTTCTAAGAAGGACAATAGAATCCATACTTTATTCTTCCTTCTTCTTGAGATTCATTTGATCTGTTAATTGTGTTGTGGGTATTCCAAGCTTCTGGGTTAATATCCACTTATCAGTGAGTGCACACCATGTGTGTTCTTTGTGATTGGGTTACCTCACTCAGGCTATTTTCCAGTTCCACCCATTTGCCTAGGAATTTCATGAATTCATTGTTTTTAATAGCTGAGTAATATTCCATTGTGTAAATATACCACATTTTCTATCTCCATTCCTCCGTTGACAGACATCTAGGTTCTTTCCAGCTTCTGGCTATTATAAATAGGGCTGCTATGAGCATAGTGGAGCATATGTCCTTATTATTTGCTGGAGAATCCTCTGGGTATATGCCAAGGAGTGGTATAGCAGGGTCCTCCGGTAGTATTTTGCCCAATTTTCAGAGGAACCACCAGACTGATTTCCAGAGTGGTTGTACTAGCTTGCAATCCCACCAGCAGTGAAGGAGTCTTCCTCTTTCTCCACATCCTCGCCATCACCTGCTGTCTCCTGAGTTTTTGATCTTAGCCATTTTGAATGGTGTGACGTGAAATCTCAGGGTTGTTTTGATTTGCATTTCCCTGATCACTAAGGATGTCGAACATTTCTTTAGGTGCTTCTTCGCCATTTGATATTCCTCAGGTGAAAATTCTTTTTTAGCTCTGTACCCCCACTTTTTAATAGGGTTATTTGGCTCTCTGGAGTCTACCTTTTTAAGTTCTTTGTATACATTGGATATTAGCCCTCTGTTGGATGTAGGATTGGTAAAGATCTTTTCCCAATTTGTTGGTGGCCATTTTGTCCTATTCAGCATCCTTTGCCCTAAAGAAGTTTTGTAATTTTATGAGGTCCCATTTGTCAATTCTTGATCTAAGAGCATTTTGGTGTTCTGTTCAGGAAATTTTCCCCTGTGCCCATATACTCAAGGCTCTTTCCCAGTTTCTTTTCTATTAGTTTCAGTGTGTCTGGTTTTATGTGGAGGTCCTTGATCCACTTGGACTTGAGCTTAGTACAAGGAGATGAGAATGGATCGGTTTACATTCTTCTGCATGCTGAACTCCAGTTGAACCGGCACCATTTGTTGAAAAGGCTATCATTTTCCCACTGGATGGTTTTAGCTCCTTTGTCAAAGATCAAGTGACCATAGGTGTGTGGGTTCATTTCTGGGTCTTCAATTCTATTCCATTGATCTACCTGCCCGTCACTGTCCCAATATTATGCAGTTTTTAACACTATTGCTCTGTAGTACTGGTTGAGGTCAGGGATACTGATTCCCCCAGAAGTTCTTTTATTGTTGAGAATAGTTTTAGCTATCCTGGGTTTTTTGTTATTCCAGATGAATTTGAGAATTGCTCTTTGTAACTCTATGAAGAACTGAGTTGGGATTTTGATGGGAATTGCATTGAATCTGTAGATTGCTTTTGGTAAGATGGCCATTTTCACTATATTGATCCTGCCAATCCATGAGCATGGGATATCTTTCCATCTTCTGAGGTCTTCATCAATTTCTTTCTTCAGAGACTTGAAGTTCTTGTCATACAGATCTTTCACTTGTTTCGTTAGAGTCACACCAAGATACTTTACATTGTTTGTGACTATTGTGAAGGGTGTCATTTCCCTAATTTCTTTCTCAGCCTGTCTGTCCTTCGAGTATAGGAAGGCTACAGATTTGTTTGAGTTAATTTTATATCCGGCCACATTGCTAAAGTTGTTTATCAGCTGTAGGAGTTCTCTGGAAGAGGATTTTTTGTTTTTTGGGTTTGTTTTGTTTTGTTTGGGGGGGGGTTGCTTAAGTATACTATCATATTATATGCAAATAGTGATAATTTGACTTCTTCCTTTCCAATTTGTATCCCTTTGACCTTTTGTTGTTGAATTGCTCTAGCTAGAACTTCAAGTACTATATTGAATAGATATGGAGAGTGAGGGCAGCCTTGTCTAGTCTCTGATTTTAGTGGGATTGGTACAAGTTTCTCTCCATTTGTTTGATATTGGCTACTGGTTTGCTGTATATTTCTTTTACTGTGTTTAGGTATGGGCCTTGAATTCCTGTTCTGTCCAAAACCTTTAACATGAAAGGATGCCGGATTTTGTCAAATGCTTTTTCTGCATCCAATTAAATGACCATGTGGTTTTTTTCTTTGAGTTTGTTTATGTAGTGGATTACATTGATGGATTTCCATATATTGAACTATCCCTGCATCCCTGGGATGAAGCCTACTTGATCAGGGTGAAAGATCATTTTGATGTGTTCTTGGATTCGGTTGGAAAGAATTTTATTATTTTTGCTTCGATATTCATAAGGGAAATTGGTCTAAAGTTCTCTTTCTTTGTTGGATCTTTGTATGGTTTTGGTATCAGCAAAATTGCGGCTTCATAGAATGAGTTGGGCAGTGTTCCTTCTGTTTCTATTTTGTAGAAAAGTTTGAAGAGTATTGGTGTTAGGTCTTTGAAGGTCTGATAGAATTCTGCACTAAAACCATTTTGTCCTTTATTTGGTTGGGAGACTGTCAATGACCACTTCTATTTCTTTAGGGGTTATGGAATCGTTTAGATGGTCTATCTGATCCTGATTAAACTTTGGTAGTTGGTATCTGTCTAGGAAATTGTCCATTTCATCCACATTTTCCAGTTGTGTTGAGTATAGGCTTTTGTAGTGGGATCTGATAATTTTTTTAATTTCTTCAGTTTTTGTTGTTATTTCTCCCTTTTCATTTCTAATTTTGTTAATTTGGATACTGTCTCCATGCCCTCTGGTTATTCTGGCTAAAGGTTTTTCTATCTTGTTGATTTTCTCATAGAACCAGCTCCAGGTTTTGTTGATTCTTTGTATAGTTCTTTTTGTTTCAACTTGATTTCAGCCCCGAGTTTGATGATTTCCTGCTTTCTACTCTTCTTGGGTGTGTTAGCTTCTTTCTATTCTAAAGCTTTCAGGTGTGCTGTTAAACTGCTAATGTATGCTCTCTCCAGCTTCTTTTTTATGAGTTTTCCTTTTAGCACTGCTTTCATTGTGTCCCATAAATTTGGGTATGTTGTGCCTTCATTTTCATTAAATTCTAAAAAGGTTTTGATTTCTTTCCTTTTTTCTTTCTTAAGCAAGGTATCATTGAGTAGAGCATTGTTCAGCTTCCATGTGTATGTGGGCTTTCTGTTGTTTTTGTTGCTATTGAAGACCATCCTTACTCCATAGTGATCTGATAGGAGGCATGGAATTAATTTGTTCTTCTTATATCTGTTGAGGTCTGTTTTATGGCCAGTTTTGGAGAAGGTACCATGAGGTACTGAGAAGAAGGTATATTCTTTTGATTTAAGATGAAATGTTCTGTAGATATCTATTAAATCCATTTGGTCCAAAACTTCTGTTAGTTTCAATGTGTCTCTGTTTAGTTTGTTTCCCTGATCTGTCTATTGGGGAGAGTGGGGTCTTGAAGTCACCCACAATTATTGTGTGGGGTGCAAAGTGTGCTTTAAGCTTTAGTAAAGTTTCCTTTATGAATGAGGGTGCCCTTGTATTTGGAGCATAGATGTTCAGAATTGAGAGTTCTTCCTGGTAGATTTTTCCTTTGATGAGTATAAAGTGTCCTTCTGTGTCTTTTTTGATTACTTTTGGTTGAAAGTCTATTTTATTGTATATCAGAATGGCTACTCCAGCTTGTTTCCTGGGACCATTTACTTGCAAAACTGTTTTCCAGCCTTTTACTCTGAGATAGTGTTTGTCTTTGACACTGAGATGAATTTCCTGTATGCAACAAAATGTTGGGTCTTGTTTACGTATCTAGTCTGTTAGTCTATGTCTTTTTATTGGGGAATTGAGTTCATTGATGTTAAGAGATATTAAGGAATAGTGATTGGTGCTTCCTGTTCCTTTTGATGTAATTTTTATGTTTGTGTGGTTATCTTCTTTTGGGTTTGTTGAAAGAAGATTAATTTCTTGCTTTTTCTAGTGAGTAGTTTCCCTCTTTTTGTTGGTGTTTTCTATTCATTATCATTTGAAGGGCTGGATTTGTGGAAAGATACTGTGTAAATTTGTTTTTGTCATGAAATACCTTGGTTTTTCCATCTATGATAATTGAGAGATTTGCTGGATATAGCAGTCTGGGCTGGCATTTGTGTTCCCTTAGGGTCTATATGACATCTGCCCAGGCTTTTCTGGCTTTCATGGTCTCTGGTGAGAAGTTTGGTGTAATTCTGATAGGTCTACCTTTATATGTTACTTGACCTTTTTCCCTTACTGCTTTTAATATTCTTTTAGTACTTTTGATGTTTTAATTATTATGTGATGGGAGGAATTTCTTTTCTGGTCAAATCTATTTGGAGTTCTGTAGGCTTCTTGTATGTTCATGGGCATCTCTTTGTTTAGGTTAGGGAAGTTTTCTTCTATAATTTTGTTGAAGCCATTTCCTGGCCCTTTAAGTTGTAAATCTTTACTCTCTTCTATACTTATAATCCTTAGTTTTGGTCTTTTCATTTTGTCCTGGATTTCCTGGATATTTTGGGTCAGGAGCTTTTTGCATTTTTCATTTTCTTTGACTGTTGTATCAATGCTTTCTATGGTATCTTCTGCATCTGAGATTCTCTCTTCTATCTCTTGTATTCTGTTGTTGATGCTTCTATTCATGACTCTGGACTTCTTTTCTGTTTTCTACGTCTGGAGTTGTTTCCCTTTGTGATTTCATTATTGTTTCTACTTCCATCTTTTAGATCCTGGATGGCTTTGTTCAATTCCTTCACCTGTTTTGCTGTGTTTTCCCTTAGTTCTTCAAGGACTTCTCCCTGTTTACTTGTGTTCTCCTATATTTCTTTAAGGGTGTTATTTATGTCCTTCTTGAAGCCCCCCATGAAGCCCTCCATCAGCATTATGACCTGTGATTTTAAATCTAAATCTTGCTTTCCTGGTATGCTGGGGGTATCCAGGACTTGCTTTTGTGGGAGAATTGGGCTCAGATGGTGCTATATTGCCTTGATTTTTGCTAGCAACGTTCCTACATTTGCCTTTTACCATCTGGTTATCTCTGGTGTTAGTTGGGCCTGCTGTCACTAGCTGATGCTTGCCCCTCTTGTGTGCCTGCAAGCCTATCTCAGCAATCCTGGGTGGCCTGCTTTTACTTGGCACAGATTGCTGTGGTGCTGCTGAGCTCCTGGGTGCAGGCAGAGTCCTTGCAGGGTGAGGAGTGTCCCAAGCAATCCTCTACTCTGGTGATCTCTGCCTACCAGTCTGCCCCTCCAAGAGTACAGATGGCTGCGACTCACCTCTAAGCGTGGGACTCCCTCTAACTGCCTCCCTGAGGGCAGACAACCCCAGGCAGGGTAGGTGCCCAGCTGGCTGGCTGTGGAGCTGCTGAGCTCCTGGGTGCAGGCCAAGTCCTGGCAGGGTGAATCCCAAGCAATCCTCCATTCTGGTGATCCCTGTCTACCAGTCTGCCCCTCCACACCATCACAGGAGCAAAGATGGCAGCGCCTCACAACAAAATTGAAAGTTAAAAAGAATAAAAGGCTTATTTTAAAAACAAGATTGAAAAATCTCAGCCACAGCTTGCCATATCCAAGGGGTGCAGGGAGGTAGCTGAGCACCCAGGAGTGCAGAGGGGACAGTCATCACAGGTGGGACCTCCCCCAGTGCTCAGAGGATCAAGTCTGGAACCCTCTGGTGGAAGCCTTCAGGTTTCTGTCTCTGGCTGGGGACCATCCTCTGCCACAGTGTGCCATATCCAAGTGGCACAGGGAGGTAGCTAACTACCCAGGAGTGTGGAGAAGCCTGACAGCACAGGTAGGACTGCCCCCTGATGATCAGAGGAAACAGCCAGAAACCCTGAGGACAGAAGAGCCTAGGAACAGTCTGGGACAGGAGTCTTCCAATTTCTGCCTGCACCCAGAGCTGATCGGGGCCACAGAGCTACATACCCAAATACAGCCACAAGAGAGCAGATCTCTCAGGAGTACCTACATACCTGTGTACACAGAGAGAATGGGTCTCCCAGGAGCACAGATACACAGGCTTACATAAAAGATAAGCCACAATCAGGAACATCAACACCAGCTAACACCAGAGATAACCAGATGGCAAAAGGCAAACACAAGACATTGCCAACAGAAACCAAGGCAACATGGAGCCATCTGAACCAAGTTCTTCCACAACAGCAAGTCCTAGATACCCCAACACACCCGAAAAGCAAGATCTGGATTTAAAATCACATCTCATGATGCTTATAGAGGATTTCAAGAAGGACATAAATAACTCCCTTAAAGAAATACAAGAGAACATGAGTCAACAGGTAGTAGCCCTTAAAAAGGAAACACAAAAATCCTTTAAAGAATTACAGGAGAACATGGGTCAACAGGTAGAAACCCTTAAAGAGGAAACACAAAAATCTCTTAAAGAATTACAGAAGGGGCCGGGTGTGGTGCCGCACGCCTTTAATCCCAGCACTTGGGAGGCAGAGGCAGGCAGATTTCTGAGTTTGAGGCCAGCCTGGTCTACAGAGTGAGTTCCAGGACAGCCAGGACTACACAGAGAAACCCTGTCTCAAAAAAACAAAACAAAACAAAACAAAAAAAAACAAAACAACAAAAAAAAAGGAACACTATCCAACTTATTCTATGAAGCCACAGGGAAGCAGGGAAGGGGTCGATGGGGGAACAGGGGGAGGGAAGAGGGCTTATGGGACTTTCAGGGAGGGGTGATCCAGGAAAGGGGAAATCATTTGAAATGTAACTAAAGAATATAATGAATAATTTTTTTTCAACTTTGTTAACTCCAGCCCTGTTTTGATTATGATTTCCCATTATGTTTTGGGGTATTGATCATTCTTGCTCTTCCGGTGCATCACTAAGTTATTTATTTGAGCTCTCAGATATTTTTGGTACAGGTTTTTAATGCTATAAACTTTCCACTTAGAATGCCTTCATTGTATCCCACAGACTTTTGGTATGTTGTGTTTTGTTTTGATTTGACTGTAGGAAATTTTAGATCTCCTTTTTTTAAAAAATTTCTTTCTTGATCCAAATATCACACTCAATAGTGTATCATTTAGTCTCTCAGTACTGCTTTCTGTAGTTTTTATTGCTGCCAATACCTATCTTGATTCCATCACAATTAGACAGACTGTGAGCTGCTGTCTCGGTTTTCCTGTATTTGCGGAGACTGGCTTGGTGACTTGACACGTTGTCCATTATGGTGTTGCCTTCTTCGCTGCCCATAGTCTTTGTTTTTGTTTTTGTTCTCTTGGAGTGTATTACGACTTTTTTGAATTATTTGAACACACATATAATCCATTCTTTCAAATTCTTTGTCTGGTAGTTCTCCCAAGTCATTTTCCTTAGGTGCTGTTGTGTGATCAGCAAAGTGTGGGGGAACCTGTCTTTGTTTTTCATTTTGTTTCTCTGTCTGCGCTAGAGTTACTTCTATTATTAAGTTTTTCTTTCTTTTGTATTCTTTATTTTTAAAATTATAGTCATTTTTTTCTTTCAATGGTAGTATTTGCATTGCTTAGTTGAACATTAGGTCCTAGAGGGGCTCAGATGTTCTTTCCTTCTGTGGGACTGGTATTTCTTACTGGAGATTCTGTCTCAAGTCTTCTTGGGTTAGGTATAGTCCTATGTCAGCAAAGGCCTCCTACCTGGGTCTGTAAGCTTTCCCTACAAATTGTGAAACCTTCCACAGGCCTGTGGGCCTTACTCAGAGTCAGATCTGCTCCCCACCCTGATTTCTCAGCTACTGCTGGAGCTGCTTGGAGATGTGGGACTTCCTGTGAACATGTGAGTTTAACTCAGAGTTCAATCTGAGCCTCATCCCGGACCCCCTGCTTCCTCTGAAGCTGCTTGCTGAGATAGAAAACTCCTCAAGCACCAATAGGCCCTAATTCAGGGTTGGGCCACTCCCGAGATCTGCAGGAAACACTGGAGCTCCTGGGAGATGTAGAACTTCACAAATGCCTGTGGGCCTGCCTAATCTAGAGTCCAATCTGGTCCCCACCCTGGGTGCACAGCTTCTGTTGAAGTTACTGGGAACTCTGGACCTTCCTGAAGCCTCTTATTTAATTTTTATTTGTGATTTAATTTCCATTAGCTATTGTTTGCTTGTATTGAAACCAGAGCCAACAATGATTGCTTCATGGCCAATTCATTGTTAGCTGGACTTTCCTCACAAAGCTCCACAATGCTTGTGTGTTCAGTTCAGTGGAGGATTGAATTTTATGAATGAGAGAAGCTATGTTAACTCCCTGGCTGAGTCTTTCTCTCCCTTAAAGCTGAGTCCTTCAAAGACTAGCTCCATATTGTTTGCTTAACCGTGTTTCTCCACCTACCTTTAACCTGCTGGTATGGTCCTATCTATAGTACTCAGTGAGAAGCATTTTGTTAAGGGTACTAATGACCTGCTATTTATAGCAGAAATTCAAGGAGCTTTTCTAGTTCCTGCTTTTCTTGACCATTCTGTGTTTTTTCAATGACCTTACAGCTCTCTCTCTCTCTCTCTCTCTCTCTCTCTCTCTCTCTCTCTCTCTTCTACTTCAGGGGTCTCTGGTCATTGGCCATCGGCATTTCTCCAGGCTATCCCTTTTCCTGTTTGCTTCTTCAATTGTTTTCCAGTTGTTACTTTTTACACCATTTCCCATGGCTTCCCTTGGTTTCTTCTGTGCCTGCTCTTTCAGACTATTTACTACCAAGGTGACTTGACATACGGGAGATGGGTTCTGAATCTCTTTTTCTAGTGCTTATTATCCACCTGAAGTGTAAGATCTGGAAAAGTTAGTTCATTGTTTCTTTCCATGTCAAACCTGCATCAGTTTCTGGACATCTGGACAAACCACTAAGCAGACCTCAAGCGTTGAAAGCTGTTCAGTGGTAACCGTTGCCTTCGGTGTTCCTTCTGGCTCAAATCTTCTTTGTCCTTTTATTTTAGTATGGTTAGTCTATCCAACACACGCCTTTGTCAATAAGAACCTTTCTTCAACATCCAAGCTCCGCCCTGAGCCAGTTGCAAGTCAATTCTTTACCTGGCATGGTCTTTCTTGAAAGTATCTCTAGTATCTATTATTTTTGTCATAAATAATAGGTCATTAGTTCCCTTAACAAAGTATTTGTTTGTATAGCCATTTCTCTCTTCTGGATTCACCGATCTGTATCTTGTCTCAATTGTTTTTATATAGTCCCAGATCCTGTCAGAGTACCCAGTCCTTAGTAGGTGTACATTAGATATCTGTGTAGCAAATCTAAAGCTATTAAAGCGATCACCCCCAATTAATAATTGACATATGGTTCTCACATGGAAGATTGTGGTGACAGAAGAAGTCATAGCTGACAGCATCTATAAAAGTAGTACCTTCTCAATGTTTTTGCTTTTATCTCTAGATTTTCCAAAGGAAACAGATAAAGACTTCTTGAATCCAATCAGCTACTCTTGCTCCAGTTCTGTGCTGAGTAAATGGATTGGTATTACTTAGCCTCTGAAGCATTTCTGCCTATGGGAGTAAACAGAATGGAGAGCCCTGCCTTTGAGAAGCTGTGGTTCTCATTGTAAAGGAAGCAATTGCCACTTAATCCCTTGGGGCATCTTTAGAAGTGGTTGACTTCCTATGGTCTTATCCTCCCTAGATGTCCGGATAACACCGGTCTGGTCTTCTGAACTGAGAAGGAGACCAGGAGGAAGTTCTGTCTCCCTTGCCTGTCTACTTCCTGAATCGCCTCAAAAGTAAGCCACACCTTGTGTTCTTTGTGGGACTTGCTAAGAAAAGCATTTATAATGTGTTTTCATCAAAGAACTCAGCAGGGAAGCCTAGGGCTTGTTTGACTTCCCCCTAGTATTATATAATTGGATTATCTCTGATCTCCCTGGGAGGTGCTTCCAGGCAGGGGGAGAGCAGTGCCTCGCTAGCACTTGCTGTTAAATATTAATTCCCTCAGAGATAGAATGGAGTGTGAAGAGGCATTAGAAGGATAATGAAGGAAGGATGGGAATAAGCACATAAACCCAGGGATTTGATATTTAGCAATGGGTGAAAGGTGTAACTGCCCGCAGTTACATCGAACAGGTTACCTGGAAAGGAAGCTGGGGATGTATGGGGAGGTGGCGAAAAAGAAACGGAGACCAAGATAACACCTGCTATTCAAGGTCTCAAAGTTTAATGAAGAACTCTCAATATATATAGGCAGGGGGAAAAGTCTGGAAGCTTCTCAGCAGAATCAGTTCAGTTGCTTCACAGGTGGCTAGTTTTTCTCAGGAAACTGCAGGTCCTTGAAGAATAGGCTTTGCCTTGGTCTGAGCACCCCACCCTAGGTGGAGGGGATTATGGCTGACACAGGAGTTCCCACTCAAAGGCTGGGAGAGGAACTTCACATATGGTTGATATCAAGTTCCTGCCAGGTGGCATGGCACCTCGATAAGGCGCTCTACAGAAAGGTAACTGGAGAGTAACAAATGATTGAAGAGCTGCTGAAAAGAGGCGGGTATAGGAACTTAGGAAAGGGGATGTCAATTAGTTGTAAAAATGTCCACTTTTCCCCCAATTACAACTACAAAGTATATCTGCCCATGCCTGTTGTCTTAGTTAGGGTTTTACTGCTGTGAACAGACACCATGATCAAGGCAACTCTTATAAGGATATCATTTAATTAGGGCTGGCTTATGCATTGAGAGTCCACTAACATGAAGGTGGGAGCATGGAAGCATCCAGGCAGGCATGGAGCAGGAGGAGCCGAGAGCTCTACATCTTCATCTGAAGGCTGCTAGAAGACTGGCTTCCAGGCAGCCAGAATGATCCCACACCCATAGTGACACACCTACTCCAACAAGGCCTCACCTCCTAATAGTGTCACTTCCTGGGCCAAGCGTATGCAAACCATCATACTTGTGGTACTGAACATCAGATTTGACAAGGGGGCTTCTCTGCTAAGGGCCATCCCCTATGTTATGTAATAAGGACCTTTTATTTTTCTTACTTGACATGGGTTTCTAATCTAATAAGTCTAGTAAGATTGATTCAAGTGTATTAAACCCACTGCATGCCAATCAGAGTGCCAAGGATACAGCCATGGAGGAAAGAGGGACCATTGACTAAGTTCACAGACTTCTTTGGTAATGGGTGTACACACACACACACACACACACACACACACCATATAGCATTTGGTATAGGAAAGACATGAATAGTGTTAAAGGGAGTTTGTCTATGTACTGGCTGGTTTTGTGTGTCAACTTGACACAGGCTGGAGTTATCACAGAGAAAGGAGCTTCAGCTGGGGAAGTGCCTCCATGAGATCCAGATGTGGGGCATTTTTTCAATTAGTGATCAAGGGGGCAAGGGCCCCTTGTGGGTGATGCCTCCCATGGGCTGGTAGTCTTGGGTTCTATAAGAGAGCAGACTGAGCAAGCCAGGGGAAGCAAGCCTGTAAGAAACATCCCTCCGTGGCCTCTGCATCAGCTCCTGCTTCCTGACCTGCTTGAGTTCCAGCCCTGACTTCCTTTAGTGATGAACAGCAATGAGGAAGTGTAAGCTGAATAAACCCTTTCCTCCCCAACTTGCTTCTTGGTCATGATGTTTGTGCAGGAATACAAACCCTGACTAAAACAGTCTAATTCTCTTCTTTGATTCGTACAGTTCCCTTAGGAGAAAAGAACCAATTTATCTGAAAAACAGTAACCTATCCACTTGTGCTCAAGTTTTCCTAAATACCAAAGCCTTTGTACTTAAAAAGCACTCCCGGGGAATCCATTTAGCAAATGAAGTCACTGAACCATCAAGAAGGACTAAGCATATTGAAACAGTCGACACATATCACGTCAGTGCTACCCAATAATGGAAGCTGAGCTTTAACAATACAGTGAAACATGTACCTGCTCGGACCCCAGCCTTCCAGGATGGAACTCTAGTGCTCTGTCCTGGGTTTAATGGTAGTCGAAACTAAACATTCAGGGGGTCACTTCATTGTCATATGCAGCTGCTTCTGTCTGTCACGAAGGAACTAGCTACCAAACCTCCTGCAGGAGCCATCAGACCTGGGGAAGGAGACCAGACTTTACAGGAATGGACTTCATCTTGAAATTTCCATGAAGAGGGTATGTGGGTCAGAGGTTGGATGAAGCAGCCTGTCTTCCTGGGCTTGGTTCTGAACCTATGAAATGCAAATATCATGGCGCCTGCTCTCTCGCTGTGAAGGCAGGAAGAAATCATGTAAATGAGGCAACTCGGGAACTAAGTTTTAAAAAGTAAGGACAGATGATAGGGCTGTTAATTGTTAATGTGTTATAAAGAGAAAATGGAATTCAAACTCTTGACTATGGATATGGTCTATGATGGAGATAGGGTCTGTGTTTGGTTCCAGGTCTATTGGGTGCTTAACAGTTTACACTTCAAATATCAAAAAGAAACTCATGCTGGTAAATTCATTTAGAGTTCATTCAAAACCATCTTAAAAACCAAAACCAAAGCCTACTCCTTTCTTCAAGGTGTGTATTTAAAGAGATAGCCCTTTGGTGGTTTAGGGAGTTTGGGGGTTTTCTGGAGTTCTCACTAGAACCAAAGGGAAACTCTTACAAGAGGCTTGCTTGACTTCACTAACTAAGAGCCAGTCTTCACTAACTCAGTTGTCCAGACAGAACCCACCACAATGGTGGACGGCTCAGCAGAATGAGAATCTAGTCTGTGGAAAAAGGTCCAGCCAGACTCACCCCACCTTTCATAAGTAAGTGATTGTCTGAGAAGCAATTTCATCCAATGATTAAAGAGATTATTTTAACAATTAGAAAAAAAACCAAACCAACCAACCAAACAAACAAACACCACACTCTCAGTACTGATTACCGCAGCAAGATCTTTCTCTGATTTCACTGGCCTAGAGAAAGGGAGGAATCTTAAAAGGCCTGCACCAGATGTAGACTCCTCACAGAGGGCCTCTCTCTGGTACATTTCTGACATATCTCAGATTTTTTCACTTTTACCTTGTGTTAGAAGAGATTGCCTTAGAGTCAAAGCCTCCCACTCGGGTGACCCCATGTAGGCGCGCAGGTTTTTATGATAACTACCACTGGCCCTCACTGGATCAGCGTTTCCCACAACCTCTTTCTGCTTAGGTCTCTGCTTGCTTTGGGAGGCCTCCTGCTTGATTTCCCTTGTGAGGCTCTTGCCAGCACCTGTGAGCCCTCACCCCCAGAGAGGGATGGCTAATGAGCTAATTACCCCGAACCCAAAAATGTCAACTGTAAACAAATGAGAGCTGTGTTTATAATCAATCAGTTTTATGACCTTCTGATGGTGATGATATCAGCCACGTTTACACTGGAGGCCAGTGCTCATTCGCTGGCCAGCAGCTGGCCGCTTCTGTTGCTTCAGAGTGGAGGATGATGTGGCCCATTAATTGTAGCATTTGCACCGAAAGGAATGTGACTTTGGCCAAATGGGCAAACCCTCGTCCTCAAGACTGCCAAATAAATTATTCTTCTAAACCTTAAAGTCAGCCTGGATGGTTTTCAAATAATCGTGGTCTGGGGGTGGGGGTGGGGCTATTCTTTCCCCAAATGGTAAAATCCCGAGTGTGTTCCTTTTGAACTGTAACTTGATATGTAAATGATTTGGAGACAGTGGGAGACATTGATCCCAAGCTGGATGAGGAAAGAGCATGGGCGAAGCAGGGTCTCAGGCTTATCTGTATACAGCACAGAGAAGAGCTTATTCCTCTCCTTTAGGGGATGACCTTCGCCATGTTACCCTTCCTGCCCCAGCCCAGCTCCTCCACCCAGAGATTAGAAGAACACGTCTCAGTGGCCTTTGCCTACAACACTGTGTGATCCTTAGACCAGCGGGATTCATGCAATGTGTAAATATCATAAAATGTGGCAGGAGACATGTTTACACCAAGCTGTGGTTTCTGATCAAAGCCAAAACGGTTGGGTCCTTGAATGAAAACTTCTGGCTGCACATGTGAGATTTGCAAGTACCCTTGGCACCTATAAAATGCAATTTGTGAGGTGCTGAACAATGTGTGTGTGGGGGTCTCCAAAGCCTGCTCTTTTGGCACCCAGATCCTTTCAAATCTAGTCTTGCCAACATGTGGAGATGTGGGCGCATAAACTGGGCCTGCATTCTGGGTACAAAGGATTTGCCAGTCAAGCCCGGAGTGCACTGGTGCCCCAAACACCTTGTCTTTCATTTAGAGACCCCTGCCCTCTGCCCCTGGAAACCCCAAGCCGTCTGTTTCTTGTTCATTTATACTTTGCTCGTCATAAGGTTGGTTTCAGTTGGTTTTCTTTGATTTCATTTCAAGAGAACTTTAGGAATACAGAATGGGGTGGTGTGTCCACTAGTACCCTGTAAGCCAGCGATGGTGCTCAGGGTTTGGGGCGAGAACAACTTTCTATCAAAATCATTATTCTAATGATTTTATTGGTTTGGTTTTGGTTTTTTCTTCTAAGTTTTAAAAGTGAGCGAGTGACTGGAAACTCTTTATTCCATCGACTTTAGACAATAGGGATATCCTAGTCTCCCAGCTCCCTTGTTAAATATTCCTAAATAATGAATATTTGTGAATTGTCAGAAGAGTAAATGCTATTGATTATCTGGCTTTGGGGAGTAATAATCCTCGAGGCAGCCTTTTCTCCTCAGCTTAGTTAAATGAGTGCTTCCAGGCACGTTAAGAGCTGGCAATGCCTTTCTTCTATATGGTTGCATAGTTTCTGATTTTTTGGAAGTAGAGAAATAAAGGTAGATTGCATCTTGTCTCTCTAGTCACAAGGTCAGGCAGCCCATTGTTGACATCATTCTCCATGACAAGCACAATTGAAATGCTGCAGGACGGTGGTGGTGAGGAATATCTCATTTAAAGTAGAACATCCTACAGCTCTTGTGCTATGCGTGTGTTCCTACCTGCAGCAGCTCCTTATGTGGAGATCTAAGTGGTTGACATTGCTGAGTTACCAAATTCTGATAGAATGAAACCTTTGGTGCCTATTAATAGAGAACTCAATAACGTCCACTAACAATTTCTAACCATGTGAGTGACAATCAGGGGCCCATATAACTTGAAAATGGTTTTCATTTCACCCGATGATGGCTTTACATTTTGACATGTGTTCTAGACAGAAGAGTAGTAGTTGGATATATAAAACCCAATAGATTGAAAGGAAAATCTTGTTACCTTGGTTACTGAAGAAGGTTCAGAACAGCTACTGAGCTTTGGCCTTAAATACTATTTGAGTGGCTGGCAGCCTGAACAGGCACTGAGAACCCAAGCTTGGAATGGGTCTTCATTGGAATCTTGGATCATGACTCTGTACTAACTAGAGCAAACTGTTGAGCACTCCCACTTTTTTTTCTTTTTCTTTTTCAAAATAGGGTTTCTCTTTGTTGCATAGGCTACCCTGGAAGTCGCTCTCTAGACAGGCTGGCCTCAGACTCAGAGATTAGCCTGCCTCTGGCTCCTGAATTATGGGATTAAATAAAGGTTTGTGATTGATCTCTTTAGTTTCTTTTACGTGGAAGGCATGACCATGTTGCCTAGTCTGGTGATAGGTTGGTAACTGACACTTCCAGTGGTGTAATACCCAGCTGTGCTAACCTCAAGATGTAGTAGTAAAATGAGTACACTTAGCTTTTCTGAACTGGCACAAGTTGATCCCAACAGTCCATGAATAGCATCCCACATCCAGGTTGTTGGAGCATGTGAAGTGCTTAGTATTATATACTGCAATGTACTTGTTCTCCTTGATTATAAGATATATCAATTACATTAAAAAAACATCATTTCAGAATGAGATTTTTAAGGAGAAATGCATTCACCGGCTGTATTCACTATTTCAGAAATGGAATTTAAAAGCCTACTTTGTTCTTGAGCAAATAGTGTTTTATGTTCTAGACCCTCTGATAACTTGCAGGTAGGAAGCCGGAGCCCTTAGCACGTTAGTTCACTGAGATGTGCTCGCTCAAAGGCTCACATTCTGGTCCTTCTGACATCTTCAGTTTACATCCAGAAAGTCTCTCTGCTGTGCCATGTTAGTCTCCCAAGACTACCATAAGAGTACCAGAGACAGATGGATGCTTTTTACAATACAAATTTATTTCCAACAATTCTGCAGGTTGAAAATCTGAGGTCACAAGGCATCATGAACAAAGTTCCTCCTGAGGTTTTAGTTAATTCCAGATGTAGTCAAGTTCACAAGGAAAAATAGCTTTCACAGACATCAGTTCTTCTAGATGAGCACTCTAACATGTGAACTTTGGAGGAACACAATTTCAAGTTATGGAATTACTAGCAAACCTTTTTAGGCCATGCATTTGGTTGTTGTTTGATTAGTGTGTGTGTGTGTGTCTATCATAACAAATGTATAATTTGAAGCATCAGAAATCTCTTCTCTGATAGTTCTCCAGGCCAAGAATTCAATATCAGGCATCATTAGAGTCGCTTAGCCTCAGAAGGGTAAGAGGAAGAAAGGTTTCTTATCTCCCCTAGTCTGTGGCAGCCCCAGGCATTGCAGGGCCTGGGTCAATGTATCTGAGACTTTTCCTTTTATCTTCTGGCCTTTCCTGTGTCTTTTGAAGGCAGCAGTCTATGGACCTATGGCATGCTCAGTTACATCACGATGACCTTACTTCAAGATCCTTAGTATCCACAAAGACACCACCCCACCTCCACCGCAAAGTCCTCATTTGCAGGTTCCTAGTAGTCATCTCTTTTTAGGGGGTGAGGGGAGGAAGGCATAGTTCAACTTATGACAGACTGACGAATTAATCTAATGAACTGGACAAGATTCACAGTTATAGTATCCACGACACTATGAGTGGAATTTTGCTTTTTATTAGCTTTTCCTACATTCAAATCAGCTCATACCAGCTGTGGTAGAAACAGCTACTTGGCCTTCAATTGCACGTCCTTTTTCTGTAATGTCAAGTTGTGCATGGTTGGAGCTACCTATCTGGGAACTTGTACTTCCCAGCACCTTTGAATTTTGGTGTAGCCATTACTAAGTTTCAGAGGATGGACTGTGGATGCCAGTGTTGTGTGTTAAGCACTCTATCAGTTGTACTTTGTACTCTAAGAAGTATACCCAGGCAGCCTTAGTGAGGCTATGTGACAATTATGCTTTCAGAAGATGAAAGGAGCCGGGATCCCTGAATCATCACTTTTTAGAGAGCTACGCAGAACAAATGGCCATTAATGAATATCCTAATGAGACCACATGAATAAAAATTAAACTTTTATTATGTCGAGCCGCTGAGATTTGGGGATCATCTGTTATAGCAGTTAGCTTCTCCTGACTCATACTCTAGCTGACACAATATATGCACAAGAACGCCCACTTTACAGTGAGCCACTTTTCTGTGAAATTATGCTATTCATCCAGAAGATAACACCATGTTATCCTGCCAAGGAAGCATCTGGCCGCCAAATGCCACTGGCTAGAAGAAAACTTGGACTACCGCAAATTGATCTAACCTGAAAATATTATAAAGAAACAGTAACCATTTTACACAACTTACCTTAATCTTCCATGGACCAGAACCTTGCTTGGATCTATCTAGAAGCTAAGAAAGAATTTAATACCAATATTGATCAATTATTTAATAATTTGGAAATGGTGCTGGGAGGAAGACTCTGACTTTAAATGCAGGCAGATAAATTTGTACTTAAGCTCCTACTATATTATTTTTTTCTGTGTGGCTTGGACAAGTTATTGAAGACTTAGCTTTCTGTATTTATAGGAAGGAAAAAAGTGATACTGACGTCATAGTGCAGACTGAATGATGAAAGGATTTTAGTGGTAGGTATATGGCTCAGGTAATGATTATGGCACTTTGCCACCACGGTTACTCTGTAATTGGTGTATACTTTCTGAGAATACCTCGAACAGCTTTGGTTTCTATCACCTTCTTCTGGCATGGCTTGGCATTTGCAACATCCAGCTTAACAGGCATGATCACATCTACCAGAATATCGGTTGGGTTTAAACAAGCTGGAAAAGATGCCTTTACTTAGCCACCACCCGATGCCTTTGCTTTAAGAAAATGGACAGTCTTTACGGATACACCCTACCTAGCAAGCGACTAATAAGAGGTTTCAGAATTCCCAGAATGCAGTATATGAAGATATATAAAACTGTGGGAATCATATTGAATTTTCAGTTTAGTGATATATTTTAAGGGCATCTATTTACTTATTTATGGGGGCAGAGGTATGTCATACTGCATGTGATAGTCAGAGGACAATTAGCAAGGGTCAGCTCTCTCCTTCTGTCATGGGGACCATACTCAGGCCATCAGACTTAATGGCAAGAGCTTTGCTGGCAAAACCATCTCACCAGCCTAATTGGGTGATGTCTTACATGTGCTTTCATCACTTCTATTTTGGCCCTAGATGGAACTGTGAGATAGGTGAGCACCTCTGTGGGTTTATTCGGAGTTTTGTACATTCTTGTCCACTATGTTGTCTCAAGTGCTAAGCACATAGTAGCTATCAATAAGAATCTCTCATAGATAGGGCTTCATTGCCATGAAGAAAGACCATGACCAAATCAACTCTTATAGAACCAAACATTTCATTGGGGTTGGCTTTACAGTCCATTAGTGTCATGGTGGGGCACATGGCACTGTGCAGGCAGACTTGGTGCTGGAAGAGCCAAGAGCTCTCCATCAGGATCCAAAGGCAGCCAGGAAGAGACTATCTCCCACACTGGGCATAGTAGACCTCAAAGCCCACCTACAGAGTGCCACACTTCCTCCAAGAAGGCCACACCACCTAATAGTGTCACTCCCTGTGGCCAAGTATTGAAACACATGAGTATATGGGGAGGGGGGAGGCAGTGCACTGCAGAGCTGGTTAAAAGGTTAATAGAACTTGCTACTCTTCCAGAGGACCTGGGTTCAGTTCTTAGCACTACATAGCAGCTTACAACGATTTGTAACTCTAGTTATAGTGTATTCAACACTGTGGTTTCTGTGGGCACCGGGAACATATATAAGTATAGGCAAATACTCACATACATAAAATAAAAAATGTCTTCAAAAACCAACAAAAATTAATATAGACATGAATCAAACACAAATACAAAGACTTCTTAGGGTTAAAGTTATATGTGATAGCCCAGATGGGCCTGATAAGAACTTACTATGTTAGTCAACTGAAAAGATATTTCCCCCCAAACCCCCCAGCACCTTCAGAAACCCTGCAAAGCACTGTCTCCCACTATTATCTGTCATCTGTCTAGGAATCCACTCAAGTGCATAGTTCTCTGATCATCAAAGTTATTGGCATGGTGTCCCTGGGAACGGCTTATATCCTATAGAGCAGTGGTTCTCAACCTTCTGAATGCTGTGACACTTAATACAGTTGCTCATGTTGTAGTGACCCCCAAACCATAAAATTATTTTGTTGCTACTTAATAACTGTAATTTTGCTACTGTTAAAAATCACAATGTAAATATCTGATATACAGGATATCTGATATGTTACCCTTGCTGGGGTCGTGGCCCACAGGTTGAGAATCGCTGTTACAGAGGCATGATTCCTTTGTAGTAAAAGAATGAGGTCATCTCATCAGCTACTTCCTGAGTAATTGTTATTCAAGCAGGGGCAAGTGGTGTTCTCTAGGGGATTGGAAATACTTGTTATAGGGACAGTGCTATATATTTTGAGGTCCCTGAGATTGTTGTCTTGTACTGAAGAGATTTCAAGAAAGTAGACGCAAAGTTTGTCTAGATCAAGATTCAGTCAGGCATACAGCAGAATTAGCTCAGGGCCTGACACACCATGCTGTACCTGACACACCCTCCTGAGCCTCACACACCCTCCTGAGATTCACACACCCTCCTGAACCTCCCAAAACCTCCTGAGCCCACACACCCTCCTGAGCCTCACAAACCATCCTGAGCCTGACACACACTCCTGAGCCTCACACACCTCCTGATCCCACACACTCTCCTGAGATTCACACACCCTCCTGAGCCTGACACACACCCTCCTGAGCCTGACACACACCCTCCTAAGACTGACACACACCCTCCTGAGACTGACACACACCCCTAAGCCTCACACACCTCCTGAGCCTCACACACCATCCTGAGCCCACACACCCTCCTGAGCCTGGCACACCCTCCTGATATTCACACACGCTCCTGAGCCCGGCACCCCATCCTGAGCCCGGCACACTCTCCTGAGCCTTACACACCTTCCTGAGCCTCACACATCATGGCTGTTTGGGTTTGTGTTTCTTACTAATGAGAATAACACCACTTTGTGTTAGCACTCTGCCTACATTTCTATTGGGAATGGGAGCGAGAAAAGATCCTTTTCCTCTTACACTACTATGTTCTCAGCTGGGGTCACTATAATGAAAGAAAAATTGAACAATAGGAAATCATAAAATGTATTAATATGAAATTTGTACCACACAAGAGCTTTTTCCACAACGAAATGAAGACCCAAGTAGTTAAGCCTTAGGCTTTTACACTAGGCTGGATGCCAAGTAGGAAGTCATGGGGACGAGATGGGCGGAGGAGACATGAGCTGGAAGCGGCCAACTAGGAAAGTCTTTGCAAGGCCTGTTCACTCAGACTCGCCTGAGAGTCCCCCGACTTCAGAGATTAGGCTGCTCCTTTCTCACGGGTGTAAGGCATCTGTTTCCTCCTTGCAGAAGAGTCTCATGTGCTTCCTCGGGGGAAAGTCAGATTCATATACCTCATTTTCTTCCATTTCTTCAGCCTAAAATGCACAATTTCGAAGATACTGTCTTTTGAGATAATATATACTGCCCCTGCAGCTCTCAGGGGTGGGGGCTCCAGATGTTACCCTTGACTAGTAGGAGTTTCTAATCAGCTGAACTGTGCCCCATGTTTCTCTCCCCAAATTCATGTTAAGAACCCTAAGCCCCAGTACCTCAAAAAACATATACAGTGTTTAACCACAGACCCTTTAAAGATGTAATTAAGTTGAAACGAGGTTGGTAGACCTTGCCTCAATATAGCCAGTGCCCTTATAGGAGGGGTGGTTTGGGATATATAGAGACATGGGGGCTGGAGAGATGGCTCAGCAGTTAAGAGCACCGAATGCTCTTCCAGAGGTCCTGAGTTCAAATCCCAGCAACCACATGGTGGCTCACAACCATCTGTAATAGGATCTGATGCCCTCTTCTGGTGTGGTGTCTGAAGACAGCTACAGTGTACTTAGATATAATAATAAATAAATAAATGTTAAAAAAAAAGAAATAAAAGTACCTTTAAAAAAAAAAAGAGAGACATGGGATGTACCCGTAGAAAGAACCCCTTTGTAAAGAGGCTACAGAGAGGTGGCCATCTACAAACCAAAGAGAAAGGTTCCAGAAGACAGCAAACTAATTGATTTCTTCATCTTTGACTTCTAGCCCTCAGAGCTCTGAGAAAATAAGTTGATGTTTGGACCACTGAGATTGTAGTGTCCTGGAATGGCTGCCCCAGATAACAACGACAGAGCTACGTCATGAGGGGCAACCTGAGTCTGGTGACTGGTCCAAAGGCCTTAAACACTAACCTCTTGTCAGGACATCTCTAACGGCCTCCAGTCTTAAAGAACCCCTGTCAGCCTTGTCAAAGGCTTCAAGGTTTACCTTTCTCTCTGCCCAACACCTTACTCCCCCGAGAAAGTGTTATACAGTGACCCTCCTCCACAGAAATCTCTCAGAGTCTGTCTTCTCTGGACTCAGGCAGATGGCATCAGGATGGGTTAGGAAGCACTCTCTACAAACAAGATTTGAGAGTATGATCACCCTGGTCCAGCTAGTAATGAGACGCCATTTGTAGGCTCTCCACTGGTAGCAGGTAGAGGCAGGTGGTCCCTCGGGTACTCTTGCAATATAGTCAGAAAGACTCTCATTAATTGTAAATGACGTGAAGTCCTGATGAAAAAGAGTTGAGGTATGATGCCTCAGATGACTAAGAAGTTGGGAGGAAAGGAGAGACCATAGATGAGAGCAAAGGAGTTGGACATCTTGCTAAAGCCAGTGGAAGGTTGAGGTAGGGTGAAGGTTATAGAATGCAGCTGGAGAGTGGGAAACACTGAGCAAAGGACTCACTGGTTCAGGACTCAACTATCACGTGGACAGAGCTCCAGAGTAGGTTGGAATTTCCATCTCAACAGGTCAGTGGAGAAAGACTCTAGATTCACAGAGTCAAGATTCTTGACAACTGAGATTCCTTTCAGCCCATGGGTCCTCTCTACGAAAGCCTAGTGCCTTCCATTGCTGGATGCCGAAGCAGAGGGTTCTGCCTTGAAAGACGTAACCCCCTTGGGAGCTATATCCGCCTCATTTTGGGCCACTTAATGTAACTGTAGCTAAATCACACCACAGCTAAAGCATAATGTAGCCCAGCCAGGGAGGTGCTGGGTTTGTTAAAGAAGGAAACAGCTGCGCGAACTCATCAGCGTGCATTGGCAGGATGCAAAAGGGTCAAGGGGAAGGAGAGACCATAAGTGTGGAAATTTATGGTGTGGAAGGACCTCTCTGTGATGCACAGTATAACACCTTGGTGGGGATTGCAGGATGTGATGCAAGCATTGAAAGAGAAAAGAAAATTTGGCCTTTGTCTCACGTTATATATAAGAATTAAGTTGAAATGGGATCATAGATCTACACATAAAAGCTACAACTCTTAGAGACTGGTGAGGTGGCTGAGCAGTTAAAGTACCCGTTGCTCTTCGGATTCAGTTCCTAGACCCATATAACAGCTTATAAGCATATTTCAGCTCTAGTCCTAGGAGTTCTGATTCCCTCTTCTGACCTTCGTTAAGCTCCAGGCTCAAAAGTGGTACACAGACATGCATGCTTGCATGCAAAACATATGTACAGATTTAATAAATAGATCTTAAAAACTTTAACATGCAACTATAAAATTGCTACAAGCACACACACACACACACACACACACACACACACACAGGCATGCGCACGCGTATGTGCACACACACATATAGCACCAAAGATTCCTTGTGAGCTTGAATTGGGCAAAGATTATTTTTTAGGTAGAATATAAAAAATATCAATTTTAATAGAAATAATGGTCATAAATTAGATGTTATCAGATTTAAAGCTCTTTTTTTTCAAAACGGAAAAAAAAATCTAACAAAACTGTTTGGAAGGACAAAGAGAAACCAGACTGGGAGGAAAGACCTATACAGCAGCTAGCTGCTAAAGGACTCGTACCCAGGGGATCTGAGCAACACTGGCTCACAGGAGGACAAACAGAAGAGCGGATCAGATTCTTCAGTGAAGACGATATTTGCTTGGCAACATCCACTTTTTGCCATGATCCTTCCCTTTACCATGTGCCCAGAAACAACGGAACAAAGGACCACAGATTGAAGCATCAAAATTTGTGATCTGATTAAAAATAAATAAATAAAAATAACCCTTTTTCTTTTCCTGGTTGATTTTCTCGACTGTTTTGTTATAATAGCAGAGAACTAAAGACTAGGAAGGAGAGGGCCCGGGTCCTGGAAAGGCTTGATGTAGCATTCATTATAGGGGATTATCAGGACAGAGAAGTGGGAGGGGGTTGATTGGGGAACTGACAGAGGGAAGAGGGCTTATGGGATTTAGGGGGAGGGGGAAACCTGGAAAGAGAAAATCATTTGGAATGTAAACAAATAATATAGATAATAATAATAATAATAATAATAATAATAATATAGGAAGGAATTGGTCACTAAGGGTACAAAAGAACTTTTGGAGATGATAAAAATGGCCTAAATCTTAGTGGTGTTTTCATAATGGGACCTACAAAAACATACTGTACATTAAGAAGTAAGTAAAGACCATTGTATAAGTTATATCTCAATGTCAATTAAAATCTAAAATCCATACAAAAATTAATGGTCAGAAGCCACAGCCAGGTCCCCAGGAGTGAGAAGCATGCCCTTTACACACTCAACAAATATTATTTTCTTCTTAAGCGATTTCTTTGTGAATGAAGATAAAAGCTTGTGAGCATTGCAGAACTGTCTGAAATGGTATGCGGTAAGTTGGTAGCTAGCTGAGACCTGCGAGACTGTTGACTCCCCTGTTAGAGACACAGAGTGCGGAGACCAGGCAATCCTGGAGCTGTGACCTACGCTGCCTTCCTGGACTCACTGGGCTCAGAGATTTACACAGTGGCCACTTGTCCAAACCTTGAATGGATACTTGGAGTAGAACTACATGGTATTTGGCTGAGCCCCGTATTAAGTTCCTTGACCTCTCTGGTAAGAAGAATTGAACTGGGAATAACCCAGTAGAGGCCTCTGAAGCCCTTGCTCCTGGCCAAGGCCGGTCCGGGAGAATGGTAGAGATTGGTGTGGTTGTCAGGCTCCAGACCATGGTCTCCTGCAATCCTCCTGTAATCTACATGCCCAACCCCTTTAAAGCAAGCAAGAATGTGTGGGTAAAATTATCAGCTTATCTGTTTTCTACCAGACGCACCAAGTCTTAAGTCAGGGCACGCTAACACCCATCTAGATGTATAGGTAAGAGCTGATATTAAGGAAGGTCAGAGGGCACAATTAGGCTGTAAACAACTCCCATGCCACCTATCAAGACCCTCGTTTCCTTTTCTCACCTTGCACCTGTGGTCTCAAACATGGTCTATTATGACTAGTTATGACCAGTTGACACAGAAAGCAAAAGCCAAGCTTGCTTGTGGATGACTTAGAACACAGATCTGTGGCGGAGGGGTCTTGCTGGTGAACATGGTTTTGGATAGTGTCGTGTGGCTTTCCCTTTGGATGGTAAGTGAATTGTCCAAAGGAAGAATATATACCAACTCACGGGCAGGTGCAAGTGGGTTAAACGGTCAGTGGTCTGGAGGAATGATTGGAATCACTGGACCAGGAGATACAGGGAAGGGGAACAGGAGTGGACGTTTGCAATGAGCAAGTGTGAGAGGTTTGTACTATGTTTTAGTATTCCTGAACACTAACCATAAAAACAAATAAGAGAGAAACAAAACAAAACAAAAAAACTGAAAGAACCAAATAAGTGGATACTCCTTTGCCAGGGACGATCCCCAGCTTCTATGACTGGTTCTCCCAGGGAGAGCACAATTCTCAGTATGGACGCGATTTTCTACTCCTCAAGATTGATTTAGCATTTACTGCTGGCTCTAGGTGCCACCGAGAGTACACAAGGCCTGCCTCAACCAGCCACTTGGTGCAAATTGGCTAGTCTCTTTTGAGTGGGCTTTGTCATGATTCAGATGCCCAGCAGGCTCCATCTAAGTTTTAATGGCTTACTGTTTGACTTACAAATATGGGATCATTCCTAGCACACTAGGAGTTAGACTAGAGAACAAATTTACACTATTGAAAGAGTGACAGTGACATTGTGAGGGGTGCTGGCCCCATCCCGTCCTGCAGTATCCAGCAGCCTCTAGTTGAGCAGCTGGATAAAAGAACTTTTAGAAAGTGCAATTCATATGTCAACCCTGGGGTCATCTAACAAGAATGAGATGCATCTTCCAGGATGCGGGATATTCTTATGTGCAGTGACCTACCACATGGTCCTGCGCTCCCAAGGGGAAATAATGGGATGGCCCCAAACACAATGGTGCCTCTTGGAGAATTAGTATCCCCAATCTCCACAATTCTAGAGGCTCTGATACTCAGAGAAAAATGCTTCTACAAAAAGACACAGAAAAACATGTCATTATATTTAAGTTATTATTGCTGTCTGGCCACTATGGAATCTCATTAGCAAGAAACAATGAGACAAAGAATAGAATCACCAAGAGAAGGACTAATTGACCTTGGGAATCAGGTGGATTAGTTGTAAGGAAAAGTACTTCGGGTCTTCAGAGTCATCTGTTGGTACCCTCCTGTCCAGAATGGTTCATTGCAGGGGAGGCAGGCAAGAAATTAAGCTCCTATGGACTAGAAAGTCATGACTAGAGTTTTTTGTCTTATCATATTTTGTACTGTAAGTTTTCACATAAAAATAAAGGAGCTATTCCCATGTTGGGTATATTAGTAGAGAGAGTGAGTTAGAATGCATTCTACAAGTTAAATAGTGCACTAACTACCTTCACCCTCTTGAAGAATAGACGTTCATTTCCCCTGATGGCCCAACGCCTCTGCAAATAGGTCACAGATGAATTCATCTCAGCAGAATAAAGGTACATTTTAGAGTACACTCCTTCCCTGGGGTACCTCACATTCAGTGACTTGTCATTATGTGGATACAAAGGCACAATTTTCTACCTCAATTCAGAGAAGCACCCAAAGGCTGTCCCAGGACCAGAGTTCTTTATAAGAACTGTATTGCTGTCCTGTCTGCTTGACTCTGCTCCACTCCAGCTGCCTAGAGATGTTGTTTCTGAGAACAGTTCTTTATGAAAGTTGTTAGGAGAGCAGAAAAATATCCAGGTGAGAAACAACCATAGGAAAAAGAAGAAATAGATATACAAAAGAAGAAAATGTCTGTAATTTATCATTGATCTATTAATAACTCAGTATTTCCTTTCAGCCTTTTTCCTATGATTGTACATGTACATACTAGATAATTTTTGCTGTGTGCATCATTTTACACCTTACTTTTAGATTTCATGTATTGTGAATAGTTTACTCATTCTTCTTTATATTGCTGTACAATCCATAATATGCCATACCAATGTTCCCTTGTGTGGTTTCGGGACCTTTTGGTACTGTATCATATTCACATGACTACTTAGCAAAATACTTGATTCAATTCACTTAGTAGTAGAAAAGGCTTGTTTGGGTTTATGGTCTTGGGGATTCCAGTCCAATGACTGTGGGCCTCTGGCATGAGTGGCACCGATGAGAGGAACCGCCTACACCACAGGACAGCGCTAAAGACAAGACTGCACAGGATGGGGCCCCATAGTACCTTTTGTTAAGCTCTTGAAGGTCTGAAGTGGGTCTCTTTGAAGGGCCAACAACACTTCTCAATACTGTCACGTTTGTGACCAAGACGTTTATGTATATAAATGTTTAATATCAAAAACACAGCAATTTGCTCATGTAGCTAAATCTTGCCCATTTGTGGGTTTTGTTTTGTTTTACTTACAAGTATAGAATTTGATCAAAAGCTATGGGAATATTATCTTTCTATAGCTTTGTTATATGTAGATACCGAAACATTGTGGTGTGTGTGTGTGTGTGTGTGTGTGTGTGTGTGAGAGAGAGAGAGAGAGAGAGAGAGAGAGAGAGAGAGAGAGATTAAAACAGTACTCCAGTAGATAGTATGATTATATCTTTAAAAATCTGCTCAAGTGTATATTACTGGCATCTAACTTATTGACAAAGATGATTTCAACATATTTATCCTTTTTAATCCTTCACAGATTATAGAGACCCCGTTTACAAAGTTTCTTTAATTGAGGGGATTCAATTACCAGTATTTCACTTAAGATGTCAATATAGATTTCTTCCAATTTTTACATTATTTCAACCAGAGACTTAAGACCCTTTTCCTTTGAGATGTGTGTGTGTGTGTGTGTGTGTGTGTGTGTGTGTGTGTGTAATTTCTAGTTCCCATTGATACCCTGTACCTCTCTGTATTTAAATAATTTCCAAATTTAAAATCATTGCCTGGAACTCTACTACTGTTCCCCAGAAAGGACAACTGTGGGACATGAAAGAAAAGAAGACATACTAAGCCAGAGGCAGGGCCCTCGTTCCAATTAACGGACATCTTGGAGGAGAGCATAGTAATTGGTTTTGAGGTTGCGCCCACTGCCTCTGAAGGACAGCTGAAGTGCTCATCAAGATGTGCCAAATGTTTATAGACTGCCTCTTTGGATGAATATCTGTTTCAAATAAGGGAATTTAAAGGGGCCTGTAACTCACTTAAATTACACCAAGATGGGAGGCTGGAGACAGGATATGGCTTCCAGTTGAAATTCCTTGATCTCTGGCTTAGTCTTAATTTTATAGATAACAAAAGCCATTGCTGGAAGAACTTTAACCACTTGTGTCCAAATGGTATTCAGATGGGACCCAGGCTTCAAGCTCTCCTTCAGCTTATTGGTTCAGACCCATTTTCATCTGAAGGCAAAGACTTGATGTTCAGTTACCCAACGAACAGATACAAACCGTGGCTTGCCAGGAGAAAAGCAGAATGTTCTACACATTAGTCCCTTGCCACCAAGCCCTTAAGCCCAGGCTGCTTGCTGACCACCGAGTCTTAGGAGATCATTCACAGTTCTCCCATGACAGGGTCCCTCTTTCTTCCTGAAGGATGAGTCCAGATCATACTTCCTGCCTGGGTCTGGACCCATCCTACTGCACCAACCATAAGGCTACACTGAACTTCATGCTGGGCTAAGGCACTGGGGAGATGCTGGCACTCACAGAGATAACAGAGGTCTTGGTAGTCCAAAAGCTCAGAATAAACTAGATACAACTC
Source organism: Apodemus agrarius (assembly GCA_964023405.1). Classification (NCBI taxonomy): domain Eukaryota; kingdom Metazoa; phylum Chordata; class Mammalia; order Rodentia; family Muridae; genus Apodemus; species Apodemus agrarius. The sequence continues at coordinate 81,032,486 of OZ030013.1, forward strand.
ACAGATCACACGAAGCTCAAGAAGAAGGAAGACCGAAGTGTAGGTGCTTTGGTTTTTCCAAGAAAGGGAACAAAATACTCACAGGAGCAATTATGGAGACAAAGTGTGGGGCAGAGACTGAAGGGATGGCCACCCAGAAACTGTTCTACCTAGGGATTCAGCCTATAAACAGTCACCAAACCCTGACACTATTATGGATGACAAGAAGTGCTTGCCAAAAGGAGCCTGTTATGGCTGTCTCTTGAGGGGCCCTGCCAGAGCCTTACAGATACAGAGGCAGATGATCTTAATCAACCATTGGACTGAGCACAGGGTCCCGAATGGAGGAGTTGGACGGAGGATTGGAGGAGCTGCAGGGGTTTGCAGCCCCGTGGGAAGAACCACAATGTCAGCCAACCAGATCCCCCAAGGCTCCCGGGGACTAAGCCATCAACCAAGGGGCACACATGGTTCCAGCCACAATTGTGGCAGAGGAATGCCTTGTCGGGCATCAGCGGGAGGAAGGGTCCTTAGTCCTATGAAGGCTCAATAGATGCCCTATCGTGGGGAAATTGAGGACGGGGGTTGGTGGGAGTGAGTTGGGTGGAGGGGCATCTTCTTGGAGGCAGGGGGTGGGAGGTTGGGTTGAGGGTTTACTAGGAAGGGGAAACTGGGAATGGGTATAACATTGGAAATGTAAATGAAGAATATATTCAATAAAAATTAAAAAAAGAAAAAAGAAAAGAAACTGGCTCTGTGCGAGGAGCGCAAAGGTGAGTGCACAGAAGAAGGGAGAAACACCAGCCAGGAAGTGAGGAAGGAAACATGTAGGGTAAGGATCAAGGAAAGATGAAGTCTAGGCATGTCTGCCACTAAGCAGGTGTGTGAGGTTGAACAATTTATTTACTCTTCCAGGACTCTGATTTTCAGTGTTGATATATGTAAGGCTAATGCAAGAGTCTGGAGTATCATTCCTACTTCAAGGTCCAAAGTTCCCTGATTTTATTTGAAATTTATGTTAAAATCATATGGCATGTGTGTGTGTGTGTGTGTGTGTGTGTGTGTATGCATGCACATGTATGTGTGTGTGTTTGTGTGTGTCTGTGGGTGTGTGTATGCATGCGCATGTATGTGTGTGTATGTTTGTGTGTCTGTGTGTGTCTGTGTATATGCATGTGTATGTATGTTTGTGTGTGTGTATGCATGTGTATGTATGTTTGTGTGTGTGTACACATGCGTGTGTGTGTGTGTGTGTGTGTGTGTGAGAGAGAGAGAGAGAGAGAGAGAGAGAGAGAGAGAAAGAGAGAGAGAAAGAGAGAGAGATCTTCTTGCTCAAACTGTGAGCTGTATCTTGTAGGTTTTAAATGACTCTGTGTGACTGCTCACTCCTGGCCCCCTTCCTTCTTGTCGTTTTTAAGAAGTTAGAGATTTTATCCCTTTAGTTGCCTTTCTTCCACCTCTTCACTCAAACTTTCAAGGTCAGAAGGATGCTAAGCCCTGCTGTCCTGCTGTCACGGTCCATAATCCTCCTGAAAGCCCAGCTCCTCTCTGGCTTTTCAGGAAGGTGGCATCTGTGCCCCTTCTCTGCTGGGCTGTGAAGGACAGCCCTCAGAAGAGTGTCCCCAACTCACTGCTGGGCTGTGCTTGCTGAATCCACATCTAGGATTTCCAGAAGTAGAACTCGAGAGTTGTGAACCCTGATTGCAGTGGGTCTGCCACTTGGTATGATGCTAATTGACCTGTGAAATGCTGATGGCCTTTGTTCCCTCTCTTCGCACTTTTGCCCTACTGAGTTAACAGATCCTTCACCTTCTCTAGTTCCTCCTTATGTCCCCAGAGTCTGAACCCCAGACTGTTCCGGGGCACTGTCCTTGGACACTTTCTCTTCCACTGAAGCCACTTCTTGGATGACAGCACCCAGCTTCACAGACTTTGTCTCATCTATCCAAGTATATGTCTCCAGCCCAAGATGGCCCCCTTATCTCCAGACTCCACCTGCCAACACTGCTATCTTATCATCTCAAGCTCTGTGCATCTACACTGCCCGACTGCCTCATTTCCATACCTGCCCCTCTCTCAGAGAGGTTTGTAGGAACTTTTATTTACATCCTCTGCTGTTGATGTCTTCACCTTCAGAATAGATCCAGAATACACCATTTCTTCCCACCTCTGCTGCTGTGGTCATGGTTTTCCTGGTGTCTTTGTCTCTCTTGCCTCACCACCAGTGATACTGTCAACACAGTAGACAGCGTGGTCTTTAAAAGCATAAGCCAAATTGTAGACCTCCTTTACAACTACCCTCTAGAGCTTTTAAATTCTGGCTCAGAATAAAGTTCCAAGTTTTGGTGAGGATGTACAAGTATTCTAAACATTCTCCAGCACGTTTTGCTTTTAGTACTTCTTTCAATTCACCACATTGTTCCCCTTCCTACGTAGCAGCTAGGCTGGCCTTGGCGCTATCCTGGCACCTGAACCTTGAGTGTCCTGCTCCCTGGCTGGGCATGATCTTCCTGCGTGGCTCACTACTTCACTGTGTATGAAGCAATCGCTAGCCTGGCGCTCCCATCTTTTACATCCCACTTAATCTTTCTCTATAGCATTTACTCTTACCTGACACATGCCTACTTTAATTTTCCCCCACCATTTCTCTTTTTTCCCACCAGTGCCTTCCCAGTGGAGAAGCTTTACAGAGGCAAGGGGCAAATGAAGGTCCTGAGTTAATAATATATGTTTTTGCCATGGGTGTGGCCATGCAAAGACCCCAAAGCCTCAGATCATGGGAACAGCAAGACCTTCCCTTGGTCCAAGACAGATGTGGATAAACCATTGACTGTTAGCTAAAACCAGTACATGAAGCAAGCATCAACTATAGCTTCCTTCTCTAGGATGACTGTGGCTTCCTCTGTCATTCTGTATATAATAAATCCACTGAATTTTCAGGTTGGTGATAGGGTGTCTTTATCAGCCTGTATGGCCTACCCCACCCCAACTTTTCTATTCCTGTGTCTGTAGTTTCATTTCCTGCTGCCCCAAGCCAATCCCAAAGTCATGCAGATCACAGAAAACCCTCCTCCCCCAGAGCTCTGTCTCTGTGTTCTTTAATGTCTGCTTCCGGGTTTAATGTATAGTTGAGTGCCTACATGTATACATGTGACAACAAACAAATGACAGATGAGAATGTTTAGGCCAGTCCTATGGGAATCAAGTAAGGCTGGAGTAGGTAAAGCAGAAGAGAGGATCCAGGGTTTGTTTGGTTTAGCTGGGAACCATGTTCCCTGTTTTGTGAATATACTGAATCACAGGGCCGGCCCAGCTTTGACAGGAGACTAGACAGTGTTGTAACTCAGGGAGGTAAATTCTCCCATTGCTATAGAGAAGCAACGATGCACAGGGCTTCTGTCAGAAGAAAGACTCTCCTACTCCAGTCAGGTAGTTTGCATACCCTTGGGAATAATTTACCCTGTGTGCACTTGCCTAAAGATGGCTTCTGAGATGTGTACAGTCCCAATATCAGATGAGAGAAATCCAGAAACCACTATCCCAATTGAAATCTGTCTTCTGATTATTATAATATTCCTTTAGCAATGGTAGCCTAGGGACAGGGGGACAATATAGATCTGGACATTTGGTGGCACATTATCATTTATAAGACTAGAAGTCTGGTAAAACTAGCCTAAGGGGGGGAATATATATATATATATATATATATATATATATATATATATATATCCTGGGCTCTAAGCTCTTGAGAGGCAAATGGACAGGGACAGCTGGGGGACTCAGGTGAAATGACTTGGTATGTGTCGCTCACATTTGTCTTTCCTGGGTTGGCTTTATTCTAAAACATACTCTCTGCCAAAGACAGCAAAGATAGCTTCAGGCGGTCCTGAGCTAGTGTGGGCCACATCCCTACCCTAATTGCCTTAAGGTAGCAGGGGAAACGTTACCAAAGGGAGCCAAGCCAAGAAATGCAAAATTAACATTGCTGCTCTTCTCCTGATGGCCATTTGGGGGGTTGACTTATTCAAAAATTTGAAATGTGTTTTTATTCCCTTGAAGCCAATGACATAGACGTGTCTTTGTAAACCCAGCTGGCTTCTATTACCACGTTTCTTAGAAGCCCATAATGTTTTATTTCCTCCGCAACGCTTTCATACTGTTATTGTTCCTAATAGCATTGATGAGGCTTTGGAAACTTTAGACCAAACACAATTGAAATGCTGGTTAGCCCCTTTGGTGGTTCTGTCATGAGTTGCTGAAAACTGTGCAGACGAGCGTCTGATGCAAGCAGTGTGGTCTTCCTTCTAAACGGGCCTCACACCATCCTTTGGCCAAAGGCAAAAATTAGTAGGACTCTACTCCAGAGTGTGACACAGCTTGAGAACAAACTCATAACTTAGGGTATCAAAAGGCTCCCGCTGCATTTCAGTAATGAGGTCTGAGAGCAGCTGGCCCCGAGTCCTTGGCATGAGCCCTGGACCTGGGTCTGAGGCATCATCCCCTCAATCTGTTGGATCCGGGGAGCAGGATAGGAATCTTGACCTTATTCTTTGAGAAAATGGGTCATTGTCAGTAGAAACTCACTTTTCTGCTCTTCTCAGTGAGCTCTGGGGTAGAACGCTAAGGATCTTAAGGAAGTAGAGACAATTCGTGAGAGGTTACAGCCACCAGCAGGAAAACAAAGTCTGCTCACTTAGGGAGTAAAACATTTGTGAGCAAAACAGTAGGTTGCTTATGAGACTGATGAGATGGTTGGCAATGCCAAGACGCTGTTGGGGGGCAGAGCATGTTATGGTTTGAGGCCATTTTGTGATGCTTCTCTGGAAGCTGTGAGGTCTTTGGTGGATGGGGCCTGGCTGGAAGAATTAAGTCACTTGGAGCACCCCACACCTCCAGACAGGGTTTACTCTGTTTAGCTCTGGCTGTCCTGGACTCCCTTCATAGACCAGGCTGGCCTTGAACTCACAGAGCTCTGCCTGCCTCTGCCTCCGGAGCGCTGGGATTAAAAGCATAAGCCACCACACCTGCTTCCTGGATCAGGCTCTTAAAGATGCTTACTCACCTCCTGTTCTAGTCGGTGGCGTCTGCTTCCCTGTTAGCCAGCGCATGAGGGGTAGCAGCCTCATGGTCTGGCCACCACTAACCACTGGCAGAGCCGCTGGCCACTGATAGAACCCCTCCTACATCCATAACTTTCTTGCCACAAGGGGTTGAAGTCCTCTGAAACCGTGGAACAAGATGAATCCTCCTTTCCGTATCTTCTGCTGGGTATGCTTTCGCGGCTGAGAGAAATATAACGAACGCACAGATTATGGGTTGGATTATCCTCTCCGCATTGACACTGAGTCTTCAACCTGAACCCATGAAGGTGAGGGGCTGAGAAGAGTGAGCATTTGACCCTGTGCCCTGGTTAAAATGTGGCCACGTGCTTCCTAACACAGTGGCTGGTGTCTAAGAAAAAGCAGCAGAGACTTGCTCTCGTGAGGAATGGAGGCAGAGATTGGTGTTACCATGCACATACCGAATGCTAGAAACCAGAAAGAGCAAAAGAGGCCTATGGCATAGAGAGGCCATGGGCCTGCCAACTTAATTTCAGATGTTCTAGCATCTAGGAGCAAGTCAACTTTTGTTCTTTGGCAAGTCTCAGTTTGCAGCACTCTACTGAGGTGGCTCAGTCAAAATGCCACCTACTCACATCTGAGGAGGACACATGACTGCCCCCCTCCCCCAGCACTGTCTTCAGGATGGCACACCCCACCCCACCCCACCCCCACCCACATACTTACCTCACTTCTTGTCTTTAGACAGGAGTGTCTGCCTGGTTGAAGTCGAAGTCACATGTCTAATCTAGACAAGCAACCGTCTGGCCTTTGGGGGGGGGGACACAAAGGGCCTTTCTCAAAGGTAGGTAAGCAGCTTCCGGTCCTAGGCAATGAAAACAAATGCACAAACAAACACAAGCAAGCAAACCACATCTCAGCACCCCACGTATTGGTTGTGTTGCTTGTTGCTGCAACAAAAACCCCTGACAAAAGCAACTTAGCAGACTTATCTGTTGGGGCTCACAATTCTAGGGTCTGCGGTCCACCACGGTAGAAGGGGTGCCACAGCAGGAGTCGGGGGATATTTGGTCACATTCCATCCCATCAGGAAGCTGAGAGTAATGCCCTCTTGTTTGGTGTGATTTCTCCATTTTGTTCCATTCTGGACGCCCACCACATGGAATAGCACAGCCCGTGTTTAGGATGCATCTTCCTACCTCAGTTAGCCTAGTCTACGTCTCTCACAGCTGTGCCCAGAGACTTCACTTTATGGTGATTCTAAATCCCATCCAGTTGACAGTCAGAGTTAATCATCATGACATATACATGCGAGAGAGAAGCAGTTTACACGTGGGATAGGCTGCAGATTGTAAAAGAGAGATGGAAGTTTGAAGATAACTTCCCAATAGACATGCACTAGAAAGATCACAAGCTTTTCTTTCTTTCTTTTTCTTTAACTATTAGGTCCCTGCTAGAAGCCAGGGACTGTATAGGATTCCATTAGAGACCCGAGAAAGTCCTTGATTGCCAGACATCTCTGCAAAAACGAGGCTGGTATGAGTTACTGCAGAGGTCGTGCCTCCACAAGCCTGGGCGAACTCTGGAGAGGGCCCTGGGTGTAGCACTGCACAGAGAGAAAGCCAGCTCTATAGCAGGCCCTGGGGCTGAGCCTCAGCTCCGCCGTTACTAACTGGGGCTTGGCTACAGCTTTATCTTTTGAAGTCTCAGTTTCCCCTTTAGCAAAATAAGGCTAATAATGCTGATATTGCAGTGTTTCTGCAAGGTTTAAATGACTTAAGGCGCATGAAGCACTTAATCCAAGCCAGGCTTGCAGGAAGCATTCAGGTAGTATCACCAACATCCCTTACTGAGTTCTGAGCTTTGGAGAGATTATCTTTATCTCTTTTGGAATATTACTTCAAAGCACAAAACTCATTAAAACCCCAGAACCGTAATGAGAGAACAGAGATTATTAACATTTGTCTTTTACCCTGTGCTGGGATTGGATGCGGCTTATGTGTGTTCTCCCAAGAGTTACTGTGTTGGAAACTTGGTTGTTAATATGGAACTGTTAACAGGTAGTAGAATTTAGTCTGAGGCCTTAGATCACAGAGGGCATATCCCCAGAAGGGATTCGCAGAGTTTTTGTAGGGCCCTCACTAACCTCCTGATTGTGAGCCTCTGGCTTCTCATCTAGTCATGAAATCTCTTCCTTTTGCACATGTCCTGACCCTGATGTCCACATACATCCATCACATTGTGGGTCCCCACAAGGATCAGTGCCATGGTGCTCAAACTGTTAGCCTCCTTTCTTTACAAGTCATCAAACCTTAACCATTTTTGCTGTCATTACAGAAAACAGACATCTGCAAGCTAAATGAAGGAGAAAGTACATTGCGTGCTTTGCCTTTCAGATCTAGTAGCAGGAAACATGGATGGCCCAGAGCAGGCAGAGATGGACCGACAATGAAAGCTTTGCACATAGGAGATACTCAGTAAATGCTTGCTACATGTACTGGGTAATCAAACAAGGTGCCGTCTCTTAGGAGTGTCCTGTGCTCTTGTTGGGAGTTGTTGATGCATCTATGACTGGTACTATGTTGTAATCCCAGTAGGAATCAAATTCCAATCAAAGAAAACCAATTCATAAATTTACTCTGGTCTATGGTAAGCAGGTGGCTTTGTGTAAATATACAGTCTTACTGGGGATAGCCGATAGTGTAGGGCGACTTATTGGATTAATCAAATTCCCTTCTTGTATGCGTGGTAGGGGGGCGTGCATATACATTCATAGGCCAGAGGAGGATTGTTGGGAGTCCTGCTCTTTTCCTGTCTCCCTTCTTTTGAGTCAGAGTCTCCTGTTGAATCTGGTTAGGCTGGCAGCCTACAAGCCTTGACAATCCCCCTGTCTCCAGTTCTTACGGCCCCAGGGCCATAGGCATACATGAGAACACCAATGGTTTTTTAGCTGAGGATGTGAACTCAGGTCAGTAGGTTTATGTAGCAGAACCCTTACCCACTGAGCCGTCTCCCCAGCTCCAGTAGAATCCCGAAACTGCCATATCGCTGAATCCATACACGGGCAGACATGAGGTGGTCGTGGTGGGGCGGTTAACAAGGTGACTCCATTCAGTCGGCAGGACAGAATAGACAAGCACTTATAACAGCTGCATGTCTACTGTTTAATAACTCAGAGACAGAAGTGGCAACACCACACTCCCTTGCTGCCCTCGAGGCCACCAGTGACTAGCTGAAGATCAGCATGTTGGACACGGCTGAACTGGGGTTCCCTTCCACTCTAGCAACCGAGTCAGAGCTGTCCTGGAGGTGGTGTTAGACTGTGTTGTGGTAATAGGTGCCTCACTAAGAAGGGAAGCCTGAGTGACTCTTGTTCCCCAGAGCCTCACTATTCATAGTGGGGTCCAGGGACGGCCAGTGCACCATGCCCCTGAGACACATCAGAGATGGGAGTGTTGGAATTTGAGGTCGACCCCTAGAGATGCATGTGGACACCAGTGGAGGAATTTTATGTGGGACAGCTTGCGATTGCCCGCGAAGCTTCCCTCGGGGTTGTGGGTTCTAAAAAACTCCGTGCTAAGCAGAACAACAAAGCATTTCAAGGTTCCTGAGTACAATGATAGCTAGCTTGGGTTTCTCCTAAAAGAAGTAAATCTAATATGTTTTGTATTTACAGAGAATGTTGAAGGGTTTTATGTCAATTATTCATAGTCATGAGTTTCATACATGTGCATAAAATGTCTCTTACATCCAGCCACCTGCTACTCCCTCTTACCCCCTCCATCCCTACTCTTCCCCTTCCAGCTAGTTCTATCACTACTTCCGTTGTTTATGTGCATTGTGTGTGCCTGTATATGTTTGTGAAAGTTTGTGTTTCTTTGTATGTGTGTATGAATGTTTGTGTGTGTGTGTGTATGTGTGAATCTCTCTGTGTATGTTCATTCTGTTTATGTTTGTGTGTACATCTATGTGTTTGTATGTGTGTGACTGTGCATGTGTGAGTTTCTCTGTTTATGTGCATTGTGTTTATGTGTGTGTGTATTTGTATGTGTTGTATGTCTGTGTGTGTCTCTCCTTGTGTGTATGTGTGTGGTTGGGGGTGTCCCCATGAGTTTCAGTAGGCCTACTAACAGGAATATGGGAGAGGCTTTGCTTTCTGAAGAACCAACATCTTACCAGTAGCTATGCCTCCGAAGAAACCGTCACTCTTCCTCTATTAGCCATTAACTGCCTATACATACTCAGGGAGGATGGGGTCCAGTGAGCCCTTCCCACCTTCATGACAGAACGTCAACAGGCCCACTCTTGTATAGATCTAGTGCTGGAAATCAAAGCTGTTGCGAATTTAATAGTTCGATAGCTATGTCACACCACTCAGGCACCGACCCTCTTCTGGCTCTTCCAGTCTTCCTGTCCCTTCTATCATGGTATTCCACGAGCCTTTCCAGGGGCTGGAGTGATTAAGATTGATGACCGAGCATTAAATAGTTGCTTATTCTTAGCTCTTTGAATAAGAGACATGTTTAACAATTAGCAAGGCAATAATTTTTAAGAATGCAAAATAACATCCTAGGCCCAATCAGTCGTCATTATCACAAACATGAGCAGCTCTGAGGCTGGGAAGCAGAAGAGACTGATCTGATGCTCTACTATAGGCCATCTCATCCCTACTTTGTAAACGTAACAGTATCAGTGGAATGGATGGGGCAACACTGTATCCCCAAGGTGTTACACTGTTAACAGTGGCATTGGCGTTGACAATGGAGAGTCAGGGCTCAGAACTTGCAGCCCCACTCAGAAGCCTGCATGCCAAAAGGAGCCAAAGTCATGGTGATCGCCCAGAGTTCCCACTGCTCCAGAGTATAGCAACTACCTACCAAGCTTTCAAATGGGGCTTAGAAGCCTAACAGGTGGGAAAACAAACTGTCCCAAATTGATCTGGGTTAACTGATCAAGCTCTACAAGAAATGCTTTTCTTTGTTTGCTAATGATTTATCACAGGACCCTGTTTGTCTTAAAACTTGTAAAGGTTACAGAAGCAAACATTTTACTTTCTTAAGCATCTGCTCCCCAGTCACTTTCTCTCAAGACAGTCCTAGCTATTATTAGTCTCCCATGCTATGATCTATAAGTATAGAAGTATAGCCACATATGCTACAAACACAGGTACTAACATCCTTCCTTCCACATAGGAAAGGATTTGGGGCACAGTTTGATCAGATATGGCTGAACTCCACAAAGCTTTATTTAACTGGCATTTTGCACAAATAAGGACATTGCAATCATGCTAGTGACAACTGGCCCAGAAAAAAAAAAAACAAAAAAAACTTGCCAGCCAATGTTGCCTCTACAGCAAGTTTTTGATGAGAATGAGGGTGCCTGTGCCATCTTAAGGTATCTTCATCTTTCCATGGACAGCTTTTTTGTTCCAAAAGTAAAAGGGAAACATGAAAACTATGGAGTTAAGAATGTGGAACACCCCTCATCAAGTCATCAAACCAAACATTACCAGTGCAGTCTGGGCACACTATCGAGAGAAGCAGACAGCACTAGTGGTCCACGAGGTTCTGGGCCACAAGAGGCAGGGCTTAGCCAGCTACAAGGACGTTCAGACATACCAAACCAAACCAAACCAAACCAAACCAAACCAAACCAAACCAAACCAAACACCACAAAACAAAAAACAAAGCAAAAACAAGGCAAGACAAACAAAAACCCCAACAACAACAAAACCAAAACAGTATTTTACTGCAATCAGTCAGGAGTGAGGAGCGCATTCTTCAATGGTGTCAATGTCATAAACAAAGGGGCTGTAGATTATTCTAGATCAAAGGAGGCTAGAAAGGGAAAGGTTGACAATGACCAGAAAGTGTAAATAAAATCAGACCCCAGATTTGATGCTGTCATAGACAAGAAAAACAAATTCCAAAGATTCAGGTCAGATCACAGATTAAAAACAGTCAATTTGATAAACCCCAATCGCTGCATGGCCTCAGCTGTGCTGCCACACATCTACCTGCAGCTGCCCAGCCCTGAAGCACCACACTCCTCAGATGCAACCGAGATCCCACTAGGAAGCTCTTCCTCTGCCTCGGGAACTAAGGGGTAGGGGCACTTTGATGTGAGGCAGGTCCTTTCTGAGACTAGTAGGAGCTATTTCCAGTATTGCTCCAGAGCCTGGAATTTTAGACAATGTCCATGACAGAAGACCTCTGACCAGCTTGCGCTAATCTCAGCAAAACCTTCAATGTCCCCTTCCCTGAGTTCTTTTTTTGTTCATTTTCTTTTCTTTTTTTTTAATTTTGTTTTAAGACAAGATTTTGCTATATTGCTGAGACTGGCCTAGATCTCAGAGTAATGGTCCTTCTGTCTCTGCCTCTTCCCAAAGTGATGGGATTACAGGTATGTGCACCAAAAAGCTGGTTCTCCTAAATTCATTATTTGTTGCCCACTAACTCCATTAGAGAAAAGGGTAGCATATGGAAAATAGAGGTTGGCTATCCACAAAAAGAATAAATGGGTGAACAATCTGAATAATACTCATGACAGATTACTAGCTAATTTATACAGGAGCAACAAATAGAATATTCTTTTCTTAGCTCTATCTGACCCACGCTTACACATACGACTATATCCCTCTGTCTGCATTGAAATGTAAACAGCTTCCTATTTCAGTCTTATGTCTAGTTAACAATACAAAACAGAATGAAAAGAAGGGATTTTTTTTTTTTAAAGAAACAGGTGCCGGGCAGTGGGTGGCTCACACCTTTAATCCCAGCACTTGGGAGGCAGAGGCAGATGGATTTCTGAGTCCGTCTCCCCCCCCCACACACACACAGTGGGTGGCGCACACCTTTAATCCCAGCACTTGGAGGCAGAGGCAGGTGGATTTCTGAGTTCCCGAGACCAGCCTGGTATACACAGTGAGTTCCAGGACAGCCAGGGCTACACAGAGAAACTCTGTCTCGAAAAAAAAAAAAAGAAAAAAAAAAAAAAGAAAAAAGAAACAGGTGACATCTGGCTTCTCATCAGATAGATAAAAATGGAAAATCAACTTAGTATGTAAGGAAAACATCTCACTGACAAATGGAACCTGGAGAGAATTGCACAACCGAGGAGGAGTAGGTGGAAACCTGGTAATGTTTGAAAAACAAACAAGAAGGGGAAACAGAATATCTAATTTAGCTCACCAAGGTAAAAAGTGAAGTGATCCGAAACTCAGCTGGTACTTGGGAGTTCCCCCTGGGGAAGCCAGGGTGTGGACAGGCAGATCTGGGTAGAGTGGAGCAGCGGACATTCCTAGCGAGATTCTGCTCTGCTCCAGGGTGGCGCTTACATCCAAGGATTTGGTGTTCTGTCACCTATCGACCTTGAGCACTTGGGGGAAAGCAAGAGGAAGCCCAATGGGAAGAGTTGATGTTTCTTAAAAAAAAAAAAAGTCTGTGCACTTAAGAGAAGCCACTAATGCCACAAGTCTAACAGATGTAGATATTATGCTAAAGTGATGCTTTTGCCATTATGTGTTGTGCTGAGGTTGTGTGCCAAATTGTGTGTTCAGGTAGTTTGACATTTACTGCTAGAGGCCAAGTGAAGACTGAACAAGAATGCATGGATGTGTCCAGCCAGCTCTGGCGAAGCCAATGAGACAACATTCTTCTTCAGTTAGGGATTCTGTTTGTTTCTGCTGCTTATAAATGGAATGCCACAAAAACCATGCATCTCCTGGCTTGTTCCTGTGGACCTGATAGCTGTTGTCCTCAGGTAGGACCAGGTAACAAGATGACTAATGCAAACTTATGGATATAAGGACAGTCGAGGACAAGACCTTAAGAAGTCAAAATAAGGGGCTGCAGAGATGGCTCAGTGGGTAAGAGCACTGGCCACTCTCCCAGAGGTACTAAGTTCAATTCCCAGGAACCACATGTTGGCTCACAGCCATCTGTAATGGGATATTCTGTTGTGCAGACATACATGCAAATAAGCCACTCATATACATAAGTAAATAAATCTTTACAAAGAAGAAGTCCATATAAGAACTATCAGTTGTATGCATGCCTTTGCAAGAACCCACTGCTATCTTATCTAAATTGCTTTGTTGTTCATACATACCAGTTGTATGTGCTTGGGCAGAGACCTCCTGTTTTTAGGTTAATCTCAAAGAGAGCACAGAGTGAATGTCTGGTGTGCCAATGGCCAAAGCCCCACCCCTGATACATCTCTCCTGATTTGCATGGCCAATCCTGAGTAGATTGAAATGAAGGCAGGGCTTTCACTTCTCCAATGGCCACCAGTTTTATGAAGGACATTCTAAACAAGTCCTAGCGCCATCTTTTCTCAAAAATAGACCTGAAATGCAAGAATGTTTTTTAGAAAACACCTTAGTTTTAGAAAAAGCCATAAGAAACGAATGTTGGAATATTGCCTTCAGCTGGTAATTTTTCAAATAATTCAAAGTCATACCTCATAATCCAGGCATGATAGCTCATGCCTATAATCCTGGCACTTGGAAGATTGAGGCAAGAGTATAGCCAGGAGTTCAAGGTCAGACAGGTCTAATAATTTTGGGTCAACCTGGGTCAACACAAGACACCACAGCAATAGGCCATTTTTGCCGCTTCCACAAACTCAAATTTTTGGGCAGGACTTCTGCTTGGAAGCTTCCCCTTTCTTGACACCTACCCCTGTCCTTAGTGTCTGTTTGTAAAACCAGACTTTATCTAAAACTACTTCCTTTCTTGACTCCTCCCCCATCTCTCTTCTTTGTCTCTCATTAGCATGCAAGTTTTTCTTGACAGACAATCCCCTATCTCATACTTCTCATTAGTCCAACTGAAAGCAGCAATACGCTACTAGAAACCCTGTCTAGCAACACATATAAACTGCATTGCCAATGAATTTGAGATGTTATCAAATATGTTGATGATCGCAAAGCATGTGTCATCATTGTGGGAGAGTCAGTACAGAAAAATGACAACTGTATTGTAGACCTCGTGTGCAGACACTACCTGCCTTGAGTACTTTTCAGAATCTTATGTGAGCTTTACTGCCCAGACTTCTAAACAGAAATAAAACTCAATATTCTCTCTCTCTCTCTCTCTCTCTCTCTCTCTCTCTCTCTCTCTCTGTGTGTGTGTGTGTGTGTGTGTGTGTGTGTGTGTGTTTATCTACTCTGGGTGTTTGTTTCTTTCTTCCCGCCTTCCAGATAAGCTCTAGAGATCCATTTGTCTTTGTTTCTCTAGCACTGGTATACAGGTACTTGCTACTCCACTCGGTGTGCAGTCTTGAACTCAGGTCAGAATGCTTCAAAGGCACACACTCGACCTATTGAGCTATTTCCTGGGTCCCCAAGGCTCAACATGTTGAATAACATGTCCAAAGTCAGATAAACAGTTCGTGACTATTCCTGCAGTTCTGGAAAGGTATTACGGGCTGATTATATACGTCCTAAAATACTATACAGGAAATGACAGTGCCCTTCTCACTTCCTGTCCTTCAATATTTCAATACAAAAGTGCTCACTTTAGAAATGATTGATGGGTTTTGAAAGCAGATTTCTAAAAAAGAAGAAGAAAAAAATAATCTGAGCCAAATGACCCACCTTGTTAATTTACAAAAACCATCCATCCAGCCTCCCTTTAGCCAAACTTAGGGAGCCAGATTTTTAAAATAGCATTTTAGCTTTAGGAAACTTTGAGAATTATGGCGGGCAAACTGCAAGCAGCTGACTCTCAAATAGAAACATCAAGAGGCTGTCGGGGAGCTGGTGGGCTGAGCATAAGCAGTGTCAAAGGCTGCCACGCCCAAACAGTACCTTCTCCTTGGGAGCCCTGAATTCTGCTAGGTTCAAGGTCCATCTCAGCCTGTTCTAAGCCTTTTTTTTTTCTTTTAAAATATTGACATTGACCTAGCTCTTAGGAGAACCAGACCCTAAGTTCAGTTTCCCAACACGAAAAACTGTACTTCACTATTGCAACTAATAAAGGCGTGGTGCTGTCCCCAAATAGACTATATTTTTAAAGGGTCATCTGCTGCAGGGGGGAGGGCCGAGTGTTGTTTTATTAGAAATGCATGCACTAAGATAGCAAAGCCAGGTACAAAAGGACAAACCTTGGCCTTACTCAAGTGAAAAATCCAAATGATCAAAGTCATAAATACAGAGCATTGGCTAATGATCGCCAAGGACAGTAGCAGAGTGTTGCGTAACGCCATACCCTACAGAATTCTGTTCGGAGTGGAGACAGAGTTCTGGGAATGGATAATGGTGGTATCAGCACAACAGCAGGAATATACTGAATGCCACTGGGGTGAACTTTTTTTGTTTTTAAGTTTGAAACTGGGCGGAAGAGATGGCTCTGAAATTAAAGAGCACCTGCTGTTCTGGGGCGCTTGAGTTTGATTCCCAGCACCCACATGGAACAGCTTTCAACAGCTGGTAACTCCAGGTTCAGACAATCTCATGGTCTCTTCTGGACTCTGAAAACATTGCATCCGAATGCACCTACCCACACACAGATACATAGGTGCACACATAATTAAAAGTAAAAATAAATCTTTTTTTTTTTTTTTTTTTTTTTTTGGTTTTTCGAGACAGGGTTTCTCTGTGCGGTCCTGGCTGTCCTGGAGCTCACTCTGTAGACCAGGCTGGCCTCAAACTCAGAAATCCGCCTGCCTCTGCCTCCCAAGTGCTGGGATTACAGGCGTGCGCCACCACGCCCGGCTAAATAAATATTTTTTTAAAAAAGTAAACATAAATAAATAAATAACTTCTGCAGTTTGGAGCTTTGAGCTTTCCTTTGTCTGTTTGAGAATCGGAACCTGTCAGCAGTCAACCAGGCAAACGATTGAAAGTTTGTATCGGAGCTGGGCAGCGTCTGTCTTGTAATGCAGACTGAGGTTTGCTGAGGCTCAGTAATCACTGGTGGTGAAATCAGGAAGATGCAAAGTGGGTGTGTCCTGAAGTGCAGCTCAGCCAACCTTCTAGACCTTAAATTAGAGTGATGAGCATAAACACGGCAGAGAGGGGGTTCCCCCCCAACTAAATCGCAATTATATTTTAAATTACCTACAATTACCAGAAACCATCTCAAAGCTAGAAATTAACTTCTTGTCCCAGCAGATCAGCTGTTAAATGGAGCACCTTGTGCCCCAAAACCTCCTGCTTCAGCTGCACCCTGGAGAGCAGCAGGGAGGCGGAGCCTGAGGCCCACTGTCACGTGAAGGAGCAGCTGTCTTCAGAGGTCCAGGGCCATATTTTTACAGCTTCCCAAATTAACAGTTTCATTCCATTCATTCAGCGCCATTTTCCTGAAATACATGGCTTGTTTCCTCTTGGAGAACAAGTGGATGTTTTATTTTAGAATTTAAGTGGAACAATGTCTGTGCAACCATTTTAGACCATCTAGTATTTAGGGCAAGGGACTGGGACCAGGAGCCACTGAGATGATCCCTGACTGGTGACCATGATCTTGATAAATGTTCTTATCTTCCAAGCTTCAGAGTGATTGCCAGGCATAACTTGAAATGTTGGGGGTGGGGTCATCTCTCAGAGCTTTCGACACAGGGCTGGTTTCTGCCATTTTTGTCTAAACTGCCAGACCTGGTCTTCATTGTCTTCTCTGTTTCTGTGAGAAGACGCAGTGCTCTAGATCAGCCTCTCCTGTGCCCCCTGGACTTGAAGTCAACAATGTTAACATTTGTGCTTAATACTTTGGGGAAAAGATTAACTACTTTTAAACATCAAGGCCTGCTGTTTCTCTAAAA
The DNA here is from genome assembly GCA_964023405.1 of Apodemus agrarius. NCBI lineage: Eukaryota > Metazoa > Chordata > Mammalia > Rodentia > Muridae > Apodemus > Apodemus agrarius. The sequence continues at coordinate 81,049,285 of OZ030013.1, forward strand.
ACTCATGCTAAGTCTTCTTAAATCCATTTCTTGTCTGGAATCTACCTTTTGAATGACCTCCAAAATGTTTTCTTTTTAAAAATAAGCAGCCTTGATAGTTTCCTTACAATTCCTCAACATCTCTGTATTGCCAATATGCACAGGAGACTGATTCTCTAGTGGAATAGGATTGATAAAATGACTACATATTACAAAATATATATTTAAAAATTATATATTGACTTACTGGTAAGGAACGGGCAGTCAGCAATGGCTGCGTGCATCCTGGAGAGGCTTAAAACCTGGTTAGCTGCTCAGTCCCTCAGTCCAGACGTCTATGCAGTCCCATTCTGCCGGAGGAGGATTGGCAGCCAGAGAGACTGAAGCCTCTGAGGCTCTTGTGAGGTCACCAAAAGATGGCAGTGGCTGAGGTGGCAACTCACTCACTCACTCCTGAGATCTGTAGCTCTGGGCTTTTGCTGGAAGGTGCCACCCACTCTGGCACCGTCAATAGTAACAATCACACAATACACTGACTTCTTCCCAGGCCTCTGTGTCTTTGTGCACCTAAGATATCTTGTTTCAGTGCTGATGCTGACCTCGGCTCGCTCACCCTGTTTCTTCTCTACTGAGTTAAGTCGCAGTAACTCAGACTATTTCGAACCACCACGTGGATGGGAGGCTTTCCTAGAAGGCACTCTATTACTTAAGACTTCCTTTTGTAATTCTCTTAACAAAACAGTGCACACTGATGGTGCCTGTCACAGTATGACTCAAGGGGGTTCTTTTCATCCTGTTAATGCTTCTGTCCACCTATAAGGACTCAAGGGGGCTCTTCTCATTCTGTTAACCCATCTTCCCACCTGTAAGTACAGGGGAAAGGGAGGGCGCTCTGGTGAGGAGCTTTCAAGTACTCAGAAGGATAGGGTGAAATATGTAATTTTCACTCTTCTCTCAAGCATGGGCTGAGGAAGTGCAGATGAAACTCAAGGCTCTGACAGAGGAGTGCTTGATGTATTTGGACTCTGCCTGCTACACTAACAGAAGGCTTGGTCAGTGGTGAAGCCAGCTGCCCATTTCTTAGACTCTTCAGGATGTAATTCTGAATTAGAACAAACTAGTTCTGACCTGATGAAAATTATTCTGATTAGTCTGTTCCATTTGATTATATATATATTTTTTCAACAAACTTCTGGGAAATTTCTGAGAAATAGACAGACTGGTGTTGAATTAAAAGGTAACAAAAATGTCCACCATCATGGTGTGTCAGCAGAAAGGCTTATTTATGAGTATGTGCCAATAGTGCAAAGTAATGGGCGTCACTGAGATATTTTCCTACACGTACACACTGTACCTTGAACATATTCAACTCCCATCACTTTTGCTATGGTTCCTTTTCCCGTGTGTGTGTGTGTGTGTGTATGTGTGTGTGTATGTGTGTATGTATGTACATGTGTATGTATGTGCATGTGTCTGCATGTGTATATGTATGTGCATGTGTCTGCATGTGTATATGTATGTGCATGTGTATGTGTGTGCATGTGTATATGTGTGCATATGTATGTATGTGCATGTGTATGTATGTGCTTGTGTGTGTGCATGTGCATGAGTGTGGTGTTCATTCACATGTCCTCTTTTTCTAGATTTAATATGAAAGACAACATGTGACCCTTACCTTTCTAGGCCTCGCCTATTTCGATTACTATGATGGTATCCGTTTCAATGTATTTTCATGGAAACAGCATAATTTTGTTCTTTGTGGCCCACTAAAAGGTTGCTATTAAGCTATGCAGCTTTTCTTGATCCAGCTATCTGTCAACGGGCACCAGGTGGATCCTGTACCTTGACCAGTGTGAAGAAAGCTGTGATCAGCATCGAGGGCAGCCATCTCTCTGGAATTCTGACTTTGATCCCTTCTGGTTTATGCCAAGAGTGGTATAGCTGATCACACAGTAGTTCTGGTTTTAGATATTCGAGGAACTTCCAAACTGAGTTAGACTGTGGCAATAACTGACTTATATAATAGGAAATACTTTTTATATCAATTGAAAACTTGACTAGGTTGCTGTAGAAACTCAAATAACAAGTATTCCAGAGGCAAACATGTGTTGTAGTTGTCCAGAGCTCAGAAATCCCCACGGCAGATGTTTCTCCAACATCTTAATATAGGATGACGACAACCATCACCCTAGAGCAAATGCTGTAGCCACAGTAGGAAGAAAAGCAGCGGGAAGGAAGCGTTGTGACATCCTTCAGGAAAGCTGAAGTCTGAGGGCAGTCCACTGGAGACTTCCTCTTATGCCTCCCAGGTCAACTGCCTCAAGACCTACTACCTAGCTGCAATGCTTCAGCAAAGCAAATATTTGGTTTTCCTAGCTTCTCTGCTAGGATGTCAAGAGAAGCATGTTTGAGAACAAGAGTTGGATCACCCATGGCATCTGTGCAATCTGATTCTCAGAAGTACTCAGCCATTCGTCAATGTGGTGCTCTTCAGAACTCCTTTAAGGTAAAAATCTGGCAAAGGGACAGCACTGCGCGGTGTTTATAAACTTCGCTGGTTGCTACAGCAATGCACTGTTTCCAGCCGACACAGTGTGCCTGAGGACGAAGCTTTTGCTGTGGCCACAAGGACAGCTTCTGAACCTGCGGTTTGGATCGCTTTGAAACAAGCGCAAACAGAAAGGCCTGTCTTGATTTAACTTTGCGTTCTTGTTTATTCACGGGTGCCCCTAAGAGCTTTTCAAGTAAACCTTACAAGTCATGAGCAACACGAGGTAGGCCAACGCTCTCCACGCTTACGGATCTCACACGGACTGGGAAGAATGTCAAGCTCTTAGTTCTGAGGAGAGACTGCTCATGAAAGAGAACATGGAATAAACAATGGGCCTTTTGCACGCTGGAAATCTTGAGGCCATCCTGTCTTCCCTTCGTGCAACGCCTCTCAGCTTCAGGTGGTAGGAGAGGTTTTTATACACTTGGCCTGAAAAATATATAGAGTAAAGCTTGGGACATGAATAACACAGTTGGGCTATCTGCCCCACAGAAGCATGTACACACAGCACATACATATACAAAGCAAATAGATGAGTAAATGAGCGTAGTCATCCTTCAGTACATTTTAGCAGAAGTTACACTGTGAACTCGCTGAGCCCACTGTCTCTGGCCAAAGCAGAAGAACCCAAGATAGGCACGGGACTCAAGATGAGCCAACTGGGTTTACTCTTTTAAGAACTTGACATTTAGATCTAGAAATGGTTCAGTAAGCATAATGTCATGCTGTGACCACATTGACAGAGATACGGAAAAAAAAAGTCAACAAAATGCCCATCATCCCACATACACCTGGAAAACACAGAGTACCAGCCTGAAGAGAGGACTTGGTGGACTTGGTGGGACAAGACAAGCAGAGGCGGCAATGGCTGGTTGGGCCATCACTGCCTGACTTTGTGGCTTTGAACTGCTTGCTTCTGGTCACGTTTGGAATTTATGCCTTTAGTATATTTGGAAAACCCCATATTCTTATAATAATTTATCCATGTTTTGTTTTGTTTTGTTAGTTGAACCAGTTTAAGTTGGATTTGCTATTCATTACCTGCAACCAAAACTGCCAATGCCCACATGGTGGTCATTGGCTGATCTACTTTGGAGTATCTGGAGATTGTATTTACCATACCCTCTCCTTTCTCCCGGGAATCAGGAGTTGACCTAATCCAATGCTAAGGTTCAATTTAGTTACCCTGATCCAAGTTTGAGAAAAGGATCATTTTCCTTTGTCAACTTGCTAAGTCTCCATCAAAGTTAAGAATGCAGAACACTCTGTGTTAAGAGGAAATGCCTACAGATAGTCTGGATCTACAAAAAAATATCTGGGTGCACTTTGTCCTTGGTGAAGCCTTTTTTTTTTTCCAGAAAATCTTGACTACCTTGACTCCTTGGATGTCCTCAGCCCACCTGTGTTACTACTAAGCTATCAGAGTAACATGGCTCCCTGGCCAAAGAGATATCCAGAAAGAGAGAAAAGGCCATGTTTTAGTCTCCGAATTGCAATTAGGCTCTGTATGGCTTCCTACAGAGCCTAATTGCAATTCCTCTATGCTAGAGACGCTGACACAGGCAATCTAAGCAAGGTCTTTGAATTATCAACAGTCTCAAAGGTGCTGAGCTTCCAACGCTGATGACGAAATGCCACATGTATCGATTCAGACAGATGTGATCGCTGAAGCTGACAGGCCGTTTTAGGTATGGCTCCTTCTTCCTCTCAGAGCTGTATTTGTAAGGAGAGAAACTCTTAGAATGTCTTGAAGATGTGAAAACCTGGTGAACCCTATGCAAGTATGAGTAGATCCATATGGGAAAGAGGCCAAGATAATTAAGTGACTAAGACAAATTGCAGAGCAGAGCTGGTGTAATCAGGGCTTTTGTGGAGCTCGAGTGATAGGGGACTTTTCTAACATGTTACAAGAACATGAATTACATCTAGGGGATCTTCCTAGCACGAGAGGAGAAGAAATGTATGCATTAAAGAGATAAACATACTCTGGGTTTGCGTCTTTCTACGTGCATCTGTATGTCTATACACAGAAAACTTCTGTGAGGTCACCTAAGGAGAGTAAGGACAGCAAGTTAGCTCAAAAGAACATTAAGAAGTCTGTGGTGCTGTTTTGGGAAACTATAACCACAATAATTTCAGAGAAGACAGCCTTGCTGAGATGGTGTAGAATTACCAAAATAAGCATCACAGATCACCTTTGTAAACTATGGACATGGGACAGAGAGGTGGCTTGAAGTGGCTTGGGGGTTCAGAGCGCCAGCTGCATTTTCAAAGGACCTGAGTTCATTTCCCAGCACCTCTGTGTTCATTCATAACCTGTAACTCCAGTCCAGAAGGATCTGGCACCCTCTTCTAACCTCCACAGACACTGCCTATACATATATGTAAAACAAGAAACAAACAAATGAATAAATAGATTTGAAGAAGATTCCATTCCAGTCTCAACTTTGTCTGAAATGGTGACTGCAAATACAATGTTGGCATCCCTCCAGCTCTATCCCAGGGTCCACTGCAGACATCTAGAGCCATTTATGTATTCTTCCTTAAAATGCTCTCTGTGGGACAGTGGGCTGTGCCAGGAAACTCGGTAAGGTTGAGTGGGCTCGAAGACCCTGGCACCTAGCCACCTACGGGAGACAGTGTCTCCTGCTCCCTACTAGATTCCTGGCCCAGAGCACATGACCACACTCCCTAGGTCAGTCATATTGCACAGAACAGAGTTCTCCATGCTAATGAAGTATCTAGAGGCCCTGAGGGTTTAGCCAATAAGCTTTCCCTTCCCAGACATTCCTTCCTGTAAAAGGTATTTAATCTCTGGCCCATCCCGAGAAGGTGATATGCACTGATTTTCTGTGATGAACAATCAATACACAGTTTGGAACCAAGGACTGTCTCTTCCATCGAGAACTGCCATAGAGAGCATGGAGAAAGCCTTTGTCCAGAGAACCACAGCAAAAGTATACCTCAGAAGGCCCCTCTGCACTCCCAGTCAACTGCTGCTAGGATAAAGACAATCCCACAAATGAGCTTAGCCAGAGTTCCGATTCCCTCCAACCCTGGACTTGCCATCACCCTCAGCCCAAATGCCCCCAACTCCATTCTCAGCTGCCCTTGACCTAGGGGTGCCTGGATGTCCAGGAGTTTGGGAGCCCACACCCTGGGCCTTGTGACAGGCCCGTGGACCCCCAACACTTCATTCCCCACTGCTCTGTGCAGTTTCCCAGCAGTGACTGGTTGCCCGGAGCTTGGGAACCCCAGCTTCAGCCTCCCTCACCCCAGGCTGCATTTTCCCATCCCTTGAGTGACGTCTTGGCGCTTCACTCAAGCCCAGCCCCTGACAGCAGAAGTACAGGGTAAACACAGTCTAGCGCCCCCCTATGTTTCATCTGCCCAGCAGCCCATCTGCAGGGGAAAAGGAGGACAGACACACAGCTCTCCCGTACTTCAGAATCATTTTGTCACAAGTCATCATTCCAGGTAACTGTCATCTGTACTTAGGCTGTCATGTCAAATCATATGGCCTTTGCTTGCGACCTTTTCCAATGCCTTTCCCTCCTTTTTCATAGTACAAAATCCTTCTTTCCTATGAGTAACTGTGGCAGTTTATTTTTATCTTTGACTTAGGGTTTTCCTGCTGGGAACAGACACCATGACCAAAGCAACTCTTATAAAGAACAACAAACATTTAATTGGGACTGGCTTACAGATTCAGAGGTTTAGTCCATTATCAACAAGACGGGAGCATAGCAGCATCCAGGCAGGCGTATTGCAGGAGTTGCTGAGAGTTCTGCATCTTGTTGCAAAGGCAAGCAGGAGAATAGTGACTTCCAGGCAGCTAGGACAAGGCTTTTCAAGCCCACTCTCATAGTGACATACTTCCTCCAACAAGGCCATACCATAATCCTTAACCTGACAGGATTTTAAATCACCTTGGAGATACACCTCAGGAAGTGCCCATGAGGATATTTCCAGAGACAACAAAATGAGCAGAAAACCACCTAGTATTAGCAACATCATCCCATGCACTGGCACTCTGAATAAAGTTAAAAATAAAAAGCAGAGAATGCAAGCTTAGTATTAGCATTCATGTGTCTTCGCCTCCTGACTCTGATACAATCTGGCTGGCTGTCTCTAGCATGATGGACTTTGATTCTTCAAACCATGAGCCAAGAAAAATCTTTCCTTCCCCATGAACTGCCTTGTCAAGTATTTTGTCACAGCAAGAAAAAAAAAGTAACTAGTTGTCTTGGGCAGTGTTCTATTGCTGTGAAAAGACACCATGACCATGGCAATTCTTATAAAGAGAAGCATGTAATTGGGGCTGGCTTACAGTTTAGAGGTTTAGTGCATTGTCAGCATGGTAGGGAGCATGGTGTCACATAGGCAGTCCATGGTGCTGGAGAAGTAGCTGAGATTTCTACCCCTGGAATGTCAGGCAGCAGAGAGAGGCACTGGCCTGGCTTGAGTTTCTAAAACCTCAGAGCCTACCCCCAGTGACAAACTTCTTCCCACATAGCCACACCTCTTAATCCTTTCAACTAATACCACTTCATGGTGAGCATTCTAATCTATGAGCCATTCTTATCCAAACCACTACACTAGCAGGGAACTCTTTGCTCATTGGCTTCCTGTGGCTGATTATACATCTGTGGCCAACTTCAAGAGTAGAAACGTCACCTAGGCTAACCTGATAAACTAGAAAACCCACCTAACAGGCCCTGTTGGCTACTGATGGAAGAGGCACATCTTCCTAGCAGACCAATGAAGTAGACTTTGTCTTGGACCTATGTGGTGACAAAGCAAGACGAACCATGTTTCCGGGTTTACATAGGCTTTGGCTCTTCCATTTCTGGCAGCCATCTTGGTGCCCCAGAGGGAACTTAGTGAAGAACAAGGAATTGACACAGACCCCCAACGCTGGCCTTTGTTGTCTTTGACTGAGAGGCACCAGATGAAGCTAATGGGAACCCTTGGAAATATTTACTGCTGAGAGCTAATTCTCTTAGTTTGCATACATTTGGTGGCAGTAAGTTCATGTCATAAACAACTAAGTAACTCTATTGATCCCTTCCTTCTATTTAGATATAAAAATCCATATTTTGGCTTCCTTTCAAATTATTTATCTTCTATTTGTGAGCTTTTGCAATCTGGAGTTTGGTCCTTTATCTGAGACAGTCAAAACCCAAAAAGGAGAGGGGGGGTGGTGGTAGTAATGATGATTGTTTACTACTGTTGTTGTTATTTCAGGACAAAAAAACAATGCCATGGCAAATTAATTTTCTTAGAATCAGAATTACAACAGGCAACATCAGAAACTATTGACAGGATCATGTGTAGAACCACAGATCCTAAAGGAAAAAACCTGAGTAAATTCACCATTTTTGTTTAATAAAATAGGAAACTGAGGTCCAGAGGCTCAGTCTATTCTCCAAGGTCATAGAGTCAATATGGTAATCCAGAAGTCTGGTCTCATTTGTTTCTGTGCATCATGCTCAAACTGGACCTAAAACAGCCAGAGTAGCTCACAAAAGAGATACTTGCAATGTTTAAAATGGGCTAGCGCCACAGAGGGAGGGAAATCAACATAAGCAGCTTTATTAAAATTCAACCTTTAATGTAGCATTTAACATACTGTATTATATTAAAAAGAGGCTGACCCATGTGTGTTGGGTACGGATCTCTCTGGTGATTTCAGTTTGTTTTCCTCTGTATCTTGGCCACACTAAAGACAAGCCACTAGAAACACGGCTTCCTCCTACACCGAAGCTCTTCAAGGCAAGGATGGCACACATTATCTCTGTGAGATATTTTCAAGTAGTAGATTATTGGCAGTTCAGAAGTCTATATTTATATCTTGAGATGTTTCTGTTAACTCCTTGCATTCCTCAGTTAGATATATAGCTCAGAGAGCAATAAATCATTTCATTCTAAATACACAGAATCATGGAATTTGGGGTGAGAGGGCTATTTAGAAACTGCTTAGTTCAACATTTATTGATGAGCTCAAGACCCAGGAAGATTAATTGTCTGCATGTAACCCTGGGTATGGAGCTACTATGAATCTTTCTGTGATGTCACATGAAATTATTATTTTTTTTTTACCTAAGTCTGGATTTCCATTTCCAAAGCTTGATAACAAATGAAGTATCCCAGTGTGTACCTCATATACTAATATTAATTTAAATATCTGGATAAAATAAAACTACTTCTTATTTGAATGCTTAAACGGAACAGTTTCCTCTCTTTTTACTTCCTTTTCCAATCAGTACAAAAATCAACAATAATTATTACAGAAGAGATTTTTCCTATTTAGTCATTTCTACTCTAATGTTTAAGGAATATTATGATAGGCTCACATCAAATATGCTGTTTAATGTGCACTAAGCTTTAAAATGCCATGAATACATAATAAGTATCTATGCTAACAGTTCCCTAAATTGACACATGCAGAATCCTAGCCAGTCTCAACACTACCTCTGTATATCCCAGGTGAGTTGTGATCTGATTAATGAGATTAACATGTCACATGCAAAAGGGCCCTCAAGATGTGGCAAGCATGCTGGGCTAAGAACACTGTGAGACTACTCCTGGAAGAGGAACACTAGTCTTCAATGGGAAGAAAGCAATCAGGAAATAGGAAAAATAGTTGTTTCTATTCTGTTATACTTTCTAAGTACTGTACAAAGAAGAAAAGAGACGAGTCTTCAGACTGCATCACAGGATGGCATAAGCCATCAAGTTGGGAGTATACTTGAGGAGGTCACATGGACAAAGGTAGGACTGTTTGTTTCATAGAAGCTTGCCCTTCCGTGGGACTGCATTAATCCCTGCAAAGTTCAGTGTTTCCAAAGCTATCACTGTGTTATACTGGCTTCATCTCTTTAAAGAGTCCACAGCCTCAGCACCACAATACTGGGGACCAAGGTTTTATTGTATGAAATGTTATTGTAAGCACTAAGATCATACTTAAATCATAGCAGTATCTTAGTCAAACAGAGGAAACAGATGTCCCTTGACTAATTCTAATATACCATTCTCCCCAAGCGAGAACTCCAGCCTGGTGGATGTATGACTGTAATATATGACTGTAATGTATGACTGTAATGTATGACTGTGAGCCTGTGTGTACACAGTTACATGTCTCCTAGCCCTCTGCTTGAGGGCACATGTTCAAATACAAAGAGAGGAGTCCCAGATCCAAGGAGCAAGAGTTACTCTTAGAAACTTCTAGAATATGCAAACTTGTTATCTTTAAAGTTAAGCTAATTGTTTTTATAAGGAAATTTATTTAAGAATTTGGGAAGCTCATACAATCAAAAGAGCATTTCCTTCTAAGAGTATCAGTCTATTACAACAGTTACCCTACGTTATGGGTTGTACTGGGAGTTAGTGCCACAGAAACCGATTTTCTTTCTTTCTATTTTTTAAAGATTTATTTATTATATGTAAGTACACTGTAGCTGTTTTCAGACACACCAGAAGAGGGCATCATATCTCATTACAGATGGTTATGAGCCACCATGTGGTTGCTGGGAGTTGAACTCAGGACCTGCAGACGAGCAGTCAGTGCTTTTACCTGGTGAGCCATCTCTCCAGCCCCGATTTTCTTATTTTAGAATTGATTTTCAATTTTGAATAGCACAAGGGTGTACTGAAAATATGGAAGGGGGCTGTCTGCCGCAGTTACTATGATAACAAAACGTTGGCATCAGGGCTGGAGAGATAGGGCTTGGTGGTTAAGAGTATTGGCTGCTCTTTCAGAGGACAGGGGTTCAATCCTTGGCACCACATGTCAGCTCAAGAGCATCTATCACTCCAGTTTCGGGGCATCCAGTGCCCTGCTTTGCCCTGTGAGAGCACCAGACACTGTCTTCTCCTCACCCAGCTTGTCCGGAGCAGAAGGAAGTAGGAAAAATGGTCCAGGAAATCTGCTTGAAGACTGCTGCCATAAGTACACATCGCCTCCTTTGGACCTGGTAAGTTCTGCTGTAAACTGTTCCCAGGTTCCCCAGGGGCTCTCTGTCATCAGCTCCCTATGGGCGGAAGTCCCTAGGCTGCCATTGTGAAGGCTGCTTGATTTCCACATCAAGTGCCCTTCCAACCATCTTCTAAATAGCACAAAGTATTCAAACAGTGAAGGACTGCCTTTTGATCACCCCGGGCCAGCACTGTTCTGTGCTCTGGGAGAGTGGTTGGCCTGTGGCTGCCAATTGCCTTGTCTGTAGCACAACTTGAGGACTCACCACTCTACTTTCCAAGATCTCCTTTGGACCTTTTCTGGCTGAAGGACTGAGAATTATATGTGAAAGTGGACTTTGAACAATTCTCTTCCTCAAAGTTGCCATTTAAGAACTTTTCCATGAGTCAACCCAAATCCTCCTGGTGACAGTGTTCCTTCATTATGGGAGAGCACATTCTGAGTTAGAAAAACAAGCTCCCAAGATTTGGAATTTTGTTGCTGCTGTGTCTTTGTATCTCGCCGCAAGCAGAAGCCTTAGTCTTCTATTTCCGTTCATTTCTTGTTTACAGACATTTTGGTTAGTTGGTTGGTTGGTTGGTTGGTTGGTTGGTTGGTTAGTTTCGAGACAGGGTTTCTTCAAGTAGAACTGGAACTTGCTTTGTAGACCAAGTTGGCCTCGAACTCACAGAGATCCACCTGGCTTTGCCTCCCCAGTGCTGGGTTTAAAAGCATGGACACTGTCACCCAGCTTGTTTACTGACTTATAAACAAATATTGAGAAGAACCATTTGAGAGCTCTAATTTCTATGAACAACATGAAAAATTATAAGCCCCTGCTCTTAAAGGGCTTGTTACCTCTCATCGCTACAGTGCATCCAAACTCCTAGCAAGGACACCCTTGTGGGATATACTCAATCTAAGTTGGGAATCTTTAGCATATACAACAACAACAACAACAACAAACGAAGCAAAGTCACATTTTACCATGTCCAGCTCAGAAGGGAGCTGAGCTAACCACGACCCTTCCCTCTTCTTCATTCAATCATTGCTGCTTAGATGGCGCAACCAAAATGAACCATTATTTGTCATCCATCATTTAACTAGGATATTTCCTAATTGGTTAAAAGGGGGTTGAGAGGGCCATCTTGGTGGCGGGTGCTTAGATTGAGCGGGCAAAACCAGATACCCGAGATCTCTGGGGACTCGGGCCGCCAGTCAGTCATCTAAGAGCTTGGCAGAGCAGCAGTTCCTGTGTTCCAGCAGGGCGTGGGTTCTCTGCCCTGCTGGAGACTCTGCAAGCCACATTCCCCACTCCCCTCCACCACTGGCATCCTTGTAGCGGTCCGGACTAAGCGAGAGCTGAACCAGGTACCCTTGATATCCAGAACTTGGGATCTCTGGGAACTCAAGGCCGTGCCAGGCAGTAATCCGGGCAGAGCAGCGGTTCCTGGGCCTCAACCAGGCGTGGGGTCTGCGCCCTGAGGGGAACCCTGCACTCCACCCAACCAAGGCCATCTTGGTGGCGGGTGCTTAGATTGAGCAGGCAGAACAGATACCTGAGATATCCCAAGCTTAAGATCTCTGGGGACTCAGGCTGCCAGCCAGTCATCTAAGAACGGGAAGGTTCTCTGCCTTGTGAGAGACCATGCACTCCTCACTATCCACTCCCCGAGGCCATCGCCAGCATCCTTGCTGCTGACTGGACTAAGCAAGCAGAACCAGAGAAGACAAGCAGCATCAGGTCCACAGAGATAACTGAATATAACATTGCTTGGAGCAAGATACACCAGGGATCCAACAGCACCCAAGAGGAGAACAACGCATCAGCAATCTGTGCCAGGGGAAACCCAGTCATCCAGTGGTGGGGAAATAGCCTTACTAGCCCACAGGAGGTTCAAAAACAAGCTAGTGACTACAGGACCAACTAAGGCCAGAGATAACCAGATGGCAAAAGGCAAATGTAGGAACATTACTAACAGAAATCAAGGCAATATGGCAGCATCCGAACCCAGTTCCCCAACAGCAGTAAGTCCCAGATACCCCAACACACCAGAAAAAAAAAAAAGATTTGGATCTAAAATCACTGGTCAGGATGCTGATAGTGGAACACATAGATAAATCTCTTAAAGAAATACAGGAGAACATGGGTCAAAAATTAGAAGCCCTTACAATGCAAACACAAAAATCACTTAAAGAAATTCAGGGGAATATGGACCAAAAATTAGAAGCCAATAAGGAGGAAGTACAAAAATCACTTAAAGAAATACAGAATGTGGGTCAACAAGTAGAAGTCATGAAAGAGGAAACACAAAAATCTCTTAAAGAAATACATGAAAATACAAACAAGCAAGCAGAAGATCTGAGCAAAACCATCCAGGATCTAAAAACAGAAGTAGAAACAACTAAGAAATTGCAAAGGGAGACAACTTTGGAGATAGAAAATCTTGGGAAGAAATTAGGGGCCATAGATGCAAATATCAACAATAGAATACAAGAGATATAAGAAAGAATCTCAGATGCCTAAGATACCATAGAAACCATTGATTCAACAGTCCAAGAAAATGCAAAATGCAAAAAGCTTGTAACCCAAAACATCCAGGAAATGCAGGACACAATGAGAAGACCAAACCTAAGGATTATAGGCATAGATGAGAGGGAAGATATACAACTTAAAGGGCCAGCAAATATCTTCTACAAAATTATGGAAGAAAACTTCCCCAACCTAAAGAGAGAGATGCCCATGAATATACAAGAAGCCTACAGAACTCCAAACAGACTGGACCAGAACAGAAATACCTCCCATCACATAATAATAAAAACCCCAAATGTACTAAACAAAGAAAGAATATTAAAGGCAGTAAGAGAAAAAGGCCAAGTAACATATAAAGGAAGACCTATCAGGATTACACCAGACTTCTCACCTGAGACAATGAAAGCTAGAAGATCCTGGGCAGATATCATGCAGACTCTAAAAGAACACAAATTTCAGCCAAAACTACTTTACCCAGCAAAACTCTTAATTGTCATAGATGGGGAAACCAAGGTATTCCATGACAAAAACAAATTTGCACATTATCTTTCAACAAACCCAGCCCTACAAAGGATAATAGGGGAAAAACACCAACACAAAGAGGGAAACCACACCCCAGAAGAAGCAAGATAAAAACCGCCTCTCATCAAACCCCAAAGAAGATAACCACTCAAATATAAAAAAAAATGTCAAAAATGTCAGGAAGTAATAATTACTATTCCTTAATATCTCTTAATATCAATAGACTCAATTCCCCAATAAAAAGACATAGACTAACAGACTGGATAAGGAAACAGGACCCTACATTTTGCTGCATACAGGAAACACATCTCAGTGTCAAAGACAAACACTACCTTAGAGTAAAAGGCTGGAAGACAATTTTACAAGCAAATGGTCTCAGGAAACAAGCCACTTTCAACCTAAAGTCATCAAAAGAGACACAGAAGGTCACTTCTTGCTGGTCAAAGGAAAAATCCACCAGGAGGAGTAGAAGACAGGAAATCATAAAACTCAGGACTGAGATCAATCAAGTAGAAACAAAGTGAACTATACAAAGAATAAACAAAACCAGGAGCTGGTTCTTTGAGAAAATCAACAAGATAGATAAACCCTTAGCCAGACTAAACAATGGGCACGGAGACAGTATCCAAATTAACAAAATTAGAAATGAAAAGGGTGATATAACAACAGAAACTGAGGAAATTAAAAAAATCATCAGATTCTACTACAAAAGCCTATACTCAATGCAACTGGAGAATCTGGAGGAAATGGACAATTTCCTAGACAGATATCAAATACCAAAATTAAATCAGGATGAATTAGATCAGCTAAACAGTCCCATAACCCCTAGAGAAATAGAAGGGGTTATAGAAAGTCTGCCAACAAAAAAAAAGTATGGGACCAGATGATTTTAGTGCAGAATTTTATCAGACTTTCAAAGAAGACCTAACACCAATACTCTTCAAACTATTCCACAAAATAGAAACAGAAGGAACACTGCCCAACTTGTTCTACGAAGCCACAATTACGCTGATACCAAAACCACACAAAGATCCAACAAAGAAAGAGAACCATAGGCCAATTTCCCTTATGAATATCGATGCAAAAATATTAAATAAAATCCTTGCCAACCGAATCCAAGAGCACATCAAAATGTTCATTCACCATGATCAAGTAGACTTCATCCCAGGGATGCAGTGATGGTTCAATATACAGAAATTCATCAATGTAATCCATTACATAAACAAACTAAAAGGAAAAAACCACATGGTCATCTCATTAGATGCTGAAAAAGCTTTTGACAAGATTCAGTATCCTTTCATGATAAAAGTCCTGGAAAGAACAGGAATCCAAGGCCCACACCTAAACATAATAAAAGCGATATACAGCAAACCAGTAGCCAACATCAAAACAAATGGAGAGAAACTTGAAGCAATCCCACTAAAATCAGGGACTAGACAAGGCTGCCGTCTCTCTCCATATCTTTTCAATATAGTACTTGAAGTTCTAGCGAGAGCAATTAGACAACATAAGGAAGTCAAAGGGATACAAATTGGAAAGGACGAAGTCAAACTATCATTATTTGCAGATGATATGATAGTATACTTAAGTGACTCAAAAAACTCCACCAGAGAACTCCTACAGCTGATAAACAACTTCAACAAAGTGGCTGGTTATAAAATCAACTCAAGCAAATAAGTAGCCTTCCTATACTCAAAGGACAAACAGGCTGAGAAAGTTAGGGAAATAACACAATAGCCTTCACAATAGCCACAAAACAATATAAAGTATATATAAATATAAATTAAAGTAAATATAAATTGGCGTGACTCTTACCAAACAAGTGAAAGATCTGTATAACAAGAACTTCAAGTCTTTGAAGAAAGAAATCAAAGATGACCTCAAAAGTTGGAAAAATATTTCTTGCTCTTGGATTGGCAGGATCAATATAGTAAAAATGCCATCTTGCCAAAAGCAATCTATAGATTCAATGCAATCCCCATCAAAATCCCAAATCAATTCTTTATAGATCTAGAAAGAGCAATTCTTTTTTTTTGTAAAGACTTATTTATTTATTATAAGTACACTGTACTTATGGCATTAGATCCCATGTAGTTGCTGGGATTTGAACTCAGGACCCCTGGAAGAGCAGTCAGTGCTCTTACCTGCTGAGCCATCTCTCCAGTCTAGAAAGAGCAATTCTTAAATTCATCGGGAGTAACAAAAAACCCAGGATAGCTAAAACTATTCTCAACAATAAAAGGACTTCTGGGGGAATCAATATCACTGACCTCAAGCAGTACTACAGAGCAACTGTGTTAAAAACTGCATGGTATTGGTACAGCGACAGGCAAGTAGATCAGTGGAATAGAATTGAAGACCCAGAAATGAACCCACAGAGTTATGGTCACTTGATCTTTGATAAAGGAGCTACAACCATCCAGTGGAAAAAAGATAGCCTTTTCAACAAATGATGTTGGTTCAACTGGAGGTCAACATGCAGAAGAATGCAAATTGACCCACTCTTATCACCTTGTACTAAGATCAACTCCAAGTGGATCAAGGACCTCCACATAAATTCAGACACACTGAAACTAATAGAAAAGAAACTGGGGAAGACCCTGGAGGACATGGGCACAGGGGATAACTTCCTGAACAGAACACCAATAGCTTATGCTCTAAGATCAAGAATTGACAAATGGGACCTCATAAAATTACAAAGTTTCTGTAAGGCAAAGGACACTGTCAGAAGGACAAAACGGCAACCAACAAATTGGGAAAAGATCTTCACCAACCCCACATCCGACAGAGGGCTAATATACAATATATACAAAGAACTCAAGAAGTTAGACCCCAAAGAACCAAATAACCCTATTAAAAATGGGGTACAGAGCTAAACAAAGAATTTTCACCAGAAGAAATTCAGATGGCTGAGAAGCACCTTAAGAGATGTTTCAACATAATTAGTCATCAGGGAAATGCAAATCAAAACAACCCTGAGATTTCACCTCACACCAGTCAGAATGGCTAAGATTAAAAACTCAAGAGACAACAGGTGCTGGAGCGGATGTGGAGAAAGAGGAACACTCCTCCACTGTTGGTGGGATTGCAAGATGGTAAAACCACTCTGGAAATCAGTCTGGCGGTTCCTTAGAAAATTGGGCATGACACTTCCAAAGGACCCTGTCATACCACTCCTGGGCATATACCCAGAGGATTCCCCTGCATGCAATAAAGACTCATGCTCCACTATGTTCATAGCAGCCTTATTTATAATAGCCAGAAGGTGGAAGGAGCCCAGATGTCCCTCAATGGAGGAATGGATACAGAAAATGTGGTATATTTATACAATGGAATACTACTCAGCAATTAAAAATAATGAATTCATGCAATCTGTAGGCAAATGGTTGGATCTGGATAATATCCTAAATGAGTTAACCTAATCACAAAAGAATACACGTAAAATGCAATCACTGATAAGTGGATATTAATGAGCCTAGAAGCTCTGAATACTCAAGGCACAATTAGCAAATCAAAAGGTTCCCAAGAAGAAGGAAGGAGAGGACACTGGTCCAGAAAAGACTGGTTCCAGTTTTGCAGGAGAGTACCAGAACAGAAAAGGGTTGGGGGGTGATTGGGGAATGGGGGTGGGGTGGGGAAGAGGACTTATGGGACACATGGTGAGCGGGGAACTGGGAAAGGGGAAAGCCTTTGGAATGTAAACAAAGAATATAGAAAATAAAAAAAAATCAACAAATAAAAGAGGACTAGCAAAAAAAACCAAAAAAACAGTGGGATGAGAAAAACTAAGAGAAAGAAAGGATTTAATGAAGTCTGGGCATGTTAACCCCAATGTTTCTGTAAGACACACAAGTAGAAATACATTTGCTATAACAAAATACTCAAGGCTGGGAAACTTTGTAAAGAAAAGAGGCTCATCTAGTATGTCAGAGACTGAAAGTCCAAGATTCAGAGGCTCCAACTGTTTGATGTCTGTTGAGGTTCCCACTAGCTTCATCATATCCTGTCAGAGCATATGCAAAGAGAAGGAGCTAGAGAGAATCCGGCCAGACTCATCCTTCCAAATAATTCACTCTCGGAGGAAGGACCTGGCTGGAGTCCTGAGAGGTCTGCATCCATCTCTCCTGACAAAGATTAGAGAGCCCCAAGTGCCTAATTTCATCCTACCAGACACGCCCCAAAGCTTCCAGAGCATCTCATCACATTAGGATTCAAGCTCCCAGCATGCAAACCTTTGGGGAATACCCCCAAACCATATCCAAACCACAGGAAACAGGCAACAGTATCTCCAGAAGGTTAACATAGAATCCTACATCCACAGTTCCTGATTAAGAAGTTGGATCCTGGGCTGGAGAGATGGCTCAGCAGTTAAGAGCACTCACTGCTCTTCTGAAGGTCCTGAGTTCAAATCCTAGCAACCACCACATGGTGGCTCACAACCCTCTGTAATGAGATCTGATGCCCTCTTCTGGAGTGTCTGAAGACAACTACAGTGTACTTACAATAAATGAATAAATCAGAAGAAGAAGAAGAAGAAGAAGAAGAAGAAGAAGAAGAAGAAGAAGAAGAAGAAGAAGAGGAAATTGTTGGATCCTGGGAATTGGCATTTCTAGCTAGCTCCCAAGTGGTGCTGGTGCTGCCTGCCCAGGCTTCCCACTCTAAGAATGATTGGTCTAGACAGAGAATCATTCTTGGAGTAATCAATATAAAGATAATGCTTAAATTATGGGACTAGGTGAGATTGCCTAAGGAGTTTGGGCAGAGAAACAAGAGACGGAGGCAACATAGTAAGTTCTGAGGAGGGCTGGAGGGCACAGAGACAGCTCACAGGAACAGGGGAGGGGAAACGTCAGTCAAGAGAGTGGGCCTTCAGAGGAGCGGGACGCTCAGATCCAGACTGATGCTTCTCGACAGGAACTGTTAAGTAACACAGTAGAGAAAACCAATGGCATGTCTGTGGGTTTATCTGCTGTAGAAGCCTGGTCAAGGGCAGGTGTCACGCAGCCATCTCGCTCGGGCTTTTCAAACGCTCTGATGTGTCTGGTTGACAACTAAGGGAAACTGAGGCTCAGGAAGACACACTGTGTGCAAGGGCAACAAGGGGCCTAAACTCAGATTTCTTTCTGTTAGAATCTTAGGGCAGGTAGAGCTGACTTCACCTCTCCTGCTGCTAAAATCTGTAAGGCGTCCTGCCAGACCTCAGAGAAGACATTTTGCTTGCTCCTCCCCAAACATCCAGAACTTGGCTGCTTGCAAAGCCTCTCCTTGATGCCCACCCCACCCCCACCCCACCCCACCCCCCTGCTCCCAGCACACTTTGTGCCCCCCAGTTTTTTCTTAATGTTTGGACCTAAGCGGATGTCTGTGCACTGCGTGTGTGCAGGTATATGGAAGAGGGTTCCGGGTCCCTGGAACTTCAGTGACAGGCAATGTTAATTTCCGTGAAGGTTTTGGCAACTGTATTCCAGTCCTCTGCAAAAGCAGCCAGTACTCTTAACCTCTGAGCCTTCTCTCCAGCCCCTCCCCGTACTTAAGTATTTCTCAGCCCACTCCAGGCCTCCGTGCCTACTCGGCGGTGCACACCCAGCTGCAATCGAATAACAACAGGACTGAGTGGGAACTAGGCGCTGCTTCCAGGAAAGGTTTGTCATATTTCTGACTTGCCACATTTGGTGGCTCAAGGTCCCTATATCTGGTTTCCAGTCGCCAATGTGAGGTGACAGACGGGGATGATGAATGCATGCAACTGGCCCTCCCAAGCTGCTGTGAGTGGATTCCAGAGCGCAACTAGGATAATCCAGAACATTGACTTCCATGCAGCCTAGTTCCATTCTAGACAGCGCCTTCTGGAAACACCGTCTCAACCACAGGCTTTGGGAATTTCAAGCTATAGCCCCTGCCAGAGATGGCTAGCTCCTTTCTCAGTGTCCTGTGTAGCTCAGAAGCAAAGGGGAATGACACTCCTCAAGTGCTAACTTCTCCTCCTCCCTGGTTTCTGAGGTTCCAGAATGTTCCTTCCTGGGGAATCACAGCCTTGTTCTTTAGGCTCTGCAGCTGTCCGTGGCGGCTGGAAACCCAGATCTGGAATCAGCCGTGCTGTTCCTTGCCAGGCTGCATGGTTTGAGTGAAGACCATGTTCACACACATCTGCTCCTCTGGAGGAGGAGGAGGTCAGAGCCTCACACAGCAGTATCTGCTACTGAGGATTAGGCCTGAGGCGTGGGGGATTCCGACTTCCTCGTGTGACTTCCATTTGTTGCCACTGGTTTATTCCTAGAAGTTTATTCCTTAGACCCAGAAAGGGTCACCTGGGATCAATGATAAGATATGACCATCAATAACCTGATAATATTATCTCATAGAACCTACTGGGGAGGAGGGCAAACGGGCCCACGGGGGCCTCGAAGGGAGAGGAGTGAGGGACTGGGCCTGGAGCTTGGTGTTGCTGAGGATGTCAGAGAAACCTCAAAGAAGGGAATTCGTTGCAATCTAATTTTTAATGACAGTTTTTTTCAAATTGTAAAAGAATATGGTTAATTTGGGAATCCATTCTCTGAAGATCAAGGTAAGGTTTATTGGTTTTTTGTTTGTTTGTTTTGTTTTTGTTTTTAGTTATGTGATAGAGAAAGCCGAAAAAGTTACAATTCATTGCTTATTTATGGAGACATCACATATTTTAATCTTTTTTTCATCTCGGGTTTTCGAGACAGGGTCTCTCTGCACAGCCTTGGCTGTCTTGGAACTAGCTTTGTAGAACAGGCCAGCTGTGAACTCATCTGTCTAGCTCTGCCTCCAGAGCCTGTGCCACTGTGGCCCAGCTCTATCCAAATCCTCTACCCCTCCCCCATGCTGGAGCTTGAAGCATGGGCCTCACGGATGTGCTTCCTGTGAGGTGTGCACTGTATAACTGACCCGCACGCATTCCTACCCCCTAACATTTTTTTTTTAATTTTTTGAGATAAGAGTTTTACAAGTTACCCATCCTGACCTTGGACTCATTCTGTAGGCCACCAAGCCGTGTACTTAAACTGTTCCTCATCTTTCCAAGCAGCTTGGGAATAGGTTTGACATGCAACCCAATTTCAGCTACAAGCATAGGAGACACTGGTCCAAGAGGCAATCAGAAAGGACTTAACTCCAGGCTGTACTAAAGGTCCATGTTATAATAGGCCCAGATATGAAACTCTATGGGCTGCCCACTTGAAAGTTACCTACTTTCTTACAGTGCTCTCAGGTGCAAATTTGCTCGCACACGCAGGCATGCAAATGTGTCAGAATAACACTAATATTTATAATCATACTTTGCAATCCCACAGTGCCTTTCATCTGTAGATCTCAGGGTACTTTGCAAGCATTCATTACTTCTCCCAACATTCCTCTGAGGAAGGTAAACATTATTTTCCTCCCCTTTCCAGATGAAGCAATTGAGTCAGATAAGTGACTTGCCTAAGGCCAGTGAGGGAGTGTGGGTGGGGTGGAGATTCACAGCTCAGGGTTCCTAGAGCCTTCGGAAGAAACCCAGTAGGTGGTAAAGCACAGAGGGCCTGTGGCACACAGCTCCTGGAGGGTCACTTTCTCCTGTTAAATCTATCACCCTGGCATAACAGACCCACGTATTAAATACCTCCTCGGTATAGGATGTACTCTCTGTGAATGCATGATTTCCGCTGCTCATGGTAAATCCTCATGATACAGAGTGGAAGCTGAGATTTACAGAGGTGAAGCACCTCGGCTACGAGATCACACAACTCAGAAGTGCTTGGGCAGGAAGTCCAACCCAGATCAGTTTGCTTCTTCCCAAAGCTGGGGTTCCTTCTCCAGCACATGAATCAAGCTTTTTTTGAAAATGGCAGGAAGGTAGATTTTCATCTCTCCTTGTTTCTCCCTCTTGAAAAAAAGATTTATTAATTTTTAAGTGTAGGAGTTGCCTACCTGTATGTATGTGTAACACATGGATGTCTGTAGGTGACTGTGGAGGTCAGAAGATGCCCTGGACCTGGAGTTACAGGAGGTAATACACTGGGAATTGGACCCCGGTCCTCTGAAGGAGCCACCGGTGCTCTTAACCACTGAGCCATCTCTCTGGCTTTGCACCACGCCCTTTTCTTTAGTTTCTGAGCCATCATTCCTCCCAAAGTCAACTTCCTTGACTTTGACAAAATGTAGAGACTGTTCCTGACAGCACATCTGATCAGGACAGATCAGGATCTGATCCAGGAGAGGAAAACATGGGTTGCTAAGTATAGAAATGCCTGTGGTCAGTCAGTCACAAGAGCATGTACATCACCTCAGAGGTCTCACAGTAGTACCCAAGGAATGCCCACGGAGAGGTGAATTCTCTCTGCACAGACGTGTTTCCAGCTTCACAGTCAGAAGTCAGAGGAAGAGCTAAGAGTGGGGAAATGGCGTTTTCATCCTTCGGTCAGCATTACTCCTTTCAATAAGCTGAACTGAGTCCCAGGACATTCACACTCAGCTTAAAGGCAGATGGTGCCCCTCCTGGGCTAAGCACATTCATGTGATCTGATGGAGCTGGAGACATGGGGGTGCGTGGAATCTGCTGAGGTGGGGGGAACTGGGGCAATGGCCTGTCTCTGAGACCCGTGGTGAAGCAAGCTGACCTCAGAGCAGGGAATGCTCAGCTTCTGCAGGAACTCCTGGAAGCTGGAGCCACAGGGACCAGGCCACTGGGCACCGGCTTTCTTGTGAGTATAGACAGGGAGCTATGAGACAAGGCTACCAAGGTTTATCCAAGAAAACCCAAGTAAAGTAGATTCCAAACTTTTTCATTAGACTCGAGGAAACTCAACTTTGGAGTTTGTTTCATTTTGTATACAAGATTTAAAACAAAAACCAAGTTTTAATCACTAATTATTTGAAATGACTTTTTCAGAAGTAAGAGATTGGGTTCTCATACTTAGTGCTTCTATGGGAATGAAAACCAAGCTGGCCTGTCTGTCTGCCAGGCCCTTTGGTTGGAATCCCAGGGTCCTTTCTCAGCCATCTCCCTAGACAATCAGCACTTGGGCTGTGCAATATTGTTAAAAACAGAATGTAAACAAGGAGCAAGTTAGGCTTGATGGTGTGTTCTGGCAGCCCCATGCACTAGAGAGGCTAAAACAGGAGGATCAGTTGAACTCAGAAGTTCAAGGCAACTTAATAAGCCATCTCAAACACACACACACACACACACACACACACACACACACACACACACACATCTATTATACACAGGTTCTCTTGGTTGAATTCATAGTCCATGTTTGCTTCCACATTTTGAGAACATGAATGATTGGAAGCCCAGCAGGGGGGAACAATGCACATGTGTGCGCACGCACGTTAGCAAACAGGTGATCTCACTGGCTTGCTCCCAGGGACCTGGCAGCCTGTGCAGCCTGTGCAGGCTGTGGTTAAAAGGGCCCCCAACCACCCATCTCTCCCCCTCCCCAATCCTCCCTCTCCCCCCTCTCTCTGACTCCCCCACTCTCCCTGTCTCTCCCCCCCATCCCTCTTCCTGTCCCCCCTTTCTCTCTGTCCTCTCTTTTTCAAGTCCTCACTCCAAGACCTTCACTCTCCCCTCCCCCAATAAACTTCTTACCCCAGATCTAGTGTATGGCATAATTTCTCAAGGGAACATCGTAGCACTGGCTTGCTAAAAGCACTCTGCCCCCTCCCTCACATTTTATCCTATCACCCTGTGTGTGATATCATCACTATATAGGACAGGCTGGAGACAGTCTTGTTTGTAGATGCTGAGAATATTCAGAGACTTGCAGGGCATCTAGCACTTAAAAAAACAAAAACAGCCCCAAAGCTGAGACAAGACATCACCATGGCTCGTAAGTCTGTTAAACTGAAAGGGACCTTACTCAAGTTGTTCAAACACACCAAACCATTAACCGACACTTCTTAAAATCAAATACAAGCTCATGTTAAGCTTCTCCTTGAAATAAGCTAACAGGACACAATCACATAAACATAGGAGAACCTTTAGCACACGGCCATTGTTAGTGTGGCCACTCACAGATCAAGGCCTGCACCGACTTAGTTTTAAGATTTAGTGTGAAAGAGACAGATCTAGTTTTCAGGCTCCTAGTGCTTAGCCCCTGGAGTGAACTCAGCACTCCAGGGAGGGCAGTGCTGGTGGTGCTCTGTAGCCCCATGGCCAGCAGACCCCTTCTGGGGATGAAAGTGACATCCTGGAAAGGCGGCATGGCCTGCAGAACTGAAAACTGAGAAGCACTGCTTCCCAAAGTTCCCTCCAGAATCCTCACGGTGGAGAGCCCTCCTCCCAGCCCTCTCTCAGGACAGCAGTGAGTGTTAGCATTTTTGGGCTGCTTCGAATTCCTGCCTGCCTGCTTTTGAGCACATACTACATTTTAAAACTTGTTGGTTTCTTTCATGTTTTATTTGACCCTATGTAATTGCATTCCTGAAGGAATAACAGGCCCCCCTAGTGATTTACACCCTGTATTAAATGTCAGTTTTGAAGAGACACAGTTAACAGTTTGGTTTAACCTCCTGCCTTCCCTCTCTCTGTTACTCAGGGCTGAAATTTGTGTTCAAGCTCTGAGGAGTCGAAGGGCGGGAGGAAAAGATCAAAACCAGTTAGAGCAGGGGCAAAGCTGAAAGGAGGCTCAGACCCTCCCCCAGCCCTCCCCCGCCCCCGCCCCCGGGAAGCCGCCCAGCCGGAACAGAAGGAGGCTCCCTTTCTTAAGTCATGCTTACTGTCTTCTCAGTCTTTTAGAGGAGATGTGAGTCAGAACCACATTCTGAGTCTGGAATGAGCCTCAGCCCATAACTCAGCCTTGGGGAAAGCAAAGCAAGAGGAGAACAGTGAGTTCAAGGCCAGTTTGGGAGCTTTAACAACAAGGAAATGAGCATGTGCCTGCACCAGCGCCCCCACCCCCATCCCCACCCCCTGCCCCAACCCAACCAAGACTAGCTGTAACTCTGTTTTTATCCCACCCCCTCCCATCCACTACACACACACACACACACACACACACACACACACACTTCAGTCTCAGAGACAGAAACAATTGTCATAAGCCATGAGTCTATTTGAACCATTTGGGGATCCAGTAAGTAATGAACCTGAACCGCTTTGATAAAGTGCTGGGAGAAAACAGTCTTAGTATTTTACATCATTGTATTTTATTTTATTTAACATTTTGTTTTATTTTATTTAACAGCTGCTGCTAGAATGTTATGGTTAAAGTATTTCACTTGCCTTGGTAGATTCACTTAAAGTATATACAGTAGCTACTTAACCCCATAAGTGAGTTGATCTCTCAGGAACGTCTAAATAATTCGGGACATAAGGGCACATATTCCCCGTGAACCTCTGTGCATACTCCAGCATGCTTGTGTTGAAAAACTAGAAATATCCTGTGTGAGAACTGGACAGGCAATCGAAGTCTTTGTTATTATTACTCAGAAATCCACATTAAAACTGTAAGACCAGAGGCGTTAGAACGGTTGCCTTGCAAAGTACAAACTAAGTTTTTTCGCCACTTGTCTCAACTCCCCCCAGTCTACCAGCTTTCCCCAATGACCAGACTGTGGCGCTTGATTTAAAATGACTGCAACTTTGTACCAAGGAAAGAAGGAAGTGGGAAATCATGAAAATTATTCCGTTCTCTGCCAGGGCAAAGGTGTGACCCAGTTTGATCATATCAGCTCCCGAGACCTTTAATCCCCAGCTCTCCCTCCCAGGCCACTTAGGAGCCATTAGCTAGAGCTAGTTAGCCTGGGACTGTGTATCTGCAAGAGACAAATTCACAGGGGCTCAGGAGAGAAAGACGCTTGGTCCTTTGTGCACTTATAGATCTTGGTCTCTATTCCTAAGTCATGTAAGGAATACAAGAGTTGGGCAGTGGTGGCTCATACATTCAATCCCAGCTTCTGGGAGGTCCAGCCTGGTCTACAGAGCGAGTTCCAGGACAGCCAGGGCTACACAGAGAAACCCTGTCTTGAAAATAATAATAATAGTAATAGTAATAGTAATAGTAACAACAACAACAACAACAATAATAATAATAATAATAATAATAATAATAGAAAGCAGCAGCTGGGTGCAAAGGGGAAAATGAAGACAAGAGAAACAAGACTCTATCAGAGAGTGACATCCCTGAGGGATGTAACCACCTGTAAAATGAAAGGCTCATCTATCAGCACCCCTGCAGCCATCAGTAGCTGGTGTAAGAGGGACAGACACATTCCTGCGGGCTGCTACTGTGGGAAGCCATTGGGATGGGCCACCAGAGCAAGGACCACATCCCAAGCTCGCCTCCAGTTGCCAGCTCCTGCAGGTAGAACCTGTCCTCCCAGAAACTGTAAAAGAAAAGAAAACTTAAAATTCATCTTCCATTCACAGGAAATACCCCTTATCCCATGTCGTATATTACCATTCCTGTTATCATTGCGATCCCCACTATTATTTTATCGTCCTAAGTCTCATGACAGTGTCATGGCATTTGGACAGTAAGATGTCTGTGGGTGAAGTGCCTCACAATTCAGGAAGCCCAGGGCGGGCACTTGCTTGTGGTTTTTTTTTTTTTTTTAATCTGAATATTTCTCCCCCCCCCTTTTTTTTCTTTCTTTCTCCCTTTCTTTTTTCACACTCACATTATTTATCAGAGAAAACAACTAGTTCTAACCATATTGAAAGGGCATGGGCAGAGGGACGTGGTGGCACACACATGTAATCCCAGCACTCCTGAGGCAGAGTTCGTGTTCGGAGTGGTCTACAGAGTGAGTTCCAGGGCTATGTAGAGAGATCCTGTCTCAAGAAAAAAAAAAAGAGAGAGAGAGAGAAAAAGAAAAGAAAGGAAGAAAAGAAAGAAAGAAAGAAAGAAAGAGAGAGAGAGAAAGAAAGAAAGAAAGAAAGAAAGAAAGAAACTATGTGAAAACTCAAGAGAATCTGTATCCACTGCCAATAATTCCCTGGCAAGACTTTGAAACCCTCTGATCTCAAAAACAACATTGTAATTAGCATCATGCAGAACTAATTGCCAGATTTCAATATGCACTCTCCAAGTGGCTGAGAGGTGGACTGCAGAGGTGTTAAATCTGGGCTCAGATCCGATCCTGCCTCTCATTTACCTGTCACCAGGAAGGTTGCCTGGACTCTCGTAGCTTCCATTGTCTTACAGTAAAAAAAAAAAAAAAAAAAAAAAAAAAAAAAAATGGCTACAGTAGTTCTTGCAACTCATAAAACTGTAGGAGTAAAATAAGCTATTACATGCTAAGAGATTAACAAATGTATGGGAGTTGGGGGGTTAAAATGAGATATTGCATGCTAAGAGATTGTGTGCATGTGTGTGAGGTGGGGTGGCGAGTACTGAAAAAGTGCCAGTAATTTTATTTATAAATACCGTTTCCCCAAGTAGAACATATTTTTGTACTTTTCAGTGGTTTGTTCTGATGGTTTTGTGATATTGTTGAGCTAATCAATACCAGTGTTTCAATATCTTGGCTGACACGGAAATAAAGCCACATACATATTAACTACAGGGAGCCAGCTTGGTGTTTGATACTTGCTCCTTAGATCAAATCTATTGCTTTGTAAGATGTGGACCTGCTTATTTCCATTAAGAACGTCCCTGTCATTTTAGGATGAATTTCTTTCAAGTGTCTCCACAGGTCAGGCTAGCAGCAAGCCCAAACTAGAAATTGTTACATTCTTACCTCTTGTTTCAATTTGCAGATGAGTGTGGAACTTTACCGGTTTGCCATTGATCTATTCCCTGCCTCCGCCCCTCCATTACCAGCCTTTTATCTTTTCAATATTATCTAGGTATCTTGATTAGTTAATGTTTTTAATTAGTATTTTTATTTTATTTATCTCTAGTCTTAAATGTACATAGTTATCTAAATATTTCATTATCAATAATTATTTGATATTATTTTATTAATATTATTTGCAAATCTATTATGTTCAATACTTTGTTATATAATCCCACAGATAAGAGTATACTTTATTTAACATAAAAATTCATCCTATAAAAAAAATCATGTTCCTTGAAGATAATGCAGAGAAACAAAGGAAAGAATATTTTACAATATTTTCCACAAGTGGTGACTTTTTTGTTATCTGTTTTTAATTTATTATAAATTAAATTCTAAATTATACATTTATACAATTTATTAGTGCATGCCAATTGTACATGTTAGTGGAACTCTAACATTTCCCTCCACAGAGGGTAGCAATGGTCAAACCCCCGCCTCTGCCCTGATCTTGGCTTTAACCAACCTCAACAGCCACTATTATTCTCTGCAAGTTGAATTTATAGTCTCCTTTTCCAACAGAAGATGCAGTCCCTGTCTCTCTGTGTCTGGTATATTTCACCTTTTGCTCTGTGTGTGTATCTATTCATCCACTGATGGGCAACCAGGTTGATGGTTACCAACCCTAACTGGAAATAATAATGACTAACCTTTTTCATCTTTTCTCTATACAAGTATACTTAGAGATGTTTACATAAATATACTGCATTATATTTTCCTCCTCGTCTGTATCTTAAGCGTCTCTCTGGGTCACTAAATGCTCATCTGTGATGATTTCTGTTTCCAAATTGATCTTGCTGTGCTGTCATTTTTGATAATGTTCTTTTAGGTTGTTTGGTTGATTCTTTTATCAAAACTGCCTAATACACCTGGAATGGCTGATCTGATTCCCACTTTCCTGCTTCATACATGGCTTTTATAGATCTCTGTTCAGAATGCCAGTCATACAGCAAGGGGTACAGAGAACCCCCCCTCCAACCTTCATTGATGTGCTCAGTGCATGGTGCATGTACACACACACACACACACACACACACACACACACGGGTTGGGGGACTGTCTAAACAAAATTTCAAAATTCTCTGGTGATTTCTTGTCTATTCTTTTCCTTGGAAAGGAACTCCTGCGCCATACGCTGAGTTTTCTTCCTGATCCACAATGGTCTTTCCCTCTTAGTTCGGACCATGGCCTGAGCGCTGGGCTTTCGGGCACCAGCGCTGTGCTCTGTGGATGAGCAGCATGAGCAGTGCTAAATCCTTGTGCACAGCAGGAACGACTGCTTCGTGGCGCAGTTCCAGCATCCAGGAGGACTCTGAGTGAAGCAGTGTGGACTTAAATGTCGGCTCTGCTGTGCATACTAGCTGGTGACCTCAGGATTCTTGTTTCTGGCCCTGATTTTCCCACCTGTCAAAGGAAGACAATAGCAATACTCAACGTTAGAGAAATTAATTGAATTGATTTAAAAATATTTAAAGGCATGGTGATGTAACCCTGTAATCATGGTACTCGGAAGGCCTGGGTATAGGCAGGAAGTTCAAGGCTGGCTTGCGCTACAGAATGAGTTCTAGGCTAACCTAGGCTACAGAATGGGACTCTTGAAACAACAATCACGAGGTAATAATAATAATAATAATAATAATAATAATAATACATTTTAGAATCATTTAAAGCAGTCCCTGTCATGTAGAAAATGTATTTTTATTAGATGAGTATAATGGAATTTTCTGGAAATCAAATGGCTGATCAGAGAGTATATAAAAACATGAGACTTCCAAAATATATTAGTAAATAAACCGTCATCCTAATTCCTTATTTCTTGAAAAAACTTGAACCTCCATATTTTTTTCCTCTCAGTAGGAGCAGAAGCGGCATCCTGAGGTTCCGGACACGAACCTTCTCTAGCTAGAGTGCGGGGGGTTGGTGAAACTTTTTCAAGGATTGAGGAAAGACACAGTCAGTTTGCCTGAGGAGAGAGACTTGTAACAAGGCTCTGCTTGGCCTAATTCTCCCGCAGAATCAGGGAAGGAGAACCACAAGGGGTGCTCCATGCATCGGGCAGGGGGTCCTGGCAGGGACAGGGCAGTGAGAAGGTGAGAAGAGTCCTGGACAAAGTCTTTCCCTGGCCATCTCGCTCAGTTCCGCCTCATAACGCTGCCATCCGCATCTAGGTGTAAAACCCTGCCTCAAATTGGCAATTTTCTAGATTCTCTAGTAGAGTCTGTGCTGGCCATGTTTGCCATGAGATGAGTGGTTTTGTAAAAACTAGGTGCCACCTGAAACACACACACTGTTTAGTTACTTTGTGTAACAGCGACAACATTCCTGAAGAAAAACAACTTTAAGGAGAAAGTTGTATCCTGGCTTGCAGTGTCAGGTGTCCTTAGCTAGGAAAGCACTGTGGAATGATTCACAGAACCATGACACTCTCCTGATGATGATGGACCAGCAGACCAGGAAGTGGTTAAGCAGGACTGGAGCCCTGGCCCAGGGATCTATCTACCTGCCAGTCAGGCTCAAACCCCCAAAGCCTCCCAAAATAGCTACCTCAGCTGGAAAATGTGTTCACAACAGGAGCCTACAGAGGACATCTTGGATTCAAACCAACACACACACACACACACACACACACACACACACCACTATCGCTTTCTGCTTTTTACCATTTTAGGGAAATGAATATGCATGCCAACCTCCACAACGTCCACAAAGATGGCTCTGACCCCTCCTACCCAGGAGGACCTCTCCCTTTCCTGGTAGCAACTCAGAGTCTAGTCCTTAATCGCGTGATGTCTGGTTCTAGACTCATCGTGGCGTTCTTTGCCTCGCTGTAGTGCCTGTCCTCTCAAGCGAGCTATAACACCTTGTGTTGCCTACTGGCTTGGCAATTGTACATCTTTAGCAAGTGGCTGCACAGCAATGAATCCTGATGGAAGTGTCCCCTGCGGGGAACCAAGCGACACAATGAGGTAAATTTTCTATGTCTTAGACTGCCACAAACTAAACTCAGAAGAGAGCAGGTACCAAAATCCCTAAAAATAAGTGGTGGAGCCTGCCAATGAGACATGGGTGGGTGGACTCACAGCTGTGAATGCTAGGGAAGTGAGCCTGGGAAGTGAGCCTGGCCTCCCACAACGGGGGACAAGCACAGAGGCCCCAGGCGTTTGTTGGGGAGTTGCGGGAGGGAGAGGTAAATAAATTGGTAAAGGTGAGTAAAACTTCAAATGTCTCTGTAAGACAGACCTCTTATTCTTCTGTTTTTTGGTTTTTTTGGTTTAGTTTGGTTTTTTGTTTCTTTCTTTGTTTGTTTGTTTTTTCAAGACAGGGTTTCACTGTATAGCCCTGGCTGTCCTGGAACTCACTCTGTAGACCAGGCTGGCCTCGAACTCAGAAATCTGCCTGCCTCTGCCTCCCAGAGTGCTGGGATTACAGGTGTGTGCGCCGCTCTTCTGAGCGTCTGTGCATCTAGATGAGCCACCTGTCCCTTGACCCAAATCCCAAGGTGGTTTAAAAATGCTGAATTTTTTTCTGTGGTTCTCAACCTAGGCTCATCACCTTGATTCCCTTTGAAGCCTGTCTCCCGCCAGCATCTTCCTCCTTTTCTGACTTTTCTCTCTGGTCCATTTACACTGCTAGTATGAGATATGCAAAAAAAAATAGCCCAACTTTGAGATGATTTAAGAATGGCTTCCTTTGAACTTGCTGCAGTCCCCTGTTGGTGGGTCAGTGTACAGACCTGTATTTTTAATGTTTTCAATGCCTTCTTTTAATGATGGTTCTTAAACACTTTAACCTCCCTTGTAGCCCACCACCCACCAGAAGTAGTGGAAAAGAAAAGATGGGGGGCGGGCGGTTATGGTTTGGGGGAGCAGACCTGTTTAGAAAGACTCTTTAGAGCAACTCCCATCTGTGTTGTCTGGAAATAGGCAGTTCAGTTTACAGGCTAGTAGTAACAGCTCGATCATGGCTGTATCAGCAGTATTGGGATAGCTAATATGAATCAGCAGGCGGTACTGCCTTGCAGAGACAGCCAGCCTTAGCTGGAGGGACCAGGAGGAACTCCAGGAGTTGTTTTCCCGCTGTGCCTCTCTCAGGAAAGCGAAACAAAGATCAGCGAAGACACAGGACCAACAAGCGTTTAACTGTGCAAGCAGGCCAGACTTAGCCTCCGTCATTGTCTGTTCCTCTACACATCGCATGTCCTCCATGTGTCCTCAGCACGTGCGTCTGTCTCAGCTGACATCCCTCTGCCAACCAGCCCAAGTCCACGGAAGCGGCAAAAACTGCAGCCCAACACCAGAAGTTTTTTGGTGCATTTCTCTCTATGGGAGTCCCGACAAACGGTGCTCAACTACGAAATGTAAAGCTGACTAATACATGCGTATTGTTAGCGAGGAGTCCCCCATCACTGTCATCTCACGCGCTTGCTTTAGCAGAACATTCTCTCTCCTGGGTCTGCTTCCACTGAACGCTCCTTCACAAGTCTACCTTAGCCTTTCACACCTGTGTCCACTTTAATGAAACATCCCTTCACATGTTTGCCCCAGCAAACACCACCCCACACAACTGACTTTCCAAAGAACTCTTAAGTTTCTGCTTCACAGAATACTACATAGTTGTGTTAAACCCTTTGTGGCCTAAGGAAGTACACAGATAATCCATTGGAAAGGGGAAGAGGTTTGGGCTTTGGAGGCTTCAGCTCACAGTCAAGTTGTCCTCAGTTCTCAGGCCTGCAGGAAGACAGCTCATTAGCAACAACGCAAGATGAAACCAGTCACCTCATGGCTGGGATGTAAACAACACAAGGGTCCCAAAGTCGTCCTCCAGGGTGTGTCCCGGGCCGCCAGAGCTAGTCTTTTTAAGTTTCCTACCAACTCCCAAGAGCACCATCAAGGTTCAAGTCGTGACACATGAGCCTTGGAAGGCATTCCTGGTCCAATCTATTGCAGGTGTCCATAGTTAATATGGACACAGTCCTGCGTGGCTGAGCTGAGACCAAGGGCTGCCTTTCTCCCTCGAGGAAGGATCCCACCAGGGTGTTGCAACTTGTAAATGCTGGAAACATTAGATCACATGAGAATGTGATACCATGCTTTATTTTAGGATGAAGACTTAAAGTGTGTGGAAGGACGGAACCAGATGTTTTAAATGCTCCTTTACATTTATTTACTTACTTATTTACTTATTTTTATGTTTTTAGAACAACAGAATCAAACCTCAGGGTTTTTTTTTTTTCCTCCTCCCCATCCTTATCACCAAGAGAAAATGCTCTTCCTCATGTTGGCCAGCAACTGAAAAGGGCCATTGTCTGTGGAGAAGACGCTGGGGTGGAGGAGGAGCTCTGTTGGATGGAATCCTTGAAGCGGGGACCTTTTTGTGTGAATAGGGAGGATTGAAATGGATCTAAGTTGAGTCTCGTTTCTTTGGGAGTAGTTAAGAAGCACCTTGCTATCAAAAGGAAAGACTGGCTGATAGAGGGCTTATCTTTTATAGAGTATAAACTATTACAGAGAAATGAAAACCGTCCCCCATAGCACCTGAGAACGCCCTCTTGGGAGTGCCAAGGCCCTGGCGGTCTGCTTATTCCAAAGAATACTGAAAAGACTTGAGCTTAGAAGGGGCCATGCGCATGCGCGCATGGATTGAGGGCTGTTTTCCTTTGGGACTCAATACTTTCTGTAAAATGGAAGTCTTATTTGTCAAAAATCTCATTTCTATCCATGTATCTGTACGCAAGATGACGTGTAATATTTACGTGATGATCTTTGTTTAAGGACGTGGAAGCTTTACAAAAAGTAAAATTCAAAGTTGCCGCCAAAGGAGACAGAAGTTTCAGAGAAAGCCTGACCTTCCTGAACCTCGGGCTGCTTCTCAAGCACCAAAGCCACGGGGCCACACACAGGCTCGCCATTTCCAAACCGACGGTTCCGCAGGGGTCCTTCAGCTGCTCTAGTATAAACACCCCACTACTTTTCCCTTCCAACAAATTAACACAGTAATGACCATCAAAGATGGGAAATTTTAAATGTCCGTTCTAAGATACTTCAGCATGGCGGTCTGTCTACGGGGAGGAAATCTGCTGCTGGAGCCAGTTCTGCGCATCTACCTGAGTGGGAACCCTTGGGAGCACGGAGCCAGAGGACAAGAGTGAGCAAGAGTGTGGTCTGGCGAGATGACTCTCTCGGAGATACACCACCCACTGTGGCGTTAAAGCGAGTGAGCATGAAAATGAGGTCCTCAGGGAGAAACTCAAAGGTTTGCTTATAGATAGGAATGTTACCCACCCAGGAGGCTATCAGTGGTAGGGGAAGATTTTGAACCTGGAAGAATAAGGGAGGACTGGGTGGTAGATCCTTTGGAATTTGTTTCTGTTAAATGCTTTGTCTCGTTTTAAAAGCACAGATGAGAGAGAATCATCTTAAAAAAAACCACAAACAAATTGCTTGAGCTTCTTACTGTCAGGATGGTTTCATATTAGTGTCAAAGTTCCCCCACCAATAGATTTGTCTGGTATTTATGATCTCAATGTAAGTGTCGCGTGTGTCATGTGTAGAAAAATCTGTGTTAAACAGGGGGTTAAACACGTTCCAGGCACTGTGGTCATTAAACCAGCCATGGCTCTCTGCACCTGGGCTTCCTTTGGCCAGTGAAGAGTCTACCCTAAGGGACAGGAGTTGGGGCAGGTGACAAGACTCAGAACTGGTCCTGGGTATGACAAAGGTCTGGAGCTGATTAAAAAACAGCAGTGGAAGACAAGAGTTTTGATTGTATTATGTAGGCAGACCAGGGTGGGCAGGGATTTTGATGAGGGATCTGAACACTCTCAAAGGAATCAGCCAAGTCCTCTGAAGTTAGAAGCATATTTTAATGTGTAGGAGAACATCCATGTTGTTCTAGAGTACAATTCCAAAGTTTATCAAAGCATTGTGATCCCCCAGATACAAATGCATTTTTTCTAGAAGGGAAATTTGCTAGAATTTTTCCAGAAGGCAGAATTCCATAGTTTTTGGCTCCTTCTTTTTCAGGAGAATAAAGCTGAATAATTTATTACTTCATTAGATCTTCCTTAATGCAGATATTTTATTCCTTAGAAATACAGACCACTGAGGGGCTAGAGAGATGGCCATTCTCCCAGAGGACTCAGATTTAATTCCCAGGACCCACATGGCAGCTTACAGCTGTCTGCAACTCCTCTCCCAGGGGATCTACAACTCTCTTCTGGTCCTTTTGGGTACAGCATGCATATGGTACACAGACTTACATCTTGGCATACATATGCTCATGAAATAAAAGTAAATTAATAATAAAAGCAGAACGCAGGTTGATAAGATGGGTCAGTGGGTAAAAGCACTTGTTACCAAGTGTAATCACCTGGGTTCAATCCCTAGGTCCCAGATGGCAGAGGAGAGAATCGACTTCCCATGCTGCTCTCTGACCTACACACACACACACACACACACACACACACACACACACAGCAAGCACATGTAATAAAAGTTATAGGACAGTATTTTGACTCACCCAGATTTAATATTCGATATTTTATGTGAACTAGTCTTCCGGTTACAAATGAAAATCTCTGCATAAATAAAAATGTCATGTTCTACTTCGTTTAATTAGAACTCAGGATATTTCAAACAAAGCACTTCAATGATTCTTTGAAGGAAAACAACATCTCAGCCTCTTCCAGACAATGCTTTGGGAAGACAGTGGGCCAAGCTCTCGCTCAGTGGAACATAGGTAAGAATTCTAGTCACTTACCTGGGGCTGGAGAGATGTCTCAGCAAGCAGTTAGGAGTCCTGGCCGCTCTTCATTCCCAGAACCCACACAGTGGCTCACAACTGTCTGTAACTCCAGTTCCAGGGGATCAGCACCCTCGCACAGACATCTATGTAGGCAAAACACCAATGCACATAAAAATAAATAAATCTTTTTAAAAAATTCTAGTCTGTCACTTAAGTCTACTTTTAAAATAGGATATAGGGTCAATGGAATAAATAAAATGCATATTCAAATATTCACTTAAACCCCGAAAGAGCAAGAGGGGGGAGGCACTGAAAGCAACAGCAAGTACAGTGAATAGGACCTGCTGGCAAGACAGTAGAGTTTAAGACAATAATGTCCATTATCTAAGTGTAAGAACTAGCCAACTATACCACTTAAGACGTAATTTTTTGAACAATGTGCGTGTGTCCGTGTGAGTGTGTGTTGCCTGTGTGCTGGTGACTGCAGAGACCAGGACAGAGCATCCTATGCCCTGGGATTGGAGTCACAAATGATTGCAAGCCACTGAAATGGGGGTGAGGAAGGGTCCTCTGGAACAGCAGCTAGCAGTCTTCATCACTGTAGCCCTCACCCCAAGACCCCAAATACGTCATTAAAAAAAAAAAACAAAACCAGAGATTACATAATTGAATTAAAACAAGACCCAGTTACATGCCATCTAGAATAAATCCACTTTAAATCTGAAGACTTTAGATGGAAATCAGGAAGGATCAAGTTCTAGTGTGAGAACACAGAGCAGAAGCTTGAGTGGTTGCTTGTACTCCTTCAGACCAGCGCACCCCAGAGTACTAACGGTCACAGGGACGGCGGGCCATGGTGAAACACCGCTGTAGTCCCAGCACTCAAGAGGCTGAGACAAGAGGATCAAAAGTTCAAAGCCAGCCTGGGCTACCCAGTAAGAGCTTGTCTCAATCAATCAATCAATGTGAATGTGAAGAGACTTGTTCTTGAATCAGAGTCTCACTATATGGCTCTGGCTGCCCTGGACCTCATGGTGTAGACTAGGCTGGCCTGCCTTTTTCTCCTCAGTGCTGGTATTAAAGGCATGTGCTCCTATCCCCAGCTTGGAGAGACTTTTAGCAGTGACGAAGACGTCAGTTATCCAAGAGTGCATAACAACACTAAACTGTACGCTCCTAACAACAGACCTTCAAAACAAGCAAAGGCAGGCAGAAATAAGCCAGAAGGGCTGGGGAAGTGGCTCACTCAGCAAAGCACTCGCCCTAGAGGAGAGAGGGCCTAAGGTGTGAGCTCCGCAGCACCCCCATGGAAACCTAGGTGCGGAGCCTAGACTAGAGGCACCTGCCAACAAGCCTGATGACCCGAGTTCAATCCATGCAGCAGAAGGTAGGAACTGAATCCTGCAAATGGTCATCTGGACTCCACAGGTTCACAGTGGCACATACACACCTTCCCACGAAAAACAAAGGATTGTAATTTGGGCCTGGGGGGAGTGAAGGTGGGGGGGGGGGAGAAGAGGCTGCTGGGACAGGGGGAGAACAAGCCGGGCGCAGGGGCACACACTGGCTTCCCAGCACTTTGGAGAGGGAGAGAGGAGTATGCCTGGGCTGAGTTGGTCATCTGGTCTAGCCTAGAGAGCTAGCTAACATAAACCGTGGTCTGAGCTGTAAAACAAATCCTGTCAACATGAATGGAAGAGAAATCACATAAAAAATAAAACAAAACAAAAAACTGTCCACAGAGCATCATGGAATTAATGCAAATGAAGAAGAGAAAGCTATTAGGAAGTTAGAAGACATGCTCTAGAAGTCTAGAAGTCTAGAAGTCTAGAAGACTGTGTGGGTGAAAGGGGAAGGCCTACCTAGAATGTCAGGACAAAGTGTGGCCCAGAGGAGCTGCCATATATTGCTGGTAAAATAGAAACAGGAACCAGGTCCTCAGGTTCCCCAGGGAGGGGCACACACTTGAGAAATGGGAGGGGGCTTAGGTAGGAGAGGAGCTGGCTGGGGGCCGGGGCACAGAGTTTGGGGTCAAGGACCCTGTGGCAGATCCCAGCTTTCCACAACTACCCACAGCTGCCGGCAGCTGCCCGCAGCTGCCCAGCGCCCCCCCTTCTATGTGATCTCTTCACAGAGTATAGCCAGCCATAGCACTTGTAAGCCATAGTGCACTGGTTCTGATGGAAGAGAAAAGCCAAAGGACAAGGCCCGGTTCTGAGTTCTTTGTCTTTGATCCCTAACCTCCAGCCCTTAAAGCATCCTCTGCTTTCCCCACTAAAGTTAAATCTCAAAGTGAAAACTATGGCTTGCTTCCTATGAGACAGACACCACACAAAGCATTTTGTAAATGTCATTTCTTTAATGGACACAGGCACACATCCCATCACACACATATATTCCCCACGTGGGAGAAGTATCCTTATGCCTGTCACTGAGGGATGAATTAGTATGCAAGAAGATTAAATAGGCAAACAGCCTATGGATGGTAAAGCTGGTACCTTGTTCCTATTTTGTTTGATAGAAGTGGGACATGATGGAAGAGGACATTTGATGTCACCTTCAGGCCACACACACATGATCATATACACACACTTTCAGACACATTTGTACCTCATACATACAGAAACAAATACAGGGACCACACACACAACAAAACCATGTATGGAATAGTTTACGGCCCAGTGTTGATTCTTTTTCAAGACCCTCATTAAGTGTACCTTCTCCATGAATCCATAGAATGAACCTTTGCTCTCACTAAAGGCTGAGGAATGAGTGCTTGGCATTCACTGCATTTTAGGTAGAGCACAGACAGTTGTTTGTATGGAAACATCTCAGGATCTCCTTGACAGCAGGGATAGGATCTGGTTCATCTTTCTCTCTGGCCCTTCCCTGGTACTCCCGGACTGGCAAAGGAGTTCAGTGGCAGTTAGGTAGCGCTGGGGACTTGTCTGGACTAAAGCTATGTTTGTTAGGTTGGGCCAAACTAAAATGATATGAGAAGATTGGCCCCACCCAGGAGAGAGAAGAAGCTGCCTTGAGGTACTGCTATGTATCTGAATGGAAGCCAGCCCTGTGATTCTGCTTGAGAGCTAGCAAAAGCTTATTGAGTCTATTGGGGTACAAATAATTCTTTAGGGAATGTGATCTGGCCAGCCTTCATATCCTAGGCCCCAGCTGTAGTCTGGGTCAAGTGCAAAGATCTCTAAGAAACTTCTATGGAGCTGCATCATGTGTTGCTTGACTTGTATAAGTTTTTGTGAGTAAGAACCAACTTTTACAAAATCAGAATGGCCTGTGTCTCACTTGTGCATTCAATCCACTGAAGTTAAAATTGACATGCGTATGCTCAGTTCTGTTGTGTGCCAGACCAAGCGAGACCAAGAAGTCAGATGCAATCTGTAGGATTGCCATAAATCTTGAAGGTCTGACCCAGGAAACTTATCTGCGGTGTAAATAGGCACATGGACGCATACATACATAGACATATACACACACTCAAGCACACAGGAATCCCCAACACATGCACAGTCTCCAAACACCTTTTTCAGATCTCATGTTCTCAGATATATACATGGTTCTGCACACTGTCACACATACTCTGCCAGACACAATGCCTTATGTATTCATACACACACACATTCATACACACACATACACACACACACACACACACACACACACTCAGGTACACAGACTATACACACACACACACACACACAAGCACAGACACACATTCACACAGACATACACACACACACACACACACTCCCACACAGACGCATAGATCATACACATATACACACATACTCACACAGACACAGACACATATTCATATAGGTATAGACAGAGACACACATACACACACAGTCACACAGATACAGGCACAGAGACACACATACATATTCACACAGGTACGGACACACAGAGATACATACACTCACACACAGACACAGACCATACACATATACACACAGACACACAGACACAGACACACACACACACACACACACACACACACACACACACGGACCTTATACATATACACACAGACACAGACATATTCATACAGATACAGACACAGTCATACATAAACACACACACACATGTCACACACACACTGACTGTGCTTGTGTCTGGGGACAATGACTGAAAGGGGTGGACATCATCACTATATTTAAGTGAGTGGCTTTCAGTATTTGACTCCTAAATCTGAGGTTTACATCTTTAGGTTAGTCTGTTAAAATCTCCTACAGTGTTTAAAATGCCCTGCATGGAAATTTAGAGACTCTGACTCGGCATGTCTGGGCAGAGCCTTGAGCTCTTAAATCTTCATTTGACAGCCAGATCAATAAGAGGAGACCTTTGGATCTAAAGACATGACTGGTTTTTATGGTCAAACAGATCTACCTGCATTTTAGCACTGAAACAATGAGACCTTAGTGGATTTTGTATCTTAGACATGGAGGTCCGTATAGCCTGGCTGTCTTCATCTAGAGGCTCTGGTGTGGCTCCCATGTTTCCATCATGGGGGCTAAATTGAGGAATGCCCTTACACATCTGTACCTGAGGTGAGCAGGTGTACCACCTGCTTAGGAATACCCTTGCACATCTGTACCTGAGGTGAGCAGGTGTACCACCTGCTTAGGAATGCCCTTACACATCTGTACCTGAGTGAGCAGGTGTACCACCTGCTTAGGAATGCCCTTACACATCTGTACCTGAGGTGAGCAGGTGTACCACCTGCTTAGGAATGCCCTTACACATCTGTACCTGAGGTGAGCAGGTGTACCACCTGCTTAGGAATGCCCTTACACATCTGTACCTGAGGTGAGCAGGTATACCACCTGCTTAGGAATGCCCTTACACATCTGCACCTGAGGTGAGCAGGTGTACCACCTGCTTGACACAGATGGTCACACATAGTATAGCCAAGTGCTCTTCTTCTGAAACGTTTGGGACAAGAAGCACTTTGGCTTTTAGATATTTGATTTGGAGATATTTACATTTATACAATGAGATGCCCTGTTACTGAGATCCAGGCCTAAACATAAAATGTATTAATGTTCTTTATTTTGCCTTGCATCCAATGGTAATTTTACACAGTGCTTTCAGTGGGCCTGGCTCTGTCTCATCCCTCAAGATGATATCACAGGGGGGAATCAGGCTCCTAATTAGGGATAGGAAAGAAAAAGCAAATCGCTTCCACCCAACTTCCAGGAAGTGAGAACAGACAGAAGATAGTACAAATAAATATAACACATGTAACGAACACATACAGCTATGGGTATAGCTCTTTCCCCCAGCCCAGATAGGTGGCTGAATTAAGAAATTGGTTCTCTGCTCAAAGTAGAGCATTGTAGTGGGTGTATGTGTTTGTATACATGTTTGTGTGTCTGTATATATGTGTTTTGTGTTGTATGTAAGTGCATGCATGTATTTGTATATACACATATGTTTATGGTGTGTGTGTGTGTGTGTGTGTGTGTGTATGTGTGTGCACATGCATACCTGAGTGTGGAGATGAATACATTAAATATCTTCTTTAATTTCCACTTTGCTTTTTGAGGTAGGGTTTCTCAAGGAACCTGGAACTCACAGATTTAGGTAGACTGGTTGACCAGTAAGCTCTGGGACTTCTTTTAGCCTCACCTCCTTAGAGTTGGGATTACAAGACTATCCCTCAGTTGTGCCTTGTTTTTTAAGTACTGCTGGGGATCCAAGTTTAGATCCTCATGCTTGAAAGACAAGCTCTTTACAAATTGAGCTATCCTGATGCCTGTGCTCTGCTTAGGGGCTATCTCCCGACCCTGAACCTGTGCTCTGCTTAGGGCACATCGCATGAAGCTACAGTGGAATTTTCCTCTTATTGACATCTTGTCAAACCTTAAGAACATTTTTTAGGCTTTCACATTTCCAATAAGAGTTCTTAATTTGCATGTTGGCAGAGTGGACGTTTGAACACAAACTTTTCTTTTTAAAGGCAAGATCTTGTCACGTAACTCCAGTTGGCCTGGAACTCATAGCAATCCTCTTGCTTCAGTCTCCAGAGTGCCAGGATTATAGGCATGTGCCACCACACCCAAAGCTTTTGATGATGCCAAAACTAATGTATATGTCTCACTGAGCCATAGGGGCCTCATAAAATGAAGTCTTTGTGGCAGGTGATATTAAAACACGTAGCAGCCAGTAGAGCAGGTGCGGGCCTTGCCGGAACTGATGTGGATGAGAAAGCTTGCAGAAGAAGCCAGTGCAGGCCTCCGGGTCCCATCCACCGATGATGGCAGTGCGTCCCTCAAGATCATATCACAGGGGGAGTCAGGCTCCTACTTAGGGATAGGAAAGAAAAAGCAAATCGTTTCCACCCAACTTCCAGGAAGTGAGAACAGACAGAAGATAGTACAAATAAATATAACGACATGTAACAAACACATACAGCTATGGGTGTAGCTCTTTCCCCCGGCCCAGATGAGTGGCTGAGTTACGAAATCGGTTCTCAGGCTGGAGCTTCAGCTAAAAGTAGAGCAGTTTTTTAGAATGCACAAGACATGGATTTGATTCCCCAGTATAGACAGACAGACATGGCTGGCATGTACAGCCCCCATGCCCAGAAAGACAGGGAGGGGGAAATGGAGTGGAAGGGAAGGAGGGTCTTAAATGAAAGTAAAAATGGTGATACATTCCCCCTCCTAAATGTTTCAGATCCACAGTCTAGAGAGATGGAGTCTCAATGTCTTAATTCATGACTATCCCCAAAAGAATTTAGCTCGCACTTATTGCTATGCCCTTTAATTTTCTTACTACAGAGTTCCTCCTTCCCTGGGCTAGGACACAAACACCTGAGGAGACCAGCGGAGAATGCAGGGAATGCCTGCAAGGGTTACTCATTATGTCTGAACTAAGCTCATAGTTTTGCCTGGATTCAGCCCAGGTCAGCTGTCCTTGACCCGCGTCAGGAGCTTGCAAAAGTCCCACGTGAGTCCCACGTTCTTTGCAGCTTGCTGTGTAGACAAAGCTCCAGACCTCCACGGGGCCCCCACATCCCGAGCTCTACCTTTTCCACCTGCTCTGCCCCCCTCCAGGTTTATAGTGAGCGTTTAATGCTTAATCCTTTCAAGTTCTGCAGTCCGAGGTTCTGTCTTTTGTGTGAAAATGAACTTGTTTTGTTTTGTTAATGGCAGTTTCCAGGCCCCTTCCTTTCTTTGTATAACTGTTGTTCCTAAGTACTCCTTCCCAGAGCACTTAAAATGATTTCTAATTTCAAATCATGTCATTCTGATTTAAAATCCCACACTTAATTCAGCCATGCTTAATAACCATGCCCCCAAGGTATTTAATGTAATTGGAAAATATTTTGTTACGGCCTCACTTCCCTAAAACCAATTCCAACACCACTCATTCAAGTAGCCAAAATAGAAGCTTGATCTGGGAATTAATTAGGGATTAACACGGAATCTTAATTTTAAATGTACCAAAGGAAGGAAAACAATTTAGACCCCAGTGTACATCAAAGCAGAATTCCATCTGGCAAGGTACAATGGCTTTCGCCGCTGCCTAATCTCCCACCACACCCTAATGCTTCCATGACTACCGCTCCGCGGAAGCCCGGACATCTCCAGTCCTGCTTCTTCACCCATGGAGTTCTTGGAAGCTCTGTGGCTGGGATGTCGATGGATGCTGGTGGGGCCCTAACAGAATAATCTCTGCTCTCTCCACTGCCATCGATGCACGAAAGGCCTCTGATAATGAGAGCGGAAAACGGTTGGAACTGGCATGGATTAGGCTTAGGCTTCCCTGGCTTGCCATGTCTGCAGTGAGAGGCTGGGGCACCGGGCCAGAGGCGGAAGAGAGAGCCAGTCTGAACTGGGTGGGAGAGAATGAGAGAACGCAGAGGCCAGCAACCAGCTGCCTCCAGGGTTCAGAGCGGTGTCAAACGTCAGCGCTCTGCAGGCCGGGAGATTCACGTGCACAGCCCTCCGGTTGGCAGGAGCTTACGCGCACTCTTCTCTTGTGCAGCAACGAAAGGGATTACGCACCGGGAGAGTTTCATTTTCAAATGTTTTTGCAGAGGGCTTTCACCTCCCACCAACATGGCGATCCCACAGTAAGAGCTTCTTCGTGGGGGTGGATGTCATTTAGAAATTGAGCAAAAGAGTGTTGGATGCCAGTCTCTCTGGATAAGAGAAAGTGCTGAACAGAGAGAGGCACCCACCGGTTTTATTTAGGGATCAAGTTCTTCCAAAAATCGCTCTCTCAACCTTGAGTCAACAGGCTTATAATCTGAGCCTTCAATGAGGATGCTGGAGAGCCAAATTTTTATTTAATCAGAATGCAAACATTTTAGGTGTATTTTGCTGTCTGGCCACAGCTCCTATAAAAAGAAGAGCGGACCTTTTCTATTTTTCTCCACTTCCCTCTTTCCACATGTTCTCCTCTTTCTTTTCTAAAAAATAACCAAAGGCTTAAAGTTGTCCCCAGTACAACTAGGTGGCTTTACATCCTCTCTGACTCTGTGAACACCCAGCCTCCAGTGAGATACAGGACTCAGTTACTCCAAGAGCAGACTGATCACGAGGTCCCTTTCTTCCCCACCTCCCATCCAGAGGTCTTTCTCAGTAGGATAACTGGTCCCTTGCCCAGAGCTAAAGCAGTTACTGGTGCTGTAAACAAGACCTAAATGCCACCTGCATGGACACAGGCAAAAGGATGTTTCCATCCCTAGGAAGAGTGTTCGGTTTGAACTGATAAACTAAAAATATGTTGTTATAGTCTCCGGCGGTATAGTATATCATCCAAAGCATTTTTTCCTAAGAAGGAAATGGTAAGCTCTTGATAAACGAAATTAAACTCTACTCTCGAAGATAAAGGATTACAATGAGAACTCTTTCCTACTGCACAATCCAGGCTAATCTTTGCCTCCCTGAGGTAGAATTCCCCAAACTGCTGAGTGCATTCCATGCTTCTCAGACCTTGTCTTGGGAAAGGACGTGGGGTTCATCTCCAGAGGGTGAGTGCTTTACTTTATCAGCCTTTCAGTGGGGCCTCGGAGATCTTTAACTCTTTAAGCAATGTCCTTTAAGTCTTGAGAACATCCAGAAGCATGTCCCGGGTGTCAGGAGGAGAAAAAACAAAACAAAACAAACAAAACAAAACAAAACAAAACAAAACAAAACATCAATAACAACAACAAGAAGCCATTTTCGTATTAAGAAAGCAGAGAAAGACTGAGGCCGTCTTTAGTTTGGATGAGATTGGAGATCTGAAAGATAAGCTGAACAGCAAAACCTGAGTTCCTTGAACTGCAAGAGGTCTGGCCTCCACACCCCTCTCCCAGGATGCTCAGGGGCCAGAAGAGGCGCGGACAGTCTCTCCCTAAGCTTTGCCCGACAGTGC
This sequence comes from Apodemus agrarius, assembly GCA_964023405.1. NCBI lineage: Eukaryota > Metazoa > Chordata > Mammalia > Rodentia > Muridae > Apodemus > Apodemus agrarius. Next base: position 81,093,751 of record OZ030013.1, read on the forward strand.
AGTTATTCTCTCACATTTACAGATATTTTAAAATCACATCTTATCTTTCCTTTGCACATAATAAAGTGGTTACCTAAACTCAGTGCTGTCTCTAGGCTGTTGGCAAGGAAACCGGAGGGCTGTCAACTTTAAGGAGACTTCCTTTCCAACCCTTTACTACTCCTGCAGTAAAGTATGCAATATTATACAAAGTTATACAAAACAGCTATACAATGAAAGAGTATATAAAGAGTCTGCGGTCTCTGAAATGATCTTTCAACCACCTTAAAATAAAGTAAATGAAAGGAAGGAAAAGAAGAAGGGAGGGAGGGAAGAAAAAAGGGAGAAAGGCACACTACTAACTTTTTAAAAATATTTAATGCAGGGACTCGAGAGATGGATCAGCAGTGGAGAGCAGCAACTGCTCTTCTGGAGGTCCTGAGTTCAAATCCCAGCAACCACATGGTGGCTCACAACCATCTGTAATGAGACTAGATGCCCTCTTCTGGTGTGTCTGAAGATAGCTACAGTAAATCTTTAAAAAAATATTAATGCAAATTTATTTAACATGCAAAAATATTCTGATGGTGTTAGTCTCCGCTCTGGGGCATGTTAAATCCAAACTTGGAAATTCACTTCTGTTTTTTGACCCTCTGCTTGTCTCTGGGTGGATTTTCTTCTTTTTTTGGGGGGGGGGGTTGAGACAGGGTTTCTCTGTGTAGTCCTGGCTGTCCTGGAACTCACTTTGTAGACCAGGCTGGCCTCGAACTCAGAAATCTACCTGCCTCTGCCTCCCAAGTGCTGGGATTAAAGGCATGCGCCACCACCGCCGGCCTGGTTGGATTCTTCTTAAGGGAGTGACTTTTATCTTCTCTCACTTCCGGTCCCTGGAGGTCCTGGTCAGTCTTCAGTCAGGATGCCCCTGCTCCAAGCCTCAGTACTTATGGAACCTCGGACTGCTTTTGTGGAAACAAAGAAACAAAACCAACCAAACAAAACACAAAACACAAAACCAGAGAATGAGAGAATGCTACCAGGGGCGGTACTAGAGTGCTAGAATAGAGGCAGCACCTTGGGGCTGAGAGGCCAGGCTTTGAAGTATCCTTCTATAGATACAGGGAGGTCCAATGGCGCAGTGCTTTGCTCAAGGGCCACTAGTGTGGGATGAAGTGGGGATGAGAGCCCACTGAAGGAGCAATGGATGCTGGGATGTGGGACATCAGCACAACAGCAGCCACGGATGTGCTCCAGGGACCAGACAGAATCTTGTGCCTGAGACTGGCTGCATTTTATTCCAGGAACTACTGGCATCTGCTTTTTGTGGTTTTATTTTTATTCTCTTGCCTCAGACAAAGCGGTGGACATAGAGACATGTTTCCCAACAGTAAAGAAACACAACACAGAAAATCAATGTACGGCCAATGACCCCAGTGTCCCAGGGAGGTAGGGGGGGCACCTAAAAAGGGGGAGCCACCATATCTCAAGGGACTGCAGCCACACTAGTCATTGTTGCCATCTAAAGCATTCCACCCTAGCATTGCCAGACCTTTTGACTTCACAAGAGAAGCAAGAAATGAAGATATAGAGTGTGTGAAATATTCAATTTAAAAATTTTGATGCAAATTTACCAATGTACTTGTCAAACGAACAAACAAATCAATCAATCACTCAACAAATAATAAATCTCTTGGGATCCAGGAAGTTGTTACCCTTAAGGGAGGATGCAGAGGTAGCCAAATGGTCTGACAATCATACAAGAAAAGAAAATGCTGGGGCTGGTGAGATGGCTCAGCAGGTAAGAGCACTGACTGCTCTTCTGAAGGTCCTGTGTTCAAATCCCAGCAACCACATGGTGATTCACAAACTTCTGTAATGAGATCTAATGACCTCTTCTGGTATGTCCAAAGAGAGCTACAGTGTACTTACATAAAATGAATAAATAAATCTTTGAAAGAGAGAGAGAGAGAGAGAGAGAGAGAAAGAAAGAAAGAAAGAAAGAAAGAAAAAAGAAAGAAAGCTGTAGAGATCTTGGTAACAGAAGGAAGAGACGTTGTCCCCATGGTTCACACTGCTATCAGAACCCAGTGGTACTTGGCAGTCATGGATGTACATGTGACACTGAGCATGATGGACATCTATTCTCTGACTTCCATATTCGATCAGGCTTTCTGTCTCCTCTTTACCAAAGAAACATGATTCCAATGTTGGCATCTTTAGCTTATAACCAACATGCAAACTGGGGCAGAAACATAGGCTTAGATTTTTCAAAACTTACTTTAATAAGGGTTCTTAAATACTTTAACTTCCCTTCTAGCCCCATGACCAAAGGTAGGGGAGAAGAAAGTTTAATAGGAAATGGGGGGATATGAACCTGTTTAGAAGTAGTTCTTTGGCGATTACAAACATGGATCTATATCAGCGGCTCAATCCAGAAGAAACCATGAGGCTCTGCCAAATTGCTTGAGTCTGTGGAAGTGCAAGAAGCAGCCAGAATATCACAAGAAGCTCAGTGAAGACCAGCAAAGTGTTGCAAGGTGAACCAATGCAAGTGCATCATTCAGTGTCCCTGTCGGGTTCTACTTAGACTCTTTCCAAACATCATGTGTCCTCTCAAGTATCTGCTGCAGCAAAACATCCTCTCATAAGATAGCTTTCAGAAAATCATCAACTGAGTGTCCAAAAGAACCAAAACTGTCCAGGTCACAGTAGACAGGAATTTATATGTTTCTATGTGCACCTAACATATATGAGTCGCTAAGATGTATGATCTGTGTTGTCCTGTGCAAGAGTCTCCTCACATATATCACCATCCACCTGTCATTCTCATTCAGGAAAAAGAAAAATGTTGACCTTACTAAAGATCTTATTGTGCCTAAAATTTGTGTGTAGTGGGGAAGCAACCCCTTTCTATCATTTTATTTTTTACTATTAATTTTTTGTGTGTATAAGGAATATGCAAAAGGGTGCATGTGTGTAAGTATATGCACATGAAGTCCCAGAGGTTGACATCAAATACCTCTCTTGTTTGCCACCATTTTATTTTGTTTTATTTTTGGAAAATGTTTCTCACTGAACCTGGAACTCACTGATTGATTGACAACGCTGATGGACCACTGAGCCCTTAGGAACTTTCTGTTTTCACCTTTCCATACTTGTGTTACAGATGTGTGTAATGTGAGTGCTGGGGATTTTAACTGAGGACCTAATGCTTGCGTGACAGGCACTTTTACCATTAAGCCATCTCCCAAGCCTCCAATTCCTTTCTCAGTTCAACTCATAAGATAGAGCATTGCCTTTGAAACAAGGACATGGGAATTTCATTTTGGCAACCTAATCTGGACCTAATGATAAAGGGACCAGCATAATGCTTCTTTATGTTTCTATTTCTTCTGAATTTTCTGCAGGAGTGGTAATCATCTTTATACACAAAGGGAAATCAAACTGTCTACCTGAAGTCCTGAGGGTAGCCATCAGGTGACTTCAGAAGTCACCTAAGAGCTAGGAAGAGCCTGAACTATAGGGTCAGCACCCAGAGTTTAAAGTCAACTTTGGCCTTGAGCGTAGCTTCTGAGCACAGTTTATTTCTTATTTAAAATGTGGTGATGCATATGTGTCAGGGTTATTGTCCAGCTTCCTGGTTTCACGTGGCACAAAGTAGGTTGGGAATAAAAGGGAGCTATAGTATCTGTAGGTGGTCGTCTTTAATGTATCTCCTAGGCTCTGTGGGAACTGTGGGAAAGTGTGATGAGCATTAGAAGTCACATGAACCCACGAGCTCCAAGCCTCCTGTGAGCACCAGGCAGCTGATAGTTTCATCTCATCTCTCCCAGTGACGTAGAAGACCTTCATGTCACCTTGCAGAATTTAGCTTTGTGCTTGCTTCTGTTTGAGGTGTTCTGTCCTTTTTCAAAAGGATTGAAGGGTTAAGGTTTCGAAATTGCTTGTGAGTTCAATTGCTTTTACGTCTTCAGATTTAAGAATTGGGCATCATCTAGCTCCCTGGGGCTCTTTAACACAAAAACAAACTTTCATAACAAACTTGAACCTTAGGCTAAAAATCACGGCCCTTTCTCCAGTGCTCTGCAGTGTAAATATTCTAGAAACACTAGTCACTCGCGACTACTTGCTTGCCCCCCTTCTGAAACATGGCCACGGTTCGATAGAACCCAAAGGGAAGTTGGAAACGTTGCTCTGGATTGAAGACCTGTTACCAGACTGGGTTTACGTCTACAAACCCTCTGCAGTCAGCTAACATTACTGCTATGTAGGATTTGCATTCTTACTTCCTAGGCGGGTCACATTTTCACTTCTTAAGAAATGTCGTTCCTTTGGTGACTAAAGACTCAGCCCACTGTCATGAGTGCCCAGCTTATCACTGCCCACTCTGGGCTTTGGTTTCTGGCCTGGCCTGTGGTGGTTTGCACAGACTGGGACTCTCTGCCTCCTACAGTCTTGTCCACCCAAACTACTCTCTCTGATCCTGGGTTGACACTGACTGGAGAATGAGCTCTGACGTTTATTGAGCACTTACTATGCTTGTCACCGGGCTAAGTACTCATTCTGTCACCAGTCACTTGTAAATCCCTATGAAATTGCTCCCACTTAACAGAGCGGCAAAGGGAGGCTCAGAGAGGTTAGTTCAATTGTGTGTTGTGGTTTGGGACTTCTTTCATCCCCTGAATCGCACACATTCTTCCTGATAGAGTTCAGGGAGATGGGAGAGTAGGATATATCACATGTGGTGACTTCGGCCACATGCTTTCTTCTATCCAGAGTGTCCTTCTCAGCCCTCTGAAGCTTCTTCTTCTTCTTTTTTTCTGAGACAGGGTTTCTCTGTGTGGTCCTGGCTGTCCTGGAACTCTGTAGGCCAGGCTGGCCTCGAACTCAGAAATCTGCCTGCCTCTGCCTCCCAAGTACTGGGATTACAGGCATGCGCCACCACACCCAGCTCTGAAGCTTCTTTTCAGGTGTATTTTTTCTGGACCTCCCTCCAGTTTTCCGCCTATTCCAAACATTTCAGCAGTATCTCCTCTGTGATCAACTCACCTTTGTCACCTTAACTATCTTTCTCTTTTATCAGATGCCTTCAGGGCTGGGAGTCAACCCTATTGCATTTGAATTTCCACAAAGCCCAGTTCGCAGCAGACACTCAGCAACTATTTAGGAGTGAAAGAACTGGGAAGTCCTCAGGTTTATCTCCCTTATCTTTACAGCCCCCAATCCAAGCAGCTAAGGAGGGAGGTCTTCTTGGAAGTATTCTACAGGTTGTGCTGTAGAGGACTCCTGTGTGTGTGTGTGTGTGTGTGTGTGTGTGTTACATGTATGTGCTTGTGCACATGTGTGCCTGTGATTGGGGGGGGGGTGCTAGAGGTCTACACCCAGTGTCATCCACTATTGCTTTCCCCTGATCTATTATTTTGTGACAGAAGCTCTCCTTAAACCGGCTGCCCACTGATTAGGCTAGGTTGTCTGCCTAGTGTGCACAGGGGATCCAGGATCTATCTGTCTGCCTTCACCCACCCTACACCCCAGCTCTGGGATTCAGACGTGTGCGCCTTTGCCTGACTTTTCTGTGAGTGCTGGGATATGACCTGGCCTCCTCACGCATCTGCGGCACACACCATTGAGACACCTCTCCAGGTCTTAAGTTTGTCAGACCCGAGTGCTTCAGCTCTGAAGGTCAACACTGTAAGGAGGCCGGCGTCTTGTGCCTCTCAGCACCCAAACCCACTCCTTCCTCACGCTTTTCCTTCTCTTCCTGAAACTTCCACTGACATAAGCTTTGTCTTGGGGTTGTCTCTTTACGGCTCCTTCTTCTTGTTCCCTCCGTGATTCAATTTGAACCAACACCTGACGCTCTCACCTACCTCCTCCCTCACTGTCCGTTGCTGTTTTCCTTGGTGGCAGCTCTCCAGGTTTTAAAGAAGAAGGAAAAAAAAAAAACAGTGAAAAGGAACTACAGTCCGGATGCAAAGGCTTTTAAGGTACCGGTTTTGAAGCAAAGAAAAATATCACTTGATTAAATTTTTATATTACTTGTGAGCAATGCAGGAAAAGTTTATGAGTGCCTTTTAGATAACTAGAAAAAGTGTTGTATATATCAAATTATCCATGCATATGTATGCATTAGAGGAGAATATTACAGCAGGAGATCTGACTTCACAGAGCAATCATCAAAATTGTTCCTCGGGCTCTTTTGACTCCAAGCACGTTCTCTTCTGCTGCTCAATACATCTCTCCAATTCACGATTTCCATGTTAACAGTATTCACAGATCATCCACATTTCCTACTAAATAAGAAGTGGGTTCAGAGTTCTTTTTTGGTGGTGTTGGGCACTGAGCCTAAGGCCTACTGCATACTAAGCAGGTATTCCACGGCTGAGCTATATCTCTAGATGCTACTATGGAAGAAAAAGTCACTTTTATTTATTTTTCTTTCTTCCTTGCTTCCTTCTTTCTTTCCTTTTCTTTTTTGTTTTTGTTTTTCCAAGACAGGGTCTCTCTATGTAGCTCTGGCTGTCATAGCGTCAGGAACTATGTAGACTAGGCTGGCCTCAAGTCCACAGATATTCACTGGCCTCTGCCTACCAAGTGCTGGGAATAAAGCCCTGTGCTGACATTGGTGGTGGTGGTGGTGGTGGTGGTGGTGGTGGTGGTGGTGGTGGTGGTGGTGGTGGTGGTGGTGTGTGTGTGTGTGTGTGTGTGTGTGTGTGTGTTTTAAGTTAAGGTCTCACTCTAACCTAAGATAGCTGGGAACTCAAGGCGATCCGATCCTTGTCAGGTCCAAAGAAACCCAGACTTGCTCCGTAACTGTGACTCCTCCTCCCAGCACCTCTCAGGCCTCCCCCTACCCTAAACCTCTGCAGTCTAGGCTTCAGGTCTGGGCTTCTCTTCCCTTTCTCCCGTTTCTCCTTTCTATATAAACCAACCGTTTTGGACCCTGCCCTTGGTGCCCATCAATATATTGAAGCAGTTGCTGGCCAGCTCTCCCCGCGTCATTCGTCATTGTAACCTGTGACTCCTTCCAGCACTTCCGCTGGAAGCCTCTCCCTCCCAGGGGCGGGGCTTCCTCTTCCCCTTTCCTTCTCCACCCCGCCCCCTAGGCTGATCTCTCTGTAACACAGCCATTTTGACTATGTCACCGTCTTAGCCTCTAGGCCCTGGCTGCCCTTGTTGGTCTGCCACGCCTCACTTGCTCGCCCTCCCAGCCCCTCCACTCATGGTCTGGTTTAATCTGCCGGTCACGCTCAGCCTGGACTCTCCCCTCTGCTTGCTTTCTCCCTTATTATCTACAATAAAAACTATAAAGATCTTCATACTTTAGGAGCACTCATGCCTTCTTCCTCCCTCCCTTCCTTTTATTCAATGACCAGGTATATTCTGCTGGCCCGGTTCAGTCTAGAATCTTCCAGATGCTTCTAGCTGTCCTTTCACATCTACAATAAGACCCTTTCCACAAACTTGACCTAGCAGTCTTCATGTTAATTCAGTCCTCCCATTTCATCACTCCTCTCCCCACCCACCCCCACACCCCATCCCCCATCCCTAGGATTATACCCTATCACAGCAGACTAGGAACAGGCCCTTGACTCTATAGCCTCTCCCTCCCTCCCCATATCCCAGGAGTAACCACCGCTACTAATTCTACTAATCGAAAGTGCTTTTGGCACAGTGATTTAAGTACAGAGCTACTACATTTCTTAGATAGTAAGTACTTAAAAGAGGTCTGAAGACTCTGCAGGGCCGGGACTGCTACTCAAAACAGGGACCAAGCTACTCCTAGTTTTCTGTGGCTGAATTCTTCTTATCACCTCTTAACCTGGAGATTCACGTTTAAGAATCTAATCCACAGTCTCAGAAGAAAAGAGAGACATCGACAGGTAAAAAGCGTTGGAGGAACGTGCATTCTGAGGGCGCCTGTTATGTTCCTGTGGGTGAAGGCTTTCTGGTGTCATCACCTAGCAATCTACTGCTTATGACTCAGACACTTAAAGAAGGTGTCTTGGGTGGGCAGAGACTGGACCAGGTGACGCTGTGGGGGGTGGGGGCATGCCCCCTGGACTGCTCACCCCACTCCGCCGCTGCCCTCACCTCATCTCCACCTCCATGACCTTTGCTCCTCATCTCTGTTCATTAAAGTCCTTTCATTCTTTACCATCCTAAGAAGGCTGTGCATGTCCGTCAGATATCGTCCTCCAAAGCTCTCCGACAGAAATATCTCCTGAGCTCAACCACTGTTTCTGCCACACACAGAACTCCTCAGTCTGCTACGGTTAATTATGTGTGTTGTCTCCTTGTGTGTGCTGCAGTGTCCGAGGGGACGAGGAATGTGACCTATTCATCTTTGTATTTAGAAAGCAACTCAGCACAGAGTAGGTATTCAATAAATGTTGGACGGAGCCACGCATATTCTGTAATATTCCGTCTGGAACACAAAACGTCTGCAGAGCCCACACTGTCCATAAAGGCCCCTCTGATCCACGGTCAAGGGAAACATCTGCAATCCGCTGTGAATATTGGCTGCTGTCTTCTGTCCTCTGCAAAGGCAGGGACATCTGTGGTGGCGGCGTGACTATCTGCCACGCTTTTTATGTCTCTGCTCAAAAAATGCAGCTGTTCCTCGGGTGGGAAAGAAAGAACACTGGAAATCAGACAAAACAACAACGGGTTCAGCAGGGGATTTGGGGCTTAAGAACCTCAAAATTGTGTTACAGCATAAAACACAGTAGTATCAATGCCAATGAATAGCATGTATCAACAGCTCCGCGTGCCAGACTCTGCACCTTCTATGCACTGCGTCTGCCAACTTCTCATGAAAACACACTGCATTCATCTATGACATAAAAAAAAAGTCTCAGAATGCAAGTCCTGCAAGGTTACATAGTTTGTAAATGGCTTATGAGGGAAAGGTATGAGCTCATATTTCCAGATAAGAAAACTAACCGGAAGTCAAGGGCTTTGTGCAAAGTAGAACATTTGGCCATTAGGAGGATGGGACCTCGGTTGGACTGTGAGTGGCTGAGTCCCCGGGCTGTCGTTTGTCAACGTGCTGGTAGATGTTGTTTAGATCCTGCACTAGTCTCTTCCTCTGTGATATAGAGACAACAGTTGCTTTAGAGGTCATGAACACACCAGGTTTAAGTGCAACGACAGAGCCCTGCCTAGCAACAGGTCCAGAACAAACATTCAATAGCTCTGAGTCAGGGTTGCTACTTGCCCCTCTCACACGGCAGCCATAGCATAGGCCAGCACACCCTCGGTGTTCAACAGAATCTACTGGATGAACAGATGTAGTTTGGTCATTCTGGGGACAAGTTTAAAGATTGACAATAACAAAAAACAAACAAACAAACAAAACCCTTTCTCAGTCCCAGTGGCAAAACAAAACAAAACAAAACACCCTAGGTTTTGCAAACCCCACCATGGGAGAGAATACTTTGGGAATGCAAGGAGCCTAACCACACTTCTTCTCCACTTCCAACCTTAACAGGACTGTAAATTGGAACCAGTTTGAAAATGGCCTTCATGCTGCGCTCTGTGGATGGTCACTGATATTTCAAAGTCATTTTGTCTAGGACACATTTCCCCATCGTGGTACCATCTGCAGAGGGGTAATCTAATGCAGGCTCCTGGTACTCATTTCCCTGTAAAGAGTCCTGCTACACTAAGGTCTAAATGGTCTCTGCACAATCTGTCAAACACATTCGGTGATTTCTATGGCAAGGTTGGAGGTAGAGCAATAGCCTCTATCCTGCTCCTTGGGAAAGCTTTCTTTGTGGGCCAAGCATGGTGGTGTATGCCTTTAATTTTAGGCAGACATAGCTAAATCTCTTGAGTTCAAGGCCAGCCTGGTCTACAGATTAGTAGTTCCAAAACAGCCAGGGCTATACAGAGAAACCCTAACTCAAACAGAACAAAACAAAAACACAAAACAAAATAAACAAAAGTTCTCTGTGTGTGCCAGCTCCTATACCAACAGTTAGCTGCTACCAGGTTGTGGGAAATTCCAAGCTACCACAATTGAGAAAGGAGATACCTGGCCACTTCTGTAATCCAGCTATCTACAGGAGCTAAACACTAGAAGGACAGTCAGTTCAGGTGAGCATTCAGATGTCTGTCCCCACAGTCACCATCGGAGGACAACTACCCAGCTGTGCCCAGTCAGTCTGCAGAATCATTAGAGGTGATAACAAGTTGTTATTTTACTCTGTTCTATCTGAGGATGCAGAAGTAGAGGATAGAAGCATTGTTAGGTCCCCAAAGCTGTTGGTGCAGTTACAGAACAGTCAGCGCAACGAATGTGAAGATGGGAGGAAGCTTCACTTCCTGAAATGTGGAGGTGAATATATAAACCAAACTCGGTAGGTTTGCAGACTTTTCTTGTTTTCTTCCTTTTTTCTTTTCTTTTCTTTTCTTTTCTTTTCTTTTCTTTTCTTTTCTTTCCTTTCCTTTTCCTTTCCCTTTCTTTTCTTTCCTTTTCTTTTTCTTTTCTTTTCATTTCTTTTCTTTCCTTTCCTTTCCTCTTCTCTTCTCTTCTCTTCTCTTCTTTTCTTTTCATTCTTTCTTTCTTTTGCTTGTTTTGTTGTTGCTGTTCTTTTTCAAGATGAGGTTTCTCTGTATAGCCCTGGCTATCCTAGAACTCTCTCTGTAGACCAGGCTGGCCTGGAACTTAGAGGACCACCTGCCTCTGGAGTGCTGGGATTAAAAGTGTGCGCCATCACAGCCAGCTCTGCCTTTTCCTCTTTTCTATCCCTAGTGCTAAGAGCTATGCTTACTGTAAGTCTGTGATCAAGTTCTTGTTGAATTCATGAAGAAGAAGGAGGAGGACTGGGGGAGGGGGAGGAGGAGAAGGAGAAGGAGAAGATTAGTATAACAGGAGTCAATCTGACATGGTGATATTCATGATATATTACTTTTTAAAAACAAGTTTAAAAAAAAAAAAACCAGACTATAGTCAGGCAATGCTGACAAAGTCTTTAATCCCTTACTCGGGCGGCAGATCTTTAAGTTTGAGGCTAGCCTTGGTCTACAGAGCAAGTTCCAGGAGAGCCTGGGCTACACAGAGAAACTCTTCCCCCCCCCAAAAAAAAAATCAGACTGTAAACTATTAAGGAATGGATTGTTCTAGTTAAAAGTGTTTTAGACTTATTTATTTTATATGTATGAGTGACTGTTCTTGTATGTATGCGTATATATGTATGTTTATACATCACCTACATATGCTTGGGGTCAGAAAAGGATATCAGATACTCTGGAACTGGGGTTGTAGACAATTGTGAGCTGCCATATGGGTGCTGGGAACCAAACCTGGATCTTCTGGAACAGCACCAAGTGCTCTTAACCACGGAGCAGACTTCCCAGCTCCCGCTGAAAATGTTGATGTGCATATTTGCAAACAGTGTGGCCAACAGCATTTTGTTCGGAGGTAGTTATCTCTATGTGAAAGTTTTACAAGAGTGCTTCCCCGCCTCACATGTTTTCTAAATTGAAAAAGAAAGAAAAAATAGTGTTAGTATTATAATCTGGAAAAAATAGTCTTTAATACAGCTCAAAACATATAAATGCATCATCTAAAACCTACAAAATTAATGACTTTGTATCTTCTCAATTAAACCTGTCACGCTATTGCTCTATACAGCTTTTCTATCTCACAGCAGAGCTAGTACATTGCACTTCTGCCTATAGGAAGAGAATGTGGGAATCACTCCGTCATCCCCAGGTAACTTGTGTCAGTCACTTCTGGAAGTCAAATCTATAGGGGCTGATTATTGAGAGGGTCACAGACACTTGTGAGATGGAAGGTTCCTCTTGCTTTGAGCTTAGCTTTCCAAATACACCAGGAAAGTCCATGTTTATAATTATGTAAAAAGAAACTTTCTAGGCCATGGCCACAACAACCTATCCCGGAAATGAAACCAAATGTGTTTATGGTCACAAGTTCTTATGCATGTTTATCTCTCAAGTTCTCATGAGAATGTCAATGCTTTGAAACTCACCAGGCAATGGGAAAAATCATTACCTTTTCCACGAAGGAAGGTTTTTACCTAAAGCATCAGGACAGAGCATCTCCATTCTGAATGCCTTCTTAGCACAGGAGAACACTGCTTTTTTGCACCTTCTCCTCTGTGCTACTCAGCCCTCTCTAAAGAACCGGAACTGATAGAATAAATACACAGCAAAGGGAAGAATCTTCAAATGCTCCTACAAGATACAGTGGCCAATCAAGAGAGAGCTGGAGAGGCTGAACACCCAGTCCCCACTCAGCTCAGGAGACTGAGCTCGGCTGGACTGAAGGCCTGAAGCATTCCTGGAGAGGCGAAAGAACCTGATCTCTGATGTCAGCCAAGAATGGAAGCAACAGCAGCCCCGGTGGCAGCGCCAGTGGCAGCGGAATGGTAGACAAATTAGACAGCAAAATACAAACAGGGTAAATGAACTTGGCTGGGAAGATAGAAGGCAATGTGGAAGCAAGCAAGCAAAGACTCGCTCCCTCTGCACCCCTTAAAGATGTTACCCACACTTAGGGTAAGCCTTCTACTCTGTGTCATCCAATCAGAAAGATCCTTTACAGGCATACCCAGTGGCGTATCTTTTAGTTGATCCCTGATCAGTCAAATTGAGCCAAGATTAACCATCACATCCTCCATGACTCACTGCGGCGAGCAGAGGCTGCCAGCTTGTGTGATACTGTGCGGGCCATGATACACGAGACTGCAGAGTGGAGATGCTCCTGGGAATGGATGTCAGGAGTGGCATTGTCTAGAGTGTGTAGGTGACCTGTCGCGGTGACTAAACACCTTACGAAACCGGCTTAGAAAGTTGATGCTGCCCCATAGGTTCAGTAATTCCAGACCACAGTTGGTTGAGTCTGTTGTTTTGGTGAATGTGGCAACGTGGACCATTATGGTCGGGAGCATGTAGCAGGACAAAGCAGCTCACTTCATGTCACAGAGAAGCCAAAAGAGAGCAAAGAATAGCAAGGGGCCTCCAGAAAGCCCCCTTGAGGAGGATCTCCTCCTCTGAACCCTTTCCTCTGCTAGGCCCTACCTCCTAAAGATTCCAGCATCTTCCAACAGTCTGAGGGCCAAACCTTTAACACGGGTCTCTGCGGGACATTTATGGGCTATTCCGCTATGTCTTTATCATTACCCAAGTTTTAAACATAACACAGTAAAGGTACGTGTATTTCTTTTGCAGTGTATAGGATCTCAGGTAGATAGGCTTGAAAGCTGCTGTGCTGACTGGTCTTATGTCAACTTAACACACAAACTAGAATTATCTGAAAGGAGGAAAACTTAACTGAGAAAATACTTCTATAAGATTCAGTTGTAAGGCATTTTCTTACTAGTTGATGGGGGAAGACCCAGGCCACTATGCCATACCTAGGGTGGCAGTCCTGGGTTCTATAAGAAACTAGAAACTAGTAAGCACCCCACCTCCACCCCCATAGCCTCTGCATCAGCTTCCTGCCTTCAAGACCCTGCCATGTTTGAGATCCTGTCCTGACTATCTTTGGTGATAAACAGTAATGTAGAAGTTTAAGTGGAATAAATCCTTTCCTCCCCAGCTTGCTTTTTTGGTCATGGTGTTTTGTTGAAGTAACAGAAACCCTAACTAAGTCAACTGGGGTCAAGTGACAGCTATGTTCACTCAAACGGATGGTGTTATCTTCTGAGACCACTTGGCTGCTGGCCAGGACATATGGACACATGGTCTCTCAAGGGAGACTTTATTCTTGGACTTTACTGAGACCCCTGATAGCATGGAGAGGCCACTGGGCTCTAAAAGCAAGTGACCTAAGATAATCAGTTTGAAGCAATCACATCGTGAGCTATCCTTGGGTATTATACACCATTGGTTCTTTTGTACTCAGATATTCTCTGATTGCCAGGCAGAACAAATGGTCCCCTACAAAGTCCACATCCTAATCCCCAAACTTGTAAATATGCTTCCTCACCTGGGAGAAGGGATTTCAAAGATGTAATTAAGTTTAAGACCAAGCTGTGGGGAGATTCTCCTCCATCATCTAGGTGGACACTGTATATCCTAACAGTCCTTACAACAGGCATCCAAAGGGGTCAGAACCTGAAAAGGAGACAGTGAAACAAAGGCCAGGGTGATGCCGTTCAAGAGCCCAGGAGTGCAGGCAGCCCTTCCTTCAAAGCTGGAAAAAGGAAGGAAACAGACCAAAAAAGATAGCTTTGTCAACACCCTCATTTTGCCCTGTTTTGGAACTTTGACCTTCAAACTGTAAGAGAAAGAGATCTGTGTCATTTCAAGACATGTTGATTATTTGGTACCACAGCTATGAAAAACTGATGTACCCAGATTCAGGCAGAAGAACATACTCCCCTGTCTCTGGGGTGGAAAAGTACCAAAGTTGTATTTAAGAACATAGGGGGAGCCGGGCTCTGAGGCTCACACCTGTAATCCCAGCATTTGGGGAGCTGAGGCAGATAGGTTGCAGTGAGTTTGAGCCCAGTCCATGGTATTCAATGAGACCCTCTTATCTCAACATATGAACTTGGGTGATATATTAAAAATGCTGTACCAAAGATGGCCAGTAAGCCAGTGGTGGCCAGGAGCAAGGCAGGCTTTCATAGTCAGCATTACAGACACTTCCATGTAAGTTCTCTGACTCATAGCTTCCAAACAGACACAATAGGTCTGTATTGTTTTAAGCTATACTTTGTGGTAGTTTGTCATGGTAACCTTAGAAAACTAATACAAATAGTCTGTCTATGTATCCGAGAGCAGCTCTAGAGGAAGGAAACAATGGAGGAAAGAGGAAGAAACAATGAGGAGGATGGGGGATGAATGGCACTTTCACAGGGTTCACCTGAGACCATTAGAAAACACAGATATTTACATTACAATTTGTACCACTAGCAAAATTACAGTTATGAAGCAGCAATAAAAATAGTTTTATGGTTGGGGGGTCACCACGACTGTAATAAAGGGTCACAACATTAGGAAGATTGAGAACCACTGGCCTAAACATTCAGTAACTAACCCTTTCTAGTAAAAGTTTGCCAACTCTTGAAGTTCAGGACTCATATAGCCCATGGAACCCATGAAGAAATGAGTGTCTAAAACTACAGTCACAAGTAACAGAACTACAGTTGCAATGTGTTCCTGCAGGTCGTGTATGGGATGCTTGGCTCCCAACGGAGTAGTGTTGGGAGGCGATTAGGTTCGAGGCCTATGTAATCATGAGTGAGTGAATGCCATTATGGAGGGAGGGAGAGATGACCCAGGAGTGGTGGCATCCTCATGAAGGATAAGGACAGTCTCCCCCACCAGACCTCACCAGACGTGGTCCTCCATCTTGGATTTATCTGTTTCCAGAACTGAGAGACCAGTGAATTTTTATGGTTTCTTACTTATCCAGCTCTCTTAGTTAGGGTTTTACTACTGTGAACAGACACCATGACCAAGGCAAACTCTTATAAGGACAAAATTTAATTGGAGTTGGCTTACAGGTTCAGAGGTTGGGTCCATTGGCATCAAGGCGAGAGCATGGCAGTGTCCAGGCAGGCATGGTGCAGGAGGAGCTAAGAGCTCTACATCTTCATCTGAAGGCTGCTAGGAGAAGATAGGCAGCTAGAACAAGGGTCTTAAACCCCATGGCCACAGTGACACACTTCCTCTAACAAGGCCACACCTCTTAATTGTATCACTTCCTGGGCCAAGCATATTCAAACCACCACACCAGCCTACGGTATCCTAGTAAGCAACACAAAACAAAAAGTTCATTATGAGTATGAGCTTTTTTCAGCTAAACCCCACACCTAAGCTATCTGACTTCAAGTCTGTTTTTCCTAAACATCAAACATACTGATGACAGTCCTATAAAACTCATTTCACCAGTCTATCATGTGGTTTCAAAATATGCCAAAGGAACACACTATTCCTGGTTTTGGACAGTTTTCCTCTGTTGTTGCTTGTTTGGCTTCTTAACTTTGCTCTCCAGAAGCCCATTTCTTGTGATACTCATTCTCTGGACAGAACTACAGCATAACGAAAGGTCAAGAGCCAAGGTTGACTTCCTTTCTGAAGCTTCCACAAATTATTTTATACTCAGTTTGCTATTGTGCATTTTAGATTAAAGAGATAAAACTGGAGAACTGCCTATCAAATGAGCCCACATTTCAACACTGAAGTCACAGCAGAGGTTTAGAAGGAAGTAGATGGAGCTTCATCGGCTCCTTCAAAGGACCCGCTTTGGTTTTCCCCATTCAGCAAGTTGATGCTGTAGACGAGTGGTTCTCAACCTGTGGGTCATGACCCCTTTAGAGGGGGTCCAATGGCTTTCACAAGGGTCACATATCAGATATCCTGCATAGATATTAATATTATGACTCATAACAGTAGCTAAATTACTGTTGTGAAGTAGTGACAACGTACTTTTATGGCTGGGGGTCATCGCAATATGAGGGACTGAGTGCATTAAAGGCTTGCGGCCTTAGGTAGGTTGAGAACCATTGCTCTAGACCAGAAGGGAGCTTCTTGTTGCTAACCTTGACAGGGACGACTGTATGGCGCATTCTCTGTTTGAGCTTCCATTAGTTTTGGGAGGTGGAGGCTCCTGGAAGGGTTTGCAGGCGTGGAAGACACAGGCTCAGAGGCCAGCTTTTCAAAGACCTCATTCGTATAGTTGGATGTTAGTTAAAGAAGCTAATAGCTACTAGTAAGAAACTCTGTGTATAAGTCTCAGTTAAGGGCTAGTACCCTGAACTGAATGAAATGAAAAGAAAGCAAGCAGGTTAACGATAACTTCCTAAGGCTGGAGCTAAGAGCACTGGCTGCTCTCAGAGGTCCTGAGTTCAGTTCCCAGCAACCACATGGGGGCTCACAACCATCTGTAACGGGATCTGATGCCCTCTTCTGGTGTGTCTGAAGACAGGGACAGTGGATTCATATATATGAAATAAAGTAATCTTAAAAAACTTTCTGGCAAAGAATTATGAGAATATTGGATGTCCCAAGGCAGGTATTCTAAACTGTACTTTGTGTAAAATACACAGGGAATCAAATCTACCTAAATCTGAACAAAATTTCTCCTTTCCTAATATCCTCTCTTCAAAGAAGGGACATTATCTAAAATTAAAACCTGGTGTTTGTTAGCTGGGTGACCTTAGACATTTGAATCTCTCTCTCTCTCTCTCTCTCTCTCTCTCTCTCTCTCTCTCTTGCTTTCTCTGTTTCTTTCCTCAAAAATCAAAAAGTACGTGTTGGGAGTGGCGGTTGTGGGGGGTAGTAACCGTAGCATTAAATATAAAGCCATACCTTATTTCAGGGATTAAGTGAGATAACGAAACACAAAAATGCCTGATAATTGTCAGGGATCCAAAGTATGTTGATTTTTCCTTGTAAGTATATGGTTGGAGAAAACATGCAAATACTCATATAATTATAATTATTTCCATAATTGTTCATTTAGTTATAACTCGCTTGTGGAAGCCCATCAGCATTTCTTTTCACAGGTGCCACTAGCCACGTATTTTGTGTTTCCTAAATTGGTTACACACACACACACACACACACACACACACACATAAACACACACACACACACACACACACACACACACACACTTGAGCGTTTGATTCCCCCCTCCCCTGCCTCCACCCCCTGTGCTAGCAGTTACTAGTGTAGGTGGATTAGTGGCTGATCCAGTTAACATAGGAGTTGAGCTGAGTGATCCTGAGCGCCTTCCTCCTGCTGGTGCTGACTGTTGCTTCCCTGTGGGTCGAGGACATTGTACTATTGAGTGTGAAGGCTGTGCACCACTCTATCAAAGCTGTGTGCTGGACTTGGAGGCATGGCTCTCCAGGAAAGCACACATGGGCTGTGTGCCAGAGTAGACTGGGTCATGATGTTTGTTTGGTTTGGTTTTTTTTTTTTTTCTTCCTTTTTTTTTTTGCATTTTCTAGTTCCCAATTCACAAGTGAAAAGATTTTTACAAACTTTTATACCTGCAATCAAAATGATAGACATCACTGTGAATGTTGTCACAGATTCTCTCTGAAATCCATTTGAATTATTAATGAGACAACATATCAGGACAATAATAATTATTATCTGTTAACAATTAATAATAAATTATTAGGGAGCAGACAGGATGGCTTCAAAATCACTTCTGGGATGACTAGCATGTTCTACCGTGCCTGGTTTTGTGCAAGAACCGGGGGTCACTCTATCAACTGGGATATCATCACATATCCCAACCAGACTTAAGAATCTCTAATGTAAAGAGATTGACATTTAATTTAAATGTAACAAAGGAAGCCAACACCCATTATTATTTCTCCTTAAGACTAATCCTTCAGGTCCCAGGGTGTGGTGGCACATGCCCTTTATCCTAGCAGAGGCAGGCAGATCTGTGAGTTCAAAGTCAGCCTGGTCTATATGGTGAGTAAATAGTTCTGGCACAGCCGTGCCATTTTAGAGAGACCTTGTTTTCAAAACAACAACAACAACAACAACAACACACCCGCAAAATGAAACAATTAAATTAAATTAAATCTTTAATTTTAATAGGCTAGTCCTTCAGCTATGGGGTATGTATGTCACAGCATTCTAACTGTAAAGCTGGAGACAGTGGAGATTGTCCCTTTGGTCCCTGTAAAACTAGTGAGAGCCGGAGCAGCAAGGCTCTTTGGAGCGCTCTGAAGCTCTGCTCACCATCACTCTGGTCGGCGCCCTCATATGCAGGAAAGGAGAAAGCATAAAATTCGTGTTTTCAGACTTCTGAATTTCAGTCAGAATTCTGAGGCACAGGCTTCCTACCTTAGCTTTTGTTCCTTTTATGCAGAATGAAGGAACTTTCTTGCTAGGTTTCTAGATCAAAGGAAGGCTCGGGTCCCTAAGGACTGGCCAGGGACTGTCTGAAGCGACCTCTCAACTTCTCTGCTCCTTCTCTCTTCGCAGACTTCCTCCAGGCCTTACAAATCCCACTTCTAGGAAGGCATCAAGGTAGGGGCAGCTACTGGGCTTGACGAACTGAGTTCTTGGGAGCAGAAGGAGGGCCACATTTTCTTGTCGGGTGGGGAAAACCACGCTCTGGGACTACCTGCCGCGAGATGGAATTAGCAGAGGAGGGCAGGTCGTCTTCCTGGTCCCTGTACCCAGAAGTCAAACTTCCTAGGAGATCATCCCCTGCAGGGGGCAAAATCATTCCAGGAGCGGCTCCATCTAGGGCGGGTGGAGGAGTCTCACCTTAGGTCTTTCTTTCCACTTTATTTATTTATGACTCTGAGAGACCGGTCTGGGTTTCTAAGTGGCGGCCGACTTCAAGGAGGTGGGAACGCCCAGTGTGTCGGTAGTCTCTCCTGCTGTGGATGCAGTCCGGTGCGGGTGACTCGGCGGGATCGCCCCGCAGCTTGCTATTTATTCAAGTGTGGGTCAGGTCAGCCTCCTGCGGCACAAATCCTGCAAAACAAGTCTGTGAGCGGGGCGAGCTCTTGCAGGTAGGAGGGTGCAGCCATAGAGCTAAAAATAACAAGGGCAGAGAGGCGGGCGTGCCGCGGTCGGTCGCTGGGGCCACTTGCTGGAGGTGTCGGGGAACTGGGAAACGTCCCAGAGGATGGTGCAGAGTCGTTGGGGGTGACCCTACACCTATCCACCCGATGCGAAAATGCAGTTCACTTGGTGTCTTGGTAGAGACTTCCAAGGAGAGGGGGGCGGCAGTCTCTCAGAGTCCTTGGTCCCCCGTGGCACCCCTGAGATCTGGGGAGCAGACAGGTTTCTTTATGTTAGCGAAATTCAGCTGGGAGTCTGACCAGGGGAGGTCAGGAAGATAGAGAATGGAAGGAAAAAATGGCTAGGTCAATTAGCTTAGGCAGGGCTGGGGAGGCTCCGGACCTGGTGTGTGCCGGGTGATGTCCGGTACTTGCCAGCCCACCTGCCCTCTGAGAAGGAATGCCGACATCTTTTGGCCATCTGTCTGGAAGGTGAGCGCTGGGGGTGTCTGGGCTGTTCCCCAAGAACAGAACTATTTGCCTGCCTCCATCCGCCCCTCACTTTATCTTTACTGACAGTTCAGGTTCTAGCATCGCGTTCCTAAGATTATTTTCAGAACGCCATAAAGTAAAAGTTACTCTCGGGTCGTAGACACGAAAGGAAACCGAGGCACTGGAAGGCGAGCAATGCAACCGTGGGCTAACTTGTAAACGGAATGTCTGTGTATTCTCAGGGCCTTAGAAACCCTAAAGGAACCATCCCCTCAGAGGTAGCTAGTGCCTTTGTTAAGATCACAACCTTTTCACTGGGGAGGTCGCAGAAAAAAAAAATCTTGCTTAAGAAAAGGATCAAGAGAATAACTCATTCACAGCGTTATTTTCTTTATTACTGATCCCCCCCCACACACACACACACAGCCCAATTTTTTCCCCAAACCCAGAGCTTTCAGGATCTGGAGAGGGGGCTCATTTCCAGCTCTTCAGCTGTTACCCGCATCTTTGGCTTTGTACATTCCTGTCTTAAGATATACAAACCCTGCTGTGTTGCAAAGCCCTGTTAGAACCTTTGAGCCAAGAGGAGCCATAGAGAGAAAGAGTCAAGCGTGAGCTGGTGCCTGCACCAGCTCTTTCCTGGCCCAGCTGGTACCCTGTCCTCCAGAATCTGAGAAAAGAATCAGGGATGCAGCTGGCCATGGGCCATCTACTATGCAGTGTTCTGGTGCCTAGAAGCCAGGTGTTAGTTGGTTTAACCATTCTTTCTTCCAAAGACTAGACTCCCTTAGGTGGGTTTCTCAGAAGTTACAGCCACCAAGGGATAAAAGCTCAGGCTCCAGCTAGCTTGGACCAGTATAAACAATGACTGATTTGGTGATACATACTGTCCCCTGTCCCTTGCTGGAGGGTTTCAAAGGATGGTCAAAGATACTTTTGAAAAAAAAAAATAAAGAAGTCATTGCAAGGGCTGGAGATCTGTTTGGTCAGAAGAGTGCTTGCCTCACATGGACCCTGCTCTGGGTTCTGTCTCCAGCACCTCATAAAAATGGCATGGTGACACACACCTGTTATCCCAGCACTTGGAAGTGAAGACAACAGGGTCAGAAGTTTGAGGCCAGCCTTCTGTGGCAGCCTGGGCTACAGAAGATCTTGTCTGAAAACAAACAAACAAACAAGCAAACTCAACCCAACTCAACCCAAACAAACAAACAAGTGAAAAACCAATAAAAAATGATAGAATTATATTTTAATTAAATAGAAAGTAAAAAGAGAGAATTTTACAGATCTCAGATACTCAGTTTGACACACTGTCACAAAGTAAGCATTAACAACTATTTTTGAGTTACTATTGCTGTGCATAACCTCTGAGGGGATTATAAACAATAAACACTGATCCTTGAACAGGACACCAAGGAAAGCTTTCCTCCCCACACTAAAATTCTTGCCTTTTGGGGAAAAGTCTCCACCATTTATTTACACGATAAAAACATTCTAGCATTACATATCTCTTTAGGGAAAGCCATCTCTGTGAACCACTAGGACTCTCTTAGAATACACTGAGGGGAGAATGTTGCTTAGTTTGACCCAGCTGATATGTAATTGAGAAACCACAATGGTTCACTTGGCAGTGGGGCATCAGTATAGGACTAGGCATGCCCTGCTTCTAAAACACCCTCCAGTGATGCTACATTCTTGTCCAGGTCTCACTGCTCATGCACACCAAGCGGAGAAGGAGAATGAGAAGGACCTGTGGGCTGAGAACAAAGACATTCCAGAGTTTTAAACATTTTCATACACTTGATGGCAAGAATTTATTTCTCCACAGGGTGTCTGCTATAAAGTTAGGTATGGACAGCTGACCACGTTTGAAGAGAAGCAGCCTCAGAATCCTTCATTATATGAGGACCAGTTTTGGAAAATAAAGAGCTCCTAAATTTTGGTACCTGTGCATTTATATGTTAGCCTAGTGTCTCGTTTTTTATGCCTGAAATGACTAGGGCTCCAATTAGAATTTGCTATCCTTTTTTGATGTTATAGTTTGAAAGAATTTTTTTGCTTTGTTTTGAGATAGGGTTTCTCTTCCTGGCCCTGGATGTCCTAGAACTCAGGTCTATAAACCAGGCTGGCCTTGAACTCAGAGATCTACCTGTCTCTGCTGACACTAAAGGTGTGAGCCACCATCACCTAGCTAAGATTCTTTTAAAGGAATATGATTCCTTTAAAAATAGAAAGACAATACATTTTACAGCTCAGGACTGATATACTATTGCCTTTTCTCTTCTTCTGTTTTCCTTTCCTTTCTTTTCTTTCTTTTTTCTTATGGTGTAGAGATCAAACCTAGAGCATAGAAGATTCCAGACAAATCCCCTGAGTTATATGCTTAGCCTCTATTATTTATTTTGACTAAAGTAAATCAAGGGTTGACAACAATCTTAAATGTTGAGAGGAGGGGGAAAAAAGTACAACTGGGTTTAAATTTCTTCTTGGGGCCAGAAATGTATTTCAGTGGTAGAGTGCTCACCAAGCATGTGTAAGACTCTGGACTTAATTCCTAGTACTTACACAAATACTTTCAGACCCAGAAAAAGGGAGAGACACATTTCTTAAGTGAGAGACCATAAAAATCAGAAATATCAGAAGCAGATATTTTGGACATCAGGGAACCTATCACTTCGTGCTCCTTGGTAGATGTGACTGATGATTATGGGCTATTTTGGCAGAGATATTTTCATGGATCCCAATGAGTAGCAACTTGGGGAATGTTAGTTACATGAACAACAGATACCCAAGATGTCTGCAGCACCTGAAAGATCAAAGTATGCCTGAGACGCAGTCCCTCCCTTTAGAAGCTTCTAGAAAGCTACTTCTTAATTGCAATTGTCATATTAATTGTACAAGCAAAAGTGTATTTGCATTTGTGCATGTCCCCTTAAGTAAATTTCTTCAGTACATCGTAAAACTTTACATAATGCTCCATAGCGGGAAAGAATACTACAAGCTAATATTTACCAAACCACATTGTACCTGCCATTTTCTTTTATTAGTTCACTTAATGCTTATAAGAACATTAAGAAATAAAAATTATTTTCAGACTATGAAGGACAAAACTGAGGTACTGGAGATTAAGCGATTTGACTATGGTGTAACTACTGTGAATCCTGGGCCCTGAGGGATCTCTGTGGAACCTGCTGGTCCCTACATCTTTATGAGGAAACCTTGACCCACAGAGAAGAGTGGCTTCTTTCTTAAGACCCCAGCCTGTCTTTAGGGAAGGCCACAAGAAAGTCTTGTTCTGAGATGGGCTGGTTATAGGGGAAGAAGAATCCAGCTTTCTCAGTCTTCATTTTCTTCTGCCATCTTATAACTTGTGAGCCCGGCAGGGTAGCTGATGCCCACAATCCCGGCACCAGCGAAGCTGAGTTGGAGAAAGACAGCAGGTCTGAGATCACCAGTGGCAGACAGAGTAGCCATTGATTTCTTGGCCTGGGAACCCCCTGAAGATGTGTCTTTTTTTTCTTTTTCTTTTTTTGATCCTGTATCATGATGTCATCTGCAGAGTTCTTGTTGGAGAATCATACAATTGCAGTAGGAAAAATAAATTCAAAGGGGAAAAAAAAAATCCCATCCCGTTTTAAGCAAGTTTATGGGTTTCTGTTTGGCTGCATTCAGTTACCCTGAGTGCATGCAGCCCACAGGCTGCAGGTTGGATGCACCTGCTGGGACAAGCCTTGTTTAGCTGGAAGCTGTGACCACAGGCACCTACCTTCCCACTGGTCCTGCTCAAGACTTGTGGAGGAAGAGACAGATTGACATGGTCTGAATTTGGGGTCCATCACTTATGAACTCTGTGACCTGGGAGGATATATACAGTCTCCGTAAGTTCAGAATCTCATCTGCAGAAGGAGAGTTTGAAGTGGGTTGTTGTGAGGGCTCAAGAACAAAGGAGAAGTTATGGCAATATCCACGTGAAAGAACTAAGGGTCTAGGTTATTACAAAGATGTCTTCTAATTTCATTTTAAATTGACCTGTCTTATTACTTGCAAAAGTTAGCCATGGTGCTGGCGAGTCCTTCAAAGCATCCCCCTACAGTCTCGACAGGCATCTAAATGGCAATTTTGAAGACCCCATGCCTTTCTTAATTTGGGACCTAGAATCAAGGTACTATGCAGTACACGAATCAGAAATGTTTTTTACGGAGCCAGGGAGTGTAAATCTTTAACCTTAACACCCAGGAGGCAGAGACAAGTGGATCTCTGGGGTTCTAGGCCAGCCTAGTCTGCAGATCAAGTTCTAGGACAGCCAGGGCTACACAGAGAATCCCTGTCTCAAAAACAAAACAAAACAAAAAAAAACCTGAACAAACAAAACAGAACAGAACAAAACAAAAGAAAGCAGAAATCGCTTCACTGCTATGGACCTATTTGGTGGGTTCTGGACATACGATAACTATAAAGCTTTACTCGAAAACACCCCTTCCCTACTTAAGAATATCTTTGTTTCTATTTTTTTAATGGTACTTATTAGCTCTGAAACTACACATAAAATAACCTTTAAAACAGGAGTAATCATTGGCCAGGCACGGTGGTATATATCTGCAATCACTACCAACCAAACCAAACCACCCACCCAAACCAAAACAAATGTAATTTGTTACTTGGCATAACTGGGAGGGTGGGAAACAGAAAATACAAGGAGGATTGGATCAGCAAAGATGCTGATGGGTAGGTTGGTTGTTTTGTTTTCTTAAAGTTGGGTCTTTCTCTATACAGTCCTGGTTGTCCTCAACTCACTAGGTAGACCAGCCTGGCCCTGAACACCTAGAGATCACCTAGAGATATCTGGCTGCCTCTGTCTCTTGAGTGCTGGGGCTAAAACATGTACCACTATACTTGGGTAGTTTATATCCATCTAAAATAGGGAAGAAAGAAGTACAGCTGTCCCCAGAGATAGCAGCTGAGTTTCCCCATCAAACACCTAGAAATCCACATTAGGTTCTAAATAAGGTTTGTCAGGGAGCTTAATTAGAAACTCCCAGACTGGGTTTCACAGACTGGTTGGGCCAGTGGCCACTTTATTGTCTGGGTTTCAGCAAAATGAGACAATAGCTGTCATTCAAACATTTAGGTTAAGAAGAAAAACGAACAAACACCCCCCCCCACACACACACACAAAATTCATTAAAGCAAAAACCTCACCTCCAAGGACGACGACTCGCTGCTGTTGGTGAGTTTAAATATTAAGGAACACATCGTGTTAATGATTGAAGCAACAGTGACTGATGCAGTGGCCTTGGTGCGCACCGACTCTGCCCTTCAGCCTGCTGTGGGGGCACAGAGCCTGATGCCCCAGGAGTAATGTAATAGAGTCATGTAATGTAATGGAGTTTTAATTTTGTGTTGTTGTTTTAAATAATTAATTGTAATTTTGGCTGCGTTAGAAACTGTGGTTTCGTTTCTCAGTCATCTTCTCTGGCGGGTGTTATTGCCATACCTTGATTAATCAGAGATTAAAAAAGAAAGTGTACCTAGAAATGATTTCAAATGAAAGAAGGTAGAAAATGTAACTTCACTGAAGTTACAAAGAAACAGGGAATTGTCTTCTAATTGAATAGAAGCGGGAGAGCTGAGCTGATCCTTCTGTTCTGGATGAGAGAGGTGATACTCACTGGAATGAAAGCACTTGGCCAGGGGCATCCAGTGTGCTCCAGGCTGAGGAAGGGCAGGATGTTGGCTCAACTCTAACACCCCTTCCAACCTGACATTCCTTCTCACCCTTTGTCTCTGGCCGGGAGAATACAGGAACTCGTTCCTGTTTTTTAAATTCGGAAGGTGTGTAAGTGCAAAGGTCAGATGAGACGCACTAGGTCAAGATCTGCTTTGTGGTGACATGGGAGTATAACACCCACCCCGGAGAACAGAAACCAAGAACCGGAAATTGCTATCTTCCAGCCCTTCAGGAGCTACCTGGAGCCCAGGGCTGCTGGCCTCACCCCTACCCTGAAGCTTTGGCTTTAGCAGAGGCTGTGATTTCCTTCAGCGCTTTGGGCAAATGCCCTCAGCCTGGCTCACCTTCCCCATCCTTGTTTGTAAAAACAAAGAGGAAGCTGATAGTTCCTTCCCAGCTCCATCAGAGGTAGTGTGTGAAATTAGCCCAGTTCGGGAATGTTTAAAAGCCGGGGGACACATCCCACCTCCCAGCCAGTATGATTACCAACACTTGTTCTTTCTGTTGTTATTATTATGAAAGAATCAATTCCTCATTTTTCTTATTTTAAAAGGGGACCAAAGGGCTTTTTTTTTTCTTTCTTTTCTCTACTCGGCCTAAAAGGCCCTTGCCTTTCTGTGTAACCTTCCTGAAAGGTCACAAACAAACAAACATAACCAATCTGGCAGTTAAGAAGGCTTTCAGAGTTATAAATATGCTTTTCTAATTGTCTTACAAAGCCTAGGCCTGATTGCCCAAGTGCCTGCAAACCACCTCTGTGCTCTGGAATGGTTAGACCTGGGGAACTGACGGAAGGCACCCAATTTAAGGGGGTGTGTGCGCGCGTTTCTCAATGTCCACAAGAAACAACTTAAAAAATGTTTTTTTTTTTTTGGGGGGGGGGAAGTCACCTCCTAATAGTTGAAGAGGTATCTCCTTCGGGCACACAACCCTGTTCACAGCCTGTTTCTCAACGTTTGGGAATCCTTTAACAGTTTACGGAAGGCCACCCTTTAAACCAACCCAACAGCTCCCTTCTCCATAACCTGATTTTAGAGGTGTTTCATTATCTCTAATTACTCGGGGTAAATGGTGATTACTCAGTGTTTTAATCATCAGTTTGGGCAGCAGTTATTCTAAACTCAGGGAAGCCCAGACTCCCATGGGTATTTTTGGAAGGTACAGAGACTAGTTGGTGCATGCTTTCTAGTACCTCTTGCACGTGGTCCCCAGGTGAGCCCCGGCTGCTGCTTCCCGAGCTGGAGGCATTGGTGTCCCAGCCAAGGTGGCAACTGAGGGTTGGGGCGCTGTGCAGGCTTCCGGACCCGGGCCTGCCAGGCGAGGCGAGGCCCCGTGGCTGGATGGGAGGATGTGGGCGGGGCTCCCATCCCCAGAAGGGGAGGCGATTAAGGGAGGAGGGAAGGAGGGAGGGGCCGCTGGGGAAAGACTGGGGAGGAAGGGAAGAAAGGGAGGGAGGGAAAAGAGAAGGAAGGAGGAGATGCGAGAGGGTGGTGCTGGAGGGTGGGAAGGCAGGAGCGCGAGGCCTGGCCCGGAAACTAGGTGAGTTCGGCATCGGAGCTGAGAGACCCTAGCCTAAGACGCCGGGGCTGGCCAGCCTGAGTATCTGGTCTCCGTCCCTGATGGGATTCTCGTCCAAACCGTCTGGAGCCTGCAGCGATCCAGTCTCTGGCCCTCGACCAGGTTCATTGCAGCTGTCTAGAGGTCCCCAGGAGCAGCTGCTGGCGAGCCCGCTTCTGCAGGAACCAATGGTGAGCAGAGCAACCTGGCGAGGGGCGCTAGTCTGAGGGTTCGAGGTGCACCCGTAGTCGAGAAGCTGGGGATGGGGCTCAGGCTGTAACCGAGGCAAAAGTTGGCCTACTCCTCCTTCCTTCTCCAACAGTAGTGCTGGAGGTGGGATGCTGGGGCTGAAAGGCACCTCCATATGCTACTGCGTCCATCCAACCTATTTTAGGGAGGTGCGGGCCAGGAGAGGCGGGAAGGAGGGAATGCCTTGGAAGGAGGTCATTGGGAAAGACTGAGGAGTTTGGTGGGTTTGATTCCCCCTAGACCAAAAGAGTGGAAGAGGAGGGAGTCAATTCTAAGTTTCAACTCCAGTTGGGGACTGCAGCACCAGGAGAGAAAACCTAGCCAGAGTTAGCTTTGCAAAAGAGACTGTAGTCCTGCTTAGCTCTAAAGCGCGACCTGGGATAGAGGGGTTTCGTCGAGCGGGGTGTCACCTAATCTTGTCCCCGAAGCCTTCAACTCCGGAGAGCTAGCGAACTGTAGCTACAGAACTCGCACCCATCTCCGTGCGCTATTTCCTTAGACACGGGCACCCATACATTCTGCCTTCTGTCTCCTCCCTCCCCGGGTAGGGGTAAGGTTCGACGGATCGCGGCCAGGATGCCGAAAGGCTACCTGTGCGGGTCTTCTGCCGTGTTATGTCTGTGTGGACGAGCCGGCAGGGCTCATGAGGAGCCTCTTAGCTCACGATGCCCTAAAGGGTTCGGGGATTGCGGGGTCCTTACACACACACAGTAGAGTTGGACCCCCGGGACTCGGAAAGTTTCCCGCCACGACTTTGGTTGATAGGTTTTTGAGTATCTCGGTTTATGAGCTGAAGGTTTTGTGAGATGTTGAATCACTAGCAGGGTCATAGTTGGTAAACTGAGGCTACTATTAAATTTTGGCTTTGGGAGAAGATTCTGGGAAGAAAGTGAAGGGTAACTGCCGCCATTAACTGTATCAACCCCATTAAGAAAAAAACTACCAGGAGACGAAAATTAACTTTGGTCTGTATTTTTTAACTAAAAAGAAAAGAGTGGTTAGAGAGGGATTCTTATGAACTTGAAATTGGAACAACTCCTTCGTCTCTTTACTGGGTTTTACTATCGAGAGCGCTCCCCACACCGCCAGAGACTCCCAAGGGCACAGGATTGTCCGGGGATCCCGAGAGTCGGCAGTTCCACTCCGCCCTCGCTCCGCGTGCGCCAGTCACCAGCACGTCCCCGTCTCCTTTTCCCTTAAAAACAAATAAACAAATCAACAATAAGCCCTTTGCCCTTTCCAGCGCTTTCCCAGTTATTCCCAGCGGCGACGCTGGTCGGGGCGGGGGGGGGGGTGGAAGGAGAAATCTCAGAAAGCTGCGCGGCTGGCAGTGTGAGCCGGACAGTCGCTCAGGGGCGCCCGCGGTCTCTGCACCCAGGCCAGCGGGGTAGGATGGCGCTGGGCAGCCACCGCCGCCAGGAAGGACATGACTCTCCATCCTTTACATTTCTTTCTCAAAGGTTTCCCGAAAGTGCCCCCGGGTCCCGAAAACTGGGGCGGAGGGGTGGGGGTGGGGTAGGTTGGAAACCAGCGGGACACGTCGAGTTCCTAAAGTGAGGCAAAGAGGCCAGGTGGAGCGGGCTCTGGAGCGGGAGTCGTGGGACCAAGGTCCTCGGACAGACCCGGCGCCACGACCTGCTGGAACAGAAGAGTTGCGTTTCCCGAGGTTAGAACAGGCCCGCAAGTGTGGCGTCTTAGGATAGTCAGGCCATCCCCGTCATGGCCTGAGTTGTGTGCTGGTGAATTTCTTGAAGGAATCTTAGCTGCGATTCTGTAGCTGGTGCAAAGGAGGAAAGGGGTGGGGGAAGGAAGTGGCGCGCGGGGCGGGCGGGGGTGTGTGTGAGGGTGGGGGTGGTTTAAAAAGTAAGCCAAGCCGGAGGGAGAGGTCGAGTGCAGGCCGAAAGCTGTTCTCGGGTTTGTAGACGCTTAGGATCGCGCTGGGGTTTCCTTTCCGCGCCGGCTCGGAGTTGTACAGCCTTTGCAACTCAAGAGATCTGGGGGAAAAAAAATGCGATGCGCTCTTCCTTCGGCGACGCCTGTTTTGGACTCTGTCTGGAGCTAGGAACCCAGACGTCCACCCCCTCCGCCTTGAATGGCACCGCCGACCGGTTTGTGGAGGATCTGCTTGGCTGGAGCGGACGCTGCGGTTGGCAGACACGGTGCGGGGACTCTGGCGGGGTCTACTAGACTGTACTTCGGCAGCCGCTCCTTCTAACTTTCTCACACCGCTCACACCCTGACACCCCCGCGGCGGACTGAGTTGGCGCTGGGGGTCAGAGTCTTCTGGCTGGGAGTTAGATCCGCTAGGGGTCCGCTGCCTGTCGCTAGAAGCATTATTTGGCCTCTCGGAGACCCTGTGGGAGGAAGTGCCGGAGTGTGCGAGTGTGTTTGCGTGTGTGTGTGTGTGTGTGTGTGTGTGTGTGCGCGCGCGCTCGCCCTTGGAGGGTCTCTCTGCGCTTTCCTTTTCACGTAACTCTGTCGTGAGGCTTTGGGAAACTGTCTTTTCGGTCCCTCTCTCGGCGGCACTTAAGCCGTAAAGAGAAGCGTCTTCAAGTGCACCCAGATCCTCAGGCTCCAGATAACCCGTCCCCGAACCTGGCCAGATGCACTGCACTGCGCGCCGCAGGTAGAGACGTGCCCTCACGTCCCCTGCGTGCAGCGACTGCGACCGAGAACCGCGCCAGCGGCTGGTGTCCCGCCGAGAGCTCCTCAGAGCAGGCGGGGACAACTCCCAGACGGCTGGGGCTCCAGCTGCGGGCGCGGAGGTTGGCCTCGCTCGCAGGGGCTGGACCCAGCCGGGGTGGAAGAATGGAGGAGGGGCGGGCGGGCTCGTCGGTGAGTGGGGCGGGGCCTCTGGGTCCACGTGACTCCTAGGGGCTGGAAGAAAAACAGAGCCTGTCTGCTCCAGAGTCTCATTATATTCAAATATTCATTTTAGGAGCCATTCCGTAGTGCCATTCCGAGCGACGCACTGCCGCAGCTTCTCTGAGCCTTTCCAGCAAGTTTGTTCAAGATTGGCTCCCAAGAATCATGGACTGTTATTATATGCCTTGTTTTCTGTCAGTGAGTAGACACCTCTTCTTTTCCCTTCTTGGGATTTCACTCTGTCCTCCCATCCCTAATCACTGTCTGTCCCTCCCGTCGGACTTCCATTCTAGTGTCCGCACCCCACTCTCAGGCAGCGCTGTCGCTCTTTCTGGTCCCTGCAGGCCAGACGCTCGAAGCGTACGGGTTCCTTTTAAAGCGCTCCCACTGTCTTCTCTGATCCGCTGCGTTACAAGAAAGGGGGAGCGCGAGGGACCAAAGAGATGAAAGGTCCGCAGGTCCAGGCTGTCCCTTGAGGGCTAACCACTCCCTTCCCCGTCCGGTCCCACTAGCCTGGGAAGGCCAGTTCCTTGCCTCATGTCAAAAAAAAAAAAAAAAAATTATCCGTGCTCGCTTTGGAATCACCCCTACCCTTCCCTGGGAACAAGACTTTTTACTGAGCGTTTTCGACGCAGCAACCACAATGAAATAAATCACAAAGCCAGTGGGGCAGTCCCCTGACTCCTTTTCCCAGTCACTGGACCTTGCTGCCCGGTCCAAGCCCGGTCGGTGCTGCGCTGTTCTCCCCCTCCTCCTGTTCTTAACCAGCTGGAAGTTGTGGAAATTGGGCTGGAGGGCGGAGGAAGGGCGGGGGGGGGAGGTTTGGTGGAGGAGGAAGAGGGGGGAGGCTGGAGGTCTGAAGTGAAGAACGAGGGCATTTTAATTCTCCCTCCCCCACCCCCTTTTACCCCCTCAATGTTAACTGTTTATCCTTGAAGAAGCCACGCTGAGATCATGGCTCAGATAGCCGTTGGGACAGGATGGAGGCTATCTGATTTGGGGTTATTTGAGTGTAAACAAGTTAGACCAAGTAATTACAGGGCGATTCTTACTTTCGGGCCGTGCATGGCTGCAGCTGGTGTGTGTGTGGGGAGGGTGTGAGGGAGAAAACACAAACTTGATCTTTCGGACCTGTTTTACATCTTGACCGACGGTTGCTACCCATATATGCATATGCAGAGACATCTCTATTTCTCGCTATTGATCAGTGTTTATTTATTCTTTAACCTTCCACCCCCTCCCCCTCCCCAGAGACACCATGATTCCTGGTAACCGAATGCTGATGGTCGTTTTATTATGCCAAGTCCTGCTAGGAGGCGCGAGCCATGCTAGTTTGATACCTGAGACCGGGAAGAAAAAAGTCGCCGAGATTCAGGGCCACGCGGGAGGACGCCGCTCAGGGCAGAGCCATGAGCTCCTGCGGGACTTCGAGGCGACACTTCTGCAGATGTTTGGGCTGCGCCGCCGTCCGCAGCCTAGCAAGAGCGCCGTCATTCCGGATTACATGAGGGATCTTTACCGGCTCCAGTCTGGGGAGGAGGAGGAGGAAGAGCAGAGCCAAGGAACCGGGCTTGAGTACCCGGAGCGTCCCGCCAGCCGAGCCAACACTGTGAGGAGTTTCCATCACGAAGGTCAGTTTCTGCTCCTAGTCCTGGCGGTGTAGGGTGGGGTGGAGCGCCGGGGCGGGGGTGGGGGGCAGCTGGCAGGGCAAGCTGAAGGGGTTGTGGAAGCCCCCAGGGGAAAAAGAGTTCAGGTTACATCAAAGCTCCGAGTCCTGGAGGCTGTGGAACAGGGCCGCTTACCTTCAAATTTCCAGAGCTGCCTCTGAGGGTACTTTCTAGAGACCAAGTGGTAGTGGTGATGGGGGAGGGGGGACGCTGGGAGAAGCGGAATGACACCACTCAGACTTGGGCTAGCCCCAGCGGTGTGCTCTAGCTATATCAAAGCCGGGGTTTCTGCCTGTTTTGTTCAAAGCTCCTACTGAATTTAATATTACAGCTGTGTGTTTGTCAGGTTTATTCAATAGGGGCCTTGTAATACGATCTGAATGTTTCCTAGCGGATGTTGCTTTTCCAAAGTAAATCTGAGTTATTAATCCTCCAGCATCATTACTGTGTTGGAATTTATTTTCCCTTCTGTAACATGATCAACAAGGCATGCTCTGTGTTTCCAGGATCGCTGGGGAAATGTTTGGTAACATACTCGAAAGTGGAGAGGGGGAGAGGGTGGCCCCTCTTTTTCTTTACAACCACTTGTAAAGAAAACTGTACACAAAGCCAAGAGGGGGCTTTAAAGGGGAGTCCGAGGGTGGTGGAGTAAAAGAGTTGACACATGGAAATTATTAGGTATATAAAGGAGGTTGGGAGATACTTTCTGTCTTTGGTGTTTGACAAATGTGAGAGAAGTTTTGCTGGTCTGTAGCTGCTCCACTCCCCTGCGCCTTCAAATTAGAAGGCACGGTCACTTCCTCCCCTTAGCTTCCCACTATGTAAGCAGAATTCAACCAATTCCGATATTTTTGGGGGTTTTGGGATTTTTGTTTTTGTTTTTGTTTTTCTTTTTTGTCTCAGGAAAGCTCATGAGCCCTTTCTTTTCCCTTTTCAACTGTGCCTAGAACATCTGGAGAACATCCCAGGGACCAGCGAGAGCTCCGCTTTTCGCTTCCTCTTCAACCTCAGCAGCATCCCAGAGAATGAGGTGATCTCCTCGGCAGAGCTCCGGCTGTTTCGGGAGCAGGTGGACCAGGGCCCTAACTGGGAACAGGGCTTCCACCGTATAAACATTTATGAGGTTATGAAGCCCCCAGCAGAAATGGTGCCTGGACACCTCATCACACGACTACTGGACACCAGACTAGTCCATCACAATGTGACGCGGTGGGAATCTTTCGACGTGAGCCCCGCAGTCCTTCGCTGGACCCGGGAAAAGCAACCCAACTATGGACTGGCCATTGAGGTGACTCACCTCCACCAGACACGGACCCACCAGGGCCAGCATGTCAGAATTAGCCGATCGTTACCTCAAGGGAGTGGAGATTGGGCCCAACTCCGGCCCCTCCTGGTCACTTTTGGCCATGATGGCCGGGGCCATACCTTGACCCGACGGAGGGCCAAGCGCAGTCCCAAGCATCACCCACAGCGGTCCAGGAAGAAGAATAAGAACTGCCGTCGCCATTCCCTCTACGTGGACTTCAGTGACGTGGGCTGGAACGACTGGATTGTGGCCCCACCCGGCTACCAGGCCTTCTACTGCCACGGGGACTGTCCCTTTCCACTGGCGGATCACCTCAACTCCACCAACCACGCCATTGTGCAGACCCTGGTCAACTCTGTTAACTCTAGCATCCCTAAGGCCTGTTGCGTCCCCACTGAACTGAGCGCCATTTCTATGTTGTACCTCGACGAGTACGACAAGGTGGTGTTGAAAAATTATCAGGAGATGGTGGTAGAGGGGTGCGGATGCCGCTGAGATCAGGCAGTCCGGAGGACAGACAGACAGACAGACACACAGACAGACACACACGCACACAAACAACACAAACACACACATGTTCCCATCCAACCACCCACACATACCACACAAACTGCTTTCCTATAGCTGGACTTTTATCTTAAAAAAGAAAAAAAGAAAGAAAGAAAAAAAGACAGAAAAGAAAAAAAAAAACCCTAAACACTCACCTTGACCTTATTTATGACTTTACGTGCAAATGTTTTGACCATATTGATCATATATTTTGACAAATATATTTATAACTACATATTAAAAGAAAATAAAATGAGTCATTATTTTAAAGATAAACTACAACCTTTCTATCTTATTTCCTGTCCCATTCTTTTTATTTTATTTATTTTTTTATTTTTTTAGGTAGAGCTGAGGCTGGGGGTAGATGGAGGGTCAGGGGTGGTAACTGGAGGTGTATACATTGTGGGGGCAGGAACCGAGGGATGGCAGGGAGATGGCAATTGCCAGGATGGATTGGTCTCCATTCTTAGTTAACCTTACCAGGGAAGCAGCGTCCCCTCCCATCTGGATGACACATGCCCAGCAGGAACCCGTGAAAGCAGGAGATCAGGTAAGAGAATTTGCTTTAGGACTTCTGTCTCATCTTGGCCTTGCTCACCTGTCATGGAGTGCGTTAGGGCCTCAGCCCTGTGGAAAAAGAGGTGTCAACTGTCGGAGACTCATTCCCACCTTTCGCTTCATGATACCCCAGAGTGTCTTCAGTCCTGGCAGGCATCTTTCTCTTTTTGAACCAAATCCAATCCACACAAACAGTCTCCTTTCAAGCAGGGTTTTGTTTTTACTGGTTTTCTTTTTCCCCCTCCCTTCCAGACAGGGTCTCACTATGTAGCCCTGGCTGGCCTAGAGCTTACTTTGTAGACAGGCTGGCCTCAAACTCACAGAGATCTGCCTGCTTCTGCCTCTCAAGTGTTGCGATTAAAGCTCTTCTCTCTCTCTCTCTCCCCCCCCCTCTCTCTCTCTCCTTTTTGCTTGTTTGTTTTTTTAAGCTGGATTTTATCCAATAAAAACAAACAATAGGCCCTACCTTGAAAAAGTTTAGTGACCACTCTGAACATATATCAGTGTGGTAGGAGTCTTCTCCATTGTTAAGGGACTGTTAACCCTCGTTCCCCACATGAAGGTTTCCTTTCAAGTTCAGAATCCCAGGGTTGTGTTAGGGAAGAGGAGCTGGCAATAGAACAAGCTTCCTAAGGGTCAGAGTGTGTAAGTAGGCCCAGTGAAAGGGTCCTGGTATTTCTCGTCGTTTACTGAGTCATGGATCTCTTGTCTTTTGTTTCTCTGATACCTCCTCCAGCCTCCTCCAGAACCAGACAGAATATGATCTGTCCTGCGGAACTGAATTTTGCAGCAGGGGTTCTTCAGGGAAGATGTGGTCCCATCGGCACAGGGTTTGCCTGGAGTGAAGGAAACCTTGGGGGTCATTCCCCGCTTGAGTCAGGGTGTGGTGCAAGAGGTGACACACCCACCCACGGGTGATCCTAGCTCTCTAGTACAGGCCAAAGGAACACAAGTTCAAGGTCAGGCCCAGTTACATAGCAAGTTTCCGACAAGCCTGGGACTGATGAGACTTAGTCTTTAAAAAAAAAATAGAGGAAGAAACAAAAGGAAGCAAAGGTGGAAAGAAGACATCACGGGGCTTCGAGGGGAGAGACCCCCTCAGTTAGGACAGGAAGAGCTTTCTGAAAGGATGTGCTGGTAGGAGTTCAGGGAAACGAAGGAGGTGCCTTCGACGTCCCTCATGTCCAGCAGTTAAATTAAGTCTTAGTCGGCTCAGGCCCATTTCTTCTGTGTCTCCCTGCTCTGGAGGGTTGAATGGGTTCAGGGTAGAAACAGTGTGGATCCTGCTCCTCCGGAAATGCCAGGAGACAGGCATTCCACTGCGCCTGCGCCTCTCTCTCAAGGTGAAGGCAGCCTCGTCTGGGAGGTGTGTGGACCGGAGGAGGCACGGGAGGCTTAGCCTTCTCTATCACCCTGCATTCCTTTACACACAGTATTGCATATGCTTTTGGAAGCCTGATGAAGCAGGACTCTTTTTTTTTTTTTTTTTAAATTACTGAAGTCCTACAGTCCTGCAAAAGGAGCAGCTTAGTGGAAACCAATAAAAATAGAAGTGGGGTGCTTGCCAAAGCCTCAGCTCCCTGGAGAGCGCAGGTGGAGAGAGGAGATCAGAGCCCTGGGCAAAGACTGCAAGACTCCACAGCTCCTCCAAACTCTTTGCCAAAGAGGGATCTTTCCCATTGCTCCAGCTCCGCAGGTCGCTGCCCCTTATAGTTAAGGTACATATGGAGCCTGAATCAATCACTGGGGGTGGGGATGGGGGTGGGGTGGGGGGCAGCTCGTCATGGATTCTCCTTTGGGAAGTCTCATTTTCCTTTGCGTGGTTTTCAGCAAATTTCTGTGAAGCCCGTGTCTTTGAAAGAGAGCCTCAGATCTCCAGCCCTTGAACCAAAGGTGCTCAGGTCATTTTCTAGCAAGCACTGCCCCCAACCCCCAACCTCCTTCTACTGGCTTATTTTCAGGAATGGATAATGTTGTTTATTTGTTCAGCCAAATATTTGGTTCGGGGAATTTACCGTGAAATTCTGTGAATTGCATATACCTAGTTAACAAAAATAGTCCAAGTGCCACAAACGTCAGCCTGCAAAACAAGGCGCCATGACCAGCTTTAACCCTTTGGATGGACACTTGTTGAAGCACAGTGAGGAGGCCTAGGGGGAGAACTTGAATGTGAGATTACTTAAGCTAGGTTGTTGCCTTAGACTGGGCCCCAGAACCTTATGAGAGCTTAACTTGGCATCTCCCCTTTTATAGTTTTCCCCCACCCCCACAATGATTCCATTACTTAGAGAAGGGGAGGGGAGAATCGCCCTAGAGGAGGAGTTTAGCAAAGTCTTAACCACATTAGAAGAGCTGTTGACTCGATCCCAGCCCACCCTTAAACTGGAACCGGCTTCCTTGGAACTTAAGACCAGAAAAAAAAAAAAAAAAAAAAAAAAAAAAAAGATGGGGGCTTTCATTGCGTAATTCCCTTAGAACCTGCCAGGTGACCTGCTGACTTTGTTTTCTGTCTTGACGGTGCTTCACTCCACCTCCTTCTTGCCGCAGGCCAGCGCCACACTGCGAGGGCCCCGCACAGCCCCGGAGCTGGCAGACCCCACACATCACCCCAGGCTTTGGACTGACTTCAAGATCTGGCCCCAGCGGCCACCTCCCTCCCGCTCCTGCCGCTGGCCAGCGGAGGCAGGGGGCAGCAGGGGGCGTCCTTCTCCCGCCCCCCCCCGTCTCGCTCCGCCCCGCGCGAGCGTGCACCTGGTGACCCCACCCCTGCTCCCCCGACTGTGGTTTCAGGTCCCCCAACCCCAGCCCACTGCGCAGCTGGCTCATCCCCTCGCGGCGGCGCAGCCTAGGTGAAGCTTGTGGAGACAGGCGGTTCTGATTAGAGCGTGCTGATCCTTAGGGCTGTTGCTCAGAGTATTTGACGTGAAATGGGGTCACTCGGCCGCGTAGAGGAGTGGAGACTGGGGTCCGGAGAAGGGGAGAAGGCTCAATGTGTGGAGGGGTGAAAGGGTTTTGAGATCTTTAAGGGATCTCAGTGGGGGCAGAGAGCGGGGAATAGACAGTGAGCTCTTGACATTGTGGTCACAGTGGGTCAACACGCTACAGTGACTCAAGGCGGATCTGCATGGCCTTGGGAGCAGACCTACTGACAGGGAACCCTATGCAGCCGGCCACTGAAGCACCAGCTGGCCTCGGCTTCTTGGGACAAACAGAATTAAGTTCCTGGCTGAACTTCCTGAGAGGCTGGCTTTACTCTTCCCAAATGTAGCAGGGGAAAGGGAACAGGTGCGGGCCTCGGGTGTGTAAGAGCATCGTGAGCTAATTTCTCTCATAGAGGACATGCTATAATGCGCAATACCAGCGCCCCAATTGACTAGAAGCCACAGAACCACCCAGTTTTCTCCTCCAAAGATGACCTCAGGAAAGAAGAAAGCTCACCATGAGGCCCAGGTGTACAAACTATCAGTGTTTTTTCTTAATGATGCCTCTGCCTTCACCCAGCACAGATTTTAACGCTCCTCACACAGTCTCTTTGAGAGTGAAATCAAGGCACAGCAACACAAATAAGGCAGCCTTCTCCCAGCATCAGAAGACCATTGGTACTTCCCAGAGGGATTCAGGATGACTTCCTGCAGTGCCTAATCATGATGGACAGTATGAGGGTTGCCAGGTGATCCAAACCAGCACAGTTAGGAAAGCTACAACTAGAAATAAACCCTAGGACGGGCCCACATCCGGGTGGGAGGATCCTGTTCACCTATGTGCTCAGCACTTAGGGACCAGCAACAGAGCAAGCAAGAGTTCCTCACCGTGATGCTCAGCAGAGGGGAAAGTGTCCGGTTTTAGAAAAGATGTTTGGGTGGCTTGAATGTGACATCACATTTGCTCAACACACGTGGACAGAACATCTGAGAAGTCAGAAGTTCAAGGTGTATAATGTATAATCGATTCTTGAAAAAAGAAGTTAACCCCCCATCAGCCATTCTTTTGCTGTTGGTACAACGCTGTCGATGGGTTCCTAAAAGCACAAAGGGAAGTTTCCAGGCTCCTTTGCTTTTTCTACCTTCGGAACAGCTCCTGAAAATGCTGACAGCAAATCCAAGTGTTATGTAATATGTTGCTCAGATCAAAGTGCTCAGAAAATATAAGGTTATAAAAATCCAGAAATGTTCACTTTTTAAATCTAAACAACAACATGTTCAGTGAGAAAGGGTGACAAGATGGGAGAGTAATTTGCTAAGATGTCCCTAAGGGCAGTCTCTCCAGGCTAGCTTTTGGTGAGTCTTGCCATTTCTCTGAAGAAATCATGATTTCTCTTAAGTTTACATAACTTGATTTCTTCTCTGTCCCAATTCCTTGAATGCCTAAGTCAAGGTACCTTAGCAACGTCAGGGCCATATTTTTATTATAACTACAGTGTATTTACCCCCCACCCCCATTTTATTAACTGATGCTTTGTCTGACACGTAGTTTTTCCAAAGTCCTTACTAGATTGCTGGACTTGCTTGCTTTCTCCTGGAACTACTTCTCTCGCCTTGAGATACAGCAGCTGACAGAGCTGCTGAGAGCTTCCTGAGGCCAATAGAGAGCAACCTCAAGTCAGCCTCATGCTGATTTCATCTTTTAATCCGTGTCATTGGCTTTTCAAAATAGTTTGTTTCAAGAAAAAGGCCAGAGGAAAGGGCCCAAAGACAGAGAGAGAAAGAGAGAGAGAGAGAGAGAGAGAGAGAGAGAGAGAGAGAGCAGAGACAAACAGAAACAGAGACAGAGAGTCAGAGAGAGAGACAGAAACAGAGGCACAGAGAGACAGAGACAGAAACAGAGGCACAGAGAGAGACAGAGACACACAGAGAGACAGAGACAAAGACAGAGACACAGAGACAGACAGAGACAGAGACAGACAGAGAGCAGAGACAGACAGAAACAGAGACAGAGAGAGTCAGAGAGAGACAGAAACAGAGGCACAAAGACAGAGACACACAGAGAGACAGAGACAGAGAAAGAGACACAGAGACACACAGAGACACATAGACAGATACAGAGACAGACATAGGGAGAAAGGTCAAGATAGGAAAAACAGAGAAGGAGAGAGACAGAGAGAAAGGAGGAGGGAGAGGAGGAGGAAGAAGAGAAGTGGATGGGGAGAGATTTCCCAAGCCTACTTATTTCAGTGTTCTATCAGTTGTTACATGGAAATCATTAATGCCCCCTTTCAGGACTAACAGCAGGTATGGTCAGTGTTAGACCTAGTACCCTGGAATTTCGCTAGAATCCAGAAGCAGACAACCACATCTCCTCTGAAAGCTGCCTTTATGCTGTCAGTGAAAGTTACAAAGCCCCAAGTGCTCGACCTCAGAAAGCTGAGACTGAAGGAAGCTCGCAATGGGTCAGCGTGCAGTCTTTCAACCTGGTCACTCAGCCGCAAACATCTCTGTCTTTTCCATTTCTAGTTCTCACTTAAAATAATATTTAAGAAAACTTCATGAGAAAGCAAGTTTACTTAAAGCTACATCGTCTTAAAGCAATTATTTAGGAGTTTCAGTCTCCCTTTTGTCTGTATATTCGCATGGTTTTAGTGTACTGGTTTGTTTGCTTTTTGTACCATTTTTTTCTTATTTTCTTAATTTATGATCAGGGTTATAACTTTGAAATATTTTGAACCCCAACTGTATAATCTCTGCTCCTTTGTGAGTCAGAGGCTGAGTGCAGAATTTAAGTTTCTAATCCTTGACATTTTTAAAAAGCATCCTCCAGATCCTATTAGGGCTCTAGACATCATCGCCAAATCCTAATGAAGTTCCTACTGTCCCTTCAAGGCTCAGCTTGTGCACTGTGGGTAATAAGTAATACTTGTGCACAGTAATAAGCAGAATGCTCTTTTGTGTGTTTTAAACATTCTGAAAAGTGGACATCCTAGGTTAGGTGTTTGCAGTCTGATTTCGTTGTAGAATTTAAATCCATATTTATGTCCACTGTGACTGACCTGAGAGGAAGAAATGCACTAAGGGGGTGGATCTCAAGCCCTCAGTAGTCACGGACAGACGTCATCTTCATCCTCATGTTCCTGTCTTGACTTCTTATACTTGTCTTCTTGGACATTGAGCTCGGTGAGAAAGGGAGCCAGCTTTACAGAAATGCAGTAATTACCCAACTGCTACTTCTTCAGACAGGTGGGCTAATAGGCCCAGATTGACCTTGGACACTGTCAACCCTCACATTCCAATTGGTTAGGGTCAGACACCAATGTCCAGTTGCTGAATGGTTTTCACAAGTTTCTTTTGTGTGCCTTCATAGGGGCAGACAAAAGATGTTTTCTCAATGGGACTCCCTCTTTATGAAGCCTGACCCTCAAAGAAGCAAGCTAATCTCAGGTGATTTTGAGGTTTTGAGGCCACCAAGAGGCTGTTGCTAGCAGGGCGAAGTCATTTGTTCAGTGGTACCTTAGAAGACTTCATTTACCTTCCGAAGGTAAGCTCTTTTCATTAAAGTCCTCCCATACCCTAAGCCCAGACTTGTTTGCAAAGTGGAGCTTTCCCTTCCGCTGGCCAGCAGGGAGTGGGGCTGTCAGCAAGGGAAGCCACTTTCCTTTTTTTGTTTTTTGTTTTTTGTTTTCAAATACCAACAGTGTAGTAAGTGAGCTTCATGAAACTTCCTGTTCCCCGAGACCCCCAAACCCCGAAACCCTTTTGCCAGCATGCTTTGCAGGTTGCAAGAGCTGTAGAATTTAGCATCTAGCTGCCGAGAGGACAGTTTTGCTAACACTGTTTATTTTGTCAAGTCCATGTAGACTTGCAGGTAAGAACTGGGGAAACCATACACCAAACTCCACCAGCACCCCTCTTCCCTCTTTTTTTAAATTTTTACATAACTCACATATATCAGGATGAGGAAGGAGCTTCTTCTTACTCTGGCCATTTGCACGGGAAGGAGTCTGCTTGCCCTTTGGCTTCACTGCTTAATCTGGTAGAGTTCATTCAACCCACGCCAGTCCTGAGGTCTGGGGCCTTCGCTCGTGTGTAGGCTATTGTTTACTTGCTCATCACTTAGTGAGTCTTCAGAAATAGCTCATAACTTGTCTTCACCAAATAGGCCTCTCTCTAGAGACCCAAAAACATAAATAAAGGGCGCTTCACAACACTCTAGAAGACTGACCACTCCCGATGCCTAATTAGTGTGGGGTCTTACTGGGAGCTGTTTGAACATCTGTTCTATCCAAAATGGGAGATTAGTCACAGGGATCTGAAGGAAGAAACCAAACCTTTAATGAGCTCTGCAGGCAAGAAGGAGGGACTGTGGAAGTGGAGCACTGTTAACTTCTCCAGTGTCTGCGGAAGAATCTGCTTCGAGCAATGTCATCCCAAAATCTTAGTGACACGAAGAAAGGGAAATTGAAGAAATGCTGGGGAAGGAAAATGTCAAGCAGGATAAAATGACCAGCAGCCTGCTATGGTCTGTCAGACAGGACGTGACAGGGTGGGGCAGGCAGAGTCTGCAGGAGCTGCTGCCCTCCTGGGAGGACTTCACAGGCACAGTGCCTTCTGCTTGGGTGTTTGAACCAAATGGAAACTTTAACAGATAGATAATGTACTTATAAAAAAGTGATTACATCTTTTGGTGTAATATTGGAGCTTCCTTCCCTCCCTCCTTCCCTTCCTTCCTTCCTTCCATCCTTCCTTCCTCCCTTCCTCTTTTCCTTCCAAGTAGACTTAAGATAAATAAAAGTGTCGCTATTGATAGGAAAAAATATGGCTTTCATAAATGAAAATACTCCCTAGTTTAATTTAATGAGACACTAATTAAAATCTTAAAATATATTATGGAACATGAAAGATGATAAATAGGCCAATAGAATACGAAAAATAGACTGGCCAGGAATAATACAAAGTAACAATTTGAAGGTATCTCTGTTAGCAAATGTTGAGAGATGGATTGATGAGTAAAGGAACAGATAGCTGAGAGGTATAAAACCTTTAAGGGCTTCACCAGACACACTAGAAGAAATGCATCGTTCCGGAATCACTCAGACCTCGCTACTCAGTCTAAGTGTTGCACACCGATCTGCATGCTACACTAAACCTAAGGAGTGTTTAAACAGGGCCTGCCAGCGGTGATGCAGAGGCAGGACGATCTCTGAATTTGAAGCCAGCCTAGTCTGTAGAGTTAGTTCCAGGACAGCCAGGGCTACACAGAGAAGCCCTGTCTTAGAAAACAAACAAACAAACAAACAAACAAGCAAACACACAAACAGAACTGTCTAACCAAATTAAAGAGAAGGAATACAAAAGTGAATTGCCGAGCTAGGAGCACACAGGGCCTAAGATCAGAGGAACAGCTGGGACAGACGTCTTCCTGCCACCACTGGCACCAGGGAATCAGGAAACTCCACAGCCTTCTGTGCACAGACCACCAGGAGAGAGTGATCTCCCAGCAGCACTTTCACTTCTGAGTGCAGAGGTGAGACCTCCACCTTCTCTCTAGAGGGGACCAGCTAGGAGCACACAGGACATAAGATCAGTGGAGCAGCTGGGATGGAAGTCTTCTTGTAGTGCTTTCACTTCTGAGCTCAGAGGAATAAGGGCACAGGCTTACAGGCCCACAGGAGGAACAAACTCCAGCCAGCGACAATAATACCAACTAGCACTAGAGATAACTAGATGGCAAAAGGCAAGCACAAGAACCTTACCAACAGAAACCAAGACCACATGGCAACATCAGAACCCAGTTCTCCACAGCAAGTCCCAGATACCCCAACACACCAGAAAAGCAAGAGTTGGATTTAAAATCGTATGTCATGATGCTGATAGAGGGCTTTGAGAAAGATTTAAATAGCTCCCTTAAAGAAATACAGGAGAATGTCAGACAACAGGTAAAAGCCCTTAAAGAGGAAACACAAAAATCCCTTAAAGAAATACTGGAGATCATGGGTCAACAGGCAGAAGCCCTTAAAGAAGAGACCGAAAGAATTACAGGAAAACACAAACAATCAAGTGAAGGAACTGAACAAAACCATCCAGGATCTAAAAGTGGAAGTAGAAACAATAAGAAATCACAAAGTGAGACATCTCTGGAGATAGGAAACCTTGGAAGGAATTCAGGAGTCATAGATGCTAGTATCAACAACAGAATACAAGAGACAGAAGAAAGAACTTCAGGTGCTGAAGATACCATAGAAAACATTGACTCAACAGTCAAAGAAAATGCAAAATGCGTAAAGCTGGTAACCCAAAACATCCAGGAACTCCAGGACACAATGAGAAGACCAAACCTAAGGATTATAGGTATAGACGAGAGTGAGGATTTACATCTTAAAGGCCCAGTAAATATCTTCAACAAAATTATAGAAGAAAACTTCCCTAACCTAGAGAAAGAGATGCCCATGAACATACAAGAAGCCTTTAGAACTCCAAGCAGACTGGACCAGAACAGACATTCCTCCCGGCACATAATAATCAAAACACCAAATTCACTAAACAAAGAAGGAATAGTAAAAACAGTAAGGGA
Source organism: Apodemus agrarius (assembly GCA_964023405.1). Lineage (NCBI taxonomy): Eukaryota > Metazoa > Chordata > Mammalia > Rodentia > Muridae > Apodemus > Apodemus agrarius. The sequence continues at coordinate 81,137,665 of OZ030013.1, forward strand.
AAAAGGGCAAGTAACTTATAAAGGCAGACCTATCAGAATCACACCAGACTTCTCACCAGAGATGATGAAAGCTAGATGATCCTGGGCAGACCTCAGACAGACCCTAAGAGAACACAAATGCCAGCCCAGGCTACTATACCCTGCAAAACTCTCAATTACCATAGATGGAAAAACCAAAATATTCCATAATAAAACCAAATTTACACAATATCTGTCCACAAATCCAGCCCTACAAAGGATAATAGATGAAAAGTGCCAACTCAAGGAGGGAAACTACATCCTAGAAAAAGCAAGAAAGTAATCTTCCTCCAACAAACCCAAAAGAAGATACTTACACAAACATATAAGTAACATAAAAAAATAACAGGAAGCAACAAAGTATTCCTAAATATCTCTTAACAACAATGGACTCAACTCCCCAATAAAAAGACACAGAGTAACAGAAATATTTCTCATGTAAATCTTCAATTTTATCAGAAAATGTTTGTAATTCCCCTTTTAATTAATTTAGTAATGTTTTTTATGTCTACCATCTTATCTGCATTATTTTTCATGATCTTCAATTTTAATGTCTTTCTATATATTTCCTCCATTTTATCAGAAATGTTTTCAATGTAAATCTTTTTATCACAAATGTTTCTAATTCCACCTTCAATTAATTTAGAAAGAGTTTTTATATCTACCATTTTATATGTAAAATTTTCCATGAAATAGTCAAGTTTAACATGTTTTTCTATGTTTCTTGAATTTTACCAGAAATATTTTCCATGCAAATCTTCAATGTTATCTGAAAATGCTTATAATTCCACCTTCAATCAACCTAGAATTATCTTTATGTCTATCACTTTATCTGTATAATTTTCATGATAATCTTTAATTTTAACATGTTTTTCTATGTATTTCTTCAGTTTTATCAGAAATATTTTCCATGTAAATCCTCAAGTTTTTCAGAAAATGTTTATAATTCCACTTTCAATCAACTTAGGAATACTTTTATGCCTACCATTATTACATCTATATAAAATTTTACATGATAATCTTTGATTCTAACATGTTTATAATTTTTAACACGTAAATTTTTTCTACAATTTTATCAGAAATATCTTCCATGTAAATCTTCAATTCTATCATAAAATGTTTCTATTTCATATTTCAATTAATTCAGCAATGCTTCATATGTCTACCACTTTACTCTTTAATTTTCCCTGAAAATTGTCAGTTTTAATGTGTTTTTCTGTATCTCTTCTAGTTTATCTAAAATATTTTCCATGTAAATCTTTAATTTTATCATAAAGTGTTTTTACTTCCCTTTTCAATAAAAAAAGTGAATCGCCTATTATCCATGCATTGAGTGTCTTTAGAGAGGGCAAGAGCTGAACATCATACATAAGCATTTAAAATGCATTAAAATATAATGAGAGTGATAGTACATAGTCCAGAATATGATAAAATGGATACATATTGACTATCAAATAGTCAAATTATAGCTATTGTTAGGAAGGTTTATAGTAAAATCAAGTGAAGAGGCCCCTCAGAACAGAGGCTGGCAAAGGTTTTGGCAAAGGCAGGTGGTGACACCTTTGAGCACTGTGGGCTGAAGGTCTTGGGTACAGACAACTGTTTGCCTGTTGTTAAAGCGGAAAGGCAGGGAGAGAGCAACGAATGGGCACCCACAGTTGCCTCTCATTAGTTACAAATCATGGACATTTAAATTTCATACTTTTGCATTTTGTGAAATGGTCTTTTTGATTTTTAAAAACGATTTAAACTTCTTAAATAGTGGTAGTTTACCAGCACCATAAAACAAAGAATAAAGCAACCAACCAACCAACCAACCAACCAACCAACCAACCAACCAACCAATGATGGGCTAGATATGACAACCTGTCCCTTGAGGTAACAGTCTCAAGATCTCCTTCCTGGGAACAGAGAGGCAGAGAGGCAAAGCACGTGCTGGAAAACCCCAAAGTCTGAGTTAACATGGTATAATTAACATCCATATTTCCAAAGTTTCAAGAAAGTTCTGTAGTGAGAACCCAGTTTAAATTGCTCAGTCCAAGGACACCTTAACCCATTTACCCCAGGACCCCCTTTGTTCCTCAGATTTTCAACTCTTTAAGGTCGATGAGGTCTAGCTGATAGCTGTCTCTCTGAGGGGACTTGATGCCATTTTTTTCTTGTCCAGCTGCACACCAGTCACACTAGCATTTGGTTTGCTCTACACCCACCATACAGGCCTTTTCCGTCTTAGATGTTCATGTCTGCTGTCCCCTTTGGCTAAAAGATCTGCATAAAGAACCACCCCACCTTGTTAATCAGTTTTTGAATCAACTGTACTTCCCTACAGGTTTTCTCCGGTGTTTTGCTCTAAAACAGTCCCCTACCCTGCACCATCAGGCTCCGCCATGCAATTGATAGTCTTGTTCATTGAATGTTACGGATAGGGAGAAGGCCCAGTTGGTAAAGTGCTTGCTGTACAAGAATCTGTGTATGATCCTCTGTACTTACATGGAAAAGGTGCATGCTTGCAATCCCAGTGCTGAGGAGGCAGAGACAGGAGGATGCCTGAATCTTGCTGCTTAGCCAGTTAGGAAAAATGGTGATATCCAGGATCAGCAAAAGACTCTAGTCTCAAAACATAAGGTGGAGGGCAATACCTATGCACACACAGACTCACAAGCACACACACCAATACACTCAAGCAGAATACACATACATACAAACACACATGCATACATACAAACACACACATACACACAGACACACACATATACACAGACACACACAAACGTACATACATGCAAACACACAAATACAAACTCACACACAAACACACACCTATACACACATACATATAAACATATATACACACAAACTCACACATACACACACATGCACACACATGAATGTTGCAGTATTCACTTCTGTATGTGATTGAATATGAACACATTTCATCTCTTCTTTGTAATGAGTTTGACAACATCCTCACCTTTGCTACAATAGCCTGTCTTTCAAAGTACCTGCCATAGAAAACAAATACAATTTTATTCAGAGAGAGAGAGAGAGAGAGAGAGAGAGAGAGAGAGAGAAGACAAGGGAGAGAATGGAAGGTGGGGGAGGAGGAGAGGAAGAGAGAGAGAATAAGAAAGCATATTATAGATATTATAGACCAATTTCACATTTTGGGAAATATTGTGTTATGCCAGAGAAAAGTACAAGTGTTAAATTATCTAATTATCTTGTGGAAAAAACAAAAACCCTGCACGGTGCCATCCGCAGTTTAGCAGTCACATATGAATTAGCACCTCAAGTGCGCAGGCCAGCTCCAGCCCAGGTTACGCTACCCATTCCTGTAATTACACCCATTGGTTGTTGGCGTTTCAGGAAATGGTTTCATCTATTTGTTTTCTGGGACAAAGGCAACTTGACACAAGAGCTATAAAATTGTTTACGTGTTTTGATATCCGAGGAGTATAACATTGTTTTTTCTTTAAGAAATTGACATCATAGCACAGATTGTAAAAAACAAAAACAAAAACAAAAAAAAACCCTTTCTCTGGGCTGTTAAAAATGTCCAGAGTGGAGATGGCGTCAACACCTGGCCTTGTGTTTGTCAAGCCTCATTAGCTGAAAAGAGCAGAACAGCGAAGTATGTGTCCTCTGACTCTCTTTAAACGCACACACCCATCCACTAAACAACAAATGGCATTAGTGCAAACTGGACCTCATCTCCCTCAGCCTTGCCTGAGCAATGTAAAAAAAAAAAAAAAAAAAAAAAAAAAAAAAAAAATTGACAAAGGAGCCTAGGACCAGAGCTTGTGGGCACCGAGGCAAGAAAACCGGTTTTGGACACGCTTTAATCTGTCTGAGGTCAGAGAGAGGAGACTTAGCCATCCTGAATTAGGGCTGGTAAAGCTTGCCTCATTTGGCCTCAAGATCAGTCCATGCCTGGGGTCCCAAAGACTTCCCTATTTCTTGGCTAATTTTACTCCGTTGTTCTCAAGGTCTTTCTCAAGGCAGAAGTGTCTACACATGACAAAGTATTTGTGTTAATTAAGCTGTTATTGAAAATTACGTGAAAGACATTAGTGCCTAGACCTTGAATTTGTTATATTTATTACTGTTGTTCTGTTAGCTCTTTAAAAAGCTAACAAACGCGTGCTTTTAGAAAGATTAACCGAAGGGCAGGGGATGGCCCTCTTGTTGACAGATGCGCTGAGGTCAGGCACAGCTGGTAAGCAAGCTGCCGGTCTTACTCCCTGCAGACAGGGCTGCTTGATCTGCAGTGTGAGCACCCACTGGGATGAGCATGAGCTCTGCGGAGGAGCCCTGGTAAAAGGAGGACTGTTATGTAATTATAGCATCCATAGCGTCCGACGCGCCTCCCAGCCCAGCCTAATAGTTTGTACTGTGAAGTGGGCGTCATAAGGATAGTGAGAATTAATTAATGTTTATGAAGACTTGTCCAGATTCATGGGAGGAAAGTACTTTATAGGCAAAGTGGTTCCGTGTTTGGGAAAAGATGTCTTCTTTTTTTTCCCCAAACTGAGGCCACAGCTGGTTGAATAGAAAGTGTTGTCATTTCAGAGTCGACATTTGTTTTCTTTCTTTTTTTTTTTTCTTTTTGAAAAATTTGGGCAAATTACTTACTTTATGAGTCAGATTTATCTGGAGTATCTTGCCCCCATAAAACTTGAAGAATTGATGTTTGACAGGGCTTAATGTATGTCAGGGACTGTCATTCCCATCAGTGACACATACAGCTGATTGCCCAGCACATAGGCCATCACACCACTTCTTTATAGTGTGTATAGTAAACAAATACACCTATAAAATACAATGATTTATAGTTCAGGAATAACTTATACCTGAGCACAAAGCAACATAGTCAGTAAAATTTCACATTTGAATTAGTCAAGTATAATTCTTTTATCTTGTCATCTTTCAAAATTAACCCCTTTTGGGCCGTGGAGATGGCTCCGCAGGTAAAGGTACCGATGACTGGAGTTTCATCCCTGGGACCCACAGAAAGGCGGAAGGAGAGATCAACTCCAAGAAGTTGTCCTGGGACTGTCACACCTTTGTTGTGGCCTCGGTGCCTCCTTCTCCTCCCACCCAAACACAGACTCAAAAGTTAGAAAGGACACATTAAGCAAATCACAACATTTTATATTTTAAGTAGTATTACTGTACTTATAATTTTGATAGGAAAACAATCCTAGTGTACTGTGTTAATAAGAGAATGCAAACAATTAAAGTCGCAATGTAAAAAATGATCGTGACATCCTTGACTTGCCTACATGATGTTACACGCAGAAACCTTTTTTTTAACTAACTTTTCAATGTTACTTATCCCAAAAAATGTCATGGCGTCTCCTCACCCTGTATTCTACGTGGTAAACAGAACACAGGGAGCACGGATCTTTGCCCTTTGCTTGCTAGGGTCTTAAACATTATTAGGTAGACCCGAAAGCACCATCCTGTTTAATTTAGAATATTTTTATTTATTTATTTGAGAATGGCCTTTCTTTGTAATTAAAAGAGATGCTTAGAGCATCTTTAATTATTATGCTGTCATTTATTGTAAACGATGCGTGGCTTCCCAGTTTCTTATCCCCAAGTGTTTCATAGGTCAAACCCCTTAATGGTGGGCCTGCAGGGCACTGCTTCTCACGCTAGGGCTGAAGGCCGGGGCCGTGAACACTGGCCTGCTCAGCTGACATTTTGTTTGAATTTTTTGAAAGCTCCTTACATGTCTTTTTAAAAACTATGCCGATTGTTTCCCTTTTAAAATTGCGCATTCAGTATAAGAACTCTGGCTTGCCTGTTAAGCTAGAGAAATGGAGAATTGCCACAATTTACTGCTGGAGGCACACGTTCCTTGGAGATGGGATGGTTGTAGCGCTCTTTAGTTAAGTGTGTTGCTGTGGATTACACTTAGGACTTTATATATTTTACACTAGTCCTTTACAACTGAGCTACACTCTCAGCCCTACCACATTACTTTACATCAATTAGAACATTAATCTACAGTATTTACATGTTTCAAAATTAACACATCTGAATATTAGCTTTGGAATGCCTCATGATGGGAGACTAGGCCAAAATTAAGGAGGAGACTCATGAAACCCATAATTCTTCTAGGTGGGAAGTTTGAATATTCCTAGGAGAGAGAAGAACCAAGACACAATCCAGCTGTTCCCACTGATGGGATAGATTAAGTCAGAACAAATAGCTAGGTTTTTGTTTGTTTATTTGTTTTTTGTTTTGTTTTTACACTCGGTCACTGACTGTGATTTAGAAACTAGAAAAGATAATAAATATGATGGTGGGTAGGAGAAAAGCAAATGGATATAAATAAGAATTTGTATATAATTGATACAGCAGATGCAGCTTTGCAGGTGTTGATGAAGAGGCGCCTAGGCTCAAAGTGTAGGTGATGTCATCCCAAGTGTGAAACAAACCTTCTGAGAAATTCCGAGCTGACTGACAAGACATTTAAATGAAACAATAAATGTATCTTTAAGTAGGAATGAGCCTAACAGTTCAAGCTGAGCACGCAGAAATCCTCAAGTTTATCACAAGTTGTCTTCAATCTAAGCTTCTGTAGGAGAAGTGAAATATGAGCCTGTCTTTAAAGGTTTCTGACTAGGTCCTGCATTGGCTGCAAGTTTGCCTGCCCTTTATTCGTAAGTTTTGAGTCCTAACCCAGGACGGTCTACGTTAAACTCATAATGTCAGATGTTAATGAGGTTTAGCTGAAGTTAGCGTGGGGCTTCCACAGTAAGAATGAGATCAGCAACATTTTAAAAAGAGGAAGAGATTAGAGGCCCTGCCCTCTTCTCTCTTTCCTCCCCCACCTCCTTCCTTCCTCTTGGTCACATGAGGACCTAATAAAAATGTCTGTCAGAAAACCTGGAAGATGCTCTTCTCTAGATACCAGTTCTGTTGGTGCCTTGAGCTTGCAGAGCTGTGAACCACCCCATTATTCTCGCTCACCTATGTGGCAGTTTGTCATCGCAGCCCACACTCATTAGCACTGACCCTCTCAGAAGCTTTTGACCTGTGAGACCAGGCACGGCCTCACGAGGAACATGTGCGCCAGCCACCTCAGCTTACATTGCCTGTTCCAGGTGGATTTGTTCTCCAGGTTCCTCCTGAGATCCCAGTAATACTGAGCTAGTAGGGCAGTAGTCTGTGGCTGTGTCACAGAAGGTGAGGAACAGATTTGGTAAATTGACACATTGACCTTGCCCCTGAGCGGACAATGCTAAAACCAACTTAACTAACTGGTCACAGACCTAAGCAGATGAGCTTGGTTGACGGAGAGGAAGCAATAAATTATGTTTGTATTGACCTTAGTAAACCTTTTAATTCTTTCCCATATGATATAGTTCTCAACAAATTGGGAAAATATGGCATAGAGTCTAGGTAATTGCATAGCGGCAGATCAATGGCTGAGGCCTGCGGCGAGCACTTCATGCCTTGGTGGACTTGAACAGTTTTTTTCACCTGTAGGTAATGGGCAGGGGCTTCGACTCCAAAGAAGATTCTGGCTTTTTCTCCCCTACTGTGGTGAGGGAGACATAGTTGCTTCCAATGTGACTGGGGGAGACTTGGAGTCCAGGGTATCCTTCTCCTAGAATCTGGTCTCTCTGAATGAAATATCGAACATACCTTTCCCCTTTGCACCGTTTGTAAGGCTCACAGACAACTCCGTGCAAATCTTCTAAATGGTTCTGCCTTTAGCTCCTCCCTTGCTAATGTAAACTTGTATCTGTGTTTTCTTATATCCTTTAACATGGACGATGATGTCAGTGCTAGAGCCTCAGGCTTGCTAAATATACTTTTTCACTTTTTTCACTGAACATTTTCTTGTCCCCTCTTTTCCAATTTTAAATTATTCTTGTCTATGATTGTTGATAACATGACAAACTCATGATCCCCTGATATTCAGCTCCATGGACAACTGGCAACTTCTCTGGGGATAGCTAACTTAAAGGAGCAGGAGTCTAGATTTTGGTTGGCTCATTTCTTTCTTGGGCAGGTTGTAGGCTATCATCATTTCAATATGGATGAAGTTAGGAAGTTTTACCATAAAGGACGAGTGAATGGGTAGGTTCTATTTAGATTTCTGAAGTACTTTACAATCTTTTGATTGCCCATTTTTCTGAACAGTTTAGAAATAACATCTTCTTGCATTGAAAATAAAAAAAAATATGTTATTTTAAAGTTTAAACAAGGTGGAGAATGTCAGTAGAAAGTGCAAGTAGAAATTCAGGTAGTGAGAATATGACTTGTTGAAACTAAACGTGGTTTAGCAAAGATTAAAGACTGGTGATCATTTTGCAGGAGTGTGGATAGGTGGACATTTTCCCATGATGTGGTATAAACTGATGAAGTGTTTGGAGGGTACCCTGCTGCGAGTCATCACAGTTTACAATTCTATTTCTAGTGATTTATCTCAGATGTACATATACGGCCATACCTACATTACTATGAATTACCACGACATCATCAATGATTAAAGAAAAGAAATGAAGAGTTACAGATTGGCTCAGAGTCACCACTGTGCATTTATACAACAGAGCTATATGTTGCCCTTATAAAAATGGGTTGAGCCATGACTATACATTGGCATGGAAAAGTATTTCAATATGTGTGTCAGGATTTTACTTGTCCAATTACATTAAAATATTAGTGTAGCAGGAGGCCCGTGATTGGACAGGAAAAAGAGAGGTGGAGCTAAGAGTTGCAGAGGCGGAGAGAGAGCGACTGGGGAGAAAGGGAGAAAGCCAAGATGGAGGAGGATAGACAGGAAGAAGAACCTGGGCCAGCATGGCTTTAGAAAGCCACAGGTAGTTATGATAGCATAAGGTTAGAACAATTGGGATAATTTGTCTAATCTAGGTGGGCAGCTTTTATCATTTATCAATTGGTTCTGAAATTATTGTATTGGCATCTGTGAATTGAGAATTTATTTATACATACCTTTGATTGGTTAATTATAAGCTTCAAGAGTTTTGTTTCTACCTGGCTGCTGGGCGGTGTGGCAACTGGCCGTAGGGTGGACAGTCATTGTGTGGGGCTGGCGTGGCAGTGATCACCCATGGGACTCGGGAGCTCTGGCTCAGAGAGATCGCCAAGCTGAGATCACCCAGCTGCAGACATGTGGCCAGGCACCGGCAGTGCCTGGCAGCAGTGCGGATCATGGCTTGTCCTTTTTTTAATATTTCCTGCAACAAACATGTGTATTGTCTAGTAGATAGGCTAATGTTGAAAACTAATAATAATAATAATAATAATCCTATTCATTTTAAATTGTGAGTCTGCACACACATGTGTGAATGGGGTGTGTGTGTGTGTGTGTGTGCATTCATCGATATGGTGTTTATATGTATGTGTACACAGAGATGATATGATTGAATGTTCAGATATTCACAATAATGGTGGAAAGAAGGGACCAGGGGTAATTTTTACTGCTTTAGAAAAATTGTGTGTTTTCATGTAGGGACTAAATATTTTCAATATGATATCTTTATTACTAGAAAAAGTAATTTTACAAAGTTTGTGTAAAAAGTACTTCTGAGATATTTACTGAGAATCCCATTTAATACTTGATTTTATGAGAACTTCTGACTTAAATATTTTGACTTTGTGTATAGGCTGATTCTTATATTTAGGATATTAGTATATTGTAATAGACTAATTCATCTTAACAAGCATTAACCATTCCAATAGTGGTCAATATTCCAACAAATTAGGCTTATGTCACAAATTAATCAAAGACAAGGATTATAGGCTGAATTCCGGCTCCCCAAACTCATAAATGTAGCTACTAACCCCCAGTACCTCGAATAAGGCTCTCTTTAGACAGTGTCTTTAAATAAATAAATTAAAATAATGTCTTGAGCCCATGTCCACAGGTCATTGATACAGTACTAACCTACTATATATGAGAGGACCTGGTTTCAAGCCCCAGCTTCCTTCAAATCAATTAATTTTAAGATAAAACAATGCTCTATGATTGGCAAATACAAATGACTGATATTTTTATAACATAGAAAATTTGAACACAGACCCATACAAGGTGGGGGGGAATGGAGAAGACCATCCACAGGCAAGGAGGGACGTCTCAGAAAAGCAGTCCTATTGACACATTGGTCTTAGACTCTGGGCTTGTAGGATTATTCAAGTACTGTTGTTTAATGACTCGGTGGTACTTTGTTATCAAAGCCCTAGCAAACTATACAGCAAACGGACCTACCTCACAGTCAGGTGGGATGGCACAGGCTTTTGCTCCCAGCACCTGAAAGGCAGAAGTAGGTAGATCTCTGTGAGTTCAAGGCCAGCTTAGTCTACATAGCCAGTCTTAGGCCAACCATGAATAGATACTGAAACGAGCCTCAAACCAAACAAAACCAAGCAAACAGCCCTTCCAACAAAAACAGAAACAAATTTTATCTACAGTCTCTATTGACATTCTTGTCTTGACTTAGAAATATTTTGAAATTACTTATATAGATATTTCATATGAAGAACCTTGAAAGCATTTTGTTAAGCTATTCGAATTAGCAATACGGTGTGCACTTAGATAAGTGTGTGAACGTATGAGGGTGTATGTGTGCATGTGTATATGTTCTGTGTGTGTGTGTGTGTGTGTGTGTGTGTGTGTAGCAAGTACAACTTCATAATGTTATGCCTGTAGATGATAATCAAGAGTAGGAACCTAAAATTAGCCCTGAAGAAATGCCCCAAGGCCACCTGTAGCGTGGGTTGGGTTGAGCAAGGCAAGGTCCACAGCAGCCAAGCAGCTCTGCAGCGCTAATTAGACAGAAATGTTTGGAATAGAAACCCAGCTTCATTGCACTCTTGGTTTCACAAACGGGAGAACGGCTGTTTCGTTCCATGTATTTCTATAAATGTTACGTGACTCACAAAACAAACAAACAAACAAAACAAAACAAAAAACAACTCACAGTGCAGAGAATTTGGAAACCGAGAAGAAAGGGAACTAACTGCCCTTAATTTGGAAGACCTTTGAAGACTCGGAGTGCATAACAAAGTTGGCACAATACCTTTTATTTAACAATATCAAAACGTTTTAGACAAAGATTTTTAGTTTTTTTTTTTTTTTTTGGATTCTAAAGGCATATTGGGGGCTAAAGGTATTGCTAGCTACTTCATAGTTATAAAGTATGAAATCCTTTGAGGATGGGAAAGTTACTTTTCGTTAACTGGGTCGGATCTTATGTATTTATAGGAAATGTTTCCATTTAAGACCATTGATACATTAATAGTTTCCAGGCACAGTTTATGGCAGAGCCCAAGTTTGTTCTCTTTTGAACATCTAGGAAAGGATGTTTTTAAAGTAAGCACTTAGATTTGCCTGGATTTCATTTATAAAGCAAGGGTCTTAGCTCTAAATGCCTCTGGAACCAGGCTATGCCCGGGAGTAGTGAATTCCCCAGAGATGACCTACTCGTCTTTCACTCAGTTTCTTTCTAAATCTCTGAACTTTGTCTGTGTTTGTCCTTTGGTAAAGCAGGAATGGTGCAGCTCCTGGTTACCCATCACATCCGGATTTGCTCCTCGGGGCCGATGAGTTTCCTATGCGGTCCCTTGGAGATGTTGCTCATCATAATTCTTTATGGTAAGGCTGCTGTACAGCTCCACGCTAACTTCCAAGCTGAGGCTAGACTTCCATCTTTAGAGGGAGAGATGAGACCTTCAGAATCTGGGCGGATTCCATTAGGTGGAGAAGGGAATTATGCTAAGACCAGGTTCTTTTGTCTTTCAATGTGTCGCTAAAGCCCCCTAGTGGCCAGGTGACCCCAGTCAGGTGCAGAGGGCCCCCTCCTCTGGAAGAGGATCCTTCCTACCTAAAGTCCTTTCCCTCTCTTCAGACCTTTCTGAATCACGGGGAAAAAAACTCTTTGGTCTCCAAGCTAATGTGATCCCATGGTTTCAGGAAATCTATCCACTTCTGGTGCTTCCAGGCGAAGGAAGGAAAGGTCAGAACTTTCCCCTAGCTGAGGACAAGCTGGGTCTTTGAAGCCTCTTACTGATTCTACAGAGAGGTGTTGGGAAGTGTCCTGCAGACTGGCCAGGCTGTTGAGTTCTGAGCTCCCTGGTTTGGGTGTCTTATCCTGTCTGTGAAGCTTCAGGAGAAGACACACCCACATCTCTAGATAGGAACCACGAGGAAGCTCAAAACATCCTTGGACAATTATACCCAATTATTAACTTTCTGTTAGAACAAATGACCTGTAGACAGACGTAGGCTCTACAGTGTAGACCCTTGAGATCTTCCACTTCTATCAAGAACCTGCTATGTTCCTAGGGCCCGTGTTGGTCATAGCCATTTAATAAATGGGTGTCAAAGATATCATGTCCTTTCTGTATACACAGCGATGAGAGTAGGTATCTGGCATACTCTAAGGGCATACTTTGAGTTTGGGGGATTAATGAAAGTAATCAAATCAAGGTGATGTCTCTGTATTTTGAAGATTATTTTGGAATTGAAAGTGTACTTTTTTAGTGTTTAAGATCCTATTTGCTGTGAGGGAGGTATGTGGGTGGTGAAAGTCTGGTGCCCTGGAGACCACAGGTCCTCTTAATCCCACCCCCCCACCCCAGCCCTGCTTTAACTCTCTACCTTCTCCAACCTGTCTTCTCCCTGTGTTTGGACCATAACTCCATGGAACCTGTTCTTGCTGAGATCATCATGGAGTGAATTCAGTCTTTAGTTCAGGGCATTTTAGTGCCCCCGCCCCAGTCACTTGGTGTGAACAGCCTCCTCCTGATGGCTCTCTTCTCCCTTGTTTATGGCAGCTTTTCAAAAATCTGTATCTATACTTCCTCTGTGATCCGTCTTTGAGCTCCTTGCTCAAGTTTTCTTCTCTGGTTATTTTGATTGTAGACATACATTAGAGCATCTGGAAGGATGTACTTTTTTTAAAGGCACATATATCCAAACTTTAAAAATTTATTGGGTTTGTATTTTGAAAAGGAAAAGTTCATAGGTAAATTTTTAAAAAATATCTATCTATCTATCTATCTATCTATCTATCTATCTATCTATCATCTATCTATGTTTGTGGTATAGTGTGTATGCCATGCTCTGCATGTATGTTGGGTCAGACCCACACAAGTCACTTTACCCTACCACCATGTGTGTTCTGGGAATGCAACTCAAGCCATCAAGTATAGCGGCAATTAGCATTATCCACTTAGATGAAGCTTTCTTTTAAAAAGATTTTATGTGAATGAATGTTTCTCCCGTTTATATGTATGCCCAGTATACCACATATGTGCCCAGTATCTGCAAAATTTTCCAACTTTCTTCTACTCCTCCTTCATCTCCGATGGTTTCTAACTGTGATAATTTCTAAGTAATAATTTCCATGAGTGTGCTTTGAATTTCACATTGAACTCAGAGGCTGCCAGTGAAACTGGCCCATCTTAAACAGAAGTCCTGTGTCTTTCTACAGATTTGCTTTTCTTCCATCATTTCTATTCTAGTAAGTAGCATAATCATTTGTACACACAGACAAGGAACCTCCTTCATCTGTGTTCCCAGAGGAACACCTTATCTCAATTACTATTGCTGATAAGTCATCCTGTATTATTATATATTCACTACAAAAACACATGTTAAATAATTAACACCAATAGTTACCAAACCCCTCCCGCACCATAGGCAGTCTATTGGTCTAAGTATTGGCTCTTTTCTCCTGGCCTTTCTACATTTTCTCTATCTGCTCTTACTCTGTCTTCAGGATGAGTTTTAAAGGGACATATCCAAGTACATCATGCCTTCACATAGAACCTTTGAAAGGCTCTCAGTGTGCTTGGAATAAATGTTCCAAGCTCTTGTGATACCTGGTCCCCGCGCCTCTGTAGTTATATTCTTAGTAACTTTCCCCTTCTGTTCCTTTCTATAGTGAGATCTCACTGGACCCCTTAAGTAAGGTTCATTTTTGGTTTCAGAGTCTTTTTACACATAATTTTCTTGGCCTTACATGTAATTATACTCTGCCTTTTAAAACCTTTTTAAAAAAAGATGAAAGTATTTATTTATTTTAGTGAGCACACTGTAGCTGTCTTCAGACAGACCAGAAGAAGGCATCGGATCCCATTACAGATGGTTGTGAGCCACCATGTGGTTGCTGGGAATTGAATTCAGGACCTCTGGAAGAGCAGTCGGTGCTCTTAACCGCTGAGCCATCTCTCTCTCACCTTAAACTTTTTTTCCTTCTTTCTTCTGTTTTTCCCTTTCCTTCTGTTGTTTCTCTTTTTGCTAGCGCTGGGGACTGAACTGAGAACTTTGCACATCCCAGGCAAGTGCTCAACAACTCGAAATGGTCAAAGACATCCAGTCCTTCATCTGAGATTTCTTTGGGTAGCACCTGCAAATCTTTCTATCTCACCCTGTATATTATTTGGGAAGGGTTGCCTGGTGTTCCCCACTAGGCTGAGGGCCCTGATGATATAGCCTGAAACTACAGTATTAATCGCCACTATTATTCATCATAAAATTATTTCTATACCTATTTTTCCAATAAATAATCCACTAGTCTCCATGTGGGACAAGAGCTCCATGACCACTGAATTTCCCCAGCATTTTCAACTTTGAGCAGAGTGCCTTAGCTTTGGTAAGTGCTTTATGTATAACGCATTGAATGTATGAGTAAGACAGGATCTCAGACACGGGGCACAGATAGGTCAGTTACAGAGTACTTGCCCTGTAAGAATGAGGACATCAATCCCAGCCCCAGCACAGTGGGGTGTGTTGCAATCCCAGGGCTGGAGAGAGAGGGAAATGGACCTCACCAGTTTGCTGACCACCAAGTCTAGCTTAATTGCTGAAAACCAGGTCTCAGCAAAAGACTATTTCAACAAAACAAATCACAAAACCAAGGAGATCTTTTTAGAGGAATGACAACCGAGTTCTGTGTGCACATCCATGCTGCATTCCCAGCTGTAGGACATGGAATACCTGAAATTACTTTTGAATCATCATAACCAGAAGATGAACAGTGCCCAGTGAATGTCTGAAGAGGAAAGAGAATATTCTGAATTTCTTTTTCATGGAAAATTTCACACAGAGACAGTTGCTGTGGTTTTTATATATGAAGCTCTTACACCCCTAAGGCTACTGTGTTAAAAGATTTCCCCCCCCCCCATCAAATAAGCCTCATGTGCTGAAGCTCCCCCTGCCTCCTCACCACCACCAAGGTTTATGTACTGAAGGCTTGGCTTAGTGCTCTTGACAGGTGACTTGATTCTGAGAGCACTAGCCTCATCAATGGCTGACTCCATCAATGGATTCATAACTTGGGTAACATTATTGGGATATAGTGAAAGGTAGGAAGTGGGGCTAGTGGATGAGAACAGGCAGTGTGGTCTGTGGTACCCAGACCTTAGATGAGAGCATCTCATCCTACCCAGCCTTTTTGCTCCACCACATTCTGTGCTGGTTCCACCGCACCAGCCACAGAGTCAGGGAGCTGAGTAGCCATGGACTGAGACCTTTTAGACCATGAGCCAAGATGAATTTTCTCTCTCTTGGGATGGTTTGAATATACTTAGCACAGGGAGTGGCACTATTAGGTGTGGCCTTGTTGGAGTAGATGTGGCCTTGATGGAGTAGATGTGGCTTTGTTGGAATGGGCGTGGCCTTGTTGGAGTAGGTGTGGCCTTGCTAGAGGAAGTGTGTCACTGTGGGGGTGGACAATGAGATCTTCCTCCAAACCATGTGGGAGTCAGTCAGTCTTCTCCTAGCAGCCTCGAGATGAACATGTAGAAATCTCAGCTCCTCCTGCACCATGACTGCCTGGATGCTGCCATGCTCCCACCTCAATGTAAATGAACTGAACCTCTGAACCTGTAAGCCAGCCCCAATTAAATGTCCTTATAAAAGTTGCCTTGGTTGTAGTGTCTGTTCATAGCAGTAAAACCTTAACTAAGATACCCTCCCCCCCTTTTTTGGTATTTTTGGTCACAGCAACAAAAAGTGAATAGTTCTTCATAGATGGTAAAGTTTCGACAGATGGGGAAATGGCATCCTGGACTGTGGGGGAATAGCTTATAGGTAGGAAGAGATAAGGTCAGTTTGAGGACTAGCTAATAATGCTTTAACCTCTAGGGTAGCTTCCAGGAAGGAGAAATCTAAAAAAGGGGCAGGTAGGGAGCCACACTGCAGAGACCTTTAGGATTCTAAAGGTCTGATGTTGAGTGGTGTTCTAAGGGAATCCATCAAGATGGGGTGTTCATCCTAACGTTGACATCCTAGAACCAGCTAGAAAGGGTGCACACATTTTACCAGTGATCAGAAAAGCCAGAACTGCAGTCATAGCAGTGAGAAAAGGAAGGAGGCTAGACCCAAGGCTTAGATGACCAGAGCAGCAATTGCTGCAAGTCTGGTGACTAATTCCATGCAATGGTTTCAGAAAGAGACCAGGCCCAGGTGACTTTCACATCTAGGTGCCACAAGAAAGGCAGGATTACCGTGCCTTAGCAAGCAGTTCCAGAGCGGCCAAGTTCTGAGGGAGATCACACTGCACTGTGTCCTTCCTGAGAGAGCTATAGGAGTTCATTTCCACTAGTGGGGGACTGTTAGGAGAGTTTCTAAGCCGGTTTTTTTTTAGATGGAAAAATTAAATACAAGTTTTCTTTTTCATTAAGTCTTTTCTTTTCCCAGATGGCTGTTATGGTTCAGTCCACTTCACAGGTATGCCCCAGGACTGCAAATGACTATTTCACATTTTGCTATGTAAACTAGTGACTCAGTATGCTGCTTCAGAACTAGATACGTGCGGTTTTGCTTCACTTGAGGAATTCAGTGAAGAACATACTTCATGTCAGCAGAAAGCCTCGTAAATCCATGTGAAGGACATGACCAGACTCCCCTGCTAACCATGCCGCTGCATGGACTTGCTTTCTCTTTCCCGACAGGGAACTTCTCAAGTCTTCCCCACGGTCCTAGAAAGACAAGAAACAACATTGGGGTCTTTTTTTTCCTTGAGTCTAATCTTCAAGGTTAAAAAACAGCTGAAGGAACACGTAAAATGGAACAGAGCGGTTTTTTTTTTTTTTTTACTCTGTATGTAAAAACTATGCATGTGTTCCCCTCCAGATGGGTCCTCCAGGGATGCTTGCCAGAAAAAATAAACAAGGCGACAAGACCCTAGACAACTTCTCTTACAAAATGGAGAGCTTCTGTACTGGCCCTGTGTCTACAAACTGTGAGTCCTGTGCTAGAAAGGTTCCCAGAAACACACAGCACAGACAGGAGAGGTAGGAAACAGGCATCATTCAGTTACAAAAGAGGATTTGAATCATCACTGTTTTAGCCTGGGCAGAGATGCAGCTTCAAAGGGCTCATAGGCATGGCACCTTCTGCTTGTATTTGGCAAGGAGACATTGGGATTAGTGGGATGAAGTGAAAACAGATAAAGGCTTCAAGTATGGAAGCATTTATGCAGAGAGCACTGGCTCAGCAGGGCATG
This sequence comes from Apodemus agrarius, assembly GCA_964023405.1. Classification (NCBI taxonomy): domain Eukaryota; kingdom Metazoa; phylum Chordata; class Mammalia; order Rodentia; family Muridae; genus Apodemus; species Apodemus agrarius. The sequence continues at coordinate 81,155,178 of OZ030013.1, forward strand.
CTGGGTAGGAGGCTAGGTGGAAGCTTTATTTGAATGTGTGAATTGTGTTGATGACCTTTCATGGCCTTTGTGACACAGTGTAATCTCTTTTTTTCTCCCCAGTGTCAGACTAGATGTCTCTTTGGATTTCTTGATATTCTATTGTCTTCCCTATTATATTTATCCACAGACGTGGGAGATTCCTGGACATACATGAGGCTTGATGTCAACTTAGTTTTTTTGGCTTTTTTTTTTTTTTTTTTTTTTTTTTTTTGAGACAGGGTTTCTCTGTGTAGTCCTAGCTGTCCTGGAACTCACCCTGTAGACCAGGCTGGCCTCGAACTCAGAAATCCGCCTGCCTCTGCCTCCCAAGTGCTGGGATTACAGGCGTGGGCCACCACACCCGGCTCAACTTAGTTTTTAATATTTAATTTTCAGGCCTTTTTTTCAGTAACAAATTTTCCCTAGGTACTTGATACATTTCTTATCAAAATTCACACACACACACACACACACACACACACACACACACACACCACTGACACTTGTTTACTTTGTGTGGTGGTGATGTTAGAGGGTTTTTTTGAGACTTGAGACTGTTCAGCACACTGCGATCTGTGCAGGAGCCGCATGCCCCAGGGTGGAGCCGAGGTTGTCTACCTCAGGTTCACAGTAGCCCATAGCAGGCAATACTTTGCTGGATGAGTAGACTAATAAACACTGCCCCTTTAATTTATAGATGACAGTGTCTTAGAAGGAAATGCAGAAAGTGTACATTCGAGGTCAGAATTAGAAGCTGAGGAATTAGCAAGGGCAAAACTTTATCCCACAGCAAACACATTCTCAGGGTCATAGTGCTATCTGGTCATCTCCTGCTCTAAATCAAAGCTGGCTGCTCCCCGGGACTCCTTCTGCTGGAGTGGGGAGTGGTGCAGGGGGTCTTTTCAGGCTCTTGTCCACTCCACCCTGTCGCACTGTCTTCTCCTAACCTGTCTGACTGCTCTTCCCCCGTTCCACATCCACTGGTGGCTTTGGCATGGACCTTCTGCACTGTCTCTTCCTCTTGTTCCCTGTCATGATGGAGAGGAAGTTCTGCCTGCCTAAGTTCCAGCTTGACTTCTAGACTCTGGGTCCCGTACCCCTTGTTTCCTTTCAGCCCAAGGATTCTTTTCTACCAACATTGCTTAGAGCTTGGGGGAAAAGAGTCTGTTTCTAGCACTCTGTCTTAATTCTAGACAACACACTTATGTCTAATCTCTCTGCCCCTTTCACAAATTTACTTGCACAAAGCGCGGCTGTGAGTGGATTATCTGGATTGGAAACAGGAGCATTTGTCTAAGTTCCTTTCTCTTCCACCCTGGGCTCATAGCGCCTGGAAGATAAGGCACAAGCTCCCCTGCACAACATTGATGGCTTCTGTTTAGCTTTGGGAGAAGATAAAAAGCCAGTATTTGACGAGGTCAGCAGTGATGCAGATTCATGACTCTCTAATATTAATTAATCAGCCAATGAATCAATTAGCTGTTGTGGCGTGTTTTTCTCTGTGTGTCCTCAAATGCCATGGTGTGAGTATGAAGGACAGACAACTTTTGGGAGTTGGTTCTTTCCTCTTACCATGGGTTCTAGAAATGGGACTCAAGTCTTGCAGAGAGCTTCCACGCACTGAGGCATCTCGCTGCCCCTCGAGTATTATTTTTTCTTAAAGGCATTTTTAAAGCATATAATTAGCCTAACTAGAAGGGACTTTGAAGCTTACAGAAGTTTGTCTTTATGGGCTAAAGTTGTTTCTGAAAATTGAAGTCTCTAAAAGTCACGCTTCCTTCCACTTTTCAGCCGTCCATGGATGCATGCTTGGACAGTCTCTTGTATATGTATGCTGTGATGATTCTTAGGAGAGTTTTTTGGGGAGCTTAGAAATCACAACTTCTAATTCTGAGAAGTTGAGTTGTCTGTACAAAGCATCTGTTCAGTGTTTGCCTACTTCCTAAGGATCGTGACAAAACAGATATATCACCTCTGGGACATAACTAGTAGAAATAACAGCATTTTTTATTAGGAAATTAATATGCCTTGGAAATAATGACCTCTTTTCCTGAATAAACTCTGGTGATTTATGAGCCCCTTGCAACTGTTTTTAATCTCTGATGTTAGCTTTTATGTATGTAATTTAAGAAAGAATAATTAGAGACATGTTGGTGACATTCTCTGCTCGATGTGTGTAATATGATATAAGATGCCAAAAGAAACCCATGGCATTAAGAAGAAAGTCAGCAACTATTTAGTATTTCCAGATAACATTTCGCTTTTGTGACCTGTCCCACATTTCAGCTGATTAATCTATAACTATGGTTTGAATGTGAAATGTCCCCCCCGCAAAGGTTTGAGTGACTGAGATCTGGGTTCTCAGACAATGGCACTCTTTGGAGAGACAGTGGAAACTTGAAGAATCAAGGCCTACCTGGAGGAAGTGGACCATTGTGGTGGTGAGCTTGATATAGCATTGTACACTTGATCCAGGTTCTGGCCAGATGTCTCAGCTTCATGTTTTACCAAGACCGTGAAGAGTCCTAGCTAACAGCTCCTGATAAACTCTGCCACACCTACCCACCTTGATGGATTGCGTCTTGTCCAACCATGAGCTAAAATGAGTCCCGCTCCCCTAAAGTTGCTTCTGGTCAGGTATATGGTGGTAGTAACAAGAAAAGCAGCTTGCCCAGTGCTGTTGAGGAAGATCTGGTATGAACCTTGCAAAGCCCTGGGAGCATCTGTCATAAGCTATTTGAATATGGCTCCCTCTGTTCCCCTCTACAGCTGAGACGTTGTGATTGTTGAGTGAACAGACGTCTGTGTTCATTTTTCTCTGGCTAAGAAGTTGAATCTAACATGCTCTATGATTCAGGTAGAACTTCATGCTACCCTCTGTACTCAGTTAAGAAAGCCTTATTATTGCCAGGAGGTGGTGCATACTCTTTAATCCCAGCACTCAGGAAGCAGAGGCAGGGGGAGATCTCTGCGTTCAAGGTCAGCCTGGTCTACAGAGTGAGTTCCAGGACAGCCAGAAACCCTGTCTGAGTTGGGGTGGGGGTGGAGGTGGGGAAGGGAAGGGAGGAGGGAGAGAGAGAGAGAGAGAGAGAGAGAGAGAGAGAGAGAGAGAGAGAGAGAGAGAGAATTCCTTATTCTTTCTGGAGATTTAGAGGGCTAAAGGAATCAGTTAAAAACGATCCACCAATCCACCAGGGAATTCTTGTGCTTTGGCATGAGAGTGAGTGATAACTTATGGCCTGTGTGGCTTCCGGTGATGAAATTTAAGCATCTGGTGTTAACTGGGAGGGCACCTGCCTCACCTAGTGTGAGGTGATGACTTGGGAACTTCTAGAGAACAGGGATGAGGTGTAATCCCTTTGTGCTTGCAAATTGAGGCTGACAGGCTAGACAGGTTGTTCACCACACTCTTTGGTAAGGGAATGCCAGGTCTCTGTGGTTCACATTCCTTGTTTTACATAACAGACACATTCTCCTAAAGTTTATGTAAGTGGTGTCATATTGTTAGGGAACCAGAGAATCCCATCCCTTAAAAGACCATTATTTTGAATCCACTTGACACGGAATGGAAATACTGTGATGCAGAGAATTCTGAGTTAATGTACTGTATAGATCTGGGTTTTCAAATGAGAGCCTTGCTAGACAGAGCCTTCCTGTGAATGCATCACAAAATATTCAGCAATGCTGCTAAATCCCAGGGGGAGGCAGTGACCCTGAAAGATCACTGTGGGTACAGAGAAGGTCCTTGAGTTGCAAGATTATTGTGTGCCCTTTGATGAGAGTGTCCTTTGGTTGATGTGACAAAAATAAAATAAAATACATCACTTTTGTGTATTTTAATTTAACCAGGCAATGGGCAGTTTCAAGGCATGAAATGAAGCAATTTCATTTGTAAAGTAGCCGAGGCGAGCCACCCATTCATTTAGTGTTCCCATGGTTTCCAGTGCAAAGATTTATGGCCCTCTTTTCTTCATCCTTGTGCTGATGACCAGGGTGTGTTTAGTCAGTTTTTATTTTGAAGCAAAAGTCTTAGGGAACTCCAGGTGTTTATGTCCCCATTACAGCAGACTTCTGAAAGGGGTGACTAGGTTCTTTAACCCTGCAGCTTCTGAGGCTATTCTGTCTTCATGTTCTGGTGTGCAGTGAGTTTGAATGTTCTAGCTGTGTTGCTTTTTATTTGTCTGTGCGTGTATGGCTATGTGTGCTATATGTGTGTATGTGCATGTTCCTGTGTATAAGTTCAGTTGGTCCTTGTCTTCTAACTTGCCAGAGGCAGAATCTTTTGTTCTTTGTCACCGTGTAAGCCAGACTATCTGGCCTGAGAACTTCTGGGGATGTGAATGCCCCTGCCTCCTGTCTCCTATCCTGACTTAGGAGTACGGGGGTGACAGACGCTTATGTGACTGCATCTAGCTTTACATGTGCTATGGGGATCTGAACGCAGGTCCTCAGTCTCGTGGAACAACCTCTGCAGCCTCCAACAGTGCTTTTACTGAGCATTTACTAATCTCTCTCATTCTCCTGATCTGTACGTGAAAATCAAGAGCTTTGCTTTTGTTTCTGTTTGTATTTTCTTGCCCAAGAGCTGGATTTTCCTCATGTGCATTAAACCAAACTGTTTAGTTTCTGGTTGAACAGTAATAACAAGGCAGGATGCAACTCCATCAAACTCTGAAGCTGAGAAAGTCCTCTGTGTTCTTTGTTGTGACAGTCACAGGGCCCTGCAGGATGATACCTGGACCTCTGCTACCCCAACATTCTGAGAAGGTACACAGACACCGGTGCAAAGAGTTCCCACGTTAGCTCTAATTTTCAGACTCCTGATGGTTAGACAAACATTTGAGTCCTAGGAGCTGAAATCAATAGGAAAGCTTTAACGAAAACAGGACATAATTTCAAGAACACAAGGGCAAGATTTTAGCGGAAGAAATACCACTAATAGGAAAATCATTTTATTTTCCTGACCCCAGACTCTTAGCTGGAGAATTTAGTTAACATTTCAATTGTTTTAGTTGTAGCTATGGGACCAGTCTCTTTAATTTATGGTTAGAATAACCCACAATCATTTGGCTTGTAGCTGTTTTAAGACAACAACTCTTAAATGTATTACTGTTGCAAAAGAATCAACTCTACCTAGGCAAACAGCAAGTCTGAAACAAACCAATCCTTAGGTTATAATATTCTTGCCCTCCTTCCATCAATATAAATGTGTATTTCCCTTAATAATAATAATAATAATAATAATGATGATGATGATAATGATAATAATGATGATGATACTTGCTTTTTTACAGGTTCATTATAAAGGGTATGAGGGGGAGGGGAAAGGAGAGGGAGGGGACAGGAGGAAGGGAAAGGAGAGAAAGAATGCGAAATATTAAAAAAAAAACCCTTTTGGTGTATGGAAGGCTACAAAAAATCTTTGAGTGCAATTAAAACTTTCAGGTGTTCTTTTCCATCAGCCCCTTTGACATTAGTGACTTTCCCAACCATGGGCCACTCCCACTCTGTCCGTGAGAGTAATTAGAAACACACGTAGGGAGTGAGCTTCTGTCTCTTGGGAGAGCCCACCTGTCACTGCCAAGAGGACACAGGAAGCATGTCTCCTTTGACTCCTCATGTTGGCATCTCTGTTCCTGTGTGAAGAACATCTAATCTAAGCTCGCCTTCACAGAAACAGTAGTAGTAGCTAATTGCTTCTTCTACATGACATACGATCTATAGTCAAAATGCAAAGGAATCTACAATAGGTTTCTGAGAAAAATCTGTGACTTCAGCAGGATTGAAGATCAATATATGCAAATTCGTTGTACTGTGTTTAGTAGCAACAACTAATTGAACTGAAAAATCCCATACTGTGAAATTTGAGTTGACCTGTTCCACACATAGAGCAAAATCCCAACCAGTAACTTGGTAGGGTTTTTTATTTTGTAAAAAGTTAGAAGTTTTGAGAAACTTACATGCCGATTACCACTTTATACAAAAAGTGAGAACAGTGGAGCGTCAAGTAGACAATACAACGAAATCAAGAGTTCATTATTCTCAGAAAGGAAAAGAGAACTCCTACTGACTGACTCGAGGGCGGTCTGAGCCAGCCACTGTGGCGGCAGGGCTGCTGCTGCTGCTGCTGCTGGTGATACATGCTTTAATCCTAGCGCTCTCTGAGTTCGAGGCCAGCCTGATCTACAGAGTGAGTTCTAGGACAGCCAGGGCTATACAGAGAAACTTTGTCTTGAAAAACCAAAACAGTAAAAATAAAACCAGTTAGTTTAAAACTACTAACCAATGGAGTGTAGGGTTGCAGAAAGGCATACCTGTAAATAAACAGAGAAAAGTCATATTCCAGCAGCAGATTGGCTGGTAGAGTCTTTAAAAGTCTTGTGGAGAAAAACCATAGATTTATATAGAGCTTTGAGAAGTTACATAAGATCCTATTTGTTCGGTTTCCTTCAGTAACAACATCTTGGAAAACTCTAGTATAATGCTATTGATTTGATGACATTTATCAAATGAGTTACACTCAGGCTTCCTAGTGTGACCTGTATCTATTTTTGTGTATGTTTTTGTGTACATTACATATTTGATTCTATGCTGTTATTACATATGTCAGCTCATGCAATTACCTCCATCTGCATTCAAAATACTTAAAAATAGAGGTCTCTTATGAGTGTGTACATACAAATTCACACAGATATACACTTGCATGCATTTTGCACACATGTGTACACACATGAATATTCATATGCATTCATATGTACACACACATTGAAACTCATGCATTCACATACACATGCACATATGCGCATGCACACGCATGCATGCACACACAAGCATGTGAACATACACATTCCTATACACATGTGTGTATACACACATACACACAAACACACACACCACTCATGGTTGAAATATCTGTAGTAAGTCTACATCAGGTGCCAAGTATCATTGATAATATTGCTTGTGGATATAAATTATCAGTTGTGGAGATTAAGAAAGGAATGCTTGGGCTAGCATTGTGGCACCATTTTGACACACAGGAAGAAGAAACATGAAGGAGTAGTCAGGAATAAACACTCTCAGCGATATCACATGATCCGAATCTTCGTTATGCCATGTTTTATCTGCGACACCTCAGGGAAGCTACTCAACTTCTCTGCGCCTCGCTTTATATCCCAATGACGCTAGCATTGTACTGCTCTCTATTGCATGATGTTGCTGTGAGAATTCAATTGGTTTTATATAAACTATGTGGAAGGGCATCTGGCTTAGTATTAAATGTCTGTCCCTCATAACTGGGTTTTCTGATTATGTGATAAGTTTACCTCTGTTGGCCAAGACTATGTAATGCCTATAGCTTATAGGCATTAGCTTCAAATGTGGACTATCACTGGGGGTTGAGTCAGTGCCCAGAGAAATCTCTGCTACTGGATGATATCCAGCTGTGGAGGCAGGCAGCCCAGAGTACTGAGGAGTGGGCAGCATGCTTGGGAAGGATTCCAAGGTTCAAATGGTCATAGCAGACAGAGCAGGGACATAGATGACTTTGACACTGGTGAGAAAAGTGGGGATCAGGAGCCTGGAAAGCATCTAAATCTCCTTCTGTTTCACCTGTGGGCGTGAAAGTGCGTACATACGAGGGCAAGAGTAGCGAGCACAGGTGTTAGATTATGTGCCCTGAGAGCAAAGGGACTAGACATTAGTGCATGCTAGCTTGATGGCAGAATCAGTTGGTTCCTAACAGCTGGCAGCTACGTGTCGTGTGATGGGTGCTGGGGCAGGGAAACAGGGAGATGCCCTGATGACAGTTACTGCCCAGCATAGAGCATAGGAGGAGGGAGCCAGTGACTGTCTGCCCTATGACATAGTGCTGCCTAGGCTTCCTTTGTGTATCATTATGTTTCAAAAGAAGCCAACAAAGTTCTTTTCCTTCTCTTTGGTTTGAGACAGTATCTTCTACATAGCTCTGACTGGCCAGGAACTCATGATGTAAACCAGTCTGCTTGGTGTTGTCTCAGTCTCCTGAGTGTTGAGTTATAGGCATGACCCAATATGACTGCTCTGTTCTCTACCTTGACCCTCCACTGTCCCTTGTGTGTGTGTGTGTGTGTGTGTGTGTGTGTGTGTGTGTGTATTTTGAGATAGAGTCCTGTAACTCACTCTGTAGACCAGGCTGGCCTTGAACTTAGGAAAAATCAGCCTGCCTCTTGCTCCCAAATTCTGAGCCACCCTACCCAGGGCTGTCTGTGGTTGTGAGTGCCAGAATTCTTTCTTTTTTTTTTTTTTACTGATATTTTTTTTATTTTTTAAATTTTTTTTTATTCTTGGATATATTCTATCTTTACATTTCATTTCCCTTTTTTGGTTCCCCACCCCCCCAAAGGTCCCACATGCCCTTTTCCCTCCCCCTGCTCCCTCATCCACCCCTTCCCATTTCCCTGTTCTGGTATTCCCCTACACTGGTGTTTTGGTCCATTCTAGCACCAGTGTCCACTCCTTTCTTCTTGTCAGACATCATTTGGTATGTGAATTGTGTCTTTGGTGTCCCAAGATTCTAGGCTAATATCCACTTATCAGTGAGTGCATACCATGGGTATTCTTTTGAGACTGGGTTACCTCACTTAGTATGATGTTTTCCAGCTCTATCCATTTCTCTAAGAATTTCATGAATTCATTGTTTCTATAATGGCTGAATAGTATTCCGTTGTGTGTATATACCACATTTTTTGTATCCATTCCTCCATTGAGGGAGATCTGGGTTCTTTCCAGCTTCTGGCTATTATAAATAAGGCTGCTATGAACATAGTGGAGCATGTATCCTTATTGCATGCTGGGGAATCTTCTGGGTATATGCCCAGGAGTGGTATGGCTGGGTCCTCCGGAAGTATCATGTCCAGTTTTCTAAGGAACTGCCAGACTGATTTCCAGAGTGGTTGTACCAGCTTGAGTGCCAGAATTCTTGAGTCTATGCATGTGCACAGGTATAAGTGAGGTATGGGAACAGAGGAAGACTAGGCAGAGGTTGTGGCAGTTCATGTGCGAAACAGTAACTGTTCCAGGGGCTGCTGCTTTGCTTCTGTGTTAGCTCCTCTTCGGAACTGGGAGAAAGGTGGTCTACCTGGCAAGAGAAAAAGAAGAAATCTTATGTTGGCTTCTTACATGCCAACTTCAGACCCCAAGAACCCCAGTCAGTCTTTGTATTTTGTGTTCTACCTTCAAGTGGTTCAGGCTCAAATGTAGCATATTATGCCATCAGGGTTTCTGAAGAGAGGTGAGGCAGCCATGGGGCACGATCGGGGCACCCACGGATGGAGATGGGTTCTGTCTGCACTGTGGCCAGTGCAGGACCTTTCTCCTCTGGATTCTATTTCAGCACACACTGGTAAAAGGCACTGGATCTGTTCACAGGAACCTTTTCCCAACCATGGGGCTGTCTGGATTGTTTTCATGTGACCAGAGGGCCTCAGCAGACAGAGGCAAAACAGGACCCAAGGCCAGGCGGTGGGCAGCACACGGGAGGATGAGGGTCCGATCAGCAGACTGTGGCCCACGGAGGACTGAGCTGCAGACAGAGGAGAGAAATGGGACTTGCCAGTCATCAAGTAGTTAGGCAGAGGTGGCTTGAAGGCAGCAAAGAGTCCATGGGCTTGAGATCTTCCACACAAACATGTGGATGGTAAAATTTCAGATACTCCATTACTGCAGCCTGGAAAACCAGAAAGTCGCGAAAGAGGCTTACAAAGCGTTACACGAGAAGGACTCCAAACCATGGATGAAAATAAGGGATTTAGAGACAGCTAAGGGAGAGAGGCGTGAGGCGGAAGCCTGGTGCTCTGTAGTCCTCAGATAGATCTGTGCCAGCAATGTAAGCCCAATGTAATTCCAACAGGACTCTCAGTCTCATCTCTTAAAATGGACACGTTGGCTATAAAAACTGATACTTAAAGGTACAGGCCATTAAATAGCCAAACCAGATTGGAAGAGAAAAATATTTTTTATACTGAAAATATTGGTGACTGAGCGGCTGTTTCATTGAATGGTTTAAGTTCAGGGAGAAAGAAAGTTCTGCCCAGGAGGTGTTTGCTTGCTTGCTTGTTTGCTTAACTAATTAATTAATTAACTCCTCTACCTGGAATTGCAGGCTTCCTGAGTGCACCTAGATACTCTGCTGACTAAGCCACATCTCCAGCCCTTGTTTGTCTTTGCGTTTGTCACTGTCACTGATTCTGGAAGCTACTGCTGGTATAACTATATTGTTGGTTAGCCTCTTTCTAACATAAAAATCCAGACTGGGGAGAAGTGTCCAAACATTGGGTCATTTCCCTGCATGCTTCTGTTAGTGTCTGCGTACCCAGACAGAAATGTAGTCGGAGCATACACAAGTCTCTGAGTTTACTAACAAGATCTTGTGGTAAATTCTGAAAGGTGGTTTATGTTTATAAGTGCCGCCTAACATTTCTTCCTCTCTGGGCTTCTCTTTCATACATGTTAACCAGAGGGTTTAGAAAACTGGGGATGCTTTGGAAAATGTTAGAAAATATTGGAATTAAGCCAGCTTGTGTTCAGCTTCGAAATGTAAATATGTCCTCTCAGGTCACGGTGAGGGAGAGGGCAGCTAGCATGTTTGTATTTACCACAGGTTCGCATGAATTCATGTCAGCTGGTCTGCAAAGTTTGTCTGGATAGCCACGCTGAAGGGCGTGCCTTTCCTTCCTACAGCCTGTGAGTGGATGTGAGGGTTGATGACGGCTCCCGCAATAACCGGAGAAAGAGAGCGCGCGGCTCTCATCCTGAGCTCCGTGGTAGCACACTGGAAGGCCTCATCTCCGGGCAGCTTCCTCTGGGCTCGAATGGCAGGCAGATGCCTGGAGCCCTTGGGCTCAGGTATCTCATAATTGTGAACTGAACCAGGGACAGATGTGATTTGTAGCCCCCATTTTGACCTCTCTCTGGTGGGAAGGGCTGGGACGTGTTTCCCACGTTGCCCCTTTCACTCAGAGCGCTTCTATCTTGGTGCTCTGCTCCCAACTGCACGTCAGTTTCAGGAACACCCTCTGTATTTGTACAAACAGTCCTCTAGGGATTGAGTTCCAGGTGGAGGGATGGGAAGGAAAGTGGACCAGAGATGGGGGGCTGGGATCACGCAAGGCCTCTGGGAGGCTGACCTGCTGACAATCTGGGGGCACAGAAATGACGTACCTTGACGAGAGACGTATAGTCCTAGAAGACCACACGCGTTTCCCCAGGGCAAACCTTTACACGGGCGAGGGCAAGCTAAACCGAATAAAGAGAGCAAATTTGAAGGGGTCAAGGGTCACGAGAGCAGGATTTCACCACTCTGTCTGTCCAGGGAGCCAGGCTTCAGTGACAGTCAGAGCGTTTAAAACCAACTGTGTTTTATGAAGTCAAAATCTTTCATATGCCAGAGGGTGTGGCTCCATGTTGGGTAACCAGCAGCCATCTGTCTGTAAAGGCCATTTCCAGCTCGTGGGCTTTTGGGTACTCATGATGAAGCAGTGACCCATGTTGACAGGCTTGGGGAGACACTTTCCAAAGAGCTATCTTCCCAGCCCTGCAGAGCTCTTGTGACTCCTTGACGCAGATGCGTTTTAACCAATCGGTGACTACTGTAGACATTACCCCATGAGCCTTCCTTATCTAGGCCAGAGCTTCCTGATCCCAGGTGTTGGATCTTCCTGTTTAAACTTGAATTTTAAACTTAGTTTATTTTCTTAAAGAATTCTTTGTAAAATGGCAAGAAATAACATGTCAAAGTTCATATAAAACTTCAACTTGGGGGATGTTGTATTAAATAGGTGATCTTACACCCAACTCCATGTTTTCTTTTGATCTCTTCACTCTAGCTACCAGAATTTTAAAATTATGTATATGGTTCATATTAGATTTTTGGAGGTAACAATTACTTCTCTGACTTCATTTTTCCTTCTTTGTGCTAGGCACTTAGCTTAGGGGCTTCTGCATTCCAGGTAATCCTTCTGTTACTTGCCTACATCTCCAGCCTAAACACTTGATACACTAGATAAACAAAAAAGAAACCATGAAGAGAGAGAGGTGGCTCGGTGGAGAAACTACGTGCTGTGCAAGTTACAATCTGTAGGCTCCACAGACGGAGTGTGTTTGTAAGCATAGTGTGAAGTGGGCAGAGGTGGGCAGGGCCCTGGGGTCTTCTTGGCTGGCACTCTAGCTGAAAGGGAACACCCCAGGTTCAGGAAGATGTGGTTTCTCAAAGAGTAAGGTGAAGAGTGGGTCATGCAGACACTTGCTATTGATCCTGACTTCCATACATGCCTACACAGGTATGTGTGCCTTCATATGCGTGTACACACAAAGAAATATTATCAGCCCAAGGATTAATTTAAAGATATTCGCTAGTTCAGTATATTTTGATTATTTGATTATTTAAATAATGGAATATTAGGAATATTAATAGAATAAAACTCTAATTAATACTTTGCTACTATGAAGGAATTTATAATCTCATCAAGGAGGTAGGCATGCTAACCAGATTCATTAATACCTAGTTTTATACAGTTTATTGTTTCACAACCTCCATATATACACACATATATGTATAATGTGCCCTAATTATATTCCCTCCCACATATCCTGTCTTATTTTTCTTGTCCCACAAACCCCTTCCTCTCAAGAGCCTTTCCAACTTTCCATGTCTCGTTCTAGTTGTTTGTAAATCTTAGCCTAGAAATGAAGGGCTAACCTCCCATCTACATGATGAGTGATCATTGGCCCATATCCATAACACAAAAGTTAGGGCTGTGATGAGCCGCAGGCCCATGAAATTTGGAGCAAGATGTTTGTAGATTTGAAAAGGGAAAGGCACATCTTGATATCTGGTTAAGAGGCAGTGTCTTGAACAAAATTACACAGAATCAGGATAATCTTAGGGCCTTACCCAAGTCACAAAACTGCATCAACCCAAACCCATTGTCCCACCTTCAAACAGAAGTGAGCAGGGGGACCGGCTACGCCCAGCCTTTGCCATGACTCTGGCTTACTTCTTGCTTTGGAGAGGCTGACTCCTACCTCCAGGATCCAGCTGCCAGAGTCTTGCTAATCAGGCATTTTTGGTTACATTTCTGTAATATGTTTTAAACTCTTGTTGATCAAGGTTTCTAATGGTTATATTGAGCAACGCCTCTTTCCACATGCATTTTCTGGTGTCTGTTCTTAACAGGCACCTTCCCTACCTTTCTAAATCCATGACGCCAGGGACTGACCTAACTGAGGCATCAAGGGAAGGAAGAAAGGGCAGACACACAAGCACAGAGAAGCTGGGATCTGGTGGTTTGGGCTCTCAGATGGGAAAGCCACAGGACCCTGGAAACTCAGTGTGTTTATTACATATGGTCAAATAGGGCAATCAGGGTTATTGGAAGCATCTGAATGAGGAAGTAGGGTTATTACAAACAGGTGAACAAGGAGGCAGGCTTCGCTTGGTAGAAGCAGTCTCTGTAGGGGAGTGGTCTTCAGGCTGTAAACATGGTGGTAGTCGGGGAAGCGAGGCACAGAGGACGGCTCCCATTTTCTGCACACACTCTGTCAATATTCACACTCAGACCTGAGGATGGATTTGCTCCTGTCGACCACACCCATGACTTCCCCGGCTCCCTGTGCTGCTTGATCAGTAGGAGGAATTCCTTCACTGTCTCACAACACATACTTGGATATTAAATATCATCTTAAGCTATCTGGGAAAGCCCTGTTCTGTTTTCTTGCTTCAAATACCATTAACTTTGGAATTCTTTTCTTCTTCTGTTGCTGTGACAGAACCCTGCCAAATCACAAAAGCACCACAAGGAAAGAAGAATGGGTTTATTTTGGTCCCCAGTTACAGCTGGGAAAGTCAAGGCAGCAGGAACTTGAATCGGCCGACTGCAGGAAGAAGATAGCAGTGGACGCCTGTGCTCAGCACACTATCTTTGTTATACAGTCTAGTCCATATCTTTTTTTATACAGGCGCCAGTGCCACCCACAATGGATGGGCCATCTTCTACCTGCGTGAACCTAATCAAGATAATGCCTGCTAGGCTTTCCCAGAGGCCGGTCTTCCAAGCGGTCTCATCAGATTGACAGCTGAGATGAACTGGTTCAATCACAAATTCTAAAGTGTTGAGGGTTAAAAGAAAACACATATTGAATGCCAGATTTAACATCCAGGTAGATTTTTCTCTTTTCTCTTCTGTCTTACAACTTTTCGAGACCTGGTGCTTACACAACTAAGTAACACATTCCCATGGTGTTTGACTGTGTTGCATTACTATTAGAAGCGACCAGAGTGTGGTCAAGTAGGGTTGCCAGTGGTTAGGGTCTGGGCTGGGTGTCTACAGGTTCTTGGCCTCTTATCCAAAGAGCTGAAAATAAGATAGAGTTGTGAAAGAAGCAGGATAGATGTGTTTAGAGTGAAGTGATCATGCATAGTAAAGAGGGATACACCGTGGAGACGACAGAGGGCCGTGGGAATGACAGTGTGCACAGGCGCTGACTATTGTTCCTGCCTTCCTTTGATGGGCAATCAAGAGGAGAACTTTACTTACTAACCAGAGTAGTTCAGGCTAGCCTTTATTTTGACCAATAGATTAGGTTATGTAATCACTTTGTTTACTGTTCAAGTCCTTTTCCATAGTGGATCTGATTTTAATCATATACATGCTCAATTATACATAAGCATTTGATGATTTAGTTCTCCCTGGAACATTACCAGAGGACTACATTTTGCATTACTGTACATGCACCCAATACCAGTTCAGGCCAGATCAGCCTTTTGATTCTTTAGATCCAGATACATTGTGAATAAAGGTGCACAGAAAATGCCTAAATATAACTGTTACCAGGGGTGAGGAAACTTGTGTCACTGTTCAAAGATGGGAGGAAGTGTTGTCTGTTGTAGGTGGGGGAGGATCTGTGGAGGGTCTGAGGTCTCTAGGCGCAGTGTTTGAAGACAGGTGTGTATATCCAGTATGTGCAGGTGAAGGAACCACACTGCCGAGTACATTGGTAAAAGATAGTTGTGCATTTATAGCCCCAGACCAAATGGGGTCCCAAGCTAAGCTCGCCTACCTCATTGACACCGAGTATTTTTTTCTTTTGTTTCTTTTTGTCCAAATTGGCCTCAGACTTGCAATCTTTTTGCCTTGGCCTCCCATACTATGCCTGGCCTTGCTGTGACTCTTTTATGGAATTTTGATACATGCATATTAATGTTGTCTTATTGTTTCTTGTATAAGTCACTGGCTTCCATGATTCTTGAAATGGCTGTTCTCTCTTATCTATGGCTTTGGCACTATACTTCTCAAAGCATTGCTTTTGATGCAGAAATGTGATTGCTGACTTATCTTTTTCTACTCACATTGGCTTCTAATTATGTAACTCTCTTCACACTATTCACGTTTTCCTGGCACCAATCAGGCGCACATGCAGTGCAACATTTCCTCATGCCTGGCTACTGTTGACTGAGGGTATCTGGGCCAGCGAGAAATGCCCAACAGGTCCACCAAGTCTGCAGGTGCTCAGTCATTAGCTTGAAATTAGTTTATTCATCGAGTTCAGACTTTACTATTCATTACAGTATATTTCTTTACTCCTTACTCTTCATGATGTAATTGTCAATCCAGTCTATACTGCGGCGTTCTATGCAGCCAGCACCTTTTACTTTAACTAACCAGCATGTAGCATAACATACATTTAGAATTACAGTGGGAACCACTATATATACAGGGTCTTTAATCCCAGCACTTAGAAGGCAGAGGCAGGCAGATCTCTGAGTCTGAGGCCAGCCTGTCTACCCATCAAATTCCAGGACAGTCAGGACTACACAGAGAAATCTTCTCTCCCCCATAAATTGTTACATGTGTGTGTAACAAGAGCAGAGCACTGGGTATTGATTATTGTCATTTGAATAGACTCTACTTCTGAGCTCTCTGCTATTGTGTGAGATTTCAGTCCCATCTCCATGGAGAATGAACCTAACCAGCTAGGGCTGGCTGCATCACAACAGTTGGAAACAGAATTTACTACTAGGGATTTGAATCCTAATAGAACAAAAGAGTAAGAGGTAACATAGAATTCGTTTTACTGGTATCAGTAATGCCTGGAGTCCAGTGTTGGTTAATGGAAGTATTGGATCTAAAGCCCATGATGGCAGTTAGATTACCCTTGTATTTCTGTGACCTGATCTTGGAGATTAACAGCTGAATCTCTGTTGCTGTTTTGTTTTGTTTTGTTTTTGAGACAGTGTTTCTCTGTCTAACAGTCCTGGCTGTCCTGGAACTCTCTCTGTAGACCAGGCTGACCTGGAACTCACAAAGATCCACCTGCCTCTGCTTCCTGAGTGCTGGGACTAAAGGTGTGCGCCATCACACCCTGCTATGTTGTCTTTTTATGAATCAGATCCTTCACTTTTCTTATGGGTTCCAGGAAATCTTTCCAATGACCTTTATCTTTTTCCTTTGTGACTCAGAATTTGCTTTGTTTGCAGATAAGATTTGCTCACAAGTGCCCAGACCACTTTTATCACATAGTTTACCAATCTTCTCCTCTGACAATGAGAAAATCGAATGTCAAGTGTTCTGTGGGGAAGCACTTTGAGGAGATACAGATGCTGTAGTTGGAGTCCATGGTTCTGGAGGTTCTGATTGCCTCTTGCCAGAATTTGTTGTATTTCTTTGAATTGTATTGCAGTTTGTTCCGGTCCTGAGTTCAGTTGAGTCATAGTTTCAAGGACGTCACTACTAAAACTGTTCACACTGTGAAGAAATACAACATACAGGTCAAATTAGTGATGACTATTCTTTAATTATAAGATAAAATGCTGGATTGTTTTCACTCTCTGAATCCTAAACCTGGTTTACCATGTAAATGCAATATGCACTTTGATAATATCTTTTTGAAGATGTTTTTAAAAGTCAACTTTATCACCTATAAGAAGATGTAGCATGCCTTCACATCCATTATCACATGACTTTCAACATTTTTGCCAACATTATTTTATCTATAATCACCCCCTCCATCGAAAATGTATTTTGAAAGTCCAAACACCTTGTCGATTTACTCATTTACTCAAGAACATTCTTTGTTGATTGAAAATAAGGTGTGCCCACGTCTCTATGTCAGGGCTGCACCTAGTTCTCACTATTATATGAAAATTGTCTTCAAAGTGATTCTGAAATGAAAATGGACCTGGAAAGACAATTTAAAAATTTAAACATATTTATTCTATGTGTATGAATGTTTTGCCTACATGTATATATGTATACCATGTGTGTGCCTTTGTATGCTAGAAGAAGATATTTGATCTCCTGGAACTGGAGTTAGTGGATGCTTGTGAGATACCATGTGGGTTCTATAAACCAAAGCTGGTCCTCTACAAATTTAACAAGTGCTCTTAACCACTGAGCCATCTCTCTTGCCCATTGAAAGACAATGTAAGAGATTATTTATTTGGTGATTTGAATAACCATTTCTAGTTGATCAGGCACTTTTATTATGTTTCTTATAATCAATCCATTTATTTTTGTTTGAACAAGTGCAAGCAAGATTTTGCAAAACTGTTTTTAGAAATGGTCACAAAGGGATGTTTTATAGAATAACTGCTTAGCTTTGTTTTCTTCAGAAGAAATGCTAAAGTTCAAGGCTATTGAATCTCAATAACAAACTAATTTTTAAGTACCAATTAATAACATTTTCCATTTTCTTAAAAGCAAAACTTCGATTAGCCTCACTGCTTGCCTACTTGGGGTATGCAAATTGAAAAAAATGCATTGTTTCTTGGCAGAAATCTGACAACTTACCATGAAGATAATGAAATTGATCCCCTTTCAAAGATACAGTGAGGAACCAGGAAGTGCTTCATACTCATATGTTTTTATAAACTTTACAAAGGAAGATATTTTAACTTCAGTCAGATAAGCCAAGTGAAGTTTTCATCCTGATTTCTATTCTATTATGGTTCCTTCGTAGGTTGGTATTATTGGAGAGACAGAAGGTATTTCAGGATAGAACTACAGGAAACTGAGATTTGAACACAATTATGATGATAGAGCTCTTATAGGTGGCAGGGCCTTTGGTACAGGTCAGTTGTCCTTGGTGTGGGAATGGCTTGCAGAGTTTTCCCCACTCATTTTTCAAGGACTTATTTGCCATGTAGATGCTGGGCTACACATCACCTGCTGATTGAAGCTGCCCTGGGTTTCTGGTCATAGGGTGTGCAGGAAGAAGAGAAGTCAGGAGTGGAGAGAACGGAGCCAGAGGGAGTTCGGAAAGATAGGTTTTCCAGGAATCATAGTTTCTACATGAAAAGATATTTGGTAATTTTGTTCTTTACCTGGCAGCAGTCTTAATCATACACATGACACTTCCAACAATGAGCAGTGACGCGGAAAAGAACTGTTCTAGACCATAGCAAGGTAAAGGCTAAGAACCACCCATGCTAAACAGCTCCTTTCTATAGGATACATAACTACAAAAGAAGTGTGTCAGAGGAAAAGCTGACTCAGCCACTCTGTGCTTTGCATTTTTATAGAAACTACCAGTGCACATTATGTGTCAAATAGACAGAGAAAGTGGACTCTAAAAATGCAGAAAAACTTAGCGAGGTGCATGACTCGAGGTGCATGTCTTATGCTATATGCAAATTTGATGAGGTCTATGGTACCTGTCAGACTTAAAATATTTGAAATGTTACGATTTCTTTGCTCAGTTTTAGATTAATATATTTTATTTTTACCTGTTTTTGTATTGTTAATTTGTTTTCTTTAAAGTATTAGCTCTTATGTGAATGTCTGCCTGTTCCTTCTAGGTGAACCATTCAGAATAAAGGCTTTCTCTCTGAGGAGATCAATCAGAAAAATGCTTCTTCTCCTATGTTATATATGGCAATTGACACATCTATGTTATGAGGACAACAATCACATTTTCTTTTATTAATGAAATATTTTATTGTCAATAGGAAGGTAAACTCATATGGAGGAATCAGGGTTTCATATGGTGCAACTAAAATTTTGTTTTTAATTTTAGGAAGGTGATTTGAAAGGCAGTCTACTCAGCCGGACACAGTGGTACACATTAGCGCTTGAGAGGCACAGGCAGGTAGATCTCTGTGAGCTTGAGGACAGCCTGGGCTATATGGCAAGTTTCAGAACAGCCAGGGCTACATATAGAGACCCTGGGGCGGGGAGGGAGAGGGGAGGAGAGAGACAGAGACAGAGAGAGACAGAGACACAGAGAGAGACAAAGACACAGAGAGAGGACAATAAAATCATTTACTAAAATTAATTGTTTTGAGAGCAGTGATTTGAGGTTGACACAATCTTTATCTTTTATTTTTTATTTTTTTTTTGGTTTTTTGAGACAGGGTTTCTCTGTGTAGTCCTGGCTGTCCTGGAACTCACTCAGTAGACCAGGCTGGCCTCGAACTCAGAAATCCACCTGCCTCTGCCTCCCAAGTGCTGGGACTACAGGCGTGCGCCACCACGCCCGGCTGACACAATCTTTATCTTAATATGAAGGATTCTGACTTTGTGCTTGAGGCTTTTCTCCCTTTAAAAACTTAAACTGGAAAGAAATAAGGACATAAGGAATGTGTGTATATGTGTATGTGTATGATGTGTGTGTTTGTGTGAGTGTGTGTGTATATGTATGTGTGTATGATGTGTGTGTTTGTGTGAGTGTGTGTATATGTGTATGTGTATGATGTGTGTGTTTGTGTGAGTGTGTGTGTATATGTATGTATTACAAACATTTGTAGGGGTTGGAGAGATGGCTCGGCAGCAGCTAAGAGCACTGGCTGCTCTCCTATAGGAAGGACCAATTCTAGGATCAATTTCCCAGCACCCACATAGCTTCTCTCAACCATTTGTAACTCCAGTCCCAGGGAATCCTATATTCTCTTTTGACCTGTGAAGGAGCTGCATATATACAATGTATATACATACACATAAAGGCAAAACACCCACACACATGAAATAAAAATAAAGGCACAATTTTTAAACTATGTTTTTATTGCTGTGTATTCTCCTTTGAAATGAGTTGTCCTGGTTAAAACTGGACAGTATTCTCTCTGTCCTCCCCCTCGTCCCCCTCATCCCCCCCCTCCTCAAAGACACACAAGGCTATTGCTAAGGATCTGTAGTCACTAATCTCTATGTCATTTTTCCCTGCAAAGGGACTTCACTAATCATTCGGGAATGGACGGTTTTTTTTTTTCTCCTTTGCATATAAATTTCTAATTCCAGGTCTTGTGTGTTATTTCTATAGTAGGGTCTTGAAAACCATTTCTTGATGCAGCTTAGTTTAGAAAATGGCCACTGATTCTGATTTTAGAAAGCTTTCTTCATTACTTGAAGACAACTGACCTACCTTGCTACTGGAACAGAGTCTATTTCTCTGCTTTCTGCACATTACTGATTGACTAATATTTACCATTATGAAATTGCAATACCTATAGCAACCTTTTAGCTTATGGATTACAGACTTCTAGAAAGACAATTTGTTCTTAAAAAATTATATGACTCTGTTGTGATGAATATTTACCAAATGATCCTGAAATAGTGTTAATGTTTCAAAAATACTTTAGGTGATACAAGGCAATCAGATTAAAGATAGGCTTGAGATCCACAATGATCGTTTTCTAATGTGGCATATGAGCTAAGGATATAATACTCTTGGGCCCAGATTCCCTTACATCTTTCATGATTTTAACAAATCAGCTTTGTTAACTTGGCATACTGCCTATATAGTAAGTCTCTCTTTGACGATACTTAGATTAGCAAGAATATCCCATTCCTAACCCCCAAAACTAGAAACAATAACAGCAAAACTCATGCTAGGATTATTAATACGTTGTCTTCCATTTAACATTTAATTGGCAAGTTGAGGTTTTCTTTTCTAAAAGTTGAACTGTGGAGTCTGCGAGCGCAGCTCTGTGTGGAGCCCTTTGTCCTGCATGCACAGGCCCCGCGTTTGGCCCCACACCCTGCAAACCGAGTCTGTTCTTTCCATTACAGATTTTGACTCTGCCTGGTTTCAGTTCTCTCTGTTTGTATCAGCAGTCTAAAGCGACTGACTGATGTAATAATACTATTAGAGATAAATGTCGGTGCCTACTCCATAATAAAGTAAATAAAACTCCATGTAACTCCATTAAGGCCACCCCAAATTATATGTTGATAGTGTTTGCTGCCTCAGCCAGACTACGAGCCTGGGCTGTGCTGCGAGGTTGCTGCGTTCATTCCACTTTATATTTTCCTGCTTCATCTAGTCCAGAGCATTGCATGTGGCGAGCTCTCCAAAATGTTTATGGGTTGGAAATAAACAAACACATTTAAAATAGGATTTGGAAAGCACTTCCTTCACAGATGCAGCGCTGGGGCTCAGCTGGCTCCAGCAGGCCTCCCAGAGCTTCCTGCTGCACACGGTCTTGCATTCAACAGAACTTCAGAGAAACAGACCAAGGGCAGGGGGCCTGGGTTTGGTTAGGCCTCGAGAAGGACAGGCACGGTTCCTCTAAATGTGGGGGTGGGGGGGGGTCAGAGCGCTAGGGGAGCCGGGGCTCCTGGGTGGGATGTTCCTCTACTCTGGGACCTTATTGTTATAACTGTACATATAGGTACATGCTATGTTCTGTTATGTGCCTCGGGCAAGGCTAGTGTTTCTCAAGTGTCGCTGGGTTTCTGTAGATGTTGGTGCCTTAATAGCATGTAGGCCTGGCTGGGTTCAGCAGGGCGCTCGTGGGCCCTAAGACACTTTCTCTCCAGAAAGTTTACTGATGATAAGTCAGAACTTGTTTAGGTCATCTCTGTGGATCATGTACTTGCTCTGTGTTTCATCTCTGTGTTTCTGAATGCTATAAATGAAAGAGATCATATATTTGCTGAAAAGAGCTTAATAGCTCCATGTTTTATATCTACAGCGTACAGATTCCAGTGCAGAACCTACCCCTTAGAGAAGAAATAAGAAACATTGTACTTTTCTTCTTCTTCTTCTTCTTCTTCTTCTTCTTCTTCTTCTTCTTCTTCTTCTTCTCCTTCTCCTTCTCCTTCTCCTTCTCCTTCTCCTTCTCCTTCTCCTTCTCCTTCTTCTTTGTTTTGTTTTTTACTTCGAGAGTAATTCCAAAACCTTGCTTTTCATATCAAAAGCTGAAGCACTGGTGGGCCGAGAACACACACATAGAGTTAAAGACCTTTGCAGTGGGAGAGGATGTCCCAGTGAATGTCTATGGACTCTGTGCAACCTGATGGTCCCAGGGTCAGGCTTCAGAGAATTTCAGAAACTTGGGCTATTTTTTAAGCCACATGCTATCTAAGTTACCAAATGTCGGGGGTTTCAATAAGAATGGCTACCAGAAGTTCATCCTTTTGAATGCTTAGTCACCAGGGAGTGAAACTGTTTGAATAGATTAGGATTATCAGGTGTGGCCTTGTTGGAGGAGGTATGTCCCTGGCGCTGTGTGCTTTGAGGTTTCAAAGGCCTGTGGCAGGTCCAGTCTCTCACTCTCTGCCTGAAGATCAGGATGGAGCTCTCAGCTGCTGTTCCAGCTCTCGCCTGCACGCCTCCACGCTTCCTGCCGTGATGATAGTGGAGTAAATCTCTGAAACTGTAAACAAAACCCCAATTAAATGCTTTCTTTTTATTAAGAGTTGCCTTGGTCATGGTGTGTCTTTGCCGAAATAGAACACTGACTAAGATACCAAGAGAGCATAGTTAATTTGTAGGTATAAGTAGCATCAGTAGAAATGTACATAGTGGCACACACCTTTAATCCCAGCACTCAGGAGGCAGAGGCAGGCAGATCTCTGAGTTCAAGTCCAGCTTGGATTACATAGTGTGTTCCAGGATACCCAGAGTTGTATAGTGAGACCCTGTCTCAAAATATATATATATATATATATATATATATATATATATATATATATATATATATATATAAAATTAAAATTACTGTAGAAACCTGAGAGTAGGTTATTGGACACACATGGAATTCCTTCCTGACCTCAAGAACTCAGTTTTCTTGACCTAGCCCTTCAGTTTTCAGAGTCAAAGGATACATCCATTTCCCAGGACACTAACAGGTCTTTGGGAATCCAGGCAAAGAAGAACATGCCAGGGGGGAGTTCAGGGACCCACGGTGGTTGTAGCTTCTTCCTCACTCAATGGAGATTAGAATTGACCCTGCCACTCTCTAGCACGGTGTTATGTCTCACTGTGCAAGATGACCATGAAACCTGGAGACGGTATGGTAGGAATTTGTCTTAAGGAGATCCTACTAAAGAAGAGAGAATGTCACTGTCAGCTGGCTTTCTTTCTACTATGAGCCACCCTGAAACCTGCTTGGTGAGGTTCACACTGCTCAGTGTCTTCTCTCCCTTGACAGGACCCAGGCTCCCAATTTCCTCTGCCCTCACAAGATGAATGGGAAGCCTGGGAACCCAGTAAAGGTCATGCTGGACCCTTGCAGTTCCAAGTCCAGTTGCGACATCTGGGGACTGGGGAGGCCTGTTGGCCTAAAGCTCAGAAAACTGTTGTGACATCCTTGTTCTCACAATAGGTGGCCTTTTAGCACCCCTGGGGACTGGAGTGCCACCCAAGCTGACAACTGTGAAAGCAGAAGAGACCATGAATCAAGAAAATGTCCAGACCAGGGGCCCAAAGCTTTAAAAAAAAAATGTGGGCTAAGAAACCAGTACCAGAAGATCAGCGTGGTGCCTTCAGTGCTTTGTCCCCGTGAGGTTCCTCCAGCTTTGATCTGGTTGTGGGAGCTCTGGAGCCCCTAGGGACTCAGGGACACTGAGCTTTAACCTTGCTCTACAGCAATGCAGATTCTCAGGCCTCCTGTGAGCTCTAGGGGTTAATATTCAGAGGTGGAATCTGAAAAATCCATTTCTTTTTCTGTTTCTTCTACCCCCATCTTCCTTCCTTTCTTATGTTTCTTTCTTCCCCCCTTTCCTTCTTTTTCTCTCTTCTCTCGTTTTCTTTTGTCTTTTCTTCTTAAAAAACAAAAACAAACAAACAAACACACCTAACCAAATAAACAACAGCAACAACAGCAACAACAACAACAACAACAACAACAACAAACCTTATCTGGATGTGCCGTTTTATGATCACAGCACCTGAGATGCTGAGTTGCAGGACTGTCATGAATTTGAAGCCAGCCTGGGCTACATAAGAAGCCTGAGGACAACCTAGGATATAGAGTGAAATCCTGTTTCAACAAAACAAAACAAAACAAACAAGACAAAACAAAACAAAACATCATCAGATGCCCTTTGCTGGCCGGGTAGGGAGTGCTGTGGATGGGTGTGTGAACACTGAGTTTTCTGCTGTCTTCTTCACTTCTCAGGGTACTGGTGGGCCAGGTTTTGATGTCTTGTCCCAGTAT
Organism: Apodemus agrarius; assembly: GCA_964023405.1. NCBI lineage: Eukaryota > Metazoa > Chordata > Mammalia > Rodentia > Muridae > Apodemus > Apodemus agrarius. The sequence continues at coordinate 81,179,608 of OZ030013.1, forward strand.
TCCTGGCAACTCTGCTTCCAGAGGACTCAAGGTTGCCCTGGGGAGAGAGTCCAGACTGGGATCCTGGGCTAGCACAGCAGAGGAAGAGGGCCCAGAAGCCCTGCAGGACAGAAGAGAATAGAGGGGCTTCGACAGATGTGAGCATCCCTGACCTCTGTGCTGAGGCTATGGAGAGAGTGAGTCAGTGGAGGCAGGAAGCTGGTCTCAGCACCAGTGAGAGAAGATTGTAAATGGTGGGGGGAATGGGACACTTCCAGGAAAGGAACCGGTTCTGATCTGGCTACAGGCAGGCTAGCTCCATTCATCTCAGTCCCCTTCATCTGCAAAAGAAAAACAATAGTCTGAGCCTGGAATCACGCTGGAGAGAAAACACGAGAAGCCACATCTTCTCCTTCTGCTTTTTCTTTGAAATCTCGTTGTAAACTTTGGACTGAGCACAGAAGGTGAGTACTTTATACTAAAATTATTTCTGTTGTCACAGACACCGACCTTGATATAAAATAACCTTGTTTAGTTTCCTCTAGGTTTCCCACATATGAACGCTTTCCTTTGTACGGCCTAGTTCACTCATTTGACGTTCAGTTTCTAGGTAAGTCAGTTTTACAGCTGTGCTGTATGTGGCCAGCATGGCTGTCCCAGCACTGGGCCTTTGATGTAGAAATCTGTGAGGGTCTCATTGGAGTGTGTGTGTGTGTGTGTGTGTGTGTGTGTGTGTGTGTACTGATTTGATCCTTCTTCAGTAGGGGTTCTTTAGTTTTATTTGCTTAACTTATTTACTCTGTGATATAGTGCAGATCTAAAATAGCTCCCAAAGGCTATGGGTTGAAGGCTTGGTCCTTGGGATGGTGCCTTTGGGAGGTAGTGGTAGGTTGAAGAGGTCAACACTAGTGAAAAGTCTTCCAGTGACTTGCAGGCATGCCCTGGACAGGGACAGGGACAGGGACAGGGACAGGGAGGCCCAAGTCTTCCCATTTTTCTTTTGTCTTCTGGCCATGAAGTAAACATCTTGATTCTGCCTGTACTCCTGATTTGATGTGATTTTCTGTTGGCAAACCAATCTTCCAAACTCGTGAGCTAATATAATCCCCTTTCTTTTTATAAATGAGTTTCTCACAGGTATTCGTTATAGTAACAAAAGGCTTACTAATGACCCACGGTACCATGATTTTCTTAAGGGTGCAGTAGTGGCACACCCTCTCAGTAACCAACAGCTCTCAAATTGGATGTAAGGCCAGTTCAACAAGGGGGAATCACGCCTGGTACTGGAAACATAGCCGGCTTCCCTGGGCTAGCGAAGTCATGGATCTTGGAAGAGAAACTACAACTGCTACATTACTCAAGCCTATTTCCTAACTGTATTCTAAATATGTGTCCTTATATCCATAGGTGAGTAGTAACTCTCAGGCCTCATCAAAGAAGCATCTCTTTCAACAGAGACCAATACAGAAAGCTAGACAACTAAGGAAATTCGAGAGTGGAGAAATAGTCTTCTCCAGGGGAAGAGTTCCCAAAGTGGTCACACAATACCAGTGGTCAGCTCTGAAATCTTATACATAGTATTGACATTGTATGAGCTAAACAGGTTGTAGTTAAATATATAGGAAAACACACACACACACACACACACACACACACACGCACATACATGCACACACACACATGCGTAAATTAAAGAAGAAATTGATACGATTTTGAGAGAGCGCAAAAGTGGGTGTACACAGGAAGAGCTTAAGGGAAGAAAGGAAAATGATGTAACTATATTTTGATCTAAAAAAATTAAAAATACTTGTTTTCTGAATAAAGAAAAGCCCACTAATGGAGTCAATACAGATATTTTTTTCATTTATTGATATTTGTACCAGAAGTGAGAAGCATGGGGGAAAAAGACAGCTCAAATATCCAGGTTGCTACCTTTAAAAAAAAATATTTTTACCAGCTTAGAGAAGAAGGCAGAAACAACTGTAATCCACAGTGGTTATTTCTAAACCTTTAGAACGGGCATTGCCTTTTTTTTTTTTTTTTTTTTTTAATGGGGTTGAAATCTCCCCTGCTGGAAAGGTTTTGATATGACTCAAATTCCCCAGGACCTCATTTGGGTCCCCAGGGCATACGAGTTCTTAATGTACCTTTGAACCTGAACACCCCACTTATTGTTTCCAGACCCTGAGCCATCCCTAAGCAGGCTGCTCGACCCCACTCAACTGCCAACAGTGGCGAAGGATGCTCTATTGGTGGCCTATTGTTCTAGCCTGGCAGACCCTGGAAGACATTTGGAACATGTTTTTTAAGTTTGAGGTTTTAAAGGGAGTATTTACAAGGTCAGCTGTTTAATGTTTTTTTCACTAATTAAACTAATCCCTCGCAGTCTGCCCCACTTTTGTGTTTTATATTTATTGTGATCTATACAACATAGCAAAAATATATAAAGCCTTGGCCATGGTAAGGAAAATATAATAACTAATTAAATAATGCCATTATTACACACATTTTTGCCAGGCTCAGTTTAACCAAATGGTCCCTCCTGCTCTTCTTCATTTTGATTTGAAGGCTCCGGGGCTTGTGCCTTTGGGGAACTGGGAATTAATAGGTCTTTGTTCCCAGTGGGCCTTCCATACCTCAGCTCCCCCCCTCCCCAGTGATGTATTGGTCTAGGGGTTTTATTTTCCTATCCCCTTTGGGGCCTTGTGGTCTCTGTTGAGTCGCAGGTCTTGGATTACTGGCTACAGTGGGTGGCCCAGCCTGCCTTCCCTTCCCTCAGCACTGCAGAGCCGTGAGCCAAGAGCGTGTCTGGAGGGCACAGAGAGCCCACCAGCTGGGCTCCGGAGGGACATTCCACCCTGGGTTAGACGATTCCTGGAAAGATGATAGCCAGAACCAGCACGCTCTCTGTGGGACTAATGAAGCACCGATGTGTCGGTACCCTCTGGTTTTCCCTGGAGATGTTTACAGGCAACTGCTTTATGGAATCCATCTACCATTTGTATGGAGAAGATGTGTGCAGATGATTTAACTTATTGACTCAGTCCAGTTGAACGGTAATGCGCGTTGAGAAGTTTTGAAAGAGGGGAAGAGAGGAGAGAGGAAGGGCTGGTTTCCCATCTCACTCAAACCATTTTCCATTCCTGGGGGGAGAAAGGCAGGTCTGAGACCCTGGCAGAATTAGTGCAGGATGCACACGGCTCCATTTGATGATGCTTGGCCCGGGAAGCACGTTAGGTCAGTTAAATCTGTTTACTTGGCTCTTCCGGGCTCTTCCTGTGTAGGTGGGGCCTGAGCTGGGGGATGATGGCAATGAAATATATTTGTGCTAAGGTGGTTTTCGCTTTATAAGGAGGACCAGCAACACCTGGGGTTTAAGTTGTTTACTAGTGATCCCAGGGTTAGCTTGAACATTCTGCAGATGAAGACTCAAAGAAGCTTCCTCCACAGGCTGTTGTGGAGTGGCTCTACCTGGCATCACTGTGGTTCAGTCCCCAGAGATGTGACTTTGGGCAAGTCATGAGTTCGCTCTCTCTGTCTCTGTCTCTCTGTCTCTCTGTCACTGTCTCTGTCTCTCTCTCTGAATTCCCTACCTCAGAGAACTTCATGGGAAAGCAAATGTGGTCGTTCTTTACAGTCCCTAAGACAGCACAGCGATGCACTGAGAACAAATAAACGTGTTCTTCAGCATCTATAAAGCGTTGTTGCAGCTAGAACATGCTAGTAGAAAGAGGAGAGAATACGCAGTCAGTGTTCTTTGAAGGAAACCTTGCCCTTCTCAGACCTATTCCATGACGGCAAGATTAGGGCTTCATTGGCAAAGATGACCTAGGAGTCACATGCAGTAGAGCCATGGGCAACTCTCGTGATGCTTGTGCTACAGTAGAACCCCATGGTGTCTTAGCAACAGAAACAAACACAGGGAACTGCAGTGAGAAGATGAAGAGGAGACAATAGCATTCTTGATACCAACTGATCATATGCTCTGGTCACACTGAGCTAGGTCCTTACCTCCCACCATTGTTAGATCTCAGGTATAGTCCTCAACTTCTCTCCAGGAAGGCATCTCAACACAACTATATTTCAGTGCTCTACCCCCCCAACCCAGGCCCCATTTACCCAGCATGTCTTGAAGAGCCAAGTATAGACTCCACTCCGATTCTTCCCTGCATTATTTAGAAGCAAAGTGCTGCAGGGGCAAAGAAAGACTCTGTCCATTTATAAACTGTCCACAGTAACCACCAGCATTCCTTAGGATTATCTAGAAAAAAAAAAAAAACCATGGAGGAGAGAACCATGCTACACGGCTGCTTATTGTAGCTGATTGAGCCAGATGAAAGACTGCCATTTAAAACACAGAGTTCTCAAGAGGTCTTTGAACCTTTCTTTTGATATTCCAGGGACATATGTTGAAGTTCAGCTTGTCTAAGTTCACATTTCATTGCTGTGAAGAGACCCCATAACCATGGCAACTCGTATAAAGGAAAAGCATTTAACTGGGGCTGGGTTACTGTTTCAGAGGTTTAGTCCATTATTGTCATGATAAAGAACATGGCAGCATACTGGTAGACATGGTGCCTGAGAAAGAGCTCAGAGTTCTGCGTACGAAGAAGGAGACTGTCCCACGCTGGGTATAGCTTGAGCATATGTGATCTCAAAGCCTGCTTCCACAGTGACACACTTCCTCCAACAAGGCCATGCCTCCTAATAGTCCCACTTACGGAAAACCATAGAAACACATGGATCTACGGAGCCAGTCCTATTCAAACCACCACATAACCCTTGTAACTTCTTTGAGGCCAGAAGCCCCAGTTTTGATTTCCAAGCATCCTCTACATTGTGCTATTCATAATTTTTCAGACTAGTTTAATGTATTCTACTTATTCAGAATACTTCGTTTGGAAGAGAGAGGGGTTGTTTTTTGTTGTCTTAGTACTGTGTACATCATCAGATAGACTAAGCAGTGATCAGCAAGGTCAATGACAGTGAAAGTATGTTTCCAAATCTTTCCGCAGGTCTGCCCATTTGTAAAAGCATTAGTTCTGATTTGGGGCCTCTGAGAATTGCTGTGGATGAATCTGAAAAGCAATGCAATGCCCCACACTGTCCCTGCTGGTCAGGGGGTCTCTCTGCTGCTCAGCCGTTGGTCTGGAGCTCCCACACTTACTGTTTCTGGTGCTACACTCCGCGATACTGTACATTTTGATGAAGGAAAAGATGTAAACAGAAGGAAATTAGAGCTATCCAGCTTTTCATGCAAGACTTTTTATTCTCGGTGATTTTTGTCCTGTTTTGTTTTCCCTTTTAGTTGTGATCACAACCAAATAAACAAGCATTAGGGACTCCATGTTACTGATGGAGGGTACTTGCTTATCAGGGTGGTCCTGGTTTATACATTTCGAATAGTTTCATTGTGCTTAAGATGTTTTTCCCTTTTGATTTTGTTGCCCAATTACTGGTAGCATAGAAATGAAGATGCCCATTATATGGGCTTTGGTAGCTAACAGTTGCCTTTGGTACACACATCTTGATCATTATGAGGGAGTTTATTGGAAAAGATGTGTCAGGACGCATAGGGCTATTCTATTTATGTGGGTGAAATGGATGTCTCTGGAACTGGTGCTTGATCATCAGTGTGTGAGGAAGATCTGGAGGAGGTGTTGGTCTGGTCACCAGGACCAAACATTGGCACACAAAGGATTTCAGAAAGTGCACGATATAGGAAAACTATGTGGTGATTAAAGAACTTTTTGCCAGTGCCCCGCTTTCCTTTCTGTTGCTGTAATAACACATTCTGACCATAAGCAACTTAGGGGAGGGGAGGGTTTATTTGGCTTACATTTCCAGGTCATAGTCTGCCATTGAGAGGAGTTAGCAAGAGCTTCAAACAGAAACCATGCTTGCTATTTTACTCACTACCACATGCTCTAATAGTTTCCCCAAACAGTCCTAGACCACCTACTCCTAGAATGACTCAGCCTACAGAGGACAGGCTCTCCTGTCTCATTTAGTAATCAAGATAATCTCCTGCAGATGTGCCCCCAGGCCAATCCAATCTAGGAAATTCCTCAGTTGAGGTTGTGCATCAGGTGACTTCATGCTGTGTCAATTAACAGTTAAAAGTTAACTAAGATAACCAAGTGCTCCGTACTCATTCTTGACGGAGTACTTAAGGGGACTATTCAACTTCCAGCTTTTCTGTTATGGATGATATCTGTGATGGTTAGTTCGTTAGCTTTAATTGTGACCTTGACGCAAGGTAGAATCACCTGGGATATGAGTATAAATGAAAGCGTGTCTTCATTTGGCTGGCCTGTGGGCTTGTGTGTGTCTTAATTAAGATAATTGATCTTAGAAGATCCAGCCCAGTGTGGGTGGTGCCAATCCCTAGGCAAGGGAGCTGATTGCATGAGGATGGAGAAATGGAGCTGAGTAGCCGCAAGGGAGCAAGGGTGCACGCCTTCATTCCTCTCTGCCCCTGGGGATGTGGTAGGACTAACTGTCAGAAGCTCCTGGCCTGACTTTTCACAATAATGGGCTATAACCTGGACGGGTTTGCTGAAAGGAACACCTTTTTTCCTCTAAGGTGCTTTTGGTCAGGATATCTGAAGCTGAAGTTAAAAGAGGGCCTGAACTGAGGTGGGAAGTCCTGTTCTGAATGTGGCTAGGACTAGTCCATGGAGTGGGATCCTAGGCTGAATTAAAAGGAAAAAGCAAGCTGAGCAGCCGCCTTCATCCCTCTGCCTCCAGACTGTTATCAATGTGATGAGCTGCCTAGGGGTTGGTACCACCCACACTGGACTGGGTCTTTTGAGATCAATCCAGCTGCCCTCCCTAATACAATGGACTTGCCCTGAAGCTGGGAGTTCAAATAAACCCCCTTTTCCTTAGCTTGCTTACGTCAGGTATCTCATCCCAACAGTAAAAAAAATCTATTAGTACAACATCCTTCCCTGACTCAGACTGGGACATGAGGAGACCCTTACCCTAAGGAGAGAGTCACCTTGCCACTTAACCTCTCAAAGCCTTAGCTTTTTGCTTTGATCACATCACAGAGTGGCTTCGAGCATAAACTAAGCAAAGCAACTTGAAAAGTTAGTTAAACATTATATGACTTGAAGATCTGCTTAGGCCTTTAATTTTCTTTATTATTTTAGAAAAGGCAAATTATTGTTGGCATGAAAATGGAAACTATAGATATATTTTTATATTGTTCAGATAATGTTTATAGTAAAGAGTGCTTTCATATTGTATGAATCATTTGTGATTATGTAAAGTTCATCAATATGGCAAAGATGTCTCATATTGGTTTGACTTATCTCTTTATAATTAATCAAATAGGTGGATATATCCTGTAATCACACTGGACAAAACATTAATGGTATGCTTTTAAAATTGGTGGCGAGAGTGAATGAACACTCAAATCAGGGCTGCTTTGCACTATTTGACAGTTGCATCATTGTCTCACTTACGGAGAACTACAAAATTATGAATAAATCGCTGTGAGTGATTTCAATTACTCAGAACTACAGAACAACGTCTCCTCATTCAGATCACTCCCTTAGGAACATAGAACAGTTATTTTTGTTTTAAGTCATGACATTCGAAACTTCTTTGTTCAAGTGCCTTGTGGATCTTAAGTCTGTAATTTTCAAAGCCCTTTACAGACGTTGCTTCACTCAGTGTTCGCATGGCAGAAGCCTCCTGTACTTTTACTTCCCCATAGCATAGGTGGTAAGATGCTAGCGATTCAGAAAGCCCCAGCAGAAGCAAAGGCCGAAGTTACCTGAGACCACACGGTCTGTTCCGCTTCCCATGCCGCCCACAGGGGCGCTCCTGTGGCCTTGCTCCTGTTGTGCTTGAATGTTTATTTTTGTGTTTGTCTGATAGGGATCTTTTTTACCTCCCATTGATGCTCTCTGTAAGAGGAGGGACCAGTCTATGTTTGGTTACCTTTTGTGTATATACATGTGTGTATATGAACATGTGTTTTTTTGGGGGGGCTATGTTGAATGTCTTGTTTTTAATTTTTGGGCATCTTCTTTTGTTTTGTCTTGTCTTTGTGTTTTGGTTTTGTTTTCAAGACAGGGTTTCTCTGTGTAGCCCTGGCTGTCCTGGAACTCACTCTGTCCACTAGGCTGGACTCGAACCCACAGAGATTCACCTGTGTCTGCTTCCTAAATGCTAGGGTTTAAGGTGTCGAATGGCTTCCTCAGTTACTTTTAAAAAGTAGTTACTTACCTTAAAAAGTAGTTCCACTCTACTTTTTATGGGACAGAGTCTCTCATTGAAGCCGGATCTCACTGATTCAGCTAGACTAGTTGGCATGTCCCTTGGTCACGAGTCCCTGGTACTGGGATTGTAGGTGCACATTGCAGCACCTGGCTTTTTTTTCCCGTGGGTATGAGGGCTCAAACTTAGGCCATCATGCTTATATGACAAGCACACTACCCACTGAGACATCTCTCAAGCCCTGGCGTCCACTTCCTTTTATACCCCGACCTGCTCATATCGTGATCAACGCTAGCAGCCTTAGGATAGGTTTGCTAAATGAACAAGTTCAGTGCTTGCTGCACTATAGAGTCCGCTGTTTTGAGGTGTATGACCCGAAAGAAAAATGGGGGCACCCCAGTGCCCCATGCCTTGGAAGGCGTCACCCCAATCACTCACGAGAAACAGTCTTGATGCAATAGCAGGAGGATTTTAATTCCAGAGGCTCTGGGGTCCACAGTCGGGTCTTACAGAGGCATCTGGTAGAGGTTTCTCTGTGGCCTTAATGTTACCAACAACAGTATTCCCCCTAAGTTGCTGTTTTTGTTTTACCCTGTGGATACTGATATGCATCTGATTATTATTTTCTCGACCTGCTTGGCTGCTAGGAAGCCTTGGAGCAAAGTTTAGCAGATGTGGAGGGCTTCCTGCGATGTACTTTGTACATGGGCTACTTTGCCACTTGTGATTTCTGCCCTTTCCTCATTCTTCTTTACAGTCCTTGTAAAGATATGTGCTTCAAGATGGATGCAGTCTTTGCCACTCTGCCTTAGTACCTCTGGCAGCAGGGCAGGTTAGGAAATGAAAATAGCTCTCAAAGTAACTGCCCTCAGTGTAGATCTTACTTACTTTTCTATTGCTCTGAAGAGATGCCATGATCCAGGCAACTTGTAAATGAAAGCATTGAACCAGGATGTGTTTACAGTTTCAGAAGGTGAGTCTAGGCCATCAAAGTGGGGAACATGGCAGCAAGCAGAAAGCCATGACATTGGATCAGTAGCTGAGAGCTTATACCTTATCCAAAAGTTGAAGGGGTTAGGGTGGAGGCTGGAACTGAGATGGGCTTTTCAAAGCCTATACAGCCAGTGAGTGATACATGGCCTCAGACAAGGCTACACAACCAAATCCTTCCAAAAGCAGGCCTATCCACTAAGGACCAAGCATTCAAATGTGAGTATATGGGGCCATTCTCATTCAAACAACCACAATATATTTCTGGTTTGTATGTATGTATATGTGCATGTGCGTGTGTTGTTGTTTGTTTTGGATTCTGAAAACTGTAAAATCCTATGGTGACATGAAGTGTGGACCAATGTTCACATCCTGTTGAGACTATGAAAAGAGAAAGAGTAATCCAGTAGAACCTTTTAGAAAGGTAGCCTCACTTCTCTAAGAGTCTGCTTGGTCAGGCCTTTACTTCTGGGAGTCTTGGCTAGAGTTAGGGCTACCACTGACCTGCCACATGCACTGTGGCTTCCCTTCCCTTCCTCAGAGTTGCTGAGGAGGGGAAACTCATTTTCAATGCTGACATCTTGATCCAGGCTAGGCCTCAGCAGACATTATTTTGGCTTGAGCAGTACTGCCAGACTAATGCACACAGTCCCTGAGTTAAAGCTTAGAAATTAGTCCCAGCTACAGCTTTCCCTGAGCTGAAGTGACTGGATTTGTTGCACCAGCAGCTGCAGCAGCGACCTTGTGCCTTCTCTCTGTGTGTGTCTGTGACTTTCCTGATCCCCGCTCCGTGGTGGGAGGGGACTTTTGTTTATGCATGAAGCACCACTTTCAGTTAGAGTCATGATTATGTGACTTTTGGTATTTGCCCTGTCCTCACTCTGGGCCAACACAAATATGTTATCACACTGGACCTTCCTTAGCATAAGAATGACTTTGGAAGGCCGCGAGATTTTCTAATAAACAATAATGAGGGAAATGGGAGCACCTGCAAAAGGAAGGAAAGCCTCCAACTGCAGATTAGGAGATAAGACATAACAAAGCCAGCCACAGGCTTGTGGAGCGCTGGTCTCGTCCAAGACCGAGGAATGCTAGGAGCCCTTGTGTGGAATTCCCTGTAGCCAGCTTGTTCCAACACCAGCAATCCGAGCCAGCCAACCCGGAAGCGTTGTCCGCCTCACTGTCACTGAACGAACCCTCAGACCTCCAGTAAGGGAGCCAGCGCCTCTGCCAGACACCCGGCCCAGGAAGGAGAGAGGGGACAAGTTCCTGGCACCTTAAACTTGGTATTAAGCTCCAGTAGGTAGTGGCGGGAAGAGCCACTCCCAACCATTCTCCCTTACTGCCCCCCCCTCAACCCAAAGCAAGCCACAGGATTCTTACAGCCTCAGCCTGACTATTAGAGGCCTGTTTCTGAGGCCTGTTCCTTCGAAGGGTTTGGAGAGAAAGAGGGTCCCTCTTTTCCCAACTGTACAGACTTTACTTGTACTTTAGTATCCTCATTTTTAAGCTTCTGAAAATAGTCCAGTCAGACTAGGGGATCTTCGAATTGATTTTACTGCCCAAATTTTATTTCTCTACTCCTAAGGAAATTTAAGCTTTTCCTAAAAGCCTAGGCTGACAGTCTCTGGATTTTGTTCTCTTCTTTCACTCCTTGCAGAAATAACTTGTTCAGCAGCTTGGATGTGGCTTAGGGTAGAGTCCTTGCCTGAGTGTGTAAGGTGAGGGCTTGACCCTATCCTGGGGCATGAGATGGGCTGGGAACATGCTCTGGGCTCAGTCCAGCTAGCTTCAGATGGCTTGCGTCTTGAGCAAGTTTCTTAAACTTTCCAAGTCTCGCTTTCCTCATCCGAGGGAGAAGAGACACTTGCTTTTCCCAGTTCTTCCTGTTCTGCTTTCCGTGTGCCCCTCGGCCATTTCCCTTTGGCTCTGCGCCCGCCTCTGTTCCACTCTCTCCCGTTCCTTCAGCTGTGGGTGACGTTCATCTCACAGGGATTAAGGGCCTGACTACCTGAGTGTCGGGTTCCCCAGCCTTCTGCTTCTGCCTCCTTTTGTGACCCCCGAGGCAGGCTCGGAGGACCTGTGCCACTTGGCGTGAAGACATTCTGCTAGTTTTTTACAGGTTAAATCAGAAGATTCCAGCTGCACAGAGCTGCTCGGAATGGGAAACACTTGGATTTCATTCTCCAACATGAATGCAACAAAATTCAGGCTTTTAAGACATCAACCTGGGCTTAAGCAGTAGTGATCTTAGATTCACTAGTGTCTTAGAATGGTCTCCCTCCAGGGATTCTCCACTATTATTGAGGAAAGACTGGGGAATTGGAAGGGGGGAAGTCGAAAGACAAAGAGGAAAGAAAGGGATAAAGAAAATACCCAACTTAAAAATGTATATACAAAAAAATAAAAAAAAAATTTAAAAATGCAAGGAGAGGTGTATGTGTGTAAACAGGTAGTTGGCATAATTTGGAAATGGCTGATTACATTTTAGGAGGGTTTTTTTTTTTATATCAGGTTTGCGAAAGTCAAACTCTGCCTATCATATGCTGAACTTGAGTCCCGAAGAAGCCAAGAGGGTAGAGCGTTATCCACAGGCAGGGGTGTCAAGTACAGCACAGTCTCACACAGCTGCAGCAGTTGAGATTCACCATGAGTGCCTGCTCCTGCCCGGTGCCGTCTCAGCCTAGCACCTGTTTCTCTATTGAGACAGGGAAGAGAGAAGGCCACAGTCCCTTATCAATGCTGTGACAGAGGGGTCTGCATGGGACACGCAGCTGCCACCTTCCTGTGGGCCTGCGGGAAGCAATGACTCAGGTGGAGTGTGGATTCTGAGAGGGGAGGGGGAAGTGAGCACTCTGTTTTGGGGATAAGTTAGGGACTAGGAGGAGGGACGTGGAGAGGAGAGGACAAGGCCACTGGAAGAGCAGGAAAGGGAAAATTGCTACATTGTAGGGGAACAGAGAACTGACATGAACATTAAACCGCGCGGTGATGTCATTCTTAGCAGAAGTCTCCTCGCACCTGTTCACGCTCAGCCTCTGCCTCTGCCGAGGTGGACTGGAGTAATTCAGCAGGACATAGCCGCCGCTGCCGCCGCCACCGAGTGCAAACGGCGTTCTACATTTCCCCATACGCCTTTTCTGTCATAAACTATTGATCGCTGCAAAGAAAAGGGGTGGAGGAACGCTTTGGTTCAAGTGTGCGGAAGACGCTTTGCTCATCTTTAAGCCCTTTGATGAAAAGCCCTTTCAGAAAAGTTTAACCTTACAAGGATTCTGAAAAGTCTGTCTTGCTTTTAAAACTCGCTGTTCATTGAGATGACAATGTGAGTCCAACACTTAAGACAGACCTGGCTAAGGCTGCGCAGCACAAGTTCAAACCCGATTGGCTTCCGTCTTTCCAGCGCGTTCACTTCTCAGCATAAAACAGGATGGGTCTTCAGGTGATTTTTCAAAAGAGATTTGTTTCTACTTTATGCATGTGTCTGCCTGTATGTTCGTCTGTGTGCCACATCCATGCTTGCTGCCCATGGAAGTCAGCAGAGGGCACTGGAGTCCCTGGGACTGGAATTCTACGCGGTTGTGAACCACCACCAGGTGAGTGATGGGAACTGAACCCAGGTCCTTCACGATGGCAGCAGATGCTCTTAACCACAGAGCCGTCTCTCCATCCCTTGTTTGTATGCTTTAAATCTCCTGAAAATGTTTCTTAATGACCATCAATATTTATTAGTTCTGAACCGTTGAGAAGAATCAGAGGATAGTTAGTATAGGTAGAAGGTTTTTTGTTCGCTTTTGTTTTGTTTTGCATTGCTGCAGTTTAAAAAGTCATAGACTCAGCTGTCTGAGTCACATCAATGGGAACATGTGCAAGGGACTGCGTACTAAGGGGGTTTATATTGGAAAGGAAGAAGAGGAAATACAAGAGCCAGAGAATAGGTAAATGTGGGTAAAATGCCAGGCAGTTCTGTGGGGCTTGTGGAGCACTATGGGAACGCCCTATTTGGAGTTGAAGCTATGTAGTTCCAAGCCCATTTATATCATGGCCTCTTTACATTTGTGGACACTTCTAGCTCCCCTTATACACTGTGGTTTCTCTTTGGGCAAGGATGTAGTCTTCCTTAGCTCAGAATCCCCAGTGTCCGGTCTAGAACTTGGAACAAAGTAAACGCTTTACACGCGGGGAATGAGCCTGAGACAGTGTCTGGAGCCGGGCCAGGACATGGCCTCTCCTGAGCTCTGTCACACCGGTGGCAGACCTCCTCAGCTGGCTTGCCTGTCCCTGTTCCTTGCTGAGGGGGAACTTAGCAATGTCTGGATACAGCTTTGCTACCATGCGGGGTAGAGTCAGGGTGCAAATGGTGTGGGGGTCATACTAGTGGCACTTTAGAATCAGAAGCAGCGATGCTCTCAGGGCAGCTATACCCATGTGGAATTGTCTTGTCCCCAGTGATTTATAACCTTGGCAAGAAGTGCTTTTCTCAGTGCCCCTTGATGTCGGAGGCCTATCCTCTAGCTGTCTTTTCCTCTGCGCGTTCCCTACTCAGGGGTCCTGGAGAGACTGAGGAGGAACAGAAAAGGGCAGTTTCCTTTCCTTCTCCACACTGACTGTTTGGAGCTAGCTGCCTTGGGCTGCTTTTCACCCAGCCTTCCTAGGCGCAGGTACCTCTGTAGTTTACATACCTACGAGGGAAGGTTCCAGGTAGCATGAAGATCTAGAAGACCAGTGGGACCTGCAAGAGAGGACTTGAGAGTCCCGACACTTGACTGTGTCCCAAAGATATCAAAACACCCTTTGGTTGGAGCGTAGAAGAGAGGGGCTGCCAGTCCGTTCTGTTTATGTGGAACGGGCCAATCGTTTCCCCTACATGCGTGACTGATTTTGTTTTATCTTAGGCACCAATTATTCCTCTTCTTCCCCCACAGACCGACTAAACTTACTCTTTTTTTTTTTTTTATGATCTTTGTTTTGGCTTTTTGTTGTTGTTGTTTCTTATGTTGCTGCATAATATCAAAATATTTTCTTCAAAGACAATTTCCTTTAAAAATAAAATGTTATCAGGAGAGAGACTATGTTCACAGCTGGTAAAGGCATGATTATATAATCACCGTATGGGGAATTAAAAAGCAATTTCATAATGTAGCCCTAGCATCCGAAGAGAAAAATCAAAGGAAACATTCCAGGTTTTTTTTTTTTTTTTTTTTTTCTGAAAAAAAAAAAAAAACTTTTAATCAAATGAAGTGTTTGAACTCTATTTGGGTTTTGTAAGTATTTTTTTTTTTTTTGGCAACTTTCTGTATATGCATGTTTTACTTGGTAAGGCTTTTAAAGAGGTTATCTTAGCATGCCTAGGGGCTTCCTGAGAGTGTGGGTTGCCTTCTAATTCCATATAAAATAGCCTTGCAAGGAGTCACACTAACCTTTTAGGTATAAACTTAACATGCAGCTCTTTATTTTCATGACAGTCTCTACTGTCACTCTCTTTCTCATTTAAATATCATAAATCTAAATGGACATGGCCCGTGTTAGATCCAGACTGACATGGGCTCCAAGCCTGCATGAGCAACGACGTTGTGCCTACCTAACAAAAGCCACACCAGGGTGGCTTCCCTCAGATTCTCCCCGAGCCTCCCCATCTGTCCACCCACAAATGCCAAGAAACAGGAAAAAGAGAAAAAGAAAAAAAAGAAAAAGAAAACAAACAGGCAAATAAAAAACAATCAAACCAGAATTAAACAAAGCAAACAGGAAAAAAAAGCCCAAAGAAAAGGCATGAAACACACACACACACACACACACACACACACACACACACACCATAAAAGATCCCACAAACTGGAAACCATAGTATGTAATCAAAAGACCCATAGGTTAAAAAAAAATTCCCAAAGCATCCATACACAAAATATCTTCAAAAATACCACTGAGTTCATTTTGTGCTGGCTGTTTACTGCTGGGCATAGGGCCTGCCCTTAAGTGTGGTTTGTGCACCTGTGAGTCTCCATTGAAGAAACTATTTTTTTTCTTTGTGAAGGTCCTGCCAATTGAAGATAGCTTGTCGGGTCCCCTCAGTGCTGAGACTCATCTGGCTAGGACTCATGCAGGCTCTGTGGGGTCAGTCCTGTTGTGTCTGGAAGGCACTGTTTCTTTGGTGTTGTTATTCATCCTCACCGGCTCTTAATCTTTCTTCTCTTCTTCTAAGTCGTTCACTAGGCCCTTAGGGGAAGGTTTTGATGAAGACATCTCATTTAGGACTGAGTGTCCCATTGAGGATTCTTTGCAATTTGTCTATCTGAATATTTCTGTGTTTGTTCCCATTTACAAGAGGAGGGAGCGTCTCTGATGAAGGCTGGCTGAGACCTAATCTATGGTTATAGCAGAATGTCATAGGAGTTATTTTATAGCTACATTCCTCTAGCAGAATGATAGATCTTCCTCAAGATCCAGCTATACCACTCTGGCATAAACCCAAGTAATGTTTCATCCTATACATCCTATACATTTGTTCAAGCATGCGCACTGCTGCTCTATTCATAATAGCCAGGCATTCGAAACAACCTAGATGCCCATCAATAGATAAATGGATAATGAAAATGTGGTAGATTTATACAATGGGATATTACTCAGATGTTGAAATGAAAACTAAACCACAAAATTCACAGGTAAATGAATGGAACTAGGAAAATAAAACATCCTGAATAAGTTAACCTAGACCCCACAAGACAAATATGGGATGCATGCTTTTATATGTGGCTGTTAACCTTTAAGCCTTTGATTTGGTTTTCTCCTAGGTCCATGATTAATCTAGTCTCAGGCTCTTTGCCACTTGAGCAGTGTCAGGCGTGGGCTTCATCCGTTGGACTGGGCCTGGAATCAAAGCAGATAGTGGTTGGCTACTCCCACGGCATCTGGGCCACTACTATACCCGTGTATTGTGCAGTCAGGGCACCACTGTAGATCAAAGAGTTCCTGGCTGGGTTAATGTTTTCTTCTTTAGTAGCATGAGAAGTACCTTCTAGTATCCTGAATACTAGTCAGCAGGGGTAAATTTTTAAGTTAGGCACAAGCTCAGTGTGTCCCTGTTTAGGGAGTTATATAAATGTTTTCACAATTAGAGCCTTATCCTCAGTATGTGTAGAGCAATCAATAGCCATGGCAATCATCTGAGCTGTTGGGGAGTTTCCATAGAACCCCTTTGGCTAACAACTCAGTTTGATTTAACTTATTCCTGGCATTGGAGGCTTCACTTGGTGGCAAGAGATGTCTTATTGGGGATTTATTTCTGCATCACCATTATTTGGTGATTCCATTTAGAGTTCTATCTATCTATCTATCTATCTATCTATCTATCTATCTATCTATCTCTATCTATGAAATATACATTCTTAAATACACACACACACACACACACACACACACACACGGAGCTTCTATTGTAGTAGGTTTCATAGGACCCCTCAAATGGCCCTTAGTTGTAGCTGTCCCTCCTCATACTCCATCCCTCATCTGCCTCTCTCCTTTTCTCTGTTTTGTCCTCCCACTTCAGTCTCCTTCCCCTCCCCCAGCCCTTACCAGCTGAGTGAACTCCCCAGTCCTTGTATCAGTTGAGCATGAGCTGAGGCAGTCTGATTCATAAAGCTGTTTTATATCATGAAAGCATAAAAAAAATTCAGACTTTATAAAATTATGTTTTATTGTTTGCCTAACTCTGATTCAGAGTACTTGAATATATTATCTATATATTTAATTATGTGCAGTAAAATAACCAAAACTGTAATCCTAATATTATATCTTGAGCTTTTCTAACAAATGGGCACCATCATTGGAGCTGAGAGGCCCATTTCAGTAATCCATTTAAGTCAATTTAGATCATGCAGTATTTGGAGTAATTTGAGATGGTTTTCCAAAGCACATTTATCTGTATTTTATTTTCTGTAAAGTTTTATTTTTGTACTTATGTAAATTTACACTGAATATTTTATAAGGACTGTACTCCTATTAATCCTACAGAGACAAATAATCACAGACAGGCAGTTTACTTAGAGCGGGATCCTTTTTAATCTTTCATGGAAGTAGTCTATTATACTTGATTATGAGGTTTGGGCTGTAGGTACAGCAATGAAAATCAGCAACCTTGTATCCATCCACAAACAGACTTACAGCAACCTTGTATACACACACACACACACACACACACACACACACATACAGCCTGTATCCCCCACCTCATAACCTAACAGCAACCTTGTAAACACACACACACACACACACACACACACAGCCTTACAGCAACCTTGTATCCATACACACACACACACACACACACACACACACACACACACAGCCTTACAGCAACCTTGTATCCATACACACATACACACACACACACACAGCCTTACAGCAACCTTGTATCCATCCATACACACAGCCTTAAGGTCACATAGAGTTTTGGAAGATGAAATCAAGACATTATTCAACAAACAAAACCCTCTCATTCTAAAAGAGAAAGAAAAAAGGAGGAACACAAAGATAAGGACAAGTGAGAAACCGCCTTTGTGTTTCATCTTATGAAGGTCTGCTCGGCATCTGATCGGGATGAAATGTCATATCTGAGACTGATGCTTATCTCTTAATCATCTCCTTTGTTTCTTTGGTTCTTTGGGCTTCCCTCTATTTTATTGTAAGTGGCCTGGGGCTTTGATCTTGTGATCAGCTCTGGCTCACAGCACAGGTCTTTGCTTTGGTCTGACACTTAGGAGGACATGGGTACCCCCCAAAAATCTAAGTAGACAAGAGCTTGCTTCTTCTGTGGTGAGGATGGTGGCTAATGGGGTAACTTCAGAATGTACTGTCTCCTGTGACATGATGGGAGACAGAGAAGTCACACGGGTATTTTGGCATTAAGAAAGTGCACCCATGAGAACAAGTTTGATGTACAGTATCTATCTGTTTCTCATTTCACTTGCAGGACTGTCTTGAGCTTAAATATTTAAATTTCTCTTTCTCTACCATTTCTGACACTAAATGTTTAGAATAATCTTTCAGATTCCAAATCATTTTCTGGTTTAAAAATATACTGAAAATAATTTTGTTTGTTTGTTTGTTTGTTTTTTGCAGCTGTATAGTAAATGTGAAAGTGATTAGCAAAGTGAACCAAACCCACACAGGTGTCTTTTAGTCTAAATAATACTTAGGCAAATAAACAAACTAACCCCAGAGAACAACCAGAAGTTCTAAATGTTTTCTTTGCAAATAATATTTCATATTTTCGGATTATTTAAAGCTTTTTTCTTTAAGAAGAAAAAAAAGAGTATTATATATAGTGAATTGTCTCCAAGTGCATATAGAATAGAACAGTCACTGACTGGAGCACTGGTTCTCAACCTGTGGGTCGTGACCCCCAAAGGCCATTGGAAAACACACATAATTATATTATGATTTATAACAGTAGCAAAGTCACAGTTATGAAGTAGCAACGAAAATAATTTTATGGTTGGGGGGTCACCACAACATGAGTAAGCTGTATTAAAGGGTCACAGCGTTAGGAAGGTTGGGGACCGGTGGTTGGAGGAACACGCTCATGTGGTAGATGCTAATATTACACAGTGCCATGTCTATTAACCTTAAAGTTAAGGGTGTCATAAATAAAGTGCCTTGGCACTCGGATGACTCTGAAGTTTCATGAGGGGCGCTCTAGAGATTTTCCTCTTCAAATGAAGTTCCACACAGGCATTCATCATAAGCATGTGTGCAGTGGCTTTTAACAAACACTTTGTTATTGTGTATCTTTAAGTAAAAGAATGTTCATGGGCATGCCAGACAGAGCCCCGGGACTATACTAATGACCAGTTTATCATTCAAAGTGACACCAGTACCTTTATGCTTTCCAAACTAAAAGTAGCAACGATACTCAATCCATATGCTTGATAAATAAGTTATTAGAACGGGGGGTTGGGGGAGGAATGAAAAAACCCTCTGTTTATTCCTAGCCAACATTTCTTCCTTTATTAAAAGATTTTTACTAAATTTGAGAAAGTGTAGTTGAAAGACCCAGCTCAGAAAATACAGCCGGTGACACATCCAACTTCAGCCCGAGGCCCAGACATTGCCATCGGTTTCTTCCCATTCTGAGCACCAAAGGCTCGTCATTATATTGTTCTTTATATTTTTCACTAGTAGTTGGATTTCTTTTTTTTTTTTTTAAAACGGGGACTCATGACCAGCTACCAAACAAGCCCCGAACATTATCCAGCGGGTTCATAACCCGAATTCAAGTTGTAGGTAATGTTTGTAATTCTAAAAATGCCAACATTTGTCATTGTGAATTATGTTTCCTTTAGGGAATTCCTTTACCAAAGAGAGGCAGTCATTTTTGACACTAATCAGACGCCTCTGTGCTGACCCTCTTCCAAATGGGGCCAGATTTCTGGGTTATTAGTATTTAAAAAGAAATAACCACTCAGTGTAGCATTTCAGTAAATAATGACCTAGGAGACCTGCTGGACATATTCTCCGACGCTCGCCACCGGCAGCAGTGATTAGCTTGGGAACCATCCCAGGGCTCGGCTCGGCAGCTGAGCAATGGCTTGCTGTTCTTCATTCACAGGTTTTTTTTTTCCTCCTTAATCCTGTGGCTTTGATTTTTTTCTCTTGTTAGTTCCTATATATAAAGATTAAAAACTGCTTCTGGCTATGTGGAATTACATGCTTTTAGATGAAATCCAATCCATGGTAAAAGGCTTTGTTCAGAGCCACACTGCTTGTTGAGTTTGGATGACTGGGAGAGAGACAGTAGTGAGCTGGGAACAGGAATTGTGTTGCTCAGTTTAAAAACCTGTGGCAATGATTTTTGGGAAAGACCAGGCAAATTCAACACCAGTGGGTTTATTTAAGCCTTTTAAGGAAAAAAGAGGAAATACCAGGAGATAATTAAGAGAGCAGCCCTTCCTTCCCCTCTGCAATGCTTTTGACCGCTGCCTTTACATAGGTTGTGCCATTACGGCGAAGGTGGGGGGTTTGAGAAGAATTTTTGGCATCTAACAAAATGATGGTTTTGTAATGATTCTTACTACTCCCCTTTATGCAACTTGTTTAAAAATAAATCTTTGGTAATGAAAGGGCCAAATTATTTAGATCTCATGAGGAATTGGACATTGATGTCTTTTTCTTTCTTAAAAATTTAACTGGTTAAAACTTCGGAGAATTTCTGAAAACTTGTTACCTTCTCCCAAATGGTAAATTACCTGATGATGTATGGACCAGGAGAGACTCCGAGACAGAAAGGCAGACACAGGAGTGGGGGGATGTCTTTGTAAGTCAGTCACAGAGGGAAATACTGAGCATACCATTTGTTCTGAGTGGGGCGGAAATGCTCGCTCCTTGTGGCACACATCTGTGGACAAGAACTCCAGACTCTGCTGAAGGTCACATGGACCCAAAGGCAACAGATTCTTCAAGTATTTGAGTTATATGTGTTACACCTTTATGTCTCTTTCAACTCTTGGAAAAGGCAAAACACCCACAAAGACCCCATTATTGCTCTTTGGAGTCGCTATGCCTTGCATATATCCTCCTAGATGTATTTAGCAGATTTTTTTGTCTTGGTTTGGGTAAATGAGTTTCATCTCAAAGTAGCCATGACACTCCTGTTTCTAAACCCACTCTTAATGGATAAGCCTTATCCCCTCACTTCCTCCGTTCCCAGTCTGAAGTCTTCAAGTATTTGCTGTTCTCCTGTGTTTAACATTAGCAGTGGACGGTTCTCAGGAGTCATTCAAAGATGGGAAATGAGTTTTTTTTTTTTTTAATTGACTTGGCTGGGAGGTGTTCATATAGAAGGATGCTGGGAAAAGAAAATGAGCAGACATTCTAGGGAAGTGAGGTAATTGTACTGGGCAGGAGGTGGTTCCGGAAGTTTCCACTAACATTGAACTTCAATGTTACCAAACCCGAATCTCCCAGTTTCGGGCTCATTGCTCTATGATAGAAAGAGCTTTGTGAACATTTAATCTACCTCCCTTCCCCCATAGACTCCTCCAGTCTCCAGTGAGTGTACTGACTGACTACTTGTTTTTTTGGAAAACTCTAAATAAAAAACTACAAAGAGAAAGAAGGACCCCCTCCTTCTCAAAAAAAAAAAAAAAAAAAAAAAAGATGCTGGCTTCATTGAGCTAAAACCCAGATGACTCAGTGCGACCTCTGTTAAAGAGAAAGCCGGAAACACTGGACTCAGGAGGGCGAGTTTCATGTGAAATGACTTCTTAATACTTGGCTAGGAAGAGGACAAGTGCAGATGAGGGAGCTGTGGGGAGAGAGCCCGTCAGTGCACAGTCAGCCTCCGCTCGCACACAGTGTGCGCTTGCTGAGTGCAATGAGGTATCCTGTAAGTGGCAGTTGCCAAGTCTTGGGCTGGTTCCTCTTAATGTCATTTGTATTAGGCTTGAAATTTTGCTTTGAAATCCCAGGAAGAAAGACTATATAAACGAGCTGGCTATTGTTTTCACTAATATTGTTATGCCACTCTCAATGCCCAGACAACAATCAAACCTAAGCAAGTATCTGTCAATGGAGCCTGAGGTCAAGTAAGGTCACTTCTGACTATAGCCAGACTTTATATAAACTCCTGGAATGGAAGCAAAGAACTCTAATAGTTTCTGAAGGTACACACGTCATAAGAGCACAATTTGAAGTGAGAGGACACACAGAGAGAATATTATTCTTTTTCTTCAAAGGGATATGTTACTCTGAGACTCATATCCTTCTATTTATTTCTTGGAGAGGGAGTGGCTTATTCTTAGGTAGACAGGATTTCTCTCTGTCCCCTGGCTATCACTGAATCGCTGATGTAGCAACAGACTTAGGTGGGTTTTTATACTGAATTTTGATGCCGTTAGGGGCAAAGGAGAGCTCATAAATGTTCAGTTCTGTGAGGTTATGTGAGGATGGATGCAAGCTTTTAGCTCTTGTGCTTAAGACTTCCCAGCGAGAAAAGGAAGTACTCCACATGCCACCAGATGTGTGCCTTCCTCATTACAATATGCCACCAGGCCTTCATGGTTTTCATCTATTTCTATTTAAGTATTTACCCGGCGTCATTACAGTTCAAGCCGAGGCCGTGCAGACATGAAACTTGACTTCCTGGTGCTCCTGCATTTTGTACTAAACCAGTTATCAATTAACAAATAAGAATTCTCACACTTGGCTATATCATATTGAGATGCTAAAGAGAGTTTGATAACAAAGAGGAAGAGAGGGGAAAAAAACCGAGGAAGAGAAGAAAAGTCAAGAAAAGAAATCGTACAGTATAAACTTGTAAACAGCAAATCCCAAATTCAGAGACAATAACAATGGAGGGCAGCCCAGGTCCACAAATTCTACAAGGTCCACAGCGCCACTTGCCACTTGTCCTTCTTTGCAGGATATATGTTTAGTAGAGGGCGTAGAAAGGAGCTCCGATGAGAACTGACTTTACTCAGGCTTAATGGTGTGATGCTCAGATCTATCTGTTCAGTCATAGTCAAACTGCAAAGACGATTGACATGCATCTTACAGGGGCCACTGGGCACAGGCTCAGGATCCTTCCTTGATGAGGTCACTCTACTGCGATGGCCCTTTACACCAATAACTTAGGACAGCAAAAGACTTGCCCTGGCCCAGCAGGAAGGACCACACAAGATGGGAGAGGGTCTTCCTCTGCCTGTGCACATGTACTTCTGAATGCTGGTCTTTCCTCAAGAAGGGTAGTTCTGACATAGAAAGCCATACAGGTGAATATGAGTACTAATTGATACAAATTCTGTTTAAGGAGTCTCATCCAATACTTTTTAAGACAGGCAGGTAATATTAAGTAAGCAGAGTGGTCAGAATGGCCTTACAGCAAGTGGCTTCCCTCAGGGTTATCACAGAGAGAGGGAGATTCAAATATATGCATGCACACTCATGCACAGGCACACACACATGCACACACTCATGCACACTCACACGCACTCATGCACACACATGCACACATACACACAAACACATGCACATGCACTCATGCACATGCACAGGTCCACATCCACATCTCTCAAGCTTTTGGTCTTACAAGAGAAGCCAGAAATTTAAGATCTTTGTGTAAAATCTTTTTACCAAATTAATTTTTCTTTTTAGAACACTGTGAGGACCACACAAACGTATCTGTGGTATAGACCACAGCCATTTATGGTTTGTAGCCTTAGGGTGATTAAACACACAAGGCCTATATTGCTATAAGGGAAATACTTATGAAATGTATTATTTTCGGTCCATATTCATGAAGTCTTTTGGGCTTAGATCACTTTGATAGAGAATGGCAGTTGTTGTGTGGACTTTAGTGTGTCATTAAGGATGTTTCCACCCCCCCCCAAGTCCTAGAATGTCCTCAGGGTTATTCTTTGTGCTTCATTCGTCTGAATTATAGGACAAGTGTTTGTGCCCGGTTGGTCGATGTGAGTACCAACCAGAGCATCTACAAAAGGCAATGGTGCTTACCAGGCATTTGGGGTTGGTGTGCTCTCCTTGGATGTAAGTGTGTTTGGTGGAGTTTTGGGGATTGCTAGAGAACTGGGGGCCAGTACCACTCTGGGAAGAAGAGGAGGAAGAAGAGGAGGAGGAAGAAGAGGAAGAGGAAGAAGAGCAACTACTACTACTACAACTACTACTACTACTACTACTACTACTACTACTACTACTTATTATTATTATTATTATTATTATTATTATTATTATTTAAAAACCAAAACCAGACTTTGCACCTCCTCCAGTGCAGAGCTCGTTGACAGGGTGTGACCCACAGAGACCATCTGTGGCCTTCTGTAGTTCAGAAGTTCTAAGAGGAAGCAATGGCTCTGGCTGCCACCACAGGCTGAGCTGGTCAGCAGGAAACTTGACTTGCCAGGAAAATAAGGGAGGGAAAGAGAAAGGCTTTTCCTCCCCTAACTTATCCAGATGCTTCAGAACGCAGAGCTGATCGGCCAATAGACTGATTTGAATGAGTCTGCCTTTCCTAGTCTGTATTAGATATGACAGGCTACATGATGGTGTAACCATCAGTCCCCTCCCCGAATTCCAATGGGTTAGCACAATAAAAGCTTATTTTCAGCTTAGGCAAACTCAGCTGGGTGCACAGGAGGTGTTTTCTACTGAACTTTCCTCATCCCTGGGGGACTCTGTTGTTCCCTAGGGTCTCCTTGAGCTCATCAACTGGGGACACAAGAACTGAGTGGCATGTTTCAGAGCTGGCCCAGGAGCAGAAGTCACTGTGTCTGCCAGAGTTGCCCAGAACTTACTCCCAGGGGAAGCTGTGTGTCTTCCCACTCATCCTGATGGAGGAGACAATTGGTATCAACACCACGACCTGTTGATCCTCTCTGAGCAGAGAATGGAGAGCTATGCCAATGTGTCCCTCTCTCCTTTCTTCTACCCTTCTTTCTTCTTTCCTCCAATGAGCCATCTGTCTCTGTCACCCCCGATAGCCCAAAGCAAGAAGAACGCCAACTGACAACCAGCTTGGCATGTGTGCATGCGTGAGTGTGTGTGTGTGTGTGTGTGTGTGCGCGCGCGCTTCAAATATTAGGGAAGGAAGAAGTTAAGGTCTCATTCAGTTTGGCGCTCACAAGCTAATTTGTAATTCCTGTCGTTAATTTCTCATTCCTGTGGTGAGCTGTTTCCAAAGAACTGTCTTCCTTTTTTCTTAATCACAATTCAGAAATATACACACTGATATAAGATGTGTGAATGGCATTCCAATTCACCATGCATATACATTCCCATTATGTCTCCTATTGCCTGGAACAAATAATTTAATTCAGTGATTTGTTGGGCTCTTCCAAGTGGCTTCAGTCGGAAGAGCTAACGATGCCAAGCTAAGGCATTTTATTCACCCGAGTCAGTAGTTGGGGTTAATGGTGCTAACACTTTAATTCCCATAGTTCATTGAGAGAAGCCAAGACACAGAACAGCTAAGGGATTTGCCCAAGTTCCTAAGACTCTAAATCATCAAATTCCACAGCCTCACCAGCTAGAAGCAAATGATTTCTGGAATCAGATAAAAATTTACATTTAACTCTTCTACATTATTCATGAAAATTATATTCGTGCTTCATGTATTTTTAGATATATATTTTAAAATAGTTTGTTTATTTTTAATCTATGTGTATGAGTGTTTTATTTGCCTGTATGAATGTGTACCACATTTGTGCCTGGCACCCATGGAGGCCAGGAGAGGGTTCTGGATCCTCTGAATGTCACTTAAGAGGCAGTTGTGAGCTGCCATGTGGGTTCTGGGAACTGGCCCCAGGTCCCCTGCAAGAGCAGCAAGTACTCTTAACTTCTGAGACAGCTCTCTAGGTATGTTTCAAACCACTGCCACTAAAATAAAAGACCCTAAGCTTCAAACCAGACTGGTTGGGGCATATATCTAAAAGGCTCTCTAAATCAAAAACAAAGGTTTTGTGCTATCAGGTTATATGAGATGTACAAGTAGCTTGCGAACATGATTCCTGTTGATAGACCATGTGTTCCTATGAAACAGGCTTAAACAACGTGTCTAATTATGAATTCAATGCACAAAACAACAGTAAGAGACAGTGTTTCCAATGCTAATAGCTTATTCAGGAGGCATTGATGTACTCTCCAAGTCAGGTAAAAGATGTCTAAGGCATCACACACACAGTTATTATGTAATAAAGATGGACTGTCAACTGGGCTTAAAGTGACGTTTTGGTAGGGTTTATTGACCAGATGCAATGAATCTGAGATCAGCACATTTTGCTTTGAAGTTTACTCTTGATCCAGATCTTCAGTAAGAAGGTAGTTTCCAAATCACTGGTCTGTGAATACTCCTTGTGATTAATTACCCTTTTATAATCTTAGGAATTCTGTTCTCTGCTCTATTTTGAATAACTCAGACTCCATGGGGAGTTGTATTTTGGCTGGTATATTTGGGACTGCTAATAAACACCCACTTCCTGTTTTTCTTACTACTGTGTCTAGCAAATTGTAAAATTACTTGTATTGCCTTTCCGTTTCTTGTGTGTTTAACAAGCCTTGATTTATGTTGTGGAATTATCTGCATCAAAGAATCCTTGCCAACAAAGTTCTCATAGCTTCACAATGTGAGATACTGTATCTTTTTCTTGCAGTACAAACTTGAAAGATGATAGGAAAAATACTTCTATTTCATCAGTACAGAGGACTTGGAATTTTAGTATTTTGAGCTTTCAATAACTCTTGAGAAGTTTATTTTTCACATGCTTTAAAGGTCATTAATTTTATTCTTTTAACAAGACATATTGCAAGACAGACAGAAAAGAACAGTCTGTTGTAAGTATGTCTCAAGCTCAAGTTTAGGCATTGGATTTAACCAGAACAAGGACAATTATTATTGTTATTCCTGCCAGGTTTTTAGTTTGAAAAATTCTCTAACTTTTTGTTTTGTTTTAGTGTTGGTTTTGTTGATAACTTGTGGCTAGTTGGCCTGGTGGGTGTCCAGCTCCTGTGGTATATAGGCCGAAGGTTTCTGTCCAAGCTGAAGAAGTTGCTAGTGTAGGAGGTCAGAGATTTCCCCATGGGAAGAGACACCGGGGCACAGGGTGGGGTGGGGGTGTGTGAAGGTGTGGAAAGTGGGGTGGGTAGGTAGGGTGGGGGTTGGGAAGATGGGGGTGGGAGGGTGGGAAGAGGCGTTTGTGCTTCAACACCAGCCCTGAGAGGCGGTAACTCTCCTTTGCCATCCAAGGCAGTTACTGAGTGAATGTTCAACAGATACTCTTTCTCTTTGGCATATACAACGGGATTAATGATTAATGAGTTTTGGGGCCCTGGAATCTTTATCCTTTCTGTACTCACCCACCAGAGAGCTGTACTTCATGTCCCCAGGGATCTGACTAGGCATAGAAAGGTTGAAGGTGGTCTGGGATGGCATATGGGCACAGTCTATGAATTTGGCCCTGGATCGACTATTCCACCCTTAGACCTAAGCGGTCATACTTTTAGCGCATATACCTTTCGCTTGTAGTCCTGCAGGAGTTCCTTAACTGATGATGGCACTGTGTCCCTGTAAACCCATTCTGAATTGAAAATATTCTAAGTTAAAAAGGCATTTAATATATCCATCTGATCTCCTCAGAGGACACGGTAGCATCCCTAGAGCAGTGGTTCGCAACCTTCCTAATGCTGTGAACGTGAGAACACAGTTCCTCATGTTCTGACCCTCAACCATAAGATTATTCTCACTGCTACTTTCATATCTGTAATTTTGCTACTATTATGAATCGTGATGTGAATATATGATATGCAGGATATCTGTTATGATATGCAACCCCTATGAAAGTGCCAGGCTACCCTTAAAGGGGTTGTGACCCCCACCCCAGGTTCAGTACCTCTGGACTAGAGTAACTTAAATATATTCAGAGCAATGTATCTGAGTATTTTGGGGCAAAATGACCAAACATAAAGTGTACTTTATGTATGTATTTTATTTATCTATAAAGTATTGAATATCATGCGTTGAATACAGCACATGATATCGTTTTCCTCCCATGATTAGGTTGTTGATTGGGAGCTGAAGCTCTGTGATACTGCCCAGCATTAGAAGAGAACACCACACCTGGCGTCACTGACTTGGAAAATAGATCCAAATTTAACATTTGATGTGTAGTTTCTGGTAAATATACAACTCTGTGTGATTGATAAGTGTGGTGATTGTGAACAGAACAAGTTAGTCAGGGGAGTGTGTACATGTTCTTTGGGAGGGCCTCTTTCTTCATCAGTCCTCCAGGGGGGTTGTGTGGAGCTTGATAATAAATAATAAATGAGTGTGACTACACACGCAGCCAAGGCCCCTGAGCACAGAGTGAGCCAAGCATGCAAACGGTGTGTAACTAACACACATCTCCGGTTACTGTGTTGCCCAGGTTAGGGGTGAGTCTTACTACTTTCCTTCCCTTAGTATATATTTTATTGAAAATTTTTTTCTTTTTTTCTTTTTTTTTTTTTTTTTGGTTTTTCGAGACAGGGTTTTTCTGTGTAGCCCTGGCTGTCCTGGAACTCACATTTTTTGTAGACCAGGCTGGCCTCGAACTCAGAAATCCGCCTACCTCTGCCTCCCAAGTGCTGGGATTACAGGCGTGCGCCACCACCACCCGGCGAAAATATTTTTATATAATATATTCTGATTTGGGTTTCCTATCCCTTATCTCCTCCCAGATCCCCGCCCCCACCTTCCCACCTATTCAATTCTATGCCTTCTTTCTTGCTTTAGAAAACAAATAGGCATGTATATACATTCAAACCAGAACAAAACAAATCAACTAACAAACAGAAAAAAATAAAGAAAGAGCATGGGAAACACATCCACACACCACACACTGAAACAACCACATGCCTGCACAAAAATTCCAAAAAATAAAAGAGTCAGAAACCGTAATATGATCATGTGTTTTTATTTTTCCTTTCAGTATGTTTATGTGGATGATTACACTTATCTATTTGCATATGTTGAACCATCCCTGCCTCTCTGTTTGCAAGATTAGACCTGAGAAAGGGCCATTTTAAGGCCAAACACTCACAATGCAATAAAGACTAA
Organism: Apodemus agrarius; assembly: GCA_964023405.1. Classification (NCBI taxonomy): domain Eukaryota; kingdom Metazoa; phylum Chordata; class Mammalia; order Rodentia; family Muridae; genus Apodemus; species Apodemus agrarius. Next base: position 81,208,409 of record OZ030013.1, read on the forward strand.
TTCAGATTAACCAAAAAGGGCATGGCACCAATGAGAGACTACAGTAGGTAAAGGGGATTGTTGCATAACCCTGACAACCTGTATCTAATTCCCATGGATCCTGGAACCCCATGGTGAAAGAACAGAACTGATTTGACTCCAGGAAGTTGCCCTCTGACATCTCATATAAATAATTAAAAAATCAAGAAGTGTAATACAAAACCTGAGCTGATTCAGAGTAGAAATACAAATGCCAGTACCAACATAAGAACCTGATTGAAGAGAACTCTTAAAAATTGTGATAGAGATCATGAAATTTAGCTCTTCATGACTGATGGCTCCTGGTGGGGATGGGGAAGGACACAGTTCTCGAAGGGGCTGGCCACTGGGAGCTTGCCCATGCTCCAGTGAGCATAAGGGCAAAACAAATTAGACTTGTTTCTTCTTCTTCTTCTTCTTCTTCTTCTTCTTCTTCTTCTTCTTCTTCTTCTTCTTCTTCTTCTTCTTCTTCTTCTTCTTCCTCCTCCTCCTCCTCCTCCTCCTCCTCCTCCTCCTCCTCCTCCTCCTCCTCCTCCTCCGGAGGTCACAAGGGTGGAGGTGGACCTGTGAAGACTGAGAAGGGAATATGATTGGGGTGCATTCTGGGAAACTCTCAAGTACCTAACTATGTTGGAAAAAGGGATTTTCACCTTTAGCTTTCAGTGGTTGAGAGCATTGAACTGACTGCTCTCCCAGAGGTCTTGAGTTCAATTCCCAGCAACCACATGGTGGCTCACGATCATCTGTAATGGGATGCAATGCTCTCTTCTGGTGTGCTTTTTTATATTCTAAATTAACTTATTTAGGTAGGTATATAGAAGTTTAGAAATTACACTTTTCTGATTAATCTGATATGCCTTTGCAGGGGCCTAGAACCATGTTAATCCCCTGTAAGGAGATCTTTCTCTTTTGTCTGTACTTTCCATGGGTACAAGCTAGACTCAGGCCCTTATGTTTGTACTGGTGGTCATCAAAATTTTTAAAAATTGCCAGTATAATCCAAGTAGAAGTGGAGCTCATTATTGTTTTAATTTACATATTCCTTTTTAGTATAGAAGACTCATGAAGTATAAACACACACACAACACACACACACACACACACACACACACAGAGAGAGAGAGAGAGAGAGAGAGAGAGAGAGAGAGAGAGAGAGAGAGACATAAAGAATCCATACCTAGGATTCCAAGAATAGAGACATATATACAAAAAATAGGTACCAAACAGTTGAATGACAAGACCGAGACCAAAGGAATACCTACATCCAATGCAATATTAATTCTGCAATATCTAAAACAAGTCAACCCTATAGGAAAATGGACAAGTGTTATAAGTAGGCAATTCACAGAAGACAAGGTCACATGTACCCAGAGCTCAGCACACGTTCCCTAGTTATTGAACAAGTAGAAGTGCCGCAGAAGGTCTTTGCAGTTGTCATGTCTTCCCTGGCTTCCCTTGGTCACTCTTCTTGAGAAGAATATTTGAATTTGGGAGGTTTATTGGGGAGAATTTCACAGGGAATGAGAAAAGCAAGACCATGTAGAGCAAGGATAACCCTGGAATGCCGGAGGTAGGTGAGCTGGCCTGCTGGAAGTCTCATCAACTGAGACAAGGAACCAGGCCCTTATACTCTTGCATCTACAACTTATTGGTCTTAAGTTCTCCTAAGAAGAGGAAGTCGCCTTGGCAGGGCAGATCTGTTTGGCTGGGAGGACTGGCCAAGGAAGCAGCTGGGAGCCATCAGTAGCCTAACTCCTGGCAGCTGTGGATGCAGCAGGTGCTGGGTGGGACACATGAAGCATCTCCTACGTGCACACTAAGATCCAGTGAGTTGACCAAAACACTGTGATTAAGAACACTGGTGTTGAAAGCTAGGCACCTCAGATTTAATGCAATTCCACCACTTATCTGGCAACTGGGTTAACTATTCTGAGTCTTAGTCACGCCATTATTTCAACAAGCATTTGCTAAGTGCCCAGGGATACCTACCTGGAGAGGCTTGTGGAGTTAGAAGAATTCAGAGAAGCTTTATTCTCTCATCTCAGCTGGAACATGCCATAGCTGTTGAATGAACTGTTCCCTGGACTCATAGGTCAGCCTTCTCCAGCCTTCCATACCTCACAGCCACCTGTTATATTTTCTTCCTATCTCTTTATGACGTAATTTCTACAGCATACAGGTCTCAGTCAAGACAGAGAACACAAGTGTCTTGCCCTACCAGGTGATGGTGGTCATCAAATTTTGATTCTAGAAAATCTTTTTCACCTCCTGAATTTACCAGAATGAAATAAATTTTAGGGCTAGGTAGGACCAAATGGATTGTATACCTCAAAGATTACACAGGATAATGGTTTTCTGTATCTGCCTGCCTTTTCTTTTTCTAGTAGTGAGAATCGGGCTTCCTCTCACCTTGTTACCCTTTCTACAAATAAATGTTTTAGTAGTGGTTCATTATTCAAGGGAGAAAAAGCCCAAATCCCCCAAACAAAAACAAACAAACAAAAGCAGGCTAGCTCTGATTGAAGTAGATATGGGAAAACTGGAATGGGCTTTCTCTAGCTGCTTCTTGAAGTTAGTTTTTAAACCTCACCGTCCCTGATGAATCTCATAGGCTATTGCTATCAAGCTGATCAATAAATTAGACAATCAACTTGTTGATCAGAAATAACAAGAATTTACTGGTGCGCTGCTCCCAGTGCACTGTGAAGATGAAGAAAATGCCTGTCTTCTCCCCTTCCCCCTTTTCCTTGATGGCTGTTCTTCTCAATTGCCTTAGCGCCATCCCCCTGTCTCCCCTGTCTCCCCCAGGACTCCAATTTTGGACCTCACTTCTGTCTACAATCACATCTTTGAAGATTCTTTATAATCTCACTGTTTCAAATCCATTCCTGTGTTCTTCCCTGCTCCCTGGTGCTCTGGATCAAACCCAGGGACTCACTCGTGCTATGCAATCCTCTCCCTGTGACTCCCGACACTGCACCGACCCACTTGCCCCTGTTTTACAGGTTCTTTTCTGCAGGCTTCCCTCCTTCCCAAGCTTCAGGCATTTCTTCAAATGCTGAATACCCAACCGAGAGCCTTAGGATTAGCTCACCTCAAGTGGGACACTGGTCTTCTCCTGCAAAGTCTTCTCAGATTGATAGCATTGCGTCCTTCTGGATTCAGACTCAAGTCCTGCCTCTACACACACATGCACGTGCTTGCACACATGCACATGTGCATCTAATTCATCAAGAATGCTCTGGGATCTCATATCAAAATGTTATCTTGAACGAGGCCCCGTCTGTTAACTGTCTCACAGCATCGTCATTTCTCATTTATATCATTGCAGTGGTGTTCCCTCTTAGTCAAGGTTGTAATACAAACTCAAAGGGAGGAGGCATTAGAGACTCCTTTAGCATAAGGTCTGGGATTATTCTAGATAATCAGGACTTGTCTTCCTTTCATACACTTGGTACTTTGACATCTAATTCTGGTATCTGTTTGCCAAGGTACTTACTAAAGACTTTGACTTATTTATTGGGTGACATGAAGAACCACAGGAGGGATAAGGACAGTGTGACAATGTCTAAAGCTAGATCTGAACAAGGCAGAGCATCTTCCCTTCTATCCTTTGACTCACACTGCTCTCCCCACATGGTTTCTAATTAGAACCATAGTTTGTTAGTCCTTCGGTTTTCTTTCCTTACTTTAGTTTTGAAATTTTTCTTTTATTTTTTTTATGTGCTGAGTATTTTCCCTATATGTTTGTAAGTAAAAAATAGATATACATATATATGATATACATGGATATACACCTATACATATATACACATATTTATACATATATAAATATGCACACATATGTATATGTAGTGCCTGAACCAGAAAAAAAAGGGCATTGGATTCCTTGAAGCTGGACTTACAGTTGTGAGCAACCGTATGAGTTCTAGGATCTGAACTTATGTCCTCTTGCAAGAGCAGCCTGTGCTCCTAATGGCTGAGCCACCTCTCCAGTTTTTAGCAGTTCTTACCATTTTCAATTTTTATTTATTATATTAATTTCTGTTTTCTCTCACTAGAATGTAAATTTTGGACAGAGTAGATATCATTCATTTAAAAAAAAAGTGTGAATGTGAGTATATTGCACACGTGTGCAGTCCCTGTGGAGGACAGAAGAGGGTGACAGAGTCCTTGGAGCTGGAGTTACAGGTAGTTGTGAGCCACCTGGTGTGGGTGCTGGGAACCCAGCTGGGGTTCTTCAGAAGAGCAGGAAGCACTCTTAACTGCTGAAGTGTATCTTCAGCCTCCTCTAGCATGAATTTCCTGAGCTTAGAGTAGGTTCTGTTACAGAGGTGTAACTTAAAAGATGCTAGTGGATATTTGAGAGAAGCCCTGTTAGAGGGTAAATAGTCTTCTACAGAATAATTTAGCAAGCCTTGGAAAGCCCATAACTGAGTACAAGTCCCTGACTTTGTGGTGGTCTGTGTAAAGGGTCCAGAAGAGGTATCCTAAGTGATCAAATATATACTTGGTGATTATTTGATTGTCATTTTTGAAATGTGGGTCAAAACATGACATGCAACATTACTTCGTAGTAGAAGCAATTCTTAATCTTAAGCACAATTATGCAAAATGAAAGGGAATCCAATTAAGAGGTGATCTGAGAAGGCTTTTGGTCTATTCTACTAAACTAGAGGTGTCAGTAGCCCTTTAGGAGAGGAAATCTGAGTGATGCTAAGGAGGTTGCCCACCCCAGAAGGAGGGCTGGGGTTGGTGTTGGTGCCTGCCTAGAAACCCCGAACTTTAGGACTCTGCAGGTCAACCTGCACCCTCCTTTATTTCTTTAAAATATAAAATTTCCATCTTGCTTTTTGGCAACTCTTTGGGTCGTGAGTCAGATCTGCGGTATTGATAGGGAACTGCTGCCGGGAGTGTGTGGTTCTTTGATTTCTTATATTGGAACCATTCTTCCCAGCATTCCTTCTAAACAGGGATCTAAATGTTTGCTTTCTAAGCAGCCTCCGTTGCTTTGACTCCATTTTCATGCTTTGTGATATCTTCATATTGCTTTCAATTGCAATCCAACTATTTTCCTGAAGGTTTATTCTATATCTCCAATTTAATATAAAACCATCTGAAGATGGTGTAGGAGTCATAGTAAGTTTTGTCTGGTTGAGTTCTGGTTTTGCTTGTTTAGTGTTTCTGTTTGATCCACTTTTGCTTGTATCCTTAGTTTTCCTATAATTGTTCTGAAAGCCAATGTCTTCTGCAAGATGAGAATACCACTACTAATAAACATGTTAGTAAGCAGGACAGACAATCAAGTAATCACCTAGTATATATTTGATCACCTAGGATACCTCTTCTGGACCCTTTCCAACTCTTCTCCCAGCTTATTCCTGTCTCTGTAAGCTCATTGGATGGTCTCCTGAAAGATATACCTGCTTAACATAGCCTGATCTTCCTATCCCAGTTGATTAAGCCAGGGCTGAGATCTTGACCAAGGAGGATCCTTAAACTCTTAGAAGTAGGATAAAGAAATTCCAGTTTCAAGTGGGGAGGCAAACTCAGAGGTCCTTGGTTGGTGGTCCCTTTCCAACCACGAATACAGTTGAACCTGAGAGAATGCAGTTCTCTGGTTAAGACCATAAACAAACAAATAAAACCAATAAAAGAGAGACTGCTTCAAGCTCCCATTCTTGAGACCAGTTTCATTTTGGCCCCGAGGGTCAGTGAATCCTGGAATCCACATCATCATCATCATAATGATAACTATCTTCTTTAATTAGCTTGAGTCTGTTTCTGTTACAACTCAAAGCATCTTGACTGTGATATTATATGAGAGTGATTTGTACAGCAGATCTAGGTGAGTGTTACTAACTCATCTTCTAATTGCACTCTGCATGTTCTTCTTATCCTCAAATCTTTGACGGCAACAGAAATGTGCTACAAGGTATGCCAAGGGACCTTAACTACCAGTGCCGCGTCCTTTGTGCTATGACAGCCTGTCAAAGGATTCTGGGGCAGGAAAGAAATTGGGATATCTGTGGTATCTAGCTAAGACAGAGGCTGGGAAGAATACACAGATGTCAGAACAATGGTTGAACAAAACATGCCTCCCGGGCCAAGAATTATGATGAAAAGGCTGGTGCCAGTGGGTTATGACCAGCAGAGCTAGAAGATACTGTTTCATAACGTACTTTTGGAAATGCTCTGGTCCAGTGCTTCTCTCTTCTGTGGTCTGTTTTGGTTTTGCTTCCACTGTATGCAAATGTGCGCTCTGTGAAGCAAGATGAAGTGAGGCGGGTGTGCCTCAGGGTCCAAAGGCAGGTGAGGAAGTTAAACTTCTTTAGGTATTGCCAATAAACTCATCTCACACCAATGCTGCTGCAGCAAAGGGTACAACCAGAATTGTTATTTTAACCTAATTTTTAGGTGATCAGAAGGAAGAAGCTACAGGAACAATTTGCATATATTCACGGCAGTGTGTTTACCTCAGAACCTTTAAAGTTAGTGAAAAACCTGAAAAATACCTGAAAATTTGGTCCTCATATGGCATACAGAAAGCAGTGAATAATTCTCAAAGCTTTCTGGGCCTGTGATACTAAAGTAGCTTTGTTTTATTTATTGTTTTTCTATTTTAAATTTATTTTCTGTGCTCCTTTTTAGTAATCAAAATGATTGCAGTCTACTCCTTTTGGGTGTGATACCTTCTTTTTCATTCTAGAGCATTCAGGTAACTGTTAAATCACTAGTGTAAAATCACTCCATTTTTTTTTTAATATAGGCACCTAGAACCACCTTCCTTGTGCTCCATAAGATTGGACACATCGTGTATCCATTCTCATTCAGTTCTAGAAAGTCCTTATCTTCTGTCTTGACTCACTTTTCATTCAGCAGTGAATTGTTCAGTTTTCATATCATTGTAAGTTTTCTGTTGTTTCTGTTGTTGATGTCTAGCTTAAATCCACAGTGGTCCGACAATAAGCAAGTCGTTATTTTAGTTTCCCTTTTTCTGTTGGGATTTGCTTTGTGTGCAAGTATGTGGTTCATTTTGGAAAAAAATACCACGGATGCTAAGAAGACGGTAACTTATTTTGTGTTTGGGTGAAATGTTCTGTCACTATCTGCTAGGTCCATTTAATTTATGACACTGCTTAGCTCCAGCAATTGCTTAGCTCTGTTTAGTTTTTGTCTGGGTAACCTGTCTATTTATTAGTGAGGGGTACTGAAGTCTGCCACTGTGGTGGTTTGAATAAAAATGCACACACACACCCCCCTGCAGAGGCTCATAGATTTGAATGCCTGAACATTAGGAAGTAGAGCTCCTTGACAGGATTAGGAGGTGTCACCTTGTTGGAGGAAATGTGTCAGTCTGAGTGGGCTTTGGAGTTTCAAAAGCTCAAGCCAAGCCTAGTGGTGCTCTCTCTTCCTGCTGCCTGGGATCTGGATATAGAACGCTTGACTCCTTCTCCAGCACCATGTCTGCCTACATGCCGCCATGTTCCCCATCATGCTGATAATAGACTAAACCTCTGAGACTCTAAGTCAGCACCAAGTAAATGCTTTTCTTATTAAGAGTTGTGGTTAGGGTGTCTTTATAGTAATGGAACACTGCCTAAGACACTGACTCTCAGCATGTGATTTAAGCTGTAGCAGTGTTTCTTTTATGAACTTCAGTGCTCTTATGTTTGGTGCATAGATGTTAATAATCGCAACGTCCGACTGACCTTCATTAGACTCCTGAACCATACAGAGAGGAGCATGTTGTCCTCTGAGAGGCTCCCCCTAGCAGCTGACTCAGACAGATACAGACATCTGCAGTCAGTGTTTGGAGCTTGGGAAGTCTTATGGAAGAATAGGAAGAAGGATTGTGGGTCCTGAAAGGGATAGGAACTTCACAGGAAGACCAACAGAGTTACCTAGCCTGGACCCTTGGAGCTCTCCTAGTCTGAACCACCAACCAAAGACCATACACGGGCTGGACCTAGGCCTCCACACATATATGTAGCAGATGTGCAGCTTGGTCTTCTAGCCGGACTGCCTTTGTCTGACCTCAGTGGGAGAGGAAGCGCCTAACCTTGCAGAGACTTGAAGTGCCAGGGTGAGGAGGTACCTAGGATGCCCCCCACCTGTCCAGAGGAGAATGGGAGGGAGTTTAAAGGAAGAATTATGGGAAGGGGATGTCTGGAAGGGGGCAGTGAACGGGATGCAAAGTGAATAAGTAAAAAAAAAATAAAATTAGATTTAAAAATGTTTTTCTTATTAAGAGTTGCTGTGGTTACAGTATCTCTTCACAGCAAACAAAACAAAAAAGCAACAACAACAACAATAACAACAAAGAAACTAAGATGCCCCCTATTAATGTATGAGGATCAACATGTGATTTCCGATGTAGCAGTATTTCTTTTATGAACTTTAGTGCTCTTGTGTTTGGTGTATAGATGTTAAAATTTGCAGTGTCCTCCTGGTGAATTTTTCCTTTGATGATTGTGTAGAGGTCTTTCCTATCTCTTTTAATTAGCTTTCGTTTGAAGTCTCTATTGCCGTATTAAAATGCCTATACCTCCTTGCTTCTTGAGTCCATTTGCTTGGAGTATGAGTTGGTTATCTATCCTTGATGTTTTCCTTGAAAGCAGAAGAAGAATGGGTCCTGTCTTTGAATTCTGTTAGTCTGTGTCTTTTTTACTGAGAAATTGATATAACTGATGTTGAGAGATATCAATCAACAGTATTTGCTGATTTTGTTATTTTTTTGTGGTGGGTGGGTGTTTCCCCTGTAGATTCTGGGTTTATTTATTCCTTGTATTTTCTTGGAGGTTTCCTTCTAGTGACTTCTGCAGTGCCAGGCTGTAGGACTGGATGTGTAGATAGATATTGATTAAATTTGGTTTTTATCATGCAATGTCTAACTTTTCCCATGTATTGTGATTGAAAACTTGTTGCCAGGCATTGGTGGCTCACACCTTCAATCCTTGCACTCAATAGGCAAAAGCAAGTGGATCTCTGATTTTGAGGCCAGGCTGGTCTGCAGAGTGAATCCCAGGAGACCCAGGGTTACGTGGAGAAACCCTGACTCATTCTCAAAACAAAAATAAAGAACAACAAAAACCAAAAGCTCTCCCCCAAACCCCTAAGATGAAATGTTGCTGAGTACAGTAGTCTAGGGTGGCACCTACAGTCTCTTAGTGTCTGTAGAACACTAAGAGAGGCCCTTCTGGATTTTAGTCTCCCTTGAGAAGTCAGGAGTTAGTCTAAGAGGTCTGCCTTTAAATGTTATTTGGTATTTTCCCCTTGCAGCTTTTAATATTCTTTTTTCTCCTGTTTGTTTAGTATTTTGATTATTATGGGCTGAGGGGATTTTTTTTTCTGATCTAGTCTATTTGATATTCTGTGTGATTCTCGTATCTCCTTTAGGTTAGGGACGTTTTCTCCTGATTTTGTTGAAAATATTTTCTGTGCCCTTGACTTGGGTTTCTTCTCCTTCTTCCATTCCTATTATTTATAGATTTTTGTCTTTTTATAGTATTCCAGATTTTCTGAAAATTTTTGCCAGATTTTGAAAAAAGCATTTTTTAAAAAAGCATTTAGCTCTCCATGTCTTCTATTGTGTCTCTGAAATCTGTGACTTTCTCTTCCATCTCTTGCATTCTGCTGGTGAAGCTTGCCTCTGAGGTTCCTCTCAAGGTCTCCAAATTTTCACTTCCAGAGTTCCCTCAGTTTGGGAGTATGACTCAGTTTCCACATTTAGGTCTTGAACAGCTTTATCCATTTCCCCTCATTGTTTGTTTGTTTTCATGTTTCTTTAAGGGATTTATTTTTTTCCTTTTTACGGACCTCTACCAAATCCATAAAGGTTATTTTAAGATCTTTGTCTTGTGCTTCAGCTGTTTTTCAATATTTAGGGCCTACTGTGGTCAGTTTGCTGGACTGTGGTAGAGACATATTGTCTTGGCTGTTATTGATTATCGTTTTAATCTTGTGTCTATGCTTCTGGGTTTGGGAAGACTGCAATTCTATGTGCTGATACCTTTGGGTGGGTGTTTAATTTTATTTAATTTTATGTTTTGGGGGAGTTAAATCCAAGGGGGTTTGTTTTTTGTTTTTTGTTTTTTTTATTTTAATTTATTTACATTTCAAGTCTTATCCCCTTACCTGGTTTCCCCCTCTCCTATCCTCCCATCCCCCTGCTTCTTTGAGGGTGTTCCTCCACCCACCCAACCACTCCTATCTCCCTGCCCTCGATTCCCCTATGCTGGGTGGGTGTTTTGTTTCTTGGTTCCTGTTGGTCACTTTGGTTCTTAGGAGAATGTGGTGAGTGTGGGTTGCCTGGTCGGAAGTTCTTCTGGGTTCCTGAGTTTTAACGGCTGGTGAGTCCAGATAAAATGTGTTCCTAGGCACTTAGGAATGGGATGGACTAGGAAGGCTGAGTGCTGAGGAAATCCATAGGAAAGAGTGAGGCAGGGTGTTCCCCCAGGATCTGCTTAGTCCTTTGGGAATGGAGACAAAGAGTGAGGAGAGGCCACACCAGGTAGTGATGGATTAAACACTTTGGTTGTATTCTGAAAGGCCTATAAAAATAAGGTAAACGAAAAACGTTCCTTCTCAGGGCAGTTGGCTAGGGCATAAGAAGAAATATGTAAGTGTCAGCATAGAACTGCTTCTTGCTGCTTCTTGGAATGGACATTCAAGTGGACGTGAAATGCACACATGTGTCCGTTCAACCAACATTTCCTTTCTTTACTTTTTTTATTATTTTCTATACTCTTTGTTTACATTCCAAAGGCTTTCCCCTTTCCCAATTCCCCCCTCACCATATGACCCATAAGTCCTCTCCCCCCCACCACCTATTCCGCAGTCAACCCCCTCCCACCATTTCTCTGTTCTGGTACTCTCCTACAAAACTGGATCCAATCTTTTCAGGCCCAGGGTCCTCTTCTTCCTTCTTCTTGGGAATCTTTTGACTTGCTAATTGTGCCTTGAGTATTCAGAGCTTCTGGGCTCATTAATATCCACTTGTCAGTGATTGCATCTCATGAGGATTCTTTTATGATTGGGTTAACTCACTTAGGATGATATTTTCCAGATCGAACCATTTGCCTACAAATTGCATGAATTCATTATTTTTAACTGCTGAGTAGTATTCCATTGTATAAATATACCACATTTTCTGTATCCATTCCTCCTTTGAGGGACATCTGGGCTTCTTCCAACTTCTGGCTATTATAAATAAGGCTGCTATGAACATTGTGGAGCATGTGTCTTTATTGTTATGCAGGGGAATCCTCTGGGTATATGCCCAGGAGTGGTATGACAGGGTCCTCTGGAAGTGTCATGCCCAGTTTTCTGAGGAACCGCCAGACTGATTTCCAGAGCGTCAACCAACATTTTCAAGCAGTTCCTAGCTACCACGTCCCATGCTGCACACAACAGATGTGCATGTAATGATTAGTCTACTCTAGTAATTGTTAAGGATAGTTTACAAGAGCTATGTGAAAGGAACCAGGAGGTAGAGTTGATTGTACTGCTTGCATTGTGGGAGCTCCCAGAGCAAACCCAGGGGGTCTAGTCTAATGCTCTGTCAGTGTATGGAAGTGTAAAGTGGCAGGTTAGCAGGAGGCTACAATCCATGGTTAAGGAGCCAGTTGAGTGCTCACAATGAAGGGCAGCTCCAGAATCACTTCCATGTGTCACATTGTTAAACACTTCAGTGTATTAAGAGGTTCAGAGATTCAGCCAAGCCATTGAACTAAAAAGCGTGTACATTTTATGTGACTAGTATGAAGAAGTATATCAATCCTGTTACTTTAAATGTAAGAAGGAGGGCCATGGAGCCAAAGCCCTTCTGTATCTGTAACCCACAACTCTTGAAGGTACTTTAACTGCTTTTCTTCTTCTCTGTTCCCCTCTTCTTCATTAGCCAATATTTAAGCCTTAATATTTTTAATGCCTGGTTGTCTTGAATCTGCCCATTTTCAAGACATTTTGCCTAGACCACTGTAGCCATTTCCTAACGAATGTCTTTATGTCTCTTCTGGTTCAGACTTTACAATGCTGCCAGGATGGTTATGCTGCTGACAGTGATGCTCATGCCACATCTCTTTGACACTCACACCCATCATGACCCACCACTCCTTTATCACAGTCTGTGCTCTGGGCACCTTTTGCTTACTGAGGTGCATTTACTGTGCTATGGCTTTTAGGGCTCTGCCTACATCTTTCTTTATGACAAGAATGACTTCACGGTTTCCTGCCCAGGAAAACCAACACTAATGTGACCTTTAAGATGCTGTTTTCATCCTTTCTAGGCAAAGGCGGGTCCTTCTACTTCTACATCTTATTGGTCTGTATGGTGATACTCACTTTGCCCTCCTGTCTGTCTCCTTCCATGATACAGTGTTTAACACACTGTACATTAACATGTGCACATTAACACAGCACATGTCTTAGCACATGCTTTATTGCTATGAAGAGACACCATGTATGATGGTTTGCACATGGTCGTCCCAGGGAGTGGCACTATTAGAAGGCATGACCTTGTTGGAGGAAGTGTGTCACTGTGGGGAAGGGCTTAGAGATCTTCCTCCTAGCTGCCTGAGGATGCCCAGTCTGTTCCTGGCTTCCTTCAGATGAAGATGTAGAACTCTCAGCTCCTCCCACACCATGTCTCCCTGGATGCTGCCATGCCTTGATGACAATGGACTGAACCTATGAACCTGTAAGCCAGCCCCAATGAAATGTCTTCCTTATAAGACTTGCCTTGGTCATGGTGTCTGTTCACAGGAGTATAACCCTAACTAAGACACCATGACCACAGCAAGTCTTAAAAAGAAAAACATTGAAATGGGTCTGTCTTACAGTTTTAGAGTTTTCATGGATCTGGAGAAGGAGCTGGGAGTTCTACATCCTGATTGATGGCAGGCAGAGGACATGAATGCTGCACTGAGTGCAGCTTGAGCATCTGAGGCCTTAGAGCCCATCCCCTAGGAACACACCTCCTCCAACAAATTCACACCTACTCCCATAAGGCCACACTTCCTAATACCACCACTTTCTATGGGACAAGCATTCAAACATGAGTCTGTGGACGACCATTTCTATTCAAACCACCACAGCACATTAGGGAGAGTAGCACACATCCAGAAGAGAACTAGGAGCAAGCACCTTGCGCTGTCCTAATTCCATGAAGATGTTTACTCAAGCTTTCCTACGGGGATCTGTGGAGACTTGGGTACCAACTTTGCTCAGCTCATATGCTAAGTGCCTGCCTCCTCCTCCATGGCCCCCATCGCATTGCTCAGATGGGCTGTCTTAACCCAGGGCCCTACTTACCTCCTTAGCCACACTCTTCTTTAACTTGTGGCAAGGAAAGTTTTCCTAGCGCTGGTGTCCCTTTGCACTAACTGAGCCTAGGTAGCCGCTTTGACCCTCCTGCATGTGAGCAGACATCAAAGGATGTGGTTCACGCTCCCTCCCGCTACCACCACGAAGTCTTCAACTTCAAAATCAATTTTAAAAACTAGATGGTTTCTCATTAGTTTTTGAGTTGTACGGTTGTGTTTTTTTATGTTTATTTGTTTTAGCTCTTAAAACAGGGTCCTTGCTTTAGAGAAGTAGTATGTTCCTTATTTGGGGCTTGATTTTTCTGGGGTCCTTGCTCTTTTACTATGTCAAAACCTATCTTCTATTCAGTCTTGACACAACTCTGCAGCACCTATGGAAGAGATCACATATAGATGAGATCAAAGTTTGTCACCAAGTCTGGGCATACCTCAGAATCTTGTTCAAACAGCATTTCAGGAAACTATTAGCAATCATTTGGAATTAACAGCTAAGAAGGGAATGATATTCCATCTTCATCCCACAAAAACCCCCTCCCAAAAATTGGACTTTTATTTTTTTATATCAGCCATATGGGTAACTCAATATGACCTTTATTAATTTTGCTTTGTTCTTGTCATGATGTCAGGCCTTCATGGCTAAAATTTTTTAAAATAGACAGAAAACACTAAAAGCCCTGGACTTAATTTATATCAGTGGTTGACACAATTGTCTTTCAAATACGGATTAAAAAAGTCATGTGACTTTGGATGCACTGGCCATCCAGAGTAAGTCCTCTGACTGACTCTGCTGGAAAAACTCCTGAAAAAAAATCACATAGCCATGTAAGAAACAGGACAAGAAAATTTTAAAAGGATATTGAAGATAATTGGACTTATTTATTACAACAATTAAAAGAAAAGAAGAAAAATAATCACAGATGTGAATGTTGTTTGTCTCAACATTCATAAGGACCACTGGGGGAAAAACAGAACCGCGGATTTCAGAGGAAATCACAAACACAAACGTGCTTGCTCTTGCTTCCGTTTCAGTTTTGAGTTTGCTCCAAATTATTTGCATTGACAAGAAAACCCGCATGGATATTCTCTGAAGATGGAATTTAATAATATAGTAAATTGAAGGTGACAGCCTTTTGACCAAAGCATATTAGAAACCTCTGGGGTATGGGATAGGGGAGGGAGAGAAAGAGAGAGAGGGAGAAGAAGAGGGAGAGGAGGAGGCAGGGGGAGGGAAGGGGGAGGGGAAAGGGGAGGGGCGGGGGAAGGTGATGGGAAGGGGAAGGGGGAGGGTGAGAGGAGCAAATCGATGAATCCATGGTAAGTAGCCTGACCCGGGGTCAGCGGTATTTGATTATCTGTCCAGTCTCTGAGTGATCAGGGCTATGTGATGCTGAGAGACTGTGAAATGTCTCTGAGTCTCACTCTTCTGCATGGGAAGTGATGATAGTTACAACACCCCATGGGTACATGGTGAAGCAATAACAGCAAGGCACTTGAAAAGCCTGTGGCAGAATCAGTGTTCAATCTGCCGCGGCCACTGTGTGGGAAGTGGCACAATGATCCATAGCAATGCCTGTGGCTAGATGGTACATTTTATGACTTAGGCTGCAGTTGGAAAGACTGCCTTTGGCTCAACTAATCTCTCAGATCGCTGACAGGTGTTTCTAGCAAGAGACTGTTCAATCAACTGGAAAGCAAAATTAAACCAGAAAGAAGATTAGCTTGAACACATGACCCAAGTCCAGTGAGACATCAAACACAGCAGTAACCACCATTACTGTAGCTGGCCCAGGACTGCCTGAAGGCCACCAGTACCTCCTTATCCTTCAGCTATAAGGGACAGAGACCTCAAGGAAAATCACTTCTTAGGTTAGTAAGACGCATCTTTCAGTCTTTGTTCTGGGAGTAACAATCAGCTGACTCCGAGTGCTAAAGTCCAGTCGCAAGCTCCTAACCAACTCGAGAATGAGACCAAGCTGAGCATCAGCCCAGAAAGTTCTGTTCTGGTCAGGGAGGACTCAGAGCTTCCCAACCCTCTTTGCAGAATCAAGGCAAATCAGAACCTCCGTTCTCATTTTATAGGCAGAAAACCCAAGGCACCAGGGGATTAAATAATTTGTATTGGAATGAGATTTCACTAACTCCATAGAAAATTGACCTAAAACTTAAACATGGATAAACCACATCCTTTATTTAAACAATATTTTACAGTCTATGATGAAAGAATACTTCAAGATGGAATTTCCTGATTGCCTGTTCATGAATTAACAGAAGATTATGCAACTTTCCATTCATTCAGCAAACATTTACTCAGCACATACCAAATGCTAGGCACGGTGATAGGCCCTGGAGATAGAAACTCTCTTAAGACCAGGGCCTGCCCTCAGGGAAATCGGGAGGCACCCAGATCAGACCTATGCTCTAAAAAGCTATACATTCTTCAGCAGAGAGAGAAGTCTATCCGTGTTCCAGAAGGAGCCCAGAGAGAAGCCGGGGGTGAAAGGTCACTGTATTGTCCTGAGTAGCCTTGGCCACAGAAAGAATGCTACTGAACACTGAGAGTTCCCATTCTTGCCAATGTCAAAGCCACAAATAGGTGAACACAAGATCCTCGTGAGTGCTACTCGTTATGAGTGCTTGTGTACAGAGAGTGTTACCTTTTGAGCTTAGCATCTGAAAGGGGATCATGACTGTTCTTCAAATCTTAGAAGAAGGGAAAGAAAAGGGCTTTGGAGTCACCTACAGTTTAATGATTTCCCACTGACAGCTGTCATCCAGCATCCAGCCTTCCTGAGTGGGGGGCCTGAAATCCAACCGGAGGTTTATGGCTGGCAGGAGGGTGGAGGGCCAGCCTCCCAAATCAGACACAGCCTTCAATCTACTTACACACTCTGCTTCAAACCTTCCCTTAGACTCTCGGTGGCTGTTAACCTTCCCAGGCTGAGCCCTTAAACACAGCTCCTCACCCTCAACCGGAACATGATTGTGGTTGCTACTTCATGGCTGTAATTTTGCTACTGTTATGAATTGTGACATAAATATCGATGTGCAGGATATCTGACATGCGACTCCCACTCTCACCCCTGGGCAGTGAGTCTTTTTAGCCAACGCATCCTCCTCCCTCTAAAATATTCAGGCCCCTTTCATTTTCTCATTGCAATCAGGTTATTTCTGATCATCCTGCTGAAACTTCAACTATAATATAAATATCAATTGCTGTCATCTGTCTCCAATTTATTTTTTTTAATTTATTTTTTTATGCTTTGGATTTTTGAAATTGAGTCTCATTCTGTAGCTTAGGCTGCCCTGGCACTCACTATATAGCCTAGGCTGGCCTGGAGCTTACTGTGTAGACTAGGTTGGACTGGAATTCATTATGTAGCCTAGGTTGGGCTAAAACTCTTTATATAGCCTAGGCTGGGTTTGAATTCCTGTCAATCACCCTGCTTCAGCCTTCCTGAATGTTACAGGTGTGAGCCATCATGAGCCCAGCTTTGTCTCTTCAGATCTTTCCTCTAACACCCACATACAAATGCTTACCTCTAAGCTTGGTTTCACATTTGGAAGGGCCACAAGTTCCTTGGATGAAAGCCTCAGATGAGGGAACCTAAAAGTGACCTCGAGAGTCTGTTTCTGTTTTCCATTGTGGGAACTACTGTCTCCAACGAGCCAGGAACTCTCTCATCTAAGTACACATTCTAAATATACTAAAGCGGCTTGAAGCTCTTCATCAATCAACCAAATAGTGTCCATAGGGAGTCCTCCAGCCAGATCAAAGTCCATTCTAGCGGAAGAACCACTAGCTATGCCACTTACCTCGGATATGGATACATTGTCATTCCTTTTCAGTCAATCTTTCCCAGTCAGCTAATTTTGGAAACTTCTGTATTATGTAGCTAGTGAGTTTGCTACAGTTTTTCCTGCCTAGCTTGAATCTTTGAACTGTTCTCCTCACCTTTACTCTTATTTACAGACACTCTATTATCCAGAGTGCAGTGAGGGACACTGAAGGGACTCTGATCATATTACTTCCTTGATTAAAATATAGTCTGAACTTTCCCCCCCCTCCTCTCTGAGATAGGTTCTGGCTGGCTTGGAACTTGCTATGTAGACCAGGCTAGCCTGGAAGTTGTAGCGAGCCACTTGCTTCTGTCTTCTAAGAGCAAAGATTCACAGTGCATGCTACCTCCTTCACCCCCTTGGCTTTTTTGCCTTTTCTTAGGATAAGCCACAGGTGTTTATTTCTACATGATGTGGCTGGCTAAAAGGTCTTGGATCTTTTCTTTTGTTTCATAAGCCAGTCTACCCACTTCTCTGAAAACTTCTTCCTAACCTTCAGCACCTAGGTGGGCATGTGATCTGTTACCCAGGGGAAGGCTTGGCGATCCACACTTCTAGGTTAGCAATGGTCATCTCACAGAGGAAGAGGGCAGTAGTAATGGACCCAGGGTGGGAATGTGTGGGTTCCAAGCTGTTGGCCTTCGTCCATCTTCCTCCAGATCATGAGGTCTAATGTATTATCCTGGGCAACAGGGGAAAGCCTCTTAAGGGTGACTTGTTCTAGTGATAATTTATTTCCTGCCCATCTTTCTTGTTCAATTTTTAATTATATAATGGCATCAGAGCCATTTGGTTGGTTCACAAAAATATCTTTGTTTTCTATATCTTTGTAAATATCTATTTAGTTCACTGAAATATATTAGCACAAAGAAAGTCATTGATGAATAAAGGGAAAAAAGACTAAAAAGTCGTGAAAACATGATGAAATATAACAACAACAGCAGCAGCAATAGCCCAACACAATAAAAGAAATGCCAATGGAAGATCTTTGATGGCCTTCAGCTGTATTTCACTGTGCTGACTCCATAAAGGGGTCAAGAAGTGGGTAAGAGAAGTCTGGCCCACCCACCTTGGTCTAGTCAGGGTCTCCATAGACTTCTCTCCATGGAAATACTTCCCTGGAGGTTTTGACCTCTCTTCTCTAATGATGCAAAAGGTCTCTCCTGGAGGACCCCCAACAGTGATGCTGGTGTCTCTGGTTTCAGACCTAACATCAGAATGGAAGAGTAGAGAAATGTTGTTTTGAGTTTTGTGTTTTTTGGTTTTTTTCTTCTTTGTTTCGTTTCTTTCTTTGTTTCTTTCTTTGTTTCTTTCTTTGTTTCTTTGTTTCTTTCTTTGTTTCTTTGTTTCTTTCTTTGTTTCTTTCTTTCTTTCTTTCTTTCTTTCTTTCTTTCTTTCCTTCTTTTTTCCTTCTTTTTTTCCTTCCTTTTTTCCAGATTCTTTAAAGTGGAATTCTATTGACATAATGGCCCAGACATGTCCATGCCCAAAGCCACCAGGAAATAGAGAAGGGACAACAGCTTCACATTCTGCTCAAAGAAGGCTGTGCAGTACAGGACACACTAATTTTGTAACATTTTTTAAATGATCAGTTTCATTTAGTTTTGCTTCCTAAGTTAATCAGTCCACTGGTGTTCTACATGCTTCGATGTGGCTATTTGGTTCAGTGGTTTGAGGTGGGAAAGTGTTGACATAAACAGCAAACCCTAACTACAGATCTCTTTTAATTATGAATATGAAGCAATACAATTTCAATCTCTGAATTCCACTCTATTCCGTTTATACACCCTGGAGCAATAATTAGGTACAAAATAAAATTAGGATGGGTGAATGTCAAGACTGGGGAGGGATTGTATGCAAATGAGGTTCCAAATGACTTTAAAAAGTACATCTGTTATTTTCAGAAAGATCCATCCCCGCTCTAAGCCAGAAGGCGGTTCCTGTACTGGAACCCACCTACACTATTCTTGCACTGAAGTTTTAGCTTTATCTTTGAAATGGTCACCATCATTTAATTTATTTCTACTCTGTAAGTAGTTACTCATTTAACAGATATTCTTTCTGATTTTACCTTGAAAACTCTATGAGATAAACACTTTAAAGATAGAATTCTTTATTCTATAGCCCTATTTTGAGTATATATTATTTCCTGGCAAAGAGAAAACAAGAATAGGAAGAGAATAGTTGGGTTTCTGTAGGACCCTGTGTTCTCTGTGCTCCATAGAACACAGGAACATCTAATAGAGCTCTTCATAGCCCACTATATATACATATTTAATTTACTGATAATATTCTTTATAATGTATACTGAGAGAGTGGGTGATTTATCTAGGGTCTGATTGCTCAATCCCAATAGATTTTTTTAAGCATATGTTTTGTTTTTGACCTTTTACATTTTTATTCATGTATAGCAATCTGTATTCTTTATTAAAATTATATAGAAGTAAGCCTTTGCAAAAGGAAAGTTCTCCATGATCCAACTTGAGGTTCATAGTGGGATAAAATTCAGGGAGCAAAAACATTATTGAAATGGGAACGTCAAGTTTCCATCCAGTCTAAAGTTTTCATTTAAAAATAAAAGGTGTAGATATAAAATACTGTTAATAAAGCCTGCTTCCTTTTCTAACTCCTCTTGCCTCAGTTTTCCTTACTGAAGTTGCCACAGGTATCCAGGAGAACAAGCTGCAAGAAGGAGTCTTGGGGGTCCATTTAGCTCAGAGGTATGTTTATGTTGTCTTCAGTCCACATTGAGCTATTTAGCTGGCTGATAGGATATAAAAATTACTTCCTGTCCTACCATCCATGCCTAAAGCTGATGGCATCATGACCCAAAAGCACTTGTAATTATTCAAAGTAGCACACGAGCAACAACTCTAACATAAAACATATCATGAGGATGAGTTCATTGCCCAGCTATTAAGGTTTGTTCATTCAAAGAGTACTCTTTCTAACCATATAAGAAATGTTGAGATGCACTGAAGCCCTACAGCCTGACAGAAATTCAAACCAACCCTGTGACACCATCCTGGGATTATAATTATCTTGCTAGGAATGGATTTTTGTGCTGAAAACATGTTTCATTTTGTTTGTTTAGTTTGAGATGCGAGCTCACGGCATTGGCAGTCTTGAATTTATAATCCTCCTGCCTCAGCCTATTGAGTTCCAGGTTAAAAAAACCTTTTTAAAATTACACAAAAGTAAATGTGGTCACCAAGGCTAGAGGAAAGAATTATCTTTGTATTGCAAGGACTGGTGTTACCAGAGCACTGTCCTGTGAAGAAATGATCAGGAAATATAAAGTCAAAATGTAAGAGAGAGGCTAGTGAGAAAGTTCAGTTAGTATGAATAAGCTCTTACTACACAGCACAAGATCTAAGTTCTAATTCCTCGGACTTACCCCAACATCTGAATATAGTCACATGTGCCTGGGATCCCATCAAAGACAGAGGATCGCTAGGGCTAGCTCACCATCAGCTTCATTCTAGGTTCACAGAGAGATCCTGCCTCACAGGAATCAAGTGAGGAATAAGGTGCTGGAGTTGGAGACCCAATGTCATCTGGTCTTCTCAAGTATATAGGAGATATACCCCACATGTAAATAAACCATACAAAGACGTACAGCATGCACATGTGTGTGTAGACACCCACCCCTACGGAGTAACAAATACTTTCACAAAAGTAAACTGGAGAAAAATTTCAGGTGGTATGCTGGGAAGTCAATAAAAATCGTTATTTTTATGATTTAAAAATATTTCTACTGCATGCTATAGGACAAGATATATTTAAATTTTTTTTACTTTAATATTACTCATGTGATATTATGTATGTGATTGTATGCATGTATGCAATTGTCTGTGTATGCAGTGACTACAAAGTCAAAAAGAGGATGTCAATCTCCTGGAGCTGGAGTTACAAATGCTTGTCAACTGCCCTGTGGATGCTGGGAATCAAACGTGGGCCTTTATAAAAGTAGCCAGTGCTCTTAGCCACTGAGATATTACTCTAGTCCCAGTATCTATCAGTCTTATTCAGGTGTGAACCCTGTGCACTACAATAATAACCAGTTTGGTAAGATGTACTTGCTAGTGTAGGAGCGGCACACATGTTATAGAAAACTAAATCACTTTCTGGTTGGATTTAAAGCCAACTTCACAAGATGGAGCCCATTCCTGGCATAGTTGTTGGGGTCAAGAATATGTAGATAGAGAAAATCATAGAAGAAAATTCCCCAAAACCGATGATGACTTGAGATGACTGTCAAGGTGCAAGAGGCATACAGAACATTAAATAGACAGGCCTAGAAAAGAAACTCCCTACAACACAATAAATGAAATCACCAAATGTACAGAGCAGAGAATATTAGAAGCTGTAAGGAAAAAGACCAAAGTCGCATATAAAGGCAGGCCCATTAGAATAATACTCAACTTTCCAATGGAGATTCTGATGGCCAGTAAGACATAGACAAATGTTCTGCAGTCTCTGAAAGGACCCAGGTGCCAGCCCAGATGTCTACATCCAGCAAACCTTCAATCACAACTGAAGGGGAAAGGACAACATTGCATGATAAAAACAAATTTAAGCAATTTCTGTCCACCAATCCAGCTCTACAGAAGGCAGTAGAAGGAAAACTTCAGTCTGAAGAGAAGATTAACTATACAAAGAGGCAACAGGAAGAAATACTCCAAAAACAGTTAACCAAAGAGATCTTTAACAAAGAAAACAAAACAAGACACCTCCAAAATTAACAATATTAGTACAACCGAAAATCAAGAATTAATAAAAATTGCACAGTAATAACTCTCGGTACGAACTGTCTCAATTCTCCAATAAAAAGACATGGACTAACATATTGAGTTGACAAACAGGGTACAGATATAGATGTGTGCCAGAGCTCTTACATGGGTGCCGCGTGCTAACCTCAAGTCTACACCTTAGCAGCAAGTACTCTGTCAGCAGAGCCAGCTCCTTGCCCCAGCACCAGCCTTTATGGGTTGTGGGAAATCCCAGGCACATGCGACAAAAGCAGCTTTTTGTCTGCAAGAGGTTGTAGTTCAAGGCCACGTAAACAATGGAATTTAACATTGTATCCAGGGCTCTCAGAAGCGCAGATCAGTGAACAGATGAAATTACTAGATAGGAAAAGATGTGGAAGTCTATCTGTCAGTTATCAGAGAAACCATACCTGAAACCCAATGCTTTTTTTTCTTTTCTTTTCTTTTGAAAAAGTCTTGCTTGTAGGCCAAGTTGGTCTTTAACTTATTGTGTAGCAGCCTAGGCTAGCTTAGAATTCATGAACCTTCTGCCTCAGCATCCCAAATACTAGGATTATACACAAAAGCGCTATACCTGGCTTTGATTATCAAGTCTCAATTCATATGCTGTAAATATTGTAGTAGTTTGGCCAGTCACTTAAAATTATTGTAAACTAACTTTGACTATATATGGCAGTCACTCCAAAGTTTGCAAAGCAAATATTTTTGGAACTTAAGGATTTGAAAGAGTTTAAAGCAAAATTGCATCACCGTGCAAATGTGTTTTCTATTTGTCAACCTCATTACCTGACTATATGATTGTAATGCAGATTTCTCTGCTTTTGGTAGGAACTGTGTTACTGAGTTCTATATAGTCCAGGTTTCATAGCCACAGGGATGGCCTGAATGGAACTCCAGGTGGAAGCTGATTTTTGCACAGGACTAGTCTCTGAGCCAAACTGCCGCCATCTTTCTGAGTTCAGCTCTGCCCACTTACAAACCATCACTAAGGCTGGGCTTGTTCACTTTTGAATTTCTCTCCCAAAAAGAAGGGCAAGGAAGGACCCACACCCACGATCATAGATCAGCTGTATGCAATTCTGACCTAACTGCACACTGCCTCTGGGAGGGCCTTGTGGGTGAGGCCATGGGAAGTCATCATGCATGTTGGGTGCAGGCCTTACAGTGGGGCTGCTTTAAGGTCATCCACACTCCTGCCCATAACCTCTTACCCACTGCTCCGTAAGTTAGCCTAAATAACTCACTGACACCCCAGAGTGAACTTGTGTGGAATTCTTCCTCTGTCATCTGGTCCTTAGGAGGAGTGGTAGATGGTGTTTATATCTCCCAGGGAAGTAATTTTAACACTACTAATGGCTTTTACCTTTCACCCAGCTGACATTAAATTAGTTTTACTGGATCGATAGAACCCAAAGAGATTCCTGGGATTATATAATCTATTAATTTATGCTAATCAAGAAAATGATAGGCAGGTTCAGCTGAGTACCAATGAATCATAGCATCCACTTGTGGTGACAGAGAATCTTTCTGTACTTGAGATTATTTAGGTCCCCCCCCCACTCTCCCGCATTAAAATGGAATTATATACTAAGGTTGCTTCATCCTTTGTCAGTCATGATGTCTTAGTTATCAACATTATAAAGTTTTGCCCTGCTGGGAATTTCCCAAAAGTCCCACATACCAGTCAAACTGGACTGTTTGCTATAATGCTCATTTCAGATTGATTGTCTAAGTTTGTCTACCAAGGGCTAGCCTAGATTAGATGCTGAAACAAAACACTTGACCTTAGTGCCCGTTCCTGCTGAATATTACCCTAACCATGCCCCGCACAGGAATGCTTCATGCTGCTTCAACCCTATCCCACTTTTCTTATCTCTTGGAATTGAGAGCCTTTCAAACCCTCCTCTTCACCTCAGAGACACATTTATTTTCTCATCCTCTGTTCTCACATTCATACTATTTTTCAGAGGATATTCCAATAGCATTTTCTTCTGATGAGTCCCATCATTGCTGAAGCCCCCGGTAGTGATGTGGTTTTGTTGTTCTTTTAATTTCCTTCTCAATCTGTCATTTGTTCTGGTCATGGCTTGAGAAGTGTTGTGCTTATAAAAAGATAAAGAGAGAAGAAATGTTTTGGTTGGTGTGTAGTCGGGTATGGGAGAATGGGGTGCCTCCGCACACCCATCCTGAGGCATCCCTTCCCCAGAGGGACCAGCCACATCAGCAGCCTCTTTCATAGTGAGTCAGGCACGCCTGGCCATTGCCAGACACCTGTGGGGCAGAGCTTAGACAGAATGCTAACAGCAACCATCTTCCTTCTCTCACCCAGATCTCCTGTTACTTATAGTCACAAAACCTGTTTGCTCTAGTTGTGAGTGGGTAGCAGTATCTGTGGGCTTTGATCTACACATGTCTCTTACTCAGGCAGAATCTTTCTCCTGGGTAGCAAACGTCTTAATTTACATGGGTGAGAAGAAGAATCATTGTCTTGTTAACATGCAAAGTCTAGGAGTGGGCCTTTGAACGATGAGGGACCCTGACCTACAAGTAACAACTCTAACTTTCTTCACGAAGTAGGCTGTGCCTAATGTAACTTTCTGGCAAATTTAATCGCAGCAGCAGATTGATCCTTCCCTTTCTTCTTCTCTCCCTCCTTCCCCTCTCTCCCTTCCTCCCTCCCTCATTTCCTTTGTTCAATAAGTAGACTCTCCAGCCCTTGATTAGATTGGTCCATCTCAGATCACTTACCATCCCTGAGCCAGTGACTCTCACCTCTAACTGCGAGGAAGCCTGGCACCTTTGTGTCCTTCAGATATGCAAATGAAATCTAACCTTTCAGGACTTAGGGGAGGGGAGGCACAGAGGACTGTTTACACCGAAATCAGGGTACTGGCAAGGAAAGGGGCTGGTTGCTAGCCAGGTGAAAGCATGCTGTGTTCCTTGCAGCCTCCTTAGGCTGCCTGGCCCTTTCTGAGCCCTTGGTTTCTGCGTTAGTGGAGTTTGAACCTTACCCATCTCGGGCAAGAGCACGATGAAGCACTTTCACTTAATATTAACAGAAAATCATGACCACAGCCTGAGACAGAGTGCTATGCCGATTTCCCCACTTTTAAAAATGTGATATGGTGTGTGTGTGTGTGTGTGTGTGTGTGTGTGTGTGGTGTGTCTGTGTCTGTGTGTATAATATATGCTTGCTATTCCCTTTTCTCCTGCTTACTAACACCAGCTGGGCAATGAGAAAGGTCTTCAGCAGGATGTGCAATCACTCTCTGCTGACCTCTCATTCCTTAACCGTGAATCCTGGTGTCCCCTTTGGCTTCACTCCAGAGATTGTTTTGGTGCTGCCATGGCTCATCTCTGTGCAGTGGAAGCCTAGTGGGTGTCTCACCGGCTGATTCTGGTCACTTAACAGCAATAGAGTTTGCTCCCTTGTGGATATTGCAATGACGTACTGGCTAAGTCACATTGCTCAAGATTAATGTTCACCAACAGTCAGCTGCATTTTTACTTCCTAGTAAGATGGTCAGGGTCTTTTGAGTGAACATGAATGAAGCCTGCCGCATGGACAGTGATCAGCAAGAGAGGTGGTAGTTGGGAACACAACTACAGAGGCCCAGCCTTCGCTTGTATTCTTTTTTTTAATTGGATATATTCTTTAATTACATTTCAGATGATTTCCCTTTTCCTGGTTCCCCGCCCCCCCCCAAAGGTCCCATATGCCCTTTTCCCTCCCCCTGTTCCCCCATCCTCCCCATCCCACTTCCTTGTTCTTGTATTCCCCTCCACTGATACATTGGCCTTTCCAGATCCAGGGGCCACTCCTTCCTTCTTCTCGGACATCATTTGGTATGTGGATTGTGTCTTGGGTGTTCCAAGATTTTAGGCTTCTTAAATGTTCCCTGATTTATCATCACTTTGTCTTTATTTATTCCTGTTGGTGAGTTCTTCATGAGCCCATTGCCTGATTTTTGTTTGTTTTGTTTTTTGTTTTGTATTAGCTGAGTGCACGCTACGTATGTAGATTATTCATTGGCTATCAAACAAGAATGTAGGTAGGTGGCCTTTACAGTTCCACTTGACAAATGGGGAAACTTAGTCTTAGTGAGGAAGAGCAACAGCTTGCCACAGAGCTCTGGAGACAAGCCTGGGTTGTAGTTCTGTAAGAGCCCAGGCACCTGGTGTTTAGTGAATGAGTGCTTTGGAAACCTGTGTGTGCGAGAGTCACATTAGAGCACTCACTCTGAAGCCTCTGGAGTTCCCCTCCATTGAGGGATCTGGAGGGACCAGAATAAGCTCTATATAGAGCATGAATTCAAAGCCACTTCTGTAGCTGGGGACTCCATGCAGATTTCAGATGTTCTTTTCTCTGATTTTTACCTTTTTCTTTCTCAGTTCAGGGGATGCATAGCCTCTGTTGCCAAGTACCTGGTTGTTCTCTCTTCTGCCTTCTTTCCTCTTCAAACAATTCTATAACCATTTGAACACCCTAGGGCTTCTAATTGTACCTCAATTTGAACATGTATGGAGAGGTCCTGTACTAGGACTTCCTGGGCACCATGCATATAACAGGAGCTTAGCTAGTGTTTATTTTTTCATGGATAATCAAAAAGTTCCCCTCACTTTACTTTGGCTTCCTCCAGTGAGGCTGTAGTTGGTTGAGAGGGGACTGCTCTCCCACTGCCTTCATGTTATCCTCCCATTTAGTAGGTTCTTGGTGAAGACCGTGGGCTCATTCAGCTCTCACAGGTGAAGACCGTGGGCTCATTCAGCTCTCACAGGTGAAGACCGTGGGCTCATTCAGCTCTCACAGGTGAAGACCGTGGGCTCATTCAGCTCTCACAGGTGAAGACCGTGGGCTCATTCAGCTCTCACAGGTGAAGACCGTGGGCTCATTCAGCTCCCACAGAAGATGTGTAAGCCATGTGTGTTGATCTACCCAACCATTGAAGCTTTATCACTACTCTTTCACAGGTTCTAGGATTTTTTTTTTCAGAACCAGAAATCTTTTGAGCATTGACCCTTTGGTTTCTCCTTTAAATGGTCATAGTAGAAAAAGCAAAGCAAAACAAAACAGAACCCCCCTTTAACTTTAGCCTCCGAGGTACAATATTTAACTACTCAACATTCTTTGTTTTGCATCAAGAAATGTTTAACCGAGATTTCTCAGGTAGTAGACAGATGGTCCACTTTAAAATTAAATGTGCTCATATAAACGAATAAAAGAAGGTATCTTTTTCTCAAAGGGCAACAGTTTGGAGAGCTAAGTATTTATTGCTTCTATTGTTTTTTGGGGGGGCTCATTTTTTGTCTTCCCCAAAGCTCTGATCTGCCTGAACAAGTGCTTTTTCTTTTGGGATAGAGGTTACAGCCAATGTGCTTGCTGAGGCCCTCAGTGTCCAGTCATTGCCTGAGGTTCCTGTAGATGGAATCATAAAGTTAATCGCTTGTCCATGAGATGTCTATGGCCCAACTGGAGTGAGCGTGAGTCTGTACAAATGTAACTGAGAACAAATCCTGGCTTTTCTAGCATCTTTTTGTTTTGTTTTGTTTTGTTTTGTTTTGTTTTGTTTTGTTTTGTTTTGTTTTGTTTTTGTTTTTCGAGACAGGGTTTCTCTGTGTAGCCCTGGCTGTCCTGGAACTCACTCTGTAGACCAGGCTGGCCTCGAACTCAGAAATCCGCCTGCCTCTGCCTCCCAAGTGCTGGGATTACAAGCGTGTGCCACCACGCCCAGCTCTTTTCTAGCATCTTAAGGATCTTTAGTTTGAACTTCTCAGTTTTAGGTAAGGAACTGCCAAGACAGACATTAGAGATGCGGGTTGTGGCCAAGACAGACAGTATAGATGTGGGTTGAGGCCAAAGTCTTAGAGAGCATTGAATATTAAAGACACAACCAGAATTTGTTCACCAATACCCTTTCTTCTATTTTTAGCTCTTTTGTAAACCATAAGAAAATCTAAACTTGGATTTTTTTTTAAAAAGAAAAGAAAACAAACCAAAACCCTTTCATTCAATTATTAGTAACCCAACAGAGCTAGCCAGAACGAAAGGCTTGTCACTGAACGATCTTATCAGGGATGATCACTGTAGACCTGCGGCCAAGGACGCTGCATCTCATGGTGATGGATACGTGGCTATTCAGTGCCAGGCAGGGAGGCAAGGGTCAGGCTCTACAGAGAACTGGCCAATGAAATACAATCCAAGTCACAAATACAAGCTGTGTATAGGATTTTAAATTCTAGTAGCCACAATAAAAAGGAAAACAGAAGCAGGGGATGCTATTTTTAGTAAGATTTTACTTAATCCCTTATCTCTAGACTTTCATTTCAATATGTAATTGATATGAACAAAAATAAGTTTACTTTGGCTTTTGTGTGTTAAGTCTGACAGCATGTCTTAAATGTTTCACAGTGACAACTGTCTGGCTTTTATATACAACAAATGAGGTCTGGAGGCATCAGGCCACTGGATGAGTGGGAGGGTGGCAGAGGGCCAGGTGCCTCGGCCTGCCTGGGCGTTGTTAGAGGAAGCTTCTCAAAATGGAACTCCAGTAGAATTAGCTTGCGAGTCTGACTAACTTGCAGATTCCGACTCACAAGGCTTGGTGTTCCGAGTCTTTCAGAAGATTCTGAGTCTTTCAGAAGTTTCACCTGTGCTGTTCCCACATTGAATTGCTGAGTCCTTCGGGAGCATCTACTCAGTGGGCAAATGGAAAGGACTCTTCCAACAGCGAAGATTTAAGTGGTCAGTAAGCATTATATCAGCAAGTAGAAATGTTTCTTTTCACCCGATTCCTGGTGCCAGGAAATAGGAGTCCTCCCTGCTTCAAAAGTGAAGGCTGCTTCCGACCTGCCCCACACTCCCAGCTCCAGAGAACTGAGTGGGGGGCCATCTGATGGGAGACTGGACCTTGACTCTGTCTGTAAGGGCCCGATTTCTCCTGTCTTCTTCAGCTCAGAGCCATACCTGTCCTCAAAGCCACTTCCCTTCATTGCCTTTCTCTATGAAATGGTCCCTCAGGGATGGCCCCCATCTGAGGTTTCAGAGACTAGCCGACGGCAGCATTGCCATCATGTGAGTGGAGGAGGACAGAGTGGTCTCAGAAATGTGGAGAAGGCGGTAACTGGTCACACACACACACACACACACACACACACACACACACACACTTTGGACAGAATCAGAGCCGTGACTCAGAAGGCTCACTAAAGCAAATCAATCCCAAGCAGGCACCCAGCCTCAGCCTGGCTTGTAATGACCTAAATATTTTGAGGAAAATACACAACCCCATCTTGACTCAAGGACAGCAGAATCTCAACATTTCAAAGGAGATGTTGATAAATCTTATTAGGTTACAATTAAAAACAACAGAAGACAACACAAAGGGGTCAAGTGACAAGTCACAGACATCTGGAATGTATGACCTCCTGTTACCATGGCAATGACATCACATGGTGACATTGAAGAACTCCAAAGTACCCAGCTGGCCTGTGAGGAGCTTTCTGAACTTAGTTAAATGGCTCAAGTAGCAGGAAGCCTGAGGAATGTAGTGTAAGTCTTCTGGAAGGAGCCGGGCTGAGAATGCAGGGACTCCATTTGTACTTTAGTGCCCCCAGCTCCACAGTCTATAGAAGAACTGCTGTCCTGCTCACAAGAGGGCTCACTCCAACTTTTCAGAGATGTATTTGCACACTGGAGTCACAAGCTTGCTTTTGCTGTAAACAATCACTTCTTCACCCCTCGTTTAAGCACATTCTCTCTGTGATCTGTATAAACAATGGATGATGTCTTCCCATACTTCCCCAAAGCTCATATAATTCTAAGACATCTATGTATCTAATTATAGGGATTTGGGCCTTCATTCAGTTCTGTGGGGAAGCTTTGTAGCACTGAATAAACACAATAGCACTCATGTGTACGCATCAGAAAGAAACTTTGGTTTATAAATAAGTTCTCATGGACAGAGAAGTGCTTACAAGGCTCTTCACTGCTGCATTGTTTGCAATAAAAATAATTTAGAATGGGCTGGAGAGGAAACTGTAGTCTATTCAGAAAATGAGGTGAACGTACTAGATAACATAGTACCTAGATTTGCACATAAAAGCATCATGTGTACATGTAATCTGTGACTTGCATGTTTACAGCAAAAACCTATAGAACATTCTACAGTTAAGTAAGAGAATAAGCTTCGAGAAAAAAAAAAAAACAAAAAACAAAAACCCAAGCAATTAAACAGGAAACGAAGAAAGGAAGGGAGGGAGGGAGGGAAGAAGGGAGGGACGGTGAGAGGGAGGGAGGGAGGGGGCCAGGGGGAGTTGAACATGTGGGGAACCCATGCTGGTAGAATGCCTAGTTCTTCTCCCCGCTTCCTGCATGCTGGGACCGTACTCTGACTGGTGGCAGTGTGTGGAGGATCGTTGTAGAAGCTGTAGGCTAGCCTCCCACACTTCTGGTTAACAAATAGTGAACAGCTCTGGCGCTGGCCAAAATGTTCCTTACCTGCTCTGATATCCAGATCCTGGTTCTCCCGACATGGTCATCACCGGGCTGAGCTCTACAGATATCGACATACTTTCATGCAGAAAATTTAATTTAGAATATGAGTTGAGTGGGGAAGAAAGGAGAACATTTTCTCCCCGGTGTCTTGGGACCTATTGATTAATATTTATTTATCAAAAGTTAGTTGTCCAAATATCTTCCATAATACTATGCATCTTGATCAGAGTAAGTGGTACGGCAGATGGATTTTATAAGTGCCTTTGAGACTGATGGATAAGGAGACGGCAGGAACACTTAGAAGACTGAATGCCATGGATGATCACCATGTAAACAAGGCCAGTTAAAATAGCTGCCCTCATTGGCCACTATGGCTCCCTTCACTTCAGTGTTATCTAGAACCACAGTGCCCAAAGAAGTTACATTTGGGCTACGGGCCTGGGCTTGTGTTGTCAGACACTGGCTCTGGTGTGGGTACCCAGCTCAAGCTGAACAATCAGATTTTCTCTTTAGAAACTTGAATCTGGGGTTTGGAGGCAATGGATCACTGTTTGAAGCTGGGGCCAGGGAGTGCAGGTCTACAATGGGAATCAGATTATAGGGGGAGCTCAGGGGAAAATAAAGAGGGAGAGGGAAGGGGAAGAGGGAAAAGAAGAGGGAGGGAGGGAGACAGGCAGGCAGACAGACAGACAGACATTAGGACTTACTTTCACTTCTTGTTTCAGGATGGACAGTGCTCTTGCTGGTGGGGCTCACCATGTACACAGCATAATTCAGAAATCCTTTTGTTTGAGCTGGTTAGAAATGACAGAGGAATTTAGAGAAGTTAGATCAAAACTTCAAATATACAATTCTAGAAGAATTGAAATATTTGTGATTTCAAGCACTAACTTCACTTCTAGAAGAATTGAAATATTTGTGATTTCAAGCACTAACTTACATGTGGATAAGAAGCAAAAAACAAAACAAAACAAAACAAAACAAAAAAAAAAAACCCTCACGCAATGTGGCTGCTGTAGTTGATGCCACTTTCATGGTTCTAGGCACCGTACAATATATGTTACAAAATAAGTTTCAGGTAAAATGATGTGTGTAAAATAATATACTCTGTTAAAAAGTAATACAATAACATTATTTTGAAAAATTCCAGTTTTTCCTTAATGCCACCCTCTCCACCCCAAAGACAACCATAGACTGAATTTTGTATCTGTTATTTTCTTTCTCTTATGATTTTAATCTATCTAAATATTTTTCAGATGTAATATTTAGTTTTTAATACTGTTGAAATTTGTATAAAATGCCCAGTCTTCTATGAACTATTTTTATGTCCATTTTATGTCTGAGAAATTAATTTTTATGTGTATAAATACAATCATTCTTTTCATTGCTGTGTAATGTTCTCTTTTTAACAACAACCATGCTTTATGTTTTTTTCATAATCTGTGTGCGCATGTGTGGGTGCACATGTGTGCAGGTTGTATGTGTGTGCATGTATGTTCATGCATGTGTGCGTGCATGTGTGTGTAAGCATGCATGCATGTGTTTGTTCCATCCTTTTGGAACTTTAGATTTTGAACACAGAGTCTCTTGCTGGCCTGGGACTTGCTAATTAACTCAGGCTGTCTTCTGTCTCTGCCTCCCCAGGGCTGGGATTACATGCAGCACGACATGCACAGCTTTAAAAACAATTCTACGAAAATGTATTTGTAGGAAAGTATACTTAAGATGGTCTCCTCCAACCCAAATACAGGATATCCAGTAGGGAAACAAATCAGTAAAAACAAAGGGCTAGAACAACGGCCAAGCACAGTCTCTCTCTCTCTCTCTCTCTCTCTCTCTCTCTCTCTCTCTCTCTCCTCTCTCCTTTCTCTGTCTCTCTGCTTTTTCTGCCTCTTGTCTTGTCTCCCTGTCTCTGTCTCTCTGGCTATCTCTCTGTATCTCTGATTCTCTGTCTCTGTCTGTCTTTGTCTGTCTCTGTCTCTGTCTCTGTCTCTGTCTCTGTCTCTGTCTCTGTCTCTCTCTCTCTCTCTCTCTCTCACACACACACACACACACACACACACACACACACACACACACACACAGAGTTCTGAGATGTAAGAGTCCAGTATTATTTGTTGTTTTGATTTGTTTATTAACGGCATGGACTTAAGGAACTAAGGCCAGCCTTGAACTAACTCATTATGTAGGATAGGATAGTCTTAAACTTCTGATTCTTCCCCAGAATTTTTTTTAAAGATGTCTCTGTGCTAACTAAATATAGACCTTTTTCTCTTCTCCTTACTCCCTAGATCATACATTAAGACAACTCCCACATAATGTTTACTTCAGACTGAGTACTTTACATCATGTAGGAACATTTGGAAACACACAGGAAGAAGTGCTAGGTCACATACTGAACTGCCCCATTGGTGTTAGAGGCATGAGCATTCCCAGACTTCTGGTATCAGCAAGAGTCCTGGCTTAAGGCCCTCACAGAGACTGAAAGGCAACTGTATGTTCAAGTGTCTAGTGTACATATGAAAAAAATGCACAAAAGAAATCCAAACTGGGTGTAGAGTGAGACCTTGGACAGTGGAAAGCAGGCTGAAGAAGAAAAGAATCGACAAGACCTTAGTCAACTAAGCACTTGCTTCTGTCAGAGTGGTGAATGGTTATTATCTTTTGGCTTCTCACTTTATTAATATATATTAACTATGTATAATGGGTTTTGCTGACATTTCATATATGTGATGTATAGCTGGCTATTTTTTTACATGTGCTTTGGGGATAGAAACTAGGTTCTATCTATTCTATCGATTGGCCCTTCCTGTACCCTCTTTCTGAGACACAATCTCACTATCCGGTTTCAGCCAAGCCCAAATCCAAAATTTTCTTGCACTAAGCTCCCTCTTTTAAAACCCTGTAATTTTAATATATGGGTATATGTGTGTCCCTGCATGGATTTCTGCGCCCCAGGTGCAGATGGGAGCTCTCAGAGGCTAGAAGTGGGTGCCGGATCCTCTGGAATTGGGCTTACTAGTGGTGTGAGCCACCACGTAGGTGCTGGGAAGCACACTGAGGTCCTGTGGAAGAGCAGCCGGTGCTTTGGCTGCGGAGCCATCTCTCCAGCCCCTTCCCTTTCACCTTTCAGTGATAATTTACAAATGGAATTTCTGGATTATATGGAGTATACATTTAACTCTCTAGGTAACAGCAAGTTATGCTAAGTGATGTGTCCTAGCTATATAAACAGTCTCCGTTCTCCACATCCTTGTCAATATGCCTGTATGTTTTCATTTGCAATTGGCCCATGTAGAATGTAATCTCATTTTTTTTTTTTTAGGTAAGAATATTAACTGCCTAATATGTACTTGGGAAATTGTGAAACAAGCAGACAAATGAAATTAAAATGTCCCAAACCTTATCTTCATGGAACTTACATTCCAATCAGAGGCCCGAAGAGTGAGGTATTTTGTACTTCGGTGACTGATGAATGCTTGGAATTTAAATCAGAGTAGAAGACCAGATGAGGCTGTGCTGGGGTAGGATTGAGCCCTAGTAAGGGCCTCTCTGAGGAGATCCGTGTTTGATCAGACTCCAGAAGGTGAACAGAAACTACTCAGATCTCATTTTGCTTTATTTGATGGCTCATTTAGGATTTGCTAGGATGCAGAGCCGCCACTTTGCTCACTCTTTCTCTCCATGCCCGCTCCTTCAGAAAACAGTGCGCTTTGTGTAATTATGCTTCTGTCTGGATTCTCTAATCTGCCCCCTTGGCCTTCTTGTGCTGTCTTTAATGGTGTATTACTTTAATATTACAACATAATATTTTAATACTACAATGTAAACATTTACAATCACAATATAATATTAGCAATTTAATATTTTAATATTATAAAGTAAAATTGTAAAATTTAACGTGATGCTTACAGCTTCTATTTCAAACACCAATTCTAACTGTATTTGGATTACTTAAGCTGTACAGACTTTCAGTCTGGCTAATTTTTGTGTGATGTTTTTTATTTGCACATTTTTTTAATAGTAAATTTTAGAAAAATGAAAAAAATTGTATCCTAACATTTTAGATTAATTTAGTGTGTGTGTGTGTGTGTGTGTGTGTGTGTGTGTGTGTGTATGCACACTCATGAGTGCACAGAGGTAGGAGAAGAATGTATGGGAGCGAGTTCTCTCCTACCCTATGAATGCCAATATACACATTTAGGTACTGACTTGACAGTAACTGCCTTTACACTCTGGGTCATCTTTTTTTTTAATTAGGTATATTCTTTTTTTATTGGATATATTCTATATTTACATTTAATTTCCCTTTTCCTGGTTTCCTGCCCCCCAAAGGTCCCACATGCCCTTTTCCCTGCCTGTGTTCCCCCATCCACCCCTTCCCACTTCCCTGTTCTGTTATTCCCCTACACTGATGCTTTGAGCCTTTCTAGAACCAGGGTCCACTCCTTCCTTCTTGTCGGACATCATTTGGTATGTGAATTGTGTCTTTGGTGTCCCAAGATTCTAGGCTAATATCCACTTATCAGTGAGTGCATACCATGGGTATTCTTTTGAGACTGGGTTACCTCACTTAGTATGATGTTCTCCAGCTCCATCCATTTCTCTAAGAATTTTATGAATTCATTGTTTCTAATGGCTGAATACTACTCCATTGTGTATATATACCACATTTTTTGTATCCATTCTTCTGTTGAGGGACATCTGGGTTCTTTCCAGCTTCTGGCTATTATAAATAAGGCTGCTATGAACATAGTGGAGCATATATCCTTATTGCATGCTGCAAAATCTTCTGGGTATATTCCCAGGAGTGGTATGGCTGGGTCCTCCGGAAGTATCATGTCCAGTTTTCTGAGGAACCGCCTGACTGATTTCCAGAGTGGTTGTACCAGCTTGCAGTCCCACCAGCAGTGGAGGAGTGTTCCTCTTTCTCCACATCCTCGCCAACACCTGCAGTTTCCTGAGTTTTTAATCTTAGCCATTCTGACTGGTGTGAGGTGAAATCTCAGGGTTGTTTTGATTTTCATTTCTCTAATGACTAATGATGTTGAACATTTTTTAAGGTGTTTCTCAGCCAACCGAATTTCTTCAGGTGAAAAGTCTTTGTTTAGCTCTGTACCCCATTTTTGGATAGGGTTATTTGGTTTTCTGGGGTCTAACTTCTTGAGTTCTTTGTATACATTAGATATTAGCTCTCTGTCAGATGTAGGGTTGGTGAAGATCTTTTCCCAATTTGTTGGTTGCCGATTTGTCCTTTTGACAGTGTCTTTTGCCTTGCAGAAACTTTGTAATTTTATAAGGTCCCATTTGTCTATTCTTGATCTTAGAGCATAAGCTATTGGTGTTCTGTTCAGGAACTTTCCCCCTGAGTCAATGTCCTCAAGGGTCTTCCCCAGTTTCTATTAATTTAAGTGTGTCTGGTTTTATATGGAGGTCCTTGATCCACTTGGAGTTGAGCTTAGTACAAGGAGATAAGAGTGAATCAACTCTCATTCTTCTGCATGTTGACCTCCAGTTGAGCCAGCACCATTTGTTGAAAAGGCTATTTTTCCCCCCACTGGATTTTTTCAGCTCCTTTGTCAAAGATCAATTGGCCATAGATGTGTGAATTCAATTCTGAGTCTTCAATCCTATTCCATTGATCCATCTCCCTGTCACTGTACCAATACCATGCAGTTTTTAACACTACTGCTCTGTAGTATTGCTTGAGGTCCGGGATATTGATTCTCCCAGAAGTTCTTTTACTGTTGATGATAGTTTTAGCTATCCTGAGTTTTTTGTTATTCCAGATGAATGTGAGAATTGCTCTTTCTAACTCTATGAAGAACTGAGTTGGGATTTTGATGGGGATTGCATTGAATCTGTATATTGCTTTTGGCAAGATTGCCATTTTAACTATATTAATCCTGCCAATCCATCAGCATGGAAGATTTTTCCATTTTCTGAGGTCTTCTTCCATTTCCTTCTTCAGAGACCTGAAGTTTTTGTCATACAAATCTTTCACTTGTTTGGTTAGTCATACCAAGATACTTTATATTGTTTGTGGCTATTGTAAAGGAATTAGGGAAATTTCTTTCTCAGCCTGCTTATCCTTTGAGTATATATAGGAAGGCTACTGATTTGCTTGAGTTGATTTTATAACCAGCCACTTTGCTGAAGTTTTCAGCTGTAGGAGTTCTCTGGTGGAGTTTTTTGGGTCACTTAAATAAACTATCATATCATCTGCGAATAGTGATAGTTTGACTTCTTCCTTTCCAATTTGTATCCCTTTGACTTCCTTATGTTGTCGAATTTACTCTGAGCTGTCTTGCTAGCTCAAATTATAAGGTTTTTTGAAAAATAGTATTTTTAAAATTATCCTTATTATGTGGTAGGTGAAATATCATTGTTTCTTATTTCTGTTAGGGGAGAGAATAATTGCCAACCCTCTTATTTGTTAGTATTTTATTTTGTTAGTATATATTAATTAAAAGTAATAGGTTTCACAATAATATCCTCATATGGTTTTTTTAAAGCAGTATTTCAGTAATTCTTGGCTCTTAGTACTCTGCATATTAGAAAATTATCTTGATTAATTCTATACGCATTTTATGAAGTATTAATTGAAATATTAGCTCTCAAAGTCAACTGGGAAAAAAAAGCCTAGTTTTCATTATTGAATCTTTATATTCGTGCATGAGCATGTTATATCTCTTAATTGGCATAATGTATATAATGTATTTATGTATTTTGAAATGTATCCCATGACTTTATTCTAATAGATTTTTAAAAAGTGCTTTACTATTCAATGCTTTGATATGCCTACTAGAAAAATTTCTATATGCTTTATTTTTTGTTCTAAATAGCATTTAATATGCATCATAAAAACAAAGTTTTGTAAAATTACACATACATAATGTAACATAATTTTTGCCTTCAATTTTTTCTGGTGTAAAAAAGTGCAATCAAGTTTGATTTTGTGTCTAGAAAATTTGCTAAGCTTAATTTTCATGGGTCATATGAACATTCTTTGGAGTGACTGTTTCAAAAGATAATCTTCATCTACCAATATTCTTTTTGTTTGTTTCTTATGCCCGCAGATTTCCATTGCTTGTCCTGTACTCCGTAAGTTTTTCAGTGGGTGACTGTGATATTCCAAACAGAACCTCAAAGAGGAGCGCCATGCTGCATCTGGTGACTGACGGGCCACTAGTTTAGATGAGAACATGTGTGCTTATACTGGTTTTGACATTTTTGTTTTGTTTCACTTTGAATCTACACTTAGAGCCCTGGCTGGCCTCAGACTCCCTGTCCTTCTGTCCCAAGTGCTGGGGGTTCTAAACTCATACCATCATGCCAAGCTGACTTTTGAAATTTTAACTACTTTACCACCAAGTGTGTAATTTTCTGTCTATAGAAATTTGTATACAATATTTAGTACTTATGTATGAATATGAATGCATGAATATATCACACATAGCCAATACTTTCTTCAATTTAAAAGTATTTTACCAGACTCCTGCTTTCTGAATTATAAACATGTATCCTAGATATTCTGCATCTATTGACTGGATTATTTCCCTCTAAAACTATTCATGAAGTAAGTAAGAGATTTTCTAATATGAAGCAACTTTGCAAACCTGGCATAAGCCCCACTTAGTCATAAAATATTGCAGTTGTGTTTAATATTTATATGTTATTTGTATATAATTTACATATTTGCATAATTAGCCAGTGGGGTTCCTCTTTTTTGTGCTGTCTTTACCTATTCAGATGCCATGGGTATAGTAGTAAGTTGAGGAGTGTTTCCTGTTTTGCCATGTTTTGAATATGATTATAATAACCCCTTCTTGGGACGCTGGGATAAGTAATTTATTCACGTTAATGACTTTATAAATGTTTATTGGAATAAAGTTATCCATTTTTCTTGTTATTATTTCTCTGTAGTATCTACAGAAAGGCCTCATTTTCATTCCCAATACTGTTTGTTTATTTTCTTTTTTCCTGATCCATCTTGCAAGGATTTGGTTAGTTTTGTGATATATATATATATATATATATATATATATATATATCAATCACTTGTATTTTCATCAACCTTAAAAAATAAGATCTTTGATATATTCTCATAGGTTAAGAAATAATTACACAAAATAGGTATTTTAAAAATAAGTACAGTTTAAATATTTTTGACCATAAAATAATTACATTCACATTGAGTCAGTATGGTAACAATACCTTTGGATGATGTTAATTCATAGAAAATTTAATTTTATTATTAAATAAGCTACTGAGTACATACAAAATTCTTAATTCCAAACATACAGCTTCTTAAAGTTAATTAATTTTTACTTTATATCACAACTATAGTTTCTGCTTCCCCCGCCTCTCTTCCTAGTCCTCTCCGTGCCACATGACCTTCCCTTCTCCCAACCCCATCCACTCCTCTTCTGTTTCTCTTCAGAAAAGGGGATGCCTCCCTTGGATTTCAACCAGCCTTGGCATATCAAATCGCAATAAAACTAGGTGCATCCTCTCCTATTGAGGCTGAATGAGGCAACCCAGGAGACTTAGATTTGTTATCTGTCCTGTTTTTTTCCTTTAGCTCATCTATTTCTTCTACAATCTACATATAGTTTCTTGATGTGTGTATATGTATATGTACATGGACACATATAAATGTATATATATGTGTGTCTATTTATACACATATACATATTCTATGTATATATCAATGTCTGTATGCACACACATATACTCTATATAAACATATATACATTCTCTATCATACACTTATCTGTCAATACTCTCTTGATGTATATACACACACTCTCTCCCCATCTCTTTCGATGTGCACACACACACACACACACACACACTCACCTCTCTTTTAATGTACAATTACACACACAGACATACACATGCCCCCTCTCTTTCAATTTATACACACATATACTCTCTTTCTCTCTCTCACCCTCTCTTTCAATGTGTGCATGCATGTACACATGCACACACACTCTCTCCCTCTCCTTCAATGTGTATACACACATACACACACTCCCTCTGTCTTTCAATGTGTACATATGCACACTCCACACACTCTTTTCTCTCTTTCTCCATCCACCATCATATATATATGTACTACCCCTTCCCATCCCTTTGTTCTGTTCTCTTTGGTTATTCATCTATTTATACACCTGTACCAGTACTATTAGTAAATAATAAATACTAAATTAACAATAATTTATAATTAATAAAAGTACTATTGATAAATAATAAATTAATTAATAAAAGATTGGATGAATTATCTGATATATTCATATAAATAAGTACAATAGAAAATCAGTTTGGTCTATGTGTATTAAAATACATAAATACAATGTTGAGTTCCCTCCAAATTGATAAATGAATACTTTGAGCATTAGATAGCATTTCTATGAAAGTTAAAGAGATAAAAATCAGTATAATAACTGCTTTGAGATGTATGGAAAAGATATCAATAATGCATAAACATCTACACACATTCAGAATCATGCTGCCTCTGAGAGATGGGTGAAATACGTTGAAGAGAAGTCCATCTGATTGATTAGATTTGTAACAGCTCTTTTCTTAAGTGTGAATAAGGTTTGATCTTAATTAATTAAAATGATTTTATCATTCTTTGTGAGTATGTGCTTCTGGAGATTGCCCACAGGACCTGGCAAGTGCTTAACTGAGTGACAGCTCTGTCCTCTTTTGCTTTATTTTGAAATGAAGTCTTTCTAGCTTTCCCAGGCCAGCCTAGATCATGCTCTGTAGTCCAGGCTACCCTGGAACATTTGCTGTACCCTAGGTTGACCTTAAACCTTCAGTCCTTCCACCTGAACCTCTCTAGTAGATGAAATTATAGGCCTGGCTATACTTGCATATTAAAATTTCCCCACTGGTTTTAAATAATAATAATAATGATAATAATTTATTGAAATAATAGTATACAGAACCTTTGATTTCTAATGTTATATAATTTATTTTATATATTTATATAGTGTATAATTTATATACTATATGCTTATATAATATATACATATATAAATATCTTAACATATAATATATAAGCTCAACATTGCATTCATGAGATTTTAACAGAGACAGGTAAAATTTATTCCTTTCACTGCTCTATTGTACTTATTTGTGTGACTATATCAGTTTATTCATATAGCCTCCCTTTTTATTAATTATTAGCAGTACTGGTGCAGGTGTATAAATAGAGTAACCAAAGAGAATTAGAGAATTTTTATATATAATATATAATATAAATGATATTATAAATATATTATTAAAATAAAGTATATTATAAATAAAATAAATTATATATTTATAAAATAAAAATGTAAATAAAACCATATTATATATAATATAGATTATTATATATAATTTATACTATATATAAATTCTTTAATTCTACTGACCATGGAACCCCAAGAACTTCTATTGGTGTTTTGGGATTAGCTTTGTTTGCAGATCCCGTATTCAGAATACATATACTACCGCAGAATGCTTACAAAGATGAGGTAAATCCAAGACCCTGTGTTTGTTTAGCTCGTTATCTGATTACAGGAGTGCTTTGAGCTCAGCAGGATGGAGAGGAGGCTGGTGTACATATAGCTTATACCTTATCAGTTTCCTTCAACTTCCTGGATGTTCCAGCGGCTTAAAATGGTTGAGTGTGACTGCCTCCTGCCCCATCCTGTTGACATAAAGAAGTTGACAAAATAGACATCTTCCTGCTTAGAATACAGCTGGACCACGACCTTGTGTTTGCTCTAAAGTACAATTCTAATTACACGCAATGTAGACAATACAGCAGGAATGGAGGCAGCTGGAGGTCTGCATTAATCAGGAATCAACTGCCACCATATTAGATCACTCTCATAAGTAACTTGTACATAGACCATGTCTTCTTCATAATGAAAATCATTGTAAAAATGCCTTTATAAAATTAGTTTTTGTTAGTATTTAAGATGAATTTGTTTCTTGATTTTTTTTGCAATAGGAATGCTATATTTGGCAGACTGTGTGTATATATATATATATATATATATATATATATATATATACACACACACATACATGAACTATAAATAAAGCTGCTGATTTGACCTGGCAGGCTTCAATTCTAATTCAGCATACTTTCCCTATTTTTATAACGTGCAGGAAAAATGTTGGCCCTTAGAAACTGATATTCCCTGGGTGTGCTAACAAAACTTCTGGAGAGC
This sequence comes from Apodemus agrarius, assembly GCA_964023405.1. NCBI lineage: Eukaryota > Metazoa > Chordata > Mammalia > Rodentia > Muridae > Apodemus > Apodemus agrarius. The sequence goes on from OZ030013.1 coordinate 81,250,089, forward strand.
AATCTCCAAGACTGGACCTGTCACAGTGTTTACTGTACTTTTAAAAAATGGTACTTTAAAATAATAACATTAAAAATGATTATTATTGCTCTTAAAAAAAACTGTAGCAAAATTCTAATAGAAAAACTTCCAAATAAAGGCGGGTATAAAATTTGGTGTCATCTAAATAAAAGGGACAAATAAGTTTAGGGATGTCCTTTTAGAGGTCATATCTTACTAAGGGCTAGTGTGGGTCTTGTGTGCTCCCGTATACACGCAACTACAATCTTGCTGGAGGTTTGTAATCTTGCATTATTTTGATTAAGTGTAGATACTCCAAAATGAAGCTAGAGGCAAATGTGACTATGTTTTCTGGGCACAGGCTGGGTGGAGAGAATGCTGTGATCATGTGTCAAAAATCCTAATCATCTGGTCTTATAATGAATGGATTAGTTCCCAGTCTCTGCCAATAGAAAATGAGCGAATGAAAACTTTGAAGTGCAGGAGGCAACAGCAAAGAAAACAATAAACTGCGCATGTGAGAGTTGGTGATTAGGAGCTGAGGGCCCCACGGGTCAGCTCCCCATAGGTACAAACAGATGTTTGCGCTGTCTCACAGCTGCTAAATATGATATAAATCCAAAGAATTTTTCTTGTTTTTATAAAGGGGAAAAAAATACCCAGACAGCAAATTTTTGGTCATTCAGATACTCTTACCAAATGACATCTGGTTTCTGTACTGCTTATTTAAGCTGTCCTTAAAAAAAATGTTTGCCAAGGGGAGTAACTCTAAACTTTCAGCCCTTCGCCATACACAACAGTACAGTTTAAATTCCAGCATAACATGCACAGCTTATTAGAAGCAATGCCGTTCTGTATTAACCAGCAAGTTTTACTTTAAAGGAAACTGGTTAGATATTCTGTAATTAGTTAAGGGAAATCTCTGATGGGGTTACATGTAGAATATTCTAGGATTCCTATCCTAATGACGGCAAGGAAAATGAATGAATGGCTTCCATATGTTAAGGGCAGTGGTGAGCAAAGCTAAACTGCGGTTACCTAAAGCAGAAAGCCAGCACGCCGGCACTATGCTCTTTTGACTTGCATCAAGGTAAGTGAATGCACGAGGCAGAGGGGAAACCCTGGCAGGTTGGAGATCAAGACAGATCTTGGACGTGAGCAGAAGACTTGCCAAAATCTTGGGTGAACATCCAGACGCCATCTCTGTATCCATACCTTCAAGTTTTAGTACAAAAAGGGGTTTGTGATTGGGCCTAACAGAACACAAGAGAGTACTGATATTTGTAGGTACCGAGACCACAATGGAGTCTCCTTTGCAGGAGGTACTACCTAACCTCGCAGGCTCCCAATGTCTTCCCAATATTTCCCAAAGTGACCTTTGTAGCACATAAGGCCTACATACCGGTTTTGTTTTGTTTTGTTTTGTTTTATTTTAAGCACACTTATTCATTTTATGCCTCACAGGTCAGCAGTAGAGAAATGAGGTCATTCCACAGCAGGTTTGGAAGTGGGCATCATTCCTTTTCTGGGGAACTGTTATCATGACTCGGTTTGAAGCAACAATTCCAGCTTGATAGTGAGAAAGTACAGTATACACCGTGACAGGTCCAGTCTTGGTGTTGCTCACCAGAAGCTCCCTTAGGTCTGTACAGTATTCAAGCACCTGTCCAAGGCGAGCCCCCACAATAAAGATAATTTACCACATGGATCTTTCTTTGACTTTTTTATAAAGCTGATTTGTTCACTGTAGAGGAACTTGTATGGATATTCTACAGTGTAAGGTTGAGCACCTCTGAATCTATCAAGAGGTTGTGATTGTTCCTACATGGGCTTAACCTGGCCTAGGATTAATTTACACTGAGCCAATCCTGGTTTGTTTACCATTTTTTTCTGAGTTTTGAGCAGGAACAATGGCTCCCTCCAGGTTCCATGTTGATGTTTACTTATCTCTCAGAACCATCAATTCTGTGTTTACTAACACAGAGATGCTTGTCTATCCAGACTTTCCTATATCCCAATTGTCTGGAAAGTTGGAGCTCATGAGGAGTCCTGTATTTAGTTGCCCCTCAAACGAAGAGCTCTAGATTCCCCCAGCCCCTGTCCCTCACGCCAACTTCTTACTTATTGTGAACAACTTCCTATTTTTTTTTTTTTTTTTTTTTTTTAGGAAATCTGACTCTGGAAAGGAAATGCAGCATTCTTCATTCCCTGAGAACCAGGATATTTAGGTTCTACAAATCCCTGAATCCAAAAGGAAATTTAAGCATCCCAATTCACATCATAAACCTCAGGTTTCAAGAACATACATATGCTGGGAAGATAGGGAGAGTGTATTTTAAACTTGAAATTTGCAAAATTGTGCCCCATGGGCCACTGTTTTATCTTGGACACTCCAGGGACTCCACAGCAAGAGAAATTCTCAAGGGGCTCACACTGGATTAGGTTCATGTGGTTTATTGAGAAGAGAGCAGTTTCCTCTCTGCTATCAAAGATGTCACATTTCACTTCTTACTCAACTCCCCAACTGCTCTCCACGCCTCATTTCTCCCGCACTATTCCCTCTAACGGTCTAGTAATATTTTGCATTTTAAAACTTCTTTCTCTTCCCAGCTGTCTCGCCTTCCTCCTTTTTCATCCATCTCTTCCAAATTGCCCATTAACACATAGTGGCTCCTTGTGGAATCTTATTAAATCCAATAGGATAATTGCTATATTTTAAAAAATCTTATTCTCAATAAATATTATAGATTCACAGACAATAGTAATCCTTAGTGCTGAGAGGACTCACCAGGGAAAATACACTGACCATTCTCACTCATCATCCCAGCCAGGATCTTGGCACTCCTACAGTCAATACCCAGGACAGTTACATCAATGTAAGATGGCATCCTTTGTCCTTCACACACAGCTGTGTGTCCAGTTCTTTCCATGGTCATCGTCAACTATTAATCTATGATTTTGTTCTTTTAAGAATGTTATTTAAGTGGAAGAATGGGGAGGTGGCTCACTGGGTAAGCGTGTTTGCTGTGTAACTGTGAAGACCTGAGTTTGACTTTCCAGAATCTATGTAAAATGCTGGGCCTGTTTGCCCGGGATTAAAATCTCAGGATGGAAGGGAATAGAGATACGTAGATCCCAGAAGCGCTCTGGCCAAACAGTCTCCCCTAAACAATGAGATTCTGGCTCACTAAGAGACCCTGTCCAAAGAAACAAAATGGAAAGAGGCAGAGGAAGAAAGCCAATGTGCTCTTTTGACTTTTGCATGCATGTGTATGGAACTAGGCATTTGCAGTTATGTGAATACACTATGTATACCAATCTCTCTCTCTCTCTCTCTCTCTCTCTCTCTCTCTCTCTCTCTCTTTCCCTCCCTCCCTCCCTCCCCCCTCTCTCACACATACACATTATGTCACATACAAAAAAAAATTAAAAAAGGAAACAACAGATCTCATATACAGGGAATCTTCTGGAATATAACTTTTGGGCATCGACTTTTTCTTTTTCCTCAGAGTAATTCTCTGAATATCCACCGAAGTTGTTTGTGGACTCGTCATTTATTCCTCCTTATGGCTCTTTGTGCTATAGATGAACCACAGTTTGTCTAACCAGTTCCCGTTGTAAGGTATTGGTGTTTGTCCACAATGAACATTTGTGTGTAGGTTTTTGTATGAATGTAAGCGTCTATTTCTCCACAACAAATGCCCAGAAAACAATCATTAGGTTTTACAAGATAAATTCATGGGTCTTGAAGGAACCATCAAGCTGTCTCCTGGAGTGATTGCACCACCATCCAGTCATGGAAGTCAAATAATCTGGCCACTTGGTAGCTGTCACTCTTTGGTTTTCAAGTCAGACTGATAGTTTGCCATGGCTTTAATTAACATTTCCCTAATGACGATTGAAGTTGTGTGTCTTTCATGGACTCATTTGCCATCTTCTTATTCTCTAATGTCACCTATATCTCATCGAAGTGATAGAATACCTGACAGAAGGAAGGAAGGAAGGGAGGGAGGGAGGAAGGAAGGAAGGAAGGGAGGAAGGGTGGGTTTATTTTGGCCTTTTAAGGATACATTCTATTATGGTCAAGAGAGGTGGTGGCGGGAGGTGAGGCTGCTAGTCACAGTGTCTGCTCTGGGGAAGCATCCAGAGATGAATGCCAGTACTCAGCCTGCTTCCTCACTTTTCTATGCATTTCCTCTAGTTCCTAGGATGGTGCACACACATTTAGGGTGGGGTTCCCATCTTAATCTACCCAAGATAGAAACTCTCACCAATATGCTCAGAGCTCTGTTCCCCAGGCAAGTGCATTGTAGATTTTTTTTTTTCAAATTGACTGCGTTTGTAACTGGATGTTTATTTTGCTATTCCCTTTCATACACCCATCACTGAATTGTTAAAAGAGATTCTTGAAAGACAGGAAGTTCATGCAAGATGAAATCTAGATTTGAATTCAGGTCTCAATGACATGTTTTTGTCTCCACCCCCCCCCCTGCCATAACACTCTGTTACTACCCTCTGGCATTTGGAGATCCTTGCTTATACATTATTGTTTTTCTCCTCTGTATGATTTCTATTCAATTGTCCAGCGTCTGTTGATAATTCTTGGATTCCATATTTTTAGCCCCAGGGTTAAATTCTAGACCCATTCAAAATGGCAGCCAAACCTACTGTTCCCCAAATCTGCCACCCACAGAACATTCAACTTTTCACTTTTTAAATTCTAGTAAAACAACTAGCATTTTTTCTGCCAGGAGTCAAGTATCTCTGGTTTCTCCATTAATTTTCATAAACAGTGCAATAATTGATGTTTAGAATCTACAGTGTGCCTCTGGTGCTCCCCAGAAAATGATACTCGTTTGTACCTTAGGCTCTGTCTCCACCAGGTCTAGACTTAACTACTTCCATTGACCAGTATCTTCATAGTTTCTTTTTGATCCCTCATTATCATGGCCCCTTTCATCTACTTTTCAAAGGTTTATTTGACATGTTCTTCATGGCTCACCTCAACAACCACCTCTTCCAAAAATCCCTTATTGATTTGTCAAGTGGAGGATGTCTCTCATTCTTTTAAAGACAGATCCTTCATGACACAGTTTGCCCTTTAGTTGCATAATGAGCCTGTTGCCTTAAATAATAGCATTAACTCTCATTGTCTTTGTAAGTGCCCTGTTCATTTCAGGCAGATGTGGATTTTGAAGATGTGGATTCTGTGAACACATCAGAAAGCACTGAGGCTTTTAGGAAAGTTTGTTCTACATTGTTTCACTGTGGCCCACAAAGTATGCCCTTACAGAGTACTCTTGTGTCTTTTTTTTTTTGGTGACCTGGGTAGATCATATCAATAATCTGGACAAACGACAGTCACTCCACACTGAGTACTCCTTTTCCACTTGACATCAGGGTGACCCTCAAAAGTATGCTAATGGCACCTTCCAAGCCGGGTTTCTGAGTACATTACAAATACGACCCCACCATGATATTCTCCGTCTAGAAAAATTCACGAACAATGTGTTTTGAGATGTGCTAGAATGCTTATTCTAGATGTGTTATGGCATGCTAGAGGACAGGCTGATTCCAGAAACAATCACTCTAAACAGTGTTTTAGGGGGCTAGAGAGACGGCTCAGTACTTTAGAGTACTTGTTACTCTTGAACAGGACCAGTGTTGGATTCCTAGCACACATGTGATGGCTTACAACCATCTATAACTCCAGTTCCAGGGGATCTGATGTCCTCTTCTGATTTCCTGAAGGACCAGGCATACAAGTGGTGGACATAAATACATTCAGGCAAAATATTCATACATGTGCAATAAATCTTTTAAAAAGTATGTGGTAGTTTGTACATACCACAGTTATGAAGATATTAAATAACACCTTTGTCAGTTTTTAGCTGTGTCGGTGTTCCTTTGGATTTATACATTTTCAATCTTACATGGAAGGGCAGCATTGGCTTCTGAAGTTCCGTGTTAGAGACTATGCTGAAGGACCACAGCTGCGGAGCCTCTTAGGGCCAGTGGACTCCGAGTTGTGATATGGAACTGTCAATTCACAGAACATATATTTTTTTTCTTGGAGAACACCGGTATTTGGATTTATAGCCTGCACAATTTAGTAATTTTGTTCAATAAATGAAAATGACATCATGTTTCTTGGACTTGCAAGTCTGAAATTGCAAAATGATACCAGGGAAGACTGTTCATAATGAAAATTAGGGCCACTAGTCATTCCCTGTTGTGTCCAGAGAATGGATGGCAGTGCTGTGGATATAAATATTTCCCAGCTGTGGAAACTATCGATAGCCTTGGTGCTGAGCACAGATCAGACACCAGCATTCCAGCAATGCATTCTCCAGTGTAGATTTCGCCCTCCATTTTTTTTTTCTACTCCTCATTTCATTTTCTTCCCAAGGCACTCTTTTTGTCATCATCATTCAGGCTTGCAGCTACTGATTCTGAGTCCGAAGAGGCCATTAAGAGAGCAGGCTCAGACCCGGGCAGGCTGCCTTCAGCCCGACTCTACAGTGTTGTAGTTGTATCGCTGCAAACAAATAGCAAGGTTAGATCCACATTTCCTCATATAAGATGGGAACATAAGTCACAGCTATTACATGGCCACTGTGGGATTAAGAGAAATGATGGGACAGATACGCACTGGTCCCCTGCTGTTCTTGATGCTGGCTGTTGCTTGTCTTTGTCTTGGTAATTGTACGTATTTTGGATTTAAAAAGCACCAAGGTTCGTCCCCAAACCTTAGAATCTACATACAGATGTTTAGAATGTTCCTGAAACCAGAGGAATATGCAAGCACTCGCTCCAGTGCATTCATTTCAAATAGCACCCACCCAAATGCAGCACCCACCCGAATGAAGCACATTTATCCTTCCCTGCATAGCAAGTGGGGGATTCAGAACACATGTAAGAAAGACCCTTAAGAAAAGATTCATAGTTAAACAAAACACTTCAACTGATGGCTATTTCATTTATTTTGCCAACATTACCTGGGAACCTACCCCAGGCCAGCAATGTACTGGTACTGAAATCCATGTCTGGTTTTATTCAAAGTCCATTTCACAAATAAAATTCAACTGTTTGACCACCTCCCAAGACTTGTTTTTCTCAGGTAACTCCCAGCAGTTGTTTGCACTTGGTTGGATTTGCAAATGAACTTGGATTTTCCTCTTGGACGTGTATCTATACAGGGGGATGGTGCCAGTCACCAGTGAGCATGGTGGCCTGGGAGTCACCTCTGCTGACCTCAGAAATATGTGGCCTCTCACTATAGTTTCTTGTTGTGGATGGCCCTGGTGATGCCTATATTTTGATGTTAATTCCGATTTCCAGGGAGGGGTCCTCTGGAAGGAGGACTAAGTCACACACTAAGGTGAACCTTCCTCTAATGAATAAAGGAGACCAATTATGGGGTGAGTAGGCAGGACTTCCCAGTTAGACAGAGGAAGAGAGGAAGCAGGAGAGAGTTAGGGGCTTTTTGGATGGGGATATCAAGAGGGCAAAATGTAGTTACTAGTGTCTCCTGGCTTATCCGGGGAATGGCGGATTTGATTTGCCACCGGAGGATTTAAATCGAACATGGCTTACAAGATTAGGATTCTAGTTGTTGTGCCCAGTGATTGAGTGACCATCGTTTCTGAACTAAGTTTGTGTGTCATTTTCCTTCATGCAGCGGCTCAACTGGGTTCAAGAGAGAAGGTATGGCGGCACAAGAGAAGCTGTGGTGGCAAAGCGTGGGCTGGCCAGATGGACACCACAAAGTCCATGGGGGTTGGTGTGGTAGTGACCTGCCAGTTAGAATTTAGCCAGCAGTGTAGAGACATCTCGGGAGCTCTAGGTCAGAGTCTCCATGAGATAAGAACAGGCCCTCGAGACTGCCGGGGCTGAGAGTAGCTGGGCGTAGCGAGGGAACTTGCTTTTTTTTTTTTTTTTTTTAATATTTCCTGCAATAGTTCCTATATCGGTAACTTCCAAAGACACAGAGGCATGGCCAAGGTGGGATGCCTAAGTGGCTGGTTTTGTTCTCTACAAATACGAAGCACCTCAGGCTGCAGAGAAAGGAGCTGGCAAAATCCTCCATCCGTCTGTTTGCAGAAGAGCAGCTGGCTGTAGCTTCACTGCAATAAAGTGTTAGGATTAATAGCCTTCATCTGTTTCCATTTTGCTAACCCACTACATCAAGCACCACAAAATAAATATATTAATTAAATGTCCCTCTCTTGGAGGCATTTGGAAAATGGAAAAATGTTCATTTGCAGCAGGGGGGAAAAGCAGGGAATAATTACAATCTTGAAACTTCTACAGTTGGAAGAACAATAAAAAGAGTAGAAATGACTGTAAAATAGTTTGTTCTTGGCATCACTTAATTGGCCTATTTATTTTTCTGTCTCTGAAACTGTCTTTAGTGACACCTACTGATAAGAGCCAATCGGAACCGTTGGTCGAATTCCTTCAGATTGGACCTGCCAACAAACTGTTCAGCCCTCCAGATGTTACCGCTTTGTGAGAAATAAGAACTCAATAAACCAGGCTCACCCTTCCTCCTGGGGTGAACACAAAGACAGTCAGATATGGAAAATCACGGCTCAGCACCATGAACAATGCGCTCGAGTGAGGGGTTGGGGCCAGTCTTATTTGCCTTGGTGGAACAGATAGCCACGGAGCCTGATGCAAGAATTGAAGTTGGCAACCGTTCAGACTCTGACTATACATTGCAATTGTTCAACCAAAGGAAACCTGGGAGCTGGGGAAAAGGGGCTTTTAACATCAGGCCTGAGACACTCATGTAAAGGGTTCGGTATGTATCTCACAAGATGTTACCATGCGACCGTTCACCCTTCTGTGTTTTCCAGATTCCATCCTCTTGTGTTATGTAACAGATCAGAAAGATGCAGAAGTAAACAGCCCTACGGCACTTCCGATTCGTCGATGAATAATCTCCAGTAAGCACTTGCTGTTCCGGGAATAGAACAAAATGAGCTAGAGTGAATTAGTTCTTGTCCTCAGACCATCGTGTCCCAATCTTTAACACAGGACACACTTGTGACCTTGCTGTGGGGGGAAAAAAAGAAATAAAAAAATGTGTTGTCATCATTTTTCCTGGGCCAGCCCCTATCCAGAAGTCTATCCTGCAAGCCTTCTCACCTTCCCTGTCTGCAGCCATACTCACTGATGTAGGGTCATCTAAGTACAAGATGGGAGGCCATTTTCTCATTACATAGTCCCCAGTAAGCCTTTGCAGGCTAATATACAGTATATATAATGGATATTCTGAGTTAAATGTTTATAATATTTAATTCACTGGCTTTGTCTCATATAAATGTTTAACATTGTATCTAACATACAATAGTTTTTTGAATTCACACCTAGCAATGTCATCTTTATTTGAACTTATTTTGTGGCTGTGGCTATATCAGCTTGCATGCGCCTAATGTCACATGAACTTATGTCTTGAATCTGGGGACATAAGGGAAGCAGCTGAGCCTTTACCATCACTTAAGCAGTCCTCCAAGTTGCTCAGGCCAGCATTCTAGAGAGGATTGCCTTTACAGCTAGTTCATGTTTTTAATCTGAGTGTGGAAGACAGGACTTTTCATTTCAGCATCACCTTCCAATTTGCATATCATTTAGATGCTAATTTATTAAAAGTAGGAACACACAGTTTTCTAGAGTGTATGTAGAACAAATATTCAAAGTCTTGCTAGTGGGTCACAGACCATGTATAATTGACAATACCCAAGGATACCAACTAAATAAGTGATCACTGTTTTTTTTTTTTTTTTTTTTTTTTTAACTAAACTACCATGACTAAGCAGATGGCTTTGTGGGTAAAGACCTTGTTATAGTGGGAGGACCTGATTTCAAACCTTCTGGACCCAAAGGAGATTAGTAGCATTCACCTGTTATTCTAGTGCTTCTATAGCAAAGAGCTGGGTGGGCAAAGGAGAACCCTGAGGCTGGGAAATAGCAAAGGGATTCTGTCTTATATGATGTAGAATTTGAGTTTCAACATCTACTGTGGTTCTCCATTCTATACCGTGTACTGTGAACATATGTGTGACCCTCGGGGGTTGGGAGGAAGGAGAGAAAGAGAGAAAGAGAGGAAGAAGACGCACACACACACACACACACACACACACACACACACACGTGTACTGTCCTCAGAGGATGTAAAGTAGGCACAGAGACATAATTGGATAGGAACAGTCTCAGATGTTCTATAGCATTGGGAAAATTATGGCTGATAGCAGTCAGTTGAGCATTTGCACAAAGAAATGGTATGCCTGAGATGGTACATATGGGAGCATCCTTTATCTGATCATCATACACTGTATGCATATATTAAAATGCCACACCCCAATATCTGCAAATCTGTGCATGATCACTGTGCACGATTACTTTAACAAGTCTTCACCCAATGGTGTTCATTATTTTGAGTTATATGGATATTGAGGAAGTAGTCTTGAGGCTTGAGATGCTTGTCATGGAGCCTATATAAAGTGACTCTCTAAATAGTAATCTTCAGGAAGCCTTTCCCTGATAGTCAGATATAAAGCAGAGGGTGGCTGCTCTTCCCCTGCCAAGCCCACACCCATTGTCCCCACTCTGCACTTCTCCACTTTGAAACTGGCAGTGGGAAACAGTTTTTCTTGAAGATGACTGCCTTACAGTTGGAATATTGAAGAAATGCATTAGATGCAGAGGGCTTCAGACAGCTGTTCTCCACCTTCCTAATGCTGAGTGTGACCCTTTAATACAGTTCCTCATGGTGCGGTGACCCCCAACCATAACTTCATAACTGTAATTTTGCTAGTTACGAATTGTAAATATCTGATATGTGACACCCCCCCCAAAAGGGTCAAAGCCCACAGGTTGAGAACCATTGGTCCAAGAGTCTCCCAAGACGACTTAACAGATGTGCAGTGCAGCAAGGGAACAACAAAGGTGTCAGCCAAGTGCTCTCTTTCCTAGTGTAAACTGGACACTTCGATGAAGCTCTGTGTGAGATGGGGAGATGCTCCTTGTTGGGGGAAGAAGCTGATATGAGTGGTTCACTTGGATGAAGCAAACCATAGCCTCCTTTTCAGCTTGGTGGGAAGACTTGGTAAAGAAGGAGGACTTTTGAGCTCTCAGAGAGGAGCCAGGATGGGTGCCTTCATGCAGAGGCAGTCACACAGGAGACAAGGTTTATAAAGCCAGAGCATACTTCACCCTAAAGCTGCTGTCTCGAGCCACCCCCTAAGCAGTTTCTACAGTTCATGTTTCTAACTACAGGTCTTTCAAAATAAGGACCTAATAAAGTAATTATTAATTGAAGAACTGGGAAGATGGAAAATTTCTAGAAAGTGAAAATACTCCCAATTGCACATACTTTGAAATTATTCTTGATTTTTGTAAGCAAAATTCCTTATTTTTAGACTAGTCTGGTCAGAGTGGGGAAAACCCTGAAACCGATAAAGATTTTAATCCTGTCCATATCATTCATCAGATTTGTAACACACTGGAAAAATTACTTAACCTCCAAACCTTTGAGGACAATGATGTTCAGTTTACAGTGAAAGAGATCAACTGCAGGATAAAATAAAAGATTGCTGGTGACTGAGAGATGCGGCCAGGGACAGGAAAGCAGTACACAATATTAGCTGACAGATTCGGTAGATTTTATCTTGTATCATGTGGAAATAAAAGAAGAAATAAGGATAGAATTGTGCAGGATGCATCAGATTGAGGGAGAGAGAGAGAGAGACAGAGAGGGACAGAGACAGAGAGACAGAGATAGAAAGAACTGAGAAATATCCAGGAAGCCGGCAGTGAAATAGGAAGAAGGATAAAGACAACTGTCAGGAAAACAAAGGAACAAGGGTGGGAAAATCCTGGGGTGCTGGATCATAAAGTCATCCAGACCAGTGACCTTGAACAAGATTAAGACAACTCAGCGAGGTGGTAAGGGTGCTCAGGAAGATGCGAGCAGTTTAGATAGTTGGGGAAATCTGAGCTCGGTGGAAGAGATGGCAGAGGTGAACCGGGCAGACATTAATTGGAGATGCTGCTGAGTGATTGGAGAAGCAAATTGTGCTTTGAAGCTCTAAAGAGGAAGATGGAAAGAGCCAGAGTAGGCTACAGGTAGCAGCAAGCTCATCTGAGAACTGTGGGAGAAATGTTAGCAGTAGAAATCAGCCAATACAGCAAACAACCTAGAAAAGGGAATGCCCGGTTACTCAAGAGATCCACAGGGTGTGATGTAAAAGACCAGTAGAGGATTGGTTTTAGATCAGACAGAAGTTTCCTTTCAGAGCTATGGCGGCTGGAGGAGGTGATGAGAGATGGGGTTAGACACAAGAGTGACAAGCAGGTTCAACAACAAGCTCAGTGTCCCCTTAAGGAAGGGAGTGAGTGTGCCTTGTTGTACGGCGACTGTTGTTAAGTTAAAATCAGTCTTTAGCTTTTAAGACTTTCTGCAAACAACAGTCTTCCGTAGTCCGTGGCTTAGAAAGAAGCTGGAAAGCAACAGTTGTAGTTGATGCTTGGAGGTTTTGCTCTGGCTACACCACTGAAAACTGCTCTGAAGAACTCTTGCTAGAAGACTTGTTTCAACAATTTGCTTACTAGAATTTGTCCGTGGATTTAATAGCTTTGTAGAAAATAGAAAGCTATAATTGCCAAGGTCTGACCCAAATAGGAAGCTGTGTGATAATGCGAAGTTTGCGAGTTCCGAGGGCCGAGAACTAAGAGGTCTTGTTGAATGTAAGTAGGCAGAGCAAAACAAGGTGAGCACTTGTAAGAGAGGGGGGCCTCGACAACAGGACGAAATGCTCTGCTGGTTTTCATGATGTGATTTTGTCTCATATCTTCATACTGTGCCTTTAGTTATTATTTCTTTAAAATATTTAGTATTAAAATACTTAATAGTAATATTTCATATTATTTAATAGTAAATATTTCAAATATTCTTAATATTCTGCAAGCATTAATATACATGGAATCTTGAACCTAAGGGCAATTTAGATGTTTTTCCAAAATTCACAGATATAGACATTGAAGGATTTTGTACTGGATCTTTGTCAGGTCTCAGCAGATTGGAGAAAGGATTAAGACAGCTCCTCCAGCCTCAATTGCTGAATCGCTGAAGGAGCAGGGCACTGAGTGCCCCAATGGAACCCACATGGAAGGAAGGAGCCCAGCTTGCATGGGCGTATCCAGGCAGAAGTTTCAAGAAGAAATGGATTATTAGCATGTGGAAAAGACCAAGCTGTCTTCAGGAGAAAAGCATACCTGTGGGAATAGAAATGATTTTAGAAGAGCCATATGAAAATAGAGGGCTGAGGAAGACCCCTATGATAGGCAGTGCTCCGTGGCTGATTCCTTGGCCCTGATGTACAAGGCTGATTCAGTCTTCAGTACCAGCAACAAAACAAAGAAACACAACAACAAACCCAAGAAGAAAGAAGTAGATAGAACTAGGGACTGATTGTAACAAATAAAAGTCAAGACTGAAGCCAACAGTTAGATTTGACTACGTAATGCTGGGACATGGGCTTTGAATGTGCCTTTGCAAGGACAGTAATATCCGACTTATCATCAAGAGGATTAAAGAGAATGACACACTGTAAGGCCTGAGATAGTGAACAACCAGTAGCAGAGGAGGAAGACGAGTTTGAGGAGTTTGGTAAAATTACAACCCTGTAAGACATGAGTGGACATGAGCGTTTGCTCTTGGCCCAGGAGAAGGAGCTGCAAAGGGTGCTGCCAGGAGAACACAGTGCATGAGGGCAGACCTCCGTTTTCGGAGAAGTGAAGAGATTCAGCTTAGGAAAGGAGGTCAGTATTCCTGGAGGCGAAGGGACTGTCATCACCAGCGACCACAGCCGAGACCCAAAGAGTGTGTTGAGCAACTTGCTGGAGTAAACCGTGGTAAGGACAGCTTGAGAGATGGTGCCGAAAAGAATCTCCAAGGGAGCCTGGCAAGAGGCATGATGACCCTTTGCTGAGGAAATGGTGGCTCTGCTCACCCTGCTAGGTCCTGGGTTTAACCTCCAGATGGTGGCACTGGTCTGATGTCTTTGTCATTGATTCAGATTGATCGTTTAAAAATAGGCTCTTGCTATAGACACTGAAAGACAAGGATAGCTGAGAAAGTCGCATATGTTCAACATATATGAGCAAGTGGAGGGACTTGTATATGACTAAAATATATTTTGGTCAAACTGAAGGAAATTATAGTTTTGACATTTAACAATACTAGCAATAACCTGGATGTAATTAGGGCTTCTTTGGCCTAATTTCCATTTGCATGTTTTTGCTGAGTTTGGGATTCTGGGCCATATACTCTATAATTTCCCAAACATCCAGGTTTAAATGAATTTGAGATGAAGGAACTGTTAAGTACTCTTTGATGTCTATCGGAAGGACCTCAGTGTGACATCGTGCTTCTCAAGTACTCAAAGGTTTCTTAGAGTCAGGCCCTAGGAATGGGTTCCTTCAAGGTTAGACATGACACTTTGATTCCAAAGATGTTCTTATCCTTGAGAAGAGACAAGCAAAGAAAAAAGGGGGGGTGTGTCTGATCTGGAGCACATTTTCTTTCCTTTGGAGCAAGCAGCCATCACCCCATCAATTTGATTCCTCTTCTGTGACCACAGAGACAAGAATGATGGATCTCCTTTTGGGGAAACAATGCAATTTCCTTGGAAAAACATCCACTTTAGACAAACAATAAAAGCCGCCCTAGTGGGCCTTGGCGGCTCTCCTGGTGTTACACTCATGCTCATGCCTCCGGTGCTTGGCAGCAAAGATTTCTGGTTGCAAAACTAACAGACCACCCTCCAGGGACACTCAGCCCTGCTCCTGCCAGCAGACCACCCTCAGGGGACACCCAGCCCCCTCCTGACCAGTAGATAACACTCTCGGGACACCTAGCTCCCATTCTTACCAGCAGACCATCCTCTGGAAATACTTAGTTCCTGATCTGATTCAAAAATCAAACTTGAAAATTCTTAGCTCAAGAGTGGATACAAATTTGAGGCTGTCTGTGCATCTTGATTGCTATGGGTGGGCAGCGCGATGAGTTTCTCCCTCCTTAGTCTACTAATCTTCCACAGGGAGAATTTGCAGGAAGCCGATTGAGCAAATATACTGGAAACAGAGTTGTATCATGTTGAAAGACATCCACTCAGCCACACAGCCCTTGCTGAGCCTGGGCCGGGAACTGTCACTGCCGTCCTCTCCTCTGAGTTACTGCTTGCATTTGACCACCTCCGAGGCAAATTCACCTAGTTCCACCTAGTATTTGATTTATTCTCTTGTATTCTACTCCCCACCTGGATTTCTTTTCAATAGCATTACTCAACTTTGCTTCCCACACTTCATAAACAATAATCAATATAACCTCTGATTTTGGCTAATTTATTTTTATTCAAACCTTCTCAGAACACTGGAACATGCTGAGTATCAGAAATAAGTTGATTTTTTTATCCTTGTTTTATATACCCCTTGTTTGCCTCACAAAGGAATAATTATATTTATCCAATTTTTATGAATGAAGAAACACAGTTCTAAAGAGTATAAGTAATTTTCCAAAGAAAATGTAACTTCCAAGTACCTGAACTAAAATTCTAGCCCAAGAGCAGAGCAGAGCCACATGCTTAATGCCAGGCCATCCAGCTTCTCTAAATGTCTGAAATAGATTTAGAAGAACAACAATCCAAAACAGAGGACCACAAGTCAACGATTTATTGTCTGGTAGAAAAGGGAGATTTATTAAAAAAAAAAAACCCAAACATATTTTAAAAGCGCATGTTTAACAAATATAAATGGAGTTGGTTCTTACCAGTGAAACCTGCTCTGATCTTGCAATTGGAAACGGTTCTGCAAGACAACATGGAACAGCAAGAGTGTCATGCCTGAGTGTCACCTCTGAGAGAGGTGGCCTCATGCTGCAATGGTGTTCAGGTGGTGGCTTGGGTACTGTGGAGATTGGAGATTGCCGTCATCGGAAAGCACTTGCTACAGTATTCAAAAACAGCTTCTTTACTAGAAAGGGAAGTGAGAGTCAAAGGCCTAGTTTGCTGTAAAGGAGTAAACAGAAACAAAGAATTCAAGGGATTCACTAGACATCCACTTTATCACAGGGCAGAGAAGCTGTCAAATCCCAGTGGTGAAGGACTTTTTCTAAAAGTACACTCAGAAGTAAAGAGCGGATGTGAGAGGGAGTGGGGATGGACAAGAGGAGGAAAATGGTGTGAAAATGAAGAGGAGGAAGAGAAGGAGCAAGAGAAGAAGAGAAGGAAAAAGGGAAGAGGAAAGAGTAGGAAGGAGGGGAGCTGTTGAGGGAGGAGGAAGAGGGCTTCGAAGGAGGAAGAGAGAAGAAATAATAAATGGTTATACCTTTAAAAGTATGGTGGTGTGGTACCAAGGAAGTGATCATGAACCCCGAAAGACCGTTCAAAAGATGACTACAAACTCATTGTGACAGAAGAAATGAAACTACATGTACTTCAGAAGTACGGCATATTCCCACGTGGGTGTTCAGAGAACGCAGGATTTGATACAACATGCTAATATCAAGATTAGAGACACCAATTCAAAGATAGCTGAGATTGTCAAGAACTGTAAAGCCTGCCAGTGAGACACAAAACCTAGAGCCTCCTGAGAGACAGACTTCACATAGGTAAAGCCAGAAAAAATTAGATATAATTATTTCCTGATGCTTATAGACAGATTTTCAGGGTGGACTGAGGCTTTCCCCACCAAGCATAAAGCTACATCCATGATGACAAAGAAGCTCTTAGAAGACATACTGCCAAGATACGGGCATCCTCAGATGATAGGTCAGATATCAGACCAGGTAAGTCAGAGACAAGCCAATATTCTGGGGATTGATTAAGAACTTTATTGTACATATAGTCCCCAGAGTTCAGGAGAGGTAGAGTGAATAAATAAAACCCTAAAAGAGACCTTAACTAAACTGACCTAAGAGACTGGCAATGACTGAGTTAACTCTCCTTCACTTCATTCTCTACTGGGTATGAAACTCCCCTTACCAGATGGGGCTCACCCCTTTTAAAATCATGTTTGAGATACCACCCCTCCTCCCATGGTTCTTAGCATACAGGCAGAGGTCATCACTGAGTTCGAGGATCGCCAATTGCTAGACAATCTCAAATAGGCTCATAAACATGTTTGGCCTAAACTTTGTATTCTCTATAAAACAGGTTCTCAACCCCCATCCCCCTAAAGGTCATGGGACTGCAGCATAAAATCACAGACTGTTTGCAGTTGAAGATGACTCTGACCAACAGGAAGAAAACTCAGCCTCAGGATTCCCTCCTGTCTCCCACTGATGGGGCCCCTATCCAAGCCCCAGGGATGCCATGGGTACTGAGTGATGACAACCCTGACCCCCTCTAAAATATAATAATAATAACTTTAGGAAGCCCCATGATTGGTCTTTATAGTCACCAGAGAAAGAGGGGACTGACAGACCAAATCTTTTGGGTTCAGGTTCCATCTTTGAGAATCTGACCTAAGGTTCAACTTGAGTAAACTAATAGGCCAGTACCTAGCACCAGTTTCCAGGCTACCTTCCAGAATAAGACCTGTGTTTGGCACCAGTTCCCAGGTTACCTCCCAACAAATCTGCATCTTCAAGTTACAAGCTTGCCCCTTCACTCCCTAACAACCAACAATCAGGAGGAAAGTAGAAGTTAAGTTTATGGTTTGGTCCCAGCACCAGTCAATTATGTTAAAAGCCATAAGGGCCCCCAATCAGATGTGTTCCAGGCTAGATACCCCTTTCTTGATTCTGTAAATGCTTGCCTAAATCTAGGCTCAGGGCTCTACCTTCCTGCTGTCAGGGTTGACAAAGGGAGGTGGGGTGGGGGGAGGAGGGAGCTCCTGCTTAAATAAAGACACCCTAATGCAGTTACACCCAAATTGGGTCCTTCATGGTCTCTTGGGGTTCACAAATGTTTTCTAGCACAACAGTATAATAGAGAAAAACAATAGTGAAGTCACCATCTAAGAACTTATTAGACTGCATCTTTTAGTTTGAAAACCAAGCCAACCCTCACATCTTCTGATGCCTATTGGCTGCTTTAGATGCTTCTGAAATGGCGAGAAGCATGACATGATTGAGTTTTGTAGTTTGGTTGTTGTCTGGGCTCCAAACGTCATTTCAGTAGTTATTAGTTTCCCATGAAAATATAGATGTAAGGGCTTCAGGGTGGTCATGAGTCCACTCCAACTCCCACCAATTCAATGGAGCAGATGCAGCCTCTACAAATGGGGTATTGTCCACTCTGGTTAACTCCTGGGGTTGCAGGTTGACCCATTTTCCTAAATTTCCTTGACCTCACTATGCTCAGGTTAATATGACTTACACTTCATTTTTCTGTTATTCTCTCCAAATGGATTCCTTTCTTATGTGCATTTGATTCTTTTGAGTTTTCCTTTTTCTTTAATTTATTTTTATTCACTTTACACTCAGTTTCCCCCTTTCCAGTCCATTCCTCTCAATTTCTTCTCAGAGAAAGGGAAGTCCCGTTTGAGTACTTGCCTGCCCTGGGACATCAAGTCAAAGCAGGACTAAGTGCATCCTTTTCCTCTGAGGTCCAACCAACAGATTCTTTTGAACTTTCATGTCCTTTGAACCTCCAGTATGAATTCGGCCTTTCAAGAAATGTACTTGAGTTGAACTTCTATAGTATAATAGGGGTGTGTGTGTTTGTGCATGAGTGTGAGCACACGGGTGTGTGTCTGTGTGTGTGTGTTTGTGCATGAGTGTGAGCACACGGGTGTCTCTCTCTCTCTCTCTCTCTCTGTGTGTGTGTGTGTGTGTGTGTGTGTGTGTGTGTGCATGCTTGTGGAGGTCTGAGGTTAACATTGGATATCTTCTTCTATCTGCTTTCTCCATTTTATTTCTAGGTTGGTTGACCAGCAAGCCCCAAGGGTTTGCCTGTCTTCGATCCCTTCTCCTGACGGTATTTGAGTTGTGGAACTCTGAACTCAGATCCTCATGCCTGAACAGTGAACACTTTATACTCTGAGCCATCTCTTAGCCCTTACTCTCAAATTTTAGTAGCTACTTATTGTGTGTGTAAAATGATTAATTACTATGGAGCAAACACATACAGTGCTAGTAGATATTGGAGTTATAATTGTTTTTGAATCTCATCTTATTTATTTAATTACCCCAATTCTATTTGTCAGTCTATCATTTGTTATATGTGTTAATGATCTCTCTCTCTCTCTCTCTCTCTCTCTCTCTCTCTCTCTGTGTGTGTGTGTGTGTGTGTGTGTGTGTGTGTGTGTTTGCATGTGCATGCAGATACCTATAGAGGACATTGGATCCCTTTGGAGCTGGAGGTAGAGGTTTTGCAAGCCTCTTAATGCGGGTTCTGGGGTCTGAACTCTGGTCCTCATATTAAGAGCAGCAAATTCTCTTAACAGACAAGCCACCTTTCAAGACCTTACCTTGATCATATATTTTTGCAAACTAAGGACTCTCTATGTGTGCCATTGTATTGTTATTGTTGCAGAACACAGGACTGCAGGAATATTGGCAAGTGCTTTCTGCTAGATTTGCTTTGCTTGGTGAACTACATAAATGAGACCAGTAAAAATTAAGTTTGTCTTATTTTTGAAACAACACTACATGGGAGCATATTTTTTTCAGAAGTATTTTATTGATATATATTAGTTGTTTAAAGCAATCTGTTTCATTGTAGCATTTTTGTGTTGTAAGGAACCCTGATGCCCATTATCCTCTCTTACCCCATTTTTGTTCCTTCCTTTATCATCCCATGGTTTTTTGTAACACTCATCTTTCTACTTTCATGCCTCCCAATCCCCCAAATTATACCTGAAACAAAACATTCGCTAGTGGTCTTTCTGTGTCTGATTAGTTTCATTTAGCATTGTTCCCAGTTTCATCTGTTTTCTTGCAAATAACATCATCTCATTCTTCTTTATGGCTAAATCATACTGTTTTCCTTACCCATTCATCTGATAAAAAAAACAAAAAACAAACAAACAAACAAACAAACAAAAAAACACCAGGCGATTCCATACTTTGGCTATGATTAACAGCACCATGATCAACACTGGCCTGCAACCACCTTTGTTGTACACTGACGTTGACTCTTTGGATTATATACACAGCAGTGGTACAACAAGAACATGTGGTAGTTTTATTTATAGTTTCGTGAACAACCTGCCTACTCATTCCCACAGTGCTTCATTAATTTATACCCTCCCCATCACTAGAATTTGCTGTTTTTGTTTGTTTGTTTGTCGTTATCTTGGTGACAATCATTCTGACCAGGATAAGATGGAATTTTGTGGAATCTCAGGGTAATTCCTATTTGTATTTCTATTTCCCTCATGACTAAATGTGCTGGGAATTTCTTTTTTTCTTTAATTTTTTTATTTTATATATTCTTTGTTTATATTCCAAATGCTTTCCCCTTTCCCAGCCCCCCCTCACCGTATGTCCCATAAGTCCTCTTCCCTCCACCCAATCCCCAATCACTCACCCCCCTCCATTTCTTTGTTCTAGTACTCCCCTACAATACTGGATCAAGTCTTTTCAGGACCAGGGCTGTCGCCTTCCTTCTTCTTGGGAATCATATGATTTGCTAATTGTGTCTTGAGTATTCAGAGCTTCTGGGCTAATTAATATCCACTTATCAGTGATTGCATCTCATGTGTATTCTTTTGTGATTGGGTTACCTCACTTAGGATGATATTTTCCAGTTCCAACCATTTGCCTACAAATTTCATGAATTCATTGTTTTTAATTGCTGAGTAGTATTCCATTGTATAAATTTACCAGATTTTCTGTATCCATTCCTCCTTTGAGGGACATCTGGGTTCTTTCCAGCTTCTGGCTATTATAAATAAGGCTGCTATGAACATAGTGGAACATGTGTCTTTGTTGCATGCAGGGGAATCCTCTGGGTATATGCCCAGGAGTGGTATGACAGGGTCCTCTGGAAGTGTCATGCCCAGTTTTCTGAGAAACTGCCAGACTGATTTCCAGAGTGGTTGTACCATCTTGCAATCCCACCAACAGTGAAGGAGTGTTCCTCTTTCTCCACATCCTCTCCAGCACCTGTTGTCTCTTGAGTTTTTAATTGTAGCCATCCTAACTGGTGTGAGGTGGAATTTCAGGGTTGTTTTGATTTGCATTTCCCTGATGACTAGTGATGTTGAACATCTCTTAAGGTACTTCTCAGCCATCCAAATTTCTTCAGGTGAAAATTCTTTGTTTATCTCTGTACCCCATTTTTAATAGGGTTATTTGATTCTCTGGGGTCTAACTTCTTGAGTTCTTTGTATATATTGGATATTGGCCCTCTGTTGGATGTGGGGTTGGTGAAGATCTTTCCCCAATTAGTTGGTTGCTGTTTTGTCCTTCTGATGGTGTCCTTTGCTTTACAAAAACTTTGTAATTTTATGAGGTCCCATTTGTCAATTCTTGATATTAGAGCATAAGCTTTTGGTGCTCTGTTCAGGAACTTTCCCCCTGTGTCCATGTCCTCAAGGGTCTTCCCCAGTTTCTTTTCTATTAGAGGTCCTTGATCCACTTGGAGTTGATCTTAGTACAAGGAGATAAGAATGGATCAATGCGCATTCTTCTGCATGCTGACCTCCAGTTGAACCAGCACCATTCGCTGAAGAGGCTATCTTTTCCACTGGATGGTTGTAGCTCCTTTATCAAAGATCAAGTGACCATAATTCTGTGGGTTCATTTCCGGGTCTTCAATTCTATTCAATTGTTCTACTTGCCTGTCACTGTACCAATACCATGCAGTTTTTAACACTACTGCTCTGTAGCATTGCTTGAGGTCCGGGATACTTATTCCCCCAGAAGTTCTTTTACTGTTGATAATAGTTTTAGCTAAACCAAAATATTCTATGACAAAACCAAATTTACACAATATCTTTCCACAGCCCAGCCCTACAAAGGATAATAGGAGGAAAACTCCAATACAAGGAGGGAAACTACATCCTGGAAAAAGCAAGATAGTAACCCTCTTCCAATAAACCCAAAAGAAGATAACCACTCAAATACAAAAATAACATAAAAATGACAGGAAGTAATAATCACTATTCCTTAATATCTCTTAACCTCAATGGACTCAATTCCCCAATTAAAAAAACATAGACTAACAGATTGGATATGGAAACAGGACCCTACATTTTGCTACATACAGGAAACACACCCCAGGGTCAAAGACAACCACTACCTTAGAGTAAAAGGCTGGAAGACAATTTTACAAGCAAATGGTCTCAGGAAATGAGCTGGAGTAGCCATTCTAATATCAGATAAAATTCACTTTCAACCTAAAGTCATCAAAAGAGACACAGAAGGTCACTTCTTGCTGGTCAAGGGAAAAATCCACAAAGAAGAACTCTCAATTTTGAACATCTATGCTCCAAATGCAAGGGCACCCTCATTTGTAAAAGAAACTTTACTAAAGCTCAAAGCACACATTGCACCTAACATAATAATTGTGGGGGACCTCAATACTCTACTACCCTCAATGGACTGATCCGGGAAAACAGAAACTAAACAGGGACACAGGAAAACTTATTGAAGCTTTGGACCAATTGGATTTAACAGATATATATAGAAAATTTCATCCTAAAGGAAAAGAATATACCTTTTCCTCAGTACCTCATGTTACCCTCTCCAAAATTGATCATATAATTAATTGGTCGCAAGACAGACCTCAACAAATATAAGAAGATCGAACTAATCTCATGCATCCTATCAGATCACTATGGAGTAAAAGTGGTCTTCAATAGCAACAAAAACAGCAGAAACCTCACATACACATGGAAACTGAACAATACTCAATGATACCTTGGTCAAGGAAGAAATAAAGAAAGAAATCAAAGACTTTTTAGAATTTAATGAAAATGAAGGTACAACTTACCCAAATCTATGGGACACAATGAAAGCAGTTCTAAGAGGAAAATTCATAGCCCTGAGTGCCTCCAAAATAGAAACTGGAGAGAGCATATACTAGCAGCTTAATGGCACACCTGAAAGCCCTGAACAAAAAGAAGCTAATTCACCCAGGAGGAGTAGAAGACAGGAAATCATCAAACTCAGGGCTGAAATCATTCAACTAGAAACAAAGAGACCTATACAAAGAATCAACAAAACCAGGAGCTGGTTCTTTGAGAAAATCAACAAGATAGATAAACCCTTAGCCAGACTAACCAAAGGGCACAGAGATAGTATCCAAATTAACAAAATTAGAAATGAAAAGGGAGATATAACAACAGAAACTGAGGAAATTCAAAACATCATCAGATCCTACTACAAAAGCCTATACTCAACACAACTGGAGAATCTGGAGGACATGGACAATTTCCTAGACAGATATTAAATACCAAAATTAAATCAGGATCAAATAGATAAGCTAACCAGTTCCATAACCTCTAAAGAAATAGAAGGGGTCATAGAAAGTCTTCCAACCAAAAAGCACAGGACCAGATGGTTTTAGTGCAGAATTCTATCAGACCTTCAAAGAAGACCTAACACCAATACTCTTCAAACTATTCCACAAAATAGAAACAGAAGGAACACTACCCAACTCGTTCTACAAAGTCACAATTACACTGATACCAAAACCACACAAAGATCCAACAAAGAAAGAGAACTACAGACGAATTTCCCTTATGAATATTGATGCAAAAATACTAAATAAAATTCTTGCCAACCAAATCCAAGAGCACATCAAAATGATCATCCACCATGATCAAGTAGGCTTCATCCCACAGATGCAGGGATGGTTCAATATATGGAAATCCATCAATGCAATCCACTACAGAAACAATCTCAAAGAAAAAGAAACCACATGATCATCTCATTAGATGCTGAAAAAGCATTTGACAAAATTCAGCATCCTTTCATGCTAAAAGTCTTGGAAAGAGCAGGAATTCAAGGCCCATACCTAAACATAGTAAAAGCAATCTACAGCAAACCAGTAGCCAACATCAAAATAAATGGAGAGAAACTGGAAGCAATTCCACTAAAATCAGGGACTAGACAAGGCTGCCCTCTCTCTCCATGTATTGTCAATATAGTACTTGAAGTTCTAGCAAGAGCAATTAGACAACATAAGGAAGTCAAAGGGATACAAATTGGAAAGGAAGAAGTCAAACTTCTTCTATTTGCAGATGATATGACTGTATACCAAAAAACTCCACCAGAGAACTCCTACAGCTGATAAACAACTTCAACAAAGTAGCTGGTTATAAAATAAACTCAAGCAAATCAGTAGCCTTCCTATACTCAAAGGGCTGGACATTTTTAATTCATCAGTTGACTCTTCCTAGCACATTTTTGGAGAATGTTTCAGTACAGTTGTTGATCTGGACACTGTATTTCTTGTTCCCTTGCTATTTGGTCTCTGAGTTCTTGAGAAATTCTAAATATTAATCCCTTGATGGTTCGCTGGAGATTTTTCTTGCCTGTAGGCTCTCTGTCTCTTGATTCTGTTGATTGTCCCCCTTAGTGGCAGAAGCTTCTTTTGTCACAATTCCACTAGTCAGTTCTTGCCATTATCTCCTAAGCTATTCAAGTCATACTGAGGAAGTCACAGCTTGTGCCACATCTACACAGGCTTCACTTTTATTCTCCCCTAGGAGCTTCAGAGTTGCAAGTCCATACTTTGAAGGTCCCTCTCTCCATATTCTGAACCGATTTCTGTACAAAATGACAGCAAGGCAACTAGGTTTATTCGAAAGGTGAACATCCAGCTAGTCAAGAACCATCTGGAAAAGAGGCTGACTGTTCTTCAATTGTTTTGGAATCTATATGAAGAAGCAGATGGCTGTAACTGCCTGGGCTTATTTCTAGGTCCCCTGACTTAATCCATTGACCTGTGCCGGTTAGAGAGAATTTCTGCACTTATCATAGAATATATACGTAAATATAAAATGGTGACAAATGTGAAATTCTAGTGTATTTTACTTCTCACAGTCTGTAGTTTGTATGATTTGAGTGAATTGCTGGTTTGTGTAGTTAAGTATAGGCATATATTTTTCACAACCTACTTTAATAAGGGTTCAACTTCCCCTCTAGCCCACCACCCACCAGAGGTAGTAGGAAAGAAAGGTTATTAGGATATGGGGAATTGGATCTGTTCAGAAATAGTTCTCTGATGCAATTCCAATCTTTATTGTTCTTAGTCCAGTCCATTAGCAAATATCAAACATGAATCAGGAACTGCAGTCCAGTCCACTTGGCAGATACCATACATGAATCAGCAAGGGCAATTCAATCCTGGCTGAGTCTGAGAAATCAGTAAGAAGCCAGAGAACTCTCATGAGAAGTTCTTTGGTGAGTTTCTATGAAGTCATCGCGAGTGAAGCTCAGCAAGGCGATGTAAGGTGAACCAACACAGCACAGACCAAGGAAGCAGAGCAGGGCAAACCAAAGGTGAGCTCCCACTGTCTGTGGGGTCATATTTATACTCCTTATGAACATCATGTGTCCTTTCACATGTTTGCTATTGCAAAGCATCCTCTCACCTGTGTATGCTTTAGCAAAACATCTTTTTACCTGACTTCCCCAGCAAAACATCACTATAAACTGAGTCTCCAGAATTTCCTGCTTTAAGTAAATATGCTTATTTTAAATGTTCTGATTCTGTTATATTTTCATTACCTTTTTAAAAATTAAATTTGGTATCAAACTGGAAAAAACCTTAATGTTTTCATTGCATGGCTCTACAGTGGGCTTTTATGTTGGATGTATGACAGCTCCAACATTGCTCTTTCTTGTTAGAAAGAGCCATCTGGTGTCTTTTTTTGTGGTTTCATATGAATTTCAGGACATCTTTTTATTCTTTAAAGAGTATTGTTGGTAATTTCATGGAGATCTCACTGGATTACAGATCTCACTGGATTCCATTAATGTGGTCATGTAACTAGTTTTGCAGATCCACGAACACAGGGATTTCTTCCACTTTCTAGTATCTTCTTTAGTGCATCTTGGTTTTTACTGTAGAAAGTTTGCTTAGTTGGTTAGATTTATTCCTAAATATTTGATGTTTCTGAGACTAGTGTGAACACCATTTCCCCCTATTTTATCTCCTGGCAAGTTTATAATTGGTATCAGAAAAATAATACCTTATGTTGATACCATTTTCTGCATCTTTGCTGAATTTGTTCATCAGCTCTAAACATCTTGTGGTAATATATTTTCTGTATATTTAAGATTATGTCATCCATAAAAACAGGTAGCTTGCAGGTAGCTTGATTTCTTCCTTACTGTGTCATGTTTGTTGTCTGCCTTATTTCCCTGACCAAAAAAAAAAAAAAAACCTGCCACATTTTACATTGAATAAGAATGACATGAGGAGATACCTTCAGCTTCTTTTGTCCAGTATGAGGTTGGCCACATGTCTGCTGTAGACAGCCTTGCTGTCTATGCTGAGGTATTATTTTTCTGCACCTAGTTTACACAGGACTTTTATCATGAGGAGCTATTGAAGATTGCTGCTAACCGTGTTTTCTGCATCAGCTGAGATGATCACATGACCCTGGAATGATGGCAACTTGATTGTAGTTGAATTCTTTCCTTAACATGCTAGTGAATTCTATTTGCACCTATTTAGGATGTAGAACATTACTTTTTGACCATTTCACATACTGTATGATAGGTTTGAATTGCTTTCATCACCATTCCCCCGGGGATTCACCCTTTCCCTTTCTGACCAGAGCCCTTCTTCTCAACAGGCCTCTCCCCCACATTCACATCTTCTGTTTGTATGTGGCCCATTGATTTTAATTAGAGTTTCTTGCCTGAGCATGTGAGGAAGGACAAAGCACAGCTTATTAGGGGCTCATCAACTGATACCTCTTCCACCAAACAACTCTTAATTGCTAGGTTCTGTGTCCACGTTCATGAGGGATTTGCCTCTGCTGCTTTCCCTTTTTTTCCCATTAGGCTTCTATCTAGTTTGAGTCTCGGCTTTGTAGTCATCTCACAGGATGAGGTAGGAAGCATCCCTTTCTTTCCTCCTTTGTTGCATAGTTTCAGGAGTGAGCATCACTTTGAACTCCTCTCTAAATCTGGTACAGCTGAGCAGTTAAGCTGTCTGGCTTTGAGATGGTTTTAAGTTACCACATCAATCTCATTGCTCATTATTAATGAATTTAGAGCACTATACTGTCTTTGTTCAATCTTAGCAATCCATAAGTGTTCAGAAATGTATATGTTTTGATCTAGATTCTCGAGTTTACTGAGGCATACTTTTCCAAAGTCAACCCTAATGCTCCTCTGGAATTTAGGGTATCTGTCAAATACACACCCTTTTGGCTTCCAAGTTTATTTATTTGAGTCTTCTCAAGAGGCATACTCTTCACCCAAAACCCTCCTCATAGAAAGAAATGTAGGGTATGGAGATAGGTTAAATACTTACTTCTTTAAAATGAGATAGACCCTGAGTCTGGACCACCAGAACCTATGTAAAACTAAACTTGGTAGTGCACGCCTGCAATCCCAGTGCTCCTACTGTGAGCTGAGAGGAAGAAGCAGGAGAATACTTGGAAGCTTGTGAGCCAGCTAACCTTGCATACACAGTGGGCAGTCAGACAAGGTGGAAGTCAAGGACTGATACCCCAGGTGTCTACCTTCCACACATGCATGATGGCACTCATGGACCAAAACCCAGCACACACACACACACACACACACACACACACACACACACACGAAAATTAAATAAATAGAAGGATTTGAAATGCACTTGTATATTGCACTTGCCTCAAATGCCAGCATCTAACACAGTAAACATGCTAACTGTCTGATTTGTAATGTCTACTAGAAGACACTGCAATTATAATATCTGTTGCTTTGGCCACAACAGAAGAAATGCCCTGTACTCAGTTTGTTATCTAGACACATCATTGTGTGACTACAAAGAGTTCAAACCCTAAATATGGGCATATATCTTTAAATTCATCAATACTTATTTTGGACTGTATCATTCATGACTAAAGGCTTCGTACCATAAAAATGATGGAAGGGACAATGGAAAACGAACCATTTTCCCATCACTAGGGCATCTACCTAGAAATCAGAATGGCATCCAGTGATTAATACCATCTGTTCAACATTCCTTGCTGGAGGCTGGGTTTCAGGAAGGAAGGATTTATTATATCCTAAGATGTCCATGAACAAACTCCAGGGACAGATGTGGTCAAGACAGGACTTAAAGCATTTGGCGAGAATATTCCAGTTATTCTTCAAGGAACTTGTCAAACATTAAATTAAGTGAAGCAGAAGGTTTTTATGATTGTTCTACCCCTTGTCCTTAAGTGGAATGTCAGAGTTATGTTACTGCAGTTAATGCTACCAAATTTGAATGCCTGAGTGCAGTTCTGTCTTGAAGCATTCATCAGGGGTAAGGGACTATTTGAGGCTTGGCAGTAGCTTCACACACAGGTTGCCCCAGTAAGAAGCTGGAAAGATACAGAAAAGCCCCCTTCAAACTGTTATCAAAATGGGGATTGTTTCTAGTTTTGAATTACTGCAGAATGTTGCTTCCATGAGTCTTGGTTTCACTTTTTTCTTCTCTAACCCTGAACTTTCCAAAGGTGATATCCATAGCCACTTCTTCTGTTGAGTGCAGAGTTTAAAACCAGAATAGCTCCAGTTTAACTGTGCACTCTTCAGGTGAACCGGGAGGAAGGGCATTTTGCCAGTTAGTTCATTCAAGTGCATTCTGGAATGCACTTGAATGATGAGCATAGAGTTTAGGCATGTGGCTGGCGAGATTGCTCAGGGCATAGAACACTTGCCTAGCATATGTAACATGATGATGAACATCCATCAAGAGCACTGTATACACACATGTGTGCACACTGCAGAGTTACGAGATTTCAGCTCAGAGTGACTTGGGATGGAGAAACCTTCTTTATTGGTCCTTTTCAACTGAAGTGCTATTATTATTATTATTATTATTATTATTATTATTATTATTATTATAGCTAGTCTCTGTTGAGGATGACGCTGGTTTCAGAAACCTTCAAGCTGTTGTCCCTAAAGGCAGGGGGCAGGAACAATGATGAGAAGTGGGCATTCGCACTGTGTTGGTCTTTTCCTTAGAGCTTGATAAATCTATCGAATACACATAGATCCACAGCACAGCATAAACAAATCCCCTCCCTGCAGCATGGCCCAGCAGCCCCTGATAACCGTTTAAAACATATTCCGAGGACCAACACCCAATCTTCAGAATCAGGGTTTCTGGGAGGCAGGCTAAACACTATCTCTTTTAATCTGATTGTTTGAGAAACTTTGCCATACTCTGAATTTCTGACAGATTTGAATGCACTGTTCAGCTTATAAATTGCAATTGTCCGGGCTAAGTTGTTTCGAAGGTAAGGCTTTTGGGGAGGGATGACCTGTAGATAGAACATTGACTCCTTGAGTGATGATTCTGTGGTCATCAAAATGGGAAGCTTGGGGAATAGCTGAAAAACAGAATAAAGAGCTGTGGCACGCACACAGATTGTATTTGGTTGCAACAGCAGTTACATTTAATAATAAAAGAAGTGATTTTATACTAGGTGTGTCCTCTTCAGCCCTCCGCAACCCACCTCTGCTGGCTCATGTATGTCAATCCTTGCCTCTGGAGGCATTTGATCCTTACCTCCTGGGGAGGACTGCCCTTCCTGCACTTTCAAATTCATGGAGTGTGAACTTATCCATAACAGGCGATCTGCAAAAGAATGAATAGTTTTCTTTCCTTGATTTGTTTTTAAATCAAACTTTTGGTTTGCTGAGAGGAGCCTGCAAAATCATACTTAACAATGTGTATTAATGCATGGGGGTGTCTCAAAACTGTTGTATTCCTCCCCCTACCTCGTTTAAACTCTAGTTTCCCCCTCCACAAAGTGGCGGAGTGTTTGTGGAATCTTGATACCACACTCACCTGCTGGAGGAGGGACAGGTGCAGCACAGATTTTTCCTCCATCTTTAGAGTGCAACTTCTTTGTGAAATAGAGGGCCAGGTTTCAGGGCTGGGAAAGAGGTCTTTGGACATTGCTCATTCTGCAATGTTTCCATGTAAACACCTTAATTGGTGGCAAATCTGTTTGTTCGTTGTGTTTTTCAAGTTGGCATGAACTGTAGTCTGCTGGGCCTTAAGATGAGCCCGCTAAATATTTTCAGATGTTTCTTATTCCCTCAGCTAAGAGCTGGATTTGAACCAGAGTTTGGGGGTGAAAGAGCACTGTGTAATATACAGAGACATGGAGTTTGACATATGAAATAAAATAATGTAATGTTTTTAATATTTAAGCTGAAAAAAAGCAGCAGTAAAACATGGCGAACAGAGAAGAATGTGAATACCTGTGTATTTGAATTTTAAATGCCTGCAGATGTTGGATTTTAATCAGAGCATGTTAGAGTCTGACTCTGACAGAGGCAAAACTGTGAGATCTGTTTTCTTGAATTGCTTCCACATTTTATGCTTGAGATTTTTATTGCATCTAGCACTGCATTGCCATGTATTTATGTAAAGTGCCAGCACCCATTGACTCTGCGTGTCCTTGATGGTTAACATATAGAACAGTATGGAGTGGGGAAAAGACACCCCTGCCCTGGCCTCGTGCACATTCTCTCTGTGACCTCGTGAGAAGAAAGACATTTAGCTCCTATCTGCTTTAGCTTCCCTATCCACAAACCCCCCACATTCTGCCTTTCTTAAGTGGCTGGGGTGCACTGGGTTTATTTGATGTTTGCACTGATCTTAATTGATCTTGCATCACAAATGCATTGTTAGGGAATTTCATCATTGAGCTCACATCACAGCCTGTACTTATCCGAATCTAGATTGTGGAAGCCAATAACATGACATGACCTTGAGATGTAATCAAAAGATGCAGTAAGCATGAGATGATTTTGGGTTTAGCTGCTGCTGGTGTAGCGTGACACATTGTTTATCTACATAGGAGCGCGTTGTGAAATAACGGCTGAAAATCTAGATTGTTCAGTAGATGCAACACCTAAAACACTGTTGATTGTCATTAAGTACATGGACTGTACACACCGCATGTGTACTTACAACCAACAGGAAGTTTGTTGACATCCAGACTACCTAAGACATGAAGAGTACATTGCACTGTGACGTTTTGATGACTATGATGCCATTAGATGAGGAGGATTCCAACTCTATTACAGCTTTGTGTTCCTTCGTCATATACATGGTTTGTCAATGACCACATGGCTATGAGCACATGTGCGTGAATATTTATGCAGAGTGACTAAAAGAGAGAACGATAACTTAAAAATTAGAGACATGCTTCATCTAGTAAGATTAGATATATGTATTAAAATCTAAGTTACCTTAACTGTTATGCATATTTATGAGATAGTTCTACTTCTCCATTTTTATCATATTTCCTAAATTGGCCAGAAAGCCAATGACTTTAAATTTAAAATGTAATTCTACTACTGAAAAAAAAAACAGATTTATATACATATATGATATAGTTCCAAGAAACATCTATAAGGCCTCATATTTTTCTCTGAACAATTATAAGATAGGATGTCCTAAGATAAACGAAATATAGAAGTTACAGTGGTGAATGTCTTCAAAAGCAGGTCCGTCTTTGTGCTGCTGTTTGCATCCTTGCATCTTGCATTGTCTTGAGGGGCATCTGTCAATTTTGTGCTCGTATAACAAACTACTACAAACTGGGTAATTTATAATGAACACAAATTTATTTACCCATGGTCCTGGATATGGAAAGTCCATGACTGAGGTGTGAGTCTCTGGTGATGACCCTCATTCTATGTCATCATAGGAAAATGAAGAGAAATCAGGAGGTTGTTTACCCATGTTATGTTTAGTGGCATCAGTTACATACAAAACTAGAGCTAATATATGGTAAACTATCAACATATGAACTTGATTGTGTTTCTGTGTGCTAAGAATGAATATTCTGAAAACATTGAGACAAATGTTATTAAAATAATATACAAATAGTGGAAATCACATTTTTTACTTTAAGAAACGCACAAAGTTTATTTAAGAGAATAACGACCAAAGTACTTCTAGATTTAATGAAAACAAAGACCTCTCAGAGCCAAGAAGTTCCATGAAACATACATGCAAACATGCACAAGTGCACGCGCACGCATGCGCGTGCATGTGCACACACACACACACACACACACACACACAAATCATAAGGAAAACCACACCAATATGCTTAAAAATAAACCATTCAATACCAGTGTTAATAATTAACTTGTTAAATGTATCGGGAGGGAAGTCAGTCTACCTATAAAGGAGCACAGGTCACAATTACAGCACATTTTTCTTTAAGCCAAGAAAATTGAGAAGATAGTTGAGAAATATTTTAATACTATGAAAAGAACAAAACTATTAACCTAGAAATCTATGCTTAGTAGAAATTGCATTAAAAAATCCAGGTAAAATAGGCCATCTAAGCTACAGAACCCAAATAATCCATGTCAATGCTGAGGGTTTAAGTGTTAAGTGTCTCCCAGTGGCTCAGACCCTATTCGTCTCTCCGACCTGTGGTGTCATTGGGAAGCAGAAGGTTTGGGAGTTGGAGCCTAGTGAAAAGTAGCTAGGTTACTGGGCATGGTTCCTTAGTAGGATCTTCTGCCTTTGCTCCATGTTGCCATGAGGTGAGCAGCCTTCTCTATAATGCCCTCTCTACCACAGGCCTCAAAGCAATGTGCCAACCAATCACCTGCCCTCGAGCGAGCTCCAAGCCAGTTTTTCTTTTGTTTACATCTTGGCTATCATGTCATAGCAATGAAGGTTAGCTTCAAAGAAAACAGATGTCCACAGTGAAAATATTGAAGAAATCTTTCAAGTGGAAAGTACCGACCAACAGAGATACAGACAAAGATATGGATCCACAAGGTTGAAGAACATCAGAAAATGCTGGTATAACTCATTATTACTTACAGGAGTCCTGGAAAGTATCAAGAGCAAAAACTAACCAACAGTCTTCAATCAAAGTGTTAGGCATCTATATTCCATAGAGTCTGATTTGAATATTTATTTTTGTAAACCAGGGTGTAGTATTCCATACTCTGTAGTATTTATACAAGTTATAAAGAAACCAATAAAACAATACATGTAACACCCTTATTGAGTGCACACTGAGTCCAATTAGCAACAGTTGGGTGCTCCAAGATATTAGTTTCAGATACATAATTATTGTAGCTCATAGGATTTATAGCTAGGTAGGGCAGCTGATAATTTTCCTCTTCAGGCAGATTGTATAGCAACTTCTGACACCATGAGAACTAGCATCGAGGGAGGAGGCTTCCAGTTCAGGGCACCAACTTAATTTCTATAAATTCTGTGCCCACAGTGTGTATGTAGTTTTTTGAATGATGGGGTCTTATCCTCAAATTCTATCAGGTAACCAAAATCCATGGCAATGGCTTGCATTATTTGGAGGGGTCTTTTGTATCTTCCAACCAACAACTCAAAGGGAGATGTCCCTTGTTCAGCACTGAGACGTTTGTTAGATAGTCTAATGGATCCTAGGGAGAGCAGGATTTCTTCATGTGGGCAACTCCAATTATTCTTCATATGCATGTGTATGTTATATGTGTTTTTAGCTTTTTACTTATTTTATGTATGAGTGTTTTGCTTACATGTATGTTTATGCACCACGAGTACCTGAAAATGCCAGAAGAATGTATTGTATCCACTTGGAACTGGTGTGACTGCCATGGAGGGGCCAGGGATGGAAGCTCTTACCTTTGTAAGAGCGGCTAGTGCTCTTAACCACTGAGCCAACTCTTTAGCTCCTACATATGTATTTTTAAGAAAGCTTATAAAATAATATTCCCTGTGCCTTTTCCAAGCTTCTTGAGTATTGTTTTCCCACACCTCCCCTTTCTACTTTACTCTCTCCACCCAGACCCAAGTTAAGTTTTCCTGTTTTCCTCATTTTCCCTCCATAGCACCTGTGTTCTATGGTCCCCCTCCCTAAAAACTCTTTCTTCACACCTCCTCAATGGTCTATTTCTTGGCTTCTACAATCACTCAGAGTGATAAATTCAAACCTAAAGATTCCATCAGATCTAGGATTCCCAAATAAAAAGAGAACATGCAACATTTGTCCTTCTGGGTCTGAGCTACCTCACTCAGTGCTATATTTTCTAGTTCCATCCTGCAATGAACATTCTTACCCACATCTTCTTTCTCTACATATCTGAGTTTCTCTTCCATAGACACCTAGAAGTAGGGTGGCCATGTTGATTTGTGTCCATTACTGAAGACAAGTAGTGAAATGCATTTGATGGAATATCAGAGCCCCTTTACAATGTATATTCAGGCCTACCTGGTTCTGCACTTTTCTTATGGCTTTTCACTTCTGTGTGTTGCAGATGAGCTTACAATGAAGACAACGGTTAGAAGAGCATTTGTCTGTCTGCTTGTTGCTTGCAATAAACTCTGCAGGGCCTTTTGTGCTTGATTCCTAGATGATCAAAGCCAGTAGTATCCTTGACTCTGCTTGTCTAACTTCAGCCCATTCTAATAGTCTAATCATCCAAAACTTTTCTTAATTCTGTTATGCTGATGCTCAAAACCCACATGGATTTGTCTATAGGACACAATGCAGAGTAGCACACTGGTATTTTTCCCAACTAGATTGCAGGCAGTTTCCTATCTTACTTTCCAGGTTTCTCCCCACACTGAATTATTAAAAAAAATTCTCTGTTGTAGAACATTGTCTTCTGCTCTAAGAAGCCATCATATCCATGAGATTACCTGTGACTCCTTGCAAGAGTCGTCACTATCAGGCTTTGGACTGTTGACAGTCACTCTAAGAGAGGAGAAGGAGTAGAAGCTCACTGGGCTCTCATCAGAGCATCCAGACATTGGTTGAACTCTTGTCATAGTATCGTGTGGCTTTAGTGAGGCTAAAGCATATAGGATTAAGGTAACCGAGAGGGGTTCCATTTATGCAGACATGTGGACACCAATGTGATCACCCATGCTCTATAAGTAAGTTAACAAACTCACTGGGTCCCTAGGGTGAACTTTGTTGGACTTGAACTCCAGTTTATTGTTGGAATCTTATGAGGAGGGATGGATGTTGTTTATTTCTCGAGAGGGGACATTTTCACAGGATCCTATAATCAAATAATTAACTTTCCATGTTTTCCAGGCTTCCATATAGCTCTTTAGCATTTTGAATTTATGCATCCCTTTAATGGGCTTTTTCCAGTTTGTTATCCAAATCTTTTTTCTTTTCCACAATAAATTTATATTCTGTCATTTCTGATAACCCTGCCTTTATCACCACCACATTGACTCATAAAAGATTATGGAACTGTTCCAGGATTCAATTCTTTATCACTGCAGTTACTGAAGTGCAGTTGTTAGGATTCTCCTAGAGCGTGTTATTCTTGCTCTCTCAATACTGATTTTATTTCAACTTTCAGATGATTATTTGTATAATTTCTTCTGCAGATGTCTTAAATTACAATTTAGATTCTGCTTAAAATTTTATGTGTTTATTGACAGTTTCATATATGTATGGAGTCCAGTCTGATTACCACCCTCTACCCTTCTAATATTCCTGGCACCACCGCTATCCCCTCCTCCTCTCTACAAGTCCATTTTTAATATTAAAATCTTTCCCTGCTGAGACCCACTCAGTTTAAACAGGATTGTCTGTCTGACGGTGGGTTTAGAACTCTCCAGTGAGTACATAACTGAAGACCAGGAGTCCTTCCTCCCCACCAGCCCCATAGTAGATAAAATAGCTCAGCTTAGAGGGGCAGGAGCACTTGAGCCTAGCTGGAGCTATGATTGGCTGTTTATAAGTCCAGTCTTGTACAGGCCCATTGCAGGCAGCTGCAGATGTTTTGAAGACATGACTGCTTGATTGCTTGCCAGAACTAGACGATAGAACTCTGTTGACAAAGACAGTATATACTTGGTTATAAGATATAGAGGCACCAAACTGGAACTCTCTAGAAGTTTCTTCCTTGATGGCTAGCTTTCATAGTTCCAGAAAATACTACACCTGGAAAAATACTACTCCAGGAAAAATACTACTCCAGGAAAAAGCATCAAGGGTCTTACTCAGTCAGCTATGAATCCTAGGACTACAACATCAAACTGTTAATCAAGAGAAGCCACTTGTGCAATAGTGGTGCAACTATTACGGGGCAACCAACTGCTTTGTGTTTGGATCTGAAGCACGTTCCACATAAGAAATTTATGTCTAGTACTATAAACCTGGTTTAAAAAAAAACAAAACAAAACAAACAAAACAAAAAAGCATAGCTAAGGTTGTCTGAGGCTCAATGCATGAACTTAGTTCTCCTGTTTAGCTAAACCATCATGGTGCCAAACTGTTTATATCCACAGACAGCTGCTATTTTCATCCTTAATGAGAGATCCTTCCCTTTGCAATGAGAAGTGGGGAATGCAGATAGACATGATTGCCAAGGTTCTGGGAATGCATGATGGTTAAGTGCACAGTCTTAAAGAGGATATTTAGGCCACCTGCTCTAGAATATGTCATGGGCTCTAGAACCATGACAGAAGAATTTAAGGGCCCTAAATAGGAAGAACCCCTGTGAAATGATGTCTTTTTAAACTTTTGTTTTCATTTTTGGTCTTTTTTTGGTCAGTGGTGACAAGAATTTCATTGAAGCAACGTTACAGTATGAAGTTGTATATACTTCTCAAGGAATATTATTAATTTTCAGAAGCAGAACTAAAATTATTTGACATGTCTGGCAGTGTGTTTCTAAATTATCGTCACAGTAGTATCTTCTGTTCAACATATTTTCAATGAAGCTGGCCATTCTCCCATGGAGATGTAAAACCTATAATGTTTCTCTTTG
Organism: Apodemus agrarius; assembly: GCA_964023405.1. Classification (NCBI taxonomy): domain Eukaryota; kingdom Metazoa; phylum Chordata; class Mammalia; order Rodentia; family Muridae; genus Apodemus; species Apodemus agrarius. The sequence goes on from OZ030013.1 coordinate 81,286,990, forward strand.
GAATGTAGTGAGGCCTGTTTGGTTCGGTTTGGGGCACAAGTTTTTTTCTCTGTAGCCAAGGCTTGCTTCAAGCTCAGAATCACCCTACCACCACCTTTATAGTGTTGAAAGTATAAGCATATGCCACTGAACCTAGATTTTCAGTGCTTGATGTGAGCAAGAATTCCAAATGTCACAAGTTCCACCTTGTTCTCTTACAACCCCTATACCTGGGTCCTACTTGCTATGCTATGAGGAACCCCAAATAGGCTCATGTGGATAAAGCCCCAGAGAGAGGTTATGCTGGTTTTTATAGACCAAATGAGATAGTAATTAATCACAAGCATAAACTGCTAGAAATATAAAGGAAGACACCTCCAAATATATCTTGTCCCGGGCTGTTGAGGTGCCTCCATACTTGCTTTGTGGAGCAGAGACTTTGCTTCTTGACCTTGCTTTAATTAATGACTCCTCAAATCTGAAAGCTTTGCATAATGGTGGGTTTGAATTGCTGAACTCGAGTGTGGTTTGTTAGGCAGTAAGGGAGGCTGGGACTGCCTGCCATTTCCACTTTACTTAAAACACTGTAGAAACTTCTAATTAAGCACTGGAAATGAGTAACAATCGACATGGAGAAGCTGAACCTGGGTCTTCACTTGAATCTCACTCAGCATTTGTTGCACACACACACGTATATTACGTGGTTTCCCCTGAAACAGAATTATCAAATGCTCTTTGGGAAGTACTTGCTGTCTCAAGGAATTTCAACGTTTTGATCTCTGCCTCCACCGAGCAACATTCCCAATGAGCTAACATTGGCTCAAAGTTAGCATTTCTGCATTAGTATTATTATGTGTGAAATGTGTGACTGCCTCCTTCACAGGGTATCAAAGAAACCGAATATTTGATGCTGGTTCATTTTGTTTGCATATCTTGTGTGAGGGTCGAGCAGGGCATTTCTAAACTGTCATGTGTCATGGAGCTTGATTTTGACAGAAGATAATATATTACAGCAACCTATAATTGTTTTGTGGAGGACACAAGGGTGTGAACACAGCATCCTACACGCAGAGTCCCTGCCTAAATCATGTCATGGCTTTCAACACACTTGTTCCATGTCCATGATAATTACAAGATCATCATCTCAGTGATGGCTTCATGCTATAAATATTTACTTAATCAGAATCATTAAGTTAGCTGAGTGACACACAGAAATCTCGTGGCTGCCAAGGAGCGTAGACACAGCGCTGAGTTTGTCATCAATCTCTGAGTCTGTCAAGCCTCATCAGACTTTTCCTTCTGTCTGCATGCCCCGAAGCTGATGTGCAAAAAGTGCATGGTTATATTTGATATTGTTCACCTACCCCAAATAAAATGTGAAAGCAAAGTTTCCTTGAATGACTTTTTCTAGAAATATCTTTTTTTTTCCTATAGAGTATGTGGCTTGGATAGATCTGTATATTATCCTACCTTCAGCTATTAAAAATTGCCTGTAGGTAATTAAAAAAATAAAGGTTGGACTTTTCCCCTGTTGGTTGCCATGTCCAAATTCGATGTGATGGTTTTGCTTTATCTTATATGTTATTTTGCCATGTTTGGTTGCTATCACTTAGAAGTCTGTTCCTTTCTAAAAAGAGACAGAAGGGGAGGTGGTGAGGAGCACAGGGAGAGGAAACTGCAATTGAGACATAATGTATGAGAAAATAACTATTTCCAATAAAAGAGAAATAATTTTGTTGTTGTTGTTGTTGTTGTTTGCTTGTTTTTTTCTGCCTCCCAAGTGCTGGGATTAAAGGTGTGAGCCACCACTGCCTCAAAAAAGGGAAATAATTTTTTTTTTAAAAAAAGAAAAATAGATAAAAATGTTGGTCCTTAAAAGTGACAGTAAAAATTGCTTCTCAGCCTTTTGGCTAAGATCAAGTGTAAAAGTGACAGTAAAAGCTAAAGAATTATCTTCTTCTGATACTTCTTAAGTTTGACTGGTGAAAAGTTGTGCAATTGGGGAAACTCATTTCCTACTAGCATCTTCTCCCATTTGCACTGTTCTTCACTAGGCTTGTGATCAGAGTTAACTGGGAACTTGCAGGTGTGATCCTTACCTTTTCTCCTGGTTTCAGAGGGTTCCGTCCTTAGGTTCTTGGGGCTTAGTGGCTTGGGCAGAAAGCCATGATGGTAGGAATGTGAAGAAGAGATCTGTCCTTGTTACTTGGCAAAAAGGAGTCAAGGAGAATATAAGGGGAATACCGGAAGAGCCTGGGCGCAGCCCTCAGGAACATGCCCTAGTGACATACTTCTCCCAGGTAGGGTCCTCTCCCTACTGATCACCATCACCCAGTAATGCCATTGTTTTATGAATCCAGCATTAGTTCTGTGTCCTCCTGATCTAATCTTGGCAAATGCCTTCAGAGGTGTGCATCAATGACACATACATTTCTTTTTTTTTCTTTTTCTTTTTCTTTCTTTCTTTCTTTCTTTCTTTCTTTTTTTTTTTCTTTTTCTTTTTTTTTTTTTTTTTTTTTGATTTTTCGAGACAGGGTTTCTCGGTGTAGCTCCGGCTGTCCTGGAACTCACTCTGTAGACCAGGCTGGCCTCGAACTCAGAAATCCACCTGCCTCTGCCTCCCAAGTGCTGGGATTGCAGGCGTGCGCCACCACCGCCCGGCTGACCCATACATTTCTTAAGACAACCAAGTTGACAATCAAAATCATATACCATAGTAAGGTCATTATTTTAGATTTCATTATCCTTGTGGCTTAAACAAATCTTTTTGTTTTGAATTTTGAATGATCAGGGGGTCACAAACAGAGACAGTATAGGTGCATCTCTGAATGCCTCTAGATTCTACCAGCATCCACACTGAACATATTGGATAGTAGCCACAGCGGATGGGTGGAGGGGGATATACTATGCCTAGTGTTTGTATAGTTCATGTCTGTTTTTATACTGCTGTGTTTGGAAGTTCTTTATGTAGTCGAGTGCTTGCTAGATATGCTGTTTGTAAAGACTTCATCCCAGCCTCTCTCTCTCTCTCTCTCTCTCTCTCTCTCTCTCTCTCTCTCCATCTCCCTCTCCCCACCTCTCTCCTTATCACTCTAGCCTGACTCTCTCTGTTATTTTTTTTCTGAGACAGGATTTCTCCATGTAGCCTTGGCTGCCCTGGAACTCACTCTGTGTGTAAACCATGCTGGTCTTAAACTCTCAGATATCCACCTGTCTCTGCCTCCCCAAGTGTTGGGATTGGAGGTGTACACCACCAGCTCCAGATGTGTTTCCTCTTTTAATAAAACATTTAATTTTGATCAAGTACAGCATAACATACTTTCTCTAATTGATTTTCGTATGTTTTATGCCTACAAGCAGTTTTTCAAGTCCTGGGCCTAGAAGATTTTCTGCTTGCTATTTTTGAAAAAATATTATACTATTTAATTTTTATCATTTTAATGGTTTATTTATTTTAATTTAAGTGTATGAAGGTTTTGTGTGAATATATATCTGTATATCATGAACATGCCTGTTGCTCCCAGAGATCAGAAAAAGACACTGGGTCTGGACCTTGAATAACAAATGATTGTGAGCCTCTGTGTAGATGCTGAGACTCAAACCTGGGTCGTCTCCAAGGGGAAGAAGTGCTCTAACCACTGAGCCATCTCTCTAGCCCCACAGTTTTCTGTTTTACACTAACTACATTTGTGATCATTTGAGTTAACGACTTAATTTTCAGATATCCTATTTAATTTACATGCTTTGTACCTATAGATGACGAATGGCTTCTATACCATTTATGAAAAACAACACCCTCCTTCCACATAACTAAGTTTTAACCTTTGTTGAAACTCAGTTGACCACACTCAAGGCTATTTCTAGATCTCTATGGGGTTGATTACTATAACTAAGTAGTGAGCCTTGACTCGGAAAAAGTGGCTCTTCTTACTTTTCTCCTCCTCTTTCAATACTGTTTTAGTTTCTCTTTACATTGAATATAAATTTTATGAAAAGTTGGTAAATATCTACTTCCCCCATAGTTTTTATAAAACTTGTCTTAAACATATATATCACTTTTGGGGAGATTGAAATCTTTACTATTTATTGATTTGAGAGATCTGTCTATATTAAATATCTCTTTAATTAGTGTACTGGCTGGTTTTGTGTGTCAACTTGACACAAGCTGGAGGTATCAGAGAGAAAGGAGCTTCAGGTGAGGAAATTCCTCCATGATATCCAACTGTAAGGCATTTTCTCAATTAGTGATCAAGGGGGGAGGGCCCATTGTGGGTGGTGCCATCCCTGGACTGGTATTCTTGGGTTTTATAAGAAAGCAAGCTGAGCAAACCAGGGGAGCAAGCCAATAAGGAACATCCCCCCATGCCTCTGCATCAGCTCCTGCTTCCTGACCTGCTTGAGTTCCAGTCCTGACTTCCTTTGGTGATGAACAGCAATGTGGAAGTGTAAGCCGAATAAACCCTTTCCTCCCCAACTTGCTTCTTGGTCATGATGTTTGTGCAGGAATAGAAACCCTGACTAAGCCACTTAGATATTTTGAAACTTCACTCATTAGCACAGAAATCTGTTTTGGTTGTTAGGCTTAAGTAAGGCTTTCTTTAGTTTGAAAAATTGCAAATAATATCATACTTTTCATTTTGTGTCCACGTGTTTGCTGTTACTGATTCATAGAAGCAGAATTGGTTTTTGTGTCACTTTGTTTTGTTTTAACCAATGTCTCCAAATCTGAGTAATTTTGAAGAGAGGGTGTTAATTAGCTGACAGCGTTAGAGGCTAAACATGTAAAATCATGCAGCTCTGTTTCCCGTTAGATGCTCGTGCGGACTCCGTTGGGTGTATCCCAGCCAAGTGGGGCAAAAGACAGAGATCTGTGTTCATAATAGACCAAGCAGGCAGGGAGGACATGCTTTGATACTTCTAAAAAGATTGACTTGTTTTATTTTGCTTGTATGGATGTTTTCTCTGCATGTATGTAAATGTACCATGTACATATGGTCCCTGAGGAGGTCAGAAACCAGTATCAGATCCCTGAGAACAGATGATATAGATGGTTGTGAGCTACCACGTAGGTGCTGGGAATTGAACCTGGGTCCTCTGCAAGAGCAACAAGGGCTCTTAGTTACTTAGTCATTTCTCTAGCGCTGTGTTCAAGTTATGATAACCTATTCTTTTAGAGCTAACTCACTTTATGGAAGACTGAAATTCATCTCTTCTAGAGGCAATGGCCTTACGATCTAATTCATTTCGTTGTCTCTCAAAGGCTCTGTGCTTTTTTAACATCACCACGCTGGGGACCATGCTACCAGCACATGAAACTTTGGAGAACAAACGACATGCAGAGCATTAACATTTTACACCCTGCTCTGGTTTCTAAACTATGTATTACTTCTGTATTAGTTGCTCTTGTTGCCGACAAAATGCCTGCCATGCAGTTTAAGCCAGAAGGGTTCCGTCTGGCTTATAGGCGAGTGCGCATGCCACTGTGGAAGAGGAGCCATAGTGGCAGGAGCTGCAGGCGGCTGGCTGCATTCAATCCAAACCCAGGACGCAGAGACAAAGGGATGCTCGTGCTCGGGTCTCATGCAGCTTTGTATTCCATTCAGAACCGCATCCCACGGAATGATGCGATCCCCAGCTCGACTGATACCCTCAGTTAAAGCCTTGAAAACCGTCCCTTTTTCACATCCCCATAGACATACCCACACCTGTCTTTCTATGGTGATTCTAAGTCCAGGCAAGCTGACAACACTATTTAGCTATCCAACCTCTATGGATACTTTTGAAAAAGAAGTGTTCAAACTTTCCATGTAAGCTATAGTATCATGTGTAAATATGAACAGTCCTGTTTTTCACTTTTAGACCTATATACCTCCTCTTTCCTTTTGTTACAGTACATCAATGGCTGCAACTTCTAGTACTGTGTTGAGTGAAACAGTAAGAGCACGTATTCTTCCCTTGTCTGCAGCTGTGGTGGTTTGAATGAGAGTGGCTCCCACAAGCGCATATGTTTGAATACCCAGTCTCCAGTTGGTGGAACCATTTGGGAGGGATTAGGAGGTGTCGGCTTGTGGAGAAAGCATAGCACCGGGGCTTCGACATTTGCATGCTTGCACGTCTAAACAGTTTTCTCCATATTTTTTTCTCTTTTCTTAGTTTGAAGATGCTATATTTTACCTCCTTTAGTTACCTTAAAAATATTTGGCCCTCATTTTTAACTTTTACAAGATTTAATTTGTGAAATATATTCATTATCCATCCAAATAATATATGTTACAATAGTTTCTCTTTGATGATAGTTTACCTCGTGTGCTTGTAATAGAGTATTTGAGTATTATCTTTTTTTTTTTCTAGAATTATACAAGACACTGCTATTGCTTATGTTCCCAATGTTTGTTTCAGGTCATACACTTATTAGATCCTCTTGGTTTTCTGCATCCAATACTTTCCATGTTAGAGCATTGCTCTGCTGGGGATACATGAAGGCTTCCTCTGGTTAGGTTGGTAGCTAACACACAGCGTTATGAAAATGTCTTCATTTTGTATTCACTTTGAAAGATAATTCACTGGGAGTAAAATTCTAAGTTAGTAGTTATTTTCTCTAGTTCTTTTGAGTATACTCTGTCATTTGGTTTTCATTATCATTGCCCAGAAGTCAGCTCTTCGTTTGTTCTTTATTCCTTTGAAGGACATTTCTCAGCTCTCCCTACTTTCTTTGAAGATGTTCCGTGACATAATTGTGTGTGTACCTAGCAATATAGTTTCAAGAGATACAAAGCAACAACAGCGGAACAGCAGACGAATAACAACCTGCAATTTTTGCTGGAAGTTTCAAAGTGTGTTACTCAAGGAATAACAGATCGAAGCTGGTTTTATAAAGCAGACATCTCTAAGATCTGAAAAGCATAATTAGTAAGTTCAGACTACTATAATGGCCTTTCGACCAGGAAGAAAATCAGGTTTTCTAGTATAATGGCAGCATCTATGAAAGTTTATTCTGTAATAATCTGAGAGATCTCAACTTCACGCCAAAAGACTGTGTTCTTAAAATATATTGCAGTGAAATCAGGAATTAGTAACAAAATATTAACTTACAAAAGCCTAAGGTTTAAAATGAAATAACCTTTAGGGATGGTTTCTCCTCCCTGCATGGGTCAGCTGAGTGGGACAGGACCTAATCTTAAGGAGCCAATGATGGAGGTCTTAGACATGACGCTGTCTGCAGGGCTTATGATTGAGAGTGGGATAAGAATACTTTTCACGTTGCATGCTGTGGGACCAGGGTACATATATTGTCCCAGAATAATTGTTTACAGTTCTCATTTTCACGCCAAAATATCCTAATTTGATCACTGTAGTTAAAGCTGGTGATTTCCCCCCATTAATCTTCTTGCTACCTCAGAAATGTCCACCCCTGGGAATCTCATGTCATTCTTTACTTTCAATTTTTTTGAGAACTGTCAGTTTTTTTTTCTTGTTTCCTTTGGATGGTACTTTTCTGGCTCTAGAATTATTCTTTCCTAGCTTGCCCTTATATGTGGTTCATTTCTGATCCAGGAGAGACACCTATGCATCCTTTCCCCAAATGACTCTAAAACCACAAACACATGGTAGCAACTTCTGTTTCACATGTTACAGAGAATTCACACTCTTGGTGTGTTAATTAGCAATTCCCCATGCTCCCTCCAAATAAGGAATATCTACATGTCGCTGGGTGATCTCATGAAACTCCAGCCTCACAGGGGTCCCTGCCTAAAAGTAGCACACCAAGCAACCCCCCTTAATGGAGTCTTTAAAGAAATACTCCTTTATCCAAGTGTGACAATAGAAGCTGGGATTACAGTTGGGGACTGAGACAGAAGAGAATGAGTTGAAGAGCATGACTCTCCTAAGCTACACAGTGAGTCTCTCTGTACAGGAGACAAAAAGACAGAAAAAAAGATGATGAGGAGGAAATGAAGAAGAGGGGAAGGGGAAGAAGAAAGACCAGGAAGAGGAAGTAGGTATTCTCTTGGCCTTTAGAATAATCTCAGTGTGAATGGGCAGTCCCTGGATACATGACCTGGATACATGAACTGAAAATGTGGGCTTGACAATTTCACTTCTAAAGACGAAAATGAGGGAAGCCTGTCTCACTCATATTCTGAGTCTATTCCATCAAAGCCCTCAATCCCAGCTGACATGTTGACTTACAATATATGCTCTACAACAAAAATACTTATTTGAGTAAAATAAAACCATCTGGTAGTAGTTCTTTGTGACTCACAGTTAATTTTTCCCAGCTAAGGTCATTCATTACAGAGAGAGAGAGAGAGAGAGAGAGAGAGAGAGAGAGAGAGAGAGAGAGAGAGAGAAAGACCTAAGGAATGTATCAATTAAGGGAGCCATTGTGTGAACATCATGGAGCATATTTAACCACACTGACATGGCTTCAATGTTACCAAGCCATGATATCTTATGAAACTGCCATCATGTAAGACATTCATCTCAGATGGGCGTCTTCATTCTGTAGCAAATGAATAACCACCTGTTTGTATTTTTATCATCTAACACAGTTTCAGTAGCCCAGTCAATCCCAAAGTCATAAAAGCTTTCCTTCGTCCCTTAGCAAGGACTCCTGTGAAAGGCAACAGAACCACACAGAAGTCCAGGCCGGGTCAGTTGGTGTCTGTGGTACATTTCTCAGGAGGCGGCCTCAAACTCCAGCCTGGAATCTGTGTTCCTCAGATGCTGGTGTGCACACTGATTTTTGATATAGTGTCAAGATGAGCCAGTTGCTATGGTCTAGTTCACCCAGCCATTGGCTTAGTATTCTGCTGAAATGCTCAGGGGTGGATCTGGGTGAGGTTTTGGGAAAGCTTGATGGGAACAAGCCTCAGAACATAGCTTTGTCAGTGTTCGCAGATTGTTTTATATTTTTGCTGCAGAAGAAAAACCACACCTGTTTCTATGAAGAAAGGAGAGACTTACTGAACAAAATCTTGACCTGATAAAACACCCAGTGGAAATTTTTATTATTCCTCTGTTAAATTGTTCTTCTTCACAAAAAGCTGTGTGGACACTGGGTTTTAAAAGGAATGTATATCGGGTTTCACATTCTGAAACCCAGCTAGAGAGGTGTGCTTTGGAAATCTCAAAATAAAGACTGAAAATTGATGCCAAATCAACCAGGGAAGAAAAATGTATTTGGTTACATTTAGTTACATTAGATCATCTTGCCCACCCCACCCGATCTTGCACACACCCGGAATATCATTTACGGTCTGTTTCCTCATTCTGTCATATTTCCCAGCAACCGTTCACTCCAGAACCATGTGTAAAAGCCACCCTCCATGATAAAAAGCTTCGCTTGGACAAGCAATGTTATTTGCTCACTTTACAAGCCCTCCTATGGATTCCCTCAGGAATGACTGGGGGAGAGTTCTTCTCCTGGGCTCATTGGGTCTACAAAGGAAGAAAAAAGTTTGTATATTCTTACCTTTCCCATTACTTTCTGTCTTCCCAGTTCCCCTCCCGAGAGAGACTTTGGTCTCACATCCTGTATTCCTTGCTGAGACTTCGATTGGCCCCACCTCCAGGTCTCTCTGAAGGCCTTTCTATCAAGTTAGCATTGCTTGTGAAACAGATGAGTCCACGCTGGTGAACTGGATGGTAATGAATCAACTTAGCATTTCTCACTCCTCACGCCTTTGCTCCACCTGCAGGCATCTTCCTCTGCTCCTGCTGGCTCTCGGAAAGCATCATTGTCAAGCAAATAGTCAGGGGCAGGTCTCATCTCATTCTGTAACCCAGTGGGCAGTAGGCCCATCGACCACCCGAGACAGGCTCTCAGGAGTCCTCGGCTATGGCTTCCTCCAGCATCTCGGAATGGTCAGAACTGTGTTTAGCTCACATTCCCCAGAAGCTTTTGGAAAAATGGACAAGAAATTTCACCTAATTTTCACTTCAGACTCACTAGGTAATTAAGAATATGGAAAGTTCTGAGTGTTAGTTCATGAGGTTTATTAACATAGGACTTTGTGACTATGTTTTTATAATTATAACCCCACAAATTACCAGAGCTCTCTGTGGTCGGTGATGAGTTATCTTTCTTTATACAAGAATACACTGCTTTTTATAAGTGAATTCCTGACAACATTGCTTCCTTGTAATCCTCGTAGACATTATGCTGGAAATTGGTTCTGTGGTCACATAAGCTTGGAAAAGGCTTTTAAAAATAAACTTAAATGGGTTTACAAAAGGGTTTCATAATGGTACTCACTGTGCAGTGGTACGCAGTACATGTGTGGAGGTGCTAGGGAAATATGTAGCCCTTCTCAAGTTCCTGTAACTTTATTCTCTTAAGAGCCTTTGGGTATTGGTATGACATGGAACATACTTTGGGAAATATTATCTTGCAAAACTCTTACAGGAACAAAAAACCATGAGGATAAATATTCTTAAATAAAAATTACCTCACCTTACTGATATTACATGAGAGCCCCTTGAAAGTCTGAACATTATTATTTTCATAATGTTGATTCACTTTCTAAGAATTCTGATTTCATGAACATTTCTTAGCATCTCCCCTTCGGTGGTTATATGTGTATTCCCCTTAATGCACAGGACAGAGGGGCAGGCTCACGGCCTAGAGACAGGCTCTATGTTTCTCCTAGTGAAACGCAAGCCACTGCCAGTGCCCACATTGCTTTTGAATAGAGTGGGTATGGCCATGCTTTCTTTAGCCCTGAAAGTCTGATTTGGTTGGCCCGAGCATTGGTATCTTATAAAACACCCAAAAGTGTCACCTTTGAGCTCTGGAGTCTCTAGATAAGATAAATTATTAAATTTAATACCTCATAACTCAGTTCAGTTAGTAAACTCAGTAAGTAAAATGTCATTTATACTTTTTTTAAGAAATAGTAAATAAATAAACATCGATGAGCATGCAAAACAAGATAATTTGAAATATTCATTTTTAAGAAACTTTTCGGGGAGATTATTTTCCATGTCTTAACACAAATTTTCTCCTTCCCTTTTTCTCTGCCCATTTCTGAATCACTCTCTGTTCAGATTCCTGATGGGTGTGTGCCTGTGTGTGTGTGTGTGTGTGTGTGTGTGTGTGTGTGTGTGTTTTCGCAAGCATGCTTGAGAGCTTGTTGCTCACACATACACACCTGCCTGCGCCCCTGTGTCTTTGTCTCTGTGTGACTTTGCCTCCTACTGCCGCATGCATGTGGTGTCTCCGTCGGCTCAGCTGGGCTCCTCTCAGCTTCCTGCAGTTTACACAGGTGTCTGGCTCTTTGGCCAGGCCTGGTCGGCTTCCTCGAATCCTCGAGGGCGCCTCTGGCATGCATCGTCTCCTCCAGCCCATGCATTCTGTCTGTCTTCCTTCTGTCCCACAAGGACAGGAATACCAAAGGCCGTCCAGACAGATGGTTTGGAGTCCTGATAATGGGTGTGCCCCTGGGAAAAACCTCCTCCAAGACTCTGTGGTACTTTTCACAGTAAAGGCAGGCAGAGAGGTCTGCATGCTGTTGTAGCATGGCTTCCTGTCAGCCAACCTTATCTCCCCCTCTCCACCTCCCTCCTGGCTCCTTTTGTGCTAGCCTCATTTCCAACAACTTCCTCCTACCTTTTACTAAAATATTTTACTCCCTGCCCCATGTTTTTGAAAACTATCCCTCTTTTCTTTCTCACTCAAGGTTTTTTGATGGGGAAATTGAAACTACAGATTGTGGAGTGGCTAGGGAAGACCTGAGGTTATGAGGTTTGCATTGGGGTGACTTCTGTCAGTCTCCAACAGGATAGGACGTGTGTGCAGATGTCTTTCTTGTCTTAAATCTGTATACAAATACTAGGCATTTTAGCGTGGCTCTTTTCAAGAATTTCACTTCGAACAATGGACAAATTTAAATGCATTCCTTGGACCTTGGGTTTCATACTAGAAAATTAGACATCCAAAGCTAAGGTGAAGAAACAAAACAAAACTAACCAAACAAACAAACAACCCCTCTTTTCCCCCAGAAAAAAACAAAAAACAAAAACCAACCTTCTAATAATATTTCCAAGTAAAGATGTTATTTGGATGAACTCCACGAGATCTCCCAGGATTTCGTTTGGGGCGTTGCTCTGTGATTAAGATGATGGGGCTCCCAGGAGACTCTAGGGTAGTGTGTGTGTGTTCACACTGCACGGGGCATCCTGTCAGACAGACACGTGGTCAAAGTGCAGTGACAGCCTTGCCCTGCCCTTCCTGACCCAAGCTCCAACTCTGCCTGCTGGGCAAAGCTCACGTCTCAGGCTCCCTCTGCCTCGGCGTCCTCCTGTTCTCACAGTTGAGCACTTGGGGCGCCCACTTCCTCCATCCCAGCAAGCTTCACCTCTCTTTCATTATAACAAAAACAATCTGTGTTTCCTCAGCGGGACCACTTAGAAGATACTCCCCGAGCACTGTACACAGTGGCATCCAGCAGTCTCCTTTAACCAACCTTGGTGAATGTATGGATGAGATCTGCTGGGGTTTGTGAAGTTCTTGGTTTAGATACAACCGAGAATGCCGGAACAGGTCTATCGCAGCCATATCCATGAGAAAAACTTCCCAGGAGCCTGGAGTACAGGGAAAGAAGATTCCTTAAAGGAAATGTAAATCTCTAAGAAGAGAAACAGTCTGTCCAAAGGCGGGTGTGCTAAAGCATCTCTTCTGGAGACAATTATCTTCCTTTTCTCTTTTCTGAAGAAATCTCCTACCCCCAAACTTTAGTGTGTGTGTGTGTGTGTGTGTGTGTGTGTGTGTGTGTGTATGAGAGAGGGAGAGGGTAACTATTCCAGGTAAAGTCTCAGCATTAGGGGCATTGAGTTGTCAACACTGCTGCTGTGTGGTAAAGTGGAATTTCTGTTCTTAGTGAAATATCTTCCAGGTTGCACTAATTGCAACTTGACTGTTGTCAAGCTCATTGTCTCAGTTCCTATATTTGATATTCATTTATTTAAGATTTCAGAGGAGGGCTACCTTGGAGTGTTCTCCCCTCTAGAGGGCAGCTCAAGGGGGACTTCCTAATTCTGTTGGCATGCTGGCAAGCATTCTACTAAGACAACAGGCCCTCAGAGACTTTGAGAATCCTGCTGGGCTTGGCGGGAGCTTCTGAGGATGGCAAGTCCACATTCTCAGTGGTTATAGATAATGGTACTAGTAATCAGCCCCCTCACCCAGCGAGGCAGGCCTGGAGAGGCCCTCTGCTCTTTGCTCCTGTTCTGAGATTCTTCACCGCATAACTTTGCATTTCCCAGAAATGATGTTAAGATGAAACCATCCAACTTCAACTGTGCTTCTCAGGTCTGGACTTGTAGAGCAATCTTAATTTTTGATTGTTTCAATACCCTGTGCCCCTAGGAAGTTGAAGAGGTCAGAGTGGGCCATATAAGGATTTACCCACTGGAGCCCCACCAGCTGAGTGGGCCAGAAGGAGGAGAGTAGAGGCTGCAGTATGGTTGGCCTGCGGCAGTAATTCCCAACACTCACAGACCACTGAGTCAGAGTATCTGCGAGAGGTGTCCAGGGAATCCACCTAAGCATGCTCTCCAGTGGAGACAGAGACATTTTCTGTCACAGATGTTGAAAGTTCTGGTTAAAGGGTTCAGGGATCATCTGTTATGAATGTGGAGAGTCTCACCCATAGTCTCAGGTGGCCTACTTACAGTCTTTATATAGCATCAACACCTTGCTGAACCCAGAACAGTTGGGAGTCTACATCCCAAACCCAGGGCAGTGGGAAGTACACCCAGGAGTTCATCAGAGTTAGAATTAAACACCCTGCAGTGAAACCAAGTGTGATCTTGAAGAGTTCTTGAGACCTTCTGGGATTCCAGGATTTCTTTGGACCACACTTAAGAATATTATGGGCTTTTTGTACACAGTGGTATTTGTCAATTATTTAGACAGCATCACATAGAAAATTAGTAACAATGTAATTTCTAATTCATATGTTTGCTCTTTTATTATAGACACAGCTTCCACATGTATGTTATTATAGATACAGCTTCCACATGTATGTTGGGTGCTAAGCTTTGTGCTTGAGAGGCACAGAAAGGCAGAAATGATGGGAATGTTAGTAGTTCTGTTTGTTTGTTTTTCGAGACAGAGTTTCTCTGTAACTGAGTCCTGGCTATCCTGGAACTCACTCTGTACACCAGGTTGGCCTTGAACTTGAGATCCACCTACCTGTGCCTCCCTAGAGATGAGATTAAATACCTGTACCACCACTACTTGGCAGGCTTATAGTTCCTAAGTACCATTTCTTTATTAAAAAAAAACAAAACAAAACAAAAAAAAAAACAAGAAAGAACATTGGTTTGTTTTCTGGTTATACTATAAAAAGAATTAAACCTGAATGTTTGTAAGTAGAATTTCTTAAAGTCACATTTTTGTTTAAAAATGAAAAAATTTTAAAATCTGTTATACATATATGTATATATGTATAACATACACATATTTTTAATGTTACTCTGATTTTTTAATGTTTTTTCCTTAGAGTCTAGATCTCATGTGATCATATTTTATTGGCTTAACAGTCAGAATACCTTGGACTTGCATTCCACATTGGCTACACAGGCACACGTGGGTTATTATGCTTCTTATATTTGGTTTTTATTTGTACAAAACAAGGCACACAGCAACACGTGTGTCTCTCTCATCAGATTCTGGTGGTGTTGGAATGAGGATGTCTTTAATGTGCTTATCACAGTCCTTTCTTGCAGAAGACAGATGTTCATTCCACACCTGTTGAAGAAGCTATTATTCTACTGAAGTATGCTTTACAATGCATTACAAAAGTCCCCTTCAGGAAGTAGGTTCTGTGTCTGTGCCTTCTTTTTATTTAACCATCTGCTATAAAATTGCTTCGGTTGCTTTTTCTATATTCTGTAAGTGTTTCACATCTGGGCCTTGGAATGTGTGTATGATGTGTTTTCAGGTAAAAGCATCAATTATTAGAGAAATGCATGCGCTCACCATGTTCCCTGTGCTTATAGTCTGTCCCCAAATTAGGTAAACACATTGTGATATTATTGTAGCTCCCTTTAAGTTATTGCTCTTGTATTAACTTTTGGGGATTGTGATCCAGATATTTCACAAAGCACCCATTTGGGGGATGGTTTTAGGTACTATGCTTGCCTTGAAATTTTTTTCTAGTCTGTGTCTTCACTCTAAAAATGAAAATTAGCCAGCAGATGTCACGAGACCTTTTCCTCGTCTCTAACTGTTCTCACTCTCTCCACACCTGACATTAGATGCATGTGCCTGCGAGTGACCCTTGGTTTCTTCTATGACTCATTGTTAATCATTATAAGGAATGGCTCCATCAGTTCATAAATTTGAAGGAAACTCAA
Source organism: Apodemus agrarius (assembly GCA_964023405.1). Taxonomy (NCBI): domain Eukaryota; kingdom Metazoa; phylum Chordata; class Mammalia; order Rodentia; family Muridae; genus Apodemus; species Apodemus agrarius. The sequence continues at coordinate 81,302,332 of OZ030013.1, forward strand.
TTTCCCACACAGTCCGTTAAATGGTCATCGGTGAGCTGCTTGAGGTGACTCATAAGCTCCCAAACTCCCATTATTTGGCAGAGTTTTGAGGTAATATTGACAAACAAATTTACATATTCCTGGTTTGTCCAAACTAGTACTTTTCTATTGTCTAGTATGTATAACTGGACTTGGAAGCATCTTGTCCACAAACTAAATATTTAAAATCCAAGCCCATTAAGTAAGTGCAGTTTTTATCTACATCTCGTGTTGTAATGGGAATGAACTTCGAAGAATTCTACTCATTATGAGGTCAGCGTCCTTCCCAAGCATCTACTGTAAACCAAGATCACTTAGCTAAGGATCTCTGTAAACAGACATCAATCCACCAAATGGGGGCCTGTCACTAAACCACAGAGCATAGAATAGCTTCCAAAAATTTGCAACACCCTTGTTTTATAAGGCAGAGGTCATCACTCAGGAAATCACAAGTTGTGTGCATGCATACACATGTGTGTAAAACTGCATTTTAAATTCTGGGGGTCCATATGTACAGTATCAGGAGACATGAATGTTTGAAAGAAGCCACCAAAAAAAATAGGCAAAGTGTCAATCCTAGCTGACATTCTATCAAGAGATTCTTGGTGTGTTCTTAAGCTTATGGATAAGACCTGGGAGTTTTGAGGGTAGCATTTTATTTTATTGCTGAAATAAAGGGCAGTTTATTGTATTCTATTCATGTGTGATGCAGATTAATTTGATAAGTTCAGTCTTCTTTATTCCTTCATTTAAGAAACAGATGTCTTGAATGCCCATGGAAATAAAATTATAGAAATTCAAATAATAAGAAATGGTGTACTCCTACCCACAAGCTTATTTTCTTCAATATTCTCTCTTATTCTTTCAGAATCTATTTTTAAGGAATAATTTACATGTGATGAAACTCACACATTTTTAAGTGTAAAAATTGTCCTGTCTTGTTGACTGTCTACGATTGAACAGTTGCCAATGTGATCATTGTATAGAATGTCTCCACCACCCCCTTACAGTCCCCTTTGTACCCCCTTATAGTCAATCTTTCCTTTCTCCCCATCCTTGGTAACTGCTGGTGTGTTTTTGTTCTTACTTCTTATTTTCTAATAATTGTACATAAAAGGAGTTAGATACTTTTGTATCTGGCACTGTTTGCTCTGCATGGTTTTCAGAATTCTCCTATGGCATCGTGTAAACCATTCATTCATTCACTTTTATTGCTCACTTGTATTTTATTGTGTGCATAAACCATAGTTTGCTTAGTCATCCAATAGTTGATGGACATCTGTGTTACAAATGATTTTTAGATTCTGGCTGTGAGGCAGTAGCTTATTGTACAACTTTCTTGTACAAGAATTTTGGTGAAATTGTGTTCTGCACCTTTGATTTTGGATTAAAAGCTGAGTGAGTACTCACTGTTCAGCATCTTTTCTTGAACTTGGTCTGGCTGATAAGTTTACATTTTGTACATGTGGTATGTATGGTAATGCACATGGTTTTAATTTGTATTTACCTAATGATAAAGGATGTGAAATACCTTTTCATGTAACTATTTGGCATCCAATATTCTCTGAAGAAGTATCTATTAACATTTTTAACATTATTATTAGGTTGTGCTTTTTTATTGTTGAATCATAGGAATTGTTTGTCTGCCCAGGACACAAGTTTGTGGCAAGATATGTATTTTATAAGTTCTCTTAGCCTGCTGCTTCTTTTTCCTGTTCTTAACATCGTACTTCAATGGATAAGATCTAAATTAGTTAAAAATTATTTGTTACCTTTATCTTTTATGACTGTGCTTTCTTGTGTTGTGTCAAAGTTCTCTCCCCTAAATCAGGAGCACAATTTTTTCTCATATTCTCTTGCTTCATGTGAGATCTAGAATTTGCTGAGAGAAAAATTTGGGGTCTAAGAAGAAGGCTCAATGCTGTTTTTACACTTAGTTGTATGATCACTTTAGGGATCTTGACAAAAACTACCTGTTGCTTCTAGGATGGCTTGGAATCTCACGGAAGATCAACTGACCTCATGCCCGCATAAGGCATTATATCTGGACTCTTCGGTTTCCGTTTTTTTTGTTAGTTTGGGTTTTTTTTGTTTGTTTGTTTGTTTGTTTTGCATGCTTGATCTTATGTGAAGATCAAGGTAACTTGATTTGTACAGAACTTCTCTCTTGACGGTATACTGGAGTCTTTTCTCCACCTCATGGGCATTTCTTTTGCTTTCTTGGATACACAGAGCCTCTTTATGACATCTCTTTAATTTCCTCTGCTTACTCACAGCCTTTCTGTGATTTCCGTGGTCCCTCTCAGCTGGTTGATTTCCCTTGGGTTGTGAATCCTGTATCACGCATTCTTCACATCCACTGAGGTGATTTTTAGTTGGATAACAGGCATAGTGGAGTTTTCACTGTTGATTACAGATTTGTTTGGTATTCGTCTAAATAGCATTTTATACCTGGGATTATGCAGTGTTGGGGTTGGTCTTGTGCATTGTATTCAGATGATGCGTTCTGTACTCCAAGATAAGGTTGCAGTCTGGACATGAACATTCTATTGACTAATGTGCTGTAAAGAATGTTCCCCAATAATCTCTGATTGGGCAATAAAAGGCTAGAGCCTGTGATTGGGCAAGGGAGAGAGCAAGGCCAGATTTGAGATTGAGTAGGGGGGGTTCTCAGGTAGAGAGAGACCGTGAAGGGAAGGAAGAGAGAAGAGCAGGAGGTCACCATTAGGAGGCATGGGCCAGGAGCAGATGGCCAAGAGAAGAGCACCCTGAGGTCAGACAACTTCAGCAGAAGCTGCCCAGGAGACACTAATTTGGTGAGTGATGAGGCATTTATGTGGATTTTATCAGAGTGGAAGATCAGGATTGCTCAGGGCCTGCCCAGCATAATGCCGACAGCTTATTAATAAATTACAGTGTTTCTTAGTAGCAAAGCAGGCAAGAGTGTGATGAAAACTCCCCATAAAGCTGCTTGAATAATGCAGATTACTATGAATCTTTCGAGGCATTGTACAGTTTAGTTTGGAGATACAGCGTGTACAAAGTTATGTGAGCCCCGTTATCTACCTGATGTAGTAGGTATTACCCCGTCTACTGCAGCAGGCAAACAATAAAGATGACAGCTGAGGGACCCGGCTCCAGGGACTGTTCTGCACACATTCTTCCAGTGAATCTGTCCTCTGCCTTGTGCCTGACAGGTAAGTATTCAGTATTGCTTGTTTAAGTGTTTTTCCAAATGCAGCTGATCATTATCTTGCTATCCTTGGATGTACCAGGACCAAATAGTCAAAGGAAACCTGAAATAGTCACAGTTTCTGTCTCATGTCCTCTGTGGAAGTCCACTTTAATTGTGGTGTGTGTGTGTGTGTGTGTGTGTGTGTGTGTGTGTGTGCACCTTCATTCTGACAATATGCATATATTTCTGTACTTTTAATAAGATTTTCTGTGTACGGGTAGTACTATGTCCAATTTTCTGAGGAACCCTCAGACTGATTTCCAGAGTGGTTGTACCAGTTTGCAATCTGAGTAGTAGTCCTCTTTCTTCAAGTCTTTGCCAGCATCTGTTGTCACCTGAGTGTTTGAACTTAGCCATCCTGACTGGTATGAGGTAGAATCTCAGGATTGTTTTGATTTGCATTTCCCTGATGACTAAGGATGATGAACATTTCATTTGGTGTTTTTTGGCCAACTGTTTCCTCAGTTGAGAATTCTCTGGTTAGTTCTGTTCCCCATTTTTTAATAGGGTTATTTGGTTTTCTGGATTCTAATTTTTTGAGTTCTTTGTATATATTGGATATTAACCCTTTATCAGATGTAAGATTGGTAAAGATCTTCTCCCAATCTGTTGGTTGTCGTTTTGTCCAATTGACAGTGTCCTTTGCCTTACAGAAGCTTTGCAATTTTATGAGGTCCCATTTGCTCATTCTTGATTTTAGAGCATAAGCCATTGGTGTTCTGTTTAGGAAATTCTCCCCAGTGCTCATGTGTTCCAGGCTTTTCCCCACTTTCGCTTCTATTAGACTCACTGTATCTGGTTTTATGTGAAGGTCCATGATCCACTTGGACTTGAGCTTTGTACGGGGAGATAAGAATGGATCAATTTTCATTCTTCTACATGTTGACTGCCAGTTGAACCAGAACCATTTGTTGAAAATGCTGTCTTTTTTCCACTGAATGGTTTTATCACCTTTGTCAAAGATCAAGTGACCATAGGTATGCAGGTTTGTTTCTGGGTCTTCACTTCTATTCTGTTGATCAACTTGCCTGTCACTGTACCAATACCATGCAGTTTTAATAACTATTGCTCTGTAGTACAGCTTGAGGTCAGGGGGGCTGATTCCCCCAGAAGTTCTTATATTGTTGAGGATAGTTTTCACTATTCTGGATTTTTTGTTATTCCAAATGGGTTTGAGAATTGTTCTTTCTAACTTTATGAAGAACTAAGTTGGGATTTTGATGGGGATTGCATTGAATCTATAGATTGCTTTAGGTAAGATGGCCATTTTTACTATATTAACCCTGCCAATCCATAAGCAAGGGAGATCTTTCCATCTTCTGAGGTCTTCTTTGATTTCTTTCTTCAGAAATTTGAAGTTCTTGTCATGCAGATCTTTCACCTGTTTAGTTAGAGTCACACCAAGATACTTCATATTATTTGTGACTATTAGGAAGGGAGTCAGTTCCCTAATTTCTTTCTCAGTCTGTTTATCCTTTGAGTATAGGTAGGCTACAGATTTCTTTGAGTTAATTTTTTATCTAGTCATTTTGCTGAAGTTGTTTATCAGGTTTGGAGGTCTCTGGTAGAATTTTTGTGGTCCCTTAAGTATACTATCATATCATCTGCAAATAGTGATATTTTGACTTCTTCCTTTCCAATTTGTATCCCTTTGACCTCCTTTTGTTGTCTACTTAATTGCTCTAGCTAGAACTTCAAGTACTATATTGAAGCCCTGTCTAGTCAATGATTTTGGTTGGGTTTCTTCAAGTTTTTTCCATTTATTTTGATATTGACTACTGGTTTGCTGTATATTGCTTTTACTATGCTCAGGTATGGGCCTTGAATTCCTGATCTTTCCAAGACTTTTAACATAAGGGGATGCTGAATTTTGTCAAATGTTTCCTCATCATCTAATGAAATGATCATGAGGGTTTTTTTTCTTTGAGTTTGTTTCTGTACTAGATTATATTGATGGATTTCCATATATTGAACCATCCCTGCATCCCTGGAATGAAGCCTATGTGACCATGGTAAATGATTGTTGTGATGTGTTCTTGCATTCAGATTATTTCAATCTTCTTGTATCAGTTGAGGCCTGTTTTGAGACCAATTATATGGTCAATTTTGGAGGAGGTACCATGAGGTGCTGAGAAGAAGATATACTCTTTTGTTTTAGGATGAAATATTTTATAACTATCTGTTAAATCCATTTGGTCCATAACTTCTGTTAATTTCACTGTGTCTCTGTTTAGTTTCTGTTTCCATGATCTGAGAGTGGGATACTGAAGGCTCCCACTATTATTGTGTGAGGTGGAATGAGTGCTCTGAGCTTTAGTAAAGTTTCTTTTATGAATGTGGGTGCCCTTGCATTTGGAGCATAGATGTTCAAAATCAAGAGTTCATCTTGGCAAATTGTTCCTTTGATGATTATGAAGTGTCCTTCCTTATCTTTTTTGATAACTTTTGGTTGAATTTTATTTGATATTAGAATGGCTACTCCAGCTTGTTTCTTGAGACTACTTGCTTGGAAAATTATTTTCCAGCCCTTTACTATGAGGTAGTGTCTGTCTTTGTCACTGAGGTGCATTTTCTGTATGCAGCAATATGCTGGGTCCTGTTAATGTAACCAGTCTATTAGTCTATGTCTTTTTATTGGAGAATTGAGTCTATTGATGTTAAGAGTTATTAAGGAATAGTGATTGTTGCTTCCTGTTATTTTTTATATTATTTTTATGTTTGTGTGGCTATCTTCTTTTGAATTGTTGAAAGATTACTTTCTTGCTTTTTCAAGGGTGTAGTTTCCCTCCTCGTGTTGGAATTTTCCATCTATTGTCCTTTGTAGGGCTAGATTTGTGGAAAAATATTGTTTAAATTTGTTTTTGTCATAGAATATCTTGGTTTCTTTATCTGTGTTGAGAGTTTTGCTGGGTATAGTAGCTTTTGCTGGCATTTGTGTTCTCATAGGATCTGCATGACATCAGCCCAGGATCTTCTGGCTTTCATAGTCTCTGGTGAGACATCTAGTATAATTCTGATAGGTCTGCCTTAATATGTTACTTGACCTTTTTCCTTATTGCTTTTAATATTCTTTCTTTGTTTTGTCTAATTAGTATTTTAATTATTATATGATGGAGGAATTTCTTTTCTGGTCCAATCTATTTGGAGTTCTGTAGGCTTCTTGTATGTTTATAGGCATCTCTCTCTCTCTCTCTCTCTCTCTCTCTCTCTCTCTCTCTCTCTCTTAGGATAGGGAAGTTTTCTTCTATAATTTTATTGAAGATATTTGCTGGTCCTTTAAGTTGGGAATCTTCAATATCTTCTATAACTATTATCCTTAGGGTTTATCTTCTCATTGTGTCCTAAATTTCCTGGATATTTTGGGTTAGGAGCTTTTTGCATTTTGCATTTTCTTTGACTATTGTGTCAGTGTTCTATGGTATCTTCTGCCCCTGAGATTCTCTCTTCTATCTCTTGTATTTTGTTGGTGATGCTTATGTCTATGGCTCCTGATCTCTTTCTTAGATTTTTCTATCTCCAGGGTTGTCTCCCTTTGTAATTTCTTTATTGTTTCTATTTCCATTTTTAGATCCTGGATGGTTTTGTTAAACTCTGTCACCTGTTTGTGTTTTCATATAATTCTTTAAGGGACTTTTGTGGTTCCTCTTTAAGGGCTTCTAGCTGGTTACCTGTGTTCTGTATTTCTTTAAGGGAGTCATTTATGTCCTTAATGTCCTCTTAATTAATCAATTAATTAATCAATATCATAAAATGTTATTTTAAATCAGAGTCTTGCTTTTCTGGTATGTTGGGGTATCCAGAACTCACTGTGGTGGGAGAACTGGGTTCTGATGATGGCAAGTAGCCTTGGTTTCTGTTGCTTGTGTTCCTGCTCTTGCCTTTTGCCATCTGGTTATCTCTGGTGTTAGCTGGTCTGGCTGTCTCTGGCTGTGCTTTGTCTCTCCTGCAAGCTTGTGTGTCAGCACTTCTGGGAGACCAGCTCTCTCCTGGCAGTATTTGGGTATGGAGAGCTGTAGCACAGCATCAGCTCCAGGCACAGATGGAAACCGGAAGGATCCTGTCCCATGCTGCTCCTGGGTTCCTGTGTCCTGAGGGCTCCGGGCAGGTCCCTTAGAGCAGAAGTGGTGGTCTTACCTGTCCTTATAGGTGTGTTGGCACTACTGGGAGACCAGCTCTGTCCTGGTGGTATTTGGGTATGGAGAGCTGTGGCACAGTGATGCTTTCCATTTTAAAAAGAAATTTGCTTTTAAAAATCCACTTCATTTGTAAAATATTTTATGAGAAAGCCTATAAACATATTTTTTAATTTGTGGGGAAATTTAAAGCTCATAACTAGAGTAATTGCAGCAAGAACTATGAAAAGACATCATTGGTAAGGTAATTATCACAAGATTGGTGAAAAATTCCATGTTTACGGACAAAGCATTATAGAGAATGGGGAGATGGCTCTGTTGGTAAAGTGATTGCCACACAGCATGAGGGCCTGAGGTCAGGTCCCCAGTGCCCATATAAAAGACAAGCATCATGGCACACACCTGAAATCTTAGGCCAGGGATAGGGGGACATGGAGACTGGCATATTCCCAGAGCTGGCTGCTGCTGCAGTCTAGTCAGTTGCTAAGCTCTGGGTCCAGTGAGGGAGACTGTCTCACAAACACTAAATTAAAGAGCTATGGAGGAAGATGCCTGACATTGACCTCTGACCTCCAGACATGTGTACATACATATAGGCATGAACACACATTCTCACACATACACTATACACATACATACACATGCACAAATCTTGTAAATATTAAAATAGTTCTATAAAGGGGAAACATAAAGTCCAGTTTCTGATATAAACCAAAATAGGCCTAGGTTATAGATCACACACAGGTCACAGATCACAGTCAATAGAGATGAGTATTTGAAATTCCCTGGAATCATCTTTGGTAAATTGACTAGATAAAACTCAACTCTCCTGATACCAAGGTGCAAACTAAGTATAAATTAAATTATATAGGAACTCCAACTTCCTGGATCAACCTTTCTTTTCTCTAGGTAAAAACTCCAACTTCTCCAGTTAGTCAAACAAAAGGTTGTGTCAACAATTATTTTCTGCCTACATGCATCTAGTTTAAACGCCATTTAGCCTTCATGACATGCCGTCTCCCCAATAATTTTAAACAAGTCAAAATATTTGGGGCTTAAAGTTTCCTGTTTATGTGGCGCCAACTGCTCCAGTGCGAACGATTGCCTTCCCGGCTGGCTATCCCTCGGCCACGTGGCTTTCTGCTGGCCTTGGTTTCAGACCCTCCTCCTTCTCAGTGTTAACTCTGAATTCACCGAAGAATGTCCTCTTAGTCCATGCAAGAAAGCACACAGTTTCACCTTGCTTGTAGCAGTTCACCTTGGTATAGAAGTTTAACTTAAAACACTCAATGTCTTATGCTTATTTGCTTGGGCATTGTAAATAATTGTAAATAATTTGTTTCACTGTGATTAGAGCATATAGGATGTAATTGCTTATTTTAAAAATTAAACTTTTCTTTGCATACACAATGAAATTTTTTGTAAGTGTTTTCTGGAAAAATAGGCCATCTCTCTAGCCACTACTATAACCTTAAAGAAAAGAAGAGCTAATTAATATAATTGTAAGTTTGTATATATCTGGCAAGTTCTTTATTTCTAAATGTAAAATCTTGGGGTCAGAATCAAAGGCTATAGCTTACCAGATTGTGTGTGTGTGTGTGTGTGTGTGTGTGTGTGTGTGTGTAACAGCAAGGCAAAGCCAAAACTACTTTTATATTTTTTTTCTGTTTTAATGATTTTAATAAGGTTTTCTATTATTCTAAGAAATTATAATTTCATCATGCTTGACTTTTCGTACTCTTTACTAAATTTATTTGCTTCATAATGTTTTTCATTGTGTAATTCCCACTGCTTCTTTTCAGTAAAGTTTTATTTTTGTATATTTTTGATAATTTGTTCTATTCCATTTTTCTTGTGTGCTGGTTAGATTTCCTTGGACAATATGTCTGTCCGTAGTCTGTACTCTTGTCCACTTAATCTCTTTCTCGTTCTCCTCTCTCCGTGGAGGCTTCTCAGTCCTGCCTTTTATGGCATAGATTTTATTGTTACTGGGTTGCTTCAGGTTTGTTTTGTGTAACCGTGCCTGTGCTGTTTTGAAGCAGTGCTGCCCTTGCGTGTGTGTATCGGGCGTCTGCGTGCCTCCCAACCCCGCAGGCTCTCCAATGAGCCACCTGTCTTCTCAGTTCACCATTTCTGTTTCAGAGACACCTACCTTCCTGAATCCTCCAGGAGGGGATTACGTGGAGTCTGTTGTAAATTGCCTTGGCTTATTTTATTCTGTTTTCTTTACTTCATTCTGGCTGGGTCTCTGTATGGAACCACGGCTGTGCCTTCCACTCACTCCTCCCACCTCCACCTCGTGACTACTGGATCTGTGTACTATCCAGCATCCCGTCGCACCAGGAATCTTGGCTTATTTGTTGCTGTTTCCAAAATTTAGCTCTTTACACTCTTATATTAATGTTACAATTTTAGGACGAGGAACTACCCAAATACTATTTGTAAACTCCCCCCCCACACACACTTTGGTTCGCCCTCATTTTATTGGTAAATTGGAGATTCTGGTTAACTTAAGTTTACATCACCAGTTCAGTGATTCGGTAGTCAGAAGAGAATAAAAGCAGAAGCTTGGGCTGATCTAGGAAGTGAGTTTCCCTTTCTCTGTTTACTGAAAACTATTATGTTATCTTAATCATAACATTGAGTTTGTCCCAGAAATAAGAATCAGACTCAATATATTTGCAAATACCTTGGCTATGTGGCAAGGCTCTTCTTATAACTGAAGATAACCCATTTATATGAATCTGCATTCTGCCATGTGACTCGTCACCTGTGCTCAGGAACCATGCATTCCTCTAGTTACATCTCTCCAGCCCTGGTTAATCTCCGGCCTGGCTCTATCCCATACATGTTTTCTTCCTCTTGGATGTCCCACCTTTCATTTCCTGCCTAAGCCATAGACCTTGGGCTTTTTGATTGACAGGTGGTGCATACAACTTCATGGATATACAACTCTCATATCCTCTCTACACGTTTGGCTGCATCACCATATCCTTTATTGTCAAAGACAGAATAATTTTGAGAATGGTAGCGGAACCCTTACTCTCAAGCTGGTGTAACTGGCCCAAACTGAGACTGTCTTCGTGATCTGGAGCCTGTAGTCAATCTCTAGATGCTTGCCGCTGGTCTCAGCTCCCCAGGCTTTACATCTTGGTAGGGCTCCCTGGAGCAGCTCCATAACTAACATAGAAATCAATCCAATGACAATTCCCAGTGAAACAATGAGACCACCATTAATATAACCACTTACTGAGCACTTGCTATAATGATAATCTACCAAATAGCTCCACAGGAAAGCTGGGTCTGCATGGAGATTTTAATTACATCTCTTTTTTTTGTTGTTGTTGTTGTTTTGTTTGTTTTGTTTTTGTTTTTTCGAGACAGGGTTTCTCTGTGTAGCCCTGGCTGTCCTGGAACTCACTCTGTAGACCAGGCTGGCCTCAAACTCAGAAATCTGCCTGCCTCTGCCTCCCAAGTGCTGGGATTAAAGGCGTGCGCCACCACACCCGGCTAATTACATCTTTAAAACCAGTTTCCCCAGGCACTTTTCAAGACTCATCTCCCAATTTGGAGACCCACTGACAAAGACAAAATCTGGTTCGCCACTTTATTTTTTCTTTCTATTTGTTCACTTCTATTTTAAGAAGATTTCTTTGGTTACTTCATATGTAAAGTCCTTGCACTCAAATGCTGGTATATTCTGAGAAGGCGAACTTTCATTGCCTGAGTTCTCATTAGCATTCAGCTTCTGACTTTATATAATTGTTTCAGATGCTTTGTTTTGTTTTGTTTTTTGTTTTTGTTTGTTTGTTTGTTTGTTTTCGAGACAGGGTTTTTCTGTGTAGCCCTGGCTGTCCTGGAACTCACTCTGTAAACCAGGCTGGCCTTGAACTCAGAAATCTGCCCGCCTTTGCCTCCCAAGTGCTGGGATTAAAGGTGTGTGCCACAACTACCTGCCTACAGATGCCTTTTCAAAAGCTCACATTTCATTTTAAAACAAAGACTGACCAGTTAGCCAGAGTTATATGTCTTTCCTTTCTAAAAAAAAAAAAAAAGAGAGAGAGAGAGAGAAAAGTGAAATTCTGAGTATCTCATGGCAGATTCTAAATTTGGAAGAGTGTTTGTGATGGCATAGTTTATAAAAAATGGATTTAGTCTTGAAGAAACAAGCCATAAATTGAGAAGATCTACTTGGCCATTAGAAGTCATCCTTTGCCAGATCTGTATCTCTCCAGTATGTTCTGTTTTTTGAAATTGTGCAGCTACTATTTGATAACGATCAAACTACATTAGGTTGACGACTTCTAATTTCAAAAGGAAGTCATCTCCTTATGTGGAAAAAACAGGTGTGGCATGTGGTACATACAAGGAAAAATGGACAGCAGAATGTTAAAAGACTGCTCTAAAATTAAATCCAACTGTTTTTAAAAAAAGGTTTGACCTACAGAAAGACTCAAGACTCTTGGTTCAGGACACTGTCTATTCGGATGCAACCATTAACTGTCACTGTTGTTATGGGCTGGATAAACTGATCAAGAAGGACCTGATGCTGCCTACTGATCTCTTTAACTAGAAAAGGGAAGAAATGTCAGCAGACTTTTAAAAACAGCTTTTCAGTTCCCGGAGCATAGCACACACATAGAAACTTCTTGACACCTCTGCGGCCTACTTAGCACCTCATACAATTCTTGGGTAGTAGCCCGTGCTTATTAAGAATTTTAAAAGTTGAACTGAACTTTAATTACCAAATTCTAGCAGACTTGGACCTAGTGTTTACGGAAGTTTGAGAAAGCATCTTGTCCCACATCTACCCTACGTCAAGTTCAGTTCATGCTTTCTCTCTTTTTAAAGATCACATTTAACTTTAAGATACCCTCTGATAAAAACAAAAAAGTTAAATTAACAGATAAGTCTTGATTTCATGTCTTTTAACCAGATATAACCTGGATAGATCTTTCAAGATACATTGTATATTGTCTAAACCTGATTTTCAGAAAAGCTTTATTGATGAAAGTGTATTATCTGTAGGGCTTTACTCAGTCAACACTATTGTTACTCATTTCTCACCTTAAATTATTATCTTGTATGGGCCTTTATTTTCTTTTTATGTACAGAAGTTCAGTAAATTACTAATGAAGTGACTAGAAAAATATCATTTGCAAGCATACTCCTTTATTATCAAATTAATTACATATTGGGAAGTTTTTAGGATAGTATTCCAGGAATAATGAGATGGTTCGGTGGGGAAAGCATTTGCTGTGCAAAGATGAGGCCCTAAGCTCAACTCTCGGAGCCCATGGAGAGCCAGATGAGACAGCCTGTGCCTGCCATCCCAGCGCTACTGTGGTGGGATGAGAAAGAGAGGCGGAGAATCCCCAGAAGATCACTGGCCAGCTAGGTGTAAGCAGTGCACAAAAAGAAGGCCCTGTGTCAAACAAGGTGAAAGGTGGGAGCTAGGGAGGGGGGTTGATTCATTTCATATGCAAATGAAGACTATTTCAATGCTCTCATAGGTGAGACTGAACGCATTTGCAAATACCTATTAAATAGGGAGGCCGCTAGTAAAGGTCTCTTCCTCACAATGATCCTCACCTACTCAGCACGCTCAGGCATATAGAGAATACTCAGTGTTCACTCGGTGAGTGTGGATAAGGAAACCACCAGTGGAACAGTTTTTCCAAGTGTTTGGGGTGGGGTCGCCGCATCACTGCTGTTAGACTTATTTGCCATCTGCAGAAGCATCTCCTGGCTAGCACTCTGGTTTCCTTTCCCTTATGCTGACTTCCCCAGGCACTGTTGTGTCTTGCACCCTCTGCCTTGGTACCCTATCTCATGCAGCTCACCCATCCAATAGAAGGGATTCTGGTCCAGCCTCCAGAAACACCATCCAAGGAAGCATTTGTTTGTGTGTGTTCTAAAGATGGAAATGATTATCATAGAAGACGTAAGCAGGATTATGTCAGGCGTTCGCTCCAGAGCTGCCCGTTTAGCAAGCCATCCTGTTTTCTATTACAAAATCACATTCTGTTCTGCAGCTCCTCTGGGGCTGTTTGGTGTTGGTCATGGATTTGTGAGAGGCTGGGGTCAAACTCAGCGATGTTTACAAACACGGGAGGAATGTCAGCAAGATATGGCCAAATCCAAATATGATCTTGGTGAGTTTTCTAAAAGGCTCGCCATTTGACTTGCAAACACAAAGCGTGGGTCCTGGCTTGGCAAGGTGTTCCCTGCACTGGGAGCCCAAAATAGTGTAACCAAATCAAGCCGTTCTTCTGGCACCTCAAGAGCTGGCAAGCTCGCCTGATCCCGATGCCAGAGTCTCTGCCTAATACCTGGGAGAGTTTTCTATGAACTTTTATGAGGAACCACAAGGGCCCGGTGCATCGCTGAGCTCATGGTGAACTGAGAGCCTGGAAATACACATGAACCATTAGAACCGGGCTGCTGGAGTCCCCAGGCAGCTTCAGCCTCGGGTGTGTGCTGGGCAGGAAGAAGCAGACAGTGGCTTCCTAAGTAGATCGTGAGGTCGAGTTTCCTGTCTGAGGGCACTGTGTTCAGGAAATATCTCCATGGTGCTTCCCTCTTCAGAGCCAGCATCTTTCATGACGGTCTTGTGTGAATTTTGTGGCAATTTTCACTTTTCAAATGGAGCCGTTTTAAGAAGCGTGTGCACACACACACACACACACACATACACACACACTTCTTTGTGCTCTAAGTAGGAGAGTGAAAAGAGAGGCTCTTTTTTTTCTTTCTTTTCTTTTCTTTCTTTTTTTTTTTTTTTAAGTTTGTGGTTTCGTGGAGATTTGTGGGCATGTGACTGAGTCTAGCCCCGAGGAAGCAAGATGCTTTTTACAACGGTTTTATTGAGACCACTTTTTGCAGTTTCTGGTCAGAGTTCTGTTTTGGAATCCAGAAGATCAGCCTGAGGAGGAATTTTGGTTACATTGCAGGCTTGCTGCTTTTCTTAAAAAAATAAATAAATAAATAAAATACAAAACGCAATAGTTTTGGCATTACATTGTGGGTCTGGATAGAGAGCAATGTGACTATAATTCAATCTCTGTAGCAGCGCTAAAACGTTCGCTCAGATTCCCACTGGGCAGAGAACTGATATACACGTGAACTAGAAAGGAAAGCTTTTTGGAGCAGATCACATCCTTAAAGGGACCCTGAGACCCATGTCAAAGTGGGGTGTCCGTTTTATGTCTTGGAGCTAAGGAGTGAGTGTCCCGCTGCAGGGTGCGTGGTTCAGTCAATGGACTCACCTCAAGGCACTTCCTCAAAGGCTTTCTTAGCCTCTCTGTTTATCACCTGCTCTGGCCTCTGAGTTTTTCCCACAGCTGCCTCAGTTAGAGGGAGGGGGAGCTGTGGCGTGCACAGAGGAGCAGGGACCTGGCAGCTATATCCTGGTGAAGAATGGGGTTTGTGTAAAGTGTATCAGTTATGCTCTTCTCTCCTCCATATGGATTTTTGCATCACCTTCATTTAAGCCAAAAGGTGAGTGGAGTGGATGGGGGAGAGAGAGAGAGAGAGAGAGAGAGAGAGAGAGAGAGAGAGAGAGAGAGAGAGAAAGAGAGAGAATTGCCTTGCCGCATGGAAAAGTTTCTGGTTTAAGGAAGATCAGAACAGATCAACATGTGCTTCAGAAATTCATTTCTGTAGGGTTGTGATAAGATGCAAGTCAAAGCTCACCCAGGGTATATAAAGGACTCAGGAAGCAATGTTGAGTTTTATGGGGTCTTTATGTGGGTTGGGGTGACATCTATAGAGAAATAATTGGGATGGCTTTGGGAGTGGAAGAGCAGTTACTATCTTGAAAGTTAACCCTACAGACCTCACAGTTTTCTTTCCTTTGTGGAAGGGTTGCACTATTCCCAATGGCTTCGTGGGCATCATGGCCTCTCTCTAACCATGTGGACATGTGGGTTCCTCATGTCAGTAAGTCCATGCAGCAGACATGCAAGAGGCTCTTTTATTCATAACTCAAAGGCCTCAAAGAGCCAGTACTTAAAGATACAGAAGTTAATGAAGATGCTAACAGCATTTTCTGTAGAGGCATCATGTGTTGGCACCAGAGCTTAGACAGTCAGCCTAGTGGGAGAAAGGGTGATGAGTTTTACTGGATAATAATTGTGCATGAGACAGAATTATTGGGAGAGACACAAATGGGAAATGGGAGATGGACCCTGTGGTGTGGAAGCCACCACTGAGTGACACACTTGAGCATTTTAGTTATTTTTAATGGTTTGGGACTTGGAAAATGTTGGGTATTTGTAAATTATAGTTTCTGAATTTTAACATTTCTCAAGTCACTTTTTATTACTCTATATCCCAAATCCTGAAAGTGGGCAGATTGTATTTCACTCACTCGGGTATCTGAAATAACTGTGGTGGGTGATACTGATGCTTTGAAACCTCCAAGGAACTATATTTGAGAATTGTTCTTTTCAGTTGTTACAACCAATTTCCCCATCAAGTCCTATAGGACCTCTTTGAAGCCCTCTAGCTCTCTGATGGCAGAAACGTATGCTAAGCCATTCACCCTGGTGTTAATCGCAGTGATTTATGAGGTCTTTCAAGCTTTGATTCTCTGTCTGTCAAGACTCTTCCTTGGGAGTGAGTTGACAGTTTAAATTAGTGTGTAGACACGGCTTTTATAATGTCAGCTTCATTTTGTCTCATGAGCCTTTTGAAATTCCTTCCATTGTTCCTCAAGTGACTCACGGCAGTAAATGACTCCCCTTCCTTTTGTTCTTAATCAGGGAAGACTGGAATGAACCACAAAATGTTTGTAAGAGAGCAGCCTTAATTAGTTTTTGGTTGTAGCCAGAGATTCTTGTCTTGACTCTTCAGCACCATCAATGTAGGAGGTGGTGAATTCAGGTGAATACACACCACTTTCCTGAAAAGCTTCTGGGTTCTCTCCCACCAAAAGGAAACACTTATGTAGCAGAAACATCTTAAAGCTGCCTTCCCAAGCTGGCAAGGGAGAGCCACCTTCCAAGCTGTGTAACCTTCAGCTTCGAGGCTGACTCTTGGAACTGAATGACTCAACCACACACACACACACACACACACACACACACACACACACACACACAAAAGAATGAAGGTCTTCTGCAGGGAGTTTCCCTGCTCACCCTAAGCCCCTCCTACCCTTTGGGGAATGGTTCCAGCATGTGCCCAAGGCTAAAGATGCCTTGTTTGCCAACTGCCGGCCAACTTCTCATCATTTTAAATATAAGAGTAAATCCCAGATTCTCAAGGGTTCAAGCTTGTTTATGTGCAACAATGTCTGGCTCACTAAGAAAAATGGTGAACGAAAGTATAAAACTGCATTTAAAAACCCTCAAGGATTCTTGAACATCAAACAACCCTTATGACACAGGCCTTTGTGAGTTCAATATAAATGAATCAGAAGCATATGGACAATGCCCGTGCTCGGATGCACACGCATTTAAAACTTTCAGGAGAAGTTAGCTTAGTGACCTCTTCCTGGATCAGTTCCAGCGTCAGAAAGAATTTGGAAAATCACTTCTCATGAGTCAAGATGTGGAAGAAATGATTGAACACTTCTTGAACTGAAAAGTGGGCACTTTTGGCAGTCTGTTCTGTGTGCATATCATAAACACAGTAGCAGGAGAATGGGGTTGCTTGGGCCACTGATAGAGCAAAGTGTTCCTGTATCTTATTTGCCATCTGCCTGTACCTGTGCAAGACTGTTTCACACTTGAGAAAACGTGTTCTCTGGACTCACTGAGACATTCCTAAATCACATCTTGTTCTAGGAGATCATAATCTATTAGTTTTGTAGTCATGTAGTAAATGTAGGAAGCTGTCATGGGCCCTATCTCTGATGTACCAATGGTGTGTGTGCAAAGGACAAGAGCATTTCCATATGATAAGACATGACCTAAAGACTATAGCATTTGTCACCATGAGCCAGGCCAAAAAAACAATGCCATTTTAAGGAGCTCTTTTTGCCCCAAATATATGGATTCATTTGTGGAAGAAGCAAATAATAGAGTCTATTAGGTCTTCATACATATTTTGGTTTCATTTCTCTGGCTGCAATAAAATATCTTGCTAAAAAGCAACTTGGGAGAAAGGAGTTGGTTTTAGCTCAGAGTCCAAGGTTCCAGTCCACCAGAGCATGGAAATGACAGCAAGAGGAGCTCGAAACACCTAGTCACATTGTCTCAGTCTCTTCTGCTGTGACAAAACACCATGTCCATAAACTACTTGCGGGGAGAAGGGTTTGCTTGGCCTATGCTTCCACAGCATGGCCACTGAGGGAAGTCAGAGCAGGAACTCAAGCAGGGCGGGGATCTGGAGACAGGAATGAAATAGAGTCCACGGAGGAGCGCTTGCATATTCTTGTTCCTCGTGGGTTGCCTGTCCTGCTTTCTTATCATGCTCTAGGCTGTCAACCCAGCAACAGCACTACCTTCAGAGATCTGGGCCCACCCAAGTCAACCATCAATCAAGAAAATGTCCCGGGCTTGCCCACAGACCAATCTGGTAGGGACATTTTCCAATTGAGGGCTTCCTCTTCCCAGATGATTCTAAATTGTGTCAAGTTGGTAAAAAAACAAAAACAAAAACAAAAACAAAACAAAACAAAACAAAACAAAAACCTACCCAGGACACCTATCCGCCATTAGTTAAAAGCAGACAGAGAATGGATGCGTTCATTTCTACCGTTCAGTTACTGCACTGCAACTTTTATAAAGTCCAAGGCCCCAAACCAGGAAAAGTTGCTATCCCCCAACACTCAGATCGGGTCTTCCCACATCACTTAAAGCCATCAAGACAATCTCTCATGCACAGGCTCTTTGGCCAACCTGATCTAGACATTCCCTCATTGAGACCGTCTTCCCCAGTGATTCTAATGTAAGATAACTACTTTGGAAGTGAAATTCTTCTCTGTCTCTTCATAGCTTCATATTGTGGAAGAAAGCAATCGTGCCCTGTTCACTATGATCAGTATACTAAAGGAGCTAAATATTTGCTACTGTGTACCACTGCACAGGCCACTGAGAGTGTAAAGTAGGGAAATAGCATAGGACCTCTATCTGCAAAGAAGTTAAAATTGAGTGGAGGTTACAAAAGATGTAAAATAATATCATGGGCAATATGAAAGTGATGGTGCTTCATCACTAAGCTGGTGACAAACAGCACTGTTGTGACGAATTGAGGGATTTAGAGCAAATGTAAGTCATGTAGGCTCATGAGTGATTTGAACATGCTAACAAAGCGGAGTACACTGGATTTGCTAAACCTTTGCAAGATGAGCAGGTACTGAGGGTGTTGAAATGCCTTCAAAGGTCTCTTAGTTGAATAAATGAAAAGAAGGTAAAAGAATTAAAAATGCCTGCTCTGCCATGAACCAGTTCTGCGTCTGTCCAAATCAACCATTTTGATCAGGTGTGGTGTGAAAGAGATGTTAATGTGTTAATATTTGCAGTGTCTTTACTAAACAGCCCCCTGAGTGCATGTTATATGCCAAGTCCAAGGAAGAAAATGAAACTATGAAAACTTGCAAAGCCCTGTTGTTCAGCCTGGTAGGGCTGGTAGACCCAATGGGGTTGGGTGAGACTGAAATGGAAGTGGGAAGTAAGTTAACACTATGTACTAGATGATTTCTACTTTACCTCATAGAACAAATGCTTTAAAAAGAATGTCCAGCAAATACTCCCCGCATAACATATTGTGAATATTGTTTTTTTTTTGTTTGTTTGTTTGTTTTTTTTCGGAATCAAGATCTTACACTTAACTCATTTAATTGCTGGTGTATTTCTTTCTTTTCTTCCTTCCTTCCTTCCTTCCTTCCTTCCTTCCTTCCTTCCTTCCTTCCTCCCTCCCTCCCTCCCTCCCTCCCTTCTTTTCTTTCTTTCTTTCTTTCTTTCTTTCTTTCTTTCTTTCTTTCTTTCTTACATTTTGATTACAATATAATTGTAATATTTCTTCATTCTTTTTTCTTCCATAACCTCCCAAATGCCCCTCCCCACTCTTCTACAAATTCATAGCATCTTTTTTCACTAATTTTTATCACATGCATATATGTTTATGTGCACACATATTATTCCTGAATAGAATCTGTTCCATATATATAATATGTTTGTCTCCAGGGCCGACCATTTGGCACTGTACAGCCATTTGTTGTTCTCCTCTCTGGGGAAGTCCACCTAGCCCAGTCTCTGCTGTATTCAGTTGGCTTTGGTTCTTTGTGTAGGATTGGGGATTGGGGCCTCTTGGGATTTCCTCCATCAACTTTGGCATATCTATTGTTGTGCCACATCTATCTTTGTTCAGCTCACACTTGGGCAGTCATGATGGTGAGACTTTATGGGTATAGCTTCTGATATAGAAATACAGTCTCACAACAAACTCCTTGAGCCTATGACTCTTACAATCTTTCTGTCCTGTATTCCACAATGTTCCCAAAGTCTAGGTATGAGAATGTTTTGAAGATGTTAAAGATGTTGGGACTGGGCTCCACAGCTCTCCACTTGATTGGTTGTGTGTTTCTGTGATAGTCTCTATATGCTGCAAAGAAGTTTTCTTGGTAAGGAGTAAGGACTACACTTGTCTGTGGGTACAGGAACAAATATTTAGAGATTGCTGGTAGAAATTATTAGTGCTCATCAACTCTGCTCTGACATCCATGGTTTCACTTTCTTCCCCTCTCATTCTTCCATATCCTCTCAGATCTGTGTCATGATGGGAGAGGTATGCAATCCTGCTGATTGTAGCCACTTGCTTTTTTCACAAGCTTGGTTCTCACATGGAACCTGGTTTAAATATGGCCTTATGGGATACATATGCTGCTGCTCTGCTGTTAGTGTGGTTTGTGTCTTTGGAAATGTCCAGCATCTCTCCCTGTGTCGACATCTCTTCATTTGCCTTTAGACTTTCTTACCCTGATCTTTGTAGGACACCTTCTTTGCATTGTGATACCAAAGGACTAGGATACAGCAAAGAGAACTGACACCTTGTAAGGCAGGCCAGAGAGTGGGGCACTGGTGTGGGATAAAGAAACTGGAAGGACTTTGATGACACTATATTTCAAATGTGGTAACTATACACACATATACATGTGGAGATATACATAGAAATCTATGTATATCTTTATATATATATATATATATATATATATATATATATATATATATCTCACAACCTGTAGGACCAATGTAACCCAAGTACCAAATAATTAGAAAGAGGTAAGAAATCAAGTATTTTCATTTGATCTGGTATAGCCCATTAAATAGCCTGTTGCAAATATATACCATATTACTATGACAGTTAAGGACCTGCTCATATTGGAGTAACTTCATACAAAAGAAGCCATACTCTAAAGAGACACAAGTTATGGATAATAGTGAAAGAATCAACGAGTAGACATAGAATAGAGACTCTCATGTAAATTATCCACAGTTCACATACACGAGTCTGTATCATATCCTCAATGGGAGACTGTTCATCAGAATAAATGGCTGATAAAATAGTAATGTTAATTGTGGTTCCACTCCACCCACGATACTTCCTTTTTATTCAATATAAAATGTTTCCTCAGTGTTCTTAGGACCATGGAAATGCTGAAGGGTCACAGGTCTTATTTTTCTTCCTTTTCTTGCATTGAACTGTCCGCTTAGATCATGGGAAACATGCTCAAAAGACTACCGCCTTGAAAAGCATCACATGATTAGCCTGATGACAGGAGACAAATGAAGCTCAGGACGAGTCCTCATGAGGGTGGAAGCCCCCTCAGCACTGTGTGAAGAGGGGATGCAGAGGGGTTGGATACTACACCACTAACGCATGCTTGGCATCTAGTGTGATTCAGTCCTTAATAAAGGGATTTTGTGGGTACATTTAGTGAGAGTAAAAATAAGAGGTGTCTAGGCAACCAGCTTGTCTTCCAGAGAGAGACATAGGTTTCTAGCAGCAATATTCAATCCTCACAAAATATCTCAGACCTCCAAAAGAACAGCGAATGGAAACTTAAGGGTTCTTTGGAAAGTCAGCTGTGTTAGGTGGCGTTTTGCTGGTGTAAACACGTGAAGGAGTGTTTTCCTGTGTCCTGTGGACACAGGTGAAAAGCAAAGGTAGACTCGTGAAGGAGCTTTAGCTAAAGCAGACACAAGAGAAAGGATGTTCTGCTAAAGTAGACATGTGAAAGGACATGTGATGAAGGGCTCTTCGTTAACTACATACATGTATTGGTCCGCCTTGCATTGCATAGCTGAGCTCCTTCTGTCAGGACTCAATGAACGGTGGTGGGGGAAGCTTGGCTTACTGGTAGAGCCTGCTGTGTAACCCTTGTGGGGTTTGAGTCTTCAGTGATCTTCTCTTCCCTGAGAGTGGCACTGGTCCCTCCTGCTGACTTATGCTGGGGCTGAGGCCTGTCTTTCTCTGCTACGTCATGTGCTGTTGCTAACCTGACTACCAAACTGGACTGCTGCTGCCGTATCTCTGAAGTGTGTATGAGTGGATCGAGCTGCTGCTGTTAACCTGTGAACCAAACTGATGATTTCCAGACAACACAGATGGGAGTTGCTCCAAACAACCTTTCTAAACAGGTCCACTTCCCCTACATCTTTTCTCTTCCACTACCTCTTGTGGGTAGTGGGCTAAAATGGAGGCTAAATCATTTTTACAACCCGTTATTTAAAAATAGGTGTTGAAAACCTTAACATTACAAATAGGCTCCATCTTTGCCCCTACCGCTCATTGTCTTTCATTAGTGAACATATAAAGAGCATGTCACTGTAAATACCTTTGATTTAGTTTAATTTTTAACACCATTAAACTATAACCATGCCTCTCCTGACAAACAGCATGTTGAGATGACAATCCTCTCCATTCAGACCTGTGAGCCTATGTCATGTAGTCCTCAGAGAGTCTCTGTCTCTCTGGAGCTCTGGTTACTTGTCCATGCACTGGGGCTTGAGGACAGTTCTATTCCTCACAGTCTCTGCCTCTGTCTGGGCTGGGATAAATGGTAACAGATTCCATAGTCATTTCTTCAGCTATTTGCATAATGTTGTTTTTCCTCTTCAAAGCCCATACATATATTTTCCTATTCATGGGAACCAAGTAAGTACTAAGGCTTCTTAGATATGAGTTTCCACATATTTGCACATTGAATTATTTCCACGTTTAGGCCAGAGAAAAGCCAAGGTTTCAACATTGCATCAGGAAAATTTACTGTCAAGCAAATAAAAGAACTTCAGGTGCTATTTTTCTTCGTTTCTATTTGATCTCCTGTTTAAGGGTGTCAAAGAGTGAGGGTCTACCATGAAGACTACAAGTCACCGCTTGCCATTAAAAAGTAGGAATACAGATGTATCTAAGCTACTTCAAGGAAGCTCCCCAAGATACTTATTTCATCTCAGTACATGAAAGCATATTATTATTATTAAAATCAATGGTCATTCTGTACAATAAATCTAATTCTTTTCCCTACCTCATTTTTATTTCTTTCCTCTTATTTCTGACTGTCTGAAAATTAAGGAATTGTTACAATCCAGTAAGTATATTAATCTACAGCACGAACAACGTGACTAATGCTATGTTGTCCACCATCATGACCAACGTTTTTAAAAAAAGTATTCTAGTTCTTAAGTGACATTTTGGCAGCAGTGCTGTAAACAATATTAGATAAAGTCATAAGTAATTTCACATTCTTAACTGAAATTCAATTTAAAATTAACCATATGGGCTGGAGGGATGGCTCAGCAGTTAAGAGTACTTGCTTCCTCGGGGGATTTGAATTCGGTTCCCAACATCCATGTGGCCGCTCACCATTCTTTTGACTCATGCTCAAAGCTACCTGAGACCCTCATCTGACTACTGGGGACACTTGTACATACTATGCATGCACACATACACACATACTTACACTTATACAAACACACACACATCCAATTGCACACATTCACATACACCCAAACACACATGTTTTAAAGTAACCGAATTTGCTGCTAAAAACCTAATCCTTTATAATTCTAAGCAATTTTGGTACTGAACTTTAAAAACATTCTTGTTTCTAGGTTGTTGCTCAGGGCAACTGAAGCATGAATAACTACCCCCATCCCTGGCGAGCTACATTTGTCTTGTTAGTGATGCTTTCGATTAGGGATTTTGCATTAAAGGACATGTTTACCGTTTTTGTCCATGTTGTACAAATGGGCATTATCATGAGTGAAGTTACATACCTGGATAGAGCAAGGTCTCAATGGCTTGAAATCCACAGTAATATTCATGTCTGCAGCCTCCTGATCTAGGATTGCCTGATTAGGCTTTGTCTATGGTATATGTCAAGCAATGTACACAGTATAGGCCTCCTTGTCAATCTATGCATTAAACTAATCAAAGATTATACATATATAAAATACCAGCAGAAATTCTGGAGTATTTATATGCCTGATGGATCATCTCATTACTGTTTTAGGAGTAGCCTTTGAGAGTGTTGACAAAAATTTATTAATGTTTGTGGTCACTAAGTATGACCTCTGTTAAATATTACATCATTTCCTGTCCCCATTCCAGATCTTCACATCCTTCTGGGCTGGACATTCCTAGACTGGCTAAGCATTCATTAAATATCTGGTTTCCATAACGACTCTGTTCACTTCAGGGTGTGGTGATGGTAATTCATTGGTGTGTAAGGCTTCTCTGCAATGCCTTTGATGTCTGTTGATGTCACTGAGAAGCTCTGGTTGGCAGGCAGGCTGACAGGTTACAGGCTTGAGAGAAGCCAACAGGAGGTTTCCCCGTGGTGCCGTGAGGCCGAGCTTCATTCTCAACGAGGCCACTCCAGCAACAGTTTACCAGGCCAGCAAAAGAGATGTGGATGTGGAAATGTGTGCTTGTAACGTGGCCAGACGAATGCTGCTTTCAGCAGTGGTCTCCCCATTCTCCCCACTTACGCTCTATATTCTGCAGGCATTGGCATTCGCTAGTAATGATTGCCACCAGTTGAAAAACCTGACTTTCGTTTTGATGCCTTTTTCTTTTGTAAAATCCCACAATGTCCCAGGTAATGACATGACAACAGTGTAATATTGCAAGAAATGTCACAGTTAAATAATGTTAAGTCTGTTAATATTCTCGCCCTTCTGGTCTGTTCTCTGAAAGAATACTATGTATGTTTCAACCTTCTTAGACAGTCTCAGACATTTGGGAAGGTTTTCAGATTGCTTAATAAGCAAGATTAGGTGTCTTCTTGAAATTAGCCTTACTTGGGCAACAGGAGAGTCTTAGAGCCTTGGGTTATTGGCTCAGCCTTACTGGGTATGGTTCAAACACCTGGTACTCTCATAACTACAAACTCTCTTTCCTACATAGAATGGAAACAGCTAGTTTAATCAATGAGTCTCCAATGACAGAGGGCACAACCTGCGGAGGTATCACGCTGTTGATTACTTCCTACTAAGTGTCTCCTTGTCCTTTTCTTCCTATTGACGTGTCTCCTGGAAACTTGGGCACTGGTACAGCAGTGCTCAATGCTACAGATAGTAAAGGTGTTAGTGCCAGCTCTGTGCGGGCAAGAGCCTTCCCCCAAAGCTGACTCAACCTTCCTCTGTAGTTGCTTTTTACTGTGGGTTTGTGGAGCAAGCGCCAGAGGACAAAACGGAGCTACAGGTGCTAGGCTGCTCCTACCAGCCCAGGTCCCCTGACCATCGGAATCCTTCTGAACCAACTGCTATGTCTGGCCCCAACTTTCCCACAAGAGTTCTTTCCCAGGAGCCTCTGGGACTCTTCACAAGGGGGCCAGCCTTGCATGAGCCTGTTTGTAGTCTGTTGTAAACACAACTGTAGGTGTGTGTCAGGGCATGGTGGTGATGGGAACGCCTTATTCACACAACTTTAATAGCCAGAATCAATTACTAATAAGTTCCTTATTTGCTAGTATATTTTCATATTTTCAGATATGGTCTGCTTGTTTTAGATTTGTTGAATTTTGTTAGAGTCTGACAGAAAAAAAAAATGGTATAATGGCAAAAAAAATTTATAGCTCTTATTTTAATTACTCCCAGATGCTTTTATTTTTTTTTTTCCGGAACTAGCTGGCTGGCTGATTCAATGTAAATGTCCAGAAGGGTGGGACAGTTTATAACCATAGAAACAAATACCAGACATTTACCATCAGCTCCACTGGGCAGATAAACAAACATGGGGAGGAACAGCTGATACCTTTTTAGTCCTTTAGTGATTGTTTCTAAATAACTCTGCAGAGAGAACTCCAAGCCCTTTAACCTGCAGCAGACTGGTTCTTTTGTCAGACAATCATGTTATGTGGAATTTTTCAAAAATTTTATAGAGCATATTAAATAGATGGGCTAATGTCAAAATCAATTATTTTTATAACTCAGTCTTGAGAACTGAAACATTATTTATTATAGTAACTATGAAACAGATGTTGTAATATATGTCCTAATTCAATAAAAGAAACAAAAAGTTAAAGCAGTCATCTTATAATTTCTCCAAGAACACCATGTTAAGGTTGATGTATGAGGCTTAAAATAAAAATTCACATGAAGTTTGCGACAATAAACTTGGGCTAAGAAATACGCAAGTTTTGGATCCAAAAGAGGGTATGAAAATAAAACATCTGATAGTTCATAGAAATCTAGAGAGCTTGGGTTGGGATGCTGCCATAGACCAGGAAGCACCATCCGTCAGAGAGCTACAGGTGAGGCACAGTCCTCGAGAAGTGTGCCCAGCCCAGCTATGTGCCACCAGGACAGACCATGGGGAACTGGCATCACTGGGGGCGGAGTTAGAAAAACACCTGCTTATGGCTACTGCTAGCATGAGAGTGAAGTAATGTGTTAGGTATCAAGGCGAGCCATTTCTTCTCAGTCTTTGTCGCTTTGTCTTCTCTTAAGCTGTCTGTGCTTTGCCATTAACCTCAGCAAGACTGATGTTCGAGGGCTGAACTGGCAGATGTTTAGACTGGCAGAATTGCCCATTTCAAGACTCACCATAACTACGGTGGCACACATAGGTATCTTCCGCATTCCAGGGGCTAAGGGAG
This sequence comes from Apodemus agrarius, assembly GCA_964023405.1. NCBI lineage: Eukaryota > Metazoa > Chordata > Mammalia > Rodentia > Muridae > Apodemus > Apodemus agrarius. The sequence goes on from OZ030013.1 coordinate 81,328,769, forward strand.
GAAGCTAATGGGGTTGATGTCAGCCTGAGCATCATAGCAAAACTCTGTGTTCAAGAACAAAACGAGAAAGAGTGAAGAGATGGCTTTGTGGGAAACAATGCTTGCTGTGCAAATTTGCTCCACATCTGGACAGCCTAACACTGAGTTCAGTAAGAGCCCTGCCCTTTTCTCAAATGATCGAAGTGAAAACAGAGCAGGACACCTGGTGTCCTCCTCTGAACTCTTCGATTGTGTGCACAGGAACATACACCTGCATGAATATACCTCGTCTGTCTCTCTCTCTGTCTGTCTATCTTCCTTCTTTCCTTCCTTCACTTCTTTCTTTCTTTTTTGAATCTCTGTCTCTCTTGTACACACACCAGATACAGACACTTATACACATGAATCATTAATTTTATGACGCTGAAAAGGACTTGTTCTACCTAAGTATAAGAAAGAGAACATGTGTATTTCTGATGGTATACACCAAATTACAATAAAATGAAGAACTCATAAAAAACGAAAAACTTCTAGACCAGTGGTTCTCAACCTTTGTGGTCGTGTGACCCTTTCACAGGGGTTGTATGTCAAACATCCTGAATATCAGATATTTATATTACAATTCATAACAGTAGCAAAATTATGGTTATGAAGTAGCATGAGGAAATTTTTTCTTTACTTATTCAATTTACATCTGGCTCATTGACCCTCCCCGGTCCCCTTCCCCCTCCCCCATTCTCTTCTCCAAGGTATCTCCCCAACCCTGGCATATCAAGTGAGGCTAAGGGCATCCTCTCCCACTGAGGCCAGACAAGGCAGCCCAGCAGACGAACATATCCCACATACTGGCAACAGCTTTTGGGATAGGCCCTCTCCAGTTGTTCAGGACCCACAAGAAGGTCAAGCTGCACATCTACTACCTATGTGTCAGGAGGCCTCCAGCCAGTGAATGTTCTCTAGCTGGTAGTTCAGTCTCTGCAAGCCCCAAGGGTCCAGGTTAGTTGACTCTGTTGGTCTTCCTGTGGAGTTCCTATCCCCTTTGGGGCCTCAATCCTTTCCCCTGTTCTTCCATAAAACTCCCCAAGCTCTGTTTGGCAGGAGTTGTTTATATCTTTCAGAGATGCTGGGTGGAGCATCTCAGAGGACAGCCATGCTAGACTCCTGTCTGCAAGCATAACAGATTATCCTTAATAGTGTCAGGGATTGGTGCTTATCCATGTGATGGATCCCAAGTTGGGCTGGTTATTGGTTGGCCATTCCCTCGGTCTCTGCTCCATCCCCTGTGCCTGCATTTCTTGTAGACAGGATCAATTTTGGGTCAAAAGTTTTTTGGGGTGGGTTGGTGTTCCTATTGCTCCACTGGGGTTTCTGCCTGACTACAGAAGGTAGCCTCTTCATGTTCCATATCCCTAATGCTGCGAATCACAGCTAGAGTTGCCCCCATTGATTCTTGGACACCTCCATTATCACAGGCCTTTGTCTGGTCCTGGAGATATCCTCTACCTCCCCATCCTCATCAGTTGTAGATTTCTATTCATCTCATTTGTCCCTCCACACACCTGATCCTGAACCTGCCCATTCCCTTCCCCATCCCCTCTTCTACCCAGGTCCCTCCCTTCATCTGCCTCTTATGACTATGTTATTCCCTCTTCTAAGTGAGATTCAAGCATCCTCATTTGTACCTTTCTTCTTGTTTAGGTTCTTTGGGTCTGTGGAGTATATAGTATGGGTACCCTGTATTTGGCTAATATCCTCTTGTAAGTGAGTACATACCATGCATATCCTTTTGGAACTGGGTTACCTCATTCAGGATAATATTATCAAGACCCATTCATTTGCCTGCAAAATTCATGATGTCTTTGTTTTTTTAAGAGCTAAAAGTATTCTATTGTGTAGATGTACCACATTTTCTTTATCTATTATTCAGTTGGGGGACATCTAGGTTGTTTCCTGTTCCTGGCTATTATGAATAAGGCTGCTATGAACACAGTTGAGAATGTATTTTTGTGGGATGGTGGATCATCTTTTGGGTGTATGCACAGGAGTGATATAGCTAGGTCTTGAGGTAGATCTACTCCCAGTTTTCTGAGAAACCGCTAAATTGATTTCCAAAGTGTTTTTTTTTTTTACAAGTTTAGACTCCCATCAGCAATGGAGGAATGTTCTTGCACTACGTCTTTGACAGCATGTGCTATCTCTCGAGTTTTTTGTCTTAGCCATTCTAACCAGTGTAAGATGAAACTTCAGAGCTGTTTTGATTTGCGTTTCTGTGATGAGTAAAAACTTTGAACATTGCTTACTGCTTCTTGACCATTTGAGATTGCAGGAGGAACTATTTTAAAGGCAGCATTCAGAAGGCTGAGAACCACCGCTCTAGACCCTTTTTTGCTGTGACTCATCAGATGTTGGATCCCCCTTGATTAGTTACTAACAGCTCATCCTATTTTATAAAGTATATTCCTAAAATATCTGGATGAATACTGAAATATAAAGGGAAGAATCTATAAGAGATTGGAGATCACAATTACACTGGACATTTAAAGCTGAGCTCTGTTCATGATTTGATGTACAAACTGAATAATCAGACACAGGTTTGGGGGTAACCCCCCATCACAATGTAAGGCGTCTACCTCTTTGTGGGGTCCAGGTAAGGAAATTGCACAATTTTCTTGATCTGCTGTGTCAATAAATTCTTGGGCCCGGTTTGCCTACTAGGATTTTAATATGCCCATGTGGCCTGCAGCCACAGTTCACCTAGAGAATTAAAAGGCATCACTTTACTTTACTTTACTTTACTTTACTTTACTTTACTTTACTTTACTTTACTTTACTTTACTTCCAGAAATAAAGTCCTTATCAGTATGTGTCTCATGCAGATAGATGTGGTCATTCATGTGCCCAAGCACTACACAGTCTTCTTCTGCCCTTAAAATAATGTCAATCAAAAGCTGCTCATAGAATGGATAAGGCATGGTTGTAAGAACTACATTCTTTTACGCAATGTGAAATAGCTTGGGGGTGGGGCAAAATCTGGTCTCAACAAATACTTTGCTCTCACTTCTTTTGTTTGTATTTCTTGAGCTCTTGCTTCTCCAAGCATTGTGAATGTACCTCACAAGACTCTGATGAACAGCCCCAGAGCCTTTCCCTCAAGGGGCTCCCCTAGGTTACCAACTTCAAAGGTTTGGAATAATGCAAATAGACTCAATAGAAAAAAAATCATATTGAATCAATTAGTCTACGATGATTCATGAGATACTTCCTGATCTTGCAGTAATCAAGGTCATATTATGAGCACCATTTATCATGGACTAAGCAGAGCCTTGCTGTTCTAGCTAATAAGATCCAATTTGGGAGGCTGCAGCAGAGAACCCACGGGGTTTAGCACATTTCACTTTATAAGAGAATCTCAGAGCCAAGGACATACGAGGACAAGGACTTTCAGAGCTGCTCCAGAGAAGGGATTGGGCCATTCCTTTACAAGTGGGGAAGTGGTTCATATCCAGCAGAATGCGAGAGCTCCTTGTTCAAAGCAAGATATCTATTTTGCTGAGTGCCAGGTTCAAAGTCACCCCTCCAAATTGCAATACTTTTTAAATGTCTTAAAGGATGACTGGGGCCAGCATAGGCAATACTGACCCTGACTGAGTAAACAAAAGGATTACTATTGTGTAAACAAAAACCTAAACATTATTTCTCAGGAATCTCAGGAAGCAGGTTTCAGTTTACCAGGAAAGCCACCACTTCCTTTATCTGCCCCCCAATGGTCAACTACCTCATGCAAATGGCATCTAACAGCCTGCCACAGATCAAAGGCTAACTTAACTCCCAGGCTGCTCCAGCTCCCAGGCCTTGTCCCACCACTACCATCCAAATAAAATTGGTTTTTCCTGCTAGGTGAAACCTGATAGTTTGTGTCCTCCCATAAATTATCTTTCTACCCATAGGGTGATCTAGGTTGGTGGGTTTACTGCCCGTTGCCTACTACATTTGGGACTGAAACCCGAGAAGGATGCTTAGGCCCTCTAAATTCCCATCTTTACTATACCAGAGCCACACTGCTGACTTTGCCCTCCTGGGTACAGATCGTTTGTCTCTTCTACCATATTTGACTCCAAATTTAGAGTCCATTTTTCAACTGTTTTTCTCCTCTACCTTCTCTACACGCCTGCCTCTCCTCACAAACTCAGGTAAGTGTCCTCTTGAAGTTTCCGTCTCTGCCTTTCTCTACTCACTCATCAAAAGTCATGCTGGTAAGTCAGGCAGCCTCCTGACACCCTTTGGGCACTCCATCAATGGGCAAAGGATGCCTGTTCACTGAGATACTAGGCATCTCTCTGACAAATTTACATTCCCTGGAGATTCCCTTGGATTTAGACTCTGTCCTATAATACTCACCCCTTACTGTGGTGCCTTCTATGTGTCTTCCTTCCTATTGAAACACTCCTTCTGGTGAGACTCCTTTTGATATCCCCTAATACCTGAATTTGGAAGGAAACTTTCTAAAATCACTCCTACCTCCTCTAGGCTCTGCTCTTGGAAATTCTTTATTGCTGCTCTTTCTTCAAGGGAGTCTTTCTCCTCCCTCTAACCAACCACGGGCTCTTCCCATTCAGAATCAGACTCCTTGACTCTTCTGGCCTTCCTTATCCAAACTCTTCAACTTCTTTGACTTAGGGATACCATTAAGCCATCTAATTTTTTATTGCCAGATGATTTGGCCACAAAACAAGTTCAACCATCAGACTCAATGGCCAGAAAATGGCACATTCAATTTCTACATTCTCATGAATTGTGACAACATCTGCCACTGCACAAGCAAGAATCTGATATATTTTATCTATAAGCCTTCTTTGTGCTCCATTCTTGTCCCTCCCTCTGATGACTGCCTTTAATCTTAAGGAGATCCAAATGTCTTTTGGGTATGGATAGTATTGGAAAATTGTCATGTGATTTTTATGCTAATTGAAAAGCTGACTCTAGAGATGGGATTTAGCCTGCTAACTTTACTTGTTTAAAAGTTTTCTCCAAAGACTTTGTCCTGGGTCTTGCTGGGCCCCTAGATCCATGAAAGGGAAAACAACAGGAAAGTCTAGTAAAAAGACACTACATGATTAAGAACATCTAAGAGGTAAACTATTTCCAGTAGAAGTTATTATTGCTCATTTCACAATACATAAAAATTTTTAATCAAGAAAATTTTATGTATAAACTAAAATGAGTCCATTTTTCAACTGTTTTTCTCCTCTACCTTCTCTACTCACCTGCCTCTCCTCACAAACTCAGGTAAGTGTCCTCTTGAAGTTACCGTCTCTGCCTTTCTCTACTCACTCATTAAAAGTCATGCTGGTAAGTCAGGCAGCCTCCTGACACCCTTTGGGCACTCCATCAATGGGCAAAGGATGCCTGTTCACTGAGATACTAGGCATCTCTCTGACAATATAATTCTAAATATAATTATAGATGTTTAAATTTTTTAATATCCCTCATTTTCTTGGTTTTATTTACTAAAATGTTCCTTCATTCAAGATTATCAATATCTTTGAAGATTTTGCTGAAATGTAAAGTTTCTTTATTTCAGGTTTATAAGACCTTTGGTAGAGGGATTTTTATTATTTTATTTTATTTTATTTTATTTTATTTTATTTTATTTTATTTTATTTTATTTTATTTTATTTTATTTTATTAAATATGTAAAATCCCAAACGGAAAAAGTTAGCTTAACACTTATAACAGAAAAGGATTGAAAAACACTCTTTGTATAGGTGATCTTAATTTGCTATGAGATGTAACGTGGATATATGTGTAACTTGTATTCAACTCTTGTTTAGAAAAATAGTTTTTGTTTGTTTTGTTTGTTCGAATAAGGAAGCAACAACAGAAACCCAAGATGTTTTGCTTTATTTTGTTTTCCCTAGACTAAGGAGGCAACACCAGGCCTCTAAAATATTTTGGATAAGAATAACTACTGTATGATGACTTTTGTCCTAAAAGTAAAAAATAACAGATGAGTACAAAAACCACAAATAGGTTTATGGAAAATGGGACTTACCAACAATATATGTTTGATGATTAAGATTTATAAACTCCCAAGGTTATAGTGTCTATTCAGACTAACCATATGCTTGATGATTAAGATTTATAAATTCCTAAGTTTATAATGGTTTGTTCAGGCTAGCCATATACTTGATGATTAAGGTTTATACATTCCTAAGATTATAATGTCTATTCAAGCTAACAGAAACTGGCCTACAGACATATGTCTAACCCTGCATGCCTTTGTTAACTTTGTTATGCTTAGCTATTTGGAGAAACTGAGTCATGTAATAAACTGTGATATTTTATAAAAGTATGCCATAAAGAGATTGGAGAAATGAGGTTCCTAGTCTCTCCATCAACTGTATTTATGGCCAAAGAATCTTCAATGCAAAAATTATAAATTTTAAGGCTCAAACTTAGCAGAGATAAAGTCATGGAATCCTAAACCTCTAAAAGCCACTCGCTTACTGTAAACTGTTGAAGATAATTATGATATACAAGGTAGTGATCAGTCAGCTTATAAATAGTCAAAAATTTGAATGTGCTCAGAATTGTTTGCTGTCATGCTACACACAAATGCAATTTAATTACAGGGACAAGTTTGAATGGAAGGGTCAATTTATATCTCCCATTAAATAGTCTTCTGTATCTGTTGTCAAAGCTAAGCCTAAAGCAAGTAATTGAAAACAAGTTTAAGGTAAACTTAAAGTTTGTTTAGTGTAAATGAATATTTAAAATCAGGTATATTAAAAGACTAGGTTATGGTACTCAAACCCTTCAGAAATATCTGTTGAACATGGCATTTAAGTTGAGGGTAGAGTAGGGAAAGACTTCCCATGATAGACAGTTTCTGGCAGCAGCCCTGAGGCTACCTTCAAAGAAGACAGCACCATCAACTCCACCTGGAACTTGCTTCAAATGTGGCAACATGAGTCATTGATTGAAGAACTGCACTTCATCTCAGCTGCTGCCAGGGCCTTGCCCAAACTGGACAGGCTGGACTCTGGAGGGTCAACTGCCCCCTTTACCTTGTCAAGGTAGATCAACCCCACCCCACACCCCTCACCCCCCCCACTCCCCCACCTCCGCCAGTTTTTGTCTCCAAAGGAAAATCCCATGAATATTCTGGACTTGACAGCTGCTGTCCTGGAACTTTCGCCCCCAGCAAAACCATCAATATTACCATATAGGATGCCAGGATAACTGTACTGGCAGAGGTTACTTTGTCCATACTTCATGCTTACTCTGTTAAAATATCTCTCTCCCAGATCTCTATGATGAGTTGACAGCTAGCCTCTGTGTGCCCCAAGCCTCTTTATCAGACAGTTTAGCTGCTCTGCCACCTGCTATTATGAAGTGTGTTTTTGTGTTCCTCCCAGGGATAGCAGGTAGTAGGCTTCAGCCAGCACCTCCCTGAAGGCTGCCTAGTCACTCCATTCATAGCTAAAACATCCCGGCCTTTTGCTAACTGTGGGTGTAAAGGATGGACATGTTGCTTGCTGCTGAGAGCTTTAATGCAAAGTTTGAATAAAACGAGTCTCCTAAATAGAAAAAGAAGATCTCTGAAATGGAGGCTGAAATTACCTGCCAGCCTAAATTGGTTAATAAACAAATCAATAGAGATTGCCAACAGGCTCATAAACTTGATCACAAGAGTTTGAAATACATGAGTAAATAAAGTTTCCAATTGGTTCAAGTTGTAATGAAGGATAAATAGTAGAATATTTTAAGGTGGAAAGGTGAAAGGTTTATACAAGTTATGGCAAAAATTAATTATCTAAGTTGGGATGGTCTGAGGAAGTGATTTAAGGTATGTTAAAAATGAGACTTAGAATGATATATTAAAATTTTAAAGTTCACAATGGAATCTATAGTTTGAAACCTCAATTTAAATCAATATAGTTGGCTTTAATTCATCTGCTTTTAGTAACAGGTATAAAAGTACTGGCTACTAAAACTTTAAAAAATGATTAAAAATCATAGTCACAGGCTCAAGAAAATTTAAATTTCCTTTGTTCATTTTAAACTTGTTTATGTTTATGCTGATAGCTTTTCAGGTTTTATTTTTTCTATGGCTCAAAAACAGGAGCCTTCTCAAGCTGTTTGTAAACATGTATTAACTGCTTCCTCGACAAAAATGGTTTCAATATTACCTAAAACAATGATCCTACTGATATTTCTAAAATGTCTATCTCCTCTATCAATTTTTTAACATTCACATCTCATGTGGCGTTCTCTATAACCCCTAAGAACAAGTTGTAACTTGTCACTTCTCTAGAGGCTATGAGACCTGCAAGAACAAAGTCAGTAATGAGACAAACTAAAGTCTCATGCAATAGCCAACTTTATTCTGTGCATTAGACAATTTATACTGAAAGCTAAGAAGGATCAGATGAGTAAAATTCTCATGAGTTCAAGTTGTACACAGTCACAAGGATAAGCCACACATTAAAAATGTCTTTTCATGGAGGCATATAAACATTTAATTGAATAAAAAAGTGCAAGCAATAGTGAATAATCTGAAGTACACTCACTTCTAGGAGGAACACAACACACACTTCAAGAACAATTCCATGTTTTGAAGAAGTTGAGATCACAAGACTTTTCTTGTTTTCCTGCAGTTTTCTCACAAGCACTCAGAATTCTCACACATCTCCATTATTGGCAATAACTGACCAAGCTCTATTGATGCATAGATAAATTAACCCATAGTCCAAGCTACCCCATTCTATTTTCCTCTACTCAGCTGGTAGACCCCATCCAGGAGTCAGCCTCTGCCCTATAACTTCCAAAACCAGCTTGCCTGCATCTCCCTAGTTTTAGTGCTCCCACAAAACTGAGAACCCTCAGCTTGCTGACCACTGAAAGGGTCTTTCTTTTGCTCCTTCCTCAATGAAGTGTATTGCTACGATATAAGCCAGTCCAGCTAAGTGGAAGAGCAAATAAAAGACTTACATGTGCTGACACTGAGTGACCCTCTTACTTCATGGAGAATCTATTCCTAAATTAGGGAGTCCACAGAGACAATGAAAGCACATCAGTATTGACTGCACTCCTACTTTGTTGGAACATCATTTCAGCATGCTATAAAAATTTATCCTGGTCCTTGCCATTATATATCTTACAATTTTCATTTGCAGAGGTAAATTCAAAGTATTCCTACCCAGCCTTCTTCACATCTCTTCAGTTCTGAGTTATAAGTCAGTGTTGGAGTGCAGAATCATCTGAATTTATTTTCTTGACCACTTTAAATGTTATAAGATAAAGGAGAATTGTCAGGTGAAGTGGGTTAACTTCCTTTAGTATGTATGTATGCATGTACACATATATACATGTATACATACATATAATACATAGAAACATATGTACATATGTAAAGGAATATATAAGCAACTGTGTCTCTATGTATTATGTGTAATTTTCTATAAATATAAAATAATATAACTCCTTGAGGTTTTATCAAGCAACCTTGGCTTCATTTCTCTCCTTCTCCTTCTATATTGACCCCCTCCCTCAGTTGAAGTCCCTCTGTGTTATTCTACATACCACGTCATATCACTTCCCAAGCCTACCTCACAATGTTTCTTTATACTTTCCTGGTTTCTGTAGTTCCTGAATACTTACATCTGAGACTTTGGAGCTATACATCTCAGATGGAGAGACTGTGCAGTGTTTGTCTTTCTAGATCTGAACTGCCTCATTCAATACAGTGTTTTCTAGCTCCATCCATTTACCTGCAAATTTCATGATTCTGTTTTTCTTACAACTGAATAGTATTCTCTTGTGTACATGACTGGTTGCTTTCATTTCCTATCAGTTGTGAATAGAGACGCAATAAACTTGGATGAACATGTATCTGTGGAGTAGGATGTCAAGTCCTTTGGTCATATCCCCAAGCAGCACTACCAAATGGGGACCATATGTTTAAATATATAAGCTTACGGGAGACATTCTCCTCCAAACCCCATAGTGAGCTTGTCAAAAGGTTTCTAGCCTCACACACGGGGATTCAGAAAATAAGTTCTGATGTATAGCTGCTGAGTTTCTGTTTTGTTACACCAGCCTTGCATCAACCACAGAAAGATTTCCTAGTCTCTGTCCACCCTTCAAGAACAACCTGCAGTCTTTACCCAAAGGTAGCAAGTACCCTTAGTTAGGAAAATGGCCAAGGGGGGCTGCTTGCTCAGGAGAACCTGCTCCTCCTTCCTTTAGCTCATCTAGTTCTTTGGCCACCATTTCTATTCAATATCTCCCAAGCCATATATGAACATATAATGATAAGGAAGACTTTGCAAAGTAAACAAAATGTAAAGTGATTATATATAAGTAAGTAAAAGTCATATATATGCAAAGTCAATTTTCATTATGTGAAGTATCCATCTTCCTTAAAGTCACCATGAAGTGTACATTAAAGAATAGTGTAGCTCTGTCTTGGGGAAATGTAGGATTACAGTATACACATTGTTGACCCTTTTGTTTGGAACAACCAGGTAATACTGACACTACTATTACTCCTAATTATATGAGGCTTGTTTAGCATATCTATTTTTTTCCTTAAAGCACATAGAGCCTGCTTGCATTTAGAGACACTAGCCAACACCCTGAACAGTAAAATTGTGTAAAAAGAAATCACAAAATACAAAGTCCCAGTAAAGAGACAATGAAAGGAACACTTCATAGTTGAGCACAAAAATGAGAGAAAGCAGATACCAGCTTCTTTGACCACCTGGGAGTGTCAAACCTTAGAGCAGTGGTTCTCAACCTTCCTAATACTGTGACTCTTCAGTACAGTCCTTCATATTTCCCAACAACAAAGCTATGTTTACTTCTACTTCATGAATGTAATGTTGCTAGTGTTATGAATCATAAAGCAAATATCTGTGTTTTCTGATGGTCTTTGGTAAGCCCCATGAAAGAATTGTTTAACTGCCAAATGGGTTATGACCTTAGAGTAAGGTGCAGATTTCTACTCTGTACATATGAATGTCATATTTTAAGCTTTTGTTTTGACATTAGAAATTTTGACAAGTAGGAAAATTTAAAAATAAGAAATTCATGACCTGTATAAACATAAAGCATCAAAATATTAACATAAAAAAACATCCGCAAATGGGGAATGCCTAGAAGATGCTGCCACCATATCCTGATGGTGCTTTTGAACAAGTTTTCTATGCTATGCTCAAGTGTGAAACTAGGTTCATCCAGTGGGCCCTGTTTCTGTCTCTACAACACAGGATTGCAAAGGAGGAGTTAACCAAAGCTCCCCCACAAAAACCTGCACAGGGAACTGTGGCCAGGTGTCTCTCTCTACCACGTAAAAGACTTATGCTGCCCCACTAGAACTCTGGCCTAAATTATTTCCTTTCAAGAGTTCTTATAAAACAGAGCAAACAGAGAGGTGAATCATTTCAAGATGATAAAATGGCACCAAGCCCACGATGGCAAGGGGAAAGATTTTCCCCTTATTCAAATATAAAAACAGTAACATTTAACCATAATATAAGTAATCCCTTTATAAACACTCTGTACTCACACAGACACACAGAATGAGACAGACACAAAAACAGACAAATAATAATACTACTAATGGGGGGGAAGGGGATAAAAAATACTAATAATTTTTTTAAAACTTTGAAAGAAAAAGAAAGAAAAGGAAAAGGAAAAGGAAAAGGTAAAGAAAAAGAAAAAGAAAAAGAAAAAGAAAAAGAAAAAGAAAAAGAAAAAGAAAAAGAAAAAGAAAAAGAAAAAGAAAAAGAATGCCCTAAAGGAATGATTTCAAGGTATGGGAATCCAGGAATCTGGAATCTAAAACAGAACTGAGAGGCCATTTACTTTGAATTCTCAGAATTTGACCCACACTTCTTTGCACACACTGTAACAGATGTCTGCTAGTATGTCAGCCTGCACTATGATTTTTTTTCTAGGAAAATAGGTTCTCCACCCCCCCCCTTTTTTTTAAAAATCAGCTTCAATATGGTTGGAGCACAGCAAATGCCTGTTGAAACAGTCCCAGGAATCTCCTTACATCACCCTAATTGAGGGTGAGTTAATCCTAACCCAAATGTTTCCAGTGAGTAAGGGCACTCTCTTCTTTTCGAGACAGCCCATTCCAAATCTGGAACACTGTAATTATTGCAAAACTCATCTTCACATTGAGAGTTAAGTATTCTTCCCTGTAATGCTCACTCCTGGACCCAAGCCCCACCTTATAGAACATATAAATGGAGGCTATTCTATCTTCCATATACAATGACTCGATAATGTGACTTCCCATTATGTTCTTTTATATGTACCCCTCTGTCCTCACCCCATCACACTTGAGACAAAGACATTTACTCTTCCTTGGGCTAAATACCTATTTCCCCAAGGCATTCTTCATTTAAATAGGCTCTGAGTCTGCTTTGGCCCAAAGTTAACTTAGGGATGCTTTCTACCATCTCATGCCCATGTCCAGTGGCTTCTGTGATTAGGAATCATGGTCCTGTTCATGAATCATAGGTCTTCCTCTGAACCACATGCAAACATAGTTCTAGTGGGCTGAAGCTTCCAAGCTTTTCTCAGGGGTTTGCTGTGTGCTCAACCTCTCCTTCCATTACCAGCCTTACTGTTCAAGGACTGAAGAAATGGAGGCAAGCAGAGAGTGTTAGAAATAGGGTGATGGGCAAGGTGATATTTTTGTTGTTTGGTCATTTCACCAAAGCTGCATCTTGGTGTAGAGAGCCATATTGGGGTGCTATGCCACCTGTCAGGAACTTGACACTGACCAAGGTGAAGTTCCTCTCCCAGCCTTCCAGCAGGAATTCCTGTGCTAGCCATAATCCTCTCCACCTAGGGTGGAGAGCCCAGATCAAGGTGAAGCCCATTGTTCTCCAAGGACCTGCAGTTTCCTGAGTCACCTGACACCAGCCACCTGCGGAGCAAGTGAACCAGTTCTGCAGACCTGTTTCCAGCCTTTGGGGGAAGGGTCTCCCCCCCTCCCCAGCCCCAACCTATACCCGCTTATATATATATATTTGGAGACCTCCAATAAACTTTGAGCCTTGAGCAGGAAATCTTGTCTTGGCTCCATGTTTCTCTCGCCATTCTGTTTCTATCCCCAGCTTTCCTTCCAGGGAACCCGGCAACCCATTCTAATGTAGCTGCAGGCAGCTACATCTTAGCCCATTCATTTTCCTGTGGCAGGGACCATAGCTTTCTGATTTAGCATTGCATCACTGCAGCTAGGACAGAGCCTGTCACAGGCACCTGGTGAACATTTGTAAATGACAGCACAGTGTGTGGGGTGTTTCATATCCAGGCTATAGGAAAACTGACTGTATGTTACTCACAATGAGTTCAGAAGCTCATAAGTGATAGGCCCCTGTAGCAGAGAAATAATGGGTTCTCTACCATGACTTAAGCCAGGTTTGCAAGAGTGAGTGGGTCTTGAACACTCATTCAAAATATCAATAGATATTTTGAATATTGGGTCTCCAAACAAAATTTCTTTTTGAAGATATAGCTCTTTGGCTAAGCCTGACTTTGTTTTATGGAGTAGTGATATTGATTCAGGTGGCTTCCATGGTTCACATTAATGTGATGGTGGGGAAATTATAAGCAATTCTCTTGAGCAGCAGAAATGCAGGCAGTTAGCTGCTGAGTGTATGTTCTCAGGGACAGGGAACTGCTCCATGCTGTCCTGCTAGCCCACTTCTCTATTGCCAGCAAAGTCATATAAGGTTATTCTCCTTAATGAAGAAGAAAAACATACTTTTTTTTCTGAGCTCTACTGGGAGAGTCCTGGTGCACATGAACCAGTCAGGTCTCCTTTGTATCTATCTATCTATCTATCTATCTATCTATCTATCTATCTATCTATCTACCAATTTCTTATTCCTTGGAACCAGGAAATCCCTTCTTCCATGCAGCTATCCCGAGACTACTCTGTGTTCTCACTCTGCTTCAATTGTATTATCTGCTTCCTTGCCTAAATCACTGCCTTTCTCAAGCCCACTTCATCCTGTATCAAGAGAGTACCATTTTAAGTTGCTACACATTTTCAGTTGTGGAAAAGCATAGGACTGAAGTTAGGAACATAACATGGTGAGACGAGGCACTTCTTCAAGACTCTCTGATAAAGTCAATGGAAAAAAAAAAATCACGTACCGCATGTGGTGGTTTGAGTGAAAACAGATCTCATAGGCTCATAAAGAGTGTCACTATTAGGAGGTGTGGCCTTGTTGGAGGAGGTGTGGCCTTGTTGGAGGAGGTGTGGCCTTGTGGGAAGAGGTGTGGCCTTGTTAGAGGATGTATGTTACTGGGGGTAGGCTTTGAGGTTTAAGATGTCAGGCTCAGTGGCTTGCTCTCTCTTCTTGCTCACTTCAAATCCAGATGTAGAACTCAGTTACTCTACAGCACCATGCTTGTTATGCTTCTTGCCATGAAATAATGGACTAAACCTTTGAACTGTAAGCCAGCCCCAATTAAATATTTTTTCTTTATAAGAGTTGCCATGGTCACGGTGTTTCTTCACAGTGAGACACCCTAGAAAGGAAAGAGAGTTCCCTTTCTCTTGAAACACTCTCGGGAACAACTGAAGAAGTGGAATTATTAAATACCATCTTCCTCCACCTGCCCTCAGAGCCTCTATTGCTCTCTAATGGGGCTCCTGGTTAGGGAAGAGCTCACATCAAAGCTCACACAGAAGCCCAGTGAATAGATGAAGCCTCCAATCCAGCCTCTCAAGACGGAGAAAGCAATGGCTTCTCCAGATGTACCACAACCCTTTTATTTCGGGCAAGCCTTAAATTTCAAATTTTTGCACCTCCTCCAAGCATTGTGATCTTGAAAGAGGCCATCTAGAAAGATACTAATTTGAGAGTTCCATGCATCTCCTCAGCAGCCTGTGACAGTGTTTTGTTTCCAGTCAAAACTACACCTTTTCAAATGGAAATTCACATTTCAGAACTAAATGACATCTCAGGCCCAAAGCATATGCCTCAGGTGGCACCAGGATAAAAACTGAATGATTTCACAGACTTTGTCCAAATTAAACATTGAAAACCCCTAGAGGCTTTAGTTTCCTGAGGTAAAGAAAAAATCAGACTTCCAGCTTTCACTGGGAAATATCACACAAAATCTCATGTTTTCATCTTCCCAGGTAGGTATACAATTAATACATATTCAAAAGACCATTTTCACTTGTTTCATGTTGGCGAGCTCTGGTCACTCAGAAAGTGGTGACATTAAGAATCCCAGCATTAACTCTGATCCCTCACGGCTATGGAGAGGCTTCTTGCTTTATCCCCCGTTCAGGGTGAACTCTTGTATTGGTTGCTCATGTGGCCAACCAACATGCCAGAGAACAATCATTTGTCTTTGCTTTCTGTTTTCAGGAACCGTTTTTTCAGGAACACATGGTGATCAGCATATGCTGACTTCTAGAAATATTAGCTGCAAAGCTGGCAGCCAGCTTTGGTATCCCTTCCCATCCATATGCTTATTAGATCACTTGTACAAATGTTTAATTGTTGCTCTCGTCTCTCCTCGCAGTGCTTGGAAGCAGTTCCTTTATGTTGCCTTCCCAAGGACTATGGCCTTTGGTCAAATTTTTAACTGAAACATGACCCTACCACTGCTTTGTTAAAATTAATTGAGATTAAGATTTATGAACATTCCTTGAGGTTTAAAGAACTGTAGTAGTTGCAATGTAAAACGTTAGTCAGCATTCAGGAGTGCTGTCCAATTTCTAAAATACACAGGAACTGGGGTACTTTGCTGCTATTTGAACCTGAGAACGGTGTGCGCATCTGAACAGATCTGCACGGCATGATGAAGTCAGAGAACCAGAGAGAACCTGGAAAGTTTGCCTCATCCCGGCATTTGTCTTCCAGTCTTTTAGGACCACCCAAGAGAAATGAAATTTATTCTACTGTGAAAGCTCATTCCCAAGAGATGTTTTCCTCCCTTAAAAATAAATCTTTTCTCAACCTTTATTGACAAGAAATATTTGTATAAAAATACCCTGATGAAATCCATTGTTCTGTACAACAACAACAACAAAAAAAACCTTTCAGAATGAGATAAAAAGAATATATATACACATATATACATATATATGTATATGTATATATATATAAAATATCCTCACTGCTTTATTTGTTTTAAAAGACCTTTGCACTCATTAGGTAACTTCTGGTAGATCATGTGGTGCTACCATTCCCATTTTATAGATGAAACACTGAGACACAGGCGTTACACAGTTGCCCTCAAACATCATTAGAGAGATGAGTCATAGCTGGGAGTGAGAACACACAGCTGAAACCGTCATTCCTGAGTGCTTTGTCAACCCCACATTCTTCCTGAATACATCCAAAATCAAAAACAATCACATTTGAGTGGCCAAACAATGGTAATCAGATAGTCACAAACCGCTGGCTACTGCCAAAGGAGCTGGCCACCCTACAGAGCTGTGTCCCTCTGCATTTGGGCTTCCCTTCGTCTCCTTTCAGTAGGATGAAAAATGAACAGTGATTAATTGTCAACAAAACAAATGCCCTTCGAATTCTTCTAACCAAAGTCACAAACAAGTGACTCTCAAATATGCCAGGAGACAAATTCTTTAGTCGACAAGCAGTAAGCAAATGAATCTGTGTTCCTATCTGACTGGCTGCACTGCTATTGTTCTCCTATCAGGTCTCCTTGGTGAGCTTTAATTAATATCAGAAACAGCACAGGAAACATCCTTAATTATTCCGCTTGGGTTCAGAGTAAGTGTAGCCCACTAAAGGCAAAGTAAACGGCAAGTCTTTGAACTTGAGCGTTATCTTTGTCCTTTGGCTTGCAAGGACTCCGTGTTATCAGACATGATAATTTGTTCTCTGTGATACCCTCACTGAAATTAATTTTGTTGTAGTCTAGCATACGTTTCCTCTGGCTGATACTTTCACTCTTGGCAAGGTCTTATCTGGGCAGTGAGCTTAGCCCTTGTCTGGCTCTGTCTGCAGAGGTTCAATAGCTGCAGGGGTAACAACGGTAACAGCGCTGTTGTTTTAAACAATGTTTACTTTGTTATTGATGTAAAATTCAATTCACTTCCCCCTTTTAATCTTCTCACAGTGCAGACAGAAACCCCACCCTCCTTTCTTCTTTTTGTCAGAGATGATGGTCTGGGACTTCATTGCTAAGTTTCCTTGGAAACATCCTCTCTGATTCTTCCAAATACATTGTCATCCCAGGGAGGAGCCATTTGCAGACGCTGCTCTCTGCACCCTGGCTTAAACGCTTCAGATATCTACCATCCAGGGCTAAACATGGCCTTTCCCCCTTTTTCTCTTTTTCTTTTTCTTTTTCTTGTGGTATGTGTGTGTGTGTGTGTGTGTGTGTGTGTGTGTGTGTGGTATACCTGTGTTCACATGTGGGGATTGATATCAGGATACCACAGTTGCTTCTCTGCTTTATTTTTGAGACAGGCTTTCTCCCTGAAACCGGGACTCACTGTTCCAGCTACAGTGCCTGGCCAATAGCCCCCAGAATCTTCCTGGTTTCTGCTCCTTAAGTGCTGAGGTTAAAGACACACAGCCATGCCTGTTTTTGATTGTTGTTTGTTTTGTTTCTCTTCGCTTTTTAATATGGATACTATGACTCTGAACGCAGGCCCTCCTGCTTGTAAGCAGGTGCTTTGCCCAGGATCTTCCTAGTCCAAGTTTCATATTTAAATATTAAAGTTGCCAGTCTTCCGGCAGCCATTGACACCAGGGAGCCCGGAGACTCCACAGCATTCTGTGCATAGCCCACCAGGAAAAACTGATCTCCCAGCAGTGCTTTCACCTCTGAGCTCAGAGGAGTGAGGACACAGGCTTACAGGCCCACAGGAGGAAAAACTCTAGCCAGAGACAGCAATACCAACTAGCACCAGAGATAATCAGATGGCGAAAGGCAAGCACAAGAACCCTACCAACAGAAACCAAGGCCACACAGCAACATCAAAACACAGTTCTCCAACCACAGCAAGTCCTGGATACCCCAACACACCAGAAAAACAAGAGTTGGATTTAAAATCATATCTCATGATGCTGATAGAGGGCTTCAAGAAAGACTTAAATAGCTCCCTTAAAGAAATACAGGAAAACATACGGTCAACAGGTAAAAGCCCTTAGAGAAGAAACACAAAAGTCCCTTAAAGAAATACTGGAGATCATGGGTCAACAGGCAGAAGCCCTTAAAGAAGAAACACAAAAATCCCTTGAAGAATTACAGAAAAACACAATCAAGTGAAGGAACTGAACAAAACCATCCAGGATCTAAAAATGGAAGTAGAAACAATAAAGAAATCACAAAGGGAGACATCTCTGGAGATAGAAAACCTTGGGAAGAATTCAGGACTCATAGACTCAAGCATCAATAACAGAATACAAGGATAGAAGAAAGAACCTCAGGTGCTGAAGATACCATAGAAAACACTGACTCAACAGCCAAAGTAAATGCAAAATGCATAAAGCTGGTAACCCAAAACATCCAGGAACTCCAGGGACACAATGAGAAGACCAAATCTAAGGATTATAGGTATAGACGAGAATGAATATTTCCAATTTAAAGGGCCAGTGAATATCTTCAACAAAATTATAGAAGAAAACTTCCCTAACATAGAGAAAGAGATGCCCATGAACATACAAGAAGTCTTCAGAACTCCAAACAGACTGGACCAGAACAGAAATACCTCCCGGCACATAATAATCAAAACACCAAATTCACTAAGCAAAGAAGGAATATTAAAAGCAGTAAGGGAAAAAGGGCAAGTAACTTATAAAGGTAGACCTATCAGAATTACACCAGACTTCTCACCAGAGACGATGAAAGCTAGAAGATCCTGGGCAGACCTCAGACAGACCCTAAGAGAATACAAATGCCAGCCCAGGCTACTATACCCTGCAAAACTCTCAATAACCATAGATGGAGAAACCAAGATATTGCATGATAAAACCAAATTTACACAATATCTGTCCACAAATCCAGCCCTACAAATAATAGATGAAAAATGCCAACACAAGGAGGGAATCTAAACACTAGAAAAAAACAAGAAAGTCATCTTCGTTCAACAAACCCAAAAGAAGATACTCACAGAAATATATAAATAACATAAAAATAACAGGAAGCAACAATCACTATTTCTTAATATCTCTTAACAACAATGGACTCAACTCCCCCATAAAAAGACATAGACTAACAGAAATATTTCTCATGTAAATCTTCAATTTTATCAGAAAATGGTTGTAATTCCCCTTCTAATTAATTTAGAAATGTTTTTATGGCCACCATTTTATCTGTATTATTTTTCATGATAATCTTCAATTTTAATATGTTTTTCTATATATTTCCTCTATTTTATCAGAAATGTTTTCAATGTAAATCTTTGATTTTATCACAAATGTTTCTAATTCCACCTTCAACTAACTTAGAGTTTCTATATCTACCATTTTATATGTAAAATTTCCATGACAGTCAATTTTAACGTGTTTGTCTATATATTTCTTGAATTTTACCAGAAATATTTTTGTTGTATATCTTCAATTTTACCTGAAAATGTTTATAGTTCCACCTTCAATCAACTTAGAATTATCTTTATGCCTACCATTTTATCTGTATAATTTCCATGATAATCTTTAATTTTAACATGTTTTTCTATATATTTCTTCAATTTTATCAGAAATATTTTCCAAAAAAAGAAATATTTTCCATGTAAATCTTCAAGTTTATCAGAAAATGTTTATAATTCCACTTTCAATCAACTTAGGAATACTTTTATGCCTACCATTTTAATGTCTATATAAAATTTTCCATGATAATCTTCAATTCTAACATGTTTTTCTATATTTTTCTACAATTTTATCAGAAATATTTTTCATGAAAATCTTCAATTCTATCATAAAATGTTTCTATTTCATATTTCAATTAATTTAACAATGTTTTTATATGTACCACTTTACTCTTTAATTTTCCATGAAAATTGTCAATTTTAACATGGTTTTCTATGTATCTCTTCTATTTTATGACATATTTTCCATGTAAATCTTTAATTTTATCATAAAGTGTTTTTACTTCCCTTTTCAATAAAAAATAAATATTAAAGTTGCATACACTTAGTGAAAATAAAATCCTACAGATTAAAGTAATACACATCCCCACATCACCGCCGCTTAGCACATGCTGTATATTACAATGTGAATTTTGTCCCAAGGGAAGATGGGCAACAGAATTTATACAAATTCTGCAGTGACTATTCTGCAGTTAACTTTAAAATTGCCTATTTAGTCTTTGAGAAGTTTGCATATGCGTATAATGTTTTGATTATATTCACTGCCCATCCCTTCTTCTTCCCATCCCTTCTCCTCCTTCCTTATCTTTGTATTTTATTTTTTAAGAGCCCACTGAGTGTTATTAGCATTGCTTGCATGAGCATGTATGTGGGATTATTTATTAATTCATGGGCAGGAGGTTATGCCCCTCAAGAAACATTACTCTCCCCCATCCCCAGCCACTCTCAGTAGCTTCTCAGCTAGTGTGGAGCCTCATGTGCCCCTCCTGTATCAATCCCGGCGTGTTGTGGAGCTGTGGAGGTCTTCTACAGGAAACTGCAGATTCCCTGAGCTCAGGTGAGAAACTGCAATGCCATGTCCAGAAAACAATGAGGACATTTTCTGAAGTGTGTGTGTGTGTGTGTGTGTGTGTGTGTGTGTGCTCGCACATGCACAGAAGCACATGTGTGTGCTTTTATATGCTCATGTGTATGGAAGCCAGAGAATGAGCTCAGGTGTTGGTGGCCAGGCACTATGCACTTTAGGAAGTCTCACTGGCTTGCAACTCACAAAGGCCAGTGAACCCTGAAGATCCACATGTGTCTTCCTCCCCAGCACAGGGATTACACAGCTACAACTGTGGCCAGCATTTTAATTGTGGGTTCCAGGTATCACACTTGGATCTTCATTCTAATAAGACAAGAACTTTACCAACTAAGTGATATCCCTGACCTTTCTGCCAATATGTTAAAAGTTTAATTGTGTTTTTCTGTTTGCTCAATGTAAACTTTGGTGTTTTTCCAAATTCCCATGATTCTTTGAGGACAAGAGAGGTGTTCCAGCTTTGGGAAGTTTTGTCTAAAAAAAAATATATATATATATATGTTTTATATAAACTTAGTATGCATCATAGTCTGAAGGTATTTTATGTTATACTTACAGAAATTTTGTGCATGAAACACAGTTAGGCACAAGAAGTAGGGCATCACTGGCTGTTCACTGTGTGGGCGGTTCGTAGGATTACTATTGTTCATGATTGCATCTTCTGAATATCAGCAATGATGTTCTTATGCTTACACACACACACACACACACACACACATACACACGCACACACAAAGTACTTCACAGAGAAGAAAATTTTATGTATCTCTGCTTTCCATGAATCATAGTGGCTTTGTACCAACAAAAAAATACAATATAGCCTCAGTCTCTGCCTACGAAGCTGCACTGCATGTTCATTGAAAGGCTGGGTCATCGAGATCACTTAGAAGGTAAAAGATGCTGGTCATGCAACCCTGAGACCCTGATTTCAACCCCCAGTACTCTCACGGTGTCAGGGAATAAGTGACTCCTGCAAGCTTCCCAATGCCCTCAACATAAAAACCATCACTCACACATGCCCAGCCCCCGACATGCATGTACAAACATACACATGAATGTCTACATAAATACACATGAGTGTACACCCTCAAATACACACGTACATACATACATAAACACACACACATGAATACACACACACACTTCAAAAGCTCACTGCTGACTATACCCAGACTTCCAGATGAGAAGAAACAATAGAACCAGCTGAGAGAACAGGAAGAACTTCCCTAGACCTGAAGAGGCATCCTCCTACATGGCATTCTTTGTTTTATTTTTATTTACTTGTTTTTAAAATTTTTATTTATACATATGTGTCCCTGCATGAATGTCGGTGTGCCAAATGTGTGCAGTGCCTATGACATTCAGAAAAGGACATCAGATCCCTTGGAACTGAAGTTACACATAGTTGTAAGCTGACTGCTTTGTGTTCTCAGAACTTAACCTTGATCCTCTAAGGGCAGCAGGTACTCTTACCATTGGGACCATCCCTCCAGCCCTCACCACAAGCCTGTTGGTTTGCTCACAAACAATGTTTTTGTTTTTTGTTTCTTTTGTTTTGTTTTTGTCTGAGAAATTTATCAGATTTTACAGGCTCACATGATTGTTATGCAAGCATCGTGCTCTTCTCCTTGGGTAGACCTATCACCCCTCCCCCAATGTGGTTTAGAGGCACTTTCCTCTCATGTTAATAACAGCACTTTCATTGTCATGTGATCACTTTGATTTAAAATCATGTCAGCCAGTTGCCCACTAGTCACTGAACAGACACAGCTTCATGAGCGATGTTACAGCTTCTTTGCTACTTATCTACCTACTGAAGACTATGTTGTTTGTATATCTAATTTTTTGTATATATAATGAGATCAGACATCATTTTTACCCCTCAACTGAGATGGAATCTTTC
This sequence comes from Apodemus agrarius, assembly GCA_964023405.1. NCBI lineage: Eukaryota > Metazoa > Chordata > Mammalia > Rodentia > Muridae > Apodemus > Apodemus agrarius. The sequence continues at coordinate 81,351,347 of OZ030013.1, forward strand.
AAATTCACCATCTTGCTCATCATCACTGAACATGGCTATAGTACAGAGGTTGTGAGAGCGGAGACAGAGTTGGCCATGGAAGGCTTCAGTCACTGAGATCCAAATAAGGACAACAGCATCCATGGCTTCTCAGCTAAACTCTATACTTTGTCCTGTTTCTTCAAGATGGTTACGGCGGCTATTTAAGAACATTCTGTAAGATGCTTCACACTTACGTCACTGTCTAGTTTATCCAAAGGCTGAACTTCCCGTGCTACCTTCTTCCTGCCCTTCTTACCCATTCCTGTCACTGTTCCTCCAGACACTTTACATGTCCTCAACTCTACCATTTTGATGCAGAACAGAGGATAAGTGAGCAAACAACAAAGCAAATTGGACAGAGAGACATGGGGGACCTGCATCATGTGAACCCCCTGTTGTCATGTCCTTATATTGCAAGGCAGTCATATCAATTAACACTCCTACAAACAGCAAGTGAAGATACTAGTTGTTCTATATTTTAGCTAAAATTCCTTCCCTGGGGAAGATGTAATCCAGGTCTACCTTGGGTCCCGACAACAGAGGCAAGATTCTATCTCTTTTTACGTTTGCATATATTTTAGTCAGTTTCTACAGTAGAGGATTCCACATGGTGATTTCAAAAGGCCTTTAATGTCATTTACATTCTAATGCATTTGAATTTATTAACATTATTTTTGTGATAATGTTCTTACTACTTCTAAGATCTTTTCCCAACTTCAAGTACTCCAGACTATTTCCTGTACAGAGAAGTTTCCTAGATTTAACTTTTCAATTTGTATTGCTCTATTCTATTTGGAGTTCTTTTTGGTATGAGTCTTATTTTATTTTTAAAACATCAATATAAAATATTTTAGCACCATTTATTAGAAGTCTCTGTTTGAGCAGTCTTGCTATCTACCCAGACCCTCAGGTTGATTGATCCTTTGGTTTTGAACAAGTACATTCCTAGTAGCTCTTTGGCAGATGGTGGTGGGTCTACTGAAAATTGCTTTGTCTGTATCCTTGGAGAACTCTGGAAGTATTAAGGAATTTACATTGCTTCAGGGTGACCATTACAAATGATTGAAGGTGCCAATTTGTGAAGTCACACATCCTTGCTTTTCAAGGACAACACTGAAGTATAATTTACCTCTATTGCACCCATGGGGTCACACACTCTGTTTCATGCATGAGTTGACAACTCAAGGTTTGTCCCTGGGAAACTCAGCTGAAGGCATTGTCCTTTCCCCATTGATCTTCTGTGGCAACTCATGCCTGACATCAAGGGCCCATGTACACATCACTATATGTGGGAACTTTATTCTCTATATGCACTTATTAATTTATATTCCTAACCTGTGAGAAAAATCTCATGTAGTTGCAATCATTCTGTGAGAATTCTTATATCTAGTAGGACATCACTTTACATGGATTTTTTTTCTTTTCAAGCCATTTAGATTTTTGATAACATGACCTGTCTTTCATCAACATAATTTATTATGTAGGAGCTGGAGAGATGGTTCAGCAGCTAAGAGCACTGGTTGTTTTTTCTTGAGAGCTTGGATTTGATTCCCAGCATCTGCGCAGTGGCTTGCAACTCTCTATAGCTCCAGTTCCAGGGACTCTGATGCCCTCTTCTGGCGTGTATAAACTATGATTGTCTCGTCAAGGTTTGAAAATGAAACAAGACAGTTTTGCGTTTCTGTATAAATAAAGTTTGGTAGAATTAATGTCCTTATAATACAAAATAATCTTTTATCTTATATTTCTGAGTATTTCTCTATAATTTACATTTTCTTTAATAGATATGGTTCACATGCTTCCTGTTTCTTGTTTAACATCACCTTTTACCCTGTCACACCCAAAGAAAAGGAAAGGAAAGAAAAGAAATTTGAAAAATTAGACATCGTTGCATAATTTCTTCAAGTAGGATATTGTTTCAAACAGTGCTGTACTTAGTACAAAATGGGAACATTTTATGCTTCTAGGTAACACTGAAAAATGCTATAAATCATTTTCTTTTATCAAAAGAGCACTTTGGTAATTTAGTTTGCAGTTGGCCAAGAGGCATTTTTTTCAATAATAAACTTTCATCTTGTTGCAAGCACATTTCTTGGGATGAACTCAACAATGTGTAACCACCTAGAGAAATGACCAGTGGCAGCATGTTCAGACCACACAGGGACCAAAGAGAATTCTGGGGTCTGCCAATTTCACAGAGTGGTGAATTTGTTGTGAAATTTTGGGAGTTGTCATAACTCCGAAGATCTTCTGAACCAGGCTGGCAGCATTGAGAGTCACAGGCTAAGAGTGTATTGCAAGACATTAGTAGCAGCTACAGGATTGGGGGATGGTGGGGAGCACGGAAAAGGTTAGTCCACAATGTAAAAGTGGCTCAGAGGACCCAAAACACTTTCTAAAAACTGTGCAGCCTGATGATTAATGCTCACCACATCTCACTCCTATTTTTACAGAGCTGTCCAAATGTTTCAACACCTGCTTCACATGAGGGGAAATCTTCTTGTAAACAGGAGTGAGTCACTACCTAAGGCCTGTGAGCAAGGGACTCTTGGGTATATGTACATTTTCTCCAGGTCTTCTTTGATGGACACTGACTGAAAATAGGACCTAACCTTCTTTGCCCTGGTAATGTTTGCTGGAAAGGGGGAAACTCTAGAGAGGGAAAAGCCATGAACACGTTGATACACCTAAACACATAAATAAAGCCATCCCTTATATATTTATATAGGTGGGAGACATGATAATTACATTTCCAAATGGTTTTTAAAAACTCCATAAATGTGTACTTAAAAAGTCATAGCAATGAACGGAGACTGAATGGCTCATTAGTCATGAGGTAAGGAAGCATTCCCTTTGGATCACCTAGTCCAAGAGAGATGAGGCCAGACACAATTTGATTGAACGGCACAAAAAGTATCCTTTGTGGATGGATACATGAGACCCAAAACCAATATTGCAGCTTTCAGAAGAATTATTCATTCACTTATACCTTCAGCCAATGTTTATTGAGTCTCTCTCACGCCCAGGGTACATTAATAGGATAAAAGATTTGAAGAGTATGAGGAACAGAGCATTGCCAGGCCTCAAAGAGCCCATCAGACATAGGAGGAGAGGCAAGTGATCTGGAGTCATAGAGCAATGGCATGAACACCACCATGGAGAATTAATAAATAGTTGTACAGGAAGTACAGAGAAGAGAGAAAGCATAAAGTGTACTGTTAGAAATGGCCTGTCCACTGTCCTATGAAAGGTAACAAAGCTGAGCCCACAGAAATGAAGAGTAAAAATGGTAGGTAGGTTCTGTAGGCCAGAGGAAGGTATGTGAATGGGCACTAAGCTACAGATGGATGGGAGCATGAAGCAGTATGGGTGTGGTTAATGTACTATTTATTTCAAAATGCTGATAGGAAGAATTTTAAATGTTTCTCCATAAAGAAATGACAGATGTTTGAGGAGATGTTTAAGTTAGCTTAAATATTATACATTTTTGGAACTTTATATTGGTTCCCTCTAATATGCATTTTAAAACATTTTTATTTATTTTTAGAGAATTTCATACACATATAAAATGTATTTTTATCATGCACATCCCTCGACTTCCCCTTCCAACTCCTCCAACATGTTCCTCTACCAAGGTCATGTACTCATTCTCTGTTTTGGTTTTTATAGCCCACTGAGTCCAATCAGTGATTTTAGTATGTGCATGGAGGTAGGGCAATCTACTGAGTGTGATCTATTATGAGTGACCACACCCTCAAAGAAAAACAAGTCTTTTTCAACTAATAGCCATTAATTGTTAAAAGCTCCTTAGCTAAATGGGCATGGGGGTAATGCTCTCCCTCAACTTCACCTCTTGACACCTGAGGTAGTCGGAAGAGCTGGTACTGAGGTCATGAGTGTGGGAGAGCTAGCACTGGTCGAGGCCCTGTACCTCACCTGGGCACAAAGGCTTGGGTGAGCTAGCCTCCAGGGTATGAGAACAGGAGAGCTAGCCCAGCCCCTCACTGGCTGCTGCACTTGGGAGAGTGGGCTCTACACCAAGACTGGGCAGCACAGTGGAGGTGGTTCTGAAGGTGTGGGGGCAAGTGACCTGGTGTGAGAGCATGAAAGCAAGATGGCTGACCCTGCCTCCTGCTGATAGCAGCATTGTGTGGCCTCGCTGGAGCAGGGCTGAAGAGTTCACCCTGGTTATATAAATACAGTAGAGTTGGAGAGCTGATCGGTTCAGCTATTACCTAAGCCCAATCTAGGACTTTGAGTTGGCCCACTTCAAAATCTACACCATCTGTGAACTGTTGGAAGAGTCAGTTCTGCTGATTCAAAGCTTCAGGATCTCCATGACACAGGGCAACAACAGGATAACCAGGAGGAGTCCCGATAAAGATCCAATATTGATGTTGTCACAGAAGCCAGAAACCTCGAATCAAATGAATGACTCATTGTAATGAACATTTGCAAATGAAGTCGTGTTGACAGAGGGATATACTATGAGACACTGCTACATCCTACACAAGGAGATGGGGAAATGAGTGGGACTGGGGAGGTGCATGATATGAAACCCACAAAGAATCACTAAGAAACAAAGCAAAACAAGCCCCTCAGAAGGTGTGGGGCCTCAGGATTCTCACCCCTGTCTATGCTGAACTTTTGACTGTGTTGATATCAAAAAGTCATAGAATTAAATAACTAAATGATTTGGCCACAAAAATCCATTTTGGCTGAAATCATAGGAGATGGCGTGTCTTTTATCAAAATAATTTATTGTGCTGAAGTTGGAGCTGGAGAAAGGACTCAGCTGGTAAGAGTACTAGTTGCTCCTTTGAGAACCTAGTTTTGATTCCCAGGACCTGTATGGAGGCTAACGACTGTCTATAGCTCTAGTTCCAGGGAACCTGATGCCGCCTTCTAGCCTTCATGGGCACTGTATGCAGATATTGCACAGATTTACATGTTGGCATGATACCCATACACATAAAATAAATACATTTTAAAAAATAAAAACACACACACAGTACAGTCAAAAGAAGAACACTTGTCTTCAAATGTTGGCAACAGTGTGGTTTTCAGGGTTTGGTTTTAGTGTTTGCATTGATGCTAAATTTACTCTGTACAGAGAGCCCTTTCTTGCATGTTTTAAATTTCTAACTTGTGTTGTCCAACTCATGTAAAGATGTACATTTTTTAAGTTGCCTGTTGCACCTTAGTGTGGAGTGGCAGAAGGAGTCCATGGCTCCCAGTCCAGCGGCCCTGTTACATTTGTACTCCCACATGCTCTGAGCAATGTAGCGCTGGTGGCATCTTCTAGGATTTCCTAGACATCCAGTCCTAAGAGTCATTGTATTATTTACTTTATTGTTTATGTGTGTGTGTGTGTGTGTGTGTGTGTGTGTGTGTGTGTGTGTATTTGACAGACAGAGACAGACAGAGACAAAGAGACTGAGAGAGAGAATGTCACAGTATATGTGTGGATGTCAGAAGGCAGCTTGGGGAAGTCAGACTTAGAAGTAAATACCTTTACCTGCTGAGCCACCTCACTGCTTCTTTACACATTTTTTTTTTTCTGAGACAGGGTATCTCTCTGTGTATCCATGACTATCCTGGAACACACTCTGTAGACCAGGCTGGCCTCCAACTCAGCAATCTGCTTGCCTCTGCCTCCCAAGTGCTGGCATTAAAGGTGTGTACCACCACAGCCTGACTCCATTTTACATTTTACATACACAGTTCCTTAAGAAATACAGGACATCCAGCCGGGCAATGGTGGCGCACGCCTGTAATCCCAGCACTCTGGGAGGCAGAGGCAGGCAGATTTCTGAGTTCAAGGCCAGCCTGATCTACAGAGTGAGTTCCAGGACAGCCAGGGCTATACAGAGAAACCCCGTATCAACCCCCCCCCCAAAAAAAACCTCCCCCCCCAAAAAAAAAGAAAGAAAGAAAAAGAAAGAAAAGAAATACAGGACATCTAATTCACATCTCAGCCCAGGGAGATTCTCTCCTCCCTGCCCTAGAGCTCCTTTCCTCCACCCTGGCCCAACCCCCAGCTCTCTCAACAATTCACATGTGGAATGTACTTATTGGTGGATATGCCAACTTTATGAGCAATTTTTTTCTTTGATTGCTGAGCACAATGCTTAAAGCCCTCTTTTTGTTTAAAGGTAAATAACATTCAGAATCTTCTGTTTACTGATAGGCGAGGCTTTAGGATCAGGCAAGTTGTTGTATCCAATTCTGACTCAAACAACAGAAAGCAAATGAAAAGTCACCTTACAGTGAGATTCAGACCCAAACTAATAAACAGTGCCATTATCCTCCTTAGAAAGATGTGCACAAATATGTTCAAAGTGCACAACCTGGTCTCAAATATCAAATATACTTTCCAGCTCTTGTGGGGTGAATGCCAAGCTCTAATTTAATTTATCTTTAAAAGCCATAGTGTGTGTGTGTGTGTGTGTGTGTGTGTGTGTGTCTACTCGGTGTGTCTTCAGAAAATATCAACAGATTCCAAGTCTTAGTAATTCCATGGGAAAATGCTCAGAGAAAAACCATTAATATGTCTCACAGGACAGCAAAGCACATTGAGAATGTGGCAAAGAATCCCATAAGGAAGGATATGGTATTTTCAGTATTCCAGGCTTCCACTGGGGAATTTACTGAGACCCTCACCCTTACATGACTTGTTCTGACCTGAAGATGTAGGTCCAGTTCTGTTCATTAGTGATGGCAGTTGTCAGGGTTGGTTTACTACTCAGAGTGTGGACCAAGAAGTAGGATGTGCTCAGAGAGTACAATGAGCAGGTCCAGGATGAGTGTAGTGTGGGAGGGCCAGTGGCGTCAAATATGCCTTAGAACTGATACGAAGGTGACTGGACTTTATCAAGGGGTCATGAGATCCCTAGGTGACAGAGAACTTGGCTTGGAAGATCTTTGGGGATTTCATGAGAAGTAAAGCAGAGTTGTTGAGTAACATCTTCAAGAAGCAAACTGACTTGATGTCACCAGGTCCTCAGCCTGTACCATTTGTACATCTTTATCCCCAGAATGGTTAGTACAGACAAGGATTCAGCTTCTCTTCACCCCTCGAATGCCCTCCTTTCAGCCATATACAAAAAAAAATGTTACTTTCTGATGAAAAGGATTAGGATCAACAAAAAAGATGTAAATATGATTGTTTGAAGGAACTGGAGAGGTTTCATTGGGAAAACAATTTTAAAGAAGCATAACATATTCTCACTGTGCAAAGTAGTTGTATTCACTGATATTTTTCTATACGTGCCCATAGCACATTTAACCATAGTCATCCACCCTCAGTAGACTCCCGCACTCCCGCTTCACTGGCGTTTCTCTGAATACTTAAAAAGCACTGTTGTATTTTCAAGTTGATGTGTTTTAGCTTCCATGATGCAGGAAAATGTGATGTTTTTTTTCCCCAAGTCTGCCTCATTTTGCTTTACATAACGATATGTCCAGCTCTGTCCATTTTTGTGCAGAGGACATGATTGCTTACTTATGGCCAAGCAGCCTTTGATTGTTTATATCCCACATTCTCTTCACCCAAGCATCTGTCGATAAGCACATAGGTCAATTCCCTATCTATAGCCGTTGCATACAGCATTGCAATAAATACGAGCTTGCACATATCTCTACATGATGATGTGAATTCCGAAGAATAAGCCCTGGAATCTTGCAGCTATATCATACTGAGTTCTATATTTAGTTTTTGAGTGACATCCATATTGTTTTCTACAGTGAGTATGCTAACTTATGTTCCCACCAATGGCAGATAAATTATTTTTTTCTCCACATTCATGCACACATTTATTATTTCTTTTGTTTTGATAATAACATTTCTCCCTGTGGGCTCTGATGGCCTCTCTAGAGTTCTGACTTTCAGTTTACATTTCTGGTGGTTAATCTGATGGAGCATTTCCTTCATACAGCTCTTGACTCTGCATTTCTCTTGAGATGTGTCTGTTCAAGTCACATGCCCTTCTCTCTGTTGATTGCCTCTTTTGCTGTGTGGAGATTTCTCTGTTAGAGACACTGTCATTTGTCATTGTTTGCTCCTGGTTCTGTATTTCTGAAGTCCTGATGAGAAAATAATGGTCCTTACCAATATGGACTTGTTGCCCTGATAGAACTTTGATCCATTTAGAGTTGATTTGCATACATGATGAGAAAGATCAGATTTTTAGATTTGAGCATACAGTATCTAGTTTTCCTATCTATCTCAGTTCTTATGTTGAAAGTCACTAGGCTCTAGACATATGGTTTACTTCTGGGTTCTTTTTCTGCTCTATGAATCAACATATGGGTTTATTTTTCCATGCTACTTTTGTATTGTGGCTCTGTAGTAATAACTTTGAAAAAAGTTTTAAAAACCTAAATGTTCTATCTCATATGAGGAAACTAATCGTGTGTGTGTGTGTGTGTGTGTGTGTGTGTGTGTGTGTGTTATGAATAGGGCTTCTCCTATAATTTCTTTCTTAGAACATTTTATTATATGCTGACTTGATATGCTGCTACTTTCCCATAACCATCTTTCAGGTCTAACAGTCTTGTGGTGGAGTCATGCAATTTTTATGTTTTGGGGATCATATTATCCGCAAACAGGGACAATTTTTACCATTTATACGGGGTTTCCTTCCTTCTCTCTCCTTCCTAATAGCTCTGGATAATATTTCTATTTTTTTTCCTGAAGAAAACTAGTGACCATCAGCACCCTTGTGGTCTTGATCATAGAGGACAAGCCTTTTTTTTTTTTTTTTTTTTTACTTTATCCAGTGTGATTTGGCCATGGCCTATCACATTGCCTTTGAGACATGATCCTATTATACCTAGTCTGTTCAGGGACTTGGTGTGTTTTACTGCATCCAATGTGGATTCTACATTTACTGAGATGGTCATATAGCTTCCATCTTTCCTTCTATTTATAGGACCTGTTCCAGTGCTTGCTTTCTGGAGATCATGCTGTGCTTGGTTGCATTCCCCAGAATGAAACCAAGCAGATCAAGATTATGGACATTTTGATGACTTATGGACATTATTGACTTATATTTGCCTGTGTTTTCTCTTCACTCACGCATCCCCGCGTCTGTACTCGGCAGGGGCGTTGGTCTGCAAGTTTCATTCTTGCTGTGTCTCAGTCAGAGGTTGGTAACAGGAGAATGCTGGCCTCAGAGAAAGAGTCCAGAAAGCTTTTCTTCCAACCATTCCCATGAGCCTGAGGAGTGTTTCTTTTTTCTTTTTTTTTTTCTTTCAATATTCCAGTCAGATGATTGGTCCCAGGCTGTTTTATTTGTTGTTGAGAGACATTATTACTGATTCAGTCTTGTTACCTGTTAGTGATATAACCATGTTTTGAAAAATTCCTTTTGTTTCAATTTTGCTGGGTCAAGTGTGCCCATGGATGTTTCTATTTCTTCTAGAAATCTTAATTTTTCAAAGAAATTTTCCCATTTGACACTCATGAGGTATTTGTTTTTCTGAGTTTGGCTGATTGCTCCTAATGTACTGATTATGTATTACCTTCGTCCATTTTCATGAAAGCATTTTGATTTCATTTTTCCTAACTGAATAAAAGTCCATAGTTATGTGGACCATCTTCACCACTCCATTCATTGGTAGACTTAGGCTGGTTGCATTTCCTAGTACTGTGAATAGTGCAGAAATGATATGGATTACAAGCATCCTGTGCCGTGTTGGATTGGAATTTTCAGGTTTTTTTTGGAGAATGCCAATGCTGATTTCCATGGTAACCACATCAATTTACATTCCCATCGGCTGTGTGTCTTTCACTATAGCCCCAACATTGGGACTAGATTGAGATAAAATCTTAAATAATAACTTTCACTTTTTCTAATATGTATTGGACATCTCTTTTGAGAACTGTCTAGCCAGTTTGTTAGCCTGTTAGAGGATGTTCTTTCTTTTTTATGGTTAAGTTTCAAATACTTTGTGCATTTCCCCCATGCCGCCTTTTAGTGATTGTTTCCATAAAGAAAACATTAAAGTGCAAATGTTTTTAAGTTCATGTGATCCTGTTTTGTCATCTCCCAGGATTACTTCTGGCATTCTTTCAGAAGGTCCTAGCTTATACGTGTAACTAGCCTTTTGCCTCTTTGCCTCAGGCAGTTTCAAAGTTTCATGTCTTCCACACAGGTTTTTGATTGTGAGTTGGTTTTTTGAATCTATTTTTTTATTGAATATTGTCTTCATTTACCTTGCCAATGGTAAAACCTTTCCTGATTTCTCCCCCTCCCCCAAAACCCCCAACCCCTCCTCCCACCCCCTGCCTCCACGTATATACCCCTCCACCTGACCCACTCCCACCACCCCCGCCTCGATTTCCCTTTGTTGGGACCTCTGTTGAGCCTTTACCTGACCAAGGAACACTCCTCCCACTGATGCCCAACAAGGCATTCCTCTGCCACATTTTTGGCTGGAACCATGTGTACCCCTTGTTTGAAGGATTAGTCCCTGGGAGTCCTGGGGCTGAGGTTTTCTTGGGGGGGGGCAGGGGTTAGAGATACAGATCTACTTTCCTTTTTTGTATAGTTTTTGTATAGTTTTCTTTTTTGTCCAGTTTCCCCAGCACTACTCATTAAAGAAGTTGTCTTCTTCCTAATGTGTGCTTTTGATACTCTCATAGACAATGAAAAGCTTGTGATCCCATGGGCCCATCACAGGCACCAGTCAACATGTAGGCTTTGTGTGTTATATTTTGAAAACTCTATCTTCAAGTTCTGAATTTTTTCCACTTGATCTACTCTCTTTTTGAGACTTTCAACTGAGTTTTTTTATTTGACATACTGAGATTTTTCACTCATAAGCCATTTTGGTCCATTTTCAAGTCCCTTTTCATTGCAGACATTTTCATTTATTTTTTTTATTTTACTTAACATTCATTTCTATTCTCTTGGACCTCAATGGCTTTTAAAAACTGTTTTTTGAGTTCCTTATTAGACACCAGACCTCTTCAATATGTTTAGAATCTGAGAGATGACGTAAAAAGGTGTCATATTACTTTGTTTTTAAGTATGTCTGGTGTTCATGTATTTGATTTGACCATCTGGTGGTTTGGAGGAATGGATGTCTACCACTTTTATAAAATAGCCCTTTTACATTTTTTTTAATCTTTGAAAGTTTCATATATGGATAAAATGTTCCTTGATCACATCTTTCCCCACTTTCTCTTTCAGTGCCTGCAGCACATTTTTTTTCAAATTCCATTTCTTTCCTTAAAACACACACACACACACACACACACACACACACACACTCTCTTTTTCCACTGAAACCATATGTGTGTTGTGGGGGAGGTTATCTACATGGACCTAATAAGCCTATTCATGGCCACAGTCCCAAAGAGGAGTGACTCTCCCTCCCCCAAGAGCCATCAATTGGCAGCAGCTCCTCAGCTAGGAGTAAGACCCCAGGAGCCCTCTTTCACTCATGATGAAATCACCACTGATCTGAGCTCATGTGTGCAATAGTTATGTAGTAAGCTACCATTGATACAAGCTCATGTGGGCTATAGTCAAGTCACATCCAAAGACAGCGTTTCCCAGCACTAGTCCCCACCCTCCTGGTCTTACACTCTTTCTACTTCCTCTTCTATGTCTTCTGAGTCAAGGGGGAATAGAAAGAGTGGTTAATAAAGATATCCAATCTATGGTGGTTTGAATGTTGTACCTTCCATAGTCTCAGGCTTTTGAATACGAGGTCTTCAATTGATGGCACTGTTTGGGAGGTTTAGGGGGTGTGGCCTTGTTGGAGAAAGTATGTCACTGAGGTGGGCTTTGGGTGTTTAAGAAAACACACACTGTTTCTAGATCTCCAACTGATGCTTGTTGTTCAAGGTGTGAGCATCCAGCCTTCTGATTCTGCCACTGTACTGTTATTCCTCCACCATGAGTCATAAGCCCCTGGAAGCATAAGCCCTAATAAACTCTTTCTTCTATATGTTGCCTTGATTGTGGCATTTTATCTCAGCCACAGAAAAGGAACTAGTATACCTTCTATGGTGAGCAATCCCTTCACTCATTCCTGCCTGACCAGCCCCCATCTCGGCATTCACTGCTGACCACTGTTAAAGGAAGTTTCTCTGACCAAAACTGAAAGCAACACAAATCTATTCGTGTAAACATAAATAATTAGAAGGGAGTTTAACAACATTGGCCATTTAGTAAAGTGGCAGTTACCTTTCCTCCAACTCCTCAAACTGGGAGCCATGAGACCTCCCAGCTATGAGTTTTTGACTAGAATTACACTATCAGGTATGAATTCTGGCCTGTGATCTGCGAATCAGAAAGCAGTTATCGATGCTACTATTGCTTCAACAGTGTACACAGCAGTATTGAAGCATGTAGGATCTAGTGCGGGGTAAGACTGCTCATATGCTTTCTCCCACAAACAGCCTATATAATGCCTCTGAAAGCTAGACAACAGGGAAATAATTTCCTGTTCACTTTCATATTGATTTCTGTATATTCTGCAATGAAAGTATATGATGTCTTTGGCAATAGAATCTTACCATGTAGTTATAGTTGGCATCCAAGAGCAATAGCAGTAAGCTACAGAATTTTGGGTGCCTCAGTGGATTCCCTGACCAATAACTTGTGGGGCTCTGAAATACAGTCTGTGTTCTGGTTGAGCAAGGCTTAACCTCCTGAGACCCCACAGATATTCTACAAGGGACAGACCCGTTGGCCATGCTCCCAGACACTAGGCTTCTGACACGAGACCCTCAACCCCATAATTCTGTGACAATCAGTCACATAGGGCAATGCCTCAAGCTCCTGGTATTCTGTCTGGACTCCACCCCCAGTAACCTGGCAAAAGCCAGGTAGGCCTGGCCCACTAAAAGGGGCTGTTTCCCCCCTCTTCCCTCTCTTGTTCTCTTATTCTTTTCCCTCTCTCTTGCCACCTTGCTCCCCCTCTCTCTGCATTCCCCCCCTCCACATGGCCATGGCCTGCCTCTACTTCTCTCTACCTTCTCTCTACCTTCTCTCTCTCTCTCTCTCTCTCTCTCTCTCTCTCTCTCTCTCTCTCTCTCTCCTTCTCTACAATGAACTCTCTAAAATCATGGACTGTCTCTTCTCATATGGACCTGCCAAACTGGAAGAATGGAACAGGTCTTCCCCTAAATAGCTGCATGTCTAGTCTCCTGCTGGAAGGCCTGCCAGTGTTCCCAGCCAAAGCCACCACCAACCCAAGCCATCTGCTGAGCCATCTACTGACCAGGCCAAGGACACTCTCATTCCTATGGGACCCAGCTGGAGCTCTCCCTCTACCTTTTTCCCTTTGGCCCCAGGGTCCACACCCTGGTCTCAGCTTTTCTGTGACATCCAGTGGCATCTACAGTGTCCAAGAGTGAGAACCTATTGTCCTTGACCTCTGTGAGGAGTGGGGTCCCATGGTTTCTCACAGCCCGACACCCATCTAGCAGTCCCATGGGAATGCTCGCAGTCCAGCTCCCCATGTCTGCCTTGCCCAGTGGCCCAAGTTCTGGGCTAGACACAGGCCACCACTTTTAACCCATAATAACTTAAAGCAAAGTAACTTGTGCCTGGCATTGGGGTTTTCATTCAATAATCCACATCTGGGAGCAGCATTTTTCACCCTTGCAGGCTAACTCTGCTCCAACTCCTAGTTTTAAACTATATTTTTAATTATCTTACAAAAAGGTAGGTTTCTATATTCTTCATCATAATACTTAGTTTTAATGACATCATCCCCATAACTTCCTTTTGCTCATCCCTCTACCCCAATAACCACTTAAAGAACCATTAACCTTTAGTAATCCCCTGTTATCTCGCACTATATGTGTTCCACTCTATCAGTATACTCTCTACTCAGGTTGTGATTTCATAGCCTTCTAACTTTTTTACACATCCTATCTTTGTCCCAGTCACTCTGTGAGACAGCTACCCTCTGAGCCAGGGCAGTGGAATTGCTGTGCAACACAACACAGGAATACATGAGTCTCTGATGCCCAGCGCTGTCCAACCTTGAAAGCATAGGTTCCTTCTCAAGGTGGCCCTGGCTCTAGCCAATGTTTTCTGGAAGACAACTGCTGATTGTCCAAAGCCAGGGCATTGTGCAGATGGTGAGTTCTTACCTACTTAGGAGCTTACATGTAAGGGTGATGAGTTCCTGCCCTGCCTTCCTTTAATGATAGACTGTAACTTGTAAGTTTAAATAAACCATTTCCTTCCCTAAGTTGTTTCTATCCAGAGTGCTTTATCACAGCAACAGAAGAGAAACTAGAACACTCAAAGATCTCCACTTTTAACTTTTTTGAAATCTCATATAAGCCAAAGATGCTCACATATACCTCAAAGTATTAAAAAAAAATTAGCTGGGTCATTTGTGGACCTGACCTCACAGCAGATATGGACCTTGGGTTGTATTTTTACTTTGTTTTAGGGGGTACTCTTATTTTGTCCAGGCCAGCCTTGAACCTTTGAGTTCAGGTGATCTACTTACCTTAGGCTCTAGAGTTGGTGCCTGTTGCAGAAAGGAAGTAGCAAGTACTCTTTAAATGTGAATAACACGCCAAGCTGTTAACCCATTTAAAGTCACTGCAAATGACTGAACAACAAAAACCGGGCACTTCCAAGTCAAATTTCAGATATTTTGTCTATGATATTTCTGACTTTTGCTTGTGGGCTCTGCAGAGATGCCTGGGAAGGAATCACAATGCCTTTGAGGCAGGACTCTTGGTTCCAACAAAACCCTACAGCTGACCACTATGCCATCCTTCCTTCTCCACACCACTGATCTTTGTAAAGAGGTGGAGGTCATTCTTATTGGTTTAATATTTATTTTATTAAAAACACTCAAATAAAAAAAAACCACTCAAATAATAATAACCAGCTCAAATAATCAGTTCGATTTAAACTTTCCAAAGGATATATATCATTTCCATGATCCCCTTTGGAAAATTTGAAGCTCCTTAGCCAATGTAGGAATGAAGTTCTGAAAGACCAGCACTAATGCTTGGCTGTAACCTTTGCTTTACATGAGGTGTGAACAGCCCATGTCAAGATATGCTGGTTTTTATCAAATTCTGGATAAATCAGAGCAGAGCATGAAATCTTGTATTTTGAAGTTGGAAAGCAATCTGTTTTGTAAGGCTTGATTCAGTTCTACTGGCTGGTCATAAAATGTGAAGGTTTGTGGTTAAATCTGGGTTTCTATATTGACACCTGTATTGATAGATGTTGGACTTGAGTCCTTCTGGATTGCTCTTGGGAATCAAGAGCAATATAAAAGAGAAGGTTACTTTTAATTCTATATATCAGAAGTGACATATCACTTGAGATTTCCTTCACTGTGATAATAATACTTAAATCTTGCCAACAAGATCCTTAATACACATAAGGATTTTCTGAAAAACCTCTAATTGATCTAATATTAAAAATTTCATTTAACTTTCAGCTTCTTTATCCAAACTTCTGTTGCTAGTTAGTGATACTCACTATGTTGACCACAACCATAACACCCTTCTGCCAAGGTTTTTCCTGGCTCTCCTACCAAAGTTCATTTCTCTTTTCTATGTTAAATAACCAACAAAATCAGCATTTTAAAAGTTGCCTTTTATTATTCTCTCTTGTCAACTTATACTTTAACACATTTATCATATTGCTTTTTTATTTTACAAGTACCGCATGCTTGGAGTGGGGGAGACATTTGTCCTTGTCAAGCAGAGGTATTCTTCCTCTATTGTTCTCCACCTTACATCTTTTTGCTTTAGGGAAGGGAGTGACTTTTTTAGGCATATTTTTAATTGAAATAGAATTGCATCAACACTCCCCCTTTCCTTCCTCATCTCTTCCAAGGTATACTTCCTTCAACCTTTCCATGACCCTACCCCCACTCTCAGATGATAGCCTCTTTTTCTTTATTATTGCTATATACTCACATACATACATATATATTACATACATACATATGTGTATACACACATATATAAGTACAACCTGCTGAATCAATTTTTTGTTGCTTATGTATAGATGGTTCCAGGCTGACCACTCTCCAATGGACAACCAAAAACAGGGCTCATCCCTAGGAAAGGTAAATTCTCCTTTTGCAAGCATCTGTGGAGAAGTGTAGCTCCCACCTCTCAGCAAAGAAGTCTCTCTTTACAGTGAATGGAGATTATCACAGAAAACCATACTAGATACAATACAGACATCAATGGACTATGAGAAGCCCTTCCCCAACTGTTATGTCTGTGTCACAACACCTTCCTTTTTGAACAGGGTTTCTAATTGAACCCAGAGTTAGGCTGGCTGGCAATGAGTTTTTGGGATCCATCTGTCTCCACCCCATATCCCCAGTATAGGTTTATAAACAAATACGACCATGCCTGGCATTTCAAGAAATCTGAAGCTAGGGATCTAAACTCATTCATTATTCAATGATTTGACTACACAGAGAACTTATGGTTGAAATCACATCTTTCAATCTCCACACATCCTGAAGTTAGTCCAATGGAAGTCTCTACAGAAGCTGTGACAGAACAGAAAAAGAAAACATGTTGGCAGAAACACTTTTTTTTTTCAACATTTTATGACACGGTGAAATTGAGTTCTCCTTTGTGAATTCACACATGTGTCAGTGTGTTGTTGCTGTTTCTGGAGCAATATAAGTTGTATAGTGAGAGGATAGTTCTCTACATCACTATTTCTAAACTATTTGGAAGAGCCTTGGTCATTAAAAAGAAGTTACAGACTCCAGTTGCCAACATATGCAAGCAAAGAATTGTTCTAAAAGATTTCAAAGATGTGATTTATTTATCTTTCTTTGCCTTTGCATGTCTCAATGCATTTAATGGATGACATGATAGCTTATTATTCTTGTCATCAAGCAGCCCTTTTAAAGCACTCACACAACATAGAGCCTCTAAATGGAGGACCATTTTGAAGTCTAGAGCTACAATGGTAAACACAAAGTCACATAAGATGAAGTAAACATGTCTGAATTCACTGTTCACAGGGAAAATATCCATGAGTTAAACTGCTAAACTCAGTTTCCATGGTGAATTTGTGCCGGGATATCTTCTTTATAAGCAGTCAACAAATGGGAAAGAGATGGAAATTGCTGATGTCCAAGGAGACTGGAAGGTCTAAGGGAAGTTACATCCGGTGAGCAATTTGCATACTGAGTCATCTGATCTTGAATTGCCTCAGGCACACCACAGTGAATTTTCTAGCTATCAAGTGTGTCTATGTTAGAAGGAACCTAATTATCTAATGTGTCCAGTGTTGGGTTTCACTTCTGAGAAATTCAACATACAATGAAGTTAAGAAATTCATTAATTGAGAGTGAAAAGGGAAATGGGCTATTTTGGAGTCATAAATGGTTCTGGATGCTGAACAACCAATTCAAGGCAATCAGCCAAGTGGAAAGGCACCACTCACCTAAGCCATTGGCAAAAGAATCCCAGGGCATACAACTGGCGTGGCCGATGGGTTGTCTACTTTTTATCCATATTTTGGTTGCTCTGTTTAGGTCTTTAAAAGAAAAAGAGAACACTTGATTTACATCCCTCCATACAAAGACACTTGGTAATTGTCAGAATGGCTCAGGTGGGGACCAGCTGCCAGGTCTGGCCTTGAGGGAACTGCTTTCTCTGTGCACTCAC
The DNA here is from genome assembly GCA_964023405.1 of Apodemus agrarius. Classification (NCBI taxonomy): domain Eukaryota; kingdom Metazoa; phylum Chordata; class Mammalia; order Rodentia; family Muridae; genus Apodemus; species Apodemus agrarius. The sequence goes on from OZ030013.1 coordinate 81,369,018, forward strand.
TGTATTCTCTTACTGCATATGCAATGCTATTGCATGGAAGGGAAGAGAGAGAGAGATGCAAGAAAACTATTCCTGTTTTCTAACCAAGAAGAGTGATTCTAGATTTAATTTTAAAAAAATCATGGGCAGAAAATAGCCCCAATATTCCCACCTTCAAGAAAAACCTACATGCTTAACTGAGAGCAGGCAAATCTGGTGTTAGTGGCATTAGACTTTTCTCAGTTGTGTTGCAAATAACATAAACTGTTATTTCAAGGACAATGCTTTATAAAGTCAACAAATTGTACAATCAGCCAGTTGAATCTTTTTTTTCTTTCCAGACAGGGTTTCTCTGTGTAGCCCTGGCTGTCCTGGAACTCACTGTAGACCAGGTTGTCCTCAAACTCAGAAATCCGCCTGCCTCTGCCTCCCAAGTGCTGGGATTAAAGGCGTGCGCCACCACCGCCCGGCCAGCCAGTTGAATCTTTACAGTGATAAATCTAAAAGACTTTATTTAGCCCCAAATATTCATCCACAAATCAAAAATGCTTTCTAGTTTCATATTATAGGAAATAAAACCGCATGTGTCAAGACTCAAAAATGCATTGTTAAGTTATACACAGTATTTTGAGAGAACAGAGGATTTAAGAATAACCCTATAACATAATTCAAGTAACACTTAAAAAAATAAGCCAATTCATACCTAATGTGAAAAAATGGCTACAAGACATGCCTGTGCTCAGGCAGCAGGCTCTTGGTATTCTTAGGCTATAGGCAGCACAATTTCTTTTAGAGCAGGTGTGCTAGGCTGGCTCTGAAGCCCCACTGAAGATAAAGATATACAGAGGAATTAGTTCCCCTTCACCTTCTGCCCTTGGGAGGAGGAAACCTATATCACGCTCCTTTCCTAGCTACAGATGACTAATAATCCCAAAGCTTTAATTGCTAGCTGGATTCTTCCACCCTGGAATAATTTAAATTTGAGAGTCTTACCTCTAGCTTAAGTTGCCCAATGGGATTTGGAGATGGCAGACAGATCTAAGGGTTAATCCAGAGGGATGCTTGACTTCAAATATCTGAAAGGCCACCTCAGAATAGCATGTCACCCACAACAGTCCATGTGCCTGGAAACCCAAGGATACTGTTACAGAAATAATTTTGGGACTCATAGAAATTAGAGAAGCCACATGGTGGCTCATGACAGTAGGAGACCATTATCTGTTCAAATGAAGAGCTTGCATTCCGTGGCCCACAGGGAGGGTAAGAAGCACACAGTCACAGCACAGTTTGAAGATGACTTTTGAGAGATAATGTACATGTTAGGATGGAACCCTTAGCTTTCTGCACACACGGACAGCATATTTGAATACCATTGTGGGCAAAGTTGCCTTGTCTGGGACTTTAACTTAGAATTAAAGCATGTCAGGACCAGAAGAAAGCTTAGACACTCTTACCTGTTTCTCTTCTGTTCCTGTGAGATAATTTACTGAAAAAAAAAAAAGGAAAAAAGCTTAATTTTGGCCTAAAGTTCCAGAGTAGGTATGGTCCATTATGGCAAGAGAAGCATGGCGGCAGGAGTCTGAGATGGGCCTGTCACATTTCATCAGCAGTCTGGAATATCAGAAAGAACAGGAAGTTGGGAACTTGCAGCAAAGCTCAAGATCTGTCAACAATAAAACATCTTCTCTACCTCAGAGATGTTACATAACTTCCCCAAACTGTGTACCAGCTGGGGACAAGGGAATTCCCATGAGCCTATAGGGGGTTACAAGAGTCCCCCTGGGTTACTTATTCTCAAATCTTAAGAACCATTTAGGGCACTGGGTGACATTGAAATCTCCTGAGCCCTACCCTGAAAATACCTGACTCAGGGAATCTGCTTTGAACACCATTGGAAAACCAGTTCTTAGCCAACCCCAGTAATTTAGAGAGGAGAAGTTGAGACCCAGAGGGAGAAAGTGCCATGTACTGGTGACATAGTAGAAGCACTTGCTACATAGCTATACTTCTCTTGCCTGAGGCCTAGCCCTTGGATACTCGTGTCTTTATTCACCATTGCCTTGATGGAAATGTCCCACTTGTTATCAATAACTACTGTTGTTGTTAAGAGCAAAGGGAATCAGATTCTATATGTGGCTATGTGTCAAGGTAAGATGGGAATGCTGTAAGCCCTCTCCTCTCATGGGAATGTCCTTCTTCACTTAGAATCAGGATGGCTGGCCCTGCTCCAGCAGCCAGTTTCTCTTAGGCAAATATTGTAGAACTTAGTCCTCTGGGCATGACGAGGCTGCATCGATCTTGAATGCAGAGTGGCTGTGATTATCCATGGAAGGCACAAGATCGGACCCTCTGACATTCCACTGTGGAGTGTGTGAATATCCCAGTCCGAGGCTATATGCCCTATTAACAATTGTTGGAGGAGGAAGAGTCTTCTTGGGTGGTAAAGATGCCCTTAAGCTGTTTGTGCTCCTGTACACCCACATGCCTGTAAGTAACACCATCTAAGTTGTCCAAGTTAGGCTTGGGTGGGACCATTTCATTGGTCTTTCATTACCCTCTGGGGTGAATAGAAATAGAATCCCAAGGGAAAAAAAATCAACCACAGCAAGACACTCTGCTGAATATTTTTTTGTGTGTCTGGCTAATGATGAGGCCCGGCTGGGAGAAGTCTCGTATCTCTCCTAGACCTCAAATTATACGTTCTGCCAATGTGTGTAGAAGAAAGATTGTGCTCTCACGATTTTAGTCACTTAATTATTATGTGACTCATTGTAATTACGCTAATCATTGACAGTTAATTAGTACTAAGTACTAGATAATGTCCCAAACAGAGAGAGAGAGAGAGAGAGAGAGAGAGAGAGAGAGAGAGAGAGAGAGAGGAGAGAGCTATGCCCATTTTTCAGATGTGGAGATGGAGGCACAGAAAGCAGAGTATGTTTCCTAAGATCACTTGACTAAGGAATGGTAGAGCGGGGAAGAAAAGAGATAAGGAAAACAAAACAAAACAACAATAACACCCCCTCCAAAAAAAACTAGAAAATGAGGCATCAGAGTGGCATGTTTCTATGTTAATTGCCCTCACATTTTATTTTGCCTTTCAACTTTCTTCACTTAAGGCACCTAGACTTATCTGTGCTATTCTTTTAGACAGTCAGACAAAGAAGACACTTCTTAAGTCGTGTTTTTTACTTGTTAGACTTTTCAAGGAGGTAAAAGGAGGTATTAGATCAATAATTTAGGAGAGGACATTGAAAGATGTTTATGTAAATATGTATAGAGAGGAGAGGGCGGGGGCAGGAGTGCAGATGAGTCTGAGCTTGCAGGAGAGAAGAGAAAATGAGGGCAAGCCACTGCTCTCTAGCACCTGTGTTTTGATTTTTGCTCTAAGGAGAATCCCTGTAGAAATCCCAGGAATCCAGAGCAGAGTGATTTATATTTTACTTCTCAGGAGTGGCCAGAGATGGGCAGTCAGAACTCTGAGAAGAAATAGCTAGCATCCTTCCTGTCTCTACAGACCAATGTGACAAGAAAGAAAAACAATTATATCTTCCCAGGAGCATCATCAAACACTGCTAGACCCAGGAGAACACATCTGCTGTAGCCTTTTACATAAGTGTCAGAAGTAGGCAAAGCCAGTAGGCTACGCTGACTGTGTGCGTGGACACACGGCAAGAGGTAGTATGGACATTTCCAAACCATAAACACAATCACATGGCTACGACTTAGGGGAAAATCATGTGAAGCCCTATGATGATCCAGCTGAGCTTACCCCACCCTGACAAGTCTGAGTCCATCATAGAAATCGGTACAATTTATATTTTCTAAATAGTTAAGTATGTAAAATTAGGTTTATGCCCAATAGCGTGGCAATGGTTCCAAATTTGAGATGCATTAATTTGCTTTGGTTTTGTTCTCTGCATTTCTATCCTTCTAGCATTTTGATAAAGGGAGTACACAGCTATAAAGAAAAATCTGGGCAGCCGGGCGTGGTGGCGCACGCCTGTAATCCCAGCACTTGGGAGGCAGAGGCAGGTGGATTTCTGAGTTCGAGGCCAGCCTGGTCTACAGAGTGAGTTCCAGGACAGCCAGAGCTATACAGAAAAACCCTATCTCGAAAAACAAAACAAACAAAAAAAAAAAAACAAAAAAACAAACAAACAAAAAAAAAACAAAAAAACAAAAAAAAAAGAAAAATGTTACTTATGCATGGAGAGAATAGTCACAGTTCTATAAAACACAAACAATATTGGCCATTCAGTAATAACACCTGCATTGGTAGGAGTCGAAAACAGACAGAAAACATCTAGAGAGCTCAAGTAGAAGCCCGATGAGGTAACCATTCCTATCCCAACACTGGGGAAGAGCGGGAGTTCAAGGCCATGCCTACATGACGAGTTGGAGGCCAGCCTGTGCTACACAAGTGCCCATCTCAAAAAAGCTAAACAAATGAACAACAACAACAACAACAACAACAACAACAACAATAAAGGCTCAGCAACAGGATGAAAATTCTATCCCCAGCCATGGGTGCCCCTGTTCATGCAGTGAAGGACTAACTCAGAAGTGAGCAGCCTCAGCCTGTGAACTGGGAAAAGGAACTGTGAGGAGTCAGGAATGTGACAGCAGGGCGTGGGAAAAGTCTCCTCTGAGGCTGAACACTGGACAGACAGGCATTAGAAAAAAAAAAAAAGAGAGGGAAAGCTGGCTCACACCTGTCAGTGCAGTCTGAAGTACCTGGTCGACCCGATTCCTGACAAAGAATGGTGCCAGCCAGCAAAGGAAAGTTATTAAGAGGTAACAATTCCCAAAGACTTTTCTACTTTATTTCATGTTTTAATGGTGGTGGTGGTGGTGGTGGTGGTGGTGGTGGTGATGGTGAGAAACAGGAGGAAGAGGAAGGGGGCGGAGAATTTCTATTTCCAATCAAATGGAGTAACAAAGACTGAATTTGCCTTCTTCTCTAAAACAACAATAAAACAGGACAAATGATGAGTGTTAAAACCCTGGGCATTGGGCAAGGGTGGAGGCTAATTTGAGTGACAGGAATCACAGGTTACAGACAGATGGAGTTTACAGAACACAGCAGACTCCGTAAGTTGAAGGGAAGCTGACTAAGACAGCCGAGGAGCAGGCAGGGAGGGGCCAGATCAAACTGTCAATACAGAATTTAGGCTCAATAAAAGTATGTGCAAAACAGAAAACAGCTATTCTTGTAGACAGAAAAAGTCGAAAGACTTAGCAGACACAGCGTAAGGCACCCTTCAGGCCAGGAGAAAGGAGAGCCCAGAAGAGACGGAAGTGTACTGAAGTGATAGCCACATGGGTAGGTATTTACTATTCTATTAATCTTATTTAATTTGCTTTTAACTTGTTTATTAAAATAAACATATAGTTTATCATGTAACACATAAAAATAATTAAATAACATAAATTAAACACGAAAAAAATATCACACAGGTCAGTTTGGAAGAGGTGGAACTCAACCACTGTCAAATATAAAGTGATGTCTAACTAAGTAAATTACTAAGTTAACTAGAGAGTAAAACTGTAGCTAGTTAGTGTAAGAGAGGAGAGGCACAGATAAAATACTGTGATCTAAAAGAGGACAGAGAAACAGGAAGAGAAGACAAAAGACCAAATGGGAAAAGCAGAAAGCATCCCACACCATAGTTGTGGTGATGGTTTCATGTGTGGGGACACACTGACACCTATCAAAGTGTCTATTTCATATATATTTCACACATATATGTATGTATGCATAAATGCAGTCTATTGTATTTATACCTCAGTGAAGGTGTTAGGAGAAAGAACTGGTTAGCAGATAATTTGTGTCATGAATCTACCTTTTTACCTTAGAAAGGAAGGAAATGACTATGAATTAAGCATGCCCCCAATTTGTGCATTGAAATTATAGCCTGTAATATCACACAGTGTAACCTTATAGCTCTTATGATGCTTAAAGAACATTATTAGAGTGAGCCAAAGTCACTTTGGCCACAGTCTTTATAAAAAGGGAATTTTAGATATAGGCACCATCTTTGTTTGTTATAATAGAATACCATAGACTACGCTGCTTAAACAATAGAAATCGTTTCTCACAATTCTGAAATCTGGAAAATCCAAAATCAAGGTACTAGTTTCATTCTGAGGCTACTCCTCTTGAGTTATACACGGCTACCCACTTCCTGACTGCTCACAGAACTCCTGTGCATATGTGGAATGAAAATGAACAACCCAGTTCTCTAGGTTTTCTTCTTAGATCTCCACTCATCTCATCAGCTCAGAGTCACAGTCTCAGCTCATTGTAGGTTGGGTAAATAGTTGACAGCATTAAAAAGAATTCCAATGCCTTAAAAAAACACCCAGCACCTTGATTTTTTTCTCCCAAGATTCAGATATTTGTTTTCTAGGAACTGTTGAGAGCATTGTATCATAAACCGCAACCAGACACAGCATCATACTGGCATTCTCCACCTGTCTGATTCTTTTGTTTGTTTGGCTTAGAAAATGTTCCTTGCTGATAAGGTAAAACCCAAAAAACCTTTGAGTGCTACATCTCGTAAGGGAAAAACAGATGGCTGTAAAAGCTCTGGGGGAAAGTCCAGGATGTACTAAAAGAAATAAAGGGAAACAGGAAAAACGGGAAGGAAGGAGACCAAGGGGAGGGGGAAAGGAGAAGAGGGGGGAGGAATGGATTTCATCATACGTCTGCACTCAGTAGGTAAGCACTGTGTGCCTTTCTTTCTATTTCATTGTGAGTGTTTGTGTCAATAAGGAGTATTTTATATCATATTAAGGAGGATGGAAGAGAAACAAGTGCCTTTGCGTCTGCTATTATATTCCTGTTCTTCATCCTGTGCTCCCAAATGCCCTGCACGGCTTGCTTTTCGCAGCAAATTTTGTGTGAGTGCACTAAATCTAGAGACCAAAGCCATTCTTAGGGACAATGATCATTGTTTGATGGGATCACCTAGCCAGGCAGTACCAAGTGGGCTTAAGCTCAGATCTTCAAGTTCATGGCCTTCTTGTCTCCAGGATCCTCCCAGGCCACATGGAAGCCTGTCTCTCCCACCGCATCTTTCAAAGGAGTTTGGCGACTGGGTTTACGTTATAACCAAATACAACTTCCTTCCACTGCTCCTTGATCTTAGGCTGTTGTCACTGACCAAAGCCTATTTGTTGCCAGAATATTAATGAACGCAAATAATATACTTTGATCTCATTACACCTGATATGTTCCCAAGATTCCACTCCTGAGGAATGCACTTGATAAATAGCACCTAATGTTAGAACGACAGGCAGATATTTTTTTCCATTTGCTTCCTTGCTCAGCTAGAATGGTTAAGAAGCAGCGACTGAACTGTAGTTGCATTTATACTGAAAAACGTTATCACTGGGAAGTTGTCAGATTTGATATTATCATCTCTGTAATTATGAAAGAAATATCTACCCCACTGGCAGTTCCCACAATACAGGAGTAATTGCTATGCTATTACGGAATAGTTGCACGATATGGTTATTCTTGTCATATAAACTATAAATTATGTGTTAAGCATAATATAATTTATAATGAAGAGCTTACTGTGCTCCTGTAGCTACCCAGTCAAAGTGCTGCTCTGTGGCTGTACAAAGTAATTACATAATTATTTAAGCCTCACAAACTTAGAAATTACAAAGCCCTTATGATGAAAAGCATTACCACCAGACACTAAGTGGAACTTAAAATAGTTAGCAGCCCAGTTTGGGCAGTGATTTTGTTGTTGTTGTTGTTGTTGTTGTTGTTGTTGTTGTTATTGGTGCACCCAATGGCAGTCCCATCATTATTTTTCTCTGAGATAGCATCTAAAATATTTTAAAAGTCTAAGCCCAGAAAGTGGAAAAACTCAAGGTTACTTACTGGCTCTGGATGTGACGTGGATGTGATGTGTTTAACAGATACTGAGGGCTGGGGAGGTGGTTCAGTCAGTACCGTGTCTGGCAGGAAAGTGTGAAAATCTGTTTACCGCCCAGCACCAACAATAAAAGTTAGTGTGGTGACCTCAAAGCTTGGGAAGCAGAGTCAGATGGATCTCTGAGATTCAAAAATAACCAAGCTAAACTAAGTGCAAAGCCCCAGGTCCCAGTGAAAGAGATCCTGCCTCAAAACACAGAGTGGTCAGCACCCAAAGAACAACTGAGGCTTACCTCCAGTCTCCACACACATACGTGCATGCACCCCACCACACATACACACAGTGGTATATGTGGCTTTTAATCTTTCAGAAGATACCTGCTTAAATGTTTTCTTTGTTGTATTTGTTCTCATATAACCCTCTACTTGTAATGCCAAGAAGTTCACCAGGAAACCCAGGTATGACTTCTATGAACTAGTAATTCCAGAGGAGGGACCTTTTCTTTCCTAGAGGGGTAAGGAGATCTAGACTGTTCTGACTGGTGTGTTAGCTTGTCTGGGTCATATACTTTCCCCCTGAACCAACCACCATGTGCAGGTATTATGATCTAAATCTAGATCCGATGAGTGTCCCTAGGTCCAGCAGAGTTGGGTCATTCCAGTAGGAATTCTGTACAGTATATGCTATATAGGAATTCTGTGTAGTAATGGAAGAAAAATGAATACTGAGCAGAGAAACAGGACAGATGGCTCAATAGGCTATGGTCTTCTTCCAACAGAAATATTTTGGCTTTTCTTTGATAGTAGAAACTTCAGGGAGATGAATTCTAGTGGGGGTGGGGTGGGGAGGAAACCACATTGGGTGAACAAGAGGGCCCAAGGGAGAAGCTGACACCTATACTATCAGCATTTGCCAGGAACCTGTTTATAGAACTCTCATTTTTCCTTCAAAACGCCTCTCCTCTGGAGCTAGCATTCTTTAGCCTTGACCCTCAGAACACTGATTCACCAGCACTAGTGTCTCCAGAACACTTAAGTTTTTACTTCTGTCCTTTGAAATCCCAGCCAGGCATGAGTCAGCACCTCTGCTGGCACTACTCACCATCCACAGGACATTTTAGTGAGCCACAAATCCCTGCCACATGCACTGATGAGCCTAGATCCACAGGCCTGGGGGTAAGGCGACCCTTCCACTCACCTGGAGCAAGAGCTAAATTATATGGTGAGAGAAGTTTGCCACTCCAGCCCTCAGGTGCAGCAAGTTAGTCCTTCTGGATGCCCAGTCTGACCTTTATTCCCAGGGCATAATTATCCACCCGTGGGTTTTGGTGGGAGGTACACAGACATTCGTCATCATAGAAGCTAAATATGATCTGGGCCAACCCCCCAGTCCTTCTCGTTGACAATGTATAACATCTTACCCAGCTCCAACGATTAAGCATGCCCACTGCAGTCTTTGAATAAAGAATCAGAGATGCAAGAAAGCAAGAATTGTGATGAACATTCTCTGACAGTGAAATCAGTTTTCCATGAGGTCAAGTTTAGGGGCAACAGAAGGAGCAAAACAGAAACCTCACCCAGTGCCTGAGGTCAGTTGTACCATGGCCTTGGTGCATGGCTGTGGCCCATTCTCAGTAGCTCCAGATTTAGCCTCCCTGGGTTCATTTTACAAGGCAATTTTGATCTTGTTTCCACCTTCTGAACTTTCAGAATGCCTGAAGTGTCTACATCCTCTGTATAAATCTTTATATTTCTTTGAAATAATCCAGAATTAAAATCTAGGTCATGGGCCCAAAACTCTAGGTAATAGAAAAGTTCTCATCATATGCACCACCAAGGCTACAATATCAGCTCAAAAGATGTCATGGTACAAGATAGATGCTGCCTTATCCCTATGACATAATCACTCTACAAATTTACCTCGGATCCATAACTTCTCACTCACACAGTCTCTTTAATGGTAAAGTTGATTCAGTGGCATCCACATCCAAGATCTCTGTAAGGTGAAACACAGCATATTATATCTTGGAAGTGAAATAAAGCTTCAGCTGGAGCTTTGTAAATTACTGAAACATTTTTGCAGTGCTATAGCCCACCTTGAGTTGGTATGTAGCACTGACTCCCTTTCACAGAGGAAAGAAATGAAGGACTTGTATTTTAAAACTAAAACTCTGTCATCAAGAACTCTTAAACATATAAATTTACTGTAATTTTCTAACTTACGTAAATACGCTTATGAACAGCTGTAGCTTTGGCAAAGGGTCAAGGGGCCCACTTTCGTGGAGGTGGGCATGGTGGTTCATCCTCTGTTCCTACTTCCCAGGGTAGGTGAGGGACCTGAGGTTCGTCTCTGCAGACTGTAAGCTAGTCCCAGAAAGGAAAACACGTGGGTTGTGAGTCTAGTAACTCATCCCTTCGGATGTGCCAAATGGATCCAGAAGAGATGATTTTGAAGGAGCAGAGGGTGAGATTCTTCATCTGAGTAGGGGTGATGCCCGACCATCCCAGATGAACAACTTCCCAGCCCCATCTTGCTCCTCCTAAAACTGGGTGACTAATTCCCGTTTGCTTGGAATTTTACTGTGAAACCAAAAATGGTTGCTTTTATTTTCCTTCTGGACTATAAATAAATATAGCAGAGTGCGGTCCCCCTGCCCCAGCGGGCATGCGCCTTCTATAACCATGTGACTGGACCAGAAATTAGAGTTGACAGCCATGGTAGAATAATTGAGGGAGAAAGGAGAGAACATGTTACTCAGCTAATAATCAGAAGATGAGCCGAGGGAAGGCTGCTTCCTTACAACTCCACGTACTACTTCTTAAACAGTCATTCTGTGGTCTGTAATCAAGTATCTGAATACTAAATTTATAGGCCCCAGGATGGTAAGTGTGGTTAAGCGGCATTTAGCAATTTTGTGTGGTGTTGTGCTAAATATGGAAAAGTCAGAAAAGAGGTTGGTTTTTTTTTTTCCCCTTTGAGTCTGCTTATGAAAATTGGGTTGGGTGACGGCTTAAAAAAAAAATCCAGTCAGGCCAGGGGCAATCAGGTATCTGCTTTGGAGTTTAATTTTTTAAAAAGCTTTTCTTGAGACTATGTCTAAATAAATGTCTTCATTTTAAAATCACTAATTGTTATTCATGCCATAAACTTTTTTTTAAGCCCCTCCCCCACCACCATAAACTCTTGAAATGCTGAATAGCTGGTGTTAGGTTTCTGCTTGGCAATGCGCGTCCTGTTGGGAACATTGTTCTCCAGAGAAGTCCTGGCATGGGGCTAGGGCAGAAGAGGAATCAGGCAAGATCTGGAGGTTTAAGGCGGGGCCTTGGACTCCCCTAGAGGCATTTCCTAATGTGTTCAGGGGCACAGATACGGGGCAGGGTGGGGTGAGAACTATCAGGCTGGCATTATACCCTGCCAACTCACTATCATAATTCAGGGGGGAAAAAGCAGTGAACTCTAAAGATTGGTCTAATACTGGGGTTCAAGGGTGGGGTTAGGCTTGACACAATAATTTTCACATTTCTATATCAAATACCACTTTTCCCTCTTTTCCTTCCCCTCCTACCCCTTCTCTCCCCCTCCACACTTCTTCTCTTTGTTTCTTCCTCACTTTCATTTTGGAGTCAGGGTCCCGCTATACAACTCCCAGGCAGTCCTGGACCCTGGTATATGCCCCAGGCCAGCCTCAAGCTTATCATCCTCCCGCCTCAACTTCCCAAGTACTGGTGTTACAAGTGTGTACACCACACTCTCTGCTTTTCTAATAACTGTGATGGCTTAGCAATTTGAGAAGCTATGATATTTTAAATTATCTTCTGGTTCAATTTGAAAACCATACAAGCTATTTGATCTACTTCTTCCAGAATGTTGAGTTATCTTTTTGTTCCCGAAGCATGATAATGGACCCAGGTCTTTCACCATCTTTACCATCTTCTATTCCAAAAATCTCTTAACTATCTTGAACACTTAAACTCATCCTAAAAGTGATACCCCAAGCACATCAAGTGTATGTATTAAATAACCATGCTCTTGGTTCTAAAGAATTTTCAAACATTTGGCTTTAAAAAAGCAAGAAAAAGTTGAAGAAAAAACTTTTTTAAAATTGGCTCAATCAAACTGAGTAAGAAGAGTCTGAGTCTCAGATTGAGGCTCCACGGATGCCTGACTCTGACACCCTGCCAATGCGCTGTCACCCACTCTGGGCAAGTTGTTGCAACTTTCTCATCTCTTTCATGAAGGCAATAATGCTAGCCTCCTAGTAACATTGTGAGACTCAAAAGCACTCCTGACATACACCAAAAGGTGTTAGGCACAAAACCAAACCAAAACCTGACACCAAACAGGGATGTCAGTATGATTATCCTGTGGTTTGCCTAAGGTAACAATCATAAAGTTTTAAATAGTCAAGTTAATTTCCTTATGGCTAAATTGACTTCTACACCTATTATAGACATTATGTATTTTTAAGTCATATATTCTGAATGAAATTTAAATACACATTCATTGAGTAGTATTCAAGAGAGCTCTCCATATTGATTCAATAATATTTCCTTCTTATGGCAATGTGATGAGTAAAAGATGGAATGTCCCCATATAGGTGACTTCACAGGGTGTTGCCAGTTGGCAAAACACCTCTTCTCCCAATCAGAATGCTTGAGAAGACTAGACTGGGTAGACATTCTTGCCATGGAGTCATAAAAAAGACTCATACAAATCAGCATTGAGTTTGTGCTTGTGATGGGAAAGAAACACTCACTCTTTCCCTACCTGCTTCTGTCTGCAATGCTCCTGGCTTTGACATGTTTGTCACTTGCCTTGAGGTTGATGGGGAGGTTAGTAGGTCTTCAATAGTAGGCTCCTTGTATATGTGGCTGTTGTCTTGCCCACGTCCTGTCTCTTATTCCAGCGCACACTGAGGAGCAACTAGATGCCTTCAATATTCAGTCTGCCCACCTCTGATTACAGGTCAAGCCCTCTCGCCCTCAAGGGGAGGAATGTCTGTGTTCTTTTCTTTTCGCTCCCCTCCAGTGTTACCCTTACAGTGACCATTTCTTCTTCCCACTACCTCTGGAATTTTCTGTTCTAGTCAAGAGAGTTGAGTGTGACCACCACTCTGTTCTACTCAACCTTTTGTTTTCAGGTATCAAAATGCTATTATCACCCATTGGCTGAATATTGACAACACTTTGTGTTGCCCCATACTAAGTGATGTGAACGAGGTTCCATCAAAGGTTTTGCAAAGCAAGAGAGGTGAGAAAAGAATGAGGCAGATTTCATAAGAGATGCTAGAACTTGACAGATGAGCAAGAACACCACAAAGAAGGAGGGGAAAGAGCCTTGGGCAGAGAGAGTGAACAAGTGCCACAAACACTGGTAAATCTATAAGGAAGCAAATTATATTCACAATGACTGATACACTGAATGTGTGGTGGGAAAATATCCAGATATGCACCTGAGACCAAAACACAAGGAGCTAACCAGGCTTAATAGACAGTGGCCAGATAGGTAGGTAGATGGATAGATGGATAGATAGATAGATAGATAGATAGATAGATAGATTGACATTTATATTGTTGGCAACGTGATATGTTAGATGTGGTATTAACAACACATGTGCTTTGATACTGTGGAGATGCTATAGTTAGAATATGGGTTATCCCAAAAGGCCTGTATTTTTAACACTCAATTCCCAATTTGTGGCCATGTTTTGACAGCTATGGAGCCTTCAGGAAGTGGGGTCTGGCAGGAGAATAGGTCACTAGAAATAGAACTTTGAAGTTTATACCTGCTCATGTATCTGCTTCCTGAGCAGTCATCATATGAGCATCTATTCAGACCTGTTTTGCCGTGGTGGACTCAGCTCCCTCTGACACTATGAGCCAAAATAAACCTTTCTTCCCTGAATTTCTTTCTTGCAGGAATTTTGGTCACAGTGAGATAAAATTGATAGAGAAAGAGAGTTCAAAGGAAAGTCTTCAAAGACAGATAAACTGGAAGAAGCCTTGAAGCAATCCTAACTAACAGAAATGAGTGCTTCAACTGTGTTTGAAAGAGGAAACAAGAGAGGAGAGACTTGAGACTCTCCAGAGAAGTGCAGTGCATGGAAACTAAGAGAAATGTAGAGAAGGGCACCAGAGATGGTTATAAGATGAGCTTTGAATTCCTGTGCTCTCTGAAAACAGAATGACTGTTTATCTTAATCCTACTTCTCAAGCACTCTAACTCCATACATGCAGTGCACCACCAGACAAGGTACACACACATCAGATCAGACGAGTTTCAAGGTATTCATCATGTTCTTTTGGGGAAAACTGGGCATCTTGAATAGGTTACAGAATCTTCCTCCCTGGAGGTCTTTATGACAAGCTGAATACCCATCTGTCTGTTAAGGCTTAGGTGTGGTTCTTTCTGAGGCCTGGGAGGTGGCCTACTGAGTCCCATGATCTTTTCCAGGCCACAGTTCTTTGCTTCTACATCATTTTATGGCTTGACCTCAAGGTAAAGTATTCCCTTGGTAAAATAAATAATGAGATAAAATTGGAATGCTTCACGGACTCTGTCATAGAGTGTATTCTGGAATTTCTGAACATTAAGTACTGAGTCTTCTGAATAAATTATGAATAACATTGCATGTAGGTCAAGATTCCCAGGGTTTGATGGAACTAATTACCGTATTCTTATTTGTAGAATAAGACATGATGGGACCTCAAGATATTATCAGGATATAAAAATCCTGGAAGTTTCCTTCAGCATGGAAGCTTGAAAACTTATACCTAGAGCTTCTTAAATAATCTAGAAAAATACATGGCATGTCTGTGTCTGCTAGCCAGCCAAGCACTAGTGCCTGCCCCCCTCTGCTTTTTAACTTCTTATCAAAGCAAGATTTCCTAATAGGCATTTGATAAATATTGCTCTGGTACTCTTCAAATCATAAGGCGATTGAGCTAATACATTTTTTGTAAATAATTTAACAAATTTAGGTACACACATTCTTAGACAATTAAAACCTTTGGCCCCTTCTAAGAACTGCTATCCTGTGCTTAATTAGAATGAAGACGGTCAAGTATCATCCTTTAGCAACCACAGCCATATGGAAATATGTGTGTGTATGCAAAGAGCCACTGTACAAAGGTAAGAATGTTTGTAGTAAGCTGAATGGTCATGTTTAGTTTGCTTTATTTTGAAATATAATGGACTCTTTGTCATCACAGTGTTAGGTTGGTAGCAAAACTGATTGGAAGGCATAGATGGTTCCTGCAATCTCATTCCTCCAGATACACAATCCTTTAACCATTCAGATCCAGAACCTGTGTGTTCCAAGGAATGACACTGTAGTAAAAAAAAAAAAATCCATAGGGCTTACTCATGATCAGTGCTGTACATCTCACTGACAGATGTCTAGAACCTGTGGCTTTTATCACTGTTTCTTCCAAACAACTTCAGTGCCCTACACATCTTCTGTAAAAGACCAAGTGACTGTCCCTGTAAGTTTCTTTCTAAGGGTTTGTCTATCTGCAAACTGACTGATTCAAAGTGAATCAAAAATAGTTTAATGACATTTTTACTGACTTCTTTCTTGGCACTATACTATAAACAGTATAGCTATTTATGTTGCATTTAAATAGTCTTAGCCATTGTAAAATATCTGCAGACTATAGAACACGATGATGCAGATTTCAATGTGACCTCTACATCATTGTAAACAAGAGACTAGATCATCCTTGAATGTCTGTGTGAAAGCTTAGAAAGCAATTCCTGCATAGATCTAGGAATTGCTGTGGGACTTACACTGATGTGTCCTCAGAATTGTCACCTAAACATGACATATGTGAAACCAACCCTTAGTGATTAAGTGAGCACCCTGTTTATCACCTTCCAATGGCACTCCAGCATCTCAGGCATGAGAAGTCGCCAAGATAGGTCTGCACTTGTCCTCTCTCCCAAGTCCTCGGTGCTTGTGGTAAGTATCCATATTCCTAACTCTGGGCTTTAGGGTCTCAAGGAAAAAACTGGAAGATGCTCATGAGTCCCCAAAAGCATGATGATCATGTGTGTCCAACAGCTCTGGTTCTTAGGTTAACCTTAATGTCCTAAATTGAGAGAAATGACATTGGATTGGCATCTAGTTTTTATATGAATTGTTATCTTTCATTTAAAGATAGCCAGGATAAAGTTGTGATTAAAAACAATTTTTACTGGGAGTTGGAGAGAGAATTCAGTTGGTAAAGTATTCACGATACAATCATGGAGACCTGAGTTCAGATCTCTGGCTCCCATATAAAACAGCAGTGCATTGTGGAACAGGAGTGTCCCTGGGATGAACTAATCAGCTAGTCGAGCCAAACAGCGAGCTGCTGGCTCTATGAACAACCCTGTCTCAAATAAATGACTAAGGTAAAGAGTGCTAGAGAAAAGCACCAGACTCTCCCCCAACCTCATGAACTTGGGTATACACACACACACACACACACACACACACACAAACACATACACTAATTACCTTTCTCAGATTTCTAATGCTTTCTTAAGGACATTTTTCATCTATGTTTATAGATCTGTATTGTTTTGATCATGGACTCATGCTAGCCTTTAGAATAAGTTGAGAAATGTCCCCACTTCTGTTCCCTGGAGCATATATCACATTGGAATTATTCTTTCGAAGCATAGAATAACCCAAGAGAAATGTGATGATCAGACTTAATTGCCAACAAGTCAGATTCTAGAAGCATCCAGGAGATGGGCCTCTGGGCATGTCACTGCAAGATTCTCTCAACAGTGTTAATTGAGAGGGAAAGTCCCATCCACTATGGGTGTTACCATTCTCTGCATGGGATCCTAGGCTACATAAGCTGAGAAAGAATGTTACACATCAGCTTTCACCCATCATTCTCTGACCCTTAATTGTAGATGCATGTGAGTAGCTGTGTCAACGTCTGGCTATCTTGACTTCCCTGCTATGATGGACTGTATTGCTGAACTGTGAGACAGAATAAACGTTTTCTTTCCTGTGTTTTTTGCCAGAGTATTTTAACACAATAATAGAAAAAGAAGCTAAGACAAATGTTATCTGGGAATTTTTCTGAGTATAAAAAATATAAATTAAAATAATTCTGAATTTATTTATTTCCACTTTAAAATTATTTATTATTTATTTATTTGTGTGTGTGTGATTCCCACACCCACATCCAATTATTTTCCAATTTTCTTTTTTTTGAAAAGCGTGTATTTTTATTGAAAAAGGAAGTAAAAACATTATATGATAAAATTGAAGATTTACATAGAAAATATTTCTGATAAAATAGAAGAAATATATAGAAAAAATGTTAAAATTGACAATTTTCAAGGAAAATTAAAGAGTAAAGTGGTAGACATAAAAAACTGCTAAATTAATTGAAAAAGGAAGTAGAAACATTTTATGATAGAACTGAAGATTTATGTGGAAAATATTTCTGATAAAATTATAGAAAAATGTAGAAAAACATGTTAAAATTGAAAATTATCATGGAAAATTTTATATAGATATAATAATAGTAGTCATAAAAGTATTACTAAGTTCATTGAAGGTGGAATTATAAACATTTTCTGATAAAGTTGATGACTTCATGGAAATATTTCTGATAAAATTGAAGAAATATATAGAAAAGCATGTTAAAATTGAAGGTTATCATGGAAAATTATACAGATAAAATGATAGACATAAAAAACCTTTCTAAATTAATCGAAGGTGGAATTAAAAACATTTTGTGATAAAATCAGAGATTTACATGGAAAACATTTCTGTTAAATTGGAAGAGATGTATCAAAAAACATGTTAAAGTTGAATATTATCATGAAAAATAATGCAGATAAAATGGTAAACAAAAACATTACTAAACTAATTGAAAGAGGAATTACAAACATTTTCTGATAAAATTGAAAATTTACATGAAAAATATTTCTATTATTCTATGTCTTTTTATTGGGGAATTGAGTCCATTGATGTTAATAAATATTAAGGAACAGTGATTGCTGCTTCCTGTTATTTTTCATGTTATTTTTATGGTTGTATGGTTATCTTCTTTTGGATTTGTTGGAGGAAGATTACTTTCTTGCTTTTTCTAGGGTATAGTTTCCCCCTCCTTGTGTTGACATTTTCTATTTATTATCCTTTATAGGGCTGGATTTGTGGGAAGATATTGTGTAAATTTGGTTTTATCATGGAATATCTTGGTGTCTCCATCTATGATGATTGAGAGTTTTGCTGGGTATAGTAGTGTGGGCTGGCATTTGTGTTCTCTTAGGGTCTGTCTGAGGTCTGCCCAAGATCTTCTAGCTTTCATTGTCTCTGGTGAAAAGTCTGGTGTAATTCTGATAGGTCTGCCTTTATAAGTTACTTGCCCTTTTTCCTTTACTGCTTTTAATATTCTTTCTTGTTTAGTGAATTTGGTGTTTTGATTATTATGTGCCAGGAGGAGTGTCTGTTCTGGTCCAGTCAGTTTGGAATTTTGAAGGCTTCTTGTATGTTCATGGGCATCTCTTTCTCTAGGTTAGGGAAGTTTTCTTCTATAATTTTGTTAAAGATATTCACTGGCCCTTTAAATTGGAAATATTCATTCTCTTCTATACCTATAATCCTCAGGTTTGGTCTTCTCATTGTGTCCTGGAGTTCCTGGATGTTTTGGATTATAAGCTTTATGCATTTTGCATTTTCTTTGACTGTTGAGTCAATGTTTTCTATGGTATCTTCAGCACCTGAGATTCTTTCTTTTATCTCTTGTATTCTGTTGCTGATGCTTGCATCTATGAGTCTTGAATTCTTTCCAAGGTTTCCTACCTCCAGAGATGTCTCACTTTGTCATTTCTTTATTGTTTCTAGGTCTACTTTTAGATCCTAGATGGTTTTGTTCAGTTCCTTCACTTTATTGTTTGTAATTTCCTATAATTCTTTAAGGGATTTTTGTGTTTTCTCTTTAAGGGCTTCTGCCTGTTGACCCATATTCTCCTGTATTTCTTTAAGGGATTTTTGTGTTTCCTCTTTAAGAGCTACTACCTGTTGATCCATGTTCTTCTGTATTTCTTTAAGTGATTTTTTTTTTTTTTGTGCTTTCTCTTTAGGGGCTTTTACCTGTTTACCTATGTTTTCCTGTATTTCTTTAAGGGAGTTATTTATGTCCTTCTTGAAGTCCTCTATCAGCATTATGAGGTGTGATTTTGAATCCAACTCTTGCTTTTCCAGTGTGTTGGAATATCTGGGACTTGCTGTGGTAGGAGAACTGGGTTCTGATGTTGCCAAGAAGCCTGTTTCTATTAGTAGGGTTCTTGTTCTTGCCTTTGCCATCTGGTTATCTCTGGTGCTAATTGGTCTTGCTGTCTCTGGCTGGAGCTTGTCCCTTCTGTGGGCCTGTAAGCCTGCATCTGTACTCCTGGGAGACCAATTCTCTTCTAGCAGGGACTGTGCACAGAAGGCTGTGGAGCTGCCTGGCTCCCTGGTGTGAATGGCAGCCTGAAGACCTCTATCCCAGCTGCTCCACTGATCATATGCCCTGTGCACTCCGAGCTGTTTTCCTCCAGAGAGATGCTGGAGATCTCACCTCTGTGCTCAGAAGTGAAAGTGCTGCTGGGAGATTACTCTCCCCCCCCCGGGGGGGTGCGCTATGCACAGAAGGCTGTGGAGTCTCCTGCCTCCCCGGTGCAGATGGCAGTGAAGACTTCTGTCCCAGCTGCTCTACTGATCATATGCCTTATGCATTCCTAGCTGTGCCCTCCAGAGAGAAGTTGGAAATCTCACCTCCAATTTTCTTTATGGTGTGCTCTCTGAGTTCTGAGTTATTGGGGAATGTATTTGCTATTTTCTAATTATGGATCTTCCAGAAATATATTTTGTGCCTAGTTTAATATTACTTGTGGTGGTTTCAATGAGGATGGCCCTCATAGGCTCATATATTTAAATAAATATATATTTGGATACTTAGTCCATTGTTGGTGAAACTGGGAAAAGATTAGGAGGTGTGGCCCTATTGGAAAGGGTATGTCACTCAAGACGGGCTTGAGTTTTCCAAAGCCCATTCCAGACCCAGTTCTCTCTGCCTGCCTGCCACCATGTTCTCTGTCATAATGGTCATGGACTCATTCTTCGAAGCTGTAAGCCCACATTCAAAGTTTAATTCTGTAAGTTGTTTTGGTCATGATACCTTATCCCAGCAATAGAAAAGTAACTAAGACATTGTTGTTGCCAGGAACATAGTCTATAAGTACTACAATTCTCTTATACTTTTGAAAGTTGCTTGATAGTTCATAATGTTGTCTATCTATGAATATATCATGCACATTGGCTAAGATAATGTGGTATATTATTGCTGACTAGAGCATATAAATGAAAATTAGGTTAAGTTTGCTTCTAATAATTTTCCAACTGTTCTATGCTGCTGAGGCTCCCAATTGCTTTGAATGCATCCCCCCAGTGTTTCTGTGTTGGGAGCTCAGTAGTGTGATGTATTGGGAAGTATTGAACTTGTAAGACTGATGAGAAATAATTAGCTTGATGAGGATACTGTTCATGGAAAGAATGAGATAATAGTTCTCTCTGATTATTTCATATCCTGCTCACCAAGGCATGCTCTTGAGCTCCTGAGATCACTGCATAATCTCTCCCCCTTGTATGGTTTTACCATCATGATACCATCCACCCTGAGATCCATATCACAGCCCAAGTTATGACAGCAACATGCTTCTGGATTTCCAAGCCTATAATGAGGTAAAGTATTATTATTTTTGTTTAAATTATTTTGTTTAAATTGATGAGTCTTGTATCTCATTACAGTAATGAAACATGGACTTAGTGATTTATTTTATGCATGCTACCAATTACTCTGACATTACTGTCAAAGCCTATAATTATGCCTTTGCTTTCTTTTTCCTTCACCAGGTTCAGCTTCATACACTTTGAAGTGCTGTTTTCAATGCATACATACCAGGAAATATTCTAATTAATTTATCTAATTATCATAAAGAATGATAGTTCTCAACTCCTAAAATATTCTTTCTTCTGAATTTTATTTTGTCATCTATTAGTATAAATATTCCAATTTCTTTATAAGTCATTGTTTTCATTTTATATGTTTCTCCAACTTTTGCTTTTAACTTATATATTTATGGTTAAATTAATATTCTTATGTACAGTAAACAGTTAAACCTTGCAGGGGTCTCCTTTGCCCTGATGGGGCCTGGAGATCAAACTTAGTCACCAGGCTCGGCAGCAAGTGCTGGGACATCTTTCTTGTCCTCATAAAAAACATAACACTTTACCTATGCTTTAAGCACCTCACAAAAATGCTTCTAATATCTATCTCATACCTCTGTATGCTATGTGCCACAATTATAGTGTTATTGTTTAGTTTTAAATCTAAATTATATTTCAAGGAAATAAAAATGAAGACATGATGTTTTGAAATATTTTCTTATATGTATTCATTTCTAGCATTCTTTATTCTGTTGTTTGATCTCCATTTGATATTATTTTATTTCCTGGAGCTGATAGAATTTCTTTGGATCTTTCTTGAGTAGAGACTTCTGGTGGTCTAAGGACATAGTTAGAGTAAAAGTGCTTTGGTTTGAATCTATAAACTCAGAGGAATCTTAGTGAACCACACATGGTAAAAATGGAAATAAAATCTTATAAAGAGAAGTGCATGATGACCAAGCTGTGAACCAGTGATGTGTTCTCAACCCCCAGGGAACCAGAGGACAGAATCTGTTGAACTGATACAATGGATAAAGGTACTTGACACCAAGACTGATCACCTGAGTTTGATCCTGGGATTCTACATGATAGATGGAAAAGATCACCCTTTGCAAGTTGAACTATACCACAAACACAACACACACACACACACACACACACACACACACACACACATCCCAAACAAAAAAATTTAAAAGTCTATCTGCCCTAGATTTTTGAAAGACTCTCTCACTGGGTACTGAATTCCAGGTGTACAATTTGCCAGCTATTCCTATTGTTCCTGGTCTCCGAGCTTCATTGTTTAGAATGAGAAACTGCCTCACTTCTTCCCCACTGGCTCCAAATAGGTTCTGTCCTCTGGTTCTCCGGGGGTTGAGACCACAACACTGGTTCACAGCTCGGTCACCATGCATTTCTCTTTATGAGATTTTATTCCATTTTTACCATGTGTGGTTCACTAAGATTCCTACCGCTGAGTATAGATTCAAATCGAAGCACTTTTACTCCAACTATGTCCTTTTGACTTTTTCTTGCTTATCTTTTTTTCTCCTTCCTGGATTATAATTATATGTGTTAAGTCATTTGACATTGTGCTTCCAATTGTAGGATAAAAGACAATCTTTTATAATAGTTTTATGCTTCTTTGGGTTCCCCATTTATCTATACAGTGTACACTGTGGTACTAATTCCACTAAATGTTTTGTTTTTGTAGAAATGGTGGAAATTTCTCAAAGCTGCACCAGATCTTTAAAAAGTTCTTTGCACACATCTTTACCATTTAATATGTTCTTCCATGTCTCTGAATATATTCTTACATTATAATTATAATTATAATTCTTACAACTGCATTATTGTTTGTACCTATCCAAGTTTTGCTATTTCCGAATCCATTCTGATTGTTTCCTTTTTCTTTCTTTTTTTTAATTTGATATATTCTTTATTTACATTTCAAGTGATTTTCCTTTTCCTGGATCCCCCTCCCTGAAAGTCCCATAAGCCCTCTTCCCTCCCCCTGTTCCCCAATCCACCCCTTCCCACTTCCCTGTCCTGGTATTCCCCTACACTGCTGCACTGAGCCTTTCCAGGACCAGGGGTCACTCCTTCCTTCTCGGACATCATTTGATATGTGGATTGTGTCTTGGGTATTCCAAGCTTCTAGGCTAATATCCACTTATCCGTGAGAGCATACCATGAATATTCTTTAGAGACTGGGTTACCTCACTTAGGATGATATTCTCCAACTCCATCCATTTGTCTAAGAATTTCATGAATACTTCATACTTTCCTGTTTCTTTGAATGTCTTTGATTGAATCCTGGGTATTATTGACTTTTAAGTTCTTGGCATGAAAATCTTCATTAAAGAGTTGAATTCATTATGGAGTAGGGGTGAATTCCTCATGAATTTTCTGAGGTTTGTTTATATACTCTGGTATCGTGGGTCTATACAACCTTTATTCTGGGAATAGTTTGCCTCACAATTACTACTTGGACCTTATGACAGCTCTATTGTTGGCCCCATCTTTATGAAGTCTGGCTATAAGTTGGTAGGGTTGTGTACTTATCAGTTTATCAATCACTGATGGGGATAAACGTATACTCTCACCAGCTTATATAGTTATTTTTATAATAATTTACTTTAATGTAGCTCAATGTGTTCTTCATATAAGACCCGAAAGGCAAAAAGGCACAATCATTAAAGGAAAAATAAATAATTCAGAATTCATCAAAATTAAACAGCCTATGTGTGAAGGGCTGTGAAGAAAACACAAAGACAGTGCCAAGGAGACACTTACAAAGACAAACAGAGGGCGATTCCAGAGCAGAAAGACAGAGTCCCAGAACTCTGATTTCAAAACACCTCACATGATTCTCCAACCTTTTGCTTTATAGTTAACTCATGTCTTTATAGTTAAAGCTGAATTGTATCTTTACAGTTACAGCATCTATATAAATCTTGCAGAAGTGTTCTTTCCTTCTACCACATGGGCCTGGGAGCCAAACTTTTAATCCCAGCACTTAGGAAGCAGCAGCATTGAGTCTAAGGACAACCTTGTCTACACAGTTTGTCTGAGGTTACCACTGAGATCTTGTCTCAAAATAAGAGCAACAGATAGACCAAATTGAACAAGAGACACCTTATTCAAGAATCTATGCAGACAATAAGTACATGCAAAAATTCTTTATATATCATCAGGAAAATGAGGTTTAAAACAATAATGAGGTTCTACTGCATACATATTATAATGGCCACCATCCAGAACTCTGATTTCAGAGTAATGGCAAGGCCAAATACTGACAAGAATGTGGAAGACCAGAGATTTTCACTACTGGGAAAACCTCTTTGGAGAACACTTTGGTTGTTTATTTAAAAGAAATCACACTTCTGCCATATACTCTCCTCTGACTATTTTGTAATCACTTAAAAAAATTAAGATTGGTTTCAACACAAATGTCTGCACCAGAGTTTAGGGGGATGTTTTTCATAACTGTCAAGACTTAAGATGAAGAAGCTCATCAAGAGGTGATGGAATAAACAAAATGGCAGCACCCTACAGTGGACTATTGCCAAACACTAAAACAAAAGGAGCTGTCCATTCATCTCAAGATCTGGTGAGGTTACACGTATGCAGTGAAGGGGCTCCAGGGGATCTTTCTTTATCATGATTCCCAGACTGTGGAATTCTCTTTTTATTGTTAAAATATTATCTTCATGAAACAACTATAGAGGTATGATTTTCAATACTTATATTTGATTAATAATAATAATAGTAATAATAAAAATATCCAAAGTACTCTATTTCATTGGCTATTTTACTGGGCCACAAAATGATCACCATTACACCCACAAAGGGACTGAGGAAGAGAATAGAACAAAGGAAACTGCAATTCTGTTTGTGAGGGCGTTTAGTTAAGCTAGATAACATAATGTCTAGTTCTACCTTCCAGCATGCAGAAGGGATACTAGAGCAGTCAATATAAACTGGCCTCTGCCAGCTGGGTATAGACAGGGTGTTTTTGTCAGATCAGGTTCCTCAGGAAGCAGACATTGAGAGTGCAAGAGATATCAGAGTTGAGAAGGAATGGCTAGCGGTGTCTGCAGAAGTAGACAGGGCTCTGCCTTTGCCTGTTGAGTGCTCTCTGTGAAGATGGGGAAAATTGAACAGAGAGATACCCAAGCTGTGCTCCAATGAGTCTCATCGAACTCAAGGACAGCTCTATACAAAAGCTGACATTACAAGAGCTCTTCCTTAGGTAGGCATAGCCAGCTCCTGTCTATATCTGCCAGTCCCTGTAATTGGACCAGAGCTTTCCACAGAGAAGTAACCTTGTCTGAGAAGCTGTCACAGACCTTGAAGGGTATGCAGCTGGCAGTTGTTGCCTTAACCGTACTCTAGGTGCAGGTCTGCTTCAGAGGGAACTTGGAGCAGAGGGCTTCTTCATGTCTGTCTTTCTGGTTTAGCACATTAAGGCTGTAGACATGGTGGTCTGGAGAATGAGTAGGCTCGGATCACAAGAAGATATCAAAGGATGCCATCCTTGTTCTTCCAAGGATACATCCTTGCCTTCTAGATTGAGCCTGAGCCTGCTAGTGAAAGAACATTCACTGCCACTATTCCCCAGCTGATGTTTTCAATATGTAATTTGTGTGTATGTGTGTGTGTGTGTGTGTGTGTGTGTGTGTGTGTGTGTGACTGTGCCCTAATTTTCTGACCCATGAAAGGGGCATTACAACACATCCTCTTAGCTCAAATATAAATTGAAATAGGATGAGGGAAAGGATGGGAAAAAAGGAAGTCTGCCTCTCCCTAAAACCAAGAGAGTTTACAAAAAACCTGAGTGTTGTCACTAATTACCAGCTGTTCCCTGTGTGTCCCACTTAATTCCATTCCCCAATTAAATACTCCAGTTAGTACATGGATATTAAATTATCAGTGGTTTCCCAAAGTTAAAAGACTAGAATAAGTATAAGAAATATTGAGTGTTTTTCTTTTGTTGATTTACTTAGACCCACTTTCAAGTTAATTCTTATGTTATACTCTGAAAATATGTTTTGGGGTTTCTGTGACCACAGTGGGGCAGCATCCCTGGGCTTCCCATTTATATTATTAGTTCTCAAATGAAATTTTGCATCATAAATCACTGGCTTCCTTAGCATTTGTAGTTTGCTTCCCTTCAAACAAACAAACAAACAAACAAACAAAAAAACCCAGTTTCATTAACTTTTCTGAAAGGTCATGCATGCTGCATTGTTTGTTCAGATCTGGTGTTTTAAATTTAAGCATCCTAGGATAGGAAGATGGAACACTCTAGAATTGTGATTCAAGGGAGAGGACAACTGTAATGGAGCCCCCCAAACAGTCCACAGTATCCACAGTTTGATTACCTGGGCATACCTGATGCTCTCTATCTGTTGGTGCATTCCTTGAGTTGCACATGCTTCCATTGCTTAGTTCTACTCCAGGAAAACTTTGTCACCCTCTTAACCACATATCCTGAAGAGGTACACCAGGCTCTCAGCACCTCATAGCTGATCTCGGAACATAGGCCCGGTAGACAGTTTCTTTCTCCTAGGAGCTAAAACAGGATAAGGCCAGGAAGCTGGATGCCCCTGGCTTGATCCCTGAGAATAGTAAGGGATCATTTCATCTTGTGGAAGTCAGAAACACAGAAAGTTGGTTGAGGTTCTGTGAATAAACATGTGTTTTCCAGAAATAAAATACAGCATCTGAAAGACAAGAGATCTGAGAGTGGAGCATTTGTACATTTGGGAGACATTAGATAAAATCAAGATGAGGTTATGTAGCATAAGGTAACCAGAGATACAGATCAACAGGATAGACAAAATTCTAGATCTAGAAAGCCCAGAACAGAAATGTTGACTTAATGCCTTAGAAGTCAGGAGTCTTCAAAGGTTTGGGGGCCAGTGAACTATGGAAAGAGAATGTCCAAGAAAGAGGAATCGCATGTAGGAGGGCTTAGGAGGAGGGCATGGCCTTACTCAGTTCTGCTAGGATCTCATGTTAACCAACCAGGTGTGAAGTGATGGGGTGGGGGCATGAAAAAAGAAGAGATTCAGACAAGATGCATTTCAAAGGAATACTCAGGCGGGTTTAATAAACACTTTTCAGGAGATCAAAATCTGCAGGCTTAGCAAGGCTGCAACGTAGGAGATAAGAAAATGACTAACATTTGTAGAAGCCACAAGAGATAGAAGGCCTGGGAAATAGAAGCCAGGCCTGGAAGTCAGCACCTCCTGACCTTGCCCAAGGCACTTGTTAATTCATTCCTTAAAATCTTGGCTTGCCTCCATTAGGGAAACTTGCTAGCCTCTTGTAGTCTGCTATTGTGTTAGAAGTTTTTAAGATCTGAGGAGAAAAGATAGATTATACACCAGCCCTCATCTGAAGCAGCATTCCTGGAACTCCTTGGAATCGGTCACTTGTTAAGGCAAACTTCTGATTTTGCCCACCCCTCTCCCCTTGCCATGCCTGAGACTCGGGACACATAAACTCCAAGAGAATCATCGAGTTGGAGAATGTAACAGGCCTCTATTCATTTTATATCATCTCTGAAATAGTGTGTTGTATGGAAAGACTGAACTCACTCTTAATAGAAATTTACCTCAGGGGTTGTGGGGATGTTAAGTAAGAACATTTAAATCGAAAGCACCAAGACTTGAGTTCCTACAGCCAATATAAAAAGCCTGGCATGAGTAGCCATGTCTCTAACTCCAGCTATGTGGGAGGCTTTCTGACCACAGTGTACCTCCAGGGTCAGTGGCAGGCCCTACATCAATGGAATAAGGTAGAGAGCGATGGAACAGGATACCAGATATCCTTTGTGTGCCTTTATGTGCATACAGGCACATGCACCACACACACTCACACATGCACATGTATACAAAAGAATTATGGATTTGTATGCATACAAAAGAAATCACAGTGGAAGTAAATTAAATCCGAAGGTAGAAAGATAAAAATAACATTGGCTACACATTGACTTTCAGTGCTCTTTCACTCAAATCTTTCTTAGGTGGCAGTATTACATTTGCTGAATTCTGCCTCTCAGAGTCCTGATAGTGTTCCATGTGTTTTTAGATCTGCCCAAGAGGAAAGAAATACAAGAAATAATAGACAATAGAATATGCATACCAAAAACTCATGATGAAATATGACCCACCTGGGAAAAACTTAACAGTGGAACAGAAAACTTGCTAGAGCATACATATATAGATAGAATACAGACACTTCTGTCTTCAGACTCTAAAACCTAAAAAGGAACCCTGTTTTTTCTTTTGTTTAAGGACGTATTAAAGCATAAGAAATCCAAAGACTTGCAAGTGGGAAGGAATGGAAAGCTGGGGCCTGGGTTGGAAAGTCACGCGCTATGGAAAGGCATAAGGGCTCCATTCCTGGTTCTGTTGTTCCTTCCATTAGCTGGACACCATATACGTGGCTGCTCGTTACATAATTCCTTATGCCATTTTGCAGATTTGAAACCTTTAGCTGTGCATCTTATCTAACTATCCAGTCTTTTTCTCTGAAGAAGAGAAAAGTCTACCTGGTGTGTCCCTTTCTCAGCATAGCAGACTCAGTGTTAAAAAAGACTTAGATCTTGAGAAGGATGGTAAGAGGATCCCTGCATATTTAGTTACTGCATACACAGGGAACTTTGTGGACCTCTCAGTAGTATACTTGGAAAAGTCTTTTGCCGCATGGAAATTCAGATCCAGGAAGAGGAGGGGTATCATTTTTCATATCTCCATACAAAGGAAAGGGCTTTCTTATAGTTCAAAGCTCAAGAACTCTGTCTCTGGGAATGCTCAGAAACCTGTGCCTCTCTGATTCACAGGTGAAGCTTAGAAAGTATCATTAACTCACAATGAGAACACTTTCATTTGGGGTTTCTTTCATCCTAAACCTAGTTTATGAATACAGTGTCTGTATATACAGAGAGAATGTCTGTATTACAAGTAGATTCCTCCGGGACAAGAGTAGCTAAGGACAATGAACAGAGTGCTGGAGAACGGCTGATGTCAGTTAAGGCAGAGCGCTTCGGTTTAAGCATCTTCTTCTCTGATTCATTTAGAAAGTTCATTAGTAAGTCTTAAGCCAAAACTTAAATCTTTGAATCTTCTACTTTTCTGATTATTTAAACCAACTTTCTAAAGGGGGACGTACTTTTTTGGTAAGTATCAAAAGTTAAGACTCATTCTGATAATGTCCACATTCTATCTGAATATCCTGTTGAGAAGTAGTTGATAACAAATGGAAACTTAATTACAACTGCCCCCTCCCTCTTCTAAATATGCAGCACTTGAACCTTCTGGCTTCCTTCTGTCTCTGGGCGAACTTCCAGGTGCTAGGTTAACTAAAGTCATTAACTAACCTTGACAGTTTTGAAAGATTCCTTGAGGGTTAATGATATGTCTCTCTCTGTGTGTTATCATTTTTCCCAGGAGGGTCACATTTGTCATGCATCATTACTAATGAACCATGAGTTACACAAATGTTGAGACTCTGCAGACAATCTTTCTCCAGTGACCACCATCATATTTAAATGGACATCTGCTCTTTAACATAACTGTGTAGCATATGCTCTAATGAATTATTATTATTTTTTTTTTTTGGTTTTTCGAGACAGGGTTTCTCTGTGTAGTCCTGGCTGTCCTGGAACTGACTCTGTAGACCAGTCTGGTCTCGAACTCAGAAATCCGCGTGCCTCTGCCTCCCAAGTGCTGGGACTACAGGAGTGAGTGCGCCACCACGCCTGGCGCTCTAATGAATTCTTAGCAACACAACCATGATCAGGGATAAAAATGTCTGAAAGCTAAAGGTAAGTTATCCATCTCTGCCCCCATGTCCAGGATTATGGGTATGTAGTGGGGACCAGGCCATAGTCAACATGAGCAATGGTCCAATGTGTGGTCACCTTCTCTGAAGAACTGTAGTCAAACAAGGGGGAGTATTTAAAAGCCTGGCTTTCCTGGAGTGCTTGGAGTACATGGTTTCCAATCTCCCATTCTCATAATTTCCAATCTATCCAGCACACTGAAACAGGGAGATCCCAATGGATACCATAGGACTCATCTTTGAAGGTAACTTTAAAAGATGATTATTATCTATAACAGAGCTTAGGCCTCAAACATACTTTATGAGAGTAGAAAATTACTCTCAACTCAGTTCTGGCATTTACAGATGGACCTAAAGAGTTTAAAGCAAACCTGAATATTGTGAACTTAGTCTTTTCTTATGAACCACTGTAGCGAGTAGAGTCCTTTCCCAGACCTAACCCTAGGCCTCTTTCTAAGACATAATTTTACCATTTAAATTCCAGCAGCTAAATTTTCAAGGCAACTTGCAGGTTTGCAAAGAAATACCTTTCTATATCCTGGTATAAAATTCTAGGATTCTGTTTTTAAAAAGTCTGTATAGGAAAGAAAGAAATGAAGGAAGGAAGAAGGAAAAGAAAAAAGGAAGGAAAGAAAGAAAGAAGGAAGGAAGGAAGGAAGGAAGGAAGGAAGGGAAGAAAGAAAGAAAGAAAGAAAGAAAGAAAAAAGAAAGAGAGAAAAGAAAAGAATTAGGTAAAAGTTTTAGTACTATAGAGAGGGAATATAAGACTCAGAGGAAAATTATGAAGGTTTTATTTATTTGTTTATTATTTACCTATTATCTATTATTCAAACGTATTGTTTGTTCTAAGCACCGTATTGACTGTATACATATAACCAAGGTATGCCCTATGCTTTCAAGATGTTGTCAGTGTAGCAAAGAATGGATTTTATGGCTTATTAGGGCCAAAATCATATGACTAGATATCTGTGCAGAAGGACAGGGTACAGGGGGATTCAAAGTTTTCTTAGAAATGCTAGAGTCTCTTCTGTGTCTCAAAAGATGGCTAAACTATCATTAAGTTAAGCAGGAAAGGCATTATTGATTGTGGGAACAGTTAGAACATTAGAGAACTACAGGATCTGGCATTATGGGGATAAAGAATGTGAGCTAAGACGTAGTAAGAATTTAAAAAGATGAGCTAAAGGCATCAGGATGTTTTCTCTAGCCTCAAACCAGGACGGAACCTGATGACATGAAAACTGGGCAGTCCAACATCATTGAATGAAGAGAGATGCAGGACCACATTTGGCTGGAGAAAGGCCACTCTGGCCAATTTGACAGCAGAGAGACTTGTTTAGGTCAATGTTGGGGATGGGGCGCCAAGTAAGGTACAAGGAGGATGTGAACCAAAGGAGCAAAAGAGACAACCAAGGAGACAGTGCTATAAAAACGTGACAAGGAAACAGAATTAAGTTTTCATTATTTTGGTGTTGGGGATGAGAGATAGGGAAATGTTCATGCCTCAGATTTTGATTGGTGGATAATGTTATAATTTTCTGAGGGAAAAGAGTATAAGGAGTCTATTTGACTAGGCAGGTGTCTTAGGGTTTTACCTCTGTGAATAGACACCATGACCACAGCAGCTCTTATAAGAATAGCACTTAATTGGGGCTGACTTAAAGGTTCAGAGGGTCAGTCCATTATCATCAAGGCCAGAGCATAGTAGAGCGTAGGCAGGTATGGTACAGGAGGAGCTGAGAGTTCAACATCTTATTCTGAAGACAAAAAGAAGACTGGCTACCAGGCGGTGAGGATGAGGGTCTTAAAGCCCATGCCCACCATGACACACCTACTCCAATAAGTCCACACCTACTCCATCAGGGCCACACCTCCAAATAGTGACACTCCCTGAGATAAGCATATTCAAACCACCACAACAGGTTATTTCAATTTTTAACATGCTAACTGTAAAAGGATTGGCAATATATGCATTGAATTACTTAATAGATAATTGAATAAATAAGTGCCTCGGGGACAAGGTGTGGACTATTTAGAAATCTAACATTCAAATTGTATTACTCTTTGGCACACTAGGACTATACTAAATGAACAAAACTCAAGTATAAAGCACTTTCAAAACTAGTTCTGAAATATAAAGAAAAAAAGTTGAACAAAAAAAGAAATGTAATACTATCATCAACAGAAAACTTACAAAATTGACTTGTTTAAAAATGCGGGTAAAGATTAAGAAGATGTAGAGAAAATTGTTATGAATATAAAATGTTTGGTCCCCAAGAAAGATAAAATTATTGTAACTTTTTGTACAAAGAATACAGCTTCAAAATATGCCAAAGAATATGTCCAGAGAGCAAAGAAGAGACAGACATAGCCATAGTGTCCTCAGGATATTTGATACAATTCCCCCAGAAACCAAGAGAGCAGAAAGCAAAACTTGTTAATGAACAGAAGGTCTGAAAAAGATTGGACAGAATTAATAGACAATGACCACTGCATCCCAAAGGTTTGTTTTCAAAAGCGCATTACACATGCAACCAAATTGACCATTCTGAAAAATAAAAAAAGCCTTGGCAGTATTTTGAAAAATTAAAATCAACAGAATATGTCCTTCGATCATGTGGGAATATTGCTGTCAGTATCACGTTTAGAAATTAAACAATATACTCACACATTTTCTGTAAGTAAAGTTTTGATGGAAAGTAGGAAATGTTTTTAATCAAACTATAAAGAAAGCACAGCATACCAAAGCAGGAGCTATCTTTTACCAAGCGAGGTGACCTCATAGTATCCCACTACAGAGAGATATTGGAAAAAATGGTAATGTTGCTATAAGTAGCCAGGAAAACTCATTTGTAAAGTTCTTTTTAAGACATAGTTCCTTAGGGGTTAAGTGTTATGTCACTAGATTCAAGCAGAATTTAACAAATATAAATAGTTCTGCTTGTGCTGAGAAAATTAAGCTAAAACTGGTCACAGAGAAAACCCCAGGCCTAGATGTCATCCTTAATGAATTCTAATATTTAAGAAAGAAACACTATGAGTTTTCAAATATTAGAACACTTAATGAAGACTACAACTCTAAATAAGGAAGAGCAGCTCTAAGAATGTCACAGTATCAGGGAACAGCTTAACATGCTGAATAACTAGAAGCCCAAAAGTGAAGGGGACAGGGAATTGAGTAACAGGACAAGGTAACCAGAAACACCAACCATGGCTCTTTACAAAGACATGGTCTCTAACATCTACCTCTACCTCTTTGCCTTGTTAAGTTACATGTGTATATTCATTTTAGTGGGGGTTGGGGTTGAAAGCAATCACTCCATAGGTCCATATATTTGAATGCTTAGCCCCTAGTTAGTAGAACTATTTGGGAAGGATTAGGAGGAGTGGCCTTGTTAGAGGACCTGTGGCCTTGTTGGGGAAGGTGTGTCACAGGGAGGGCTTTGAGGTTTCAAAAGCCCATGCCAAGCTCCTCTCTCTGTCTCTCTCTGTCTCTGTCTCTGTCTCTCTCTCTCTCTCTCTCTCTCTCTCTCTCTCTCTCTCTCTCTCTGCCTCCCCACTGCTGCAGGCATCAGCTACTTCTCCAGCACAATATCTGCCACCATGCCCCTCACCCTGATGACAATGGACTGGCCCTCTAAAACTACAAGCAAGCCTCCAATTAAATGCTTTCTTCTATAAGTGTTCTTTGTCATGATGTCTCTACACAGCAATGAGATGGTAACTAAGACTGTTTTCAAGACATTTAATTATTCTTGACTCTTTTCTCCCACTCAGAATAAGCATCTTGGCTGTGATTAACTGGACAATGGACAGGGAATAAGATGGATGCTTATGACCATGGCAGAACAGACAGGAAGGAGGAAAAGTTTATCCTGAACCCAGATGCTAAGGAGCCACCATGCAGGGCAAGAAACAGATTTGGGCTTCCATATTGGCCATACTGTTGGACTTGGGGTCCTCTAGGAGTGCTCCTAGGTTTCCCTCTGCTGAGGGTGTGCTGATGCAGCTGGAGGCTGCAATCCAAGTGCTGATTTGTGCTAACATGGCAAAACGCCGATGTAATGAAGTGTGTTTAAAATAAAGCTGCAGGTGCCGTATGCGGTAACGAGAGGATGAAGTGTAGAGTGAGTTCCCTTGGGTCTCTGAAGATCACACGCCCAGAGGCTACACATCTGAGTAATTCCTTCTGAACGAGGCAGAGCTCCCAGCGCTATTCCTGGATCGGAGCCTACAAAGTATGTAGGGTTTTGATAGTGATCACGATTACACATGCAGAGATCACCGAGCGAACAAATGGATTAACATCATACTGTAAGTATGAGCCTAAGAATGTGTTTGAAAACAGCTGCTATGAGAAGGGCTGGAACATAGCCACAGTAACAGACCAACATATTCTGGCCCCCAGGACAGAGTCGGCTGTTTGATGAGCTGAATTTAAAAAAAAAAAGTGTTATGTTTTCTGATACTGCCTCTCCAATGAGCTTGAATCCCCCAGGAATAGAGGAGCCAAAGAATGAGGTTCTAAGTGAGCCCTCAGTAAATCAAAAGGGAGGTTCAACCTCAGGCCAGACAAGCCAATTACCAATTCAGAGACATGGGTGGCTCCCCACGTGCTGCCTAAAGTTGCAGGATTTTGCTGGCTCGGTTCAAAAGGCAGTACTTCTGGTCACCTGTCATAAGCAAGAGATGTTTATCTCAGTAAGGACAGATTTTCATGTACTTGGAAAATTCCCATCTTGTTACAAAAGACTATGAAATAACAGTAGATAGCATGCCTTTTTCTTCCAAGAAGCTGGAGACTGTTTTGACATATATCTTACTTAATCGTAAAACACCTCCCTGGAACAAGGGGAGGGAGGGGATTAAATCCACGTGGCATAAGGAACATCCAATGCTTGCACAGAATACGAGTGGCAAAACCCAAGGGCATAGAATGCGGTGCCTCTGGCTACCAGCCTAGAGCCTTTCCCTGCCACAGGGACTTTCTGGACCTGGCTCTGTCTATGAGAAACTCAGTGCACAGTCTAGTTTCCTCTAATTAAAAAAAAATGCCCACTGACATTCAGAAGGAGCAACCGTTGAGGAGGAGCAAGAGTTGAGGAGGGTACAGTGGATGCTGTGGCTGATTGGGTGACATTCATTCCACTTCTCTTTCCTTGAATAGTATATCCATCTGTTTATTCTGTCTACACTGAAATGCAGAAACAGAACAAACCGGGTGTCTTAATACAACAAAAATGTCTCATGGGTAGAGGCTGAGAGGTTGATAGTGAAGGTCCTGAGAGATGCAGTACCTGGGGTTGTGTCTCTGCCTCACTGACAGCACTTTGTTGCTGAATCATCACATGATAGAAGAGTCAAAACAATCTCTCGTGGGCCTCTTTCCATCAGGACTTTACTTTTGTTGAGAAGATCATTGAGACAGTCAATGATGCGCGTTAGGCATGCGCATGGACATAGCTTTCTCTGAGTCTCTTAGCACTTCTTGATGATTCCACGTCCTCACACCGTCATCCTCTCCATTACTCTTCAGCATATGAATTCAGGGAGAACACACACATTTCAGCCACAGGGGACAAAACCAAGGTTGTTAAGGATGTGATGCACCAATGGATATAAAAGTGCCCTCTGAAGTGACTGGAAAGAGCATGGGCACGCATAACCGGAGATTTTCCAGAGGCTTCAGAGGACAGTGCATCATAGAAGCAGACATACCTCTGTGCAGTGCTACTGGCACCCATCTCATGGCCCCAAGAGGAACTGTCTTAGGATTAAACACTCTGGACAGAAATGTAGACAATGAAAAAACCCTTAGTCCTTGATGACATCACTGAACTTCAGCAGCTATTAATCCAAAGCATACCTCTACCCCTTAGCCCTCTCTTTACCTCTCTAAGTTAAATGTAAATATTATTGTCTAAGATAGATTGAGATACTTTCTCTATTGCTTTAGCATAAAAGGGTCAGAGAAAACTATCTTTACATGCATGCCCTAAGAGCCCAGACATCTCCAGTTCTAAAACCTCCTTTCCAGCCATCATCCCACAAAACCAAGATGAAGATGCTTCGTTTTTAACTCACCTCTTCTCAGCCTCTTTTCCCACACACCATTAAACAGCCATGGCCCAAGTCCCTGGATTTATGATGAGATCCATCTTTTCTTGAACATCCTGCGTGAGCTTGGCCCCAGTTCATTGGCGATAGAGGAGTTAAGCTCCTGTTTCTGGCCATAACTCTTGGATTTAGGTTTCCTTCGTGGTATTTTGTTCTTGGGAAAGGGAGTAAGTAGATGCTACTCGCTTCTCTGCTGTCACACTCTAGCCCCCACAGAGTGACAGCCACAACCGCATTCCTTGAGCTTTCCAGTCTCCAGGGCACAGAGACTCACTTGCCAAGCTGCCCTGTGTCCAAGTGCCCTGACTTGATGGTCTCCTAAGAACAATGGAAGAGGCCATATGCATTTAGAGATGAGTTCACTGAGAGTCTTGTCCCTTGAGTGTGGCTGACCCCGTTTGCTGAGAGGGGTGTCTGTGTTAAACAGAGGGCTCTGACCCTTTCCCCTGGAAGGGTTGGGGGGCAGGGCAGAGTGCACTGTTGGTAATTTCATAAAGCCCACTCAGGATAGAAGCCAGGATGCCTTCCCCTTGGAATGAAAGAATATTGACCGAATCCACTGCCTATTTTGCAAAACATGGGGTTGTTTTTATTTTATTTTTGAATGTATAAGTAATTATATTTACTCATGAAGTATAACATGATGTTTTGGTCTATGTGCAAACTATAGAAAGATTATATCAAGTCAGTAAATGATTTATTTTGTTGTGAAAGCAACTTAAGTCTACTCTTTTTACAATTGTATTTCAAAATACATTTTTATTCGCTGGGGTCACCATGCTGTTTTAAAGATAAGGAGAAAGCACTTCCTTGACTGTAGTGTGTTTTAGAATCTGGTGCCCTCTTTTCCTTTGTGTGAAATCTAAACTTGCTCCCTAGAATGTCCTGTACCTGAGAGGAAGTGGTATATTGGCATTAGGGCAAAACAAACAAAGTGTAGCTGAGGAACTAAAGTGTTTCTGGGTGCCTCTCTTTTTTTTTTTTTTTTTTTTTTTTTTTTTGATTTTTTTTTTCCGAGACATGGTTTCTCTGTGTAGCCCTGGCTGTCCTGGAACTCACTCTGTAGACCAGGCTGGCCTCGAACTCAGAAATCTGCCTTCCTCTGCCTCCCAGAGTGCTGGGATTACAGGCGTGAGCCACCACCGCCTGGCTCTGGGTACCTCTCTTATAGTCTCTGGGTTGCCTGCTTTCTGTAAATGACAATATTGCAACAAATCATAAGACCCATTCTGAGAACCTTCTCGGGACCTAAAGAGTGAAACATGGTCACTCTTAAGCTAGGCAAGAACAGCGGGTAGGTGTGATTTCATCTACACAACTCACCCTCTGATCACTCCAGGAAATCCCTGCAGGGCACTGTCTTGGCCACTGACCCCACAGGGCTCACTCTTGTTCTTTTCTTTCACACTCCTTCAAGAAAGCAGATGCTGTTCCTTGACTACTCCCTCTAAATGGGTCAAAGATGGCATGATCATATATTTGAATAATTCTTTAACTGCTTAATGTTCATCTTAATTCTCTTTCACTGTACCAGATCTAGGTTGGAGTCTGATTGCCTGAAGATTAAACCATCACAGCAACAGCTCTTTGAATTCTGTCTGCTTGGCATTTTCCTGGAGTCTGACTTGGGTATCTTGCACCATCTGGATTTACAAGGCATTCCACCTGGAATGTTTCAAATGGCTTCGTCACAATCCTGTCATGAGCTATGTCTATTGAAAAGGGCAGGTACTTACTTTCCAACAGATTGCAAACCAGTTTCTTTCCCACAGAGCTGAAAGCTTGGAAGTTGAGTAAGTCTCAGACCATGCATGCTGAGAAATCCCAGGTGAGATCTAGTGCAAGTGCAGATCTCTGGCCTGAGGCATGGTGCCAGAAAGAAGGGTTAATGTCCTAATGTTTTATGCTTCAAAGATAGGCCCTCATGGTTGTTCACTTAAACCTGCATACTCTACAGGAAGCAACCTGATATCCCACTGACTGGAACCCATCTGGTAATACAAAATCACTTCAATTGAGGCCTATAACTTCACTAAGATTTGATACTCTCTAGAGACTATTGCCCCAATAGGTGAATAGCATAAGTGGCTCCTCCAGACCCACCTTCCATGTAGTACACATGTTAGAGGCAAATTTAGGAATGCAAGAAGTAGAATTAGTCCTTTACCTAGTATTCCCTGGACTTTCCATAGCTTCTTACAAACTTATGAACTCTAAAACCCAAAAGGTTTAATGTGGCTTCTAGCTATATGTTAATTACAAAGTAAGCAACTTCTCCATCAAGGAGGGATGGTCTACTGTCCTGGTCAAACAATGGCCCAGTGTAGAATTTATGATCTTTCCAGAGATACTGCAGTTCTTTGTGATGAGAAAGTGGTTCAGTTAAGATCCTCTATTTAAATATATTCCATCTATCAGATATTTATTAATAATCTCTATGAGCAAAGCTTTAATGAAGGACCCTGAGGTAAGGCATTATTCTTCCTCTCCAGGGTATACAGATTAAAGCATGTAAGCCTGCGCATTGACTCAGATGCCTACATTTTAAGACATTTTTCACAGACAGCGAAAAGTACTATAAAGGGAAATGAAACTCTGGAAGAACTGGCAGTCTTGTGAAGGAAGTGGCTTTTGAGCTGAGCTCTGACTTTACCAGAAATATTTCCACGACAAGAAATGGTGGATGACCACCTGACATCACATGACGCTTCATGTGAGGACACTTGAAACACAGACACAGGCGGTCGTACAGTGTTTCTGAGGATGCTTTTTCATAGAGCACCCACTGATGACCTGGGAAGTTGTTAGATCTACTTCAGCAAGCACCAGAAGAAGTTGACCTTAAGAAAAGTAACTCCATGGTAACCCACTCATATTGCAAATTGCCGCCCACACTTCAGAAGTCCTGTCCTTAGACATGCCTTTTGACACAGCCTAGAACCCATCCTGTTTCCTTATGGCTGACATTGTTAGCTGTGTCTCTTCTATGTGGAACTATGCTCTTCCTATGCTTTCTTCTTAGATACTCTGAGGGTTAGTGATCTATACCACTGAGAATCCCTCCTTGGGATAGGGATTAACTATCCTAACTATGATAGGAGAGCTTAACCTAGTCTACATAATGTACTATCAGAGATCCTACAATCCTAAACAAGTTCTTCCCTTTCAATGAAAATCCTTCCATGTGTTTTTATGTGAGCCACTAAGGCACATACTAAAACTTCATTTTTCTCCAGGTGAATAAAAAGAATCAGCAAGATCGATGGCATGCTTTAAAAGTCAACACTGGAGGCAGTGGCTTTATGGATAACAGAATGAGCCTGGGCTATTGGGAGGATTTTACAATGCTCCAGGCAAGAGTAATAAGAGCCTGAACTAAAGCAGTAAAGCTTAAAAGCGGGGCAGATTGGGAGGAATTTGGGAGATAGGATCAAAAGGGATTGGCAGCTGATTGACAGTACAGAGACTCAGCAACATCTACAGGAGGAAACGCCTGTCTCACAAATAACAAGAATATCTCTGCCTCTATTTGATGAATTATCATGAGACTTATAATCAGGGTGGGCCATGTAGTGTTATCATCCAAACTGGAACATCACTAATAAAGTAGATGCTATCACTATAGCAGAAGGGTTCCAAGTGCATCCAGATGTCAGTCTTCTGGCGAATAACAGCTTTCATGTCTTGTCATCAGGCACTGGTATGCATGAAGTTGGCTCCCTGTACAATAAATGTAAACTTGTAGCATTTACATAATGCATGCTTTTGGTGGTCCCAGGAAGCCCTTTCTGTTCCATTCCCTATGGCTGACATCTGGAACAGTCTCCGAGACAAGGCACTCACTCACCTTGACTTTCTTAAGCCCATTCTAATTTTTGCACAGTGTATTTGAACATTGATATTCTCCATTATCCTTAACTAAAACTGGTGCCATATGAGCTCCACCTGTTGGCACTAGTCGCACTAATATGTCATTACTAACATGAAAATAAAATAGCAGTATTGAATACCCCCGGAAGGCCAGACTTTGCTTGTATCTTTTCCTGAAGCTCCCCTGCAAGCCTGTTTCTAATGTTATTACAGATGGGACAAAGGAAGCTACGCGAGGAAATGAATGATCAGTCACAAGGTGCTTTTTCTCAAAGCTTTTACTAAGATCGCATTGCTAAACTGAGCAGTGGTGGTGCATGCCCTTAGGCAGATCTCTGCATTAGAGGTCAGCCTGGTCTACAGAGTGAGTTCCAGGACATCCAGGGCTATACAGAGAAACCCTATCTTGAACAACAAAACACAAACAACAACAACAAAAACCCAAACCACTGCTAAACAGTGGAATACAGTTTGAATTACATTCTGTTCCCAGTTTCAAAGTCCATGTGCTTTTGGAAACATGTTTCTGGGTGTCTCAAGCACACACCTTCAGGAGGGATGCAGACTCGGTCCACTAGCTCTTCCACACATCAGTTCTTTGGATGTTTGTAATCATTGTCATCTCTTTGTCTGTAGACCCCGATTCTGATTTCATTCTCCCCGAGTACATTTTTCCTATCAGACACCAGCTCTGTCTTTTTAAAGCCTCTGGATCATTTTTGGCAAGTATTAACTCAGTACTGTGCCACCCCTTAGAATGTGATACTCGGGACAAAATCAAACATCCGAAGTGTTCCCAGGTGAACACAAATCTTTAATTTACTCTGTCCTTGGCTCCAAATATAAGGCATATCCTCTAAAAGTTTGTTTCCCCTTTATCTCCCCTACACCAACCAGTGGTTTGCTATTAGGTTGTCTTGTGATGGCTCAAAATGGAGGGTGTGGCATCTTGACACGATCCACCATGACTCTAAATGTATCTGAGTGACAGTGAATGCACCAGACACTGGTTACTTCTCATTCATCAACACTCCTGGCAACAGTTTTTAGTTATTGCTGTTATGCCTTTGTCCTTTCATTTTTTTTGTCTCTAAAACCAGCCAGATTCAACCACCAAGTTCTGGGAGCAGAGCTCATGCCTTAGAATTATCTAATCACATTCTTACCTCTTGCCTTAGCGTTAATGTCTAAACAGGCGAAGAAGGCTATTAATAATATCAATTAGCAATGGCCACACAAGTGCAAGATAACAAGTCATTCCAAAACTCAGTGGCTTATAAGAACAGGCTTTTCACTCTTTCCTTTTGAAAGCTGCTTGAAGATTGACTACTTAAGGCTCTTTTGGATGATGCCAACTCCAATCCAGTCCTAGCATCCAGGGTCATGCCAGGTTTTCTTTCTTCTTGCTTACACAAATCTTTTATGAAAGGCATGTTCTTCTTATGTGACAGCAGTGGTGTAGCAAGAGAGCAAACTCAACTGCTTATATAAACTTCTTTTACACATTTCCTAGTGTTCCCAATGAGTCATATGGTCAAGTCAATAGTCTAGGCCAGGGAGGATACAATGTCTACTGTGAGTCACACCAAGAAGGTAGATGTATACTACTGCTACCTAGAATTAGAAAAATATAAAATTACAACAAAAAATAACTCAAACTACTACAAAACACAGTCCAGGCTAATGGAATTTAATTCTAGACATCATTTGAGCTAGTCAAGAAGTAAACTCTACTTCCAATGACCATAATTCTATGAAGAAAGAAGCCTAAAGTTTGAGTCCAGCACTTAGAGCCAGAATTGAGTCACTGCTGACAAAGAAGAGCCTACATAGGTGGAACACAGTGGTAAGAGCTGATCCTTGACTTACACTACACCCGAAGGCAGAGTTGTGGACTTTATCCAGTTTGGGAACCAATAACACCAATTTTGCTTAAACTGATTGATTTAGGCTTCTTGTCACATTTAGACAGAGACATCCTAAGGGTTTTAGTGAATGGGTGAAATCATCTTAAAATCTGCGCTATAGTGCATGACAACTAAGTCAATAAGCATGCTGACTAGTGCACACGCCACATTCTTCTAGCTCATTTTTTAGTTCATTCAGTTCCATCACAGCCTTTCCTGGGTGGAGAAATAGCACACAGCCAATGGCTCTAGGCCATTTCATCTTGTCCCCCAAACAACCTTTAAAGCTATTTCTCATCACTATTACCTTAGGTGGATATTTAATATCTTATCCCACTAGAAGCCTTGCATGACTTAAAAACATTTTTCCATATAGAAAGGAAAAGTTTAAAAACCCCAGGATAACCATTCAGAAGAGGCAAAGTTAATATGTTTCTGAGGAAAAAAAGAGAAAATTTTATGATCGTCCTATATCCTGGCTCACGGCATTACAGTTCTCTATTTTGACTTTAAGAAAGAAACAAGATGTGCTTAGGAGAGCCCTTGATTTCAGAACTAAGCAGCTTGTCTTGTGTCCATCACACCAATCACTGAGTCTTTATGTGCCCACCTGCCTTGTGTGGTTAATGAGGATTTTACAGTAATCACCAAGAGACTATTAATGAAATATTCTTGTTACTTTCTTTATAATGTCATCATTTCCTAAATGTGACATTGAAAGAGAAACCTCTTGGCATAGCTATGTGGACTTTATTTTTATCATTTAACTACATTGTTCTAGTCTGATCATAACATTGAGTGAAAAGGGGACCATTTCAATCAGCCGTTTCTTGCAGCAAAAGTGTGGACTACAGGTTCAACCAAGAACCCAATCCTCCAAGCTGGCTAGCTTGAAGTGCCTCACATGTACAACTATTAAAACAAACACCCAAGAAAGGAATTAGATAAGGTTGGCTGAAGCATTCCTGTTGTGCACACAATGCCACATGAAAGATAGGACATACCTGAACTTGACCTAGATGTATGAAAGCCAGGCTGAGAACCAAGTGTCTAGTAGAGCCCTCACAAAACTCTCTGTGAGATACCAGACTGCATGTCTAAATCCTCCATGAGTCCCTAAACTCTGGGGTAAAGTGTGATACCGTCTTTTCGCCAGAACCAAAAGCAATTTTTGAAGTCTAGTGGGAACTCGGTAAGCACTTACTGAATTTCATCATCACATTTAAATCCACCTCATCCCCAAGGCTCAACAAATGTCTCCGTGGTAGGCTGACAACATCTCTGCCCTTTTGCTGAGCTGAGTAGAAACTTAGCAGAGAGGAATAAGCACTCCCTGGTATGTCTAAAGCTCCTATCCGACTTCTGTGAGCCTTTGATTGCTTAGAGTGATTTCATTTCCCTGACCCCTTTACATTATTATCTAAAACCTTTAGAGCTAATTAGAAGTGGGAGGATCAAAGATGATATATTTTAAATTTGCTTCCCGCCTCACTCAAAGAATCCTATGTAGCCCATTAAGCTGGAGGCACTTGCTGACAGGAAGGGAAGCATCTGGTGAACAAGTTCTCTTAATTACCTTGAAACATACTAACGAGAATAGAGAACAGTCCTTAATGACCTTCCCTTTGGTGGCGGAATCCACTGCAGAGTGGACAGTCATGGCTCAGAGCCAAAAGCTAATGGTTAGTATTGGCACTGAACACACCGGCTCACTAGGACTTAATAATCTTCTCTCCACAGAGAAAGTATTTTAGGCATTCAGAGCATAAATCCTACCACCTGCATGTAACTGAGCTCCAAAATAGTTATTTAGGGCATCATTTGGAACCCTCGGTAAATCCACCTGGGTGTTACCTTCTCTGTACCTTTCTTTGCCTTTCTACATATCAAATAAGACCAAAGCTTTGCATTTTGTTTCAACCAATAACAATATTTAAATGCTACTTGGCAAAGGACTGATATAATTATTGCATACCCCAGAGGGATAAAGAAACACAAAAATAATTATCCTCATTATGACCTGGATGAGTTAATTATTTATAATAACATTTGTAATTCCACATTCGGCGGAATCCTCCTGGCAACTCTGTCACCCATGAAAAAAGGCAGAGCAAAAGCTTGTGCTTTTCTGTCCAGGATAGACATATTTTCAAAATATCCACACTTTTTGTTTCAATTATCTCTGAGTTTGATAGAGGTTTTTAAGTGAAGGCTGGAAATATGGCTCAGCAGGAAGGACCACTTACTTCTCTAGCAGAGTACCTGGGTTCAGTTCCCAACATCCACACTGGGTAGTTTA
Source organism: Apodemus agrarius (assembly GCA_964023405.1). Taxonomy (NCBI): domain Eukaryota; kingdom Metazoa; phylum Chordata; class Mammalia; order Rodentia; family Muridae; genus Apodemus; species Apodemus agrarius. The sequence goes on from OZ030013.1 coordinate 81,412,656, forward strand.
CAATGACCTCTAGCTCCCGTTCCAGAGCATCAGGGGCCCTCTTCTGGCCTCCGTGGGCACTGCTTGCACATACATGGTACACATGAACTTATGTAGAAACTTATAAAAATGCGTAAGTCAATCATTAAAAAAAATTAAGTGGCTTTCACAGTATGATTAAAATTAAGATTTTTAAATTGGTAGTAAAAGTTTAAAAGAAATTTAACAGGCAAGCAAGGTAAGAAAATATCTTCACACCAAGAGTAGTACTAGTACAGAAAGATGGATATGATAAATTATTACCTGGGTGGGGAGTGACAGAAACCTTACTCTGAGCTTCCCAGTAGCCCACTCAGAATTGTCATATGCTGGAGGGAGCACTCAGTACACTGGGGAGGAAGTTTAAAAGCATCTTAAGCAAGTGTGCTCCCCAGGACTTAAAAAGTACTCAAAATGACTCTCTGAAGTAGACTCAAGATATGTATGCAAAATAAAAGGAAGGTGGGAAGGAGGGAAGAAAGGAGAGAGAGGGATGGAGAGAGGGAAGGGAGAGAGGGTGGGAGAAAGGGAGGGAGGGAAGGAGGAAGTGGAAGAAGGAAGGGAGGGAGGAAGAAGAGGAACTGCAGGAATTGCTGTTTCCAATCAGGGAAGATGCCATCTTAAGTAAAAGTTCTATGACTGCAAACCCTCATTATTAATATCCTAGAAGATAACAGATCTGCAATGAAGGTGGGCCATAGCGTGTTAAAGTTTAATAATCCTGGGTATTAGCCAAGAAACTCTTTCTGTAGAATTTCTTGATGTGTATTTAAAGCTTTTATATCTATATCACAAATAGAATTTTTATAAAGGTAGGTATGTCCCAGAGATTGCACAGAAGTAACAAAATAAGGATTGTTTGTCCCTAAATCATCCCATCTGTACCCATTGGATGATGCCCAACTGTCTTTGCAGACACATGCATCAAGCAATTGGCTAACGGTCCTTGTAGACAGGATGTCTCCTATTTCCATTTGAGGCTTGCTCCTTATTAAAATAGAAACACTATTAATTCATCCTACTTATTTTATCTTCCTTTTGCATATGGAGTTCCCCTAAACGGAGAAGAAATATTAAATTATTGTTAAGATACCTCAAAATATCTTGGTCTTCAGTGAATTTCAAAATTCAAAATTCAGTGAATTTTGACTTGGGAGGGGGAGACTAACCTCAAATTTTTAAAGCATTTTATTCTCCTCCCCCTTCCACTATCATCTGCAGAGACACCCCCAAATATTGTCTACACACCCCCACACACTATATTTGAAGTTGGCCTTACTTAAGCAGATTTGCTTGAACGCTGGGTATACACACCTACCACTCAGGGTTAGAAGCCGTCCATGTGACAGACTTAATCAGTCCCTTGGTTTCTCAGACACACAGCTGGTGCTGAATTCTTTCTTGCTAGTGTAATATTGTAAGCGTCTTAAAATTAAAGCTGCCATTAAATTTCCATCTTGTTCTTCAAGGAGGCTGCTTTTTGGAAATAGCACATGTACGCAGTTTTATGTGTTGGTGCCAAAGAGATATTTTCTTCTACATCAAATCTTTCATGTTCGGAAAGAATGGCCCAATTGAATAGAAAAGCCAGGGAAGGATCCAAGCTGTTGGACCTGGGCAATAGCCGGTTCCCTAGAATTATTGGTGAAAATAAAAATATGACCCTCCTTGGCAGGTATACGCGACAGATGCTGCATTTAAAATGAAATGGAGAAAAACATGTGGGATTTATAGAAATTCTCTCCCTGTCCAGATTGCCTGGCCTCTGCAAGTCAAATGTCACTTCTGAGGCACATCATTTGCTGGTTCTTCAGCAAAACAAACAGTCCTTCGAAAATCCCCGTCCCAAGGTTGATCATACAGCTGGGATGTCATGCTAATCAAGAGAAGGGACCTTCAGTGGGTGCCAGATTTTTACAGGGAAGTCGAGAAGAGGATGAGCAAATGGAAGAGGCAGAAGGGTGGTCGAGCAATGAAAGTGAACTCTGAATACCAAGAGCTCCTCATCCGAGGGAGGTTCCCGGTGTGGCCGGGGATGCAGAGGTTACCAGTGAACAGAGGGATTAGGTACCCCACCTGTGGAGAGAGCTGATGATCAGTTCTCATCCTTTTTAGAAATAAGAATTTCTAAATTCAGGGATTTGAATTTGCTGTAACAGAAGTAAAGCACAGGAGAAGACATAGATTTCGCCTCTGCTATCCCTGATAAGGACCTCCGAGGAACTTGTGCTTAGTCCAACAGCTTGGTGGGATAGTCCAACAGTCTCATACCTCCCAGTCACGTAGTTTCTCCTGAGCAAGTTACCCTACCTACTCAATCCTCAGTGACTCTTCTATCAAATGGGATTGTGGCCTTTTAGAGTCAGGGAGGAAAAATGTGAATAAGGTTGGGCTATTAGCAAAGCGTGTGTCAACAAGTGCTCAGCTAAGTAGAGTAGGCGTACTAGAGGAAATGTGTAGGAATCCTATATTCTGACATATCTTAAGAAATTACTTGCATTGAAGACAGTAAAGCACTGGACTAGGAGCATTCTGTTTGACATAAATCTAAGGACAGGATCGGCTTAGAATACAGAGAGAATTCTAAGTAATAGAAATTCCATACCTTCTTTGTCCTGAAGTTCTCTGGACGTGAGGATAAATTCATGGGAGTAAATATGAAGTTCTCCATTTTAGGAAAGTAAATTATCTTTTTTTAAAAATTCTGGATAGTGTCTAGATTCTTAAGCAACATGGGAGTGAAAAGCTATGCTTCAATTGTGCGCTCTCGTTTAAGGAATAAATAAAGACTTTATCTTGTTTTAGCAATCGTTGTGCTTCATAGTGCTTGTCTCAGAGGGTAGTAATGCAACTTCCATATCTGTGAAACTCACCTTGTTAAGAGCAAATTGCTTAATATCTTTGTTAATCATCATCTCCATCTAGAAGACAACATATGAATATTTATATACCTTCAAGTGCACCGTGGGTCTTAATTAACATGGAAGATTATAATCAGATGAAGGGAGCTGCAAAATATAATCATTTTATTTTTCAACATATGTCAGGGAACAAGGATTTAAGAGGTCATTTGTATAAAAAAGGGCAATAATGTGACATGTGACATGAAAGGGGTTCATCAGATTCCAATTGTTGAAGCTCCTTCTCTGACTCCAGCTTCCTTCAGTAGGCAGTAATAAGACTTGCTCATTCACCTCAACATTCTGCCTTCAGCCTTAGAGACCTACAGAGATTATTATGCCCATCCAGATCAGGTGAAAGGGTGGGAAATCTAACAGCCAGGGAACGTAAGTAAGATATATTTCTACATATTTTTTATCTCTTGATATTTCACTTTCATATATCCTGTGTGTCAACCATTCACCTGTTCTCCTCTTCAGAAAAATTCATCCCTGAATTTTCCTTTTAGTATCTCACAGCCCCAGTGTGGAACCATGCTGAATGCTCCCTGGGGACAGTTTCCCATAAACTGCACTTGCTGAGACTTTTCAGACTCTTGAAAGGCTTTCTCATATGTAGAGTTTAAGTCCTAAAGGAATTAGAGAGCAGACAAAAGGGTTTACAATGCTCCAGAGTTACTGGCTGTTACACATATAGAATTACATCTTTGATCAGCTTTAAACTATCTTTCTGCCCTCACCTCAGCCTGTGATTGAGGCATCTTTATAGGCATTTTAAACCCAGTAATCCTTACTGCCTGGTGTCCCCTCATTCGGAACCCTCATCCCTAATGTTTCCCCTTATATCCTATTCTGATACTTCAAAACTCAACTCAAAATTTTGTGGTTGCTATCTCCAAAAGCCAGTTATACCATCTGGGTTCTCATAATTTCACAACAATAAGTGTATTAGCCTCATTTATTCATGTATCTGTGTATAAATATACACATACACTATAGATTGACCAATAACATATGTAAAAATAATTCATATGTTTACTTAAATATTTTAATCTATTATTGACATTTAAATTGTGTAACATAGATGCTACATGTATTTTATTTACATGTATATTTTTGAATATAAACATTTGTTATAAATGTTTATATTTATATTTATAAATGTATCTATTTCCCAAGCATTTGAAGTTATTGGGTAAATATATTAGGCATGCTAAATATTGTTTAAATATAAGTTTATACAGACATATATTGCCATGGGTGGGATCTGTAATGTTCCAAAATACTCTGTGTTAAAGGTCAATCCTTAGCTCTAGACCAAACTATTGGGAGGTAATAGAGTCTTTAGCAAGTAAATCCTGATAGAAACCATTAGAGAAGTGGCAAGAGCCACTTACTCATCTCATGATCTACTGTGTCACCAAATGCTAAACAAAGCAATACAGCTAGCCACCATGGACTAGGACTTCTGGAATGATGACAAAAATCCTTTATTTTCTTGTCATTCATTTACTACAATATTTTGTTACAGTATTGATTGAAAGATGCATATATCCAGAGATGCATATGTTTCACATATTGTGCATTTATATTTAGTTAATTTCTACTTAGAGTGCATTCCATTAAATATTACATTTAAAATAAATATAATTATTAAATGTCCTGACTGCTTCAGTTATAAACCCTTCTAAGCCCAAAGTTCAGAATCAGATTGAGACATGATTAGACATGATGTCGGCCTTTATTAAACACTAACTCTATGTCAGGTGCTGAGTTAAGTGATCTGTGTATTTGATCTCATTTAATCTCCCTAGTCATCCAGTAAGATTGATAATTACCTGCATTCATAGGTGAAGAAACAAAAAAAAAAATCAAATGATCTCAAACAAATGATATAATGTGCCATTAGCCTGGAGTGTTTAGACTCTCAGCCAGGTTTAGTTTTGATTCCAAGAGTCTGGCCTTTGATCACCTAGTGATGCTGGAAGCCACATGAGGATGCTAAGTCCTAATAGACAAGAGCAAACCATGGTATACATCTGCAAGCCAGGCTCTTTCCATGGTGCAGATCAGTAACATCTCCCTCTCTTTCATAGCCCAGGAACCAAGGTCTGAAGTGAATCTTGAACTAGCAAAGAAAAACACATCCCCTTTTAGGGAAAGAAAACTCAGATTTCATAAGACAACAACAACAAATGGACGTTTTAAAATCTTTGCTGTAAAACTAGAACATAAATTCTAACTCCCTCAGAATCTAGTGTCTGTCATTCAGACGTCTTCTTGTAACTCAAATGGGCACTTTATGAGCAAAGCAAAATCACAAGCCTTTCTCCCACCTACAGAATGAAAAGCCTGTGTTTGGACGAGATCCTTGAGTGCTTCCTACATATGCCACAGCTTGAGAAGCACACAGCTAGAGCATCCTCACTTCCTGCCCCAAAGCATTAATTGTGGTTCTAAGTGTGAACCACACGACCCTCCATTACTGGGACACTATGGGGATGAGGTAGGAGGTGAACTTGAGAGTCTAATATTACCTTTGCTGCAAGTAGGTTGTGTGGCCTTTCATACAACAACTTGTCTCTGTGGGTGAATCTCCCTCTGTAAAATTCATGAGGAAGAAAGAAAAAAGTGACATTGATCAGAGAGATTAGCAGATGTTATTGGAAGAGTGGCTGTTCCCTTTAAAGTATCCATTAAAATAAATCAGGAAGATAAGACATATGTCTGATTAACATCATGGAGGATTGTGTTTCTGTCCAACCACCACTGTGCATTCGGCACATGGAGGCTGTCCTACAATTAACAGGAACCAGGAATAACTGAAAGACCACTCATGCTCTTAAACATGCTATCAACATGCATCAGAAGTGGCAGTGGCTTCTTATACACCTCTGTGGTAATTTTACACAGATAGACACTTAGAACAATGGGACACATTTTTTTTTTCAAGTAGAATTATCCACAAATTTACAAACAAATATTTCTATAAGAGACTTACCATTTGAATATGCCTTTATTTACCAGAACACTGGCACATGATAAGACTCAAGCAACACTTGCACACTTGCAAATTTCATATTACACGCATTCATAATTGAGAACCACATATTCCTTTAAATTAATGTGTCCTATGAGGTCCATAAAGCTGAAAATTTTGATGAGCTCTTAATACTAAGACAAGTAAGTACCTTTTAAAGAAAGTCCTGAAATGGACATCCTAAAATGTATATTTGAGTAGCATTTCTTTGATAATCATGGGAATGGCATGATTGGAGCAAAGTGTTGTGATAGTCACTCATACAGAGGACTGAGTTTTCTTCCTGGTTTCAAAATGCTAGAGTTCTAAGAAAATCCCATTCTTTGGTGGTTGTGAGAAAGACTAGGAGCTAGCAACCACCTACTGGTGCCACCAAAGTCCTTGGAAATGGTAAGGCATCCAATCCCACATATTTTTCTTTTATGGATAATTACAGCCAAGTGGGAATCCTGTGATAGAAACTGGTTTAGAGATCCAGTGGATAAAATGTCATGGTATACAAATGACCAGTCACTAGTCTAATAAACAAGACAAACTCAGAATCATATTATTTTCCAGAACCTTGGAGTAGTGCATTGGGACATGGATTCTTGTTGTGTTTCTTGACTGTTTTAAATATATCAAGAAAAAGAGTAGATGTCACAGTGAATTAATATTCAGAACTGTCAAACTTGGAGGCAGGGTCAAATCTTCCCTGAAGTGGAAACTTCTAGTTTCTTTGGAAAGTTAGTTATGTCAAATGATGTTTTGCTGGAACAGCCACAGGTAAAAGAATATTTTCCTGAAGCAGATACAGGTGAGATGATATTTTTTGATATAGCAGACCCATAAAAGGCCTCGCTATTCTTCCCTGATGACACCCATGTATTGGTTCACCTTACATAGCATTGTTGTGTTCAACTTTTGGTAATGTGGTCATTGAGAGAAACTGGCCAAGAACTGCTTGTGAAGATCCTGTGAGCCTGGTGACTTCTTCAGGATTGAATTACTGCTGCTGGTTTGTGCTTGGTGTCTGCCTGCTGAAAGGCCTGGACTAAAGCTGCTGAGTGTTTTCTACAGGTCTGAACTGCTGACGAAGATGATCAAACTCACCCCCAAAGAACTATTGATGAACAGTTCCACTTCTGCCATATCCTAACAACTTAACTCTTCCATTACCTTTGTTGAGTGGTGGGCTAGAAGAGAGATTCAACCTTTATTAAAAGTAGGTTGCAAAAAATTGATGGCTGCCCTTGCCTAATTAAAAGTAAACATGAAATTTTGGGCTTCTTGGAGATTTTTAATGGATATATCTTTCGCCTCTGAATTTGACATTTGATAGGAAGGCCCCGGTATCTATTTTGTCTTGGTGACCTGAGGGCTGAAAGCTTAGATGGGCAAGGCAGATACCATCACTCAACAGAGTCAGACTCATCTTAAACTAACCTTGCCCTGCACACTTCTAATATTCAACATGTCTTATTCACTCAGCATTGAACCACACAGCTGAGGCATAAGAGAGCCTGGAAAATGAAGAGAAGCCCAGGCTCCTCAATTGACTTGGAGAGTAAAAGAGCATCAAAGCACAGCTTCAGAATCCATCATTATGCCCAGAGTATTGTTCCTGACTGTCCAAGAGAACTTAATAAGAGGACTTCCCTGACAAGGGTCGCTTCAGTGGTATGCACTTATTTGAGACTCAAGTCTTATCTTCAGCATTATCTCTGAGACTACAGAAAATTATTACTGTTCTTATGCCTGATTGTCCTTTCCTCTGTGAAATCTTCCGACCAAATCGGGTCCCATTTCAGCACTTCTCTTTCAGCCTAAGATAGGTTGTTCCAGTCTGTTTCCTCACTGAGCTTCAGAAAGTGAAGCTACCTGTATCATTTCATCATCATTTCATCGTGTCTTCAGGGTTCAGGAAAATGCTCACCTCTCATTTTGTATGTGTGGCTTTTTGAGACAGGGTTTCTCTGTATAGCCCTAGCTGTCTTAGCTGTAGACCAGGCTGACCTTGAACTCAGAGATCTCCCTCGCTGTGCCTCCCAAGCGCTGTGATTAAAGGCGTGCGCCATCACTACCCGGCTTCATTCAGTCCTTTGATTCATGCCTAAGATCTTCTGAGTCTATTTTATATATAGCTGGAAGCAACTCTGAGAGATGGAGGTGGTACTACTGAGGCACACCTGGGTGGCAGAAGGTCTCCTGCCAAAACTCGAGATTTGGGGTGAGGGGTGGCCCCATCTGACGAACAGCTGGGCTCTTGCTCAAGTCAGCCAGATTCCCATCAGAACCATTGCATATCTTCACATGGGGAACTGAGGCTGCTGTGATGACAGGAAATGACAAATGATCTTTCCCTCAAAAAGAGGAGTCACACATGGGTCATCCTTTGCTCAACCAGTGTCAATAGGCAACCCAGGAGAATCAGACTTTGGGGAAATCCAGACTTAGACATTTCTGTTAAAGGAGATGACACGTGCAAATATACTTTATAGACTTTACTTATACTTAAGTTGGCTTTTCGATTTAAAGTGTATTTGAGTAGACTTTAAAGGTCAGAAGGTAAAAGGGTCACCCAGTTATGCTCCTAAGGGATCCACTGCTTGAACAGCAGTCTGGCTGGCCCTGAGCTGTCTACAGAGCTCAGCTGTTCACTTCTCAACTCGGGGCCAGATGGCCCTCTTTTCCTTTTTCAGCTGACTCGAATGCTAAGCATATGGTTTGTAAAAGTCTTTCTTTGGAGGCATTGTAAAGACAGTTGAATTTTTCTTCAAACCCTCCCCCCCCCCAAGAAATGTAGGAATGAACACCTTACCATTAAAGCAGATTCCAGGGAAGGAAGAGGCAGCTAGCCAAAGAGAAGAAAGGGACTAGGCAGCCAATCAGTTCCAGCCCAGTGAATAACAGACACACAAAGATCTGCCTACAGACCTCTAATCTACAATTCTAGAAGATTCCAGATCACCTATGCTTTATTTTCCTTAAGAATGCTAGCCTGAATGCCTCTTCTAGATTTCCTTGCTCTTCAATATTTGGGCTCCTGAAGTCCAACGTGCCTCGAACTTGATGCTAATACCTCCTCCTGGAATTGAGTTTATAGGGAGCAGGTTCGCTGTCAGCAGAGAAAAACCAAATTGCACTCCTGCTAGAGCCTGTGGGCCAATTTGTTCCTAACTGGATTGGTATGCAGGGGAGATAGCCAGAGGGAACGCTAGGCCTCCCTTTAGTAGCAGATGCTCCTCCTGCTGCTGCTCTTTTCTTGCCAGCTGCTCCACCTGGGGAAAAACAGGGATGACCTTGAGCTCAGAGAAGGGCCTCCTCTGCACTCACAAAGTAAAAGGCCTGTCCCATGAAAGGATAGAACCCTTTGCCAAAGTACACCTAGAAATCTGAACACAAGAAGCAAGCACTGAAAAAGGCAGAGTCTAAAGACAGGTGTTGTGGGCCAGGGGTAGACTTGGATGAAAGAGAAGAGAGGATGCAGCCAGTAAAAGTATAAACAAACAACAAAAAAGAACTGGCCGCAACATCTGGTATCTCTTCATTTGAGACTACCTAATCACTATGAGGGAAAAGTGTCACTTTCATCGGAAGTCCAGCATCAGATGCAGAGCCTGAAAATGGTCCCTAAAGAAGGGAAACTTGGGTCTAAAGATCTTGGATTTGTTTCATTTCGTTAAGACTTTAGGCAGCACACTTAGTCCTTCCAACCTTACATTTCTGGTCTGTGTAATGTAAATAGCTCCTATGGGACAGGCAACAGAAAGGCAGCTTGAAAATGGGATGAACATTTCAAAGGTAACAACCCACCAGCAGGGCTGAGTCTGCTGTCTTTACCTACAGCTTTCTGACCTGTGCAAGGTCACCTGGAAGCTAGGGGACTTTAGGGTTCCATTGCTTCGACAAGATACCATGACCAAGGCAACTCTTATAAGGGCAACTTTTAATTGTGGATGGCTTACAGGTTCAGAGGTTCAGTCAGTCCATCATCATGGTGGGAAGCATGGCATCGTCCAGGCAAGCATGGTGCAGGAGGAGCTGAGAGTCCTGCAGCTTGTTCCAAAGACAAACAGAAGACTAGCTTCCTGGCAGCTAGAATGAGGGTCTTAAAGCCCACACCCACAATGACACACTTCCACCCACAAGGCCACATCTATTCCAACAAAGCCACACCTCCAAATAGTATACACCCTGGGTCAAGCATATTCAAACCACAAGGACCCTTTTTTACTTACTCCAGACTATCCCACAATGTACTAATAATTTATATTCATTTTTCATTGCTGTGCAGCAATGACCACAGACCTAGTAACTTAAAATAACAGCAACAGCAGCAACAACAAAATCCCCATTGTCTTATACAAAGAACTTAACTGGTTTCTGTGATCAGGATCTCACAAGACAAAAAACCAGGAACTCATCCAGGAGAGTTCTTGTCTGGAGGTACTGAGAAGAACTGACTTGTATTTCATTCAGGGTATTTCTGGGCTTCATTTCCTTCAACTATTGGGACCTAGGTTTTGATTTTCTCATTGGCTGCCAATTAGAGCCCTCTTCTAACTTCTTCATACACAGCTTCCTGAAGCTTCAAGTCTAAGACAATGCAGAGTCTTCTCACTGTGTCACAGAGAGTAGCTGTGCCTCTCATGTCGCCACCTCCACTTCACATTGCAGCCCAACTTGCTTCTCTATCACCATTCAGAGAGCTCTTTACCTTCCTGTCTCCTACGATCAGATCCACCCTACCCACACAGCTCCCGTCTTAGACTACCACACCCTACCACCTAATCAAAGCAGTGACATTTCAGGTTGTTCAAAGATTCTGGCTTCAAAACAAGTATCTTTAGAGGACCATTTTGAAATATGTCTTCCCATGGCACAATTAAATCTATCTATTAAATCCCATTCTACTTGAAAACTCTGAAATGACTAAGGTTTCCCTATAGTAATCCACGAAGGCTCTGACATCATTGTCTACAAGCAAACCATGAAGAAGAGAAAATAACCCTTAGGATTCATAACTGTCTTACCTTTGAACTATTTTAGATCATTACCCCTAAAATATCAGTTAACAAATAGTTATTTATAAATATGTCATCTATCAGGCTGTGAAAATAATGAGTGAATCAAATAATAATAATAATAAGGCACATCTGAAGAGTGACTTCTAACTACAGCAGGAGTTCAAGATCATCCCTAGCAACATAAATAGCTTGAGGTCAGCCAGAGTTACATGAGCTCCTGTCTCAAAGGACCAGCTCAGTCGGTCAATGGGTTCTCCAAAAGAAAAAGATAATTAGATAACACTGTAACATGACCCCAGCCAGTTCTGAAGCTAAAGCAGTTTTATTTTTTTCCAGTCTGTTTTCATATCATTCTAGGTACATATGAAGAATATGGTTAGTTCTCCGTCAAGAAACAAACAAGACAATAAACAAGAATAGTTAAGGAACAGACAAGGCAATAAACAAAGTCCCTTGGTATTCAGGAACTCATCAAGATGGTCAAGATCTTGAGCCTACTTCCTTGTCCTAGCCCAATGTCAAATTCCTACCTGAGCCTACTACTATGTCCTGCCCCAAGGTCAAATTCTTGCCAAATTTCTTGAAGTGGCCCCAAGAGCTCTCCACAAGAGAGGCAGGGAAGGAGGGAAGGAGAGAGAGGTAGGGAAAGTACTTTAGGACCTCATGGGCAAAACAGACACAAGTAGAGAACATTTCCATGCAATACATTATCAGAGATGAGAGAGGAAAGATTCAAAGTATAGAATCATTGACCGAGTTGAAAAACTGAGAACTATTGACTGGACCTTACTTGGTGTGAGACTTTGGCTAAAACATTTGCTGTTTAAGTACCAATGGAGTAGGTTGTCACCTTGGAGAATCTCAGGGCCAACAAAGAAGGCGATTCTCACATGACATGATAAAAACAATAGCTACATATTTTATTTTTTTACTAGCTATGTTAACTAGTTCTTATACATTATCACACTTAACCATTACCTACAACCTGAGTTTAAAAAAATTTTTTTTCTACACAGAGGAAAGCTATTCTCAAGTTGCTTTCAGGAAAAGGTAGGTCTAGATAGACTCAAGTCTAATGCTTTCGTCATCTTGGATAATATTAAATCCTAATGGGGGGTTCTGGCCAGTCCCTTCTGGATCCTTTCCACCAGCCCTGTGCTGCCTGCCCCACCTCATTAGCACTCCCTGCTGCCATTGCTGCACCTCTGGGCTTCACTTGTCACAGCCGGCACCTGCATTCTTTCTAGAACTAGTCTTTGAGTCTACAATGTCCTTATAAACCTCGAGAACAGTGTCTCCTTCGGGCTCTCAAGGCAACCCTTATCCAATGCGTGTTAAAGGTGAGACTATGCCCAAAATTTTTGTCCTGGAACATACTTGATTTATCAAGTTCATAAGTTTTTCTGCAGATTGGGCACGAAGAACCTCCCACATCACTTTGCCTATGACCATACACCTCCTTGGCTTCTTCTCTTTCCTGCAGTCTGTCTGTAAATACTACTTTCCTACTGTCCCTTGGAATTCCCTTCTAAACATCTGCATACAGACCTAAGGCTCTGCCCTAAGACAGCCTCCTTCTGACATTCACACTGAAGCAAAATGGGAACCAAGAGAAGAAAGTGATTATTAACACAATAAAGGAGGATATCCTATGTCTATCTCTTGCCTGCTCATGGGCAAATACACACACATACACACACACACACACACACACACATTACACACATATACATATACATACACACATACACACAAGTGTACAGAACCTAAAAAGAAGGCAGGAATTCAATGTTTGGTATTAGGAATGTTGCAGTGAAGACTACTAAAGATTCCCGGTCATACTGGCCACAGTGCCAACGCTCAGTAGCCACACGTGGCTAGTGATTACTACACTGGACACTGTAGATCCAAACATCAGCTCCATATCGGAGAGTCACGGGGCTAGTGGTAGCGTGCCACATGAGCAGAAAGGGATCCACCAACTTTCTATTAATTGCGCGTTTTTGTGATTATTTCTTTCTTTTCTTAAAAATGCCAGATCTTGTGCCATTCAGTATACACACACACACACACACACACACACACACACACACACAGAGAAGAACCCAGGGATGCCTTTGATATTCACAACTGGGAGGCTGCACAGCCCACCTGCATTGGCAGTCAAATCACAGTGGTAGTCCAAATGACCGGGATTGCAGAGATCCCTTTGAAAATGCACGTGGGCTTTTATGCACTGGATGAGGGCAATGTGCCCACACCTGCCCAGAAGATCTAAGTAATAAGGTCGGCCTGCCTCCCTCTGTTTACCTTGCTGCTTCTGAATGCACACACCTCAAAGCTTAGGCTCTAAGGCAAAGGATGTTCTTGAAGAAGGTGCGCATTGAACTCACGTGGCATTCTGTGATGTCAGGTACCACAGAAACAAGAGCAAACCCCAACATGAGGAACAGTTCTCTGTTAAGGAATTGAAAACCCTGAGTTTTTAAAATGGATTTTAGAAGACAAACCAAGAGTACCTGGAATTTTCTTTAAATCATTGTTCTCTTTTACTTTTTTATCTTGTTTTCAGAACCTATGAGCCATGATACCTTTTTACAGATCTTTAGAATAAATCCAACATAAAATGACAGCTGACCTATATTGCCAATTATACTTATCACATTTATTATTCATGTGTTATTCATATTATTATTCTGCATGCCATGAGATATATGTAGAGGTCTGACTGCAACCTGTGGGAGTCTCAGCAGTTCATTCTCCTCCATCACGTGGGTCTCAGAGATTAAACTCCAGTCCTCAGGCTGATGGCAATTTCCTTTACTTACCGAGTTACCTCACAGGCTCATCGTCAAATACTTTTAAATAGTTTGTCACTTTAGAGGGATCTATGATTGATAACGATGAACTCTGCAGTGCAAACCCAGTGATTATTAAAGAACTCTAATGAATTCACCCTACAGAGGCCATTTAATACTCACTTGGGAAAGATTGCATGGCTCGTTATCCCCGGCATAGCACAGCTTCTGGGACCCAAAAAGACTATAAAAACGTCTACAGTCAGAGGCAGGGAACAGAAAAATTCTGTTTCTAAAAATATTATAATAACTTTTGTTAATAGAGATACCATCATCAAAAGCTTAACTCAGTTAGCTTTATGTGATTTTTAGCAACCTTAATGCACAGAAACCATGCACACATTCAGAAACCCATGCTTACAGGGAACTAGAGGCCACATAGCCAAGAGACTCTGCTATTTCAAGGGTAGAGAAGATAGCATTGCAACTGACCGGGCTTCTTCTTTTTTTTTTTTTGTTTTTTGTTTTTTGTTTTTCGAGACAGGGTTTCTCTGTGTAGCCCTGGCTGTCCTGGAACTAGCTCTGTAGACCAGGCTGGCCTCGAACTCAGAGATCCGCCTGCCTCTGCCTCCCAAGTGCTGGGATTAAAGGCGTGCGCTCTTGCTCCTACCCTATGCTGTAGTATGTACTTATGCATCTATACGAGTGTTCGTGTGCACCGTCTACAACTTGGTTGACTTTTGTGCCTTTGCAATAGCAAGAAAGGAATGCAAAACGTCCCTGTGTTTCCCTCTAATTCTGTTAGACCAAGGCAGCAGCATCTGCCAAAGCTCCTAAAGGTTTCTAGTTGGTTGTAGAGGTCTGGAGCGTACTCTCTGCACTAGGTCTTATCTTGCAGCCCTGCTACCAGAAGAAAGCCAAGGCACAAAAGCAGTACCAAAGCCTGGACTCTGCCTCCCTGTGCCAACACGCTAGCCGAAGCCGACGGGGCACTCGACCGATGTAGCCGCTCTGTTGTTCGCGTCTGCCGCCTTCAGCTGAGAAGTCTGAGATCAACAGGTGGCCTTGCTAATGGAACAGATTCGCTCATTGTTTGTGTGTTTAATGAATCATTGAGTTACTGATCGGCAGTGAGCAGTGGAAGCTGTTCAAACAGAAAGGAAGCCCAGCCGTGGGGTGGTGCCGCCAACACACTCCTTTGAAGAGCTGCTGGCCCTGTGGGGAATGCAAGAGGCTTAGGGTTTACTCCCTATGGTTCCCAGAGAAATGGTAGCGAGAAGACGGTGTTATTTCTAATTGGATGATGAAAGTCAGCTTGAGGGACAGAGACCAAAGGGCCAAATGGAAGAAGGGGAGGAAGGGGAAAAAAAAAACATCTGAGTCAAACACTGAGGTAAAACTGAGAGGCAGGTGTTTGCAGTGAACCATGCAATAACCCTGCCTTTACCCCCTGCTCTTGAGGAAGCAGCCAAGTGGGAAAGAGCAGAGAGATGTAAAAAAAAAAAAAAAAGAAAAGAAAAGCAAGACTGGGGAGTTGAAAGCTTGAAAGCTGATTTTCTGGAGTGTGCTCTGTCATTTGGAGAGGCTGGGCTGACCGGCCGTGAGATTCCTGAGTAGTGCACACCAAGCCTTTCTGTAGCAGAACTGACTAGGTAGATTAGCACTGTACTTAGCAGACAGTACTGTCCCTGCACCCCACGTAAGAATTTTCATTCTTCAATGTGTTGGGTCTGGATGTCTACAGAGTCTCTGCTCAGCAACTCTTATCATGAGCTAACTCCACTATGGCATCAGTATTTTTCCCAGCAGCTGTTCTAGATGCCAAAAGGCTTTTACCTGGTTCCTCACTTGAAGCTGTGATTCTTCCCCCATGTTCTTTTGTACAGTCAGCCCATAGTGGAAGGCATAGCTGGATCAGCAGCCTTCCCTGGATGCTGTCTACCATCAGGTCATCTGCGGCTTCTCCCTGGGTCTTTGTCTTGACCTCTTATGTCATGATTTCCTTCATCTTCTTTCACAGTGAGTAGGAGAGACAATTGCAATGTGGTTGTTGCAGTGATGGGGTTGGGGAAAATGGCCCAATCAGTAAAGTGCTTGCCACACAAGCATGAAGACTTAGAGGTCAGATCACCAATACCATGTAAAAGCCAAGCTCTAAAACGTGCATGCGTAACCTCAGAAATTGGGGGAATGGAGACACATGGGTCCCTCAAAAACACTGGCCAGCTGGTTTAGACAGTGAGCTCCAGGATCAGTGAGCAATTCTGTCTAACAATAAGGAAGATAGCAATTGAGGAAGGTACCTGACATTGACCTTTGGCATATACACTGCCTAGTCACCCACGGGCAAGCAGACAGGAACACGTATATAAGCAAACACACACAATAGAAGAGATAAACAAATAACCATCACTTATTTTAGCATCAACATAAACTTCAAACTTGGCCATTCACTGTTTATCATGAAGCATATCCGTCCTATGGTAACTTAGGTGGTTTTTGCCTGGAGCACCTTTAGTAAATGGTTTGTTACTGAATGCCACTACATCATTCTGAAGAACAAGGCCCGCTTCAAACCCACGACTCTGCAGGCCGCCAGATGCATAAAAGCTTTCCCTCAAGTCCTTGTGACTGGTCGTGTTCCCTCATGCTTTGCTCTGGATGGGGCTGATGCTTTTACTGGATGCACTGTCTTAGGACAGGTATCAGCCACTTTCTTCCTGGTTCTGTTTTTGACAATGTTTGTGGGTTGTGGTCTTTAAAGGTATGGGGCACACAATATCTATGGCGAGGCAATTTGGTATGAAGAAAACTGTGTTACGGGTTAAGCACTGTGAGCCCTGGTCCCCATTTGGCCATCTCTGGAGAGTACCCTTGCCTGCAGACTCTCTGAGTGGATTGTAAATTAAATATGTTTCCTTTTCTGTGGGACACACAGCCAAACCCAGTTCCTACTGTTCTTTATAGTGAGCTGACTCCAGATACACGTTCTGGCCAAAGAAATCTGAGTTGATCCCTGTATAGCCAGGTCAAGATGGTCCATTCTGCTCACTTTCCCTTCTCTTGGCTAGCTTTTACTACCTTTGAGGGTCCGAGCAGACTTCAGAGACTAGGGCTACAGCCATGAGCCATTCCCTCCGCCTCTCTGTGCCCATGAAGAGTGGAAGTGTAAACATCCATTCTTTCTACCTGCTCAGGGAAATTAAGCAGCACCTAAGAATCCTTCTGAACCATGGCTGCTGCCTCATTTACACTGCCCTCCTGTCCACTCAGAATCCCTTGGTCACAGGCATTCTCTACCTCAGAGACCCAGCACAGAAAATAAGGATAACAGAAAGTCTGTCAGGATCAGTCAGTCAATCAACAAACAGGGCATCTTAAAGGGCAGTGGTGTGGAGTCTAGAAGAGCCACACGCCATAAAATGAGGCCTGAACTTGCCACTGCATCTTGTCTAGCTGGTTAAGAGTTTTGAGCAGTAGATCCCCATCGAAGGCTGAGCTGTGACACAGCTCCCACTTTACCAGCACATCTCTTGCCGTGAGTTTGTGTTCATCAAATCATTTGTCCCGGAAAATCTCAGCTTTTCCAAAAAAGTCATCTCTTTCCATGTGTCCTTTTCAATGGAGTCCTCTTCTCAGCTGAAAGAAAAAAGCTACTGCTCTCATAGACTGTGTCATCTCTATTTTAAAAGCCAAGAAGTGTATGCGCACATGTGCTTCATGTGTACATGACTTACATTCAGAATTTCTGATTCTAAATGCTTGTGTGCACAGTGAAATGTAGATGTCTTCTATAGTAGAAGCCATGCCATATGCCCTGTAGTGGGATGGAACCTAATCCAGAATAAAGAGCTTGTGTTTAGTCTGTAAATTGAATAGCCAACCTAACCACTGGCACAATTCTGACACAACGAAAAGCTGGGGTCTCTACTGCAACAAGTGGAAAAGATCATTCACGGCTTTAAATATGTCTTTTAGAAAATATTTTAAAACCTTTCCATAGAGTTTATTATATAGTGAGCATTGGATTAAATGCATTTGTAGAAAATAGTTCCTAAAGAAGGCAATATCATCGCCACCACATTTTATGAGAATTTTAGGTAACAGACTGAATGAACAGTTTGTTAGTTGGAGAGCTAGTTGGGGGCAGAGAGCCACTTGCTCCATTGTCCCAGGTAGCATGCTGGCCACTGTGCCATGGGGTCTGATTGCTTTAATGCCTCACCTTGTCCCCATGTGTGCTCTCTTGCCCTTCTGGAGCTGAGTGAGAAGATACTCAATGCTGCTCACTGGGTATCTGTTTCCCAAGGCCCTGCCTAAGCCTGATGTTCAAGCCTTAAAGGCAGAATTGTGACCCAGAATATGAAAAGCCCTTAGGGTGGTTATGACTCCAGAGCAGAGGTGCTGCTGGGAAGTGTTTATAACAATAAATAATAATAATAATAATAATAATAATAATAATAATAATGCATAAGTTTTTTAAAAAAAGCTCAAATCCGTTTTCTCTAGAGAAAACAAAAGTCTGCAGGATTAACTTTGCCACCATGGTTTTCTCGTCGTAGAATAGTCATTAAAAAGATAGTAAGAATGTGACATACTCTAAAAGCCAGTCATTAAACTTTGAAGGATGCCAGGAGTCAGCCCGGGACTGAGGTAGGATGAAGAAGCCGAGCCTCACGATGTCAGGGGACTTGGTCCATGTGTCAGAAAGAATGGCTCGACTTCCTGCCTGAGAGGAGCCTCTCACGGGCTGGGGACCTAGAATCTCACTGACTTCACGGTGATGATCTGATATGACTTTCCATTCTCCCCTACACTCACCTCAAAATGTCTGAAGAGAGGCCCTTGTTCCCCCATGCCCTTCTTTTTTTACTCACTCTCTAAACATAATACCTAGAATAAGGATAGTTCAGAATTAGTGATTTTCTGTCCTAGAGAGGAACACGTATAAAGTCAGAGACTTGAAGGCTTGCCCAGCTTTGGCTTCCAGGCTCTGCCTTGAGCCTTACTGCCTAGTGTAGACCTCACTGAAGCTTCAACTCACCCTCCCTGACAAGTCTACTGCAGAGAAGGGCAGTGAGAACCCACATTCTGCACTACACTTGAAAATGAGTCTATAGGTCTCCTGCTGTCAATCTTAGACCTGTCTGCAGCTGTCAATCTTATATGTCTGCAGCTGTCAATCTACACTAAACTTCACATTTCCATCACTATCTTCTCTCTGGTGATTTTTTTCCCCTGAATTTCAAGTATTTTCCTAATATTTTACATGATTCAGAATATATACACGTCTTGCCTAAGGTCCTTGGCAGGTCTTAGGAAGGGAAAAGGTTGTATCTATGTTTTGGCTGCTGCCTTTCTGACTTAGATTCAACTTCACTTTGAGTTCCAGTTCTCTTCAAATCACATATTCTTGTCTAATTCTCTAAAGAGCATCATTTCTAAGTCCTGACAAAGAGTTGGTCTTGTCTCAACCTCATCCTATCCCACACAGTTGACTTTCTACATTTCTCTAGTTTACCAACCATGAATTTTCCCCCCCAGTCACTGAAAATTTTAGAAAATTCAACCAAGAAAGTTGAGATGCCTTGATATTGTTTTAGAAGAACATGGAACTACCTTGGCTCCAAAACCATGTCAATGTGGCCTCTCAGGAGCTACCCCCTCCCACCACCCTGAGCCTCTGATAACCACTTGGTTCTGAATTCCACAGAACAGTATATTAATTAGAGCCTCATTCTGAGAACTGTTGCTGCAAACTAATCTCGCCTCTTTTGATGCCTGCCTGCTTTTTCACATTTCTATGCAGCTTCTATGGTGTTCTGCATGTCCATGTCCTCTGTCTGTCATCTGTGCTTGCCCCTAGTCATCATGACTCAGAGAATTAGATGTCTATACCTCAGGGCACTGACTATCATACCAACCATAAGCTTACTATTTTCCCTCATAGTTTCTTTTAATGCTACATAACCACATAAAGGCGATCCCAACTTAGACTTGTATCTTAAGTATAATTATTAGAGCACCTGCAAAGGCTCCCAGTGGATGCCTGAGACTATGAGCACTACTGCACCCTGTCTATTCTGTAATTTTGCATTCATTCACATAGCTATGGTATAGTTTAATTTAGAAATAGTATAAGATCTTAGTAAGAATATCTGCTAATAAAGTAGAACAATTATAAGATGTGATAATAGATTTTCAGTGTCACAGAATCATTTTTGTGCTCTGGGGCCATCAACTGAAATGTGGACTACCTGAACGCATGTTCTACAACTGTGATCTCCAAGGAGGTTGTATATAAAGTATGGAGATACTGGACAAAGAGATAGATCACCTTTGGACTGGGTAGGCTGAGAATTCATTACTCTACTCAGAACAGGACACACTTTATAACTTATAAACTGTTTGTTTGTAGAATTTTCATTTAATTTGGGGTGCTAATTGACCACAAATAACTGAACTCATGGGTAAGAGCACTCTACAGTGAAAAGTATACATCTTTCAGCATTAGGTGGTCATAATATGCTCACCCTGGTAAGCTTTCAGGCTGACTCTGAATCATCCCATGCACCCCAATAAGGACAACCTGCCTCCTTCCAGACCTTCAGTAAGAGACTATCCCTACTCTTCCCCTTGGAGTTGTTTTAGCCATTGCAGAAAAGGGTGTTTAACCATCAGCAGGGTGCCATGGCACTGCCTACATCAGGCTGACGCTCTGATTTGGTTCATAATTGTGTAGATATAGTAAAGGATAAACATTAGAATCTCGACCTTTGGACCAGAACTGTATAAGTTCAAATCTTAGCTCTGCTGCTTTCATTTATATTGTTTGCTGGGGACATTTGAAATCATGTATTCTAGTATGTATGTATGTGTGAAAGTATGCTGTCTGTTTTTGTTTTGTTTTTGTGTTTTGGATTTTTGTGTTTGTTTGTTTGTTTGAAAGAGATGGGTTCTCATGTAGATGAGATGGGTTCTCTCAGTCTAGCCTCACACTTGTTATGTGGCAGAGGATGACCTTGAACTTTTGATCTTCCTGCTTCCACCTCCTAAGTGATAGAACTATAGGTATAGAGAGCCTTATTGCAGTGCTTTGCCACCTGGCAGGAACTTGACATCGACCAATGTGACGTTCCTCTTCCAGCCTTTGAGCAGGAACTCCTATGCCAGCCATAATCCCTTCCACCTAGGATGGAGTGCTCAGACCAAGGTGAAGCCCATTGTTCTTCAAGGACCTGCAGTTTTCTGAGAAACACTAGCCACCTATGGTGGCTTGTTCTGCAGAGAAGCTTCCAGACTTTTGGGGAAGGTTTTTTTCCCTGCCTATATATTTGGAGTTCTCCATTAAACTTTGAGACCTTGAATAGCAGGTGTTGTCTTGGGCTCCCTTTCTTTTTGTCACCTTCCCATACATCCCCAGCTTCCCTTGCAGGTAACCCGTTCAATGTAACCGTGGGCAGTTACATATAGGTATGTGCCACTGTGCCTCACTTTGTACAGTGCCAGAGACTAAACCCAGGCTTCATGCATACTTGACATGCACTCTACCAGCTGAGCTTCCAGATGTTCATGTTCTTCATTAGAGATCTCTGACACAGAATTTACACTCAAATGAGCCCATCACGCACAAAGCAGATCTATAGACTTTCCATGTGATGGATCAAATAAACTGAAAGTATCATAGGTGAACAAGGTTAAGTCATGAGCACCCACTGGCAACATCTCTCCAACACACAGACGTCCTTCCTATAGTATACAATAACTATTCCCATTTGGGCACTCAACCAAGATGGGGCTGGACCATCCGTTTGTTCCTTCATGCTTTGTACTTTGTGCATCCCCTTGTCTCTCTAGGTTAAAAGCTATCAGGCTTTTAATACCCACCCCTGGATATCCTTGAGTACCGGAGTTAGTAGAAGGATGCACACAAAATTAAATGGCCATCCAAGACACTGACTGAGCTGAAGTATATTGGAAAGAAATGGGATGCTTGCAGTCAAATGAGTAAGTCCCCATGCAAGATCTATAAGAGCTCAGAAGAGAAAGGAATCATCTGTATGTGAGGGCTCCAAAGGACTCAAGGTAGAGAAGATATAAGCAATAGATTAGGAGGGGGAATGGCTTTAGAGTCGATTGTCACATTTGGCAATAGCTTCAGCCTTGGTTTGCAGAACAGCAGATAGTTGAGCGTCTATTTCAGCATCCTTGTCTCAGTCCCCTGGGACTGTTCAGGGATCCCAGAATTACATAGGTTAAGATCATATCTAATAAGTGACTTTGGAGAGATGCCAGGACCCGGTCATGCAGATTAAAATTTCAAAAGTGTTACCCTTGTGAAAATATTGCTAAGTGGATATATTAGTAAACAGATAACCCGGGCATGAGGATATAGGTCACAGTAGTGGGGACATTAGCCTAGAATGAACAAGTCCTTGACTGCAAAACATGGTGACACATAAATCAGGGGCGGTGCATTGACAGTGGTCGAAGCATTGGGGAATAGAGGCAGGAGGATCTGAAGTTCAAGATCGTCCTCCACAAAGTAATGTTTGAGACTAGACTGGGCTGCATGAGACCTTATCAAAAGGAGAGCAAGCAAAGGTGTGCGTGCTTGATATAATTTTACAACATGATACCTTGAGATAAAAATAAACTCCAATCAAACTTCATAGCATACTTTAGTATTCTCCCTGAGTATAGGTAAACATTTTATGTATAATTAGATTTTGTTTTAATGCCTCTTTACCTGCTGTATGCACTAACACATAGAACAAAGTTGCATTGTGGTTAATTTTAGCAAAACATTTCAGTTTTGCTAACAATGTTAGGATGTAATATCAGTCTAATTCAATTGACTACTGTTAAGTTTGTATCTCACAACCAACTGAAATTTGGACTAGGCCTGGTTGTACAGTATTATCATCTCAGCTACTTAGGTATGTGAGGCCAGGGACTAGAGAATTTGTTCACAGTAAAAAGTAGTTGCTGCTTCTCCAGAAGGCTAAAGTTTGGTTCCTAGCATCTATGTCAGGTAGCTCACAATTGCCTGTAACTCCAGTTCTATGTGATCCAACACCTTCTCATGGCCTGTGGGAGCAGACACTTTCACTCACATTCACATAACCATAGGCAGGCACACCCTCATACACATAAATAAAAATAAATCTTAAGTAAATAAATATAAAAAGAAGCTGAGGTCAAAGTATCACAGAGTCAAGACTTTGTTAAGATTTAGACTAGAAACAAGTTTAACACCAACTTGGTCAATTTAGCAAATGTTGTCTCTAAATAAATAAATAAATAAATAAATAAAAGGGCTAGATGTATACTTCAGGGGTAGAGTTTGCCTAGCACACACAAGGCCTTGAGTTCAATCCCTAGTCCCTTTGAAAAATGAAACTAACAAGGAGAAACATGAAAACATAGCTCTGGGAGGAAAGTAAACTTTTTCTAGCTTGATCATACTATGTAGCAATTCGAGTGAAAGAAATAATTATGAATTTCTAATTGGTAACTATCAATGAAGCTTAATGGCTAACAGAAATGTTAAGAGAAATTACATTTACTTCTTAGATAAGTTTGAAAGAATTATACAATATTTTCAAACTTACAAACATTTGTAAAACTTAATAGTACAAGGCAAAATCATCGAAACTGCTTGACATAATCATAATCTTTATAGAGTTCTATGCTATCATTGTGGGGAAATGGTTTTCTGAATTATAGTATTGCTTATCACACAAAGAAAAACATCAGGACTTCACACGGTGGCACAAACAGAAGAAACCTTGAGTCTCTTTTTTTTATTTTCAGTTTGCCAGCATTTAGAATTAATGATGAATTCAACAAAATTTTTTCTGAATCTGATTTCTGGAGAATTTCTTTTTGTTTCAAACTATCATCAATGCAGAATCCAAAGAACAATTTTTAGAATAGAAAGATTAGGACAGAGTGGTGCTGTACATGTTTCATGGTCGGGGGGACAGATAGAAGGATACTAGGAGTGCCTTGGAAATCACAAGTGAAACGTGTTTTTCACACAGTACCTGTGTGTGTGTGTGTCCAGAAGGGGGTGGAATAATGTGATAGCATGACTTAGAGATCAGTAGAAAGATGGTAAGAACGCCACCATAACCATCCTTCATCAGCCACAGAGAAGGTACCTAAACATGTTTCTTTAAAAATAAATAACACTTGAGGGTTGGAGGAGAGATGACTCAGTGGTTAAGAGTGCTTGCTCTTCTTCCAGAGGACTTTCATTCCCAGCACCCAGGGGGGCTATACACACCTGTAACTCCAGACTCAGGGGAATACCACGCCCTCCTCTGGTTTCTCCAGGTATCTGTACATACATGACACAGACACAGACATGTATGCACATACACACTTAAAAATCAATCTGACAGGCCCGGGTCCTACAGGAATTCCCACGGTTAGACAGAGCCCTGAGACCCGCCACCATTTTCGAGCTGGTAGCCTAGCAAGGTACGCAGTGGGCACTAGAGTAAAGGATTTCCCAGTGTATAGCCTGCCTGGGTGCCTTCCACAGCAGGGAGCTGGGCAGCACCACAGCTGCCTGTGCAGGCGGGGGAGCATCTGACCTGCAGGAGGTCCCTTAGATAGACTGAGACCCAGGGACTGAGATCCACACCATCTTGGATCTTGCAGTTCAACCAGGGAGGCTTCCAATCTACAGAGAGCCCTGCAGTTAGACAGGGCTCCATGGTCCGACACTCTCTTGGGGAGAGAAGCTCAACCAGACTGAGCCCTGCAGACTGAGAGAGCCACCATCTAGGCTTCAGCAGTCCAGGCAGGGAAGCCCCTGTCCTGCAGGAATTCCCATGGTTAGACAGAGCCCTGAGACCTACCACCATCTTGGAGCTGGCAGTCTAACCAGGCAAACCTGGAGGAGACCATGGGAGGCCAGTTAAGTGCCCAAAAGCAAGCCAGGAGGAGACTTGAGTCCAGCCCAGCAGAATTGAAGAGGTAATTTGGAGCCCAGTGGTGGAAAACTTCCAGTTTCCAACTCGAGAGCACAGACACCCTCTGAGACAGCAGCAACAAAAGCCAGACTCTCAGGAGCTTTAAACTCCAACCAGTAATAACAAGACCAACTAACTCCAGAAATAAACAATGGCAAAAGGCAAACATAGGAACGTTACTAGCAGAAATCAAGGCAGTATGGCAGTATCCGAACCCAGCTCCCAACAGCAGTAAGACCCGGATATCCCAAAACACCAAAAAAGCAAGATTCAGATCTAAAATCACTGGTCAGGATGCTGTTAGAGGAACACTTAGACAAATCTCTTAAAGTAATACAAGAGAAAATGGATCAAAAGTTAGAAGATCTTACAAGGCAAACAAAAAAATCACTTAAAGAAATTCAGGAGAATATGGATCAAAAATAGAAGCCAATAAGGAGGAAATACAAAAATCACGTAAGGAAATACAAAAGAATGTGGGTCAACAAGTAGTAGTCATAAAAGAGGAAACACAAAAATCTCTTAAAGAATTATATGAAAACACAAACAAGCAAGCGAAAGATCTGAGCAAAACCATCCAGGATCTAAAAACAGACATAGAAACAACTAAGAAATCACAAAGAGAGGCAACTTTGGAGATAGAAAACCTTGGGAAGAAATCAGGGGCCATAGATGCAAATATCGAAAAAAGAATACAAGAGATAGAAGAAAGAATCTCAGATGCCGAACATACCATAGGAACCATGGACTCAATAGTCAAAGAAAATGCAAAATGGAAAAAGCTTTTAGCCCAAAACATCCAGGAAATCCAGGACACAATGAGAAGACCAAACCTAAGGATTATAGGTATAGATGAGAGGGAAGATTTACAACATAAAGGGCCAGCAAATATCGTCTACAAAATTATGGAAGAAAACTTCCCCAACCTAACGAGACAAATGCCCATGAATATACAAGAAGCCTAGAGAACTCCAAACAGACTGGACCAGAACAGAAATACCTCCTGTCACATAATAATCAAAACACCAAATGTACTAAACAAAGAAAGAATATTAAAGGCAGTAAGAGAAAACGGCCAAGTAACATATAAAGGAAGACCTATTAGAATTACACCAGACTTCTCACCAGAGACCATGAAATCTAGAAGATCCTGGGCAGATATTATGCAGACTCTAAGAGATCACAAATTTCAGCCAAAACTACTATACCTAGCAAAACCCTCAATCACCATAGATGGAGAAACCAAGGTATTCCATGACAAAACCAAATTTGCATGATATCTTTCCACCAACCCAACCCTACAAAGGATAATAGGGGGAAAACAACAACATAAGGAGGGAAACCACACCCCAGAAAAAGCAAGATAGAAACCTCCTCTCATCAAACCAAAAAGAAAATAACCACTCAAAGATAAAAAAATAATTTAAAAAATGTCAGGAAGTAATAATTACTATTCCTTAATATCTCTTAACATCAATGGATTAATTCCCCAATAAAAAGACATAGACTAACAGACTGGATACAGAAACAGGACCCTACAATTTGCTGAATACAGGAAACACTTCTCAGTGTCAAAGACAAACACTACCTCAGAGTAAAAGGCTGGAAGACAATTTTACAAGCAAATGGTCTCAGGAAACAAGCCAGAGTAGCCACTCTAATATCAGATACAATTTACTTTCAACCTAAAGTCATCAAGAGACATGGAAGGTCACTTCCTGCTGGTCAAAGGGAAAATCCACCAAGAAGTATTCTCAATACTGAACATCTATGCTCCAAATGTAAGGGCATCCTCATTTGTAAAAGAAACTTTACTAAAGCTTAAAGCACACATTACACCTAATACAATAATTGTGGGTGACTTCAACACTCCACTCTGCTCAATGGACTGATCAGGAAAGCAGAAACTAAACAGGGACACAGTGAAACTAATTGAAGCTTTGGACCCATTGGATTTAACAGATTATATATATATATATATATATATATATATATATATATATATATATAAAACATTTCATCCTAAAGCAAAAGAATATACCTTTTCCTCAGAACCGCATGGTACCTTCTCCAAAATCGATCATATAATTGGTCACAAGACAGACCTCAACAAATACAAGAAGATTGAACTAATCCCATGCCTCCTATCAGATCACTATGGAGTAAAAGTGGTCTTCAATAGCAAGAAAAACAACAGAAAGCTCACATACACATGGAAACTGAACAATACTCAATGAAACCATGGTCAAGGAAGAAATAAAGAAAGAAATCAAAGACTTTTTAGAATTCAATGAAAATGAAGGTACAACCTATCCAAATCTATGGGGCACAATGAAAGCAGTGCTAAGAGGAAAACTCAGAGCCCTGAGTGCCTCCAAAAAGAAACTGGAGAGAGCATACACTAGACCCTTAATGGCACACCTGAAAGCCCTGGAACAAAAAGAAGCTAATTCACCCAGGAGGAGTAGAAGATAGGAAATCATCAAACTCAGGGCAGAAATCAATCAAGTAGAAACAAAGAGAACCATACAAAGAATCAACAAAACCAGGAGCTGGTTCTTTGAGAAAATCAAGAAGATAGATAAACCCTTAGCCAGACTAAACAAAGGGCACAGAGACAGTATTCAAATTAACAAAATTAGAAATGAAAAGGGGGATATAACAACAGAAACTGAGGAAATTCAAAAGATCATCAGATCCTACTACAAAAGTCTACCATACTCAACACAACTGGAGAATCTGGAGGAAATGGACAATTTCCTAGACAGATACCAAATACCAAAATTAAATCAGGATCAATTAGATCACCTAAACAGTCCCATAACCCCCAAAGAAATAGAAGGGGTTATAGAAAGGCTCCCAACCAAAAAAAAGTATGGGACCAGATGGTTTTAGTGCAGAATTCTACCAGACCTTCAAAGAAGACCTAACACCAATACTCTTCAAACTATTCCACAAAATAGAAACAGAAGGGACACTGCCCAACTCCTTCTACAAAGTCACAATTACGCTGATAACAAAACCACACAAAGATCCAACAAAGAAAGAGAACTACAGGTAAATTTCCCTTATGAATATCGATGCAAAAATACTAAATAAAATTCTTGCCAACTGAATCCAAGAGCACATCAAAATGATCATTCACCATGATAAAGTAGGCTTCGTCCCACAGACGCAGGGATGGTTCAATATGTGGAAATCCATCAATGTAATCCACTACATAAACAAACTAAAAGAAAAAACCACATGGTCATCTCATTGGATGCTGAAAAAGCATTCAACAAAATTCAGCATTCTTTCATGCTAAAAGTCTTGGAAAGAGCAGGAATTCAAGGCCTATACTTAAACATAGTAAAAGCAATATACAGCAAACCAGTAGCCAACATCAAACTAAATGGAGAGAAACTTGGAGCAATCCCACTAAAATCAGGGACTAGACAAGGTTGCCCCCTCTCTCCATACCTTCTCAATATAGTACTTGAAGTTCTAGCGAGAACAATTAGACAACATAAGGAAGTCAAAGGGATACAAATTGGAAAGGACGAAGTCAAACTATCATTATTCACAGATATATGATAGAATACTTAAGTGACCCAAAAAACTCCACCAGAGAACTTCTACAGCTGATAAACAACTTCAGCAAAGTGGCTGGTTATAAAATCAAACCAAGCAAATTAGTAGCCTTCCTGTCCTCAAAGGACAAGCAGGCTGAGAAAGAAGTTAGGGAAATAACATCCTTCACATTAGCCTCAAACAATATAAAGTATCTTGGCGTGACTCTAACCAAACAAGTGAATGATCTGTATGACAGGAACTTCAAGTCCTTGAAGAAAGAAATCAAAGAAGACTTCAGAAGATGGAAAAATATTTCATGCTCTTGGATTGGCAGAATCAATATAGTAAAAATGGCCATCTTGCCAAAAGCAATCTACAGATTCAATGCAATCCCCATCAAAATCCCAAATCAATTCTTCATAGATCTAGAACGAGCAATTCTCAAATTCATTTGGAATAACAAAAAACCCAGGATAGCTAAAACTATTCTCGACAATAAAAAGACTTCTGGAGGAATCAATATCCCTGACCTCAAGCAGTACTACAGAGCAATTGTGTTAAAAACCGCATGGTATTGGTACAGTGACAGGCAAGTAGATCAATGGAATAGAATTGAAGACCCAGAAATGAACCCACAGAGATATGGTCACTTGATCTTTGATAAAGACACTACAACCATCCAGTGGAAAAAAGATAGCCTTTTCAACAAATGGTGCTGGTTCAACTGGAGGTCAACATGGAGAAGAATGTGAATTGACCCACTCTTATCTTCTTGTACTAATATCAACTCCAAGTGGATCAAGGACCTCCACATAAAACCAGGCACACTGAAACTAATAGAAAAGAAACTGGGAAGACCCTGGAGGACATGAGCACAGGGGGAAAGTTCGTGAACAGAACACCAATAGCTTATGCTCTAAGATCAAGAATTGACAAATGGGACCTCATAAAACTACAAAGTTTCTGTAAGGCAAAAGACACTGTCAGAACGACAAAACGGCAACGAAAAAATTGGGAAAAGATCTTCACCACCTCACAACCGACAGGGGGCTAATATCCAATATATACAAAGAACTCAAGAAGTTAGACCCCAACGAACCAAATACCCCTGTCAAAAAATGGGGTACAGAGCTAAACAAAGAATTTTCACCAGAAGAAATTCAGATGGCTGTAAAGCACCTTAAGAGA
The DNA here is from genome assembly GCA_964023405.1 of Apodemus agrarius. NCBI lineage: Eukaryota > Metazoa > Chordata > Mammalia > Rodentia > Muridae > Apodemus > Apodemus agrarius. The sequence goes on from OZ030013.1 coordinate 81,442,149, forward strand.
TGTTCAACATCATTAGTCATCAGGGAAATGCAAATCAAAACAACCCTGAGATTCCACCTCACACCAGTCAGAATGGCTAAGATTAAAAACTCAAGAGACAACAGGTGTTGGTGAGGATGTGGAGAAAGAAGAACACTCCTCCACTGTTGGTGGGATTGCAAGATGGTACAAGTGCTCTGGAAATCAGTCTGCAGGTTCCTTAGAAAATTGGGCATGACACTTCCAGAGGACCCTGTCATACCATTCCTGAACATATACCCAGAGGATTCCTCTGCATACAATAAAGATACATGCTCCACTATGTTCATAGCATCCTTATCTATAATAGCCAGAAGCTGGAAGGAGCCCAGATGTACGTCAGAGGAGGAATGGATACAGAAAATGTGGTATATTTATACAATGGAATACTACGCAGCAATTAAAAATAATGAATTCATGCAATTTGTAGGCAAATGGTTGGAAAATATCATCCTAAGTGAATTAACCCAATCACAAAAAAATACACATGAATTGCAATCACGGATAAGTGGATATTAATGAGCCCAGAAGCTCTGAATGCTCAAGGCACAATTAGCAAATCAAAAGATTCCCAAGAAAAAGGATGGAGAGGTCCCTGGTCCTGAAAGGACTGGATCCAGTTTTGTACGAGAGTACCAGAACAGAACAGAGAAATGGAGGGGGGATGATGGGATGATTGGGGAATGGGCAGAGGGAAGAGGACTTATGAGACATATGGTGAGGGGGGAACTGGGAAAGGGGAAAGCTTTTGGAATGTAAACAAAGAATATAGAAAAATTTTAAAAGAATTTTAAAAATGAAAAAATCAATCTGACAAAAGAATGGCTTGAGATTCGACTTTACAACAGGCACTGTCAAAATCACAGGACTCTGCCCCCGGGGGCTGTCTGTAGAGAGGCAGTGCATGCCGAAGCCTGCTTGAGGGGGAGCCTGAAATGACAGTCAGACTACTGGAGATGCTCCGAGATCTGGCAACCCAATCATTTTATTCAATGGATACATTTCAGTATCCAGACCTTAAGGACAATTTTCCCCCTCTAGTGATGGGAGAAGCAGGGCAGGCATGCAGAGACTCTGGGAGGAAATGAGGTAGGAGCAGAGCCCTTGGATGAGAATTGTGAGCCAGGAAAAAATAATGCTGAGGGGTTTTCCTCTGGCTTACTGAGAATGTGTGCCGGCCCTTATCTGGAGCTGTACACTGCCTCAGTTCAAATCCCAGCTGCATCACCTAGCTGTCTGACCCTGGGTTTGTTAGGTCATTGTCCCTCAGTTTCTTTACCTGGTTAATGGACTTAGTCATAATACTGTCCTCACCAGGATGTCTTCAAGATCAGTGCATTTATGGCTGGAAATCGCTTCCATAATGCCTAGTACACATACTATAGTATTTCATAAAATAAAAGGCATTTGTCTGGACCCTTGGGTTAAGTACCATGTAAAACATGTTTTGTAAAGAGATATCAAAAATTGTCTTCCTCCTTCTCCTCCTCCTCTAGTTCTTAAAATCCAGCAGCCAAAGGGGACATAAGATCATAGAGGTAGCAGAGAGAGCAGGACCAGGAACCATGCTGGAGAATATGAACATGGGAAGAAGAGGCTAAACAAAGAAGATTCATAAAGGTAACAACGAGACACAGGAATATAGGAAGGCAGGTAGACTGTGGTGACCAAGCATAGTTTAAAGGAGACGAAACTGACAACGCTATTTGTAGATACAAACCCCTCCTAAAGTGAAATACTACACAGAAATGAGTGCTTTGTGCTAGTCAGACATCAGGCACGGTGCTTCTGTATAGGCATTGCCCTATTAAATTTCCTCAGCAACTCAATGAGCCAAGTCCCATCACTGGCTACTGATAAAGTTGAACACAGCTACGAAAAGTGCTTACCCAAGGTCACACACAGCATGAGTTTCTAAGCCTGGCTCTGACCGCCTTTCTGCTTCAATACCTTTCTGCTCCAATAACTGGAACACATTTTGAAACAGTTTCTGTCTGTAACAGATTGCAAATGTTTGATGTGAGTACAGTATCACAGGTGTACGATCTACCTTACACATCAGGACAGATGATCCAGAGTTCAAAGACGACTGAGAACAACACATCTTGTCTGGATTTGTCTATCGGGAGACCCTCGGGAAATGCCAGTAAAGCAGAGGAGGGAGAGGGAATGCACTAGTGAGTGACAGAAACCCGGGGGAAAGACATGACACAAGGAATGGGGACAGCAGCATGGGAACTGGACTGTGGAATGCCTGAGTCCAAATCCAGGCTCAGTCCATTACATGTGTGAGCCGAGGTGAGTTATTCCTCATTATCTAAGTTTTCTTTTCCTTGGCATAATTACTTCTTAGTTCAACGACATTTAAATATAATTCCTATGTTTTTGTTTGGCACTTTCTCATTCAATAATGTTCGTATTACAAACCGCATGTACAGAGTGGTTTGCTATATTGTAAGGGCTTTAAGATCTCTGTGCGGGCTTCACAGACACCCATACTGCGGGGAACCTCCTGCTGCTCCCTCTATGGTCTCTGCTCTTTTGAATTAATAACCCCTATTATGTTGCAGATCACGTTTGTGCTTGTTAGCTTCTGACAAAACTTTGTTGAAGGAAGGATAGCAAATTTAATTTCCCCCTCTGCCTGGGAAATGATTCCATGCCCTGTATATCACACAGAACAATCACTTTTCAAATCACTAATAGACACTGTTACATATTTATGGAATATGTGTTACTCATAAAGCACAGAGGGCAGCTTGGGAGGTCCAATGCCTTCCCTGTCCAGAGTTCCTTATTATACAGTTCTTTCATCTTTCCGTAGAAGTGAGAAACACATATACTCATTGCACCAAAGAGCGTCAGATCTCTGTGGATAGAGATATCCTACATGAACACTTGGTTCTAAAACATAAAGTCGGAGCACACTAATTACAGAGAAGGAAGATTGCCTGTTTTTTACATCCTGGGCAATACCTTGAGTTAGGGAAGCACTGAGAATCATCGAGAACCTCAGTGGGTCAGCTCTCCTCCCGTAGGTTCTTCCTCAGGATGGGAGGCAGGGTGTGTGCGATGGAGGAATGGAGAGTGGGGAGGGCCCAGACTGTAAGCACATCTGTCCCACTCATGGAGAATTCAGGGTTTGGAACAGAAGGCTAAGTATTAGGTAAATACCAGGGGTTTCTTCTTCTTCTTCTTCTTCTTATTATTATTATTATTATTATTATTATTATTATTATAAAAATCCTAATTAAGGGCCTTTCCACACAAGGCTAAATTCTGTTCTTGGATTCCTAAATAAAACTGGGTCTGAAATCAACATAGGCACTGTTAGAAAGGATTTGAGGATTGGCTTGAAGAAGAGGATTTGGCTCCCAGGATACAAACCGTGTCACTAATCCCAGAGAAAGGATTTGACTGTTAAAGGATTATACATTTCTGAGAAGCATATGCTGCCGATAATACCTTTCATTTCCTGCACATATAATTACTGGGGGTCGGGGGAGGGAAGGGGTCCTTTGTGAATAGAATGGGACAAAGCCTTTATTGTTGCTTTACGTTCTTTTGTTGCAAGGGCTACTAAATTTCAAGACAATCAGACCTGAAGTTTCATGGCCCCAAGCAAATGTACCTCAATGTACTCAAGCCAATGAATGGGACATTAAGCCACCAGCAGAGGAACGAACACAGTTGCGTTTGAAAGAAAGTCGTGTTAGTGCTGGTGACTTACACGGAAGAGGATAAGAGCATGTGTAATCTCTTGGGTGAAAATGAAGTCTGGACAACGGAGGACAAGCAAGTGGACTTGCTTACAGGCCTTGCAACTGCAGCCTCACGCTGAGCGGGTGAAACAGATGGCTGCAAATAACGTACAAACAAGAAACCGGGCTGGCGAAGGTTCTCAGCTCTTGAACTTAGGTCGTTGATGGATCTCATTGTTTATCAAGCTCAAGGAGAAAGAAATGTTGGAGGTCAAGGCCACTGTCTCCATGTTCTCAAGGCCCCCCTCCTGTGCTCAGACTCCCTTTGAAATACCACTGACCATGGTTTGTCAAATCCACTCACCAGAGGCCATGCCTAATTCTCTTTTGGAAAAAGCACCAGGATGGGTTTCCCCAGAGAGGCAGCCATCACCCCCATGTCACTATTCTGTTTGTACAGTTTTCACCAACAGCAACTCAGCACAGGACTGTCCATCCCCACAGACAGAAAAAGGATTTGGCCGTGTGGGGGTTTTTGTTTTTGTTTTTGTTATTTATCTGCTCTGAATTTTCAGCTGGTCTTCAGACAAAGGGTCCATGATTTCTAAGACAGGGAGGGATTGAGGTTAGCAACTCAAGGAGGAGATTCTCAGGGCAGCAGCTTAATGCTATTAGTCGGAAGCCTCCCATGACAGAGCCCTCACCGAGAAAGACAATTCCATGCAAACCTCACAAGGCAGTGCACGCTGGAGGGATCCCCTGACACCATGGACAGGTTATTAATTTGATTACCCTTCAGGGAAAGAGCCAAGCTTCAGGGGCCCTCTCAGAATCAACCCGACCCTTTCAAAACTTGCCCATCTCTAATGAGATGGGTATTTTCAACAAGCCTCTAAACACACGGACTCCTTAATTCTTAGCTGGTTGCATAATGACAAAGATAAATGTGGCTTTCCCCAGATGCTTTTAAAATAAATTCAAGACTGAATTAATATGGATGTGAATAATTTTGTCCATGCAAACAGTTGGGAGAATAAACTACATCTGTAGCATTTGCCAATGCCTGTCAAAATGTGCATTGTGTTTCCCACAGTGAGGACACAAGGGTTGCAGAGAAGAATAATGAACTGGACCCCAAACTTCTAAAATGGTGACACTCCTTCCAGTTAAAAATCCGTATCCAACAGGAGCTAGAATATTTCAAATTTAGAAACAACTGGCCTCCGCTTTGAGGGAATCCTTTGGAAATTCTTCAGTGATCCCACATTCAATGAAATATGGCGGCAGCTTGGTCCCAAGTTCATATGCTGAAACTATCAGTTTGTGTTCTTATCACACTTCCGTGTGTATCAAGAGGCTTGCATGCACCTCAGTTGACAAGTGTTAGCCAGGAGGCCTTGGGATTGATTCTTGGGACAGAAACTGTGCACAGTGGCACATGCCTCCATCCCAGCATTCATGAGACAGAGGCAGAAAGATAGAGAGCTCAAGCCATCCTAGGCAGCGTGGGCTGCATGAGATCCTGCCTTAAAGAAGAAAGCACAGATGGGGGAGGGATGACGAAGAGCAGGACGGGGGAAGAGGCATTGAGGGCCTAAGACTCTTTGGTCTGCTTTAGACTACAAAGGAAAATCATCTTAATTCAAAGTACATAACAAAGTAAGTAGTATGTTCACATTGAGAATCTTGACCTGATAGAAAATGAAATTTCTAACCTGTTAAATCACCCCTTACTTGGTATAACCATCCCTGCCCTGCATCACCGACCCATATCGGGAATGCATTTGTGGTTACTCCAGTCAGTCTATTTAAATGTCACTCCCGTGCACTATTAAAGACTTGGCTGGCTGTTCTGCCAAACAAATTGCATACCCAAATAGATAAAGAACATGGCCCGCACAGCCAAAGAGCAATCATGGGGGTCCCAGGGTAGAAAGCCCGGGTGAAAATGCCCACAGTTGAGTAACAAAGGTGAGAGAGGCTGGATGGAAAATCAACAAAACAAGGGTAACATTCAGGACCGCCTTTCCATGGGAAACTGAGGCGCCAGCAGATTTGAAAGGACACGTGCTTGGCAGGAGAGAGTGCAATGGAGTGCGATTCCAGCAAAATGGAGGAAACTGGGGCAAGGGACATGGCTCCCGTGGTGATGCCCTTGCTGTACAAGCATGAGGACCTGAGTTCAGTTTCCCAGCATCCATATAAGAAGCCAGATGTGGAAGCACACATCTGTAGTACCAGGGCTGGGGAGGCAGTGGCAGAAGGGCTCTAAAGCTTGATGGCTAGCTTAGTTAAACTGGCGAGCTCCAGGTTCAGTGAGATACCCTGCCTCAAAAACAGTAAGGTGGAGAACGGGTAGGGGAGACACATGACTTCAATCTCTGATTGCCGCTGGTCCATGTGATCACACACACACACACACACACACACACACACACACACACGCATATACAAACACACATACACCCCCCCCACACACACATACACACACACACATACACACACACACACACACACACACACACACACACACATGCACCTCCAGCCTCCACACCTCTTCTTCTTAACAATTATACTCCTCACTTTCCTCTCGACTACAGCATTGACATTGATATTAAAATTCAAATTCAAATCAGAATTCCCATAGTGAATATATAGTCCACTGTTCCTTGATATAAGGGTTAAATGCTGCAGGGTGATGGTGATATCTTTGTATTATTCACTTTCCAACTGAAGGCCTTGGCCATTTTTATTCACCTACCCAATCCTTAGAACAACACTTGGTAGAATTTCAAAATTCCCAGCTGACTCTCATCTCTGACACTTGGAAAGTCCAAAACAAGAACTCCCATAGATGCTTAGATATTCCAGGAATCACTAGATAGTCTATATTTTACTCATATTTACCAAGGAAAGTATAGTTTTAGAATGCTAGTTGTTGTTTGGGTTTGGAGTTTTGTTTTGTTTTACCTTTAAAAAGTATTTTAATGGAACATAAAAAGACCTACAGAATATACTAAATATTCAAAACCTGGAAAGTGGCAGGAAAATGGTTTTCTGAGCTGTGTTAGGAGGCTTAGCATTTTGAGCTCTAGCAAAATAAACATCATGACACAGGGTCACATGTCCGAACTGCTCACGTAGGAACTCACTCTTCTGCTCGCTCGGTGTGTTTTCCCTTGGAGCATGCATGGCTCGTCCCTTTGTTTAAAGGGTACTGCGCACACAGATCTATTGACTCAGTCTTATTCACAAATCTGATTCACTGTCACTCATACAGAGGATCCCAAACCTGCTTCATAACGTGGTTCATTGCTGTTCTATAGCTGGGTCGCAAATAGGCATAAATTTAGCAACTCAGTAAGCATCACGTATTTCCTCCATCATAGTTTCTGTAGATCAGTCCCCAGGGGTGAAGTCTCTAAGAGTCCGCAGGCGCTCCAGTTTTCATCTGTGGCTCAGTGGCTAGTGAGTGGATCTGTATCCCAGAGGATCCCCTTTTCTGACAGTGCGGTCTGGGGAGTGGTCTCAGGAACGAGGAGCCACCCATAATTCCTTGCTATGTGTCTCCACAGCCAGTCCTCAGAGTGCATGCGTTCTCTCCCCCAGGCAAGCTAGAGTATTACTCTCCATCTTTCTTATCTATGATCAGTCAGGGAAAGCTCTCTGACTGTAAGAACCTGAGACAGTAAATGATGACAAGAAAACCGTTCTCCTGACAGAGGAGGGCAGCTTCACATATGCGCCCACAGCAGCTGTGCCCGCATGCACAAGACCTGCACACACTCAAGCCAAACAACGTCCCGGCATGGAAGGCAGTGACACGCCACTCTCTTAGCTAGGGAATCATTAACAATCAATAATCGCTGAAAAGGGCCCACTGGACCGTCTTCTTCTCTTGGAGTCAACTGACTAGAATTATTAGTTACATCTCTAAAGACTCTGGATGCTTGAATGCAGTACTTAAACCATCATTTAATAAAAAATAACTGAGAGGTATATACATGCCAGAAGCTTGGGAACATGACCAGTTTAGAATTTTGCCTATCATACACACACACACACACACACACACACACACACACACACACCACACACACACACACATACATACACCACACACACACACACACACACATATACATACACCACACACACACACACACACACACACACACACACACACAGCAATGACCACAAGCCATATACTGTCCAGCTGTGTGATTTTAAAATGTTCAGGCACTACCTTTAAAAGGGGGAAAGGGGAGCCGGAGAGATGGCTCAGGCAAAATACTCTGAGCCCACAGCACCCAGATGAAAAGCCCTGGTGTTTGCTGGCCCTAAGTCAATGAGTTCTAGGTTCAATGAGAACCCACGTCTTGAAACATGAGGTGCGGAGCAATTGAGAGGCACACAATATTGACCTTTGATCGATCTGCACCACACACACACACACACACACACACACACACACACACACACACATTCTCTCTCTCACACATACACACAGTAGTGATGATGATAAATACATGAAAGATGGAAAAGTAATTAGATAAAAACTAGTTGTAGTAGCGTATTTTATTTAACTCCAAGTTTAAAATACTATCAACAGAAACACCTCTTCAATGGATGACTTGTTAATGAGACGCCTGTAACCTTTTCACAAGCTAACGCTTGAAAACGTGACACATATTTTATTCTTGGGACACCTTTAATCAGATCCCAGCGCCTTTCAAACACACTCCACTTGGAGATGACATGAGTCCAGGATGGGTCATAGCCACGTTGTTGGAAACATGGTCCTGTGCCATAGCTTCACCGATCAGCAGCAGTTCCAGCTCTTCATTTCAGTGTGACACCCAGGACATCTACTTAGAAGGGTTTTACTTTATTGTGGAAGGGAAGGCATGGTGACAAGAGCAGGTCTTCCCATAGCAATGTGTGTGTGAGGCAGACTTTTTAGACAGTGATCGCCTCAGACAGACCTGGGAAGAATCAGGGCCAACTTAGAGCCTTCGACGCCTTGTACCTGATAATCACTTCCATCAAAGGCTCCACAGCCTTCAAAGTCTCTTCACAAACCAGGGACCACGCCTTAAAATGTGAACCTGTGGAAACTATGTCAGGTTCAAGCCTACATGCTGTCCAATCATCTTCTTAGCTACCATGCAAGTAACTCTTACGTAACAGGAAGGGTAGACCACTGCTCTTCATTCCTTGTCTTGGATATGTTAGATGTGAATTCTTGTCTAATGCTTGAACAAAAAGCATACTTTTGGGAAGAATCACCATGCTTTGGCTAAATGCTTAGATCCACCAGGAGTATGTACAACTAAATTTGTAGGGGTGAGTAGTGTGGATTATGGGATTAAGAAAGTGGGAATAAAGACCAGAGAGGTGGCACATGCTTTAATCCCAGCACTCAGTAGGCAGAGGAAGGCAGATAGCTTAGTTCAAGAACAATCTGGTCTACAGAGCAAGTTCCAGGACAGCCAGAGCTACATAGGCAAAGCCTGTCTTGAAGAGGCAAAACAAAAGAGAAGGTGGGAGTAAACCCAGACATCGACTTGTCGGTCAAGACAAGATGTCAAGACAATCACACATGAGCAAAAGGAGTTTACTCCAACTGTGGCTTTTTCTATACAAAAGCATAAATCAAAGCGTGTCAGAAACTCCCAGTCAGAAAGCTGGGAACCAAAGCAGAAATATTTTAGGACAAAGCACGGGGGTAAATTCTTCACGAACTTATGCTCTATAGCTCTTGACTATCAATTCCAAAGTTTGATATTTCCAAAGCACATTAATCCATTGGACTTCAATAAAACTTTGGGTCTTCAGCATTATCAATAAGGTGCACTTACATGCAGAATGGAAAATATGTCTGATAAAGGCATAGACGTCTTAGGATGTCTATGGTTGTGATAAAACAGAATGACCAAAAGTAACTTGAGGAGGAAGGGGTTGGGGACCCCAGGGCAGGAACTCCAGGCAGGAACGGAGCAAGAGCCGTGGAGGAACACTGCTTACTGACTGACTCTTCAGTGTCTTCAGTCAAAAATCAGAGGCCAAACCCCTGGAGGAGCCATTGTTGATGAGGGCAAGGGTTGTGAAACTGAAGGGTTAACAATGTCCCCCTGGGCTAGGATATCATACAGGGCCTCGAGAACGTCAGAAAGGAAAGCTCTTCCAAACCACCCTCTCCCTCAACTGCCCATCAGAGTCCGTCCCCATTCTTTCAACATTAGGAACTTTAGCCGACGTCGGGAATATTGACGGGAAATCAATGAACGAAGTCTCACTACCTTAATTCACGCAACTGGAAGTCTGATTGCTCAGTTTTGCAAATTAGCAAGTGAACCAATCAACTTCCAGAAGTAAGGACAATTCCACATAAACTCCACTCTTCGTATTTATCCTGACGCGGCATGGTTCCATTTTAATGATTTATGCTAATGTTTTATTGTACAGTGGATGTGCCCTGCAGTGCATTTTGTAAGACTAATGAAGTCTTAGCAATCCCAGACGTCCTCTTCAGGATTCTCTTATTATGTCTGTGCTGAGAACGCTTGTGGCGGGGACCACCAACCACCATGGGAGTAAGGAAGTTTATGAATTAGTGAAATGAAAATCAGTCAAGTTCTACACTAGTGAGGGGCCTGTGGACAGCTCCAGTGGGTTTCTGTCTTTTCACACAAACATGGTCTAGTGGCCTTCATCTCAATGAAAGACGAGCAAACTGCTGGGTTCAGGGTTCATCAAACATCAAGCCTTTTTTTTTTTTTTTTTCAAATGTTTTGGGTTTGCCAAAATACAAAACACGTTTTGCCCTCAGCATTTTCCCTTCATTTTCAAACCCCTGTGTATTTTAAGGGAAATGTAATCCTTATGTTTCTGACTCATTTACACTTAACACGTGAACATGTTGTTTTGTAAGACTTATTTGAAGTCTCTGAAGCCTCCTAAAGCCTTCTAAGCCCCTTTTCCATAGCGGCAGGAAGCTGCATGTTTCAGACATGGGAACCCCAGTAAGCAGAATTGGTTTGAAGCTCAAGTTCTTTTAAAGCACAATGTTTTATTGAGTTAAACATGGATTTAAAAAAAAAAAAACCAGCAACAACAATCCTCTCCCCAGTAATTGCTGTCTTATACTCTGGTGGCTGGCTCTCAACAGTGAAATAACCAAGCCTACAAATCTACGATTCCTGAAATTCCTGGGACAGTTCCAGCATGCTGGGTCTCCAAAGAGAGGAAAGGAGCTGAGGTCACCTGATCTCTGTAGCCACAGAAGTTTTAGGGCTAAATTTGCTAGTTTCCGGTCACAGGCGTCACTGGAATCTACAGTCTCCTCAGTGTTCCAGTGAGAAGCCCCTCTGCAGACTTTCCCCAGCCTCATGCTGTTCGATGTGTATCAGGAAGCACTGGGAACACTGGCATTCTCTCAGATCCGCCTGGGTTCCAACCCTCGCAGAGCCGCTTCCTGGCGGGCATGGGCGATGGTACAGAATCGCTGCCTGGGAGAAGGTGATCAGGACATAAACGTTTGCTGTTGGCGGGCTGATTGATGGGTTTGGGGGCACAGGTGGGTCTCAGACTGCCCTGGAACTCAACATACAGCCAAGGATGACCTTGAATTTCCGATCCTTTACTTTTTAAGCCTTTATTTTTCAAGCTGTCTTAAATTTACAGAAAAGTTTCCAGAGCAGTACAGAAAAGCTTAGGATACTTTCTGCCCAAATTCTGAAGTATTATAGTGTTTTACGTTCTGCTTGTCACTTGTCACTGTACATATACGTTTGGAATCATTTGAAAATAAGCTATAGGCAAAATATTCCTTAATATCCAATGGTTCAAATATATATGTTTTCCTACATATCCTTAGCAAAACAATTAAAATTGGGATGTTAACATAATATAACCATAACGATGCTACCTAGATCCTAAATAAATGAACTTGCTAAGACTTTTCCTGACCCAGGACCCACAGAACGTTTTCCAGCTGCAAAGCTTGGTCTTCTTCATTATGAAATGTCTGGATGTAATGTTCTTGAAGATGATATGACAGTTATGTAGCCATATATGATCTAGTCTGGATGTTTCTTTTAAAAAGAAAATCTCAGAAATGAACAGCATAGTAACAGTGACGTGTTTACACTGACTCACTAATTAAAGAAAACTTGAATTTTTTCAAAAGAGAACATCTATTGGATTTTTCCACTCTAAATATATTTTAGATATACTTAATTTACATTGTGAATGTAAATTAATTGTTAAATATACTATGTGTCTATATTTTAAGACCATTCTAGTATCTGTTACTCTTGTTCATCCACTGCTGTTCTAGATGCTTCTCTCTCTCTCTCTGTCTCTCTCTCTCTGTCTCTCTCTCTCTCTCTCTCTCTCTCTCTCTCTCTTATTATAGTTTACACAAAGAAATTTTCAAATTTTGTCTTTTTTAAAAATTATCATATTTTATTAAGTATTCTTTGCGGGCCTCGTCCTAGAATTTAGAATTACAGAGGAAACACCTCACAGTATTTTGGTTTTGGCTTCCGCATTATTAATTTTCTGTCTCTTCCAAGAGTTGTAAGATGTTTCTTAGAGTTGAAATAACATTTTATCACAAGGTGACACTATATTTGATATGCATAAATAAATAAATAAATATTTATACTGTAGGATTACTCTTCCATTTGGTAAACTTTATAAAAATTATGACTTTCCTTTTAATTCTTTTTTCTACCCTTCTAATTTCTTCTTTTTCAATTTTTATTTTTTATTAGATATTTTTTATTTTCATTTCAAATGCTATCCCCTTTGCTTGTTTCCCCTCTGAAAACCCCCATCCCACCCCTCTCCCCCTGCTCACTCACCCACCCACTCCCCATTCCCTCACCTGGTATTCCCCTACCCTGGGGCATCGAGCCTTCACCCGTCCAAGGGCCTCTCCTCTCATTGATGACTGATCAGGCCATCCTCTGCTACCCATGTGGCTGGAGCCATGGGTCCCTCCCTCCATGTGTACTCTTTGGTTGGTGTTTAAGTCCCTGGGAGCTCTGGGGGTACGGGTTGGTTCATATTGTTGTTCCTCCAATAAACCCCTTCATTTATTGTTTGGTGTTTCACTAAAAGGAAGGAAGTTTACTTTGTACGCCATGTGTTTATTTCCTCATTCTTTCTGATTACTACCCTTTTGGGTCCACCTTATTCTAGATAGAGCACTGGGACCCTACAGGACAGCTCACAGGTGCTTAGGGACATCCATGCCCGTCATTCTTGGTGAACTTTTTAATTAATGTATTTATTTATCCATCCATTCATTTATTTATACACACAAAATCTTCCAGAGTCATCTTGTGCCTTTTCTGCTCTGTTCTAGAATCATCCACTTCTCCAATAAGCTTTGGCTTGTGCTTATTTATCGTGACTTGATTTATTTTGTTTTGTTTTTAATGAAGAAATGTATTTAGAAGCAAGATACAAGAACCAGCTACATAGGCTGTCACTGGGGTGACATTGTTTCTATTTTCTCTCAGGGACACACAAACACACACACACACACACACACATATGCATGTACGCACATACGTGAGACTGTATTTGCCTCATCCCTAGTCTATAATGCCCTTGAGCTGACAGGATTGTTGTTATGGTTTGAATCTGAGCTATCGCTCCCAGGCCCTCTTGTCTGTGAGGAGGCGAGGCACAGCTAGGGACAGGTAGCAGGGCACTTGAGGGAAGCCATTACTGTTATAAATGGCCCCTCGCTCCTACCATACTCTCTGGCTCCAGCTCTTCTGGGATGTAGACAGTTGCAGTCAGACTCGTGCCACCACAGTTTGAACTGCTCTGCCATGATGAAATGAAATTCCCCAAAACCATGAGCCTGAGGAACCTGTTTCTCCCATAAATCATTTCTGTCCGGTACTTTGTCATAGTCATGAAAACATAAAACTATCAGTGCTTGCCAGCATTCCTTATTTCAACATCAGGATTAACCAAAAATTGGCTTCTATTACCCTCAATCTGTTTTACTGAACACTCCACATAATCAATATCCTATCCCTAAAACTTACGGACCCCACACCAATGTCCCCATACAGTCAGTGCATCTCCATGACCCTGACATCACCTCTAAACATCCCTTCCTCGTGGGGCTCCTCTGTCTATTGGAGTTGTACTAGTCTTTCTCAAAGTCCTTTTAAAAGGGAAAGTTTGGAATGTTTAATAACTATATTTTTTACATATAGGATAGCAGGAAGGAAGGACACTCAGATTCAACAGGATTTGATGCTGTAATTCAGAACCCATGCTTCATTTGGCTGTTGATCTCTGAAATATTTTTAAACAAGCTAAAATCCTGAAAAAGACTGAGTTTAAAAAGGAATACATCTACAACATACTGTTAGAGTCCTGAGGAGGAGATCTCAGCCTGGCCATGTAGGCTATTAAGAACTTCCTGCAGGGACAGCAGAATGTGTGTGTGTGTGTGTGTGTGTGTGTGTGTGTGTGTGTGTGTGTGTGTGTGTGTGTGTGTGTGTGTGTGAGAGAGAGAGAGAGAGAGAGAGAGAGAGAGAGAGAGAGAGAGAGAAAGAGAGAGAGAGAGAGAGAGAGAGAGAGAAACTTCAGGAGGTGGGGCACAGTTAGGGTCTCTCTCTGACTCACTGTGTGTGCACACATATGTACATGTGTGAATACACAGAAAATGTTTAAAGAGAGAGGGAGGGGGAGTGGAGAGAAGAGGTAGAAGGAAGAGCGAAAGAAAAAGAAACCTATTAAATAATCGATTCATATGATTATAGAAATTAAAACCTCAGATCTGCAAGTGGTTCACAGTGGCACGCAGTGTCTACGATGGTTGTAGGGATCCTAACTCTGCTTCTTTTGCTTCACATGCCTGTGCCTAACCACTGGGCTATCTCCCCAGCCCATTGCTTTGGCTTTTAGCAATGTCATATGTTTTCCTTAAAGGTTTGAGGTAGTCTTCTCACAATCCTTCAGCTCAGTACACTCCCCACGCTCCTCAACCCCATAGTACTGTGCTGCTTCCTTCTTCATGACACTCATTGTTTTTATGTAATTGATCACATGCTTGACATGGGAATTCCTCCTCGCTGTGGTCCCACAAGGTACAAGTCGTGCTCTCCATCACTTGCTCTCTAGCATGGTTGTAGGTCTCAGCACTCGCCTGACCCAGGCGAAGCACTTGATCTTCCTTAGCTTGTTTCCTTGAAACCATCATGTTCCAGGTTTGCATCCATTCTGAATCAGGCCCCGAGTGCCAAGGATGCCCCTCTGCTTTCACAAGGGAAGGCGCGGTGACTAACGTTCTTCGCAAGCTTTGGGTTTAGCAAGAATCCATACAGAGTGAAACAACCAAAATCCCGAATCCGTTGCTCATCCTTTCAACACACAACAGTGGTTTGAGCAACAGACGACCTAGCCTGTCATTGTCCACCCACAGGATCCTTAAAGAGGAAATTCCAGCCTCCCGAAGAGCAGTACAATGAGCTGATTGTGACTACAGTTGCCAGTTCTGCTTCTGGCTCTCCAGATAAACTCCAGTGTCAGTTAAAATAAAAAGAGGGGACAAAAATAATAGACGTGCGATAATTAGACAACATACAACTGAGCTCTAACCCCCTCCTAAAACTTGCAATAATGAGCATGCCAGGTCTAATTTTAAATTATCCTGATGTTTCTTTCCAGACACACACTAAGCCAGATGAGCTCTCCTCTGGACCTACTGACAGACTTCTAACAACTCACTCCTCTACACTTAGTTTTGAAAGGAAAACTATGCCAGTGGTGGCTCTGAAACACTGCCCTCATCTTCAAATTTACCCGTCAAGGCAGCTGCTTGGCACTTCTCCCTTTCCACATTAGAATACTCCCATACCCATGCTTTCAGTTCATCTGATCATCAGAAAACATTACATAGAAAATTCTGGAAATAAACAATTCACAAGTTTCAAGTTGCATGTCATCTTGAGGAGCTAGATAAAATCCTCTCTCCTCCCAGGGAAGGAATCATACAGTTCAGTATAGCCACACGGTATACACTGTCATTCCAATTACCTTTGTTATCAGCTTTAATGGCCATGGTGTCTCCGTATTGGTGTAATCTTTATGTAGTTTAACACTACCTTACACTGTATATTACTCACAATACTTCTTGTCACATAAGCATCATCTCACATGATCATAACAACAAGGCAAGTACAGGGATATTTTAAGGAAGAGCTAGAAGGGCGACCACCACTCCTACAGAACTTGGGTTATGTTAATTGCAATATTGCACATTAATTGTTCTAGTTTCTCATTACTTATTATTTTAATTTCTTAGGATGCCTACCTTACAAACTAAACATTGTCATAGGCATGTGTGTATCAGGATGTATGTAGGGTCCAGGAATTCTCAGAGTTTGGAGTATCCATTTTACGTCTTAGAATATGTCCTCCAAGAATAAGACACACCTGTTGTATAGCATAGAGAATAGAAGTCAGCGCACAACAAGCACCTACTTTTGATTTCTACCTTCTCTTTCTACCATGAAACTTAGGCTACAGGTTATCAATACACTGATTTAGAAAAGGCAAATGTTTGTATCTTCCCTATCATAAGCATTAGTAACAATCAAGTTTGATGCTTTTCTTTTTCTGAGAGACAGACAGACAGACAAAGACTTATGTAGCCCAGGCTGGCCCCAGACTCAGTATTGACCTACAGAATGATTTTGAACTTCTAATTCTCCTGTGTTCATTTTCCAACTAATAAGATTTCATGTGCGTACCACCACGTCCAATATATATAGTTCTGGAGATTAAACCAGGAACCCTGTACCCACTAGGCAAGCATTCTACCAACTGAACTAGCCCCTGCCCCTGCTCAAGATGTCATTCTAAATGTATGAAATGCTACACCCATTAAGTTAATATCAATGCCAGATTATACAAGTACGTAAACTTTGTTTTTTTGCCAACTGAAACCAATTACACTTTTATTTAAAAGAATTTTTTATTGATTCTTTGTGAATCTCATATCATGTACCCCAATCCTACTCATCTCCTTTCCCTTCATATCGCCATTATAGTCACTCCCCCACAAAGAAAAAGAAATGTTTTTTTTTTTTTTTTTTTTTTTAAAAATCCTATTGTGGAAGCTTCAGTGTGTCCCACAGTACACCCTTTTGCCCACATACCTTTACTTGCAAATGTTCATTGCAGTGAGTCATTGGTCTGGTTCAAGGCCTCTGGCTTCTTCTGCACTATCAACACTGGATCCTCACTGGGACTCCCCTTGGATATCCTGTTGTCGCCCTGTGTCATGGACAGCCTGTAGCTTCGGATCTGCAGGACCAGCCCCTTTCGCATGCTCCAGCAGCTCACAGATGGGGCAGATGTTGGGGAGAGCCAGCTCAAAGCCCTGGGTCTGGGCCTGGGTGGTAGCTGAGTTGGTCAGCCCACCAGTTCTCCTACACCCACAGCATCAGGACAGGCTCTCTAGCACTGCCCTGACTAGCATTCCCAATGCCACAGATAGCCAGGGGCAGGGCCAGATCTATTGTTCTCATGCTCTTTAGGACAGCTCACCTGCCCCCACATCACCAGGGCCAGCTCTGCTGTGTTGTCCAGGCAAAGGGCTGGACCAGATCTCTCTACAGTGGTGGTCAGCAAAGGGCTGGGCCCTCTCAGCACAGTGCCTGGGGCAGCAGTCCAGACCAGGAACCTCTGCATGACCCTTGGTGGTAACATGGGTCTGGAACATCAGCATAGACCCTGGCTGGGATCATGGGCCCAGACATGGCCCCTGGCAGCAGCACAGGCCTGGGTGTTGCCATGGCCTCAGGTGGCAGTATAGGCCACTTCAGCATGGCCACCTATAACAGCATGGCCCTCAGACATCCATATGGTCTCCAGTGGCAGCCCAAACCAAGGAAATCCCCAGACCACAGACATTCTCGTGGCCTTTGGTGGTAACTCAGGTGGCAGACATGAACACAGATCGCCCTCCCAACCCCTGCTGCTGCTGCAGGACCACAGACCCAAAGATGGCCCTTGGTGACAGCCCAGGCCAAGACAGCACCAATACCCCAAGGTGGTTACACAGGCTCTTCATATCTGCCTGTTTGGCTGAGTCTCCAGATCCACCTTGCTCCACAGTATACAAGTGCACAAGCTTTAGATAAAGGTCTTCTCATACTGAAAGAGTTTTTACATTACATTGTGACAAGAAAATTCTACTTTGGAGTTTTTCCTTCAGTTTTTACACTTCACTTTTAAGTCAAAATGTGCTTTCCTAACTGTTAAGAGCATCCTGCTATTTTTGATGTAATTTTTATATTTGTGTGGTTATCTTCTTTGGGGTTTGTTGAAAGAAGATTAATTTCTTGCTTTTTCTAGTGCGTAGTTTCCCTCCCTTTGTTGGTGTTTTGGTTCAACATCCTTAATCATCAGGGAAATGCAAATCAAAACAACTCCAAGATTTCACCTCAGCTAAGGTGAAAAGAGATTTCAGAATGGCTAAGATCAAAAACTCAGGAGAAAACAGGTGTTGGCAAGGATGTGGAGAAAGAGGAACACTCCTCCACCGCTGGTGGGGTTGCAAGCTAGTACAACCACTCTGAAAATCGGTCTGGTGGTTCCTCAGAAAACTGGGCATGACACTACCAGAGGATCCTGATATACCACTCCTGGGCATATACCCAGAGGATTCTCCAACATGTAATAAGGACACATGCTCCACTATGTTCATAGCAGCCCTGTTTATAATAGCCAGAAGCTGGAAAGAACCCAGATGTTCCTTAACAGAGGAATGGATATAGAAAATGTGGTATATTTGCACTATGGAATACTACTCAGGTATTAAAAACATGAATTCATGAAATTCTTAGGCAAGTAGGTAGAACTGAAGAATGTCATCCTGAGTGAGGTAACCCAATCACAAAAGAACACACATGGTATGCACTCACTGATAAGCAGATATTAGCCCAGAAGCTCAGAATATCCAAGAAACAATTCACATATCAAATGATGCCCAAGAAGAAGGAAGGAGAGAGCCCTGGTCCTGGAAAGGCTCTATGCAGCAGTGTAGAGGAATACCGGGACAGGGAAGCAGGAAGGGGTGGATTTGGGAACAGGGGGAGGGAATGGGACTTTTGGTGAGGAAGAATCCAGGAAAGGGGAAATCATTAGAAATGTAAATAAAGAATATATAGAATAATATATATTATTTGACATATATAATAAATTATATATATATATATATATATATACATACACACACATACACACACACACACACACACACACACACACACACACACACCATTAGAACCCACTCTCTTTACTGGGTAATGAACAAATGACTTATTCAATGAGCAAACAATATACCATTCTAGGGAGGACTCCAAGGAAGCCATGCCTTCAGCTAATTACACAGCCCAAGCAACAGGAAGAGTATTACAGGAAGCGTCGCAGGCCACCGGAGGTAGAGAGGCTCCAGGATGAAGCACTGGCCAAGGCGAAAGGGAAGGTGCTGCCGGCGACCAGGCAGACTCCTCTCTGAGAGACCACCTAGCCAAGGGCCCCTTGATGGTTGATTTCCACCAAGGCACAGAGACAGCGGCTTGTGTTTGCCATCTGGGTATAATAAGAGAAGAATTTGAATCATAAAAATTTCTACCTAATTTAAAAGCCACGGTATTGCTTTTCTCAAGACTAACAGCCCCCGGCAGTTCTGGTTAATACTTCCGTTCAAAATAAAAAAAAACCTTAAAAGCCTTTTAGACTGACATTTAAAATAATTTGGAAACAATGCTAAGACAATCTCTTTACATCAAACTTCCTGAGCGCGATATGATTGTGCAGCCCTCCTCCCTTTCTGCTTACTGCAAGGCAGCCTGCTGAGAAACTAGGTAGAAGGTAGAACTTGTCTTCCTGGGGAGTGAGGGATGACGCAGTGTACACATTTTTATGAGCCATGAGACAGCGTGCGCATTTTAAACTCAACTCCGCAGGGTTAGCCAGCAGCCTGACAGCAAAGAACAGAAAGGTTTGTCATCAACAAACTGAGTCGAAACATACCACGATTTTTTAAACTGACATTTCAAGGTTTTGTCCTTTGTCAATCATGCCTCTTTATTTTTCAAAAAGGTGGAAACGATGGGCAGTTCCTCCATGTCCCTGACCTAGCTGCGGCATTTGTTAACGGAATCTCAGGCCCTGACCGGACCCAAGAGTAGAAACTGTCGAACTGACAAAAGTAAGCTTGTCAAGTCTACTCTGATTCATGTTGATTGTCATGGACTCAAGAAGGAGATAAAGAAGAAACAAAACCATGATGGTGGAGAGAAGCCAGCACCTCTTCTTGGTAAAGGTTGAATCTCTTATGCAGTTTTGGAAAAAGAGAAGACAAACTAAATTTTAGAATTTCAAAACCTGAAAGCAATAGAGAGAAATCTCAAGCAGAAAAAAAAAAAAGCTTTAGAAACAGACAACATTAAGAATGGAAAATGTATTTGAAAAAAAGGAAGTAATGTGGTACATATACCATGAAGAGCTAATAGCAGGAGTTCCTGCGAGTTCATAGGACCAACAGCCACCACACTAACCCCCCCCCACATATACAGAGAATGAATAATTTGCACAATAGAGTTGGTGGATGCTTAATTAGATAGTGGGGATTATTTTACAGTGCATGCATATATTAGAAAGTTCATTGTATGTCTTAAACATATGTGATTTTAATTTGTCAGTCATAACTCACCAAAACTCACACTATTACTAGTGAAAAATTGTAAATTAAAGTAAAAGGCTCTGGCCCTACTAACAAACTAGACCATATTTTAAAATCATGGTGCATCAGGCCCTCTGAGTCCAGGCTTCTATACCTATAGATTCAACCATCCATAGAACAAAAACATCCCCTGGGCAGAAGGGATTTATGTCTGTACTTGTTTGTACTATTTGTATACAGATGACATTTTAGGTTTTTCCTTATTGTTACTACCTAGATGATGCAATAATATAGAAACTACTTACAGGACATTAACATGGGTTGAGCACTATAACTTACCTAAAGTTGATCTTTTGCACATACATGTTACAAGCATCCCATGTCATATAAGATTCTTGTGCAGTCAGATCTAGAGTTCCAGGTGGTATCTTAGAAGCAATCTATCACAAACACAAGGACACCTATAATAATTTTGGTAGCTATACAGCAAGATGTAAACTCTGAAACATTTTATTTAATCTCTCTAAAATTATTTTAAGCTGAAACATTAAACACTTGAAGGCAGGGCTGGAGAAAGATGGCTCAGAGGCTGTGAACACTGGCTCTTCCTCCAGAGAATAAATTCCCAGAATCCACATGGCCTCTCACAGTTGCCTGTAATCCCAGTCCCAGGGCATGTGATGCTTTCTTCTGGCCTCTGCTGACATCAGGTGTGCACATAGTGAACAGACATACATGCAAGCAAGGCACCCATGATATGTTATCTTTAAGTGCTCAAGCAGGCTGGGGGCACTGCTTAGTTGACAATGTCCCTGCTGCACTGCATGCTTACCCAAGTTTGCATCCCAACACCCTTGTAAAAGGCCACATATGTGCTGATAATCCTAGCATGGGAGAGTTCTGGGGCTTAATGGTGGCCACACTCTAACTAGTCAGAACTCCAGGTTCACTGGGAAACCTTGTCTCAAAAAACTCAGGTGGAGAGTGCTGGGGGCGGGGAGGGGAGGACACTCAGTGCTTCTGTTCTCCACATGGGCACATATGAATACACACACACACACACACACACACACACACACAAACCGGGGCGGGGAGGGGGGAGAGAGAGAGAGACTCACACACATACAGACACATACATACAGAAACACAGACAGACACACAGACACAACACACTCACACAAACACACAGAGACTCACAGACACATACACAAACACATACATAGATATACACACACAGATACAGACATGCACATACAGGCACATACATACACAGACATACAGATACACAGAAAGGGACATGCAGAGACAGACATTCACATACAGGCACACATACACAGACATACAAACACATACACAGAGACACATGCACACGCACACACACATAGACATATAGACACACAGACACACATTCACAGAGACACAGAGACACACAAATACACACAGAGACATACACACATGTATATACACATACATACATACATACATACATACATAAAAATAAAAAGACAGAAATGAACTTCAGCACAATGTCCGCTGGTAGAGCAGGACATTTTCTCCTTTGTGTTCTTTCTAAATATTTTATAATGAACCTCTCTTAAAATGAAAACAAAATTCTGATTATAAAATGGAAGACTCCTGGATGCACTTTTGTCATATAGATTAGTGGAATAAACATATGAGGCGCCAAAAGGGTGAATACGTGCTCTAAGCTGTCTCTTCAGCCCACTCGAAAACTTAAACAAAAATATCATGGGTGTTTTACACACACACACACACACACACACACACACACACACAACTTTTACATTTATGATGCCCAGAATTAATAGTGCATGAAATTCTTCTAAGTGTTTTCACTCAAAGAAACCTTTCTCTTCCAAAGCCCATTCTTTGATCCTGGACACCTCTGTAAAGCTGACACGCAGTGATCCAGGTCCAAAAACATTAGAAATGTAATTAGCTACACTGTCCCCATTTTACAGGTGGGAAATGGGGCACAGAGTGGTGAGGTCATTTGTCTGGAATGGCACTCCCTCCCAAAGATTCAGACCCAGTTAGTGTGATCTCTGTTCCTTCTCTACTGCGTTTCAGAACGTTTTAGTCACCACTTGTGCATCCAGCCTCCCTGGTCAAGGGGGTCATTTTAGGGATAAGCACAGGACTCTGAGCCTTATCTGACATAAGCACAGGCTTCACTGCGGTTCTCAGATCAGAGCTGGGTCCAGTGAGCAGACACTGGGAGTTCCGGTGCTTTTCTGCTCAAACTAGAAACTGGGCAGAGAGGCAGTCACTGCAGGAGTAGAGATGGTGTAGTAAGAGGTAATACATGCTGGGCAGGAGGGCAGTGGAGAAAGATGGGCTGGGGCAGAGAGGGAGGGGAGCACAGAGGTGGGAGTTAAGTCACTGAACACCAATGGGCTTTGGGGACTCATCTGCATGACATGAGATTTTGGACTCATTTGCATAGATTGCTCTGTCTTGTCCTCGCATGCTGTTACATACAGTTCTGGGGTCACCTCTGGACACCGGAGTGCAAGTGTGCTTTGGTCAGTTCGAGGAGGGGGGGTTCAAGTCTTCCTCTTGGCTGACTTCTGTCTTCACATGCTGGTTTTGTAAGGCTTGCATCGAACCTTCTGGGCCTCCCTCTCCTCACTCTTCCTCCTTGGTTTTATTAAAAACAAAAGCAAAAGTTAACTGTGTTTGCACATTCATTGAAAACCCTAGGAGTTCTTTGGAGATTAATATTGATTTTCAAGATTTACTTCCTAGACAAATATCTCTAAAAAGCAAATCATAGCTGGTCTATGAAGCCATATGCTCTGGTTTTAATTTCCCTGTTCTAGCAACATGCTAAAACAATACACGCACCAAAAAAAAAAAAAAAAAAAAAAAAAAAAAAAAAGCTTTACTCAAATAATAAAAGATATTGTTATGAGCTGCCCTTCATATATAAACCCATTTATTACCTGGGGAATACTTTATGACAAGTGAGATTTAAAGATAGGAAAGAAGAGAGGATGGAGTTTTATACTCTCCTTTTGTGTTCTCCAATCAGCAAGGGCTTCCTAAGCCCAGCTTCAGAAGTCAGCCAGTCATAGAGAGCACATTCCCCTAAACGCTGCAGTCAGCTTGCTGGGAAACATGGTTCTTATTTAATGACATCTAAAGTGATACACGCTCCTGGGTAAGTAGAACAAAAAACCACAATGTTTTATCCAGATGAAATTACTGAAGAATGAGGCTTGGTGATTAATCAAAGTCGATTTGGGGCCAAGCATCCAAGGTTCTGATCTCTAAAAGGCCAGAAAGAGATGCTGGACTAAGCAAAGCAAATTGAGACCTCTCTATGTTTAAAAAAAAAAAAATGAAAAAGTTCTTCCCACAGTGGCTCCAGCCACCAACACCGGAGAACTGGCACAGGTCTGGTTCTGAAGAAGGGCCAACAGGTTGAATCACTGAATCTTTACACATCTGGTTTCATTTATGTTTTCAGAGCCTGAAGTGATATCTATATGAATATTCACAGATTGGCTTAAAGGAAGAATCAAGACCATTTTGAAAATAGCAAGGTGCTGATGGTAATACTTGCTGCTGTTGAATCTAGAGCTATATAACTGAATGCGCACACAGGTGTGAGTGCAGTACATGGCTCTAGCCATGATTTTCCCTTCTAGTGGCTGGCGTGCTACCATGCTAATTTCACCTCATACCCTTTCTTAGTTTAGAATGTCATTTTAAGCAACTTGCAAATGTAAACTCAAGCATCTGCAAGAGACCACTTTTATACAATTAAATCCACTGGATCTCCCCCTCCTTCAATCCACAGGTTTCCAAGTGTGAACACAGAATGGTTCTCAGCTTTCGGCAGGAAGACTCCTGCTGTTCAACTCCTGTTCAACTCCTGGTTCCTTTATGGTTTCTTGGACTTGGCTTACTGCAATTAATCTCCTCTTCAAAACTCTCTTAAGTCCTTTTCCTATCACCAGCACATCTTTCCCCACTTCTTCTTCATATTTGTCCTCTATTGATGAATAGAGAATTTTTGCCAAACTGAACCTACAGAGATGTGTGTGAGCTCCATTTGCCCCAGATAGAGCACTCACAACGGACCAAAGGATGACACCAAAGTCCAACTCAGCAAGCCAATGAGTTGACTTATAGGGCATGGGTAAGCTTATGTTATAGAGCATGAGTTACTTACAGGAACTCAGGTGACCCCCCAAAGAAGCCATACCACTGAAAACTATTACCCCAATATATATAATGACTTCCTCATAGCTACATTGAAAGTGTCTAGTTCACACTTCAGTTACCTTATACCATACCACATCACCTCCTGAGACCATGGGACCATGAGAGCTCTGGGCCTAAGCTTTAGGCAGAACTAGATTCGGTTGGAGGGATGTGTAGGAAGGAGGGAGGGTGACCGTCCCCACCCCTTCCCCCATGATGGAGCACCAGTAGGCCTGATTTTGAGGTTCCCTTGTAAGCTGTCACAGCTGCTCTGATGACAATGACAATCAATAACTCTTATGGTCAGAGGACAACATTTTAGAAGGAAGTCATCCTGTACGTCAGTGGTTGACATCAACAGTCAAAATCCAACTTAAAGCCCTCTCAGCAGGGAGTTTCTGAGGCTTGTTCAAAAGTGGGCCTTTTCCTGTTGAGCCATGGCTGCTGCTGCTGCTGCTGCTGCTGCTGCTGCTCCTCCTCCTCCTCCTCCTCCTTCTCCTCCTCCTCCTCTTCCTGCTCCTTCTTCCTCTCCCTCCTCTTCCTCCTTCTTCCTCCCCCTCCTCCTCTTCTTCCTCTTCCTCCTTTCTGCCCTTCTTCCCCTTCCTCCTCCCCCTCAGACAGACAGACAAAATGCTCTGTGTGTGGCTCCCCACCCCTAGGCAGAAGCAGTTCTCCAAATGTTGTATCTGCAGGGCACAATCATCGCTCTAATCTAACTGCATCTCCACCATATTTTAATTTTCTTCAAGGAGTTTCAAGGATGAATCCTGGCTTAGGACTTGGAAAATGTGGTTTCTAGTACTGCTAAAGGAAAACACTTAACCCTCATTTCCAAGTAGGGACTAAAAGGGCTTCTAGCCCAGCTGCCTCCAAATAGTGACCATCAGCACTGATGTCTCTAATATATTTGAAAGTGTATATGAGTATGTGGAATTATGTAAATGAAAATATAAATACGGACAGGCAGACTCAAAGAACTTCAAAAGTATTAATTGACTCATCATATGGAGTAAATCTGCTGCCCTACCTTACCTGCAAAAGACCAAATCAGTCATATTCAAATTCCAAGTCCCTTTTAGTGCTACTCAAAACATTAAGTGTATTGCCCTAAAAAGATAAACACTGGTAATGGGTCTTTGAAGTAGGAACTGGTTTTGCTGGCTTTCTCCCCATCCTGTCCCCTTCAAAGTCATCAAAGCAACTTTCTAAAAGTGTGAATGTCTTACAAGTAGCTTCTAATGGACTCGCCCTTCACTCTGTTCCTCACTAATCAGAGGTAACCTGACTTTTACATTCCTAATTATGCCTCCTTCAGAGAGCACTAAGACTAATATCGGTTTTAAATGGTCCTAATGCATCCCTGCTTTTGACCAGGCTGCTCTGAGCCTCACACATCCTGATGGTAGTGAAGTCCCAGGACGTTTGTCCCAAGGGCATCTATCCGGCCAGCAGGACTTCTTTCAGGATCATTTCCCTTTCTTCTCCCCAGTCACCCAGACACTGTCGGCTAAACAATGGATTCTGATTTGCTTAGTCTCCTCCAAGAAGAATCCAACGTTTTTAAAAGGCTCACCGCTGCCTAAAAGAGTAAAAAAAAAAATTTTTTTAATTTGGTAAATTTTAAGAACAGTTAAATCTTAGGGACTTTGTTAAAAGCGGAACCCTCCAGGTTACATACTCCAGATATTTTCATTCCAGCCATTGGGTAAAAAATGGGATCATTCGTTTTAAATGAGCAAGCTGAGAGGCCTTACAGTCAGTGCTCTGCCCTTTGGTAAGCTTGGCTAGTGTAATGTCCATCCTCGACCAGCCACCTCCCGGGCTCGTCTCCCAGGTTGCATCTTTAAAGTGTCTCTCCCTATGACTTTTAAGTCTACAGATACCTACTGTGAAGTCTTCTCGGAGACTGCTTTTGGAATTCCCTCCCTGTAGTTTCTAGGTCATCCTTGTTTGTATGCCGTTTGACTTTTGTGAGATACTTCCTCTATTACCTTTACTGCTCAGCCGATCAATGGGCATTAACTGTTGAAACACCCAAAGACCAAAAGCACATCTGATTTACCATTTAACTCACAGAGGTTTGAGATGATAGGAGCTGCTAAAAAGATGCGTGTAGAAGTAAATACATTTAACTTAGAAATCCAGTAGATGTACTTAGATGTATCTGATGTGACTGTAACATAAAGTTCATTCAGACAGAAAAACATGTGGCCATGCTACATCCCAAGTGGGATGGTTACATTATTCAATCAACTTTGGGCTCCAAAAATCTCAATAAACTAGATAAGGTATACTGAAATATAAATTATTTATGATTATTTTTATTGGTGATGCGTATAAAGATACCAAAACATTTACTTAAACAAATCAATAGCAGTGCATATTAGCAACCTGGGAGGAGGGCACTAGGTACCATCACATGTGTTAAAGTTGTAACCCAGGGCAACTGCTTTCGAGTACCGTCTCAGAGCTTCCATTGCAGTATAAAGCCTATAGATACAAATTTACTGTTTTTAGGGAAATCCAGACACAAGTAAACAGTCAACACATAAAATATGTATAACAGTATTGAAGGCAATATCAAAACTTGCATCAATAAAAATATGGGTAAGTAAATATTTATATATTCAAACCATAGGATATGTAAATATAGTATAAGGTATACTACAGGTTCTGTTATGAAATGTTTTAATATACATTACTGAGTTTAGAAGTTGTAGGGCTCACACTGTAATTGCTTTCCAAAGTTGATGATATCTTTATTTACATACTTCCTGTCTTCCTCGGCAACTAAGGCTGTCACAGTTAGCTTGAAGCTTACCTTTGCAGAAGACAAGCAGAGTCAGTGGTGCCAACTGCGAGCCTTTCGGTGAAAGACCTTTTCAGAGCCTTCTGAAGATTAAGTCTGCCTGGCATGATTAAGACTCGTTTTCTTCCTGTTGGCACAGGCTCTTTGCCTGGTCTTGCCATGTTCCTGTGCTCCATCCCTATTTCCCAGGACTGATGATGAGCTGCAGGAGTCTGACTGTTTGTTTGGACAGCCCATGGCTCTGTTTACTGACCAGGAATGGCTGCCCACTACCTCAATTCCTTGTCTCTTTCAAGAGTAGAAGATGCTGTTCTGACAATGTGTGCTGCATTCTCTGCACGTGAGAAGAAGGGAGTGGTATTTAAACTCTCACGCTGGAAAGGTCCCCATGATTGGAGGTTACATTACAGTGGATTTGGTTTTTCCCTTGCTTCTATGTTCAGAAAGGAGTAGAAGGCAACCTCTTACCTGTGTTAGTGAAGCCTGAGGCTTGTGTACTTTGGGAAGCCCTTGGAAAGACAAATAGAAGGTTATACATCAAAATTCCACCCTATAACATTGGAGATGGCATGCAAATATAAGGGCCTTGGATATAAGCCTACGTAGTTCCTTGCTGAGCTCCCTCTGGTCAGTATATAATGATCAGTAAGGGTACCAGGATGGCCCCGTTGGCTCATGTCCACTGTCACTGACATGGTGGAAAGAGACAACAGACTCCCTCAATGGTCTTCATGTGCACATACGTGTGGTGGCACAGGCATAGGGAGTAAAAACCCTTACTAGCAGGCTTTTTTTAAAAAAAAATATTGAGTGCAATTCTAAAGTTCTTTATATAAGTCTTCAGACAAAATATGTCAGAATGAGAGTTTTAAATTACTAGTCAGCACCACTTCTCCTAGTTTATCTTGACAGCCAAAGACATATTTCCCAGCATCTTCTCACAGTATCTGCCAAATGATCTTTCTATCCCAAACTCCAGTCGTCACTCAACGGTACCACTGACATCTTTGTCACTATATGGTGTACGAGCACCAATATGGCTGGCACTCTGTCAAACACTACACATCCTCATCGGAAAATAGAGGAGATTCTACAAATGTTCAGGTCCCTAAGGGATTGTCTTAAAAATTATGGGCACACTGGGCAGGATCTCCCTTTCTACTTCTCTACCCTGTCTGCTATATGCCGAATAACCCCAGGATGGGATTTAAAAAAACTGTTCACTTGACTAAAGTGAGATTCATCAGCGGAAGCTTGTTTCAGTAGTCTAGTCCATGACAAAGGAATTTCTCTCTCGCCTCCACTCTATCTTGACATCAACTTTTCTAGATTTTCCAGGTTTTTACCTTGAAACAAAGAAGAAAGGAAGAGGAATATGAAGGGTAGAGGAGAGGAAGGAAGAAATACGGGAGAAAATAAAGGAAAGAAGAAGTAGGTATTGATTCCTTATACTTTGTCACCATATCATGTTCAAAGACAGTGAACACTGGCCAGACAGCCTAGCCAGTCAGTGGGCTCCAGGTTCACCCAGAGGCCTTGTCTCAAGAAAAAGGTGAAAAGCAGTAGAGAAAGATACCAGGTGTCAACCAACCTCTGGACTCCACATGCGCACTCATACAGGTGCTGGAGAACACGTGGACACACCCACACTAACATATACGTGCAACACACACACACACACACACACAAATTTCAAAAACTAAACTAATTTTTTTACAAGACTAAATCTATATGACAGGAAAACAGGCATCAGAATGCTAATGATTCAAGCAACAGAATTCTAATTTCTTCTTGTTCTCAAGGAGCCTCTCAGGTCAGTCAGGCAGCTTGAACCGTGTCTTCATGCTATATACTCATAAGACTTCCTGTGCATGTAATGTTTATTTCTTCATCAAGAATGTATTGAATTGCAAGAAGTAGCTATATTTGGAATCATTCAAACGTTGTCAAAATAGAATCTATACATCTTGATGCGTATGTGTTCAAGACTGCTATAATTTCTTGCTAGTCATATCCCTTGAGAATGAAATCAAAGTACATTATTGTGTGACGTGTACTGGCGAGCCAGAAGCAGGGCTTAATTTTCGCCACATGCAACAACAATAACAATAGGTTAGAAATGAGGACATACCAAACAGTGGGATGGATTTTCTTACTTCCCATTAATAGAAATCTCGTTTACAATGTTCTTTTGTGAAAGCATCCAGTTGACCATGGAAAGTGCCATTCAGTGTGCATTTAGATGGCAGGAACATATTGGGTGGCAGACAAAGAAATCTGAGGTATCATCTGAGGCCTGCCCCCAGCCACTGTGTGACCCAATGTCTTTGCTTCACCATCTTCATTTCCACAGAGAACAGGTTGGCAAGGACTGCTTTTTACAAGTTCCCTGTGCTGGACCTTTTGGGCTCGGTGAATTAAGTATTCTAAAGAGGAAGCTGGGTTCACTTACATATCTAAAATGGAGTATTACCATTTTCTCCCTGGGAAATTGGTATCAGGTGATGGGCACGGAAAGTTTGTAGGATGATTCTGGGTTGGACAAACAAATTCCCATGGATCTCTTTAACTTGTGATTACATTAAGTAAGCGACTCCCTTTATACTTTTATTCAAAAATAACAAGCTGTGTTTGGAATGCTGGTATCCACTATTTATTACGCTCTCCAACCCAAACACGAAAACATTTGTACTTCTGTTATGACTTCACCTGGTGGCTTTCATTTTCCCCAACATAAAGACGGGGTGAAGCGGAGTAATAGAAAAATAGAAAACATCTTTGTCGGAAAATGAGCTCGCAGCTGTGTAACTGGAGCACACAACCATAAATCAGAATGTCAAATCCAAAACACATGACTTCGTGCAAGTTCTCCATGTGCGCTCTAATGTGACTACAGCCTGGTTGCTATTATGATTTAAAACAAAGTCTTTCATGCTAGAAACAAAATGCGGAATGTGAGCCGCCTGGGGGAGAGAGCTGTGAGCTAGCTAGCGACAGAACCCTTGCCGTCATTGAGGTGGGCTAGCTACAGTATTTCAAGCATGGCTTTGTCAGGTGTGAGGGAACAAGAGGATACAAGAGGAAGCTTGGCACAGATCTTCGCATGAGGGACGAATTAGCTGGCGCTGGTCGGTGCTTCTTGACAATCCGAAATGAGCTGCATTCGCCTGCCCCCACCCAAGCAGAATCCTGAAGCCAAACACAAAGATTACAGAAGTCTCCCCTTCCTGCCCATCACATAAACAAATGGCCCAGCTGTTACTGCTAGGATCCCAGTTTTAAACTTGGACTTTCTTGTATAAACTTCAATGTAATGGTATTTAAAGTGTCATAGGCAATAAGCATCTAATCCTACTCAATAAATTGTAGGCTCGTTGCATGAACTCCTAGAGCTGTTAGAGACAGCTGTGCTTTTTTTGTAATTTAAGTCATTCCCAAATCGGGCAGCTCTCCAGGTGTGTTTTTAGACAAACAATGTATACTAGAAAAAGTGACGTGTTGAGTCTCTAGGCAGTGGGATAGACACAAAAGAGTAAAACCTGAGGTTTAACATGGGAAAACTCAGGGGTCCTGACCTCCCTGAGAGGTCAGTAATCAAGGGAAAGGGTGCCCACAGGCCACCTTTCCTCTCTGTGCTAGGTGAATGGGCAACCAAATACCTTTGCCAGCACTGTCACTATAGTAACGGTTGGGTCAAAGCTGTCTTTAAGTACCAGGATGGAAGATGACAATTTGTGGGTTCTCAAAACAGAGCCATTAACTTCAAGAGCAAGGATAAAAAGAAGAGATAGCTCCTCTCTCAACCATGGCGATAGCTAAAGGGATGGGCCCCCATGGTTTCTCTTCCCATAGTGGCTTGGAAAGAAGCCCTCCAGAAGAAATCGTAAGCAGGCTTCCTTCAGTCTACCACCATCACATAGGCCTGCAATTGGTAATAATTAGCAATCAAGTGGCACTTTACTTCCCAGTCATCACTAAGCATTAAGTGAATCCTCTTCGGGTGTGTAAAAGCTTCGAGGAGGTATAGTACAGTTATTCTATGACTAGCTGGTACGCGAGCCATCCCTTGTTGGTGTTGGCTGATTCAGCGAGGCCAAGCAGAGGTTTGCCCTCCTGGAGTCCATACCAGAACAAAGGGCTTCTTACTGCTTTGGTTCCCTGGAGGTGCTGTGCACCTGTGAGGCCTTACCCGCTCTTGCTCTACGATGCTATGGCATTACTGTGTGTTATCTTTCAGGCTAAATTTACTTTGTGTCTACCTCATTGTCAACAATGCAGAGAACATAGAAAAGCAAGGAAGCAGGGAAGATTCTCTGGAGACCTTTTGGGGTGGGTAGAATTTCATCATAGACAAGCCAGGCCTGAAATGAGTCGATTCATCTTGAGGTTCTGGAAGGCCACTCAAGCTCACAGGTGGAAGGGTCTAAGGCTTGCCTCAGGCCCTGGGGGAACAGCTGGGAGCTAGACCTCTTTCCCCAACAGAAAACGCTGGTTCTGTGCATGAACCCTGACCTGCCACACTGTCCTGAAGTTCACTTCTTACATGGCCCAGGCACGTGCAGGGTAAAGCCTGGACTCTTAGCCTCTGAACTTGCCTTGTCCCTGGTTTCGGGGAGTATTCCTGTTGCCCCTTTCTGAGAATCCAAACCTCAGCAGAACACGTTACATGGTGGAGGGAGCAGTGGGGAGAAAAGGGATAAGACCATGGTCCACTTATTTTTCAGTTCATAGAGCAAAACCCCTCAGGCATTACTCGGTTTTAAGAGGAAGCTCAACAGCTCTGCATAGATTAAAGACCAAAGCAAAGAGTATAGAAATAACTAATCTCCCGGTGTCACTTCAAACAAGTGCAGCATACCAGATACGTGTTATCTGTCAATCAATAAGACATTCAGCTAGCCAATCAATCCTGTTTCTTCCCTTGAAGCAGCTCTAAAAGCCTACCAGAATATCACCAAATCCACAGATGTTGAGTTCAGAAGTTATTCACCCAGCGCCACAGGTAACATTTTAAATACATGAATAACCCCACTGAGATGCTGTTTAATGTTTTGAGAGGAAGGACATGCCCCACAGATTAGAATGGTGGGTATTTTTTTTTCAGCTAAGAGCTGGAGAATGAAATTATTAAAACCATCTTCTGTTCTACTTTAATTCTCACCAGCTTTTTGCTAGTTTACTTTAACAAGTAATGTTTGATTGAATTCAGGCCTGCTTTTGTTTACAAAGTGAACGAGAGCCAGCAAGTCGTGGCCTGGCTAATTTGCACATCCACTGGCTTGGTCTCCTCCCCTTTAAACAAAAATCTGGAGTTTGTGATTTATTGTTGATTTGGTTAGCTCAAATGATTTTAATGGTGAAAATTCAGCTTCCATCCCATCCTTGAGACTTCACCCACGGCATCCAACTGATTTTACCTCACTGTACGACACAGAGCTGACCTCCCACTCAGGGAGAGAGAGAGAGAGAGAGAGAGAGAGAGAGAGAGAGAGAGAGAGAGAGAGAGAGAGGAAACTTAAAAGAAAAGCACATCTTACCTCCCAACTAACCAAGATTTCAGATGCCAACAATAGATGAAGATGAAAATTCACAGATGGAAAAAGACAAACTCAAGACTGTAAATCCACCATTGTAGAAGCTAAGCTGGTTTATTTGGAACAATGTCATATCCACACATTGGTACAATAAAAGGGTAATTGTTAATACCAGCTGGGTCCCTCTGTATGATTACCATCATCCTTTGACAACAGGATAAACTAGACATTCTCAAACCCACTAGAGTGCCAGAACCTTCCTGCAGGCCTATTCCTAGACTGAGAGCCTGCCTGAGAAGTGCGGGGTGAATCCTGTATGAAAACAAAGCCCCCCCAGTGGCTCTAGAGATCCATGTGCCCACACTTACCTGTCTTTGTTTGTGTCTAATGCTGTCTTATCTAGTCCCTCTCATCTTCTTTCTTAAACTCTCCCAACTGTATCAGTGTAATTTTTGCCCCCTTATTACTTGTGTGCAATAGTCTCATGCATCCTGCTGTTAGGACTTGTTCCATGTGACTGTTACACCCTGCCAAGGCAGCTGGACTCTCATAGGCCAATACACTCCATCTTCACCCACTTTCTGTTCTCCCAGCAGTAAGATGAGGCTCATCCCCGGCCTTTTCCACTCCCATGCAGATAATCCTCGAGCTCTTTGATCTAGCCCCCTTCCTGCAGTTTGCTTACTTCATTGCAATCTCTTTTGAAATAATAAGAGGATGAGTCCATTGCTATGGTATTAAGGCAATGACTATTAGCTTCAAGTGGAAACTGTGCATTTCTTATTAACCCTGGTTCTTCAAAGCCCAGCCTAGCAGGTAGCATGTGGCAGATACTTGAACATTTGTCCAAATGTATATAAACATCCAAGTCAAATTTGCTTTTGGAGACTACTTTAATGACCTATTACTTTTCAGAACACATGCTAATCCTATATAATCAATCACAAAGCCTTAGAAACAGAGAATCGCCTGGGCTGTGCTGAGGCCAGGGAAGCCAAGGTCATGAAGAGTTGCAGTTTTTCCAAGGTTGGTGGAGTTGGCAAGCTTCAAGTGAGCCACGAGTCAAGGTTGTTTGATTTGTTGAAGTTTGTGTTTACTTTAATTACTCATGAATAAAATAATGCAGGCTATCCCCCAGGGAGGAATATCTATAGCAGTGACACCTACAAAATACTTTCTGAAAGAGCCCAAACATTTAATGTGCATCATCTGTTGTTCTCTCTCTGAGAGTCTAACCATTTGGCTTCCAAGTGCCCTCCTCCCTGCACCCTAAGTCTAACTTGATTTTGTCAATCGTACTGGATTTCCTATTATGAGCTTTGCAATGTAATTCCTACACTAACTACTGAGCCAGGTCAAATTCCACAGGTCCAGAATCCAGTTCTCCACGAGGATGCCCTGCCTTTGGACACCAGCCACAAGCTCTGAGATTATCAGGCCACCTGCATTTCTAATTAGCCAGCTATCAATCAATTAACCAGCTGGATTCTCATGTCTCCTCCAGGACCAGCAATTCAACTGAACAACTTTCAGAGCTCAGGAAACACTGTACTTACAATGTTGGCTGTGTAGAAAAGCTACGAATCAGGATCAGCAACATAGGGATATAAGTTCTAGAAGGCTCCCAAATGTGGGGCATCCACGTCCTCAGGACCCCCATCTTCCACATCCTTTAGTGTGTATCACCAGCTGGGAAACTCACCCGTGGCACAGCAGTCCAGAGGTTTGACTGAGGTGTTATCATTTAGGAGCAATTCGCTGAGTTATGGGCCATGTGAGTAACTGAATCTCCAGCACCCAGCCAGCCTCCTTAGGTCAGACTGGCAGCACATGGAAGAAGCCTTAATGATTGAACCTCTTGGTTTCAAAGTGGTCAGCCCTTATTCTGAGTCATCTCCTAAGTCACCTCCTAGCATAAATTCAGGACGAAGTTGAAAGAGCACCATCTATAAAAAGACACACCCACCACACGTGCATGCACACACACACACACACACACACACACACACACACATGCACACTCACACCCAAGGACTTCAAGCTCCCCTCTTAGGAACAAAGCCTGGCCATTATGCAATAGTTCTGTGTTCTGCTTGGGCTCCTGTCTGTCCCCAAGGACTGATCAGTTCCAGGTCAGTGCCAACCGGTTCTCTGCTTTTGCCCTTTGTCACACTCATGCCTAAGCCCCATCCTTTGTCTCCCTAGTTAGACTAGAAGAACCGTAGAAACAAAGATCAGGTCACCGCGCTCATCCTGCCCTCTGCAGGTCCTCACACTGATCCGAGACCACGGTTAGTGTGATCCGTTATTTATTGTATGTGACTTCCTTCTCATACATTTACTCGCATGTAGAAATGATAGCTCTAAGCCTAAATCTAGCACCAAGGTGAGAGTAGCTGCCTCGCCTACAGGTGTGAAATCAATAGGTCGACAAGAGAAATCTCCTGGTCTCTGGAAAAGATCTCAGCACAGATTTGAAATACATCACACTTCATAACCTATTGTTTTCAAGTCTGTTACAGGGTGGATTTGGAAAATTGAGGCAAAAGGCATACAAACAATGTCCACAATTTGTCCTGAAGGTGTTAAGAATGGTAGAGTGAAGACAGCTAAGGATGGATTTTCCTTCCTTCCACTTTTAGATGATCTTCCTTTATCAAGCAATCGTGTTCTTAGTAGCAGGGTGTCTCTTTCAAATTCATTCTCTCTTAACACACGTGCTCACATAGTTTCAGGTGGGAATTCAGTTCTAACAGCCCCAGAAACATCCATCAGCACAAAAAGAAAATGGGATCATCTGTATAATGGAACTCAGAGTTTTAGTGTTGAATCAGAAGCACAACCACCCTAGTCTAATCAATGAGAACAAAGTTGAAAGCATGCCTTTTCAATCTGCCCCTTACAGCCCAGCTCTCTCCGGCTCTGACTCTCGCAGAATTGAGCTGTTTACTTCTCACAACTAGTGGTAGAACTGACTTGACTGGAAGTCTCATTGCTGCAAGTTTTGTTCACAGCTGTTGGAGATTGTAAATTCCACAGGCTGATGTCATAGCCAGCAGTGGTGTGTGTGATCAGAAAGCACATGACCATAAAGGGCAAATGAGTTGACTTTCTGTATGCCCTACAAATAGGCAAGATGGGCCCAGAATCCCGGCTTCAGCTGTCCCTCCTCAAATTTTTCTGTTATGCTAATATCTCTGCCACGTGTACCGCAGATTCTGACATGCTCATCACATAAGAAATGCTTATTGAATTATGGTGATTCTTATTTCCTAGTAGAGACATGTCTATCATACATGTCTATCATACATTCTGATCAAATATGTTTTCACAGTTTTGGGACTTCTTGTGGGCCCACACATATTATCGGTCATCAGTTGCACAGTGGTTCCTCTGTCATCCTTCTGTCTCTCTCAGTTAAAGGCAGAGTCCTCCGCAGCATGCTCTTTACAACCTGCCCCTTTCTTGTTTCATAAACAGGCTTACTCTCTTAGTCTCACCTTAAAACACAATCAACCTTGTTATAGTTTCAGAAACTGACTTGGGGAAGAGAAAAAAAAAAGATTGTATCTCCTAAAGATAGTCAAACTTCTTTCTTGGTTTTACTGGACTGAAAAAAAAATTCATTTAACAATTATTGTGTTCATTGGTCTTTTAAGCCAAAGTACCCAACATACTAACATGGTAGGGTCTCAAATATGGAGTGAATGAATTGCATGTGTGTGAAAATCTGTAACTTGAATGTTTTCACCACTAATCACAATGAGATATATCCTTGCCATTTGATTTATT
This sequence comes from Apodemus agrarius, assembly GCA_964023405.1. NCBI lineage: Eukaryota > Metazoa > Chordata > Mammalia > Rodentia > Muridae > Apodemus > Apodemus agrarius. The sequence goes on from OZ030013.1 coordinate 81,478,971, forward strand.
ATAGTGTTCATGTTCAGGTCGCTAATTTATAGATATGGTGACTCAGCAGTAGTCAATATCACCATTTGAAAAGATAATTTATAGCATATTTTCTCTGTTTGAAAACTTCCATGGCTCTTTAATGTGCTCGCATTAAAAGCACGCTTACCACAGTAGCCTACATGACCTACATAATCTTACTCTACTGTCTTCACCAACTTTATCTATTTTGTCCCTATAGCCTTTGCCGGGACCTCTCATGTGTTTATGTAATACCCCCATTGAAAGAGGTTATGTTCCCATAAAATATTGGGGACCATTTTAATTATACTTTATCTGGATAAGACAGGTGACTTATGAGAGCATCAATTACTTTTCTGTTGCTGTAACAAACACCATGACCAAGGCAACTTATAGAAGAACGGATTTCATTGAGCCTATGGTTTCAGAGTGCTAGAGTCTTTGATGGCAGAACAAAGTCATGGCAGCAGGAGCAGCTGAGAGCTCACATCTCATCTGCAAGATGGAGGCAGGGAGAGCACGCTGCTAATGGTGCCAGTCTTTTGAAACCTCAAATCCCACCCCTGGTACACACCTCATCCAACAAGGCCACACCTCCTAATCCTTCTCAAATAATTCTACAAAGTAGGGACCAACTATTCAAGCATATGACACTATGGGGGCCATTCTCATTCAATTCACTACAATAAGCCTTGTGGTCTGTATAAGTGTCTGTCAAAGGCCCACATGTTAAAAGTTTGGTCTCCAACACAGTGTTATTGAGACACAGTGCAATATTTAAAATGTAGGGTCTGATGGGAGGAAATCTGGTCTCCTGGGGCTATGTTCATGAAAGACCCTTCCTTAGTCTTTCATAACTTGCCAGGAGGTAAGTATCATTGTTTTAATGCTTTCCCCCATAGTATGCTCCCTTCACACTGGCCCAAAGGCAACAGAGCCAGCTGGTTAAATACTGAAAACTGTCTCTCTTTATCAGTGGATTGTCTTGGGTATTTTGTCACAGTAATAGAATGCTAACACTGGAAGTGAAATTCTAGAGCTTCTGAAATAATTTTCTTTTAGGTGGCCAAGCAGCTTTTGTTCTCAGGATGTGGCAATTATGGAAAATGACCAAGCAATCCTGCTAAAGAAGGTCTATGCGAATTATCCTGGAGGACAGAATAAACCTGCAAAAAAGATGCCATGTGAGGCAGAACCGAGGCATCTTAACTTAGAGCTAGAATTAGAGACCCAAATGCACTTGTGCTGGGTAGGTTTTTATCAGTGTGACACAAGCTAGAGAGACCTGGGGGAAAGGGAACAGTAGTTGAGAAAATACCTCCATAAAACTAGACTCTAGGAAGTCTCTGGGTTTTGTTTCTTGATGGATGATTTATGGGGGAGGGCTTCTTCCAATTAGCACAGTGAGTTTGAGACTCCTTACTGTTGTGTGGATTAATCATGTTACTTGTACCTGTGAGGAGTATTCTCCTAAGTAGACTATCTCCCCACCAAAGTAATTTGAAGTTGGGTCTAACTTTTGGTGATTTTGAATAACACTATTTTAAGCATTCCTGTAGAAGTTTCTGCTTGAAAAAAAATTTTCATACTGGGTGGCTAAAAGTGAGATTGCTGAGACCCATGGGAGATCTATATCTGACTTTGCAAGAGACAGTCAAAGTGACCGTCCCATGATGCACTGCTGACAACAGCCTAGATTTCCAGTCTCTCCACGTCTTTGGCAACTCTTGTCATTTTCCATACATTTTTGGGGGGTGTGTGGTGGGTAGTTTTAGTAGACACTGCAGAGCCTGCTCTGTTTTTCAATTCATTTCTCAAATGACTAATGCATCCACTCACATGGTTATTTTCCACCTCCCTATCTCTTTCTGTGAAATGCTGGTTCGAGTCATTTGCCTATTTTTATTGACTTATATTTTCTTATAACTGAATTTTCTGGTCCCCCATGTATCTTGGTTTCAAGCTCTTTGTTAAACATGCCATGTTCTAATATCTTCTCCCAGTGTGAGATTTATCGTTTAACCTTTTTTTTTCATTTTTGAAATATCCCATAAAGAACAAACTTTTAGTTTTTTGTGAAACTGAGTTTGCTTTTGTTCGCTTTGGACTGTGCATTTGGTAATATTTAAGAATGTATTTCTTAAGCCAAGGTCATGAAGACTTTCTCCTCTTTGGTTCCAAGAGTTTTTATAGCTCTATATTACAGGTTTATATTAGGTGAATTTTTAGGCCAGTTATGAGGTATAAGTTGAGGTCTTATATACTATAAATGTTACATTTTAAAATTTTGTTCCATCTTTGTTCATTGCTAAAATATAGGGAGGCAATCTCTCTGGAGAATGACTGACCTTGTGGTTTGGCCTTGCTGTGTTTACCTGTTGGTTCCTGGCCATGTTTGGTACATCTCTTGGGGTTTCCCATTGTCCATGAGGTGTCATCGTCTCCCCTTCTTGTCTAAATAAATGCCGTGTATCTTCCTCTCGCCCTACAAACTAGCTAGGACTTGCAATATAACAGTAGCAGACATGGTGATGATGGACATCTGCAGTTCATAATCAATGGAGAAGAGACATCTCTTGCCATCAGGCATATCAAATTGTACCCATTGTATATGTATGTTTCCTATATATCAAGTGTACTCCAATCAAGCTGATTCATTTGTGGTTGTGTTTGCAGTGCTGGGGATGGAACTCAGGGCCTTTGCACCTGCTAGGTAACTGACTTATCCACCTACACTCTATCTCCATCTCCAATGAAACTGTTTAAAGAAAGAACTCCTTTCTCCTTTGTTTGATCTTTGGTAATCAAACATTGGAAACATTCTATGTGAACTCTTGGGACTTACTCTGTTTGCATTAATGAGACTAACTTTCATTTGTTTGCTTAGATAAGAGTGCATCATATTTCCTCCTCAACTTTCTGAGAGTCATCCTGCAAATGTTTGATGCCCCTCTGTATCCCATTACTTCTGGAATCTTCGGAGTCACTCTTCTCAGACTCCATCCTGCCAGCAACTCTGTAGTAACCTGACCTATTCCTTTAAATCTGGAGTACTATTCAGCCATTAGAAACAATGAATTCATGAAATTCTTAGAGAAATGGATGGAACTGGAGAACATCAAACTAAGTGAGGTAACCCAGTCTCAAAAGAATACCCATTGTATGCACTCACTGATAAGTGGATATTAGCCTAGTATCTTGGAACACCAAAGACAAAATCCACATACCAAATGATGTCCGACAAGAAGGAAGGAGTGGACCCTGGTTCTGGAAAGGCTCAATGCATTAGTGTAGGAGAATACCAGAACAGGGAAGTGGGAAGGGGTGGATGGGGGAACAGCGGGAGGGAAGGGGGCATTTGGGACCTTTGGGGGGTGGGGAACCAGGAAAAGGGAAATGAAATGTAAATATAGAATATATCCAATAAAAAAATTTAAAATAAAAAAAAATCTGACTTTGGGATTTTGAAGGTCGTTGTTGTAGTTGTTGCTGCCACTGCTGTTGTTGTTATTAAAGCTTATTTCTCTTAAACAAGATGTGTCATTCCCTCCCTGGGCTCACCCCAGACTTCATCTCAGAATTTGATTCTAATTTCCTTTTAGTTAGAGCTTTTAAGGTGCAGAAAGACCATACCCACTCCACTACCAGTCCCTGCTGATAGAATTTTCCATCTGCACACAGTCCCTGCTTACCTGGGAAGGAAGCTCTGCCACCTAGCTTGTTACAGACATATGAAACCGGAGCCGGGTGTGGTGGCGCACGCCTGTAATCCCAGCACTTGGGAGGCAGAGGCAGGCGGATTTCTGAGTTCGAGGCCAGCCTGGTCTACAGAGTGAGTTCCAGGACATCCAGGGCTACACAGAGAAACCCTGTCTCGAACAAAACCAAAAAACAAACAAACAAACAAAACAAAACAAAAAACAAAACAAAAAAAAAAATGAAACCGGACAGCATGGAACTATTCTGGAATAATTCATGTGGTCCTGCTGACTTTATTGATCACATTACAATTTAATCCAGTGTGCAAAACCTTTTATTTTAAGTGCTGTATGATCTAGATTTTCTCCCTTCCTAAGAGATGACATGAGGCAGCAGTTAACTCGCTCCTTGGTATTACGTTAGCTTCAGTTATCTACTTGGGTATTTTAGAGGGAGAATGCTAACACTGAGCTGATTGAGAAAGGCTGTTCTCATAAAGAGGTCAACACTGCTGTAAGGTTTGTTGTATTTTCCTGCTGTTTTCATGTTTTGTGGATTTTGATTCTACTTCATGTAGGTTTTTTGATGTTTTGCCTTTTTATGAAGCTACTGACTTCCTCTTGATATATATTTAACTTGCTTCTAATTTGCTATAAACATGAATTCTAAAACAAAAAGACTATTTGTTTTAACAGTTGTTATTTTTTCTTCCGACTTTCAATGTTTATGTTCTGAATTTTTATAATGACTAGATATGATTTAAACATTTTTAGCTAATTAAAAACATTTTTAAGAAATGGGTTAAGACAGGGCTTACCACATGGAAGAGCAGTGAATAGCAAATCCATAAATATGATGCAGAAGGCCCTATGCTTTCCTGGACTCAGTAGACCTTACCCCTGTGGGTTCTGCTTGGTTTGCCTGGTTCTATGGACCATACAACTCCTAACTCTCAGCTTCTTTCTAACATCTCTTTCTGAGTTTTCTACACGTACCTCACACTCCAGACTCAACTTCCCCACCTTTCTGCATCCCCATCTTCCTGCCTCTTGAGTTTCTGCATCCTGTCTGTAGCTTGATGAATTTACTACCAAGAGTTTACATTTTAAAGACATCTTTGTTGTTTTGTTTTGTTTTGTTTTTACCAGATCCTTTCTATTTTATTTCTACTAGACTTCCTGATTCTCCTAAAACTTTCCTTACCTATACGTATGCTTACTGGGAAGTTTCTTACTGGTCACTTGGACTTATGCCTGGTGTGATGGTCACATGACTATCTTTTATTTCTTCATATGTTCTGCACATTTCACATACATGCATACATGCATGCTTGCAATGCTCTGTAAATTCAACAATATTAATTCTATACTTCAAATATAGTAGATACCAGAGGAATGCTTTTACATTTTCCTTTATATAAGATATATTTGCAACTTGAGAACAAGAGCTAGTGCTGGTTTTCAGACAGAATCCATTTAATTAATCATACTATTTGAACAGCTGGGGAGGCCATATATTTATGTTAGAGCTTAACATTCTTGTGAAAAATTGTCAAGTATGAATCAAAATAATATTATTTCACTTTTTAATGATACAGTATTTATCTTTAGATTTTATTCACATCTAACTTTATAAATCAATACTTCCAGCCTTTGAGAGATATTATTACCTATGCTTAAGGCTTTTGAAAGCTCTATCGTGTGAATTGTGGTTTTTTTGTTTTGTTTTAAATCTTCTTACTACAGGGACTCATTTGGAAAGTGTGAAATTTTCCAATTTTTGTTTCTAATTTGGGCTGGTGATAGACAGAGAAGAAAGAACTCTGCAGCTACAGCAGAAAGATGAGCCTTTCTCAAAAATAAAACAAGACTTTGAAAGGTTGACTCTGTCTTACTTAATTCAGTAGCGAGAAATCTATACAGACAAATATGAGAAGACAATAAAATTGAGTTATTGTGTCAAATAACTGAAGACCACATTTTTAATGAGACTATTAAATTGTGACATAGTATAGCGGAAATAGATGGGAAAACTGTTTAACATCAGGTGAATAGCAAATTCTAGCTTCTTTTCCTGCAGTGATAGACAATATGAAAGGGAAATTTGGGGTTCTTCTAGAAACAACCTGATAGGAAACTCCAGTGGTGGAAGCAATTATTTCTGTGGAAATCATTCACAAATACTAACATGGGCTATAAGTCATCCCCAAATGCCAACAGTGGCTGTCCTTAGGGCCACCTGTAGACTGAGGGTCCCGAAGGATGCTAATTGGGCCCTTAGAACCCTAAAGGAAGAAGCTTCTGCCAACTACGTTTTAAAAAGTAGCAGGGATGATGGGTGGCTGGGACATGGTGCCATAAGGTTCAGTTTTCCATGTTCTTGCTCACCACTGAAGACGGAAACTGTTACAGTTGGCAGCTTGCATGGATGGTGCCACAGGACTGTGGTAGCCACGCTATGATTCTGACCAAAGCAGGCCAAATCACACCCCGTTCTCTCCCTCACTCTTTCCCTCCCTTCCTCTTTCTCTTTCTCTCTGGAAGATACTGAATGGAAGTAGCCTCTGGGAAAGACCCAAAGGCCTTTTGAGGGCTTCAGTTTCAGACAAGTTGTTAACCAAGGTCTTCATGACCCTACTCTCCCTGTGATAGTTTGAATGAAAACAGCCCCATAAGGAGTGGTGCTATTAGGAGGTGTGCCCTGTTAGAGTAGGTGTGTCTTTATTGGAGGAGGTGTGTCACTAGGGGGTGGGCTGTGGGGTCTCAGAAGCTCAAAGCTGGCCAATGTCACTGTCACTTTCTCCTGCCTGTGAACCAGCTACCTCTTCAGCACCATGTCTGCATGCATGCAGCCATGCTTCCTGTCATGACAATAATGAACTAAACCTCTGAAGTGTAAGCCAACCCCAATTAAATGTTTTTCTTTATAAGAGTTGCCATGGTCATGATGTCTCTTCACAGCAATAGACACCCTATTTGGACGCTCACCAGGGACAGCTCATCTACCTTTGCTGGCTGCTCTGTGCTACCTCCCGTTCTCAACTATTTAAAATAAACTTTATTCTTCTTCCCTGACCTCACAGAGGTGGCGAGACTGAGAATGTAGCAGAGCAAGGTAAGATAATCACTGTGAACCTTCGGAGCCTCACAAAGCCTAATTACCTAAGAGAAACGATGCAGAAACAACTAGAAACATGGGCTTTTGGAATTCAAATCGTGGATCCATGGAGGTCATGGATACCAGTCAAGTGAACTCATTCATTCGCTAGCTTGCTCATTCATTCACATGAGTGTTACTTATTGGCCGTCTTCCACAAGGCCGGTTATTAAGCATTAGAGTCATGTGGATAGGTGAGCTCACCCCGTCTCTGTCCTCAGAGCTCTCACAATAGGAAAATGGAAAGACAGTTAAATAAAACGCAAGCAAGTGCAGAGTTGAACCTGGGGTGAAGGAAAGAGCAGTGTGGGAGCCATCCTAACCGAATGTGACATAGTCAGGAAGAGCGGAAAGGAGGCCGGGCCTGGCTGAATCTCCCTTAAGGCCAGGATGGAGAAGGACACGTGGAGAGTCAGAGGCAGTATGAAAAGCCCCTTGTGCCAGGGTAAGGGCTCAGACCCAGCACAATCTGAAGGTCTCTCTAACAAATCTCATTTGAAGTAAAAAGTGGGAGTCACACACATATTTTGAGATAATTACCCAGCAGTGCTATGCCCAGTCTAGAGAAAGCCAAGCTAGATCTACATCATCTGGATGGAGTCCAACATGGTCATCTAGACACAGAAACACCCACCTTCTCACTGTACATTGATTGCTGGGGACAGCAATATTGAGAGATGGTATCTTGAATGGGGGCCAAACCACCACTTGGTTAAAACAGGGGAGTTTTGACTAGCTCTACTAATAAATAATGAACCCAATATCCTTTGCCTGGCATTCATTCTTTCACATAAATTCAATATGCTAATGCATCTGTAACAAATTAAGTGTCTCTTAAAAGTCCCTTGAAAGTCTCCAAATCTTTGAAAATTTAGAGTGCCTATGGAAAACAAATAAGCAAAACCCTTGACCTTTTCTCTATTCATAAGCAAGATCAATAGAATATGCCAGAAACCCAGAAACCCTTCTATTCTCAGAATTTAAAAAAAAAAAGAATTTGCTTTTATGAACCCAATGCAAAATTGGAGGTCTCTTTCAAAAAAACTAGCTTGCTTGGTTAGCTTTGGTAATGAAGTCAAGAGAATACTAATACATACCAGTTGTAATGCGGGTAGTCCAGGCCCTAAGCTCACACTGACACTTGTCATGAGTGGCCGAGACAAGCCTTGGAATCTAAGTTGTTTATTCTTACATAACGGCAAAGTGGGGACAGGGAGAGTTTCTAGTTCCCATTAGTCAATGTCACCTATCCCTTCTGCCTTCCAGTGACTAGTTCCTATAATAACCCATTAAACAGATCTGTAACAATCAATAAAAATACTTAAGACCATGCATGAAATCCAAACAGAATCTCAGAATAGAGAGATAAGATAGTGTTTTGAAATGGCATTTTAAATAACAAAATTCATTCTAATCTTACTGTGGGGGTAAAAAATTAAAGAATGAGTTGGGAAACGCTACCAACACAAGTCAGCAATTTTTTGAGTTTTTCAATTAAGTTGCCAATTTTAAGGCTATTATGCTGCTCCCTGAATCAAAGGGATTAACAATTTTCCTCTTAGCAATTAGAAAGGTAGAATTTTACCATGGAAGCACACAGGGGAAAGACTGTACAAGAAGTTAGAATCAACTAAATCTCTGCCAAGGACCACCCAAGAGGAGCTAAATGAGAGGTTACTTTCAAGTAGGGCTGGGATCAAAGACTGAAGGAGATTAGAACCAATAGGAGGTTAAAGGGAAACATCTGGCCTTTTGCAGCAATCACCAATGAAGAAGTGGATCTTCCTTACAGAGGGAGCAGCCCGTATGACCACAGACTCAACGGAGAGCCAAAGGATGCCAATTCCATGCAGGAAGATGCCTCTGCCTTTCAGCAGAAAATGCACCTAAATATTCTGAAAAAAAATCCGTCCAAGATGTATAGCTCAGTGTGTGTGTGTGTGTGTGTGTGTGTGTGTGTGTGTGTGTAAGAGGGGGAAAGAATTGTATATATGCATATGTGTTCAAATGGATGTAAGTGTGAGTGCCCTTACATCCACACGCATGTGGAAGCCAGAGGTCAACATCAGTTACTATCCACCTTATTCTTTGAGATAGAGTCTCTCACTGAACCTGGAACTCATGAACTCAGCTAGGCTGGCTGGCCTGTCTCTGCCTCCCCAGCGCTAGGATTACCAATGTGCATCCAGTTTTTCCACGAGTATCTGCAGGTCCTCATGCTTGCATGGTAGTCCCTTTAAGGGCCAGCCCTGTCCCACTCCCAGGATCCAGAGCCCTTCCTTCCCCTGTTAGAGTACACCGTCATCCCTTCATCTTCTCAGATCCAGTAAAACCCACGTCTGCTAAGGAAGAGACGAAAAGTCCTGGAGGCAACATGGAATTTTCGGGATATACAACAGGAAGGAGGAAGTACCAGTATTTTCCTAATTAACAAAAGGGAGGGGGCGGTTTTGATGAAAAGACCACTTTATTTGAGAATGTCCTTGCTTTCTAATTTGGGTCTTTTGAAAGAGGAGCTAATGGTCGCATGGTTCCTACACAAACTCCACTTCTGCCTTATTTCCTCTCTTCAGAAGGTCCTGGATAAGTAATTACCCCAAAGAATGAAAAAACTGGCCCAAATTCACATCGCCAAACATGCCAACTTTATCTGCTATCGCTTCCCATCACATTTCCTTAGAAACCCAGAGAGGAATGTTTTAAAAGTCCAAAGCGAGTGTGTTTGCTTGCCTCTGTCTAACAGGAAGTCGGCTAGGATCAGAGCCCCCGTGCACTCCGTTATGGGTCAGGCTGGCCATGGGCTGTTTCCTTACTCAGGTCACAAATAAAAAGAGAGTTTGGAGTTTCTGAGCACCATTTGCCACATGGCATTTTTATTGATGACCTTCAAGAAGTGAGAATCATAGACAATGGGGCCCAGCAGGGAGCTTTTGGTTCTCCATATACTAGAAGGAAATCAAAGAGCAAAGAGTAAAAGATGGAGAAACTTGAACTGTGGGCTTGCCTCTAGACTCAAACTGTGGGTCCTGTCACCTTTGGGGTTTGAGCATCCCTTTCACAGGGATCACATATCAGATAACCTGAACATCAGATACTTCCATTATGATTCATAACAGTAGCAAAATTGTAGTTATAAAGCAGCAATGAAAAAATTTATGGTTGGGGGTCACCATAGCATGAGGAACTGCATTAGAGGGTCACAGCATTAGGAAGGCTGAGAACCACTGCTCTAGAGGCAGATGGCAGCTTAGAGTACAACTGGATGTTGCCAGTACATCGTAACCCCACTGCGTCTGAGTACCCAGTCTCTGTAAGAATGGTTCTGTCTCACACAGTGCCAAAATGGGGCGACAAGAACCGAATGCCTCTCCCGGGCTATGAAGCATCTTGGTAGACCTGGGACTAGAAGGAAGCAAAAAGTAGCCCCAGGGCACTGTCTTCCACTCTGTGCCTCGGTTGTAAGCCGCAGATTTGCTCCTTCCTACCATCTGAATGGAACTGTCTCTGGACCTTAAGTAACAGAGTCTGAGAGCTACAGTCTGTAGAGTGTGGTCCTCCTCCTCACCTCGCTAAGTGAGGCACTGCTCTTGCACCCTCTCACTTTTCCCCTCCTTTAATACTGAACATTGCTACTTCCCTCGAGAACTTATCTTCTTGTTGCAAGGTATGTAGTTCTTTCTATACGTCAAATTCCTGTGCTTCCTTTTCTGTTACATTCTTTCACTCATTACTCTTGCTTTGTTATTGTTATTGTTATTGTTGTTGTTGCTTTGGTTTGGTGTGCTTTGAGACCAATCTCTCTATGCAGTCCCTGCTATGCTGGAATTTGCTCTGTAGACCAAAATTGCCTTGAACTTACAGAGATCCCCCTGCTTTTGCCTCTGGAGTGCTGGGACTAACTGTGTGCATCAGCACAGCCGGCTCACTCTCTGCTCTCAATATCTCCTTCTGCTTTTATATGCACACCCTAATGCATCACTTCGGACTGCTACAAGTGATTCTGGGGATGCACCCCTGCATTTTGTGTATCTGTTATTCCTAGTAATGGCTAAGCAGATGTCATCACTTCTAGCTCCATCATGCAGAGAATCGCTGGCCGTTCTCACTCGGGGGCCCTCTTTCCTCAGTGACCTAATCGTTTCTCCTTGGGTCTAGCCTTAGATTTTGACAACTGGAACATGGGAAGAAGCACACTTAACACTGCGTGTGGCTTTCCATAGTGTTTGCTCTATTCTATGTGCCCTCCTGTTCAGATCCTTGTCGCCAGGCAGTCGGCATTATGTGAGCCTTTGCCTGGTGCAGGGAATTGAATCCAGGACCTTTGTGGATGCTAAACAAATGCTCTTGTATGACTGAGTTCCACCCTCAGCCCTTGTATGACTTCTGAATACAAATCACTGACAATCAGGGTCCCTTTCTTGTTAATAACAGGGCTTTAGAGCGGGCAACTAAAATCGATACTTTTATGTCATATTTTTCTGTGTTTCTGTGTTGTGACATTGCGTGGAATGACCAACTGCAGGGAAGCCTTTACAGTTCCAGAGGGCATTCGGAGTAAGCCAGCGTTCTGATGAATGGAGAGGTGTCTGTAAGGCACACTCAGATTGCCATTTTCAGAAAAGCAGGAAACATCTCAGCTATGCAGAGGCTGTGAAAGGAGGTTTGGGGGTTTGAGGTCAATCTGGGAAACTCAGCCAATTCCTTTATCAAAAATAGAAACAAGAACCAAAGGAGAAAACAACAAAAAAAGAACACACAAAAAATGCAATTGTAAAAGCCCCTGTGGCAGTAGCTACTAGATTTGAGAAGTCACTTAGGAGTTACGTGTCATCATCATGAAAAGCAGCTCTCCCCATGGATGCACCAGACACCAATTGACTCTTCCCTAACTGGGGACAATTTGAATATGTAGCCGCCATACTTATTGTTTCCACACTCCACCACCACACCTCCACCTTCCTATGTCCACTCCTGGATACATACAACCTTACCTGAAACTGCCCTCCACCCACAGCCCCTGCTGAAGAGTCTCCTAATTCCATCTTAGAACCACAACATCCTAAGATCAAATGAAAGGTCACGCACAATCCGAGAGCATCCATAAGAACCTCAAGGCTTTGAGAGAGATCACCTATGTATGATAAGCACACAAGTGTTAGGTCATGGAGGACCTGTGCCAGAGGCAGCATGAGAAGGGAGAAAAGCCAAGATCACATGGAAACAGCAAGAGAGGGTTTCATTCCATAGACAGTGAGTAGAATCAAATAGATACAGGAGTGGGTGGATGGTACCCTCCAGTCCAACAGCTAGCTATATGCCTGAGAAGACTATATTGAGAAGACCACCTATATCCCCTGTGTAATTCTACCCTATGATTCAAAACAAAGCTGATCTATTCTATCCCAAAGACCAGTGTCATCCACTTTAGACTAAGGGTCTAACTTTATAGTCTGTTTGCTCTAGTCCCTTAGCGCACCCTTGGACAGAACTTTATTTGGCATTTTAAAGACAGAGAGTACTTGAGTCTCCAAGACCTTCGGGCTGTTAGGAGTCATCTCTGATAAATTATTCCCAAAGAAATAGTAAAGGATTTAAGAGAAAAAGATATTTAAAGTCAATTCCAGCATCTAAAAGACCAACTTAGAGATCAGGTGACCAACTAGAGAGCAGGCGATCAGCTAGAGAGTGGGCGGTCAACAAGAGAGTGGGTTCTTCAAAGTTGCTCAAACTTTCTGGGGCATCAGAGCTGGAAGAATGCAAATATAATGCTTCTCAATTGTTTAAATGCATTACCTATTAAACAGCCACAGAATATCGTTCTCTTAATATGTTAATAATGATCTAACAAGTGATTTTTACTTAAATAAAATGACATAACAGTTATAGAAAATAATTTTTGTAGAAGTTAAGAAACAACTCATGGAATAGAGTGTTGGAGAAAACCTTCCTGGCTATGTCCTGGCAGCAGGTGACTCAGTCGATCACTTGCTTGCCAGTGGGACTTTAATGCTATGGAATGCTTTATAAATGCTATCCGAGTCTTTAAAATGACAAAGCCAAGTAGAGTGAATTTCACGTCTCCTTTATTCATGGATTCCGTCTCAGGAGCTTGGTATGGAGGTTAAAGGACTGGCTATAAGCCAGACTGTCTGTGCCTCCATCCCGGTTTTGTCCTCCCAGCTCTGGGAGTTTGAGTTGCTTAGTTTCTCTTACTTCAGTACCCTTGTGTATATAATAGAGATGGTGGTTGGAGCACTCCACTTATGAAGTGGTTGGGATTGCCCAGTGCTTGAAAGATGAGCTTCTGAAAAGGTCCAGAAACTTAGTCATCTTGGTTAAAACATCAAGATTCTCTTTCAAGGAACAACACCTCTCCCATCCTCAGTCCAGCTGATCAAAGGTGGACCCACCCTTGTTTTGGGTTCTTGGGCATTGCCAAATGAGATGCTGCAGCAGCCAAACTCCAAGATGAGGTGTTTGGACTGGAACTATGTGAAAGGCATGCTCTTGTTTTTTATGAAGTTCTCCCAGATTATAGCCAAAAAGCTGGAGAAGCTAGGGATCAAATTGAGGAAATCTGCCTAAAAATAATATCAGCACGGAAGGAGTGCAAGAGATCCAGGCACTGTGACATCCTCCAAGCCCCTAGATCTCGATACATTTAAGACAATTATTTTCAATTTTATTGGAAATATATCCCCTACTTTTCGTATCAGAGCTAAAATAGAATTCAGTTATTCATAATTGAAGGAATCCTAACTAATATAGTAAATTATGTCTCCAAATATTTGGGGACAAAGTAATTTCCTAATTATTCAAAACTTTCTATGGTTATCTTCTCTGCTATCCATTGCCCTAGATTCTGAGATACAACACGGCATTACAATGGGGATGGCAGAGTGTGGATAAATAATTAGGATGACTTTCTCAGATGGAGTCAAATGCGGGTCCACGTGCTCCGGGGTGGCATGTACATCCTCCTCTGGCTCCCCTTTGCACTGATGAGTTAGATGATCCGAATGGTCACTGCTTTGTCAGCATCTGAGCGAGTCTCCATGGGGGTTTCTGCCATTATATCTTCATCCCATAAGGCAGAGGATCTCAACCTGTGGGTTGGGACCCCTTTAGGGGTCACATATCAAATATCCTGCATATCAGATATTTACATTAAGATTCATAACAGTAGCAAAATTACAGTTATGAAGTAGCAATGAAAGCAATTTTGTGGTTGGGGGGGGGGTCACCAAAACATGAGGAACTGTACAAGAGGTTCGTAGTGTTAGGAAGGTTCCACTGGCTTAAAGTCATCACTTCTGACTCAACTTGCAAACTTCCTTTTTCTTTTTTCTTTCTTTCTTTCTTTCTTTCTTTCTTTCTTTCTTTCTTTCTTCCTTTCTTCCTTTCTTTTAGTGTGTGTGTATCTGTGTATATGTGTGCATGTATGTATGTATGTACATTTGTGTATATGTGTTTATGTGTGTGTCTTTGTGTATGTATGTGTGTCTAATATGTATTGTGTATGTGTATGTATGTGTGTCTAATATGTATTGTGTATATGTATGTATGTGAGTGTGCATGTATGTATATGTAATGTGTGTGTATGTGTGTGCACGTATATGTATATGTGTAGAGATGTGTGTGGAGAGGCTGGGGAAGGATACGTGTGTGTGTGTGTGTGTGTGTGTGTGTGTGTGTGTGTGTGTGCTGGCTGTGTATGAACATGTGAAAGCCAGAGGCTGTCACCAGGTATCTTCCTATTTCACTCTCTGTCTCGTTTTAAAGACAGCCTAGAACTCACTGTTTGAACTAGTCTGGCTGTCTAGCAGGGCTCCAGGAATTGTGTGGGCCCCACCCTCCCAGCCCTGGGCTACAGACACTCACCACTGCCACATCTGGCTTTTAAGTGACTGCTAGTGATACGCACTTAGGTCCTCATCTCACACAGCAAGTGCTTCAGTGGTCCCTGTCCCTACCCCTGCCAACCATTTCCTCCGCCATGAATTAGACCTGGGTAATAGCGAAGAACTTGGCACTTTCAAATTCACTTTTCAATCAAGTGGCTCCCATATTTCGTTGAGAACCACATTGTTTATCCAGGTTGTAGCTGTATTTTCTTCCATGTGTTCTCAGTACGGGCCTGTCTGCTCACCTCTTTATTCCAACCCATTTAGTTTGCTCCATCCTGACACTGCCCCCTCCCCTTTATAATTGCTATCACCTGGTGCTTTCTTGGAGGTTCCTGCTCTTAGGTGCTGATTCCTGCTTGGATGTCCAGCCTTGCTAACTTACAACACCTGCCTGGCCCCCATCTGTGATGGTGGGGAAGGTTGTGTGTGGTATCTGGCTGCTGGGAGTTCACAGAGCTGAGCTTGCTAGGACGACTATTATTATTGAGAGTGACAGAAACAAGGAGTAGAGCACAGATCCAAGGTGGGGGGGCGCGGGGTGTACATGAACTCTGAGATGGAGATTAGCACTCAGGCGGGGGTAGGGAGTGATGGTGGGAGGAAGGGAAGGAGCAGGACTGAGTCGAAGGAGGGGTTAAGCTGTATATATATACTCTCCACGGGAATTCTGGAAGCCTGCAGGGAATTCTGAAAGTTGGCTGAGCCTTAAGACTTTGCCTGAATAGGATTTAAGAAAGGAAAGCCTGTAGTGTCTAGCATCAGCCATTGATGGGGCCATGACAAAACCTAGGGAGAATATACAAACAAAGATGCCTGCCTATGGCACTTACAACACTAGGGTAAAATCGTTCTCTACTATCCGGATCTTAGGACAAGGACGGAATCCCTAAAGGGAGATGTGGGGAGCACAGCACAGTATCCCCCATGGAAAGGGTCATGAAAAGAGAGATCCGATAACCTAGCTACAAAGCTTCAGTGAAAGGCCAGAAGCAACCAGAAAAACCCAGAATGTGGTTCCCAGGAATGGCACCTGCTTCACATCTCAGGTAACATGCGGCCATCCATATGTGTGTTGTGTAGGATTTATCAGAATATGTTTATTATTTACTTAATTTGGTTTCCTAAGGAAGAGTCTCAAGAAACCCGGGCTAGCTTTAAACTTGCTACTAATTGAGGATAACCTTGACTTCTGATCCTCCTGGCTCCACCTCCCACGTGCCAGGACTGTAAGTGGCATGCGTCCTCGTGCCTGGTTGGCTCCACCATAGCAAATGGAACTACAACCTTTCCTGATTGTTGTCAAACTCTGTCAGCTCCCGACTCAGTGCTAACCCTGAAAGGCAACTGAATAAGTAAGTCACTTACTGAGCACAAGAATGTCGAAACAAATAATGATGCAAAGGTGGTAAACCAGTTCTTCTGATGATTATTTAAAGGAATCTTATTGCTTGATTGACAGTCTTCAAGAAAAATTTAAATTTTAGCTAGAAAACAAAACTTTAGCCCAGCCATTTGTACTAAAATATTATAGAGATATAGCCCCAAATGAAAAATAGTCCTCATTATCAAGAACCTGACTTCTTGCTTATATGTTATGCAAACAATACTCTCGCCACAAGGCAACATGTGTCACTACCATTGGGGTCACCTAAGAAATCCCAAGAGTTGTCACTTTTGAGTGATTCTTGTACCTCTGATGGTGTAAATGGCTTTGGAGAATAGATGTGTTTGATTAGTGTGCCTGGAGCACTGAATTGTGCTCAGTGAGTTTATCCCAAGCAAAGAGAAGGCTGTCAGATGGAGAAAGGGGGAGCTGGGTGAATTAGCTGGCTGTTGGGGTAATTTTTGAAATAACGGAATGGCCATTATACAGTTTAAAGTCATGGGGTTTTTTGTTTCAATTTGTTTTAATGTTCTAGCAAGTCCCAATCATCCAAACCTCTGAGTCTTAAGAGAAAACTCTTAGCAATTTTAGTCCTTCCAGAATGAGCCCATTCTACCCTCGTAATTCATTTGTGCACCTTTGAGGTATTTTGTATTTAATTTGTTCCTGCCAGTTTTAAAAGGTAATCACTCACAAGAGTATGTGAAAATTATCTTAGCAATTATATTGTTTTGTAATACCAACGTGATTCTGAAATGCCCTAAGCCCACCGAGGGCTTAAGTATTACCCAAATAGTTCTGGGAGATTACTAATGTGGTTTTGGTTTTTCTCCTTGTGCTGAGAGGGGGAGTTCATATTCTGAATACCCATTGGAGAAAGAAAAAACCTTCCGAAGAGCTTGTTGGATGGGCTGGTAAGATGTCTCAGCAGGTACGGCACTTGCTGCCAAGCCTGACAATTTAAGGTCAGTGCCTGCGACCCAGGCCGTTCATGGAGGGAGGCGAGAGCCAGAGTTGCCCTCTGACGTCTACAGATGCACCGGAACTCAAGCCCTGTACACAGAAGCAAATGAAGACATACATTCAATACTGTTTCAACTAAACCTCACCCATATTTACAGTGTCAAGTCATAAACAGGAGAAATGGGGGAATAAAAGTGGGGAAAATAAAGAAATATATTTCATGTATTCCTGGTGTGGAATGACTTAAAAATACAATGTTTAGATGTTGATAAGAGTAGTTTGAGATTTTGCAATTTAGGAAACCATGAAAACAAAACAATAGGTTGTCTCTCTTACATCCTCCATTGTCTATTAGGTCCTCTGGAAGGGAAACCAACCGCAGCCCAAATCACCCTCGGATGAGGAATGGAACGCTGTGGCTATTTTCTAACCATAGCCTCAGTTCCACAAAGTTTGGGTCCCAGTCCTTTGCCAGCATCTTTGCGACAGTCTTATAGATAACACTGGGCAGGAGGGGAGCCCTGCTGAAGCAGAGCAGGGTGGTGCCCAACTCCTCGCGAAGAACTCTGGACTAATGTGCCCTCCCATCTCCCTCAGCAGGCTACAAGCTAGCAAGGCCTCTCCAGAATTGCAAAAGAAGGGAGGAGGACCAGGGCTATCTTGAGAATGTCCTCTAGGGCCCAGGAGCCATCCAGACTGGAGATTTGCCAAAGGGCATGCTTTGGCCTCCTGCCAGACTTTTGTAGAAGGGAAGCATTATGGTGAGGGATGTCCTTTGTTCTAAGGAAAGCTTAAAAAGGTCAGAAAATTATCCATTTTCCCCACACACAGAGTCTGACACTCACAGATTTATTGTGACTCAGGAATTCATGACATGTCCTCAAAGTTTACCCTGGATGAGAAAACAAAGAGGGGGAAATATGATAATGAAATCATTATACATAAACATTATTTTTTTCTGTAGTTTCCTCACACTGTCTCCCACTCCTTAAAAAAGGACCTATAAGTAGTGATTTGATTTGCTTCATACTGTAATTCTTTAAATAACCCTTACATTTTTCTTCAACAGAAACATGATACTATTTGGCTCATAATAACTAAACCCGATACATAAATATAATATTTCTTCTTTAAAGTTTTAAATTAGGGCATCATATTTACAGGTCCGTTTTTTGACATACATCTTTTAAACGGATATTTGATGTCAAGGAGCGAAAGGCCCACAAAGACAAATTGCTTCATGCATTTATGTTCTATTTTCCTTTAAAAAAAAAATTAAGTACTTGAGAAAAACTAGTGTCTTTTTGCAGTTCCTTGGGAAATAAGTAGAAAAAAATCATGCATGCACACTGTGAAACTTTAACAAGGCAATGCATAGAGTTTTATGCTTTCCACAATTAAGATTTACCTTAAGTCTCTTTTCACTCACTCCCAGGCCGAAGACCACCAACCTGGAAACAATTTCTGCTTTTAATAGCCACCATTAATATCTATGAAAACACAGTAAATGCATAATTTTCACATCAGGATATGAAACCACAAGAAGTGAATTATTTATATGAACTACATAAAAGTAACTTAGCATTGCCAGTGCTTGCCAGACAAAAGTAGCCTTTGTGATTTCCACTCATTAACAGATTCACTGAACTTCCACTCGATGCTTTGCACCAAGGCAAAAGTTTTAATGGTAAGAAACTCATAATGCGCAACTCCTGCCTTATAGACAGGTTGACTGCAGTTGGGAAAAATGCACAAACTTGTGTGCATGTGCACACACACTTCTATGTACATGAATGCCCTGTCTCGTGTGATCAAGAGCCAATAGTGCTCACTGTATACAAATGAGGCTTAGTTAGTGGCTGAGCTGGAGTTGTGATCACTACTATGTTAACAGTTTAAGAAGTCGTCATGGAAATTATGGGCACGATTCCAAAGGATGAAGTGATGGCCAAAGATTTCAGTACTCACAGGTGTATGCGTCTAGTTGAAAAGAAGTTTGTATTGACACTTTGTTACCCTGGATAAATATTTTTATACCTTGACATCTTCTTTCTTTACTCTTTATTCCACACCCATCAACTGCTTCTGTTCATAGTATCTGTTGCTATGGTTCCTACATGTTATGCCAAACATTATAAAAAGTGAGTCTTAATTTCTTAGACCCAAACAAGATAATGGTATATAATTGGGACATTCTAATGTGTAAGTAAAAGTCTCATCCAAATAGAAAAAAAGGGCTTATAGATGGGTAGATGATAGATAGATAGATAGATAGATAGATAGATAGGAGAGAGAGAGAGAGAGAGAGAGAGAGAGAGAGAGAGAGAGAGAGAGAGAAACCCCTGTTTTATATTATCATCTTGAGAATCAAAACATCCTACTATAGATTGGTCTGTCTTTGTGAATGAATGACTCAAGCTACAGAGTTATGTATGCTTTGTAAATAACTCTTAAACATGTTTATAAACCTACCACTCTAGCCTTTTATTTTCTACTGCTAAACTTTAGAATTTCCACTCCTAATTAGGCTCAGCCCAAAACAACATATTGTGTTATTAAAAAATAATTACACGAAGGCAAATAGATTAAAATCAGGTAGAAATCTCAAGGTGTGCTTGGTATGATAGTATATACCTGTAATGCCAGCCTGGGTTAGATGAAGGCAGAAAAACTGTAAGTTTGAGGCCAGCTTGGACTACATAACATCCTACACTCTCCACCCCAAACAGTCATAGAATGTTCACAGCATAGCTAAACTGTTTTTGTTTTTATTCTTCTTGGGTTTTTATGGCTTGTGACAGTGAGATAGTACTGTGACATGGTTGCCTATGATCTGAGACAGGGGACAAGAGTAAAGCCTAGACTGCTGGAGATGATAGACTCTCCAGACACAGAAACTTTCATCTTTATCTTTAAAACTTTTGGCTTTGTTTTTCTTTACAAATTAGTAAAATGTTTTGCTTATGTGTTCAGCCTTATTTAGGGAAATCAAGCTTTGAATCTTCCTTAACAGATTGCCTGCTTTCTGTATCAAAAACTCGGACATTATTTTCATCTATCAAGCCAAAATAGAAATCAAATTTACAACCTGTTATTCAAATTAGGCCAGCTGTGAATTCCTCTCTGTTCAGGGAGGTTTTATGGCCATCCATTCTTAAGAAATATGTGTTAATTTTACCAATTGAAATTTTATTTATTAAGAAATTCCATGCACTCAGGAGGATGGCATAGATAGACTGGCTTTGTTGCAAATGAGTAACCCAGATCCTACAAAGATATAAGAAAGGCCCGAGATGCCCCTTCAGGGAAGGAAACACTGGGATTTATTTCACCACTGAGGTTAGGGCTAGCCAAGACTCATTCTGGCCCATGAGTCTACAACTTACCAAAAAGCTGGAAGACATTTACCATTTCTGAGATAAAGCAACGATATCTATGGTTTAAAAATATGAAATAGATAGCTAAGACTTGAGCGATTAGGCAAAGACTACACGAATTCATCTCTCAGCTTTGCTCATTTCAGCTGCTATTTCATACACTGATGCTAACTTCAGTAATGGAGGCATCCACTTCCTTCATATATGTGAATATGTTTCTGGGGCTCTCGGAGTGAGAATGGTGCAGAATTCTTGATAGGCTGAAGAAAGGGCCACAGATTTTTATAAATGCCTTTTTCTTTTCCTCTCAAAACCCGCTTCTCACATTCCATTGCTTTCTCCTTCCTCTCCCTCATCATTCTTTTTGTGGTCAATTGGGTTGCCGCCCAAACCCACAGTGACACCTGCTGGCTAATCAGAAATGTCCAGACTTGCTGGAATCAGTGACCCAAGCAAGGAGTGTGTTGAACTAGCATTAACTACAAGATTCTTTCAAACTCAAGACAGTGAGGAAAGCCTGAGTGACTATGGTTAAGGGACATTTTGGAAAATCTTCCTGAGGTACTAAATATGTAAAACATAAAAATTGTGGGTTTATTTCATTTTTTTAAAAAAAGAGCTGAAAGTATATTCTAGACCATGAACCAATTATTTAGTTGTGAGATAGAAGTTATGCAAATAATTCGTGGGAAGTCACTCTGTAATGTTTGTATCAGTCACATTTTTACTGCATATGGTGGCACGTAGCCATCTCATAACAAAGCTCCCCAAAGAGCAGAGCATGAGCATGGACGCTTCTTTCTTCTCTCTGACACAAAGGGTTAAGTTGTTAGACTTACGCTATCCTTCTTATGATTTTTCACAGCTTCCCAATCTTTGAGGAAGTTTCTTTACTAAAGAATATTAATATTTGCTCAATTGTAGGTGTTTTCTACATGAGTAATTTTGGTTGGGTACCTTTTTGTAGATGTTTGCTTTATTTTGAGCGAATCCATTTCTGACTTGAAAGGGCAAATTCTGTTTTGTTTTGTGCTGTTTTAAAGACAACAGGGATTATTTTTTTTAACATGGGTACATTTCTTAAAATATTGACACTTTTCGTTCAAAGGTTAAATCCGAGGAAAACCTTCTCCATACACGTGTGCATACTTGAAACAAGAGGTTGTCCCCAAAGGCTTGGAGCAGCCGATGTGTGCTGGACAAAATTCTTGGCCCTCTTCCTCGTCGCTGTGTGTTCTCAAAGCCAGAACTTCATTTAAGCATGACCTTAGAAGATGAGTGATCCTCTCAGCATTTCCTGGTATTTGGGGAAAGGAATGTTTTTATTTGACTGCAGATGTCACTGGGTTTACAGGAAGGATTTGGTAACACATTCATGCCAATACTGCACTTACCCCGGATTTTTGCTATGTAGGAAGAACACATGTCAGAGCTCACTGTTTGTTAAATGGGAAAGATTCAGTACACCAGAAGCTTCTATTATAAACATTGTGACTCCGTGCAATTTACAAAATGTTCTATCTCCATTAAACAATAAACCCTTGACCCCAGAGCTCAGTTTGGGGATTCTGTGATTCGAGAAGGTACACATAATGGATGGCAATAATAAATGAAGGGGTCAGGAGGTTAAGAAAAACTGTTTAATTATTTCTCTCGAGTGTGGGCTGCAGAAGCCTTGCGTGCTTCCTCTGCGTTCGCCCTGTAGAAATGCTGCACGGACAACATCCACCAGGGCAGGCCAGGCAGGGCAGGAAGGCAGGTTGCTGGCCCTCGGCTGTGTTTGTGAACTCATGGTCTCTAGATGCCCTTCCGTCTCTGAAGCTCCTCAGCGGCTGCCAGGGGTCCCCGTGCCAGGCCCCGGGTTCATCATCTGTTTTCCAAAGAGTTTGGATTTGTTAGCATGAGAAATTCATTGCTCATAGTTCCTTCCCAGCTGTGGCACTAGTGAGTGCAGCCTTTTTTGCCTTATTTATTTGTTGAAAACTATGTTCTGTCCTCTCTTGGAAGTTCTCTTATGTAACTAGACCTGGACGCAAGCCCTTGGGCACTCAGTCTCAGGCCCTCGGTTTGCTTGTCAGTTAAGGACCTCCCCTCCACCCCCCATCCCACCCCCCTGAGCAGACTCCTCACTTGAACCTCACAAGGTCAGGGTGTCCGCCTGAGGGCAGGACGTGGCAGTTCTCAAAGTGTGCTGTCCTCCAAATCCTGCCGCCGAGAAATAGATGAAGTCTGTAGCCTGTAGACTTGGGCTTTGGTTGGAGAACTGGATGGGGGGGGGAGTTCTCAACGTAGCTTGACAGGCAGGTGAAAGGGCCCCCTAGAAGCCGTTCTGCCCAGAATTCCTCCAAGAGTCCGGTGTGTCCAAAGCAGGAGCCGGCAAGGAATGCTTTGTAGGTCTCCATGCAGGGTCTGAGGGCTGGCGGACTATCCTCTTGTTGCCAAGAGAAGGCGAATCCTTCCGCGCTTCCTAGCTTTCAGACATTCCCAAACACATTTACAGTAAATTGCTGCCTGTTTCGCTCCATTGAGACTTGTGGAAACCGGATCAGAAGCAGCTGGTCTGACAAACTTTGGCTTCTAAATTCTAGCATAAACGCATTTTGAGGAAAGGAACCTGGCCTGGCTTTGATTGAAACGCGTAAGGTTCCCACCCCGCCTCCCCAATAATCTGGGAAAATAAAACAAAATAACAACAACAATAATTAATAATAAACCCCAAACTTTAATGAAATAATGATAGCAATTTATTCACTTGAGTCTTAGAGTAGAAGACACAGTTATCTCCACATTCCCCGGGGGAAGATAAAACTGACCTTTCCTGGATGTGTATGAGAATTGGGGATTTGAGTAAGAAAGTTCTGGATCCTGGTCTTAGTCATCCACCGGGTAGTCTGGGTGAAGTGAACATATCTAATCCCTAACTTTCTGATCTGTGAAGGAGCAGTTGTGAGGACCCCCACATAAGACTGTTATGAAGAAGAAATGAAACCGTGTTCCCAAAATGTTCAACATGAGCCACTGCTGATGAGCGTTCGCCAGTCAGGCTTCACCTCACCCTGGATTAGATTCACGTGACTTCAAAGGCTCTCCCTTCCCTGTGGTTCAAAAATCTACTCTTGGGCAGCACTGAGATGAATAGAAGAAAAGGTGGATGCTTCGCTTTTCCTAACTGTATGAGGTTAAAATGAAATATCCATCCAAACAGAGAAGGGCTATGTCCTAGGACTAACTTCATTTCATGCTAATATTCCCAACGAGAGGGGATTACAAACTGTGTTCTCAGCATTAAGTGTGAGACTCACGAGTGGGAAAGCACGTGTGTTGAGACAGTGGGTTGTAGTCCATCTGGTCCTCAGAAAGAAAAAGCCCAGCTGAGCCACAGGTCAGGGGGTGGCAAGCTACGCCAGCTGAGCCACAGGTCAGGGGGTGGCAAGCTGCCCAGCTGAGCCACAGGTCACGGGGTGGCAAGCTGCCCAGCTGAGCCACAGGTCAGGGCGTGGCAAGGTTGGCGTGTCCTAGCCACCCTGACCGCCCTCTCACCACGGAGGCAGAAAACGGAGCAAACACAGGAAAGGCTAGGACTAGACACACGAGGCACGCATCTCTTCTATACGACTTAGGAATACGGCCCAGAGCTCAGAAATCAAGATGCATAGTATTGCAGTGTAATAATTGAAGGTGAAATTTACTTAACTCCGCCTTTGGGTGGGCAAAATAGGAATTTAAATGAAGATGAGATGATGAGATTGCAAAACCATCTGAACCTGGGACTCCGTCGTCAGCTGGGACTGAGAGTACCCTGGCTTCATCAGAAGAAATTCAGCTCTGTTTAAGCTAACTGTGTTGCTAGGGTTCTCAGCGGGAAAGCCTTTGGGCATAAGGCAGTCTCGGAGAGGCCTGCACCTCAAAAGATTTGTCTCTCTCATTGCTATATGTTAGAGATAGACAAGGCTCCCATACCTGGGAGATAATTTGAGAAGAGAACTTTTCACTGTTCTAGGTATTTTTCAAAGCAATTTTTAAACTCTCAGATTCAGTGGGTAAAAAAAAAAAAAAAAAAAAAAAAAAAAAGGAATCACTTATCACAAAGCTCAAGAGTTTTCTTGAACCCAGATCTGGTATTTGCCATGCAATATTTTGATAAATGGGGGTTAAATGATTCCAAAATACACAGATTACATTTCCTTGAATATACATGGTTCTGGAAAATGAAAGGGAAATGGTGCTCTGAGCAAAATACATTTGGGCTCCGTTGAACCCAAATATTTCAAGAATACTGCAAAGCTTGCCAACGCCTCAGTGCTCCTGGGCTCATATAGCCTGGCACTCTGTTTGAGAATTCCTCTCAGACCTCATTTTCCCCAGGCATCTCTACTCATGACAGGAAGTCTGTAACTCAATTTTCCCTTCTGTAAATAAAAAGCATCTCCAAATTGCACAGGCCTGCCTTGCACCCCACAGGAAAGGAGGGAACACAAAAGCAGGTTTTCGTGGTTTTATCGCGCAGGGCAGTCACAGTAAGGTCTTAGATGGTATGACTCCAGGTGGCCGTGGTGGCCTCCCTGATTAAACAGACACCATCAATTCTCAGGGACTCTCTTTCCATTACAAGGCCTCGGGACGACAACAGCATTAAACACTGACATAAATATACAGATGAGCGAGTGGGCACGGGTCCGGCCAAGTTTAAATATAAGTACACGCTGCTCCTCTGTGTAGGGCGATGCTTTGAATGGGGCATCCAGGCAGATGAATTAAATTAAACAAAAGCCATGTTTGGAGGGCGAAATGGTTCCAGTAAAAAAAAAAAAAAAAAAAAAAAAAAAGTCCATATTTTCCTAAATCTCCCAGAGCAGGATTAAAATTTATTGAACAGATAAATATTTTGTTTCTAAGTCAGCGAACACAAAGTTGACAAGATTTGGAAATCTGAAGTTCTCGGGTTGATAAGTAGGTCAGCAGGGCAGAGCTGAAACATTCCCGCCTGCAGGTTTGCTCGGTTCTCACTGCTGCCGTGAGAAACTGGGCACATTCCCTCAACTTTGGAAGCAATGAAGGAGCCGTAAGCACTGGGGTTTGTGAATCAACAGCAAGGAATGGCGTTTAATATTTAAATATGTCTCATGTAGCCATTAAAGATCTTTTACGAGTGTTAAAGCGTTATTAAAGCAAGATGGTCTCTAGGTTAAGGGCCCTTGGCTGGCACTCCCACAGTGCTCATGAAGTAAGCCATGTCTCCTTTCAGTGAATGGCTGCCCCCAGCAGTGAACTCAGTGTGTCCATGCAGTTAGAAATTCGCAAGGGGGGAACAAAAGTCAACCTGAAGATGATCCTAACCCAGAAACACTTATTTCCATTGTTTGAACAACAACTCCGCCCTTGTGATTTACTAATGGGGTTGAGGTTGGAGGAACAAGGTGGAAGCTACTGACCATTGAAAAGCCAGCGCGTTGGAAATAGCCACACACACACTAATGCCTAGCCCCCGGCAGATGACGTGCATCATCATGTCCCTGGAGATTATTCACCTGGTTTACCGGTGGCGTTAAGTCCACACTCAGTCATCTGCTGTTCCCAAGTGATGAAGAGAAGACCAGAGCAGGGAGGCACAATGTTGCTGAAAGCCCAGCAAGCTAAGAAGTCGAACGCACCGCATGAGAGCGACGTGTGAGCACACATGGACGCTCTAAATTTCATATTGTTAATTGTTTGGAAAGACCTAGTCATGAGCGATACCCATAGCTGCTTTACTACAACTTATTACCAACCATATCTACCAACCATTGCTAGAGAGAAGCAACCACGCAAAGAGACACTAGAGTATTCAAACACGTAAAATCTCTCAAACACCCTTCCTTCTTTAACTCCAAATAACATAGACTCCCACACTTATCGGAACGAGCCATTTATCACCAAAAGTAATTTGATGACAACCCACATGTGAGAATTAAACACAAATGTCTGTGGTTTGCACATCTTACATTTGATACAAAGCAGTGTGACCACCTGTTTTTATATCGACTGTAACAACCGACTTGTTCGACAAAGCATTTATTAAGATACAGCTCATAAAATATTGCATCATACTTACTGACATCAGACCTTTGAGTTGTAGTTCTCAGAGTTCTGGTTTGGGTGTATATTGTTTTTTTTTTTTTAATGCGCATTGATAACAAAGGATAAATTAGTCCTTGGTGGGGTTTTTCCGCTACATCTTAATGTCAAAGCATTTAGATATTAAATGTCTTCCCATTAGCTTATGGTGGTCACTGGGGTGCTATTACTCCTACTGCCACACTCAGCAACCTTCTCTGATGCTGTCAAAATGCACTGGGCAGTGAGGGATAGAGAAGCTAATGCACCTGAGGCAGAGCAGTGGGTGAACTGGAGTTGAGAGAAAGAAGTCGGGAACTGAGGTGCTATGCCATGAGTCAGTGTGTGTGCGCATACATATTCCTGTGTCTGTCTGTCGTGTGTGTGGCTGTCTTTATTTCTTTTGGGAACTGAACTACCCTTACTCAGACCTTCTCAATGCATCTCTGTTTTTATCCTTCTCATCTTCCTGGTCCCCATCCCCATAATTTCAGCCCTAGCCCCAAGTCTACCTTATAACCTTTTGAGTTGCTTTCCAAATTTAAACAGGCCAGTCTGATTCTTCCTAATTCTAACAAGAGAGAGAAAGAGAGCAGAGAGAGGGACCGGCCCCCACCCCCCACCAAACTCCCTTATTAGAGAGGTCATCAGCAAGCCTAAGGACAAGCCATCCTGGGATCCCATATGTCCTATCCACCCAGCCAAGTCTTGGTAAACAGACGAGTCATGAACTCTGTAGTCTGAGAAGGAGTTATCTCACAACCCATTATGGAGGCCTAATTGTAAAACTGTTTGAGACTTCTCTCAGAATTCTGCTTTAAGCAACTGCTTAGTCTCTTATTACCATCTCAGGCACCACTTCAAGAATTTCAGAAAGAAAAAGAAATGGAGAGCAAATGGGGAGCAGTTCCCTGTCGCACAGCCATACCTTTAAGCCACTCTAGAAGAAGAAGAAAATTATAGTAGAAGAATTCAAGTGTGAACACTTTTCCAAACAGACTTATTAGAACATGCTGGACCTTAGAGAACTTATTTGACTCTAAAAGAGCAAGATGTAAAAGCTGTTCTCCTCATCCTCAACTAAGACAGTGAGGAGCTTGCTAGCTCAAAAGCCATCCTCGAATACATCTGCTTTTACAGGTTAATGCACTGGAAAGTACTCAGTTAATAGTAAAATGGACTGATGAGGACATCACAGGCTTTAAAAACGAACAGTGATGGTGTTCAGTTTGATTGAAGACCCCGAGTATTCGAGTTTGCAGTCTATCATTAGAGCTGTAATTCATTACCTATTAGCTCATATCACTGCCTAGTTATAAAACTGTTCCTAGTGTTTACAACGAGAGGCCTTGAGGATTACCATCCCATAAATGCTTGAATAACTGAGAGGCTAGGCTGTAGCACACACCTCATCAAGCTTTCTTCTTGAGTCTTAAGAATGTCTTTAAAGCTCAACACTAGACCTCAATTACACTTGAATTGCTAACAAGGAAAAAAATTGGGCTATATTAATAGACTTGTCAAAATGTTTTCTGCCTCAAATTGGCCTGTGCAACCGGTCAATGGAAAGAGTTCTGGCGTTTATGGTGTGACTTCACCCAGTGATGATTCGATCACATTTAAAAGACTAAAAGACAGATAAAAAAAATCAATCCTGATCAAACTGCAAAGTAGACTAGACTACTAAATTTACAGAGTGAGCTTGATACAGTCAATATGGAGAGAAGGAGAGTGCTGGTGTGTGAAGGATCCAGGACCACACAGGAGTGTATCACAGTGGTATCAGTACATTGCAGAGGACCTGGTAGTAAAACAATTTGATACAATCACACTGCCCGAGGAGTACAATTAAGATCCTACCAATTTGGTTTTGAATCCCACAAAAGATGGAGTTGGAGTTAAAATGAACCCAACAGATGTGAAATAATTCTACCCTTTTCCATAACTAAACTGAACTTCAAATAATACTATTTTAAATACTTGAAGCTTTGGGGATAACATCAAACCAATCAAATACAAAAATGTAAAGGAAAAATGTTCAGAAACAATACTAACCACAAAAAAATTCCTAGACCATTAAAAACTGAAGCCGTGTTTATTTTTATTATGATGTGTTTTGCAATCCATACAACGGTGTTTGTGATGATCAACTGAGATTATTCCATTTAAGCTATTATTATTTTACTTAAGTCCTTGAGGATACCTTTACAGACACATTTTAATAAATTCTTTACTTTGAACTCCATATTTATGAGAAATCACCTGAAATAGAACTAATTCTCAGTGTCTTAGTACGCCACACACGCTCATTCTTCCACGACCTCTTGATTTGCCTCCAGTTTCTTCTGACTTTAGATGAAGACCATAGCACAGAACAGGAAATGTTAGAAACATAGACTCCAACCCAGTCCTCATCCTCTGACTTGATTTTCTTTCCCCTGGCCATCTTCCTCAAACACTAAACATTCGCTGCAGGTTCCCACCACCTTCTCTTCATCACACAATACAGAAGAAACTAAGCCAAGTGAGAGTAGGTCTCCCCCTGTGGGGGGGGTTGTGGAGGGGCAGGCACGGACTCAGGCTAACCGTTATCCACGCACAGACAGCAGCCTCAGGTAAGAGCTGCCACCGAAATGATCAGTTTGAGGAAGACACTGGATGGGCAGGGGAAAGGTGATCCAGGTGGCAGGACCTGTCATGTAAGCCTGGGTGAGGACAGTTTCAGAAGGTAACCTGCTGTTGATTCTGGAAGAGATTTTGTTTTGTTTTGTTTCTGTCAATGTAGTCCTTTGAGCCTATTAGAATGTAATCTGTAACTGGCAAGATGGCTCTGAGGGGAGACATACCTGCTGCCAAGCCTGAGTCCCCAGGAACCACATGGTGGGAGGAGAGAACCAACGCTCGTAAGTTGCCTTCTGACCTGTCCCCCCACACACACATATCTTAGCACGTGTGCATACACACACACACACACACACACACACACACACCCCAAACAAGTGATGCAAAATATTGTAGACTACATCCACTTAGAACGTTACTTCAGATTTAACTATTAAGCCTTCAAACATCAAATGCATTGTATCAGCCTAGGTTATTTTGTAAATAAGTCTATGTCAACAGAATGTTTAAATTTTATTTTAGAGCATTAAGGGAAGACGCTTCCACGGTTTATTTGTGTGGATCAGACAGTTGAAGCCTGCCGTAGACCCGTGGCTGGGAAGGAGACTGAAGGCCCTTTTCTCTGCACGGCCACCCCACCTTTTGTGTCCATACCACCATGATGTCTTTACAAGCTTACTACTTTAAAATCCTTTTTTATATGCTTGGGTCAAGCTGGAAGGAGGATAAACGCAAGGTCACGAACTTTCGGAATGCTCCTACACAACCAGTGTCGACCCACGAGCTCCAGCTGCCGCACGCTGGGGATCCACTCAGCAGCTGCTATCGAAACTGTGATCTGCAGTCTGATGCTATCGGGCAGCGCCCCACTGATAGGACCGACAGCGCATGCGCACACGCTCCTGTCTTTTGGGAGAAAACTAGGAACACCTGGATCGTGTTAGCTCACGTCGGCCCTTCTGCAGCTGCCTTTTATGCTTTTCCCCTCTTAAGGAGTTGACAATCTGGAAAAATCTTGATATTCAGCCAAGAAGACAAGAGCCTTTCATTTTGAGCACAGACATTTCTCTGTGTCCTGGCAAAGCAATAGGGAGAGTGAGATGGAAATTATTCCTTATGGTGTAAAAATAAAAATGTGGACAGTTTAAAAAAAGGGGGGGGATGAGGTCTTCAGAGAGAGCCCGGAGGATCCAGTGCTTGCCACGTGCTGTGAGGGTCTGATTCAAGTCCTCAGGACTCACATACAAAGCCCAGGTTGGCCCTTCATTCACTGATAGACCAGGCTGCCCTCAAACTTGCAGCGATCCTCCTGTCTCTGTCTCACAGGAATGTGTCACCAAGCCCAGCTTGTGACTGTATTTCATAATAGCTTTGGTAAGTGGTGCCCAGTAAATGCGAGTGAGAATTGGGCTCTGCCCGGGGCTGTCTGTTGTGTGGGCCTCGCAGCTGTGCCTCCTCTCCGTGACTCTCCAGCCTCTCTCAATGGAACACTTGGACATCTCACTCCAAACAGAGGGCAGGAGGCCAGGGGTGGAGTGGCCCCACTTACTCCGTAGTATACTATTTTTCTGGTTGAAAAACTTCTGATGTCAAATTAGTCATCAATTTAGGTACTTTTTCCCATGCGCCTGCACCCTGGATTTCTGACTATAACTCACGGATGTGAAATAATCAAAGCATGGGAAAAGCCAGAGTTTTCACAACACAAACAAAGCCAGAAGAGTTCAGTACAAAGTCCACCGTGAACCAAACACCACTGCCCTACCCAGGCTTGGAGCGGAGACCAACCGAGCGCAACCGTACTGCGGCCCCTACCCCAGGAAGGCGACGAGGCGGAGGGAGGGTGAGGCAAGGGCTCTTAGGCTTTCGGTGATCGGGGACAGGCCCAGGTCTGTACCTGGGTTGGTTGTGACCTGCCAGCAGCCATTGTCTTAGTCTCTTTTCACCCCGAGTCCCAGAGAGAAGCCAAATCCACTTGCTGCTGGCTGAGCCTCTTGGCCAAACTATTACATACATCCCTGTCCCAGCAAGTCTAGCTCACTGTTGGTGCGCAACTAAAGATGTAGAGCCGGGTGTGTCTTTTATTCGCGGGTCTTTTGGAAGGTTGAGGCTGTAGCCCAGCAGTAGAGATGCAGAAGGCCCTGGGTTTGCCGAGCCGCACTGAGAAAGCAAACACATTCATGAACCCCTTTCCACGCGGGCAAGCGGGCGAGCTGACACTGGATCCACCTGACAGTGTATTTTAATCACTTTGCGGCACTTACAAGTTGCTTTCGCTTAGTCAGTGGTCGATTCATGAAGGACAGGCTCCCTGCTGCACCTCGTTCTCACAGAGGTTCAAACGTTTCCTGTATCACTCCTGATCTTCCGTCCTTCAATTCCACCCAGACTCCAACTCCGATTTGTCTTCTCTGGGCCAGTATTCAGGTGGCCCTTTGACTGTATTGGCAGCGTTCCTGTGTGCCGCTCTGAAAACGCTGTCCTTTCTGAAACTCTACGGGGCAGAATCATACATACTCTGACTTCTCTACCCAAGAGCACCAGCTTGGAAGTTTCTTCCACTTCCCACCCAGTCCTAATTTTCAGGACCCAAACTGCAACCCTGGCCTGGCAGAGTCCTGGTCCCTGTGGAGATGGGGTGTGGAGTGCAAGGCCAGCTGTTACCCCATGTCAGAGAAGCTTGCTGCCTTAGAAGGGTGTCACCCCACACCACAGGATTAAGCAGAAAGAATGCCCTCCCTGTGATGGTTAGAAGAAATAAAGAGACATGAGTGAATAATTAGCATGCAAAATAGCAAATGTGAGAAGGGAAAGCAGCGTCAGGTAACTGTTGCTTTTTCATTTGTGTATATGTATATGCACATGTATTCATGTGTGTACTTGCATATACATATACACACATATGCATGTACATGTGCATGTGTGTGCTTATGGATATACATGTGTCCCATGCTTGTTTATATGTATGTGTGTATACATATGGATGGATGGATGTGTGTATACCTGTGTGTTTTTGTGTGTGCACGCATATGCATGCATGTGTGTGTGTGTGTGTGTGTGTGTGTGTACATGTGACCTCCTGTGGTGGCCAGAGTCTAACAATGGGAGTCTCCCTCCACCTTGTTTTGCAGAGGCAGATCTCTCATTGAACCTGGATCTTACCGACCGACTCAACTGGCTGGCCCGTGGGTGGGGCAATCTGCCTGTGTCCAAGACACACTCCACCTACTTCCTGTATGGGGGGCTGGAGAACCGAACTCAAGGCGTCATGTTGCACAGCAAGCACTTTTTCCAATGAGCCAACAGCAGAGCCATCTGTTGCCACTCTTAGAAGACACTTCAAACACCACCTGCTTCCATGAGACAATGTGTGTAATAAGAATGCCCTCACTATCTCAGATCATTCTGAGTGGGGGCAGTGCTGGGACCAGGAAACAAAGCCATTATGAAAGCACACCTAATATGCTCGTGATTTTGCTTGGCGCCTGAGAAGTGTTCAAGAGTAGCCCACATTCTTGATGTTGGGAATAGAAAGCAGTGTAGCCTCTATGGAGGTTTCTCAAGACTAAAAATAGCGGATCCGCCATAGCCTCCCGGGCCTGCTGGCAGCTGAGTATGCCCTAGAGATAGTTGTACACCAATGCTTACTACAACACTGTTCGTGAGAGCCAGGAGACCAGCAGAGATGCCCATCAATGTATGAATAGTTAATGCTGTATGCATATATAGTGCATTATTTAGCTATAAAAATGAAATTATGTTTGTAGGAAAATGGTTGGAACTGAAGATCATTAAAATAAAATAAAGCCAATTCAAGAGTATTATCACATTTTTCTCATACATCAAGTATTATATATTTTATAAATTGTATATATTTGTGTATTAGAACTTGAAAGTAGAAAGAACACTTTGGGAAGAGGAGGGGAGGAGAAAACAGAAGAGGAAAATGGGCAAGAAATGATCAAAGTCCATTATAGACACTCACGAAAGAGTCACAATGGCACCCATTACCATGTATGACTAAGATACATCAGTAAAACATTTTTAAAAAGAATAATTATTGCCTGTAAAAAAATGAAGGGTATGACCCTATTTTATCAGAGAAAGCATTATACAGGATTTTGAGACTTTTAGCTGGCAGTGCCGTGGTTTAGAGAGCCTGGGCACAAAGGTAACTCAACTCCACAGGAGCCCAAGTTCACAGGATTTGAACTGGACCTAGCATGGCCTGTGGCCGGGAAGGAAGGATGTGATAGAGAGAAGCCATGCAGAGACAAAAATAATTACAGCTTGAACCAGAGCCAAGGGTAAGGGGAAATGCAGGGTCTGGAACCAGCATACACCTAGTCCCGCCTGGCTTCACTCCGAGAGTCTGCAGGGGCAGAAAGAGGGAACTGCCTCAACAGGGTGGAAGGAAAGAACCGACTCTTGGACA
This sequence comes from Apodemus agrarius, assembly GCA_964023405.1. NCBI lineage: Eukaryota > Metazoa > Chordata > Mammalia > Rodentia > Muridae > Apodemus > Apodemus agrarius. Next base: position 81,512,607 of record OZ030013.1, read on the forward strand.
TTGTCCTTTGAGATACATGGATTCCATGCATGGGATCACCTTGTGTCTAGCTGTCTGGGTCGCATCAAAACGTTTGCCCAGCACCAAGCGCAGCTGTAAGCAGAGGGGAGGTCTTGATTGTCACCAGAGAAAGGTGTGTCTCTGTTCCCCGCTGCAGTCTGCATGCTGAACGAACAAGGCGAGCCACCCCAAGTGGTCCTGCCCGAAGCACACTCCCTCAAGTCACGTGTGCTGCTACCTAGCGGGAAGGTGGGGTGTGGTGGGGCACACCTGTGATCTTGGCCCTCCTCCAGGGAGATGGAGAGGCAGAGAAAGGAGACTCTCGGAAACACAAAAGCCAGCTAGCCTGAAGTATACTGTGCAGGGGCAGAAAGAGGGAACTGCCTCAACAAGGTGGAAGGAAAGAACCGACTCTTGGACATTGTCCTTTGAGATACATGGATTCCATGCATGGGATCACTTGACCTCTCTCTCTCTCTCTCTCTCTCTCTCTCTCTCTCTCTCTCTGTGTGTGTGTGTGTGTGTGTGTGTATGTGTGTGTGTATGTGTGTGTGTGTGTGTCTCACACATACCCCTAACTAAACTAACTAATTAATTTTACAGAAAATTGCCCCTCCCCCAGTCCTGTTGGTCGCTTTGGATGTAACCCGCAGTCTTCATCCTTCATCCTGTGCTCTCTCAGTCTTTCTCCGTCATTGCTTTCACAGGACATTACCCATTAAAATGATAACACAATTTGCCTCAGGCTTTGCTTTCTAGGCTAGCAGCAAGCTAAGAAATGTAGCTTGCAAAATGTATTAAAAACTCTGGAATTTGAACTGAAGTTTAGACAAAGCAAGATGGCTTGGAAAATAAGGGCACTTGCTAGCAAGGTTTAGGACCGGAATTCCAACCCTGGACCTACATGGTAGAATAAGAAACTTACTCTTATAAGTTACCTACACACATATGTGTGCACATGCATGCACATGCGCAGTTACACACACACACACACACACACACACACACACAGCATAACAGAGTCTGTCTAAAAATCATGCTATGGGGAACATGATTCACTTCCCTAGTATGCATGATGTTTTAGGTTCAGTTCAATCTCTAGCACTGAAAGGCCATTAATTTATTAAATATCTACCATTACTATTAGATGAAACTAATACCTTAACAGGATTCTTAAAAATTAATGATAAAACAATCTTTAAAAAAAAATCCTATTTTGCAAATATGCCCAAATAAATTAACAAGGTTAAAAAAACAATCTTGAACTGAACAAAGCTGCATGTCCCAGCTACACGAAGCAGCTGAACGTGAGCTCCTCAAGGAAGCACCGGGAAGGGCAGCCTGTCAGTCAAGGCAGGGTGATGAAGTGTGCAAAGCCATCCCTTGGGTGACCTGCCTCCTCCACCGTGTCTGCCATTAATACCACTATAAAATTTTATGTGATTGAAATAGAGATTGAGGGTAGCCCTGGACTGGAAAAGAAGTTTCTTGTCTAAAGTCAAGGAGCTGGCCAAGGGGTGTGCGGAAGTGGGTCAGTGGAAGTAGGTCAGTGGGATGCAGGAGGTCGGCCGCAGGAGCCTCGGTGACCAAAACCACATCACACTCACTTCAGCTTCTGAACTCCCTCCCTCTCTCTTCCAACAGTGGGAGATCCCCCAAGCCATGGCTCTCAAGAAGACCTCGGCACCAGGATGTCACCGCTGACAAGCAGCCCTTGCCCCTGAAAAACTCCATCTTCTAATGAAATCATCATCACTCGGCAAAACACATCACATGCATTTTATTTCATTTTAAAAATAGAACTCAGCTGCACAGAAACAGGTTTTAAGGAACCTGGTTATTTGGAACAGAAAAAAAGTAAACTTTGTTGGCCTGCTTCTTTTTTTTTTTTTTTTTTTTTTTTTAACCAAAATGTTCCGTTTTGTTTACTCTGATTTCAGTGTTCCTCAGCCTCCACTCAAGTCATTTCAACACAGCCAAATGAGCCCATATCCCGCAAAGTGCACAGACAGTGTTCCCAGAGAGTTCTAAGAAGGGACAATTATCCATTTGGTCACCCCCTCAAGGTCTTGTTTTTTATCATTAATCCAGCTTCTTTTTTATTTTATTTTTAATGTATTCTTTGAAGATGTCAGACATGTCTAAAGTTTCTCTTGATCACATGCCGGGCTCACTCCCTGTCTCTTCCTCCTGCTCTCTTCCAACTTTGTGTCCTCCCTTTCACAGGACTCTTCAGTTTCAAGTTCATTACATTTTATTTTGAGTATGTGTGTCCTGTGTAGTTGTTAGGCTGCAGGGTGTGTGTGTGTATGTGTGTGTGTGTGTGTGTGTGTGTGTGTGTGTGTTGTGTGTGTGTGTCCTGTGTAGTTGTTAGCCTACAGGATGTATGTGTGTGTGTGTGTGTATGTGTGTGTTGTGTGTGTGTCCTGTGTAGTTGTTAGCCTACAGGATGTGTGTGTGTATGTGTGTGTGTGTGTGTGTGTGTGTGTGTGTGTGTCCTGTATAGTTGTTAGCCTACAGGGTGTGTATGTGTGTGTGTGTGTGTGTGTGTGTGTGTCCTGTGTGGTTGTTAGCCTGCAGTGTGTGTGTGTGTGTTTGTGTGTGTGTGTGTGTGTGTGTGTGTGTGTGTCCTGTGTGGTAGTTAGCCTGCACACATAACACATCATGGAAGGCAGAGACAACTTATGGAAGTGAGCTCTCTCATTCTGCCATGTGGGGCCTGAGGAACTGAACTCAGGTCATCAGGCTGGTCAGCAAGCACGTTATCCACTGACCTGTCTCAAGGCCACTACATAGTTTTTAAGCTGCTGTGTCCAGTTAATGCTGCCTGTATATATGTGGGTGTGGGATTCTCACTGGGGCATAAGGAACCTAGCAATGGCTCCACTCCCAAAGAAAAGTGGCTCTCCCTTTCCCAGAAGCCACAAACTAACATTAGCTCCTAAGCCAGGAGTGAAACCTGAAAGCCATTTCCTCCTCTCATGCTGGGATTTTAAACATCTTAATCTTGTGTAGTTCTTGCACAGGTAAGCACAGCTGCTGTGAATTAATATGTACAACACCCATGGCATAGCCAGGGGACATTTCACAGCATGGCATCCCATAGTCTACCTCGTACATCCTTCCTGAACCCCCTTTTCCACGATGTTCCTTGACCTTGTGAAGAGGGTTGACAGAGATGACCCTCCCACAGCTAGGCACACAGTTGTTTGGTCTCAGCACTTACAACAGTAGTTTATCTCGACACTCACCACTACTCACCGTAATCAGCAGCTTCTCTAGCCAAGACTGAATCAACGGATGTAAACAGAGATGCTTGGAAGTCAGTTTAATACACAGCACTTAGAAAAAATAGCATGAACAGCCTCTCCCATACAGCCTATGACTTCCGTGGCTACGAATTTTCACCAGGACCAGACGTGAATTCCTTCCTGTGGAGCAAGCCTCAGATTCAATATAGAAAATGGTTGGTTTCCTCACAAATGATCAGGTCACTATTACGCCAGTTGTGCATCTAGTTTGGAAGGTCAGTGTCACAACATGCAATGTCCAGTGGTAGATAAGGCCGTCCATGTCTTTTTTTTTTCCCCAGCAGCCTACAGAGACTTTCTGGCATTATGAAAGCTAGCCAGCAGGCAAAGGTTCTTGGTCAGTCCAAATATGATTTCTCTATCCTCTGGTATAGCTGGATCAAATAATAAGCCTATTTGTATTTTTTTGAGAACCGTCCAGACTGATTTCCAGAGTGGCTTCATTTGTTTGTGCTCCCATTCGCAATGTAGGACTGCGCCCTGCCCTCCCCTCCATCCACACCAGCATGGTTTTTCCTTCTACTTTCCCTGATGATGGCCACTCCGACTGGAGTGAGGTGGGATCTTAAGGCACTTTTAGTCTTCAGAGCTCCGATGGTTACAGATGTTGAGGACTTTTAAACCTGTTTATTAGTCATTTTTATTTCGTATTTTGGGAACAATCTAGCTCCACAGGCCAGTTTTCAGTTGGGTTGTTTACTCCTGGTGTTTAGCTTTGTGAGTTCTTTGTATATTCCAACACTAATCTTCTGTCCGTTGTACAGCTGGCAAAGGCTCGCTCCCATTCTGTGGGCCCCTGTTCACTTGGCCGACCACTTCCTTTGCTTTACCGATGTGTTTTGGTTCCATGAGGCCTCATTCCTCAGTTGTTGGTCGTATTCCGACAGCTACCACCGTCCTATTCTGTGCTTGCCTGTGGTTAGGAGTCAAAGTGAACTCTCTACTTTTTCCTCTAGCATGTTAAATGTATCAGATTTGCTGGGGTCCTCGATCCATTTGGAGTTGAGTTCTGTGCAGGGTAAGAGGTAGGGACATAGATTTATATTCTTCCATGTTGAAATCCAGGATCCTTAGTTCCTTAGTACCAATTGTTGAAGATGCTGTCTTTTCTCTAATGTCTTGTTTTGGTGTAATTGTTAGACATCCAAATAATCTAGTTATACACACACACACACACACACACACATATATATATATATATATATATATGACCATGACATATATATCTAATCTACGTGTCATATATATATATGACCATGAGATATATATGTGTATGTATATGTATATATATATATATATATATATATACATATATATATATACACATGTCATATACATCATATATATGACCTACATGGGTCCACTATTCAATCCTATGATCAACCTGTGTGTCTGCTTTTGTGTTAGTAACATCCAGCTTTCATCACGATGCTTTGTGGTCTAACATGATGGTACTTAATGGCAATCCCTCCTGCTGTATTCTTTTGCTCAGGATTGCTTTGGCTATCCTTGGTCATTTGTGTTCCCACACAAATTTTGAGATTTTTGTTTTGTTTTGTGTTTTGATATAGAGAGCATTATTGAGGTGCCATGCCACCTGGCAGGAACTTGACATCCACCAATGTGAAGTTCCTCATCCAGTCTTTAAGCAGGAACTCCTGTGTCAGCCATAATCCCCTCCACCTAGGGTGGAATGCTCAGACCAAGACGAGGCCCATTGTTCTTCAAGGACCTGAAGTTTCCTGAGGCACTAGCCACCTATGGAGCAGCTGAACTGGTTCTGCTGAGAAGCTTCAGGCCTTTAGGAAAGGGTTTTCCTCCACCTATATATTGGGAGTTCTTCATTAGTCTTTGAGACCTTGAACAGCAATGTTGTCTTGATCTCAATCTCTTTTTGCCACCTTCCCATGCGCCCCCAGCTTCCCTTCCAGGTAACCTGTCCGATGTAACTGTGGGCAGTTACATTTTTCTATGGTTGTTGAAGAAAGGTCCTGTTATTTTCATTAGGATTTCACTGATTAATTTTTTTGAAACAGGGTCTCAAGCATGCCAGGCAGGCCAGGAACTCAATATGCAGCCAAGGATAACCTTGAATTTATGATCCTCCTGCCTCCACCTCTTAAGGGCTGGCTTTACATACATGTACCACTACATATGGTTTTAAACACGAGGATTTAACCCAGGACTTCACACCTGATAGGTAAGCTCGGTTCTACAACTGAGCTGCACCCCCAGTGCAGGCCTTTTAGACTGTAATTGTTGATGAATCTGAGGAGAAGCCAGGAAGGGGTTGTCTTTTAGACAATATGCAGTGTTGTGGACATGACCCTTGTTTGTTAGGAATTTGAACAGAAGATGCAGAATCATCCAGCCGAGGAAGTATTTCCTCCCAGGAGGCTGCCAGCTGGAGTCTAGAAGAAAGGTCACCTGCCAAGGCTATCTATCTTCACCAGTTACAAAAGAAGAGACAGAGAGACATCTCCGAAATTCCTTTCCCTCAGATCTATACTCAAGCAAACACTACCATGGTTAAGATAAAGGACAGAACAAAACTGCATCTTGTTAAGAATAACAACCACACCTTCCTAGAACACAGTCACAATGCCCAACCGGTTACAGACTTTTCTGGTTCTTATTTTTCTTTGATTCTGTTGTTTACTACTTTTGGAAGATTATTTTTTAAAATGAGAATATGAGAAAGAAAACAGGAAGGAGTTCAGAGAAGGAAAAGGTAGAAAACCAAATGTTGACATTTCATCTAGGCTCCTCCCCACAGTTACCTGGCAACAGCCAAGTGTGCCTGACTCACTATAAAAGGGGCTGCTTCCCACCGCCTCTCTCTCGCTCTCTTGCACTTTCTCTTTGCTCTCTCCTCCCCCTCTCTCCATGTGCTGTGCTCATGACCTCTTCTCCCCTCCCCAACCTTCCCCTCTCTTCCTCCTCCTCCTTCTCTCAATCTCTCTCTCTCTCTCTCTCTCTCTCTCTCTCTCTCTTTCTCTCTCTCTCCACTACCCCTTTGTGGGTTAATAAGAGGGGTGGGGTGACCCAAGTCCTGCCAGAGCTCAGGACACAGAGCTCAGGACACTGGCAGGCAGACTCTGGTAGACTGCCACATCCCCAGGCGGGCATCTGGTTTGGTGGTCGCAGGACCCGCTCTGGGAGTGGGAAAGGGCAGTCCTTGGGGTCGCCCGGGGAGCCGGCAGGGCGGAGCTGTGGGTCCTTGGGCCTCATGAAGGCCCATAGGTCCTCAGTCTTAGACACCACAGACTCCACTGAATGTCAAGGAAGAGCTGAGAACTGGAGTGTGGGCCTGTGGGGCTGGGCTCTGGCCCAGGCCAAAGGGAAAGGGGTAGGGGAGAGCTCAGGTTGGGTACCGCAGGGCTTGGGTTGGTGGTGGCTGTGGCTGGATCCCTGGGAGGCCTTCCAGCAGGAAACTAGACACACGAGGCTCCTTAGGGAAAGACCTGCTCCATTGTTCCAACACAGCACGTCCAGAAAAGGCAGTCCATGGTTTTTCAAAGTTTATTGCAGAGGGGGGGAGGGAGAGAGAGAGAGAGAGAGAGAGAGAGAGAGAGAGAGAGAGAGAGAGAGAGAGAGAGGCCAGCCAGGCCATGACCAATGAGAGAGACCAGGGAAGACAAGAGGGAAGAAAAGAGCCCGAGAGGACAAGAGAACAAGAGGATAAGAGCGACAGAGGAGGGACAAACACCCCCTTTTATAGTGGGCTGGGCATACCTGGCTATTGCCAGGTGACTGTGGAGGAACATACCTGGCAGTAGCCAGATGACTATGGGGGTGGAGTCCAGACAGAATACCAGGGGCTTGGGGCATTGCCCTACGAGACTGAATGCCAGAGATTATAGAGTTGACTGCCTCGTGTCAGAAGCCTGGGAGCCTGGGAGCGTGGCCAATGGGTCTGTCCTTTGTAGAATAGCTACGGGGTCTCCAGAGGGTAAGCCGCGCTCAAGCAGAACACAGTCAGCCTTTCACAGCCCACACCCCTTCAACTCCTCTCCCCAAGCCCTGAATAAATTCTATTCTATACTATACCATGCCGAGTGGCTGGTACCTCAGGGGTAAGGGACGCCTCAGCATGGGCCCCACAGAGGCACCGCTTTCCCCCACACCACACCCTGCCACCAAACATATTCCTTCCTTCTTCCCTATCTTTTTTAAAAAAATACAACACCAAAAACTTGAAAAAAGCTACAAGAAATAACTACCAAAAGAGCCATGGAGGGAGCTGTAGCACTGGTAGGCATTGACCTGAGAGAAAGTTCTATTTGGCTATGACAGCGCTTCTGTGTACAGAAGAAGGAAGGTTTGGCCATGTAACTTCTCCAAACAGTACCAAGCCCCAAATTCAGCGCAGTGCATGAAGATTTGGGTCTGTTCTAAGGAAAACAATGGGATTGTTTAATGTTACAACACACTGAACAGGTAACAATGAGCTTTTCAACGTGTGGCCCATCTTAATAGATGACCCCTGCTCAGGGAATGTCTGCTTGGAATGGAATAGCCCAGCATCTCCAGAAGAGCCTATGGATCCCCAAGTATCAGTCAGCACTGACTCTAAGTCAGGCCTTGAGAATGAAACAGCCAGAAGCGAGCTTCCAGCAGCTGCCTTCCTAGCGACAGTGTTCTTTGATTTGTCCATTTGACAATGGGCTCTCCGAGCGCGCATGCGCATTTGTGTCTGGCAGAGCACACTGAGTCAGGACAGTTTCCTGGCACTCACAGGCAGCCTTGCAACTGCACACTAGGTCATTTTAGACACGGATTTATTTTCTCTTTAAAAAAAAATTCAAATCATACTAGGATAATGAGAAAAGAGGTTTAGCAAGAGCAGCCCAGCTTCTCAGGGAGTATCATTTGAGTTTAATTCCTGAAAGAATAGGGCAAGTAATCTGTGTTGAGACCTGGGATGTTTGGGGGGAGCAAGCGTAGGCACTCCTGTAAGATGGCATGAGGGATAAAGGTCCATCCAGATCCTGTCCAACTCTATAGATTATGGTGACATTCCAGAAAGCCCAAAGGGTAGTCAAAAGCCCATTATTTCTAATTATATCATTGGACCTAACAATAATGAAATTGGTCTTTCATTGCCTGGAGAGATGGATTCCCTTTCCAGCTGTGAGATGATACAGAAACAAGTCACAAACTCAGTCTGTCACCATTCTGTAGCCTGCTATTGAGATATAAAGACCAATTAACAAAGTGAGGAACCTCGGCAAGCTTACTAAGCAGGAAAGAAATAAAAGCTTGCTCAAAGACATTCATTGTCTTTTTGTTATATTTATGACTATTCAGAGGACAGTCTGCAGCTGTTTGGAAACTGCAGGTGCTAAGGAACTATTTGCACCAAGGTTTAAACATTGGTTTTATATGCAGGTGGATAAGCCATCAATCACTGGATTGTGGGTGGGAAACTCTTGCTTAAGTCATCAACACTCCCAAGTGTAATGTTACCTGTGCTAAGCAAGGAGATCTCTGGCTTTTTAAAGGTGTTCCCTCATATTGAGAAATAGCATGAACTTATAACAGACAAGCTTTAGAACAGCAGTAAGGAACCCTGTCGTTCCTAAGAGACGAGATCCACTGGACCACATGAGTTAGACCCTGCTTTGCTCATAGCCATGGGTGATAGTCAAAGAAATGTGACAGACTCAGGAGAGTTAACCAATTCCTAAAGCATCCTTGCTCGGGCTAGGTAGCGTGTCTAGTGGTCCTGACCCTTGCTTCAGTCCCTCTCATTTCCATCTCATGAACTTCAAGGAGAATTGTTATCACTGAGTGGCTTAGGCTCCGAAGCCATTCAAAATACTCTGCCTTTCCTTGTCTTTCTCTTCATGTGTTTGACACCAAAGCTTCAGTGTGGCTTTCCTCACATCTCTCACTCCTGAAACATGGTTGACGACTCCAGTCAACAATGATGGCAGAAGAGGCCTCCGCGTGACAGGAACAGGCAATGATATCATTCACCTTTGTCATGGCTGATTTTCATGACTGTTGCCGGAGTTTTGGAGAGTATGCATTTATATTCATGGTAATGTGTATTTTCAAGGTAGAAGCATGACATACATTTGAGGAGCAGCCTCTAGACCTGCACTATCTGGATTCAGACTCTACATCACCTAACTAGTCATGTGATCTTGGATGAGTTAAATTCTCTGTGTCTCTTCATTTTGAAACAGCAATGCAACTCATCAGTTCTCGTGGTGGTTAAATTAGTGAATGTGTGGCAAGTGCTTGGTGCTGTTCACAGTGCATAGAGCATAGAACATAGAGGGAGCAATGTAAATGCTAGTCATCATCACTATTGTTCTAACCCTACAAAGATATGACTTCCCAAGTCAGGACGCAAGCTAGACAGTGTGATTCTGATACTGGTTCCTATCACTAAAGGAAAAATGTGCTTATCTTCAATGATTCCTTCTCATACTATCCGATAAAGAGAAAACATACTTCTATTGATATGCATTGAGGAGTTTTATGTGGCAAGCACTATTTATATAGCATGGGTGATCAGTCTTTACAATAAGCCAGCCAGTCAGGGTCTCTGGAGTTAAGTAGCTTGCATTCCGGTGGGTTGGGTGTCATTTTTGATTCATTTGGTGTATATATATGCATGTACCATACATACATATATATCCATATATATATACATGTATATATATGTATACACACACACACACACACACACAAAGAAGAATCAGTCTCGAAGAATGAACTAAAAGAAAAGTCCATATATCCCATTTTTTAGTCAATAGGAAAGAGATAAACATGTCAGTATCCATTAAGGCTGTGGTTTGAGTATGTCATTCTTTATGCTATACACTGACTTTCTCACAGTGCTCTCCAGCTTGCCAAAGTATCTGAGCAGTAGGCTAGGCACACCATCCTCAACTGCAGGCAGTAACGCATTTGACTATGAAAGACAAACTGAAGGGTGGGAGTGAGACTCAAGTGATACTAAAAATATCCATCAATCACAAAGAGAAGGAATTATCAAATCAAGCTTAACTATACTTTCACCTTTACTAAGTTTTTCCAACATTCCAAGTCCAAGCACACACCAAGGTACTTACCAAGAGGTTAGATGTGACAAAGTGATGCATTTGCACATGTTCATATGTGGGAAATCATGATACTGAATCTTAGGATAAGCTGAGGATGCCTAATACAGGTCAACAGCCTGAACCCCAATCCCATGACATATATTAGACAAATCATCACACCTCACGGGACCTTAGTCTCCACCTCTGGATAAGAGAACAAGAGTTTCTATCTTCTTGATCCCAAAGGAATAGGTCATATTCAGATCACTATAGAAGATAAAACAGGATGTTGTCAATAATGATCTTGATGCTGAGTGTGATAGCTGGTTTTATGTCAACTTGACATAAGCCAGAGCCATTTTGGAAGAGGAAACTTCCACTGAGGAAATACCCCTACAATATTGGCCTGTGAGCAAGCCTGTGGTATATTTTCTTGGTTGATTATTGGTGTGAAAGGGCACAGCCCACTGTGTTGGTACCACCCCTGGGCTTCTGGCTGAGAAGTAGGCTGAGGAAGCCACGCAACATCATTCCTCCATGGCCTCTGCATCAGCTGCTGCTTCCAGACTCCTAAGTTCCTGCCCTGGTTTTCCTCAGTGGTGGATTTATAATCTGAAAAATGTGATAAACTCTTTCTTCCCCAAGTTGTTTTTGGCTGTGGGATTTTTATTACAGTGATAGGAACCCTAATGGAGGCACTGGGTGAGGACCATGTTGGAAAGGTAGAGATGGTCAGAGGACCACATCAGTCAATGATTCTCCTCGAGGGCTTGGTCTGGAGAGAGCTGGATGAACAGTCTTTGTAAAGCTATCATCACTGTGTCTGATGCTAGAGTTTGGAGTCCATGAGACAGACAGGGCAGAGGGGAAATGGGTTGTAACAGAGATCAAGTGCAGGCCAGAAGCAAGGGTACCGCTGGGATTACACAAGGGAAAGATAAAACCCGTGACTAATCCTGGTGCTTGACAAAAAGCAGGGCCCCTTCTCGCAAAACTAAACTCACCTGGCCCAGAAGTGGGAGAAGTAAAGGAGAATCCGGGGAGAAAGCAAGGGTGTGCTTGGCCATTGCTTAGTCCCAGCCACAAGGAGGCTCGGAGGATCCGTCGCAATATGCAAACTACAATATGGTGTCAGCTTCTCCTTTGGCCTTCGAAACGCCCAAGAAGTTTCCTTGTGATTCTCCTGTCACCAGACACATACAAGATTATTAATTTTCAGTTCGCCCTAGCCAAATTGATACACTACAAAGGCATCACAAGCCTTTGACTTGGATTGAGAAATCGATGAAGCAATGTTCGCTTTCCTCTCCAGACAACTGTCACTGCGTGCTAACATATCTATCGTGGTGCCGAAGGGCAGAGACACGGCTGCGGATCAAATCTGCAGCTTTCTTGTTCAGGGGCATTGAGTAAGCCACTTGCTTAACTCCTGAAGCGCCGTTTCCTCATCTCTCAAATGGACTATATGGCCTGTCCTCCATGTGTAATCAAAACCTAGGGAAATGATGTGGGAAAACGCTGATTCAGAGCCCGCTTGCTAAGCAGTGCTCTGTGAGGTTTATTGAAATGCTCACTCACTACCAACTCTGAAGTGTTAACCCAATAAAAGTCAAATATCTGAAGAGATTCCCGGAAGTCTCTCTTTTATACACCATCTTAAGAGAAAGCTTCAGAGGAGCACAAAAGAAATTCAGATAATATTCTTGAAGCAAATGACTGGGGAACCATTTCCGCACAGAGGCACAAAGACTCTACTATTTTCACATTTTTTTTCCAGCTGCTAGAGATATTTGCTGAAAGAAAAACTGGCATTTTGAAGTGCATCATTCCAAGTTGACTTACATAATGGGCTCATCAGAAAAAGCAATTAGCAGATATATTTGACAAAATACACCAAGGGAAGAAAGTTATGAGTTTGGACTCTGGCCTGCATAGGTTCAAACCCTGACTCCACTATTCATTTTACTTAGGCAAGTTAGGTCACCTATCCTATTTTCTACATCTACAAACTTTAATAATAATAATAATAATAATAATAATAATAATAAAATCACAACCATAACAGCTGTTAATAATAATACGAGCATGGTTGGTACTGAAGAGTACTAAGTTAAAGTTCACAGACATAAACATAGTGAACATGTTCTTTGTGGTCACTCTTATCACTGACAGATTTCTCCTCTACTTTTAACTAGGAATCAGTATCTATAAACTCTGTTCCATCTATACTAAAACAGAAATCCTAAAAGCATTTAGAAAAATTGGTCTCCACTCAAGGACCAGCATTTGATGTTCTAATGCCTACATTCCTTCTTACAGTAGCCTAAACACTCCCCTTTGCCTGGGTAATTCTCCATTGGACTGTACTCCTGCCTAGATCTGAGGGACAGAGCAGCTCTTCATACTTTCCTAGTTGGGTTACAGGGCTATCCTCCCGGCTGGCTGTGAACACCTGCCACTCAGACTCCACAGAAAGCTTCTATCTGCAGCAACGTCACAGGCCCGTGGGCCTAAAAAGAAGCTATGATAGAAAGTTCCTTTTCCTGTTTCCACAAATCAAAGCAATGGTTTTTTTTCAGTCCCATTCCCCTGAGAAGATGCCATCCTTCAAGCCCCACCCCCCACCCCACCCCCCACTTCCCCAGAAAGGCCCTGGAAAATTGAAATTTTGAGCCCACTGCTGTGTGAGGCAATGACTTCTCTCAGGTGTATGCTTTCTCCAGACTGGCACCTGCACTTTGCTATACCTTCGTAGCCTAACAGTTTAAATCAAGATGTACCTAACTCAGAACACAGACACTCAAGGAAAAATTTCTGTTTTTAAATGAGATTCCTATAAATGATTTAGCAAATTTGAACATATAACCGGTCCAAAGCGCTGGCGCACTTGGCCTCAGACGGCCAATTGGTGTAGGCAAAGCTGTGGTTTTCCTTGCTCCTTTGAGCTGCTACAGCCGTTTCTTCAGCACTTCCCTCACTGACACATGAACTAGGAATGTATTTCTCATTTGTGCTTGTGAGTGGTTTCCTTGAGTTATGAGCTCCAAAGCTCCGAGACACTTACAATCTGGGTGGCCACACAGGTATAAGTGCATAAAAGTCTGTTCTTAGCATGGCCGTGGGAGTGAAGACATTTGCTTCAAACAACGCGTCTCTCTGGGAGCAGGCTAACAGCCCTCCACCAGGAAAAGGCATATTTGTGGCCGTGATGTACTGAGCAATGGTACTAGAGATACACAGCAAGAGCCAAAAATAAGTGCAGCTCCTGAGAAGACAGGACTGTGTGCTGCCTTCCCCCTCCCCCTCCCACTGAAGCATCCAAGTGGCTTGCAATTCACCAGACATGTCAAAGGGAGGTGTGTCTGGTGTGTCTGTGAGCCCAGATGGAACACCAGAGGTAGACATTAAAATCTACACACACACACACACACACACACACACACACACACACACATATAAATTTTATATATATATAAAATTTTGGGAAAGGATCTCCTAATTTTTGGCTCATAGACAAAAACAAAAAGTGGTCTGGAGGAGAAAGATCTCTTTATTCAGACTTAAAAGTGTCCCACTAGCCTGGTAGGGTTGCTTGAGATTTATGGATATATCAAGACATGAACCTGATGACAGTGGCCTAGATCATGCTAAGCCTGGGTGCTTCCTAGAAATTAGAAGTCCATCTGTAGGAATCTCTCCTATCGAGGCAGGACAAGGGTATGACAGGGCTTGGGCACAGGAAACAAACACGAGTTCCCAGAATTTGTTTTCTCTTCTGGGCACAGTCCAGAGCTGTCAGCAGCTTGCTCCTCAACGCGCCAAGAGAACTCTCGAAAGGCTCTGACCATTGGCCTGGTGAAGTTCACTCTGACTAGAAGTGCCCAACTTCCTGATGTGAACTTCTCCCTCCTAAATACCTAGCAAAAAAATATCCTTAGTTATAAAAACATACTATCCTGTCAATATAAAACTGTCAGAATGTGCATCATCATGATACGACATTGTGAATGAATTGAGATATGTGAGTGGGCCATGGCAAATGTCTTGATTTGACTCTGTCTGGCTGATACGTTTACAGCTGAATTAACATCTAAAGACACATTTTCTGACTAGAAAATAGACACATTCTGTCTTAGTTGGGGTTTTACTGCTGTGAACAGACACCATGACCAATGCAAGTTTTATAAAAGACAATATTTAATCAGGGTTGGCTTACAGGCTCAGAGGTTCAGTCCATTGTCATCAAGGCAGAAACATGGCAGCATCCAGGCAGGCATGGTGCAGGAGGAGCTGAGAGTTCTACATCTTCATCTGAAGGCTGCTAGTGGAAGACTGACTTACAGGCAACTAGGGTGAGGGTCTTAAGCCCACACCCACAGTGACACACCTACTTCAATAAGGCCACACCTCCTAATAGGGTCACTTCCTGGGCCAATCATATACAAACCATCACACATTCCTAACAAGTTTTTGAACTAATGTCTATGGACATATTTACACCCCTAACAAGTTGTTGGAAAACCTTTTTAAAATAGAAAATATTGTTAAAGTTATGGGAGAACCATTTCCCAGAGCCCAGTAGAGAAGCAATGGAGATTCTTGAAGATGAATATATGAAGGGATAAAAGAAATTCAAAACAGGAATTTTGCCCTTGGATTTCCATTTTGGATTTATCTCAAGAATTTCGATTTTTCATTATTGAATTTTCTTAAAATAAAACCATCGGTACCATATGCGATATCCAAGATGTCCCCAAATCACTTGTGTCAGGGAAGCAGAATATGATGTTCTCCTGATGTGGGATACCGTCTGTCCCTCATTACAGGGGAATCCTGGAGTTAGATACCTTGGTTGTTCTAAAAGCAATAGTTTTGCCCAGGGCTGAGCAGACTTCTGGGAAACTTGGGTAGTGGCTCTTCCCTCCCCATATCAGGCAGTTTTTCATTATTACAGGGAAATACCAGAAGCTGATACTTTTAAAAATAAAAAGGTTGTTTAGCCCACATGCTTGGAAGCTGGAAGTCAAAGTAGAGTGTTTCTTGGTCTCTTGTCATCACAGAATCAGGAGCATGTTTAAGAGGGAGGAATCACAGGGTGATCCAAAGAGCAGAGAGGAATCAGTCATGGTTTGTCTCACAAAAACTGAGGATTCCATGAGAAATATATGACGCTCCTCTGTTGCGATGCTAAGAACCACTTTCCCCCTGAGACCTTCCTTCTAAAGGATACACACCTGTTAGGTTCCATGGATACTAGCGATGCACATGTCTAAACTACAGCTTCTGTCACTGTGGCCACACATCTGGGAACAGACACACACACATGCAAACTCGCATTCACTCAGTTTCCGGTGTCTAGGCCTATCTCTCCTGATTATCTTAGGTCTTCCACAGTGAGGTCTCCTTGTAATGATTTAAGCACCACCGGCCTGTTCTTCAAGCCCTCCCTGGGTTCACCCAACAAACTCACAGCTGCTTGGTTCAGTTGTAACTGAAAATGCATCCCAGCATAGTGGTCTCCTAAGCCTACTTGGATAGCAAAGGCGTGTCAATGGGTCAGGAATAAGCTATATCTCAGTGGAGCTTCATAAATGTGCAACTCCCTGAATAATTGTTTCTGCTATGACATGTCTGGCCTCTAACTCTGTGGTGTTTGGCCACCTCTTTTTTCAACACACCCTTCTCTGGGCTCCGGGGACACCATTGTGTTCTCCTGCTTTAGTCTCTGTCACTAGTAACAACAAAAACAATGACCATGAGAAATTTTAAGAACTGGGTGTTCTGCCTCGTGCATAATGCTATGCATACTTTTAAGCACATTTCTACAGATTCACTCAGTTCCCAAGTGCTAGTTCTCTCTATCCTCCCTCCCCAATCAGGGTCTCTGTGGAAGATCATTGAAAAGCTGTCCAGATGATTCAGGAGGAAAAGATGCCTGACCCACCCTCTTCTGTCCTCTGAGGGTTATTTTTCTGACATCCACATTTATACTTGGCATACATGCCTACATATACACACATCATGCATGAGGATTCACACACACACACACACACACACACATACACATGCACTAATTTACTACTACTACTGCTACTAGTACTACTACTACTATTCACCACCACCACCATCGTCATCACCTTCTTCACATAATATAATAGGCTGGAAAGATGGCTCAGTGAGTAGGAGTGCTTGTGCCCAACATGATGTAGTAGTTTGAATGAGAATGGCCCGCAGAGGCTCATATGTTTGAATACTTGGTTCCCCATTGGTGGAACTGTTTGGGAAAGATTCGGAGGTCTGTCCTTGCTAGAGAATCTGTCACTGGGGGTGGGAATTGAGGTTTCCAAAGACTCTCCCTAACACAGTGTGTTGCTTTCTCTGCATGGTGCTTGTGGATCAAGATATGAGGTCTCAGCTACTGCCCCAGCATCATGCCTATTAACTGCTACCATGCTCTGCACCATGATGGTCAAAGACTCTAACTCTCTGAAAATGTAAGCCACAAATACACTATTTCTTCTATAAGCTGTGTTGGTCGCGGTGTCTTTTCACAGCAATAGAAGACTTCTAATGATTAAGACTTCTGATGACCTGAGTTCAATTCCCAAAATAAACATAATAAAATAAAATAAAATAAAATAAAATAAAATAAAATAAAATAAAATAAATAAAATAAAATAAATAAAATAAAATAAAATAAAATAAAATAAAATAAAATAAAATAAAATAAAATAAAATAAAGACAACGAATAGCAGTATGTGGTCAGAAAGCGAGACAACGAAGAAGGTAAGTAAGCCGGGACCAAAGGGCCTGAGATTCAGCTTATCGCTATGCCAAGGAATCTGAAATGCTGAGATGTTGCCTCAAAGAAACAATAAAGAAAGGTTAGGAAGACACTTCAGAATGTGCTAAAGTAGAAGAAGCCAAAGGATAGTGCCAGGAAGATGATGTTAAAAGACACACACTTCCACCCAAAGCTTGAGTTCAATAAAACATAAATTGTTGAGAGGAATGTGGGGGTGGGTGACGGTGTCCTCCATGCTGTCTCATGTCTATTCATTAAATCAAGTCAATAGGTCTAGCCCACTCCCAAAAAGTGGAGACAACACATGACATAAAAACCAGAAGACAAGACAGGAATACTGGGGACTGTCTTAGACGCCACGTTTCAGAGTGACTACAGCTCTCCACCAGCATAGACAAATAGGTCTTAATTATTAAATCTATATACATACTAAGGTACAGATGAAATTATTTTTCCTTTGAATAACTACCTACTACTGGATATTTATAATTATAATTTTGTAATAAATACATTTTAATACCTTAATTTTAATACTTATTTAGCTATTCCTGAACATTCCATTTCTAGAGGTATCATTGCTGGGACAAAAGCTAATTTTTATTATATGAAATTATTATTTTATTATTGTATGTGTTGATGTTTTGCCTGCATATATGTCTGTATGCATACTGGTACACTCAGAGACCAGAAGAGGGTATCATATCCTATGATCCACCCACTATGTGGCTCTTATCTTCTGAGTCAACTCTCCAGCCTCCTAAAGATTTATTTAGTTATATTTATTTTTGTTTGTTTATTCATATGTGTGTGCACACATGCACCTTCATGTCGACTCATGTACCATATTTGCGTAGGTGCTGTGCAGGCCAGAAGAAGGCATCAGATCCCCTGAAACTGGAATTACAGGTAATTGTGGTCCACTATGTCAGCGTTAGGAACCAAATCGGGATCCGCTGAAAGCAATATTCATTCATAACCGATAAACCATCTCTTTAGCCCTAGACATGAGTAAATTAATTATTCATACATCGTCTTCCAAAAATATTGGACCAACTACTTTTCAATGATTTCTAAGTAATGATTTTAAGTACCAGTTATTGAAGTGCCTGAAGACTATCTGCTCTTCTACTCCTTACAGACTCTGGGCAGGATGCTTCATTCCAGAGACTGCCCACAATAGCCTCCCAGTGTGATGCTCAAGGATCTGAAGACGTGACCTCTGTGAACACTAAGGATTGAGAGTGAGGCTCGATTTCCCACCATCCCATTTTGGGGGGGACACATTCAAACCGCAGCAAGAACGGGAAGGGCAATCTCAGTACCTGTGGGAAAATCTCACGTGCTCGCACAAAGTCCATTCTAGATTCTGAAACACCCCTGGAAGGAGCTTGCTTTCCTGAGGTGATTAAGGAGCCCAACCTACTTCTGTCAGGTAGTTCTGCCCTCTCAGCACATGGTTTCTGGCGGGAGAAAGACGGGGGGGGGGATTCCTTTAGCAGCTTTAAGAGTCTCTGCCCGGAAGTGACATAGATCACTTCGCTCAGAGCACAGGAAGCACAGCTAGTCACCAGCCATATCCAAGGATTTGGCTGGTAGTCCAATTTAAAAGGCTCCAATTCGCCAAACATGAAATAGCTGACATCATTAAGGTTTACTATTAGCACATTTGATTGATGGCTGCTCACAGATATATAGCATGGTGACCAATGTATACAGAAGACACATCGACAGGACATTTATTCAATTATATCTCTAACAAAATCGTATCAGGTAAACATATGATGTTATAGACATCAGAGGCCCCTCCCAATGGCCCCAGATGTCATCAGCAAATCTATATATTCCGGCCCCAACTTCAGGCTTCCTTGGAAAGACTTATTAAAAAAAAAATCAGATTGTCCATCTCCAGAGCCGCTCTGTCGTGCTCAGACAGATGTGTGTCACTCAGCAGCCCATGTTGAGACAGCTGCTGCCAGATGGTATTTTTTTTTTTTTTTTTTTGTAAGTGGACACAACGTGGCACCTGACTTTTCCACCTCTGCTGTTTCTAATCATCTCTTGCCTGGGCATATCAGGGTCAGGCTTAAAGACCTGCTAGAGCCGGATTCAGGATTTACGAGAATGAGATATAACTAGGCCTCTCCCAGAAGTTTGGGAAGAGCAGCTGGAGTCGGGCCTTGTGCATCACAACAAGGACCATTAAAACCAAAGAAATTACAACAGAGAGGGGGGAGGGGGATGGAGGGAGGAGAGAGAGACCGAAGGCTCCTTACAAGGGACACCTTTAAAATGAGAGTCAAAGGCTCTCTCACCCTCAAGCCTCTCTCACCCTTTGGACTCTAAACTAGGCCAGAACTGTGCATCCTTCACCTTGGCTTGTTCCCTTGTGGAGTTGAATCATTCCAACTCAAAGCATGAGAGACCTTTGTTGTTGTTGTTGTTGTCGTCATCGTTCAGACCCCACCCTGTACTGACGTAATGCAGCATGGCTGGACTATTCGGGGAAATGTGCTAGAAAGGGTCTCAGCCAGGAAAGAGACGCTTTTGTCCCGTTCTCCAGGAATGGAACAGCCAAGAAAGAGAAGGTCCGGAAGTTCAGATGAATGCCCTGGCAGGGACTGACTGCTCGTGCTGGGCATTGCAAAGTCCACCTTGTTCCTCCTCCTAAGTGACCTTGCCGCTGCCCCCACCTGTCCCCTCCGAAACCATCCATCAGGAAGAGCTCATCACTCATCGCCAGAGAGATCTGGTTTCTCTCAGCCAATGCTATAGCCACACCTCCCTTCTGGTCCTGTCAGCCAAGTGTGGGCATCTGTGCGAAGAAGAACCGGTGGCCTCGAGCCCCAGGCAGGCACCCTGGGAAGCCCTGGGCTTGCATGACCTTCAGTCCCACTGTCTACTTGAAGGGACAATTTTTTTTTAATAACTTTTGAATTTTCTTCTAATGCTGAGTTTTAATTTGTGAGCACATTGGAAGCATGGGGAGGGGGGAGGGGGAGAAGGTTTTTGAATAAAACATTAAAAAGTACTCCATACATTTGAGCCCTCCCTCCTCAGTTCTCACACACACACACACACACACACACACACACAAAATTTTAATCATTCCTGATTCATTTGTTTAATTATTTTATTTTGCATCTTTTCCTCACTGTTATCTGCTCTTATAAACTGCAAAATTGCTTTTATTAAAATAATAAATGTTCAACTTCTTCAAAAATTATAGCTTATATATAAAGCCACATTTTGCATGCAATTTTGAAATCACTTGAGAGTACTTACTATGTACTGCAAACAAACTCATTTCAAAGTAATTCTATGACTGGTCCTATAAAGGCAATTTAACTGGAAACTCTTTGCTAATGATGACCTCCCCCTGCTAGGTCAGTGGAACCCGTGCTTGAGCCCCGAGTTGAAAGAAACTGTTAACTAAATCTGTGTTGCTGCAAACCGTGTCTTCACTCCATGTGGAATTTATGTACCTTGATTCATTAAAGACTTCAGCTTGCTCTCTTGCTATAGGTGGATTTTTTTACACGTGTGTGTGTGTGTGTGTGTGTGTGTGTGTGTGTGTACGCGCGTGAATGAGTAAATGATAATGAACACGCCATGGAAAATGTCAGAGGGCAACTTTGGGGAGTCCATTTTCTCTTACCACCATGTGGATATCAGGGATCAATAGTTCCCAGCCATCAGGCCCAGAAGCAAGCCCCTTGCCCTGGGCTTTTGAGTGCTGCTGATGGGAAATTGTTCCCAAGGACAGCTGGGAGCCTCTTGGCCGAGGGGATTTTCCAGAAGCACTCAACTTCAGAGTGACCCGCATCTCTCTGAAGAAGTCTCACCCAGGACAGAACTAGCTGGACGTTGGGAAGTGACTGGATCTAAACAGAAGTCCCCGGTACACTCCAAATACAAGGCCATGCCATTTGCTATACATGGTTTATGTATAACTTTTATCCTTTCCAACGTGAACCCCTCTCCTCTCTTTTCTTTTAAATTTTTTCTCACTGGATACTTCAATACAACACTGAACATTAGTAAGATACCCTTGTTTTGCTCGTAATATTAGGAGCATTCATTTTTCACTATCGATCATGATGTTGACTGTGGGATTTTCTAGAGAGGTTATTGATCAGGATAGAGACATGACCCTTTAGTCCTGCCTTACTCAGTGTTTTATCATGATTCAGCATTGTATATATTTATTCTAGAAGCTTCCACTTAAGTCTTATGATAAAGTAAAGAAAAAACAGTTATATCAGTAGATAACCATAATCTGGCAACTATTCAAGCTTACATATATGGGTCTTACCTTTTCTGGTTTCTAGGGTCTTTTTATGGTAATATTTTAATTTCATAGCACTTACTGGGGACTCATTTCAAAAATCACACCACTGCATCCTAATCTAACATCCAAACAGTTGTATTTTCTAATCCTCCAAGAAACAACTCAGGAAAATTCAAAGAGTAAAACAAAACAGCCCATTCCTCCCACCTATCCACCTGTGGGCAAAAGTCTATGTGATTGAAAGTCCAAAATATAAAAGTCCATTCTATCTCATGGAAATGTAAACTAAGCTGTATTTGAGATGAACCTCTGAAAGCTTGAAATGTGCCCAGTGAAACAGAGGTGCTCAATTATAACCTTATTCCAGTTTAGTTATTAAAATTTAAATATTAGAACAGAAAATTTACGGGAACTGTATGTTTGAAAAACATGTAAATCTAATTCCACATTAAATTTTCTAAATTCCAAACACAAATGGAACACTGTATTTTTGATTAATATATATGATGCTTGAGTTGAGATGAAATATAAGTATAAAACATTGAATTTTCAAGTTTTAGTAGAAAAGGGAAATTTAAATATCATGTCCACAGTCTTATAATAGAACTGTCTACATGTTGAAATGGTAATTTGGGTAGATGAAAGTAAGTATTAGTAACTCTACCCCCATAAGTGTGATTCTTTTTCAGTGTAGCTATCAAAAATGCACAAGTCTATATATGACTCATAATTACTGGACAGAGCTGACCTAGTGGGCCATATGGGCCCAGGCTCTGAGGCAAGGTGAAAGTCTAGAAAGAAGCAAATAAGAGCTCTTTCTATGGCAATCTCACAGGCAGGATAAACTCAAAAAGTATCTTTTAAAGGTTCTGGTGAAAGTACTCTGTACATATAAAAAGAGATAATGCTGAATTTCTCATCCAGTCCAGGTGGCCCACACCCAAGAGGCTCCTTTCAGAATTAGAACCCACAATAAGAGAGACTATACAAAGCAAGTAGAAAACAAAACAACAACCAAAAAAATCAAAAATAAATTACTGAATGGCCAGAGGGGTGACCCTGGAGGGAGGGAAATATCAAAGGTTGACACCCAAGGAAGGACTAAAGATGATAAATATATAACTGTCTTCAGAACCGATGGGAATTAAATGTCATGACAAAGGGGATTGTAACTAGAAGTAATGGGACAATGGTAAGAAAGGAACACGTAGGCAGGAGCCATCTCAAATTAAGAGAAAACTAGGACTGGGGAAGGGGCTGAGCCAGTTTTGACAAAGGAATGGGAGATTTGATCTTGGGAAGAAAGCCTGAAAGCTCTGGTTTCTAATTCCTGGCATTGAATTAATTTCCTGATGGTTTTGAGTGCTTCAGAGAGATGAGATGGTGAAATGACTTTGACAGTCATTCTTGCTTCTCAACTTGAATACATCTAGAATTAATTAAAACCCGAAGACTGGTATTTTTTCTTAATTAATTCATTTGAAGTGGGAAGACACAGTTTTAACCTGGATCTTTTGAGGTGGAAAGATCCACCTTTAATATGGGTCGCACTGGCAGTCTGTAGAAAAGACATGGAAGCAGGAAGCTTGCTCTCCTTGCCTGCTTGCTCTCACTCTTACCAGCAAGTCCATTTCTTCACTGGTACTGTAGCCTACTTCTTCAGGATTCTGAGTTACCCTAAAGCCAGCTGAGACATCCAACCTTGTAGACTGAATAACTCTTGGATTTTTAGCCATTAAACCATGTGGGCCTCTAGAAAACCCTAACTAATACAGCGTTTAGTATCAGAAGTAGTTCTCGAGCAACAGAATTTAATGGATGATTTTTTTTTTTTTTTTTTTTTTTTTTTTTTTTTAGGTATCTGGAATAGGCTTTCCAATTTGCCAACACCTCCAGTGACTGAAGCTTCTCTGGCCACTAAAGCTTCTCCTACAAGCTTGGAGAGTACTAACAGCCCTATTTTACAAACTTAAGGAGACAAATGCATTTGATAACCCTGATTCACCAATTGTAAGTAGCAACAGACTTGGTGGCTTTTTGTATAAAACTTTTGACAATTTGTGTGAAAAGATGGAAAATAATGATGCTAGTAGAGGTGCTTCTAGCATCTCTGGATGAACTGACAAAGGAAAAGAATGAGCTCCATGATAAAATTAACCAAGTTGTAGCATCTCAGAACACAGGGAAGGACCACAATGAGCTCAGTGATAAACCTGACAGACTCTGGATGTGAATAAACATTCTAAGGAGTTCTAAGTGTGCCCAGGAAGAGAATCTCAGGAAGAGAGAGCTCAAGTTGTAGAAAAGAAAAATTGAAGCCATCATTATAAGTTTAGCTGAATTATAGTAAAATTCAAGTTCCAGTTTCAGAGGTAGGTTGTTATCGGTTGAAGTAGGGGGACTAATCATTAAAGAATGAGATCCTGTAACTTGGAGTGGAGATGTGTGGAAGGACCTCATTGAAACTTAGAACTTTGAACTCTCAGATTCTTAAGTGGTTATCTCACCTGAGGAAGTACCGCCACCTTCAATAGAAGCCTTACTCTCTCACCCCATCCTTGAAATATTCTTTTCCTCCTTTGACTGAGAAAATTAATCCTTTATTGTCTGATTAACTAGAAGTTAGTCCTTCTGAAGAAGATATCAAGCAAGATATTGATATCACTCAGCTCCCACCAATAGTTGCTTCTAGAGCTCTATCCAGATTTAAAGCAAAGCAGGCTCCAATATAGGTGATAGAAGTCCATGAGGAGGTATACTATACTACTCAAGAGCTTAATGAGCTCACTACTACATTCAAGCAGAAGTCTGGGGAATATGTGTGGGAGTGGATTTTAAGGGAGTGGGATAATGGTGGAAGGAACATAAAACTGGATCAGATTGGATTTATTCCTATGGTCCTCTGGAGACTCTAGGTTTCACATGGACACTCACGCAGAATTTTAACAAGTATCAAAAGTTTGTTTGAATGGTTGGTTGCGATATTTGTCAAAAGAGGACTCACTGAAATGAAATTGGAAATACCTAATATTCCCTGGCTTAGTGTTGATGAAGGGATTTTTAAGGCTCAGGGAAATTGCAATGCTAGAGGAGGAACACTGCAAAACCTAATTCTCCACAATGGAAAGACACAGAAGACATGCCCTTCATGAATCCTATAGGACACAAAGTGGTGAGAGGTGCAACCAACATATTTGAAGAGCTTTGTTGTCACCTTTTTTCCTTGTCCCAGACCTTAGGGTTAGAGATACTGATGATCAATTGGATAAATTAAAGGCAGGGGGGTTAATTAGACCCTGAAGTAGCAGGGGCAAGGTGGAAGCACTGAATCACCAAAGACAAGCTAATCATAGTTATCATAATGGACAATGTATGTAAAGTAATGTCCATATGGGCCTGAACTGTAATGGGCAGCACAGGCAAAATGATTTTTATGGTGGCATGACTCATATGGACCTGTGGTACTAGATAATCAATCTAGTATTTCCAGACACGAAATGGATAACAAGCCTACTACATTTTTGTTTGATCTATATAAGCAGAAAAATCCTCAAACAGATGAAAGAAAGGCTATACTGGATCATGGCAAAAGGGAATCTTGGCACATGAGCCAATTTCCAGGCCTGAGCCAGTTTACAGACCCATAACCATGAAGGGCTGACTAGGTTCTGTAAGGAAGGAACTTGATAAAACACCCAAGAGTTTTACTGTTAGCCTTTCTCCAGTCTTACCCCAGAGAGACCTATGGCCTTTTGCAAAGGTAACTGTACACTGGGAGAAAAGAAACAATCAGGCTTTCCAGGGTCTATTGGAATTAATGCTGATTTCAGGAGTTCCAAAGAAACACTGTGGCCCTCCAGTTACTTTTGGAGAACAGGTGACTGATGGAGTTTTGGCTGAAGTTTGACTCATAGTAAGGCCAGTGGGTTCCTGAACTCATCCTGTGGTTATTTTCCCAGTCCTGGAATGTATAATTGAGATAGATATACTTAGAAGTTGTCAGGATGTTCACCAGGTTCACTGACCTGTGGAGTGAGGACTATTAAGATTGGAAAAGCTAAATGAAAGCTTTTCGAGTTCCCTGCAAGGGAAAGAAGTGAATCAAAAACAGTACCATATTCCTGAAGAAACTGCAGAAATGGGTGCTACTATAAAGAACCAGAAAAGTGAAGGGATTGTGATTCCTACCACATCTCCCTTTAACTCTCCTATCTGGCCATTGAGAAGACAGATGGATCTTGGAGAAAGACAGTTTACTATTGAAAACTCAACCAAGTAGTGACTCCAATTGTAGCTGCTGTACCAGAGGTGATGCCCTTACTTGAACAGGTTAACATCACCTATTACATGGTATATAGCTATTGATCTAGCAAATATTTTTTTTTTGTTACTTGTTCATAAGGACCACCAGAAGCAATTCGCTTTAAATTGGCAAGACCAGCAGTATACATTCCCGGTTTTACTGCCAGGATATATTAACTCTCTAGCCCTGTGTCATAACTTAGTTAGAAGGAATCCTAACTGTTTGTCTCTTCCACAAAGTACTATATTGGTTTACTACATTTGTGGCATTACATTGACATGGCCAAGTGATCATGAGATAGAAAACACTTTGGTCTTGATAGTAATATCAAAACAGGCATCAGAGGATGTGAAATAAATCTAACCAAAATTAAAAAGTCTTCTACTTCAGTGAAATTCTTAGCAGTCCAGTGGTATAAAGCATGCAGAGATACCACTTCTAAGGCAAAAATAGTTATTGCACCTGGCCCATTCACCACCAAGAGAGAAGCACAACATTTAGTGGGCCTATTTGAAGTCTGGAGACAGCACATTTCTCACTTGGGTGTGTTATTCCAGTCCATGTACCAAGTGACTCAGAAAGCTCTTAGCTTTGTGTGGGGCTTTGAACAAGAGAGAACTCTTCCACAGGTTCAGACAGCTGTGAAGGCTGCTCTAACCAGTTGAACCATGTGATCAACTTGACTGTCAGCTATGGATTCAGTTTGGAGCCTTTGACAGGCCCCTATAGGTGAATCACAGAAGAAAACTTTTAGATTTTGGAACAAGGCTCTACCATCATCTGCAAACAACTATTCTCCCTTTGGGAGAGCTCTTCACCTGCTATTGGACCTTAGTAGAAACTGAACATTTGACAATGAGCCACCAAGTTAACCATTTGAGCTGAATTGCCCATTGTGAGCTGGGTATTATCTGACCCACCAAATCATAAAATTCACAGTAGCAATCCATTATCAAATGGAAGTACTGTATACATAATAGGGCTCAAGCAGGTTTTGAAGACACAAACAAGTTGCCAACGTGCTAATTTCTACTACTGTTATAATGCAGTCTGCTACCAAGCATGTACTTGTGGTGCCCTGTTATTGGTTGACTGGGGAATAGAAGACTGGGGCCCAGTTACTGATGGTTCTATATCCAAAAGTGTACAGCTGCAATATTACCATTCCTTTCTGGGACAACACTGAGAGACACCTGTGAAAGGAAATCTCCACAGTGGGCAGGACACATGGTCAGACATTTTGTTTGGAAGAAGAAATGACCACATGTGGGATTGTTCTCTGAGTCATTGACTATAGCCAATGGATTAGCTAGAATGTCAAAACTTTGGAGATGGCATGATTGGGAAATTGGTGAGAAAGACATCTGGGGAAGAAGTCTGTGGATAGATTTTGCCAAATGGACAAAGGTTGTGAAGATACTGTGACCCCTGTTGATGTTCATCAAAAGGTGACTTTAGCAGAGAATAAGTTCAATAATCACACAGATAGGAGGACCCAGTCTGTGGGCAGTCAACCTGTTTCTCCAGTCATCCCCATCATTATCAATGGACCCTTGAGCAATGTGGCCTTGGTGGCAGAGTTGAGGGTTGTACCCGTGCTCAGCGACATGAACTGCCACTTACCAAAGTGGGCTGGGCTATAGCTTCTGCTGAGCACATCTGCCAACAGAAGACCAACACTGGGCCTCAGATACGACAGCACTCTCTAGGGTGACCACATAGCAAAGTGACAGGTTGACCACATTGAACCACTTCTGCCAAGGAAATGACAACAGTTTGTCCTTATTATTGTAGATACATATTCTAGTTATGGATCTGCCTTTCCTACCTGAAATGAGTCTGTCAAAACCACAATCTGTGGGCTTACAAAATACTTGACCTACCACCATGGGATTCCACACAGTATTGCCTCTGACCAAGGAACCCACTTCATAGCCAGAGAAGTGTGACCATGGGCCCAAAATCATGGAATCCACTAGTCTTACCATATTCCTCACCATCCTGAAGCAGCTGGCCTGAGAGAAAGATGGAATGGCCTTTTGAAGGCATAGTTACTGCACCAATGATGTAACAGCAGACTTGGGGATAAGGAAGAGTTCTCTAGAAAGTAGTGTACACTTTGATTCAGCATCTAATATATGGTATGGATTTTCCCATGGCTAATATTTGTGAGTCCAGGAATCAAGGAGTGGAAAGGGGAATAGTACCACTCACTGTCACCCCTGGTAAGCCACTATGAACATTATTGCTTTTTCTTAACTCGATTTTAAGTTCTTCTGTCCTAGAAGATTTGGTTGTGGAGGAAGGAGCACACTTGACAGGGAAACAACAGTCACTTGAACTGGAAGCTCAGATTTTTACCCTTGAGATTCTGGTGCCCTTCAGTTAACAGGCTAAGAGAAAAGAATACATTGTTAGGTCAGGGATTAATCCAGATTCCCAAGGGGAAATTGGTTTGCTTCTCTGCCACAGAATTAAGAAAGATTGTGTCTGGAGTGCAAGAGACCCTTTAGGCCTCCTCTCAACCTGTGGGTCATGACCCTTTGGGAGTTACATATCAGATATTTACATTATGATTCCTAACAGTAGCAAAATTACAATCATAAAGTAGCAATGACATAATTTTATGGTTTGGTGTTACCACAACATAAGGAACTGCATTAAAGGGTCACATCCTTGGGAAAGTTGAGAGCCACTGCTTCAGGCATGTCTTAGTGTTACCATGTCCTGTGTTTAAAGTCAATGGGAAACTTCAACAGTCTAATCCAGGCAAGATGACAAATGACACAGACTCTTCAGGAATGAAGGTATGGGTGACTTCTCCAGGAAGAGAATAAAGGCCTCCTGAGGTGCTTGCTGATGATAGAAAAAATATAGAAATGGATATTAAAGGAAGGTTATAAATACCAGCTAAGGCCACATGACCAGTTGCACAATCCAGGATTATAATTGACATAAGAGTTTCTCTCATTTTTGTTAAGAGTGTACAGATATTTGCATTTTCTTTCCTTGATTCCTTTACTATGCAATATAACATCAATTAGGAGAATATTAGTAATTATCATATTTAAGTGTGAGATACAAAAGAATGTCCCTCAAGGGATATTTCTACATATTCTAAAACTTATAATACATTTGTAGTTGTATCATGAGATGGTTATATCATATTAGATGTAATTATGACCTAGTTATTGTTTTTATTTGAAAACTAAACATGGCTTAAGGAGATGTGATTGTGTGTAAAGCTGGCAAGGGTGGATTTGTAGTGGTTATTCTTAGTTGTCAACTTGACAACATCTGGAATTAACTAAAACCTAACTGGCTGGGTACATCTGTGAGGGATTTTTTTCTTAATTAAATTATTCGAAGTTGGAAAACCCACTTTTAATCTCTATCTTTTGAGGTGGGAGGACACAGTCTTAATATAGATCTTTTGAGGTGGAAAGATCCACCTTTAACCTGGTCCATACCTTCTGTTGACAGCCCATATTAAAGACACAGAATAAGGAAGCTTGCTCTCTCTGCCTGCTTGCTCTTGTTCTTGCTGGCAAAGCCACTTCTTCCTCGGCATTAGAGCCTATTTCTTGGGTATATCATGTAAACTGAAGACAGTTAAGACATTCAGCCTTGTGGACTGAACAACTACTGAATTCTTGAATCTTCTATTGGTAGGTAGCCATTGTTGGACTAACTAGACAACAGCCTGTAAGTCATTCTGATAAACCCCCTTTATACATACAAATTCTGTTCCTCTAGATAATCCTAACTAATACAGACATATTGGACAATGGTCTTTGTGATCCTTGGGTATCTTCAAGCATTATTTTGGTTCTCTTTAGCACTA
Organism: Apodemus agrarius; assembly: GCA_964023405.1. NCBI lineage: Eukaryota > Metazoa > Chordata > Mammalia > Rodentia > Muridae > Apodemus > Apodemus agrarius. The sequence continues at coordinate 81,542,217 of OZ030013.1, forward strand.
AAGTTTGTGTGTGGTTCTCCTTAAGATCCTTCATGATGTCTATTTAATAATTACTTATGTCTATACAGAAACTCTACTATAGGATGAATTTCAAGGCAAATCAGCTAAACGACTTGGAATGGGGTGAGTGAGGGTACAGACATGAAGCACCTGTTTACTGCTGAGTGTTCTTTCCCCAACACACTTAAAGATTTATCTTAGTGTGTGTGTGTGTGTGTGTGTGTGTGTGTGTGAGTATTCCTGATTGTATGTTTGTGTAGCATGTACTTGCAGGTGCCTGCAGGAGCCAAGGAGTCATGCTTTTAATTCTGAGCCATCTCCAGTTTCTTTGTGAAAGCCTCAGCCCAAACCTGAATGTTGGTGACAGATACACACACACACACACACACACACACACACAGATACACACATGTACACACACACATGCACAAACACACATGTACACACACACACACACACACACACACACACACTAAACCTTTCTTTTACAAACAGCTTTCCAACAGAGATTCAATACAACTACTGAGAAAATCAGCACAGATGCTAAAAGACATTATTGCTGAAGACAACACAGACAAGTGTCTTAAGAATCTTTTAATGAAGAATGACCTGCAAACTTCGCCATGTTAATCAGTTCACCTGTATTCCAAAAGCTATCCCCCCAAAATGAGGTGTTCCCACAAAATTAGGTGGAAGGAAATGAATATGTCAATTCTATGAATGTAAGTACACCATGCCCAAGAAGGGAAGTTTCTGTTGCCACCATGAGTATACATGAGATGGAAGGGGTGCACCTCTCCTGTCTTTCTTTAAGTACATAGACTCTTAAAAGTCAAGAATCCAGAGTAATGGTTCCACAAATACCCTTGCATACACTTACCTATAGCTTCTGTTATTTTGGAAAATGTTCTCAATTTAAAAAGTAGGCAAGCTTTTTTTTTCATCTATTAGCAAAGATGCTGGGCCTTTACAGACTTTTACACAGACTTAAATATTTCTTATTGAGATCATTTCTCCTGTACTTAGAGTGCCCAGGTTCAAACTGTGTTCCTCCTGCTTACAAAGCACATGACAGCACATGACTTCTGGCAAATTTCTTTCTTCTATGAGCCTCATATTTCCATACTAGGACCACTACCATCTCTTTTCTTAGGAAAGCAAATAAGCTGAAATATACACACAGCTCTTAACGTAGTACCTAGCACACAGTCTACACAGATATAGTCTTTGCTATTCTTGATGTTATTTGGTGCTGTCAGTGATTATTAACACCATCACTACCATTGACCAAGCATTAGATAGTTATTAGAGAGACATAGATGCTCAAACAATTGGAAGCAGAAATTTGAAGGAATCCAGCTCTCCATGGGCAAGAAGCAGGTTGGTGTACCTGCCAAACACATACCAAGCAGGGCACTCTACTCTTTATTCAACAAAATGACTCTTGAAATGTATGATCAAATGACTTGGATGAGTGTATTTGAAATGGCCATTGCATAACTCTGCTAAGGGTAAACTGGGATAAATTATTAGCATGGCCCATAGCTGCGCTTCATTGTGCAATCAAGAAATGCTGTATGGTTTTACTTTTCTTAGGAAAAAAAAATATCAAAAACTAGAACCAGAAAACATTTGGAATTTTTTTTTAGTCCATGGCCAGATCTTACAACATCAGTGATTTAAACCAGGCATTGAATATGAACTCAACTAGGCCTCTAATATTTCTGCCTAGCACAGTTCCAGCGAACAATGCAGCCCTGGCTGGTGTTGAAAGTCTGCAGCATGCAAAGGCTAAAGGGCTAGCTAGACAAGTGGAATCTCACTTTCACAGAGTTGCTCTGGCCTCCCAAATCCTGGAATAACTTAGTAGTATAATGCTCAAGTCCTCCGCACCATAAGTAAAAAAATAAGAATATTAAATTTAATAAGCTCAGGGAGTGAAATCAGAGCCACATTTCGTACGAAAGAAACCAGCTCACGATGATGCAAAGCAGAAAGAAATGTCTATTTGCCCTGGCTTAAATGATAGCAGAAGAAAGAACGATGCATATAACTAAAATAGAGAGTGTGCTGGAGTTTCCTTTTACAAAGATTTTGAAGTCCACCCAGGATTTCCTAAGGCCATCGTGAGCTGGTTTCCTAAACAACTGTTCTCATAGCTCCACTTCCCCTGCAGAGGAAACTGTTCGTTCAGGGCTCCCCTGCTGCCCTGCTAATCAGTCATTAAGCGTACAGCTAACAAACAAGTACCTGTAGAGAAAGGGATCAGGACAGTGCACAGAACCGTCCTGGCAATCTGAATGCAGGTGTGGGAGACGCAAACCAGGTGGCTAAAAGGCTTCTTTGTTTGAGGCTGTCAGGAGGAGGACCCGATTAATCTCATGCCCAGCCCTAAACTCCCTTTTAACTATGTCAAGACATCTCCTCACATCAGGAAGTCCACAATGACACGGCTATGTGCTAAGCTCCGTTAATGTGGTCCCAGGTTTAAACACTTCGGGTTCAAAGTGGATAATTGGTGGTAGTGGATTTTAAAAGCTCACACAGGTGCCTTTGAAAAGAGGTCAAAAGTCAAGTGCATCTCTCCCGAGAGCACTGGTGAGCCTTTCCTAAGGAGATCAAAATTCTTTTACGTAAAGCCCCAGGGTCTTGTAAGCACTGTTATTAATTTAGTTCTCTATGTTCCAAATAAGGGGAAAATGATGCCACATGTGTGTATTACCAGTAACCTGGGCATATTTGTTCCAGAGAGGGAGATGTTAGATAGATTTTCACCTAGCAATTCTGGCTTGCTAATGAAGTAATCCACTTTCTACCAGGCCCAAACTGGGGGGTTCAGGTCAGGGTAATGAACCTTAACACAGTGAAAAGCCTGAGGGGGGAAAGGAGTCTGAACACAGGAATGGAATGTGCTGTCATAGATCGAATGTGCTGGTCAAGCCAAGGCTGTGGCGTTTTGACTCCAGCACATACAGCAGCCATCCCTGTGCATGGCTGGATGGCTAAATGCCTTGCTCAGCTTCATAATGCCTTTTATTAATAGAAATTAAAGCTCTCATCATCAAAACATGTTTGTGGTATTTTTACAAGGAAGCCAAAGAGCCCAGCTGTTAACGGCTATGTATTTCAAAAGTGTTGAAGAGTTTGCTGGTACGCCCAGAGGCCTCCAAAGCCACCTATTCTGTATTCCCTCTGTCTGTTAGATAATTTTCTTCGACGGGCCTATCACTATTTTATTCTTAAGATGTGTTATTGAAACAGGAGCATATGATTTGAGAAGTCTACGTTTTGGCGTATATCTAAAACAAAGCTTAACGTTTACAAATATGTTTATGCTTGCTCACGAACACTAGCATGCCGGTGATCTTTGTGGGCAGCATGCGCTCCTTGGGATGTCTGCCACAGTAACAGACAGGAGCAGGTGAGTGCTGGCCAGGATCTGAGGAAATCGAGCCCTCCCTCTTGCAACATTAGTTAGAATTTTTAAATCAGTACAGCCACCTTAAGCAAGAACGCAGCAGGGATGCATCCAAAGCATTAACCCAGGGAGTGGAATAGACAGCTCCTCGCCCATATCCATCGCAGCACTGTTTGCAACAGCCAGAAGATAGAAGCAAGCCAAGAGTCCAGGGCAGATACAGAAGATTAAAAATGCATCGCTTACTGTGGGCTAGCATCTCAAACCATACATATTATAAATAAGTGTACGTATGGAAGGATACTCTAACAAACTTCAAAACATCAAATGAAAGAGGCCAATCACCAAAAAATAAACATGGTGTAATCCCATTCGTGTGTCCAGAGTGGGAGACTCCACAGAGAGGAGTACATATGAGGGAGCTTGCCAGGAACTGCAGGGAAGAGGGAAGAAGAAAGAGTTACCGTTTAACACACGACTGTAAGACAAGTTTTGGAGATAGATCATCAAGATGTTATGTAGCATCTTGAATGTATTTACTGGCACTGACTGTGTATTTTAGTTGATAGTACATTTTACATTGTGCATATTTGTCTACAATGCATTCTAATTAAAACTCCCTCAAGCAGACATCAGTACACAAGGGCTGAGGTCTCGATTAGACATGCTTGCCTGATGGGCTGCCCTTGGGTCTGACGTGCCGCTACTGATGGAAAGAAAATGTGTTTCTTTCAAGATTGCAGAGATCCAACTGGCTGGAGTAAACAGATAGAAACAGGGTGTGGCTGACATTTTCAAATCAGTGCACAAATCCTTGGACCCATACTCTCTATATTTATAATTAGGAAAGAATGTTTGTCACTAAATTCTTTAATGAAAATCACAGATTTGTCACAGTTGCTTGCCACAAAAATCATGGTTTCACTTAAGAAATGGGGAAAGAGGGGGAAAGGATCTTTCAGAAATAACACTTTAATTCCAACTTAATGTGGAGAACACATGGTCTACCATGTAACATAACAAAGTTAATCCATAAAAACGTAACAGAACGGTGGGCGAACTGCTATTAAACTCCCCGTGTCAATTATAGATAAGAAAGACTTGCCAAAACCTGTTAGGTGAACTTCCAACTTTCTCTCAGCACAAAGGAAAGGGCGCTCGGGGCTGAGTGGTCATTTCAACATCTACACAAGTCAAAAAATTTCCGGCTTGAATCCCCGTAACGTAAGTGTTAACAGGGGACTGTCCAATTACCAGCATGTAATATTTGTTCAGAAGACTTCAAAATCCCCTAACTTGCTAATAATACTTTAAAGACTCTATGGTGTTTAAAGTCTGGAGAATACCTCAGTCTCTTCTCAAAGAGAGATTACCCTCGGATCCACTAAGGACTTTGGCTAGGAAGCCACCCGTACTCACATGTCACCATTGGAAGATTGCAGTAGTGCATTTGGCTGCACAGAATCCCCAACATCCTCAGCACAGCCTAGACAACAGAAGAAATGTACAGAATCTGATACCCTCGGTTTCTAGATGTCTAGTCATTTTTCCTCCCACCAACATCATGGCATTGACCACAGAAACAAAGACCAAAATAATAATCCCCAATGAGATTGCAGGGGGCGGGGGAGAGCCAAGAGTTAGGTGGCTGGCCTCACGTTTGCCACCTTCCGGTCAGTCTCAGGGCTGAACAGTTTCTTAAAGAAATGATGCCTAGAGACATTCACAGCACTGAAGGAAGATTAAAGACCACGGAAGCTGAAATGTTGAGCAGAACTACAGTCTAGGAAGTGCGAGTGCCATTCCTCATTCTAATATAGCATTGGTTTGCAAGTTGCCAATCAAGAGATGAGCAAGGGCCTGCTTCTTGTAACACTGCTGGCATTAAGATGCAAGGGGGATTTTAAACTGCATGAAGTCAGAGCCCATTTCTCCCATATCCCAGCACAAGCTGGTTTTCATGAGACACAGAGCACATGTTCTGGATGTATGAAGAAAACAAGCAAATGGGAAAACAAACAGAATAGAACAAAAAAAACTAAGCAACACTGGAAGCAAACCAAAGTTAATGAGCTTAGAACATCGAGGGAATATTCTAGAATATACACTCTGGGCAACTGACAGAGAAGTCATTCGATCTCAGAACACTCCTATGAAGTCCTTTCATTGTTCCAATTGTACAGTGGAAGAAACAGAGACAGAAACAGGCATACAGTGTAATAGAACAGCCCTGGACCTGGCAAAAGAGTTTTAGCAAGTGTTCCTTTGTATCTCACACTAAAATATTAAATTAGGATCTATTATGTAAAAAGTCACAGGACCTGTAATTCTCCTTTAAGTGTGGACCATGAATTTATGCCCCATTTAAGTCAAATACTTTTAGTAAGAACTGCTCATTTGTAAGCAACAGTACTGAAAGAAAACCTCCCAACAACACCTTCATGTGTGAACTGAAGCAAGACTTTTAAATATTCTTGCCCAGAGTGCTGGGGCTGCTCGGCGGACAAAGTGATTGCCTGTAGGCATAGGGACAAGAGTTAGACTCCTCAGCACCCACATTGAAAAAGCCAGCTATGGCTCCTGCGTACTTTAATCCCATCTCTGGAGAGAGAGGGGCAAGAGTCCCTGGGCTCACAGGCTCAGCAGTCTAGCCAAATCGCAAGTCCAGGCACAGTGAGAAATCCTATCTCAAAATTAACAACAACAACAAAATGAACAACAACAATAAAAGTTGGAGAACTGTTGGGGAAGACGCTGAGATCAGCCTCAGGCCTCCATATATACACAGACACCTGCATACATATTATGCACATGAGCATGCACACAAAACAAACTCTAAGGAAATTTAAATTTTAAAATTAGGTAATAAAGCCATTAGACTCAATGTTTGCCTTTTCATGTGTTACAGTGTGTGTGTGTGTGTGTGTGTGTGTGTGTGTGTTTAGAACAGGATGACCAACAGGATGATGTGAGCTGGGTTGTCATTGCTGAAGGTTCCCTTTGATGCTCCAGTCCTGGAAGCAGCCATGATGTCAGAAAGCCATTGCTCACTGGAGATGAAATGTCAGTTAGCGTTATCCTTGCCTGCCACAGCAACTTAGAGCAAGGTTGGCATAGAAGGCTCATCCGGACACACCCTGCCGGCGAGTCTGACATCACCAAGTTCATGAACCGCTCATCTGGCACTGTGACCCTGGCTGTTTCCACCACTCTCTCCCCCACCTTTTGTCTCAACATTTTCCCCTTATTAAAGTATAATCAAAAGATAAAAATTCACATACTTAAAAATTACATGTATCAATACGCTTTGCTGTTTATCTACAGTATCAAGTTTACTAACATATCTGTCACCTTGTACTGCCGTTACCTTTGTGTGTGTGTGTGTGTGTGTGTGTGTGTGTGTGTGTGTATGCGCACGCACACACGCACACATGTGGATGCATGCTCTCGAGGTAAACTCAAACACCCAATTTCTTCACAAATTGAATTGTACAATACTTATTTATTCTTGATCTTGGTTACTGTGCTGACTGTTAGAGTCTCAGAATCCATTCAACCTCTGCAAGGTTTGACTCCTTTGACCAGCATCCTCCTGGCTGACCCCCACCTCTCCCAACAACCACTGTTCTACCCTGGGTTGCTAGGGGTACAAGTTCCTCAGGTAATACTTGTGAAATCAAGCAGTAGTTCTCCTTCTGTTTCCAGGTCTTTTCACTTAGCATAATGGCTTTTAGACTCACTGATGTAATTCTCATGATTTCCTTCTTGAGGCTGAATTATTCCACTGAATATTTACCACATTGTTTTTAATCCATCCACTGGCTGGCAGACATTTAGGTTGTGTCTCTAACTTGGCTGTTATGAATAATGTCACAACGATAATAGGAGTGACAATATTTGTTGATATCAATCTAAATTCTTTTTTTTTTCCCATATAGCCAGAAGTGGGGTTGCAGGATCATATAGTAATTTTATTTTGTTATTTCATTTTATTTGTGTGAGATATCTCCAAACTATATTGCAGCATACCTATAACAACATACAATAACAGCAACAGTGGATGAGTTCTTCACATTCCTTCTACTTTGATACAGGGTCTCACATAGCTCAGGCTGGCCCTGAACTCATTATGCATTCAAGAATGGCTTTGAGGGCCTGATCCTCTTGCCTCTGCCACCCCAAGGCTGGGTTTCATGATGTATTGGAGAGCGAATGCAGGGACTCAGTCACACCAGGCAAGTACCAACTGTAGTACATGCCCTGACCATCTACGCCATCTTCAAGGTGATATCACATGCCTTGTATTTCTCTTATGATTGGTGATGCTCTATACTTTCTTATATACCTATTACCTATTCATATGACGTCGTTGGAAAAATATCTATTTGGGCTCTTTGTCCACACTTGAATTAGGTTCTTTATATGTTACTGTTGAGGTTGCATGAGTTCCTCGTAAGCTATGGTTCGCACACCCTGCCATACCCAGGCTTTTGCAGTGTTGGTTGTACTTTGTTGACTACCTTTTTATCCTGTGCAGAGTCGCTTGTACCTTTGTTCATATTGCCATGGTTGTGGAATCTAGTCATGAAACCAGTTCTAACTTCAGCATCAAGAAATATTTCTCCTGTGTTTTCTGCTAGGATTTTTATAGTTTCTGATCTTAACATTTAGATTATTAGTCTAGTTGAACTGATTGCATGTGTGTGGTGTCAAATAAGGGTTAAGTTTCATTCTTTTGCATATAAATATACAGTTCTTCAATGTCATGAATTGAAGAGACTTTCCTTTCCCCACACTGTGTGGCTTTGGCACCTGTGCTGAAGAGTAGCTGTGTATGTGTTCTTTATCCTGCTCTGTTTGCTTATGTGTCTGGTTAGAATGCCAGCGCCACACTGCTTGACTTAAGGTAGCTGTGCTCTGTACTTTGAAATCAAGTGGAACGATACTTCTAATTTTGTTCTTTGTCCAATTGTTTTGTTTGCTTGGAGTCCTTTGTGGTACCATATGAATGTTAGGATTGCTTTTCTATTTCTGTGAAAAAATGTTAGTGGACTTTCACAAATATTGCAGTAAATATTTAGATCATTTGGGATGTAATGACATTTAGCAATATTAACTCTTCCAACCCATAAGCACATGAGCAGAGAGTATCTCTGCACTGATGTCTTCAGTTTTATAGGCATCCTGGCTGGCTAGGACTGCTGAGTGCCTCCCTCCTTTGTCAACTTACACGGCCCCTTATAGTGCAATGAAAACTAGTCCTCGAATCAGTTCCATCCCAGGGACCTCTGGGCTGTTTCTGAAGTTCGTGGAATCTTCAGTCTATGAACTTAATCTTCCAACTCTGCTAGGTAACCAAGGGCATAGGCAATAGGCTGTATTTTGGGGTCTCTCTTGGACACCCTGACCAACAACTCAAAAGAGGCCTTTTGTTAGGTGGTCTTTGACTCTTGGAGAGAGCACTGTCAGCCCAGATGAGAAACTTATATAAATAGTTAATGGTGTGATTCCTTATTATTTTACCCACAGCCCTTCATCTCTTGTGATTCCCTCCCTACCCTCCCATGTTTACCTCCCCATTACTCCTATCAGATCACTGTGTCCTGCTATTACCCGTCACCTTCCTCGCATCTTCTTCTGTATTTACCTCCCTGCTCTTTCCTGGGAGTCCTCCTTTTCCCATTCCTGATCAATAACATATATCCTGCTATACCCCTCTCTATTGCTTCCTAGCCCTGACCCCCCAGATCCAGGCAATGGTCCTATGTTACTTTTCTGGTTTCTATAACTACCACAGGCTACATACTCACACCTGAAGATGTGGAGCTGGGAGCCTCTACCAAGAGAGAACAGGTTGCACTTGTTTTCTGGGTCTGTGTTATCTCACTCAACATAATCTTTACTAGTTCTGTCCACTTAGGAGGCCCCACTTAGGAGGAAGACATGGGAAGTCTGGGTATGACATTGGGGAGAAGGCATCACAAAGGGCTCTGTCTATAGTGACTTTTGTATCCAACCACTGTCCTGGTTCTTTTTTTATCCCACAGTTTCTCTGTAAAGCCTTTAGAAATTTACAAAATGATGTCTTCCTTTTAAGCAGCAACTTCAGTTGTTTTTGTTTTTCTTTTCTGATTTGGATTTTGTTGTTGTTTTTTTTTTCTTACCCAAATGCTTTGGCTGGGACTTCTAGTGTCTCCCAAGTTAAGGATGAAGAACAGCTATCCTAGGCTTTCAGCGTTCTGCCATCTGAGTGTTCTGTCAGCTGGGTGAACTTCTCACCTGTGATGGTGATTGCGTTCAAGTGAATTCCCTCTACATACTATTCACTGAGAACTTCCACGGTGAATGTATGCTTAGTCTTTTTCAGTTGCTTTTTGTGCATCTTTTGAGACAGTCTTATGGTTTTCACCCTCCATTCTATTGATACTGCCTGTCACATTTACTGATTTGAATGTACTGAGCTGTTCTTAAGTCCCAGAGCGAACCCCCCCTGGATCATGGTTTGTGGTCTTGTTAATGTGCTGTTGGATTCAATTTGCTAGCACTGCTGAGGGTATGTTCACCTGCACTCAGCAAGAATACTGGCAGGCAGTTTCCCCCTCCTATAGTGTCCTGGCTTTAATAGCAGAGTAGTGCTGGTCTCATAAAATGAATTTCAAGTATTTCCTACTCTTGAATCCTTTGAAAGAATTGAAGATCTTCTATGTGTTGGCGTGTTGTCATCCATTTAAATGACATATTCTTCAGAGCCTGGTGACAACACCCAGTATGCAAGGCTGACATGACAGCATTCACTCCACAGACGTGCCCTCTGATCTCCACTTGTGCCCTGAAACATGTTTGCCTTTGCACTCACGCATATCATATTCACACAATAATGAATTAATTTGAAACATAAACTGCACATACTATATATAATCCATACTGTACCACTGTCTTCTAACCAAAGCAGCTTGCAGAGAGGAGATTAGATACCATGCTCTGGAGATGATTTTTGTTGCTAGGGCCTTTAGTATGTCAATCATTCGCATCAGTGCCGCCTTACACTGAAAGGTCATCTAACGCCCCCTCCCTGTCACCACATGCCTTTGACTGCTGCATGTGACATTCATCCTTTAACCCGAGTTGACTCTGCTTTTCATTGAAGAAATTTATCTATCTATTTCTGTCCAGAATTTTGGGGTTATTTTCTATGTTAATCTTGTTAGGTGGGAATTCTACAATACAGAAATGAACTCCTAAGATCCAATTGCGCAGGCCCTTTCGGGAGGGGCCCTTAGGACTTCTGCAAACCCAACTGAAGATATTTTAACTCTAATCACTCTTTCAGCTTTCCACTCCCTCTTGATGCCCATCATCTATATGTGTCCAGGCATCCATCCCAGACGCCTCATGTGTGGGAGTGGAATGAAGGTGATATTTAAATGTGCATTCCCCCAAATTCATGTGTTGGAAATTTTTTTCCAAATCTTATAGCTCATCTATAAAAGAGACCTAGAGAAGTTGTCCTAAATTTGACAGATTCAAAACATTTACACACCATCACCATGGTGATGTTCAGCTAACCGGATTTGAGACTGATGAAGCTGAGTTAGTAGCTTTCCGTTCTCTAAGCAGAATGAGATTGCAAAGTGTGTCACGAATTACGAAGCCATCGAGGAATAAGCAGCTAGAAGAGTGCTGGAGGGAGAAGAGACACCATTGAGTCCCAAACTGCAGTGATCTTTGAGGATACTATGGATTCTCAGGTTCAGTAATTGTTATGCATTTTTTTTCTTTTTCTAAGCAAATGGAAGATTCTTTTACTATAAGCTCTATAGCTATTAAGTTCTGAGAAAATGCTATGGTGGGTTAATAGTGTGTGGATTTTTGCTACTGAGTAGAGAGAGTGAACTGTGGGTTGTGCTGAAATGTCTCCTCTTTTGTGTTCCTTCAGAAGCTACAGCTTCCTGCACTGAGAGAGGCACAAGGCCATCACTGGATGGTACCGTGTTCACCTGTGTCTATTGCAACATACAAATCAAAGGACTTCAGCGGGTGGGAAGAGGACCCAAGAGCTCATGGAGTCCTTAGGAAGATGCATAAGACACCAGCTGCATTCAGGCTGTGGCGGGTCACACCCTTCAATCCCAGGCAGATGCAGCTACAAAGCGAGTTCCAGGACAGCCAGTGCTACACGGTGAAGCCCTGTCTAAAGAAAAACAAATAAACAAGCAAAACCTCCAGCAGCACGCAGGAGCAGAATAGCCGACCCCGGGCAGGGGCCCCTGGACTTTGTGTGGGACCTGAAATGTGAACAACTGAGGCTCGAGGAAGCGATCTCGCCCGGAAAGGAATACAAAATCATAGTGTTACACACCTAAGCGTGAGCGCAGAGTTAAACGGAAGGGATAAATCACTGGAAATTTTAGAAAGCTGACATTCTGTGAGCATCATAGAATATCAGAAAACAGCATGCCTTATTAATTTTCATTAGACATACCTTTATAGTATGGTTTTCTACATTTTGGCCCTTTATTCTTGAGGACACAGTTATTTTGTTTATGTCTACAGGAAGTTCTCTTTAAATATTCACTGATTCTTCATTAGTTATGGAATATACATACTAAGGTCTTAGCAATCTGATATAATTGAACAGACAAGACAAAACAGAGATCTGAATTACAGAATTTTTAAGTTGTATTAAATTCAAATTCTCCTCAGTTCATATGACTGCCTTAGGCAGAGATAAATTATAAATGTGTCATTTATATACAAAGTGAAAATTTATAGTATTACTAAATAATATCATAATATCTTGAGTGTAAGATTCCTGTATCATAAAAATAATAATCACACGAAAAGGGACCAAGCGTGACCGCACTACAGAAGAACCAACAGGCAGCTGAAAGAGTCAGATGCAGATATTTGCACCCAACCAATGGACAGAAGCAGCTGACCCCTGTTGTTGAATTACAGAAAGCTGAAAGAAGCTGAGGAGAAGGGCAATCCTGTAGGAGGACCAGCAGTCTCAATTAATTGGGACCCCCAAGATCTCTCAAACACTGGACCACCAAGCAGGCAACATACATCTGCTGCTATGAGGCCCCCAACACACATACAGCTGAAGACTGCCAGGTCTGTGTTTATTCAGAGATGATGTACCTAACCCTCAAGAAACTGGAGGCCCCAGGGAGTATAGAGGTCAGGGAGTTGTGAATGGGGACATCCATGCAGAGACAGGAGAGTGGAGAGGAGGTACAGCATGTGAAACAGTAGAGGGTAGATGGGGGTGGGTGGGAAATAAAATATGGAGTATAAAAAAATAAATAAATTAGGAGCTGGTGAGATGGATCAGTGGTTAAGGGCACTGACTGCTCTTCTGAAGGTCCTGAGTTCAAATCCCAGCTACCACATGGTGGCTCACAACCATCTGTAATAAAATCTAATGCCCTCTTCTGGTGTGTCTGAAGACAGCTACAGTGTACCTACATATAATTATGAATCTTTTAAAAATTAATTAATTAATTAAAAATAATAACCGTATAAACTGGATTTCCTGAGCCATTTAGTCAAAAAATGAATTTAAATAATTTTAAATACTTTATTTGAGGATAATATTTTGTGTTTCAAATATCACAAATAATAAAATCCTAGTTTTTGGTTACTAGGAGTCAATTGCACAGACAGGCCATCTTCCAAAGAACATGAAACTTAATTAGTGTTTAAGTTCAGAAACACAGAACTGAATAGCATATTGTAGCTTACTTAATAGCCTGGTGGCTTCAACTAGCAATAGAAAGGAAAACAATTGTTCTGAAGTTAGACCTTTAGTCACAACAGTACACCAATTACCAAAATAACCATCCATTCACAATCACTGTATGTCAAAAACTCAATTATAGACAGTAGCTTTTATTTTTTAAATCTAAATCTCTACCATAACTTGTATTGTTCAGTAAGAAGAACAGTAAACTGCTGGCCAACCCTCCTCTCCAGGTGAAATACCTGGGAGAAATGGAAGTCTGTACCAAGAGAAAGGATGTAAGCATCTCTGGCACCTTTGACTGATCTTCCTTCTAATTCTCATCAAAGATGAGCCAAAAGGCTCCTAGAGGCTGGGGACCCTTGACTCACTTTGAGGATTGTCAGGGCAGTGGGGGCAAGACCTACCTTATCTGTTAGTTGTCTATCTTCCTTTCTTTGATCTGCAGGGGAGCGTCTGACTTGCAGGGAGTCCCTCGATTAGACTGAACCCTGCGGTCCGAGGTCACCACCATCTTGGCTCCTGTGACAAAGCGGCCAGCTCAGCCAGAGACCTGTACCACGTCTGACACGGGGAAGATCCTACTTCCTGATACTCTCCCAAGAACAGACAGGAGCAGGTTATTCTGTAGAAGCGGGCATTTGAGAACCAGCATCAGCAGAGCATTTGAAATCTGGCAGCAAGCCCTGTCCAGAGTGCTTGGTGCTTGGAGGGCGTCCTCACAGTGTCCACTACTAATGTCATCACTACTGGGCAGACCAGACAGGAAACACCAGATACACAGAGACAACCTGAGTATAGCATTGCTTGGGACAAGGCACACTAGGGATCCAAAGGCACCAAAGAGTAGGGCAGCACAACAGCAATCTGTGCCAGGGGAAACCCAGTCATCCAGGGGTGTGGAAATAACCTTACAGGCTGACAGGAGGTTCAAGCACCAGTCAGTGACAATAGGACCAACTAATGCCAGAGATAACGAGATGGCAAAAGGCAAACTCAGGTTACTAACAGAAATCAAGGCAATATGGCAGCATCTGAACCCAATTCTCCAACAACAGCAAGTCCTGGATACCCCCAACACACCAGAAAAAACAAAATTTGGATTTAAAATCACTGGTCATGATGCTGTTAGAGGAACAAAAAAGGACAAATAAATTTCTTAAAGAAATACAGGGGAACATGAATAAGTTAGAAAGAAGCCCTTACAATGGAAACACAAAATCACTTAAAAAAAATCTCAGGAGAATATGGGTCAATAGTTAGAAGCCAATAAAGAGGAAGCACAAAAATCACTTAAAGAATTGCAGAAGAAATTGAGTCAATAGGCAGAAGTCATGAAAAAGGAAACACAAAAATCTATTAAGGAAATACAGAAAAACACAAACAAGTGAAGGAACTGAGCAAAGCCATCCAGGATCTAAAAACAGAAGTAGAAACAACTAAGAAATCACAAAGGGGGGCAACTTTGGAGATAGAAAACCTTGGGAAGAAATCAGGGGCCATAGATGCAAATCTCAACAGAATACAAGAGATAGAAATAAGAATCTCAGATGCCGAAGATACCATAGAAACCATTGACTCAACAGTCAAAGAAAATGCAAAATGCAAAAAGCTTGTAACCCAAAACATCCAGGTAATCCAGGACACAATGAGAAGACCAAAGCTAAGGATTATAGATGAGAGTGAAGAGTTACAACTTAAAGGGTCAGCAAATATCTTCAACAAAATTATGGAAGAAAACTTCCCTAACCTAAAGAGAGAGATGCCCATGAATATATAAAAAGCCTACAGAACTCCAAACAGACTGGACCAGAACAGAAATACCTCCTGGCACATAAAAATCAAAACCCCAAATGTACTAAACAAAGAATGAATATTAAGAGCAGTAAGAGAAAAAGGCCAAGTAACATATAAAGGAAGACCTATCACAATCACGCCAGACTTCTCACCAGAGACCATGAAAGCTAGAAGATCCCGGCCAGATCTCATGCAGACTCTAAGTGAACACAAATGCCAGCCAAGACTACTATACCCAGCAAAACTCTCAATCACCATAGATGGAGAAACCAAGATATTCCATGACAAAACCAAATTTACACAATATCCACAAACCCAGCCCTACAAAGGATAATAGGTGGAAAACAATACAATACAAGGAGGGAAACTACACCCTGGAGAAAGCAAGATAGTAACCTTCTTTCATCAAACCCAAAAGAAAATAACCACTCAAATATAAAAATGACATCAAAAATGACAGGAAGTAATAATCACTATTCCTTACTATCTCTTAACATCAATGGATTCAATTCCCCAATAAAAAGACATAGACTAACAGACTGGATATGAAAACAGGACCCTAGATTTTGCTGCATACAGGAAACACACCTCAGTGTCAAAGACAAACACTTCCTTAAAGTTAAAGGCTAGAAGACAATTTTACAAGCAAATGGTCTCAGGAAACAAGCCGGAGTAGCCATTCTAATATCAGATAAAATCAACTTTCAACCTAAAGTCATCAAAAGAGACACAGAAGGACACTTCTTACTGGTCAAGGGGAAAATCCTCCAAGAAGAACTCTCCATTCTGAACATCTATGCTCCAAATGCAAGGGCACTCTCATTCGTAAAAAAGAAACTTTCCTAAAGCTTAAAGCACACATTGCACCCAACACAATAATTGTGGATGACTTCAACACGCCATTCTCCTCAATGGACCAATCAGGAAAACAGAAACTAAACAAGGACACAGTGAAACTATTTGAAGCTTTGGACCAATTGGATTTAACAGATATACACAGAACATTCCATCCCAAAGCTGCCTGTGTTCTTCTTTCACTTTGGAGAGTGCCTTGTTTGGAAATGCTGACCATGAGCCTTGCTGACATGGGTAATCCAGACTCAGCCACAGAGTGGCTGGCTTCAAGGAAGATATAGGGGAGCCAGCACTGTGGCACATGGGGCAGCGTGCAAGCTCCTGTCCTGCAGAGAACACGAACTGTTGTGTACATTAGTTTTTCAAGAAAAATAAACTAGAAGTATGTGTGAGAACTTAAATGATAATTTAAAAGATTTTATAAAACTTTAAAAGAAATGTTGCCTGCTGAGGGCACTGCCGCTTTCTCTGTGCAGCAAAGGTGCCCAGAGCACCTGAACTGCAAGGCCAATGGCTTGCCTCAGAGAGACTGCCGGCCTCTGCTGGTCCTCACTGAGGACTGAACAAATTAGACACTAACTACGTGACAGACAACAAAAGCAACCACCCCTCTATGCTGTCAATTACTTTACACTATTTCCTCATATAACCATTTCAAGAGGAAATGAACACTTACCTAAGAACTATGCTAAAGCCCTTTGAGAACGCTTATAAGATCCCACTCTGAGGGACACCTAGAGGATTCCCCTACACTTAGCAGCTGCCTATCTCCCTTCATTCTCCTGGCCCTCTGGGACTCTCTTCTGTCTCTTCTCATGCCTGATCCTGCCTCACCCATTCCCCTATCCTCCCCTCTATCACCCAGGTTCCTCCCTCCTTCCCTCCCTCCCTCTGTCTCCCATGACTATTTTATTCCCCCTTCTAAGTGGGATTCAAGCATCCTCACTTGGGCCTTCCTTCTTGTTTAATTTCTTTGGGTCTGTGGGGTGTATCATTGAGATTCTAAACCTTTGGCTAATATCCACTTATCAGTGAGTACATATCACACATGTCCTTTTGGGTCTAGGTTACCCCACTCAGGATGATATTTTCTAGTTCTATCCATTTGCCTGTGAAATGCATGATGCCCTTGTTTTTATATCTGAATAGTATTACTCTGTGTAAATGAGAGGCGCCCCAGGACTCAGTTCAGGTGTCCTTAGCTAAAATGCCAAACAGTGGGACATGGAACCTAAAGAGAACACCTCCAGTAGCCAGGCAGGACCCCCAGTGGAGGGAACAGAGACTGAACGAATGGCCAACCAGTGACCAGTCCATTTTCAGACCAGTCCCATGGGCAGCCACCAATCCCACACACTATTAATGATACTATATTGTGCTTACAGATAGAAGCCTAACATAGCAAGCCCTCTGAGAGGCTCTTACAGCCCTCTGAGAGGCCTTACCAACAGATGATTGAGACAGATGCAGATACTCACAAACATAGACTTCAGTCCCTCCGGGACCCCTATGGAAGAGTTAGGAAAGATTGAAGGCTTTCGAGGAGATGGCAACCCCACAGGAAGACCAACAGTGTCAGTGGACCCCTGAGAACTCCCAGACACTGAGCCACCAACCAAACAGCACACACGTGCTGGTCTGAGGCCTCCAGCACATATGTAGCCATGGGCTCCCATGTCTAGACTCAGTGAGAGAGGATGTGCCTAATCCTGCAGAGACTTGATGCACCAGGGTGGGGGAATACTGCCCTCTCAGAGGTAAAGGGAAGGGGGGATGGGATGAGGAACTCTGCAAGGGAAGACCTGAAGGGGGCAGCTTTTGTGTTATAAATTAGTGAACTAATACGTGTCTATGGTATAGAACAAATGAAGGGCCCATCCGGACCATCTGAGAATGAGCGTGTGGTCTGCAATTAGCATGAGCCTCTTTCTTATCTGTGACTACTGAGCCCAGCAATTGAAAAAGAAAAGTTCAGTCTTCTCTGAACAAAGAAAATATGTTGAGAAAGAAATTGTAAGTGTTGCACCAGGTTGCTCAAAATTCTGTCCTACACTATACCTTTGTAATTTCCAAAGATGTTGACAATATGATTAGGTGTATCCACTGGAAGCAAGGACCGAGCAGTCAACCTGCTCTATCTTACACTGGCTGATGGGCTCACCCCTTAATCACTGAACCTCAGTTAGGGTCTCGCAAGGTCCCACCTCTAGATGAAGATCTCTAGGCAAGTAGTGGCTGCTGAGAGAGAGAGAATCAGTGTTGTCAAGGACAAATCCCCTGAAAGCTTATGCAATCCTATGGTTAACCCTAAATACATATATGTATGGAGCAATTCTAAATAGACTTAGGAGGTTGTGATTATATATACATATATGGATATATACATAATAATTTTTAATAAGGTCATAAATTTGAACCTTCAAATTTGAAAGTTTTGGTGATAGTTGGAAGAGATGTTTGTTTGTTTGTTTGTTTGGTTGGTTGGTTGGTTGGATGTTTTTTCTCAGGACAGGATTTCTCTGTGTAGCATTGGATGTCCTGAAACTTGTTCTGTAGACCAGGCTGGCTTCAAACTCACAGAGATCCACATGTCTTACTTCCCAAGTGCTGGGATTAAAGGCATGTGCCACCACTACCTAGCCTGGAGGAGTTATTTATTAAAAATAAACTCATTTATCTCAAAAGTAAAATCAATGTTAAAAATAAATAATGCACAGGGGTGTTCATAAAATTAAAGTAGATGGTATAAATATAAACTGTCTCAAACATCCTGGATGTTAAATATGCATTTGGCTCCTTGTTTGTGAAGGTGGTGATTACACGTGTTGAAGTCGTATAACATCCTTGCATACCTTATGAAGGGCTCCAAGGTTGTCAATATTGATCTTTCACCCTCTATTCAATCATATTCATGCTAATGTGTTTCAGAATTGTAATGATCCACAGTAGACCTGCACAGGTTAAGGAGCATACATATCCTGTAACCATTTATTCATGGAATCATTATCTAGTGAGCAGGACTGACTACCCAGCACTGTTCTAGACAAAAAGGATGCATTTCTGCATGAGACAAAAGCCCCTGTAGAGTTCACATTCATCAAGCTATTTAAAACAAATTTTTTACAAAACCTATAATCAGTACTGTGAACAATGCAATGGGCTTACACAGAGCACGATTGGATGGTTCCCCCAGCTTAACCAGTCATCTAAGAGAGAACTCCTTACAAAAGTAAGGTGACTTTTACACGTGAAAAGAAAGCTTTTGGTCTACAGTATGAGGAAGTGCTCCCCATAATGAGACTGGTGTGTTTGGGGAGCACTTAGGAGAACTCAGTGGTCTAAGCGGAATGGACAAAGGTGACGCTGGTGAAGTTGGAGGAGGAGAAAAGAAAGTCAGATCACACAGGCACGTTCAGGCCCCAGTAAGGAACGTAGATTTGATCCTTTTCGAAGAAAGTTGGCACCTAGTTGTGTTGTACAGGAATAAGAAGCAAGGGCTTTGAATCTAAGTGCCTTGAGTACACACACTACAGTGTCAGACCCACACACCTAAAATGGATCTCAGATGCCTCTTGAAGGCAGGCGCTGAACTGGCAGTAGACAACACCCACAACTTAAACTGTGAAGGAGCAAAGTAAGGTGACAGAGACCTCTCGGCTGGGAAGTGCAGAACATGGCCCATGCATGAGAGAAAGATAGGAAGAAGGGGAGGCTGGACATGACACGATAAAGTCAAGGAGACTCCTAGCTGGTAAAGTCCTTAGTGTCTGAGGAGCAGGGTGCCTTCACAGTCTTAGAGTCTGTGTTTATCATAGAGTACAGCCTCCTCCGAATGTAGTAAATTCCCCTTGTTGCAACCACATCAATATATACATTTGAGACAGAAAGTACCTGGGCATTAAGTGCCAAGGGAGGTTGTGGTGTCAGATGCTCTGTTATGACTCATGGAGACCCATGCAATTTCTAGTAAGGCAATCTGATGGGGAAAAAAATCAAAATTTCAAAATGTCTTTGGTCCAGTGCTTGTATCTTTATTAGTGCCACGCCTTTAGAAACACACAGAAACCGTATGTGTGAAGATGCTCCAAGAGAAGCTACAGGGCTCACATACACCTCCCTCAAGTTTTGGGTCCATGAACACATGTGTGTTCAGACATCATCCCAAAGGAAGCAGGGATACCTTAGGATGGGGAAGTGTGGAGCTGCCTGATAGCACTGACTATAAGAAAACTGTTCAGTTCCATACATTTTAAACCACGGCTCTTCCTTAGCATACAGGAGGCCTTAGGTTCAGTCTCTGTCTAGCCCTGGAAAGAAAACAGCAGCAACAAAAGATCCATAGTCAACCATCAACCCAGCCAGCAGCTTATCCTTCTTTCCTCCGGTCTAAGGCCTGAACCAAGGCCAGGGCTTCACACATGAGGCAAGTGCCCTGTGCGGAGCCACATTCCCAGCCATGCTGACTGTTTCTAACGTAAAGGGTAAAGTGAGACAGACCAAAATAGGAAGCATCACTGAGAACCGAATGCTCTAGGAATAAGCTTGTGTTCCATAAGTATAAAATATATCACTCCTATATGAATCTGTACACGGTCACCTACACACTGGGTTATGCTCTGACGCATTTCCTCCTTTTATTTTAAGACCCAAGAGCCATTTGGTTAAAACGAATTCTATGGGCTAATGGTTGACCAGAGGGAGGGATTTTTTAGGGATGGCAGGTAGGAGCTTGTTAGAAGACCTTGTTAAGTTAAAATGTGTGTGAACCTATCATCTCTAGAGCTGTGGATGGGCACAAAAATGCATACCGCATAATGAATACTTCCAGAGGATATGATGCTGCTACAGAAGGAGGGTTTATATACATTTATATTAAATGTTTACTTAGAATATTTTTTATTTTTATTGACAATTTCATATATGGATACAATGTATCTTGATCATATGGACCCCAAATTCCCCCTCTTTTTTTCTTTCCCCAGGGAAACCCCCACACTACCCCCCTTGGTCTGTATGTCCTCTCTGTTTTGTTTCTATTTTTCCATTGAGTCTAATTAGGGCTGTCTACTGGAATGTTGACCGATCTGTGTGTGTGTGTGTGTGTGTGTGTGTGTGTGTGTGTGTCTGCTTGCCTGTCTGCCTGTGTCGGTATATGTGCACATGAGTGCACACACCTCCAGAGGCCAGACATATTGAATTCCCTGGAGCTGGAGTTGCAAATGGTTGTGCGCCATCGGTGGTAGGTGCTGTAATTCAGACTCTTGGCAAATGGCTGTGGCACGTTTCAGGATTCTCCTATATTCTAGACCTGACTAGCTTTAAAGTGGCACAAGTATCAAACAGGACTCAGTGGGATAAGATACAAACATCCCTTGAAGTTTAGTCCAGACCCAATTTTCTCCAGAAAGATGAAGCTGATGGTGATAAATCTGAGGTTTTCTTGAACCTGCTTTTTGCATACCTTTCTGACACACCCAAGGAAAGCCAGACTCTGGAAATAAATAAGAAAGACATTTCCCAAAACTGCACCTAAAGATGACTGCGGTGTAAAAGGCAGACAGCGTTTGGATTCTCAAGAACTCTTTTTACATCGACCACACTGGCCAACATGGTGGCATTGCTTGGCTTAAGGAGGCTAGCATGTAGCATCCTTCCCAGAGAGAGACTTCTAGAAAACAAGAATTTCCCTCCTGTCTTAGGAAACGAGATCACATGCTTTGCCTAGAACAGTTGTTATATACTGTTTGGAAGACCTACTTTTACTGTGGGGTTAAAAAAGTAAGAGATACTTCAAACAGATTAAAATCAAGGAAATAAACTCAGTGTGTACTTGACAGTGAAAGGCAGATTCTTCTTTTGCTGTGTTGGAAATGAGTCTGCGTTCAACTATTCAAACGGCGTGAACAACAGAAGTGCAGCTCCAGCTTTGGTAAGACCTGTTGGCCATTTCCCTCCTCACCAAGGCACACCCAGCATCCCCCTTCACCCAGAAGAACCTTATTTTCTTAATGTCTTCTATTTCTGGGAACTGAACAATAAGATGAACCTTTAAAAGAAGAAGAAAAGGAAGAAGAGGAAGGAAGAGGAGGAGGAAAAGAAAGAGGAGGAAAAGGAAGAGGAAGAGGAGAAGAGAAAGTCTTAGAGAGTGTCTTTCTCTCAAAAGCTCTTTAAGATGAAGAACGTACTTGCCTTCTTCACTGGGCAGGGTATACACTTCTCCCTAAAGGGCGGAAGAGTGCATGCTGACTGCACGCACAGGTGAGCCACCCACAGCAAAGAGAAAGGAAAGCTGCTAGAGACACGACAGCTGGACTGACTTCGGCACCATCCCCTCACACCTGACTAGAAAGTCCTTCCCTCCTTTACCCCCAATCAACTCTCAAGTAAGCCTTGTCTCTCCACTCAGTAACTCCTTAATGTCTCTCAGCTCCACCTGGAATCTTCTCATTACACAAAGCAATTAGCCTACTAAAAAGCAAAATAAGATCTGGCAAGCACCACCTTTGTCCAGTTGACCAACTCTCATGAGTTTGGTTCTTTATCTATCACTTAGAAGCACAGCCATGAGAACATCTTAGTACTAAGCACAGCACCACATGCTGGGACCAGGAAGGCTTGCCAAGAACAAAAGGCAACACTGTTAGGGTGATGCTGGACATGTGACACCCCGGGAATGTCTTTGTTCAGCCCGAGAGAGTGTAACGAGTCCTATGAAAGAAACTCCAGTCTATGTGGGAAGGTGGAAATGGATAAAGAGATAATAGAATATGATCTGAAGAAAGATTAACAATAGTCATGGAAGCACGACCATAGCAGGTCAGACTTTTAGGGCAACTGTTCAAAGACCTTTCGCCTCCATTCTTATTGAAAAATCTCAATGCTATCTATCCCACACTAGCACCAAGCTACAAGAAAATCATGTTTGTGGATGTTTTCATTAGATTTCTCCTTTACTAAAAAACAAACAACAACAAGAGTTACTGAAGTTACCAACCTAGGGCTACCCATGGAAGTTGTGTAATGTTAATGCAAGTGGCAAAACTTTTAGATATTTTTCTCTCGAAAGCTACTTAAAAGGTGCCGTTCTCTTAACTTTCTGCACGTCTCCCTAAGAAAGTGGAATAGATGGGCTGGCCACACTGGCAAGTGGTTAGCCCATCACTACCCATATTGTCAATGTACTGGTGCAGTTCCCTGGCAACTCTAAGCCATTGATCTTACTATGAAGGAAGCCACATTTCCCTGGGCTAATGGTCCCACCCAGTGGCTGGCATGAGAATTAAGATAATTCAACACGGTTTCTTCACGACGGTCCATCCTCTCTCTGAGTCCGATGCATACATAAACAGCGTGCATTCTCTTGTCTGTTCTCCTTCCCATGGCTTACACTCAACCCTAATTTTAATCTCTGGAGCTTGGATCCTCTCACACATGATGTCTCCTGCCTTTAGTCCTGTCGCGGTCTGAATGTGAAATATTCCCCAAATGCTCTTTGGTTTGGTTGACATGATTGATTTTAAAATATCTATTTGTTATTGTATGTGTGTGCATGACATGCGTAAATAAGTGTGGGCACACGAGTGTCATGGTTCTCACATGGAGATCAGAGGGCAACTATCAGGTCTCTCCTCCCACCTTTACATGGGTTCCAGAGATTGAGCTTAAGTTTTAGAGCCACCTCACTGGACCAAGTTCACAGTCTGAAGACTTGGTCCTCAGCTGGCGGCACTGCCGTGGAAGCTGGTAGCACCTTTGAGGTGCTGCATGTGTGTGTGCACAGTTGTGTGTTGTGCGTGTGTGTGGACTTGTATGTGCATGTGTATGTGTGTGTGCATGTGTTATTCTGACTGACAGATATAGGACCCTAGGGGTGAACCTTGAACATATACACAGCTCTGGTACTAGCCTGCTTCCTGATCTGCTGTAATGTGAGAAGCTAACTTATGCTCCCAGCATGTGGCCAGAGCCACCAACTACCCTACTTTTCCTGCTGTGATTTGGCTGTATCACCTGAAGACTTAAACTACAGCCAACTCCTTCCATAAGCGCTGTCATATATGTGGTCACAGTGACATAACGGTAACCATACTGGCACCTTCTCAACCAAGATAAATATTTCCTGGTTCTCCAATCACCCCAGCCCCCTGATTTATGAACTTTAAGCACACTTTAGTGTGCCTGCTCTTCTCCTGAAAGTGTGGTGCTCAATGTTAATTACAATGTTTCAAGTGTAAATGGACTGCAACAAAACAAAGCAGGATCACCACTTTCCCTAGACTATAGACAAGTGCTCTAGTGTGTGTGTGTGTGTGTGTGTGTGTGTGTGAGAGAGAGAGAGAGAGAGAGAGAGAGAGAGAGAGAGAGAGAGAGCTCATATATACCTGTTGATGGAGTCTAAGAAGACATTCAGATTTGGCAGCCATGGCATTCAGCTAATACCCACTGCATAAATAAACTTCTTAATCTCCAATTTCACATACAGTAAGTGTGTGTATGCACCTATTCTCCAATTTCACATAAATTAAACATGTGTGTACACCTAATCTCCAATTTCATATACACTAAGTGTGTGTGCACACCTAATCTCCAGTTCACATACACTAAGCATGTGCACACACATACCCACCATTGTCTTTTGAAGTTACCCATATGTTTACTTCAGAGCGTCTAAGCTATGAACTATCTTGATCCTCATTTTTCTCCCTAACAAAATCTCCTGATATTTGAGAACCACCATGAAAAATTGGTGTGATAAAGCATCTTATTTTCTTTTCGTATTTTATTCTTTAATTAATGTTTTGACAATACAATATCCCAATATTTGTGTTAATGGGCATGCTCTTGGCTATGTTTTAACTAACATAAGTCCATATAAACCTAAGCACACCTTAGAAGTTCATATCTGTAATATGTCTCATGTTTTCAACAAGAACCCCCAGGTGGTGTTGGAAGTGTGTCTTATTATGAATTGATGGCGGGGTTAGCTGGCACACCTACATTTTCACTAGCACTTGTGTTATGATTAGAATCTCGATATTATCTCACCCTTAATTTAGTTTTATTGCCTCTGCTCTTCCTCCAAACTATTTGGTTTTAGGATTCCCCTGACATCTGTGCCTAGGCAATCTTAAACTGTCTCTAGATAAGGCAGACTTTCGCAGATGGTATTTCAGGATCCTCCTCCTAGCTTGGTGCTAAGTGGATAGTGTATAACTAGGTAATGTGAGCAGAGCTACTACCAATCTCAAATAACTGTAATCCTTATGTCTCTCACACCATCTACTTCCCTCGTCTGCATTGCCACTACACTGATACAAGTTGTCTTCCACAGTTACACATGATTTTATCATCAACACATCTTACCACATGATTTTATCATCAACCACCATCACCACCACTAATCTCTTCTCAGAACTGTGTAACATTGTACTCTTCCATTGGAGAAAAGGCTTTCTTCCCAAATCCATAGATCAAATTGGGGCTATATGGTATTTAAAATTCTTCCAAGCCTGGTCATTGTCTTGAGAATTATAATATGTCATATCTGATATGAGAATTCAAAAGCAACAGACTAACATGAATGAGGCCTGGTCAAAATATCCCAAGATGGTTTTGAGTCTCAAGGTACAACACAGATATGCATATACATGTAATTAGTGCACATAAAAATTTATGCGTATGTGTGACAACTTGCTGTTTATTCAATGATTAAAATATTAAAGTACCACTTTTGTTTGGGTTCATGTATACAGTTAAATTCTTTCTTTTTCTTTTTTAGTGCTTCTATGGTCATTAACAAAAGGGACAGCCACACATATCCATCCATAAGTAGTTACGTGTAGGGACCTTAGAACTGACCATCCCCACCTCTCCCAATACCCTGCTTCTAACATTTTTTAAATCTGGAAACCACATAAATGTACTGTCTGGGCTCTCTGGCTTTTCATGTCCCCATCTACCTGTCCCTGTGGGCGGTGGCTAAAAACCCTCCAAGACACTGCTCCATCCTTCAGATCTAGATCAGAATCGGATTACGACTTGTTTGCTTTAGCAGCATCTTTGCTCTTAGGTACTTCCTGTCCTTGATGTCATTGTACTCATGAAGGAGGGAGCTATGGCCCTCCAGTTTAGCCACGCGGTAGCCCTCTGCTGTTACCTGGGAGATCTCCTTGTCCAGCAGGTCCTGCTTCTGTTTCTCAGTGTCAGAATTCCAAGACTCCTCACTGATCACATCAGCCTGTTCAGACTTGGGGGTTGGCTGCCGTTATTTGAAGGACCCGCAACAGACAATTTCAGCTGAGTCCTGACTCAGTCCTCCCGAGGATTTTGGGGCTTCCACTCAACAGACAAGTACAAAACAGAGAAAGTCGAATGGCCATGAGGAGACTGGAGGTCTGAGCAGAGCGCTCATTGAAGACCTAGGTGAGAATTCTCACTCAGGCCAAGGTGAGCAAACCACCACACCTGTGGAGGAGGAGGGAGAGCAGCTGCTTCCTCAGGGAGGAGTCGAATAGAGAGCCAAAGCCGCTGGAGCGGAGCGAGTATGGCTGTGGCAGACAGCCAATCGCGTGTGGCCTTTCAGTGGTGGGGGCAACCCCAAAGCTCTAGCAATACTCACAGCCTGACCTCGAACCTCGGACCTCGGACCTTGGACGGGTTGTGGGGCTGGCCATATCCTTCACCCCCGCCTCTCCTTGTTCCACATCCTCTCTGACCTCTCATTACCACAACTTCCCTTGCCTGAAGGACTTAGGACACTGGCTGCCACTCTAAGATAGGTACACTTCATCCCGGGACACCTACCCTCAATCCCCAGCCTAACCTGGTCACGCCTTGTCCGTTTTTCCCAGAGTCTAGTCCATCTGGCTGAGCAGCGGCAGCTTACTGTCCTCTGCTCTAAACTCTGGAAGCAGCACGCACGCTCACCTTCCATCTATGACCTCAGCCTGCAGCGGCACAGGCTGTACACTCAGTGGGATCACAGAATACCGAACAAAGCAGATACATTCAAATAAATCAGGGAACAGCAGGCGAGGTCGCAGGAGACCCTGCCTACGTGACACACGAGGCGCTATCGTTGGTTTTTGAAAACTACATCATTTTCTCTTTGTTATCTTTCAAATTTGCCTTTAACTACATTCCTCTGAGCTTTAAAACCCTTGCACAACAAAACGAAAAGGAAAAGCTAGGAAAAGTCTGTCCTTTGCCAAGCTGGGGCAAACTGTTTTCCTTTTCGTAAGATAACGGAGATAATCTAACTGCCAAATGAAAAATATTTTGAATTTTTTTGCTATTAATAAATCATGCAAACAGATACCAACCAACAATGCAACTTACTTCAGAGGTGTGGTAGCTATTTCAGTGGAACAAAAGGAAAGAGAGAGAGAGAGAGAGAGAGAGAGAGAGAAGAAGAAGAAAGAGTGAGGGAGGGAGGGAAGGAGGGAGAAAGAGAAGAAGGAAGGAAGGGAGGGAAGGAGGGAGGGAGGAAGGAAGACTGGGTGGCCTGTATTTAGTTCACATTTTGAAATTCATGTTCTGCAACATAAAGACAGAAACAGGAGGTCTCTAAGGTGCCTAGACAGTATCAGCCCCTAAAAAGAAAATATGATAGGTGCTGGTTTTACCTACCCACAGATAAGATTGTAACATTCATGGGGTTGGGGGTGGGGCGGGACAGAGTGAGGGAGAACAGATATTTTTGTGATACAAACTGGTCAAAATGTTGGCCTGAAAGAGGGGGCCACATACTGTTTTATCCTTGTTACAATGTTACCAAAAAAAAAAAAAAACCCGAAAGAAAGAGAGAAAGAAAGGAAAAAAGGCGGGGTGTTTAAGGTCGTCAGTTTAGAAAGGTTCTCGTACCCTTTCAACATGCCCAGGGCCCCTCTCACACAAACTTGAGATAATGTGCTCTTAAGGAAGAAGTCAAGTGCCCACTGCCTTTTGAAACTGCCTGACGAGAATTAACGGCCTTCGCCATCTTCTTTTAAACAACCGTGCCCGGTTTTCCGAAGGCACCTCGTTTATCTTGAGGCCCCTTTCATCTATTATCTGACTGTAAGTGTGCTCAGAGCTCATCCACTGGATTCTCTTTGACAGGGGAGCTTTCTGGTGAGTAGCCAACAGCCTGATGTCTGGTCTGAGAGGATCTCGGGGATGAAGGTGGTGGGAAAGGGGCAACCTCCCGCCACCCCTTAACAGCATTTGCTGAACCACAAAAATAGAGCCCTGACTCATCGTCCCTTGGGGAAAGCGGGTCCTCTTGGTTAATATTAGAGCATGTTGCAGCTGGCTTGGTACTTAGCTCAAAAACACCACTTAAGGGCACCTCTGCTTTCATACTTGGATGTGGTCATTGGTGTGAGCTGTGAGCTTTCCAGTTGAGTGGATGAAAGGAACCATCCAAATGTTTTTTTATGTGACAGCCAAGAAGTTCATTTGCAGATATTTTTGACACAGTCAAGGAGCTAAAAGATCAGGAGAGTTTGGCCACCTGGGCCCCAGAGGCTTTTATAATTGTTACTTCTGGCTTTGGTCCACAGGACTAAGAATAGATTTTGTAAGTAATACAAAACAACTTGTGTTGCAAACACAGAATTTGCGTTTGTGACTAGATCCAGCATGGGTTTACCATTATCTAAAAGTACATGCTGCCTGGGCTGAAGTCCTGTTTGCAATAACTTATAAGACTTGTATTTTAAAACGAGTCTAAAACTGTCTGAACACATCCACAAATATTTGAGTAACTGAAGTAGATTTTTGAGAAATCTTCCACCAAAGTGGAAAAGCATTTCTAGGAGAGGACAGGGGCATTATTATTATTATTATTATTATTATTATTATTATACATTGGTGCATGGCAGGGGAGCAGGAGGGGCTGTTGTTATTGTTTAAAATCTTTCATTCTCCAGCCAGCTCACTCTCTGCCCAGTGAATGAGTAAATCAACTCATTAGGAGATGGTTAGCCTCACTAATCCCCTGGCAATTATTCAGAATGTTGAAACAGATCTTTTTCTGTTCTGGGGTAAACTGTGGTATAAATAGTGCCTTCAGATGCTTAGGTCATGCATGTTTCAGTCCTGAGAAAGAGACTCCATTAAGGTGCAGGAGACCAGTGTGGACGTATCCCAAGTACTGTGGATTAAAAGGTAGCTGCTATCTTATGGGAGAGTTTACTTCGAACTACAAAGTCCTTTGAGCTATGCCCATGCTATGTGTTTTCTGTGTGTTATGGCTCCCTCTACTCAGTGGGTCTCACCATTGTGTAAGTCGGTTGAAAACACTGCCCTCAACTCTACAGATGGGAATGACAAAGACAAAGGTCCCCACTGCTTTCCTGTGACTTCATCACTCTTGGGACACCGAGAGGACCTTGTGCAGAGTGGGTAACTAGACAAAGCATCACGATATGCTTGTTGCCGACAGTTTCCATGAGAAGGCTTTCCTAAAATTTTGCGAGCGAAAGCTGAGCGTTTTTATGAAGGTAATCACAATGGGAATGATACTTGAGATGTGCCCCAGATGAAAAAAAAAATCATCTCTTGGAATGCTGGGGTTAGCAAGTGGGACTTCAAGGTTGTCACCACTTTACTCTCTGAAGAAAAAGATGAGCATGTCAGCATCTATAAAATAATTTAAAAGCACAACCCCAGAACCTTCCATTCCCCCATGCCACCCTCTCCCGCTACAGATGGCCTAAGTACCCATTCCTGTGGAGTTCACACAAATTGAATTGTCACACCCATTTCCCTTGCACAGCCCCACCCCAAAGGCAACCCCCCCCATCTCTATCTGCACCCGGGCTAATTCCAGAGCTCCAAGAGACCACCATGTCTTTGCATTTGAGTACCTGCCGAGAACAAGGAAGTTGTCTCTGGACTCGTCTCCTCTTGCTTTCTCTCCCTTACCTTCTCTCCCGTCAAAGCATTCACACAGTGTCCCCTCCTGTGACTCTCTGGATTCTGTCGATAGTATCTCTTTCCTGCCAGAATCATAGTTTGGAGAATTTATTAGACTCTTTCTCCTTCATTCACTGTGTGGTCATTTCCCATCCCACTAAGGATTGAAGTTTCCTCTCCATCCCCACGTTTACTATTCAAGGAAATCATCCATCGCCGCACGTAACAATTATAATTGCCAGGTATCGTATTCATGATAGATCACCTGTAATACAGTGCAGTACACCTCAACCCTTGGCAAAATATGAGGGAAAAATTATCAGCCCACTGCTACCTCATCACAGTCTTCTACGGCTCCAGGTCCCCAGACCATCAGGTTTAATGTTTAAAATAATAATAATAATAATAATAATAATAATAGTAACAACTATAAAAAAACTCTTCCCAGGTCAAATCAAAGCATTTCCTGTATGAAGTTAATTACTATTCTTTAACTTCTACCCATTGGTTCTGCATCAGTAGGGAATTTTAATCCATTCTTCTAGCAAACATTCCTTTGAATATTAAAAAAAAAAACACTCCCTAACTGCCTCTGCTTAATATTCTTGCTTCTATCTAATTGCTTCCATCTCTTTTTGTGTGACTTATTTCTCAGATCATTTATAATCTTTGTAGACACGTTGCAGCGGTCCACTGTCACAGTGGCACGTGAGATGTATGGTGCTCTTGAGTTGAACATTGTAACTTTATTCCCGCCCACCCCTGCCAGCTTTGGAATCTCTCTCTCTCTTCTCTGCTCTCCCAAACACTCCCACACAGGTTTTTGATAAGGTAGAGATAATATGAATGTCCCTGAGACTTTAGGCTGACTAAAGAAAGTTCCCTTTTTGTATTCTATTTGTGTCTTTAGCATGACACCTCATTTGCATTTAATAAATATTTGGTGATTTATTTATTGATTGATTACCTCAATTATTTATGAACAATGTGCTTCAGTAATTTGTCTGGAGGAAAAAGCAAATCCAGGCTCTTTGAATTTATCACGCCAGGTAGAAAATCAGGAGAGTTCGCTTCACAAAGTCATTGCACCTTTAGCTTTCCGCTGCATCAATGTGTTATTCTGTGTTTTGTTTTTAGACAGCCGCCATCAGACAAAAACTAAGAGTATTTAGACACACTTGGCAGGAAACAGGCACTCCATTTTCCCCGTGTCCCACCCTCAAGCCAGTGACCTCCCTTGATCTCTGAGATGACAGTTTGCCAAGTCCCATGAAGATGGCATTCACAAATGACCCCATTAGATTTCCTAAAGACCTTAATTGCCCCA
Source organism: Apodemus agrarius (assembly GCA_964023405.1). NCBI lineage: Eukaryota > Metazoa > Chordata > Mammalia > Rodentia > Muridae > Apodemus > Apodemus agrarius. The sequence goes on from OZ030013.1 coordinate 81,573,258, forward strand.
GTCCTTTCACTCAGAGGTCTCTGGGGTCCAAGGAATGTTATCCTTCAGTTACTCCGTGCAGAGGCTCTAGCTATTGTTGCTTTAATCCTTTCTGAATCCCTGAGAATGCAGAGAGCTGAGGCCGACTTTGACTCTCCTACTGAATTACAAGATACTTTACATACTTCTGTCACGTAGTCACTCCCCCATGTTACCATTCAACAATGACATCCACTTTCATGTCTAAACATAGAAGACAAACACCATAAGCACCATCTCGGTGAATGTGGCCTCAACAGTGCTGGGGGAAAAAAAATCCCCTACAAAGGAGCATGTAAAATAACTTTAAAAATCTATCACTTCCTGCTGTCCTTACACCACAGTTCAGTCCTACTCCAGTGAACACTTGAGGCTAGGGGAGCAAGCATCCATTCTTCATTTATAAAAATAATTATCTGGGCTTTTTCTTACAAATTAACACACACACACACACACACACACACACACACACCACGGTGGGGGGTGGGGGAGATACAGACAGACTACCATTTGAATGGCACTGTATTAAAGTAAACCTATGAAAAAAACTAAGGTCAATGTATTGAAACTAGCTTTTTTTATTTTTCATGGTTTGTGACATGGAGATCTCTTTACATGAAACAGAAGTAAGTCTACGGGGTGAATGAGGGAAGAGCATTAAAATGAGTAAAAACAGATTAATAAGGTGACCACAAAGGGAAAAAAAATCAGGGTCTCTCTTACATTTAATTAAGTCACACCAGAATTATAATTCTTTAATTTTCTTGTTTAAAATTTGTAGCAGCCTTGTACTGAGACCTTCTGAATTAAGCTTTTACAGTCCCTGAAACTTGAGTACTCGAAGTAAGCCATCTGTGTCTGCTGGCGTTCCTTCCACAGTGGAGTTTGTTTCTAGTAAGAAGCACGTGAAGGATGCTAAGGAAAGAGGTGAAGCACTCTATCCCTCCCGGGAGAACCGCTATCCACGAAGGGAGCTTTACTTGGAGACTGGACTGGGAGAAGGACAGTAACTTACACACTAAGAGCTCCCAACACACCTAAGAAATTGTGACATCATTAGGTGACAATCAGTATGCAGCTGGATGACTCAATTGTTTTGCGAAACAGATTGATCTTTGCTTCAGTCAAATCAAAGGGATTAAGGGCTGGTCTGTGATACAGTGGTCAAACGCCTAGCATGAGTACTATCTTAGGTTGAAGCCCTAGCACAGCCAATCAGAGAGAGAGAGAGAGAGAGAGAGAGAGAGAGAGAGAGAGAGAGAGAGAGAGAGAGAGAGAGAGAGAGAGAACCATGGTGATTAAAACCACAGTCTATCTCCTGAAGAAAATTTGAGCTTAAAAATTCACCAGGAAAGGTGTTCACAGCGCCGCCACAGCTGCTCTCAACCCCAGTGCCACCTCTTGTGTGCCGAGCTCCAACCCCAGCCGAAGAAGAAGGGGATTAAGTAAGGAGGTGCCCATACCATGGCTCATACCAATCGTACTGCCCACAAATAGACTGGTAGTAAAGTATCCAGGAAACAATTGGCTATAAAAGCCACTCTCAAGAGTGCGCCCTCTACTGGAGGCATGAAGAAAGCTCATTGTTACAGACCTGGGACTGTGGCACTCAAGAAATCAGACACTATCAGAAGTCCACTGAACTTCTTCTGATCTGCAAGCTACCCTTTCAACATCTGGTGCAAGAAATTACTCAGGACTTCAAAACAGATCTGCGCTTCCAGAGTACAGCTATTGGTGCTTTGCAGGAGGCAAGTGAGGCCTGTCTAGTTGGCCTTTTCAAAGATAGCAACCTGGGTGCTATCCATGCCAAATGTGTAACAATTATGCCAAAGGATATCCAGCTAGCACACCGCATACTCGAGAGCATGCTTAAGAGTCCACTATGAGAGGAAACATTTCATTCTCAAAATCATTTTTTTCCTCTTGTTCCTGTTATCAGTAGTTATGAATGTTAGGTATTTTTTGTGTGTGTGGGGGGGGTAAAAGGTACCTATGAATATGATTGGAAGTGGAAATCATGGGGGACAGAATCAGGTATTGGCAGTTTCTCTGCTTTTACTTGTGTGTGAATTTTTAATATAAATGCAAGATGTCAAGCATCAAAGCAAGCAAAATGTTTCAGTGAACACATTTCAACAGTTCAACTTTATAACAATTATAAGTAAAACTGTTAAATTTTTCTGGACAATGCCAGTATTTGGATTTTTTAAAAAGAAGTAAATTTCTTCTTTTTAAAAACAAACAAAAACAAACAAACAAACAAACCTCCAGGAATGTACTAACTTTAAATTTTTGAATACAAAGATTCGTCCTGAAGGAAAGAAGAGAAAAATATGTAAAACTAAACCAGTAAAAGTGCTGAAAATTGAAGTTTACACTTTGATGACGAATGTTCCGTGCCTCATCACAGCCCAGACTTAGGCTCTTCTGCATCTCTGGTTGGTTTGAGCAAAAATGCTCCAGGGGACAGTGAGACAACTGATCAGTGAAAGTGCTTGCCAGAAAGCCTTGAGACCCAAGTTCAGTACCTGGGCTCCCCATAGTAGAGTAACAGATCTGACACCCTCAAATTGTCCCCTGACTTCCGCATGTGCTGTATCCACACACATGCCCACGACATAAATAAATAATCTTGTATTTTTTTTAATTTCCAGAAAGATCATCATAGCACACTCATGTTGTCTAGGACTTTAACGCCAAAAGCATTGTAGTATTAAAAAGTGACCTGTAGATTGAAGGGAGGACCCAAAAACAGACCTGGCTCCTTCATGAATGAAGAGAAAGGAATTTAGCAGGAACGGGAGGAGGGGCTGTTGCTTTTCTGTCCTTCCTAAAGGCTGGATCTGCCTTGCGACACTAGGCACTCTGGGAACACCACCACCTAGCTGACTATGCAGAAACAGCAAGTCGGACTGTGGCTCTACTAAGGCATGAGGGACTGCACTGCTACTGTGGGCTGCCGGGTTCGAGCTCTCCCACATCCGGCTGCTTTTTAGTGAGGTCTGAAACAATGAAATCCAAGCTAGAAGATACTCCGTGTCTGTGGAAAATAGGAAGCCAGGAAAGAGTATTTGGTCTGAGACACTCAGAAGAGAGTCGTCATGTTGCTAGTGCTGTTCTTGCTTCCTGTTTGCTGCTCCTTTTAACCTTATAAACTTTATTACGAAAACAAACAACCCCCCCAAACTTGCAAATAAATAAAAACATCACGCACCAAAATTATCCCCCACCCAGAGTCTATACAATTCTAAGGATTTCCATAGAGTTAGAACAAGCTTTGGGAACAGGAGCCGTGAAGTTTCACACTAAACTTCACACTTTCATTCCCCAATACATTTTTTTTTTTTTTTTGCTCATATGTGCTGCCAAAAACAAACAAGAAGGCTCTTCCATAACTTGTGTCTCCTATCTGTGTTCAGTCCTACTTCATTGTGATGAGGGCCGGAGAGATGGCTCAGTGGTTAGGAGCTCTTGTCGAGCTTGCAGAGAACCTGGGTGGAGAATCGAACTCAGGACTCTGAAAGAGCAGTAAGTACTCTTCACCTCTGAGCCAACTCTCCAGCCCAAGAAACAAGTTTCTAGCTGAAGCGTCTCCTATGCGATATTTAGGATGCATTTGATTAAGTTATTAGCTACTTAGCTAAGCCACTAATTAATCTGCGCATCCTCTCCTAGCTAGCCGCCCCACCTGGAGAACAAAATCACTCCCCTGAACTGAGACGCCGTGCTGGAGTCCAGGGGATGGAGAAGGCAGGGTTAGAATCCCTTGTCCTCTGTGTGGAACACCAATCCTGATCTCCAAGCAGGCAGTCAGAGAGCGACGACACCTACAGCAGAAAACTGAGGAGGTTCCAGGAGAGCATCGCGCATTTTCCCTACAGCTCTCTTCTGTCACTTTTAACCTGGGACTCATCTTCTTGATGGTAGGAGGTGTGGGGCTCCTGACTCCCTATCTCGATTGCCTTGGAGGTCCCCATATAAGTGTGGCATTTGGTATTGTAGTTTTTGGTTTTGAATTTGGACATATAACCTAGTCCAGCCTTGAACTCATTCTATAAAAAGTGATCTTGACCTTCTGGTCCTCACACTTCCCCTGGCTAAGACCAACACTAAGACACAAAAGACTGAGGTACGTAGTAGGCGCCGCCTGTGCTCTATAGCCCTCAGCGAGACTCAGGCCGAATTGTAAAACTGGGGCCTGGTCTCATCTTTTCCCTGAATTCTTGCTCATTCCTGCCCAGCCCTCTAGGTCTTCCTCTGAAGGACAATGCTAGCCCCGCCTGGCGGCTGCAGACATGGCTACGGTTTACATCTGAAATGTCACCCGGGCTTGGTCACGGACTTGCAGTTCTGTTTCCAAGGCTCCGGAGTCCTTGCAGGGTGGTGGTGGGCTGGCAGAATTAGAGAGCTCGGCGTGGGCCTTCGATCGTTATGCCCACTGCTGGGTCTGTGCTCCAACTCTGCTTCCATACTACACCCAGAGGAGCAAGCACTTGCTGCTGGTTTCCACTCTGCTGCCCTCACCACAGAGGTCCAAAACCTTCTGACACCATGCACTAAATAAACCCTTCGCTCCGGAGTCTGCTCCTGCCAGAAACTGCTCTACTAACAATGAAGGAAACGAATGGACCCTTCAGCCCGACACAGAAGCAGACTGCCGTTGTACAAACCCCAGATGCCCAGGATTTCTGAAGAACCAGAGCAGCCTGCGTGGGAGGGCAGCTCGGATTTCAGATGCAGTTGAAGACTTAGGATGCACAGGATAAGTAAGTGTCCACCTTAGATGCAGCAGAAAGAAATCCGAACTCTTTTCTGCAAGCCACTCATGAAGGGGGTGGGGGAAGGCAGAAATCTGCTCTAATGGGGCAAAAGGGGAGAGAGGAAGGAAGGGCGGGAAGAAAGGAAGGAAAGGAAGGAAGGAAGGAAGGAGGCTTGTTTCCAAGCCTGACTCCTCCATTACTAGGTGAATCTGAGCCTCCATTTATCTGTAAATAGAACAATAGTGTATACCATAAAGAGTTACTGTGAGAATTAGAAGGATTAGCACATGCTAGATCAAGTCATAAAGAGTACTCAGTGAGTCCCCCCAGCCCCCCTCCCCCCTCCTCTCCCCCTTTCCTCCTGGAACACAACAAAGGTCATTGTAGCCTTCCAGAGCAGAGAACTGTTTTCCTCTCCCACCACCCACTCCCACCCCGCTCGTTTTTCCAATCTCTCCCTTTCTCTGCCCCAACCATTCTAGTTTTGTGGTCATTACTTTGCCTCTGTGAGAGAGTCTAAATTTCATAACAATTCAATCAAGTTCAATTAATGGAATTTTAAAGGGCCCTGGAAAATCAGCACTATATTAAATTATGAATGCAAAACCAAGAGCAAAACAAACCTCATGGCTCAGAGCAAAAGTTTATGCTTCTAATGTGTAAGGAAGCCATTTGTCCCTGGCCGCAACCCAACCCTATCCCGAGCAGCCAGATCCAGCCGCAGCCAACCATGTAGATTCATTGTGGAAAAATGGCTGCCTTCCTCCATATTGAAACAGCTGTTAGTTAGCATTGGGAGGGTGAGAGAGTTAATCATTAACCTGGAAATCTGGGGCATTAAAGTATGCTTTAATATCTAGGCTAGAGTTTAATCACATTTATCTTAGCCAATAGGGATACCTTAAATAACATATCAGCTCTGGAGGTCCCGGAAAAATAATTTTATCCTCTTACCATGATCATTGTGCATCTTACTTAAAGAGATTTGCCAAGCTATTAGAGGAACATGGTTCCCAAGCACAATAAAATTTGTATGAATTACCTTCTATGAATTGAATGATTATCACACCTGGCAGTACAAAGTTATACCAATGTATAAAAATGTGACTCCATACTGACTTCTGTCAAAAAGATAATAATTATTATTATTGTTATTATTTAAGAAAGTGTTTCAAGCTATAATCTCACCACCTTTCCTACAAGCACTCTGCTTGGCTAGTTTCAGTCCCACCCCTGGACATCTATGTTAACAAGAAAGTATTTCTCAATTACTTTGATGCTTTTTTTTCTTTATGCTTAGATTTCTATGGTATTGCTTATCCCAGGAAACCAAATTCTTTCCTGTAACTTGCAGGAGTTGGCCCTTAAGGGAAATCTCAATGGCATTATAACAAGTGAGAAGTCTCTCTCTCTCTGTCTCTGTCTCTGTCTCTCTGTCTCTCTGTCTCTCTGTCTCTGTCTCTCTCTCTCTCTCTCTCTCTCTCCTAAGAGTGTTGATTAGCCTCATAACCCCCCCAAAAGGTGACTATTCTATCCTTCCTGGGTAGAAAAAAGAAAGGGGGTAAGAACTCAGCCTCTCCAAAACCGCTCGTCTTGTATCAGTGGTTCTCGGCTCTTTGGAGAATAGATGACCTCTGCTCCCTTTAGACTCATGCCTGTAAAGTGATGGAGACATCAAACTGCCTAATTGCTCTTTATGACTTTTCCTACTTCTAGAGCGATTTTATGAGTCTCCTTCTCATTCTCTCACAAGCACCTTCTTTGGCGATTTCTTGGTCCTTCCCTCTTGAGTCCTTCCCTAAGCCTCTATGTGAGAGCCCTTCTCCCTCATCCTACTCTTCCCCGCAGCAAAGGGAGCAGCAGGGAAGAGCTACAGATCTGTCCCTCCTCCAGCCTCTCCTGGAAGCCCCATCAGATGGCTTCAATTACCACCTGAATGCAGATGATTTTCAAGTCTCCAACCCCAGCCTTGACCTCTCACCCTCTTTTCAGTCCCGTGTTTCCTTCTGTCTGCGGAATATCTCTACTTGGGTGTCCCACCACCTCCTAAAACTAAACATGTCAAAAGCAGAGCTCATTATCTCTGCATGTGCCCCTTCATTGTTTCCTTCTTTCTCCGGGGGCCATCAATAGCACTCAAGCAATTCCTGGAGCCCCCAGATGGGCCTGAGGCCCCCATCACCTCTAGGTCCCTGAAAGGTAGGTTTCTGCCTGGGCACTCCCATTCATTCGAACACTGTGGCAACACTGTGATCTCAAGTGCTGTTTCTGCAGGGTTGTTATTTTTAAAACTCTACTTTCCTATTTATTCAAAGGTTGACAAAATTTTAAGACTGCCGGCACATTCCATTCCTTAGAATGCCTTGACATCTGGAGCCCTCTGAACTGACAAGCCAGTCTGGGTCGCTCTCTGACTCATGAGTCTAAATTATAGAATATATGACATTGCATATTTGTAAACCTTTTATTTCCTAACATAACTGATAGATGCACTTACCAATAAAATAGTAATTTGCAATTAGCCTGAGAGGGTGATGCTGTGGAAGTTTTAAGTGATTTTATTTTATTCCTAGTCTTAATTCCTATTCTGTAGACCCAAAGCCATCACTATCCTATGCCTGGGACTTGACTGGGTGTCATTCTTTGTAGCCTCCTCTCTATCCCATTATAAGGCACTATCTTTCAACACACCAGACACTACAAGAAACATATTCACGGGAGCTCATTTAATCCCTCAACCACCCAATAAGGAAATACATAAACCGGCAGGATTTTTGTAGCAATTCATCATTCAAACTGGCTTCCCAAGTGAAGTAGACCCTTGCTCCTTCCCTAAAAAGTCCAAGGGTAGCTTGGACTTCTGGCATAGTTTTCCCGTAACTCTCAATTCTACCTTCCCAGGATTCCTGCAGTTAGATTCTTCTCTGCATGTTGGGCTTGTTATCAGGTTGACCACCTCAGGATTTTTAAAGATGCTACCAGAAATAATCAGGTTAATATCTTTTTTCATTCCTAGTCAGGAGATGTATATTATAGCAGAGCATATGAACAAAACCAATGTGAATTATCTACCCAGCCCTGATACCATCTTCAAGACAAGGTGTAACACTATAATACTTGGCTGAGGCAAATCAGGGCTTACATCTGAAGCTGCAGTTAGGGTCAATTTCACCTGTTATACAGGAGAAGAGTGGTGGGAAGGCAGTATTGCAATATTCTCTATTGTCATGAAAAGACTGGTCATCACAAAGCTAGCAAGAGACAAGAGACAGAGTCAAGTGTGATCTGTACACATGGTCATATCTTCTTCAAGGTGACAGAGACGCATATACCAAGAAGTAGAAGAATCTAGAAAAAAACTGGCTAAGATACAGGCCCAGCAAGATTCATTACTGGTGATCTTCAAGAAAGGATATGTGGGTTTCTAGGGCCATTGAATAAAAAACGTTTTTCTGTCCTATCTCTTAAACATCTACTTGTTCAATGGTGTTTGTTTGTAAAAGGAAAAGCCCTTTCCTCCCATGCTCTCCCCTCTGTGCCATCCACCCAACCATGTGTCATCTAAGCAAAGTCAATTCAGAGTCGCAAGCCAGAGGGATCTCTAGGATTAAGAACTTCATCCCCGGGGAAGCTGAGAATTGGAGATGTAGCTGAGAACTCTTCCATGCCCAGAAGATGACTTGAAGAAGGCAGGTGAGATCATATGGAGAGGGAAAGCCTTCAACTAGAGAGAAAGGCTACTAGAAGAGTCCATTTTTAAATCAAGGAGAGCACACAACACAGGAAATGGGCCCATTGTGTAGAAGTATGTAAGAAGCAGGCTACAACATGTGTGTGCTTCGGATTAGAGTATGCACATGAGCTTCTCAACATAAGGGTCAATTCTCCTCATGTTCATAACCTTCAAAGCCTAGAACAATGTATGGAACCAAATGAAAATTCAATCAATGCTAGATAATTGAATTTTATTATTAATTAAGTTTATTCTTTTCAATTTCATTCACACGTACAATGCATTCTGATTACTCTCATTCCTTCACCCTCTCTGAGCTCCTTCCCACATTTAAGAATGCCTCCCTCCTTTTTATAAGCCCCTTTCCATGTTCATGTCTTTTTGATTTGTTTTGTGATTCGGTGAGTTTGTTCGGTGCCGTCTGTGTGGTGATGGGCTTGGATGGAGCCATCCATTGCAGCCTAGTGAGCTCACTACTGGGTACCTAACTGTGGACAATGATTTCCCTTTCTCAGTGGCCAACAGCTCAGCAGGAAGGAGCAGAACACCTATGATCCCCTCCCTCATCCACTCCTGACTGTTGACTGGTCCACTTCATGCAGACTGTACTCACTACCACTCACTACAAAGAAAGAATTTTTTTATTAAGGGTGATCGTGGCATTTAACTATGAAGTAAAAATATACATTTAGAAGGTAGTTTGATGCTGTGCCCATTTAGCTACGTGACAATAGTAATTCCCCCTTAGTGTTAGATTGGGATTGATGGAAGCAACATGGAAATAGAAGAGAGAGGAGACTGACTCTACAGGAACTCACTGTCCTGTAACCAGAACAATGAAAAGCAGCAGTGTCTCCATAATGTGGAGACCGTGGGCACAGGCACAGGGGACTTGGATTTAATAGACAAAAAGGGGAACTTTAGGGGGGTGGAAGATTCCATCTGCAGATCCATTCTCCTGCAGTCTCGGAGTTGTAAATACCAAAGGTGTGTCGGTCTACTTATCAAGAGGTTCCCAGATCCTAACGTCCTAAAGAACCTGCTATAAGCATGTTCACTTTTTTTTAGAGAGTCTCAGCTCGCATTAGGCTTTCGGGTCATTAACCCCTCACTTAGGGCCTAGCACCACCACAGGCATGGGTTTTTAACTGAATTTACAATACCAAGGATAAATTGCATCTTGTGGAGCAGGCTTCAAACCCAAACAGAGAGTTGCTGGTTACTTCACATAATAGTGATGTCACCATTGCAATTACCATATCTTTCTTGATAAACTAGTAGTATAGCTCACAGGGTTCATAAGACTGCTGGTGTCTTTTCTACCCCAGAATCACCTTCCAGTGCAATAAAAGCTAGTCAAGCATGGAAGAAGCTTTCAACTCAATTTCGGGTGATTTTAAGTAATGGCACAAGAGAGTAAAATTTGTCATAAATCCATTTAAATAAAGAACTGAGAAGGCAGAAACTATAGTATAAAATTCAATTTGACTTTCATCAATATAAATTACAATACTTAACAGGAACTGCTTCCCTGTGTCTAATTACAGTGTAACTCAATAATAACTATTATTATATATGTGTCAGTGAGCTTTGCTATGTGTTTTATTTGATGACAACACGCTTCGTAGTCTATTGCTCATGTAATGTATCTATTTACATAGCTTGCTCGCCCGCTTCCATCCTTAAAAATGTAAAGGCCATATTGTTCATTGACAAGGCCTTCAACTGCCTCCATCAAAAGTGAAGTTTGGCCATGTGAACAAATCACAGAATACCAGTCACTAGTACTGCCTGCTCATTGAAAGAGTAACTAACCCTGAAGTTTTCGTTGTTCTTAGCCCTTGCAGGATATTAAAAAGAGGTGGGCCTTGTTTGTTATGGACAGGAGCTCCCACAGTGTACTATGCATTAAGCCCTTTCATTCAAATTACCTGACAATCCTCACATCCTCAGAGAGCCAAGCCAGTCTCCATCCTCACAGAAAGATGCCTCTTTAGTTCTCATGCGAATTAAGTTCCTTGCCAAGGGCCTTTGGAATATCCTTATACACATGAGTCTTTATCCAGAGTCACCAATTGCCTATAGTAGCATCATTCTCCCAACTCTCCTCCCCATCAACTCCCTCTCTGCTCACTTTATGTCTACAACCACCAAGCCTTGTTGATTCCTTCTCACCAAAAGTCTGTGGGGTGCACCTCTTCCTCTCAGTTTCACCACTCAGGACAGCTCGCATCAGGCAAGATCCAGTAAACAGACCAAAATGGTTCCCTATAAACAACTGCTGGCCAAATACTGAAGCACAGAGGACCCAGAGGAGGAGAATTAAGATAGCCCAGAGGTAAGGATTCCAAGAGCATCTACCATGGCTTCTGGAATACCGAGAAGATGGGAGAATAACTGAAACTTAGAACTAAACCCTTCATGGAGCTGAGAAACAGAGAGCTGTGAGCAAAGGAGCATCTCAGCTGTGGCAGTCTCTTCAGAGATGGGGCGAGATGAAGAAGCTATTCTGAATGATGGGGAAACTACCAGCCGGACTCACGGGTCGCTCCCAGAATCAAGTTCCACGGACAGGTTACGTAAGGAAGTAGTCTGTGTCACAGAACAGGAAGTAAATAGAAAACAGGAAACAGGAAGAGTAACTTTAGCATCCATCCCCTGATGGCAAAGCCTAAGTTGGGGGACAGGAATTCGCCAGACTGAACCTGAGCTGACACTCAGTGTCACTCAGGGACCCTCAGAGAGTAAGCTTGCTCCTGAATGATAAGAAGTGACATGTGGTGACATCATGATTGACGTTCTCTTCCATTCATCCAGATTCACATTTTCTTAATTTTTCCTGGCTTAGGTCCAAGCCCTAGAACTGCTCCTTCTTCAGCTCCCACATATATGACTCAACACTAGATACCCTTCTTGAACCAATTTGTGTCTTGACTATTATATCTTATTATACCCAATGTAAATTATACCCCATGACCCTGTAGCCCCCAACTTCCTCTCAGTACCACTTCCAGGGGCTTGGTACTATCTTGTCAGTGAAGTAAATTTCAAGATCTCCAGCAGCCCACACGCCCTGTGACTTTTCACAGAGAGCTGTGGGTGCTCCAAGCTCCGTAAAGGCTCACTGTGGAGTTTGCTCTACCAACGCCAGGAAAAAACCACCACTTCCTTTGGAAGGAAGTCCCCCTAAGAAAGAGCAGGAAACACATCAGCTGGATGGGGAGGAAAAGGAAGGGCTGGATTCAGTCCTCAGCAGGAGCCTGTGTGAGAAGTACTCACTAATGGAGCCAGAGCAGAAGACGGCCAACATTTGTCTCTGTCACCATGACTCCCAGGGGACACCAAGGAATCAAAGACACTCTGACCTCCACGGCTTTCCTCACAGACACCGTACCGTGTGGCATTTCCACTTTTATTTCTGATGGTGATGGCAAGTGCTACATTTTTGGGGGGATCAACTTTTACTTTCACTTATTTCCAGTACCATGTTTACCAAGAAACCATGCCTGTGCACTTTTGGTAGTGTGAACCAGAAAGCAGAAAACAAAATCACTGTAAAGCTGAGTGTATTTATTGCTTACTCAGAGGGAATCCTAAACCAAAGATGCCAACTTCAAACTGTGACATACTTAAGGCCTGACAACACATTATAATATTTTAAGGAATAATGCAAGTGAACATTTCCGTCAGGGTTGCAGTAGTGATTTATTCTTAATTACATGCAGTCATGCATTTTCTACATGCTTACGTCATACTGAAATTATTATGTTATGAAACTCCTGCACCCATGAGCAGCAATATTTGCGAATCCAAAGAAATGGTACAGCAGACAGCCTCGTCCACCCATCATGGAAATGGTGGGTGGGTATAAAAACTCAATTCACATGCATTTTCATAATTTTGTAATCATTTTAAAAAACATATAACAAACCAGGTGCGTGTGGTGGTGTCTTCCATTAATCTCAGCACGTGGGAACCAGATGCAAGAGGATCTCTGTGATTTCAAGGCCAGCCTGGTCTACATACTGAGTTCCAGAACAACCAGAGCTACATCAGGAGACCCTGTCTTAAAATAACAAAATAACACACACAAAAAATAAATAAATAAAATCATGGCAAGGGTTGGACTTTAAATCTTCTGTAGGCCCTCAAATTTGCAGCTGCAGTGTGCCATTAAACAGACTTCTTCATATTTGCGTCCATTCAGTTCTCAATAACATAACCCTCAAGAAAATTTCACAAGGAAAAACCATTTTTTTTCCCAAAAAAGCCCAAGAGATTGCTTGTTAAGATTCTTGGTTCCCAAGTGAAGACTTCTACTTGACCAAGAATATCTTATTTTTATCTAACTCATCTGATCTCCCCCTGGCTTGTACAATCACCCAAATACACAAAAGGACCAGGATCACACTTGCCCACTCAGGCTCTGCTAGCATTACTGTCTAGAAGTAGCTGACAGGTCCTGCCGACAGGTGCTGTAGGCTTCCTCCAGGGACACAGTCATCACACTAAACTGCTTGCTATAGTGTATTAATAGACAGGCTAGAGGAAACTCTGCAGCAAGCTGGAACGGGGCTGCTTTGAGAAGAGGGTTGAGAAGAGGGAAGAGAGCCTAGGGCATTCCCCCTGCACACTCGATGCTTCTTCCCTGTACCGTGGCGGTTTTACTACAAAGTTGGTGCACACATTCACACAGGTTTTTTTTTTAAATAAACAACACAAACTTATTGTCTTTGAGTTCCATAAGTTATCAGTCCAGTCCAGGTCTTTGTGGGCTTCAAAGCTGGTACTAGCAGAGCCAAGTTTCCTTTGGAAATGGGAGGGAAGAGCGTGTCACCGGCCATGGCGGCCTTCCCTAGCTACTAGAAAGGGCAGCCAGAACTGGAGCCTCGTCAGGTCTCTCACACATAGTTGAACTTTCTCTTCCCAACTGTTTTTCCAGCTTTAAGATTGCCTTGCCCCACAGTACTCTAAAGGACTCCCCTGGCCAACTGATTGGTCATTTTAATTTACCTTTACCATTTAGCATATTCACAAGTCTGGGGACTAGAATATGAATTATTTGGGGCGGGGCTAGTGCTCTTAACAGTGTCTTGAAAGTCATCATCATATTTAAGGCGTTGCTGGTAACTCCAACCTAAATGATCCTATAGAAAAAAAAATGACCATTAAGTTATGAAAATCTGATCTAAAGTATGAAATTCTGCATATTTTAAAATTTAAGATTTGCAAACATTTTAAAGATTTAAATTGTGTGTGTGTGTGTGTGTTTGTGTGTGTGTGTGTGTGTGTACACTATGTGCTTGTTGGTGCCTTTGTAAAACAGAAAAGGGCATCAGATCTCTGAGAGCCGCCGGGTGTGGTGGCACACGCCTGTAATCCCAGCACTTGGGAGGCAGGGGCCCACGGATTTCTGAGTTCGAGGCCAGCCTGGTCTACAGAGTGAGTTCCAGGACAGCCAGGACTATACAGAAAAACCCTGTCTCGAAAAACCAAAAAAAAAAAAAAAAAAAAAAGAATCTCTGAGAGCAGGAGTTACTGGCAGTTGTGGATCACCTGGTATGGGTGCTAGGACAGGAACTAAGAACTTTCTGGAAGAACAGCAAAATGTTCTTAACTGCTAAGCCATCTCTCCAGCCCAACATTTGCAACTTCTAAGAGAAAAATTAGTCAGAGACCCCAAATTGAAAGCGATAAAATTTTGGAATTAAAATAGACATCAGAAACAGTCCAGTAAAATACCATGAACTTTATTAACTCTTCTCAGAAATACACTAAAGTTAACTACTTGCACAAGAAAAGAAAATTAACTTAGATTGGCTTGCTTGATGGCCAACTGTTCCTTACTTAATTACAAATATCAAAGGATGTCTCTTTCTGTGGATTTGAAAGGGGACTTGTTGTACTTAAGGCTTGGTGTTTGAGTTTGTCTGCAGCTAAAAGTTGTTGGAGGCTGTGCAAGGCAGTCTGCCGCGTACAACTTGGCACACACACAGCTGAACATTTGAGCAGAGCAGAGATCAATGGGAAGCCCATTATCCTTGGGTTTGGCAAAGTGTTTAAGCCTGTTTGGGTTTAAGTATTCAAGATGATGAAATGTTCGCTGGTCTGAGACGACTTCAGCCTTTTTTTTCAGGTGCAATTCCGACAGCTGTATAAAGGATTTACGCAGGTTCGGGTGAATTCAAACACAGGTGTAAAAGATAAAAGGCAAGTGGAGCGAATGTTCTGTGGTCATCTTTTCATGCTTGGCTGTCTCGTCTTGTGTCTGTTGGTTCCAGTGCCTGTGAATGCAACATCTATCTTATGACTCACCCCCAAAACACCACGTCATTTTAATTTATTGATGATAAAGAGTAACATTTTTAACAAAATTGTGCCTGGTTCTTGTCCCTCAGCTCAACTCTTTCCCTGACATTTCATCCATCTTTTCTCCACCACCTTCAAGTAGATTCCTACCCCTCCCTCAGTCTCTATGCCCTGTAGATGTATTTAACAGATCTTACAACCATGCATCAAAATGATACAGCAAAATATTTTATATAATCCTTGTGCCACAGTCTAGTTCAAAGGTTTAGTATTTGCTGCCCAAGGTAGAACACAAGGTCTGGAAAGAGGCAGAAAACCATCTGTTCTGTTCCATGTCTCTCTAAGCATAATACTTTATTGGCTGACATTGGGCAAAAGATAATCAGGTGCCTGAAATTTAAGCTTTAAACTTTTACACTCCAAGAAAAATGTTAATGTTTAAAGGGGTCTTATCTGGACTAGCAAGGTGACTCCACAGAGGTGTTATCATGCATCCCTGGGACCCACAGGGACAGGAATGAACCTATTCCTGAGAGTTGTCCTCTGATCTCCACACTCATGTGCCCCTTCACCACATATAAATATGAACATACATATGATAGATAGATAGATAGATAGATAGATAGATAGAGACAGACAGACAGACAGACAGACAGACAGACAGACATTTAGAAGTATCTTACCTGAGTTTTATGTTACTCATAGTAACATAACATAGTTATGTTATATAGTAACATAACATAGTAACTCATAACATAGTTACTCATAGTATGTTAATACATGGACTCAGAATGAATAACTGAGATTAACTGTTTCTCCCAAGTTTTTCTAAAGCAAAGTTTACACCCCAAGGCAACTATGGTCTCATCATTGCAGTACACAAAAGTCACCCAACAAGTGTCACTGTCAAGCCATACAGACACCCAGTACACAGGGAGCAGAGTCCCAGTAGAAGGGATATGGTAAGGTAATCACTATGGCTATTCAGATTTGTTCCAAATTTAGACATGTCCCAGTAGCCTCGGAAGTTCTTCTGGGTCTTGTCTTAGAAACAAGTGGTGATGCAGGACAGAGAACACTTGGGGTACCTGTGTATCCACTTCTGGAAGCTGCAATTCTACACAGGAATCAGAATCCAGGATTCTAGCTTAAGTCACCAGTTACACAATTCCAGAAAAGTCCCAACTCCCAGGCCTCTCCTCCTTTTGTGCAGAAGTATGAATAATAAATTCTGTCTACTTTATTTCCAAAGCAGCTGTGAGTATCGAATAACTGTTTGAAACACTTCTGAAAATGGTTGAGCATCAGAGAAAACAATCCTGTCGGTGTTGTGTTATTAGCTAAGAGCACACAAGGATGCAAGACTTTATTTCCTCATGAAGTCATGTTTGAGGTATCACTGTTTTAAACAGAGGGTCTAATTCCTAGGGAAGAGTCTAGGATATTAAAGAATAAATAATTCTTGCTAAATTTACTTACTGACTTTGCTTTATAACAGTCCAAATTTTGCTATAAGTGGAATTCTCAGCTGGTAAACTTTAAGACATTCCATAAGTATTCCTTTCCATCAGTTTGTAAAAACAAGAAAAGTCCCAAAGTAAAGAAACCACAAGCATTACAGTAGTAATACAGATTATTTAAAACTTTTCTAAGGTTTTTGAAAGTTCTTAACTGCACATTTTTTTAAGCTTTCTTTTTAGTGAGATATTACATTCATCTTATCTAACTTCTGAACTGAGCTTTCTGCCTAATTGTACTAAATTTTGAATGACCAATAGACTGATCAATTTTTAAACTCTTCTATAACATCACAGATTTCTGAAGACAAAACATTTACAACAACAGATCCATGATTTTGTAGATATTTTCTCAATTAGAGCTGAAAAGGACTTCTTCGCCTCCCGGGTGAGAAAACTAAAATATAATCTATACAAAGAACTCAGCAAGATGTTGCAAGATCTAGAGCCCACCAACCACAGTTCACCACAGAGGACACCCCCCCCAGGCTGTCCTGTTGCATGGTCCAGCCATAGTCCACTTTCCCATCATATGTAGCCAATGATGGGTGGATCTATATTAAAAAGAAGCAATAAAGACTGGAGATATGGCTCAGTGATAGCATTTGCTGTACAAACATGAGGATCAGAGTTTGGATTCCCAGCATCCACATAAAGCCCAGGTAGGCACAGATTGCAATGCCAGCATCAGGGAGGTACAGATAGGAGATTCCCTGGAGCAAGCTAGCTAACTAGACTAGCCGAATTGGTTCAAGTGAGAGACCGTGCCTCGATATGTAAGGTGGAAAGTGACTCTGAAAGACACCGACTCTCATCAACCTCTGACTACGTATACACACATGCCTTTGTTCCTACACACATATGTACATGCATCCATATATATATGCAAACATGTATGCATGAATATATGCGCACCACTCATGTGTACACATAAGAAGAGAAAGAAACAAACAGCTGGATACCACATTGAAGAATATCCTAGAATCTGAGCCTGTATCTCATACCCACTGAAGCTACTGCATTCTAACAGTCATCTTATAACCCTAAGTCTCACACTTTGCTCTCAGTCCAGGCCTGACCTGCTTAAAATCATCTTCTAGACAGGCCTTTGTAGATACTCAGATTAAATTGCCCTCAAACTCTCCAATTTTGCAATTGATTCTTCACATGGTCCTGCTGTCTGACTCCAAAACATAAACTCTACAAAAATAGGGACCCTGCTGTATGGCTTATTCGTCAGAACATAGAATACTCCCAGATACTGAGAACATATTCAGTAAATCTATGTGAACAAAAATCCAGTGCAGAATCCTGACTGCCATCCCTGCCTCTATGTGCTGGCAATTATTTCTCATAGATTTTTAGCACCATGTATTTAACCCGGAACAAGATTCATCCTACTTCTTGTATTAGCGAGGCTGACCCTTTGCTTTCTTATGTATTCCAGGAGAAAAGTCCTGGTTTGTTCTTGGATATGGGTTATTTCTTCCAACTGAGAATTGTTCAAATTGTATCAATTTTTTCAGTTTTGGAGAAATCAAAATGTTCCTAGCTCTCAAGGAAGAGAGGCTATTCCCACCTTCTTCCTCCTAAGCTGGAATGTGCCAGACCCTCCAATGTCTGCTTGCCCAGAAGTCCTTCCTCAAAGTGGAACTTTCAAGAACACACTAGTGCGTTTTAATGTAAAAGCTATTTTTAAAATAATACTCGACAGATGGTGGGGTTGGGGTTAGGGTTTTGGAGGTGAGGATGCAGTAGGGGTGGGTGTGAGGGGGAACACTGAAGCAAATAGAAAAGATGGAAACCTCTTGACTGCTTGGCTTGTCCAGATGTGGTGGAAACAGTCTCTGTTTATCCTCTTTACACTGGACTGATTTGTTCAATGGACCCCACATGCTAGGTATTCCTCACAAGGAACTGAGAGTTTTCTGTAACAACGTAACAATAAACTTCATCCTGTTGATATGATCGTTGCTGTTTTATGCAGAGGAGAGATCACTGGGGGAAAGGGAAGGATCTCAGTGTCCCTCGCAGAGTGAGTTAGGATCTAGAACCAGGAGGCTGGTTGCTGACTGCACGTGAGGTAAAACCGGAGCCACTGAAGCCGGGAGAGAGGATGACAAGCACCTTTTCTTTTGAAGTGGCCCCAAACCTTAAAGTCTGCATTTCATTTGGAAAAATCTTCTGCTAAAACCGCTTCCCATATGCAGCCCACCTGGAGGACTGTAATCTAGTCTCGCCTGCAGCAAACCGGCAGTAACGATGCTAGCCTTTCATCTCAGATCCCCAAGCAATAGACAAACATTAATTAATGCCCCCAACACACCTGGGATGTAGGGAAGTATTATTATCCGTGGCTCGCAGATGAGGAAACCCAGACACCAAGAGGTTAAATGGCTTGCCTTAGGCCACAGAGCTAGCTAACAACTACAAGACTTTTCCTCTGACAGTGGGCCCTCTGAGCCAGCTGGAGATCTGAGAAACGTTTGAGACCATCCTCTATGAAATGAACCATTACTGAGGTGGACTGCGGTCAACTTATTTGCCTCTCTCATTGTTTGGATCTCCAGACACAGCATAAATGAACTCAGTCCCCCCAGTCTTAAAGAAACACACAAGATAGGCTCGGGAGGTAAGTTGGTTTCCTAGTAAGCAGGAAGACCTGGCTGCAGACCCTAGCTCCCACATAAAAGTGTGGTGCTGGGTATGAATCTGTAAAGCCAATACTGCAGGAGTAGAGTCAAGGGGGTCCTAGCAACCCACTGGCTATCCGTTACCTTAGCCAAATCAACATTGTTAGCATTCTGTCTAAACTCCACCCCACAGTTACCTATAACAGCCAGGTATGCTCCTCCCCACAATTACCTGGCAACAACCAGGTAGTCCTGATCTACTATAAAAGGGGCTGCTTGCTCCCTCCTCCCTCTCTTGCTCTGCCCTTCTTGCTCCTACTCTGTCCCCTTGCCCCTTCCCCATTCCCTCTCCCCTCTTTCCACATGCTCATGATCAGCCTCTTCTCTTCTCTTCTCTTCTCTTCTCTTCTCTTCTCTTCTCTTCTCTTCTCTTCTCTTCTCTTCTCTTCTCTTCTCTCTCTCTCTCTCTCTCTCTCTCTCTCTCTCTCTCTTTCTCTGCCTTTACTGACCTCTTAACTCCCCTCCCCATGCCCTGAATAAACTCTATTCTATACTATACCATTGTGTACCTGGCTCCTCAGGAGGAAGAGATGCCTTGGCATGGGCCCACTGGGACCCCCCTTCCCCCACACCTCATCACACCTTCATAGAACATATTCCTTCTCTTTATCTTTTTATAAACACATCAGACATGTTCTTTGTTCAATGAAACACTCTGCCTGAAAACTAAGAGAAGGCCCCCAGTTTAGCAGGCGTTTCCTGAGAAGTGGCAGGCCGCTCCCATCAGGGAGGCAGGTAGCCTAACTGCAGACCTTCCCCTCCTTCTCCTCCTCCAAATCCAGTCTCTGCAGTCTCACCTCCATCTGTGTAGCAGACCCTCTGCTACAGCCTCCTCCTCCCATCTCCAGTGGAGCACAGCCATCCTGTTATTCCAGCCCCCAGCTCCATCAGGCTTTCTCTGGGAACACAGCAGCCAAGCCTGACAGAGAAGCAAGTAGGCCAGAAAAGCAGGTAGGAGAGCTTTAGATCCCCACTCTTCCTCCTCTCTTCCAAATCCAGTGCCCAGCCTCACCCCCAGCTCTGTAGCAGACTACATCACTCTCTGTCCCCATTCCCAGGGGACTAAGCAAGCCCTTATAGAACTCCCTGATCCACTCTCTACTGTGGACATCCTCAGGCCATTCCTCCTAGCCCCTCCCATCCCTAAGTGTCAGCTCCCAATACCTAGGAATACATGGTACCTCCAGTGGCTACATCTGTCAGGATCCCAGAAAAATTCCATACCAAGCAATACACAGCCACAACTGTCTCCTTAAGAACCAAAAAGGACAAAGGAAACCACCGAGGGACAAAACACCCACCCAACAAAGACCAGATGTCAGCACCTAGACTTACAGTCTTCCCAAGCCCAGATGCCTGGATGCCACTGTAAACACACAATCAATGACATCCAGACAGAATATCTCTACAAGGCCCTAGCGATCCCGTCACAGTAGGCCCCGAAAAGCCCACATTGCTAAATAACAAGCCCAAGGAAAGGGTCTTAAATTAGCCTTTATGAAGACGATAGAGGTCCTCAAAGAGGAAATTAATAACCCCCTTAAAGAAATCTATGAAAATGCAAACAGTGAAAGGGGGTAAATAAAACAGTTCAAGACCCGAAAGTAGAAATTGATTCAATAAAAAAGTCTAAACCGAGGGAAACCTGAAAAGGAAAAAAAACTGTAAGAACTCAACCTGAGGAACCTGAGAGGCAAGCCTCACCAACAGAACACAAGAGATGGGAAAGAGAATCTCAGGCATTGGTAGAAGAATCGGATACCTCTGTCAAAGAAAATGTTAAATCTAAAAGAAATCCTGGTGCAAAATATCCAGGAACTCTGAGACACTGTGACAATAAAAATACAAGAAGGAGATGAAATGCAGGTCAAAGGTACAGAAAAAACTTTCTAAAAAACAAAAAATCACAAAAGAAAATTTCCCTAGCCTAAAGAAGGAGATGCCTATTAAGGTACAAGAATCATGTAGAACACCAACTAAACCAGACCAGAAAACAAATTCTTCTCAGCAAATAGTCACCAAAGCACTAAACAGGCAGAGCAACAAAAATAGAACAAAACAATGACAACGACGAGGATGAAGACAACAACAACAAAAGACTATTAAAAGCTGTAAGAGAAAATGACCAAGTAACATGTAAAGGCAGATCTGTTAGAATAATACATGACTTCTCAATGGAGATTCTAAAATACAGAAGGGTCTGGGCAGATGTTTTACAACCTCCAAAAGACCTCTGCTGCCAGCTCAGACTGCTATAACCAGTGACATTTTCAATCTCTGGAGAAAATATGATATTCCATCCTAAAACCCAAATGCAAATCCAGTCCTACAAAAGAGACTATTAAAAGAAAAACTACAGTCTAAAGAGATTAACCACACCAAAAAAAAAAAAAAAACACAAGGAATAAACAATCCCAGACCAGTAAATCAAAACACACACACCGTCACAACAATACAAGAATCAACAAACACTGTTCACTGATAATTCTCAACACCAATGGTCTCAATTCCCCAGTAAAAAGACACAGACTAACAGAATGGATGCAAAAACAGAATTCATCCTTCTGCTGCATCCAAAAAAACATGCCTTAGCATCAAACATAAATATCGACTAAGGGTAAAAAAGGGTAAAAAATAAAATAAAAAATAAAATAAAATAAAATAAAATAAAATAAAATAAAATAAAATAAAATAAAATAATAAAATAAAATAAATAAAGTAAAGTAAAGTAAAATAAAATAAAATAAAATAAAATAAAATAAAATAAAATAAAATAAAATAAAATAAAATAAAATAAAATAAAATAAAATAAAAAGACTGGTGAGATGGCTCAGTGGTTAAGAACACTGACTACATCCAGAAGCTCTGAATTCAAATCCCAGCCACCACATGGTGGCTCACAGCCATCTGTAATGGGATCCGATGCCTCCTTCTGATGTGTCTGAAGACAGCTACAGTGCACTCATATAAATAAAATAAATCTTTAAAAATAGAAAAATACATTCCAAGCACATGGACCTAAGAAGCAATCTGATATAGCCATTTAAAATAGCAGACAAGGGGGCTGGAGAGATGGCTCAGTGGTTAAGAGCACTGACTGCTCTTCTGAAGGTCCTGAGTTCAAATCCCAGTAACCACATGATGGTTCACAACCATCATGAGATCTGACACCCTCTTCTGATGTGTCTAAAGGTAGCTACAGAGTGCTTACATATAGTAAATAAATAAATCTAAAAAACGTAAGATTTTAAAAAAGATAAACAAATATTTAAAATAAATAAATAAATAAATTGCTGACAAAATAGGCTTCAAACTAAAACTAATGAGAAGAGAGACTGACTAGAGACTAAGGACACTATATATTCATCAAAGGGAAAATCTACCAATAGGACATTTTAATTTTTAACATCTATGTGCCAAACAAAAGTGTGTCCAAATTAACAAATAAAGCACTGTTGCAGCTTAAATCACTTATTGGCCTTCACACACTGAGACTGGGAGACCTCAATATGTCAATCTCAACAACAGAGTGGTCATCCAGACAAAAACTAAACCAAGAAATGTGGTGCTAACTGATGTTATAAACCAAATCAGCATACTTGGACACAAACACAAGAAAGCTGAAATGACGCCCTGGCTCCTATCTGACCATCATGGATTAAAACTGGATAACAATAACAGAAATCCTATGAACACCTAGAAACTGAAACTCACTGCTAAGTAAGAGTGAGTGAGAGAGAGAAAGAGAAAGAGAGAGAGAGACAGAGACAGAGACAGAGACAGAAATGAGAGGACTTCTAGAATTTAAAGAAATTAAATATACAACAAGGCCAAACTTCAGGACAGGATTAAGGTGTTTCTAAGAGGCAAGTTTATAGCACTAAGTGCCTACATGAAAAAACTGGAGAGATTTTACACTGTAACCTTACAGCACACCTGAGAACTCTAAATCAAAAAAAGAAAAAGTATCACATCCAAAAAGAGCAGATGGCAGGAAATAAACTCAGGACTGAAATCAATAAATTAGAAACAAACAAACAAAAACAATACAAAAAAACACAATGAAACAGAGTTGGTTCTATGAGAAAACCAGTAAGATTAACAAACCCTTATACAAATCAAAAGGCAGAGAATATCCAAATTAATAAAATTAAAAGAGGAAGAGAGAAATAGATAATTTCCTAAACATATAACATTTACCAAAGTTAAATCAAGATCACATAAGTAATTTAAACAGACCTTATATCCCCTAGTGGAATAGAAGTAATAGTTTAAAGTCTCCCAATCATAAATATCCCAGGGCCAGATGATTTTAGCGCAAAATTCTACCAGACTTTCAAAACAGAGTTAATGCCAATACTCCTCAGATTATTCCACAAAACAGAAACAAAAAGAGCACTGCCTAATTCATTTTATGAAGACACAGTTACGCTGATACCCAAACCACACAAAAACCCAACAAAGAAAGAGAATTACAGATAAATTCCCCTTATAAACATAGATCCAAAATTTTACAATACTTGCAAATGGAATGGAAGAATGCATCAAATAGATCATCTGCCATGATCAATTAGGCTTCATCCCAGAAATACAGGGATGGTTCAACATATGTAAATAGTAAGTATAATCCACTACATAAACAAATTGAAAGAGAAAATAGCACACGATTATTTTATCAGATATAGGAAAGGCCTTTGACAAATCCAATATCCCTTCATGATAAAAAAAAAATGTCCTGGAAAGATTAGAGATACAATGAGTATACCTCAACATAATGAAGTCAGTTTACAACAAGGACATAGTCAACATCAACTTAAATGGAAAGAAATTCAACACACTAAATTCCACTAAAATCAAGATCAAGACAAGGTTGTCCATTTTCTCCATTACAATTCAGTAAGACAACTGAAAGATATCAAGAGGCTACCATTTGGAAAGGGAAAAGTAAAAATATCTTTATTTGCAGGTGATATGATAGTATTCATAAGGAACTCTAAAAATTCCAATGGAAAACTCTTGTAGTTGATAAACACTTTCAGCAAAGTAGCTGAATACAAAATTAACTCACAAAAATCAATCTACAAACGACAAATGGACTGAGAAAGAAATCAAAAAATAACACCATAACCTCAAATAATATACACTATTATATGGTAACTCTACTCATGTATATGATAAAAACTTTAAGACATTAAAGAGAGAAAATGAAGATATCAGAAGATAGAAAGCTCTTCTTATGTTCATAGCTCAATAGGATTAATATAGTAAAACTCGCCGCCATCCTACCAAAAGCAATTAACAGATAAAATGCAATCCCCATAAAAATTCTAATGCAATTCTCCCAGACTTTGAAAAGATAATCTCCAGGTTCATATGGATACACACACACACACACACACACACACACACACACACACATTAGCTAAAACAGTCATGAATAATAAAAGAGCTGCTGGAGTTATCACTGTCATTGATTTCAAGTTATACTGCAAAGCTATAGTAATAAAAACAGCACAGCACTGTCACGAAACAATCAATGGAATCTAATTGAAGACCCAGAAATGAGTCTACATTCTTTGAACGCTTGACTTTTTATGATGAAGCCAGAAAGACACACTGGAAAGGGAAAAAAGAGGCAGCATCTTCAGTAATGGGTACTGGTCAAACTGCACACCTGTAATGTAGAAAAATCCAATAGAGCCATACTGCACAAAACTGAGCTCCAAATGGATCAAACACCTCAACATAAGACCAGATACTCTGAACCTGGTAAAAGAAAAGCTAGGCAGTAGCCTTGAACTTGGCACAGGAAAGACTTTCTGAACAGAATACTACTAACACAGGCTCTAAGATCAACAATTATTAAATGGGACCTCATAAAACTGAAAAGCTTCTGCATGGCAAAGGACTCTGTCATTCAAAGAGGCAGCCTACAGAATGGGAAAGGATTTTTGCCAATTCCAATTCATATCCAGTAGGGAGGTAATATGCAAAGTACACAAAAAACTCAAAAAACTATAGATCAAGAAACAACCCAACTAAAAACATGGTGCAGGTTTAAACAGAGACTTCTCAAAAGTGGAAACTCAAATGGTTGAGAAATACGTTTGAAAACATTCAGTATCTTTAGTCATCGGGGAAATGCATAAAAACTCTTTTGAGATTTCATTTTACACCTGTCAGGATGGCTAAGATCAATAAAACAAGTGACATCCCATGATGCTGAGGATGTGGAGTAAGGGGAACACTCATCCAAGCTAGTGGGAGTGCAGACCTCTACGGCCACTGTGGAATTCAGTGTCGTGGTTCCACGGGAACCTAGGAATCCATCTACCTGAAGATCCAGCTATATCAGGAATCCATCTACCTGAAGATCCAACTATATCAGGAATCCATCTACCTGAAGATCCAACTATATCACTGTTGGTTATTTGCTTAAAGGATGCTTCATACTTTCACAGAGACACCTGTTCAACCATGTTCATTGCCGCTCTATTTATAATAGGCAAAAATTAGAAACAACTTAGATGTCCCTCAAAAGAAGAATAGATAAAGAAAACGTGCTACAATTACACAATGAAGTATTGCTCAGCCATTTAAAAAAATGAAATCATGAAACTCTCAAGTAAATGTTTGGATCTTGAAGAAAACATCCCGAATGAGGTAACCCACATCCAGAAGGAAGACAAATACAGTGTGTATTTGCTCATATGTGGACATTAGCTGTTAAATCAATGATAACCAAGCTATGACCCACAGAGCCACAGAGATTACATATAGAATAAGTGACTATGAGAAGCACAGATATATCTTCCTAGAAAAACAATATAAATAGATATTTATGGATGGAGTGCTGGAACAGAAGGATAATGTGAAGAGGGAGAAGATGGAGAGAATACAGGGAGAGAGATAAAATTAGGGGCCACTTGAGGGGTAGCATGGAAATCTAATACATTAGAAGCTTCCATATATATGTATATATGGAGAGAGAGATATACATATATGTAGAGAGAGAGAGTGAGACAGAGACAGAGAGACAGAGAGACAGAGAGATAGAGATGAGCATCTCCTGTCAACAAATGAACTTCCAGGACCAGGATTGGGTCACATCTAATTGAATTGTTGGCTAAAGGAGTCCCATGGAAATCCCCAGAAGCCCAGGATGTCTCCCATGCTAATTTATACTCCACAAGCTGACAACCAGGACCCATTGCTGAAGACAACACCTACACAATTCGCTGAACACTGAGAAGTCAATCGGGTGTCTACATAAATCTTCACTCCTATGTGCAAGTATCTTTAGTACAGGAAGTTACTCTGCACGGTACCAAAAGGGAAACATAAAATACCAACCCAACCACAAACCCTTTGGTCTGCAACACTGCCCTGCCTGTAGGATATGCTAGGGCAATGGTGGCACATGTCTGATTTGACTGAATACCCAGTGCATGAGATGGAATCCACACCTGACACTGCTTGTGTAAGAGCCTGAAACTAGATAGCTTGTGCACCTATGGTAAAACCAAATACTACTAAAAAATTCATGCAGCAATAAAATTATTCCTAAAGACATGCCTATACTCAGAGATCAGGGCCTTGCTCAGCAGTCCTCAGAAAAGCTTCCTCCTGTGGTAGATGGGAACAAATAGAGAGCCATAGCGAGACATTCCACAGAAAACGAGACACCTTGGGACACTCACCCATTTGATGTGATATTTACATCAAGCCCCTCCCCTCTGGGTTCAAGGACCGCTGAGGAAGAAGAGGCAAAAAAAAGTGTAGGAGCTGGAGAGGCTGGAGGACACCAAGGCCCTCTAAATCGACATGATCAACACACCTATGAACTCGTAGAGACTGAGGCAGCATGCCAGAGCCTGCATCGGTCTGTACCCGCTGAGGTCCCAGAGCTGAGAGGAGAAGTGGACACGTGTCCCTATCTCTAACACAAAAAGTTATCTCTAATTGATAACCACTTGGAAATGAAAATTAAGTCTCCTCTGAGTCTTACCGGGGATATACACTCCTCTTAGGGGTAGGCTGCATGCCCAGAGTAGATGCCAACAGACAGTGATCCCAACAGCATCTCTGGAACTTCCTTGCCTCATAGCATTATATCAGGGCTCTTCCTTTTTTAAAAATTCTACCTTATTATTTTCATTTATGTACTTTCTCTTTTCTATTTTTACTAATTTGCAGGTCCTTCATATATGTATTATGGTTTCCACTTTGGCATTTTTATGGGACTCCTGAGTGTGTGCCTACCTGCTCTTGGGCTCTTCTTCTATATTTTTTAAGTCCAAGTTCAATGTGTTAGCTTTTGTTTTATCGTATCAGATTTTATTTTATGTTATTATTATCCCATAGAAGCCTGTTTGTTTTCTAATGAGAGACAGAAAGAAATGGACTGGATGGGAAGGAAGTAGGGAGGAGTTGGAGGAGTAGAGGGTAGGGAACTGTAATTAGAACATACTATGTGAGGAAAACATCTAAAGGAAAAATTACAGTATAGGTGCTGGTGAGATAGTTAAGAGCACTGGCCGCTTTTTCTGAGGACTCAGGTTTAATACCCAGAATCCATATGGTGTTTCACAATATCTGTGACTCCCATCCCCAGGGATCTGATGCCCTCTTCTGGTAGCCAAGGGCACTGTGCACACATGTTACATAGACATACTTGCAGACAAACCATCCATGCAAATAAGATTAAAAAATCACATGACATCAATCTCTGGCCACCACACACATGCACACCTGTTGGAAAACACACACACACACACACACACACACACACACACACACACACACAAAGAGAGAGAGAAACAGAGACAGAGAGACACAGAGAGACAGACCCACAGACATAAGCAGAGAGACAGACACAAAGAGACAGAGAGAAACTGTCACAGAACCTGGTTTATTTTTCTACCATGTATTTCCTGCCATCATCCAGTACAAATGAAAATAATCAATTTGCTTCATCCAAACTTCAGGCAGTTTGCATTTTGAGCACCTACTGTGTGCTTGGCACCAACACTTTTATCCTAGCTTCCACCTTCTTTTCAGAAAAACAAAGTGTGACTTCAGTAAGATAGCCATTGCAAGGCATGGGCCACAAGGAAACTAATTAAGGGTGGCTGCCCTCTTGTCTAAAGGTTGACAAGAAACCTCAAAGATGAGCAATTGCATCATCACTGCACAAAGAACAGCCTGGCTACCAATGTCACAAAGCCTGACAACCCACCAGTTTTCACAAATCCATCAAGAATCAGCCACTGGTACCACTAAGTCTTAATACTAATCAACATGCCCAATTCACTGAGCTTATATTCCAGCATTTACATAAAATGCCACATTGAATGGTTGTTACCATCTCAAAGGAGGTCTTACTATTTTCCTGTTTGATAAATGAAGAAATGTTCCTCTTTCTCTACATCCTCCCCAGCATCTGCTGTCACCTGAGTATTTTATCCTAGCCATTCTGACTGTTGTGAGGTAGAATCTCAAGCAGTTTTGAGAGGCATTTCCCTGATGACTAAGATGTTGAACATGTCTTTAGGTACTTCTCAGCCATTTGGTATTCCTCAGTTGAGGTCTTTGTTTAGCTCCATACCCCATTTTTAATAGGGTTATTTGGTTCTCTGGAGTCTAATTTCTTGAGTTCTTTGTATATACTGAATATTAGCCCTCTATCAGATGTAGGATTGGTAAAATCTTTTTCCAATCTGTTGGTTGCCATTTTGTCCTATTATTGGAGGGATTGCAAGCTGGTACAGCCACTCTGGAAATGAGTCTGGTGGTTCCTCAGAAAATTGGACATAGCATTACCTGAGGAGCCAGCTATACCACTCCTGGGCATATAACCAAAAGATGCTCCAACATATAACAAGGACACATACTCCACTATATTCATAGCAGCCTTATTTGTAACAGCCAGAATCTGGAAAAAAGTCAGATGTCCTTCAACAGAGGAATGGATACTGAAAATGTGGTACATTTAAACAATGGAGTACTACTCAGCTACTAAAAACAATGACTTCATGAAATTCTTAGGCAAATGGATGGAACTAAAAAATACCATTCTGAGTGAGGTAACCCAATCACAAAAGAACACACATAGTATGCACTCACTGATAAGTGGATATTAGCCCAAAAGCTCAGAATACCCAAGATACAATTCACAGACCACATGAAGCTCAGGAAGAAAGAAGACCAAAGTGTGGATACTTTCAGAACTTCTTAGAAGGGGGAACAATATACCCATGGGAGGAGATACAAAGTATGAAGCAGAGACTGAAGGAAAGGCCACCCAGAGACTGCCCCACCTGGGGATCCATCCCATATACTGTTACCAAACCCAGACACTATTGTGGATGCCAACAAGTACTTGTTGGCAGGAACCTGATATAGCTATCTTGTGAGGGGGTCTGCCAGAACCTGATAAATACAGAGCCAACCATCAGACTGAGCATAGGGTTCCCGGTGGAGGAGTTAGAGAAAAGACTGAAGGAGCTGAAGGGGTTTGCAGCCCCATAGGAGAAACAACAATATCAACCAACCAGACCCCCCAAATCTCCCAGGGACTAAACCACCAACCAAAGAGTACACATGGAGGGACCCATGGCTCCAGCCGCATATGTAGCAGAGGATGGCCTTGTTGGACATCAATGGGAGAAGAGGCCCTTGGTCCTGTGAAGGCTCAATACCCCAGTGTAGGGAAATGCCTGGACATGGAAGTAGGAGTGGGGGGACGGGGAGCACCCTCATAGAAGCAGGGGAAGGGGGTAGGACAGGGGGGTTCTGAGGGGAAACCAGGAAAGGGGATAACATTTGAAATGTAAATAAAGAAAATATGTAATAAATTTTTGAAAAAAAAATAAATGAAGAAATGAGGCTCATCATGCCTGAAAGTAGTGTAGCCAATACTGAAAACCAGGTCTGATCATCAAGCCTATACTCTTGATGTACTTTACTTCTCTACAGTAGCTAAAGCTTTTTTCTTATAAACTCTCTCTCTCTTCTTCATTTGCTAGCTCTCTGCTCTCTTGGAACCTTTAATGAAGTGAGCACATTAGTAGACAGACATCCCTCACATGAGAATGAAGCTAGCCACTACATCTGGCTCCCTAAGGAGTCTGCAACACAGCCATATATCGAATGATTAGACCATTAATTACCGAGCTTTGAGAATATTATTGCTTATTCTGTCGTGTTAAAGAAAGCCTCTGCTTGAAGTGGGTGGAGCTTCTGATTTTAAGGAACATTTTGAGCTGGCCTGGTAGCACATGCCTTTAATCCCAACACTTGGAGGCAGATGCAGGCAGATCTCTGAATTTGAGGCCAGCCTTGTCTACAAAGGGAATCCAGAGGGCTCCATTACACAGAGAAACCCTGTCTAAGAAGAAGAGGAGGAGAAGGAGGAGGAGAAGGAGGAGGAGAAGGCACCAGCATTTTGACCATTTTTGAACCAAGACTCTATATGTGCCTTAATCCCCTGATTTTCATCCAATTCAAAGCTTGCATGTAGTAACTGGTTCACTACTCTATTCAATCATTTAAAAATAGATCCCCCAAATCAAACAGTGGAAAAGACTCAGTGTTTGATTAAGATGAAAGACCAGTGGTGACGTGGGCTTTAGTTGTGATATCATCAGGACTCTGGCTCCGATTTCTCTGATTTACTGTCCTTCAAAAGCCAGATTCTTTCTGAGGCTGCATCGGCTCCTGTTGAGAGACGATTGCAATTCCAGTTCCAGCATCTGTGACTCCACAAGGATGCACAGTGGAAAGAAGGGGGAAGAAGTAGGAAGCAGGGAATTGAGATCCGTCAGCACAGCAAATGAGAATGATCAGAGCTCTGAGCTCCTCAGACACCCTGGGACCCAAACTGAAAGCTCCGGAAGTGACACTGTAGCAAGAATACTGAATAGTGTAGGCCTGGCTTCCCTGGCCTAGTCACAGCGAAGGTGTGCTATTATCTGACTGTCTTCTAGTCATCCAGTCTGTATTGCTGCGACACAAGGGTGTACGGTCCTTTTCTGAATGTCAAAGGGGGAGTGTTAGAGGGGGGAAAAAAGGGGGAAATGCTTGGTAAGCAAATGGTGAAACCCTTTGCAGTCTACCACACTGGCTACCCAACATTTCACATATTCACCTTCCCAACAACACGGACATAGGTCATCCTGACAAACTGAGGTGTCAAAAATATGTGTATTCCATATGTAATTTATAGAAACATGTGTTTAATTAGCATACTGTTCTTATTAGCTTATTCTATTGCTCTAGCAGTGGAATCCTTTCCTTGATCAATTATCAGCCTCAGCTTCTCTTTCACGTAGGAAATGATTGATTTAAGAGTTTAAACAGTTCAAGGCAACCAGACTTCTGCACCACTAACAGGTCCACTTCTGTGTGTGTGTGTGTGTGTGTGTGTGTGTGTGTGTGTGTTTGAAGTTGTCATGAGATGGTTGCTTATTTTGAGTATAACATTCTGTAAGCTACACATAGCTAGAATTAAATGCAACTGTCAATGGTAAAACGTAAATGAAGACGGGCTTCAACGCTGAGACTTTCCTGTTGTAAGAAAGTTGCTAAAGCCACAAGTGCTGGCCCAGTAGACTAAATAATTCACCACAAACCCTGCCTCCTACCACTCCCTACACAGTCGGCCCTAGAGAGACTTCAGAACATGGTTCAAGATCTCCAGGCTTCATACCTGCTGTCCAGCCATCTGGAAGGGGAAAGGGGGACAGGATGAGTAGACCACTTTCTTTACGGGGTTCCCTTACGAGTAAGTGCCTGCTCCCACCCTACTGTCCACGTGCAAACAATGGCCGCTCTTAGCTGTAAGGAAAGCCAAAGAATATGGCCTTTGTTCTGATGGCTGTAAATTCAGGGGATTTTATTGCTATGGGAGGAAAACAGGTTGCCTATGAGAAAATTTTTAGAGCCTCTGCCACACTAACAAAGTTGAAAGATGGTAAAATGGAAACAGAGTAGAAGGAATCGATTTCCCTGGGTGTAAGTGACTGCTATTTTTTAAATGAAGAAAAAATACTGAACAAATGAAAACCTGCCTTTTTGGCAATGTTCAAAGGACTCTCTCGGCCTTCCATATGGCTCAAGGTCCCTCAATATCTCATGGGGCTAGAAAAGCCATCACCTGCTGATTTACCTCAACCAACAAGTCTTTACAAAACGTGCATGTGCCTGGGGCTGACGGGCACATCTGTCTCAGCACAATTTCAGTCAGTCACATCCAATTCTGATGCCTGACACTGAAGGATTGGGGGGAGGGGGGTCACAGGCGAAACCAAGAGGAAGTAACTACACTGAGTTTGAATTGGGAAGACAGCAGACAAGAGCATTCTGGGTAACTTCCTAGAGTGACTCAGGGCAGTTAAGAGCAGAATTAGTCTGGGAAGAGGGGAGAGGGCCAAGGAGGACAACAGGGAAGGAAAATGGGCGGCAGGAAAATTCAGGTGGGAGCTGACACGGCGTCGGAAATTAATTTCATCATCTTGAACGTTTTTCTAGAGTCAGCTACGAATGATGTATAGAGTTAATAAGCAAAAATATGCAAAGATAGAGCATTTTCTTTAAAGTAGGAGGGACAGGTGGGGGCTCCAAAGCCATGTGCTTATAATCTGACAGAGTATTGCTTGCATTCAACAAAAACCAAAGGAAGTGTATTCTTTGAGCTGGAGAGTCTCTCTGCTACTGTTTGTGAAGTTTTGAGCTCTCACTTAACAACGTAACAACGGTGGCTTTATACCCGTCCCTTCCTCCCACCTTCCTCATCTGGCATCTCTAAGGTAGATGCTGCTCCCTCATGTTCATATAGAAGGAAGCTATGAGGTTCAGGAGTCTTAGGCGAGTGACTTGACTCTGAATAGTGGCAGCAGAGTTAGACTCCAAACCTAAGAAGCCAGGCTCCAGATTCTCCTGCTCAGTCCCTAGCCCTGACACCGCCGTGGGGTTGGGAGACGCGGCAGTGATTTACATAAAGACCAAAACAGGTGCCTCCCGGTCATTACCCTTTGGATTCTTTTCTCAGTAAGACTAGTGAGCAAAATCAGTTTTCCCTGCCTCTGGTGGTGTTCCCCGTGGAGCTGGTCTGAAGATTCCGCCTAAACTCACCTCCTCCGGACAGCAGGTGAGGCGGCAATGGTGTCACCTAGTGGTGAGAGAGAGGAACTCACCCATCTGGCTCCTCTTCTCCACCTTTCCTGCTTCCGGGGGGCTATCTTGGCAGAATGTGTTCACCCCTTTGAGTCCCGAGTCCAATTTCGCCCTGATCTTTCTGCTCACATGCTCTCTTCATCCTTGGCTCCCTTTATTCCTCGCTTCTACCCTTTAAGGGGAGAAGGAAGGAAGGAAGCGCCCACTTCCCTTCCCCATTTCTTTTTACTGGTCAAAAAGTTAACCTGTCATCTGCGGAACAGCAGGTTCTTGAGTCAGACACAACTGCATCTGACTTCCAGATCCGTGAGCAAATGGCACAACCTCTCTAAATAGAAGTTCTCAAATCTATAAAGTGGAGGCCAGTTGCCTGCATCTCAGACTTTTAAGAATTCTGTGAATTCAAATAACCATATAAAGCACTTTATAAATAAGAATATAAAGACTGTCACTCATTCACAAATGCATAAAATCCTGCTGGCTGTGGGAAAAAGGAAAGCCAGGCTCATGGGTTTAATTGGTTCTACTAAAGGACCAGTAAGTGTAATAACTAAAAGCCTGCAAGGGCCCAGCAAATCCTCTCAAGTATCCATCTAACTTAATGGGCTTCTCACTGTAAATGCATGATAGTTCCACTTTATGACAGACAAAATGGGCTAGCCTTGGCATGTGATCCCCACAGACAGGCACTGCTTCCATACGAGTGTTTGCTAACTTCTAAAGAGCCATCAAGCGGGAACCTCAAGTTCTGGTTTCAAATCTGTGAAAAGAAGACCACATCTGACTTCTTCCTAATGAAATTCGGGGCCTCTAAATGGGTCTGCTCACAAAATAAAACAGAGCTGCACACAGGAGAGAAGCATTCAGAGTCAGCCTGGCCCCAGGACTGCTTACTTGCTTCAAGTGGAATGTGTATGTGTGTGATAGCCTAGTACCCACTGCAGAGTCTGCCACGGGAGCCGAAGACAGAGCGGTGGTCAATACACATGAAATCAGTTAAGCTAAAAGAGGACCATCTTCTCAGCAAATGATGCTAGGCCAGGAGACCATCCGTGCGAAAGGAACTCTGACCATTCCCAGCACTATAAAAAGGAATTAAACATAGACCTTGTGCTTAAAATCTTAGAAACTGAATCGATAAACTGGAACAAAATATAGAAAAAAAAATCAAAGTTTCTCACACATCCCCAAACTCATGCTACACAAAAGGCAGACTTGATGAGCTCAACTTCATCAATAATTGAAAACTATTCACCAAAGACATTTGAAGAAAATTTAAAGCCACGGTCTTGGTTAAAAGTATTTTAAAGGCACATGTCTGGTACATATTTTCGATCAAGTACATGTAAAAAAAATCACATTTAAATAATAAGGAAACTTAACTAATTTAAAACAGCAAAGGGGTCAACAGGATGGTTCAGTGGATAAAGGTGCTTGCAGCCAAACCTGGCAACCCGAGCCAGCAGAGACCACACGGTGGAAAGAGAGAGCCAGCTCCCACGGGTCAGCTCTAACCTCCACATATGTACATAGCAAGCATGACCCCATACACAAACATACACATAAATAAATACATTTTTTTAATTTTTAGCTATGCAAGAGATTTAAACACCCTTTTAAGCATAATGTGCAAATGAAATAACTATATTCTATATA
Organism: Apodemus agrarius; assembly: GCA_964023405.1. Classification (NCBI taxonomy): domain Eukaryota; kingdom Metazoa; phylum Chordata; class Mammalia; order Rodentia; family Muridae; genus Apodemus; species Apodemus agrarius. Next base: position 81,608,122 of record OZ030013.1, read on the forward strand.
CTTCTAGGTCCCCAAAATCACCATCTCTAACTAGATGGGTATACCTTTAGTCACATGATAACTTTAGTTATTATAACCTCAGTTATGCTTGTGTAACTTTAGTTATGCACATCTAGTATATTCTTTAGATGATAGAACTGCCCATCCAGAGACCAGTGAGGCGTCACTACATATCTGTGGAGCTGGGCCGGGGGCCGGGGGGAGGTGGGATTACAGTATGGCATGCTGATACAGAGGATTCTGCAGGATTAGAACTTTTCTACTTTGCCACCAGAGTTGGAAATGGTTCGGCCTCTTTGGAAAGCAGTTTGGGAAACTCTTTAGAAGTTGGTTCTATACCTACCATGTGACCAAGCAACGCCCATCTAGGTGCAAACAAACGAAAACACATGTTCACATAAAAATCCAAATGTGAATTTGGCAGAGGCTTTTGTCAAAGCCACCCGCATGGAAACAACTAGGGCCATTTCACTGGTGAGTGGAAACCAAGCTGGGGAGAAGAAAACTGAAGATGCCTGAGGCTAGCCACCCGAAAACATGGCTGCAGGGGACCAGAATAGGTCAGCCCTAGTAATACATGTGGGGGTGTATTCGTTACGTTGGTCCAGTGCTCTTAAACTATTGACACGGTGTCAGCTTCTAGTTCCACGTGTGTCATAGGAGATCTATAGGTCTCTACAGGGAGTCTCTGGGTATTAGGGGTCTCCCCCGCCCCCACATGAGGAAACAAGGAAGACAGCCCAGTCAGTAAATTGCTTACTCCAATTCTTCCTCTATTTAAACCTAAGCTTGTATGAGCACCTCAGAGATGACTCAGTGGTCCCTGGGTCCTTCTCCAGAAGTATCACATTAATTAAATTCTCCGTTGTCCTCTTTACTGCCGCCCATCCCTTTAAGGGACATATTGGGACCAGTGGCTAAGCCTAGCCATCTTAGAACTTCTGGAGCCATGAGGATTCTTACGCAAAACTCTGGTGGCACCAGTGGACACTCCTAGGCATTGTCCTTCTGAGGGTCATTGTCTTGCCTTTGCTCAACATCCTAAATTTTAAAGAAAAGTTGCCCCAAAATGACTAAAACATTAACTAATAAATATTCTTTTAGACTTAAAAAGCCAAGAGTGTCTGGTCACCTTGAATTATATCAGAGAATTAATATTTTTCTTGAGAGAAGGGATGAGGTGGCCCTAGGAAGGTGATACTGCCACCAAAAGAAAAACACATCTTCCTTGGATGATGGAGACATGTTCTGCATGTAGAATTCCACCTGGTGTCCCATTGCGTTTTCTTTCCCTCTCTTCAAAGTCCTTTCCTCTACCTGAGTTCCTGGGACTGTGCTTTTGGGGAAAACTAACACCTTTCTGTAACAGTCCTTGAAAAATCTAACTTCCCTCCCACCAACTCTTGGCTTCCTAGGGTCAGCTTCCAAACATCAAACAGATGGATTTGGGTTCAATAACACTTGCTTTCCTGAAAGCAATTAAGTAGAGAAAAGCAAGCGAAAGCTCAATAATTGCTATAGAGGCTAAATGCTCCTTTACATCCAACAGCATTACGTCCCAATAAACACATTCTAAACTAAATAAATCCTAAGTCAAATGTTAGTGCCTCTCTAGCTGGGCATGGTAGCGAATCAGCACTGAGCACTGTGAAATAATGATTGTTTGCTATCATGTCACTGATAGGAAGTGGCCTCTTGATTCCACTGCTCAAAAAATCTTATAGGGGTATCATGCCTCCTACTGCCAGCTTTGAAAATGTCAAATTCAAAATTCAAGGCACAATTTCTACTAAATACAGATCATGTTTTCACCAGCATAATATTGATGAATCACAAGTCAAACTGTTATGAGTGGGAGACAACCCACAGATCGGAGGTACCAGGGGAATAAGAAGTAAATCTCCAAGATGTATCACTGATTTCAGCTGTAAATACCAAAGTCAGATGAGTCAAAGTATGTGTGCAGCCAGGAAAAGCCAGATGAGCAGGTGCGGTGGTTTGAGTGAGAACTGTCTCCCAGTCTGGGGCATTTGAACACCAGGTCCCTAGGTGGTAACCCATTGTGGAACCTTTGGGAGGTGGAGACTTGCAGGATGATTGTTTGTTTGTTTATTGTCTAGGTATTTTGTTATTATTTATTCTATATTCCAAAGGCTTTGTTTACATTCCAAAGGCTTTCCCCTTTCCCAGTTCCCCCCTCACCATATGTCCCATAAGTCCTCTCCCTCCCATCCCCCAATCACCCCACCACCACCACCATTTCTCTGTTCTGGTACTCTCCTACAAAACTGGATCCAGTATTTTCAGGACCAGGGTCCTCTCCTTCCTTCTTCTTGGGAATCTTTTGATTTGCTAATTGTGCCTTGAGTATTCAGAGCTTCTGGGCTCATTAATATCCACTTATCAGTGATTGCATTTCATGTGTATTCTTTTGTGATTGGGTTAACTCACTTAGGATGATATTTTCCAGATCCAACCATTTGCCTACAAAATGCATGAATGCATTATTTTTAATTGCTGAGTAGTAATCCACTGAATAAATATACCACATTTTCTTTTTTTAAAAAATTTTTATTTTCTATATTCTATGTTTACATTCCAAAGGCTTTCCCCTTTCCCAGTTACCCCCTCCCTATGTCCCATAATTCCTCTCCCCCCCAACTATTCCCCAATCATTCCCCCTCCCCCCACGGTTTCTCTACAAAACTAGATCCAATCTTTACAGGCCCAGGGTCCTCTCCTTTCTTCTTGGGAATCATTTGACTTGCTAATTGTGCCTTGAGTATTTAGGGCTTCTGGGCTCATTAATATCCACTTATCAGTGATTGCATTTCATGTGTATTCTTTTGTGACTGGGTTAGCTCACTCAGGATGATATTTTCCAGGTCTAACCATTTACCTACAAATTGCATGAATTCATTATTTTTAATTGCTGAGTAGTATTCCATTGTATAAATATACCACATTTTCTGTATCCATTCCTCCTTTGAGGGATATTTGGGCTACTTCCAATTTCTGGCTATTATAAACAAGGCTGCTATGAACATAGTAGAGCATGTGTCTTTATTGTATGCAGGGGAATACGCTGAGTATATGCCCAGGAGCGGTATGACAGGGTCCTCTGGAACTGTCATGCCCAATTTTCTGAGGAACCGCCATACTGATTTCCAAAGCGGTTGTACCATCTTGCAATCCCACCAACAGTGGAGAAGTGTTTCTCTTTCTCCACATCCTTGCCAGCACCTATTGTCTCTTGAGTTTTTAATCTTAGCCATTCTGACTGCTGTGAGGTGGAATCTCAGGGTTGTTTTGATTTGCATTTCCCTGATGACTAGTGATGTTGAACATCTCTTAAGGTGTTTCTCAGCCATCCGAATTTCTTCTGGTGAAAATTCTTTGTTTAGCTCTGTACCACATTTTTAATAGGGTTATTTGGTTCTTTGGGGTCTAACTTCTTGAGTTCGTTGTATATATTGGATATTAGCCCTCTGTTGGATGTGGGGTTGGTGAAGATCTTTTCCCAATTTGTTGGTTGTTGTTTTGTCCTTCAGACAGTGTCCTTTGCCGTACAGAAACTAATTTCATGAGGTCCCATTTGTCAATTCTTGATCTTAGAGCATAAGCTATTGGTGTTCTGTTCAGGAACTTTCCCCCTGTGCCCATGTCCTCCAGGGTTTTCCCCAGTTTCTTTTCTATTAGTTTCAGTGTGTCTGGTTTTATGTGGATGTCCTTGATCCACTTGCAGTTGATCTTAGAACAAGTAGATAAGAGTGGGTCAATTTGCATTCTTCTGCAGGTGGACCTCCAGTTGAACCAGCACCATTTTTTGAAGAGGCAATCTTTTTTCCACTGGATGGTTGTAGCTCCTTTATCAAAATTAAGTGACCATATAACTTTGGGGGTTCATTTCTGGGTCTTCAATCCTATTCCACCGATCTACTTGTCTGTTGCTATACCAATACCACGCAGTTTTTAACACAATTGCTCTGTAGTACTGCTTGAGGTCAGGGATATTGATTCCCCCAGAAGTCCTTTTATTGTTGAGAATAGTTTTAGCTATTCTGGGTTTTTTGTTACTCCAGATGAATTTGAGAATTGCTCTTTCTAGATCTATGAAGAATTGAATTGGGATTTTGATGGGGATTGCATTGAATCTGTAGATTGCTTTTGGCAAGATGGCAATTTTTGCTATATTGATCCTGCCAATCCAAGAGCATGAAATATTTTTCCATCTTCTGAGGTCTTCTTTGATTTCTTTCTTCAAGGACTTGAAGTTCCTGTCGTACAGATCTTTCACTTGTTTGGTTAGAGTCACGCCAAGATACTTTATGTTGTTTGTGGTTATTGTGAATGGTGTTATTTACCTAACTTCTTTCTCAGCCTTCTTGTCCTTTGAGTACAGGAAGGCTACTGATTTGCTTGAGTTGATTTTATAACCAGCCAATTTGCTGAAATTGTTTATCAGCTGTAGAAGTTCTCTGGTGGAGTTTTTTGGGTCGCTTAAGTATACTATCATATCATCTGCAAATAATGATAGTTTGACTTCTTCCTTTCCAATTTGTATCCCTTTGACTTCATTATGTTGTCTAATTGCTCTCGATAGAACTTCAAGTACTATATTGAAAAGACATGGAGAGAGAGGGCAACCTTGTCTAGTCCCTGATTTTAGTGGGATTGCTTCAAGTTTCTCTCCATTTATTTTGATGTTGGCTACTGTTTACTGTAGATTGCTTTTACTATGTTTAGGTATGGGCCTTGAATTCCTGCTCTGTCCAAGACTTTTAGCATGAAAGGATGCTGAATTTTGTCAAATGCTTTTTCAGCATCTAATGAGATGACCATGTGGTTTTTTTCTTTTAGTTTGTTTATGTAGTGGATTACATTGATGGATTTCCGTATATTGAGCCATCCCTGCATCCCTGGGATGAAGCCTACTTGATCATGGTGAATGATCGTTTTGATGTGCTCTTGGATTCGGTTGGCAAGAATTTTATTTAGTATTTTTGCATCGATATTCATAAGGGAAATTGGCCTGTAGTTCTCTTTCTTTGTTGGATCTTTGTGTGGTTTTGGTATCAGTGTAATTGTTGCTTCGTAGAATGAGTTTGGCAGTGTCCCTTCTGTTTCTATTTTGTGGAATAGTTTGAAAAGTATTGGTGTTAGGTCTTCTTTGAAGGTCTGGTACAATTCTGCACTAACACCATCTGGTCCCGTACTTTTTTTTTGGTTGGGAAGCTTTCTATAACCCCTTCTATTTCTTTAGGGGTTATGGGACTGTTTAGCTGATCTAATTGATCCTGATTTAATTTTTGTATTTGGTATCTGTCTAGGAAATTGTTTATTTCCTCCAGATTCTCCAGTTGTGTTGAGTATAGACTTTCGTAGTAGGATCTGATGATGTTTTGAATTTCCTCAGTTTCTGTTGTTATGTCTCCCTTTTCATTTCTAATTTTGTTAATTTGAATACTGTCTCTGTGCCCTTTGGTTAGTCTGGCTAAGGGTTTATCTATCTTGTTGATTTTCTCAAAGAACCAGCTCCTGGTTTTGTTGATTCTTTGTATGGTTTCCTTTGTTTCTACTTGATTGATTTCTGCCCTGAGTTTGATGATTTCCTGCCTTCTACTCCTCCTGGGTGAATTAGCTTCTTTTTGTTCCAGGGCCTTCAGGTGTGCCATTAAGTTGCTAGTGTAAGCTCTCTCCAGTTTCTTTTTTGGAGGCACTTAAGGCTATGAGTTTTCCTCTTAGCACTGCTTTCATTGTGTCCCATAGATTTGGGTACGTTGTACCTTCATTTTCATTGAATTCTAAAAAGTCTGATTTTTTTTTCTTTATTTCTGCCTTGACCAAGGTGAGTATTGTTCAGTTTCCCTGTGTATGTGGGCTTTCTGTTGTTTTTCTTGCTATTGAAGACCACTCTTACCCCATAGTGATCTGATAGGAGGCATGGGATTAGTTCCATCTTCTTGTATTTGTTGACATCTGTCTTGTGACCAATTATATGATTGATTTTGGAGAAGGTACCATGAGGTACTGAGAAAAAGGTATATTCTTTTGCTTTAGGATGAAATGTTATATATATATATATATATATATATATATATATATATATATATATATAATGTTAAATCCAATTGGTCCAATGTTTCAATAAGTTTCACTGTGTCCCTGTTTAGTTTCTGCTTTCCTGGTCCATTGAGGAGCGTGGAGTGTTGAAGTCATACACAATTATTGTGTTAGATGCAATGTGTACTTTAAGCTTTAGTAAAGTTTCTTTTACGAATGAGAGTGCCCTTGCATTTGGAGCATAGATATTCAGTATTGAGAGTTCTTCTTGGTGGATTTTCCCTTTGACCAGCAAGAAGTGACCTTCTGTGTCTCTTTTGATGACTTTAGGTTGAAAGTCAATTTTATTTGATATTAGAATGGCTATTCCGGCTTGTTTCCTGAGACCATTTGCTTGTAAAATTATCTTCCAGCCTTTTACTCTAAGGCAGTGTTTGTCTTTGACACTGAGATGTATTTCCTGTATGCAGCAAATTGTAGGGTCCTGTTTCCGTATCCAGTCTGTTAGTCTATATCTTTTTATTGGGGAATTAATCCATTGATGTTAAGAGATATTAAGGAATAGTAATTATTACCTCCTGACATTTTTGAAATTATTTTTTATATTTGAGAGGTTATCTTCTTTTGGGTTTGATGAGAGGAGGTTTCTTTTTTTTTTTTTTTTTTTTTTTTTTTTTTTCTGAGACAGGGTTTCTCTGTATAGCCCTGGCTGTCCTGGAACTCACTCTGTAGACCAGGCTGGCCTCGAACTCAGAGATCCGCCTGCCTCTGCCTCCCAAGTGCTGGGATTAAAGGCGTGCGCCACCACCACCCGGCGAGAGGAGGTTTCTATCTTGCTGCTTCTGTGGTGTAGTTTTCCTCCATGTGTTGGTGTTTTCCCCCTATTATCCATTGTAGGGCTGGGTTTGTGGAAAGATATCGTGCAAATTTTGTTTTGTCATGGAATACCTTGGTTTCTCGATCTAGGGTGATTGAGAGTTTTGCTGGGTATAGTAGTTTTGGCTGAAATTTGTGTTCTCTTAGAGTCTGCATGATATCTGCCCAGGATCTTCTAGCTTTCATGGTCTCAGGTGAGAAGTCTGGTGTATTTCTGATAGGTCTTCCTTTATATGTTTCTTGGCCTTTTTCTCTTACTGCCTTTAATATTCTTTCTTTGTTTAGTACATTTGATGTTTTGTTCTGGTCCAGTCTGTTTGGAGTTCTGTAGGCTTCTTGTATAATCATGGGCATCTCTCTCTTTAGGTTGGGGAAGTTTTCTTCCATAATTTTGTAGAAGATATTTGCTGGTCCTTTAAATTGTAAATCTTCACTCTCATCTATACCTATAAATCCTTAACTTTGGTCTTCCTATTGTGTCCTGGATTTTCTGGATGTTTTGGGTTACAAGCTTTTTGCATTTAGTATTTTCTTTGACTGTTGAATCAACGGTTCCTATGGTATCTTCAGCATCTGAGATTCTTTCTTCTATCTCTTGTATTCTGTTGTTGATATTTGCATCTATGGCCCCTGATTTCTTCCCAGGGCTTTCTATCTCCAAAGTTCTCCCTTTGTGATTTCTTAGTTATTTCTACTTCTGTTTTTAGAACCTGGATGGATTTGCTCAGATCTTTCTCGCTTGCTTGTTTGTGTTTTCATGTAATTCTTTAAGAGATTTTTGTGTTTCCTCTTTCATAACTTCTACTTGTTGACCCACGTTCTCCTGTATTTCTTTAAGTGATTTTTGTGTTTCTTCCTTATTGGCTTCCATTTTTGATCCATATTCTCCTGAATTTCTTTAAGTGATTTTTGTGTTTGCCTTGTAAGAGCTTCTAACTTTTGATCCATTTTCTCCTGTATTTCTTTAAGATATTTACCTATGTGTTCCTCTATCAGCATCCTGACTAGTGATTTTAGATCTGATTCTTGTTTTTCTGGTGTGTTGGGGTATCTGGGACTTTCTGCTGTCAGGGAACTGGGTTCGGATGCTGCCATGCTACCTTGATTTCTGTTAGTAACGTTCCTATGTTTGCCATTTGCCATCTGGTTATCTCTGGTGTTAGTTGGCCTTGTTGTCACTGGCTGGTGTTTGAACCTCCCCTGAGGCTGGGCCTGCCTGTTGGTTCTCTACCTATGACCAGGCTGCAAGATAGAGACTGCCTCTGCGAGTGCTGAGAGGACCTCAGGGAAGGCGGTTCCCAACTGAGTTGGTGCACGGCTGGTGGCCGTGGAGATGTCCCACTGAGTAGCTGTCCTGGCACTGGCTAGTGGCGAGAGCCTGGCAGATTTCCACTGGAGTGATGGTAGTCATAGATTAAGTCTGTATACCTGGGCCTCTCTAGCGGTGGCCTGGTGGCAACATGGAGCTAAGTATTTTTTTATTCCCCTCCAGCAAATTCACTCTTTGTAAATCTTGTGTGTTGAATTTTGAAATTTTTGTGAATTTTTCAGTTTTTCTCTAGTTACAGTTGCTAGTTTCACTATAAAGGGAGGCAGGGAGTCAATAGGATTTCTAACTTTCTTAATTTGTTGAGACTTCTGTGGAAAATGTTCCCGGTGCACCTGAAAAAGAATCTGCACCCTACTATTGTCAGAAGGTATATTCTAGATGGTGTATTCGGCCCATTTCTTCTAAACTGTAGTCCAAGCAATGTTTCCACACTGCCTTTTTCCTCAGCCGACCTTCTGTTGTGGAAAGTAGGGCACTGGCTTCTGCTCCCCTCGCCTCGGCACTGGCTGCTGCTCCCTCGGATCTGCTAACGCTGGCCTCTGTGCTCAGGGGTCCTGATGGGAGGTGCGTGTGTATTTCTACATGTTACCTCTTCTAGAGTAGAGCTCTTCATAGCATATGGCTTTCATTGTCTCTTTACATTACTCTTCTGTTTTCTGAGACAAGATCTCACTGCATTCCGGAAGATGGTCTCCAGCTTCTGGGACAGCCTGCTGGGTAGGGAGGACTATGGGCACACGTCACCGTGCCTGGCTATTCTAACAATCATTTATTCACAGTGCCCTTTGTCTAAGGGAAGGTTAGCTACCACTGCTCTCTTCTGGACATGGTTGCAGGAAACATTCTTTCCCACCCCTTCATGTCAGTCTCTGCTCCATTAACGCTAAATTGAGCCTATTGTAAATAGCATATAGTTGCATATTGCTTTTAAATCTACTCAGACCATTCATCTTTTAACCAAAAAAAACCTATAACCCATTTATATGTAGAGTAATTCGTGGTAAACAAGAACTCAAATACAGCCATTTTTCATTGCTTTCTGTCTACTTTACACTTGCTTTCTTTCTCCCTCACTGCCTTCTTTTGTGATTCTATATTTCGTGTCTTCACTTATTTTTCTCTTTTATGTATGTACTGCACATTTAGAATGTATAGTGACCCTGCATTTACATTCCATAGCTTATAGTCGTCACATTTTACTTTAGCTACTATCATCTTAAGTTATATGGCATACAGAATCTCTGTACTTCTATTTCTTTCCCACTATTTTATTTTTTAATGTCCCAGTTTACTTGTCTTTGTATCCTGTGTCCATGAATTGTTATGTTTATACTTTTGTGTTTGGGGTTTTATATCAGTTCATTTGTTCACCCCTATTAGAGTAATATTAATAATAGTTATCATTGAGTAGTAATTCTCTTTTATTCCTAATCTCTTTCTAATTCTCCTATAACTTATGTATGTAACTTTAAAAGCTATCAAATTTTTATTATCAATATCATTATGTCTAATACGTAAAGAATTTTAGTGCAATAAACCATCTTAGAGGATCTCATCCACCAGACTTAACAAACAACTAAAGCAAACCTCTGGGTTTACCTCTAAGATAAAATCAAGGGAACATAACCATATTATAAAAATAATTTTATAAAGCAATAATAGAATTAACAAAACAATAACAATATTAATTTGTAATTATGTCTAAAAATTTTATTTCTAATTTGGCAGTGAAAATATCAGAAAATTATTAGCTAGCCATAAAAGAGCCCACTTCATGTTCTTGCCTCTCTCATTGCACAGTGGTAAAATAGATACTAAATTGTTCCTGCACACTACAGCTTAACAAGAATTATCAAAGCAACAAATCAGCAGTTATTTTGTATTAAAGTGTTATTAATATGAAACTGTGAAAATGGTGCTAAAAAAGGCTTTCAAACTTTATCCTGACACACCGTTGTAGTTAAAAGTGCATTGATAGAATGGATTTTAAATGATTTGTACAAATCAACTTTAAAGAAGTCATGACAATAAAAAAAAACAGTGGTGACTATCAGAATTATAGGATTTGCTTTAGTGAGTGAAAGCTGTTTATTAACTCATCCCATATCAGAGTTACTGGGAAGTGTGAGAGACGTATTCATCATTTCCATCATTATTGACAGCTAGGAGTCAATTTTTTAACATGTGAGCCATTTGGAGGACAGCTCAGATGCAAACCAAACTATTGCTCTTTTACATGGTGTTTCATAAAAAACAATGGTCAGCCCTCCAGAGTCTGATGATCAAGCCCTCTAGCTGAAGACGTACTAGAGTCACAGAATATGGAGAAATGAAGCTGGTACTCAGCCGGGAGCCTCATCCCCACTAGGTAGCTTTCAGGGAACTAGAAGCTGCTATACATTCTACTGGAGGAGAAAAGTACTCCTTAATTTCTACAGTCTGTGAATTCTGCAAACTACAGCTGTCCTGAGAAGGTATGCCCACCAGTGCAATAAAGTCACTAATGCTGTAGAAGTAACCAACCACTTTATGATTGGAAATAAGACATTGAAACTGAGTGACTCTGGCACTGTTAATCAAGGCACTTACCTGTGGCTAGATAGGTCATAGGCTCCAAGGAGTGCCTGATACTATCCTGCTAGGTGGACATAGCATGAAAAAAATCTCTTATAAATTTATTGATATACCTATAGAACAGAGCATCTCTCAGCGCTCATCAGGAAAGTTTCTCCTTCAGGAGATGGCAATGAACAGAGACACACAAGTGGTTAGTGCTCAGAGAATAAAAGACTGTGACATGCTCTACTCTGATGGGGCGTACATGCACACACCTCCCGCTGGCTTATAGGTCTTTATAGAGGAGGCAGAAAGACTGTGAGAGCCAGAGGTGATGGATAACATCAGTGAACCAGTTTTTTCTAGACACAACCAGGCAGTTGCACATTTGAATTCACTGACAGCATGCACACAACCTGAACATCTAGTCAGACAAACCACAGCATATGGGTTGGGGAGGTGGGCATAAAATCACCCACCAACTGAGGACTGTTAATAGCTGCTGGTAGACGGAGAGTCAGCTCTTTAATGACGTGACCCTTGGTAGGTCTACCATGTGACCGGCTGGCCCCACTGCCATGACTAGTTGGACAGTACAAACTGGACTTGATGGTGTAGCAGAAGAGAACTCAAAGTTTGGATGGGGGAGAAAGGGGAGTGGAGAGGATGGTTGTGAGAGGTGTTGGGGTGAATATCTTCAAAACACAGTGCATGAGATTCTCAAATAACTAACAAAAATACTGTTTTTAAACATAGCCAAGAGAAATTTAAATCTATACCCTAGGCTTTACATTACCACTAGCTTAAAGCCTTCCTGATTCTCAACTAGGGCTTAATACTAGTGTCCTATGGGAGAAAGTGCAGAACAAGATGGAGACACAGGCTGCCACAGAAAGCCTAAGTACACTCCATCTTCACCCATGTTCACTGAAATAACCCAAGGTCATTTTTTTCCCATCCAAATTGAAGTTAGGCAACTAATGTTTTCCAACTAGAAATATGAAATTCACAGCATATAACACTTCATGGCAAATGATACTTCCTTTCAACATGTCTCAATGTAGGTGATAGATTCTCACTGTCCTGCAAGCCCTGTTTTACGTCTGGAACATTCTAGAAATAACTTATCCTGATGTTCTTATATCCACTCCCCAGCAATATCTGCCATGGAGCTCAGGAATGGAGGCAGAAGAAGGAGATGCACCCCTAATTCTAAATTCCAAATGTGCCAAGAATCTGCTGGGCCTTATGTAGGTCAAGATATTGCCTTAAGAATCCATGTAAGGCAACTTTGAAGCCAAATGGACTGTGAAGCAAATAGATGTCATGCCTCAGAGTCTGTGAATGAGGAGCTTGTCTGAACACATTCAACAGAGTTTTTTGTGAATACAAATTGGGCTGCAGATAAAATATTTGCAAAATAATTTAGACAAATAGAGAGAGGGAGAAATTACGACTGTATAATCTCATTATGCCATGACAACTGGCTAATCGTTATATAGATTGCCTTCCAGGCTCTTCTCTGTGCATTTGTGAATGCTGTGTGTAAGCTTTTCTTAAATTCAAAAACAATATATGATCCCACTTTGTATGTACACTGTTTACTTAACAATACAATAACAGAAAAAATTTTCATGCCAATAACCACTGAACTAGTAATGAATAAACTCAGAGAACTAGTAGTACTGAATAAACCCACCTAGAGGACTTTATAAAGTATTTGACAATGGTTAATGTAATGAATTGCATAATGACTGTTTTCTAAATATAAATATCTTGAAATGAAGTAGTTGTTGTTTTTGTGAAAATCGCACCACTCACCCTGTCTTAGTAGTGGAGACTCCCCTCCCGCTTCTCTACTACTCTTCTGTCGAGAATAGATTTCTCTCCAGAAAACCAGAAGGCAGGTAGGAGGGTCTGCATTCTCTATTTAGGCTATACATCCAAAAGACAATAAAAGGGTAAAAAGACAAGCCATGAATTAGAAGATATTTGTAGCACACATAACTGAAGAAAAATGCTCGCCTTCTCAGTATATAAGGAATCTCTATGATTCAAAAAGAAAAAGAAAATCTTGTAGAAAAAAAAATGAGTCAGGTATGTAAACTAGAGGCAACTCAAAAGGCTGCAAACATCAACCATAAATGAATAGACTGTGGGGAGAGGCAGGAATAAACACAGAAAGGAAGAGAGGAAAGGAGGAGGTGGGAGGGGAGGACAGAGGGAGGGGGAGGAAGAGAGAGAGGAAGGGAAGAAGGGGGGATGAAAGTGTATATGAAAAAGAAAGGGAAGAAGAAGAAATAATGGAGACACCGAAAGGAAAGGCGTCTCTGGCCAGGGTCTGCTGAAGTCTCCACAGTTGAGAATCAAGGATTCCAGCCCGGTCAGTATTTGCTAAAGACCTTTCTCCCTCCTTCCTACAAATCTCTAGTTTTCCAAGAATGTCACCAGAAACACCATTTACAGTAAAATATATATGTGCTCTCAATACCTAATCCCTAGTGGTTACAACCCCATCCTAGATACCTCCAGAGTCACCCTCTAATCTCAGCAAAACCAGAAAGACAATAGAGATGATTCTTAGCACCAAAATGCACTTCACTGTCACTGTCCCTTGAAAATCCCAGACCCACACAGTACCTCTTATTCTTTCCCTAAGCATCCATCTTTCTCTTAACTTAAAATCTAATCTTAAAGTCTACATTTGGGATATCTTTTTAACATACTGTGACTCTTCTTTGAGATGTTCATGGTGACCAGTTTCCTTCTCTTCCATTGCTTTCTTTTTTCCTGATCTTAGCAAAACTTCAATTCCATTTCATACCAGTGCCCAGAATTCTCTTCTCTATCAAAGACGAAGATTCAGGATTTTTGCATTGTCTTGTTTTGGTTTTGCTTTTGTTTCAGTTTTTTGTTTTCTTGTTTTGTTTTGAGACAAGGTCTTATATATCCAAGATGCTCTCAGACTCAATCTGCAGCAGAGGATTATCTTAAGGTTCTCCTCCTCTTGTCTCCAACTCCCCATTTCTGGTGTCAGAGACTTCCACCCCCACATCTCCTTTATGAGGTTCTGGGGTTCAAGCCCTGGGATTTGTGTTTGCTAGGCAAGCACTCTTCGGCTGACCAACCTTATGCTCAGGGGTACAGTCTTCCTGGGCTGAGATTCCCAAAACATCAAGGGACCTCCTCGGTCTGCTGCGGGCAGCAGTGTGGAACTGTCCTTCTGTTCTCACTACTCCAGGCAGGCAGGGGTGTTGGAGAGGAAGAAAAGAAAGAATAAAAGAGAGAAACAAAGAAACAGGGATGTGAGCATGGGGAAGGGAAGAGGAGAAGAACAAAAGGGGGAGAACTAGAAAGAGAGAGAAAAGGGAAGGGAGGTGCTAATCCCATTAGAGTCATGAGAGGTGGATACAAACAGTAACGAAACACTGCTGGATGTCGCCATATTTGCAAGCATTTTAAAGTTACCCGATAATAATTAAGCACTTGGGAAAACTGTGACATAATCAGATTGTGATGTCCAGTGTTCATTGTCACCTAGATAGACTCTAGAAGCACCTGGGAGATGGGGCTGTGGGCATGCCTGGTGGATTGATCTCACTTTCATTCATTAATGTGGGAAGGTCTGTCCACTGAGGGCGGCACCATTCCCTAAGTGGATCCTGGGCAGTGGAAGTGGAAGCAGGGAGCTGAGCAACGGGTGTGCATCTGTTATACTCTGATCTTTACCAGGGATTTAACATGACTAGTCTCTCAAGCTCCTGCACTATGACTCCCACTGTGATGGACTATACCTTAAAGTAAGAGCTGAAAGAACTCCTTTCCCCAGTAAATTGTTTTTTCAAAGTATTTTATCATAGCAACAGGAAAAGAAACTAACACACAAGTTAAAAAAAGAACAACACATATTTCCACATCTCAATAACACCAAGAATGAACATGTATTCCAGAGGACAGGAATAGTCATAGTATCATTATCTCAAAAGGCAGAATGTCCATCAACAAACAGTTAAAAGTCTATAAATTCAAGAACTAGTTAACTACACAGCTGCGACAAAAGAATGACTCCTGGCTTTCTACATCAACATAAATAAATCTCAAACCAAAGTTAAACAGAATACACACATCTCAGAGGAATTTATTCAGGGTTATTTCATGTCAAGTTCATGCATATGCAGAAGTGAATGATGCATTGCTAAGGTATCCATAACTGATGAGAAATGTGCAAGAGAAAGAAGGTAACGATTAACACAGTGCACGACAGTGTCCACTTCTGGGTAGAGATAGGAGAAGATGACCTGAGAGCACACAATAAGCTTCTGAATTACTGGTAATCTTCCATGTCTTCATCTACATGGTAAATATACAGACATGAAATTTAAATTGTACACGAAATTTTAAATAGTTATATGCATGATACAATTAAGAACAAAGGACTTTATAGCAGATACTTGACTTTTGTGGGCTTTTCCCTAGAGTGTTAACCAGGTGGCATCTTTAACATTTGAACTTGTATTTGCTTTTATTACATTTATTTTGTGTGTGTGTGGTGGGAGGGGATTACATGTGTGTAGCACAGATGTGGAGGTCAGAGGGCATTTGTGGTAGGACTTCTCCTCCTACATATGTGTCCCGGGGATCAAACGTAAGCTATCAGGCTTGCCAATAAGGCCCTGTAGCCATTGAACCGTCTCACTGGCTCTGCGTATACTTCTTAGAAATCACAACCAAGCCAACCAAGACTCCAAATTCAGCTGTTTGACTCAAAATGGGAGATTCTGCATATGTAAAATGTACTGCTTATTTAAATGACGTGTCTTTCTCTGTCTGCTGAGAGCACTTCACTCACAGAGAGAAAGAATGAAGCTTGCATCTGCCAAGCAGAGCGCTCTGAGGTCTCATTGTCACCATGGATGATTTTACAATTTCACAACTTGTGGAAAGACCACATTCCTTAGCACTTGGGGCACTGGTGCATGTATAGAATGCAGTTTAGTGCATATATGAGATGCTAAACTACTGGCCCAGCAGCCTGATACCTGGATCTGTGGCCAGGGTCCTGAAAACTCCCCGAGTTTTCTCTGTGAGTGTAGCTGTGTCAGGAGGGGTGGGGACATACTACCTTTTCCATATACAACAAGTGGTAAATTCATAGCTGAGAAAAGGGAAGTGGAATGCACCAGCAACTAAGAAAGATTATTTTGATGGGAGTTTAACGTGTATTTGCCTGTTAACACTAAGTGCATGTAGGCTAGTTCTTCCAACTCAGCTACTCCTCACATTGCTTTAACATGTGTGAATTCCATCTCTGTGCTTTGAATATCTGGCTTTTAAGACCAACCCCTTGAATAACACTCACCTTACCTCTTTGTGTGTTTTCTGTCTGCCTTATAAAATTCCTGCAGTTGGGGACTGTCTCACTCTTTGTATGGACCCCTGATAACTCACAGAGGACTTCCTTTCTGCTAGGCTAATTGTAGCTCATTTCCCAGCCTCTCAAAAGAGTCTCTTGGTTCTATGTCTCCCATGGATGCCGAGTTCTGCCTCTGTGGCATCCCCTTCCCCTTCCAGCATCAGAAGTCATCTTTCTTACATGGAACCCATTCTTCCTGTGCTTCCTCATTTACCACCTCACTAGGTGTGTGATGTGGGACTGGCCAATCAGACTATTCCATCACCTAGGGGCAATGCTTGATTCAGGCCTATGACATCATCCAAAACCAGGCTGGCTGTGTCCTTCCCCCGGAGTCTTTGTCAAAGTGACCAGAAGGTGTTTTCTTGGATGCATCCTGGAGTTTCAGTGCATGTACAAAAAGGAGTCTACATTCAAGATGCCTTCCTCTTCAATTCCTGAAGTCAAGCTGGCCAGGACATGCACAGCCGGTTTGGCTCTGGCAATGGAGTTGAGCTATTGGATACAGCCATACTTGAGGCAGACTCTACTCAGGGACCACTCAGTTGCAAGAGTCAGAAGAGCCCCTTTTATTCCCAAAGAATCCCCTTTGTATGGTGGCATCTCAGGCCACCAAGACAGCGCAGCATAGGGAAGATATGTGGGCTACAGCATACAAGCCTCAGAGGCACGGAATAAACCAGGTTCGTTTGAAATTCTGCAGCAGTCTGCATAGTCAGAAGTCAAGGCAGGTGCACAGCACATGTGTGTATTTTAGGGAGAGGGCCAGAGTGGAAGTCCTACCTCTCGCAGCCCTCCACTAAAGAATCCCTTCAGTATGCACACATATCAACACTGACAACTCAATAAAAGGTCATTTTGATACAGATCTGTGTTGAGACTTTTCTTTTTACTCATGTGACATCCTTTGAAGTTTCAGGTGGTCCCATACTGGACATGAGAAACCAAAGCAGAAAACATGGGCCTCCTACAAACCTCCATGTTTTCTGATGAGAAGAGTCAAAAACTCCACTTAAAGGATGAAAATGTCAAGTGCCTCAGAAGCAAGAGCTCCTGGGGTAGAAGGAAAGATGTGGAGCAGTTAGTGTTGACTGTGACTTTGCACTCATGTAAGTCAGACGTGGGCTGAGTCAGACAGCTTCATCTTGGGACACCCCTATCCCTTCTATGGAGAAAGTCCAATGCTATACACAAGATGTCTGTGAGTTCCTAGGATCCTGTGTTCTTATGATAATGTGCAATGCCTTCTCATGTGAGATCACCTTCTCACCTTCCCATCTAGATAGAAAAATCAACCAGCTTTATAGTTTAAAACAATAACCAAGAAAACACAGAAGCACTGCACATGTGTGAAGATCGTCGCTGTAAAGAAATACCATTGTTTAGAATCCTTCCTTCCTCTCTTCACCACACTGCTCTCTCCTTCCTCTATCCTCTGCTTCCCCATCTCCTCGACACTGGCCCCCATGAGTCAGGCTCAGACACCGGCAGATATTTTGCTTACCTATCAATAGCTAACTTACAATTCTGGGTTTCATCTCTAAAATTTTATTCAATGAATCTTCCTTCACAAAGCAATCAGGAGCAAGTTTGCTTTAGGTGTTAGAATAATACATTATGTCACTACAAGATGTTAAGAACCAAAAGAACTGCATGCAGTAGCAGGTGCCTGTAATCCCAGAACCTGAGAGGCTGATGCTGTAGGGATGCACCAGTTATCCTGGTCTACATGGAGAGCATAAGAACACCTAGGCGTATAGTGAGCCATGACAAAAATCAAAGACAGCAAAGATGTCCCCAGATGTGGGCATCTTTCCTGTGCCTCTGAGTAATGGCAGGTTTTCAATCGAAGCTGGAGACTCAAGAGACATTCAGGGCCTTCATTTCTGTGGTCTCAAGTATGTGGGGTGTGCACAGGGAAGAGCAACAAAGCATGAGGGCAGACCCAGAGATATCAAGAGCTCCTGCTCCCCCTCAGAGCTTGTAATGGCCATTCCTGGTTGTCAACTTCAACTACAATCCAGAAATGAAGGGCACACATGTGACCCAGATCTTGAGGCTGGAAGACACACTCCTTTAATCCAGATCTTGAGGCACACCTTTAATCTGGGCCATACCTTCTGCTGGAGGCCTGCATAAGGACAATAGAAGAAGGAAGAGTTTGTTATTCTTCGCCTGCCTGCACTTACTTGGCAGCACATCTATTGGCGGCTACTTCATCAGGACTCCAGCTTAGACAGAACACCAGCTCAAACACCCAGCCTCATGGGACTGAGCATGTACAAGATTTTTGGACTTACTCACAGCTGACCATTGTTGGGTTAATTGGACTGCAGCCTGTAAGTCATCCCAACGAACTTCCTTTATACAGAGAGTGAGTGAAAGAGAGAGAGAGAGAGAGAGAGAGAGAGAGAGAGATTCATTCTGCAAGTTCTGTGACTCTAGAGTCACTCTGTACAGCTAGAGTCACACTTCTCATAACTGTCACCAGCAACTACAAGGCAAACAACCTTTGCTGCTTTTATCTTCATCTATATAATTCCCTTTCCTTTTTCTCTTTGTGTCTGGCCCATAAATAATCAACAACTAAATACAAAGTCAACACAGGGAGAAGCAATAGACCTTCAGTTGATGAAGAACAACACAGAGCAAACTGACTGCCAATCAATCCCTCCTCATCCACCTTTGGAACAAATTCCATAGCAACAGCAGCACTGGAAATCGTTTCAACCACCATCAGAAAATAATCTTATTATCAGCACATAATGTGTATATAATCCTTTTTCCATGTTGCCCTTCCTTGGAGCACCTTCTGACATTCAAGATAGCAACAGAGTTTAAAAATAGGCTTGTTAGACTTTGGCTTGAGATGAGTGTCTTTCATGGCTTATGTTGACGACAGAGGGAGTTGACTGGTGAGTGCAAGCTGAGGGGCACACTATGTGCTTCCATGAGTGTTTGCTCTCTGGTGAGCTAGATCACATGCTGAGGTAGTTACAGGACTATGTTTATCAAGAACTCTCCAGTGTGAAAAAACTACTAGAGCTGCGTGCAGAGATTTATACAAGATGTGTATTATACATGCACACACACATGTATACACACATACACACACCACACATATACACACATGTACACACACATATACTCATGCACATACATATGCACACATGTACACACATACACTCATACACACATGTACACACACACACACACACACACACACACATACACACACACGAGTCAGACATGTTGAACCTCCAGCAGCTGAACCACTATATATTGATAAATATTTTGTTTATTCAGTTCTGAATCTCCCTAAAACATTATTTGGTGGGAAGAAAAAGTTTGTATGGTCATGAAATTTGTTAATCCTTTAACAAATATGAATTTATTTGATGATCATGGAAAACATAAAAGGAGACAGTAACGGCAAGATTTGGTAGAGTTATAAGTTTTCACAGCTTGGAAAATATTCAAGCTGTATATTCATATCATCCTTCAAACCTAATGCACCTGACAGGCATTCCTGTGGCAGAGTCTGCCAATGCCCAGAGACACACAGCCCTCCATAATGTATTCTGAATGCCCAGGACCTCTCAGAGCAGCACTGATTTCCTAGCTCCCTCCATCCCTTCCCTTTCTCCTCTTCCCTCCAACATCCTCTATTTCTTTCCTATTGCTTTCCTTGTAAATGTGTTTTGAATTTACTATCTGAACAAAAAAATTAGGCACAACCAACCAAAGAATGCAGCTACTTGATAGCTGTAAGAATTCACTTTGAAGGTCAGCATTGCCTTTTCAATACCAAAGTAGAGAAAAGTAACAGTCATGGCCCATAGATTTGTGTTGTTCTTGGTTTTTTGTTTTGTTTTGTTTTGTTTTTGTTTTTTTGAGACAGGGTTTCTCTGTGTAGCTCTGGCTGTCCTGGAACTCACTCTGTAGACCAGGCTAGCCTCGAACTCAGAAATCCGCCTGCCTCTGCCTCCCAAGTGCTGGGGTTAAAGGCGTGCGCCACCACCGCCTGGGTTGTTCTTGTTATTTGTGGAGTTTTAGCATATGTTAATCATACATAATGGTGGATCTTACTATTTACATTTTCAGACATGCATGACATTTGTTTTGATCATATAACCCCTCATAACCCTTCTCCCACTACCCTCACTGGTCCCTTTTCCTTCTCAAGTCTTCTCTTCATTCCTTATTCTTTCCTTCTGTGTCCCACTCGATTTAATTAGGTTCAGTTACATAAATGGAGATGAGGACGTTATTGACAGGAGCATGAGCTCCTTGGGAGTAACTACATCATTAAAGAAAATGTCTCTCCCTCTCTCAGAATCCATTAACTATATTCATATCCTTGAAAAGTTTCCATGAAGCTGTGATGCTTTGACTATGCTTGGCTCAGGGAGTGGCACTGGTAGGAGGTGGAGCCTTGTTGGAGGAAGTGTGTCACTGTGAGGGTGGGCTTAGAGACCCTCCTCCTAGCCATGTGGAAGCCAGTCTCTCCTGTCTACCTGGGGATCAAGATGTAGAATTTTCAGCTCCTCCAGCCTCACATCTGCCTGGATGCTTATAGTTCCTGCCTCGAAGATAATAGACTGAACCTTTGAACCTGTAAGCCAGCCCCAATTAAATGCTGTCCTTTATAAGAGTTGCTTTGGTCATGGTCTCTCATCACAGCAATGGAAACCTTAACTAAGATGGAGCCTTTTGATCCCCACCCCACTCCTATGACAGAACTGAAGCCCTTGTGCTGTTAATCAGTTACTAAAAGTTCACAGGTGCAAAGCCAGGTCATGCCCGGAAGACAGCATATGAAAGCACAGTACTCCTTCCTCCCCTTTTTACATTATTCCCACACTCTCCTTCACAGTGTTTCCTGAGCCTTGGAGAAGATGGTATAGATATCCTGCTTAGGATTCAGCTTTCAACAGCAACTCAGCACTTTAACCAAGAAAGCCTTCCCACTTCAAAACTAAGTCTCTCTTATCATAGCTGACAGAGGTGCTAATCTATGTGCATAAACTAAAATAGCAAATCAACAGCAGCATTAGTGTCTACATCAGGGCCTCTGGCCGCCCAGTCACAGGCTTTGATCAGGTTTATAGCAGTAGACACGAATGGGCCTGAGAACCACTCAGAAAGCAGTTGGCTGTCCCCATAACAGACTTACCATTACTGCACTGTGGCCACTTCTTATCCTGCCAGCCAGCAGTATAACACAGAAGCTGGGGGCATTGCAGGTCTACTCTGGTGTGATGGTGTGTCCAGGACTTGCTCTGGTGCAAGAATTGGGTTCTGGCGAGGCCAAGTAACCTTGGTTTCTGTTGCTTATGTTCTTATGCTTGCCTCCCACCATCTGTTTATCTCTAGTGCTACCTGCCCTCACTATCTCTGACTGGAGCCTGTCCTTCCTGTGATCCTGCTTGTGTCAGAACTCCTCAGAGTCCAGCTGTCTCTGTGGTCCTGTGATTCTGGGATCTTCAGGTCTACTCTGAGTGATGTTAACCACATCACCCAGGAATCATGTTTCTACACTTGAACCAAGTGTTCGCTTTCTTTATGGAGAGATCAACTCCCAGCTCCCTGAGAGTCTAAATGACTGCATTCATGTTTCACCTTGACTTCTGGGCCTTCTGAGAATGAACCGATGTGTGCAAAGCATGGTGACATCACCCACCTTTCTTTTAAAAAAAAAGTGCCATTATATCTACTATTCCACATCATTTCATCCCCCATTCATGAAATTCAATTTTAGATGTCTTTCTATGGCTTATATCCTTCAATGGTCTTTCAAATTTTAGTTATGTCTTTGGAAGTAAAGAGTGTGTGCTATAAAACTACTTGCACTTATCCAGAGAAACAGATGTGGACAAGTAGAATCTGTAAAATCTGTAGGACATGGTTAGCAAACACACCGTTCTGAAAAACCTGAGAGAGGAGCTACAGAGTAAACTCTTCAGGGTGGGCGTGCAAACTTCTAAGTGGGCTCGCAGAGTCCAGAGACATCGTAAGTGGAAAAACAATCCTAGTATTAATGAGCTGTGTTTTCTTTGCTTTTGTCCTTTCTGCTTAAACCTAACCCTTGCTTCTTGACTTGCATTGCAGTCTCAGAGTAGTGGCTGCTGATTTCTCAGATGAGCCTTTGTGACTTTGGAATCTGCCTACCATTTTCAATGTGATCCTCCCTTTCTGCCTTAAGTAGAATAATAGATATAGATGTGTTCTTCTCTGTTGGGTAACATACTGTACTAGAGAGTGATTAGATAGATAGATAGATAGATAGATAGATAGATAGATAGATAGAGAATAGATAAATAGGTAGATTGTAACTTAATTCTTCCATGACTTAGTTAATTAACTTACAAATATGCCAATGAGAAAGCATGTGCTGGCATCAATTAGCCCTAATATGAAATTTTAAATTAAAGTTAATTTGCTTTCATTAAAATTAGGCTCCAGTCAATCAGCAAAATAACTAATAAAAATGACCGTAACCACACCATCTAATCAGCCAGTCTGAAGCAGAACGCTCTAGTCTGGGGAGAAGAGGGGCATTTCTCCATCTGCACAGCATCGGCTCCCTGTCAGACTTTCTATGAGGCTCCTAGAGAGAGCGAAACATACTGCTTGCTACGTACTCATGCTGTCCCTACAGCATCTGTTTCCCGTACAAAGCATCGTGTGTAGTTTATAGCTTTCTTGTGTTGTGTTCTTGGTTTATACACTGGTGTGATAGACATGCTATTATGTTCTTTTCCTCTGCTTTCCTTACACTAAAGTTCTGCACTCGCTGGTCAAGTATGGCTGAGGTTAACCAAAGTCTAACAGAATCTTGCTCCTACTCCCATACTACTCTATGCATTGGTATTAGTCCACAATCATATTTAAAAGCATAAAAGCCATTTAAAACAATGGGAATTGGATAACAAAGCACAAAACAAGACAAAGAAGCAGACATTTTACATATGATGACGGCCCTCAAAGATGTCACACAAAAGCCAGTCAGTACCAAGCACAGCATTATTTTGTACTCTCTTCTTGGCTTTTATATCCAGTAAGATTTTTGCAAGAAGAAGAAAATAGCAGTGTGTGGCATGAAAATCAAAAGTGTGTCCCAAATGAAATTTACCTTTCTCAATGGGTCTGAGTTTTCCAAGTCAAAACAGCTTACCTAGAAAGGCTTTAATTAAATAGCAATAACCTGAACCAGCCACAGCTTTTAGCCAGTGTAGTCCCAGTGAGAAGAGAACACAAGTGCTCTTCCCATGTTACATGTGTGAAGAAGGGGCGGATGCGGGCAGTGCCCCTCGGCCCAGGCATCACCAAGCTATGAGACATATGTGTTGTCTATATTTAATGAGAATTCCTGAACTGGGCAAGGCAGGGATCTGGGCCTATCACGCTGGTGAACCTCCAGCATCCATAGTTCCTTACTGTGACATCGGTCGCCATGCTCATTAAAGATGAGCAAGAGAATACATGTGGTCACCAGATTCACATTTGTCTGAAAGAAAGCCGCATCCTTTAATTACCCCTCACCGGCTTATTGCTCCAGTTATTACTATAACTTTGAAATACTTCTTATTTGACACAGGCTTTTTAATCAAGAACAAACAAGACCACACACCCCCTGGTTGATATATTAAAAACACATGTCTACTATGATAACTACCCTCATGGAAAAAAAAAAAATGTCCAGTGAAAAGCCAAACAAACTGATGGAACCAAACGTAATTTTAATCCATTTTTCCCTTCTCCGAGGCTGCCTGGCTTCAGGCTCAGGCTACCAGGCCTTCTGCGTGCTAGCTGTGAAGGACCCTCACAGTGTACGCACCTCCTCCCAGGGAAGTTTAGAAAGGTCAGGGTATAGTTCTGATTTCAACTTTGCCACACTTGAAAAAGAAATGAGACTTACAGAACTAAGAAAAAAGATTTACCTATGATATACTTTAAAATTTAAAAAAAAAAGGCAAATTTTCAACAAGCTAGTCTTCAGCAGGATATTAGCAACAGTTTTCAATTTTCCACCTAAAGTTTTCTAAGATTAGTCACACATTATTAAAAAAAAAAATTGTTGCCTAAAAAAAAAAATACTAGATACTAACTATGAAATGTGAACACATGACATTAAAATAATTAGTATGTAAAATGTGTAAAACAAAGGGAAAATTGGCGTTCCCTGAGGAAAATTCACAGGCATGTTGTTATACAAAAGCTTACTGGAGCAGGTGCAACACCCCCAAATAACAACATTGTAAACCCTTCACAGCAAGATGCAAAAGGAAAGAAAACAGATGAAGGAAAATGAAACAAGAAATGGAGCCAGGAGAAGGAAGGGACCATTCGGCCAGATCGTGTTTTACTTTTGAGACCCTCGAAAGATGGAAGGGTCTTCAGTGGAACTTTGGTTGAAGTACTTGGTTTTTACTTTAGATGCTGGTGAAGAAACCCCCAGACTTCCCAGCCAAGAAACAGAAAACAGACAAAGCCCTGGTTTTCATTTGTGAGGAAACATCAGAAAGGCAGTTAGGAGGAGGAGGGGCTGTGTTAGGAAGGGAGGAGCTTTGTTACGAGGGGGAGGAGCTGTGTTAGGAAGGGAAGGAGCGGTGTTAGGAAGGGGAGGGGCTGTGTTAGGAAGGGGAGGAGCTGTGTTAGGAGGGGGAGGAGCTGTGTTAGGAAGGGAGGAGCTGTGTTAGGAGGGGGGAGCTGTTTTAGGAGGGAAGGAGCTCTGTGGGACTGCAAGCTGGTACAACCACTCTGGAAATCAGTCTGACAGTTCCTTAGAAAACTGGACACGATACTTCCGGAGGACCCAGCCATACCACTCCTGGGCATATACCCAGAAGTTTCCTCAGCATGCAATAAGGATACATGCTCCACTATGTTCATAGCAGCCTTATTTATAACAGCCAGAAGCTGGAAAGAACCCAGATGTCCCTCAACAGAGGAATGGATACAAAAAATGTGGTATATATACACAATGGAGTACTATTCAGCCATTAGAAACAGTGAATTCATGAAATCCTTAGAGAAATGGATGGAGCTGGAAAACATCATACTAAGTGAGGTGACCCAGTCTCAAAAGAATACCCATGGTATGCACTCACTGATAAGTGGATATTAGCCTAGAATCTTGGGACACCAAAGACACAATCCACATACCAAATGATGTCTGACAAGAAGGAAGGAGTGGACCCTGGTTCTGGAAAGGCTCAAAGCATCAGTGTAGGGGAATACCAGAACAGGGAAGTGGGAAAGGGTGGATGGGGAAACACGGGAAGGGAAAAGGGCATGTGGGACCTTTGGGGGGCAGGAAACCAGAAAAAGGGAAATGAAATGTAAATATAGATATATCCAATAAAAAAAAAAGAAAAGAAAAAAAGGAAGGGGAGGAGCTGTGTTAAGAGAGGAAGGAGCTCTGTTAGGAAGGGGAGGAGCTGTGTTAGGAAGGGGAGGAGTTGTGTAAGGAGGGGAGGGGCTGTGTAAGGATGGGAGGAGCTATGCTAGGAAGGGGAGAAGCTGTGTGAGGAGGGGAGGAGCTCTGCTAGGAAGGGGAGGAGTTGTGTTGGGGGCGCTGTGTAAGGAGGGGAGGAGCAGTTTAAGTAAATGACACAGATGACAGCCATGGGAGTTGTCTGGCAGTCAGTGAGGTGTGGAGGCAACCATCTCCACAGAGACAGGATCCGTGAAGTTACGGGAATAAATGAATACAGCAAGCACAGTCTGCTCACAATAAGTATTTGGTAAAATAAGCTGAAGGAAAAAGAATGGAGAAAATAACTAAGGGGCAAAAGCCAAGCCTTAGGCAAAGCCTTCAGTTATGAAGAGTTGTCACCCAGAGGATCCCAGAGGCCATTTCAAAAGACTCAGCAGGGAGAAGAGAAGAGCAGTGTCAAGGGCTTGGGGTGAAAGACCGGTTAAGAAACTGGGCCTCTGTGTCACATGGAAGAAAGGAACAGAAGGAGGGTGGGTTCTATCTTTTGGGGAGTGTGGTTCATGATGCCCTTTGGAAAGAACATAATTCCTACAACTTTGCCAAAGCACTTTATGGTGATGCTATGGAGTTCGAGGTCACCGCACTAAATAAGAGTGCAATTAGCCAAGTTCATTTAAACTGCAATGGGGCCTCAGTCTTTGAGTCAAAACAGAGGCTTTGGGGGCGGGGGCAGTGAGGGAAGGATTTTTAAAAACTAAAACAACACAAGAAGACCTTGAGTATATGAACAAGCAAACTATGAGCTGTTCTGCCAAAATTAGGTGGTCAGAGAGACCTCAAAACAGTCCTTGAGTGTCTGCATGAGCAGGTTATAGAAGCCAAAAAAGAAATTAGTTGTATCATAACAAATAGACGGTCACAGCTGTATTTTTGGGTTGTGTCACTGAGTCAGGATCACTGGGAATTTATTTTCCAGGGCCTGGAGTCAGAGACAGACACCTACTGGGTACCAAGATGGATGCCTAGAATAAACAGGAGTTTCCTTAGCCATCACAGTTCTAACAGTCAACAGTCACATGTAAGTTAAGTTAAAGTTCCTCTAAGAAAAGAACAGAAAACTTCTCAGAAGGGGAAAATGGGGGGAGAGGGGACAAAATTCTCCCAAAATGACCAGGAGGGGGTCTTGTTTGAGGGTTGGTGAACTTACTAAGATTGTTCTGGTGTGAACATTTATTCCTTTCCTTCAGCTTTCTCAGAAGAAACCACAGAGCAGAGAGAAGGGAAAAGAGGGGCTAGAGAGACAGCTCCGTCAACAAAGCTGCTGAGTTTGATCCCCAAAACCCACACTTAAAAGTCAGACTTGGTGGTGTGTGGGAGTCTCCCTGTGCTGGGGAGGCAGAGACAGGCAGAGTCTTGGAGTTTTCTACCCTGCAAGTTAGGCAGTCTGGAACTATTTGTCAAGTTCCAGGTCAGTGAGAGATCCTTTTTTAAACAAAAGGTGGAAAGCCCAGTAGAGAATGCCCCCTAAGGCTGTCTTCTAGCCTCCGAGGGGAAGGAGAGGCACACACATACACACACACACACACACACACACACACACACACACACGATCACATCTATGCACATACAAAAAAGAAAAAGAAAGGGAAGTGCAGTTTTGGATTCTGAATGCAAGGAAAACAAAATCTTTCTCTGTGTGTTAAGAAAGAGTTACAGGGCCAGGCAGTGGTGGCGCACGCCTGTAATCCCAGCACTTGGGAGGCAGAGGCAGGCAGACTTCTGAGTTCAAGGCCAGCCTGGTCTACAGAGTGAGTTCCAGGACAGAGAAACCCCATCTAGAAAAAAAACATAAAAGAAAGAAGCAAGGAAGGAAGGGAGGAAGGAAAGAAGAAAGGAAGGAAGGAAAGAGAGAGAGAGAGAGAGAGAGAGAGAGAGAGAGAAGAAGAAGGAGGAGGAGGAGGAGGAGGAGGGAAGGGAGGAAGGAAGAGAGAGGGAGAGAGAGAGAGAGAGAGAGAGAGAGAAAGAGAGAGAGAGAGAGAGAGAGAGAGAAAGAAAGAAAGAAAGAAAGAAAGAAAGAAAGAATTAAGAAAGAGTTACAGAAAAAAAACTTTGTTGCAAAGTACCAGAAGTACTAACCCCATCCTTCCATCTTGACCTCCCCACGCTGATCCCATTGTTTCCCTTCTGTGTGGGAAGTCAGAGTTCTCCATCCGCTTCACAAAGACCTTCTTACCTGCTAAAGGTTAGAGCCACTGTCCTGGGAAATCATTACTCAGAGCCGCTGGGCTCCGGAGAGCATTTCGGTGGCAGGCTGGGATGATAGACACACATCCCTTTTCATCTAAATACAGGCTTTCCTCTCCTCCTGAGCTCTCTCTGTGCTTTAAAGCTCACCCTGCACTGCTCCAGTGCTTCCTCTCTGTCTCTTAGCTCCACAGGTACTCTGTCTCACAAGGCTTCATAGCCAATCCCTTTCTCTTTTTATTTACACAGTCTGTCTGGCTGACCGGCACTCCAGCTCCACCCAGTTTCTAAAGGATGGCCATAAAGCTGGAAGTAAAGGTGGATCCACCAGAGATGATTTATTGGTACTGTGTTATAATATATGAGAAAGCAGTATACATGTTTTCAGAATTTATAGCCGTTTAGTAGGTATTTATGGCTTCCTGATCATTCTCAAGCCAAGAAGTCTACGGAACATCTCTGCTTGGCGTCCTTCAGACTCTTCTCACATATCATGTACAAATAGAATCCTAGCCTTTCTTACAAGTCCGCTTATGTTTCCTGACTTGGGGGCGGGCAGCCTAATCCCTAGTTAACTTCCAAAGATACTGGACATTCCACTGTGGCTCTCAGTTGTCCCTAGGGCCTCCCTCTTTGTCACTGAGCCCTCTTTTCAATTGGTCACCAACCCTGTCCACGTTACACTTCTCATGCCAATTCCCACATAGCCTGCACCTACAATCTTAGCCTGAGAACTTGGCTTGGCTTGCCTCAACCATCACATTAGAGTGTCTACACTGGCTTTCCCACCTCCAGTCTCAGGTCTTTCTCATCCCACCTCTGCAGAGTCTTCCTGAGTGCACACCTGCCTGTGATGTCCCATTACCTCAAACTCCCCTGCCACCAGTTCCTGAACAGCAGAGCCCAAGCCACACAGCCTGACTACAAACCCTTCGTCCCCAACTCCTCTTTGGTTCTGAAGCCTTGCTCATCTAGCTGGTTCCTCAAATGCATCTTGATCCCTAACTTCTTTCTGCCTCAAGGCTTAGCTCAACATGCCTGGTACAACTGCTCCTCTTTCTTCTCTGCTCTGAGAGCAGTTTATATAATGTAATATCTTCAAAACTCTTCCTCTTTGTAGTCTTAACATCTAGCATACATAACTATGTTTCATGGAAGAACAGCAATAGGAGATTCTAGTTCACTTACAAATGGAAAGGAGTTCATATTTCATATTAGGAAAGGTCTGGTGTGGTCAGAAATTACTTTGGACGAAGATTCATAATCGGAGAGTTAAGTGAGGTTGAACCATACTGAGTACATTGGAAAGGACCTTAAATTGGACTGATAGTGCAGAGAAAGGTCCCCTTGAGAGGGCAAGAGGACATCTAGACTGGCAGCCTATTCAAGACACTCAAACAAATAAAAGACAAGTCACTCCTTCAAAGAGTTCAGGAGGGGAAGAGTTGTCAGCAACTCTTCAGAAGGGGAAGAGTTGTCAGCAAAACCTAATAACACAACCATATTCTTCATGGTTCTAAAATTGGGACAGAAGAAAACCTGTAACAAAGAAGGCTTTTGGTAGAAAATAGTGCCCAGTCTTGGGGAGAAATTAAGAAATTGTCAGCAGTGCTGTGATCTTAGCAGGTTATCAAGACTCCCATTTGGGCACAAAGATGCAATATAGACTTCATCTCACTGTCAAGATGCAGAGGACATCGTGGAACTGGCCATAGTCAGTGCCAGTCACAGTGACTTGAGACTGGCTTGGGAGTCTTGAGCCAGAGCCCCAGAGGTAAAAAGTATTCCTCCAGAGTCTAAAAATGAAGCCAAGTTCTCTGAGAATGAAGAAAAATAGGGTCTGGCAGTCAGGCAGGCTCTGGCAATATCCTTTTGAAATATTTTTATTTTTATTGTTTTTTTTACGCAGTTACTTATTACATTTCTTTATCTTTGTGTATATGTACAGATATACACATGAGCATGCCATGCTGTGTGCATATAAGAAGACAACTTATAAGAATCAGTTCTCTCCAAAATGTGGAGCAGAGACGGAGGGAGAGACCATCCAGAGACTGCCCTACCTGGGGATCCATCCCATATAAGGAACCAAACCCAGACACTATTGTGGATGCGAACAAGTGCTTGCTGACTGGAGACTGATATAGCTGTCACATGGGAGGCTCTGCCAGTACATGGAAAATACAGAGGGGGACACTCTCAGCCAACCATTGAACTGAGTGCAGGGTCCCCAATGAAGGAGCTAAAAAAAGGACCCAAGGAGCTGAAGAAGGGGTTTGCAGCACCATAGGAAGAACAACAATATGAGGCAACCAATACTCCCAGAACTCCCAGGAACTAAACCACCAACCAACGAGTATACATGAAGGGACCCATGGCTCCAGATGCATATACACCAGAGGATGGCCTTGTTGGACATCAAAGGGAGGAGGCCCTTTGTCCTGAGAAGGCTTGATGCCCGATGCCGCAGTGTAGGGGAATGCCAGGACAGGGAAGTGGGAGCGGGTAGATTGGGGAGCAGGGGGAAGGGGTTTAGGGGGAGCCAGGAAAGGGGACAACATTTAAAATGTAAATAAAGAATATTTCTAATAAAAAAAGAATCAGGTCTCTCTTTGTACCATGTGGGCCTCAGGCATGGAACTCAGGATATCAGGCTTTGCAGCAAGTGCCTTAGCCCACTGAACCATTTTGCCTACCCAGGGTATTTATATGAGTAACTTTACCTGTTGAAGTGACTATACATACACATATACATACATAAACATGCATGTTCATGTACATATACATATATTAAAAAGCAGCTCAAGGAAGGAAGCTCACAGTTCCAAGGTATACTCACAGTTCCAAGGTACAATCATAGTAGGAAAGTAAAAGCATCAAGTAAAGTCTTGAAGTAATGCAGCATCTGCAATCAGGGAGAACAGTGAGTGATCATACTCATCCTGCTTCATACTCATCCAGCTTCCACCTTTTGACACAGTCTGGCACCCCAACCCAGGGTGCTGGACAGACTTCCTTAACTTAACCCGAATAATCTGGTCACAGGCATGCCCAGAGGCTAGCTTAGTCTAGATAGACTCTTAACCATGTGCCTGAAGGTGAGTCTCCTAGGTGATTCCAGAATTCCTCCCTGGATTCCATGCTAAGGCGTCACATCAGAAGTTCCCACAGCAGAACCTAAGTGCTCTGTTGGTCCTGATCCAGTCTCTGCAGTAGTAAGCCACAGTAGGTGAAAAGAAAAGATCATCAGAAGGTCATGGAGATGTCGTTAGGAAGTCCAACTTTGTAAACTGCGAATTGGGGCAGACCTCTTGTCTTAGTTAGGGTTTTACTGCTGTGAACAGACACCATGACCAATGCAAGTTTTGTAAAAGACAACATTTAATTGGGGTTGGCTTACAGGCTCAGAGGTTCAGTCCATTGTCATCAAGGCAGAAACATGGCAGCATCCAGGCAAGCATGGTACAGGAGGAGCTGAGAGTTCTACATCTTCATCTGAAGGCTGCTAGTAGAAGACTGACTTCGAGGCAGCCAGGGTGAGAGTCTTAAGCCCACACCCACAGTGGCACATCTACTCCAACAAGGCCACACCTCCTAATAGGGTCACTTCCTGGGTCAATCATATACAAACTATCACATTCCACTCCCTGGCCCCCATAGGCTTGTTCAAACATGAGTCTATGGGGGCCATACTTAAACATAGCATAATGCAAAAATACATTTAGTCCTACATCAAAAGTCCCTGTAGTCTATAGCAGTCTCAACAATGTTAAAAGTTCAAAGTTCAAGGTCTCTTTTGAGATTCATCCAATCACTTAACTATAATCCTCTAAGCAAGACAGGAAACCAGCTGGGCAAAGTCCAAACTCTGCATCTCCATGTGTGATGGCAAAGCAGTCTTCAGATATCCAACTCCTTTTTCATCTTTGTTGACTTCAAGAAGGTTCTTTCTCCTGGGCTTGTTCCACTCCCTGTTAGCAGCTTTTCTTGGCAGGCATCCTGTGGCTCTGGCCTCTTTAACATCTTGGGTACCCCAAGTCAATTTCAGCTTCACAGCTTCTTGTTCCAATGTCTGAGATCCACACATGATCTTCTGTGTATCTCCAAAGAGCTGGTGTCACTTCTCCAGCTCTGCCCTTTGTAGCACTCAAAGTTCAGATTGATCCAATCCACTGCCACTGCTGTTCTTGGTGGTCATCCCATGGTACTGGCATCTCCAATATGCTAGGGTCTTCCACTGCAACTATACTTCACCAAAGCCTCTCATAGGCTCTCTTCATGGTACCAAGTCTCAACTCCTTTGCATGTCCCCTTCAGTCCTGGGCTGTCAGTTACAACTGAGGGTACACTTTCACCAATGGCCTTCTATGGCCTCTCACAGTACCAAGCCTCAGCTGTTCTTCATGTTGCCTTCATGCCTTCAAAACCAGTACTACCTGGATGATTCTTACACGTTACCAAGTACAGCTGCAGCATGAGGAACACTTGGCTATCTCTGGAATACAACTTCTTTGTACTCTCAGAAAACACTTCCCATATTTCATCTCAGTGATGCTGGTCTTTTCTTAATCACCACTAATTTCTTAGCTCCAGCTAACCAGCATCAATTGTCCCAGTAATCTCCTTCTCCTCATGAATATAAAACCAGAGACACATGGCTGAAGCTACTGAGTTTTTCTGCTTGCAGGAACTGGAACATTGTCCCCCCCTTGTTCTATTACATTATCACTAGCTTCCTTTTCCCTAGCTCCTTCACTGCCTAAATTGGCTGTCCTGAATCTTGCTCCTTAGACTGACTTTGAACTCAAGAGATCTGCATGCCTGTCCCCTAAGCACTGGGATTAAAGGTGTGGTCCACCAAGCCTGGATTAAAATTTTTCTTCACCTGGAATTTGCTCCGTTCTAGGCTGGCCTTGAACTCAGAGATCTGCTTATCTTTGCCTCCTGGGATTAAAGGCTTGTACTACCATGCCTGGACCTAAAGTTAACTGGGTGAATCTTGCCCCCAAGGTTACCACTCCTTTAATTCAGCTTAATATCCTTGAATTCAGCTCCATTTCACTTCCTGGAGTCCCTTTAATACTCAAACTATATATTTTGTACTTTTCCTTTCTCAGCTTGCTATGTTTGTTCAAAATTCTCTTCATCAGACTTAACCAGAGAACAAAGTCTTTGTTGGGCTTTTTTGAGACTTCCTTTGCAGATGTAATTAATATAAATCTCTTTACCTTAGCCTTGGTCAGTCTCTTCAGACAATGGCAAAAAGCAGCCATGTTCTTCAAAACATCACAAAAACAGTTTCTCAGCCACATATTAAAGTTCTTCTTCACTGAAACCTCTTGGGCCATCAGGCCTACACAGTTCAAATGTCCCTCAGCACCACTGTCTTCCACATTCCGACTAGGCTGGCCCATTAAGCCCCACTTAGAGAATTCCATGGCTTTCCAAACCCAAAGTCCCAATATCCACATTCTTCCGAACAAAAGCATGGTCAGGCCTATCACAGCAATACCCCAGTCCCTGGTACCAACTTCTGTCTTAGTTAGGGTTTTACTGCTGTGAACAGACACCATGACCAATGCAAGTTTTGTAAAAGACAACATTTAATTGGGGTTGGCTTACAGGCTCAGAGGTTCAGTCCATTGTCATCAAGGCAGAAACATGGCAGCATCCAGGCAGACATGGTACAGGAGGAGCTGAGAGTTCTACATCTTCATCTGAAGGCTGCTAGTAGAAGACTGACTTCCAGGCAGCCAGGGTGAGAGTCTTAAGCCCACACCCACAGTGGCACACCTACTCCAACAAGGCCATACCTCCTAATAAGGTCACTTCCTGGGCCAATCATATACAAACTATCACACCTCTATTGAAAACTTAGAAAGTATAGTGAGGTTAAATCAAAGTTGGCTTGGTTGTCTTTCCCAAAAATGACCTATTAAAGATAAAAGTTTTCTTTTGTAGTTGAAGAAGCTAAGGTTTAGAGAGAGGTGAAATTCCCAAACCCATTCTTCTATTGACAGTAGACATTTGGCAATACAGAGGGAAAACCAAGTTTTAAAAAAACACTAGTTAAATCCACTTTGGGCATCATGGAGACTGTAGTCCCAGTTGGAATATCAAACTCAAGGTCTTACTGCCCTATATGAGTTCAAGAGCATTCTGGGTAATTTATTGAAAGCCTGGGTCAGAATAAAAATAAAACAGTTGTTGGAATAACTCAATGGTAGAGACTTGTCTGTCACACATAAAGCCCTGGGTTTGACTCCCTAAAATCATAAAACAACCAACCAAGAAAATACCTAAACACTGTCTAGGAGTTTAAACACACAGCTAGAAAACTGATGTCTTGAGGCTGAGGAGATGGCTCTGGAGCTGAAGCTTGAGGTGCAAGCGTGAGAAACTGAGTTCAGATCCCCAGGACCTGCATAAATGTTACCTGTGGCAGCACACTCTGGCAACCCCAGCACCAGGGGGAATGAAGACAGGTGAGTCCCACAGGCTTGGTGGCCAGTCAGTCCAGATACAACAGCAAGGGATGAGTTCAATAAAGGTTCCCTGTCTCAAAAATATGGAGGGAGAGAAGCTATGTAGGGAAAACTCCCGGCTTCAGCCTCTGGCCTCCACAGCTGTATGTATAGGTGTAAGCATACCCACACAAAGGTGTATGCTTGTGTATACACTACTCACAAAAAAGAAAGGAAGAAAGGGAGAAAGAGAGTGTACGTAGGTGTCCATGTGCAGGAAATCCACAAATACAGAACTAAACACAGAGGCTTGGGGAGATGGCTCAGCCTGACAAAACACATGTGAACCCGAGTTTGGGTTCTCGGTGTTATGGGGAACCCTCCAGAGACGATCACTCAAGACGCTGGTTATAGCCAGCTGAAGACCTTTATTCTAACTAGCTAGTATTCCACTAAGTGTAGTCCTGAGTGCAAAGGGTATTTTGAAGACAAAAAAAGAACCAAAAACAAAAACAAAAATACATCCTGGCATCTCACTTAGCAGCTTCAGGGGGCACTTCACAGAAGCAAGAAGTTTAACACAAGCTAAGATAAGTTAGCAAGGTCAGCTTGACCTCAAGTTCCTAGAATTGAGTTGGATAATTTTCCCACAGGATTCTCCACTAAGGAGATGAAATTCTACTAAACCTGAAATGTCCTCAGCAAGAACACAAGATGGAAGACCTTCTGTTCTTTCTTGCTCTGTCTCATTAGAACCCATGTTAAACAAACAAACAAACAAACAAACAAACAAAGCAGACATGGTCACATGTGCCTATAACCCTAACACTGGGGCAGTGGTGGACCTGAAGTTCACTGGACAGCCCGTTTTGCCAAATCTATGATCTTCAGGGTCAGTGAAAGATCCTGACAGAAAAGAAAAGAGGAAAAAAGAAAAGGAAAGGAAAGGAAGGGAAAGGAAAAAAGAAAAGAAAAGAAAAGAAGAGAGGAGAGGAGAGGAGAGAGAAGAGAAGAGAAGAGAAGAGAAGAGAAGAGAAGAGAAAAAAAGAGAAAAGAAGAGAAAAGAAGAGAAAACTGTTCTCAAGAGGAAGGAAACTTGGTATAGAAAATTGGTAAAAGAAAAGAAAAGAAAAGAAAAGAAAAGAAAAGAAAAGAAAAGAAAAGAAAAGAAAAGAAAAGAAGGAAATTATAGGGAAAGGCCTCCCCAACGTCTGTCTCCAAGCTCTGTAAGCAACTGTGCTCATGCACACATACACACACCTACACTAATAAGCACATACAATGCATACAAAAACGAAAAATAGAAAAATAAAACCCTTGTGAGTGGATTATGCACCCACACAAGATAAAGTCAGCACTTTCAGTTTCATGCACTGAAAACCTCTTTATAACAACCTAACAAATGGCCCTGTCTTTATAAAGCTTAAAAATTCTTTGAGCTGAGCTGAGAATACAATTTAGAATATAAAAAGGGGAAGCTGGAGATATGGCTCAGCTGTTAAGAACACTAACTGCTCTTCCAGAGGTTCTGAGTTCAATTCCCATCAATCATGTGGTGGCTCAAAAGCATCTGTAATGTGATTTGATTCTCTCTTCTGCTGCATCTGAAAAAATGAATCAATATTAAGGAAGAGAGAGAGAGAGAAGAAGAAAAAGGAGGAGGAGGAGGACGAGGAGGAGGAGGAGGAGGAGGGAAGGAGGGAGGAGGGGAAGGGGAGGGGAAGGGAGAGAAGGGGAGGGGAGGGGAGAAGAGGAGAGGAGAGGAGAGGAGGGGAGAGAAGGGGAGGGGAGGGGAGGGGAGAGGAGAGGAGAGGAGAGGAGAGGGGAGGGGAGGAGGGGAGGGGAGGGGAGGAGGGGAGGGGAGGGGAGGGGAGGGGAGGGGAGGGGAGAGGAGAGGAGAGGAGAGGAGAGGAGAGGAGAGGAGAGGAGAGGGGAGGGGAGGGGAGGGGAGGGGAGGAGAGGAGAAGAGAAGAGAAGAGAAGAGAAGAGAAGAGAAGAGAAGAGAAGAGAAGAGAAGAGAAGAGAAGAGAAGAGAAGAGAAGAGAAGAGAAGAGAAGAGAAGAGAAAAGAAGAGAAAAGAAGAGAAAAGAAGAGAAAAGAAGAGAAAAGAAAAGAAGAGAAAAGAAGAGAAAACTGTTCTCAAGAGGAAGGGAACTTGGTATAGAAAATTGGTTACATGGATTACAGAGAACCAAACCCCCTGCAAAGGCTTCCCCCACAGCAAGCAGGAGGAAGACAACCCAGCCCTTCACCCTGGAGAAGCCACAGGAGGACCTGGCTTCACAGAGCCACCACTATGGTGCTGGGTCAGAAAGTAGGGTTCCAGAAGATGCTGGAGCCCCCACCACAAAACAAGGGCTATCGTCTGTCTCCATGAAAGGCTCCCTTTCAGGCAGAAGAGAAGATGTTAAATTAAGCCAGGAAGTGGTCTTTGCCCAGCTCTGCCAGGCTCTTTTTTTATTTGTATCCCGATTGCCCCTTTCCTCTCTGGCCCAGTCTCCAAATAAGTCTAGCAGCACCTGTGGGAGCCACAGTCCATTTCCTTTGGCATAGGAATAATGGCAGAAGACGGAATGATTTGAAGACAAAGTGACCAGAGCTGCTGAGCTCCAGGAGAACACCCAAGGTTAACACAGTGCCTGCCTGTTAAATCTCCAGCCGAGTGCTGAATTTTTTACTCATCTTTCTCTTGACTCTCTGAGATCCAATGGGCTCTTGTGGGACTATTTTAAGCCTTAAGAGCCAACGGCATACCAGAGAGGTCTCCGCTTTCACCGAGCTGCAACAGGGATGCCACTTTCAAGGTCACCCCGACCCGTGGGTACTTTCCAGCATTTCACAAATCTGACTCATGAGCATTGCTTTGTTATGGCATCAGCTGTCACCAAGCCAGGTGACAAGAACTGAGCCTCCTTTAAGCCACACCCCAGCACACAGAAATAAAACAGAAATTTATCCTTTTGCTTCTCTCCGTTCCAGTCACAAGCACGTGGACACACAAGTCTACCACCTTCTTTCCTCTTCCCTCATTTGCCTAATTTATCATTCATTCATTTACCCCATACACACTGATTATCTAGGATGTGCTGCGCACTAAGGATACAACAGAGGGGAAAAAAAAACAGCTCTGTTTCAACTCTCATAGAACTTGTACCTTAATGTAGAGAAGCCAACAAACAATAATTTAAACATACTATTTGTCCAATAATGTCACTTGTTGCAGGCTTATTAAATAATGTAGTCGCTGTGTGTTTTCCCAAGGTTGGAGCTTTGATTTTTAAGGGAGAGAAGCTTATGGGCGAGGTACTGCTGGGTCCTCTCCCCATCCTTTGCATGTCTTCCTTAAGAGCCAGCAGCACGCCAGAAAGGCCTCCACCTTCACTGAACTGCAACAAGCAAAGGCAACCGTTGTGAAGGTGAGCTTTGCAGCCAAGATCTAAGTGAGAGTGTGAGCCCTACAGATACCTTAGGCATGGGAAGTGCACAGTCATAAGAAACAATGACCCAGGAACAATGTGTCAAACAGAATAATTGAGTGCAAAGGTCCTGGGACCTCGTGTAGTCTAGGACCGGTAAGAAGCCTATTGTAGCTGGGATGTGAGCTGGCAGGAGAGGAACTGTACAGGCTGAAGAAGGGCTCAGGGGTAAGGAGCTGAGAGCATGTGGGAACTTGGGCGTTGATTTGGAGTAAGAAGCAGAGCAAGCAGAACAGAACAATAACGTGGGTAACTTACTATTCTCATCTGTTGGAAACCAAATGGAATTTAGGGTAAATAAAGGGGAAGGGTCAGGAAAGCCAGTTCCAACAATGTTGGCAGGAGGCCACCAGGGCAGTGGGAAGCTGGATTTTCAGTACTTTGGAGGTTTACTAGGATTCTCCTTTGATTCTGGCACATAGAATTATGATCTTCATTAGTTGAGGGTCCATGAACCTGGAGTGATGAGGAACTTGGTTGCCAAGGCTTTGGTTAACAGCTCCCGTTGATTTCCCAAGGATATGGTAGGGCTACATATAATCGAAAAGAGAAACTGAGCGATCCTAATCATGGTAGGGAGGCTCACATCAATGCACTGTGCTCCTGAGAGCAGTCCCTGCATCAAGAGTCATATATGGCATCTGAACACAAGGCTCCTCAAGTCACTTTATAGGGAAGTGGCAGCTCAGAAAGGTTTTAAAACAGCTCGAGTCACAAGACTACTCCATGGCCAAGATGGGATTTCAACACAGCTTTACTCATTCATTCAATGGATGCTTATTGGCCATCTAGTACAACTGCAAGCAACAGAGCATCGGCCTGAAAGAAACGTAACTAATTTTTCCACTCAACAAATATTTATGAGCATCTACTTAGCATTGGCTAGAGAGATGTTTGAACAGTTAAGAACATTTGCTGCTTTTGCAGCAGTCCTGGCCTTTGTTCTCAGCACCCATGTTGATTGGCTCCCAACCACCTACAACCCCAGATCCAGCAAATCTGATGCCCTCTTCTGGCCTCCACAGATATATGCGCTCTTGTCTCTCTCTCTCTCTCTCTCTCTCTCTCTCTCTCTCTCTCTCTCTCTCTCTCTCACACACACACACACACACACACACACACACACACACACACACACCAAACAAATGCTGGCATAAAAAGTAAGCAAAACTGTAAAACTCCTCAAGCAGAAATAAACACAACTACAAAGGGGAAAAAAAGCTAAGCGGCAGAAAGCCATGTTCTTAAACTGGTCATCATGGATGCTCTCTGCTAGGACCACAGATAAACAGAGAGCAAGGCGGTGTGCCAGGCCAGCACAGTGTGGGAGAGCCTTGCTACCAGAGGGAACAGATGGAGTGAAAGTCAACGATGGATCAAGCTTGGGACGTCAGAAAGAGTAAGGACTCAGCATAGCAAGAGAGAAGGAAGTAAATGAGAGGACAGACTCAGAAGGGTGACCATGGGTGACAACGAAGAAATCAAGGAGAAGGCATCATCACGAACCAAGAGAGAAATGACAGTGACTCAGCCTGGGTAAGAAGAGGTAGCCAGTGTGAAAAGCAATGTTGAGAATGTACATTGAAAGTTGAGATTTGGAGACAGATTTTTTATGTGAAATGGAAGGAAGATAAGTTTTTATTGTTTGGCTGGTTGCTGTGCTGTTGTTGTAGTTGTTGTTTGGTTTTGTTTTTACATGAACTAAAGGAAACATGGAATATATGTCCATGGCTCACACCTGTGATCCCAGCCTTAGGAGGTTGAGTCAGGACCATCATTGAGTTTGAGGCTAGCCTGAGCTACAAAGTAAGACCCTGTCTCAAAATACCCAAAACAACAATATGCATTTAGAAGAAAAGAAAACCAAGATACTAAGTTTTGCATGTTGAGTAAGTTGTTAACATACTAATCTTGATCTCAAGGGAAAGAGATATACTGAAACTAGAATTGAATCCATGTGTACATGATACTTACACTCTGAGTTTACAAAAGAACAGTTATGGAAGGAAAAGAGCAAGTAAAGATGACCCTCAATGCTGAGGTGAGGAGGGGTGAGGGAGAGACAGGCACCCTGTCTTAGATGACAGAGAAGTTTGACAGGAAACTGCCTATCCTGGCCTCCAGGCCTAGGTCGGAATCTTGAAAGTTTACATACAGAATCTTTCTTTAATGAGCTCTACCAGTACTTCTAATGTACTGCTGAGTTTGTAAAAGTTTAACCTAATATTTTCTGCTGTGCCTCAGGGTTGTAGTCTAATGAACTATTTTTAATTGCTTGAACTACTAATTTTAGGTAATTAGTCGAGTTTATGAGATGACAATTTTGAATGAAGAGCCAGAAACAAAGTGAGAGTCAGGAAACTACAGCCAATGCTACATTTGGCACTCTTTAAAAAAAATAAGAATTTGACATTTGCTAAGCCGTAGATTGAATGTTTCAATTGCAAAGAAACAGCATGTTCTAATTCCCAATTTTGTATGATTTTATGAACGCTCCTAGGGATTTTTAATTTTTACAAGTTCTTTGAGAGTTTCATACAATATATTTGATTACACTCATCCCTTTCCCCAATTTTTCCCAGATCCACCACTTTCTATCCACCCAACTTTGTCTTTTTTCTTTCTTTTTCTTTTTCTTTTTTGTTTTCCTTTTTTTTCCAAAACCATCAAGACCAACTTGTGCTGTCCAAAAGTGGAGTTTTAATCTCCAGTGGAGCATATTCAATTAGCCAGGACTCTTAGGAAAACCAGCTGCTAATAATTGCCGGTAGCTTCAAGACTATGGGTGTGATTTTGTGACTAATTTCAATCTCTACACTGGGATTTGGACTGGCACGGGTTTGCCCAGGTTTTTCTTACATACTATAGGAACTTTGAAGTCATGTAACTAGCTGTCCTGATGTTTCTAAAAGACACAATTGCCTTATAGTAATCTACACCCTAAGGCTCTTTCTTATACTCTTTCCATCCCTCTTCAACAATGATCCCCGAGTCTTTGAAAAAGAAATGACTGCAGTATGTATGTTCCATTTGGGGCTGAGTATTCTGTGATCTCTTATTCTCTGCACCCAGCTCAGTTGTTGGTCTTCAATACATATTACATTTGAAGCTTCTCAAATGAGGGTTGAGAGATGTATGGATCTATGAAGATAGCAGTAAGTATTGGGATTTGGTTTAAGATTATGTCTACTGAACAGAATAATAGCAGAATAAGTGGGTTCTTTACTAACCGCCATAACTCAGGAGTTCTTAGTCTAATAATGGATTTCAACTTGTGCAATGGAACTTAAATCCAATCAGAAAGTGGTTGGTTACTTCCATGATGTCTGGGCCATTACTGCACCAGTGAGCATGCCTTGTCAGGCTGGTCATTACTGTAGCTCTCAGGATTCACAAGATGCTTGATGGTTAATTTTCTCTTCCAGTTGCATGCATAGCACTAATGCTATGAAAGCTAGAAATAGGGATAAAGTTTCCAGGTCAACACCAGCGTGTGTGTGTGTGTGTGTGTGTGTGTGTGTGTGTGTGTACACATGAATGTTTAGAAGCTTCTACAGTGGGTTTCCATATGACTTTTCCTAAAGGTTTTTAGTGTTCTTCATTCTCCCCATCTTCTATGCTGCCATCTGCTACCCTATCCCAATTAAAACCTTCCTGTAGTGTTTCTTGTTTGTAAGAAGAATATTTTAAAAATACTCTGACTGGGTTTTATTTATACACTGTGGCATCATATGAGCAAGTGCAATAGCTGTAGCTGCTTTCTGTGTGCCTCTGACACAAGACAAAAGATGACAAATGGTTAAAGCTGGTTGTGAGAAAGTGAGGTGCTAACAGTTGCCATTCTTAAAAGAACTCTGATATTCTTTTTTTCTTTTTTATTATTTTTTCTATATTCTTTGTTTACATTCCAAAGGCTTTCGCCTTTCCCAGTTCCCCCCTCACCATATGTCCCATAAGTCCTCATCCCCCTCTACCCTCCCAGCCCCCCTCCCGCCTATTCCCCAATCACCCCACCACCACCACCATTTCTCTGTTCTGGTACTCTCCTACAAAACTGGATCCAGTATTTTCAGGACCAGGGTACTCTCCTTCCTTCTTCTTGGGAATCTTTTGATTTGCTAATTGTGCCTTGAGTATTCAGTTTCCTGGCTCATTAATATCCACTTATCAGTGATTACATTTCATGTGTATTCTTTTGTGATTGGGTTAACTCACTTAGGATGATATTTTCCAGATCCAACCATTTGCCTACAAATTGCATGAATTCATTATTTTTAATTGCTGAGTAGTATTCCATTGTACAAATATACCACATTTTCTGTATCCATTCCTCCTTTGAGGGACATCTGGGCTCCTTCCAACTTCTGGCTATTATTAAATAAGGCTGCTATGAACATAGTGGCGCATGTGTCTTTATTGTATGCAGGGGAATCCTCTGGGTATATGCCCGGAGTGGTATGACAGGGTCCTCTGGAAGTGTCATGCCCAATTTTCTGAGGAACCGCCAGACTGATTTCCAGAGCGGTTGTACCATCTTGCAATCCCACTAACAGTGGAGGAGTGTTCCTCTTTCTCCACATCCTCACCAGCACCTGTTGTCTCCTGAGTTTTTAATCTTAGCCATTCTGACTGGTGTGAAGTAGAATCTCAGGGTTGTTTTGATTTGCATTTCCCTGATGACTAATGATGTTGAACATCTCTTTTTTTAATTTTTTATTGGATATAATCTATATTTACATTTCATTTCCCCTTTTCTGGTTCCCCGCCCCCCAAAGGTCCCACATGCCCTTTTCCCTCCCCCTGTTCCCCCATCCAATCCTTCCCACTTCCCTGTTCTGGTATTCCCCTACACTGATGCTTTGATCCTTTCCAGCACCAGGGTCCACTCCTTCCTTCTTGTTGGACATCATTTGGTATGTGGATTGTGTCTTTGGTGTCCCAAGAGTCTAGGCTAATATCCACTTATCAGTGACTGCATACTATGGGTATTCTTTTGAGAGTGGGTTACCTCACTTAGTATGATGTTCTCCAGCTCCATCCATTTCTCTAAGAATTTCATGAATTCATTGTTTCTAATGGCTGAATAGTACTCCATTGTGTATATATACCACATTTTTTGTATCCATTCCTCTGTTGAGGGACATCTGGGTTCTTTCCAGCTTCTGGCTATTATAAATAAGGCTGCTATGAACATAGTGGAGCATGTATCCTTATTGCATGCTGGGGAAACTTCTGGGTATATGCCCAAGAGTGGTATGGCTGGGTCCTCCAGAAGTACCATGTCCAGTTTTCTGAAGAACCACCAGACTGATTTCCAGAGTGGTTGTACCAGCTTGCAGTCTCTTTTTGGAGGCACTCAGGGCTATGAGTTTTCTTAGCATTGCTTTCATTGTGTCCCATAGATTTGGGTATATTGTGCATTCATTTTCATTAAATTCTAAAAAGTCTTTGATTTCTTTCTTTATTTCTTCCTTGACTAAGGTATCATTGAGTAGAATATTGTTCAGCCTCCATGTGTATGAGGATTTTCTGTTATTTTGTTGCTATTGAAGAGTACTCTTACTCCATGGTGATCCAATAGGAGGCATGGGATTAGTTCAAACTTTTTATATTTGTTGAGGTCCGTCTTGTGACCAATTATATGGTCGATTTTGGAGAAAGTACCATGAGGTGCTGAGAAAAAGGTATAGACTTTTGCTTTAGGATGAAATGTTTTATGTGTGTGTGTGTGTGTGTGTGTGTGTGTGTGTGTGTGTGTGTGTGTTAAATCTAATTGGTCCAAAGTTTCAATGAGTTTCCCTGTGTCCCTGTTTAGTTTCTGTTTTACTGATCGGTCCATTGAGGATAGTGGAGTGTTGAGGTTCCCCACAATTATTGTGTTAGGTGCAATGTGTACTTTGAGCTTTAGTAAAGTTTCTTTTATGAATGAGGGTGCCCTTGCTTTTGGAGCATAGATGTTTAGAATTTTGAGTTCTTCTTGGTGGATTTTTCCTTTGACCAGCAAGAAGTGACCTTCTGTGTCTCTTTTGATGACTTTAGGTTGAAAGTCAATTTTATCTGATATTAGAATGGCTATTTCAGCTTGCTTCCTGAGACCATTTGTTTGCAATATTGTCTTCCAGCCTTTTGCTCTAAGGTAGTGTTTGTCTTTGACCCTGAGTTGTGTTTTCTGTATGCAGCAAAATGTAGGGTCCTGTTTCCGTATCCAGTCTGTTAGTCTATGTCTTTTTATTGGGGAATTGAGTCCATTGATGTTAAGAGATATTAAGGAATAGTGATTATTTCTTCCTG
Source organism: Apodemus agrarius (assembly GCA_964023405.1). Lineage (NCBI taxonomy): Eukaryota > Metazoa > Chordata > Mammalia > Rodentia > Muridae > Apodemus > Apodemus agrarius. Next base: position 81,652,277 of record OZ030013.1, read on the forward strand.
TTATTTAATGTTATTTTTGTTTTTGAGTTTGATGGAAGAAGGTTACGATCTTGCTTTTTCTAGGGTGCAGTTTCTCTCCTTGTATTGGAGTTTTCCTCCTATTATCCTTTGTAGAGTTGGGTTAGTGGAAAGATATTGTGTAAATTTGGTCTTGTCATGGAATATTTTGATTTCTCCATCTATGGTTATTGAGAGTTTTGCTGGGTATAGTAGCCTTGGCTGACGTTTGTGTTCTCTTAGAGTCTGCATGAGATCCACCCAGGATCTTCTAGCTTTCATGGTCTCCAGAGAGAAGTCTGGTGTGATTCTGATAGGTCTTCCTTTATATGTTACTTGGCCTTTTTCTCTTACTGCCTTTAATATTCTTTCTTTGTTTAGGACGTTTGGGGTTTTGATTATTATGTGACAGGAGGTATTTCTGTTCTGGTCCAGGCTGTTTGGAGTTCTGTAAGCTTCTTGTATATTCATGGGCATCTCTTTCTTTAGGTTAGGGAAGTTTTCTTCCATAATTTTGTTGAAGATATTTGCTAGCCCTTTAAATAGTAGATCTTCACTCTCATCTATCCCTATAATCCTTAGGTTTGGTCTTCTCATTGTGTCCTGGATTTCCTGGATGTTTTGGGTTACAAGCCTTTTGCATTTTGCATTTTCGTTGACTGTGGAGTCAATGGTTACTATGGTATCTTCAGCATCTGAGATTCTTACTTCTATCTCTTGTATTCTGTTGTTGATATTTGCATCTACGACCCCTGATTTCTTCCCAAGGTTTTCTATCTCCTAATTTGTCTTCCTTTGTGATTTCATAGTTGTTTCTACCTCTGTGTTCAAATCTTGGATGGTTTGGCTCAGTTCCTTCACTTGTTTGTGTTTTCTTGCAATTCTTTAAGAGATTTTTGTGTTTCCTCTTTCATGATTTCTGCCTGTTGTCTCAATTTCTCCTACATTTCTTTAAGTGATTTTCTCATTTCCTCTATATTGACTTCTGTCTGTTGATCCATATTCTCCTGGAATTCTTTAAGTGATTTTTGTGTTTGCATTGTAAGGGTTTCTACCCTATTCATGTTCCCCTGCATTTCTTTAAGAGATTTGTTTATGTCTTTTTTGTGTTCCTCTAGCAGCATCATGACCAGTGCTTTTAAATCCAACTCTTGTTTTTCTGGTGTGTTGGGGTATCCAGGACTTTCTGTGGTTGGCGAATTGGGTTCAGATGGTGCCATATTGCCTTGATTTCTGTTAGTAATGATCCTACGTTTGCCTTTTGCCATCTGTTTATCTCTGGAGTTAGGTGGTCTTGTTCTTAGTGGTTGGTGTTTGAAGCTCCTGTGAGCCTGGCGTTTAGCGCTGCTGTTGTAGAGGCTGTCCATGCTCCCAAGGTAGAGACCAGAAGGTTTCTGCTCCTGGGCTCCGAATTACCTCCTCAACTCTGCTGGGCTGGACCCAAGTCTTCCCCAGGCTTGCTCTGGACCTGCAATGGGTCTCCCGCAGTCTCCTCCTGGCCTGCCTAGTTTCCAGCTCTTAAGAATCAGATCTTTTTTCCCCACCAATCTGGGTTTGTCTGTTAGATCTTTATGGTGACCTGGGCTCCTCTGTTGGTTCTCTATGGTGACCTGTTCAGGCCACCAGCTCCAAGATGGTGGTGGGTATCAAGGCTCTGTCTAACTGCGGGATTCCCTGCAGAATCAGAGGTTCCCTGGTTGGACTGCTGGAACCTAGATGGTGGCGCTCTCAGTCCACAGGGCTCTGTCTGGTTAGCTGTCTGTGGTGTCCTGAGGCAAGATGTCGGCCTCTGGCTGTACTCTAGGCACAGACCCACAAGCAGGTTGGTGCCTGCGTGGGTCGGTGCACAGACCTCCCGCCGAGCTGCTCTGGCTCTGGGCGCAGGCAAGAGCCTGACGGGGTATTCAATGCTAGGATAGGTCTCTGTCCACGCACCTGACCCCAGCCGCCAGCCGTCCGCAGTGACCCAAGGCAAGATGGCGGTCTTGCTGCAAGCCCAGTGAGCCAGTCCCCAGCGGTCAGCAACAGCCACCGAGCTGTCAGTGTGCAGACCTCCCGCTGAGCTGCTCTGGCTCTGGGCGCAGTTAAGAGCCTGACGGGGTAGTCGATGCCAGGATAGGACCCTGTCCACGCACACAGCCCCAGCCATCAGCCGTCTGCCCTGAGGCAAGAAGGCAGCCTGCTGCAAGCCTTACAAGCTGGTCCTCAGAGGTTGGCGACAGCAGACGAGCTGTCGGTGCACAGACCTCCCGCTGAGCTGCTCTGGCTCTGGGTGCAGGCAAGAGCTAGACAGGATGGTCAATACCAGGCCAGGTCTCTCTCCACCCATCTGACCCCAGGTGTGAGTTGTCCGCAGTGACCCGAGGCAAGATGGTCGCCTCGCTGCAAGAAGTTGAAGATCTCTTAAGGTGCTTCTCAGCCATCCAAATTTCTTCTGGTGAAAATTCTTTGTTTAGCTCTGTACCCCATTTTAATAGGGTTATTTGGTTCTTTGGGGTCTAACTTCTTGAGTTCTTTGTATATATTGGATATTAGCCCTCTGTCGGATGTGGGGAAACTCTGATCTTCTTAAAGGAACCACATGCTACTGGGTTGAACAATACCATGGCCGTGATGTGGAAATCAACAAAGGGACTTTAAAAGCCACAGATTAACAAAAGCAAAAACAAACAAACAAAATGGTCCCAGGAGAATCACTGTAGTTGGTTGTGCACTTTTGTTGAGTGTGCACTGCTTTCGACAGCAAAGGCCACAGATTCAGAGACTGGAAATTTCACTTACACCAGCCAAGACAAGAAGATCTGAGTCAAAGCTACAGAAGTGCAGTGTCTAGTAGATGCTGGTATAGGTAGCTGTTGCCTTTGATGTACTGACGACGTGGTGCATGGAAGGGACAGGAACAGTATAGTCAGACCAGCACCAAACCATATGGCAAGCAGGCAAATGCCTAAACTTGCTCTCTTAGCTTCCACTGAAAAAATATAGTAAGCTCCTGAGTTTGTTAAGCAAATGAAAATTTGGCCAGGAAGGAATTTGGAAAGAAGGCATGAACCATTAATCAAGGGCAGTCCCAGACCAGTTACCACTGAAAGAATGGAAATTATGGTCAAGGAATGAGCACTCAATCCTAGTAACTGGAATTTCCAGATGCCCGGGAAGTATGCACTTCAAAGGACTTCCCAAACAGTAACTTTCAGAAAAGGCTCCAGAAGCCATGGGTTGTACTTGCTGGCGGAGCCCTGCATCCTACCATCTCTGTAGTGTGAGACTTGGGATAGCAGGTCTAACCAAGGCCACCAGGAGCTTCATCCAAGGACAATGTGTTCTAAAACAAAGCAGCATGCACGTTCTTACTGTTCTGAAAGTGCCTTTGCAGAGGCCTCTTCCCTCAGTAGCACTGTGTTGATTAAGGGAGTGCCACACCAATACCTCATATATGCTTCTCATCAAACCATAATTGCAGGGGCAACTTGCTGCCTGTTACATGAACCTGTCATCAAGACTGGAGCTGAAAATGTTGAGTTACACAACAGTAAGATGGGCCTGTGCATCCATTCAAGCAAGGAAATTCAACCTCAAACCAACTCACTTAAGGCTCCTCCCCACATTTCACCAGGCTGGTGTTGACTTTCTGTCTGGCAATGTGTAAAGGGCACTCTGTGCTTCTGCACATCGACTCTTAAATACAAAGTCTCCTGAAGATGTTATCATCAATATCATTGTTATTTTATAGGCCAAGAAATTAGTGTTCAATAAAGTGCAGTCACTTGTCCAAGGCCACGAGATTAAGTATAGAAGAAGAATTTGAACTCAGACCACTTGGTTCCAAAGTCTCCAAACTGCTCTAGGTGGTTGAACTTCCTGTAGTTACCTATCTAGTCTCCCATATGAAGACTGACAAAGACAGAAGGATATAAAACAGCTACACTTACCTTCTGCTTAAAGATGAAACTCTATGAGAAGATGTCTTCTTATTATTCTTGATCGTTCCAACTATGCGTATAATGAATTTTGGCTACTTTCAGCCCCCTTATTTTCTCACACTCCCTCCTTTTTCCTGCTGAAACCCAGGGTTCTTCTCAACTGCCTTGGTATATGCAGCATGAGAATTTAATGTAGCTAAAGTGGAAAGTGTAGACTATTTATGAAATGTGACCCTCACAGGGGCCAGTTAAGACTCTTAGCACATTCTGTACCAAAAATGAAATCAATCCATCTTCCTTCCAGAGCTAGCCTAATGGTGGGCTTGAGCTCCAGCTGTTCCCATCACAAGTTGCAGATAGAAGAGCATCAACTCTGACTTGGAGGATGGTTCTACATGAGAGGACTCACCAAAAGAGTGAAGGGAAGCTGGGTAGACACCACATTCCCTACAGGAGTCAAAGACACTTCAGAATCTTTCTAACCCAAAGAACAGTTTCCACTCCTCCATTCCTGTATTCTAGGGAAGGGTCAGGGGAGTCCACTCCATTACCCAGAGCCAACCTTGCTCTGGCTTCCAGGAACACAGGGCAGAGCTGTGGCAGATTTCTATGTCAGCAGGAAGCCAGTTTACCACCCACACACTATTATTGGAGCAGGCTAGAACTTGGCGTCTGGCTGGCACAGCTGCCAGACACACCTTGCCAGTGGCTGCAGGTGCTGGCTGCTGGTCTGGCACTCTTGACAGTACAAGGGAGTGCAAGAAAATATACCAAGAACATATTTTCAGTTGAAGGCAGCAAATGTAGCAATATCTCTTGCTGTGGTGCTATATGGGAGAGTCAGGATACAATACATTATAAGCTTACTTTAAGCACAGAAAATATTGGCTTTTAAAGGAGGGCTTTCCCCTACTTATTCTTGGCTAATAGAACCCCTGTCAGAAATGATGCTGTTCATCTGAAATCCAGCAATTTTAGAGCTAAAGGCAAGAAGATAGAGCGGACCAGGCCAGCCTGAGCTACACAGCAACTCAAGGGCACCTTGGGCTACATGAAGCCCTGTCTCAAGAAACAGAGATAGAGAAAGAAAAAGAGGATGAGATCAGCTATCAAAAAGAGATACTACACACCCTCAAAACAAGAATATAACTAACAGAAGTGTTTTCAATGAGTGAAAAACTTATAAAAGATCACAAGAGTAATTGAAAAGCTTTCAGCTGTTAGGGAGTAGAAAGAATGAAGTCTGAAACACTGAGATAAGAAGCACCCGCCCCTGCCTTTGACTTCACAGTATTGCACTAAGCCCTGTGTGCACAGGGAGAATGGAGATTCAATGGCAGGAATCTATATAGAATGTACTCTGAGTCTTTTAATCTCCCTGGGATGAGGAACCTTATTGGAAAACAACTATTTTAAAAGAACATGATTTATAAACACTGGCTCCTAGTGGAAGAGAAAGAGATGGAAAAATGTCTTCTAGCTTAGAAAACAGAAAAATAAGATAGAAGCCAAGTTGCATGTAAGAAAATGTCCTTGAACCAAAACCTCAGCTGTTCACAGTTACTTTCCCAGACTCATCTATTTGGGCAGGAAGGCTTCTGCCACCAAAGTATCCTGAAATGTCAGATGGGGTCCCACTTGGAGCTTGAGGTTCTCCACTCATAGAGGAGCTATCAGTGCTTCTAGCCCCAGTACTGCCAATGCCCAGAGACAGCACTGCCTTCTACAGAAAGGTGTTCAAGACTCTCTGAAGCAGAATCAACCATGCCTTCTCAGGAAAACAAGTGCCAGAGAGGTGTTATGAGGTGATTCACCAAGCTGCTCACAACCCACACAGAAGGCCAAGCAGCTGATTAGCTAATAGGGACCAAAAAGACACTGTACATTAAATTATTTCAATCCCCAGCCAGTTGCTAAGTATATAACATTAAAGGATAAGGACATCTGTCCCATGCCCTCAAGATGCTTATTATCCTGTGGGGAATCTTAAGAAACATACACAAGTTAGGCTAAGGAGATATCTCTCTTGGTAAATAGCTTGCCACCCAGCATAAAGTCCTGAGTTTTATCACAGGACCCACATAAAAAAACAAACAAACAAATAAGCAGGCATAAGAATGTGTTCTGAGGAGGTAGAGACAGGGGATTCCCCAGGCCAGGATGACCTGCTTGCTCAATCTGATTGGTGACATCCATCGCAGTGAGAGGCCCTGCCTGATAACAAACAGCCACAAAAGATGGAAGGAGTCTTGAGAATGTGTGTGTATGTGTGTATGTGTGTGTACACATATATACACACATATACATACATATATATAAATATATATACATATACATATACATCATATACATATGCATACACATACACATATACACATACATGTATATTCTCACACAGATACGTGCAGATACACATACATAGAAAAAGCAGTAAAAATCATGTTAGTGGGACTGCTAACCACTGACCTCATACAGACATTCTAAGTCCCATTAACAGGACTGCTGACCTCTGACCTCACATGGCTATTCTTCCTCTTAAGATTCATGTTCAATGGTGGAAAGATGAAGTTTCAAGCCTGGTGAGCAGGGTGGATTTGGTCATGTGTTCTGTGCACCTCCTATTATTTAGAAACCAGAGAGGACTTGGTAAAGAAAATTTGTTTAAAAAAATGTCTATGGACTTCCCAGGATTTAGAAGCTGTTCTTTTTATTCCTGGGTAACAAGTATCGCCCTGCATTTTAATGAGTTCTTACATCAACTACTGAGTTCTGAATATATTAGGAAGCTTTGTTTTTTTTTTTTTTTAATCCTTCATCTCTTGGATACACAGTAACAAAATTCCATTTCAGTTGTACCTTTAAAAAACAATCAAGGCAAGATAATTTCAGCAAAGGTTTCCCAGCTCCTCATGTGAAGGAAAGCTAGCACGTCTCTTCAGCAATGCATCATGAACTTGCCAGTGTCTAGGCTGGGAGGTGCATGATGCTGTTGATCAGACTTCAAAGGTCAAGGGTAGGCGAGGACCTAAAGTTACTATTACATCTAAAATTATTTTACAGCCTCCCATAGAACATGGCAAAATGAGTGCAATTCTCAAAATGATATGCTGCCAAGAACACACGTCTGAGTCCTTGGAAGCACAAGGAAATGTAAGGGGGAGACCATTTCTCACCTCACAGCCAGCGGAAGACAAGAGCGGGCAGCCTGGGCACTGCCATGCAGTCCCCATGTGTGGTCTGTGATTGGGTGTAGGTATTCCTCATTTTATCCCACAAACAGACACCTTCTCTGCTTTTTTTTTATTACCCCCTCAAATCCCAAGCATGTGGATTTCAGTTCTTTTATTTTTTTAAACCCTCCCTGTTCTTAATTTTTTTTATTCTCTTGGTTAATAATTACCTAATGGCTTCCTCTACCATATCATACAGTATTTGGGCTGTTAGGGTTATAATAACTTCTTCTCTCTCTGAACTATGGTCCAGTTGGAAAAATTAATAAATACCCAACCAACTATAATATGGCCATGTTCCTAAGAGGGCCCAGCCAGGTTCTCCACATCAGTCTCTGATCTAGGGCCTGTATCTAAGTCCTAGACATTTAGCAAACCTTGAAGGTATTTTTATGTTCACCAAAATGAGCACAGTAGTTTGTATACAGGGATCCTAACTAAAGACCCAGTAAACAGACCTATGGGAAAAATAATTTTCCAACACAGAGGGTATGGAATATTGGTAGAGAATTTTTTCTATGGTACAATGTCTAAATTGAGGTCTCAGATATGAAAAGGAATTATACCAAATTGAGGAGTGAAAAGGTGGACATTAGGCACAAAAAGAAATTCCCCATCTATAAGCAGTCCTTTAAAAGTCTCAAGCTCTTAGAAGAAGTGACTCAGAGCTAGACTGCTTGCCTAGCATACACAAGACCCTGGGTTCAATCCCTAGTACTACAGAACTTTAAAAAATAATGATGATTAAAGGAATAAAAAATAATAAATGAGAAAAAGAGGAAATAAAAGAAAGAACAATTTTAAAATAAAATATACTCTATGATGGAGAGAATAATTTGGTGTGGGTAGGGCTTAGAGTACAGATGAGTGACAGGGAGATGGACAGGCAGGCAGAAGGCCAAGGGGAGGACCAAGACATTGTGGATTTTGGACATACCTTGATGACATTGACTCCTGATGGTACCCTCTCCCAATCACTGTTACTCTGGCCACCTTTGAGAGAACTTACAAGGTTCTAGAAACATACTTTAGGTAGAAAGTCTTTCCTCATCATCTCTAAGTGTGTTTTCTCTTTCCACCTTTGCAGACTATCTTGTTTTCCAATATGTCTACCTCCTGATATTTACAGTTAGGTAATATCACAGTGATTAGCCACTGTACTGGCTGGTTTTTTGTGTCAACTTGACACAGACTGGAGTTATCACAGAGAAAGGAGCTTCAGTTGGGGAAGTGCCTCCATGAGATCCAGTTGTGGGACATTTTCAGTTAGTGACCAAGAGGGGAGGGCCCATTGTTGGTAGTCTTGGGTTCTATAAGACAGCAAGCTGAGCAAGCCAGGGGAAGCAAGCTAGTAAGAAACGTCCCTCCATGGCCTCTGCATCAGCTCCTGCTTCCTGACATACTTGAGTTCCAGTCCTGACTTCTTTTGGTGATGAATAGTAGTGTGGAAGTATAAGCTGAATAAACCCTTTCCTCCCCAACTTGCTCCTTGGTCATGATGTTTTGGGTAGGAATAGAAACCCTAACTAAGACAGCCACCTTGTCATATTGCCCTAGATAATCTTCTGACTATGCCATCAAAGTGGCATTATCTCTGAAGTGACTGAGGTAACACCATCTTGTCCTGACTCCACTTTAATCTGCCTAGACAGTTCTCTGCCCTCTATCCACCATAATAGTCACGCCTGCATTGGCAATGCATTCTGGATTCCATGACCCTGACTATGGTTTAGATGTATTAAACAAAATAATTAATGTTAATGCAAATTTAAACTGAAATAACTGAAAAAGGTATACATCAAAATTAATAGTCATGTTGTGTCTGATAAAATTAATCAAGTGTTCTGCCTAACCAAACATTGCAAGATTATTCTGACCCTCACCTAGCATTGATGTGATTGTATTTTTCCTTTTTAGACACTGTACCCTGAGCTTTGACACCAACAGACTTTGAGACATGAGCCTGCTCTTGGTCTCTGACCAAAATTAAAAGACTCATACTCTTAAATTGGCTTAATTAGCATGGTTGTTTGTGTCTTTGTCTCATGTGTTTATCACAATCTAGTTTACCATCTTGATTAAGAAATGTCCTCTGAAGTCCTCATCCTCTGCCACATCAGCCGCCATCTTGTTTCTGACCGGTCAGAGCCTAGGATCTGTCTCAACCCTTCTAGCACAGAATGGCACCTGGCACACCTCTTGCTAGGAACACTGACTCTTGAGTACTATTTTTAATCAAAGAAATACCAGGCATCAGCAGAAGGATGTAGGGGAGACTGTGTGAGAACAGAGCTTCTTTGTGACCTTCTGACTTCACAGGTTGTATAAATATTGTTCCATGAAACACAGTCTAGCAGAGTGACAGTGGGTGACACCATCCACATCCATAATAGTAGTTATCTAAGTATGTTAGAGCGGTTTATCCCTGAGATTTTATGTGTAATTATCAATGCATGTTTGGTGTGCATGAATGTGTATAAGCATGTTCACTATGTTTGTAGGTACATGTGTGTGAGTGTGTGTGTATTTGTGTGTGTGTGTGTGTGTGTGTGTGAGTGTGTACCCAAAGTTAATTTCAGGTGTCTATTAGATGCTTTAAACATTGAGGAAGGGTTTCAAGCTGGACCCAGAACACACAGGTTTGACTGTCTTGCTCCAGGGACCTCCTGCCTCAGAGTCCTAAGTGCTGAGATTACAGGTGTCCACTGTACTACCCAGCTTCTACATGGGTTCTGAGGATCCTAACTCTGGTCTCCATGCTTGTGCTGTAAACATTGTAAGTACTGTAAATGCACTGAGCCATCTCCCCAGCCCTCATTGCTTTTGAATTACATTTTCCCCAGTAACTAATGGCACAGAGCTTCTTTTCATGTGTTTGTTGGCCATTTGGATGCCTTCTTTGGAGAAATTTCTACTCAGATGCTTGACCTGTGTTTAAATGAATTATTCTTGATTTTAGTAATCTGATGTTTTTGGTTTGGCTTTGTCGTGTGTGTGTGTGTGTGTGTGTGTGTGTGTGTGTGTGGTGTGTTACAAGTTGGTTTTGTTGATTTTTTTTCTGTTTTATTTCCCCTCAAGTTTTTATCATTTCCTTTCATCTGTTTGGTTTAGGTTTAGTTTGGTCTGCTTCTTAGCCTTCAAGCAAAGAAGTTAGGTATTGCCTTGAGATCTTTCTTTTTTAATAAGCATCTAGACATATACATTTTTCCTAAGTGATAGCTACATCTTACAAATATATTGTACTGTGTTCTCATTTTCATTCATCTCAAAACATTGTCTAATCCCCACATTGAGATTTCGGGTTGGCCCATCAGTTACTTGGGAGACTGTTGCTTGATTTCCATGTATTGGTAAATTTTCCAAGTACTTGTCTGTTGTGTAGCAATTGCTTCTACATTGAAGCAGTCCCTTTCTGGAGAGAAATTCATCAATAAGACTCAAAAAGTAAATGGAACTTCTGAGACTTGGTAAGAAAAACAACTCACAAGTCTCAGGACATTCCTAAAAAATGAGATTCACAAGGTCCCCTCCCAAAGATTACAATAGCACTAACAATTGCTAAGGGAAGGAGAGTAGTGACCCTCCAGCCAGGCATGTCACCCATACCCTGTGAACAAGCTCAGTAAACTCATCCCTTTTATCAAGCTGAACACTGGTAAAACTGTGGCTTTGGTCTGTTGCTAATGATGTGTGGTGAACAGATTTGTCTGTCTCCCAGGGAGTCACACAGCAACTTCTTTATTGATTCCAAATTTAATTCCATTAGACACCTTCCATTGTAAGAACTTTTAAGTATCCAATCAAAGCTACTTCTGAGCTTGGGACAATAGCTCAGTGGTAGACAGTTGGCCTGACTTCTGTGAGGCCTCGGTTTCATCCAAAGCACCACAAACTGCTCCTTTTGCAATTACAATCTAAAAGTAAAAACCAAAACTGAAAGCCTGAATTCAAATAAACTTTAAAAACTAAGTTAGGGAATGAGCTATAGAAAGAAGAAAGGGGGTTTACCAAAGCCCTACACCCCCAACCCAAGGGATTCTTCCATTTTTTATTTGGTAGCTACAAAGTACCTTCAAATTTAAACAAGAAACACCTAGTTTTTATTACTTACAAATACAACCAATAACAGAGAAAACCTGATATTTTTAGATCAAGAAATGGTGGAGAGAGTGAAGACTAAGACGGTTGCTTGATCCAACCTAGTTTCATGAGATTTTAAATAACAAGACTTGCCCGTTTCCCTTTGCAGCTTTATGGAAATTGTGTAAGAAATATTTTCCTGACATTCAGCCCGAGTTTCCCTGTTCTCAATTTCATCATGTCAGGAATAACTGTGCCTCTCTACACCACCCCAAACATTTCCTGCAGCACCTGCAGATGTCTGTTTATTCCCCCCTTCTCGTTCCTTATCCAAGTAAAATATATTTAGGTCTCTTAATCTATCCCCTTAAGCTATTTGTTATACTTTTGAATATATTCTCTCTTCTCTCTTCTCCTCTCTTCTCTCTTCTCTCTTCTCTCTTCTCTCTTCTCTCTTCTCTCTTCTCTCTCTCTCTCTCTCTCTCTCTCTCTCTCTCTCTCTCTCTCTCTCTTCCTCTCTCTCTCGATGTCACTCAGATGCCAGCACCCAACAGGCTCACCCTTGATACATACATGGTTTCTACACTTATGCCCCCTGGCATTTTACTCTGGAGTGTGAAGCCCAAATAATACTTAACTTTTTAAAAATTGTAGACACTCACTTTCCATCACCAACCGCAGGTGGCTTCAAGTCTTGCTGCTTTCCAAGTGCTGAACCTTGGGCCTATTGGGTGTCTGTCATTTGGATTATATCCTCTCCAGAGTCAGAAATAAGCAAGTTCATTCCCTGGCACCCTCGGCATTCCTAGCAGCTCATCTGGTGTGGTGCAACTATTCGCAGCTCAGGGATGCCAAGTTTACAAGTGCACAGGCTCTTTCAGAGTCCCGTTGGAGTATCCTGACTATTTCTGAAAGGTTAACTAACCTACACCCACACAGACCCCTCAATGGCTGAACAGATTCCCAAACACAAACCTAGCTGCTATTTTATATGGCCTTTAAGTGGCACGGAAAAGTTTAAGATGCTCTTTAACTGTGTTTGTATATTTTAGTATTAGCATACAAAGCATTGGTCTCATTAAGACATTTTCAAATAAAATTTATTTCCGCTGATTCTCCTCCCCATCTTTTCTACCCTATCCCTTTGTCCCCCCTCCCCCAATACCTTCCACACATCTCAGTGGACTCTTTTCGGCGTTTCTGTCACACAGGTCCTATTGTTCTTCCCCATTTCCTCAATACTGCTTACTTTCTTGTGTCCTCTCTCCAGTTTCATATCCTACACCTATACTCACACCCAGTTGTATATATGCACTTACATAAGCTGAGATCCACATATGAGAAAGAATGTGTGATTTTTTTTATCTTTGTAAGTCTTAATTACTTGGATTAATATGATTTGCAGTTTTACCTATTTTCCTGAAAATGTCAATAACATTTCTTTACAGCTGATGAAGACTGGATTGTGTATTTATTCAATTTCGTTACACATTCATCTTTTGGTGGACATCTAGGCTGGTTCCATTTCCTTGCCATTGTGGGTAGTGTAGACAAAAGCACAAATACGCATGTATCACCATGGTAGTATGTGCAGTCCTTTAGCTAGATGCCAAGAAGTGGTATGCCGAAGTCATATAGCAGTTGTAGCTTTAATAGTTTGAGGAACCCTTCATAGTGACTTTCATAGTGGCTTCTTAGTTTCCACTCTCAATAGCAGTGAAAAGTGTTCCTCTTTCTCAGCATATCTGCCAACATCTGGTTTTGTCTATTTTCTTAATCACGGCCTTTAGGATGATATTCTCTAAAATTCTCAGTAGCTTTTAGATCCCTTCTTAGAAGTTCTTGGACCCTCTCAAGACTACCCATAACTGAGAATTTTAAACTAGCTGACCTCAGTAACAGTCTATGAAAGACAGCTGAAATATCATTCAGCTGAATTCTGCCAGTTGAGAATGTAATGTTACCTAGACTGAAATTTATCTTTGTCCTGAGGGTGGAGATTCCCTAAGCAAATAAATACTATGTAAGCAGGGTGGTACAGTTTCATATTGCCTAAAATAATAATTTTGCCTAAGAATAGTATTGCACATTGTATTTGAATATATACTCTATCAAAATGTCTTATATATTCATTAAAACAGACTTGGAACATATCTACTTAAAGAATGTGTTAAGAATTAATCTAATTTCTATAGGGACTAGAGAAGATTGCATTGATTTTTCGGTGGAAATGTATGTATATTTGACTTCACTTTTCTAATGCATTTGGAAAATGATATGTGTGTCATTCATCTCAGCCCTAACCACAGAGGAAAAGCCAAGATCCCAGAATAGATCCATTTCCTATCATAATGGTTTGAATATGTCTCCCAACGCTAATGTTTTGGAAAATCAATCCCAAGTGAAACCAGAATTGATAGAAGATTAGGGCCTAATAATGATGACTGGGTCATAAGGCCACTGATCTCAAGGGTCTCATATGTAATGACATATGTCATTACAAAGAATAGCTTATTACAAAAGCAAAGCCTGACCTCTGTTGTTCTCTTGCCTGTATTGTGTAGACTCTTGTCTGTCTACCTTCTGCAATAGAACAAGAGCAGGAAAACCTTTAATAGATGTGGGAGCCTTGATAGCAGGTTTTGCAAGGGCTTCTATGATGTGATAAACAGTGTGATCATAAGAAACTTGTGGAGGAAAGGATTTATTTCACTTACAACTCCACAAGTCACATCCTTGAGGGACTCAAGGAGCTCAGGGAAGACACTCAAGGTAGGAACCTAAAGGCAGAGACTAAAACAGGACATCAAGGCATGAAGCTCGTGGGACTGAGCAACTACTAGATTCTTGGACGTCCCATTCACAGCTGATCATTGTTGGGGTAGTTGGACTATGGACTGCAAGTCCTCACAATAACCCCGACTAATACACATGGCCTGCTCAGTCTACTTTCTTGGAGCACCCAGATCCCAGGGATGGCACCACTCACAGCGGGATGGGTCTTCCTAATCAATCATCAACCAGGAAAATATCCCTTAGGCTTACCTACAAGCCAATCTGGTAGGGGAACTTTCTCAGTTGAGGTTTCTCTTCCCAGATGCCCCTAGTCTGTGTGAAAAAATAAATAAATAAAACAGGACAGCAAGACCCCTTCCTAGCCTCCAGTTCTATAGAAAAAGGAAAAACACTATTCTCTGTTATTTAAATATTACTCAGTCTTAGACAATTTGTGGCAGAAGAAAATGCAACATAAATAAATAAACAGATAAAAATTAAATATTTTTAAGTCAATAGTACTAAAAAGTTCAAGCATTCTTGGTGACTATTTGAAATCAGTGAACCCTTTCATTTTACTTTAGATTATACTATGAGGATATTCCATGAGGGTCCTGATCCCTACAGGTATCACAAGGCAGGATGCAGTATAACATGAGTTCAGACACTGGTTGGGATAGACCCAGAATCAACAGTGCATGAGAAACAGAAAATAGAGTCAGCAACAGGATACCAGTCCTGATGAGGGTAGGACAATAGTATGTTTGGGTCAAACCCAAATAGAGTCAAACCCAAGGTACAGTACTAGAAACAAACGTTCTCTGTTCTGTACTCAGTCTTTTTAGTCTCAGCAGGTCCCTGGACAAAGAAGAAGGGAGAATTAGGGACTTGCACAAGAAGACTAGATTCAAGCCAAGACTAAAATGGACTTCTGTCCCTCCAGTCTTGTGCCCTTCAGCTGTGATCCAGCATTTATACCACCAGTAGAGAAAATAATCTCCCAAATACACTCTACGTTGTGTCACTGATGCAGATCTGTAAAGTTAAATAGGAAAAACTTATTCATATCTAATTCAAAAAAGTCTAAACCTCATGCTTTACATAATATTATTTGATTCTTCCTTATGCCAGGTGTCAGACTTAATTTCCCTTTATGGTCTCCTCCAAGAATTTTACTCTAAAATAGTCACTATGCTACCACAAGGCTAAAATATGTAAAGAAACTTAACTCCCTTGATTCGGATGGTAAGTAGGCTAGCAGGCTGCTATGGGAGAGCACTGCTCAAGAAGCCAAGCCAAGTGTTTATATAAGTGGACAGATGCACAACGCTGCCAGAGAACAGGGCTGTTCTGCCACATCTTGGGGAACCCAGAGGACCCAGGAAAAGAAAAAATACTGTTGTTCCCTGGCCAGAGGCTCATTAACATTCTCTATCTGTACAAAATGGTAATAAGTGGGTTCCAAAAGAGAACAGCAGACCTAACTATAAAATTTCTTACAATTATGAGAAATATGTTTTTCTTCTCTTTTTCCTAAACTCCAAAATGTCTCATATTTCTTAGAGTCTTGACAAGATGTGGGCACTCAAATTGGTATTAAGGATCAATAACTCAGTTTAGATGCCAATGTAGTGGACTCCAGGAAAAAATGGAAGATACTTTTTGATACCTCAGTCCCCTCCCCCTCAGCACCCTTTTTGATACCTCACCACCACCATCACCTCCTCCTCCTCAAACATTTTTCTCCTTTTTCCAGACTTCTACAACTGCCCAAAGGATCTCATTTCTCCCTGGAAGGATGGTAGAACCATGCCATGTGCTCCATTACTCCAGTCTTTGACTCATGAGCAACATTGCTAACTATGATTCTCTCTCCACAAGGGATGTGACCTTGAAATATAGAATTCCAAATAGTCATTTTTAAAAAAACAGCACACAATCAAACCCATTTGTCACCAATTCCTTAAAGTACTGTCACAATCCAAAATCTAAAAATTGGCTAAAGGGAGGAAAAAAATTTTTAATCTTAAAAAGCTCCAATGGCCAATGGACCTAGACAATAATCCACAAGACTAACATTTTCCCTCAAATAATAGTATTTCATAAAGATTATTACAATCTATGTCTAAAGATGCCTCTGAGAATTCTTATAGCATAAAAATCCAACATTTTTAAAGCCCATGGGGGGGGGGAGTGGGCACATGTGCTTCAGTGTGCACAGAGATCAGAAGACAACTTTGTAGAAGTCACTTCTCTCCTTCTGCCAAGTAGAACCTGGGGCATGAGTTAGCACAGCATCTTCAAGTCATTAGTCTTGATAATAGGCACCTCTTATTCATTGAGCTATCTCATAGGCCCAAGGGTCTTCATCTTTAGCAATTATCCCAAGTCATCTAGATACCTTGACAACACACAGAGTCTTGAACTCTATCCTCAGAGTTTCTCATTCGATAAGTCTGGGGTGAAGCACAAGAATTTGATGAATAAGTAATACTGACTATTCAGGACTAAGCACTACACTTTGAAAACCACTGCTGTAATCCACATACTGAAGATTAATTTCATCTTTGTGTCTGCTCATTGAATGCTCTCTCCTAAGACCTCTGAGTTCTAAAAGAGTATTCTATACATCTCTGTTTTCCTAGACCCACAATAGTACTTGATACTTGTCTTCTTTTTCTCTCCCATTACTGTGAAATACAACTTAAGGGATAAGAGTTTATTTGACTCACAATTTCAGGCTATGATCAGTCATTGTGGGAAAGTCAAGGAGGCAGGAATTTGAAGCAACAAGTCACATCACATCCATAGTCAAGAGAAGAGAGCAATGAGTTCTTATACTCATGCTAGTTTTCAACTCCCACTTTTACAGATTAAAATCCCCTTTGTGGGGAATGATGCCACCCATAGTGAGTTTATATTTTAACTAAATAACAAAGAGAATCCTCTGCAGATATCCTTCAGTCAACATAATCTAAGTAATCCTTCTCTATAACCATAACAGCCATCAGTTTTGATACTCATTCCAATCTTTTTTTTTTTATTTAAAAACATTTGGATTTATTTCCTTAACTACCTTTCATGTTAGCTACATATATGTTTATATATTTAATATTATTTGTTTGAAGGAAAATTTAATGTTTTCAGAAGCTATTTCTTTTTTAGATATTTTCTTTATTTACACTTCAAATGTTATCCCCTTTCATCATTTCCCCTCCAAAAACCCCCTATCCTATCCCCTCCCCCTGCTCACCAACCCACCCACTCCTGCTTCCCTGTCCTGGCATTCCTCTACACTGGGGCAGCGAGCCTTCACAAGACCAAGGTTCTCTCCTCTCATTGATGTCTGAAAAGTCCATCCTCTGCTACATATTCAACTAGAGCAATGGATCCCTCCATGTGTGCTCTTTGGTTGGTGGTTTAGTCCCTGTGAGCTCTGGGGATACTGGTTGGTTCATACTGGTGTTTCTCCTATGGGGCTGCAAACATCTTCAGCTCCCTGTGTCCTTTTTCTTGCTCCTCCATTGGGGACCCTGTGCTCAATCCATTGGTTGACTGTGAGCATCACCTTCTGTATTTGTCAGGCACTTGCACAGCTCTCAAGAGACAGCTATATCAGGCTCCTGTCAGCAAGCACTTGTTACCTTAATGTTAAAACACCCAGAGTAGACCCCTAAGCCTGATGTGGGTAATTATCCCAGCTTTTTGTGCCCATAGAAACACTCCCATACTAATATCCTCTTCACCCAATACAAAGATAAGTTTCCTTAATGGCACGACATATTTTGTTGATGACATGGTCTCCTATTTATCAAAACAATCAAGACTGAAGATGTTATATAATTATTATTCAGAATGTATGTCTTCCAGAGTAATTTGTAATTTACTGGAGAATATTAACATGTTTTTCTTGGCTTAAGAGGGAATGGGCAGAGGGAAGAGGACTTATGGGACATATAGTGAGGGGGGAACTGGGAAAGCATTCGGTATAAAAACAAAGAATATAGAAAATTTTAAAAAGTACTATAATATTAAAAGAAGAGTTACTGAGAAATGTCACATATGTATTTTGATAGTTGATAATAGTGTTGTGTCAACTTGATTCAATCTAGAGTCGTTGGAGAAGAGTAAATCTCAAGTGAAAAACAGAAGTCCTCATCAGCTTGACTCGGGAACAAGACAATGGGTCGTTTTCTTGATGGAGGTTGACCTAAGAGTTGTAAGATCCTCAAGTTGCTTTGGTCATGGAACTTTATCACAGAAATAGAAACCCCCAGCTGAGACCAAAATCGGTACCACTAATGAGGTATTCCTATGCTAGGCCTGAACCACGCTGTTTTGGGAGAGGATTGAAGATGTTTGGAACTTTGGGTTACAAAAGCCATTGACTGCTCAGAGCTTAATGGGATGTTGTAGAAATGTGGATGAATGCTGAAAGCAGTACAGATGATGAAGAACTGACTGTGAGCTTTCAGAGGGAAGCAAATACTCTATTAAGACCATTTAAGTGGTAGTTTGCACTAAGAATTTGTGGTTCTGGTCAGCTGGACATGAATAATTATTGTGGTTAAGTTTTTCTCTGAAAATCAGCCTTGACATCTAGGGCTGAAGAATAAGCTGTGTTGAAGAGGGGGCCAACATCATCCAGACAAAATCATCTGGGAAGTGTTTCTTCAGGGTCAATACACAAAGGCTGGGTGGTAGAGGCAGTCAATGTTGTACCTCTACATGCTGACAGCTGAGCTTTCTAGAAGAGGTTTTCAGGTGGTACAATTTTAAAGGCATGAAGGGGCCATAGAAAGGAGCCGAGGATTGGCATTGTGAGAGGCCAGAAGAGGCCATCATTAAATATAAAGTTTCAGTTGGCCCTTTACACTGCCTGTCATTTCTGCTGGGGCAGGCTTTTGCAGGGTGTGCCACAGTGAAGATACCATCTCCTGATACATCCCAGAGAATACACTGCACTCTGGGCAGTTGGGAAGAACCCCCTCCCACCTCTGGAGTTCCAGAGCTGCTGCTGGGGGCCTGGAGGGACTCGTTACCCAGAAACCACCAAAACCTCTATCTTCCCAAATACCATTCCCATTTTATTTCTTCTGTCCTTTCTGCCATAGGTCCCTCGGCAGGAGTGCGGAGAGACCTGGGAACACAGGTAAGACCACCCCAGCTACTCAGAAGAACCCATCTGGAACCCTCAGGCGGGAACCTTCCGGTTTCTATCTGGAGCTGGGAACCATCCTCTGCCACAGTGCTCCATATCCATGTGGTGCAGGGAGATAGCTAACCTTCCAGGAGTGTGGAGAGGCCTGAGAGCACAAAGGCCTGATCCTGAGCCACAGAGCTACACAACACCACCACAGGAGAGCTGGTTTCCCAAGAGTGCCTACATACACGTGTGCACAGAGAGAACAGGAATCCCAGAAGTACAGATACACAGACTTGCAAGACAGATAAGCCACAGTCAGAAACAGCAAGACCAGCTAACACCAGAGATAAGCAAATGGCAAAAGCCAAACTCAAGAACATTACCAACAGAAACCAAGGCAATATGGTGCTATCTGAAGCCAGTTCTCCCACAGCAGCAAATCCTGAATACGCCAACACACCAGAAAAGCAAGAGCTGGATTTAAAATCACATCTCATGATGCTGATAGAGGACTTCAAGAAGGACATAAATAATTCCCTTAAAGAAATATAGGAGAACCTAGGTCAATAGGTAGAAGCCCTTAGAGAGGAAACACAAAAATCCCTTAAAGAAATACAGGAGAACATGGGTCAATAGGTAGAAACCCTTAAAAAGGAAACACAAAAATCCCTTAAAGAAACAAAGGAGAACATGGGTCAACGGGTAGAAACCCTTAAAAAGGAAACACAAAAATTTCTTAAAGAATTATAGGAAAACACAAATAAACAAGTGAAGGAACTGAACAAAGCCATCCAGGATCTAAAAATGGAAGTAGAAACAATAAAGAAATCATAAAATGAGACATCTCTGAAAATAGAAAACCTTGGAAAGAAATCAGGAGTCAACAAAAGAATACAAGACAGAAGAAAGAATCTCAGGTGTTGAAAATACCACAGAAAACATTGAATCAACAGTCAAAGAAAATGCAAAATGCAAAAAGCTCGGAACACAAAACATTCAGGAAATCCAGGACACAATGAGGAAGACCAAACCTAAGAATTATAGGTATAGAAAAGAGCAAAGATTTACAATATAAAGGGCCAATAAATATTTTCAGCAAAATTGTAGAAGAAAACTTCCCTAACCTAAAGAAAGAGATGCCAATTAACATACAAGAAGCCTACAGAACTGAAAACAGACTGGACCAGAACAGAAGTCCTTCCGTCACATAATAACCAAAACACCAAATGCACTAAACACAGAAAGAATATGAAAAGCAATAAGGGAAAAAGGTAAAGTAACATATAAAGGCAGACCTATCAGAATTACACCAGACTTCTCACCAGAGACTATGAAAGCTAGAAGATCCTGGGCAGAGGTCATACAGACCCTAAGAGAACAAAAATGTCAGCCCAGGCTACTATACTCAGCAAAACTCTCATTTATCATAGATGGAGAAAACAAGACATTCCATGACAAAACCAAATTTATACAATATATTTCCACAAACCCAGCTCTACAATGGATAATGGGTGGAAAATACCAACATAATGCAGGGAACTACACCCTAGAAAAAGCAATAAAGTAATCTTCTTTCAACAAACTCAAAAGAAGATAGCCACACAAACAGAATTCCACCTTTAACAATGAAAATAACATCAATGGACTTAATTCCCCCAATAAAAAGACGTAAACTAACAGACTGGATATGTAAACAGGACCCAACATTTTGCTGTATACAAGAAACCCACTTCAGTGACAAAGACAGTCACTACCTCAGAGTCAAAGGTTGGAAAACAATTTTCCAAGCAAATGGTCCCAAGAAACAAGCTGGAGTAGTCATTCTTATATCAGATAAAATCGACCTTCAACCAAAAGCTGTCAAAAAAGATAAGGAAGGACATTTCATACTGGTCAAAGGAAAAGTCTACCAAGATGAACTCTCAATTCTGAACATCTATGCTCCAAAAGCAAGGGTACCCACATTCATAATAAACTTTACTTAAGCTCAAAGCACACATTGCATTCCACACAATAATAGTGGGAGACTTCAACACTCCACCCTCAGTAATGAACAAATCAGGGAAACAGAAACTAAACAGAGACACAGTGAAACTAACAGAAGTTATGAACCAACTGGATATAACAGATATTTATAGAACATTCCATCCTAAGCAAAAGAATATACCTTCTTCTCAACACCTCATGATACCTTCTCCAAAATTGACCATATAATTGGTCACAAAACAGGCCTCAACAGATACATGAATATTGAAATAATTCCATGCACCCTATCAGATCACCATGGTCTATGGCTGGTCTTAAGTTCAAAACAAAAAACAAAAAAATGGAAAACACACATACACATGGACATTGAACAATGCTCTACTCAATGATAACTTGGTCAAGGAAGAAATAAAGAAAGAAATTAAAGACTTTTTAGAATTTAATGAAAATGAAGATACACATGTCAAAACTTATGGGTCACAATGAAAGCAGTGGTAAGAGGAAAACTCATAGCTCTAAGTACCTCCAAAAAGAAAATGGAGAGAGCTTACACTAGCAGCTTGACAACACACCTGAAAGCTCTAGAACAAAAAGAAGCAAATACACCCAAGAGGAGTAGAAAGCAGGAAATAATCAAACTCAGGGTAGAAATCAACCAAATAGAAACAAAAAGAACTATACAAAGAATCAACAAAACCAGGAACTGGTTCTTTGAGAAAATCAACAAGATTTTTAGCCAGACTAACCAGAGGGCACAGAGGCACTACACAAATTAATAAAATGAGAAATGAAAAGGGAGACATAACAACAGAAACTGTGGAAATTCAAAAAATGATCAGATCCTACTACAAGAGCTTATACTCAACACAACTGGAAAATCTGGACGAAATGGACAATTTCCGAGACATACCAGGTGCCAATGTTAAAACAGGATCAGATAAACCATCTAAACAGTCCCATAAGTCTTGAGGAAATAGAAGAAGTCATTAACAGTCTCCCAATCAAAGAAAGCCCAGGACCAGATAGGTTTAGTGGGGAATTCTATCAGATCTTCAAAGAAGACCTAATACTGATACTCTTCAAACTATTCCACAAAATCAAAACTCAAGAAACACTACCCAATTCATCTATGAAGCCACAATAATGCTTATACCCAAACCAAACAAAGGCCAAACAAGGAAAGGGAACTTCAGACCAATTTCCCTTATGAACATTGATGCAAAACTACTCAATAAAATTCTGGCCAGTCAAATCCAAGAATATATCAAAATGATAATTCACCATGATCAAGTAGGATTCATCCCAGGGATGCAGGGATGGTTCAATATACAGAAATTCATCAATGTAAATCCACTACATAAGCAAACTCAAAGAAAAAACCACAGGGTCATTTCATTAGATGCTGAAAAAGCTTTTGACAAAATTTAGCATCCCTTCCTGTTAAAAGTCTTGAAGATATCAGGAATTCAAGGCCCATACCTAAACACAGTGAAAGCAATATACAGAAAACCAGTACCCAACATCAGTCTAGATGGATAGAAACTTGAAACAATCCCACTAAAATCGGGGACCAGACAAGGCTGCCCAGTACTTGAAGTCCTAGCCAGAGCAATTAAACAACAAAAGGAGGTCAAAGGTATACAGATTGGAAAGGAAGAAGTCAAAATATCACTATTTGCAGATAATATGATTGTATACTTAAGTGACACCAAAAATTCCACCAGGGAACTCCTGAAGCTGATAAACAACTTCAGCAAAGTGTCTGGATATAAAATTAACTCAAACAAATCAATAACCTTCCTCTACTCAAAGGATAAACAAGCTGAGAAAGAAATTAGGGAAATGACATTCTTTACAATAATCACTAATAATTTTACATACTTTGGTGTGACTCTAACCAAGCAAGTGAAAAATCTGTATGACAAGAACTTTAAGCCTCTGAAGAAAGAAATCAAAGAAAGTCTCAGAAGGCGGAAAGATCTCCCATATTCATGGATTGGCAGGATCAATATAGTAAAAATGGCCATCTTGTCGAAAGCAATCTACAGATTCAATGCAATCCCCATCAAAATCCCAAAGCAATTCTTCATAGATCTAGAAAGAGCAATTCTCAAATTCATCTGGAATAACAAAAAACCCAGGATAGCAAAAACTATTCTCCACAACAAAAGATCTTCTTGGGGAATCACCATCCTTGACCTCAAGCTTTACTACAGAGTAGTAGTGATAAAAACTGTATAGTACTGGTACAGAGACAGGCAGGAAGATCAATGGAACAGAATTGAAAACCCAGAAATGAACCCACACACCTACAGTCACTTGTTATTTCACAAAGGAGCTAAAAACATCCAGTGGGGAAAAAAAGACAGAATTTTTAACAAATGGTGCTGGATCAACTGGAGGTCAACAAGTAGAAAAATGCAAATTGACCCATTCTTATCTCCTTGTACAAAGCTCAAGTCCAAGTGGATCAAGAGCCTTCGCATAAAACAAGATACACTGAAGCTTATAGAGAAGAAAGTGGGGAAGAGCCTAGAACACATGGGCACAGGGGAAATTTTCCTGAACAGAACCCCAAATGGCTTATGCTCTAAGAACAAAAGTCGACAAATGGGACCTGATAAAACTGCAAAGATTCTGTAAGGCAAAGGACACTGTCAAAATGGCAACCAACAGTTTGGGAAAAGATCTTTACCAGTCCTACATCCGATAGACAGCTAATATCCAGTGTATACAAAGAACTCAAGAAGTTAAACTCCAGAGAGTCAAATAACCATATTAGCGTACAGAGCTAAACAGAATTCTCAACTGAGGAAACTCGAATGGCTGTGAAGCTCTAAAGAAACAGATCAGCATCCTTAGTTATCAGGGAAATGAAAATCAAAACAACGCTGAGATTCTACCTCACACCAGTCAAAATGGCTAAGATGAAAAACTCAGGGAACAGCAGATGTTAAAGAGGATGTGGAGAAAGAGGAACACTCCTCCATTGCTAGTGGGATTGTAAGCTGGTACAACCACTCTGGAAATCAGTTTGGCAGTTCCTCAGAACATTAGACATAATACTACCTGAGGACCCAGCTATACCACTCCTAAGCATATACCCAGAAGATGCTCCAACATGTAATAAGGACACATGCTCCATTATGTTCATAGCAGCCATATTTATAATAGCCAGAAGCTGGAAAGAACCCCGATGTCCTTCAACAGAGGAATAGATACAGAAAAAGTGATGTATTTACACAATGGAGTACTATTCAGCTATTAAAGACAATGAATTCATGAAATTCTTAGGCAAATGGATGGAACTAGAAAGTGTCACTCTGAGTGAGGTAACCCAATCACAAAAGAACACACACGGTATGCACTCACTAAGATTAGCCCAAAAGCTCAGAATAAACAATATACAATTCACAGACCACAGAAAGTTCAAGAATGAAGATCAAAGTGTGGGTACTTTGGTTTTTCTGAGAAAAGGAATAAAATACTCACAGGAGAAATTATTAAGTGTGGAGCAGAGATCGAAGGAAAGGCCACCCAGAGACTGTCCTACCTAGGGATTCATCCTATAAACAGTCACCAAACCCCGACACTATTATGGATGACAAGAAGTGCTTGCAAAAGGAGCCTGTTATGGTTGTCTCAAGAGAGGCCATGCCAGAGCCTTACAGATACAGAGGCAGATGCTAGCAGCCAACCACTGGACTGAGTGAGGGATCCCCAATGGAGGAGTTAGAGGAAGGACTGGAGTAGTTGAAGGTGTTTGCAGCCCCATGGGAAGAACCACAATGCTGACCAACTAGAACCCCCTGGGCTCCGAGGGACTAAGCCATCAACCAAGGGGTACACCCGGTTCCAGTCACAAGTGTGGCAGAGGAATGCCTTGTTGGGCATTCGTGGGAGGAGAGGTCCTTGGTCCTATGAAGGCTCAATAGATGCCCCAGTGTGGGGAAATTGAGAAAGGATTGGTGGGAGTGGGTTGGGCAGAGGGGCATCTTCTTGGAGGCAGGGAGTGGGAGGATGGGTTGGGGTTTTTCTGGGAGAGGGAAACTGGGAAAGGGTGTAACATTTGTAATCTAAATTAAGAATATATTTAATAAAAAAATATAAAAAAGCTTCAGTTGCAGTAGAAGCCTCAGGATCAAAGAGGTCATGGAGAGAATTGGAGGCCAGCACTAGCTGGCAGGATCAGAGTCCCTGAAGAAAGGCCAGCAGAGGCTGTGGGTGAAGATGCAGTGCAGTTGCAGAAGAGAACCCAGAATTTTGGAAATACCAATGCTGTGGGACTCCTGCCAAGGATAGCAACAGCCATGGAGTGAAGCTGGTCTGAGCTGATGAAACAGGTTGCATGTGCTGTGGATGGCGAAGCTGGAGAGGTGCTCATGTCGAAGCCCATTGGAGATAGGAGGGTGGTAAGTGGGTCCCAGACCTCGAACAGTGAACTTTTCATGCTGCTGACCTTTGGGTTTGCGCTGATTTGATTGTGACTGTGCCCTGCGTCTTCCCTCATGAAATAAGAAAGTATGAAGTTTATTCTATTTTTTTTTTAATTTTACAGGAATCCACAGTCAAGAACTCTAAAACTATAGATACACTTTGAAATTTTACAGAGATTTTAGAACTTTAAAGAAACAGGATATTTTAGAGAGGTTTTGGATATTTTGGGGAAACTCTTAAAAAGATTTTGGGTGTTTTCAACTATTTGAACTTTTAAAGACTTGGGGACTTAATAGTGGAATATTTTACACTGTGACATTAATATTAACATGCCATCTTGGACACAAATGAGAAAGGGAAGGTTGTGGTTGGATAGGGATGTGTTTGTGTGTCAGGTTAAAAATGTCAGCTGTTCTGGCTAGATTCATGCCAGCTTCACAAAAGCTGGAGTAATTTGGGAAAAGGGACCCTCAACTGAGAAAATGTGGGGCATTTTCTTCTTTTTTATTGAAAATGATTTTTTCATATAATATATTCTGATCACAGTTTTTCCTCCTTCATCTGTCAGAATCTCCCAACCTCCCCACCCATCGTATTCCATCTTCTTCTCCTTTGTCTCTTTAGGAAGCAAACAGACAAAAAAAAGTTAAAGTTAAAATTAAAATTTAAAAAATAAATAAATAAACATGTCAGGAGGACAAAGGAAAAAACACAAGAGACACATACACAGAGAAAGGCACACACACCATCTTCTTAGTTGATGATCTGATGTGGGGGGATCCCAGATCACTATGGGCAGTGTCCCCTATACTGGTGATCCTGGACACTATAAGAAGGCAATCGAAGCAAGCCAATAAGCACTGTCCCTCCATAGCTTCTGCTTCAGGGATTGCCTCCATGTTCCCCCTTGAGCTTCTGCCATGACTTCCCTCTGTGATGGAGTGTGACCTGAGGGTTGAAAGGTGAAATAAGACCTTTCCTCCCCAAGTTGCTTTTTGTCATGGTGTTTTATCACAGGAATAGAAACCTTAATGAGACAATAATATCCCAGTATTTTTTCCATCAACGATAGCTGTTTCTAATACTCTAAAAAGAAACTTCCCAAGGTCAAGAAGGTAGAATATTTGAGATTTGATCTGCATGTTCAAGATCTAAGCCAGTTCTCTCCCCAACACAGGAAATCTGTCAGCAGCCTTGATCCTACTCGTACATAAGGATTGACATTGGTTATTCTGATGTTAATAAAAGAAGTCATCTATAGACCTTGTGGGATAACTGCCTTCTCATGGACAGCCCATCCTGGAAGTACCAATTATTGATGGCTTCTCTATCCTCCCAGGCTCCTAGTTTTTATCTCCTGACTCCATCTCTGAGCCACTTTCTTGACAGGGTACCTATATCTGACTACCTCCTCACCATGTACCTCTCCAAAGGGACTAAACCTTGTCACTATTCTTCCAGGTCTCCAGACAGGTCCTCTCTGATGAGGGTATGATCTTCTGATCATGGATGTTTCTGTTTCATGAAGTCTTTGTCACTGACCTCCATTCACCAAATTATTTGCAACATTTCTCAGGATGTGATGACTTAAAGATGCACCACTGTGGAAGTCCACACACCCTCCAAGAACTGCTGCTGTGTGGGATTGAGGAAATCCTTCCTATCATTGCTCCTACCTTTTTTGTACTCTTCCAATGGCTTCTACAAGTTTGGGCTTCATTATCACTAACCCATTATCTCTACTCTAGACTAGCACACTACACAAATCAAATCTCAGCCCATAGAGTTCTCCTCCAGAATTTTCTCCTGTTCAGACAGACTCTTATCCTTTAGTCTAGTGTCCTCCCAATTGTCTATAAAATAACTGGAAAGAGAGGAAAAGAGAGACAGAAACACAGACAGAGAGACACAGAAAGAGAAGTAAAGAAAAAGACAGAGAGATAAGAACTGAATGGCTGATAGAATTTCCACAGTTTATCTAGCCAATCTATCTAACCCTGTACTTACCCTATATAGCCAAAGTTTCTAGTCCTGCCCCACCACCTTCAGAAAGCAAATTACTTAACCCCAGATAAAAACACTTTCATTCATGGCTCTCACTAAATTAGCAGGCTAGCTTTAATGCTGACATTAAACTAAGTGACTAGAGTAGGATTCTACTGAGACTTTGGATTCCCAAGACTTTGACTACTATTCATGAGCATGCAAATAATTCTTCAAATTGCCTTTTAAACCCCTGCCACTTCCATGTAAGTCATCCATGACTTCTGGCCATCCTACATACTTTGTACTGACAAATGTTTAATTTGCAAATGGAGATGTGAGATGGCTTAATAGATAATTTTTCATTTCGATAGCAGTATTTTTGTTAAGCGGTTTGCCTGTCTAAGTTAGAAACGAAAGTTAAATCCACAGGGTATAAAAGCGCTTCTTCTTTTTTTTTTTTTTTTTTTTAGAGAGAAAGAGAAAGAAATTCTAGTCTACATCATTCTTCTACAATGCATCTGAATAATAGCTGGGCTATAAATAGAAGATGCAAGAGTGACTAATTCTGTTTTGATTCCATCTCTTCAATGACATAGGAAATCCCTCTGTCCAAGCATATTAAGCTAAATCCTAACAGCTGGACTTGAAGAATTTTATCTAGGACATCAACATCAAGCAGCTAAGAGTGTCAACCTTGAAGATGTACAAATATGTCCCAGAGGAACTCAGTTTTCTAACAACCAGCTCAGAAGACCTGGGAATTAAAAGAGAAGTTGAAATAACACCTTGCTATAAGAAAACATTCCCTTGCAGTCATCTACCCATAAAATGTAAGGGAAGCTGACTCCCAATGCCATTATCCTGGGGAATGCTCCCTGCCTTCTGAAACCGAGGAAATATCAGCATCACTTACTGCAAGACTCTTTCTTATAGAAACGTAGTGATTCTTTAGGAACATGTCAGCTAAGCTAAGCCCTCAGCCATATAGACAGAGTCTACTGGGAAAAGGATGAATGAAAGGCTGGAATGGATTTTCCATGAAGCCCAACAATTAAAGTTGTTTTCTTTGGTCTATCCCTTTCTGTCAGTTGTTTTTGTGTTCTCCATGAGAAGAAATGAGTTGAGAAGGTTGATTCAGTCATTTCCAAATCTCACTTCCAGTTTCCATCTTATTAAAGACATGACTTAACTTTAATGTGTGTAACATAAACAGAATCATAAAAGGGAAAAAATTAGAAACAGTCTGGACGAGTTGGTGTCCAGAGCAGGCAAACACCACAGCTGATCTGCTCTTGGCACCGCCGCTCTTTTCTATTGTTTACTTCGAAGAGGAATTCTCCGCTGCCCAGCTGCTGGTTCCTCACCCTCCATTACCATCATTGGGAATTCCAATTTCACAAAGTTATTACAATACAGCCGCAAATAATCCATCTTGTCAAGTCCATCTTCAGGACTGGAGATAAAACTGGAGCTGAGCTGCTGCACACATCTGGAGAAGGTTCGTTACTTGTAATTGTGAGCCTCTCTGTTAATGCCCCCATGAGAAAGGGGCTGACAGGCTGCATATTTCTGCAAACTGTTCCCAGAAAGAACCAATTTCCTGACTTCCATGTGGTGTCAATAATGGAGGCATGAGACACAGCAGTGCTTATGAAATATTAAAGCTGCTTACAGGTCCAGCTAGAAGCAAATTCAGACCACCTGTGAGAAGGAGCCCAACAGGGTACGCAGAGTTTGGCGTGCACATGGTACATGGGAATGATATGTTCTGACCTATGTATGTGGGCTGATTTGCCACAAAACTTCCTAACATCAGTAGTACAGAATAAAGAAAATGAAAGGGAGAAGCGGAGAAAGCCGGGGAGAGGGAAAGCAGGGGGCGGGGGGAAGATGGAGAAACACATTTCTGCACATTTTGAATTGAAACAGTTCAAATCACTGACATTATTAAATTTACTATCATAAGCAGCCAAAGTTCATCGTATTCATCAGGAAAAAAAAGAGTGACTGATGTTTTGTGGCATTAGTATTAGATCATTTTGGTTCTTGCCAATAAAAACAAAGCATTAGCGTTTCAGTGTTTTAATATCATGATTTAATTCTGTCAATGATATTAGGACCAAGAAGCTCAACCAACGTGAAGACCCCATCAAAATTCTTGAGTCAAAGACTGTGGTTCTGAGATGAGTTCACCATCTTGACCTCCCATTTCACGGTATATATTTTATGCTCATGACTTTCCAAATACGGGTTCTTAACATTGCAAATGTAAAGTTTTATATCACTAACTTGTGTTTCAGGGGTTTGCCTAAGTAAATAGAAAAACATCTGGGCTCTTTTTACTGGCAAAAGCAAGAGATATTTGACCTAAGATCAGATTTTGAGACTTGAATGTTAACTCGGGCTTTCCACAAAATGTGCCTAATTTTCCACAACTTTCTGTTGAGAGAGTAGAGCCCAGTTCTTTGGGGGTTAGGCTATAATAAAGCATGTATCCTAGTAAGACAAAAGTCCCAATTGGCTTCCTTCACCCAAAATGTTACCCACAGGTCTAACCCATTCACATCTAAAAAAAAAAAAACAAAAAACAAAAAAAAAAAAAACAAAACAAAACTCCAAGGCTAGAACAAAAATTCACTCATAAGCTTAATGAGATTGGGAGCACCTAGATCTCTCCAGACCAAAGGGTGTGTAGGACATTGTGACTCAGGACTTCCAGAGTGCCCCACCAGTTCTGCAAGGCCACCACCCTCTGCAGCTCTATTTGGAATTTTCCTTGGCTTAAAACAAGTTACCATCCTAGGACTCCCCAGAATCTGGAGCTATAGCACCCAGTTGGGAAGCATCCCAAGGCTCAGATCTATTTCTGACTTGGCTTAGAGAAACAGAACAGACCCTGCTTCCAGGGCAATTAGAGATGGCTTACTCAAGAGAAATAGCTGTCTGACCTCCATTCTCTCTAAGCTTCACAAGGCAGTGGTCCCCATGTGTCTAGTGTGAAGGGCACATGCAGCCACACCACTGCCCTCTGCAGGATGCTTCCTGCCATTATGCAGTATCTATGGAAGCTCTTAGACTGTGGTCAAACTTCAAAAGCAGTAAGGCCAATCCCTGATCTACTTTAGATGAGAGTACTTTTTTTGAGAGTACTTTATTAAAGTCAACTTTTGATCTTGTAATTGAAATAGTAAGCTCTTCGTCAGATGTAGGTCACTGTGCATCTTCCAATACCTAATAAAAGCATAGCTATTTCCCAAGGAGAAGAACCAAGCCCAAGCTCAGTCTTGTTTCTTAGCATGGTTGACTTTTAGAACTGGGATATTATATAGTATGCACATACAAGCATATATGCCCAAATATTCACAGCCATGTTTTTCACAAAAATCCATTTGTAAACACAGCAAATGTCCACCAACTGGTGAACAGAATGGCAAAATAAGGAATGGCCATATCTGTAGACTCCCCATTCAGCACAAAGAAATAAAAGTAACAGTCATACTACAACACGGATAAACTCTACAAACATCACATTAAGTGAAAGGAGCCAGCCACAAAAGACCGTGTTCTATCCCACTTGACTCACAAAACATACCCAGAAGGCTACAGCAACAGCTGGGATGTAACTAGGCAGTTCCTGCTTGCCTAGTGCAGTGGCTGGTCCTCTCTGTCACTCTGATGTAATTTGGAATTCTCTAGACAATAGGCCTCTGTGTGTATCTATGAGGGCATTTCTGGAGAGGCGGAACTGAAATGAGGATATCTGCTCTCGATATGAAAGGCAGGGCACCATCCCCCAGGCTAGAGTTCCAGACTTTAAAAAAAAGAAGAAAAAGGAGAAAGTAAGCTGAATACCAAAGTTCATCTCTCAGCTTCCTGACTGAGAACACGGTGTCACCAACTCCTTCTCCCTCCTGTTACCATTAATGCTTCCATGTCACTAATGCTTCCATGTCACGATGAACCCTCACACAAGGAGCCAAGACCAACCCTTCCTTCCCTACATCACTCTTGTCAGGCATTTTCTCACAGCACCATAAAACTTATCAATATTATTAGTATGCAGAAAGCCCTGGAATTGGTTTCTGGACTGAGGAGGAAAAGAAGAAACAGAGGATGGAGTCTTGACAGACCAGGCCTTGGAGTTATGACTCCAAGTAGAAGATGGATAAAATTTACACATTACTTTTTTGCAGAGAACGGTTAGAATTTAAACTTGGATTTTTCTGATAAATGCCCAACTCTGTAAATTTACTTCTATAACCACTGGATTATATACATAGGCAGAAAGTTATATGAAACAAGAATGATCAACATGTATGGAATGTTTCTCTGAATTAAGAACTGGTAACAGACTCTGCCTATGGCCTCTTATCTAATATTTAGTGTCATCCCTAGATGGGTACTGGTATTGTTCATATTTTATAGATTATAAAACAGAAGATTAAACATTAAATGATTTGCTTAGACTCTAGTCAATCACATGTCATACCTCCCCTTAAAACATTTCCTCAGCTTTTGGCTGAGGATCACTCTCTTATAATACTTTATGCAATATGGTCTCCACAGGCAGTCCACAACCTGGATCCTATCCCTGCTCTAGAGAAGTTGGGGTATGAGTCTCCACCTCTCTTGCTTATGACCAGTCAAAGAAATCTCTCTTCTTATAAGAACCGATGGATGTTTTCAGCTCCTTTGTCGAAGATCAATTGGCCATATATGTGTGGGTTCAATTCTGGGTCTTCAATCCTATTCCATTGATCCACTTCCCTGTCACTGTACCAATACCATGCAGTTTTTAACACTACTGCTCTGTAGTATTGCTTGAGGTCCGGGATATTGATTCCCCCAGAAGTTCGTTTACTGTTAATGACAGTTTTAGCTATCCTGGGTTTTTTGTTATTCCAGATGAATTTGAGAATTGCTCTTTCTAACTCTGTGAAGAACTGAGTTGGAATTTTGATGGGGATTGCGTTGAATCTGTATATTGCTTTTGGCAAGATTGCCATTTTAACTATATTAATCCTGCCAAACATCCAGTGGAAAAAAAAAGATAGCCTTTTCAACAAATGGTGCTGGCTCAACTGGAGGTCAACATGCAGAAGAATGAGAATTGATCCACCTTATCTCCTTGCACTAAGCTCAACTTCAAGTGGATCAAGGACCTCCACATAAAACCAGACACTAAAATTAATAGGAAAGAAACTGGGGAAGACCCTTGAGGACATTGGCTCAGGGGGAAAATTCCTGAACAGAATACCAATAGCTTATACTCTAAGAGCAAGAATAGACAAATGGGACCTCATAAAATTACAAAGTTTCTGTAAGGCAAAAGACACTGCCAAAAGGACAAATCGGCAACCAGCAAATTGGGAAAAGATCTTCACCAACCTCACATCCGACAGAGGGCTAATATCCAATGTATACAAAGAACTCAAGAAGTTAGACCCCAGAAAACCAAATAACCCTATCCAAAAATGGGGTACAGAGCTAAACAAAGACTTTTCACCTGAAGAAATTCGGATGGCTGAGAAACACCTTAAAAATGTTTAACATCATTAGTCATTAGAGAAATGAAAATCAAAACAACCCTGAGATTTCACCTCACACCTGTCAGAATGGCTAAGATTAAAAACTCAGAAGACATCAGGTGTTGGCAAGGATGTGGAGAAAGAGGAACACTCCTCCACTGCTGGTGGGACTGCAAGCTGGTACAACCACTCTGGAAATCAGTCTGGCAGTTCCTCAGAAAACTGGACATGATACTTCCAGAGGACCCAGCCATACTACTCCTGGGAATATACCCAGAAGATTCCCCAGCATGCAATAAGGATACATGTTCATAGCAGCCTTATTTATAATAGCCAGAATCTGGAAAGAACCCAGATGTCCCTCAACGGAGGAATGGATACAAAAAAATGTGGTATATATACACAATGGAATACTATTCAGCCATTAGAAACAATGAATTCATGAAATTCTTAGAGAAATGGATGGAGCTGGAGAACATCATTCTAAGTGAGGTAACCCAGTCTCAAAAGAATACCCATGGTATGCAGTCACTGATAAGTGGATATTAGCCTAGAATCTTGGGACACCAAAGACACAATTCACATACCAAATGATGTCTGACAAGAAGAAAGGAATAAACACTGGTGCTGGAAAGGATCAAAGCATCAGTGTAGGGGAATACCAGAATAGGGAAGTGGGAAGGGGTGGATGAGGGAGCAGGGGGAGGGAAAAGGGCATGTGGGACCTTAGGGGGTGGGGAACCAAAAAAAGGGAAATGAAATGTAAATATAGAATATATCCAATAAAAAAAATTTTTGATCCAAAAAAAAAAAAAAAAAAAGAACCGATGGGTGACCACAAAAAGGGGCAGGGCTCTCTCTTCTGGACACAGCAGAGCAGTTGCATGTAAGTTTACAACAGTTGGGGCAACACACACACACACTGCCTGTGTTAGCCAAGCCAAAGCCCAGCATGTAGAGGCAGGCATGAGCACAAGGACCTACTCCTAGACCAGGAGCTATTCACTGTTAGCTTCTGTAAAAGAGAGACTGTTTTCTCAGAGAGTGTAGTCCCTGGTGGATTAACCATGCTCCCGTGAAAGGCAACACATCCAAGAATATCTGGGCTGCAGGAGGCCAGATAGAAGCTATTAACTGTTCTGCAAGCCTTGGGGTTACAAACAGTAACCTTAGACAAGTTGTTCCCATAGCCTTACCTGAGGTTCAAGAGCTTGCCTTGATAAGTAGTAAAACATCTGTATTCTATTTCCTTCAAAAGCACTTTTTCAGCTACCAATAGAAAAATACATTGAAATGTTGATGGGGTGCCCTTCCTCATCTGGGTCCACTCCTACAGGCCCTCCATAGCACAGCTTAGAACATCCTCCAAGACATCTCTGTTCTTCCTTCTGTTTCTCCCTTCACCCCATCACAACTAACCCTCAGATATGATCAGCCCTGTGGTGACCCTTATGTGCCTTCTTTCTGTCCATCTTTCCGTCCAGTCTACAACTCTGAGATGGCAGATCCACTTTGTGCATGGGATGATGCCCAATGCCAGATACACAGCATACTGAAGGAACACAGCACACCTTACCTAGATGACAAGTCTGCATAAGTAAAAACCATGAAAATGCAGATCTGGCTCTCACTCTTTCTCCTCCTTAGTAGACCACACATACAATTTACTCATGAACTCTCTATTCCTTCAGCTAGCCCCTCTGCAGGACAGCAACTGAACAAAACACTCTTAGATGACCCATCTGTTGAAACTGCCCCACTAAGGGAACAAACCATCCCAGCTGCTTAGGCTCCAGCTAGGAGAGGATAGGGTGAGCTGTCATTTTTCAACAGTAGACAGTTTGTTTGTCTAGTTTCTATCTTAACATTTATCATGTCCTATGAGAAATAGCCAAATGAAAACAGTTATCCATTCTGAGTACAGCTCTAGGAATAGCATCTCCATGAATACATAAGGGTAGAGGAGAGAACAAAGGAAAACAAAGTGGAGATGAGCCAATCACTGATGATATTTTGTGATCATATTATTCTTACTGTTACTGCTTTTGTGCTATTGTGCATACTAATTGATACATATTTTAACATTAAGCTGTCAACATCAGCATATTAGGTTACACACTGAGTCCAATAGCATATTGGTAAACATAAAAAACAGATGGATTGCTCTAGTTGAGTTTGGTGCTGAGGGCCCTCCTGGAACCCAGGAGGTAAATTTAGTTGAAATTTTGCCCAAAAAATCATAATACAACCAATATGGACCTGTCATTTAACATGTCCAGGCACCAAGCTAAGATTTGTCTTTTCTTATTCCTGTTATAAAAGCAGAGAATCAGTTTAACTTCTATCAAAATAAATGATTGGATGTGACATTAAAAGCTAGAATGATAATGTGTATAGGTGTCACTCAGCCACTTGGACACCTGAATTGTAAAACTGGGGTTTCCTGAAAAGGCAGGAGTTGCACCTCCCAACTGAAATGGAAATTTTTTTCTCAGTTTCCAACTTCAGACTCTCACTTGAATTACCAGGATGGCTTACCACAGATTTCAATTCTGCCATTTCAATAGGTAGATAGGTAGAAAGATGAAGAGGGATTAGGAAAGAGAACACCCAATAGCAGAGATAGAAAGGCAGATACTAGCTCCGTTTTTCTAAGACACAGATTGGCAGATAGCTCTCAGGGGTGCTGGTAAGGCATAGAGCAAACTTGCATGATGACTAGTTGGTGCCATGTGAGAACTGTAATTGCAGTAGCACATTCCATGACCACTCAAACAGCAAAAAACAAGACTATTCAAATTCTGCTGAGTCCTGGAGAGATAGATCAGCAGTCGAGAGCACTGGCTACACTTCCAGAGGTCCTGAGTTCAATTCCCAGCAACCACATGGTGGCTTAAACTCAACTGAAAGCAAGGCCGACCAAGGTGTCTGCTAAATGTCCCTTGCTTCATACTGTTAGCCGTGCTGAGCTGTCTGCTCTACCCATCCATCTGTCACTGTGGCACATGTAAAAATTCCAGGTAAGGATAGGAATAGGGAGCAAACCCTAGTCAACAGAAATTCCAGATCATTCCTAAAAGTCATAATCTTCCTGCTTGCCTTGACTAATGATTAATCCTCCCTCCACTTAAGTCTACCCATAAGTTGAGCTAACCAAAACTCTAGAGATGAGATCCATTCTTTGGAAGCCTTACTCCCTCCTGAGTGTGTTCTCTCACTCTAGTAAAACCTCCTTTCAGATTCTCAGTCTCTCATCTCATGTTTTCTATGATAATGAGGGAAAACTTCAAAATGCTCATAGGTCTTTCTCTCTCTCTCTCTCTCTCTCTCTCTCTCTCTCTCTCTCTCTCTCTCTGGTTGCATGTATATCCTCTATACTTTCTCTCTCCCTCCCTTCCTCCCTCCATCCCTTCCTGTCTCCTTCCATCATTCCTCACTTTCCTAGCTTTCACCACCCACAATTGTTGTAGACTTATGATATATCAGGCTTATCTATACCAGTTCTGCTACTCTGGAGAATTTGATCATTATGCTTACTTAGAGTGACCTGGTTTGCAAATCTTGAAAACTCACTGCTCTAAGTCTTACAAACATATAACACATTGCCAAGTTGTATCTGAGAGTTGGTTTGCAGAGCACACCATCTGAAGGGAGGGTAAGCCAGCCATAGTAACCATTTGTGGGGAGTTGATGAAGGGCTGAGTGAATGTATATTATTGTCATGAGCACAGCCATGTCAATGACCCCAGTGCCTACTCAAGTTCAGGCTGATATCCATGCAGCCTTTCCTTTGAGTAGCCCCAACTGGGGTTTTAACACTGCTGAAGGTAAGGAGAGGCTCCGTGTCTACTACCAGAGTCTGGTGGAGGGTGGGAGAGGTGGCCTCTCTGAAAGACCACCAGAGGGCCCACAAATTTATCTAAGGTAAGCCCGGTGATGCAGGGAAAGAATGAGAGCATCGGAAATTATTTAGAAAGACTTTCTGAAACCTATAGGACCTCCACTGTTTTTGACCCAGAAGCCAGAGAAGCACCAGAGGCTGTGAACATGGCTTTTGTTTGCCAAGATGTCCCTGTCATCCCTTGGAAGCATCAGCCACTGAATGGCTTTGAGGCCTGACTTCAAGGAACAAATGACTTATACACTCCTGCCTCAAGGAATCAAGAACCCACCCACCACCTTTGATGAAGTACTGAATGTGGACTTGGGTGAGTACTGGTGGGCCCACTTCCAAAACTGTGCTCCAGTATGTATTTCCGGCCCCTGACTTGGAGACATGCCAGGAGGCCACAGAAGACCTGCTAGAGGAGCTGAGTCAACTTGGCTAACAACCATCTACCAAGAATGCCCAGCTCCATCAACCTGTCTTATTCAAGGGGGGCCAGCCAACATATGTTGTCAGATGCCCCAGAAGCAAACCATACTCAGCATTCCAGTTCCATCAACCTGAAGGCAAGTCCGGGAATTTCTGAGATCTGACAGGTTTTGTAGACTTTGGGTGGTAGGGTTCATGGAGATGGCCAAAACATGAGCGCGCCAGGGGGCAAGAAGACAAAATGGAATGGACCCCTGAGATGGGCATGACCTTTAAGACTTCAAGAAGAGTGTTATTGGAGGCTCCAACCTTGGCCTTCCTAGACATTCATTCACAAACCTTGCTTCCTGTATGTGTATCAGAGAAAGGGATTAGCAAAGCGGGTACTTACCTAAGCTTTAAAAGCATGGAAAAGACCTGTGACTTATTTACTAAGAAGCTGGACCCAGTAGCCCAAGAAGTGGCCCAAGTCTGCCTCGAATCATATCTGTCCCTGCTCTGCTAGTCAAGGATGCTGACAAAATAACCATGGGGCAAGACTTGACTGATATACCCTGGCCAGATGCAGAATGTATCTACTTCATAAATAGAAGCAGCTTTATCCAGAATGGAATCATGCATGCAGGGGCGGTGGTAATGGACTTGCTCTGTTATTTGGGCAACTGCTTTGCCGCCAGGAACTTCAGCCCAGAAAGCTAAATTAAAAGCTCTAACCCAGGCTTTAAAACTGGCAAAAGGAGCCATAGCTAAGAGTTACACTGACAGCAGATGGGATTATTGGCTGCTGAAGGAAGAACCATCAAAAATAAGGAAAGGGAGCTGGTAAGATGACTCAGCAGGTAAGAGCAACTGACTGCTCTCCTGAAGGTCCTGAGTTCAAATCCCAGCAAGTACATAGTGGTTCATAACCATCCCTAATGAGATTTGATGCCCTCTTCTGGTGTGTCTAAAGACAGCTACAATGTATTTACATACAATAATAAATAAATCATAAAAAAAATAAGGAAGGAATACTTGCTTTATGGAGCCATCACGACTTCCTGTCAGAGTAGCCATAATTTGTTGCCCTGGACATCAGAAAGGAAGATATCAGAAATAGTCCAAGGAAACAGGCGAGGAGATGAAGCCAAAGGTAGGCATCCCCCACAATTCCACTGCTGACATCCTGATAGCTTTGCAAGTTACATGCTGCCCCAAGAGAATGCTTGATGGGCCTGTGCCTCGGGACTTATCCCATGCATTTACGGCCTGGTTGTAAATATGACTGAGGATCTTTATTTTCTAGTACAATTTGTACCAAAAGTGACTTATTACTCTGGAGAGAATGTCTTCAACAAGCTAGCACCCCCAAACAATTGAGTTAAAAGGGTAGCCATTTCCACTGTGTTCCTAGGTTTTCTCCTTGGTATAGGGCTGGCTGGAGCTGCTAGTCTAGGGGCTTCAGCCCTACAAGGCCTACAGATGGTGATAGATGCAGATCTATAGAAGATGGAAAAACTTAATCACAGTCCTGCAGGATTCCCTATTCTCCCAGGCGGAAGTAGTCTTACAGAACAGAAGAGACCTATACTCCTCCAACTGGGAGGACTCTGTAGTCTTAGGTGAGGAATGTTGTTTCTATATTGACCACTCAGGAGTAGTCAAAGAATCTGTGACCTTAGTCAGAAATAGACGACAAGACAGAAGAATATATTAGGTTTGACTTGTGGTTCCTACATAATCAATGCTTTAGTTTGGTTTGTTAAGGAACAGATTTATTCTCAAGCGAGAACACCAGCCCATAGAAGCATCTCAAGGATTCGAGATGACCCATTACTGAAAAGGCAGAATGAGAAGGCTAGGCTGACTCCATGACAGGCTTCAAATTGGCACTTTAGGAGACTAGGCCTAAGAACTGGGCAAGTCCAGGCAAGCCCAGGAAAGTCAGTTACTAGAAAAAAAAAAAAACCCAGGCTTCAGGCAGCTAGTCAGAAACTGCCCTGCCATCAGAAGCTGGCATGCCACCTGGTCTGAGGAAAGGACAATGGGTCAGCAGCAGTTTCCAGACTCACCTAGCAACAGTTTCCAGACTGCCCCAGCAACAGTGTCCAGTCCCCACACCCTGGTAATGGTTCTGGAATGTCTCTGGAGAAGGACTCAACAGATTAAGATAGAGGTCACCTACCTTGGAATTTCCTTAATGTGCTTTAAATCAGGCCTACAGGCTCACTTCTGGTTCTCCATCTTGGAATGAGAGACCCCAGCATGCTAGACTTCTGCAGAATAAAACACTCTTTCATTTACATACTATTTGAGTCTGGGATATCATTCTTCGGCAAATCATGGACTCTAATAATATAATAAATAATACTGAGTTTCTAGGCTGCTGGTGGGTCTCCATTAGAGCCCAAAACCCACCTGACCCATTTTTCTGAACGTATATCTGTGTGTCTGTCCTTTCTGCATGTCCTTGTCACCCATCATATCAAGTCCAAAGCTGAGCGAGTCTCAGGAAGCACAGGGAGGCCATGGGGAGTTTTCACTAACAGAAGGCTCCTGGAGGCCCTCTATTTGTATATTATAGCACAACATAACTATGTATGGGTATGCCTAGGTTCCGACACCCTTTCAAGAGATTACATCCTTCCAAATGGTCTTACTAAGTGATCATGGATCTCTTACCCTCTTGCTCAGAAGCCCTGGGTGTCAGTCACAACAGTGTGACAGAGACCCACCTGTGACTTCTTAGGAAAAAAATGTTCCTAAGCAAAAAGAAGAAACTTTTTCTAAAACTTCACATCAGGGAAGATTTAGATTCTTATTATAAAAAGTAGGGCCAAGCGCTGGGCGTTGGTGGCGCACGCCTTTAATCCCAGCACTTGGGAGGCAGAGGCAGGCGGATTTCTGAGTTCGAGGCCAGCCTGGTCTACAGAGTGAGTTCCAGGACAGCCAGGGCTACACAGAAAAACCCTGTCTCGAAAAAACCAAAAAAAAAAAAAAAAAGTAGGGCCAGGGTTGAGAAGAAAAAGTATTACTAAGTTACGAATGTTTCTACCCTGGGAAAAAATAAGAACAAGGCTGTCTCTCCATGGCTTTCTGGCACAGTTTTGGGTATGGCTTTCTGTACCAGCATAGACACATACTAGGTCTTTGAAGGCTCCAGCTGGTGAAGCAGGCCCTCAGCAGAATGGGAGCATGCACAGGCCATCTCTATGCCTGTGATCTCACAGCTGCTCTAGGCACTAGTGGCCAAGGCAAGGGACACAGGCAGAGGCGAGGGCACCCCTCCCTCTTTTTTTCTGAGCAACCTCACAGTCTGACACTCACCAGGGCCCTGCTGGGCTGTAAAGTCATTCTATAGTGTGTGTGTTTACAGAGATTCCAGAGCAGTGGGGGACATCTGGGAATACTGGTCAGACCAAGAACTACTTGTGTCTGGGCTAAGCTGCTCTCCACACCTTTCCCTTCCGTGCTCCCTGCTCCCCATCCTTGTCCTCCTCTGGGTCTGGTGTCTTTCTCTCCTCTGAACGTCTCAGGGACACTAGGAGTCAAGTCAAGATCTAGTGAAGCCAAAGGGAGAGGGGAAGTGGAAAGAAAGCACGTCTGTGAAATAAGTGAGAGAAGGAAGAATGAAGAGTGTATCTGTCTGTCTGTGTGTGTCTATGTGTCTGTGTATGTCAGTGTATGTCTATATGTGTGAGTCTATATGTCTGTGTGTCTGCCGGTGTGTGCATGTGTGTGTATGTGTGTCTGTCAGTGTATAACCACATTGTGTGTCTATGTGTCTATATGTTTGTCTATGTGTGTGTCAGTGTGTCAGTGTGTGTCTATGTGTGTCAGTGTGTGTGTGCCAGTATGTGTGTGTCAATGTATGGATGGATGTCTGTATATCTGTGTCTGTGTATAAACATCTGTATATGCCTGTGTCTGTGAGTGTGTCAGTGTTTCTATGTGCCAGTGTGTGTGTATGTGTGTGTGTTTCTATGTCTCTCTGTGAGTACATGTGTTAGCATGTGTTAGTGTGTGTGTGTGTGTGTGTGTGTGTGTGTGTGTGTGACACATATATCATCTCAGAATCCTAGGAAAAGTCAGAAAATATCTATTATGAAGAAATTGCTGCCTAAACCATTTAGGTAGTATGCAGTTGGTTCAATGTCATGGAAGCTCTTACCTTAACCTCAAACATTTTTTTTAACCAGAGAGAAGATTAAACTTAGAGTTATGTATTGGTTTGAGGGCATACGTCACTATTCTGACCACATCGCTTCTCCAGGCTTCAGCTTGCCAAAATGGGAACTGTTTCACAGATCTGGATAATCCCAGGGCTGATAAAAGGATGAAATAAGATAATGTGTGGGAAATGCCTTTTAGCTATTCAAGAGAAGGGGTTTTGTTATCATTATTATTTATTAAACTCAATAAACAACAGGGACTTCTTACAAATTGTTTTCTCTCCAACATCTAAAGCATCATTTGTTTAAAAAGGAAAAAAAAAGCTTTTCTAGCAGCATAATGGGGGTCTTTCAAAAACACACAGGAGTGTTACACAGGGAAAGAGAGAATGGGGACTGCCATGTGACAGTGTTAATCCACTCAAAGCCATCGATGACCATCTGCATTAACAACAGCCAGTCTCCTCACTGTCGGTGTGTGCACAAAGGGGAGGGTAATCTTCCTAGCACTTTCTACCACTCATTGTTTAGAAGAATTAAGAGAAAACTACACCCCACTTTTTATTTACATTTTAGCCAGATCTCTTTGGTCACAACTTTTCCTCCTCCTTAGATCCTATTGTCCTACCTGCTCTCAGTAAGTTTATACAACAGGCTCCTGGCCCCTGGCTCCTGGCTTCTATGGCCAGGTTCTGCAGGGAGTGGATCCCCTCCCAGGTCAGAACCCTGGTGAAAGAAGAAGGAAGAGCATGTTGTCAGGACTGCTGCTAGCCTACATATGGTGTCACTTAAGACCAAATAACCTGAACTTTAGGGAATGTGCTTATGTCAAATGATTCTATGTCAGACCACACCCCTGTGCAGGGGGGTGAGGTTCCCCTGAAGGTAATGGATGTTCCCACTGTCAATCATCCTATGGAAAGGTCAATGTTGGGTCAAATAATGATGGTTTGAACAAATAGTCCAAATGCTGAAGTCGGGAAAATCTTTCCTCTGCATCAGGATTTGTTTGGTAGGCACTGGGGACAGGGGACTGCCTGGGACTATTCCAGTGACAGATACACATCCCAGGCCACAGTTAGGATATACCAAGAGAGGGACAGAGGGGTAGTTTTGTGAGATCATATGCTATTCTAATATTTGCAACTAAATAGGTTTTTGGAGATGTTACCACTAAGCTTTGGAGTGGTACCTTGGATAAACAAGAGTGGCCCCGGGCAACAGGAGCAGTGACAGCCATTTCCGTTAGGATCCAGCTGTGCTGTACAGGGCAGCGAGGTCTCAGGGCCCTCAAAGATGATGACGGCAGCCACTACACCATCAAGACCAGCTCTCCAAAGCTGCCAATATCCGAGCCTGAGTGTGGCACACAGTTCACCTTGCGGTGGGGATTAGGTCTCGGCAAGATTCTGAATTTCTAGCAATTTATCAGATAGTACCAACGTTGCTAAGGATTAGTTCCCTGTTCATGAGGAAAGTATTCACTCTGACTTGTTCACTTAAAAGTGAACAAGAACAAAGTCTCTGCAACCCAATGCTGGTAGACAATGAGTGTAACTACATGTGTAAGGGTCTGAACCTCTCAGAATCAGTAAGCAGTGAGAAGATACTTTTGCTGTGCTTACTAGCTAGATTGTGTAAACTAAAAACCATAAAGAACATTACCAGGGAATAGTCAAACTGGACTGCTCTGGAAGACCTCAGCCTTAGGGTATCTATCCTCTACTCCTTTTTTTGTTTGTTTGGTTGGTTGGTTTGGTTTTTCTTTTTTTATATTCTATATTCTTTGTTTACGTTCCAAAGGCTTTCCCCTTTCCCAGTTCCCCCCTCAACATATGTCCCATAAGTCCTTCCCCCCCATGCCTATTCCCCAATCACCCCACCACCACCATTTCTCTTTTTCAAGACAGGGTTTCTCTGTGTAGCCCTGGCTGTCCTAGAACTCACTCTGTAGATCAGGCTGGCCTTGAACTCAGAAATTCACCTGCCTCTGCCTCCCAAGTGCTGGATTTCAAGGGATGCTTCCAGAGTAACAGATTTCCAGTGAGACTCACACATTCTTTAGCCCCCCCCCTCCCTTACCACCCTACCCAGCTTGGCCTCGGCACCCTTTGGCTCCAGTCACCCCTTTGCATTTTGTGCTAGCGTCTCTCCCAACTATTGTCTCCCCCACACCCATTGCTTAAAGCCTCCTTTGTGTTCATTCTAGCGGGCCCCTTGTTGTTTGTTGACTTTACCCATATTCACTTCTACCGGGCTACATATATTGAATAGTTAGGAGCTGTGATCCCACATTAGAGTGTGTGTGTGTGTGTGGGTGTGTGTGTGTGTGTGTGTGTGTGTGTGTGTGTGTGTGTGTTTGTATAATATATATAAATATATTATATATTATATAGTGTTATATAGTGTTTCTGAGCCTCCATTGCAGTGTCTAATATAGGTTTCCAGTTCTACCCATTCATGCAAATTTTGTAATTTCATTTTTACTTGTTGCTGAATAAAGTTCCATTGTACACCATTGTAGGGCTGTGGGTCCCGCATCTTCTCCACCACAGGCCAAGGCCACTTCGGGAAACGGAACACAGAGAGTTTGACTGCACTTATCCCACACTGCGCTGGGTGAGTGTGGGGTGTAAGGAAGCACTGGGACACCAGTTGGGGAGTGGGAAAGCACAGTCTGAGACATGGGAAAATCGTAGCTGCTTTGAGGTCCCTGCCTGCGACTATGAAGCAGGGGCCATGGGGTTCTCGGGCTCTTGGACATCCTGGTGCTGCTGGGAGTCACTGAAAGGCAGAGAACAGAGTGGGGCCTCTCGAGCTGGATCTAGCCCAAGGACTGGGAGAGATGGGGGATCTCTGGCTGGTCCCATGATGATTGTCCTTGGCTTGACAGATGGCAGACTTGGTGGCAGTTGGGGCTGAGAGTGCAGAGAGGCCTTCTTCGGGAGATTAGGCTGTGGCTCTGCACAGCGGATCCCAATAAAAAGAGACAGTCCATGATTCTGAATTGTTTATTGTCATGGCAAACGTTGGATGCATAAAACCACACCTCCCTTCTCAGGGTGGGCCTGAGATTA
Organism: Apodemus agrarius; assembly: GCA_964023405.1. Taxonomy (NCBI): domain Eukaryota; kingdom Metazoa; phylum Chordata; class Mammalia; order Rodentia; family Muridae; genus Apodemus; species Apodemus agrarius. Next base: position 81,696,908 of record OZ030013.1, read on the forward strand.
AATACGTTTTGCAGGGAGGAAGGTCGAGGATGGAAAGCTTATTGGCTATGCCCTCCAGTCCTCTAGGTACCTCATTAGCATGGAGAACTCTGTATTGAGCCTACATGACCACAGGTCAGGGCTCTTTTATGTGAGAAGTATGGCAGGTGTTCCAAGTCAGGAGTCTGTCAGGGAGCAGGGAGACACCTCAGCCTCAGGTGTGTGCCCACCAAGTCTCTGGGCCTCGACCTGCTCTACCTTATCAAACTCCCTGGCATGGTTTTACATCCCACACACCACATTTTTCTTTTCCATGAAGCTCCTCCCATTCCCTTGCTATTCTGAGAAGGGGAGAGAGAGAGAGAGAGAGAGAGAGAGAGAGAGAGAGAGAGAGAGAGAGAGAAAGAGAGAGGTGCTGCTGTGCAGACAGTGGTACCCTGTACAATCTCTCCTGTCTGCATCCAGGAGTGATACAGCTGCATCATGTGTTGCTTTTATTTTTAATTTTTTGAGACATCCACACACTGATTCCCAGTGTGGCTACACAAGTTTACCTTCCTACTAGAAGCAAAGAAGGTTTCCTTTCTCCCGCGTCTTCAGCACCTTTGCTTTCTCGGGGGCAGCCATTCTCACCTGGTGAGATGGAATCTCAAAGTAACGTTTAGCTTTCTTTCATTTCTGATGGCTAAGGATAAGTGTTTATAAGAAACCCTTTATAAACATTAACTGGACATTTGCCTTTCTTTTTAGAACTATTTTGTTCAGATCGTTGGCCCATTTATTGGTTGGCAGCATTGATTCTTATTTGGTGAGGTGGCTATTTCCTTTTTTGTAGTTCTTCCTGTCCTCTAGACGCTAAGCCCCTGTCTGAAGCATGGCTGTTAGAGACTGTCTCCCTCTCTGTGAGCTGTCCTGTTTATTCTGTTGACAGTGTTTTCTGCCTTGCAAAGGCTTTTACGTTTCAGAGGCCCACTGTCAGGTCTTGTGGCTGGCACTGTAGGAGTTCTAGTCAAAAATCTGTTATGTGTACCTATATCAAGTATTTCCTCGTGTTTTTCTTTAGCAGTTTCAGCCTCTCCAGTTTTAAATTAATGTCTGTGAGCTGGTTGAAATTAATTTTTATGAAGGATGAGAAATAAAAGTCCAACTTCATTCTCACACACATGGATACCCAGTTTTTCCAGCACTGTGTGTTGAAAAGAAGAAAACTCAAGAGACCTCATTTGAGATGTGTTTGTGGGAAGGAGACAAAGAAACAGGCGCACAGTTAGAGCCACAGTGGTGAGAAAAGAGCTTTTGTTTCAGAGGTGTTTTTGTTAAGCCCCAACCTTTAACACGAACCCACATAGGAGCCAGTGATAAGATTCAGTTCTCTTAGGGGCCATCAGAATGGGTATGAATACTTGCTCCCCGCCCAGGAGGCCAAGATGATTTCCCAAGACTGTAGAGTTTGACTTTTCTTCTGCCTTCTTTTGATGTCCCTGTTGTCACAAATGTGGCCCAGTGGATCTTAGAGAGACACATGATAGTACTGCCCGGTGGGAAGAGCAGTGTTGCAGTGACCCTGGGCACTAGAGAGGTATGTGAGGCTCTGTAGTGTATATAGCGCTGTGAACATAGCATCATAAAATTAACATGCAATGGGGGCTGAGAATCATTGACAAGATTCCAGCTCTTTCCTGTCAGGTGGCAGGAACAGAGATCACACCGTTTCCGGTTCTAAGTAGATTGCGTCTCTTCAAAACGCTCCCAACCCGCACGTTGCATGGGCCAAGAGTCTACGTCATTCACTGGGGCATGCGTTGAACTCTAATTTGTGCTAGGATTTGGCTAAAGAACCTGAACACAAAGGCAAATGAGAAGGCACACACTGGTGGCTGATTCACATCCACTGAGTTAAAACGTCAAAATGAAGGCCATACTGTGGTGTGTGATACCACCTATCACTGACCTAAAGGAGTGAGTGGAGGCAGAAGGGGGTTGATACCCTAGGGCCTGAGTATAGGGAGTCTGCTTCTTTGTGCTGGATTCTAACATGCCCGTAACTTGAGAGGCCAATAATCTGCATGCACAGCCGAAGCCTCTGAGCTACACAGGCCCTGTCCACACTGAACGAGGCCTCTGCCTGGTAAGATGCTAAGAATTTGGTTTTCTATACACTCTGCTGTTACATCCTGAGCAAGGGCTCTTCTGCCTTGGCTATGACAGCAAATTGTCAGGTCTCTGGAATGCTGTCTCAGCCATTTGAGGGATCTATTACACAGTGACTGTACACATTCTCTTACCTACCCATCTATAATACTTTTTCATTTCAGAGTTTCCACTTATGTTGTATAAACATAAGTACTATAAAATTATGAAGCTTACTAAAAGTTATGAAACTATAAATGTGAGTGGTAATTCCTGTAAAATGAGAAAGAGTTATTTCCATGGAATGGGGGTTTACCTTCAAGTGTGTAACATACTTGAATGCAGGCCAAGAATATTCTGGGTGCCCTGTGTGTAGCGATTCATCCATCCATAGTTAACCTGTGACCTAGGAGCTATTAGTATCACAGACGAGCAGCAGGATGCATGGATAAGACATCTGACCCACACTCTGGAGCCAACCTGCTGCTCTACCACACTTCTGTGGCACTCTCCTACCAAAACCTTGACCAGAAATGAGGGGACTATGCAGAGAGACCATGAAAATGAAGCATGAAGGGGGACACAGAAAAACGTGCTCTGCTTGTGGGATGCTCGCTAGATACAAAATGGCAAGGTGTTGTCATCTCTTCCTTAATCAGATTGTTTTTTACAAAGAGTTTTCCAGAACCGAGCAAAAATTATTCTTTGAGACTTAAAAGTCAACATATGAAAGAATAATCAGAATGAAGAAAGACAATCTTTCAGATAATGAACTGTGATATAAATATAGAAATAAAAAGGAATTAGAAAAGACCAGCAGTGGGCTAGAGAAATGGCTCGGCAGTTAAGAGCGCTGACTGCTCTTTCGAAGGTCCTGAGTTCAATTCCCAGCAACCGCATGGTGGCTCACAGCCATCCGTAATGAGAACTGACACCCTCTTCTGGGGTATCTGAAGACAGCTACAGTGTACTCACATATAAATAAATAAATCTTTAAAAAAAATAAAGTGCACTCCTTTATAAAAAAAAAAAAGAAAAGAAAAAGAAAAAAAGAAAAGACAAGACTAGCAGCTATCCAATGGAATGATACACAGAAACAGACTCTGACAGACACACACTGACTTCACTTTCAATCTGTGAAAACAGATCATTCAATAACTATACCAAAATATTAGTAACATGAGTGGGGTAAGAATTAAGATAATTAAAATACAAATTAGATATAATTAACTTATCTCTAAAACACACAAAAATTAGAAAATATATATATATATATTTTCTAATGTAACAAAAGACACCACAGCTAGAAGGGCCTGGGAGAACATTTTCTTGCTTGTTGATTTTTGGAATCACGAGGTGGAGGCAGCCTTTCAAATCATGTTACAAGTGGGCGTATTAGGTAGATTTGGATCTGTGGATGTAGATGGGCCTAATTCCCCAACTAAAATGTTACCGAATGCCTAATTATATCTTTGGTTGTGAGCCTACGCTTTAAGGGCTGAGCCATCTCTCCAGCCCACTAAAATGCCTAAGCGTAAAGCAAATTAAAGAGCTTTGATTGGCACTAAATGGCTCCCAAAGCCCTCTCTGACTGCAATACTGAAGCATTCCCATAAAACCCCTGGAGTAGAACAGAATACCCCAAGATGCTCGATAAAACTCAGGTTCCTGGCCCCATCCCATTCCCACCACAGTAGAATCATGGGAGCTAGCGCTGCGCTGAAGCAAATCTGTAGTTAATACTATCCACACTAATGTTACTACAACACCGAGCTCCGGGCACACTGGTGTAAGGTCCGACAGCAGCGATCTAGCAGTGGCCAATGCGTGAGGAGCCCAGGGGTCTTTATAATCCTTCAAAGTCAGTTTCAGAGCCAGCTCAAAGAAGGGTGTCCAGAGGTCAAAGGGAAACTGAGGTCAAAGGGAAACTGTTTGAGGTCAAAGGGAAACTGTTTGAGGTGGAGGGTTTAAGAGCTGAGCTGAGAGCGCTTAGAGGGCGAGCATTGTGATAGTGTATGGGATGGAACACCTCTGTTCTAGAAGCAACAGACTCAAAGAGGCCTGCAATGAGGAGTAGCCATTGCCTAAGGTAGCCAAAATGTGGGAGGCACTAAACCAAAGGGTAGGAGAGCTGTCTTGTTTGGTAAACCAGCAAAGAAACATTCTGTTTGTGCTTAATCACCCTATTAAATATTTTTAAGAAATTCATATATGATAGTGTACTTAGAGCATCCCCCCCACCCCTGCCCTCCAACTCCATTGTGTCTGACTACCTGCCTCAGATTCAATGCTTCTTTTTCTTTAATTATTACTTCTACATGTACATGTAATCTGCTGAGTCTGTTTAGTGTAACTCGTGTGTGTGTGTGTGTGTGTGTGTGTGTGTGTGTGTTTAGGGCTGACCACTTTGTATTGGCTAACCAGTTATGGAGTTCGTCCCTGGGGAAGACTGAGTCTCTATACCTATGTAGTCATTAATTACCTGTAGCTCTTCATCAAGTAGAATGAGATTTCCCTCATCCAGGTTGTCATGTCAATTGGTGATGTCATTGTTTGGGTCTTGTTTAGACAACCATCTTGCTAAGACTTCATGGGTGCAACTTCCCTGCCAAATATGGAAAATATAATTTCACATTCTGATCAATGGTTCTTACGGTCTTTCTCTTACTATCTCATCTTCTGATATTCCCTGAGCCTTAAATATAAGGGAGCTGGGAAACCCACAAATAATTGTTCTCTATACTTTGGCCAGTTATGTGTTTATGTAATGTTCTCCATCTACTACAAAAAAAGGAAGCTTCTTTAATGAGAGGATGAAAGCTACACTTGTCTGTAGGTATATGTATATATATTTAGAATTGTCGTAGAAATTACACTGGTTTAGGAAAATAAACCAGTAGTAGGTTCTCCTCTAGGTTCCATAGTCTCACCAGCCATGGTTAATTATCTAAGTTCATGGTGCCATGCATGAATTCTTTCTTATTGAATGGGCCTTAAATCCAATTATACAATCGTTGGTTACACCACGTAAATACCACTATTGCACCTTTGGGGATATTGCCCTATGCTGTTTACGGTTCATAAGCTTTGCAACTATAGGACTACTGGTTATTTCTCTCCCTTGACAGCTTGCGCAGCATCAGAGGAAGGTTCCCAAGTTGAATCCCGATAGATTCCTCAAGTCCTATGTCCAAAATGTGTTATGTCTTCAGCAATTGATATTTAGCTTCAAAGTGTGCTAGATAATCAAAATCCAATGACATTATTTGGAGGATCTCAGAGTCCTCTGTGTAGGTTTATATTTTTTTAAAACCTACTTTTATTAAGGGTTCTTAAATGTATTAACTTCATGTCTAGCCCACCAAATAACAGATGTTAATAAAAAGGAAAGCTTAGTAGAAGAGGATGTGGACCTGTTTAGAAACAGTTTCTTGGAGTGAATTCAATATTTGTTGTCAGAATATTAGCAGTTTAGTTTACACAAATCAGCAACAGCAGTTTGATCTACTTGTGAACACCATTTTACTAATCAACAACACCAGTTGGATCTAGAAGAAATTCTGAGGCTCTGCCAATTGGCCTGAGTCTACAGAAGCAGCAAGAAGCCACTGGAATACTATCAGAAGTATTTTGGTGCGTTGGTTGGTTGGTTGGTTGGTTGGTTGGTTGGTTGGTTAGTTGGTTGGTTGGTTGGTTTTTATGAAATCACAACAAACAATGACCAGCAAAGAACATAAGGCTTACCAGTACCACACAGTATCATCCACTATCTGTTGAGTTTTATTTATATACTTTTTAAAAACATCACGTTTTCTCATCCACTCTAGTAAAACATAAAACATTAGATGTTATTTTTTTTAGGCTGCTTTTAGAAAAATACCATGTGTCTGTTTTTATCAAAACATCCTCCCGTGTGTCTGCTTCAGCAAAAACATCCTCTTATAAGGCAGTTTTTAGAACAATATCATGAGACACAACTGAGTCTCCAAAGAAACCAGAAATTTTTACTTCACCTCTGACCAACAACTTGAAAGGAAGTTCCTTATGCCTGATACAATGGATTTTGTTAGTCTATAGTTCTTGTGGGGAACAGTATCACCTCAAGTGAATATACTCTGTGTGTGTGTGTGTGTGTGTGTGTGTGTGTGTGTGTGTGTGTGTAAAATGCATTTTAAGTAACCATAAAATAATATGATTCTCTATGGGGTTTTTTTAAACATCCTTAGTGGAGTGAGTGAAATCCTGAGTGCATGTGCATTGTTGACATGGTCACAGCCATGTCAAGAACCAATGCTTCAGCCCCAGGGGAGTGGCAAAGCCTTCCACAGGTGAAGCTCAGAGAGATGGTCAATCCTTCCTCTGGCCTGACTACAAATGTTGACAGCAAATGTCCACCATAGCTTTATCCACTCCCACCCCAGATGTTTACAGCCTGAAGCCTTCTCCCCTACAGAGACAGTTCCAACTGAGATTAGCCAGACCTTCCTCCTTGCTCTGCTGTGTATAAGAACTCCGGCTCCTTGTTCAGCTGCATGCAATAACCCCAGCTCCCTGCTCAACTGTATATAGTAAACAAACACACTGAACATGGAGGTGCAACTTCTCCATGAGAGAGCCTAGGCTAGAAACTGGGTTTTTTGTATACCTGTGTCTGTTATTTTCTTATTCCCTCCCCATCCTAGTTAGATCAGTTCCTGGAACCTTAGTGTTCCAGAAACTCATTCCTTCTCCCTCTCTGTCCCTTTGCTTTGCCCCTCCTCCCTACTCTTTAGTTAGAGTCCCCTTTCCCCCTCTTTCCCCATGCACAGTACATTTGTCCTGCCTGTCCCCTCTCTACAGCTCCTCCTATCCACCCCCACCCCCTCCACAGTTCCTTTTTACATTCCTGGTTTGGGTGGAGGGTATTCCGAATTATATACTCACATCTAGAGATTCAGAGCTAGGAACTACAAATGAGAGAACATGTGATGATATTTGTCTTTCTGGCCCATGTTTCTTTGCGCAGCACAATCTTTCTTCTTCCACCCATTTACTTGTAAATTTCATGATTTCATGTCTCTTTATACCTGGTCAGCATTCCGTTGTGTGTACTCGCCACATTTTCATTATCCGTTCATCAGCTGGAGGACGTTTAGGTCATTTGCATTGCCTAGCTTTTGTGAATAGAAAGTCAGTGAGCATGGCTATGGACTTACCTATGGAGAAGACTGTCGGGACTTTGGGGCACCTACCAAGGCATAGTGCAGCTGGGTCATCTGCTTAATCGCCATGCCTACTCAAGATTTGCTTCAATTCAACTTTTGAGTGTTTTCAGCCGCTTTAAATTTGGCTTTTATAATCTTAAAAATGATTCTTTTTCATTGTAAAAGTTTGAACCATACCAAAGTATTTCCATACAAAATAGAAATTCCTATGAAGCTCCAGAGGGAACTAAAAATAATGAATATTATGGGATTTTTTTCTGATTTTTCTATGCACAAATAATGTCTTGTTATCAATCCTAAAGTATGACTGTACAAAAATGACAAAATGCTATAAAACTGTCCTTGATCATGATTTTAAGCTTCAGTCCTTCATGGATTTTTCCTTGTGAATAAACAGAAGTTGCTCTTTAAATAAACACTCTTTAATGGTTGAATAATATTATGAATTTTGTAATTTCAAAGTATAATATGAGTTGACTTATGTCCACTTGATATTTTTTTAATTATAAATGTAGAGCCAGGTGGTGGTGGTGGCACATACCTTTAATCCCAGCACTTGGGATGTAGAGGCAGGCAGATCTCTGAGCTTGAAGCCAGCCTGGAGTTCCAGGACAGTCAGGGCTACACAGAGAAACCTGTCTCATAAAGCAAATTATGATTGTAGTATGCTACATTCTACTATGCTACTTACAACTCGTACATTGAGTCCTAGTTGTACTCGAGTGGTCATTTATTGCCTGTGCTTAAAATAATTTATTGGGGTGTTAGAAACTTCCAGCAGTAAAGTTAAAGTGTCTAAGACCTTGAAAGTTTTAGAAATGTTCAGCCTTCCTTTGCATATTGGACATCTTTCTTTATGTCTTGGTGATAAGAGGCATTTCATGTAAAAAAAAAATGCTAACTGGGTAAAACAATGACCACAGAAATCCAAGCCGCTCAGGATAAATGCACTTAAATTTTTAAAACTTTTGGTTCCACTAGGAAGAATGACTATCAGCATATCTTCTTGATCATCTGCTAAGTACCAGGTGTTGCTTGGGTTACTTCATATAGTCATCACAGTATCCCAGAGCACATGATTTTATCTTCCCTAATATGCAAGAGTTCCTCAGCTCTGATTTCTTTCCCATTTAATGTTCCACATTCTTAACATACTGAAGGCTAATTGACCCTGCTTTCCCTCACAGAATTTCTTACAGAAAACAGAGATCTGAAACTCACATCTAAATCTGATGTCAAGAACACATGCTGAACCAAGACCACTTCAACTCAACTAAAGAAAATATTTTACAGACCTTCAACAAAATTGCTTATAGCTTTCAACAGAGACTTTTTGATAATGGTTTTCTCTATTATAAAACTGGACTGTCCTCTCTGAGAAACAGGACCGTCTTTCTACAATACTGTATCTGTCATTTGGAGAAGTCAATCCTCTCTGCTCAGTGAGTGCTGTCCTTGCTTTAACCCAGAAAAATGTCAGAGGGGCTCCTTGACCACAATTACGGTCACATATCCATGGGGTAATTATTGAATGTTCTGTGGCCTATCACGGCATGCACCCATAGATCAATTTTCCTCTCTAAAGATCTTGAATTCATTCAAATATTGACAGAATAGGGCTGCTAAAAAGAAAGGGGAAGCCTAGGAAGTCAGCTTAGTCGGTAAAGGCCCACAAGCAGGAGGACCCAAGTTTGATCCCCAGAATCCACATGAAAACTCAAATGGCAAATGTTACCATGGTTATAATCCCTGAGTTGGGGAGGCAGAAAAAAGTGGATTCCTTGGGCTCACTAGCTGGCCCACCTAGCCTAGATAGTAAGATCCCAGAGACAATGTGAAACCTTGCTTGTCTATATGTGGATGGCACCTAAGGAATAGTGCTGAATTTGACCTCTAGTCTACACACACACACACACACACACACACACACACACACACACACTGAGGGGTGGGGGTTAGAGAAGACAAGTAGGAGAGAAGGAAGAAGAAGAAGAGGAAATATACTAAATATTAATATACTAAATATTAGTCATTAACTGATAATGCCCACTTAGTGCCCACTAAGGTCATTGAAAAGTCCAATAACATGGAAGGAAGGAGAAAAATTTAACTCAACGGACAAACTCAAAGTCGTCAAGGTAGGAACCAAACCTCCTATCAAGGTCCTGCCTGCTGGGTACATACAGAGGCATCTGAGACCCCAACATAATTGGAGTCCTCCCTCTGGATCCTATAAGACACCAGTTGCAGTGAGTCCCAGACAAAAGCTAACTTGAATAGGCGTCTAGCCACCTTGACCCAAGTGTTGGATTCAAGAAGAGGCATAAATGAAGTCCTGTGTAACATAAGGGTGCTCATTACTTCCTATCTGGATTTACATACTTAACACATTGACATATGATTATTCAACCACTGTGCACTGATACTTACATGCTAGAATCCTGAAGTAGACTATAACTTTTCCACCCTGTTGTGGTCCACTTCCAAGTATTCAAAAGCAACTAATGACTCTTTGATCAAATAATGGTGTAATTTCATATATCTGCAGAGTCTACCTACAATACCATCTTTGTGTGTAAATACATCAAAGTCTCTGAAGAGTTTTAGGTTTCAAATACCATTTCAAATATATTTGTTGGAAAATATGATAGGTTTCTGCCTTGCTTTGTTTTTATTCTTTCTTAATTTCTTGGCTATTCACAAATTGGTTGAGAAAGGCTTATTTTTTTATTTAATTTTTATTTTCTATATTCTATGTTTACATTCCAAAGGCTTTCCCCTTTCCAAGTTCCCACCCACCATATGTCCCATAATTCCTCTCCCCCCAAACTATTCCCCAATCATCCCCCCCCTCCGACGATTTCTCTGTTCTGGGTCTACAAAACTGGATCCAATCTTTACAGGCCCAGGGTCCTCTCCTTTCTACTTCTTGGGAGTCATTTGACATGCTAATTGTGCCTTGAGCATTTAGTGCTTCTGGGCTCATTAATATCCACTTATCAATGATTACATGTTATGTGTATTCTTTTGTGATTGGGCTAGCTCACTTAGGATGATATTTTCCAGATCTAACCATTTACCTACAAATTGCATGAGTTCATTATTTTTAATTGCTGAGTAGTACTCCATTGTATAAATATACCACATTTTCTGTATCCATTCCTCTTTTGAGGGACATCTGGGCTCCTTCCAATTTCTGGCTATTATAAACAAGGCTGCTATAAACATAGTGGAGCATGTGTCTTTATTGTATGCAGGGGAATACTCTGGGTATATGCCCAGGAGTGGTATGACAGGGTCCTCTGGAAGTGGCATGCCCAATTTTCTGAGGAACCGCCACACTGATTTCCAGAGCAGTTTTACCATTTTGCAATCCCACCAACAGTGGAGGAGTGTTCCTCTTTCTCCACATCCTCGCCAGCACTTGTTGTCTCTTGAGTTTTTAATCTTAGCCATTCTGACTGGTGTGAGGCAGAATCTCAAGGTTGTTTTGATTTGCATTTCCCTGATGACTAATGATGTTGAACATCTCTTAAGGTGTTTCTTGGCCATCCGAATTTCTTCTGGTGAAAATTCTTTGTTTAGCTCTGTACCCCATTTTTTGATAGGGTTATTTGGTTCTTTGGGGTCTAACTTCTTGAGTTCTTTGTATATATTGGATATTAGCCCTCTGTCGGATGTGGGGTTGGTGAAGATCATTTCCCACTTTGTTGGTTGCTGTTTTGTCCTTCTGACAGTGTCCTTTGCCTTACAGAAACTTTGTAATTTTATGAGGTCCCATTTGTCAATTCTTGATCTTAGTGCATAAGCTATTGGTGTTCTGTTCAGGAACTTTCCCCCTGTGCCCATGTCCTCCAGGGTCTTCCCAAGTTTCTTTTCTAATAGTTTCAGTGTGTCTGGTTTTATGTGGAGGTCCTTGATCCACTTGGAGTTGATCTTAGTACAAGGAGATAAGAGTGGGTCAATTCGCATTCTTCTGCATGTTGACCTCCAGTTGAACCAGCACCATTTGTTGAAAAGGCTATCTTTTTTCCACTGGATGGTTGTAGCTCCTTTATCAAAGATCAAGTGATAATATCTCTGTGGGTTCATTTCTGGGTCTTCAATCCTATTCCATTGATCTACCTGCCTGTTGCTGTACCAATACCATGCAGTTTTTAACACAATTGCTCTGTAGTACTGCTTGAGGTCAGGGATATTGATTCCCCCTGAAGTCCTTTTATTGTTGAGAATAGTTTTAGCTATCCTGGGTTTGTTGTTGCTCCAGATGAATTTGAGAATTGCTCTTTCTAGATCTTGATTTGGGATTTTGATGGGGATTGCATTGAATCTGTAGATTGCTTTTGGCAAGATGGCCATTTTTACTATATTGATCCTGCCAATCCAGGAGCAAGAAATATTTTTCCATCTTCTGAGGTCTTCTTCGATTTCTTTCTTCGAAACCACAATTACGCTGATACCTAAACCACAAAAAGATCCAACAAAGAAAGGGAACTACAGGCCAATTTCTCTTATGAATATCGATGCAAAAATACTAAATAAAATTCTTGCCAACCGAATCCAAGAGCATATCAAAACGATCATTCACCATGATCAAGTAGGCTTCATTCCAGGGATGCAGGGATGGTTCAATATACGGAAATCCATCAATGTAATCCACTACATAAACAAACTAAAAGAAAAAAAAAACACATGGTCATCTCATTAGATGCTGAAAAAGCATTCGACAAAATTCAACATCCTTTCATGCTAAAAGTCTTGGAAAGAGCAGGAATTCAAGGCCCATACCTAAACATAGTAAAAGCAATCTACAGCAAACCAGTAGCCAACATCAAAATAAATGGAGAGAAACTTGAAGCAATCCCACGAAAATCAGGGACTAGACAAGGCTGCCCTCTCTCTCCATATCTTTTCAATATAGTACTTGAAGTTCTAGAGAGAGCAATTAGACAACATAAGGAAGGCACAGGGATACAAATTGGAAAGGAAGAAGTCAAAGTATCATTATTTGCAGATGATATGATAGTCTACTTAAGCGACCCAAAAAACTCCCCCAGAGAACTTCTACAGCTGATAAACAACTTCAGCAAAGTGGCTGGTTATAAAATCAACTCAAGCAAATCAGTAGCCTTCTTGTACTCAAAGGACAAGCAGGCTGAGAAAGAAGTTAGGGAAATAACACCCTTCACAATAGCCACAAACAACATAAAGTACCTTGGCGTAACTCTAACCAAACAAGCGAAAGATCTGTATGACAGGAACTTCAAGTCCTTGAAGAAAGAAATCGAAGAAGACCTCAGGCTTATATTTTTATTTCCTTAATAATTTGGAAAGGGAGCTGTTAGCTTTGCAATGAAGAAGGAAAAGGTTGTATAACAGTTACTGTACTCCTTATAGCATAGAAAATTTAAATTATATATTGATTTGCTATTAAAAGGAGATATATAAGATTCCTGTTCTACACTTCCTATGAGGAGAAAGACTAGATAGAATTAAGTTTTCAAAATATTACTCCAAACATATTATACCTCAAGACCTAGGTATATAGTTTTTCAGTATAATTCTTTAGGAATTGTGATATGCTTGCCTGTAAAGAGAATCTCTTAAAAATATCACCTGTCAATAAGAAAGCAGATGGCCAATGAGCTAAGACAGGAAATAGGAGATGAGATACTGTCAGGAAGAGAAAAAATTCTGGGAAATAGTAAGTAGATAAAAGAGAGATGCATGGAGAACGAAGAGAGATGAACTCAGGCAGATAGACCGGGAAGATAGATGTAAACCAGCAGGTAAAGGAGCTTAGACAATAAGGCAGACACTGAGGAGACATGAAGGAAGTGGGCCAGGACTGAAGGAGAGGGAATGAGCCAAAGCCTATGACCTAGGCATTTAATAATAAATAATTAGTTGCAGAGTCATCATTCCAAGAGCCAGGAGTGAGAAAGAAAACTTGGAATTAAATATTTTTTTACAGATAGTACCCCATATTGGGTGACACCTGTAGGCTTAGGCTTTTCAAAACCTACTTTAATTATAGTTCTTTAACCATTCAACCTCCCTTCTAGCCCACCATCCACCAGGGGTTGTGGAAAAGAAAGGATAATAGGAAATGGGGTTTGTAAACCTGTTAGAAATACATCTTTGAGGTGATTCCAATTTTCATTGTCAGCAGTCCAGTCTACTAGCAAGACATCAAACTTAAACCAGCAGCTCAGTCCAGATGAAACCACAAGGCTCTGCCAATCATCACAAGTCCTCAGAAGCAGCAAGAAAGCAGCCAGAATACCACCAGAAGTTTTTGGCATGTTTCTCACTACAAATAATGACAAGCAAAGATTCAGCAAAAACAACAAAGCATTGCAATGTATATCAATGCAAGAGTGTTGCAAGGTGTACCAATGCCAGAGTTCACTGTCTATTGGGTACTATTCATACTTTTTCCAAACATCCCATGTCCTCTCAAATATCTACCTCAGCAAAACATCTTTTCATGGGTTTGCTTCAGCAAAACATCCTCTCATAAGACAGCTTCCAGAAAAACATCACATGACACAACCAAATCTCCAAAGAAATCAGAAAATCCCACTTCACTTGCCCTTGTTCCCAACCTTACTAACCCTGGTTATAACTAATGTGTAGATAGCAAGAATCTAATAATGAAGTTATGTGGTTTATCTTGACAATGTAGCATAAAACTCTTATTTTTATGAATATAACCAAGGATAGTGTATGTTTTTATGGTATTTATTATCATTATTTTCCTACGCTAAATATATTTATAGTTAGGTATAACAGAAAGTTCCAATGTATTACTTTAATACCAGCAAAAGAAGTTTCTCTCACACATAAAAGTCCTAACAAGTGGCCTTGAGTTCATATCTTGTATATCAGTCACTAGGGACCCACATTCCTTCTTTCTATTTTTTAATTATTATTCGATACCTTCAATATTCAGCCTCTCTGATGATTACTCCACACTCCTCCTCTTACAGCCATAGTCCAGTTGAGGAGAATGGGAAAAGAGAAAGAGAAGCACATGAGCCAGCCTATGGGTTGTACTTATTAAAAACACCTACCTCCCACTGCTCAGGAATAAGCATGTTGCCAAACTAAACAGAATCTAAGCAGCATATATCACAAAATGTGCATGTATGTTAATATAGGAAAGAACACATTGGAGCTAATCAGCCATTTTGCCACATATAGCTGTCAGAACACAAGTCTGACCTTTTAAAATGGTTGGCACTCTGAAGAGACTATATTCCATGAGACTGAAGAGATGAGACCATGTCCTCCTGCAGCTCTCATGCTGGGAGAGAAGTTATCTGTCTTGTAGCCTGACCACAGCCTCTAGTTGTTCCTAACCAGTACCTAGCTCTACAGTATTCTTTGATTCACATGCTACACTGAGCTCAGTCACATGATAAAAATCTTTCCACCACCCCCAAAAGCTTTTAAAACTCAGATATCCCCTTTGCTCTATAGATTTCTCCGGGGATTGTTCCATGGATTTCCCAGAAGACTCCTCTCTCCTCCTCCCACACTGTGTCTTGCCACTCTAATGACTGCTATCTTTCTCTCTACCTGTCTTTCGTAATGTTCTTTTATATGGTATTTTATTGCCTGGCTTTAGAAAACACATATACCTTAACTAAGCATTATTATTTCTTTACCCAGTGCTTTTGATTTCTATGCATATTTATGTTTAAAATTCTAGAGTGTTTTTCTCTCCAGGTCTTAAAGGGATGCCTCTCCTTTTAGAGGTTGCCATCAACCTTTGCCATCCACCACATATTATACTGTTTTCCCTCCTTCCCACTTCAAAACCTGATCCTGGGCTCTGGGATTTCTCCTAATAAGCTATGATTTTTCTTTGAGAGAATTGTTTATCATCTTTCCTTTCCTAGAGTGTCCATTGCAACTACTCATAGTAGATAAATGAAATCAATCTCAGTTTTAACAAGCAGAAAGTGGGTGCAACACTCAGTTTGCTTCCATGGGTCGCTTTCTATGCCAGCTGTCAGTTTGAGCAGCCTGAGATGAAGACTGTGAGACAGAACTCACACATGGAGACTTGTGGAGCAGTTCTTTGGAAGCATTACCTGTTAGGAAACAAAGGAAACTAGAAAGAGAGACAGATAAAACAGTGGTTTTCATGCAGAGACCAGTCCATATCATGGAGAAGCCTAGCTGGTCTTTATGAGTTAAAACAAGGACTAGAACTTTCTCATGAGTGTCAGCTGTCATGAGGAGAAAGTCTTTAGTCTTGGGTTTGGTTGGTAGCCTTAGAGAAGCATCTCAGAGCCCCAACACTTTTGCCAATCTGGGTTGGATGATTCATTGTAGGATTCCATCTTATAAATCCCTGTTGTCTGCTTCCTAGATGCCAGCATCGCCATGCCCTTATTATAGCAAACAAAAAATAACTCTAGACATTGCCATGTATCCCTATGAGGAAGAAAATTCAACCCAATTAAACAACAGAGCCTGAGTCAATGACAGTCCTTACAGGTAGCTCCCATGTTACAATGACAGCCCTTACAGATGGATCCACTGTATAGTCCTAGCCCTTACTGGTATATACCGTGTACAATGATAGCCCTTACAGGTGGATCCACTGTACAATCCCAGCCTTTACAGGTGGATTCAATGCTACTACCAGCCCATGCTCTTAGCATCTAGGGACTAACTGCCTCATAAAGACCAGGTAGATTATCACCTTCCCCAGTGTAACAACAGCTTCCTGAACATACAACTACAATAGTATTGGTGCTCCTCTCCCTGCCCCTGCATGCTCTGCAGGAAGGTGATTTGTAGACTTAAAAGGCAAGAGTTAGGATTTGGAAGGATGAAGGATTTCATGTTGGAAAATGATCCAAGAGGAGGGCCCTGAGATTCTGAACTACTCTTAAACTCATCAGCCAAGGGGAAATTGAAAAACAATCTAATACAAGGATTTCCAGAACAACCATGTAAAAAGGTACAGGCACAGAGACCTGCTGAATTTAGCCAAATTCCCATACAGCCAAGCTCCAGACTGACTCTTGGCCACAGAGTCTTGTTGGCCCTTTCCTGGAAAGGGAGCTTCTCTAGGCCTATGAATGGCCTAACCTTCACTCAGCTCTTGAACGGAACCCCGCGGCCCCATCACTCACTCCTGTCCACCTGATCCTGACTCCCCCATTCTTGGCCTGTTGATCTCCTCCATTCACACCTCCAGTTCTGTGGGGCCCTTGAGCATTCCTGCTTCCCAGAGGCTGTCCCAGGAGCCACCCTCCTCCTGGCAGTCACGGAATCCACAGACACAGCACTCGACACAAAGTCTTGTGCTTTTCTTCTGTTTTCTTAAGAAGCAGCTGGCTTTTATGTGAGCACCAAGGCTCCAAGCTCCTAGCTCCTCACACTTGTACACCAAGCACCACACCGACTGAACCCTCTCCGCAGCTCTAGACACTAATAACTCTCAATAAATTCCACTGAGCTCTTAGTATCCACATCAGTTCAAAGGCTGTCTTGGTCCATTTTATGTTGTTTTGACAAAATACCACAGACTTGGAAATTCATAAAACAGACATTTGACTCACAACCCTCAAGTTGGGAAATCCCAGGAGAGTGTGGTAGCATCTGGCAAAGGCTTTAGTACGACATCATGGCATGACCAAAGGGCAAGTGAGCACATAGGCGGAAGAGATAAGAAATCGGGCCAAATCGTCCTGTTATAAAGAATCCACTTCCTTTACTGGGGTAAAATAGCCAACAAGAAGCAGCTGAAGAAGGAGGGGCTTATTGTGGCTTATAAACTGAGGGTGCATCTAGCACGGGTAGTCATGGTGATGGGAACATGAAGCAGCTGTCACACTGCATCCACGCTTTTGAAGGAGAGAGATGGTTGTCAGCGCCCAGCTCCCTCCCAGTCCTGGACCCTGTTCCATTGATGCTGCTCCCCATTCAGCATGGATCCTTCCCTCCTCTTAAATCTGTCTGGAAATACTCTCATAGACACACAGAAAATGTTTCTCCATGGTGATTCAAAATTGATTCAAGTTGACAATGACTATTTCCCAACATACTTGACAACTCTATTAGTCTGTTGATATAACCTCCACCTCCCACGTGACTGCATAAAGAAGCAAGTGTTAACTCCAACGTGTTAACTCGAGGCCTATGTTCAAGCCATAGCAAAAACTAGCCTTGCTCTGCATTATCTTTTCTTCAATGTAATTATTTTATTAACTCTTTGGGAATTGAATACAATGAATTTGTATCTGGTTCACCCTCAGTTTCTCCCTCTAATTCCTCCCCCAATCCAACCCCAACTCCCCCAGTACTTTCAACTACGTGTCCTCTTTTATTTCTAGTTTTTTTTAATAACCCACCTGTCTGATCTGTGCTACCCATATATGCCTGGGTCCAGCTGAGCGCCGCCAATCTACTGGGAGCCACAGCCTTAAAGACAGCTGACTCTGCCTCCCTGAAAACTGTTGGTTTGCAATAACTCCTCAGTTATGGATGGAGGTTCAAGGTAGACTGTTGACTGACTTGATCTTGGACCACAGGCTACAACTGCCTTGAGTTCATGACCAAATCAGTTCTATCATGACAAGAAGATGTTGCTAACTCTAACAGTTTTCCTGATGGTCCCTGAGCCCTGGGGAGAGGGACATGTAATATAGATGTTCCGTTTGTGACTCCACTGACATTCTCAATACTTGGCTCAGCTTTGAGTTTCTTCTATAAATTCTTTTTTCAATCACATAAAACCAAACCCTACTGATACAGAAACAAAGGCATGGAGTCTAAGGTCACGTGGTCAAAGAATGAGGGAGAAGGGACTAGACTCCGGAGACAGACAAAATGAGCTCCCTCCTCCCCGCCCCCACCCCCCACCCTTCCACCCTTCCCACCCCTCCACCCCTCCACCCCTTCACCCCTTCACCCCCATGCCTCTCCTGGCTGCACTTCAGTCCTGGAAAGGGAAACAGAGGTGCACGCAGAGTTAAGGATTGTCCTTAACCTCCCAGCAAGGATCAAATGAAATCTGACCACATGGGTGCCTTTGTGCCAATCAACTCTTGCTAAAGACGAAGCCATTTTATGCATCAGGCAGAGAGGGCTGCAAGTTCCGTGATGATCTATCAAGTTTGCCTCCGAAGAGCCAACAGACCGGGAGCCAAATGAGCTTGCTCTCCCTGAATATTTTACAGAGTTCTCTGGCATAAAAATTTTCCCAATTCAAATCAGTTTTTCTTTTTCTCTTTTTTTTCTTTCTCTTTTTAAATAGAAATGTAAAACTGCCGTCAGCTTGCTCTTTTGCCAGGCCAAAATTACTTCCTTTCTATAAACACTCTAAAAATATTGACTGTCTGCCCCATAACCAAGTTGGTGTTTGCTTTAATTTATGGTATTCCAAGTTGAAAGAGTCCTGGAGTTAGAGTCAGAAAATATGACTTTGACAAATCCTGGCAGCATGGACCCAGAGGCTCAGGTCCACAAGCTGGACCATGTGGCTACAGTACTGTGCACAGGCTCAAAAGCCACCTGGCAGGCCAGTGACAGCACAGCATAACAGTAGGTGTCACAATTGGCTCTCAACTTTACTGTTTTCTAAGGCCTGACATTTAACTTGGTCCCTGCCTCCCTTTTTATTTTTTTTTTTTCATTTTAAGATTGATTTTCTATTATTTTTAATTATGTGTAGATGTGTCTGTCTGCATATATGTATGTGCACATAAATGCAGATTTCCCCAACACCAGAAAAAGATATAGGATCCCTTGGAACTGGAGTTCCAAGAGAACTGGGATTGGGAGCTGCCTGATGTGGGTACTGGGGACTGAGCTCTGGTCCCCTGCAAGGACATTACGCATCCTGAATTGCTGAGCCATCTTTCCAGCTCTCTGTTTCTCATTTTAAAGTGAAGATAATTACAGTGCCAATCCCGGAGATTAACATAACTAAGTAAATTTTATAGGTGAATCTTGTAGCACAGAGTCCGTTACGTAGCATGCAAAGTCCTTGCTGATACGCTTCATAGACATCACCATTTGAGCCTCAGTGCTTTGCAGAATCACTGTACTAAATGCAGATGGAAAGGAAGAGGCTTTGAAGCCATTAAGGCCTGAGACTGGAGAGATAGCTCAGTGGTAAAGTGCTTGGTGCACACACAAAAGGGTCTGAGTTTGGACTCCAGATACTCACACAAAGGCTGAATGCATCTGTAATCTACATTCTGTAATCCTCATGCTGACAGTGACAGAGGGGTCCTGGAGAACTCAGTGGCCAAAACTGGTGAGTTCCAGGGCTAAGGAGGAGCCTTGTCTGAAGGGGGAATAAAAGACTCAAAGATATCTAGGAAGGGAAGTTGTTCTTCTGATCATTATGTGCATCGTCAAGACTGCTGGCCAATACAATCTTGCTTTTCGAAGAAACAATTATTTAAGTCTCATTTTCAAAGACAAAGAATAATAATAATATAATAATAATGAAATTACTCCTGTTTTTCTTTGCTGAGATTTCTAAGATTTGTCTTTTATCAGATGATTTTCAATTCGCTTTTTTTTTTTTTTTTTTTTTACAACCAAATTTTCCAATAGTGTAGGAACGAGCACTGCCCTGCTTAACTCCCATGGTTCCGGGCAATCCTCCCTAGTGACGTAGCTTTAACTTCTGGAAACAGGAACCCAGAAATCTCAGGGTTCTTATTTTTCTTGGAGAAATTATTATATGCTTTTTATCCAAACAGGCATCCCTGCTCTGTCCATAGCTCTGTGTGGGATGGGAGAGAGTTTGGAGGAGCTTTGCTCCACAATTTTTTTTGAGGGTCTTAGGCTTAAAAGCTTTTCCATCTTCAACAGGGGGCTTCAAAGTCACCTTTAGTCTCAAGAACCAGTTGTCAGACATGGAAAGAGTAGAAAACCATGGGCACTTTGAACCCATCAAGTCAAAAATGACACAGACCACTGCCACATGTGTTCCACTGGCATGTGCCTCACTGTCATGGTTTGAATATGCTTGACCCAGGGAGTGGCACTGCTTGGAGCTATGGCCGTGTTGGGGTAGGTGTATCACTGTGAGTGTGGCCTTTACTGCCCTAGTCCTAGATACCTGGAAGTGAGTATTCTGCTAGCAGCCTTCAGATGAAGAGGTAGAACTCTCAGGTGTTCCTGCACTATACCTGTCTGGCTGCTGCCATGCATTTCTTGTTGATAATGGACTGAACCTCTGAATCTGTAAAGCCAGCCCCCATTAAATGCTGTCCTTTATAAGACTTGCCTTGGTCATGGTGTCTGTTCACAGCAGTAAAACCCAAACTAAGCCACTTACCCAGAGTGAAAATGTTCTAGATGGGGCTGGGCCTACCTGAGCAGTCACTCTGAGCACTGATGGGCCACAGGCCACGTGAGCCTCGCCTCCCCTCACCCTCCCAGTACTGCCTTTGATCATCTATTCAGTAGCTTCAGTTTTCTGCCTTCTGTCAAATGACTTTCCAGTGCAAATAAGCAGACTCTTAGTAGTTTAGTCTCTTAAGAGATAGAGTTGACAAACCCAGGACCCGAACAAATAAAGACCTAAAGGTTAATGCTGTGGCTCACCTCTTTCTTCTTTTGGCAACCCCCATGGGCAAAACCACACGCTGTCTGAATTCAAAGTTGGCTCTCAATCACTGCCCAACTTGGTCACATCTAAGTAACCTGATCTCTTACTGGAGAAAAAAACAGGTAAAACACTTAAAATGGTAGCTAACAGGTAATAAAATGGTGAATATCAGGAAGAAGTCATTTTCCTCTGGCCACAGGTGATATGAAGGAGTGAAAGGCAGGAGCCTGTGGTACCTATCTGGCCAACCTCTGAGACCACAGCTTCCATCCCAACCCTTTGAGGAAATGGGCATGCCCACAGCCGATCGCTTCTCCCTCTCCTGGACTGTGGCCACAGAGGCCTCTTGCTCTCACACCTCCTCTGTGCAGCACCTCTGGAGTCTTCCTGACACACAGTAGGAGTCAACGTTTTCTGAGTCTTCTATATTATTCCACTGTTCTGTCTGATACAGTTTGACCTTATTCCCTCTGCCTCTTAAGCTTTTCCTAGGAAAAATCTGGTTGAGTCTCTCGCTTTACTGGCTTAATGTATGAATGGTAGACCAGTGCTTGGGGTGCAAATCGTGACTTGTCCCACTGTCAATGGTGGCTATCATTCCTTCACAAACTCTGTAAAGAGTAGTATCTTGCTCCAAGAAAATTACGTTTTTCCTAACTCATACAGTGCTCTCCATCTTTCTTTATCCAACAGTTCTTTCATCTTTGTCAAGATGACTCAGGCATCAGAATTAAAACCTTTAAAGGAAATGCCAAAGAAGGAAATGAACTCATGCATCCATGACGCTGGCCTGCTAAGAGGGCTCGGGGTTGTCAAGAAACAAACAGGACAAGAGGTTAACAAGTGTATTTGCTACTTTCATTATTCTCAGAAGTTGGATTGGAGCTTCCCATAATCAATCCATTTATTAAGATCCTTCTAGCACATCCTCTGCTGCAAGATTAAACCAAGAGCTCTTTGAGCAGCTAATTCACAAACTAAACATTAGTGTTTCCACTTACATAGAGGAGGAATCCAGCTTGGTTTTCCCCTTTGGTTTTTCAATATCTTCCATTTAGACTTAGCCAATTTAATAAGGAGGTGCAGGACAGCATTCACCTCACAGCTTTTTGGGGTGGGGTGTTTCTAATATGCTAGAGACTTTCCCGATTAGTTAGTATGAAATTCCTGTTCTGTGTGACTTTGGAAAAGATGAGGGCATGCTTTAAGAACTGAGCAAGATGCTCACGGAAAAGACAGCAAGATGTGAATGGAAACTAGAACATCCAAGGAAATACCCTGGAAATCCGATTTCAAATTTTGACCATGGAGACTGTCTTTGGAGGGTGAACAGAGATAGAATTGAAAAACACACCAACATAGGAAATGTCCCCTGGCACAAAAAGCTGGTTTACTAGCAATTCCAAGATGTCAAGCTCAACTCAAAACCTGTAAAGCGACTGAGATCCACACCATCTTGGATCCCACAGTTCAAAGAAAGAAGCTTCCAATCTATAGAGAGCCCTGCGGCCAGACGGAGCCCTGCGGACTGAGAGAGCCACCATCTAGGCTTCAGCAGTCCAGCCAGGGAAGCCCCGGTCCTGCTGGAAGACAATTCTACAAGCAAATGGTCTCAGGAAAAAAGCCGGAGTGGCCATTCTAATATCAAATAAAATTGACTTTCAATGTAAAGTCATCAAAAAAGACACGGAAGGTCACTTCTTGCTGGTCAAAGGGAAAATCCACCAAGAAGAACTCTCAATACTGAACATCTATGCTCCAAATGCAAAGGCACCCTCATTCGTGAAAGAAACTGTATTAAAGCTTAAAGCACACATTACACCTAACATAATAATTGTGGGTGACTTCAACACTCCACTCTCCTCACTGGACCGATTGGGAAACCAGAAACTAAACAGGGACACAGTGAAACTAATTGAAGCTTTGGATCAATTGGATTTAACAGATATATAGAGAACATTTCATCCTAAAGCAAAAGAGTATACCTTTTTCTCAGCATCGCATTGATCATATAATTGGTCACAAGACAGATGTCAACAAATACAAGAAGATCGAACTAACCCCATGTCTCATATCAGATAACCATGGAGTAAAAGTGGTCTTCAATAGCAAGAAAAACAACAGAAAGCCCACATACACAGGGAAACTGAACAATACTCTACTCAATGACATCTTGGTCAAGGAAGAAATAAAGAAAGAAATCAAAGACTTTTTAGAATTCAATGAAAATGAAGGTATAACCTACCCAAAACTATGGGACACAATGAAAGCAGTGCTAAGAGGAAAACTCATAGCCCTGAGTGCCTCCAAAAAGAAACTGGAGAGAGGATACATTAGCAGCTTAACGACACACCTGAAAGCCCTGGAACAAAAAGAAGCTAATTCACCAGGAGGAGTAGAAGACAGGAAATCATCAAACTCAGGGCAGAAATCAATCAAGTAGAAACAAAGAGAACCATACAAAGAATCAACAAAACCAGGAGCTGGTTCTTTGAGAAAATCAACAAGATAGGTAAACCCTTAGCCAGACTAACCAAAGGGCACAGAGACAGTATCCAAATTAACAAAATTAGAAATGAAAGGGGGGATATAACAACAGAAACTGAGGAAATTCAAAAGATCATCAGATCCTACTACAAAAGTCTATATTCAACACAGCTGGAGAATCTGGAGGAAATGGACAATTTCCTAGACAGATACCAAATACCAAAATTAAATCAGGATCAAATAGATCAGCTAAACAGTCCCATAACCCCCAAAGAAATAGAAGGGGTTATAGAAAGGCTCCTGTCTTAGTTAGGGTTTTACTGCTGTGAACAGACACCATGACCAATGCAAGTTTTATAAAAGACAACATTTAATTGGGGTTGGCTTACAGGCTCAGAGGTTCAGTCCATTGTCACCAAGGCAGAAACATGGCAGCATCCAGGCAGGCATGGTACAGGAGCTGCTGAGAGTTCTACATCTTCATCTGAAGACTGCTAGTAGAAGACTGACTTCCAGGCAGCCAGGGGAAGGGTCTTAAGCCCACACCCACAGTGACACACCTACTCCAATAAGGCCACACCTCGTAATAGGGTCACTTCCTGGGCCAATCATATACAAACCATAACAGCTCCCAACCAAAAAAAAGTACAGGACCAGACGGTTTTAGTGCAGAATTCTACCAGACTTTCAAAGAAGACATAACACCAATACTTTTCAAACTATTCCACAAAATAGAAACAGAAGGAACACTACCCAACTCATTCTACAAAGCCACAATTACGCTGATACCAAAACCACACAAAGATCCAACAAAGAAAGAGAACTACAGACCAATTTCCCTTATGAATATTGATGCAAAAATACTAAATAAAATTCTTGCCAACGGAATCCAAGAGCACATCAAAACAATCATTCACCATAATCAAGTAGGTTTCATCCCAGGGATGCAGGGATGGTTCAATATATGGAAATCCATCAATGTAATCCACTACATAAACTAAAAGAAAAAAACCACATGGTCATCTCATTAGATGCTGAAAAAGCATTTGACAAAATTCAGCATCCTTTCCTGCTAAAAGTCTTGGAAAGAACAGGAATTCAAGGCCCATACCTAACCATAGTAAAAGCAATATACAGCAAACCAGTAGCCAACATCAAAATAAATGGAGAGAACTGGAAGAAATCCCACTAAAATCAGGGACTAGACAAGGCTGCCCTCTCTCTCTCCATACCTTTTCAATATAGTACTTAAAGTTCTAGCGAGAGCAATTAGACAACATAAGGAAGTCAAAGGGATATAAATTGGAAAGGAAGAAGTCAAACTATCATTATTCGCAGATGATATGATAGTATAATTAAGTGACCCAAAAAACTCCACCAGAGAACTCCTACATCTGATAAACAACTTCAGCAAAGTGGCTGGTTATAAGATCAACTCAAGCAAATCAGTAGCCTTCCTGTTCTCAAAGGACAAGCAGGCTGAGAAAGAAGTTAGGGAAATAACACCCTTCACAATAGCCACAAACAATATAAAGTATCTTGGCGTGACTCTAACCAAACAAGTGAGAGATCTGTATGACAGGAACTTCAAGTCCTTGAAGAAAGAAATCAAAGAAGACCTCAGAAGATGGAAAAATATTTTATGCTCTTGGATTGACAGGATCAATATAGTACAAATGGCCATCTTGCCAAAAGCAATCTACAGATTCAATGCAATCCCCATCAAAATCCCAAATCAATTCTTCATAGACCTAGAATGAGCAATTCTCAAACTCATTTGGAATAACAAAAAACCCAGGATAGCTAAAACTATTCTCAACAATAAAAGGACTTCTGGGGGAATCAATATCCCTGACCTCAAGCAGTATTATAGAGCAATTGTGTTAAAAACTGCATGGTATTGGTACAGTGACAGGCAAGTAGATCAATGGAATAGGATTGAAGACCCAGAAATGAGCCCACAGAGATATGGTCACTTGATCTTTGATAAAGAAGCTACAACCATCCAGTGGAAAAAAGATAGCCTTTCAACAAATAGTGCTGGTTCAACTGGAGGTCAACATGCAGAAGAATGCGAATTGACCCACTCTTATCTCCTTGTACTCCAAGTGGATCAAGGACCTCCACATAAAACCAGACACACTGAAACTAATAGAAAAGAAACTGGGGAAGACCCTGGAGGACATGGGCACAGGGGAAAAGTTCCTGAACAGAACAGCAATAGCTTATGCTCTAAGATCAAGAATTGACAAATGGGACCTCATAAAATTACAAAGTTTCTGTAAGGCAAAAGACACTGTCAGAAGGACAAAACAGCAACCAAAATATTGGGAAAAGATCTTCACCAACCCCACATCCGACAGAGGGCTAATATCCAATATATACAAAGAACTCAAGAAGTTAGACACCAAAGAACCAAATACCCCTATGAAAAATGGGGTACAGAGCTAAATAAAGAATTTTCACCAGAAGAAATTCGGATGGCTGAGAAGCCCCTTAAGAGATGTTCAACATCATTAGTCATCAGGGAAATGCAAATCAAAACAACCCTGAGATTCCACTTCACACCAGTCAGAATGATTAAGATTAAAAACTCAAGAGACAACAGGTGTTGGTGAGGATGTGTAGAAAGAGGAACATTCCTCCACTGTTGGTGGGATTGCAAGATGGTACAACCACTCTGGAAATCAGTCTGGCGGTTCCTTAGAAAATTGGGCATGACACTTTCAGAGGACCCTGTCATACCACTCCTGGGCATATACCCAGAGGATTCCCCTGCATGCAATAAAGACACATGCTCCACTATGTTCATAGCAGCCTTACTTATAATAGACAGAAGTTGGAAGGAGCCCAGATGTCCTTCAAAGGAGGAATGGATACAGAAAATGTGGTATATTTATACACCACTATATAGTATGAGTATAGTATACACATACTACTCAGCAATTAAAAATAATGAATTCATGCAACTTGTAGGCAAATGGTTGGATCTGGAAAATATCATCCTAAGTGAATTAACCCAATCACAAAAAAATACACATGAATTGCAATCACTGATAAGTGGATATTAATGAGCCCAGAAGCTCTGAATGTTCAAGGCACAATTAGCAAATCAAAAGATTCCCAAGAAAAAGGAAGGAGAGGACTCTGGTCCTGAAAAGATTGGATCCAGCTTTGTAGGAGAGTACCAGAACAGAGAAATGTGGGGTGGGGGGAGTGATTGGGGAATGGACAGGGGGAAGAGTACTTATGGGACATATGGTGAGGGGGGAACTGGGAAAGGGGAAAGCCTTTGGAATATAAACAAAAAATATAGAAAAATTTAAAAAAACCTGTAAAGCAATACAGTACAAAACACCTACATCTGGTTTAAGAATGCTTTAGTGTATTATTAGCATCATATCAGCTTATTTGGGTGTGAAGAGTCACACATCATCATCATCAACAACAACAACATCACAGAGCTTCAGAATTTTTTCCTAAGTTGGAAAAAGTTTCAGAATCCTCATTACCACAGGAACCACAACAATCTGCAGATGAAAGATGACAGTTGCCAATGGGCATCCCCTGTAAGAATCATTTATTTGACCATGGATCATCTTCTTCTAAGTAAATCCCTGAATCGACTAAACGTGGGCCAAAGAGCCCCTTTTTGGATGTCCTTTGTGTGCAGTGCCTCCCCCAAAAGAGTGTGGTGTCCACATGGCAGCCACCAGCCAAGGCAAGGAGCAAACTGGGCTCTTTAGCACTATGCAGAGAGGAGATGAGCCAGAGAGGACGATGGGAGGTGGTAGTAGTAGGGATAGATAGCAGAAAGATTTTCAAATTACCCCCCCCCATGAAAGGCAACTTATTATTCTTTCGCTTAAAACTCTCTGGTCAATTTAATCTTGTTTGGTACAATAGTTTCAAAGCCTTTTAGGCTCCAACAGAGTAGCTTCTCCATGCCTTAAGATGATTGCCTTTTTCATCCAATCTATATCAGGAAGGTATTTTTGGTGGAAAACTTTGTTTCAATATCCTCTGATTCACATATTTGCCCCTGCTCAGTATGTCTTGGCTTCTGTGTGGATAACCTCAATGGGAATGCTATGGGCCCTCTATTCTTGGCAGGGATAATGAGTGATGGTTGCTACAAAGATACCGAGATCCCCTCTCAGTATCTCTGGTATTTGCTGTGTTGTGTCACAGTCCTTACTGGGGAAGACATCTGCTATCCTCACCTACTGAGGCCTGTCTTCTTATGTTCCAGCATCTGTCAAGGTTCCAGCAATTACCCTCATATCCTACGTATTGCTCAATGGAGGAGACCAGTACAGCGGAGAAGGGAACGAGAACATCTACATTCCTCAAATGTTTATGATGGCCCGCCGGGTCCCCTTACGTTCTGTCTCCTCTAAAAGTCACAGGCAGGAATCAGGGCACGGTCCTTCTGTTCCTAGCTACTCTTCGGCCAGTTGATGTTTCTGATTTCTTTCCAGCATCTGATCCCCCTCCTAGGACTGGGACAAGTCATCAGAAGCATCCCTCTCCATGTCAGCTTCCGGCTACCTCCTCCCCAGGGATGGCTTTGTGCTCTTTCATAATGCTTGATGGGAACATCTCTTCATGGACATCAACTCTTCCTCTGCATGTCAACACATAGTACACCAAACTGGGATTTTAAGATTTTAAGGTTTTAAGATTAAAATATTTAGAATTTAGAAAGCATATGTCTTGATGTGTCCAGAGCTTATAAACTTTATGTTGCTATGAACCTAAAACTTCTCATATAATAAACCAGAGACTGAGGATTGAATTGGTTTTTCATTTTCTATTCTTGACTGTGCATTTCCCCTAAGGTAAATAATGTCCCTTATTGAACACGGGTAAGATTAAACACATAGGAATGTAAAGTGTGTTTTAAAATATTTCAAAACTAGTGTCGTTTTTCTCTTTCTCATCCTGCCTTCCCTTCTCATCCTTTTTCCCTTTGGGCCTTTATTCTCTCCCTTCCCCTTCTATATGTGAAAATGTCAGTATCTGGAGCAAAGAAGTGGTCCAGTGCTTACGAGCATCTACTGCTCCTATAGAAGACTCAAGTTCAGTTCTCACGACAGGCAGCTCATAACTGTCTGTAAACTCCAGCTTCGAGGAGATCCAACATATATGGCCTCCAAATATTGGTGGCATACACATACTGACATATACACATGATTTAAAAATAAAACAAAATTTTTAAACAGATATTAGTGTCCAAGGCAGGTTAGTGGGGGAAGCAGCATATTTGCCAGGATCCAGGAAAGCCAGACTGTAGAAGAGAAAGCAGAGAGGAGGAGGCAGCGATGAGATGTGGAAATCAATGATACCGAGCAGACAGGTTCATGGATTAAGCAAATCAATAAATATGTTGAGATAAGGTGAACTAACTTCTGACTATTTCAAGAGTTATAAAATTATAGTTTTATGTATGAAGGCATAAATTTTACTAAGCAAATGGGTGGATGCCAGGTAGACATGATAAACGGACAGCAGGCATGGGTAGCAGCAGTGTACATGTGATGGCCTTTTGATGGATCGACTGAATTAAGCTGAAATTCTCTTGACATCCCTTTCGAGACTCTCTCTGCTTAGGGTTGGCTGCAAGAGATATTATCCCAAGAAAGATGAGAAAAGAATGGAAGAAAGTTTATGCTGAAACATATGTGTACCTTTCCCCGTTATTCAATTAAGGGGCATCTAAATGCCTCTGTTAAAGGGTTCTGCCTGATCGGTGATCTTTCATAGAAGAGAGATTATACCTAACAGGCCTGACTTAATCAACTGGAAGTCTTTACAGCAGACTTAGAGTACCAGTGAGTCAAAAGTCTCGGACTCCATGAACACAACTCTAGAACATTGTGGGAAAAGCAAAACTATGGAGACAGTGAAAGACTCATTGGTGGCCAAGGGTTGGAGTTAGGATGAGGAGGGGCATATTCTATATGAAATATGAGGAGATAGTCTATATAATAACAAAAGGATGGCTATGTCATCATTCATTTATCCAAACTCAGAAAACACCAAGAATGCTCCCTAATGTGAGCTATGTGCTTTGAGTCAATGCAGGTTCCTCAATGGGAAAAGCACACAACCTGGCCAAGGGTTGTTTAGCACATGGAAAGCCATGGTTCTGGGGGGATGGAAGTCATGTACTTCCCATAATCATTTTGTTATAAACATGAGTCTAGGAACTGGGGACCTGGTCCAGTGGATAAGGACGTTTGCAAAGGACCCAGGTTTAGCTTCCAGCATTTGGCATGGCTTGTAATTGTCTGTAACTCCAGCTCCAGGGCACCCACAGCCCTCTTCCGGCCTCGTCCGGGGTCTGCACTCACATGCTCATGTGAAGAAAATCACACACATACACAGAATTACAAATAAAGGAAATCCCAAATAAAGAAAAACTAAATCTTATTCCCAATGAAAAATAGGCTTTGTCTGTCTGGATCTAAGCAAAAGCTTGACTGCAATCGCCCTTCCTTCCTCCCTCGACCATTTTTTCCTGACCCTTGACTGTGGACAAAGCCACAATTTGTGCCCACAGCTGTCTAGCCCACACAAATTCCCTTTCTAGCCAGCCATCATTCAGACTTCTTAACCAGATCCTGAGGGCTGTACTATAGACAAGTCTCTCCCCACCCGTGTGTGTGTGTGTGTGTGTGTGTGTGTGTGTGTGTGTGTCCCACCCTCTCTCTATGTGTCCATGTGTGTTTGTGTCTCTGTGTCTCCCTCCCTCTTTCTATGTGTCTGTGTGTCTCTCTATTTCTGTGTCTCTGTCTGTCTGTCTGTGTCTCTTGTTTCTGTCTCTATCTCCCTGGTGTGTGTGTGTGTGTGTGTGTGTGTGTGTGTGTGTGTATGTGAAATGGCCCACTGGTTCAGTTCTCTGATCCAACTCTGATTTATATAGTACAAATCTGGATATAAGGATATATTTATACATAAATGTATGCATAGAGTCCTTGCTTGATCACTGAAAAGGGGTAGGGACAGCAATA
Organism: Apodemus agrarius; assembly: GCA_964023405.1. Taxonomy (NCBI): domain Eukaryota; kingdom Metazoa; phylum Chordata; class Mammalia; order Rodentia; family Muridae; genus Apodemus; species Apodemus agrarius. Next base: position 81,727,318 of record OZ030013.1, read on the forward strand.
TCATAGATTTCCGCAATACTGATGCAAATATCTAAACTTCAGGACCTAAAGTTTTGAATACCATCTTTCAAGAACCTGGGTTCTTCAAGAAAAGGTTAATTCCATGTCTAAGGAAAGAAATTCAAAGTGAGCCAAAATCATCTTGCTATACCAGAAAATAGGCAATCCTTAAGGACGTCAATGAGGGCCCATCCGAAGGACATGGAAGCAGGTTTAAAGGGTTTGCATTACCAAATCTAGTACACTCTGAACATCAAGATAAACAGGATAAGCCAGGCAGTGGTGGTACATGCCTGTAATCTCAGCACTTGGGAGGCAGAGGCAGGCAGATTTCTGAGTTTGAGGCCAGCCTGGTCTACAGAGTGAGTTCCAGGACAGCCAGGGCTACACAGAGAAACCCAGTCTCAAAAAAACAAAAAAAAAAAAACAAAAAACAAAAAAAGATAAACAGGATAGCATACATTCAGTGAAAGAGAGCTCCTGAAAACATTGTTGCTAGAAATATATGAAGAAAGGAGAAACCTTCCCATAGCAGAATGCCAATCAACAAATGCACATGGGAATGGGTAATGAGGGTGCTCCCTGATCTAGCCCAGAGTCACCCATGTAAGCTAGGTAAAGGTTTTCTTCTTAGAGACAGCATAGGTTTTGTAAAATTGAGTACCAAATACTAATCCAATAGAGAGAAAGTGCTAATTTCTCCTAGTAAGTATAACACTATTTCTGTGGTACCTCACACTTGACCCGAGTCTGGTCATATGAAAGCACTCAGCTTAAGTTGAAGGACTGTCACATGATGAAGGCCCATGATCTTTAGAAGCTGTTTTTGACTAGTAGAAATCAAAGACACAAGGCAGCCAAATTCAATGTGTGTTACTGGATAAATTCTGGACTAGAAAAGCAAAAGGGGTATATTATGGTGCTTTGGTTGGCTTCCTCCAAAACTCCTGTTGAAATCCGATTGTCACTGATGTTATGCTTGATGGTAAGACCATCCGCAAATGATGTGACTGTTGAATGGTATTAACAAAGCTCTGTTAGGTCCCACAAGCACAGGTTATCTTGTTTCTTGTGCCATGTTCCCACTGTCTCTTCTGGCTTTCTACCATGTAGTACAAGGTCCTTGCTACAGGCAGCTGCTCGATCTTCTTCAACTTCCCAATACACATAAGTATAAGCCAAAATGAAAGTCTTTCCTTTACAAAGCCTCAAGTATTCCAATATAGCAATAGAAAACAGATCAAGACACATGGGCCTCTGGGTAGGACAGTATCACACCAACATTGGGCTCCATATTGTGATTCCTTACGGCAATTAAGAAGCAGAGGGTCCTTTATATATGGATAGGTTTATACTGGACTATTTAGGAGTTGTGGGCCACTGACTCAGAGTAAAATAGATGGATAAAGCGCCAATAAAATGTTACTTAGAATCTAGGTGGAGAAGATCCAAGAGACTTTGTGTTGTTCTTACTCCGCAATAGATTTTAAATTGTCTAAATTCTTTAAACACTAAAATTTTAAATAGAGTATCATTACAGTGACTCAAAAGTGAACATTTTAAAGTGTTTATACTGATATGGCTCAAAGCAGATCCCCTAATTCCCTCTGTGCCCAGTAACAATGAGAAATACTCAAGGGAGTTCATAATAGAGGAACAGTGCCTTGCCCTCTTGGGCATGGCACAGAGCACAGTTCTGACAGTGGAGTGACCTCTGATGCCACACATCATCAACGGTGATTTTCCTAGAAGCAGTGTGTTGATGACTAGAATTTTCTGTTGAGCATATGAAATTGCCACCAACTTCCTGGCGGAAAAGCAATGCCCAACTTTACTGTCTCTGTTACTCAAGGGTCTGGGTACAGTGTAAAGGTTCTTCACACGCTGAATTGGAAGGATCTAGGTCTGTATTCTGCTCCAAAGCTCCTGTTGCCAGCGTTAAATCCCACGTTCTTACTAGCTCCTAGGCTGCTCTCATACGCTGGGTCCCTGAAAGGACTCCAGAGAGACCCCCAGCCCCCATGTTCACAGGATCCCACTTCTTTTTGGCCATCAGGAAATACTCTGATGTTTTGTCTACCTAATTAGGGCAAACACAGATAGATCAAAGCTGAACTTTCCTCTGCAAAGGCAATGGTCTTTCAGTAACTTGCTCTCTGGTGAATTTGACTATAGTGGCAACTTCAGAAGACAGTATTCAGTCCAAAGTAAAGGAATTTCATGACAAAACACTCAATATGAGAGTTAACTTATGAGTGCACAGATGAGCTACTGTTTGTCCCCTGGCTGGGCCAGGATCTCCTTTTCCCTGTGTGGTCACTGGCCAGGAGTGGCTCTTTCTGGCTGATTTCTCTCAGGCTCATTCTTGACCTCAGATTTGTCACCACGGCTGCTGGAACCTAGAGCGTGATGATGTTGCTAAGGGAACAATTAGTTCTGTGACAGATAAATTTGGGAGTCGTTTTAATAGCTCAGAGTCAGGTCATGATGTCAGAAACCTGATTGCAAGGGGAGTAGTGCATCAGGTCCTCGAGTCACCCCTGGACTCAAGAAAGGGAAGAATAGGGGGACCGTCTGTCAATTGTCACCTGAGAGTGAACGTTTATGGCGTGGCCCTCCCCATCTATCAGTCTCAGTTTGCCTTAACATTACATAACAGAGAAAAAGCCAAAGCAGTGCTCAAATGCCTCATATTTCTGATTAATTCCCAAATAGGCCCCAGTGCTCTTTCCAGACTTCCCCATCATAAAAATTAAATTAAGCCTGGCTATAATTTTATAAAAGACTACAAACAGATTTCCTTTCAGAAAAATTAATTCAAATGAAGTTACCCTACATGGCTGAATGAGCAGCCCTACTCCAGGAGATTTAAGAAACTTAATGACATTAACTCCCTGTGAGTTATTGGTCAGGAAGCCTGTCTTAGGGTTTCCGCTGCTGTGGAAGAGATACCATGACCAAGTCAACTCTTCTAAAGGACAATATTTAATTGGGGCTGGCTTACAGGTTCACAGGTTTAGTCCTTTATCGTCGAGGTGGGGAGCATGGCAGTGTCCAGGCAGGCACGGCACTGGAGGGGCTGAGAATTCCACCGCTTGTTCCAAAGGCAGCCAGGAGATGACTGTCTTCCAGACAGCTAGGAAGGATCCACCCCACATCGACACACTTCCTCTAACAAGGCCACACTCCCTAATATTGCCAACCCCTGGGCCAAGCATATTCAAACTACCACAGAGGCCCAGAAGTTTACCTACCATACCACATGATAAGACTGTATTGGTGAAAACACCACATACTTTGACTGCAGATCAAGAACATAGAGAAATCAATTGCAAACCATAACTGCCTCTCTTTTGGTTAACTTTCAAAAGGCTAGAAGGTGCACTGCAGGCTGCTGGCATTACCCAATGCTACTCTAACCTATAAGGCAAAGTGTGCCTGCCCGTGCAATGGCGGCATGACCATTACGGGTAACTCCCTGCATTCCGGTAGGATTTGAGGCCTGCTCCACAGGAGGAAATTTCCTGCCTGGTATTACAATTCTGATCAAAATATGACTGGGGCAGCCATAGACCCTAAGGTAGAGCTTGCTATTGTTATTTTGCTAAACTGTCCAATTGCTATTGTTATTTTATTAAATGCTGTCAATTTGCCTTCTAATTTTTATGTTTGTACCTGCAGCCTGGACTGCTCTCAACCTTGGTCAGAGAAGTTTCTTTTCAGAACAGGAAATGGTAAATGCTAAGTCGCTTAACTGGTCAAAATGCAGAGAATAAAAGACTGGGTAATCAGCCCTAAGTGGGGCATCTGTAAGGACCCCATGATCACCCCCAAGGCTCAGGGATTATGGAAGAGGGGACCCAAAGAACCTAAGAGAGAAATGATGGAGTGGGGCTGTGATATGCAAACCTCTGTACTTGGTGTGCGTCTAACACTCGTGAACCCACAGCAACTGAGGGGATCCCAACAAGATCAAACCAGCCAACATTCTGGGGTAGATGTCAGACATACACTGCAGGGCCCATCCCTTCCTGAGACAGGTGGTAGTTGCTGGTGGAGAGAAAATCAGGGTTTTTTGTTTTGTTTTGCTTTGCTTTTGTTTTTCTAATGTGTGTCCTCTGGTAGATGTCACACACTCCAGCAGATCCCCCCACACCCATACTCTGATGAACAGTACTCATTGGAAATAATGAGTTATTTTTTAAAAAGAATATGAACTTGAGAGGGGATCATATTGGGGGAGAACCGAGGAGGAAAACTGGTGGTGGAAGTAAATGTTTGTTGTTTCTTCATTGCATATATATATGGAACTATCAAGAACAAAGAAATTAGTATTAAAAAAAAACCAATACTGTTTTCGATCGCGTGCTCGCTCGGAACTTATAAACTTAAAGCTGCCCTAACAGCAGCCTTGAGACTAGAAGGAAGAAACAAAGGGAAATGAGTGTGAAATCATTTTCATTCCCCGAGTCGAGTCCCTAAAGCCACTGACTCTTGACCGCCAGCCCAGTCAAACGTTCTGGTTAAGATTACGGCTCAGGGGTCACAGCTGTTAAAATACCACTCCACCACTTCAAATGACAGCGTTGGCTTTTCTGACGCGCATGCCTAGGTAGCCTCAAGTCAGGGCATCACAGGCCTACTTCCTGATCCCGCAGCTCGGAACTTTGATCACTGTCTTTGGGACACTGAGCCTTCCTCGTCGGCTGAGTATCAATCCAGCTACTGGGTGTCCGGTACATGCTTCCTACCTGCCAGCTCTGTGTATTACCTTTAAGACCAACTCACACAAGTCCAAAGAGAGGACAGAGTGTGAAGAAGTTTGGGGGAGAATGATGGGCAGATGATCATCGCGGTGCAGAGCGGTAGACCGTGCGCAGGCTCCCAGCCCCACCCCATCCGCCCCACACTTCTCTGGCACAGCTCTGGTATGTCCAGTTCATCATTTGCTGCCCACATCCTCGCCACCATTGCCCAAATGAAGGGTAGGAATGCCACCCACTCCCATCTAGACAAATTCCATTTGTTCTACTACATAGGTCAGACTCCCCCAAAAAAAGAGAATCGGGCACTTGACTCTGTGAAGTGGCCTATAATTGTGGTGGTTTGTTTGGTTTTGTTTGTTGCATTCTGTTTTCTCAGAAAGTCGTGAGGAAAGAGCAGCTGTTACAAATAAAGGGGATTAAAAACAGTCTTTGCCATTGAATGGCTCGGAGTCTCCAGGCAACTGAGTTTCTGTAAGATGACCCGACTAGGCTGGACCCTAGATACAGAGTCTACATACTCACAGTATTAGAGTTACTTGGCTTTCAGAAGGTAATCACCCGTGCTGGGTAGTTTTATGCCAACTTGACACAAACAAATCATTTGAGAAGAGGGAACGTCAACTGAGAAAATGCTTCCACGAGATCAGGTTTGTAGACAGGACTGCAGGGCATTTTTATTAAGTAGTGATTGATGGGGAAAGGCCCAGCCTATTATGGGTGGGGCTATCCCTGGGCTGGCGGTTCTAGGGTCTCTAAGAAAGCAGGTTGAGCAAGACATGGAGAACAAGCCAAGAAGCAGCACCCCTCCATGGCCTCTGCATCAGCTCCTGCCTCCAGGTCTCTGCCCTGTGTGACTTCCTGTCCTGACTTTCTCCAACAATGAACAGTGATCTAAATGTGTAAGCCAAATAAACCCTTTTCTCTCCAAGATGCCTTCGGTGGTGATGCTTCATCACAGCAATAGAAACCCTGACTAAAACGTCAGCTAAACCCTCAACTGACAGAGTTGGAGGACTCGGTGCCTTCGGTCACCCAGGGAAGAATCTGCGTCTCCCTGGCATTGCTCAGTAACGGTGATGTTCTCACCCACGGGAATATGCCTTCTCCTTCAGAGGGCACGCATTTCCCTCCCTTCTAACTGGCATTTGCATATGGAGGCCAAATATTCAGCCCACTGTTTTTTAAAAAGGTGACAAGGAACATCATGGCTAAGCCCTGTGTGCTGTGAGTTTTACAAGCACATGGACAAGCGCCTTATCTCCCAGCCTCCACACCCCCTCTTTGTCTTTCTGGCCACTGCCAAGGTAGCATTCTTTCTGGATAACTTGTTCTTGAGCTCAGATTCCACCAGGCTGCTGCTAAGATAATGCTAACTGCTCTAATGTGACTAACTACAGTGTCATTAACTCTGAAATCTTTGTTCCCCATAATCACCCAACAGCCAAGCTTAAAACCTCTCCATCACAGCCAACTGAGAGCAAACAGTGAAGATGACCAATCATATAGGCAGTATCTAAGACCAGACTTGGAAATGATGTACATGACTTTACCTGGCACCCCAGTGCCTAGAACTCGGTCACCTTGGTTCATATGCAAAGATAACTGGGAAATATAGTCTTGTTTGGGCAGAAACTTTGTAGAAACAGTCCTCTATGAAAGAAAAGCATGAGTCGTAGGTGGAAAGCAATGTATCTCTGCTAAAATGAAGATGGGAGCTGTGGGCAGCAGTTGCTATTTACTATGTACAACTCCCCGCTAAGTGCTTGACGGTGTCTCTGAACCTTCAGACCCTGCGAAGTAGTCTATAATCTCACTTTTAAAGATTAAAAAGAAATCCTAGACTCCATGAGAATACATTACTAGGCCTACATCATGTGATAGGATTGAATCCCAGAATATCTGACCATAAAGTCCATGTGTTTAACTAGTACCCCATCTGGCATCCCTTAAATTTGGTTATAGTTACTTGATTGGGTTTTTCCTCTGGAGTTATAAACATCTTATTACCAGTCAAGTTCCTCCTTACCACAAGACGTGGAATGCCGCAGGAGTGGGGAGTCGTCTAAGATCTGCAAAATCCCATCATCCTCTAAAACTCTCTCTCTTCTTTTCCGTTTCTCAGTATCTGGTTCTCCTACTCACCAAAATGTTCTTATTCTGGGCTGGGCTGTCTCTCTTGAACTTCTTGGAAGAACCCCCCACAGGTCAGGTCCCTCAGACTGTTCCTCACACCCAAGTTTTTCTGGTGAACTTGCCCTAAGTTGCTGAAAACACTTTTCCGTCACCAGTGGAGCCATTCGATAAAAAGGCCACTCCAAGCACACTTTTCTCCTTTTCACATGCCTCTCCTCATCTCTCCCATGTCACAAAGCTCTCCCAGCCCACAGCTTGCCTAAAACTGTTTCATAACCTGTTGCTTCTGGTCCTTCCTGGAGAAAGGACATTTTCAAAATCTAAATCTTAGGCTTAAAATTGCTCTCTCCAAATTGGGTGTGCCACAACCTCGCATTGAAGAAGCAGCTGGGGTTAAGTTCAGGAAGAAAAGTAACAGCAGCAGAAGCTGCTCCTGCCTTCAAGTTGACGAGTCTGGTTTTCTGTTTGTTTGTTTGTTTGTTGTTTGTCTGATTGTCTGTTCTCATGTGAACTCATGCATCAACCCAATGATAAGGACTTTTTCACATAAGTTCAATAGACATTTCGGTCTCAGTTTTTGGAAGTTAGACAACAATAATAAAAAAATTCAGATCTTGGTTTATTTCTTGAACAACAACAAAGCCTGATTTGTTATTTTTCTCCTCAAATCTCAATCTTATTGTTAAGGAAGCTCTTAGACCCCTTATATGACATTTTGGAATTCTCGGCATCACGGGGTTTTGGGTTGGGCCCCCTCCAATACCAGCGCTTCTCTTTTCTAGAAAAATATTTGTCGCAGCACATCACCTTCACGATGACATCCCTGCTTTAGCAAATCGACATGTAATGGGGACAACCTCAGTCTAGAAAGTCTAACCATACTGCTTTCTTCTTGAGAATCTTCATGAAACTACATTTTATAATCTCACCAAAATATGATGGTGGTAGTGATGATGATGATGATGATGATGATGATGATGATGATGGTAATAATAATAATAATAATAATAATAATAATAATGAATTTGAATGGAAGTAGCCTATGTGGAGGAATAATGCATTTTCCCAGAAACCATAGCTTACTGAATGAATGAATGAATGAATGAATGAATGAAAAATAAATAAATAAATCACCGGCAGAGTCAGATGAGGACCACCTGTCTTCATTTTCTAGTTGGAAAAGTACCAAAGCCCTTCGAAAACACTAAGGCCTAATGCCTCTGCTCTTGGCTGCCAGCCAAAACCTGATGATGAGATCCAATTTCTGAAAATACCACACATGCTGGTCACAGGCAATGAGAAGTCATGAGCCCTGGGAAGCCCCCGCCCTACTGGCTAGCTCACACACTGCCTGCAGGTGTTGTGGTGGGGACTGAAGAGAAAAGTCATGAACAGTTTAATCAGCTGTGAACCCAGCCTGGCAAAATGTTCTCATCGATACAACAGTGGCATGAATGTTCGTGGGGTAAACAACTGCTCTCTGATTGAATTTATCCAGGAGAGAACTCGTGCCTGGGGCAGTAAGCCCTGACAGCAATGCGCGAGAGCCCTACAGGAAAGCTACCACTATTGTTTTGCTGAATGGAAATAATGTCAAAATGGCATCTCTCGGCCCTCTTAGAATGGCTTTTTGTGGTGAATAGTAGTAGTTAGTGCTGAGGCTCACACCATAGAACTTGTCAAAGCTCTCAGTCCTAAAGGCACATCTATCTCCCTCCCAAGGTTCAGGGAACATCACAGAAGAGTCTGGAAGAACCAGATGCCAGGGGAGATTGCTGCCAATCAGTGTCTTCTGGACATAACAGGACCACTGCACTCGTGAGCTCACGAAGGAACTCAGGAAGATTCCAGCACTGGGAGGGAGTGCATGAGGCCCCGCCCCAGCTGAGAAGCTATTGGCAACTGATAGCACTGGGGAAGGGAGTCATTTCTCTCCAAGAGTGCGGTCCTTGTGTGTAGCAGCATGGATGGGGGATGGGGTGCATCAAGTTAGTAGGAGTGTATGTTAAGACGTCCAGGAGAAGCTGAAAGAACAAATGATAGATGGATATGATACCCACCTATGAAATATATATTACAATAACTTTAAAAAACAATCTCTGCAAAGTTACAAAACTTCAAATGAATCATTGTGTCTGCATATATGTGTCCTTTCTTCCAGTGTCAGCCAGGAACCTCTTTCTCGGAGCCAGCTGTAACACCTACTATGTTCCCATAGTAATCATACCCCAGGAATGTTTCTGGCCAGAATCACAATCTGACTTGGCCCCAAAGTCATCTGGAAATAGTTCTTGCCCTTATTGGAGAAGCTATGAGCCAATATGACTCACAAAACTCATATCTCCGTGCCTAAAGCCCACACTCACCATTACTATTCTAAATCATCAATAAAACACATAGAAATATTCTATTAAAGATTACAAGTGTGTACCTCCACTAACTGCCATGTGTCAAAAAAAATGTATAGTAAAGAGAAAATAAAATATGTCGATCCTTAAGGGGGAATTGGAGTTAATTAAATTTTGGGAGCTTCAAAGCAGAGAGCGTTGAGGTGACTGACTTAGTGAGGTTGAGGGAAAGAAAACCTGCGCTGACAGTGAGGGCTGCCGAGGTGAGTTCATCTGTACTCCTCAGAAGGCTCAAGAGCTGGGGAGTACTGGTCTCACGGAAGAGAAGATAGACCTGAAAACGATTGCTTACAACATGGAGTTCTATGTGAACACCAATCTGTTTCCTTCACAGTTTTGTAAGTCTGGAATTAAAGAAGGGTTTATCTAGCTTGGCCATCTCTGACCCCAGCGGCATCATAGGAGACACACTTCCAAGATGACTTTATGATCATATTACCTCAGAGAGTGCCAGCGTCTCTTTTTCCAGAATACTTAATGCTAGGCGTCAATTTGATTGTATTGAGGAATTCTTAGAGGACTGGGAAAGGGTACTGGGGAGTAAGTTTGTGTGGCCCTAGTGAAGGCTGGCTTCCGGGCCACTGATGTGAACCGCAAAGGCCTACCTTGAACGTGCACATGCATGATATCATCCCGGAAGCCCCACCACTCCACTCCACGGAAAGGGAGTTGCTTCTAGAGCAGGGACATTCTTCTGTTGCTGTTGACCATGGACTTCAGGTTCTAGACTCTTCCGCCTTTGAACATAGTCTTGTGCCAGTATTCCTCCGGGGAGCTCTTAAGCCTTCAACTTTGGACTGGGATTACATGCTGCTCTCTCCCATGCTGGGGCTTCTGATTTTCTGCACTAAGCAAATGTCCTGTCTTTTTGCCCTACAGGTGACCACTGTGGGATGTTTCAAGTACTAGGATCAGGTGACCCAATCAAATAAAACTTCTCCTCTCATATGCCAATGAGAAGAGAACTCCGGAGTATTAGTTTCTCTGGAGAACTCTAATACTCTCTTTCTTACTCTCTCTCTCCCTCTCCCTTCTCATCTCCATCTCTCCCTCCCTCTCTCCCTTCAGTCTCCAAAGCCTGACTTGGGGCTTCTCATGGCACGCTGGTCTTGAGATGATTGTTTTCTACATGGTTATTTTCAACTCCAAGAGAAACAATTAGACTACTAACTAAACCGGTCCAACATAATTGCTACCATGTTCCACTGTGTAGAGCAGTCCCAGAAATGGCCAGATTCAGAGTTCAGATTCAGGAGAAACAGACTTCACCTTTTGATGAGAGAGGGCAACTGGTAGCCAAGGAAGAGAGCACAGGATAGGAGACACCATGTCCGCCATATTCTGTAAATGTAATCCATCACCACCCATTCTATTCCAGTAGTTTACAGCTGTTCCACGTGCAAAACATGTTCACTTTAAGCCTAAGAGTCCTAAAGTCTCCCTCTGTGCTATGTGTACTCTATCTAACTCAGGATCTCCTCATCCAAACAAGATCTGGATGCGGATGCATTTCTCCAGGCCTGTACCAGTTATTTTCCTGTTGCTGTGATAAAGATCTCACAACCAAAGCAACTCACAGATGCATTCACTTGGCTTCTGGTCCCAGAGTAAAGAGTCCACTGCTGTGGCAGCAAGAGGGAGAACCGGGAAGCCGAAGTGTTGTCTTCTCAAACCGTCTAACAAACGCCTTGGGTTCCCTTTCAGTGGATCACCATTGTTCGTGAGCTGCCAGACACTCCAGGGAGCGGGACAGTATCCAGAAGTCAATCAAATGGGAAGACAGACGAACAGTGGAAACCCTGAGCCCTGCATGCTTCCTATTTCCGGTAGTCTCCTGCCCTGTCAGTGACAAATGCATGGAATGGGGAAGAGCCTAGAAATAAAGAGCTTGAGACGGGGTTATAATCTACAAATTAAGACCTTATAAATTTTCTAAAAACTAAAAGGCTATGGGGGCTATTCAAATATGTGTGATGTTAACCTCTAAAAACAAATAAGAAAATGCAATATAGTCAGATTTTCAGGATTATCACTTTGATAATACATCAAATAGTAAGTTATTTCTGCAGACTTCGGTACTCACTTCTTGAGGACAGGCTTGCCCTGCTTCCTCACGGGTGTGAAGGTGACTGGAAAGGGGGGGTGAGAGGGACCTACAGGCGAACGGATGGTGGACTTCAGCAGCTCAGACGACGCCTTACGGCCTGCTAGGATGTAAATACAAGATTCATACATGAAAATGGTGTCTATAAGAGAGAAGTAAACCAAAACTTCTTCCAAGGGTAAGGACAACAGAAACAATCGTACCAACCACTTTCCAGATGAGGACATTTAGGTTAAAGAAGTCCTTCAGGGGTTGGAGAGATGGCTCAGCGGTTACGAACACTGACTGCTCTTCCAGGGGCCCTGAGTTCAATTCCCAGCAACCACATGGTGGCTCACAGCCATCTGTAACGGGCTCTGATGCCCTCTTCTGGTGTGTCTGAAGACAGCAGCAGTGCACTCCTATATATAAAATAATTCTTTTGTTTAAAAATTTACTTAAGAAAAAGAAGTCCTTCTCCATTTTACATAGCTGCCTCATAACCCCAGTGACAGTAAATGACCTGATAGTGAGCTCTCTGAAGTGTGAAAGGAGAAACACTGTGCTCTCTACTCTGGGCATTATCGAAACTTCCAGTCACCTCCCCCCTACCTCCCACCCCCACCCCCCACCCCCCCACCCCGTGGGACTGTCAACTTGGAAGAACACTGATGCACACACCTTCCTGAGACACTCAGCAAAGGGGTGGAATTATCCTTGCTGGTATCGTGGCGGAGGACCAGCGGGACGATGGCATATTAATGATAAATCCTGGCTGTCATTTCTTTTCTGTTTTCCTCCCCTGGAGGGCAAATGGTTTTTGCATGCATACACTTCCAGCGACCTGTTGAAACTGGTGGTTTTTCACCATCCTGGTCCTGAGCTTGCTCCCCAAGTGGGGACCCCAGTTTAAAATACCTCTGGCACGGTATGAAATGTTCCATGAAGCAAACCCAATATCTCCCTTTTCCTGAGTTCTCTATTATTCTCACATCTGATATGACCACAAATAGCTTTCTAGACTGGACCAGGTATAGAAAACAGCCAGAAAAAAACAAGAGGATTAAAAAACAACAACAATAACTGGAGAGTCTCACCGTCCACATGCTTTAGTTTCCAAGAGCAACATCTAAATTTTAATACTCTTCGGCTAAACGTCTCCATGGCTTTTGTTAACTTCAGTGAATTCTGGGCCAATTAACTTACCACAAACAGGACACACCAAGGGAGGGGCCCCCAAAGAGAAGACCCTGTCCTGTGTAGCCATACGCAAGCAACTCGGGCCTGATGACAAAAGTGAGAACCGATGGAAAAAGAGTTCACACTCGTTGCTCTAGAGCCGTGTAGTAGGCTAAGTTATTTCATCTTTATGAGAAGTGGCAGGATCCTGGTCTTCTTGTCATCATCTAGCCTGTGAACCAAATGCTAAATAGCCCATTTATGCTATAAGACAGACAGTGAATAGTCACATTATCCTCGCTGGCCCTGCAGGGCCATGGTGTGATACCAGAATGTCAACGTGGATCTGAAAAGAGCTTTGTGCGAGATGAAGGAAGACTCTAAAGAGAGCAGAGCAGCTGAATCGCTTAGGATACGGCCACAAACAGTGACGCGCGAAGCATGCTGGGTAAAACCGGGGCCAGAGACACTCAGGAAATCCATGGCTGGCTACAGAAAGCAGGTGGGTGCACTGGAAGCCAGTTCTCCTCAACACGGAGGTCGGGGAGCTAAAAAGAAGAAAGCCAACTCATAAATTCTAATAAACACATATTTTAATTTATTAATTTAGTAAAAAACTGTGCAGCCGTAAGACAAGGCACTTTTCCCTGGACAGGTGCACCGCAATTTTTTCTTTAATGCTAAATCTTCAGAGAATCATAGGATAAAGGCAGTCTGATGTGCCCTGGCAGAATTTGAGACAAAACTATTTTCCCCCTCTGTAAAAGCGTCTGTCAGTGGGAAGGGCAGGCCTGCCAAATGAGGAGCCCGACCTGGAGGCGACGAGACTCCCACTTAGACCAGGGCGACCCGCCAAGACTTCCAAGGCCAAATCGGAAACAACCACATTGAGTTCATTAAACCGACCAAGTGATCAAAGGCTCCCAAGCCTTCACAAAGGCAAAAAATTAATCTGTTTAGTACTTAGCTAAATTCTCGACTGTTGAAGTAAATTTGAAATGAAATTCATCAAATTCCCCTCTTCCTGTGGAAAAATCCCTTCAGTTCCTCGAAGTAGCCACAAGGTGGCAGAAGCGCTCTTTGCATTAGTGAATGGACCGAACAGCTGCAGCGGCTTCCTTCCTGAGTTAACAGGCCTGCTTGAACGCATGTAAAGAATCAAAGTGTGTAATTGCTCTTGCTAGAACTTCAAGTACTATATTGAAAAGATATGGAGAGAGAGGGCAGCCTTGTCTAGTCCCTGATTTTAGTGGGAATGCTTCAAGTTTCTCTCCATTTATTTTGATGTTGGCTACTGGTTTGCTGTAGATTGCTTTTACTATGTTTAGGTATGGGCCTTGAATTCCTGCTCTTTCCAAGACTTTTAGCATGAAAGGATGCTGAATTTTGTCGAATGCTTTTTCAGCATCTAATGAGATGACCATGTGGTTTTTTTCTTTCAGTTTGTTTATGTAGTGGATTACATTGATGGATTTCCGTATATTGAACCATCCCTGCATCCCTGGGATGAAGCCTACTTGATCATGGTGGATGATCGTTTTGATGTGCTCTTGGATTCGGTTAGCAAGAATTTTATTTAGTATTTTTGCATCTATATTCATAAGAGAAATTGGCCTGTAGTTCTCTTTCTTTGTTGGATCTTTTTGTGGTTTAGGTATTAGCGTAATTGTGGCTTCGACGAATGAGTTGGGCAGTGTCCCTTCTGTGTCCATTTTGTGGAATAGTTTGGAGAGTATTGGTGTTAAGTCTTCTTTGAAGGTCTGGTAGAATTCTGCACTAAAACCATCTGGTCCCGTACTTTTTTTGGTTGGGAGGCTTTCTATAACCCCTTCTATTTCTTTAGGGGTTATGGGACTATTTAGCTGATCTACTTGATGCTGATTTAATTTTGGTATTTGATATCTGTCTAGGAAATTGTCCATTTCCTCCAGGTTCTCCAGTTGTTTTGAGTATAGACCTTTGTAGTAGGATCTGATAGACAACATAAGGAAGTCAAAGGGATACAAATTGGAAAGGAAGAAGTGAAACTATCATTATTTGCAGACGATATGATAGTTTACCTAAGCGACCCAAAAAACTCCACCAGAGAACTTCTACAGCTGATAAACAACTTCAGCAAAGTGGCAGGTTATAAAATTAACTCAAGCAAGTCAGTGGCCTTCTTGTACTCAAAGGACAAGCAGGCAGAGAAAGAAATTAGGGAAATAACACCCTTCACAATAGCCACAAACAACATAAAATATCTTGGCGTAACTCTAACCAAACAAGCGAAAGATCTGTACAACAGGAACTTCAAGTCCTTGAAGAAATAAATCGAAGAAGACCTCAGAAGATGGAAAAATATTTCTTGCTCCTGGATTGGCAGGATCAATATAGTAAAAATGGCCATCTTGCCAAAAGCAATATACAGATTCAATGCGATCCCCATCAAAATCCCAACTCAATTCTTCATTGATCTAGAAAGAGCAATTCTCAAATTCATCTGGAGCAACAAAAAACCCAGGATAGCTAAAACTATTCTCAACAATAAAAGGACTTCTGGGGGAATCAATATCCCTGACCTCAAGCAGTACTACAGAGCAATTGTGTTAAAAACTGCATGGTATTGGTACAGCAACAGGCAAGCAGATCAATGGAACAGGATTGAAGACCCAGAGGTTAACCCACAGACTTATGGTCACTTGATCTTTGATAAAGGAGCCACAACCATCCGGTGGAATAAAGATAGCCTTTTTAACAAATGGTGCTGGTTCAACTGGAAGTCAACATGCAGAAGAATGCGAATTGATCCAATCTTATCTCTTTGCACTAAGATCAACTCCAAGTGGATCAAGGACCTCCACATAAAACCAGACACACTGAAACTATTAGAAAAGAAACTTGGGAAGACCCTGGAGGACTTGGGCACAGGGGAAAAGTTCCTGAACAGAACACCAATAGCTTATGCTCTAAGATCAAGAATCGACAAATGGGACCTCATAAAATTACAAAGTTTCTGCAAAGCAAAGGACACTGTCAGAAGGACAAAACGGCAACCAACAAAGTGGGAAAAGATCTTCACCAACTCCACATCCGACAGAGGGCTAATATCCAATATATACAAAGAACTCAAGAAGTTAGACCGCAAAGAAACAAATAACCCTATCAAAAAATGGGGCACAGAGCTAAACAAAGAATTTTCACCAGAAGAAATTCGGATGGCCGAGAAACACCTTAAAAGATGTTCAACATCATTAGTCATCAGGGAAATGCAAATCAAAACAACCCTGAGATTCCACCTCACACCAGTCAGAATGGCTAAGATTAAAAACTCAAGAGACAACAAGTGCTGGCGAGGATGTGGAGAAAGAGGAACACTCCTCCACTGTTGGTGGGATTGCAAAATGGTAAAACCGCTCTGGAAATCAGTTTGGCGGTTCCTCAGAAAATTGGGCATGTCACTTCCAGAGGTCCCTGGCATACCACTCCTGGGCATATACCCAGAGGATTCCCCTGCATGCAATAAGGACACATGCTCCACTATGTTTATAGCAGCCTTGTTTATAATCGCCAGAAATTGGAAGGAGCCCAAATATCCCTCAAAGGAGGAATGGATACAGAAAATGTGGTACATTTATACAATGGAATACTACTCAGCAATTCAAAATAATGAATTCATGCAATTTGTAGGTAAATGGTTAGACCTGGAAAATATCATCCTGAGTGAATTAACCCAATCACAAAAGAATGCACATGAAATGCAATCACTGATAAGTGGATATTAATGAGCCCAGAAGCCCTAAATACTCAAGACACAAATAGCAAGTCAAATGATTCCCAAGAAGAAGAAAGGAGAGGACCCTGGGCCTGTAAAGATTGCATCCAGTTTAGTAAAGAAACCGAGGGGGGAGGGGGAATTATTGGGGAACAGATGGGGGGGAGAGGAACTATGGGAACTATGGTGGGTGGGAACTGGGAAAGGGGAAAGCCTTTGGAATGTAAACATAGAATATAGAAAATAAAATAAAATAATTAAAAAAAAAGAATCAAAGTGTGGACATCAAATACATAGGGCGCGGGGTGGGAGAGAGGTGGCTGGAACGGAAAGGTCAGATGGGGGAGGGGAGGTAGAGCTAACACTAAGGGCTTTTTGAGGGGGCATATAAAAACCCCTTACAGTAGAAGCTTGCTACAATATATACATATATGAATGTGATCTAAACAAAATCTCCAAATATTGGGAGAGACAGAGCCTCAACTGAACATCCCTGTCAACAAATGATGCTTCTACTACAAGAAATGCATTAGATATGATTTGAGATTTTGGCCAAAGGGGACCCATTGGAACCCCCAAACGACCTAAGGTATTGCCAAGGTAGGTTGCTCCCCACAAACTGACAGACAGTATGGTCCTGTTGCCAAAGCTACACAACCCATCAAACACAGAGTCGACCTGGTGCCTGCCTGTGGTCTCTGCCCCTAGGGACTCGTGTTCTCGGTACTTGAAAGTACTCTGCATGCTACCAAAGCAGCGAGGTAAACATGAGGCCAGCTACTAACCCTGCTGTCTACTGTGGTGGCCTGCCTGCATAATACACTCGTGCAATAATGGCACTAAGGTGTGTGGCTAGCCAATTCGGTCTCTGGTTGGATTTAAGGCCCACTACATGAAATGGAGCCCGTGCCTGACACTGGGTGGCCAAATTCCTGAGACTAGAACAGGCCAGGCACTCACAGGAAAGCCAAATACTATTATTGCCTTGTGCAAAGCACACAACATAAAATGTACATTTTTTTTTTTTTTTTTTTTTTTTTTTTGCTAAGATCCTTGCTAAGCAATACAAGGACTCACAATGGCATTCTGCTAGGCTCATAGATGGCCCTGCTCAGCCGTCCTCAGAGACGCCTCCTCTGCAGGAGGTGGGAACAAAGGCAGAGACCCTCAGCTAGACAACGCGCAGAGTGAGAGACCTTGGAACACTCAGTCCCAAATGAAACATCTCCATCAATTCCTTCCTCCCATGTCGCGCTATTGTCTCGCCAGCAAGAACCACGCGGACAACCGGATCCTTCTTCAGCAAGCTTTATTGCATCAGCTTCAGCATCAAGAGGAAGACCCCGAGCACGGAAAGAGGCGCTGCTTATATACACACTAGTGTGGCGTGTTTCTATCTGATTGATTGCCTGCTCCTCATCTCATTACCACGCCCCGGGCTGGGCTGTGACTTGGCGCAAACCTGCTCTTGCACATGCACACACCACTTGTTTACCCATCTGGCACGGCGGAAACAAGCGCCATCTTGTAATGGCGATTACCCTCGGCTCTCCACACTCCCAGAGCTCAGGAGACCCTGGAAAAGAAGTGGAAAGATTTCAGAGAGGGGATGGGGGACACCAAAGCAACAAGGCCTTCGGAACACAGCAGCACAGACACACACATGAACTCACGGAGCCATGGCAGTGTGCTCACAGCCTGCACCGGACTGTGCCAGACCCACTGGGGTCTGGTATTGAGGGAAGTGAACACACACACACACACACACACACACACACACATCCCTAACTCAGAGGCTCTCTCCAATCGATAATCACTCAAAAATTAAAACAAAAAAGTTGTTGTCTCCAGCAGAATCTCACTAGGGATACAAAACCACTCCTAAGGGCAGGCCCCATCCAGGGCAATGGATGGGCGACAGAAGATGAATTCAACAGATTCTTCTGGCGTCCATGGAGATTCTTTGTGTCACAATGTTTTCTCAGACTTTTTTTAACCATATAAATCCTTGGTGTACATATTATGCTTTTGGTCTTGTGTTTTTTTATGGTGTGTGTGTGTGTGTGTGTGTGTGTGTGTGTGCCCACATGCGTGTGCATGCATCTGTGTCTATATGTGTTTCTTAGGATTTTTGGCTCTTTGTTTGGTCCGATTATAGTTTGTTTTTGCTTCATCTTATTTTATTATTATTATTATTTCCATGCCTGCTTCATCTCTAAGGAGATAGGGAAAGGGTGGGTATAGACTCAGATAAAGGGAAGGCGAGGAGAATCTTGGAGGAGCTGGAGGAAGAGAAACCATAATCAGAATATGTTGTATGAAAAAATAAAAGAGAAAAATGAAGATACATTTTCAGGCTATCAGGAACTACATTTAAGTGTGACTAAGCCTAGTCATGCTTAGCAATCTCTCCTCCCTCTCTCTCCCCCTCTCTCACTCTCTTGTGTGAGAGTGTGTGTGTATGTGTGTGAGTGTAAAGTGTGTGTGTATGTGTGTGTGTGTGTGTGTGTGTGTGTGTGTGTAAGTCCACGCTCTGTATGTGCCCTTGTATTTATGTAGAGGCCAGAGGATAACCTTAGGTTATTATACACCTTGTTTTATGAAACAGTTTCTCCCTGGACTAGAACTCACTAAGCAGGCTAGGCTAGCTGGCCAGAGACCCAGATCCACCTCCGCTGAGACTATAAGCACGTGTTACCATACCCACCATTCTCATGTGGGTTCTGAGGATCAAACACAGCTCGCCACACTTGCTCGACTTGCCTGCACAGCTTGTCATGCTGGACAGCACTACATGCTTGCTCACCATGCTTGCACGCTCACCATGCCTGCACACTCACCATGCTTGCACACCCGCCATGCCTACACCCACCATGCCTGCACACCCACCATGCTTGCACACTCACCACACTTGCACACTCACCACACTTGCACACTCACCACACTTGCACACTCACCGCGCTTGCACGCCCACTATGCCTGTACACCCCCCATTCCTGCACACCCACCATGCTTGCACACTCACCATGCTTGCACACCCACTATGCCTGTACACCCACCATTCCTGCACACCCACCATGCTTGCACACTCACCATGCTTGCACACCCACTATGCCTGTACACCCACCATTCCTGCACTCCCACCATGCTTGCACGCTCACCATGCTTGCACACCCACTATGCCTGTACACCCACCATTCCTGCACTCCCACCATGCCTGCACACTCACCATGCTTGCACACCCGCCATGCCTACACCCACCATGCCTGCACACCCACCATGCTTGCACACTCACCACACTTGCACACTCACCACACTTGCACACTCACCGCGCTTGCACGCCCACTATGCCTGTACACCCACCATTCCTGCACACCCACCATGCTTGCACACTCACCATGCTTGCACACCCACAATGCTTGCACAGCTCACACTTTACTGGCTGAGTCTCTGCAGCCAAACAATCTTTCTGAGTGAAGAAAAGCAAAACCAAAAGACCAGTCTTGGCTAGCACTGGAACGCCCTATGGTATGCGGACCTCTCATGGCCTCCAAGGCCCCACTTCTCCCACCCAGCCACACCCTTACCTGCCTTCCTTTTGTTTTCCTGAAAGGCTTGTCACCTCCTGGGTCATACCAAACCCATGGCCTTGTCAATAAATGAAGAGCAGGAAATCTGACCCCCCACCCCCACCAGCCTTCTCACCCCTGACCGAGCTTCAGAGCCTGCTGATCCAGTTCTCCTGCCCTGAGCACTGTGACCACGTTCTCACTGGACAAGCTGAAGCCAGTGTCTCGGAGTCTTTCATTTCCTGGGAGGGCGTGTAAAATATTAATGCATTCCAGCGTGAGAGTCAAAACTCATTAAAAATACATTGAAAGTCATGCAATGTGCTCACTGTTTATTTCATGAAGGGAAAACATCTATCCCAACGGGATCAGGGGAGAGGAACAGACACTTTTTTGTGCCTCCAATTTCACACGCGCTGGTACAAAATCAATCAACAGCCGCAGGAAGGTGCACGATCCAAGATTTCCTTCTCAACATTAATAAATCCAATCTAACCCCGTGTGGTATGGCACTCAGCATAGCTTATAAAACCCAAAGTTGCCAAATTATGTATTTCAATAGTAATCCTTCACGAAATTAATAGGAAGTGCTAAGTTAGGACAAATGACCTCCTCCAATCAACTCCAGATGCTCAGCCCACACTAGGTAAAAATTTATGAACAATTAAAAGCAGCCCTGGCTCTCCCCTCCCGTGCGCTCTGAGCAGGGGACGGGAACACCCACCCGGGAAGGGGTCGGTAGGAAGGCAGGAGTGGCGCTGCAGCCTGAGCCCCAGCTGTGGTTATACTGAGACTCCGACGGGTCTGAGTTTGGAAGCAGAGCTGGGGCAGGAGCGACAGAGGAGCCTCCCGCAACAGGCTGACCACAGAGTCTCCTCCTGGTTGTCCTGGTTTTGCTCTGTATCGTGGAGATTCTGCAGCTTCGGATCAACAGAACTGGCCCTTGCACATGCCTTAACCATTTCAGATGATAGACTTGTGTGCCCATTCAGAGCCCTGAATCTGGGCCTGGGTGATAGCTGACACACTGGCTCTCCCTCCTCCACACCGCCAAGGCAAGCTCCCCAGCACCGCTCTGTCTAGACACCCCCCCCCAATGCAGCCACGGGCAGGAGGCAGGGTCAGCTCCCTGCTCTCCACACTCAGGGTCAGCTCAAGCCCATGCACACGCCCAGGGCCAGCTCCACTGTGCTGCCCACTCAAAGCACATGGGCCACTCTCTCTCCCAGTTCTGCAGCCTGTGGGGGGCTGGGGCAGCCCCCTGCTCTCACACACTCAGGGTCAGCTCACCCACACCCTTGCCACCAGGGCCAGCTCTCTTGTGCTGCTCAGATGAGGTGCAGGGTCTGCTCCTCCCCCCCCCCACCCAGAACTGTCATCAGTGAAAGGTGTGACCAGCTCTCCAGAGCACCACAACCAGTGAGGGGTGAGGCCAGTTCAGCACAGCCTCTGGACATCTACACCATCCATGATGGCTGCCCTCATCAGCGATAGTCCCACATTCTGTAGTGGTGATATGAGCTACATGCATTGACATGGAGTCCTGCCTCATGACAGACTCAGACACGGCCCTCAGACAGCTCAGGCTGGGACCTCACCATGGCCCCAGGTGGTGGGGCTGGACACTCATTTCCACCCTCGGGGCTCCGGCTCCATCCTTCTTCATAATATTCAAGCTGCTCCACTTCTCTGTCTCTCCCCCTCTGTCCACCACATAGCACACAATGGTAGCCCCCGCTGGAGGCTGGCCACACAGCTGTAGGCTCCTGGGTGACATCCTCTGGCAAGTGGGTGTCTATGGACCTCCTTTGCCCTGCACTGGAGGACAGATCTGTAGGTGGCATGGAGGTCTGCAGGTAACAGTCTCTCTGTCTTCCTCCTCCTGCACTGCATGGTGTTAGGTGGGGCTCTGTGTGTCTGTGTCACCCCTCTCCCTGGGCTTGAGGCAGGTATCTGGGTATTTTTCTCCACCCACACCCATCTGTCTCTCTTCTCCTGCGTTGTGCTACCTGGATTTGATTTGTCTTGATTTTTTTTTTTTTGAGGAGATTCACTTTATTCCTCTGCCACACAGCAGCGTACAAGGTGGACCTCGCTGACTCCATTTCCTGCAGAGACCGCCCGCAGTCTGCCCACTTCAGCCAATGCGTGGGGCAGAGCGCTTGCTCAGAAACGTTTTTTTTTTTTTTTCCTTGAGTCATTTTCACAGGGGTGTGGGGTCACGGGGCAACATTCCACGCAAGAATGGGAATCCAAGCCTCAGAGGAAAGGCACTGCACCAGACCCTCCATTTCCAGGGAAGGCCGATGCAGAGGAGGAACTCAACAGACTGTAGAACCGGAACAAGGCAGGGCCACTGTCATTACGGCCCTTCTTATCCTCAGTTCTCAGCAGAAACTTTTCTAGGGACGAAAGTAGTTTTAGTTCCAGGGTCTGGCTTTGCTCCAGGATGTCAGAGGCCACACCAGGCAAAGATCTCACAGGTGATGCGGGCTGAGAGGTGTGGTACAGACCTGGAGAGATGCTCTCAGGACATGAGCAGGTACAGCAGCTTTGAAGCTGAAGGCCAGATCAAGGTAGAGGCTGCACTTCATAAGCTCCACGAGCCTTTACATCACTGCTCCGCTGCAGCTCTGACCCTCCCTATCAGCTGTTCCCATTTCTTCTAAGGCAGAGGACAGGGCCGCAGGAAGGAGAGAAACAGACAAAGAACACATGGCCTCCGCCACTCCAAACCCACTCGTTCTGAAGATCGGTGTCCTCCTTTGCTGGACATCTGGGCTGCTGGGATGAGCAGGAAGAAGACACTCAGCACACTCTTCCTCTTGCTTTGATGGTCTGAAGTACAGCCACAGTAAAGAGCCAAGAAACCAAGGGAGAATGGGGGTGGGGTCAGTAGGAAGAGGGTGTCCCCCCCCCCGACTCACTCAAATCTGCTGGGGACTCTACTCTCATGAGAGGGAGGGGAAAGAATCCCAGAGAGTATAGAGACACAAGAATCCACTGCGATTCTCCAAGACGACCCTAAGGCCATAAATTGGGGCCCTGGATAAGAAGTCACGGCAGATGCAGGTTTTTAGGGGCAAGGGCCTGGGCTCAGAGCACCTTCACCGATGGAGGGACCTTGCGATCTGTTCTTTGGCCGACTGCAGCACCTGAGACACAGTCTGCTCTGTAAGGGGGACGTCTTCACCCTCAAAGTCATTCACTTGCTGGGGTTCGCTCTCTAGGATCACCCCTCATAGGATCACAATTTCATCCACAGCCAAGAAGAGCCCCTTCATGTTCTCAGCATCTGGCTCAAGGAGTCGAAGAGGCAGTTCAGACAGCCGTAAGCACCGGCTCATCTCCATAGGAGCTGCCAATCACATAGAAAGAGAAATCGATGCTACTCTTATAGACCACGCTCAGCCCTTCCAACAGGGCGATTTCACTATCCGTCCGGTGGGTCTTGTTGAAAAAGCTCTTCTCAAAGGCCTTTTGCTCCTTGACACTGGGGTAGGTGTCATCAGTACTTGGCGAAGAGTTGGTCTCCATCATTGTCCAGAATCAGCATGGCCTTGACAGTGTACAGGAAGGACTCCAAAATCAGCGCCTCCATCTTGCCCGCAGCTGCTGCCGACCCTGATTTGATTTCTATTCGTCCTAGGCATAAAACAGCGTTGGCCACCAAGCAAGGCATCAAGCTAGAATGAAGAAAGGACTGACATCTGCTCTGCCCGAACAGATGCAAAGACAATGCTACCAACAAGGTGCCTCTTGGCCCATTGCTGGGGGCATTCTGTTATTACTCATCCTCTTCGCCTATTTATTAGAATATGCGGCCATCCACGATTCCCGAGTGAAGACGTTAAGCAACACTTGTGACCTAAACTCTGAAAAGCCCTTTCGGCTGCTGTGGCCATCTCCGTACCTCACCAAGATGACCCACAGGAAGGGAGAGAGAAGGGTCGCTCGCTCTATGTTCTCTAGGCCTTTTAAGAAACATGACGCTGCTCCTTTGGCCATATACGGTCGAGTCTCCAGGAAGGGCGGTATTGTAGAAATCAAGGGAATGGGAACTGTTCATTAAGGAGCGCCACGTAGTGTTACCACGGCAAAACTGGAAGAGTCTACAATGTCACCCAGCGTGCTGGGGGCACCTTAACAAGAAAGTTAAGGGCAAGATCCTGCCCAAGATGATCCATGTGCGGGTTGAGGGCTGGAGAGATGGCTCAGCGGTTAAGAGCACTGACTGCTCTTCCAGAGGTCCTGAGTTCAAATCCCAGCAACCACACGGTGGCTCACAATGTGCAGATTGAGCTCACCAAGCACTCCAAGTGCAGAGACAGCTTCCTGATGTGAGTGGAGAACAATGAGAAGAAAAGGAAGCCAACGAGATGGGCACCTGGGTCCAGCCTGCACCACGCAGAGAAGCACACTGTGTAAGGACTGACAGGAAGGGTCCTGAGCTGCTGGGGCCCATTGCATACGAATCCATGGCCTAGGGTTCAAAAAAAATAAAAATAAAGGACCCAGACTGGGGCACAAAACAAAACAAAACAAAACATACACCTGATCCTTGATACGTCATCTCATATTTACTCTCTGTTAACTTACCAGACAGTTTGTTGACAAATTGTAACTACGAATGCTCTAAACAGGGCTAACGCGTGAGCCTCGCTACGCATGTTTTTATAATTGCAACTGACCCAAAATGCTACAGATTTAATGGCATGACTTAGAAGAACACACTTTCTGCAAACTGAAGAAACTGCATAAGTGACCAAGGCGGACAACCAGGAATAACACTCTCTCTAACTGCACGTTGAGTGACAGCATGCTCCCTGAGATTCAATCAAGCTGTGTCTGTGAAACACCACTGTTTAATTCCTTCCGGGCCAATGAAACAGACGCCCTTTCTCTACTTGGTAGGTAAAGGGCTACCTGCCATTTCTCCCATAACCTTCAAGTTTCCAGAATCTAACAGATATTTTAACTAATGAAAGTCAGATTAAGCTCTGGATATCATGAAAATT
Source organism: Apodemus agrarius (assembly GCA_964023405.1). NCBI lineage: Eukaryota > Metazoa > Chordata > Mammalia > Rodentia > Muridae > Apodemus > Apodemus agrarius. Next base: position 81,752,228 of record OZ030013.1, read on the forward strand.
ATTAAACTACATTTTATTTCAATAAAAATTGAAGTGGATTACATCTTTTAAACGGTATGCCTAAAGATAGAAGTTTGTCAAACAGTGAAAAGTGTTGCACTCACTTTTCACACGCGGTGTGTGAGACAGAATCCCTTCCAAAGCAAACGCTTGCCCTCCCTTTTGACTCTGCCCTCTCCCTTACTGCTTCCCCCACCAGAAAGGTGCTGAAGACATCCCCACATAGGGGACCTCGGCCAGCGCCACCTGGTGGTCAGATTCGAATCTTTTCCTAACACACATTTTACCCAGAAGCTTGAACATTGAGTTTGCAGGAAAGAAAGATTCAAACCAAATTAGTATGGGTCTCAATATTGACTCACATTTTTTTTTGGTCACTACATTTCTTATCTTGAGATAATTTAAATCTTACAGTCCTTTTCTTATCCACATCATATAACTGTTCACAGAACAAGAATAAAGACTTAAAGGGAATAAGATAATACTTTTGATTTAACAAACATCAGTAACTTGAACCAACAAATTCCATTACTATTACAAGGAATACGTGCTTCTTCTCAACAACTACTTGTTATATGCCAGAAACATTTGCTGTTTATCTGTGTTGCCTCAGTTAATTCTCCCAAGAAATCTATCAAGTTGGTATCATTATCCACCAGCTTAACAATTAAGCCATGACTGCTAAAAAAGAGAGAATTAGTCTCCCCCAGGAATAGGCCCCTATAACTGGTTATTCAATACAAAATGGTCAACCCTAAAATCATATATCATATACACACAAACTATACCAACTACAATAAGGCAGGATGTATTTCTATATTTATACATATATGCATATAGAGAGAATTAAAATTGATTTTAATATAAAATAAAATGTAAATTAATTACATTTCAATTAATTTAATTAATTAGAATTAAAATATATATAGAAAATTAAAGTATATATTCTATATAGAGAGAATTAAAATACATACAGAATATAAAATTTATATATGTGTTTTTGAGTGTATGTGTGTGTGCATGTGTGTGTATCACTAATAGTTCAAAGAAGGCCGCCAATTTGAGAATTAAGAGGACGACATGGGAAAGCTTGGGGAAAACACAGGAACAAGGGAAATGATGCAATTATATTTTAATTCTTTTTACTGCAATTTTAAAAACAGAAGACAATGATTATAAGCTTATGTGGTTGAGGATCATTTAAGTGACAGAGCCAAGACTCAAACTCACAGTGCGCCAAGGCCATGGTCTGCATAAGTGTTATAACACTACTGCAACTCCAAATGACCATGATAAATATCTTATAGGTTTCTCCTATTAAAAATATTTTTCGCCAGGCGATGGTGGCACACACCTTTAATCCCAGCACTTGGGAGGCAGAGGCAGGCGGATTTCTGAGTTCGAGGTCAGCCTGGTCTACAGAGTGAGTTCCAGGACAGCCAAGACTATATGGAGAAACCCTGTCTCGGAGAAGCAAATATATATTTCATAGATAAATCCAGCTGAATTAGATCAGAACATTTTAACCCTATCAGTTAATTTGCATAGCACTGAAAGGTGCTATACAGAGGGGATGAAAACATAAATGGTATTACCCAACAGTGAACCCTAAGTGCTTTAATACTAATCTGCCAGGCAAGATTTTCTCCCTGGTGCAGTAGTGGCACAAAGGCTATGGTTGTAACCAACCACTTTTGCATCGCATCTGAGGCCTGTTTATTTATAACCTCAAAAAGCAAACAAAAACTAGTCCAAAGCCTGTACCTCAGTACGACGAATGCCTTAGGAGAGAACCTGCTACTTCCTCCTTGATAAATGGATGTGTGGTCTAACTGCCTTCTAAGTATTTGTGTTCCTGTACTGTTGCCCTCAACTTTGGCCAAAGAAGCTTCTCTCTGCAGTGGTCCTCAGTAAATGCAGACACACAGATGGCCAAAATGCTGAAGATAAGCGACTATTGAGTTCTCAATCATAAATGGCATATCTGTAACAACACCATCACTACCACCACCACCACCAATACCACCCATACCACCACCTACACCACCACCACCATTACCAATACCAATACAAGCAGCACCGCCACCACCAATACCATCAATGCTACCATCACCACTACGAGGGCTGAGGGAATATTAAGAGGGGGGAAGAAAGAATGTAAAAGCCAAAGGATGGGAAGAAAAGAATGTTCTCTTCAGGACCTGGCATGGCCTTTGCATTTGTGAATCCATAGCAACCGTAGTTACCTGCACAAGACCTGATAAAGTTCAAGCCAAAAAGACCAGTGAACATTCCAAGAGGCAGCACTATTTGGACTCAGTAGGTGTTGGGGGGGGGGACAGGGACAGGGAGGGAGAGAGCATGAAATGAGGAGATAGATGTTTTGGGATGTCTAGGGGGAATATAAAAGGTGCAAATGGGTATTATTAAAGTACATTGTTCACGTGTATTGGACTGTCAACAAATAAAAGATATTCTATAAAATGAAAAACTCATTCCCTAAAATCATAATAAAAATCCTAGACCAAATATAAATAGTCTCCTCCCACCCTGGCACAAAGGTCATTTCCGTGTCTGTGGGAACATAGTCTCTGTCTTTTCTCCCAGTGTTCACAACACTCATTGAAAAGTTACCTTCTACTTTATCTATAGGATGTCAATGCTCCATCTCTATCTCGTGTGTGTGTGTGTGTGTGTGTGTGTGTGTGTGTATGCACATATTCACATGTGTGAGAGCATGTTTGTGTGTGCCACAGCGTGCCTGTGAAGAGAACAAGGTTGGCCGTCAGTCCCTGCTTCCTGCTTTGTTTGAGACCTTTTCTTGGTTGTTAGTCACCCACCGTGTGTGCCATGCTAAGTGGCTTGGAAACTTCCATGGATTTTCCTGTCCCTGCCTCCCATCTCACCGTACGAGTGCCTGGATTACAGATGGTCTCCACGACAGAGGATAGCTTCCACACCTAGCTTTACATAGGTTCTGGAGATTTGAACCTAGGTCCCTGGGCTTGTGTCACAGCTGCTTTACCACTGAACCATTTTCCACAGTCCACAGCAGTAACGTTCTCTCTCCCTTGACAAGTGTGACTACCTCAAAATATCTTCTCTTAGTAGAAGACTTGGGAGGGCTTATTTACACTTACTTACAATTCAAATACTTTATAAGTGTATAAGCAAAATGCTTTAGAAATAGAGTCATTTAAGCATCTGTTCTCCAAGTCAGTCATTTCCAGGAGCCACTTCCGAAAGGCTCCATACCTTCCATTTTATTTGGCACACCCCAATTAAAACAAACATTTTAAATGCAAAGGTGTTATATTTACTTTAATATTTTATTCTGAATGGAACATGTACTTGTTCTTAAGTTTAGGAAAGTGTAATTTTTAAAAGGTATACACATTAGCCATAGAGGTGGTACACAGGTCATGTCACCCACATGCAAATCCATCTGACAGAGCGTGAGAGAGCGTGTGTGTCCCTGCACTCTTCAACAGTCAGACCTACCCCAGTGCTGTACAGATTGACGGTAGCAGAAGTCATCATTAAAGACCTGCAGCCCAGAAAGCCTGGAGACTGCAGCTATGGTGGCAATACCTAGCTCAAAGGGGTGCGGGGTTGGGGTAGCACAAATTGAGCTAAGAAAACTCAAGAAAATATGCAGGTGGGCAGAGAGCCTGCAAACATTCAGCTGGGAGCTAATGAGGTTGGTTAAGTGATGCAAGATCTAATACCTATGGGTCAAATCTATATCCTAAATCAGACGTGGAGTCTCGGTAATACCTGAAGTGAAACTCAGCCCCATGTAACTAAACCTATGCCAGTGCAGGGAACACCCTGTCCTTCCCAGCAACAGCAGTAGCAGAGGAAGTATCTAGGACCAGGCTGGAATGAGAAGAGCAGTCCCCTAAACGCAATGCAGCCGGGTTAGAGGACCAGAGTCACCATCCTGATGAGCCAATACCGTAGCTAATGGCATCCTGGAAAGCATGTATTTCAATGAAGAAGCAAGAAACAGCAAATCAGCCTAGCCAACTGGTGGCACAGGGTGGCCACCAATGTCTCTTCTGCATGTCAGTATTACACTGTGGCCACTGCCCATAGGAACACAGGTCAGAGAGGACTTCTGTGAGAAAAGGAGTGAGAGAGCAAAGATATCCATGTCCTGGTTTGATAGACGGAGCAATTATCCAGTGGAGGAGGGAAGAAGTTGTACAAACCTGAGCAGTGTGAAACCAGGCCCACTGGTGCAAAGGGCAGATAGATTCATGCAAAGCATGAGCAACGTGTGACCCCCCCTTCCCCCAAGTGTGAAGTTAGGGAATAACCAAACACTCACGCCACAACGTGTCACCAAGACCTCACAGAGTAAGCCTGAAGTAGTGGCTTACTAGCGGAATGTCATCTTCATTCCACATCGGGACCTCGGGGATATATGAAAGGGATGTGTAAGGAGCTGCCTATCCAGGTCCTGGGACCAGGGAATACGTAATGGGAGACTGGGGGACATCTGCAGAGCCTTGAAGTATTAAGGGAAACTCGCCTCCAAGTAGTGTTTTCAGGCTCAAGGTTCTCTGGATGGGTTGAGAGAGACAAGGAAGAAAGCGACAGACAGGACACTCCACCAAAAACCTAATGAGTGCCGGCTAACCCGGTGTGTGCATATATGCAGCTGGTAGTGTTAAAATGTGTCCAGACCCGGTTGTGCAGATGGCGAGCGCATGGCGGAGGACTGCGCTGAGCAGCCTTGATGCTTCTCTGTGCCTGTCAGCAGCTCAGCAGTGTAGCACCATTAGCCAGAGGCCACGGCCGCAGCAAGCAAGTGTCCTTCATCGCCCAGGTGTCTGGGTTTCATTCTTCTCCGGCTTCATTTAATTTTATCCTCTGAGTTTTCAATGCTACCGAATAACTGTTTACCAGAAGTTTGTAAATTATTATTTCAGTGGTAAAAAAAAAAAAATGTACGCTAAGCATCATCGCCACTGCTGGAGTATAAATCTCAGATGGATGGAGGGTCCTGCACCAGAGCAAATCATATCAACCAGTAGAATGAGAAGTTATGACATTACACAAATAAACTTCTAATTAAGATCGATTATAGGAAATAAATTGGCATATCAGAAAGGTACCTCCACAGAGACTGGGCTGCTGGCCTCAAGTGGCCCTAATTTAATTAGAACTCCCTTTCTAACTATACATTTGATCCTGATCAGTATCACAAATCAGAAAAAGGATTGGCCCATTGGCCTGGGAATTTCTCCACAAGCATTTTTTTTTTTTTTTTTTTTTTTTTTGGTTTGGTTTCTCTGTGTAGCCCTGGCTGTCCTGAAACTCACTCTGTAGACCAGGCTGGCCTCAAACTCAGAAATTCGCCTCTGCTTCCCAAATACTGGGCGCCACCACCACCCAGCGCATTTTATCTTAAAACAACACAAATGAAAGGAAAAGTGGCATGTAAGGAAACATTCTTTGACAATAATTTGTGCAAATATACCTAACAATCATAGGACACTAAATACAATTGTATCACAATCTACTCAGGTCATTATGAAGATCACATGGTGTAAGAAACACTAAAGACACAATGCCAATTATTTTTAAAAAATGAAAAAGAAACTATTGTGTTGCATCAGTTGATTAACGCTACTCAATCCATCCCAGTGGCACTGCACAAGTTCCCTGCTACCCACCACAGTGTTCTGAGTTTTCCAAATGAAACACACACACACACACACACACACACACACACACACGCACGCATGCACCCCAAAAGAAAATAATAAGACAGAGAAATCCAATATAAAGCCTAGGAGTTGGGAGTTTACTGGTCTTAGTTTGAATGTAAACTAGTGACCCTGAACAAGTATTTCATTTGTGTTAGGCTTTGGTTTTGTGGAATGTAATGTAGAAGTAATTTCTATTATCCACCTCATGCTTAGAAAGCCATTGACAGGGTCTGGAAATAGGAGCGTTAATGAACAACAGCTGTAAGGTGGTGGTGATGACAACTGGCGAGGGCAAGAAAATCCAAACGTGCAGGAGGAAGGACCAAGGAAGGAGAAAGCATCGTCTACAAGGCATAACTGCTGGGAGAAACAGACAGGAAGTGTGTATCTGTCGAAACCCTCTCCAACCAGCAGAGGGACGACAAATGCAAGTCCTTCTCAGAGCAGTTTATTCAGGATTCTTGACAAGCTTCTTCTATCCCCGTGCTTCCAGCAACCCAAGCTTATGAGTTTTTGCCCGCTCCTATCAGCATGTGCCACCTGGCGAACCAGGATAGGCTAACTATGGCACAACGTGATAAGCCAGCAGTGCATCTCCAAATAAGGACTTGTTGACGAGCTCTCACAACATTCTGGCTCATGGCCAGGCGCCATCTTGGAATGGCGGCTGTGGCTCTCCACATGTATCCGAGTCTGTGCATGAGTGACTTGCAACTTGAATCCTAGGACACTAGAGCAAGTGGATGGATCCCACTATCATGAAGCCTCTTGAAGATTTAGGAAATATCTTTCAAATCAAACAATGTGTAACTGTCAGAAATGCTCCCCTCCTAGGTACACACCATAAAGAGAAATACATGTCAAGAAGACATACACACAAATGCTCGTAGGGAGCATCACTGAGATGCAAGCAGCATATATCACAAAAGAATTTAGGGTGCGAACAGTGAAATCCATCACAGTAGTGAAGATTACTTTTACCATCGTGGACAAATACGAGAGGAATACAAATTTGAAGAGGAAAAGCAGGCTTTGATACAAATGAGAACTAAAATGGTGATTTTTGTTATTTCAACGGCTGGTTCACAGGAGTCAAACTGGAAATAGGCTATGGAGTGTACATACCATAGAACCTGCCATCCATCAAAAAGAATCAACTATCGATACATGGGACAATCTGGATGGGTTTCCAGATAATCACATACTAATCCCAATGGTTGAACATACTGCATAATTTTATTTATGTAAAATTCTTAGTGAAAAAATATGTAAATAAGAATAAATCTGTGGTTATCCCTGGTTAGAGAAGGGTTTGCATTGAAGAAAGTGGATGTGGCCTTGGAGGATAGTGGGTGTGGCTTTGGAGGAGAGTGGGCGTGGCCTTGGAGGGGTGGGTGTGGCTTTGGAGGCGAGTGGGCGTTGCTGTACAAGAGGAATAAGGGCATATTCTGTGTGATAGTAACTGTCTGCCTAGCATTCTGATTATAATTATGGCACTGCAATTTTCAAAGATGTCACCACCAGGAGAAAGTACTTAAAGAGTTCAGGGATTTCTATATTACTTCTAATATACAGTTATCCCAACACTAAAACCTTTTTAAAATATTAATATCAGGGAGCTGGGGTGATTGTACAGTCATCTTTCTTGCTGAAAAAGCATGAGGTCCAGATCCCAAGAACCATGTAGAAGAGATGGGTGTGGCCATCCATCACACTTGACAGCCTAGTGTTGGGCGGGCAACACAGGAAGAGCCCAGGGGCTGGCTGACCAGCAGACTAACCAAATTGTCTCAGGGTCAGTGTCAGGGCTTTGTCTCAAAACTAAGGTGAGAAGTGGTAAAGAGGCCAAATGTCAGGTTCTGGCCTCCACACACATGTATAGGCAAGTCCCCACATACACACATGCACACACATGAGCATATTGGCATGCTTACACAGGCACCCACATACAAAAACAAAAATAACAATACCATAGCATTTATAGATATGTACAGGACATATTATTTTGGAATCCATGCACAGTAAAAAGCAAACAAAAATAATATGCATAAGGATACAGAAAACTGAACTTAATATGTCCATCTTTCAAGAGAAAATGAAAGGCTAATTTTTGCATCATAATAAAAATATGTTCAACTATGATAAAAAATTGAGTTATTAAAAAGCAGAGAAAGAGGAATAGGATTGTGAGAAGTGGGGGATAGGATTGAGGGAGCCAGGGGGGTCAAAAACACCACAAAAAGACCCACATAGTCAACTAACCTGGGCCCATGGAGGCTCACAGAGACTGAACCACCAACCAAAGAGCACGCATGAGACAAACCTAGGCCCCCTGCACATTTATAGCGGATGTGCAGCTTGGTCTTCATGTGGGTGTTCTAATGCTTGGAGCAGGGGCTGTCTGTCTCTGACTCTGTTGCCTCCCATCAGATCCAGTTCTGGAGCTGGACCACCTTGTCAGGCCTGAGTGGGAGAGGAAGGGCTTAGTCCTGCTAAGTTGATATGCCAGAGTGGGGTGATACCCGCGGGAGGCTTCCCTTCTCTGAGGAGAAGAGGAGGGGTGATGAGGGGAGGGTGGGGTTGGAAGGAGAGGAGGGAAGAGGGCTATTCTTGGGATATAAAGTGAATAAATAAATTAATTAGTGGAGAAAATGCCAGAGAGAGATTAATCATATTATTCTTTCTAGACCTCTGCCTCCCAATAATATGGCCAGGATAAAGCAACAGAAACTGTTGATGTGGTGAAAGGAAAGCTATTTCTAAAGAACAGTGGATAGAGAGATGGTTCACTGAATATGTTAAGAGGAAAATTGGTGGTGGTGTTAGATTTAATGATGTGAGTGAATAAGTATTCTATTCAATTAAACATATACAAAAAAGACAATTTGCTATCACTATATCAATGTAATTGGATCACACCATTAAAATGACCGAAGAAATTTACGGTAAACAATGTGGGGACATTTTATCCCCAGACACAAAGGTGACATTTTCCACTCCTTATTGAATAGCAGACATTATCGTAAAAGTTTATTGTCAAATTGATGACTTTTCTCCAAAACAAGCATGGTAAAAGCATTTACAGTCAGTCACATGGCACCACGGATTGGTTAATAATGGACTAGCTCACATATATGGAAGAAAAGGCAATCCGCCAGCAAGAAACCATTCTTTATGAGTTTTAGCTGAAATTACACGATTTTAAGGAATTGGTTTGTATAAACTATAAAGTGCGGCCGTGCCTCCTGTTATGACAAACCCCTGTCCCTCCGGAACCACATGGCCAAGTGAACCCTTCCCACTTCAAGCCGCTTTGGTCACAACACTCTATCACAGCACCAGAAAAGTACCCTCTGCAAAAGGCTCTTCAAACCCTGAGGGCTTTTCTCATTCTTAACTGAAAGACTCCTGCCAAGCGCCATTGATTGTAGACAAGTTGAAGGCAAAAGACGGGGTGGGGGAGCGGTTAGTGAAATGGACAGATCCTTTAAGGAAATAATCTGTACTTGGGAACTGGGGAGATGGTGACTCAGCAGTTAAGCGCACCCCCTGTCCTTGCAGAGGACCTGCCTGGCAGCTCACAAGCATCTGTAACTCTAGTACCAGGATGAATATGGGACACACATATGCGAGCAAAACACCCCTGGTTATAAAAATAAAATATATGTTTAAAACTGTTTAAAGGAAAATAACTGTGCTGTCAGCATCTGCCACTTCCTATTCAGCCGCGCAGCAGCCAACTACAGACCCTACACGGTCCATTTCCAGAGCACTCTCATCTGGCAGGGATTGCCTGTTGGAAATTTTACATGCATGGTGCTGTTTCTAGCCCTCTATCTTTTCAGTTTCTTAATCTCCATTTCCCAGTCTTATTCTCTACTTTGTCTCTGTCATTTGTGGACACATCCTGGGCCATGTTTCTAATCATAACCTCAGACAAGTCTTTATCCATTCTCTCTCTGTCTCTCTGTCTATTCCTCTCTATCACTCTCTTATTCTCTGTACATCTGTCTCTCTCTGTCTCTGTGTGTCTGTTTCTGTCTCTGTGTGTCTCTCTGCCTTTCTCTTGTCTCTCTGTCACTTACTCTCTGTGTATTTGTCTCTCTGTCTCTGTGTGTCCATCTTTCTGTCTCTGTGTCTCTCCCTGCTTCTGTCTCTCTATGTCTCTCTGTTACTCTCTTACTCTGTGTATCTGTCTCTTTGTGTCTCTGTGTGTCTGTCTCTGTTTTTCTCTTTCTCATGCGCGCATGCATACACGTGCATACACATACCTACACACACACACACACACACACACACACACACACACGCTCTGAATTCAGCACACTTAGCTGCCATGAACCACCAATTCTTCCCACCTTCAGCTTTATTGTTCTCTCTCCCTATAACCGTTTGTGATATTAATCATGGTGCTGGGTGTCGGTGGACAAAAACACACACTCATGCCAACTAGTCTTGATTTAGACTGTCGATAGCCAAGGACGAGTAGGCCAGTGCTGGCTCAAATCCCACACTGTCTATTCTCACTGTAGACACCTTCCCTTCCCTACATAATAGCTTCACGACCCTGCTTCCTACTCCAGAGTCCAGCTTCACTGTAATCATCCACATGCCTCAAGCAGCACAGTAACCATGGCTGCAGCCTGGCTCTCCTCCTGTTATGATGGGATGAAGCAGACACGTTCCTAGCCGGTCTGCATCTGGCTCCTTTCTCTCCTAGTTATACATGTGACCACAAAACTCTTTCACCTCCCCGAGGGTCCCACTCTACAAAATGTGTTCTTTCCCCCTAAGTCATCAAATGTTTTCTTACTGCTGAATCATGGGTATTCTGTCTTAAAATTTTCCCTATTTCCCACCAGAGTTACCTTCCCAATTCAAAGCTCCCCTACATGAAAGCCTTTTAAAGAAAATATATGTGCTGTTTCCGGCAGGACTCTGTCCTGACCTGCCACCACTGCTGATTCTAGTTAAGTCAAATCTATGGACCTCACATCTATTGGTTAACAATCAGACTTCAAGCTTTCTAATCTTTCAACTCCCTTTGATCCACCAATCACAACTTCCTTCTAGAAATGCTCTTCCTTTAATTTGAGGACACCTCTTTTTCTCTTCTCTCTGTTTCCACCTGTCTCTGTTTCTCTCTGTGTCTCTGTATGTGTTGACTTTATTTATTTTATTTTTTATGCATGAGTGTTCACCTGCATGTATGTATGTACACCATACCTGTGCCTGGCACCTTTGGAGGCAGAAGAAAGTTCTGAATCCCCTGGAACTTGAGTCACACATGGTTGTGAGCTGCCATATGGGTGCTGGGCTGGGTCTTCCGCAAGAGCAGCAAGTGCTCTTAACTACTGAGACATCTCTTCAGCCCCAACACCTGATCCTCTCCCTCTCTCACCCTCCACCTCTGCCTCCACCTACCTCTCCCTATCCATCTCCTCCTTCCTATCCCTGTCCCTTTTCTTCCCCTCCCCCACATCTTCCTATCTCACCAGTGGATGAATGTTCTTTCTTTATAGAAATGTTCTCTGGAGGGGCTGGAGAGATGGCTCAGTGGTTAAGAGCACTGACTGCTCTTCCAGAAGTTCCGAGTTCAATTCCCAGCAACCACGTGGTGGCTCACAACTATCTGTAATGGGATCTGATTCCTTCTGATGTGTCTGAAGACAGCTACAGTATACTCATATACATAAATAAATAATTCTTTTCTAAAAAAGAAAGAAAAAGAAAGGAAAGAAGGAAGGAAGGAAGGAAGGAAGGAAGGAAGGAAGGAAGGAAAAAAGGAAGGAAGGTACTCTGGAACTCCAGTCAATAGACAACTCCCCCATCTTTCCCCACTTACTCTCATTCTTCTATGATTCTATAGCCTATAGATTTTAACTCAATGTATACATTAACAATGCCAACATATTTCCTCAATCCCTGCCATTTTTCATTTTTAAGATATTAACTTTCAGACAGTCCTCTGCACTGCCCTACACACACACACACACACACACACACACACACACACACACCATCCCATCTTCCTAGTATCAGGAGCCTTATAGTGACCCTAGAGTTTTCAATGCTCTTGGCAGCATCTCTGACCTCCCTTCCTGAGAACATTCCTTCACTTGCATAAGTAACTTCTCGACATTCTTCAAACAGGTCCCACGGGTCCAGCCTGAGAAGGTTTGCACTTAATGACCTGTTCCCTGGATAGCCACATGCCTTGCTGCTTCAACACCTTCAGCTCTCTGGCAAAAGTCACAGTGTCTGCAAAACCCTTACTGATGACTCTCCATCCAAACCACAGACCCCAGGATGAAAAAGGCTTCCCTTTTCATGATACCCCCACAGGACTGCCATCGCCTAACATTTGCGATCTGGCTGCTAACCTGGGAAGTGTTAGCCGTTTCATGTCCCCTGCACCCACAGCTCAGCAGCAAGTGCTCAATAGAGAACTGCTACATGTGTAAATCAACGGCTTCACATTGTCTCTGTACATCCTATCTGTGGAGACGTTGTGTTAGAACCTGTTCTTGGTTCTGGACAAATTGCCCCTTCATTTGCTGTTCCTTTCTTGGTGTGCTTTTAAGACCCAGATACTTTTTGAGCATGAGAGTAAATATTTTTCTCTTACTACTATTAATTTTTCTTGTTGGCAATTAATATCATCTCTGTTGAAATCTTCAACAGAGATGGTTTGAACGTTCTGAAATTATAATTGATATTTTAATATTTACAACTTGGATTTGTCTTTTTAAGAGTCCTTCGCTATAGCCGGGCGGTGGTGGCGCATGCCTTTAATCCCAGCACTTGGGAGGCAGAGGCAGGTGGATTTCTGAGTTCGAGGCCAGCCTGGTCTACAGAGTGAGTTCCAGGACAGCCAGGGCTACACAGAGAAACCCTGTCTCGAAAAAAAGAGTCCTTCGCTATTCCATAACTTTCTCTTTGAAAAGAGAAAAAAAAGTGGAGTCTGGGAAGGAAGGATAACAAAACATAAGGATGGATTGTATTAAATAAAAGACCTGCAGCATGCAGCCACCTCAAGGCTCTGGAGGCAAAGCTCTAAACTCTAACCCTGTCACCTTCCAGCTAGAGCCTCTACTGCCACTTCAGTAGGCTGAGGCTCTGCTGGAACCTGTTTGTGAAATGAAGTCACTGGAATGCAGACATTTAACCCAATAATTAAACTCAAGCATATCTGCTATCCATAAGAGGTCGGCTGGCAAGCAGAGCTTCAAGCTAGCCTTCTCTGAGGTACACCGTGAACCTAAAGAAGTGCTCAGAACCAAGCCCCCAGATGCTCAGCCACACACAGTGACGGAGACCTAGAGTCAGAGGAAATGTGCAACAAATAATACATGTTATTTGTTTTGTTAAAATAAGGCTTATGGGGGGGGGGGGCTGGAGAGATGGCTCAGCGGTTAAGAGCACTGACTGCTCTTCCAGAAGTCCTGAGTTCAAATCCCAGAAACCACATGGTGGCTCACAACCATCTGTAATGGGATGGATCTGATGCCCTCTTCTGGAGTGTCTAAAGACAGCTACAGTGTACTCATAAAAATAAAATAAAATGAAATGAAACAAAAGACTTCCTGGGGAGAAACGTAATGGAAGACTTCACTTTTCTTGAAGGAATGCTGTAAGGGTGAGCATTGCTTAAGTTTGCCATTGTTGGATGTACAACTTTGAGGTCTGAACTTGGGCCTGTGATGTGCAGAAAAGAAGACAGACTAACTACTACAGATTACCAGAACTGGTGAGGATGTGGGTCCGGTCAGGCTGATTAGCTAGCTACATCATCCTAGAGACAGATGGCAGTGTTAAACAATTAGAAGGAATTCTTTTTCTTTCTTTCTTTCTTTCTCTTTCTTTCTTTCTTTCTTTTTTTGTTGTTGTTGTTTTGTTGTTTGTTTTTTTTTGTCACGGGGCAACTTTATTGAGTGGCAACATGGCCACACCCAGCAAACATGTGTTTCCCTCTCATTCACTCACACACACACACACACACACACACACACACACACACACACCTTGCCACCGTCCAGTTCCACAGGGGTGGGGGGCCTCCTCAATTGCTAGGATCCAGAAGCAACAGGTGCCCGAGGGAGGCCCAGGGAGAGGACGGGTTCGGGAGTGGTGGGAGGAAATGGGAGGGGGGTGCAGAGAGCAGGGGTGGGCTGGGCACACCCACCACAAAGAGTGAGATCCCCAGCCCTGGTACTTCCGCTTGGCTACACCCCTTCCAAGGAGCCTTCCAGGGTGTGGCGGGACACCCAGGGTTTGGGCAGGGCAGAGGCCCACTCCGTTTTAGTCCTCTCTGCTGGCCTGGGAGTGGAGGGCGAGGCGGGCCGGGGAGGTCTAGGGCTGCTTCAGCTCTGGGGCTCCTCGGGAGCCTCACCCCGTCTTCCCCGGCATTGTCCACAGCGTCAGGCTGTCTCTGAGCAGCTGCATGATGAGGGTGCTGTCCTTGTAGGAGTGTGCAGATCTGTCATGGCCTCCTCGAAGGTGGTCTTGGCCAGTGAGATGGCGTCCTCGGGGCTGTTGGCTATATCATAGTGGAAGACGGAAAAGTTCAGGGCCAGGCCCGGGCGTATGGCGTTGGTGGGTGGCATCGCCTTCTTGCTGATGCCCATGGCCTCCTGGTAGGCTGACCGGGCAGAATCGACGATGCGCTTCTTGTCCTCGCCAGTGGCCACCTCGGCGAGGTAGCGGGAGTAGCCGCCCTTCATCTCCGCCTCGCCAGCCCCTTTGATGAGGTCCAGCGAGCCTAGCACACGCCTCTGGGCTCCGTCTCCACCTTCTCCCGGTACTGCTCCACCTCGGGGCCCTTCTCTTCTGAGCCCTCCTCGTTGCTCTTCGACTCGATGCTCGACAGGACCCCCCCAGGCCGCTCTCTGGCCGCCCACCACGGTCTTGTAGGCCACGGAGAGCAGGTTCCGCTCCTCGCCCTTTTCCACGGCGCTCTTCACGGAAGCGGCCATGTCTTCATTGCGCTCGGCCTGCTCAGCCAGCTTGGCCTTCTGGATCAGACTGGCTCTTCCATGACTCTTAGGGTGGACAGACAGGCGGGCGAACTGGCTGCCTTAAGACTTAATGCTGGGTTCTCTAGAAGAAATTCTTATCTTCTGAACAATTAAAATGGAACCGAGTTGCCAGGAAGAGCGCCATTTGAAAAGGGGGGAGCTTATGAGTGGAGAGAGCTATCATTGTTTTTCAAAACATTATCAGCTGCCAGTAGGTATTTTGAAAACAACCAGTGGAACCAATGCATAAACAGATCTTGTTATGATAAACTTAATTCATCCTAGCTTCTAAAGTGATCTGTTAATCACATTCAAAGCCCGAATACAAGAATTGGGTCGGGAAAACTAGACTTGAAAGAATGGTTAAAGGGATTTTTAAAACCCAAATACGCTGAGCACTCAGAGCCTTGTAAGCGTCAGAGAGCGGCGGGAAGAGAGCCAAGACTTAAGTGGAACAGAGGCTGCCTGTGAGAGGGAAAGGCCGCCCAGCCGCCCACAGCCCAGTGCTATCAGTCTTACTCTACAGCAGCAAGACTAGCCGTGTGGTTTCGCAAGGCCTCTTCCTTCTGTTGAAACCCGAGCGTGGGAGGATAGCCAGAGGAGTTTCTGGGGAGTCGGTAAGGAAATCAGGGTGTGTTCTATGTCCACTTGATTGACCCAGGAATTAAGTCCTCGGAAACCCAAACAGCCTATGTCAACCTGGAGGTCTAGACAGGAGTCACTAACCCAAGAGCCGTGTAAATCCTTCCTATAACTTACGTAAGTTGGCTTCTTGCAGTGGCAAAGTAGGCCGCCTTTAAACCAACACTTCCTGCCAAAAATACCTCAAAAAGCAAGATTTTTTTTTTCTTTTAGATCTATGGAAAGACATTTGAGATCTCTTGAGATGGAGGGTTATAAAACAAAAATCCAATAGGCAATTTTGTGTTGTTTTACAAGTGTGCTGATTCTAAAAGCGGTACCTACGAACCTGAAAGCAGACTTTGCCCGGTGTGACACAAATATTAGTTTAAGCTGAACAAAGATTTCTCGGAGCTTTTCTGATCTGATTTACAGCAGAAATCGCTGAGAAATGAATACTGTCTTCAGTTAGGTAGTCTATTCCCAGATAAAGCCAGGAGCAGACTTCCCACAAACCCCCTCTTCAGGGAATTTCCCCACCACAAGGAAGAAGGAGGGGCACACCAATCTTTTGTTTGTTTGTTTTTTAATATAATTTTTTAAAAATTCTAGATAAAACAAAACCAATCTTGAATTCAAAAGTGCATTTATATTGTACAGTATATTCACTAAGCTTTTTTTTTTTTTAATAACTGTGGCTGGACTTGTGGGCTCGATCTTACTTCAGTCTGGGCACTACAAATTTTTAATCAAATGTAAATCTACATTTTAATATGAATCAAATGTCCTCAATTACACAATAATATTTTCTTTTTTTTTTAGGGTATTTCTTTTTTTTTTAATTTTTATTTTCTATATTCTATGTTTACATTCCAAAGGCTTTCCCCTTTCCCAGTTCCCACCCACCATAGTTCCCATAGTTCCTCTCCCCCCCCCAACTGTTCCCCAATCATTCCCCCTCCCCCGTCGGTTTCTTTACTAAACTGGATGCAATCTTTACAGGCCCAGGGTCCTCTCCTTTCTTCTTCTTGGGAATCATTTGACTTGCTATTTGTGTCTTGAGTATTTAGGGCTTCTGGGCTCATTAATATCCACTTATCAGTGATTGCATTTCATGTGCATTCTTTTGTGATTGGGTTAATTCACTCAGGATGATATTTTCCAGGTCTAACCATTTACCTACAAATTGCATGAATTCATTATTTTTAATTGCTGAGTAGTATTCCATTGTATAGATATACCACATTTTCTGTGTCCATTCTTCCTTTGAGGGATATTTGTGCTCCTTCCAATTTCTGGCTATTATAAACAAGGCTGCTATAAACATAGTGGAGCATGTGCCCTTATTGCATGCAGGGGAATCCTCTGGGTATATGCCCAGGAGCGGTATGCCAGGGTCCTCTGGAAGTGACATGCCCAATTTTCTGAGGAACCGCCAAACTGATTTCCAGAGCAGTTTTACCATTTTGCAATCCCACCAACAGTGGAGGAGTGTTCCTCTTTCTCCACATCCTCGCCAGCACTTGTTGTCTCTTGAGTTTTTAATCTTAGCCATTCTGACTGGTGTGAGGTGGAATCTCAGGGTTGTTTTGATTTGCATTTCCCTGATGACTAATGATGTTGAACATCTTTTAAGGTGTTTCTCGGCCATCCGAATTTCTTCTGGTGAAAATTCTTTGTTTAGCTCTGTGCCCCATTTTTTGATAGGGTTATTTGTTTCTATGCGATCTAACTTCTTGAGTTCTTTGTATATATTGGATATTAGCCCTCTGTCGGATGTGGAGTTGGTGAAGATCTTTTCCCACTTTGTTGGTTGCCGTTTTGTCCTTCTGACAATGTCCTTTGCTTTGCAGAAACTTTGTAATTTTATGAGGTCCCATTTGTCGATTCTTGATCTTAGAGCATAAGCTATTGGTGTTCTGTTCAGGAACTTTTCCCCTGTGCCCAAGTCCTCCAGGGTCTTCCCAAGTTTCTTTTCTAATAGTTTCAGTGTGTCTGGTTTTATGTGGAGGTCCTTGATCCACTTGGAGTTGATCTTAGTGCAAAGATATAAGAGTGGGTCAATTCGCATTCTTCTGCATGTTGACCTCCAGTTGAACCAGCACCATTTGTTGAAGAGGCTATCTTTATTCCACTGGATGGTTGTGGCTCCTTTATCAAAGATCAAGTGACCATAAGTCTGTGGGTTCATTTCTGGGTCTTCAATCCTATTCCATTGATCTGCTTGCCTGTTGCTATACCAATACCATGCAGTTTTTAACACAATTGCTCTATAGTACTGCTTGAGGTCAGGGATATTGATTCCCCCCAGAAGTCCTTTTATTGTTGAGAATAGTTTTAGCTATCCTGGGTTTTTTGTTGCTCCAGATGTATTTGAGAATTGCTTTTTCTAGATCTATGAAGAATTGATTTGGGATTTTGATGGGGATCTCATTGAATCTGTATATTGCTTTTGGCAAGATGGCCATTTTTACTATATTGATCCTGCCAATCCAGGAGCAAGAAATATTTTTCCATCTTCTGAGGTCTTCTTCGATTTCTTTCTTCAAGGACTTGAAGTTCCTGTTGTACAGATCTTTCGCTTGTTTGGTTAGAGTTACGCCAAGATACTTTATGTTGTTTGTGGCTATTGTGAAGGGTGTTATTTCCCTAATTTCTTTCTCTGCCTGCTTGTCCTTTGAGTACAAGAAGGCCACTGACTTGCTTGAGTTAATTTTATAACCTGCCACTTTGCTGAAGTTGTTTATCAGCTGTAGAAGTTCTCTGGTGGAGTTTTTTGGGTCGCTTAGGTAAACTATCATATCGTCTGCAAATAATGATACTTTGACTTCTTCCTTTCCAATTTGTATCCCTTTGACTTCCTTATGTTGTCTAATTGCTCTTGCTAGAACTTTAAGTACTATATTGAAAAGATATGGAGAGAGAGGGCAGCCTTGTCTAGTCCCTGATTTTAGTGGGAATGCTTCAAGTTTCTCTCCATTTATTTTGATGTTGGCTACTGGTTTGCTGTAGATTGCTTTTACTATGTTTAGGTATGGGCCTTGAATTCCTGCTCTTTCCAAGACTTTTAGCATGAAAGGATCCTGAATTTTGTCGAATGCTTTTTCAGCATCTAATGAGATGACCATGTGGTTTTTTTCTTTGAGTTTGTTTATGTAGTGGATTACATTGATGGATTTCCGTATATTGAACCATCCCTGCATCCCTGGGATGAAGCCTACTTGATCATGGTGTATGATCGTTTTGATGTGCTCTTGGATTCGGTTAGCAAGAATTTTATTTAGTATTTTTGCATCTATATTCATAAGAGAAATTGACCTGTAGTTCTCTTTCTTTGTTGGATCTTTTTGTGGTTTAGGTATTAGTGTAATTGTGGCTTCGAAGAATGAGTTGGGCAGTGTCCCTTCTGTCTCCATTTTGTGGAATAGTTTGAAAAGTATTGGTGTTAAGTCTTCTTTGAAGGTCTGGTAGAATTCTGCACTAAAACCATCTGGTCCCGTACTTTTTTTGGTTGGGAGGCTTTCTATAACCCCTTCTATTTCTTTAGGGGTTATGGGACTATTTAGCTGATCTACTTGATGCTGATTTAATTTTGGTATTTGATATCTGTCTAGGAAATTGTCCATTTCCTCCAGATTCTCCAGTTGTTTTGAGTATAGACCTTTGTAGTAGGATCTGATGATCTTTTGAATTTCCTCAGTTTCTGTTGTTATGTCTCCCTTTTCATTTCTAATTTTGTTAATTTGTATACTGTCTCTGTGTCCTTTGGTTAGTCTGGCTAAGGGTTTATCTATCTTGTTGATTTTCTCAAAGAACCAGCTCCTGGTCTTGTTGATTCTTTGTATGGTTCTCTTTGTTTCTATTTGATTGATTTCAGCCCTGAGTTTGATGATTTCTTGTCTTCTACTCCTCCTGGGTGATTTAACTTGTTTTTCTTCCAGGGCTTTAAGGTGTGCCATTAAGCTGCTAGTGTATGCTCTCTCCAGTTTCTTTTTGGATGCACTTAGAGCTATGAGTTTTCCTCTTAGCACTGCTTTCATTGTGTCCCATAGATTTGTGTAGGTTGTACCTTCATTTTCATTGAATTCTAAAAAGTATTTGATTTCTTTTTTTATTTCTTCCTTGACCAAGGTGTCATTGAGTAGAGTATTGTTCAGTTTCCATGTGTATGTGGGCTTTCTGTTGTTTTTGTTGTTATTGAAGACCACTCTTACTCCATGGTGATCTGATCGGAGGCATGGGATTAGCTCCATCTTCTTGTATTTGTTGACATCTGTCTTGTGACCAATTATATGATCTATTTTGGAGAAGGTACCATGTGGAGCTGAGAAAAAGGTATATTCTTTAGCTTTAGGATGAAATGTTCTATATATATATATCTGTTAAATCCAATTGGTCCAGAGTTTCAATTAGTTTCACTGTGTCCCTGTTTAGTTTCTGCTTTCCTGATCGGTCCATTGAGGAGAGTGGAGTGTTGAAGTCACCCACAATTATTGCGTTAGGTGTAATGTGTGCTTTAAGCTTTAGTAAGGTTTCTTTTACAAATGAGGGTGCCCTTACATTTGGAGCATAGATGTTCAGTATTGAGAGCTCTTCTTGGTGGATTTTCCCTTTGGCCAGCAAGAAGTGACCTTCTGAGTCTCTTTTGATGATTTTAGGTTGGAAGTCAATTTTATCTGATATTAGAATGGCTACTCCAGCTTGTTTCCTGAGACCATTTGCTTGTAAAATTGTCTTCCAGCCTTTTACTCTAAGGCAGTGTTTGTCTTTAACACTGAGATGTGTTTCCTGTATGCAGCAAAATGTAGGGCCCTGTTTCCGTATCCAGTCTGGTAATCTATGTCTTTTTATTGGGGAATTGAGTCCATTGATGTTAAGAGATATTAAGGAATAGTAATTATTTCCTCCAGACATTTTTGAAATTATATTTATTTATTTTATTTATTTTTTTATATTCGAGAGGTTACCTTCTTTTGGGTTTGATGAGAGGAGGTTTCTATCTTGCTTCTTCCCGGGTGTAGTTTCCGTCCTTGTCTTGGTGTTTTCCCCCTATTATCCTTTGTAGGGCTGGATTTGTGGAAAGATATCGTGCAAATTTGGTTTTGTCATGGAATACCTTGATGTCTCCATCTATGGCGATTGAGAGCTTTGCTGGGTAAAGTAGTTTTGGCTGAAGTTTGTGTTCTCAGAGTTTGCATTATATCTGCGCAGGATCTTCTAGCTTTCATGGTCTCAGGTGAGAAGTCTGGTGTTATTCTGATAGGTCTTCCTTTATAAGTTACTTGGCCTTTTTCTCTTGCTGCCTTTAATATTCTTTCTTTGTTTAGTACATTTGGAGTTTTGATTATTATGTGACGGGATGTGTTTCTGTTCTGATCCAGTCTGTTTGGGGTTCTGTATGCTTCTTGTATATTCATGGGCATCTCGCTCTTTAGGTTGGGGAAGTTTTCTTCCATAATTTTGTAGAAGATATTTGCTGGCCCTTTAACTTGTACATCTTCATTCTCGTCTATACCTATAATCCTTAGGTTTGGTCTTCTCATTGTGTCCTGGATTTTCTGGATGTTTTGGGTTACAGCCTTTTTGCATTTAGTATTTTCTTTGACTGTTGAATCAATGGTTCCTATGGTATCTTCGGCTTCTGATATTCTGTCTTCTATCTCTTGTATTCTATTGTTGATATTTGCATCTATGGCCCCTGATTTCTTCCCAAGGTTTTCTATCTCCAATGTTGTCTCCCTCTGCAATTTCTTAGTTGTTTCTACTTCTGTTTTTAGTACCTGGATGGATGTGCTCAGATCTTTCGCTTGCTTGATTGTGTTTTCATGTATTTCTTTAATAGATTTTTGTGTTTCCTCTTTCATAGCTTCTACTTGTTGGCCCACGTTCTTCTGTATTTCTTTAAGTGATTTTTTTTCTTTCTTCCTTATTGTGTTCTTCTTTTTGATCCATCTTCTCCTGCATTTCTTGAAGTGATTTTTGTATTTGCCTTGTGAAGGCTTCTAACTTTTGATCCATTTTCTCCTCTATTTCTTTACGAGATTTTTCTATGTGTTCAGCTACCAGCATCCTGACCAGTGATTTTATATCCAAGTCTTGTTTTTCTGGTGTTTTGGGGTATCCAGGACTTCCTGTTGTTGGTGAACTGGGTTCAGATGCTGTCATGTTGCCTTGATTTCTGTTAGTGACATTCCTTCGTTTACCTTTTGCCATCTGGTTATTTCTGGTGTTAGTTGACCTTGTTGTCACTGGCTGGTGTTTGAATCTCCTGTGAGGCTGGGCTTACCTGTTGTTTCTCTACTGGTGGTTATGCGTGATTGCTGCTCAACGGGATCACGAGCTGGCTGCCACCTGCTGACTTTGTGCAAGGCCTGAGGTCTCCGGGAAGTGTGGGGGTGTGCAGCAGAGCCTCGGCAGGCGCTGCTGGGCCTGCCTAGTAGCGAGAGCCTAGCAGATCCCCCCACATGGTAGCCCCTGATGGAATCTGTCTACCTGTGCCTTTCCAGCTGTGTTCTGGTTGCAATATGGAGGCCTGCCGCTATCGCTGGTCCGGGGTCCTGGGGAGCTGGGTGGTTCCGGCTGCCTCGGTGTACGGCCTAAGCTCGCAGGGACGTGCTGCAGAGCCTAGGCGCCTGGGCCCACCTGTGGGCGAGAGCTTAGCAGCTCTCCCTGCTCTAGCCCCAGACGGAGTCCCTACCTGTACCTTTCCAGCTGTGTCCTGGTTACAATATGGAGCTTCTTTTTTTTTTTTAATTTGACACCTAGTATTTTATTCAGATAGCAGTCCTGTTACACATGGTCCAAGAACATTCAAATAAGAACTCAAATGGGAAGTTAAAGATTGGCCTTCAAACATCATAGCCAACAATGCCACGTTTGCCTATGATCTCTCCGATATAAAACCACATCCACACCTCAGGGGCCACCAAACCGTTCAGCACAGCTTCCTTAACTGAAAGGTGTTTGAAGCTACCAGTTTTAGCACTTTGAATTCTTTTTTTTCATACTCTGAATAGCTGTAGGGATTTCACCAGGGGTTGCGGGAAATCAGCTCAACCTTGGCGTAGCGCCAAAATGTGGCCAATCGAGGCTTCGAGTAAATCACGGCAGCGGCCACCATCGACGGTGCCTTCTCCGTGAAGTTACGGATGAGCTTGGCCATGGCCTAAGGTGGAAGGTACGTCTCCCCGAACCACCGGCTGAATGTCCACAATAATATTTTCAAGTATACATTAATTAAACCTGAATTTTTATCAGAAAAAAAATAAATGAGATTTGCCCCGTGGGTCTATACAATCCATTGTGCTAGTCACAGGGCAACAAGAGGCAGTGAAGAAAATATTACCTGTTGCCATCATCTTCTTCTTCAAAGATTCCTCAGCCTGTTGCTCTGCTTCCTCTCTTACAGCTCTTGGAGCGAGTTCACACCTCCCGCTGGTTAATTGCCCAACCCAGCAGAGCTCTAGTGCAAAAGTCTTACCCTGAACTTCACCATGCACGATGTGAATCGTTTTCACAACTAGCTACATCATGGCAGGTCATCCCCTTTATCTGACGCTTTTTCTGTTTCTGTCTTTGCTTGCCGGGCTCTGCCAATGGCACAGCCCCAACATGAAGCGCCGCTCGTATAGAACTGTGCACCACCGTCAGCTCTGGAAGAGACACTGATATGGAAACGAAGCCAAAGGTCTAACAGCGCCATCGTGGGGGTAAGCCTGTATGAATGGTCACTCTGCAGGCAATGTTGGGAGTGTTACAGCCAAAGGTAAACCTAAAGTTGGCCACTTCCTCTCTTGCTATGTCTGCTAACACACGTGCATCTCCCAACAGACGGCTGCCATTCCAGTGTGTCTGTCAGCGCTGAAAACGTAGAGCCTTCTTCAGGACGTGAAGGAAGGCCTAGCTCTTCTACCCCAAAGACAACACCGTCGTTACATCCGATCCCAGTAGCTTACTACTATTTCCACAGCCTTCATGGCATACTCAACTTGAAAAACTCTTCCACCGGGAGAGGATGTGGAGCCTGACCGGTCCTCACAGCAGTGCAGCCCATAGTGCTGACTCAGCAGGCCTCAGAACGATTCCAGGTCTACGGTCAAAGAGCACGCCCTCACGGGTAAATGTTATAAACTTTCTTATGTCTCATCTGTTCTCCAGAAAAGCCATTAATCTCTCATAAATATCCTATTAGATCCCACAGGATCCTCATAAGAGCCATTATTATTATTATCATTATCATCATCATCATCATCATCTTAGTCTTTTTTATAGTTCAGTTGTTATCCTTCTCCCATTCTGCCCTCCTCATCCCATTCCTCCTTCCCTATCTCCAAGAAGATATCCCCACACCCCCATAGTCCCGCACACCCCGCCAAGCCTCCCCATTCCCTGGTCTCTCAAGTCTCTCAAGGGTTAGGTGAGTCCTCTCTTGATGAGGCCAGACCAGGCGGTCCTCTGCTGGATATGTGTCAGGGGCCTGGTTGCTGCCTGGTTGGTGACTCAGTGTCAGAGATCTCAGAGGTCCAGGTTTGGTGAGACTGGTGGCCTTCCTATGGGGTCGCCCTCCTCCTCAACTTCTTCCAGACTTTCCCTAATTTAACCACAGGGGTCCCGACATCAATCTATTGGTTGGGTGAAAGTATCTGCATCTGTCTCAGTCAGCTGTTTGTTGGGCCTTTCAGAGAACAGCCATGCTAGGCTACTGTCTGTAAGCACACCATAGCATCAGTAATAGTGTCAGGCCTTGGAGCCTCCCCTTGAGATGGATCCCAAGTTGGGCCGGTCACTGGACCTCCTTTCCCTCAGTCTCTTCTTCATTTTTGTCCCTGCAGTTCTTTCAGACAGGAACAATTCTGGGTCACAGTTTTTGACTGTGGCATGGCAAACCCATCCCTCCACTTGATGCCCTGTTTTTCTGCTAGAGGTGTGTTCTGCAAGTTCCTTCTCCCCACTGTTGGGCATTTTACCTAAGATCTCTCCCTTTGAATCAGGCCTTTTCCCACTAAATTAAGTGTAAGACCCAAATTTAATCTCTCCTTTGAGTTCTTCACCAGTGAGCCCTCCTACTCTGTCTTTTGTGAGTTAAAATGGTAGAGAGGTGACACCCACTCCACTCTCAAAAAATTCCCTAAATCCTCCAGGGCTAGAAAGATACAAAGTCCACAAAAGAAAAACCATAGTAAATACAACAGATGTTTATAGATGACACCTGAGAGCCCGTGAGCTGGGGTAGGAATGAACCACAATAGCCTCATCCTCATGAAGGTACAAAGTGGACTTGAGTCATTCAATCTTTCTTAGAGCATGAGAAACTTGTTCATGGCTGATCCTATGGCTAGATGTTTGCCATAAAAACCTCCCTGCAAGATGACATCACAGTCTGGAATCTGAAATCTTCTTTACTGAACACGCAGGATGTTTGACACTCCTATTTTTAAAAGCATGCAAAATGTCGACATGACTGAAATCAAAGACATAAAACAGACGCCCACACTGAGGTGGAAAGATGAGCATCAAATGGGATGTCTCCAGCAGCTGTAAAGTTCCTTTTTTAGGATGATAAAAACATCCTAAAACCAGTCTGTGGGATTGGCTATACAAGTCCATCCCTAGGGACCATTGAATTGTTTATTTTGAACAAGTGAACTGTAATATTTGTAAAAGATAGATGAAAAGAAGTTCATTCATTAAAAGTGGAGACTGAGAATTTTGGAATGGTAAAGAAGTCACACACAGCTCTCTAGTGGTGCTCATGAGAGTAGATAAGAGTTCAGCTGAGGACAGGGCACTGGGCTCAAGATGCCAATTCTACCCAAGGGTAACTATCAAGTCAAGATAGCATTATGTGAGTGTGAAGTTTGGAAGTTTGGAAGAACAATCTGGGCTGGTGTTTGAGGCTATAAAATATTCAACCTAGAGACCTTACCCTGGCATCACCAAGGGAGTGAGGAAAGACCAGGGTTAAAGAGTTTAGAGATGTATCAATCCAAGATGAAAGGGAAGAGAGAGGAAAGAGAAGGAGGGACAGAGGAAGGGATGGGTGGAGAACAACAGTGAGAGAGGGAGAGAGAGAGAGAGAGAGAGAGAGAGAGAGAGAGAGAGTTAAGAATGAATGGTGGGGCTGGAGAGATGGCTCAGCAGCTAAGAGCACTGACTGCTCTTCTGAAGGTCATGAGTTCAAATCCCAGCAACCACATGATGGCTTGCCACCATCTGTAATGAGATCTGATGCCCTCTTCTGGGATGTCCAAAGACAGCTACAGTGTACTAACATATAATAAATAAATAACTCTAAAAAATATTCAAACACTTAAAAGAATGAATGGTGAACAAGGGGTTCTCAAGGGTCTAATAACCAAATAAAGAAAATGCATCTAAAAAGAGGGAGTGAAAATGCAAAAGGGCTGGCAATTGATTAGTGTATTGACAGCCCAGAGGCAACCAACATAAAAACGGGCCATCCTGAAGGCCATACAGAAATGCCTACTCACACTGAGTTCAGTTTTAAAATGGAAAAAAGGTCAAAATAACTAGCTCTTTCTAGAATGGGAAAGGGGAAGAGAACAAATGAGATGCTATCCTGGCCAGCAGACGAATGAAATGAAGAAACAAACTACATCTTCCACTAGGCCTCTGGTCTTCAAACTTAATTGATGATGAAATGATTACTTCATTAAGAAAACAGATCTGAAATGGATCTACACACTGGAAGCATCCACTATAATGTTTGAAATAATTTCAGTTAATATGTTTGAGAACTAAGACACACGGTAGAGTGTGTTAGTAGTTTAAAACATTTGGAATTTTACAGCTGGAAAAAGTCATAAATGAAATTAAGAATTCAATGAATAGATTTTTTAATTTCAAATGAAATAAAGGAATTCCATTTCTGTTCACGGAATTATTAGTTTGCATTATTTCAGAGACAACCATTTCAGAGATAAGAAGTCTGTAAACGGTTTTTAAATTTTTTATTAGATATTTTCTTTTTTAATTTTTATTAGATATTTTCTTTATTTATATTTCAAACCAAAAAGTAAAGAAGAGAAACAGGCATATTCTCCTGAGGAGTTTCCACTTGGAAGAATGCACCAGGACTGAGAAGACTTTAAGGAGATTTAAGGAGATGGGCCACTGACCCAAATCTTCATGGCCAAATTAACTAACATAAGCTTTTTTTTCATTCGTGTACATGGGCTGCCTCCCCCTAAGGCAGGGTTCAAGCCCTCTTGCATTTGACATGAGGAAAATAAGGTTTCTGTAGCTCAGTGGTAGGGGGGTTCCAAGCAAGGGAAACAAATGGGCTTCCCAATGTGTAGGGATGCAGGAGCACAACGCAGGCATCACACCCTTCTGAAGAAAACATGGCGCCAAGGTGGTCACAGCAACCAGTAGTAAGAGCAACAGGTAGTCATAACTACTCTTTTGAAACAAAGACACAGCTGTTGTTTTCTGGAACAAGCAGTAGAGACCATCTGTAGTTAAGGTTACAGGTGGGGCACAGCCCAACTTTGGAGAAACAGAGATTTAATCACAAACAGGAATGAGTCTAGTTTGTCTTTACTATAAGATGGCTTTCAAGGCTGGCTCCTCACAGGTTCCCCATGCTTTTTTACCCTCTCTAGCTGGGAACAACAGTCAGGTCACTCTAGGGTTGCTAAAATACCAGTAGGATACTTGTCACCAAGGCAGCTAGAAGGTGAGGGGAGATACCCACTCCTCTCTCCAGAAATTACTCAAAGGGATTAGAATTAGGCAGCCTTGTCTTTGGTGCAACCGAGAGAAAAGAAAAAAGACCATAGGGGATTCAACCCATAAGTAGGCATCCCCCCAGTGATTTCCTAGAGCCCTCCTGCCATTATCCATCTCCAGCATTCAGAGTCTGCAATTCTGTCCTCAGTTTCCCTTTTGATCAAATTTTGGAGACTTACATTCATGACATCAACAACCCCATGTGACTTAGAAACAAGAACTCCATTCTAATCACAGGGGAGGTTGAATGTCATTGACACCATTAAACTGAAGCTTGAAGTTTGTCAACAGTTTGATATGTACTGAGTGTCATTGCTTTTTTTCTACCTCCATAAACATATTAGTGTCCTCACCCTTGTTGATTTGCATGGTAGGAAAAGATATTTCTAATGTCAAATGATGAGCTGACATGTTACAATTCAAAATAATAATGACTAACACCGTGTATTAGACACAACTCTAAATGTGTTACACATATGAGCTCACTTAGCAGTCATAACAACCCTGTGGTATCTGTGGTATCTTCTCATTCTGCAAGGACGTGAGGCATAAGGTTAAGTAATTTATACAAAGTCAACGTTGTACAACCAGACCTAAACAGGACATTAGTATCAACCCCAACTCAGACTCAGGAAACATCACAGAAAAGGAGGCAAAAGGAATGTAAGGCTGGAGAAAGGGTGTGTGGAACTGTCTTCTGGACAGGATTCAACTGTTGCACTCTTGAACTCTCAGCAGATGTGATTGACAGCACAAGACCTACACAAGAATGAGCTTTTGACATTGTATAGTGAGGTGGGGAGGAACTCCTGAGGCCCTGCCCCTCTCTGGGGAATTAAAGACAGGTAGTGGTTGTTGGGAGGAGGGAAAGACATTTTCTTTGCTTTAGCACCCAGTAAGTTGTCCGTGCTTCTGTAAATAACCCCTCACTCATGTCTCCTTAACAACCCTAGTTAACCTCACTAGGTGCCAATCACTAACCATACTCAGATATAAAAGCTACAAGCCAAAAGAACCAGCAAGGCATTTAAGTAGATTAAGGAAAAAATGAGAAAAAAATCCCAAGATTGGGAGTGGCTCCAAAAAGGAATGAATATTTACTTATTAAAAACTTCATAAAGACCTATAAATGGTCAAATAACAAATTGCTAGTGCAATTGACTCATACCTGGCCTTTAAAATCCATGAACATCATCATAATCCATGAAGCTTCTCATGTTCTTAGCAGACCTCTTACCACAAATGTAAAATGCAAGAATATTTTCATATCAATAGGCATAAAAGGATGATAGACATTTATCACAATTTTACAAGTTGATCAGTACCTCTGGTTTGCATAATTCTATGCGTCTAGAAAGATAGAAAGCTAAAGATGTGGTTTCAAAGTCGAGAATTGAAATAAAATTCCACAAGTCTTAAGAGTCTAGCTTTCATCTAAATAAATAAATACATGACTGTGGAATATTAATACAGTTGTCCCTTGGTGTCCATGAAAGTGGTCCCAGGATCTACACATGGACACCAAAACCCATGGACAATTGAGTCGTTATGTAAAATTTGCATATAATCTCACACATCTTCCATGTACTTTATTTCTATAGATTATGTTATTCCTTTTCCAACATAAATGTTATATGAACAGTTGTCTCACTATTTTGTTCAGAGAATAACGATAGGAAGCAAATCCACATGTTAGTACTACTACAAAGCATTTAATGAAATCAGGACTATTTTGAACTGGATAAATATAGATACATCAAAGAACAATGTTTCCATATAAAAGCACAATAGCATTGAGACTAAAACCTACATTTTTTTTTGTAATTAAATATAGTAGTAAGCCAGGTAAACTTGCAAGTCATTTTAAGTATTAACAATTAATCTTGCCTCAGTCATTTGTATAGATGTATGAAGAGAATCTTACAGCATTGTGAATGATCTAGCTTACAGATTCATTTTATTCACTTCATTCATTTCTCTCAAGTTCTCAAAGAACTTGAGAGAAAAATAATCAAATGTTGTCCCGGAACATACAGGGTCATGAAAACCATCTGTTAAAAGAAATTTGGTAGGCATGTGCCAATAACTTGGGTTTGATATGCAGGAGATCTATTATTAATGATGGACTTCATACCTGAATATGAAGACACAGCTAACAACTAAAAAGAAAAAGAACAGAATACCAATAGAGTCTGTCTTCTAGTTAAACGTTTGGGTTTAGAGTACATGTGTATGTGCGTGTGCATGTGTGCATGTGTGTACCCGTGTGTTCCTATGTTGGCAAGGCTGGTTATAGTTGAACAACCTCCCATCTAGACTCTCCAGTAGAAGAGGTTACAAAGCCATTTTTTAAACTATTTATTACTAAGATCTTGGAGAAAGCAGGCATTTTTGAGAGACTGGGTGCACTTTCAGAAAGCATGGTTCTGCTCCTGCAAAATCAAATTCCTGGTGTCCAAGGACATTTCCCAGTCAGCATAGCCTGCCCCCATCACCACACCCACAATTGTGAAGCCCAAAACTTGACCCCTTTCCTTCCCAAGTTTCTATTCCAAATGGATCATAAACAGTACTTGTCTCCCTCGGAGATTACATCAGTCAAAACCAGGCAGGGAAGCCCAAACCACCCTAATACTTCAAAGAAAAGACCTACTACAGCTCTTGGGCCCACAGGTGGTGAGAGGGCCGAGAAGCCAGGCAGGGTAGGTTAGAAGGAGTAGAAAAGGCAAGTGTCTGCAAGGAACATCAACTCAGTGTGGGAAGAAAGATGTTTAAAGAGTATTCGCAGTGTAGAATCCCAGAGGGAAGAAGCCCTTAGCTCAAGCAGTGATTTGGGAAATAATTTCTGCTAGAAGCTGGGCGTGATGTGTCAGAGGTTGTTGCAGAAGGCTCTGAGCAGAGGCATATGGGTGTGGAGGATGGGTTACAGGTACCAAAGTGTGTAGTGTGTGTGACAGTGCACTGGGAGAGCCCCTCACCAGCTGGAGCCAGTGACCTAGTCTGCTCGGATTATGTTTGGGATGGACTCTGATGTGCCCTCCACAGGTTCACCTCTGGACCACTTGCTCCCTGGCTGGCAGTACTGTTCTGGTAGACTGTGAGGTAACTCAAGGAAGTAGGTCACTGGGGATGGGCCTCTGAAGGCTCTTAGCCTGCCCCTGTTCTAGCGACAGATAACCGAGCTAGAAGCATATGCTTCAGGTGCTACCATGGACTAAGTCCCCTTCTAAACCTTCCTCAAGAGAAGCTGGGATCCTGAGCCAAAAGTAAATCTTTGCTCCCACACCTTGCTCTTATCAGGTATTTTCATCAGAGACAGGAGAGTCACTAACACAGGCTACTAGAACAAACTGTCATGGTCTGCGTGACTGCACAACAGAAATAGATTTCTGTGAATTTCAAGGCTTCAAAGTCTAAAACCACGGAGGCAGTAGAGTCAATGCCTGGGAGGGACCTGCTCTCTAGTGTGTGTGTGTGTGTGTGTGTGTGTGTGTGTGTGCTCACGTGCACATGTGTTACCCATGCTTTTATAAGCGTGTTTGTTAATCCTAGGCACATGGACTCTGATGCATGATCTAATGGCCCCTGAAGACTTTAAATCCTAATTCTGTTTTCTTGGCAATCACTATACAAAATCTGAAAGAACACAAACATTCATACTTTGTTGAAAAATCTAAGTGCTCAAAGGATGACACTTCCATGCTACAGCATCGTTATAGTTTTGACTTGCAAGAGGATTTTTCAGCCCTTCCCAAGTGCTGAGGCTAAAGGCAGAAGAAAATACAAGTTCCTCAGAGTAGATGAAAGACATTTCCCTGCACCAAAGGCTGAAAGGACTAATCTGTACCCTGTTCAGAACTGGCATCTATGATGCCAGGCTTTGCTGTGCAGAGAGAAAAGAACATTTCCATTTTTTTAGCCTCTCTTAGTACTCCAAAATTTAATACTGGGGCCTTAGATCATGGCTTTTCTCCTAGTTAGCCTCAGCTGTCAACCTGAAATAGCCCACAGTTATCTGAAGGATCCTTAATCGGGGGACTACCTCAAAGAGATTGGCCTGTGAGAGTGTCTTTCTTAATTTCCAGCTGGCAACTGATAGCCCAGCCCACAGTGAGCATTGGACCTGAGCTGCTTAACAAGCTAGTTGAAGCTGCATGTGGTGGGGCATGCCTTTAGTCTCAGCACTCAGGAGGCAAAGGCAGGGTGGTGGGTTCAAGGCCAGCCTGATCTACAGAGCAAGTTCCAGAACAATCAAGGCTACACAGACAGACCCAGTCTCAAAAAAAAAAAAAAAAAAAAACCACTAAACTAAACAAACAAAGAAAAGAAACAAAAAAACGAAAGCTAGATGAGCAAGCCAGCGAGAACAAGCCAGTATGCAGTTTTCCTCCATGGTTCCTGCCTCTACTCCCGCTTACTAGCCTGACTTCCTTCAGTGATGGACTGTGTCAGATGAAATAAGCCCTTTCCTTCCCAAGTTGCTTTTGGTCATGGTATCTATCACATCAACAGAGAACCAAATCAATACAGATTTGTTGCATGCTTTGCTGGAGTAGATGCAACCTCGAGGTGTAGAGAAAAGACAGCTGCAGCTTCTAAGGACAGGAAGGTAAAGAGAAGGGAGGGTCTGCAGCTCAGGGGCCAACGACAGCCCCTCCCCTGGAACAGAAGGAGCTAACATGACTGGGTTAAAGTGAATTCAGGACTTTTTATTTTAGTGCTCAGTCTCCATAAATATGAGTCTCTGCAAATTCGCTTATCTCGTAAACATATGCTAGGCATCCCTAAGATAGTGTGCAAAGATCCTACTCATTATTTTAAACATCCTATTCCAGTCAAAACTTGGAACCAAAATTTTTCAGATTTGGGATTTGGGAATATTTATATATTTTCTATATTTCCAGGAGGCAAGAGTATGCTTAATAATATCTCAGCAAAATGGTAAATGCTGAAACCTTCAGGATAGCCCGTAAGGCTGTAGCAAAGATCTCTGAGTTCAAAAATATATAATTCCTAAACTATGCAAAGTATAAGGGTGCAATATGAATTATATAAGGAGCTTCATAGATCTAAAGGAACAGAGACAGCTGCCGTATGAGCCTGCTTGTCATAAAGATACTAAGGAAGGAGATTAAGGAAGGAGATTTGGGCAATGGTATCACAGGGAAAGATCCCACACAGCTCAGCTTTGTTGTTGTTGTTTGTTTGTTTGTTTGTTTATGCTTACAAAGGTGGGCAGATTCCTGGGTTCGAGATCAGCCTGGGACAGAGGGAGTTTAGGTCCAGGCCCAGGTGTGGTAGAAAAGGTAATTTGAGGGCAGGGTCTCACCTAGCTGTCTTATTGTCTATTCTTAACAAAGGCAGGCAGATCTCCGGATTCTTTTGCAATTTTTGTTATTGTTGTTTTGTTTTATTTTGTTTTAATGTGCTTGTTGCCTCTTTCTAAGAATTAAGGTGCTGGGATCATGGGATGCTGACTCAAGGGATAATCAAAAGGGCACTTGGGGTATGACAGAATTGATATGTAAATAAAAGATGAGGCTTTGGTCCACAAGAGATGTGCTGTCCAGAGAATTTTTAGAATAGCATGAGAAAACTGTCTGGGGCAAGAGAAAGAGAGAGAGAGAGAGAGAGAGAGAGAGAGAGAGAGAGAAATCAGAAAAATCAGAGAAATCTGGAAAGCTGACTTGAACAGAATATAGGCCAACAGCTCATAACCCACAATCTGACTTCGAGTCACGTTTCGCCGATCTCAAATGCCCCTTCCTCAGAACTGCTCTCCGAGCTGAGGATGGTCCTTGGCACAGACAGAGATGCTTAGGGGTCCTACTGGACAATTCCCAGCCCAATCACACTGTACGGCAGTGGTTGGTGGGCATGGCTGGGTGGGCAGCAGTTGCTGAACACTAGCCAATGTGGTACAGGAGACGCTTGGAAAAGTTTCTTCTTCCCACATAAGGGACCAACCCAGTAAGCACAGGACCCTGGGTTCATTGCCCAGTGCCATAAAAATAAACAAATGAATAGATAGATAGGTAGATAGATAATGGAAATTAAGAAAGGCAAAGTCTTCTAAGGAGCAAGGCCCACTGCCCCTTCTCCTTGCCTGTCTGTACTGACTTCAGTTATGTGACAGGCAGTATTTTTAAGCTAAACAGTGATCTTGGGCCAGCACTTAGAAAAATCCAGTGTGCTCAAGACTTCGACTATGTTTCTGGACTGCTGCATTGTCTCTGAAGGAGCAAACTTTAGACTTCTTTTTAAGTGATACTATTTAATGTCTCAATTCTTCAGCCACATTCAATGGGAGTGTAGCCATCGTCTATATATTCTATATCTTCAGCAAAAATATATTCTGTATTTTCACCAGAAAATACTCTCATATAGCACATTATGCTTCCTATAATAGGCTTCACAGCCAGTGGTAGAAAGCAGAATGGAGATATGACCCCAGGCTGCTCACTCTTTAACCCAAGAACCTTCTATGGCAACATAGTGAACCAAAGACGGTGTCTCCCACACCCACTCCCCAACTTTACACTGAAATAAAGGAACAGAGAACATGTACTGTCTCTGCAAACCACGCTGTACAACACAACATTCCACTAGCCACAGTCACAGAAAGCCACTTCCCTGCCACTCCTTGCTATTCCTAGATACCCAATGACTTCATTCACTAAATCCGTCATCTCTATTGCAGGCGTTTCAAACCATCTTTAATACCATTTCTTCTGGGCAGGTCTCTTGACATGCATTTATAAAGGTAGACCATTGTGCCTGGAATGGAGACCACCAAAACACATCCTTTTCTGGCCTTGTTTCTGACTAGGATAAAATTAACTGATCTTTGTCTAACTTGAAAAGTTGTGCTAAGGGAGGACAGACTTTCTCTGAAGGTAAAATCGTGTGCTGCCAAGCTTAGCAACCTGAGTACAATCCTCAGGGCCTACATGGCAGAGGGAGAAAACCAACTCCTGAAAGTTATCCTCCAACCTCCATGAAATCACAGGGGCCGGTGCCTACCAATGCAAACACTCAGAAACACACACACATATGAAAACACTTAATTTTTAAAAGAAGAAAAATTGTGTTTGAAACTTTGTTCAATGAGTTAAACCATCCTCTCATTTGGCTTTGAAACTACACTTTCTCCAATGCTGTCTTAAACTTCCCATTTGACACCCTCCAGACTTGTTCAAAAGAAAAAAAGAAGACACACCCAACTGCATGCAAACCTACAATGGTGGGGGGAGTGGTGCTTTCAGTACAGTTAGCTTACGTTGTCGACACACCTGGAGAGAGAGAACCTCAGCTCAGGAATTGTCTCCAACAGATTAACCTGCAGACCTGTCTGTGGAGGGATATATTTACGTTTCTTATTGAGGTGGGCGGGTCAGTCCACAATGGGCGGCACCATCCCTAGGCAGATGGGCCTGCCTGCACTGTATAAGAAAGGTAGCTGAGCGAGCCAGGAAGTAGCTTTTCTCCCTGGTTTCTGCTTCAGCTCTGGCCTTTGGGTTCGCTTGGGCCGGTGAGCAGGAGGCTAAAATAAATGTTTTCCCAAGCTGTGCTTGGTTGGTGTTTCATCACAGTAACACAGAACCAAGTAGGACGAGTGCTAACACCTGGGAGGTTGAGGAATTCAAAACTCAGAGGTGAGATGGAAAAGGCATACATTATCTCCTCTGTACATTTAGTAGTTGTTTTAGAAATGTGTACATTTTCTAAAATTGAAGCAACTTAAAGTAAAAGATACACAGTCACTAAATAAACAAGTCTTTATTCTCTCTCTCTCTCTCTCTCTCTCTCTCTCTCTCTCAGGGTTAGGGTTAGGGTTAGGGTTAGGGTTAGGGCTCTCTCTCTCTCTCTCTCTCTCAAATGAATCATTCCCCATTGAGATACTGAGGCTATCATACATGCATGTCATAATATGTGTGCAAGAACTGCCTTCCTTTTAAGGCTGAGTAATATGCACTGAGTGGTATAGTTCCTCCTTCCTATCCATTGAACTGTCAATGATCAGCTGACTCGTGTCACTTTTTAGCATTGTGAAGAACACAACTGTGAGGCACATGTTCACATACCTATTTGATGCATCGTCCTATCCTTATGGCTATAAAATGAGATACTAATACACCGCATGCTGATGATGACATGAAGCAACATGTTTTTGGTGGGAGTGTAAATGGTCTAATCACTTTAGGTGCAAGTCTAGTAAATATGTCTAGAAATTTCTACCCATGAATTTACCCAATGAGCTAAAGAGAGGGGGACAAGAGAAAGATTCATACAAACAGACTTATTCAAAAATATCCATAATACATTTATTACTCAGTAATAATTTTAATGAATAAATACAAATGGTACAAAAAGCATATATCTTAAAATCATTATTTTCAGTAAAAAAAAAAAAGTCTCACATTAAAGACTACAAGCAACACAGGTCCATTTATATGAAGTTAGGTAATAGGCAACTGTTAGAAAGAAAGAAAGAGAGAGAGAGAGAGAGAGAGAGAGAGAGAGAGAGAGAGATGCCTCCTATCAAACAGGGGAGGAAGCACATGTGATCTTTTCAGGGAGGAGGCACAAGTGATTTTTCCAATGTGATGGTAATTTTCTGCTTCAGGTAAATTTAGCAAATTGCATGGTAATTTAATAATTTTGCATTTCAATATTTATGCAATTTAAGTAACAATTAGAAAGATCCCAAAATTTTGGAGCTCAGAATTATAGCAATCCTGAGTTATTAGGAGAAATGCATCTTGTTACCTACAACTGACTTTGAAATACACTAAAGGCAATTGATGAAGACATAGAGATGATAGAGTAAGCTCAGCAACATGGTAGTCATAAAATCACTATAAAATTCTTTCAGCTTTCCTGTTCACTTGAAATTTTTCGTAAGAAAACATCAGAGAAAGACTATGAACATACACTCCAGAGAAAATAATTATCTCTAGGTATATTAGTTGCTTTTCCGTTGCTTTGATAAAAAAAAAACCACCATGATCCAAGCAACTTATGGAAGAAACAGTTTCCATAAGAAGTAGAAAGAGAGGCCGAGCATGGTGGCACACGCCTTTAATCCCAGCACTTGGGAGGCAGAGGCAGGCGGATTTCTGAGTTTGAGGCCAGCCTGATCTACAGAGTGAGTTCCAGGACAGACAGGGCTACACAGAGAAACCCTGTCTCGAAAAATAAAAAAGAAAGAAAGAAAGAAAGAAAGAAAGAAAGAAAGAAAGAAGGAAAGAAAGAAAGAAGGAAAGAAGGAAAGAAGGAAAGAAGAAAGAAGGAAAGAAAGAAGGAAAGAAAGAAGGAAAGAAAGAAGGAAAGAAAGAAGGAAAGAAAGAAGGAAAGAAAGAAGGAAAGAAAGAAGGAAAGAAAGAAGGAAAGAAAGAAAGAAAGAAAGAAAGAAAGAAAGAAAGAAAGAAAGAAAGAAAGAAAAAAGAAGTAGAAAGAGAACATGGGAGGGGGCAAAGCTACCAACTGTCAAAACCTATCCCCATTCCATTCTTCATGCAGCAAGGGTGTACCACCTCCCCAAACAGCACCTCCAACTTGGGATCAAGTATTCAACTATGTGAACCTGTATATGGGGCATTTCTCTTTCAAATACTAGGTACAGAGGAAAGTAGAAAGCTGTGAGAAGCAGGGCCACTTACAAGACAGTGTCTGCATGTACTGAATGAATAGAGTTTTAGGGAGTCAGGGAAATTGGTAAAGGGCACATCTGTCTACTCTAGGGCATGGGTGTGTAGGAAAAAAGTACCAGAGATGGGGAGGGAAAGGAACTGAGGATCCTCACTGCTGTTCTAAGTGAACAATGACCAACTGTAGGAGTGTGGGAGGCAAGTGGGGGAGAGAATAGGCAATTTGGGACCTCACTGTTTTTAATACCTATGCATCTCGTCAACATAAACTTGGTTAAGAATCCCTTGGATATATAACCTGGGCACGTTGTAGGAAAGCCAGTCGATGGAATTGACTCACGTTACTTTTTGCTTTTTATCGTCTACTCACATGCTAACTCATTCCAAAAAAAACGATTTGGGAGCTAATCAATATATATAGTAAAGCGAGAAAATTTAATGACATCTTGTCTATTGCTAGCCCATTAGAGACAGCAAAGGGAAAAAAATCAATGACTATGTTCTACATCACCGCACATATACTGTTTCCCCAACAGTGGCTTGCTCCTGTGTATCATGTGACCACAGTATAATAGGAAAGCACAAGGAGTTTTGGCATGTGGTTTCTGGTTTCTTCTCCCTCGTTAGCAATGTGACTCTAAGTACCTCATCTAAACTCTCAAAGCACGTTGATATGAGAGAGATGGTACTTTCAGTCCCTGCAATGTCTTCCCAATGTCAGTGAGAATTCATTTTGAGTTCTATTATACGGCTCATTACCTAGGCCTTTCCTCCCTTCAGTGACCTCTGGCTGCTCTCAAAGGTCCTAATTAGCACTTTAGCTTGAGAAGATGATGGGTTTGCTCTTCGATAACAGTTAGGAGAAGAAAACATTAAAAAGGGGAACCCGACATTATTAAGATCACTGCTTAGATGTGATGTTTTTGGCTGATCTTAGTTGTACCCTATCCAGCAAGATTATAGATGCTGGGAATTCACTCTACACTGAGAAAGATGAAACAGGCTCCTTTAAAAGCAAATGAAGCTACCCTTAAATTTTGTTTTTCCCTTGCATTGTATTGTAATCTTACCATTATGATTATACTAATCTACTAACTGAAAGTTTTCAGACAACTAAAAAAAATATGTTTGAAGAAAGCAGATATATAACCCAACCTAAAGCCTTCTCTATCTATATGATTATGGACCAAATGATCCAAACAAGGAAAATGTCATCGTCCTGAAACAGCAAAGACACGTGGGCCATAGCAAAATGGTTAGGAAGTTCTCAGTAGAATCTCCACAGTGTGGGGGGCTTGATGGTCCCCGTGAATGCTGCTAGTAAACGCCACACTTTTCCACGCCTTCAGTTCCCTTTCCTATCTCCTCTGTACATTCCCAGTGTTAAACAAGTGTATATCATAATCCCAGGTCGTGCTTGTTAAAAAAAAAAAAAATAGTGGCTAGTCCTTATCTTTGGAGTTTGATTCACTAAGTCTACAATGAGCTCTTGCCATTTTAACAAGTTCTGATGCTGATGCTAATAGCTCAAGAACCAGGCTGTGGGAAGCAGTCACCTTACTACCTTTTCCACTTCAAGTACTCATGCCCCCTCCCTTCATGGAGATGAATGGAAAGAGGAGGGAGGGACTTCTCCTCCCACAAGACTACAGGCAGCGCTCTAGCACTATTGCTCAAAGCTCTAGTGTCAAACTGCTCCAAGAAGCTGAATCTTCCCCACCTCCACCCTCCCCCTCAGCAAAGCCTCTGAAAGACAAGGCAAGCCCTATTCACACTTTCAAGTCTGTCAGTACCTGCAGCAGTATCAGTCCCGGGGCTATAAGCACTGGAGCACTAGTGACTCTTCCGGAGATAAAATGAAGTGTGGGCTTCACAGGAGTGTGTGAAGCCTAAGAGTGTGAAATGTTAAGACATTGCAGGCGAGGCTAATGCGTCTTCGTCTTCGGTGCTGACAGAGCACACTGAAAGTTGTGGTGGTCCCCAGGTACATTAAAATGAACGAAGGGGTTTTGACAATATAGTTATTACATCATTGTTTTCAAGATATATCTGTTTTTATTTTATAAGTATGAATGCTTTGCTTGTACATGCGTATGCGTATGTCTGGTGCCCGCTGTGGTCAGAAAAGAGCATCAGATACCCTGAAACTTGAATTATAGAAACTTGAATTATAGATGGTGGAGAGTTGCCAGGTAGGTATTGGGGACAGAATCCAGGTCCTCTACAAGAGTAACAAATGTTAGTACCTGGCGAAGCGCCTCTCCAGCCTCTCTGGTCGGCTTATTCATATACCAGTAAGTCAGAGCTTCTAGGGAGGAGACTCAGACATCATTGGCTGGTTTAAAGCTCCCCCACAGTTCTAATGCCTATCCATGGGTAGGCACTGTTGATGTCTAAGTGCAGAAGCCTGGTACATTCAAATTACTCCTTAATGTTCCAATTTGTCCTAAATTTTAAAGTTTTATAAGCTTTTGATTTGATCATACCAAATACATTATGTCTCTCTAAATTTCTTTCTTGACATAAGATCACATCTCTACTCATCCTAAACAGAGAAGGCATCCTGTTCAAGTCTGCTTTGGGATTTACTTAGGGTTTCACAAGATAGAATGTTTTAAAAAACCATTACTGGGAAGGTGATACGTGCCTGCCGTACCCAGGAGCCAGGTTTAGAATTCTAGGTTAACCTGGACCACTCAGTGAGGTCCTGGCAAAAAAAATTAATAACTATTTTATGGAGCTATGATTATGATGCATGTAATTTTCAAAGATATGGCAATATTTCTCTAAGATACTGTTATCAACATCAGTGGAAGCCTAATATCAGATGTCACTGAATCTGACCCTAAAATCTTGACTTCCAGAGTGCTCCAATATTCTCACAGTTGAACTTAAAGGGGCAGACACAAGATTTGTTTGAAAAATCTATTTTAGGAAAAATCTTAAAATCCATATTTTCCCAGAATACACTGGCAATCTTATTGTAAAAGAGTGCTCTTTGTAGCATACTTTCAACTACCAAGTCACCAGAGTCCCTTTCAAATATAACTCACTCTATAGCCCAATTTGCACCAGCCTTCTACAAACCTGTCTGTGCCACAATGTGAGGACCACAAGGGCTGGAGATATGGCTGTCAGTCAGGAGCACTGGCAGTTCTTGCAAAGGACCAGGGTTTTGTTCCCAGCACCCATCAGTAACTCCAGACCAAGGGAATCCAATAATCTCTTCTGGACTCCAATGGCAGCAGGCATACATATGGTGCACATAAATACATGAAGGCAAACACACCGCATAAAATAAAAAGAAGTATTTTTAAAGAATTTATATAGTTAACTTTGATGTTTAAAGAAGCAACCAAATAGTGCTAAATCTTCTAAACCTGGGATAATTAGTTTATCATTGTCCTTAGAAACAGGATGCATGGTCCCTTCCTGGATTCTGACCCCTGGACTCTAAACAACAGAACCTCTCTTCTTGGCAAGATGTAAATTAAAGCATCATGTTCAGTAGGAAAAAGGGGTCTTGTCCAACCCTACAAACCTAGTGTTGCTGCAGTCAATTCCCAGGATGGTAGGCAGCTCTAGGACTCACTTATGCAAAGGAGGGCTGTGAGGAATTAAGCCATCCTCAGGCGTTGTAGTTTTTAAAACAAAAAAGGATCCAAATGAAAAGCTTTGGAAGTCTAGCAGTTGAAAATCTTATTAGTTGAGCATTCATATGTCTTTCCAAATCATCTTAAATTTCTAGGCAATTGTAACCATGAAAGGTACTGAAAGCCCCATGACTTACGTGTAGGAGAACATACAAATAGTGCCAAGTTCAAGAAGTTGTGCTATTATAGAATTAGCATCTAACAGAAGGGAGGAGTACCGGAAGTAGGCAAGGCGGTGCACACACATACTTCCTAATGGCCTGAAAGTCTGTTCTGTTCTTAGGGTTAAATGAAAAGCAGGAGGATGTTTTAAACATATTAAAGCAAAACAATATGGTAGCTAAGATCTGACCTATTAAATTCGACACCTTGAAATCTGTCTTCCAGGTTTTCTCCCTTTTCTGAATATTTTTTCCTAAGATCATCTGCGATGTCCCACAGAAAGCAGATGTGCCAGACCTGAAGAACATTTCACTCTGCCTCCCAATTTTCTACAAAGGCAAAGACATGAATAATATAAACTGAAGTGAGTGGCAGAAACCATTATGGATTCTAAGGAGAAAGTCTAGATGGATTATTTGAAGTATAATAAGCACATAGAGAGAGAAAAAATATGTAATAGCAAAGAATTTCCATGAATTCAAGGTTATTTCTTTAGCTTTCTAAAATATGTAGGGTGTTAGGAATCATAAACAGGCACATTACCGCTTAAGATTAATGATAAGGGAGAATCAGTGATTGCTATCAATATAATCTGCATCCCGGTAGTCATGATGTTTCACACGTGGATGATGAATAAATGGAGAATGTTCTCAAATGTAGGCAGAGCCCATGATAGTCAGCTTCCTATGATTGACACAAAATGCCTTCTGTAAACAACTTGAAATAAGTAACGTTTACCCTTAGTCCATGTCCAGATGGCATCATTGCCTCTGGGCCCGTGGTGAGGCCCATCATGGCAGAAAGAGTGCTAGAAGAAACTCTTCCCCTTTTTATGGCCAGAAAGCAAAGAAAGAAGAGATGGCCAGCAAGCCCCCATAACGTGACTTCCTTCCATGAGATTTCTACCACCAGTCGAGCCACGGGTGGGTGACCACATCTTTTCAATGGCTCTAGAGGACATGTACTATCCAAACCATAACAGCCAAAGCTAATAAATGCTGAATTTATGGATTAAAATATCCCTAGAAAACGATTTCTAAAAACCTCTCTACAATCAGAAGAGGTGTGTCTTTGCTCCTAACTAGTTAAAAATTTTTACTGACAACTTGATTGAAGGCATTCATGGCCCAATGATCAAATTTTCAGCCAACTTTGAGAACAATAATGATAAATGACTCCATGAAATCACACAAAGGTCACAGCTAACTGAACCAATAAACCAAATCTCATTAAGTTGAACTTAACGAGTGAAAATGAAATTCCTTGGCCCAGCTGATTTACTATTCCTGAGCTGGGATAAGGAGGGACCTGGGGTGGGAGAAAATGCTGAGAAATGCTTTGGACAGGGCCAAGAACAGAGTAAACACACAGTGTTACTCTGTGTTACCTTCGTCGCTGTGTGCTGTCATTTCCATTGCTTCCTGAGGCTCTGCAATACAGTGTTTGCTCACTGCTATGACGGGAGCAACAGGATGAAGGGGAGGTTTGTTTACTTCATAGCTGGGACTCACAAGAGTTAGTTCATTCACATCAGCGTGCAGGAAGCAGAGCCCTCAGCCAGAATGAAAAGCACACAGCACCTTCTAGGTCCACCCCCCAATGATCTCTCATCAGCTAGCTGGGTCACAGTCCCAAAAGTCCCACAACCTCCAAGGGCGCATCATCAGTTGGGTATCACATACTCAAGGTCAGGGCCATTCAAACCATAAGGAACACCGGGAGCTGTAATGCATTCAAGTTTCAGATAATTGAAAGACAGGGTCATGCCCTCATTCTGTGACTGTTTCA
Organism: Apodemus agrarius; assembly: GCA_964023405.1. Lineage (NCBI taxonomy): Eukaryota > Metazoa > Chordata > Mammalia > Rodentia > Muridae > Apodemus > Apodemus agrarius. The sequence continues at coordinate 81,794,590 of OZ030013.1, forward strand.
GCTCTAGAGACGATATAAATGCCTAACACCTTGCTATCACTGTAAAAGAGAAGTGTCAATTGTGTGCTTTGTGTTAATATGTTCATAAGCCGGCCTTCCATCAACTCTTCATTCTGGCTTTCTAGAACTGTGCCCCTGTAGAGTTGTCCACAAGAGTGACTAAGTTAGGGTTTTACTACTTTGAACAGACACCACAACCCAGGCATCCCTTCTAAGGACAACATTTAATTGGGGCTGGTTCACAGGTTCGGAGGTTCAGTTCATTATCATCAAGGCGGGTACATGACAGTGTCCAGGCAGACATGTTGCAGGAGGAGCTGAGAGTTCTACATCATCATCTGAAGGCTCTTAGGAGAAGACTGGCTTCCAAGCAGCTAGGAGGAGGGTATCAAAGCCCACACCCACAGTGACACACCTAATCTAATAGGGCCACACCTGCTCCAACAAGGCCACACCTCCTAGTAGTGCCTCTGCCTGGGCTAAGCATATAGGAACCATCACTAGCAAGCGTCTAGATTCTTAAGTGCTGCTATTATTCAGCACTAATTGTGCACTGTAGTGGGCACTTACAGATGATCCCCAGCAACATATATCTAGCAGAATCGCTATTTTAGTTCTATCCTTGTAGATTTCCAATGGATCTAGAAATGTCAAATCAAAGATTCTGGGTCAAATGGCTCCATCATCTTGTATGCTGGTGAGTTTTTGTCAGTTTGACTCAAACCTAGACACATCAGGGAAGAGGAGAAAAATCTCACCCGGGGGACTGTTTCCATCAGATTGGCATGTAAGCAGATATTTGAGGCATTTTCTTGATTAATTAATGTAGGAGGGCCTAACTCACTGGGTCACCCCTGAAAAGCCTGGTCCTAAGTTACATAAGAAAGCAGGCTGAGCAAGCCATGAAGAGCAAGCCAGTAAGTAGCACTCCTCACGGCTTCTGCATCAGTTCCTGCCTCCAGATTCCTGCCCTGCCCTCCCTTTATTAAAATGGTCCACGCTTGTGATGTGCAAACCAAATAAAACTTTTTCCTCACCAGGTTACTGTTGATTGCGTTGTTTTATCACAGCAATAAAAAGGCAGGCCAGAAGACCTTTCATCTCGTCTATGAAGTCAGATGGGTATCTTTTACATATTTTGGTTGTCTCGGGATAGAAGCCCCCATTCTGAGCCCATCAAACTATAATAAATAAACAAAACAAAAAATCCTCCTACCTAACACCACTACACCTAGCTACTAAGTGAGCTACCAGGATGCTATTTTTTTTTCCTTTAAAAGCGCCTTATTCTAAACACTCCTGGTGCTACACTTAGGTCCCAAATACCTGTATATAGTCGCAGCAAGCTGGAATAAAGACATTCAATTGTCTATAAACTGTGACTGAATGGCCATCTCTGCGGGATTCCCCGTCACAAAGTCACGCTGTCTCCTCCCAAGGCTCAGGATCATTGTGGAAGAAGGATCAAGAGAGTTGTAAAGGTCAGAGAAGGTGGATGACTACAGTGTTTTTTTTTTTTTTAAGGCACAACAGGCCACTTGAAGTTACAACCCCAGCTGACTATAGCTGTCTTGAGGAATTAGGGAAAGAAGGGGTAAAAAGTGAGGCAATGTAACAGTAAGACCCAAGGTTAACCCCTAAGCCCCGCCTACCCAAGAACCAGGTAACTTCCAGTAATGCTGGGAGTTGTAGTTCTTGAAAAATAACAACTGCCACACAGGAAAATACAGTAGCCATATGGGTTTGTCCTTAAGTAACCCCTACAACACTTGTCTAGTCACCACTCAGCTGGGGATTCCAGGGAGTAGTCCTGACCAAAGTCCATCCTGGTCAGTATTTAATTAAAGTTTCCTTCAAGTTTGGCTCCAAATTGTGGAACTGTTTTTTTTTTTTTTTCTCTTGTGAATCTCAGGATTAGCAGTAACAGCTTAAAGTAGAATTTGTATTCAGTATGTTTGATCAGAGGCCACCACCCTTGGCACTGGTGGACAGTTTCTGTTCTCCCTTGGCTGCTTGCCTTCTTCCCTAAGACCTCCCTCGCTGTCTCTGTCTTTCCCCCTCCCCCTTGTCTCCTCCCCCTCCCCCCCCATTCCCCATTCCCCATTCCCACCCCACCCTGGGCCCTTCTAGCTCAGCCGAAAGCTTTCTATTTCCTTTTCTTTTTCTCATATAAAATAGCTCCCCACGGCTTTTGGACTAGCCCTGGATGGGGTGGATGGAAAGAGGAGGCTTCACCTTTCCCACCCAAAATGTCTGCCAAGACCCAGTTTAGAATAAAAGAGCCATCTGGCCTCTGTGAGTCCTTCCACTCTGCTCCAGCCTAACAGCAGCTGCAGCACATCCCAGTCCCGTCCCAGTCCCGTTAGGGTGGGGTTGTTTCCCTCACTGAATCCAGGCAGCATTGGTGGAAACAATATGCAGAATGAATTTTTAAAGACCACCCTTAAGGTGGAATTAAACTCTCACTAACAGAGACTTGGGAAATGTCACTAACAATTCTGAGTATGTGCCATCCCAGCAGACTCCAGACCAAGTGAGTTGAAAACAAAAAGCCTCTTCTAAAACATGAAAATGTAATCGCTCTCAAAAGCAGCTTTTGAGTATCAAAAGAAGGATACTGAAATTAAGGCATTGATATGATCTGGTTTTTTATTAAATACTTAAGTGCAAAAGACTTAAGTGGGTTGGGCTTCATGCAAGCATGAAGATGTAAGTTCAAAACCCTGCAGTCCACATAAAAGTCAAATGTGACTGTGAATGCCTGACCCCAGTCAGATCCCTAGGACTGAGCAACCAGTGTAGTTAAAAGAGTGGGTTTCTGGGTCACTGAAAAACTCTGTCTCAAGGTACTAAGGGGAAAGCCATAGAGGAAAACTGACTTATATGCATGCAACACACACACACACACACACACACACACACACACACACAAAGGAATGTGTAGCGTGTAATTTCTACTACCCTGCTTTAAGCTCTGGACAGATGGTGCTACCAGTCCAGTCCTCAGATTTAATATGCTTTTTAGCTCAATGGTTGGACACTTCTCTGTGGCTAACCTGCCCTTATCTTCACTCCCCAGCTCAACACCTCTAAACCTTCCCTCAACTTAGTTGCCTGGCTACCTTCTCCTTCAGCACCCTAAATCTTCCCTCCACTTAGTTACATTTCTTTTTTGTTGTTGTTGTTTTGTTTTGTTTTTTGTTTGTTTGTTTGTTTGTTTTGCTTCGAGACAGGGTTTCTCTGTATAGCCATGGCTGTCCTGGAACTCACTCTGTAGACCAGGCTGGCCTCGAACTCAGAAATCTGCCTGCCTCTGTCTCCCAGAGTGCTGGGATTACAGGCGTGCGCCACCAGCGCCCGGCTAGTTACATTTCTAATCTCCTGCCTGCTACCCCAAGCCCAGCCAGGGAAGCGACCGATAGTCAATCTGCCTGAGATCTAACATGGCTGATGGTTCCTTCTCCCTCAGAAGCATGGCAAACTCTTTTCCTCCTCCCGTATCTCCTAGCCCGCATGCAGGAAACTGGAACTCCCACCTCCTCCTACCAGCCATTAGCCGCGAGCATCTTTATTGATCAATCAAGAACCAGCTGGATAAGAGGACCTTCAGCATTCATTCCTGATCAAAGCATCAGAACCACTCGCTCCAGAAATGAAATCGATTATTGTTAAATAATTGATTTAACAATATTTATGGATATATTAATAAGAGTGAAAAAGAATAAAAGAAAAATAAGTGTGACAGACCAGTAATCCTATTGGAATCTTTTTTTAATGTAAAAAATGTTTCGAATCCTATCACTCAAAAAGGTTAATTTATTTCCTTAGAAATAGATATTTATATCTACATTGAATTCCTATTCACAAAGTAACAAAAACTTAATCCTAACTGCTTTGATGTCCCATTTCTCCAAAGCTGTCTTTAAGTCTCAGGGGTGTAGAAATTGGGAAGGCATCCAGATACAAGTACATTTAAACTCTGGAATAGCAATCTATCCGCAGTGACAATGATGAGTCACCCTGTTTCCTTCTGGTTTTCCTGATCATTACACCAAGCACTGATTTGTAATGGGAACCCACAAATACAACCAGTATGACATTTTAACTAATTGTTAAAATAGTGAAATGTTGTGTCAGCAATATAGTCAGTTCGTAAAAGAACTCATTCTGCAATCCTGGTAAACTGATTCAGTCCCCAGGACCTGTGTAAAGATCAAAGGAGAGAACCACCTCACAAAGCTTTCCTCTGACCAACACACGTGCACATGTGCACACATACACACACACACACACACACACACACACACACAGTAAAGAAATGTTTTAATACAGAAATATTTATTCTACAGCAGTTGATAGATTCCATCCCAAACACCATTCTTCCTACTAGACGTGTCCACCTCAGCTCTCTGCCCTGTGATCCTCCCAAGCCTTCCCCACAAACTGGCAACTAGAGTTTATAGGACCTGTTCAGTGACAGAGCCAACATATTAAATTGTCAGGGGTCTGTGTGATAACAGCTGTTGTATAGTACTCAGTACTCATTCCCTCCAAACATCAGTAAAATAACTCTTTGGGCTAGGGATACAACTCATTGGTAAAGCATGCACCTAGAAAGAATGCCCTGAGTTCAATCCCCAGTGCCACAAAATAATCAGCTTGGCTAGGAAAGGCTGATTTAATGGTTTCCTACAGCCTAGGGCACTACTGCAGTAGTGAAACAATAATCTCATAGCAGGGGGCAAAGTTAGGATATTTATAGGGCTTGGCTTTGGGACAGAATGTAAGCCTTCCAATTAGAGGGTAGTTTGGTTAATATTAGATAAATATTGTAGCATAATAATTAAGAATTAGTGTCCTTGATAAAGAACTTTAAGACAAGGGTATTAAAGTCTTAGAGATGCAAACTAAATTCAGGGATACATCAAAAAAATTATACACTATGATCACGTTGGCTTTATTCTAGAGATCCAGTGATGGTTCTGTATATATCAGTAAATCAGTAAATGTTATAAATGATATACATAAGAATAAATGAATTATTCTTTTTAAAGATTTATTTATTATATGTAAATACACTGTAGCTGTCTTCAGACAAACCAGAAGAGGGCATCATATCTCACTATCAATGGTTGTGAGCCACTATGTGGTTGCTGGGATTTGTAATCAGGACCTTCAGAAGAGCAGTGAGTGCTCTTAACCACTGAGCCATCTCACCAGCCATAAATGAATTATTCTTTGTTTGTTTGTTTTTGTTTTTGTTTTTGTTTTTGAAACAGGGTTTCTCTGTGTAGCCATGGCTGTCCTGGAACTCACTCTGTAGACCAGGTTGGCCTCGAACTCAGAATTCTGCCTGCCTCTGCCTACCAAGTGCTGGCATCAAAGGCATGTGCCACCACTGCCCGGCATGAATTATTCTTAATATAAATGTTAACAATGAATTAAACTGATGGCTACAGTTCTGTGCTTTATGTTATTTCCCAATAATTACACAGGCAAACCAATATTTAATTAAAATTGCACCTCAGTAGCTGAGCAGTTAAATTATCTTTCTCTACTTTCTATGCTAATCTGGCAACTTCCCAGCCCCATTCCATTATACTTTCATATTACTATTGATCTGGCTCTGGGCTTCAGGTGTGTTTCCATGATCTCTCTCCAGACCCCTTTCTCATAGCTCCAAATCCAATAATAAATGGTAAGACCTGTTTATGCAAACTTAAAACAGGAGATTTTTGGTATAAGCATTACACTGCCCTGTCCCATTCAAACGAGCTATGAGGGCAGAGACATCAGCATTTGAATAACACAGGATAAGCTTTATACAGGGTATAAAAAAGTATGCCTACATATGAGCTCAAAGGAAGAAATGATATGGTCATATCAACAGATGCACAAAGAGGGGGCAGACTTGGCAAATTCAAATCCCTTCATGTTAAAAGTCCTGAAGTAACTCAGAATAAAAGAAATATATCTCCACATCATAATAAAGTCTATTATTACAAACTGAGAGCCAGCATTACAATAAACAAGGGGGTGCACAAAGCATTTCTATTAGAATCAGAGACTAGACAAAGTGTCTACTTTCTCCACTCTCCTTTAATATAGAACTGGAAGCCTTAACTAGAGCAGCAAGGCAGCAGAAAATAATAAAAAGGGTCTAAATAGGAAAGGAGAAGTCAGAGTATCTCTAATTTCCAGTAATATGATTCTACCTAAGAAAACCTAAAGCATCCACTAGAAAACTCTTAGGATTGATAAACATTTTCAGCAAAGCAGCAGGATACAAAGTCATCCAAAAACCAGTAGACTGTCTATATACCAAAAGCAAACATACTGAGAAAGAAATCATGCAAACAACTCCATTCATAATAGTCTCAAGAAATAACAAAATACCTTGGAGTAAACCTGACCAATACCTCTATAAAAATACCAAAAGAAAGAAACTGAATAGACACTTGAAAATGGGAAACATGCCCATGATCATGAGTTAGAAGAATCAGTATTGTAAAACAAGTGATTTTACCAAAAACTATCTGCAGATTCATGAAATTCTAATAAAGTTCACAGAAATAGAAGAAACAGCCAGGTGGTGGCATACACCTTTAATTCCAACACTCAGGAAGCAGAGGCAAGAGGATCTCAGAGTTCAAAGCCAGCCTGGTCTACTACAGAATGAGTTCCAGGACATCCAAGAGTACAGAGCAAAATTCTATCTCAAAACAGACAAAAAGAATAATAATAAAAATATTTTTAAAGATCTTAAGCTTCATATTGAAGCAAAACCAAACCAAACCAAACCAAAACCCTGATAGCTATAGCAATCCTGAGCAAAAGCAAATACTACTGCAGAGGAATCACCAGACTTCAAGTTATACTAAAGAAATAGAATAATAAAGATGACGTGGTACCAGCACACAGACAGAGACCAATAGAACAGAATAGAAGGCTCAGATTCAAAGCCAGGAAAGTACAACCTCCTGACATTTGACAAAGATTCCAAAAGTAATTCATTGGAGAAACGACAGCATCCTCAACAAATGGTGCTGAACAAATGGAATATCTTCATGTAGAAAATTGAAACTAGACGCACCATACACATAAGTCAACTCCAACTGGATCAAAGGTCTCACCATAGATCTAAACTGAAGAACTAGAGTTAAAAATAGGGATATTCTTGAAGACATAAGCGTAGAGTGAAGCTACTCTCAACCTTGGTCAGACAGGCAGCAGTCAATGGTATAGGCTCATAACTGGCCAAATTGCCAAGAAAAAAGTGACTATTGAGTGTTCAGCCTTAAATGGAGCGTGTAGGTTAACCTCGGGTGTGGATATTTGGGAACTCCTCTTTGTCTTTCAAGCAGGATCTCTCCCTGAGCTGGAGCTCACCCATTAGGCTAAAATAGATAGCTACACAGGGAGCCTCAGAGATTCTTCCCTGGGTGGGGCTTCAAGCATGCCCCACCACACCAAGCGACAGATGAACCAGCTCTACCAATGTAATGATCTGTTACCCTCAGACTAGACCAGCAGGTTTGGTCACCTGAGTCAAGAGACAATAATAAACAATTGCTGTTTAATAACGCTCAAAGAAATTGAATTAAACATTAAAGACCTGTCTAGATTTCTCACATAAAAAAAATAAAAACAAAAATAAGTGCTCTTGAGATGAACCAGCAATCCAGTGCCAGTTGATGTTTAGGACAATAGGAAAGTGGTTTGGCTTCCCATGACTTTGTTAGATCATGTGCTGTCAGACAATTCTAGAAAAATTAGAAACATATTACATGTAGTAGGGGTAAAGCCCAGGAACCTTCTAATCATTTCTTACTACTAATTTGGGGAAGTTTTAAACCAGTTTATACTCTGTCAAAAACAAGGCATTTGATCACCTTTGAACAAATTAGGTCCTATCCCAAAGCAAAACTATAACTTCTGTTTAGAAACCATATGCCTTTCTCACATGAAGCAGTAAATTGATAGAATGTTTGCTTTTTTAGAACTGTTTGCTTTGTTAGAAAATGACAAAGGGACAGTCATCTATGCACTGCATGAGAAGAGAGCCACAAGTCCTGGCTGATACCCATGAGCGACAAGAGAAAGTCTCAATAAAGCCTTAGAGACTAACCAATCAGGGGCGTTATTGATTTTTCTTACAAGGCAAATAAGAATTGACTATTTTGAATTTAAATGGGATGCTAACAAAAGAAGCACATGGACCTCTATAATTATAAAATATTATATATACTGTCATTTATCTTCAGATTATGTCATAATCAATAAGTAGTAAAATCTTAGTGGTATCAAAGATGAAATTGAGTTTGAATTTGCTACCAGTGACCATAAATACAGCTATATTGCCTGCCCAGTGCTAGAAAGAATAAACAAGCTCTGATGAACAGGGTCAACTAATGGGAAATGGTTGCTAAAGTAATATTTCTGCCTACACTGTAGATCAACTTACTGGGTCAACCTAACATCCCCAAGAAGGCAGAGTTGTAGCTAAGAGTAACAGAATAAATAAAGGGGTTATAAAATGAGGAAAATTCAATATTACATTAATGCTTCGAAAGAGTCTCGAGCAAGCTACAGTGTTTTGTCTTAACTCACTTCCACCAGATGCCTAAGGGGAGAAGCCACAAAGTGCTTAGCTCACTCCTGCTTTTGAAACCTGATCTGCCTGAATGGAAGCTTAAGAACTTTGGATGCCTTGCTCTGGGATACATTTTGCTCATGTGATGCGATGCTGGGTTGCTTACTAATGTCTGAATGGAACTCTAATAATGAGCCAGTGTTGTCTGACTTTTGATTCTCGGGTTATACATCATATACTGGATATCAGTATAAGTGGTAAGGTGAGGAGAGCTTATAAGACTGAAATTGATGGTCAAGTATAGTGAGAAATTTAACTCAAATTCTCCAATGCCCTCTCTATACTGGCTACCCCATATAAAAGGAATGGGTGGCCTGTTGTATAATAGAGAATGTCACTGGCCTTTATCTCTGGTTCCTGAAAGGTAATCAATATAAATCCTTAGAATTCCCTGAGTAATGGGAATGTTTTATTGTTTGCATTTATTGATGAGCCTCTTCAATCACACGAGTTTATGGGAAGACCTGAGGCGACTTGGGACAAGAGTCAGTCACTCACCAGAAAGATCAACCAAGTGATTAATACTTAGAAATTTGACCTGGCTCGATCTCTCTCATGTGGGTGAGTGGAGACCGAATTCAGTCGCATGGTCAGTGGAAGAACCCTAGTAACACGCTTTACACATGAGAACTCTGAGGCATGCCCTAGCCAGAGCTGGGTGGCTGCCAGGCGGGTGATACAACCAATGTCACATGAGGGCTTTGTGTTTCAGGGCCCCCCTAGCCTCAGCTCATTTGGTTTGAGTCCTTCATAATAAAAGTGTGTTGTGAGGATAATATTGTTCTTAATTCTAAAGGACATGAGCCACGCTTTAAAAAATTATCAAACATGAGAAGGTTGTGTCAACCCTTTGAATTTGTGCCCAGTTGGTCAGAAACTGAAAGAGTTAACTCAAGAACTTTAGAACTTTAAAAGGGTCAGGAGCTGGGTTACATTCCCCAGACCACAAGGGTGATGGCGGGCGACTGACCTAAGGGTGGGGACACATTCCAAAGGACAAACCACTGGCCACTTACCTCATCCCCTAGAGACCAATCTGTTCAGAGGTAGCACTGTTCTGCCAATCACATTGTACCTAATGGTGTTTGCCCTGAGGACTGTGCAAAAGGTCCACTCTGTGGACCACAGAGGTCCTAACATGCTAGTTGTTGTTGGTTGTTTTGTTTTGTTTTTTATAAGAATTCCTCATGCATTTTACATCGATTTTCCGTCTCTGAGTGGTCCACTCAGGCGGTCCAGTAAGGTAAGACTGGTTGAATCTTACAAAACACGTGACCTGGAAACGCGGCTGGCAGCTGGCGTCTAGAGCAGGCAGTGCTGGAGACCGCCCGCCCCCTCACCATGTGGGACCAGGTGCCGAGGGAGTCATAATTCAATTGTATTGCCGCATAACAATTGGCATCAAATTATAGTCCAAACAAGAACAGCGTTTTTTATTTATGGCCCTGGGATGCTCTTGACAATTTTCAACTAAAAAAATAGGACTTTTTTCCTTTAATGGCACAAAATACAATGAGTCATTATTAAGTTCCCCAACTTTCTATTTTTTTTTTATCTTTTACTTTTTTTTATTGGATATTTTCTTTATTTACATTTCAAACATTTTCCCCTTTCCAGGTCTCCCCTTCGGAAACCCCCTATCTCATCCCCCCTTCCCCTGCCTCCATGAGGGTGCTCCCCCTCCCACCCACCTACCCACTCCTATCTACCCGCCCTGGCATTCCCCTACACTGGGGCATCAAACATCCTCAGGCCAAAGGGCCTCTTGTCCCACTGATGTCCAACAAGGCTATCCTCTGGCACATATGCAGCCGGAGCCATGAGTCCCTCCATGTGTACTCTTTGGTTGGTGGTCCAGTCCCCGGGAGCTCCATAGGGGAGGGATCTGGTTGGTTAACACTGCCCAACTTTTTATTATTAAGCATACTTTAGCTTCTGACTTTAGAGAGGGTTGCATGACTTTATCTGGAGTTTCAGATGGGTCAATTTTAACTATCATGACTTCAATCCTACTAACACTGCCTGTCAGTATAACCTATGGGTTGACGCCACTGGAGCTACTCAGTTTGGCTTGGCTTGGACTTAAAGACACCTGCAAGTCAATGTTGAAATTATTTATGATTCATTATTAGTGAAGAGTGCCCTATATATTTCAAATAATGGAAAATAGGCACTCTAGTAATTTTATTTGTATAACACATCCTCTTGTGGGTGCAATATGGCAGTAGCATAAACATATTTGAGTGTTTCCACAAGGTCAGAGCCTATTGAATAACGACATGCTCTGAAAGGTCAACAGCTGCAGTGACGGCAGTTTGCCCCCACCTACCTTGGTGATCTAGCCAGGGCAAATGCAGGTTCTCTTATTCAAATCTCAGTTACTAGTGTGAACTCTCATATCACATGTCACACAGAAAATACATCTATCTATCTATATATACATATTAGGCTCTCAAAATAAATACAATTTAAAGAGATTGCAGTGGAATGCAACACATTAGAAAAGTGTTGAGAAGTATCTGTCTGGATAAGATAAGGAACCAGAACAGGGCCAGGGAGCAGCTGTTGCTGGAGCTGATGGAGTGAGGGTTTGAGTCCCAAGCTGGAGAGTTCAGGTGTGATGTGCAAGCTCAGACAGGGGTCAGAAAGCAGGAAACAGCAGGTTGAGGTCCTGGTCCAGACTGGCAAACAGGAGGATGGACAGGCAGGCCACATAAACAGTAGGGAACCAAAGTGAGCAGAAGCTTCAGGGATAGTGCCCTCTTGTGAAGGTTTGAATGAAACTGGCCCGATATGCTCATAGATTCTGATACTTGGCCATCAGGGAGTGGCATTATTTGAGGGATTAGGACGTATAGCCTTACTGTTAGAGGAAATGTATCATTGGGAGTGGGCTTCAAGGTTTCAAAAAGCCCAAACCAGTCCCAGTGTTTCTTCTCTTCCTGCTGCCTATGGATTTGAATGTAGAACTCTCAGCTCCTTCTCCAGTACCAAGCCTGCCTGAATGCTGCTAAGCTTCCCACCATGATAACAACGGACTATACCTCCATAACTGTAAATAAGCCCCAGTTGAATGCTTTCCTTTCTAGGAGTTGATGTGGTCATGTGTCTCTTCACAGCAACAGGACATTGACTAAGACACCTCTACTTGCCAGTCCTTGAGACACACACCAATAAACTTATAGGGTAGATCCTTCTCTATTCCCAATAATAATCCATTTATCAGTCTGTTGTGGATGGGTCATGTTCTAGTTGGTTTTACTTTATATTCTTTATCTGATGTAAAGCAGAGCCTCCTGGCAAGAGACAAGTTCAATTGAAGAAATACCTCCATCAGATTAGATTGCCCTGTTACAAATGTCTGTGAGGAACTGTCTTGATTGATAATTGATGTGGGTGGGCCCAGTCAACACTTGGTGGTACCATCCCTAGGAAAGTGGCCTGGACTGTAATAGAAAGGTAGCAGAGAGGCAGGAGAGATGGTTCAGTGGTTAAGCACTGGCTGCTCTTCCAGAAGTCCTGAGTTCAACTCCCAGCAACTGCATGGTGGCTCATAACCATCTATAATGGGATCTGATGCTCTCTCCTGGGATGCAGGTATACATGCAGAGAGAACACTCATATACATAAAATAAACATATATACCTTTTTTTAAAAAAGGCTAAGTGGAAAGAAAGGTAACAGAGAGGAAGACAAGAGTAAAACAGCAAGCAGCATACATCCTGACTTCCCTCAGTGATGGACCAATCCAGATAAACTCTTTCCTATTAATGGTGCTTTTGGTCAGAATGGTTTTTATTTTTTTAAAAGAGTGGCAAATAGGTTATTTTTGTTTGTTTGTTTGTTTGTTTGTTTATAGATTCATTTATTCATTTTTATATGAATACACTATAGCCATCCATAGACACACTAGAAGAGGGCATTGGATCCCATAACAGATGGTTGTAAGCCACCATGTGGTTTCTGGAATTGAACTCAGGACCTTCAGAAGAGCAGTCAGTCCTCTTAACCGCTGAGCCATCTCTCCAGCCCTGGTCAGAATGTTTTATCACAACAGAAAAGCCAATGGAAACCAGTGGTTCCTGACAGACGCTGCAGTTTCTGGATCCACTTGGGGGCTGCCATTGTCCTTCCTCCTCAAAAGTTGCTTGTAAAAGGCAGACTTTTGTAGACTACAGAGTACCTTAGAGTAGGCCATAGTCTGATCTCAATAATCCTTGTGATTAATTTAGTGTATAGAGCATCCCAAAGGAGAAAGGATATTCTTGATGAAGGAGCCAAGAGTAACAGGTAAGGGTGGTCCCGTAGTCAGTGTTTATTGCTGTGAAGAGACACATGATCAAGGCAACTCTTATCAAAGAAAGCATTTAGTTGTGGACTAATGTACAGTTTCAGAGGTCAGTCCATTGTAGCTGTTCAGCAGCCACAGATGAACGGGGTACCTGAATGGGAGGCTGGCAATGAAAAGGATGGGGCGGGGTTGGGGTGGTGTGAAAGAAGGATGAAGCCAAGACAAGGGTTTCTGATCAAGGCTCAAAGTTTAATATTTTAGCACTGTATGTATATATATATATATATATATATATATATATACACATACATACATACATATATAGGGAGAGCCCCCAGACCCATCCTTTGTTTCAGCTGACTTATGTTGCTTTGTTTCAACTGGATTATGTTGCAAAGCCAGCTCAGCAGGCAGCCTACTCCTGTAGGAAACTGCAGGTGCAGCAAGCTGGAAGACTCCACCTTGGCTAGGTCAGCGAAGTTGGTGGAAGACCAACTGTGGCAAACACTTAAGGTCTATTTAGCCTGCTCAAGGCTGGGGGAAGGGCACAGTCCATTAGCATCATAGTAGGAAACTTGGTACTGAAGGCCTAGATGAGAGTTCTACATCCTGAATCTATAGGCAGAGATGGAGAAACTGGGCCTGGCATAGGTTTTTTTGTTTTTGTTTTTGTTTTTGTTTTTGTTTTTTAGTACCTGAGTATAGATTCTTTTTTTTTTAATTTTTATTTTCTATATTCTATGTTTACATTCCAAAGGCTTTCCCCTTTCCCAGTTCCCACCACCACCATACGTCCCATAATTCCTCTCCCCCCCAACTATTCCCCAATCATCCCCCCTCCCCCCACGGTTTCTCTACAAAACTGGATCCAATCTTTACAGGCCCAGGGTCCTCTCCTTTTTTCTTCTTGGGAATCATTTGACTTGCTAATTGTGCCTTGAGTATTTAGGGCTTCTGGGCTCATTAATATCCACTTATAAGTGATTGCATTTCATGTGTATTCTTTTGTGATTGGGTTAACTCACTCAGAATGATATTTTCCAGGTCTAACCATTTACCTACAAATTGCATGAATTCATTATTTTTAATTGCTGAGTAGTATTCCATTGTATAAATATATCACATTTTCTGTCAATTCTTCATAGATCTAGAAAGAGCAATTCTCAAATTCATCTGGAGCAACAAAAAACCCAGGATAGCTAAAACTATTCTCAACAATAAAAGGACTTCTGGGGGAATCAATATCCCTGACCTTAAGCAGTACTACAGAGCAATTGTGTTAAAAACTGCATGGTATTGGTACAGCAACAGGCAAGTAGATCAATGGAATAGGATTGAAGACCCAGAAATGAACCCACAGACTTATGGTCACTTGATCTTTGATAAAGGAGCCACAACCATCCAGTGGAATAAAGATAGCCTCTTCAACAAATGGTGCTGGTTCAACTGGAGGTCAACATGCAGAAGAATGCGAATTGACCCACTCTTATCTCTTTGCACTAAGATCAACTCCAAGTGGATCAAGGACCTCCACATAAAACCAGACACACTGAAACTATTAGAAAAGAAACTTGGGAAGACCCTGGAGGACATGGGCACAGGGGAAAAGTTCCTGAACAGAACACCAATAGCTTATGCTCTAAGATCAAGAATTGACAAATGGGACCTCATAAAATTACAAAGTTTCTACAAGGCAAAGGACACTGTCAGAAGGACAAAATGGCAACCAACAAATTGGGAAAAGATCTTCACCAACCCCACATCTGACAGAGGGCTAATATCCAATATATACAAAGAACTCAAGAAGTTAGACCGCAAAGAACCAAATCACCCTATCAAAAAATGGGGTACAGAGCCAAACAAAGAATTTTCACCAGAAGAAAATCAGATGGCCGAGAAACACCTTAAGAGATGTTCAACATCATTAGTCATCAGGGAAATGCAAATCAAAACAACCCTGAGATTCCACCTCACACAGTCAGAATGGCTAAGATTAAAAACTCAAGAGACAACAAGTGCTGGCGAGGATGTGGAGAAAGAGGAACACTCCTCCACTGTTGGTGGGATTGCAAAATGGTAAAACCACTCTGGAAATCAGTGTCAGTTCCTCAGAAAATTGGGCATGTCACTTCCGAAGGAGCCCAAATATCCCTCAAAGGAGGAATGGATACAGAAAATGTGGTATATTTATACAATGGAATAGTGGCATAGGTTTTTTAAACCCCCAAACCCACCCACAGAGACACCCTTTCTCCAACAGGGACAGCCCTCCTAATCCTTCTAATTCTTTCAAATAGTGCCAATACCTGATGATTAAATATTCAAATATATGGACCTATGGGGGCCATTCCTAGGGAATCTCTGAGAATTTCTACAGAAGCCCACCATCTGAAGGCTGTTGGCATTGGGACAGTGGTCAAGTATCAATCATGACTACAGTGTGATGCCTAGATTTAGAGAGCGTTCCTCTTGTGAAAGGTGAAACTTTACTTTATTAGTTAACTTAGACAACTGTTTCTTCAACATCTTTTCTATTTACAGACACTATAAGTGCCTTCATTGATGAGTGCTTCTCCCAGCAGTTAATGTCTGGAATAGGTGAATCTTATGGTGGTTCTGTTGTAAAACTGTCCATATAGCCTGAGTCTTAGTCTGATTTAATGCTTCTACCTGCTCAGCAGTGTGTCAGAGAATGCTTCTTGTTTTGCTCCTGGTCTGCCTATTAAACCCCCAATTTCTGGCTTTTAGGTTATTCTCTAAAAGTTGAAAAACTTGGACCTCATGGGCTCAGGCTGACTTGTGTTGTCTGAAAATGTTAAAAAGTTGGTCTCTAGTGTCTCCAATTGAACTTAGGCTTTCTCTGTTTAAGGGACTTTAATAGAGCCCAGTGTGGTTGCACGGGAAAACATTTTTTTTCTTTTTTAAGAAAAATCTCTGGAGCAGTAACACCTCTAGCTTTTATAAGCCCCTTTCACTCCGGAGGCAATTGGGATCTTCTATGAGACTCGGGTTCTTCCAATCTACCTTCCTATTATAAACTTCATATTTCTCTAGCCAAAAAGTTCATTTGTTGAAATGCATCAATGGATAGTATCAGGAACCATGATACTTTCGTGAGGTGGCTAGATCATAAGGATGACCTTCATTAATAAAAGTGGTACCATCAAAAAACCCTTACCATATATTGAATTTGCCAAAACCTGGGTCTTAGACATCTCACCCTCAAGTCCTGTGAAAAATAAAATCATCCTGCTTATACACCACTCCATCTATGATATTTTGTTACAGCAGCCTGAACTCACTAATGAAGTGTCTATCAATTATTTTCTAACTGAAGTTTCCTCTACTGTATGACCTCTGCATATTCTAACAATAATACTTTATAATGATATTCAGTTCAGATTAAGAAGAAGGAATAAAGCTAAGCACAAGTAATTATTTCACCTACTATAAAATTAACTGATAGCCTACAGTCTAAATTCATATACTGAGTCCTGGTCATCAAAGTGGTCATCTTAGAAGGTGGGGTTGGAGTAGCTTTGCTCTCATGAGTGAGATTAGAGTCCTTATAAATAACAAGTCCCAAAGAATCTTTCCTAACACTTGGAAAGTTTAAGGCAATGAACCCTCACTCAACACCAAATCTATTGGCAACTTCATCTTGGCTCTCTCAACTTCCAGAATGTTAAGAAATAATTTTCTGTTGTTCAAAAGAACTACTCGGCCTATGGAATTTTGCCCTGTCAACCCCTACAAAGGCCTGACATTTAAGTCTGATGGGGAGGGAATGAGAGCTGGTTAGGCCATACAAGGACGATGGGGAACTGAAGTAGGCCTACTAGGACAAAGGTCCTTAGGCTCACTACCTGTAACTTCAGCTCCAATGAATTTGATGCCCTCTTCTGTCATACACACACACACATACACACATACATGCACACATACACAAACACACACATATATATATGCATACACATACATATATACACACTTACACAAACATATACATATACACACACATACACACATACATACACTCACACACATATACATACATGCATACATACACTCACACACATACACACACTCACACATATGTATATATACATATAAACACACATACACAAAACACATAAATTAACACTCACACACATATACACTCACATACACATATACAAATCTTTAAAAATTAATAAATAACAATAGGAAAAATCTTCTTAGCAGTTATCAATGGTGAAATAACACATTTAGAAACATAGGCAACAAAGTATGTTATAGCACAAATATACATGTAAGAGGCAAGAAGTCTTTCTCAAAGACAATATATAAATAAGCTTGGATTCAGAGGGGGACAGGCAAAACATTGGTTCTTGAGTTATGTGCAGTTCACTGGTCGTTTATATAAATAGAGCTGGCTTAGAGCATATCTTTTTTTTTTTTTTTTTGAGACAGGGTTTCTCTGTGTAGCTCTGGCTGTCCTGGAACTCACTCTGTAGACCAGGCTGGCCTTGAACTCAGAAATCCACCTGCCTCTGCCTCCCAAGTGCTGGGATTAAAGGCGTGTGCCAGCACTGCCCAGCAGAGCATATCTTAATATGCATTTTGTCAGTGGCTATTTTCAAAAGGTCAATATAAACCCTTTTCTCTTTCATCCCAATACTTGCATGTCTGTCTCTTTTGGTTTCTTCTGGATAATTATCAGAATAAGAGATAAACCTTTTGAAAATCTAGGGTTCAATCTCGATTATTCTTGCTTTCCTTATTTCTTCCGCTGATGACAGTTCCAGGCTAGGTTGGTCTGTGTGTCCATTAAAAGGCAAACCAACCAAATAAAGTCCTAGGAACCTCCTGTCTATTCTGATTCAACCACCTGGATTATCTCGTACAAGGGATCATACAATAATGCACTGTGTTGAAATTATACAGTTGACTTTACCATGTCATTTTCATTTGCTCAGTCATTTCAATGTAATAAAATTATAACTGTAAGAAATGGTCACACTGATTTCATAGAGGGAGAATAGCACCTTGGCCAATAGGTGAGACAACCACGATCCCCAAAGGTGTGCTAGAGGTGGTGACACCAATTGTCTATTAGAATTACTCTTTAAGATATCCTCGAAAGGGGCCTCCATATTGCAACCAGGACACAGCTGGAAAGGCCCAGGTAAACACCCCTTCCAGGGCTACACTCACGGGGGTATCTGCTAGGGTCTCGGAGCCAAGCAGGCGGAGCCCCGCCTAGGCTCTGTGGGACATCCCCGAGCCCTCTGGTGAGCACCAAGGCTGCTTCTGCAACCAGCTCACCGGCCCCTGGACCAGCGGTGTAGCGGCGGGCCTCCATATTGCAACCAGGACACAGCTGGAAAGGCCCAGGTAAACACCCCTTCCAGGGCTACACTCACGGGGGTATCTGCTAGGGTCTCGGAGCCAAGCAGGCGGAGTCCCGCCTAGGCTCTGTGGGACATCCCCGAGCCCTCTGGTGAGCACCAAGGCTGCTTCTGCAACCAGCTCGCCGGCCCCTGGACCAGCGGTGTAGTGGCGGGCCTCCATATTGCAACCAGGACACAGCTGGAAAGGCCCAGGATCTGTGGGACATCCCCGCCCTCGGGTGAGCACCTAAGCTGCGTTCTGCAACCAGCTCGCCGGCCCCTAGACCAGCAGTGTAGCGGCGGGCCTCCATATTGCAACCAGGACACAGCTGGAAAGGCCCAGGTAAACACCCCTTCCAGGGCTACACTCACGGGGGTATCTGCTAGGGTCTCGGAGCCAAGCAGGCGGAGTCCCGCCTAGGCTCTGTGGGACATCCCCGAGCCCTCTGGTGAGCACCAAGGCTGCTTCTGCAACCAGCTCGCCGGCCCCTGGACCAGTGGTGTAGCGGCGGGCCTCCATATTGCAACCAGGACACAGCTAAAAAGGCCCAGGATCTGTGGGACATCCCCGCCCTCGGGTGAGCACCTAAGCTGCGTTCTGCAACCAGCTCGCCGGCCCCTAGACCAGCAGTGTAGCCGGCCCCTAGACCAGCAGTGTAGCGGCGGGCCTCCATATCGCAACCAGGACACAGCTGGATAGGCCCAGGCTCTGTGGGACATCCCCGCCCTCGGGTGAGCACCTAAGCTGCGTTCTGCAACCAGCTCGCCGGCCCCTAGACCAGCGGTGTAGCGGCGGGCCTCCATATTGCAACCAGGACACAGCTGGAAAGGCCCAGGTAAACACCCCTTCCAGGGCTACACTCACGGGGGTATCTGCTAGGGTCTCGGAGCCAAGCAGGCGGAGCCCCGCCTAGGCTCTGTGGGACATCCCCGAGCCCTCTGGTGAGCACCAAGGCTGCTTCTGCAACCAGCTCACCGGCCCCTGGACCAGTGGTGTAGCGGCGGGCCTCCATATTGCAACCAGGACACAGCTGGAAAGGCCCAGGTAAACACCCCTTCCAGGGCTACACTCACGGGGGTATCTGCTAGGGTCTCGGAGCCAAGCAGGCGGAGTCCCGCCTAGGCTCTGTGGGACATCCCCGAGCCCTCTGGTGAGCACCAAGGCTGCTTCTGCAACCAGCTCGCCGGCCCCTGGACCAGCGGTGTAGTGGCGGGCCTCCATATTGCAACCAGGACACAGCTGGAAAGGCCCAGGATCTGTGGGACATCCCCGCCCTCGGGTGAGCACCTAAGCTGCGTTCTGCAACCAGCTCGCCGGCCCCTAGACCAGCAGTGTAGCGGCGGGCCTCCATATTGCAACCAGGACACAGCTGGAAAGGCCCAGGTAAACACCCCTTCCAGGGCTACACTCACGAGGGTATCTGCTAGGGTCTCGGAGCCAAGCAGGCGGAGCCCCGCCTAGGCTCTGTGGGACATCCCCGAGCCCTCTGGTGAGCACCAAGGCTGCTTCTGCAACCAGCTCACCGGCCCCTGGACCAGAGGTGTAGCGGCGGGCCTCCATATTGCAACCAGGACACAGCTGGAAAGGCCCAGGTAAACACCCCTTCCAGGGCTACACTCACGGGGGTATCTGCTAGGGTCTCGGAGCCAAGCAGGCGGAGTCCCGCCTAGGCTCTGTGGGACATCCCCGAGCCCTCTGGTGAGCACCAAGGCTGCTTCTGCAACCAGCTCGCCGGCCCCTGGACCAGCGGTGTAGCGGCGGGCCTCCATATTGCAACCAGGACACAGCTGGAAAGGCCCAGGATCTGTGGGACATCCCCGCCCTCGGGTGAGCACCTAAGCTGCGTTCTGCAACCAGCTCGCCGGCCCCTAGACCAGCGGTGTAGTGGCGGGCCTCCATATTGCAACCAGGACACAGCTGGAAAGGCCCAGGTAAACACCCCTTCCAGGGCTACACTCAAGGGGGTATCTGCTAGGGTCTCCAAGCCAAGCAGGCGGAGTCCCGCCTAGGCTCTGTGGGACATCCCTGAGCCCTCTGGTGAGCACCAAGGCTGCTTCTGCAACCAGCTCGCCGGCCCCTGGACCAGCGGTGTAGCGGCGGGCCTCCATATTGCAACCAGGACACAGCTGGAAAGGCCCAGGCTCTGTGGGACATCCCCGCCCTCTGGTGAGCACATAGGCTGCGTTCTGCAACCAGCTCGCCGGCCCCTAGACCAGCGGTGTAGCGGCAGGCCTCCATATCACAACCAGGACACAGCTGGAAAGGCCCAGGCTCTGTAGGACATCCCCGCCCTCGGGTGAGCACCTAAGCTGCGTTCTGCAACCAGCTCGCCAGCCCCTAGACCAGCGGTGTAGCAGCGGACCTCCATATTGCAACCAGGACACAGCTGGAAAGGCCCAGGTAAACACCCCTTCCAGGGCTACCCTCACGGGGGATCTGCTAGGCTCTCGGAGTTCCTTGCAACCAGGACACAGCTGGAGAAGCCCAGGTAGACAGACTCCAACAGGGGCTACAATCGCATGGGTGGCAGCCAGCTTATGATCCCTTAAAGCAGCAGTCACACATATTCACCAATAGAGAAACAACAGGTGAGCCCAGCCTCACAGGAGATTCAAACACCAGCCACTGACAACAAGGCCAACTAAAACCAGAAATAACCAGATGGCAAAAGGAAAACGAAGGAATGTTACTAACAAAAATCAAGGCAACATGACAGCATCTGAACCCAGTTCTCCAACAACAGGAATCCCTGGATACCCTAAAACACCAGAAAAACAAGACTTGGATATAAAATCACTGGTCAGGATGCTGGTAGCTGAACACATAGAAAAATCTCGTAAAGAAATAGAGGAGAAAATGGATCAAAAGTTAGAAGCCTTTACGAGGCAAATACAAAAATCACTTCAAGAAATGCAGGAGAAGATGGATCAAAGAGAAGAAGACAATAAGGAAGAAAGACAAAAGTCACTTAAAGAACTACAGAAGAACGTGGGCCAACAAGTAGAAGCTATGAAAGAGGAAGCACAAAAATCTATTAAAGAAATACATGAAAACACAATCAAGCAAGCGAAAGATCTGAGCACATCCATCCAGATACTAAAAACAGAAGTAGAAACAACTAAGAAATCACAGAGGGAGACAACATTGGAGATAGAAAACCTGGGGAAGAAATCAGGGGCCATAGACACAAGTATCAACAATAGAATACAAGAGATAGAAGACAGAATCTCAGAAGCCGAAGATAACATAGGAACCATTGATTCAACAGTCAAAGAAAATACTAAATGCAAAAAGGTGGTAACCCAAAACATCCAGGAAATCCAAGACACTATGAGAAGACCAAACCTAAGGATTATAGGTATAGACGAGAGTGAAGATTTACAAGTTAAAGGGCCAGCTAATATCTTCTATAAAATTATGGAAGAAAACTTCCCCAACCTAAGGAGAGAGATGCCCATGAATATACAAGAAGCCTATAGAACCCCAAACAGACTGGACCAGAACAGAAATACATCCCGTCACATAATAATCAAAACTCCAAATGTAATAAACAAAGAAAGAATACTAAAGGCAGCAAGAGAAAAAGGCCAAGTAACATATAAAGGAAAACCTATCAGAATAACACCAGACTTCTCACCTGAGACCATGAAAGCTAGAAGATCCTGGGCAGATATCATGCAAACTCTAAGAGAACACAAACTTCAGCCAAAACTACTTTACCCAGCAAAACTCTCAATTGCCATTGATGGAGACATCAAGGTATTCCATGACAAAACCAAATTTGCAAGATATCTCTCCACAAATCCAGCCCTACAAAGGATAATAGGGGGAAAACACCAAGACAAGGACGGAAACTACACCCGGGAAGAAGCAAGATAGAAACCTCCTCTCATCAAACCCAAAAGAAGATAACCTCTCGAATATAAAAAATAAATAAGATAAATAAATATAATTTCAAAAATGTCTGGAGGTAATAATTACTATTCCTTAATATCTCTTAACGTCAATGGACTCAATTCCCCAATAAAAAGACATAGATTAACGGACTGGATACGGAAACAGGACCCTACATTTTGCTGCATACAGGAAACACATCTCAGTGTTAAAGACGAACACTACCTTAGAGTAAAAGGCTGGAGGACAATTTTACAAGCAAATGGTCTCAGGAAACAAGCTGGAGTAGCCATTCTAATATCAGATAAAATTGACTTTCAACCTAAAATCATCCAAAGAGACTCAGAAGGTCACTTCTTGCTGGCCAAAGGGAAAATCCACCAGGAAGAGCTCTCAATACTGAACATCTATGCTCCAAATGCAAGGGCACCCCCCTTTGTAAAAGAAACCTTACTAAAGCTTAAAGCACACATTACACCTAACACAATAATTGTGGGTGACTTCAACACCCCACTCTCCTCAATGGACCGATCAGGAAAGCAGAAACTAAACAGGGACACAGTGAAACTAATTGAAACTCTGGACCAATTGGATTTAACAGATATATATAGAACATTTCATCCTAAAGCTAAAGAATATACCTTTTTCTCAGCACCGCATGGTACCTTCTCCAAAATAGACCATATAATCGGTCACAAGACAGATGTCAACAAATACAAGAAGATCGAGCTAATCCCATGCCTCTTATCAGATCACCATGGAGTAAGAGTGGTCTTCAATAGCAACAAAAACAACAGAAAGCCCACATACACATGGAAACTGAACAATACTCTACTCAATGACACCTTGGTCAAGGAAGAAATAAAAAAAGAAATCAAAGACTTTTTAGAATTCAATGAAAATGAAGGTACAACCTACCCAAATCTATGGGACACAATGAAAGCAGTGCTAAGAGGAAAACTCATAGCTCTAAGTGCATCCAAAAAGAAACTGGAGAGAGCATACACTAGCAGCTTAATGGCACACCTTAAAGCCCTGGAAGAAAAACAAGTTAATTCACCCAGGAGGAGTAGAAGACAAGAAATCATCAAACTCAGGGCTGAAATCAATCAAATAGAAACAAAGAGAACCATACAAAGAATCAACAAGACCAGGAGCTGGTTCTTTGAGAAAATCAACAAGATAGATAAACCCTTAGCCAGACTAACCAAAGGACACAGAGACAGTATACAAATTAACAAAATTAGAAATGAAAAGGGAGACATAACAACAGAAACTGAGGAAATTCAAAAGATCATCAGATCCTACTACAAAGGTCTATACTCAAAACAACTGGAGAATCTGGAGGAAATGGACGATTTCCTAGACAGATATCAAATACCAAAATTAAATCAGCATCAAGTAGACCAGCTAAATAGTCCCATAACCCCTAAAGAAATAGAAGGGGTTATAGAAAGCCTCCCAACCAAAAAAAGTACGGGACCAGATGGTTTTAGTGCAGAATTCTACCAGACCTTCAAAGAAGACTTAACACCAATACTCTCCAAACTATTCCACAAAATAGAGACAGAAGGGACACTGCCCAACTCATTCTTCGAAGCCACAATTACGCTAATACCTAAACCACAAAAAGATCCAACAAAGAAAGAGAACTTCAGGCCAATTTCTCTGATGAATATAGATGCAAAAATACTAAATAAAATTCTTGCTAACCGAATCCAAGAGCACATCAAAACGATCATCCACCATGATCAAGTAGGCTTCATCCCAGGGATGCAGGGATGGTTCAATATACGGAAATCCATCAATGTAATCCACTACATAAACAAACTGAAAGAAAAAAACCACATGGTCATCTCATTAGATGCTGAAAAAGCATTCGACAAAATTCAGCATCCTTTCATGCTAAAAGTCTTGGAAAGAGCAGGAATTCAAGGCCCATACCTAAACATAGTAAAAGCAATCTACAGCAAACCAGTAGCCAACATCAAAATAAATGGAGAGAAACTTGAAGCATTCCCACTAAAATCAGGGACTAGACAAGGCTGCCCTCTCTCTCCATATCTTTTCAATATAGTACTTGAAGTTCTAGCAAGAGCAATTAGACAACATAAGGAAGTCAAAGGGATACAAATTGCAAAGGAAGAAGTCAAACTATCATTATTTGCAGACGATATGATAGTTTACCTAAGCGACCCAAAAAACTCCACCAGAGAACTTCTACAGCTGATAAACAACTTCAGCAAAGTGGCAGGTTATAAAATTAACTCAAGCAAGTCAGTGGCCTTCTTGTACTCAAAGGACAAGCAGGCAGAGAAAGAAATTAGGGAAATAACACCCTTCACAATAGCCACAAACAACATAAAGTATCTTGGCGTAACTCTAACCAAACAAGCGAAAGATCTGTACAACAGGAACTTCAAGTCCCTGAAGAAAGAAATCGAAGAAGACCTCAGAAGATGGAAAAATATTTCTTGCTCCTGGATTGGCAGGATCAATATAGTAAAAATGGCCATCTTGCCAAAAGCAATATACAGATTCAATGCAATCCCCATCAAAATCCCAACTCAATTCTTCATAGATCTAGAAAGAGCAATTCTCAAATTCATCTGGAGCAACAAAAAACCCAGGATAGCTAAAACTATTCTCAACAATAAAAGGACTTCTGGGGGAATCAATATCCCTGACTTCAAGCAGTACTACAGGGCAATTGTGTTAAAAACTGCATGGTATTGGTATAGCAACAGGCAAACAGATCAATGGAACAGGATTGAAGACCCTGAAATTAACCCACAGACTTATGGTCACTTGATCTTTGATAAAGGAGCCACAACCATCCGATGGAATAAAGATAGCCTTTTCAACAAATGGTGCTGGTTCAACTGGAGGTCAACATGCAGAAGAATGCGAATTGACCCACTCTTATCTCTTTGCTCTAAGATCAACTCCAAGTGGATCAAGGACCTCCACATAAAACCAGACACACTGAAACTATTAGAAAAGAAACTTGGGAAGACCCTGGAGGACTTGGGCACAGGGGAAAAGTTCCTGAACAGAACACCAATAGCGTACACACTAAGATCAAGAATCGACAAATGGGACCTCATAAAATTACAAAGTTTCTGCAAAGCAAAGGACACTGTCCGAAGGACAAAACGGCAACCAACAAAGTGGGAAAAGATCTTTACCAACCCCACATCCGACAGAGGGCTAATATCCAATATATACAAAGAACTCAAGAAGTTAGACCGCAAAGAAACAAATAACCCTATCAAAAAATGGGGCACAGAGCTAAACAAAGAATTTTCACCAGAAGAAATTCGGATGGCCGAGAAACACCTTAAGAGATGTTCAACATCATTAGTCATCAGGGAAATGCAAATCAAAACAACCCTGAGATTCCACCTCACACCAGTCAGAATGGCTAAGATTAAAAACTCAAGAGACAACAAGTGCTGGCGAGGATGTGGAGAAAGAGGAACACTCCTCCACTGTTGGTGGGATTGCAAAATGGTAAAACCACTCTGGAAATCAGTTTGGCGGTTCCTCAGAAAATTGGGCATGTCACTTCCAGAGGACCCTGCCATACCACTCCTGGGCATATACCCAGAGGATTCCCCTACATGCAATAAAGACACATGCTCCACTATGTTTATAGCAGCCTTGTTTATAATAGCCAGAAATTGGAAGGAGCCCAAATATCCCTCAAAGGAGGAATGGATACAGAAAATGTGGTATATTTATACAATGGAATACTACTCAGCAATTAAAAATAATGAATTCATGCAATTTGTAGGTAAATGGTTAGACCTGGAAAATATCATCCTGAGTGAGCTAACCCAATCACAAAAGAATGCACATGAAATGCAATCACTGATAAGTGGATATTAATGAGCCCAGAAGCACTAAATACTCAAGACACAAATAGCAAGTCAAATGATTCCCAAGAAGAAGAAAGGAGAGGACCCTGGGCATGTAAAGATTGCATCCAGTTTAGTAAAGAAACCGAGGGGGGAGGGGGAATGATTGGGGAATAGTTGGGGGGGAGAAGAACTATGGGAACTATGGTGGGTGGGAACTGGGAAAGGGGAAAGCCTTTGAAATGTAAACATAGAATATAGAAAATAAAAATAACTAAAAAAAAAAAAAAAAAAAAAAAGATATCCTCGAAAGGCTGGAGAGATGGCCCAGTGGTTAAGAGCACCAACTGCTCTTCCAAAGGTCCTGAGTTCAATTCCTGACAACCACATGATGGCTCACAACCATCTGTAATGGGATCTGATGCCCTCTTCTGGTGTGTCTGAAGACAGCAACAATGTATTCACATAAAATAAACAGATAGATATATCTAGATCTAGATCTAGATCTAGATATAAAAGACATTCTCTCAAAGAAAGTGACTTGCTACACTTAGGCCACACCTGGGTTAGAGATAGTTCCAGGAACCCTAAATTTGACTAACTACTGGCTATCCTCCCCCACCAGGCAGCTCTAACCAGGATTTGACTATTTCCCTTAATCTGACCCAGGAAAACCAGATGACTGTGGCAGCTCCTGCATCTCCCAGGCGAATTGCCAGTCTTAGCTCTGATGCATCCACTTTCCATGGGTCAGACACACCCATTGCCCAATAGTGTGCACATAAGTAGGACAGTCGAGGTTGACACTCCTCAACAGTTCAACTGGGAACCTGGAGTTGGAAGCTCAGCTCTGTGGCAGAGCACTTGCCCGGAAGCACAAGAATTCTGGATCAGTCCCAGCACCCAAAACAAACAAGAAATGAACTGGGAGCCCTTTTGCCTGCCAGCTTTCGAGAAGTCAAAATGTCGGTATCAGCCCACATTCCCTGACTAGTGTCAGCTCTACCTGGGGGACCATCAGCTGAGAGCACTTTTCTTCTGGAAGCACCATGTGATCCCACGCCTGGACCCCTGGTGTGGAAGCCAGCAGTTAACTTGGCTCCTTCCCCAAATCATGATGACTTATGCCTTTAAGTTTTTAAGGGAATTACACAAGTAGACTAAGTGGCCCTCAAATGACTGAAAGTATCTCAAAAATGGTGACACTTGGCTACTGGAAGTTTCTCCAAGGGATAGTGCGTTGTTTGTGTGCACCTTTGAAACCGTTATTCCTAGTGAAACTGACAGAATGAGGAAGGGAATTCAAGTAGTCAATGAAAACCAGCTTGGCCCCCTGGCCTTGCCTGAGTGAAAGTGAGCAGAGAGCTTTCATTCTTCTCTTCTGAGCATCTGTCACAGGGTTAACAGAGAGCTCCCACCCAGGTTGGGCATGTCAGCAGTCGATGTCAGCAAAGGAAAAACATGGGGTGCAAACACACACACACACACACACACACACACACACACACACACACACTTAAATACATGGACTATAAAGGAGCCCCTAAAGCAACAGGAAGAAAAGCAGAGGTGGAAAGCCGACTGCTTCCGACTCCTCAAGCTGTTTGAAGAACCAACTGACCAAACTGAAGTGACGCGGCGAGCTTAACTCTCGGCAGACAGGAGAAGAAAGCCCACGTCTTTGCACAGTTGAGTTTCGTGCCTGCATGCATTCACACTCCTACATTCGGGACCAGACACGTTATTTCATTTCAGATAAGATTTTTTTTCTGGAAATAGAACTGCAGTCGTGAATTTGGGAGAAAGGGCCACTTGAGCAAAACTGCACAGCCTTGGCTTGGTTCTTTCAAATGTAAATAGTCCGTTCTGGCACATGAGGAAGAAATATTTTACGGTCAAAGTGTCTTCTGCATGTTTTGCTTTGCCCAAACAATATTCTGGTTCATTCCCTAATTTATGATGGATTTGCTCCCACACAAGAAGACCGGGGCTACTGAACCAACCGTTAACACTCCCGCTTCCTGCACTGATGGCGGAGAGAGCTTCACAGGGATTCATCGGTGAGCCTGGGGCTGGGTCCAGATGCCAAGGGAATTTAATGTTTTTGATCACTGGTTCAGGTATCTCAGTACCTGAGACTGAATTTGATTCTTGAATATGACATTCAGAAGGCCTCTAAGGACTTCACCTACCGTTTATGTCTTAGGTGAAAATATCAGCTAAAGGAAAAGGTTTTCCATACCTCTGAGCTTTTTAGAAACTTTGAGAGACCCATTCCTTTTTTCAAGTCACATATAGAAACAATGTAATGTTTGGCATGGTAGGATAGTCTATCCCCTTAGTGTCATAATTTGCTAACTAGAAAGCCATCTGTTTTCACTGTATTGGACTGAAGAGAATGAACAGCCATTATCATGAAGATCTGAGTTGAAGCAAGACCTAGCCATTGGGCCAGCATCTATGAAGGACAAGGTAGAAACTGTCCCTCCGAACAAGCTACAGAGCCTTATTACAGATACTGAAGTGTTACAAAAGAAATGCTTGCAATATTTATAATGGTTTAATCAAAGAAGTTCGTGTATGCCTATGTATGTATTTGATTTTAGATAGTAATATATGTATATGTATAATTTTGCAATTCATGATATTAGAGTTGGAAAAAATAAGTCTAAAAAATATAGATGGGTCAGGTGATGAGATTTAAATATTGCTTCAAAGTTAAACCACCTGTTTTGGCCATTTATACTGTGTTTATTACATAATCTGAGGTAAAGGGAAAAAGATTTCTGTAAAAAAAAAATCCATCTATTCACTTGTGGGGTCATTTGTGTGGATGTGAATACACCACACACAGATACATCCAGTTATATGTAGAAAAAGAAGAGAGTATAACAACGTACCAGCTGTGGCCAGATGGGGTGGACACACACAGAGTATAGCAAAGGGCCACAGGCGACTGGCCGCCTGTGTAGGGTGCTCCTTACTCGAGTCTTTCAGCTGTCCTGTAAATTTCAAATCATAACAGAAGGTAAAGTTATGACAATAACATGTGTCTACAGCATTTGCGGGGAGAGCTCTGATTGTTTTGTGGTGTTAAAGAACAAGAAGAGGACTCAGGCTTTCAAAACCTCTGCTGAAGATCCTGAGATCAAACACTGGTTTCAAATCCCAGCCTGTTTCTTGTGCGCACTGAAGCCCTTTAGCGTCCCTGTGCCTCAGTTTCCCCCTTTAAAAGAAAAAACAGGAGAAAAATACAATTTAAATCACGAGCTAGTGGCGGAAGATTAATAAAGTTAATTGATAGACTTGGAAAAATAACCCAAATAGCTAAGCTCACCTTCACTTGCTATCAAAAGTAACAAGTCACCGTGTCAAAGGTTGATTCCCAAGAGTACCAGTTCCATGAGCTGCCCTCTCATCTGACCATAAGAGCAAAGCACACTTTATGCCGTTCCTATGTCCTTTCCCTGATCTCACTAGAGATCCTACTGGCCTTGAACTATGAAGCATATCCAGAATCCAGCCCTTTCCCATGCCCTCTGTTAACCACCTCCTTGATCTGAGCCTTCCCTGTCTCCCCAGGCTTAGAGCAATAGCCCTCGGCTTTCATTTTGCATTATTCCAAGCCTATGCTATTGTTGTTATTGCTGTTGTTGTTGTTGTTGTTGTTGTTGTTGTTGTTGTTGGGTTTTGATTGTTTTATTTTACCTGTATGAGTAGAGTATTTTGCTCACAAGAATGTCTGTGCACCACATGTGTGCCTCGCCCCTGCAGAGGTCAGAAGAGGGCACTGGATTCCCTGGAGTGATGAACAGTTGTAAGCAGCCGTGTGGGTGCTGGGAATCAAACCTCTGCAGAGCGGCAATGCTCTTAACCACTGCACCATCGTGGCAGCCCCTGCCTGCTTTATCTCCGCCCTGTGAGAGCAATCCTCTCTGCGTGACTTCTCTGCCCAAAGGATGCACCTCACTTCTCTTTCAGAGCCAAAGTTGTGACTGTTTCTGGAACACGCACATAAACTTTTGCCCTGAAGTTCTCTTTACGCAAATATGTATGTTACAATATGTCCACAAGACACCCTGTCTCCTGCACCCTTGCACAAGCATGCCCTGCTCCATGACACCACTTGCCCCACCCTGTCTCCTTCAGCCTACTCCACGTCCCCTAATAGTCTCTGCCTTCTACAATGCTATTGCACTGTTATCAGACTTGTTTGCTATCAAGCAAGAAAACTCCTTTTTTTTTTTCATTCATGTATCCAAAATACCTACCTACCCAGCACATCATGGGAGCTTATAAATTTTTAGAACAAATAAACACTTAGAGATCCTAGCCAAGTCAGCTTAGGGTAAGTGTTCATTCTCAAGGAATACTAAGTGGGGAAAAGAGATAGGAGGAGGAAGAGGAGGAGGAGGAAGAGGAGGAGGAGGAGGAAGAAGAGAAGAGGAGGAGGAAGCAGTAGTGGGGAGGGGGTGGCAGGGGAAAAAGAAATTTAAAATTTAACAATAAAATTCCTTGTGTTGTTGATTGGAAAAAGCTCACTAACTCATTTTCACTTAGGAGGTATCAGGGTGAATTGATAAAAGTCACACACACATACATACACACATACACATACACACACACACACACACACACACACACACACACACCACACTATCCACTTTCAAATTCATAGGGGAAGTAGATGTTATATACATAACCTCTATAAGAACACTTAACTGAACTTTGTCGTGAAGGCTTCAGGTCCAGGAGGAAGGCTTTGGCAAGTCAGTGACTTCTGAGGCCCTCGCCTTGCCTCCTAGGTGGCCATCCTCTCTCTGTCTTCATCCATCCTCCTTCAGTTCTGTGCCCGACTTTCCTCTCTGTGTAATAACACCAACTGTGCTGGAGAGAGATCTAACCTAAAGACCGTGTTTTAACTCTCTCAAGACCTACCTCCAAATGCAGTCACATTCTGAGATACTGGGAGTTAAGTTTTGAAGACACCCAACCTAGTTCTTAATGCTAAGAAAAACTAAACATATTTGTATCAAGAAGAGGTGAAGTTAAGTTACGACATTCCTTAGTTGAGCCTACTAAAACC
Source organism: Apodemus agrarius (assembly GCA_964023405.1). NCBI lineage: Eukaryota > Metazoa > Chordata > Mammalia > Rodentia > Muridae > Apodemus > Apodemus agrarius. The sequence goes on from OZ030013.1 coordinate 81,825,747, forward strand.
AGATCTAGTTGTAATAATTAGAGCCTACAGATAAAAGAGATTTTTTTTTTAATGCGGACAAGAGGAAAACAAAGCTGTAACAAATAAATATGACTTAGGACTGGAAAGATGTCTCAGCAGATAAGAGCCCTTGCTATGAAGGGAAGAGGTCATGAATTCAAATCCCCAGCACATGGAAGGCTTAGCATAGCCATGCTGCAATAGTGCCAGAGTTGGGGGTGGAGATAAGCAGCTCACAGCAGCTCTCTGGAAGGCCATCCTCGCCAAAATGATAAGCTTCTGTTCCGTGAGCCACTCTGACTCAAAAAACAAAAGTGGATCTCAGTTCACAGTTTCCAACATTCTGTTGCCTCTGTTTGCGTGCACGTGGGTGCACATACCTGCACATGTGTTAAGTGCATACCTAAGACACAGAAGGCGGGAGAAAGATTCAACAGCCAGGTTTATAGGTAAATAACCATAACCCTAGACAGAGGCAGGAGGATTCAAAGTTCAAGGCTAGCCTGGGCTATATAAGAAGGTCCTGTCAAAGAGAGGATGGGGGTAAGACAAAGACTAAAAAGAATTCATTCAAGGTATAATGTGTTATATACCATCTCACACTAAAAGTTTTAAGTTTCTGAATGACAGAGGCAAGTTCTAGCAAGAAAGAAGGAAGTGTGTGGTAGGTAGGGCTGTCTTATGCAGATCAAAACAAATGGATATTTTGAAAATATTAATAGATTTTCTAGACTTTAACGTCTTCATTGAAATATCAAGCATTTGGGGTAATATTCTTATTGTGTTGACTTTTAAAAAGTCAGTATAGGTTAGGCATGATAGTGTATACCTTTAAGCCCAGCACTGAGGAGGCAGAGACAAGCAGATCCGCTGGGAAACCAAGGCCAGCCTGGCCTACATAGCACGTTTCACATTAGCGAGAGCTGCATAGTGAGATCTCGTCTTAAAAACAGAAGGTCCTTGGTCCCCCAAGTGTTAAGAACTGTAATCTCTAGGGTATCTGCATATACCTCCATATGTTATAAGAGAAGTCAGGTAGACTAATGTTTGACAGGCAATCTTTAGAAGGTGAAAGTTGGTGAGAAGGAATCAGTTGTAATCAATGACTAACAGTTCTGAAAAAACGCAGGGTAGATCCATGCTGGGAGTGCTCCGGGAGACAGGGGTGTTCGATACAGGTTTTATACTCTGGCCTTGGAATGACCTCAGCCAGAAATGAGACTGTGAGAATGATCCGGGATCTAGAAGCTGGTGAAGACTCATATCAGGCCTCTACCTCCAACCCCTTCTCTCTACAGGAAGCTCAGAGAAAAGTCAGCAACATGCCTCGGGTTCCCCAAGTCTCTGTGGCTACACATTGCTGTCCCTTCTCTCCATCCCGGACCCTGGCAATTGCCCATCTCTTCTACCCTTTTGAGACGTATATACTCAAGCACTGGGGGAAAAAAACTTTCTGCAGACTCATTTCAAGATGGGCCCCTAGACTTCTTTGTTCTTCTGTTTTGTTTTTGTTTTGTTTTTCAAGAAGACAGGGTTTTTCTGTGTAGACATGACTGTCCTGGAACTCACTCTGTAGACAGGCTGGCATTGAACTTACAGAGGTTTGTCTGCATCTGCCTCCCAAGTGTTGGGATTAAAGGTGTATGCCACTACTGCCTGGATCCTGGTCCTCTTTTGTACAGAAATATGGCCCCGATACAAAGTAGAATATGGGAAAGTTAGCTAAAACAGGGAGGCATAAAATGTAATAGTATCTACAGCTAGAAAATGGAAAGGTTCCAAGATCCCATACATTCAGATCATCATCGAACTAAGAGATGAACTAGCATTGTGTAAGGCCCAGACAACAGGAAAGCATCTGGGAGTTCTTCAGGAAGGGGAAGACAACCTCATCCTGCAAAGACTCCCGCCCTTTCCTGTGTCCCTGACACTCCCTGACCACTCCCTGACAAGGTTTATGTCAATTTGACACAAGATAGAGTCCTTTTAGGCAAGGAAATCTCATGAATAAAAGTCCCCCCACCAGACTGACCTGTGGGCATACCTGTGGTGCATTTTCTTGATTGGAAATGAACCATATCAATGTAGAAAGGCAATGCTCGCTGTGGGCAGGGCTGGTGGTGTTGGTGCTGTAACAAGCTGAGGAAGCAAGGTGTGGACTAAGCTGTGGAGCCAGCCAGTAAGGGTGTGTCTCCATGGTCTCTGCTTCAGTTCCTGCCTCCACGTTCCTGCCTTGACATCCCTGGATGGTGGACTACAAGGTGTAAGATGAAATAAACCCTTTCATTGTCTCATTGAAGCAGTAAATTCTCTGTTTACTATTTATCCTCGTGTCTCACAGCTTCACTTGGTTTGTTTGTTTGTTTTTGTTTGTTTGTCTTAAATGCCTCAGTGGAAATTCTGTCTTAGGAGCTCTCTGTTTCCTTAATTCCATTAGTGCCCCGGTAAGTGAACATTATGGTAATTGCTACTTTTTTTGTAGATAACAGGGGAAAAAAACAAAAATCAAAAAAAACCCTCAGGTATTACCTGTTTCATAACATTCTGTTTGATGTGACATTTTTGTGGTGATCTTAGGGTTTTCCCATCAGTTCTGATGCATCAGGGTAGAGATTCCTCTTTAGTCACTATACCTGGCATTTATTGAACTTCTTACATCCGAGGGCTAGTGTTGCTTTTTCAGAAAAATTTCAGTCATTACTTCTTTTTACCTCATCTCATTGTAGTTTTTGTTAAGACTGTCTCTGTCTTTAAAATAGTAAATCAGTCTCTTTATTATGCCTAAAATGTTATTGTGTCGTTTTACTTGTAAATATATTTATTGATACCTACTGCTTACTCATTTATTAAAGATTGTTATCTAACAATAGAAAAGAAAGAAAAGAAATAGACCCTATCCTCTCCAAGCTGATTTTGGTCACAGGGTTATATCCCAACCATGGAAATCCTAACTAAGAAACACCAATAAATCTTCTACCAATGGTTTCTCTCCTCCACAATCCCCTGCTCCTTATGGCTTTTTCTAATTGATGCTCTCTGGAAAGAGGGGGCACCCCCTTCATAGAAAGTGTCAATGGGACAAAGAACCATGAGAATTCATTCTCTCTCTCTCTCTCTCTCTCTCTCTCTCTCTCTCTCTCGTTGTTTGTTTTTGGAAACAGTTTCGTGCTGGGTCTTCCATGCTGGCCGCAATCTCATCCCAATCCCCCTGCCTCAGACTCTTGAGGGCTGTAGTTGCAAATGTGTTCTACCATGTCTGGCACCTGTTCCCTTTTCAGTGGGAGACTTGAGATAGGTTACAGAAATATTGGTCTACAAATATCTTAAAAGGATCTTTCTACATGATTCTGACTTTTGAGTGTACACAAAGGACTTCTCAGTCACGTTTTCCACGATGCTGCAATGGAGATGAGAAACCCTATATCCAAGGTGCTATACAAGTGTAGGCAGATCATCAGTGAGCCAGTAACCCAATTTTCTGATGGGGCAACAGCATTTCCTGAGGCTAATCCCCAACTGCAACTGTCAGGTCAGTCACTAACAATCACTGGGAACACAGGTACAAATTATGACTCAGTGTTTGCAGGATGGAATGAAATACTGTGTTACCAAAGCATTATATTTTGCAAAAGCTGACACCAGGAAGGTGGTGAAAACCCTGTGTTTCTCAGTAAGCAGTTAAGTAAGGTTTTCTGAAAACTCTATGGATACAGACTTGGGATACCTAATGGGATTGTTCTGACCACTCAACTCATTACCCAGCCAGCCTCTGGCATTCAAAGAAAGCTATCAAACAATCGCTATAAGCCCCAAGACTCCTCACTTTTATTTAGGGTAATAAAAAGCATGAGAGAAAGAATGAGAGATAAGAGAGACATGGGCAGGAAGCTGGACATCCAAGTGTCGGGCATCACTTTCCTTTAACCTCCATCTGTTCAGGACTCTTCCTGGACAAGAGGATCTAGCCTCTACTCTGGCTGAAACTGCCATGTTCCATGGTGTGACCCTCACCCTCATCCAATCATTTCCAAGATTTCCTCTAACCCCTTGCTTTCTTGCTCTGAGACCTAATGCTCTACCATGAACAGCTTCACTTGCTGGTACCTCTTTCCATATGTTCCAACAAGTTCTCTAGGCATGATGCTTTTGAGAGAAAAGCCCCAGGAACATCGTGACTCCCACTGCAGTGATTCTCTAGACTCTCGGGGCCTTAGTTCTTCTCACTGGTAGTGAAGGAGGCACCTGCCTTTACTGGAAAGAATAAAGTGGCTTTGAAATGACTAAGGCAATGCCCTCCTGCTCTAGCACAATCTTGCTTGGGCAGCTCTCAGCCCTTCTACCCCACTCACCACAACACTTGCCTTGGTAACATGAGATTCCCATGGCCTTGACCATGTTGTTAACCAAAATAATTGGCAAGTCATGTCTAAAACACCTATTATGCTCTGCCATAAACGAGCATTTCAGAGGGTTACTCTGACCCTTATCTAACTGACATATCTTGTGGTTTTGCCTTTAAAAGCTCTGTATCATTGAGCTTAGGCACCAAGACGACTTTTCGAAAGCTTGAGCCTCTTTTGGACTGGCCATCCATACAAAGGACTTAAAACTTGTTTAATCTGTTTAATCAACATGGCTGTCAGCAACGCTCATGTTATGTTGATCATTACATTGGAGGCCCCAGCGAGATTCCCCCATGTTCTGTGGGACTCAGCCTCATTCCTATCCTTCCAGGGAGATGTCACAGGGAAGATACCCCAACAAACATTCGAGGGCCCAACGCTTCTGAGTCCTGAGAGGTCTAGAGTGACTGCTATGTTCCCAGCACCAAAACAGAATCCTCCCCACACCCTTAGGACGAACCTATATACTGAATTCAGTTCTGGTTCTGGTTGAAGAAGATGAGCCTCATGGGAACTTTCTGGATAAACAAGGTAGAGGGGAGTTGAGTCATCTTCTTCTCTTTGCCCTCTCCTCCTCCTCCTCCTCCTCCTCCTCCTCCTCCTCCTCCTCCTCCTCCTCCTCTTCCTCCTCTCTTCCTCCTCCTCCTTATGGCTAAGAGGGATGGATAGTCAAGGCTCTTTTCCTGGTTTAGGAAGAAAAATTTAGCAAGAACTTCTCCCCAGCCCTCGGCACTAAGTTGGGATGCCAGTAATGAGGAACTTTTTATTCTGATTTTGTGTCTCATTAGAGATTCTGTTTGGCTTGAATGAATAACCAGCCATTTAGTCATGCGTGAGTGATTGAATGTTGTCAGGCAAGTTTGACTCACAGAGCTGTTTAATTGATTTATTGGTTTTGCTATTGGTGTTTCTTTATTTAATTATTTATTTATTTATATTTATATGAGTACACTGTAGCTGTCCTCAGACACACCAGAAGAAGGCATCAGATCTCATTACAGATGGTTGTGAGCCACCATGTGGTTGCTGGGAATTGAACTCAGGACCTTCAGAAGAGCAATCAGTGCTCTTAACCGCTGAGCCATCTCTCCAGCCCTGCGATTGGTATTTCTGTTTTGTCTTGTCTCTCCCTGTCCCCAGTAGGGAGTTGTCTCATGTCTCCAATCCCTCACCACCCACCAAAAGGGAACTGACTCTTGAGTGAAATTCTGCTTGATTTTCCAGATTCTGCCAGTAGGTGGCAACCTCTGCCGGTTTTTTGTTTTGTTTTGTTTTGTTTTTGTTTTTGTTTTTGTTTTTTTTAAGCTATTTCTCTTTTTTTGTTTGTTTGTTTGTTTGTTTGTTTGTTTGTTTGCAAAGACTGTCTGCTTTCCTTTCCAGAACAGGAAATTTCCAGTCCTGGAGCTACACACCCCTGGCACAGAGCTCCACAGTAGCTTCTTGGACTAACATAAGTCTGGGCCAAGCAAGAACTGACCCAGACTCATCCTGGATGCAACAGCTCCTGCTCCTTCCTGGCAGGAAAAGGACCTGCCAAAGCTAGGGAGCATGGAAGGGGATGGTGGAAGGGTATTGCTCTCAGCTCCGCGTAGAGCTGGGCTGCAGTGGCCCCGCTGGACACTGGAAGGTAGAGGTAGGCAGTTAGAGGCTGCTTCACTAGCAAGAGTCCAATGCTGCTGGGCTCCCTGTCACAGGCCTCCTGCTGCCTTCAGAATTCAGGCCCCTCTACTGGGCTCCCTTTCCCCTGTCTGCAATCCATCTTACCCATCCCCACCTCTCCTACCTCTTCCAGATTCATCCCTTCCTGTGTAACGTCAGGCCCATCTATTCAGCCCAACCCCATCCTATCCACCTTCTCACCCTACCCATGTCCCTGCTTTGCCCACTTCCCCTCCTTGATTTCTATGCCTTGTTTCCTCCTCTGTGGCTATTATGACACCCCTGATGGAGATAGCCAGTGTCCCCAACTGTTGCAAATTTGTACATTTTGCTCAGTGTCCTCCCACCAGACCACCAGGTCTATACAGTCCTGAACCTTACAGATAATTACTTCTCTGGTAAGTAAGTAAGTGGTGCCAGCTAGACAGCCCACATTTATCTTTGAATGGGCTGACCTAATATGCAATGAGATGAGCCAGCCAACCTGGACACAACTACCCCAAGGGTTCAAAAATTCCCCTACACTCTTTGGGGAGGCATTACAAAAAGATGTAACAGGATTCCAAGTGTCACACCCCATTTCAACTCTGCTCCAGTATGTAGATGATACTCTATTGGCAGCAGCCAATACTGCCACCTGTTTGAAAGTCACAAAGGACTTGTTCCAACTGCTCTAGATGTTTCATCTCTGAGAAAAGATTCAGCTCTGCCAAAGTCTCCTGTCTGGAATACAAGCCCACTCAAGGTAGCAGAACTCAGTGCTGCCAGAAAGGAAGCCATCCTCTAGACTCTCAGTCTCCAAAGCAAGAAACAGGTACAAGACTCCAGGGACAATGGGGATATTGCAGGCTCTGGATTCCTGGATTTGCTGAAAAAGCCCAGGCCTTGTATTCTGTTACTCTGGAAAGACCAGCCTTTGAAACAGATGAACAAGCTTTCTGAAAACTAACACAAACTCTAACCCAAATCCCAGATTTAGTTACCAGATGTCCCTAAACAATTCCATCTTTTCACCCATGAGGCTCAGAGCATTGCAAAAGGTATTTTATCTCATACCTAGCCAAGGCCTGTAATATATCTGTACAGGCATCTAGACACAGTGGCTGCCAGTTAATCATCTTGTTCAGATGCCATAGCCACAACCACTATATAAGTAAGGAAAGCTGACAAGCTCCCTGCCAGAACTGACTTTCAAAGCTCCCCATGCTGTGGAAGTCCTCCTAAGAGTGACAAATGGCCAGTGTTTTAGTCATTGTTCTATTGCTGTGAAGAGACACCATGACCATAGCAACTCTTATAAAAGGAAGCACTTAATTGGCCTTGCTTATAGAAAGATCAGACTAAACTTTAGGAGGGTGAGTCTACTATCATCATGGAAGGAACATGCAAAGGCAGTCATAGCACTAGAACAGTAGCTGGGAACTATATCCTAAAAACACAGGTAGGCAGGCAGAGAGAGAGAGACACTGGCCCTAATGTGGACTTTTAAAAGCTCAAAGCCCACACCTCCTCCAACAAGACCACACCTCCTCCAACAAGGCCATACCTCCTGCAAGACCACACCTCCTCCAAGGCCACACCTCCTCCAACAAGGCCACACCCTCTCCAACAAGGCCATACCTCCTAATCTTGATCAAATAGTCTAATTCTAACAAATTACTAAGCATTCAAATATTTGAACCTTTGGGGGGGTCATATATTCTCATTCAAACCACCACAGTTGGTAGATGTCAAATGCTCATATCACTCAGTATCAGTCTGTTGCTTGATTGGCCCTATTTCATTTTGTTGCTGTATAGAGTCTCAACCCTGTGACATTGATGCCTGGTGGCAACCCTGAGGACTTCATGACTCTGAGGACTTACTAGACATATCTTATGTCAGTTGGCCAGACCTCCAGGAGACTCCCATACCTAAGGTGTGTACTGTCTACTGATTTAAAGAGAGGGCTGTTAAAAGGTTCCCTATCATTGAGGATATTACTAATCCCTTTCTTTTAAAGTATCTCCAGTCTCTCCTACAGGCCCAGGCTGCAGTCCATTCTTGGGTTCAAGATGCCCTTCTGTATCCCTCCTTGGTGCCTCATCATTCATTCTGACCCAGAGGCCAAGTGTACATTAAGAAGTTCCATGAAGGGGGACTGGAGAGATGGCTCAGTAGTTAAGGGCACTGACTGATCTTCCAGAGGTCCTGAGTTCAAGTCCTAGCAACCACATGGCGGCCCTCAAACATCTGTAGTGAATTCAATGCCCTCTGCTGGTGAATCTGAAGAGAGCGACAGTGTACTCTCATACATAAAATATATAAATAAATCTTGAGAAAAAATTTCAGAAAAATGGACTGACACCTGCCTGGAAAGGACTTCACACTGCCATCCTGACACCACCAGCTGCAATCAAGGTAGATGGATATCTTCCTGGACTCACCACTCCCTTGCCAAGCCTGTTCCAGACCAGGACCAGAAATGAACCATCTCACCTGGACCAGATCCATTCAAGCTAAAATGCTTTCACAATAGGACTACTGTTTGATTATATACCCCCCTTTCCTGCCCCTTGTAATAAATGTCTCACAGCTACTCTTAGCTCAGAAACTTATTTCACTTCCACAGGATCTTAGTTTGCCTGTACCGCAGGTCTCACGTGCTGTGTGGCCTCAAAACATCTGTGTAGTAATCCAGTCTTATGTGTGGTTGTTTGTGAACTCCCCCAAGTGAATGCTTATTCAGGACCACCTCTTATTTCTCTTTGTGCTGCCCTAGCTGTCCAGGAGAACTGCCCCTCCCTTCATTCCAACAAAGTAAATTGCCCCTTAAATTTCATCAAAGAATTGCCTCCATTTGGGTAATGACTCTTAGGACCCAGTATTTACTTACCCCTTAGCCGAGATCCAAGATTTGAAACTATCTAAAGAAATGAGGGAGTGGAATGACTGTTACGCCACCCTGTTCTGCCTCCTTTTGGTGCTTGCTTAGATCTTGGCCCCTCTACCTGACTCTCCACAACATTTATGTCTGCCTTAGCAACACATTTGAGATTAATGTGACCTTGACTATGCCCCCAGATGTGTTATGTCTGAAATACCTTCTATGCTCTGCCAGGAATGTATATTGCAAGGTTACTTTGACCCTCATCTAAGTGGTCTATCTGTGTGGGTTTTGTCTTTAAAATCTTTGTATCACTGAGCTTATGCACCAAAAGGCTTTTCAAGGGATCAAGCCCATTTCTGGCCTAATGATCAATAGAAAGGGCTTAAAACTTTTAATTGGCTTAATCGGGGTTGGTGTAAGTAACTGTCTCATGGTGATCATTACTGATTTTATGAAAATAAATCAGAAAGTGTCCAACGGGACGGAAAAGACTTATTGGATTAGGTTGCAATACCCAAGATGCATCTATTACAATCACTGGAGTTATTGATAATTCTCCTTCCATTGGGGGTGCCTCTGATAATTCTCATTGATGTTTGGACCCCCTCTTATTTATTTTGCCTCTTAATTATTTATCCCTCTTATATGATTTATCATCTCTGATTGAGTTCAATCTATTCTAATTCTCTAGAAATATCTAACAATGTGGCTGACTAGACTCAGGGAGCGCCATGGTGAGCTGAAGCCCGCCTGTTCCTCCTTGCCCTTCACTCACTGTCTACCTGCACCCCTGACAACAGCCACTGATAGCAACCAAGCCGTTGGGGAGCAGGCAATAGGGAATCCTGGTAAGAGTGGTATGCACTTTTTGCTGTGAATGTTAACAAAGAAGATTTCTCCCTCCCTTTTCCTTATAAGGCTAGAGGGACCCTGTTCCTTAAGCAGATCTCATAAAGGAGTCATGAGGCAAGAAGTCGGGGGACATCACCAAAGTTTCATTATGCTCTCCTTCCTTATTTTTTATTAACTGAGACAAACCATCCATCTTCTCATCTGATCAGAAAGTATATTAACTGTGCCCCACTGGTTGTATTTCTGCAGTCATTATCTACTGCAAAGCCCCAAACAGCCACGGTTCTTTCTTTTCTTTCTTTTTTTTTTTTCTTTTTTTTTTCTTTTTTTGGTTTTTCCAGACAGGGTTTCTCTGTATAGTCCTGGCTGTCCTGTAACTCACTTTGTAGACCAGGCTGGCCTCGAACTCAGAAATCTGCCTGCCTCTGCCTCCCAAGTGCTGGGATTACAGGCGTGCGCCACCACCGCCCGGCACAGCCACGGTTCTTGATGGATGACCACCAGTCCTACTCATAACCTGCCTCTCATGCTATTCAACCAGTTAAGCAAATGTCAAGAGAAAATAGACCCAACTGCTCATGTCCTGAAATGTTAAATCAGTAGTACTTGTTTAATTGGGCCTGGAAAGACAGCCCAGTAGTTAGGAGCATTTGCCTGAGCTTGGGTCCCAGCACCCACATGGTGCCTCACAGCTACCTGTAAATCCAGTTCCAGGGGACCCTACACCCTCTCTGGTCTCTTCAGGCACTATACATGCCCATAGTATACACGCATGCATGCAGCTGAACATTCATATGCATAAAACAAAAATAAATACATCTTTAAAATTATTTTAAAATGAATAAAAACTAGAAATTAAATAAGATAATTATAAATTTTTAAATTATGACTCACAGCAACTATGAAAACAAACTGGCGGGAATCTCACACAACTTTGGAACATATATTAATGATGTGCATTTATGTGTAAATATTTGTATATAGGTTTAATGTGTGTCTTTCGACTTCCTGAGGACCTAGGGAAAGTGAGTTCACTTTCTAGGTTCTAGGGAAAGAAAAAAGGATCTTAATTTTATAGTTGCCAAGTATAGCAAAGGCTTAAAACATTTAGTGAAGAGGACGTCTGGCCAGCATCTCTCTACGCTGAGGGCCATTTTAAACAGTGAAATCACCAACAAGCAGAAACGCATGGAAACACAGACCCTCGTAAATAGACCAGAAGAGCACGTAATGTGGGACGAGAGTTGGAAAAAGGCAGCTCATCATGTCTGCATTCTCCCTATCAGAGAGGAACCAGCAAACCGCTGTGTGTGCTGAGCTGGGGCCTACAGGTATGTTTATACAGTATCTGATTTCTCAAATTCACAGATGCTGAAAAGCAGTTTTGAAGACCCATGAATATTATTTTCTAAGAGTGAACTTCATGATGTGTGAATTGGGGATTTTTTTTTTAATCTCAAGATATCAAAGCTACTGTTTGTTTTAACTTTTAAAAAAAATGAGACCAGTGTTTCATTTCTGCACTCAATATACACTGGGGCTTTTTTTTCCACCAAAGAACCATGTTCCATGGAATATGTTGTGTTGGTTGCCTTTGTGTTGCTGTGATAAAACACCATGAGCAAGGCAATTTGCAGAAGGAAGGGTTTATTTGGGCTTATGGTTCCAGAGAGATACGTGTCCATCCTCACCAGGCAGGAGGAGCAGCAAGCACCAGGCGCGTTGGCAGGAACAGCTGATAGCTCACACCTCAAACTGTAAGTAGGAAAGGAGGCTTGGGAGTAGAGTGTGGGAGGAGACGCGGGACTCAAAATGCTCTGAATCCTGGCACTCTACCAACATGGCCACACCTCCTAAGCTTCTCCAAACAGTCACCAAGTAGGGACCAAGTATTTAAATACCAGAGACTATGAGGGACGTCTGATGTTTCCTCAAAAAAGAAGACCTAAAGAGATACCAGAACTTGTTCTCTACCAGCAGCCTCCTAGGGAGGAGCTGGGAGAAAGGGAAGGAGTTTCAGTGCTGTCCAAAACCCCAGAGAGAAAGGAGCTTCTTTCTGTCTCTTCTGCAACAGAGTTTCAATTTCTAAAACAAGAAATGAAACTACAGTTACAAAACACCCACCCAGCCTCTGCTGTCAAGGCTCCAGGCACTCTCACGCCCTGCATGGGATTTTCTGGAGAAGTTTCCATTCTTTGAGATTCTAAGAACACTCTTAAAGGAGAAATGCAGAAATGTTTCTCAAGCTCCTAAATCTTTTTTTTAATATTATAATTACATTTTTTCCCCTTTCCCTTTTCTCCCTCCAATTTATCCTATGAAATCCTACCCCTTGCTCTCTTTCAAACTCATGGACTTGTGCATGTGCGTGTGTGTGTGCGTGTGCGTGTGTTCCTATCCGCTCAGTCAGTATAATGTTACTTGTATGAATATGTTTCAGGGCTGACCATTTGGTATTAAATAATCACTTGGGCTGTTTGTAATGTTCCCAGTTCCTGGTGATGAGAAAATAGATTTAGGAAAAAAATATATATATATATATATATATATATTCTTATATATAAGAGTATATATATATATATATATTTCCTTAAAAGCTTAAATGTATCTGTATCCACACAGGGTGTGCATCACATGAGTTTCTGGGGCCTTCAGAAGCTAGAAGTGGGTATCTGATCTCCTAGAACTGGAGTAACTGATGGTTGTAAGCTGGCATGTAGCTATTGGGAATTGAACCCAGGTCCTCTGGATATGTAATAAGAGATCTTAACCACTGAGCCATGTCTCTGCACCAACAGAATAGTTGTTTGTTTGTTTGTTTGCTTGTTTGTTTGTTTTTAGAGACCTTTCTGGGATCAGTTGAGCAAACAGTGGGTGAGTGTAATTAGATTTCCAGTTGAGATGAACTTAAATATGACGATGGCTGTGAGCCCTCACTGATTCCTGAGGGTAGAACATCATCTTGATTTTTTTTTCCAGACCGTATACTCACCACCCATTTCATGGCAGCAAAATGTGAATCTCAAGTGACGGAATTGTTCAGTGTTACAAGAATCTCTAGGACAAACACCCCTTTGTGGACAGTACAGCTGGGTTTGTTATCCGACTATTATTCTCAGCTAGCTGTGAGGCCTGTGTAAAATGATATCAGAAAAATCATCACAGATCCAAAGGCCTCTTGCAGTGATACTTTTTCATACATAAATTAAACGTCTTAAAGTCATTTATACACTATTGATTGTCTCCTTGTTCATGGCCGTGATAGAAGATAACTATCAGCTGGGGTCTGTTTCAGACCAGTACATCCCAGATCAACTTACAGTGCCCAGGTAAGCTCTACCACAGTTCTCGGCTGAATCAACAAATCCATAGACATTGATAATGAGGGTGATGTTCAGTGGAGACCTTCGGGGCATGTAATGGTTCAATAGGAAGAAGAAAGGCACTTTTATTACCTGCTCACAAACGTTCATTTTCTCTGCCATCCGGAGCCCATGTGCCAAGGGAGTACTCCTAGACGATCTGAGTACTTCTGCATGAGAGCAGGAGGAAGCTCTGGTTCCCACGCGAACCTGCAGGAAGCACATGAGGGCTTATTACAATCAAGGTGCTAATGGCACCCTTACTAATGGACAGAATGAGATGTTTCCGTATTTCTAACTGGTGCCCACAGTATGGTGCCACAGCCAGGAAGTCAGGGCCCTACTTTGAAAACCAGGGAAATAAAGAGTCTTGAACTGATACTTGGAGCCAGGGTACACAGTTTCTGAAAGGCTGTCAGAGTAGAATGTGACCATATAGGAGAACGTGGGTAAAAAGAATGTCCGTGTTCCTCCAGCGTGCTCCGCTTTTTTGTAGTTCCAGCTTCCCTGGGGAGGTTGGAAGGTGTTCTTTCGAGCTCCCTAAGTCATTGGGTGTGTCTGATGATGGGACATTCGAAATACAAGAAACCTTTTTCCTCTTGAAGCCTGTTTGACTGCTGCATGGTCTGCAGCAGGTGGGTACTTACAGGTGGGTACTTTCAGGCCTTGTATAGTAAGTACTTTGTGCCCCATCTCTATCAAGAGTGACCTCCCGTCCCACTTCCGGAAGACTTAGAAGTGTGTTCTCTGGCATTCCATGAGTATCTATGGCACACAAACTGCCACAGTCGGGGCCATGGGAAATGCAGATGTGTCTAAATGAGCTTAACTGACTGGGTCTCCCAGCAGAAGGTGGCAAGTGGCACTTCAGGGACATGATAAGTTCCCTGGGAGCACAGGCAAGGTGATATTTGCAGGAAGGGATCCTGAGAGATTTGTGGTATGGACCTTTTCCCCTCACACTTTATTGCTTGGTGGTTAATACTTTTCATGGTGCTATGAAGATCCAGGTTTGATTCCCAACACACACAGGGTGGCTCACAACCAGCTATAACTCTAGTTCCAGGAAATCCAATGCCCTCTTCTGACCTCCCAGGGCACCAGCTTGCACAGGGTGCACAGATGAACACGCAGGCCCACCATGCACATACGTAAGCAAAATAAAATTTTAAAGGGTTCATATGCCATATTATTTTAAAGAACATTTTAAATGTCGTCTCCATGAACAATAATAGTCTAGCTTTTAATCTTACTCAACTATTGGAAGTATATTTCATTCTAACATCATAGTGAAACAAAAAAGATTACACTGTGATCTTCTAATAAAGAAAATGATCATTTAATCTGCTTTAAATTCCAAACTCTAAGATGCCACATCAATACATTCATATTTTTTATTATCATTTAAAGAGTTGTTTGAGACATTTACAATCACACCTCTTAAATACTGCTACTGATGAAGCCTATATATCTGCTCTGAGCTACAAAAACATGTTTTAATTATTTATAAAGGATAGGCTGACTCAAGGGGATTGAGACCATAGTAACACTGGGAGAAAGTTTGAGGTTGGTGTAGTGTCCTGGAAAGCGTGGCTTGGTTTTGGTATTAACTAGTCACAAAACTTTGAAGAGCCCGCTTTGAGTCCTTGGGTCAGAGTATCTCCTCCCCAAACTGAACTTTTGATGAATCCCACATACAATCACTGTGCTGCCCAACAGTGTGTGTCTTGAAATTTAAATTCCATCATAAAATTAAAAGGATAAAAACCTCAATCTAACTGCAGAATTTGGAGGTGAGGCCTTTGGGAACTGACTAGATGAGGCCACCAGGAAGTGCCCTGTGCCCCGCCCCCATCACTGCTGTGCTTTTCTCAGAAGAGATTGAAAAATAGTTCTGGTGTGTCTGAAGACAGCAACAGTTACTCACATATATAAAATAAATACATCTTAAAATAATAATTGGTGAATCAGCCTTCCCCTCCACCACGGAACTGGGCGGAACACTGGGCTGGGAGTATTCTAGGCATAGTTCTGCCTCTGAGTTATGTGCCCAGGGATCATCCTTTCAACAACACCGAGAAGCCACATTTATACTGACTCAACAAACTGAGAAAACATCAGGTCCCCCCTCCTTTGTGGGCAGTTCAAGAAATGTGAATATTCTTTGTAACCCTCCTGTACAGGACACCAGCTGGTATCAAACATGGGTTCAAGAACCATTTGAAGAAGATCTGGAGCAGTGACTCAGCAGTTAACAGCACTGGCTACTTTTCCAGAGGGCCTGGGTTCAATTCCCAGCACTTATATAGTGTCTTACAACCACCTATGACTTCAATCCCAGGGGAACCAACACCCTCTTCTGGCTCTTCCTCAGGCACCAGGCATATACTTGGTGCACAAACATATGCACCCACTTATGTGCATATGTGCAGACCCAACTTGCCTAGACTATATTGCAGAAGAAATCTTGCAGGGGCTCTTTCAACAAATTCTGTGCATCATCCTGGATGGTCTTATAGATTTCTCCTTCCCCTGTCCCTTACACTTACTTCTCTATGTAAACAGTCTACTTTCTCTTGTATTATCTTGTACAGTATGTATCTTGAAGTGTTATTTAAAAAAATAATTTGGAGCTGGAGAGATGGCTCAGTGGTTAAGAGCACTGACTGCTCTTCCAAAGGTCCTGAGTTCAATTTCCAGAAACCACATGGTGGCTCACAACCATCTGTAATGGGATCCAGTGCCCTCTTCTGGTGTGTCTGAAGACAGCTACAGTGTACTCACATATATAAAATAAATAAATCTTAAAATAATATGTAATAACAATAATTTGAAGGAGGAGATGTCTCAGTGAATAAAGGGGTCATTGCACACAAACATTGAGTTTGAACCCCAGAACCATATAAAGTCAGAAGTAATAGCACATGTCCATAATCCCAGCACTGTTACATGAGATTAGAAACAGAGTCAGGAGTTAGTGGCTGACAATGAATAAAGAGATCACACCAGGTAGTAATCAAACAAAGCAATAAACAAAGTCCTTGAGTCACTGTGTCTCTTATCACACAGGGCTTATCAGAATTACCAAGAGAAAGGGAAGTCACACATACCTTGGCTGTGGTCACCTTGATCCTTCATTAGCCCAAATGTGAATATTCTTATCTGAGCCTACTTCCTTGAGCCCAGGGACAAGTACTTGCCAAACTTTTATAAGCAACACCAAAAGCTCTCCACATAACATATGCATAAACACACACACACACACACACACACACACACACACTTACAATTTTTAAAAAGAATCACTTGAATACTAGATGTGGGATCTTTGTTGTCTAGTAGATCCAGAGAGAACAAACAGTCATCTGTTTCATATACTGTTAACTTTAGCTCTCCAAGATCCACAATTCTTGACTTATCTGATTTCTGGGTTTTCTATCCAGAAACTGACTCCCAGGGTTCCTTTTCGTTGCCCACTGGTTTCTGGGGCTGCCTGGTCCTAGCTTGTTCTGCCCACCAGCTGCAACAGTCATGACATCTAAATAGTTAATAGCTGCAACAGCTGTTCACACTGGCCCTTTATGTATGCACTCGACATGGTGCTAGACTTATGATCAATGGAGTTCAATAAGTGCTTGTCAAATTGAGTTGCAGAGGCCACTGTGTCTAAAAGATAAAAATGCTTGTTTCCCACTCATGAAAATTCTGATTTGCTTAGCCTTGAGTGGAGCAGTGAGTTTTTGTCTCAGTTTTCCAGTTGATTCTATCATCTCCGCATACCCCACCCCTTATTAAAGGGATGTAGTGGTTTATTAATATCTACAAGGTGTTGAAGAAAAGATTAGCATCTATGTAGCCCTGGCTGTCCTGGTATTCACTATGTGGAGGCTGGCCTCAAACTCACAGAGATCTCCCTGCCTCTGCCTCCTGAGTACTGGGCCACTGAGTCGTGTGCCATTATGCCCCTTAATAGAAAGTCCTCTAATGTATTCAGAAACCAAAGCTCAGAGTAGAGGTGGATTCCAGGACCAAACGAGCGCAACTGTCATTTCTTCATCAAACTTGTGCATTACTCCTAGGATTCAAACTCTCTAGCATAGCCTACCATGCTTTCAGCATGACCCAGCCTGGGCTAACACTGTCCCCTCTCTCTCCCACCTGCCTTGCAGACTCCCTGATGGCCTTTCAGTTCCCCCCAGCAGCTGTGTCCCTCTTCCTGAAACATGTCTGTTCCTCCTCTTCTCCCTCACTCGTCCCTCCCACCCACCCCCTTGCCTTGCCAACTCTTACATTGTGGAATTCCACAACTCTTAAGTTGTGGAATTCTGTGGGATTCCACAATGGCATGCTAGAAGGATATTCTCCTTGATCTTTAAAACTGGAGATTGTGAGGCTAGGCGTATGCTCTCTCACTGAGGCCAGACATGATATGCCAGGTTGGAGGATCTCCAGGGAGCCCCGCACCCACTCAGAGAAGGGGTGTGGAGGGTGGGGGAAGAATTGTGGGAAGGGTGACTGGGAGGGGGCAGTGAGTAGGATATAAGGTAAATAAGTAAAATAATAATTATTATTATTTGATTATTGATTATTGATCATTTAATTATTAATTGTTGATTGATTAATAATAATATTATTTGAATAAAAAACAGCTATTGTGTATCTCCTTTGCACTGGTCAGAGCACTCCTCACAGCCACCATCCACTATTTATTTGGTTGTTTAATATCTTTCCTCTCCATTCAGGAATGGGATTGGATCTTTCTCTCAGCATCACCTCTGGCAGTGGAACTGCCAGAACAATATGCATCTTCAGGCACATTGTTAGCTCTTTCCAAGCTGCAAATTTCTAAATGAGAAATGATATAAATAGAACTCATTACCCAGGCACAGTGACACACACCTTTAGCTTTCACACTTGGGGAACAGAAGCACGGGATCTCTGTGAGTTCAAGGCCAACCTAGAATACATCAAAGTCCATGTTAGCTAAGGCTACATAATGAAACTCTGTCTCAAAAAATAAAAATAAAATAATATAGGACATCTCTAGTAGGACTGCTATTAAGAATGAAATGAAGGGAGGGCTGGAGAGATGATGGCTCAGTGGTTAAGAGCGCTGACTGCTCTTCCAGAGGCCCCGAGTTCAAATCCCAGCAACCACATGGTGACTCACAACCATCTGTAATGGGATCTGATGCCCTCTTCTGGGGTGTCTGAAGACAGCTACAGTGTATTCACATGCATAAAATATAAGAATGAAATGAAGGCCAGGTATGGTGGCACACACCTCTAATCTCAGCACTTAAGAGGCAGGAGGCAGGTGGATCTCTATCAGTATAAGGCCAGCCTGGTCAACATAGTGAGCTCCAGGATAGCCAGGCCAATGTAGAGAGTCCCTGTGTCTAAATAAGTAAATAATAACATAAGAGAATCCATGCAAAAGGGTTGAATTTCCATGTCAATCAAAAGAAAGAGCTCAGGAAACCCTTAAGGGCAATTATCACAAAGAGGTTTGAGTTGTAGATGAGGTTCCATATAAGTTTTTAAGGTTCCTTCCAAACTCCAGCTCACAAATGCATAAAGGCATGCAGCTTTGGAATTTATAAATTAAATTAAACCAAATCTCACTTCCTACATGCCAAAATTTGCAACATATTGGGTTGGGGAGCAAGAGAGACAGACAGAAATGCAAATATCAAAATATGAACTTTATAACCAACCAAACTAATAGGATAATGTGGCTTTCAATATGAAGGCAGCTGGACTTACTGCTGCTTTTCCCCAAACTGAATTTGCCTCTACTTACTATAGGTAGGGCTTCTGCAGTGGGAAATAAAGAAGCATCTTGAGGGTAGGCAGAGCCTGAAACACAAATCCAGAAAACACCTAGCCAAGTTACTCTGATGATCAGAAAGTTACTACATCTCCCTGAAGCAGGAACAGAAGTCCTGGCATGCCTTTTCTTTTTAAGGGGGTGGGAGAGTGGCCCATCCCTGTAGAAAGATGAACAGAGGGAAATAAATACACGCTGGCTTCCTCACAATCCAGTATTGTCAGTAAGATGGTATCACTCCAAGATAATTGTAATTTTTTTCACTGAAAAACATTACTTCAGGGTATACTTTGGGTGGCGTGTCTGATAATGGTGTACAAGAAGTTTGGTGAAAGTCTTACTTTGCCTTTTAACCCAGATGGTGTCTAGACATAGAACAGAGTGTGGTGATGACATAGAACATGTAAATCTCTGAGTCCCCTTCTGAAACTTACTGCCAAACCTACTTTGGCCTCCGGGGCTAACCACCCTCCTCTTCGCCAGGAGAGTTCCTGATGCATGGAAGTCCTTTGGTCTGAATGCTTGCACACTTTTGTATGTGGTGCTTTGGGGTGTAATTTGCTGTTAGGACGGAGCCCTCGTGAACGGACTTAGTACCTTTCAAATAGGCTTGAGAAAGACTGCTCTCCACTTCCACCAAATGAGAACACAACAAGAAGACAGATGACTATGGACCAGGAAATGGTCCAGATCTAAGAGAAGCAACTTTCTGTTTAAAAACCATTCAGCCTGCCGGGCGGTGGTGGCACATGCCTGTAATCCCAGTACTTGGGAGGCAGAGGCAGGCGGATTTCTGAGTTCGAGGCCAGCCTGGTCTACAGAGTGAGCTCCAGAACAGCCAGGGTTACACAGAGAAACCCTGTCTCGGGGGAAAAAAAAAAAAAAAGAAAGAAAGAAAAAACCATTCAGCCTACTTATTATAGCAGCCTGAGCAGACTAAACCAGTAACTACATGGTTTTTTGTTTTGTTGTTTTGTTTGTGTGTGCATTTATATGTATCTATCTACATATATGCATATATTCATATGTGTATATGTGTATACATATGTATATATATGTATATGCATATCATTGAAAGTTATTGTATCATTTTTTTAAAACTGTGAACACTGAAGAAATATACCCAAATTCTGACATTTCTTTTTAACTTCAAACATATTATCTCTTGTACCTTGATGTCCTTATCTGTAAAATAGGAACAATAGTAATATCTACCTCACAAGGTTGTAATATCGTACTATTCCTTGATTATAGTGAGTTCTGTAAGTATTAGTGACTATCATTCAATTTGAAGACTTCTCTTTATTCCAGAATTTAATCCACGGTATTCCTTAGTTTTCCCTCTCACTGTGTGGGTTCTCCAGGCTAGAACTCAGGTGGTCTGGCAGCGGGCACCTTTACCCTCTGGACCATCTCAGTGGTTCAACAGATATATTTTTAAATTTGTTTACTTTATGGACTTAAACATGGCCACCTAATATCAGTCTCTCAAGCTTTAGTTTTCTAGTTTAACCAACTCATAAATACAAATAGCTAGAAACTAGTGTGCTCTCCCACTGTGCTATAAGAGATGACATAAATAATTGGCAATTAAATGATTTTATAATTTCAACAGCTCTCAAGATCATCTGTCTATGTAATGTGCCTTCACTGCCCATTAGTCGAGACCCTAACTGAACGAGCTAATCATACATGGCTGACTGAAAGACAGTGGGAGATACGCATGGGACCGAACATTTGTTCTGGTCACTAATGATATGAAAACAACTGTTCTGAAGTGATTTGGACTTTATGGGCATGAGAACCCAGGTATTAAGAAAGCGAGACTCCACCTCAGCAATAATGCCAAGAAATTCTACAAATCTCACGAAGGTGACCTTGGGGCTCCCAGAACACTCTTTCAGAAGCCCCATCCCATGTATGCTGCAGAAGTGCACGTGAAAACTGGGGTCAAGTCTGAGCCGGACCCCACTGACGCAGTAGGTGATGCTTACGGTGCAAACGTAAAGCCTCTTGTGTCTGACAGATGCATGAAGGACATTTCGTATCTTTTAACTGACTGAGCTCATCCGGTTTGCTCCTCCAAGCCAGCGCTGAGTGTCCTGTTTCTTTCAGTGAGCAGAGGGATGATGCCAAGGCTGCAGTCCCTTGTCTGACGCTTGATCTCCTCTCCTGACAACAGAGAGAAGGAGATGTCGGCTGCTGGGAAAGTGAGTGACAGTTTCAATCAGCGTTTACCTCGACTTGGCGAAAATGATGCAATCTAAAAGCAGACCCTGTGGGAGAAGTTGACAATCACGAACCATCCTGAGTTGTCCTTCCAGATCGAGGCAGGCAGCTGCTTATGTTGCTGATTATCACCAGAAAAGCAGCGGCCAGCTATAGGTCACTAGAATTTGACTTCCCCCACGAAAAAACAATCACCTGGTGCTCAGAAGATGTATATTCGGTGTGTGTGATGTGTGTGTGTGTGTATGTGTGTGTGTGTGTGTGTGTGTGTGTGTGTGTGTGTGTGTGTAGGTATGCATGAGTTTAGGGAAACCAGAGGACAACTTCTGGTGTTACTCCTTGGAAGCTGTATTAGTCTGGGTTCTCTAGAGTCACAGATCGTATAGGCAGTCTCTATGTAGTTAGGGAATTTGTCGATGACTTACAGTCTGTAGTCCAACTCCCCAACAGTAGTCAGCAGCAGCTGTGGATAGAAGTCCAAGGATCTTGCAGTTGCTCAGTCCCACGAAGCAAGCCGGCAAGGAAGAATCAGTCTTCCTTTTTTCAATGTCCTTATATATGTCTCCAGTAGAAGGTGTAGCCCAGATTAAAGGTGTACACCTTTAATCCCAGATGAACTTGAAGTCTGGGATTAAAGGTGTATGTCTCCATACCTTTAATCCCAGATGACCTTGACTGGAATCCATGCTTCAAGATCTCCATGCTAAGTCCAGGTCAGAAACTTATATCTCTGAGCCTCCAAATTAGGATCATAGGTGAGCCTTCCAATTCTAGATTGTAGTTCATTCCACATATAGTCAAGTTGACAACCAGGAATAGCCACTACAATCCACCCCTTGTCAACTTGACACAGATAATATCTCATGTCCACATGAAACAATAACAAGGTCGTGAATACGCCTAACATGATATAACTATTCCTCGTACAATCACAAACGCATTTGTAAATTTACAATGGGGCA
Organism: Apodemus agrarius; assembly: GCA_964023405.1. Taxonomy (NCBI): domain Eukaryota; kingdom Metazoa; phylum Chordata; class Mammalia; order Rodentia; family Muridae; genus Apodemus; species Apodemus agrarius. Next base: position 81,847,913 of record OZ030013.1, read on the forward strand.
ATGTCCCTTGGGAACATTCTTTTAGTGTCTCAATACCAATTGATGTTAAAGGAATTGGAAGACAAATGTATCCTTAACAGAATAAGATAGAAGCATTCATATTACTTATAATCCTCGTTTCTGCAACTGGTTACGTGGCCTTAGCTGGTATTTATAACTACCATCCTCTGCTACCCATTCTGTATTTCCTTCACCTTCAGCAAGCACCTCAGCAGGTCTTGGCTCTTTTCCTGGAGGATTGACCCATACCTTCATTCCTGATGGGTCATCCTTCCTCATCCTGCTTGGATTATGCTGTTGTAGTTTCCCATTGACTTTAATCACAGGACAGGGTAGTATTAAGAGATGCCCTAGGGGATCTCCTGCTCTCCAGACATAATCCTGCTTACCTCCATTGTGGAGAGGCAATCCAATTTCCCCACTGTAATCTGGATCTATCACCCCTCCTAACACAGTTATTCCTTTCTTAGCCTGATGGTTTAAGGGCATTAGAAGCCCAAAATGGCCAGGGGGAAATCTGAGCTTCCAGTTCAATGGAATGTTTGTTGTGGCTCCAGGTAGGAGCACTCCCCCCTCTGGAACCAAAACTTCTAGGCCAGCAGAACCTAAAGTTGTGGGGACAGGAAGCAAAAATTTTCCTAGCGGGTCACTAGGAGTGATAGTGAGTGGAACTATTCCCTTTTCCACCCCTTGATTCCTGGACCCATGAATCCTGGCTATGGGAGAAACTGTACCATATATTGAACGCTGATTCAAAGCATATACTGCCTTCTGAAGAACACTGCCCCAGCCCTCCATGCTGTTGCCACCTAATTGGCGCTGTAACTGTGTCTTCAAAAGGTCATTCCATCTTTCTATCAGACCAGCTGCTTCAGGATGATGGGGAACATGGTAAGACCAGTAAATTCCATAATCATGGGCCCACTGCCGCACTTCTCTGGCTGTGAAATGAGTCCCTTGGTCAGAAGCAATACTGTGTGGAATACCATGACGATAGATGAGGCATTCTGTGAGTCCACGGATGGTGGTTTTGGCAGAAGCATTACGCGCAGGAAAGGCAAATCCATAACCGGAATAAGTATCTACTCCAGTAAGAACAAAACGTTGTCCTTTCCATGGGGGAAGTGGTCCAATGTAATCAACCTGCCACCAGGTTGCAGGCTGGTCACCTCGAGAAATGGTGCCGTATCTGGGGCTCAGTGTTGGTTTCTGCTGTTGGCAGATCTGGCATTCAGCAGCAGCTGTAGCCAGGTCAGCCTTGGTGAGTGGAAGTCCATGTTGCTGATCCCAAGCATAACCTCCGTCTCGGCCACCATGGCCACTTTGTTCATGTGCCCACTGGGCAATAACTGGGGTGGCTGGGGAAAGAGGCTGACTGTCCACAGAACGCGTCATCTTATCCACTTGATTGTTGAACTCCTCCTCAGCTGAAGTCACCTTTTGGTGAGCATTTACATGGGACACAAATATCTTCACATCCTTTGCCCACTTGGAAAGATCTATCCACATACTTCTTCCCCAAATGTCTTTCTCACCAATTTTCCAATCGTGATCTTTCCACGTCCCTGACCATCCAGCCAATCCATTGGCTACAGCCCATGAGTCAGTGAACAATCGTACATCTGGCCATTTCTTCTTCCAAACAAACTGTAATACCATGTGCACTGCCCGAAGTTCTGCCCACTGTGAAGATTTTCCTTCACCTGTATCTTTCAGGGTTGTCCCAGAAAGGGGTTGTAATGCTGCAGCTGTCCACTTCTGGGTGGCGCCTGCATAACGTGCAGAGCCATCAGTAAACCAGGCCCTAGTCTTCTCTTCTTCAGTCAGCTGGTCATAGGGAACACCCCATGAGGCTATAGGTGCATGCTTGGCAGCAGATGGCATTGTAACAGGAGTAGAAACCATAGGCATCTGAGCAACTTCTTCATGTAACTTGCTTGTGCCTTCAGGACCTGCTCTGGCCCGATCACGTATATACCACTTCCATTTGACAATAGACTGCTGTTGTGCATGCCCTACTTTATGATTTGGAGGGTCTGATAACACCCAACTCATGATGGGGAGTTCAGGTCGCATAGTAACTTGGTGTCCTATTGTCAAACGTTCAGTTTCCACTAAGGCCCAATAGCAGGCCAAGAGTTGTTTTTCAAAGGGAGAGTAGTTGTCTGCGGATGACGGTAAAGCTTTGCTCCAAAATCCCAAAGGTCTCTTCTGTGATTCACCTACAGGGGCCTGCCAGAGGCTCCAAACAGCATCTCTATCTGCCACCGACACCTCAAGTACCATTGGGTCTGCTGGATCATATGGTCCAAGTGGTAATGCAGCCTGCACAGCAGCCTGGACCTGTTGAAGAGCCTTCTCCTGTTCTGGGCCCCACACAAAGCTAGCAGCTTTCCTTGTCACTTGGTAAATAGGCCTGAGTAACACACCCAAATGAGGAATGTGCTGTCTCCAAAATCCAAATAGACCCACTAAACGTTGTGCTTCTTTCTTGGTGGTGGGAGGGGCCAGGTGCAATAACTTATCTTTCACCTTAGAAGGAATATCTCTGCATGCCCCACACCATTGTACTCCTCAGAATTTCACTGAGGTAGATGGTCCTTGAATTTTGGTTGGATTTATTTCCCATCCTCTGATACGCATATGTGTTACCAATGAATCCAAAGTGGTTGCTACTTCCTGCTCACTTGTTCCAATCAGCATAATGTCATCTATATAGTGCACCAATGTGATATTTTGTGGAAGAGACAAACGATCAAGATCCCTTCTAACTAAGTTATGACACAGGGCAGGAGAGTTAATATATCCTTGAGTCAAAACTGTAAAGGTATACTGCTGGCCTTGCCAACTGAAAGCAAATTGCTTCTGGTGGTCCTTATGGACCGGTACTGAGAAGAAGGCATTTGCCAGGTCAATAGCTGCATACCAGGTTCCAGGAGATGTGTTAATTTGCTCAAGTAACGAAACTACATCTGGTACAGCAGCTGCAATTGGAGTTACTACCTGATTTAATTTCCTATAGTCAACTGTCATCCTCCATGATCCATCTGTCTTCTGCACTGGCCAGATGGGAGAGTTAAAGGGAGATGTGGTGGGAACCACCACCCCTGCATCTTTCAAGTCCTTGATCGTGGCAGTAATTTCTGCAATTCCTCCAGGAATACGATACTGTTTTTGATTCACTATTTTCTTTGGCAGAGGCAACTCTAAAGGCTTCCATTTTGCCTTTCCAACCATAATAGCCCTCACTCTACAGGTCAGGGAACCAATGTGAGAATTCTGCCAATTTCTGAGTATATCTATCCCAATTATACATTCTGGAACTGGGGAAATGACTACAGGATGTGTTCGGGGACCCACTAGACCTACTGTGAGTCGGACATCCGTCAAAACTCCATTAATCACCTGTCCTCCATAAGCCCCTACTCTAACTGGAGGGCCACAATGTTTCTTGGGATCTCCTGGGATCAGTGTCAATTCAGAACCAGTATCCAATAGGCCCTTGAAAGTCTGATTATTTCCTTTCCCCCAGTGTACAGTTACCCTTGTAAAAGGCTTTCGGTCCCTCTGGGGAAGAATTGGAGAAAGAGTAACAGCAAAACTTTTAGGTGTCTTATCAAAATCCTTCCTCAGGGGAACCTGGCCACCCCTTCATTCAAGGGGCTCTGGATCTGCAAACTGGCTCAAGTCTGGAAATTGATTCACTGGCCGAGATTGCCTTTTGCCATGATTCAATGCAGCCTTTTTATCATTTGTTTGAGGATTTTTCTGCTTATACAGCTCAAACAGATATGCAGTAGGTTTCCTATGCATTTCATCCCTGGAAACACCATGATTGATTAGCCAGTACCAAAGGTCCAAACGAGTCATACCATTATAAATTCCATCTCTCTGCCCATTACCGGGTACGTCATTATAAACATTGTTTTGTCTATGCTGTCCATTATAAAAACTACGATCACCTTGTCTCTGGCGATTCAATGCTGCCACTTGGCCCTTGTTAATTCGGGGCCCGATTAAACCCATTGAATTTAATTCATCTAATTGAGCAGCAGCATCTCCAGCCCTAAGGTCTGGCACAAGGAAAAGGGCAAGAACAAAACTCTTTAAATGTGCCGGTGCCCCTCTCACCAGTTTGCGTCTTATAGGACTGGTGAAAGGCATGTCTTCTGGACCTTCCCATTGTGGGGGATTAGGTTTTATACAACGTATCCACTCTAGCATTGCAATTTCCCTAAGCCTTAAAATCCCTTCATCAACACTAAGCCAAGGGATATCAGGCATCTCCAACTCCTTTTCAGTAGGCCATCTTTTAATAAATACTTCAGCCAACCAATCAAACAAACTTTTGACACCTTTTTTAACTGTGCGAGCTTCTATATTAAACCTAGAATCTCCACTCAGAGGACCCATGCCGATAAACTCAGCCTGCTCTAATTTTATGTTCCTTCCACCATTATCCCACACCCTTAAAATCCATTCCCATGCATATTCCCCAGACTTCTGCTTGAATGAGTTAGCAAACTCATTAAGCTCCTTAGTAGTATAGTGTATTTCCTCATGGACTACACTTTCTACCTCCCCTTTAGGGGCCTGTTTTGCCTTGAGTCTGGTTATAGGTCTAGAAGAAACTATTGGTGGGCCCGGAGAAACATCAATATTGTCAGTAAAAGTCACTGCTGGTCTATCAGGCTCTGAGGGATTACTTTCCTCAAGTGGAGAAGGCATTAATTCAAGGGGTGGGGCTGAGGGTACTACTACTTCAGGTGGAGCAAATCCTTGAAAATCTGAAGATTCAACAGGGTCTTCCCACACATCCCCATCCCAAGTTATAGGATCCCATTCTTTGCCAATTAATGCCCTTACTTTAACTGCTGACACCCTCTGAGGTTGAGACTTGAATTTTCACTATATTTCAGCCAACCTTATAATGAGTGCTTCAGTTTGATTTTCTGCTACTTGAGCTCTATGGCTGCTGGAAAGAAGATTCTCTTCAAGGGCACACTTGGAAACTTTTAGATTGTTTACTTGAGTCTGGAGCTGTTCGATTTTATCACACAACTCCTTCCTTTCCTTCATTGCTTTCTCCCGAGATGCTAAGAGTAACAAGCCAGCAAAATCATTTTCCGGTTTTTTCCCCAACTTGTAGAACGTATTGTATACCACCGAATCACCTAATTCATCAAAATAATCAAAGGCTTTAGCTTCTTTAAGCTTGGAATATAGTTTCATCCATGGGTTTTCAATATCCCCCGAGCTCCCAGGAGGGAGAGAATTTGGAGAGGTTTCAGTAATTGAGAGTGCTGGTGGGTCAGCCAACCAACTCCAAAATTTTGAAACATTCATCCTTATACTTCTGCTCCTCTAGAACCACTTCTGGTACCACTTCTGTATTAGTCTGGGTTCTCTAGAGTCACAGATCGTATGGGCAGTCTCTATGTAGTTAGGGAATTTGTCGATGACTTACAGTCTGTAGTCCAACTCCCCAACAGTAGTCAGCAGCAGCTGTGGATGGAAGTCCAAGGATCTTGCAGTTGCTCAGTCCCACGAAGCAAGCCGGCAAGGAAGAATCAGTCTTCCTTCTTTCAATGTCCTTATATATGTCTCCAGTAGAAGGTGTAGCCCAGATTAAAGGTGTACACCTTTAATCCCAGATGAACTTGAAGTCTGGGATTAAAGGTGTATGTCTCCACACCTTTAATCCCAGATGACCTTGACTGGAATCCATGCTTCAAGATCTCCATGCTAAGTCCAGGTCAGAAACTTATATCTCTGAGCCTCCAAATTAGGATCATAGGTGAGCCTTCCAATTCTAGATTGTAGTTCATTCCACATATAGTCAAGTTGACAACCAGGAATAGCCACTACAGAAGCCAATCACCTTTTTTTAAAGAGTTTATTTTATTTTGTGTGCACAGGTGTTTTGCTTACATCTACGTTGGGCACCACATGTCCATAGAGACCAGAAGAAGGTATCAGATACCCCTGGATCCAGACTGTTGTGAGTGATGGGACAGGAACCAACCCTGGATCCTTGGATGAGCAGTAAGTGCTCTTAATCACTGAGCTGCTACCTCTCAACATCCCACATTGTTTTATTTTATTTATTTACTTTTCTTTTAAAGAAAGAGTTTCAAGCCGGGCAGTGGTGGTGCATGCCTATAATCCCAGCACTCTGGGAGGCAGAGGCAGGCGGATTTCTGAGTTCAAGGCCAGCCTGGTCTACAGCGTGAGTTCCAGGACAGCCAGGGCTACACAGAGAAACCCTGTCTAGAAAAACCAAATCCAAAAAACAAAAACAAAAACAAAAACAAAACAAAAGAAAAAAAAGAAAAAAGAAAAAGAAAGAGTTTCATTGTGATCTGGGGCTTGCTATTTAGGATAGGCCTCCTGCCCAGTCCCTTGGTGATCCAAACATGTGCCACCACATCTGTTTTTTTATCTTAAAAAACAAAAAACAAACAACAACAAAAAAAAAAAACAACAAGAGCTCTGGTAATCAAATTCAGGCCCACATGCTCACGCAGCAATCACTTTACAAACTGAGCTGTATCCCCAACATACAAATGCATTACCTTAAATTATAATAACTGTCTTTGGTTATCTCCATTATACAGCTAAAGGAACCAAGACTGAAAAGGGCTTGGTAATTTCCACAAGATCACGCAGCCTGTATATCTATACAGCAGCTCGTGTCTGGCTGGCTTTCCAGCGTAGTCAATGTGCCAGTCTGTTCTTCCTGCACCTCTCTGCAAGACCTCTCTGTGTTTGCGAGGCAAGTCTTTCTAATAAAACTTAATTCTGGGGGTGATACCCAGGAAAGCCCGTCCCACCAGACCTTTTAAGTCCGTTTACGGGTTTGTCAGTTTCTATCAGTCTTCCCAGACCCAAGGCCCCAGCTTTGTGTGCCTTCTTTTAAAGGCATCCGTTTCTTCTTGACTGGGCCTAGCCCATCTCATCCTTCTTTTCACCTCAGAAAAGTCCCTCAAGGAAGCTTTGGTAGCAATCAGTCAGCCATTACTCTGGCGAACAAGTATCTGATCCTGAAAGAGTGTTCCATGGGTTCACCACCAAGAAATCTGGAGGCACAGATGCACGTCCTTTCATTTAGGTAGCCAGTAATATCAGAAAGGCTTCTGCCAACATAAAACAAAGTTTCTGTACAGTTACATTACAGTTATTGATCAAAACAACAGCATTGGTATTTTTTATCAATGAATAAAGATAAGTACAGAAAATTAAAGTATAGATTTAATATTTTCTTTGGAGTCTCCTGACTGCCATCACCCATCTACGACTGGTTAATCCAAGAGGAATCCTAAAGCTTGGTGCTGGAATCTAAACATCTAGCTGAGATCAAAAACAGCCAAGAATCTGTAAAACTGCCGTCAAAGTCCAGGGATACCAAGTTCTCCATCCTGAGAGACAACTGTAATGAGACTAAGTAGTATGGAGTCCCTGAACGAGATATGATGATTAGGGAAGGCAGGACAGTGGGAGGCAAGACAGCTGCTCTTGCAGAGGACTGTGGTTCGGTTCCTATCACACCCATATTAGGCAGGTCACTACTGCTTGTAACTCCATTGCCAAGAAAACTGATTCAGTCTAGCCTCCTTGGTCACATGCACGCGTGTGGTGCATATAAATTCATGCAGTCTCACATGTGCATAAACTCAGGCAGTCTCACACACATACATACAAATATAAGTAGTAAATGCGTCTTTGAAAGTGAAAAAGAATCTGTACACTTGTATTAGAGGGATTTTGTAAGAACAATAAAGAAACTTTCTTCTTCATGACTTCAGGAACTTCGAGTTATTCTGCCTTTGGTGTCGCCATTGTCATCCCTGTCTCCCGCTCGTGTGTGTGTGTGTGTGTGTGTGTGTGTGTGTGTGTTTGTATCTTTTGTCTGTCTTAGGTTTGCTGTGTACCTAAAACTCACCAAGTAAGCTAGGTTGCCTGGCCAGCCAATGAGCTTCCAGGATCTACCTGCCTCTGCCTCCCCAACACTGGGATTACAAGTATGAACCAACACTGGGCTGGCGAGTTCTTTTGTTTTGTTTTGTTTTGTGTTTTGTTATTGTTGTTGTTGTTGTTTCTTGTGGGTTCAGGAATTACAAATCAGGTCTTGATGCTGGCAAGAGCTGCGCTTCCCAGCGAGCCATCGTGCAGCCTCTCTTAAGCCATAGCGTACTCCAGGCACACACGAACAGGAAGTGTCCAGGCACACACGAACAGGAAGTGTCCAGGCACGCACGAACAGGAAGTGTCCTTTCCATTCCCCTGTCTTCATCCTTGCCTCAAGGAAACCCTCAGTCCCCTCTTAGTTCTGCCTGAACACTCAGGTACACCAGCAGAGGTGTGTTTCTCATTGTTGTCCTACCACTTAGCCCTGGTGGCCTTGTTGATACCTCCTTACGTCCCAACCTGATGTCTGGGTGCTTCCTCTTGGAGTTATCCTTCCCTTAACTGACTTGTTCCAGCATTTCAAGGAAAAAAAAGTGAACCTACATTATGGTTGCTCCAACAGAGAGAAGATAAAAATCTTTCTGCTCCATTTATCATAATTTCCATCCACAGTGACCCATTCCTTTATTTTAAATGCAGACTTATCGATCATTATTTTTAAGAGATGCTTTATAAGAGAGTGAAATTTATTATGATTGAATTTATCTGAATTTGTTCTCCATGGGAAAAGAGATGAAGATAATAAAGTATTGCTGAAGAAACAAGAAAGAAAGAAAAAAGGACAGACAGAAGGGCGATTATAGAAACATAAGACAGGACCATTTCCTAATTTAGATATTAATGTACATAGCATTGAACTTTTAAAAACAATGTTCTACCACAACTACATCTTTATAATGACAAAGCCAATGTTTGTTAGCTGTTTATTGTCTTAGTCCCAAACCAGGGACTAGATTATTCACTAAGATTTGTGTTAAGGGATCTTATTTTGAGACATTACTCCATGGTTCTGAGAGACTAGATCTTGGGTCAGACTCGATCTTAGAGAACCTAACCTAAGGTTAAACTCGAGTTAACTAACAAGCCAGCATCTAGCACCAGTTTCCATGTCACTCCCCAACAAGCAGGTATCTAGCACTAGTTCTCATGGTACATGCCTGCTCCTGGAACTCCTCTCCCAAACAACCGCCCATCAGGAGGTTAAGTTTATGGTTTGGCTCCCAGCACCAGCCAATTATGTCAGAGGACAACAAAGTCCATAATAGCCTCCCAATCAGATGTGTGCCAGGCTAGAAACCCCCTGGCTTGCTTGCCATTTCCCATAAGACCTTGTTCCTGTGAGAGCTTGTGGCTTCCCCTTCCTGATCTACTGCATCAGAGGCAGTGAGTAGTGTGGGCCAAGCTCAAGCCTGTAATAAAGACTCCAGTGTGATTGCATCAGAATGGGCTCCATGGTGGTCTTTTGGGGTTCATGAAATAGACACAACAGTTCCTCCCCTTCCTCTCATATTTCTAATCTCGATGTTCCTAGTACCACATGACCGCACTCTGAATCTGTCAGCCAGGGCACTCTCTATTCCCTGTCTCTATTCCCTGTCTAAGGATGGAGCCTTGGGAACCTGCCAGGTGCCTCAGCCCCTCTCCCCTTCTGCCATATCTTGTTCCCCCACCAACTGAGTCAGTTATAGGAAAAGCAGAAATAGATACATGGTGCTTCCCATGGCTTAGAAGACCCACGTTTACCTCACAGAGTTTTCTCTTTGACACTGTGGCACCCAGAGAAGGCTCTCAATCTGCCTGAGTTGGGGATAGCAGGCTTAGAAAGACCCTGAGATTTGGACAGCAAAATGTAGTAGTGAGACTCACTGATCACCCAGGGCGAGTCAGGTCAGGGTACCGACCATTGTGGCAGGTGTTCTAGGATAGAGAGATGAGGATGAAGTAAGTAGATGCCCCCAAATCCCACCTCCATACTGACCCCTCCTCACACAATCCTAAGATAAATTTTTAACCAATGGCCAGGGTCATTAGAAGAACTAAAGATAGAGGAGACGGCAGTCTGTAGTCTGAGTTTGGGCTACACTGCTTTATGCTCCTGCAGACTGTGCTTCCAGCCATCTCATCTGCCCAGGGAATCTTTGGATCCTCGAATACAAGACACACACACACACACACACACACACACACACACACACTAGCTTATTTTTGAAGTGCTTTGGCTACCCCAAAGGCCGGGCACTCCTAAACCTTATCGTGCTACCCCAGAACCAAATCAGGGAAATGACCAGTGGTCACACACATGAATTCCCACATTGGCATCCATCTGCCACCAATTCATGGCAATCCTTTCTCCACTCCCCTGCATCCTAGCCTATGCAACTCGAAGGATCCTGCCTGGGCTCCCTTTGCCCTGCCATTGGCCACTGGCATCTTTATTGCTCGATCAAAAATCAATTGGGGATGAGGACCTTTAGTATTTGGGCACACAGATTCCCAATCGAATCAAAGCATTAGAACTAATCTCCAACACATGTCTCTTACGCAATTGAATATGTCACTTGAAATATCTACCCATTACATTAACTAACAAAACAAGCTGCAAGTTCACCAGGTAGTAACACATTTTTAAGAAACAAAAAGTTAGGGCGCACGGCATACATAGCAGCAAAATGAGGGTGACTCATGTCGGCTTGTGGAGCTCGTGCTTGGGTAACGATCCTGTCCCTAGGATTCAGGGGCCTAAGCAGAGCCACACACACCCCTCCTCCAGGGGCTTTGCCCAACATATGCAGATTAGCTGGGATTATATACAGTTAGCAAGTATTACAATACATTTCTTTCAGAATCAAATCCTGAAAATTTCCTTGACAAACACAGCCAGGCCTCTCCACATCTGGGATGGGGGTGGGGGTGGGAGTTAGCAGCCACCACTTCGAAGAACAAGGATGTGATGGAAAGATGAAGAAGACAGAGGACTGGGCAGCTCATGTTCTGTGGAGAGAGGCAGAACTGGAGACACAACAGGGGTGAGTGTCCTTTGCTTCTACCTGTGGCCATGATGATGTGCAGGTCGGGGCTGCCTCCATAAGCCATGTCTGGGTCGGAGGTTCTGCTGTAGACAAGTTTTGTGCTGATGTCCATGGCCCATGTTGCCACCAAAGGCCACACAGATATCCATCGTCTGTGCTGCTTCCTGAAGCCATGTTGATGTCTGTTGACCATCCTGTAGCTGGGGGCCTCCTAATTTACTGCCTCCTGCTTACTCCGCTCCAATTGCTTTGTATTGCTGTGTATTGCTGTTAGCTACACATATTGAAACACCCGCTTTCCCTGATCACCAAACATTTCAACAATACCAATGTTCTTCCTCCCATATCTGTAAAAATGAAGGCCACTTCTAAGGAAAGCTGTAGTCAGTAAGGCTCCAAGTAAGAAAGATGAAATTACAGCCAACCAAATATTTGTTGTCTCTACCTGGTGCTCTGCCTGGTAGAGCTCTAAAGAATATTCTCATTTAATCACTGTTTTAATTAATATTTATTTTTACAACAAATAGATTTATATTTTGCAATAAATACATATTTGCTTTTTTTTTTTTTTTTTTTTTTTTTTGGTGTTTTGAGATAGGGCTTATCTGTGTAGTCCTGACTGTCCTGGAGCTCACTCTGTAGACCAGACTGGCCTCGAACTCAGAAATCCGCCTGCCTCTGCCTCCCAAATGCTGGGATTACAGGCATGTGCCACCACGCCTGGCTATATTTGCTATTTTTTATTCATTCATTCATTCATTCATTCATTTCTTGAGCACTGCTGATAGCACAGACTGACGGTGAACCTTAGTTGGGGAAAGGGAAAACATTATTGCATTCGCTGTGTCCTGAGTAAGCTCTGGGGAGCATGGTTGAAGAATTGGAAGTAAACAAAAGAAATGTGCAGGGAAAGTGGCATTTTGCTTAAGTCCTTGGCAATCAGACAGAATTACTGTCTAGTTATTTCTTTGAAAGAAGGAAATATTATTGTGCACTTAGGCAAACATGTCTTCTGAGAATGATGCAGTATTTTTAAGAGGCCCTGAGAAGGCAAGGGTGACTCCATGACAGGCTTCAAATTGGCACTTTAGGGGACTATTGGCAAGTCCAGGCAAGCCCAGGCAAGACAGTTAACTAGAAAAACCCCAGGCTTCAGGCAGCTAGTCAGAAACTGCCCTGCCATCAGAAGCTGGCACACCACCTGGCCTGAGGCAAGGACAATGGATCAGCAGCAGTTTCCAGACTCCCCCAGCAGCAGTTTCCAGACTCCCCCAGCAACAGTTTCCAGTCCCCACACCCCAGTAATGGTTCTGGAATGTCCCTAGAGATGGAACCAACAGATTAAGATAGAGGTCACCTATCCCAGAATTCCCTAATGTGCTTTAAATCAGACCTGCAAGTTCTCATGGTTATTTTTCTATCTTGGTAATTGGAGACCCCAGCATGCTGGATTTCTGCAGAATAAAACACTCTTTGCATTTACATACTATCTGAGTCCAGGCTATCATTCTTAAGCCAATCATGGACCCTTACAGCTACATCAGATAACTTTTTGTCCTTGGAGTAATGCCAAACTCTAAACTTAAGAAAGCCTCATTTTTTCCGGGCAACAAGGGGAAAAAGTTCTTTTTAAAGGTGTGGCTATTCTAAAAAGACTGGTAATTTTTTATTCCTTAAATTTCTTGGGCAATAAAGAGGGGAAAGGCCATATTTTAGTGCTCTGCTGCATATACACCCACATGCCAGAAGAGGGCGTCAGGTCTCCCTATAGATGGTTGTGAGCCACCATGTGGGTGCTGGGAATTGATCGTGGGTTCCGACAGCAGGCTGGTAAGTATATCTTGGAGTCCTAGCTTTAATTGAGAGGCTCCACCTCAGTGGAAGAGCAATAGATGAGGATTCCAGCCATCCAGCACTGGCATCCACCTACATGCGTGCACACTAATGTACAAGCACGTTCGCTCGTGCAGAATGGAAAAAGAAAAGAGGCAATTGTTGGGTTACTGTTACTGCTCTACTAAACCCCTTTCCATGTCTTCATAGTCTACAAGAGTAAACTATCGCCACTTGAATATGGCGTTCCAGGTTCTCTGGGACTGAGCTGATCACAGCATTCCAGGTTCTTTGTGATCGTGAACAAGCAAATTTTGCTTCATTTGTTTGGTCATTAGCCAAAGTGCCAGATGAACTTTTTGAATCTACTCTTTCAATAATGTTTAATTTTTTATTTCCTCTTTTGCTAATTTTCTGTTCCTAGTTTTTGTCTAGTTTTCTAATGGAACTGTAATTATTATTTGTTGAGGTTTATAACCATGCAGCAGTCATTTTAAGAGTTTGTTGGTAATACTATCTTATGAATGATTTTAGGAAGTCAAAAGTACAGAGCAAGAGTTTGTCCTTTGGGGTTACTCGAGGTGGGAGGAGGGTGACACCAGAGGGGGACTTTCCCTTCTCAAAAAAGAAGCAGTAAATGGAATGGAGGAAGGACTTACGTGGGATGAGGGGGACAGATATTGGGATGTAAAGTGAATAATTAGTTAGTTAAAAAGTTTGTCTTCTACACAGTTCATATCAAGACCCTCCTGAGGGACTGGAACGGTAGCTGAGCGGACACAGACACTTGCCCCCAAGCCTGATGACCTTTGTTCAGTCCTCAGAACATGGTAGAAGGAGAAAACAGACTCCCTAAAGTTTTCCTGTGCTCTCCAAATGTGTGCTGTAATACATATGCACACACACGCACAGACACACACACGCTAAGTGGATAAAAATAATGCATGTAAAATCAGCTTTAAAGAATCTGTAGGATGGAAGACACATGAGAAAGTCATTTGCTACAAAATCCTGACAATCTGATTTTGATCACCCAAACCCATAGAAAAGCAGGAGAGGGGCTGGAGACATGGCTCAGAGGGTTAGAGCACTGATTGCTCTTCTGAAGGTCCCAAATTCAAATCCCAGCAACCACATGGTGGCTCACAACCATTCATAATGAGACCTGACGCCCTCTTCTGGTGTGTCTGAAGACAGCTACAGTGTACCTACATATAATAAAAATAAATCTTTAAAAAAAAGAAAGAAAAGAAAAGCAGGAGAAACTAATCCCTGAAAGTTGTCGTCTGAACTTCACACAAAAACACCTCATGTTATCCACATCCCATCTCTCCATTAAATATAAAAATTTTAAAACTTCTCACTTTCTATGTCTTTTCCAGCTATACCAATCCTCGGCATTACCCAGAAGATGCTCCAACATGTAATGAGGACACATGCTCTGCTATGTTCATAGCAGCCTTATTTATAATAGCCAGAACTTGGAAAGAACCCAGATGTCCCTCAACAAAGGAATGAATACAGAAAATGTGGTTTATTTACACAATGGAGTACTACTCAGCTATTAAAAACAATGAACTCATGAAATTCTTAGGCTAGGATGGAGCTAGAAAATATCATCCTGACTGAGGTAACCCAGTCACAAAAGAACACACATGATATGCACTCGCTGATAAGTGTATATTAACCCAAAAGCTCAGAATACCCAAGATACAACTCACAGACCACATGAAGCTCAAGAAGAAGGAAGACCAAAGTGTGGATACTTTGATCCTTATTGGAAAGTGGATCAAAATACCCATGGCTCACAGACAACCAATAGGCTGAGCACAGGGTCCCCAGTGGAGCAGCTAGAGAAAGGACCCAAGGAACCCAAGGTTTGCAGCCCTGCAGGAGGAACAATAATATGTACCAACCAGTACCCCCAGAGCTCCCAGGGACTAAACCACCAACCAAAGAGTACACATGGAGGGACCCATAGCTCCAACTACATATGTAGCGGAGGATAGCCTTGTTGGATACCAATGAGAGGAGAGGCCATTGGTCCTGTGAAGGCTCGATTCCCCAGAGTAGGGGAATGCAAGTCAGTAAACTGGGGGTGAGGGGGTGCAGGCGGGGGCAGGGAGGTGAGCAGGGGGGATGGAATAGGGGGTTGGAGGAGTAATGAGTTTCAGGGATACCATTTGAAATGTGAATAAAGCAAATATCTAATAAAGAAAAAAGGGGGAAAAGCAAGTAAAAAAAAACCATTTTTAAAACTTCAAAACTTTGCACGCCTTTAATTTCAGCACTTGGGAGGCAGAGGCAGGCAGATTTCTGAGTTCGAGGCCAGCCTGATCTACAGAGTGAGTTCCAGGACAGCCAGGGCTACACAGAGAAACCCTGTCTTGAAAAAAGAAAAAAAAAACAAACTTCAAAACTTCTTACTTTCTGCCCTTTGTATTTTCTACCTGTTTCACATGAATCCAACCAGCACTTTATGTTTCAGGGAACAGTCAGTCACCCCTCTGTATCCATGGGATGTATGTTCTAGAACATATTTCCTCAAGGGTACCCAAATCCTTGAATGCTCAAGTCCCTTATATGAAATGGCAAGTGTAGATAACCTAATGTTTCTAGACATTCAACCAACCTTGGATCCAAATAATTAGAAAAACAAACCATGTCAATGCTGAACATCTACAGACTCATCTCATCATTGTCTGAATACAACTATAATATGGCATTTTGTTCTCATGGGACTCACCATGTTTAATACAACATAAATGCATGTAAATTGTTGCTACAACATGTTGTTTAGGGAATAAGGACCAGGAAAATAATCTTTATTCAGTACCAAGTAATTGCTTTCCCATTTTCAGCCAATGGTTAGTTGGATGCAAACCTCACAGATCCAGGGAGATGACTGTTATATTGACAAACACTGGTCTAGCACTCAGGCCTTTCATGCCTTTGGCTATCTGACAAGCCTCTGGAAGTTAATAGGGTTGATGAGAGACTCCCTCTTCCTCTTCCTTGTGCACAAAGGAGCCTTTGCAGACCCTTGCTTGGCCTTAAGGTTTTTGAAACCCTGATTAGCTACAAATGAAGAAGTTGTCATTCCAGAGTTACAAGTTCTGCTGTGTCTGGCAATGAAGATGTAAAGTGTCAAAAAACTGTTCTTGGAGGAAAACACTAAGATGTCTGATCCATTAGGCGATCAGAGGACAACTTTAGGGAGTCCATACTCTCCTACCATGTGGGTCCTGAGGACTGAACAAAGGTTGTCAGACAGAGGGTGATAGCTTGACCAGAGGTGTTAGTTGTTTTGATGTGATCTGATCTCATTTTGATCTGTGCTCCCTGGGCTGCTTTAATGAAGAGAACCCATTAAAAGCTATTGGTGAAAATGCAGCCCAGTTACATCAAGAGAACCCAGGATTTTGGAAATGTCAGTACCATGGCATGGCCTCCAAGAACAGCAGCAGTTGTGGAGCAGAGGCAACTGGAGCCTAGAAGACAAGCTGTGTGTGCTGCAGAGGGTGGGGCTGGAGAAGTGACCCAAGCCCCTTGAAAAAGCCCAGAAGATCCTAAGTGAATCCCAGATACTGGACACTGAGTTATTTACAATTTTAGCGTGTGGGGTTGCTTTGTTCAGATTGTGACTATGCCCTGGTTCTTCTCTCATGAAGTAAGGAAGAAGTTAACTTATTTTTTTATTTTTTATTTTACAGGAGTCCACAATTGAACAACTTTGAACTTTTGAAAAGATTTTGGATTTTTAAAAGACTTGGGTTTTTTTGTCTTTTTAAGATTGAATTTTAAAATGTTTGAATTTGTAAAGATGTTTCAGGTTTGTAAAAGGTTTTATATTGGAATGTTTATATTAATGTTCAATCTCTGGCATAAACAACAAAGGAAAGGTTGTAGCTTAGCAGTGATGTGTTTGTGTGCCAAATGGACAAGAAGTCAGTTGTGCTGGCTGATTTTATGTCAGCTTCACACAAGCTGTGTAAGTTAGCTTTCCTTCCCAAGCTGCTTTTGGCCCTGGTGTTTCATCACAGCAAAAGTAACCCTAACAAGGACATTCTAAACTGTATATTTATCCTTCTTATTGGTTTACCTTTCTGACTTAGAGTTACTAAGTTATCAACTCAGAAAACTCCCAGAAAGTTAGACTTACCTGATTAACATTGATTTTGATCTAATGGGGTTTTTGTGATATTTGATAAAAGAATCTATAGGTCCCCTAAGGAATATCCCTAAGCTCACTGAAAATTGTGCTAAAGTTTAGTTCCCAGAACCCCATGGATTGGGACACAGACACTAGGACACTCCATAGTATTGAATTGCAGAGTGCAGCCTTACAACAAGGACTCCCTGTGAGCTGAAATTCATGTCCATGGCCTCTCCAAAAAGCAGGAACAAAAAAGAACTTGTGAACAGCTCTAGAATTTAAAAAAAAAAAAAAAAAAAGGTGTGGGCTTTTTCAGGCCCTTCCAGGACGGAGAAGTCAAGTTCCTTCCCCTGACCTCCATGGATTGGCCAAGAGTTCTGAGAAGACGGTTTTGCAACTGAGAAATCACAAGGCTGGAGTGAAATGAAAACAAACAAGGCTCTTTAACTGCTGAGGGCCATTGGCTCTGCTCTGTAGGATTTCAGACAAAGGAAAATCAAGGGCTGCAGCAGCAAAATGTTGCAATATAGGACAGATGATAGTCACAGGAGTCACCACGGAAGGGTCTTTGCATGTTATCTCACTTTGCATTAAATAATGCCCACCTCTACAAAGAAAAGCAAGTAGTATTATTCCTGCACTGGATGATGAATCCAAGTTCACAAGTCACAGACCTTGGGTCTGTTTGCAATGTACACGGGATTTTTATGACATCCGTTGATAATAATTTCATTCGAATATGCTTATTCTCATGGTCACATCAGAAGACTTACTAGAAAAAACGATCTTTAAAACATACAGGCTTAAATCATATTTTAAAATATTATTTTTCATTTGACTGTACTTATTTTGAAAGCTATTTTAATGATAAAAATGCCATATAGTATATGTTTGTCATATAAATTTCAAATAATATAAAACCTAAAGTCAACCTCTACTTACTCCCCAATATCCAGAATAAGAATATGGGTACTTTTGAAAATGGTTCTTTCAGAATTTTACAACAATCTGCATCTACAAAAAGAAAGGTGTAGAAATACTCTTGAGTATGTATGTATGTATGTATTTTGTATGTATGTTATATATGTATGTATATAAATTACATATATACTGTGCATTTGTTTTATTATAAAATAAAATCATAGATGGTTTTATAGCTTGCAATTCTCAAGTTTCTGAGACAGTAAGTAAGTCTACTCTTTTTACCTGTTAATTTATGGATAGTTGTACAATGGGTTATTTACCTGTTCTTTTTTTCATTCTTATGTCAAAATATTTTCTTTGCTACATTGTATCTTACTACATTCTTTATATATTTTTTAATTGGATATATTCTTTATTTGCATTTCATTTCTCTTTTCCTGGTTCCCCGCTCCCCAAAGGTCCCACATGCCCGTTCCCTCCCGCTGTTCCCCCATCCACCCCTTCCCACTTCCCTGTTCTGGTATTCCCCTACACTGATGCATTGAGCCTTTCCAGAACCAGGGTCCACTCCTTCCTTCTACTCAGATATCATTTGGTATGTAGATTGTGTCTTTGGTGTTCCAAGATTCTAGGCTAATATCCACTTATCAGTGAGTGCATACCATGGGTATTCTTTTGAGACTGGGTTACCTCACTTAGTATGATGTTCTCCAGCTCCATCCATTTCTCTAAGAATTTCGTGAGTTCATTGTTTCTAATGGCTGAATAGTACTCCATTGTGTATATATACCACATTTTTTGTATCCATTCCACTGTTGAGGGACATCTGGGTTCTTTCTAGCTTCTGGCTATTATAAATAAGGCTGCTATGAACATAGTGGAGCATGTATCCTTATTGCATGCTGGGGAATCTTCTGGGTATATGCCCAGGAGTGGTATGGCAGGGTCCTCTGGAAGTATCATGTGCAGTTTTCTGAGGAACCGCCAGACTTATTTCCAGAGTGGTTACAATCCCACCAGCAGTAGAGGAGTGTTCTTCTTTCTCCACATCCTCACCAACACCTGCTGTTTCCTGATTTTTTTAATCTTAGCCATTCTGACTGGTGTGAGGTGAAATCTCAGGGTTGTTTTGATTTGCATTTCCCTAATGACTAATGATGTTGAACATTTCTTAAGGTGCTTCTCAGCCAGCCGAAGTTCTTCAGGTGAAAAGTCTTTGTTTAGCTCTGTACCCCATTTTTGGATAGGGTTATTTGGTTTTCTGGGGTCTAACTTCTTGAGTTCTTTATATACATTGGATATTAGCCCTCTGTCAGATGTAGGGTTGGTGAAGATCTTTTCCCAATTTGTTGGTTGCTGATTTGTCCTTTTGACAGTGTCTTTTGCTTTACAGAAACTTTGTAATTTTATGAGGTCCCATTTGTCTATTCTTGCTCTTAGAGCATAAGCTATTGGTGTTCTGTTCAGGAACTTTCCCCCTGAGCCAATGTCCTCAAGGGTCTTCCCCAGTTTCTTTTCTATTAGTTTTAGTGTGTCTGGTTTTATGTGGAGGTCCTTGATCCACTTGGAGTTGAACTTAGTGCAAGGAGATAAGAGTGGATCAATTCTCATTCTTCTGCATGTTGACCTCCAGTTGAGCCAGCACCATTTGTTGAAAAGGTGCTTTTTTCCACTGGATGTTTTCAGCTCCTTTGTCGAAGATCAATTGGCCATAGATGTGTGGGTTCAATTCTGGGTCCTCAATCCTATTCCATTCATCCACCTCCTTGTCACTGTACCAATACCATGCAGTTTTTAACATTACTGCTCTGTAGTATTGCTTGAGGTCCGATATCTTTTCAATATAGTACTTAAGGTACTAGGTAGAGCAATTCGACAACATAAGGAAGTCAAAGGGATGCAAATTGGAAAAGAAGTCAAACTATCACTATTCGCAGATGATATGACAGTATACTTAAGTGACCCAAAAAACTCCACCAGGGAACTCCTACAGCTGATAAACAACTTCAACAAAGTGGCTGGTTATAAAATCAACTCAAGCAAATCAGTAGCCTTCCTATACTCAAAGGATAAGCAAGCTGAGAAAGAAATTAGGGAAATGACACCCTTCACAATAGCCACAAACAATATAAAGTATCTTGGTGTAACTCTAACCAAACAAGTGAAAGATTTGTATGACAAGAACTTCAGGTCTCTGAAGAAGGAAATGGAAGAAGACCTCAGAAAATGGAAAAATCTTCCATGCTTGTGGGTTAGCAGGATTAATATAGTTAAAATGGCAATCTTGCCAAAAGCAGTCTACAGATTCAATGCAATCCCCCTCAAAATCCCAACACAGTTCTTCATAGAGTTAGAAAGAGCAATTCTCAAATTCATCTGGAATAAAAAAAAACCCAGGATAGCTAAAACTATTATCAACAGTGAAAGAACTTACCAATTCTTTTTTAAAAGAATTATTTATTTATCTTCTGTATATGAATACACTGTAGCCGTATTCAGACACATCAGAAAAGGGAACTGGATCCCACTACAGATCTCTGTGAGCCACCATGTGGTTACTGAAAATTGAACTCAGGACCTCTGGAAGAGAAGTCAGTGCTCTTAACCGTTGGGCCATCTCTCCAGCCCCTTCTTACTACATTCTACTACAGTATGTATTCTTTAATTTCTTTCTGTTATGCTTTTGAAACAGAGACAAGCCATATCGAGTAATGTCTAGTAACCTATGTCTACATTACTATGGCTTAGGAAGGTCTCTCTCCCATCCCTTTCCCCTCCCCAGTGTTGGACCAAAAAAAAAAAAAAAAAAAAAAAAACGTGATTACTATGAGAAATTACAGATAAGACTATACAAAACAAGGTATCTAAAATTTCAAAGAAAAAATAGTAGCATTTCCCTTTGCAATGGATAATGCTGCATTCCCTTAACACACTAAAAACTACCGTCAGAAAACAATTATTTCATTTTATGGAGCTATGCATCATAATTAATTATGAATTATGATTAATATGCTTGAAAACTCAGAGTCAAACTCTAGCTGATGTCTATTTCAGAATATATAGGACTTCATTCAATATGTGTGTTTTTTACTTATTTTTCTAACCTTAATTTATTCTTTTCTCTAAATTTTGCTTTAAGCATATGTTTATAAATCACACCATCATCTGGATAAGTGAGATGAACAGACCGCTGGACACAATGGGTGATTGGGTGGAAGACACCTTTTCTGAACTGTCCTGGCAAACGTTACCTCTGTTTTTGGATGGTTTGCTCCCTGTCATATAGTGAAGCCATACAAAATCTCCTTCCTACTTCATTCTGCTCTGTGGTTAGAATGAGGGCTTCTACATGTGTTCATATTTTTATTGTACCATTCTCATTTATATATATAAAAGTTCCCAAAGCAAAATCCCCCCAGCAACTATTATGTTCGACAAGGCAGTTTAAACACCACACTTTGCAAATGTACATCTACTGGTTGTAATTAGTCATGTGTCCCTTCCCTCTCCCACCTGGAAACTCAGCATGGCACCTTATTTGAAAACAGTCTTGTAGATGTAATCACCTAAGATGATGTCATATTAGAAGCAGTCCTGAACCCAATGACTGAGGTCCTTGTGAGATGAGAGATTCAGTGAGATGGCTCAGCAGCTAATGGTACTTGCTGGCAACCTTTGACCTGACTTTTATTCCCAGGACTCATGGTGGGAGGAGAAAACTAATTCCCACAACTGCCCTGTGACTTCCACAGGTGCTATAGCACATCCATGCTCCACCCCCATGTACACAGAAAATAAAAATATAATCAAAAATTTTTAATGAACACAACAGACCGTGAGAGAGCAGAGGCACATCCTGGAAGAATGCAGCTGTAGACAAAGCGATGCAAACTGCACTTGCAGCATTTCAACCACCAGAAGCTAGACAGGATGCGGAACAGTCTCTGTGAGGAACCAACCCTGACGGAGCCTCCACTTGGGATTTTTAGACCCTAGAATTGTGAGGAAATGTTGATGTTTCAAGCCATGCAGTTTGCAGGAATTTCTGATAGCAGCCCACCCCCCCCCACCCCCAAATGGATAAGCTGTCTTCTATTCCATCCTTCAAATTGTGTCAAGAAGATTTGTGGTTTATTGCTTCCAACCTTATGCCACAGTTTCAATGTATCTTTTTTTTTTCTTGCTGTACTGGCTGGTTTTGTGTGTCAACTTGACACAGGCTGGAGTTATCATAGGAAAAGGAGCTTCAGTTGGGGAAGTGCCTCCATGAGATCCAGTTGTGGGGCATTTTCTCAATTAGTGATCAAATGGGGCAGGGCCCCTTGTGGGTGGTACCATCTCTGGGCTGGTAGTCTTGGGTTCTATAAGAGAGCAGGCTGAGCAAACCAGGGGAAGCAAGCCAGTAAGGAACATCCCTCCATGGCCTCTGCATCAGCTCCTGCTTCCTGACCTGCTTGAGTTCCAGTCCTGACTTCCTTTGGTAATGAACAGCTGTGTGGAAGTGTAAGCTCAGTAAACCCCGTCCTCCCCAACTTGCTTCTTGGTCATGATGTTTGTGCAGGAATAGAAACCCTAAGACACTTGCTAAAACTCCCCTTGAGGCTTTATTCTCTAGTATAATGCCTTCGCTCCCATGAAGCAACTGTCTTAGATTCCAGCTTACCATTAACCCAGAGCGAGCGGGTGAGCCTGCCACCTCCTCTGGCCTCTCCTAGACACAGGGTCCTTCCAGAGGCAGAGCTTCCCTTTCCATGGCCTGAGGCCAGCACCAGAAGCTGAGCAAGTCCTGGGACCACGCCACGCTGCTGGACTTTCCCTTCTTTTAGAAGTCTGAGTCAAAATAAACATCTTTCTTTGGAAATTATTTGGTGTTGGACACTCTGTTCTACAAACAGAAAATGATGAAGATGGCTAAGTAGAGGTGTGAATGGTCTGAGTGCATAATTCTTAACCTGGGAGAGTAACATTCCTCCTGATCCTCTGGAGAACTGTAAGCACCCGATGATTAAGAGTTAGTTTCAATTACAAGTTCTAACCTTAAAAGGTGATGACCTGGTGTGTTTCAAATGTAGGGCCACCATCTCCCATTTCCTATATTTAAAATACAGGTTGTCAGACCTTTAAACTTTTAGAGACTCTGCCTTCCTGCCCACTCCATCATATACCTTCTTTAATTCATGTGCTCATGTCTATACAGTACTGTTCAGAAACCAGTGGGAGAGATAAGGCTTTACAGGTTTGTAGGTCTATTTTGTTATTGTTTGTAACTAGACTGTTATGTTGGTTAAAATCTTCGTTAAGATTTTAAATGTTGACATGAAGATAAACTTCCTTCCTCAAGCAATAGCAGTAAAAACAGCAACTGTGTTCTGCAGTGTAGAATCTCAGCAAATGACTCAGGTGTCCCCGCTAGACAGCCCATCAGAACGTAGGACCCATTCAGTGTTTATTGAAAATAAGAATAAAATACACAGGTTCAATCTTTCTCAGCACAATAGTATGACAATTTTTTTTTTTTATCAAAAGGCTCGTGAGTCACATATTACATACTTTTTAAAAATCATTTGCCTCTGGGGTGAGATTGGAAAGAAAAGTAAAACTAACCCCACAGCACAACAGAAGCTATCAAGCACATCTTCAGACTCACAGGCCTAACTCATGTTTAGTATTGAAAGGACAAGGCTGTACCAAATCTTCCTTTTCTGTACTACAAAGGAAAGCCAATGAGTATTTTGTGGATGCCTCATGCCATAAATACATCAAAACTTGTATTAATTTGTATTTCTGTGATTTTATATATATATGTATATATATACATATATATATATATATATATATATATATATCTTCAATACAACTGGTTTCTGTTTTGTTTTATGGTGTTTGAAGTATTTTTGTGAGGTTTGTAGTTCTGTGGATAGCCCTTTAACAAATTTTGTGAGTAAATGCATTTCAGAATTTCACATTTATTTCAGTTATACATATATATAAACAGAAGCAGTATATTTACAGTACTACACAGACATCTGTTGAATGACTAGATGGAAGGATAAATCTCTCTATTCACTATGTATTCCCCAGTCACTTCACCTGCGGTGTGGTCTTCTCTGTTGATCTTGTGTTCGCAGAGAATGGCTCTGTGCAGTGCCACACGGCTTTGTGCAGTGCCACACGGCTCTGGGCAGTGCCACACGGCTCTGGGCAGTGCCACATGGCTCTGGGCAGTACCACACAACTCTGGGCAGTGCCACACGACTCTGTGCAGTGCCACACGGCTCTGGGCAGTATCACATGGCTCTGGGCAGTGCCACATGGCTCTGGGCAGTACTACATAGTTCTGGGCAGTACTACACAGTTCTGAACAGTACCACACGGCTCTGGGCAGTATCACGCGGCTCTGTGCAGTACCACATGGCTCTGTGCAGTACCACATGGCTCTGTGCAGTGCCACATGGCTCTGGGCAGTACTACACAGTTCTGAACAGTACCACACGGCTCCGGGCAGTACCACATGGCTCTGTGAAGTACCACATGGCTCTGGGCAGTACCACATGGCTCTGGGCAGTACCACATGGCTCTGTGCAGTGCCACATGGCTCTGGGCAGTACTACACAGCTCTGTGCAGTACCACACAGTTCTGAACAGTACCACATGGCTCTGGGCAGTGTCACACATCCTCACCTCACAGCCACATTCCCCTTCAGAATTAAAAAGGTGCCACCATGTTTGCTCATTTTCAGTTTGAGCATTTTCAAAGATAATTGTATTTGTATCGATGTGTGTTTCTGTGTGAACATGCACACAGACGGCTGAAGAGGGAATTGGATCCCCTGGAATTGGAGTTACAGGTGGGTGTGACCCAGCATGTGGGTACTGGGAATCAAACTCCAGGCCTTTGAAAGAGCAGCAAGTGGTCTTAAAGGCTGAACCATCTCTCCAGTTCCACCATTATGCTTTTATTGGGAGATACCTGGACTTCGAGTGCTTCACTGTGAAGCAGCGGTTCTCAGCCTTCCTACTGCTGCGCCCCTGTAATACAGTTCACGTTTGGTGACCTCCAACCACAACATTATTTTCGTTGCCACGTCCTAGCTGTAATTTCGCTGCTGTGATGCATTGTAATGAACTTCTGATATGTGGCCCCCAAAGGAGTTGTGCCCCACAGCTTGAGAACCACTGCTGTAGAGTCTAGCAGAAGGCTTTGACTTCAGAGGAAAACCTACTGTGTCTGTAACTTCTCTGCTTAAATCTAGAAAGTGGTTGAATTTGGTCAGTGTCCTAAAATGCACCTCCGCTTTAAAAAAAAAAAAAAATGGAAAACTGCCGGTCCAAAACTTAAACAGTACAGCTCAAATGTAGCCAGCCGGCTTATTAAGCAGAGATACAGACATACAGAGATTGCGCAGGCTTCATTCTAACTAAACGCATGTCACATCATGCGTCTGGATGCAGCCATTTCAAGTGCGAGTGTTGGGTATTAGCTCAAAATAAGTGATATGACATCAGGCTATTCTCATATTTTCTACAAGTGAAAGCAGATTGAAGTGAAAAGGAGAGACAAGGTTGACAAGAAATGGAGCCATGTAATCTCTGAGAGGCAGCAAAAGGAAGGTGGTCTTTCTTGCCAGATAAGCCCAGCCAGGAGCATCATGGGAAGGGAGATGGTAGGAAGAACTGTTGGCTGTTTTTCTTTTGTAGTAGAAAAAGGCCAGTTGTTCTCTTCCCTGCTGAGGCTCTCTGACTCTCACAGACTCACAAATGCCAGACATTTGAATCAACCATGCCTGATTTCCTTATGTGAAAGAGGCCCGGTTGGGTAATTATTAAAATGCAATAGGATGTGTTGCATAATGCCACAGCAGAAAAAGCCGCATCTATTAGCGTATTAATGATGTGCAGGACTACTTGACTCCTGTTCTTGTTGGTGAGGAATGGAAGGCATTACAGCCCTATTATCTACCTGAGAGGAACCTATCTGAAAGAAATTCAATAGGAAACAAGATTCCAGCAGGAAGCCTTAGATAAAGGACTTTTAAGATAAAGCCTTTTAAAGCAGAAAAGAGTTGAGAAGAGCAGCTTCGAAAACCTTTGCCTTGCTGTGGTTAGAGAATAAAGAGAAAATAAACACATGCGGCCACATGCCGTCCGCTATAGGCAAATGTCTTTTGCTTGCTGTCAGCCTATCACCCAGTGCAAGCTGTGCTGGGTCTAAGGGGAAGTGGCAGGCTTAATTCCCTCAAATATCCAGTGACATCTTCTCTCACTGCTGCACTCTGGGGTCAGGAGAGAGCACCAAACACCTTTTTCTTGCCACTTGGATGATACTCAGAAACCAACATCTATTTCAAGAAAAATTATGCTAGCTACCTGGGTGGCCTGCATTAGCGAACAAACGATAAGAAAATATTCATTCAGTACAAGGTATCCTGTCATCTGTAAAGCAAAAAATGACAGGTGTTATGGCCTTTAATCCTAGCATTTGGGAGTCAGAGGCAGGCAGATCTCTGAGTTTGAGGCCAGCTTGGTCTACAAATTGAGTTCCAGGTCAGCCAGAGCTGCACAGAGAAACTCCCATCTTGAAAACCAGGCAACAAAACAGACAACTCAAAATAAAAGAACAGAGATGTTCTTTGATAGAAATGATGTCATCCTTAAGAGTTAAAACTGCTTAAAAACAAAAACAAAAACAAAAACAAAAACAAAAAAACAAAAAAAAAACCCACAACTGATTATTAGCATGAAAATACTTGGGCTACATCCTACCAAGAAATAGGAAGACATTTTAAACGTCTTGATTAAAAAGAAAAGAAGAGAGGGAGGGAGGGAGGGAAGGAGGGATGGAGGGATGGAGGAAAGAAGGGAAAGGAAAGGACATGGCTGCTCTTAGGTATGGTGGAGGAGGA
This sequence comes from Apodemus agrarius, assembly GCA_964023405.1. NCBI lineage: Eukaryota > Metazoa > Chordata > Mammalia > Rodentia > Muridae > Apodemus > Apodemus agrarius. The sequence continues at coordinate 81,874,726 of OZ030013.1, forward strand.
AGTTTATTATAGATATGTGGGAGAGCATGTCTGTGGCTATGCTCTCCCACATATCTGTAAGACAGAGACATCTGGGAGAGTCCAGAGTACATGCGACCAGGCTGAGCTGGGCTGTGTGGGGGGGAGAGAAGAACTGGGTGCTGTAGCCAAGAGGTCAAAAGTACAAAAGGAGGGGCAGGTAACCAAAACGGCTGGATTATATAGGGAAGAGTCACCTGGGTAAGGGCACCCTGGCCCCTGGGCTGGAGAGTTCTGGGGTAGAAGACAGGGTGTGCCAGCCATATCCTGTAACAGGACTGAGGGATGCTGGGAGAACCTGGAGGTCAGGTCCAGTTTGATATTAAATTGGCACCTCAGCCATTTGTCCCAGGGTTTGAGACTTAACACTGATATCTACTACTTTTAATTACACTTTAATATAGCATCTGTATTTACTTACCAAGATCCCCTCCTAAGCTATAGGTTCCTAGTTCTCTTTGGCATCAGAAGCTATATAAAAGTGTCTGTACATGGATAACTATGAGAATAGTGCAGATCAATGCCTTCATGAATAGAAAACAGTTCAAAGTTCATACCCAGTTTCTTACTCTGCATACTATTAATAGAAACATTGGGAAAGAATTTGGGGTGCAGAAACTCAGATGGTAGTATGGATGCTTTGTTATTGGGGTTGTCATGTACAAATGGGCAGACTGCTCACTGGACAAGATTATCCAGCCAATGTAGTCATTATGGTAGATAATACAGTCTATATTCCTCTACTTACCATGAATTGCAACAGCATCATCTGCCCACAGAAAGCAGGGTCTTTTAACAGATCCCTATAAAAGCACAGTGCACAACAGAGATGATCCTGATTTAAATAATGACTTTGAAGGATCTCTGACAGGTTACATCCTAAGAGCAAGACAAGTTGCCCTACTGACCCGATTCCACAAAGTAAACATTAACAGTGAAGACTGTCTATTCTTAACTAAGCGCCAGGTTGGAGATTGTTTTCCAGCGATTCTCAAGATAGGATGGGCTTATAAAATAAAAACTTTTCAATTAAAAGAATTGTCTGAGGTGACAGAGTGCCTCAGCTATAAAACAGGATTTCTATGAGGTTACAGCTGACCTTGACCAAACCTGTCAGTCAGTCACCATCCAAATAATCTCTGCTGGGGCAGCCTACCCCACCAAGATGAACTTTTTCGTAAAACAGACAATTTCAGGAAGGATTCATTACAGACGAACACATAGCCCTATGGCTGCACGGATTTCATTTCCAAGCCTCCCACTTGCCTCTAAAAAGGGCCCCAACTTGCTTATGCCCTTCCAAGACACCCATTTCCTTCAGGAAAGTGTCTTTCCTTCTCTGTTTGAAATAAACTGTTCCATCTGTTGAGGTCAGACTCTGGTCTCTGTCTTCTGTCTCTTTACGCTGTCTTGGAAGTCTAACGTCTAACTAAAGGAGCCTCCGTGTTTTCTTGAAACCAGGAAGTGAGTTACAGAATCAGAGGTACACTAAAAACAAAAACCAAACCAAACCTGGGAAGGCTTAAAGGCCATAGAATCCCTGCTGGGTATTACTAGAGACCATTGGTACAATGATCTAATTATAGCAAGGAAGAAGACAAATAGATCAAGGAGATTAAGTGACTTGCCTGGAGGTGGCAAAGCTGAGTCTAGAACCTGTTTCTTTTTGTCGTTGTTGTTTTTCTTTCAGTCTAATAATCTATCACACCAGGCTGGCAAGACCAGTTAGTTATAACCAAGGTGCATCGAATGTGCACAGACTGTGGGAAAAGACTAAGACACAGGGACTTGGTTTCCATCCAAGGCCTTACTGCAGTACAGAAAGAACAGGAAGCATATGGACAAGAGAGGGTAAGCAATCCTAAGAGCTGGCACAGTGACGCTAGGGCTCCTGTTTTTAAGTGGGAGTAGTATTGCCCAGGTGAGCAGTAGGCATAGAGGTGGAGTGCCTTCTTTGTGTATGGGCTGAAGGTTGGGAAAGGGCTAGACCAGGTGACCAAGCAGGTCTTTCGGATGCTGCAAGCAGGCCTAAAGCCAGGAACGTGAGCTAGCAACTTCCAGGGCCCCTCTGGGCATACAGCTGAATCAGCCACGGGGCTCATGACCCGAAAGTGTAAAGATGAGTGGGCGAGAGCCTCAACGCAGCCGGCATCCAAGGACGGAGAAGCGAGGGGGCGGAGCCACTGCGTCGTGAGGCGGGGGTGGGGGTGGGGGGGTGGGGGGTTCCACTGTAGCCGAGACCGCCGCGACCCCGTCTGACCCCCGCTTCCAGGCGCGGACGACTACACACCGCCAAGCGCCAAATGGGAGCGACACCAGCGGCTTCGGGCCTTCCGGGGAGGCGTGCGCGCGCGGCATGTGGGCGGGGCCTCCCTCTGGTCCCGCCCACGCAAGGGTGCGTAACAATGGGGCGGGCCTCGGAACGGCGCTGCGGCGGCCGGGGGCCGGCGGGGAGGCGGAGTCGCCTCGGCCGCAGCAGCTGCCCTGCTCGGGATTTGAAAGATTATAAAGTCCGGGCCGGGAGGGTGGCGGCGTCGGATGCGCGTGTGGCGGAAGCGCCGGCGGCATGAACTACCCGGGCCGCGGCGCCCCACGGAGCCCCGAGCGTAACGGCCGCGGCGGCGGTGCCTGGGAGCTGGGCTCGGACGCGGCGGGCGCGTTCGGCGGCGGAGGCTGCTGCTTCGAGCACCAGCCGGGTGACGGCGTGCCGCTGTCGCTGCTGCGCGCGGAGCCGCTGCACCTGGCACCGGGCACCGACGACCTGAGCCACCTGGCTCTGGACCCGTGCCTCAGCGACGAGACCTACGACTTCAGCTCGGCCGAGTCGGGTTCGTCGCTGCGCTACTACAGCGAGGGCGAGAGCGCGGGCGGAGGCAGCTCTTCTTCGCCTCCGCCGCCGCTGGTCGCCCCGAACTCGGGGGGCGGCGGGGCGGCGGGAGGGGGCCCCGGGGACAGGAAGCGCGCCCGGCCTGGCGGCGCAGCCGCCCGGCACCGCTACGAGGTAGTGACGGAGCTGGGCCCCGAGGAGGTGCGCTGGTTCTACAAGGAAGACAAGAAGACCTGGAAGCCCTTCATCGGCTACGACTCTCTGCGCATCGAGCTCGCCTTCCGGACCCTGCTGCAGACCACGGGCGCCCAGGCCCGGGCGGCGGGCCGCGATGGAGACCGGGTGTGCGGCCCAACCTCCAGCTTCGGGGAGGAGGACGACGAGGACCGCGCCTGCGGCTTCTGCCCGCGCGCGGCGGGGCCTGAGCCGGAGATGGAGGAGCTGGTGACCATTGAGCCGGTGTGCGTGCGCGGCGGCCTCTACGAGGTGGATGTCACTCAAGGAGAGTGCTACCCGGTGTACTGGAACCGTAAGTGGCTGGCCAGGGGCGGGCCGGGCTCGGCGCGCGCTGGACCGGGTTTGAGGCTCGGTTGTCCAGCGATGCCGCCTACCTCGGGTTAGGATGCAGGTTACGCGGGGTGCCTCGGCAGGTGAAGGGTAAAAGAGCAGATGGCAGTGCCCAAGCTGCTAGTGGGGGTCAGGAGGAGAGGATTGATTCCGCCGGGGATTGCGCCTCCTGCGTGAGTAGAGTGCTTCTGCCATCCCCTGGAGGGTATCCAGGAACGGATCCCCAGTCCGGTAGCTTTAGTTTCTTGACCCTACCAGGGGCTTTGTCCACCTGGATATCTGATTTGATCTCCTGTCTTCTGAACTCCCGTGATTTAAATAACATGTCCTAGAGTGAGTGGAAATGGCTTGGTGTCTTCATGCGAATCAACAGCTCAGTTAGAGACCCAGGAAGAGAAAAGCCCTGGCGGGAAAGGAGAGCTACAGTGTGTTATTCCCAGTGGATGTGTTAGGCAGAAGAGGAAAAAAACTGCAGGAAATGGCTCTGGCAAGTGGGTCTGTGCCCACTGTGTAGAATGCTCGTGTATCTCTTGGGTCCTGTTTACATTTTTTACTTTTGCTTCTTAACCTAGAAAAATTGCACGACTTCGGTGTTCTCATCTGTTAAATGGGACTATCGTAAAGGTCTGAATAATGCTTTAGACAACGCGGGTAGGTTTAAAATCAGAATGAGGAGAAAGGTAATACATAAATAATCTGCATAAATAATGCATCATTTATTAATATATATGATATGAAGCAGTAACAGAAGCTGTTGGCCATCGATAATTTGTACCATACAGTATTAACTTTATGGGCTTCAGTGCCCTTAATCAAATGTCTTTCCTGATCTTGAGGCCCTCTATACATCTTATATTATCCTGATCTATCTTAATTATGTGAATTGATGGCTTAGCTTTCTTTCGGTTTATTTAGTGGCTTCTGGGCAGAGCCCACCACCTTTATCTTTGTGCTCATACAAAGACATTCACAACGTATTCAGTGACTTGGTATTGAATTGCATCAGTGCTGATAATGCTAAAGCATGCGTACATTAAGTGTAAGTAACTAAGACGACAAAATCAGCACATGCCAAATCAGGTATAGGTGGCATAGCAGGAAATTTCTCGCTACTCTCAATGACAATAAAGGTGTTTGTTACTCTTTAAAAATGAGACTCATGTGGGCTCTGTTAGGTCACCTCTTGATTATAAGCTCACTGAGGACAAGACCCCCTTACATTTGTCATTTGGGTAATTTACTTAGTAGTTGTATGTGCTAGCACAGTACTTCTGTGCACATTGCTAGGAAACCCATGTCTTTTAGAGGCTTCCCATCTCGTTTCTTTTTAAATGATCCATACATCACCATGGGTCTTTCCTGCAGATAGGAACACAGAACTTAGTGGACCCAGAAAGGGTGAGAGGGGCTAGAAAGATGGCTAAGCAGGTAAGAGGGCTCTTCCAGAGGACCCAGGTTCAAATCCCAGCCCCCATACCTGACATGGCAGCTCATATCTGTCTCACCACGATCTGATACCCCTCACGCAGACACACATGCAGGCAAAAAAGCAATGCACATAAAGTGAAAACAATAAATGTAAAAGGGGGCGGGGGAGTGAGAACACGGAGCATTCTGGATGGGGGCAGGGAGCACCGCAGAGTAGAGTTGTCTCTCCCTTAGCTTAGACCTAGAGTGCTTGTACTGTACTTCCAAGTTTAACTAACAGTGATTTTCACTGTGGCAGCAAATTGTTGACTTTCAGTGTACGAGGAAGTAGCCTCAGTGTCATTAATGAACTTGACCAAGGTCACTAAGCTGGAATGGGGTGCAGTAAGCAGTTCAGTGAGGGGGCACAGTGCCGTCTCTCTCCCATAGGCTACCAAGGATGTAAGACAGTCTGGAGGAGGCAGAGGAAGCCAGGGAGTAGAGAACAGGGCTCTTCGCAGTTGGGGCTAGCATATGCGAGGGGAGGGCATGGAGGCATGAAACTGCAGAGCAGTCCCAGGGATGAGGGCTGCACCCCGGGCCTCAGGCACACGGTGTGGGTTTGGATCGGACCCGCCCAGCAGTGTGGCTGTATGAGGGCTGGCGAGTGGCACCTGCCGAGAACTCTGCCCGCGCGGACGTGTAGCACTGAGTTTGGACTTTATCCTTCCAGTCGCAGCCAGCCAGAGGTTCTGTGTTAGGTGTGATTGGTGCCTGTGCACTGTTGGGTTGGAGATGAGAAAACAGAACATCATATGTTATAAATCAGTGATGGCGACAGCACGAGCCTGTGGACCTAGGCCTCCCCGGTGTTCTTCCCAAAAGCAATTGTTATGAGGCCAGTTAGAGCTTGTAAACTACTAGCTGTTAATTCACAGGTAACAGCCATTTGTTTTTCTTTTTTTCTCTATTTTAATTTATTTACATTTCAAGTGTTATCCCCTTACCTGGTTTCCCACCCCACACCCCCACCCTCACACCCCTCTTTCCTCCACCCACCCCACTCCCACCTCACCACCCTTGATTCCCCTATACTGACTGGGGCATCTATCAAACCTTCATAGGACCAAGGACCTCTCCTCCTATTGATTGCTGACAAGGCCGTTCTCTGCTACATATGCAGCCCGAGCCATGTGCACTCCTTGGTTGGTGGCTTAGTCCTTGGGAGCTGTGTGTGTGTGGGGGGGGGTGTCTGATTGGTTGATATCGTTGTTCTTCCTATTTTACTATTTTCTGACCAACTCTTCACAGTATACAACCCTGGTGGTATTCAAGGGCGCCTTATAATCTAGTGGTTCTCAAACTTCTTAATGCCATTTTAATTCATGTTGTGGTGACCCCCAGTCATATAGTCATATGAGGTTGTCATTGCTACTTCATAACTAATTTTGCTACTGTTATGAATCATAATGTAAATACCTGACATTTCTGTTAGTCTTAGGGTTCTTTGATCGCCAAAGTGGTCACGACCCATAGGTTAAGAACCGCTGATATAGCGTGCAAATACAATAACAGTTTTTCAGGGATCCTATTTAAGTTTGTGTCCTGTGTAGCTTTACTTGAATTGGTTTCTGTGTGTTTCATACGCTTTGATACCTTTTAGGGGAAGACATTCCCAGAATGGTGGTCTCATCCTCCCCCGTGACGGAGCCTAACGTACTGAGTAGCTTTACCTTTCCCATGTTTCCCCTTTTTACCCTTTGGGAAACTCTGAATGGTGGGTAATGAAAGGTTTTCAGAAAGAAAAAGGAAAAATCAATAAGGATCTCCTTAGTGCAGTACTAGATGTCTGTCTGTTGCCCATTTCGGTTTTGTGGCCTGATCTAACCCACTGTTTCTTGGCATTATGAAGAATGAGCCAGCGCGTAAAGGAAAGGTGTCACTTTACCATTTGTTCTGAACTTTACCCACAGACAGTATTCCAACCACTGGGGTACCTGTCAGTCAGACAGGATGGCATTTGTCTTGTACAGATAGGAGGTTGACACATGAAAGGAGCAGCTGCAGGGCATTAGTATCGTCGACTCAGATGCCTTTATGGCTGCATATGGGCATTGTAGATAAACGCTGATCCTCGCTGAGCTCGGGCTAGGTGACCGCCCTCCTCCCCTGTCCCTTCTAAGCTGCTTGTTTTGAGAATTATCATCTGTGACGTGGTAGAGTGATACTTGCACACACAGGACAAGGTAGGTATCTACTGGCTATATATGGATCTCCAAAAGCTATGTACCTAACAAAGATGAAAATGGTGTGCTCCAAGTACATTGCTGGCCTTGTCCTCATCAGAGGTGACAAAATAATCTGTAAAGAATATTGGCATGAAAGTGGCCAAAGAATTTAGTCACACACTGATTGGAAGACATCTGGAACTAGAGATGTTTCCTGAGCTTAAAATAGTGTCTCTGCTGTGTCATGGCATTGCTGTGTACAGTACGCACTGGAGAGTGTGTAATTTATGTTCAGTGAACAAATTATTTAATTGGCTGTATTTTCTGTGAATGTGTAGTTTCCAGAAGCAGTTGGCTCCTAGCTACAGGTTTCTCCTCCATGGCTGGATCTAGTAACATTGTTAGGACTTTCATTTCTACTGTCAAGTACTTCAAAGATTAGTCTGTTATCTTCATGGATGCTAAATGAAAGGGTCATTGTATTCCTGACAAAACAGGATTTTTAAAATCTTGTTTTTTATGCTGGGTGTGGTGGCACACGCCTGTAATCCCCAGCACTTGGGAGGCAGAGGCAGGCGGATTTCTGAGTTCGAGGCCAGCCTGGTCTACAGAGTGAGTTCCAGGACAGCCAGGACTACACAGAGAAACCCTGTCTCGAAAAACCAAAAAAAAAAAAAATCTTGTTTTTTCCTCAAATATATGCTTATTAATTTAGCATAAATGTAACTGATTCAGGAGTGAAGAGTAGTCTTCTGTGTGGCATATGGGGTGTCATTAGAGACTGACAAAGCCCAAGGGGACCCTAAACACTCTTTTCTTGATCAGTTTCTGCCTCCAAGACAGGATTGTAAGGGGTTTAGAAACCCCTTTACGATATTAGTATCAATTATCAATATTAATGATTATTATATTCATACTAATATGTCTAACCCTGAGACAGTGCTTGAAGAATTTCTCCAGTAATCCAGATTAGAATAATCCATGGGCACACATTTGCAGATCCTGGTTTGTCTTGTGACTTACAGACCCATTCCAGGCCTACTTTGGGATGCTTTGTCAGTGGCCCACAGAGGCAGCACAGGGTGTTGCTGGCTGCTGTGCATACAGAGTGCAGGGCCTGCCGCTCTGACCACGGCCCATTCAAGACTTCTGTTAATCTTCGCTGTTATTTAAAAAACAAATCTTGTCATATCGCTTATTGGGTTTGCCTTGTTTCTGTGTGGCATGAATGTTTATGCTTGTTATGCAAGTGCTTTATGTAAATGTTCAGGATGGAGCGATCCCTGCCAAGCCCCTCCTCTTTCTTCATGTACTGTTTTATTATAAAAGACACTTTGTGCTCTTCTAGAATTTATTTCCTGGATCTTTTATTTCTCCATCAATGCCTGTGTTTTGTGTTTGGTTGAGGCCTTTTATGTCTGGAACCCTACAGCTGATCCCTTTTTGTAGAGAACAAGAAAAGACTGGATGTGCTGGCCAAGGTATCCTCAGAAAGTGATAGACACTAAGAGGAGAGCCTGAGAGAGGGAAGCAGAGACTTCACAAGAATCCTAAGGTGGAGATTTCTGGCCAGAGACATTGAGAGTAGCGCAGACAGCCTGGGTACTTGGGGATTCAGACCTAAGACCTCCATCTTCCCATGAGCAGGATAGAATTTAAATACGTCATCAGGAAAACCAATGACACTGGTTAAAGGCACAGTCAGACCGCCCTGGTTTGTTTGCTTATTTCTGTTAAAGATAGAAAAATTTGAGGCTGGAGAGATGGCTTAGTGGTTAGGAGCACTGGCTGATCTTCCAGAGAATCCAGGTTCAATTTCCAGGACCCGCATGGTAGCTCACAACTGCAGTTTTAGAGGATCTGACACTCTCACAGGGACATACAGACATACATGTAGGCAAAACACCAATGCTCCTGAAATGAAAGTAAATTTAAAAAAACTAAAAAAGATAGAAAAATATTTGTATTGGATTTATTCATTTTATGTGTGTTTCGCCTGCATGTATTCATATGAACCATGTCTGTGCATGGTGCCCATAGAAGTCAGAAGAGTACGGGATCAGATCCCCACAGAACTGGAGTTAACAGATAGTTGTGAACCACTGGATGGATGCTGGGATTCAGACCCAGGTCCTCTGCAAGAACAGCCAGTGCTCTTAACCTCGGGGCCATCGCTCCCGCACCCCATTCCTAGTTCTGCATCTTTAAAGGGCAGTTGTATGGAACTGGAAAATATCATCCTGAGTGAGGTAACTCGTTCACAAAAGAACACACATGGAATGCAGTCACCGATAAGTGGATGTTAGCCCAGAAGCTCTGAATACCCAAGACACAACTCACATATCAAATCATTCCCAAGAAGAAGGGAGGAGAGGGCCCTGGTCCTAGAAAGGCTTGATGCAGCATTGTAGGGGATTAGCCAGGACAGAGAAGTGGGAGGGGGGTTGATTTGGGAACGAGCAGAGGGAAGAGGGCTTATGGGGAGGTGGGAACCAGGAAAGGGAAAATCATATGGAATGTAAACAAAGAATATAGAAAATAAAAAAGAAATGATAAAAAAAAAAGAAAGAAAATTGTATTATAGAGAAAATTTTCAGTAAAACCACAAAAATGTATCTGTCAAGGTTTCTTAAGAAAGATGCCATTATATTGGATAGCATTTGATGATAGTGTCTAAACTATATGTTATTTCGTGAAGATCTTTATGATAGTTTAAAATGTATAAGTTTCTATTATGGAATTAGGTGATTTTGACTGATTAAAATAATTTTATTAGAAAAAAAAAGGTCAGTTGCACCCCCACCCCCAACACACACAGAGCATTAAATCACTGACAAATGCATGGTCTGTTAAGACTAAGGACATACGTAGATATCTCCAATATGCCAACTTTAGGAAACAAGTGAAATGTAAGATAATAAACGGCCAGTATTGACTGTGTCAGAGAACTGGACAAACACAGTGGATGTAATGTAGCAGCACATCTCTCCTACCCACTACTCTCCACTTCTCAAGTTTGTTAATGTTGACCCTAAGTCCTAATAAGCCATGTTGAAATAGCTTTGTAATTTTTAATTCTTATATTTTGAGATTAACTCTGTAAGAGACCACAGGGGCCAGGCCAGCCTTTGGAAATTACATTGCTGTTGGTACTACTTTTATCCTGTAACCTGAGATACCTGAGAATTCTGGGGAGATACAAATATAAACTTCATCTGAATGGTAGATGGCGTTTCTGGGGCTTTTGCTTGTTTGGTTTGTTTTGATTTTTGTTGCTGTTTTTCAGATAGAGTTTCTTTGTGTAGCCCGGGGTACCCTGGAACTAGCTCTACAGACCAGGCTTGACTCTGCCTCTCAAATGCTGGGATTAAAGGCCTGTGCCACCATGGCCAGGCTAGACAACATTTCTGCTTACTTATAAGCTAAGCTTTTATGTGCTTGGATGTAATTTTTACTAGTATGTGAGTGGAGATATACATTACTATTTCTCCCTTTGGCTATATCATGGACCATTGTTTTAACATTGGTACAGACTCATCCTTGACTCATGGTACAGGACTGAGGACCAGGTGACCCCTGTGCCATGGGTGAACTGCTTATCGACTTCCACTGGTGCAGTGACAACAGAATTGGACGGAGTCTCAGCCTCAGGATGGAAGTAATTAGATGAGTCCCACCCTTGATTTTTACTGTTACAGGTGGCCAACTTTCACTTCAAGTATTTTACTGACAGAATCCATTATTCTCGTAGAATTGCTTTTGGCCAAGGGTTTACCTGGTTCACCTTCCTCCTCCTTCAGTAAAAGCTGCATTTGTGTGTACACGTGTGTGCATGTATGCGTATAGGGCAGCTACTCATATTATCTTCCTGAGTTGCTCAACACTTAATTTTTTACATAATATTTTTATTTATTCTGTGAGAATTTTATCCATGAATACAATGTATTTTGATCATATCATCTACTCTGCCTCCAATGCCTTCCAGGTATGTTCTTCCAACTTCATGTTCTTACCTTTATGATTTATTAAACCCAGGTAGTGCTGCCCGTAAGCGCATGGGTTAGCCCCTCTACGGGTGTACTGACCCCCTTCCCTGGCACCATCTGTTTCCTCCCTTGCTTTCTGAGATCCCAAATTTGCCATCTAGATTGGCTGGAGTGTGATCCCCGGGCAGCCTCCTTTCTCTGCCTCCCCAGAGCTGCCATTACAGGCAGATGCCCCATCTCCCACTTTCCACACGGGTGCAGGCGTCTGAAGTGGGTCCTTGTGCTTGCACTCAGGCAAGCCGTCTCCTGCACCCCCAGAACCATCATTTTAATGCCAAGTATAGTCAACCTTTCCTTATGATTTAGAAGTCAGAGCCTTTACTTCGCATTCAAAGACAATCCTGGGAAAGCGTCTACCCCTAAGTCAAGCAGTGTGGGTACATGCTGAAGAGAGTAAGTGGCTGTGCAGCATGTTTAGGAGCATCTGCTGGACACCTGGACACCTGGACTGTCGCTGCTGAAATGAGCCGTTGTCGTATACATATCCCCAAGTGAGACAAATGGAATGTTCCTTAATTACTGAGCAGGGGCCGGAGATGGCTCAGCAGTTAAAAGCATTAACTGCTTTTGCAAAGGGCCAGGTTAAATTCCTACCACACACGTCAGCTCATAACCATCTGTAACTCCATTTCCAGGGAATCTGTTGTCCTCTTCTGGTTTCTGAGCGCACTACGCCCATGGTACATACACAAACATACAGACAAAACACTCCTTTGCAGAAAATAATAAGCCTTAATAAATCTGTGAACAGATACTTGCCTTTCCTCAACATTCTCATTTCACAGCCAATCACCGATACATTTCTTATTTAAGATTAACACAAGTTACTTGTGTTTTTCTCTTTGCCCTTCGTTGGGAAAAAGATTGAGATATACTGCTATTGTTGCTTGATAATACTGGGAATTGAACCCAGGGCCATTCGTGCTAGGTAAACTACCTGTTACAGAGCTTTAGATATCTTTTTGAATATGTTCGCAGGTGTGTGTGTTCGCTCATTTATTCATGCGTGTGTATGCACATGTGTGTTCATACATGTGGAAACTAGAGGACGTCTAGCCTAGCTTTGTTCGTCAAGCACTGTCCACCTTAGTTTTTGAGACAGGATCTCTCACTGGGACACGGAGCAGAGCTGGATGACTAAGTGAGCCCCAAGGATCTATCTGACTCCACACCAGGATACATGACAACTAAGAAGTGAGCTGCATCGTCTAGTGCACTTGTCTGGGTGACCTGCCTGGTGCCCAGTGAGTGCCTGGCACTGTCATGCAGGATGGACTTGCCTGGAGTTCTGATTACCTAATTGGATTCTGTCTGAAAGAACGACCTCTGGTCTGTCCAGGAAGATGGCTGCTTGCCCACGGTGGGCTGCCTTAACGCTTTGCTTTTCACGTCTCCTCCCATCGCACGGCAACCCACAGTTCATTCTTGCCCCTCCACCTCAGCTCCCACTGCCTTCTCTAGAGAAAAGCTCCATTGTCTAGCCCTTAAAATCAAGTCTGAAGCACCACTGAAGTCAGCTGTGCCGTGCGCTTGTCTGTGTGACTGTAAGTAACTTGGATTATCTATGTCTCTGTTTCTCCCGTGGGTGTGGACAGTGCCACCTGCCTCTCAGCAGTGCAGTGGATGTGTAAAAATTCCCCGTCTTCCTGCCATTCTCTGTCTGAGGTTGGCTCCCTTGGTTTGGAGTCTCTTTCCTGGTGTGACATTTTCTTGGCCTGTTGTTTTGATAATCACTCAAGTAGACAGAGCCCTAGCTTGATCACTGGCTTCCGAGCGATCTCTCAGACCCCTGAAAGTGGTGAGCTGTCCTGAGTCTTCCTGGCCTGGACCTCAGAGAAGTGCCTCAGCCTGTCTCCTGCAGTCTGTGTTGGGGGTGGGGTGGGGTGGGGTGGGCTCTTTCCCATAAAAGCACTCAAACCCTGAGCATCTGAATCTGAGAGACTGCCTCTACCCCCCAAAGCTCATTCAGGTCCTCTCCACCACCTTCTGGGATTTGGATACAGTAGAAAACTTTAAAAGACTACTCAGTTTTCAATTGGGGTGGACCCAGGAATGCCCCTATTTTTCTGCCATGTTAGCCAAATATATGACTCATAACCATCCCTTTACAGTGGCGACCTCAGCCTGGAAACGTCCCAGGATTCCTTTAGTTGACTCTTGCTAAGATGACAGGTACTGACAGCAGTAACTAACATGGGGTTCTGGCATTTCATAGACTAACTTGAAATAACCTTGAATTTACACTTAATCAAAGGATTTGAGACAGCCACCTCTCTCCAGCATTTGCAGTAAACATTGGGCAGGCCCAGAGAACAGATCTTTGTTGTCAGATTTCTTTAGTTAAATCCTTGATGTACTGAAGTTACATGGCTTTGAACAAGTTATGACCTGTGGCCTAATTTCTTTTTTGTAAATGGGAATCATTCCTGTGTCACAAGATTCAGTTGAAACATAAGTAGAGTGCTTGCATGGTGAGTGATGATTGCTCCAGCTAAGGCAGGCTAGTTAGTGTCTTTTTTCTTTTCACCTGAAAGCCTTGTTTCCCGGAAATTAAGTGATGGGATAGGCCTGTTTCTTTGTGGAAAAGAGTTGTGGGAACCTGTAACTCCACAAATACTCCTTTGGCTTATACTTGACCACTCACACATTGGAGACACACACTGTAAATATATCTACACACACCTGTCTTGAATTCATCATCACCAGGAAGTTCAAGGAGTCGCACAGAAGCGTCAGTACCAAGGGCTCCTCCATAGCCAGGAGAAGTGAAGACTCTGCATGGCCCACGTCTCCAGAATCTTGTGTTAGAATAGCAGCTTGCCAAGCTCATGGAGCCTAGCAATTGGGAAGACTGTTAAAGATACAGATTCAAATCTCATCCCTGGGGCTTTGATTAAAGAGATCCGAGGGAGGGCCTCAGAGACTTACTCTTCAGCAAGATTCCCGAACTGATACCATGAAGGAGTGTTTTCGTCACGTGGGCGGCATGCTCCACAAATGCCTCACCATCTGTGTCTTCACATATACGCAGACGGTGGCCCATTCAATTAGTCACAGGTTGCATTTGCAAAGGTTCAAGCCTACACCTCAAGCCTTCCTTGACTCTGTTACTTCTTGGTGAGAGGAGGAAGGACCCAGGCAAGGCGTGGATGAGAATGTCCCCACAGTTGCATAGACTCTGTCCGCCCTTCAGTTAGCCGCTCCACCTCCATCCTTCCAGTGTCCAGACCCATGGCCAGAAGACTCTGCAACTCGGGCAGAACTGCTGCCATTGATGGGACCGTGCTGTGGGCATGGCTGTCTCAGTGAGGGCAGGTCAACAGGCCCCATCCTGAGAGGCTTCTGTAAACAGTCCTAGTTGCTAATGGCTGCAGTGCCTGGGGCACACCATTCTGCATCACTGTGTCACTGCAGTGTTGATTTGTATGGTTTCTGATATGAAACTTGCATTATTAGCTTAGCCTTGGTCATCTTTCATTCTCCTGCTCCTTCCCCTCCCAGTGATGGCTTTCAACTCTGTGGGACTGTGTGAGTGAGACTCTAGGACTCTGTGGTGCCTCTCAGCTTTGCTCTAGCACACAGATAATACTGCACAATTAGATTGACCTTCTAGGGCTTTCCTTTAACCTCCTTGTCTTAGGATTTTACTGCTGTGAATACATATCATGACCAAGGCAGCTCTTCTAAGAACATTTAACTGGGGCTGGCTTACAGGTTTAGAGGTTCAGTCCATTATCATCAAGGCAGGAACATGGCAGCGTGCAGGAGGAGCTGAGAATTCTACATCTTCACCTGAAGGCTGCTAGCAGAATACTGACTTACGGTATTCTTAAAGTCCATACCCACAGTGACACATTTCCTCCAACAAGGCCATACCTTCTAATAGTGCCACTCTCTGGGCCAAACATATACAAACCATCACACTCTTCTAGTGCCAGAGCAGTAGTATAAGAATAATGTGTCCCTATTATGCAGAGGCAATGCCTATGAGGACATTTGTCGTGATCCCCTGGCTTTGGGGTTTGGAAAGACTGCTCAGCAGTTAAGACACTTAGCACATAATCTCAGCTCCTTCCATCTCAGAGCCGGTTCTCTGTAGCCAGCACTGCACTCCAGCTACCATAGGCTTCTTGCTGTTACTTGCACTTACCTGCTATTCCTTTCTGTTTCCTATTTTAATTTAACTTAATTTTACTTTTTGGATTTTTTTTTTTGAGGCAGTATTTCTCTTGGGGTACTATCTCTGAGAGTAGTATCTCAAACTCATGAGATCCATCTGCCTCTGCCTCCCAAGTGCTGGGATTAAAGGCATTCGTGACCTTGCGCAACTTTCTATTTAAATTTTTGTTATACTTAGTTACCATTTTGTGTATGTGCACAGATGATGTGTTTGTATAGGAGTGTGTATGTGGAGGCCAGAGGACAATCTGAGGAACCCAGTTCTCTGCTTCCACCATGTAGGTCCCAGGGCTTGAACTCAGGATGCCAGACATGGTGGCAAGGGTTTTTGCCTGTTGACAATCTTACAGGTCCCTATTCCTTCCATTTTTTAAAAAAATCTTCTTTCTGCAGTTCTGTATTTATTGGACACGACACAATACTCTTAAATACTTCATATTTGTCTATGTAGGGGAAGGGAATTAGAATGAGCAACAGTAACCCTTTTAAGTGGGGGACAGATCAAGTGTCCACCATATAGTGTATAATTAAGATGTCTCTGTAGCCATTTCTAGGAGCTATAGGTTATAAGTGCTTACTAACTTTATTTCAGAACTGCTTGCTGCTAACCCTTTTATTGCCAGTGTAATAACTACAGGCTAATTTAATTAGTTGCTACATTTAATTTCTTGTGGTCTAAGTATTCATAGCACACTCAATTCATATACTGAAATTCTAACTTCCAAGTTGGTAGTATTGGGACATGGGGGTTGGATGGTGGGAGGAGATAAGGTCATGAGGTTTTAGAAAGCCCTCCTTAATGAGATCAGTGCTTTTTGTGAAGAGGCCCGAGAGAAGCTCCTGCCCCAGCTGCTTATGTGGGTGCAGTGAAGCGGAAGGTGAGACCTCACCAGACACTGCCTGCCAGAACCGAGGAAAGCGCCGTGTGGGAGCTGCCCAGTTTATGGTATTCCCCTGTAGTAGTATAGATGACAAGAGAGCTTCCCGGCCTCCTCCATTTGTAACAAAGACAGGAAGCACCTGCCTTTTATTGGTTGCTATCACCGAGAAATAGATGAGAATACAAAAGTAAGTCTCTAGTTCCAGTGTGACTACACGATCTCATCTTCAAATCTTAGCAGACCCTGGGTTCCCTGGGCTATGGTCTACCCTTGTCCTTATAGGATATATCCATTTTGGAATTTTGAGATGGTAGAAAAATGGGGTTTTAATTATACCAGATGGCTGAAGACACAATGAGGATATAGACTGAACTAGTCTATGTGGCTTTAGAAACGTCAGAGGATACCTGGTGAGGCAGAGCAGTAGAGTGGTGCAGAGAGTGGCCGAGGCGGCATTCTGATGCGCTGTCACTCCGCTGCAGGGCAGGGCGGCTTCTGATCTCAGTCCTGCAGAGTGTCTCTAGTGCCCTTTCTGTGCACCGTGCGCTTTCCCAGCTGTGCGCCTCAGGGTTCTAGATCTGGGCCGTAAGAGCTCTTCCCTCTCTCCTCCTCTTCCTCTCAAGTTGAGATGCTTTGCCCCCCAGTTAGTTTGTCAGCAGCCTTTGTTGCCATCCGCGTCCGTGTGGTTCATCCTTGCACCGGGAGGGATTTTCTTCCCACATTTTCTAAAAAAGTAAATTACTTTGATTCAATACACTTATCTATGTCTCCAGATAAAAGAAGGAAATCATCACCTTTCTCTTGACAAATAACTCTATAGAAATAAATACGTGGTTGGCTTGAGTCTTAAAGGACTCAGGACAGGAATGACCATGTTTGAAAGCCTGGAACCGAACCGTGAGGAGGAGGATGCTGTCAGAGCTTGCCTGACAAGGGGCATTGGAAGTAGAGTAGGAGGGGACAGAAGACAGCTAGATTGGGACTGCACTGCCGGGAGCTTTTCCATGCTGGGTTTTTAAGTTTTATCCTGTGAAAATGAAACCTTTGGCAGGCGTAAAATGGAGAGGTTGAAATTTGCATTTTAGATTGCTACTTTGGCAGCAGTGTGAAAGGTTAGCATAATCTGGGAAGGCAGCTCAGAAAGCAGGAGGCTCACAGGGACCTAACAGCGCTCTGAGGCCAGACTGCCTGAGGCCACACTCCTAAAGGTCAGGTCTGTGGGTAGGGGCAGGTAGGTGATAGAATGTGCTAAGAGGGTGCAGGTCACAAGTCAGAGGATGTGTGGACCAGCTAACCCTAGGCTCTCTGGGGTTTTACTTGATTGAATTGTGGGAAAGAAAACATTCTCACCCAGCCGCAACATGTGGTTGCAGAGAAAAGGTCCCTACTTCAGTTAGGGTGAAGTATCCACGGGAGTTGAGGGTAGGTAGGACTGGAATTGAGGAGAAGAGCATGCTGGGATTCAGGGTGCAAAAAGACTCTGTAAACCAGTGGCCTCTAAAATGGAATATGCTGGCACTACTTTTGGGTGTGTTGCAGTGGGAATATTTGGATTTTATTTCATTTTTATTTCATTTCTGTTTGGTCCTAATTTTGCATACCTTATAATTAATAAAACATTTTATAACAATAGTATATGTGCATGTTTTGTAATTATATGTGTATTAGAGTGTGTTCAAAACCAATGTGGAAATGGCTGGTTTAAACTGGTTAAATGACAGAAAGCATGTTGACTAGAAAGAGAGCATGTGTTTGAGTGACACTCTATTATCTAAAACTCCATGTGGTGATGCGGATTCCTTTTACCTTAGCCAGCATTGTGGTGCATAATCAGTGGCTGTGTTGTAAATAGAGTGGATGTTGTCAATCTAGAATTAAAGGTCTCCACTACTTTAAAGTTTACACTGAAAGCTCAGCAACTGTTTCCATGTTGTTTACTCCATTTTTCACATCTATGTACAGCAGTCAAACTTTTTTTTATGTTAACCAAGAACCTAGGTATAAAAATGTCCTTAAGCATGTAAAATTCTGCATGTTTAAATCTACCAAAACCCTAAACTTGAGAGACTTAATACGTCTGTTTTCCAGATTCAAATGGAAGGGACATTAAGAACATCTGAAGGCCACCGCCCCCTAGCTGTATGTGAGGGATCATGGGTAGGACATAGGCCTGGAGACCATGCAGTGGGAACTTCTGGAGATTGTGAGTGAATCAGGTCCTCACCCAGTCCCAGCCTCCAGCCCTCGGCAAGTGAGCGGAGGTGAGACTAAATGGAGAGATGAGCGGCAGGCTGATAGGTGAGCCCTCATCAGCCCAGTCAGCGGGAGCTGCATCAAGAAGGAAGTTTCTGGCCCAGGAAGAGGGGAGCCTGTGTGAGCACAGTCAGTGAGCACTGTGTCCTCACTGCCAAACAGAGGCCTGAGTGCCGCGGGCTCCCTGGGATCTCCAGGTGCCAACACCTACTCTGAGGGCCCCTGGACAGTGGACTCCAGATATGACCGAGCACGTTTCTACTGAAGACCCCTCTCAGCCTGCTGTGCTTTGTTGGGCAGCTCTGCAAACTGATTGGTAGTGAGGCAGTTCGCTTTGAAGCTGCACTGCTGAAGAAGAGACCGAGGGTTTTCCAAATCCTTAAAGGAACCGGAGCTGTTGGCATTTGGTGTACAACTACGTCCAACATGTCTGCCTCTGAGACCTGTATAAAGTGGCCTAAGTGTGGCAGTGTTGGTATTAATGTAAGCATGGCTTTGTGGTCGTAATGTGATTGTTGCGTTCCAGTATGGTCCAAGGTATATGTGGAGGTCTGCTTGCTTTGTAAGATCAGATGTAGCACTGCAGTGAGCAGAGCCTGCTCTGTTAGGACAGTCATTTTATTGTCCTTGTCCTTCATTCCTCCAAATCACAGTTTCTCTCTAGTGATGACCACTTTCAAGGAATTCTGATGGTCCCTAATTTGCAATCTTTAATTCCTTTTATTAGCTGAATTTTTGTTAATGTTATTCCTATTCTATCCTTTACCTAAGTAGTGTCAAGTTAATGTTTTTAATTTTATGATTACATATTTCAAACATAAAAAAAATAACAAACAGCATAACCAAGAATATCCTCTTTACTTAGATTAAATATCACAGGCAGACATCTCTGCCATGGCCTCTCCAGTCGCTGTTCTTCAGTCTAGACATGGCCACTTAGCCTGCATCCTTACATTCTTTAGAGGACGATTCCCCACCGGCACTTTGGACTTAGTGTAGCTCTGTGTATAAAGGGCTGCTCTGTGTGTTTCCTTCTGCAGCTTGCTTTTTGGTTCAGAAATAAATTATTGAGACTTTCGTGCTCATACAGACTCGAGACTCCACCTGTGTCCTTGTGCAAGCATGCTGCTTTCCTTTTCCCTGCGCTCATTTCAGTTGGTCGTGGTTTGGGAATGCTATGGCCATGACCATTGCTGCAGTTCACATCTTTCCTTAGGTACCTGTGTACCCCCTTAGGTACCTGTACCAGAACGGGAGATTGCAATCGTCTGCCTCTGATTACCAGTGAATCTGGGCACACTTTATGTTATAGTTTCCTCTATAATTATAACGATTTTCTACAGAAGTTTCCTCTTCCATAGAAAATCTTACTATAGCTGTCTAGTAAAGGCCAGAAATTCTTCTGTAGTTTTAACAGAAAGTATAACATGAAGATTTATTGCCAGGCATTTGTGGTGCACATCTTAAATCCCAGCACTCAGGAGGCAAAGCTAGGCAGAGCTAATGAGTTTGAGGCCAGTCTGCTCTACATAGTGAGTTACAGGACAGCAAGCTACACAGAGAAACCCTGTCTTGGGGTGAGGGAAGAATTAACAGGGAAATTAGTACAACAAAGAAACTGTATGATATAGAGGTAGAAGATACAGGGAGCCGCCACGTGGGGTCAAAATAGAAATGACCATTCTTGAGAAGGTGTGTGTGTGTGTGTGTGTGTGTGTGTGTGTGAGTGTGACAGAGGGGAAGAGGTGTGTGTGTCAGAGAGAGAGAGAGACAGGAAGGGAGGGAGGAGGGGGTTTGAATGTGTGTGTGTGTGTGTGTGTGTGTGTGTGTGTGTGTGAGTGTCAGAGAGAGACAGGGAGGAAGGGAGGAGAGGGGTTTGAATGTGTGTGTGTGACAGAGAGTGTGGAGAGGAGGGGGTGTGATTGTGGGACATATGTGTCACTGTGCACGTGGAAATCAGAGGACAGCTTTCAGGAGTCAGTTCTTTCCCACTGTGGGGTCTGAGGATCAAACTCAGGCTGTTAGGCCTGCACAGCAGCTAGTTGACCCTTTGAGCCACTCACCAGCCCCCCTCCCTTTTTGCTCTAATCTTAATTGATTTACTTATATTTTCTATTTATAGAATATACTCTTTAAAAAAACAAACAGAATGGTCAGACAAGTTCAAAGCACCTTCCTCCTGGAGCTGAAGTGTTGTATATTCAAGTACCTCCAGCATTCTGCGGCCACATCCAGTGCACAGACAGTTGTACTGTTCAAGTCCAGCATGCTTAGCGATCTGTGTCAAGGAGTCTGCCATGGTCCATGATAGCAAAGGAATGCGTAGGCTCTCCACAGCTGAGTATAGATGGTAGATGCTGTCAAGGCTGTGTTTGTTTTCTTTTGTTGGGGTTTTTTGCTTTTGTTTTGTTTTGTTTTTGTTTTGTTTTGTTTTGTTTTGTTTTTTTTGAGCCAGGGTTTCTCTGTGTAGCCTTGGCTGACTTAGAACTCACTCTGTAGACCAGGCGTGAACTCACCAGATCTGCCTGCCTCCTGAGTGCTGGGATGAAAGCCTGGAGCCACCACTGCCTGGCGACTGTTCCAATTTCTACATAAGGAAAATTTGAAATCAGGAGCGGCTAGATTTTGATAAGCAGGTTGGCAGCTAAGTGTACTAGTAGAACAGCCGCTGAACTGCCCTGGCTGCCCTGGGGCACGTGAGAAGCATAACCACCGTGGAAGAGGGCTGTATTTGGAGGAAGGAAGTCACCCAAGGGAAGCATTATTTTCAGGAATCTTAATAGAGCAATAAATTCTACACAGCTCAGGTCAAGACAAAATATCTGTATTAGTAACTTCTAATGCTTGTCCCAAAGCGATGCAGATTTCTGGTAAGCAGTACTGAGTGTGGAGACTTAGACAACTGCTAATACAGCAGTCCCACCTCCTCACAACATTGGTGCAGACCACAACTGGCTTCTGTTCATAATCAATGCAAGTACTGACTAGAAAGAAAGGGTTGAATAACTGAGAAAATTTCCCAAGCCTTAGGATTAGATGTCTTATATGGCATTGTAATTAGCCAGAATACTAACACATTGTTGTATTTTAGTAATTTTAATTGGAGATGCCAACCAATGTAATTATATCTGAATAGCTAGAACTTAATTTTCTGTAAAGCGAATTTGAATTAAGTGCATGTTTCGTGGCAAGCATTGAAGTGGCAAATTCTTTGTTTGATGAGTCCACTTTGTTTTGGTAACGAAGTTTAGCTAGTGTATGCTAACTTGCCTAGCTTGTCTTACTAATGCTTAACAGCTTACACTGTCAGATGTTACACTGCACAGGTTCCATAAGACTCTCAGCATTTTAGAGCCCAAGGCCTATGCATGCTGTATCCACAAAGAAGAGTTATCACCATTGCCCAGTCCTGGATACTTTTAGGAAAATAAAAATGTTCATGGGGTAGAATTTTTCTGCCTTAATGGAGAAATGTGTGTCTGGAGACCTAAATCATAGCATAGGATTCCCTTTTCTCTGTTACTTCACTTCGCACGCATGCACGGGTGCGTGCGTGCGTGCGTGCGTGCGTGCGTGCGTGCGTGTGTCTGTCCGTCTTTTGTCTGTCAGTCATAGCACATATGTGGAAGTAGAGGACGACCTGCTAGGGATCAGATTTAGTCCTCAGAATTAGCAGTAAGCACCTGTCTTAGTTTGGGTTTCACTGCTGTGAACAGACACCATGACCAATGCAGGTTTTATAAAAGACAACATTTAATTGGGGCTGGCTTACAGGCTCAGAGGTTCAGTCTATTGTCATCAAGGCAGAAACATGGCAGCATCCAGGCAGATATGGTGCAGGAGGAGCTTAGAGTTCTATCTCTTCATCTGAAGACTGCTAGTGGAAGACTGACTTCCAGGCAACTAGGGTAAAGGTCTTAAGCCCACACCCACAGTGACACACCTACTCCAACAAGGCCATACCTCCTAATAGGCTCACTTCCTGGGCCAATCATATACAAACCATCACATTCCACTCCCTGGCCACCATAGGCTTGTTCAAACATGAGTCTGTGGGGGCCATACTTAAACATAGCATAATGCAAAATACATTTAGTCCAACTTCAAAAGTCTCTGTAGTCTATAGCAGTCTCAACAGTGTTAAAAGTCCAAAGTTCAATGTCTCTTTTGAGATTCATCCAATCACTTAACTGTAATCCCCCAAGCAAGACAGAAAACCAGCTGGGAAAAGTCCAAACTCTGCATCTCCATGTCTGATGGCAAAGCTGTCTTCAGATATCCAACTCCTTTTTCATCTTTGTTGACTTCAACAAGGTTCTTTCTCCTGGGCATGTTCCACCCCCTGTTAGCAGCTTTCCTTGGCAGGCATCCTGTGGCTCTGGCATCTTTAACATCTTGGGTACCCCATGTCAATTTCAGCTTCAGCTCTGGCATCTTTAACATCTTGGGTACCCCATGTCAATTTCAGCTTCACAGCTTCTTGTTCCAATGTCTGAGATCCACACATGGTCTTTTGTACATCTCCAAAGAGCTGGTGTCACTTCTCCAGCTCTGCCCTCTGTAGCACTATAAGTTCAGATTGATCCACTCCACTGCCACTGCTGTTCTTGGTGGTCATCCCATGGTACTAGCATCTCCAATATGCTAGGGTCTTCCACTGCAACTATACTTCACCAAAGCCTCTCATAGGTTCTCTTCATGATACCAAGTCTCAACTCCTTTGCATGACCCCTTAGTCCTGGACTGTCAATTACAACTGAGGGTACCCTTTCACCAATGGCCTTCCATGGCCTCTCACAGTACCAAGCCTCAGCTGTTCTTCATGATGCTTTCATGCCTTCAAAACCAGTACCACCTGGATGATTCTTACACGTTACCAAGTACAGCTGTAACATGAGGAATACAGCTTCTTTGTGCTCTCAGAAAATACTTCCTATATTTCATCTCAGTGATGCTGGTCTTTTCTTAATTACCACTAATTTAGCTCCAGCTAACCAGCATCAATTGTCCCAGTAATCTCCTTTTCCTCTTGAATATAAAGCCAGAGACACATGGCTGAAGCTGCTGAGTTCTGCTGCTTGCAGGAGCTGGAACATTGACCCCCTTATTCTATTACATTATCACTATCTTCCTTTTTCCCAGCTCCTTCACTGCCTAAGTTGGCTGTCCTGAATCTTGCTCCTTAGACTGACTTTGAACTCAAGAGATCTGCATGCCTGTCTCCTAAGCACGGGGATTAAAGGTGTGGTCCACCAAGCCTGGATTAAAGTTTTTCTTCACCTAGAATTTGCTCTGTTCTAGGCTGGCCTTGACCTCAGAGATCTGCTTATCTTTGCCTCCTGGGATTAAAGGCTTGTACTACCATGCCTGGACCTAAAGTTAACTGGGTGAATCTTGCCCCCAAGGTCACCACTCCTTTAATTCAGCTTAATATCCTTGAATTCAGCTCCATTTCACTTCTTGGAGTCCCTTTAATACTCAAACTATATATTTTGTACTTTTCCTTTCTCAGCTTACTATGTTTGTTCAAAATTCTCTTCATCAGAATTAACCAGAGAACAAAGTCTTTGTTGGGCTTCTTTGAGACTTCCTTTGCAGATGCAATTAATATAAATCTCTTTACCTTAGTCCTGGGCAGTCTCTTCAGACAATGGCAAAAAGCAGCTGTGTTCTTCACCAAAACATCACAAAAACAGTCTCTCAGCCACATATTAAAGTTCTTCTCCACTGAAACCTCTTGGGCCATCAGGCCTACACAGTTCAAATGTCCCTCAGCACCACTGTCTTCCACATTCCTACTAGTCTGGCCCATTAAGCCCCACTTAAAGAATTCTGTGGCTTTCCAAATCCAAAGTCCCAAAATCCACATTCTTCTGAACAAAAGCATGGTCAGGCCTATCACAGCAATATCCCAGTCCCTGATACCAACTTCTGTCTTAGTTTGGGTTTCACTGCTGTGAACAGACACCATGACCAATGCAAGTTTTATAAAGACAACATTTAACTGGGGCTGGCTTACAGGCTCAGAGGTTCAATCCATTGTCATCAATGCAGAAACATGGCAGCATCCAGGCAGATATGGTGCAGGAGGAGCTGAGAGTTCTATCTCTTCATCTGAAGACTGCTATTGGAAGACTGACTTCCAGGCAACTAGGGTGAAGGTCTTAAGCCCACACCCACAGTGACACACCTACTCCAACAAGGCCACACCTCCTAATAGGCTCATTTCCTAGACCAATCATATACAAACCATCACAGCACCTTTACCCAACTGAGCCACCTTGTCAGCCCGGATGCATTTTTCTTTAATAAAACATTATAAAATATGGTTTTGTAGAAATGGTACATTAACTAATGTGCATGTAATGGCTGAAGGAGGCCTCTGTGTGTGTCTATCCACCTCGGATGCTACAGCGCCTAGTTTTGAAAGCCACTGTAGTATTGGTTTAAACACATGGGTATGTGGCTCTCTGAAGTCAGTGATAGGCATCTATTTTGTGACCAGGAGTAGAGCTGCTTTCTTGTACAGAGGAAGTACCAGCAAGTACCACAACACACATGTGCCGTAGTGAGCATGTGGAAGTCAGGATAACTTGTGGGAATCAGGTCTCCTACAGTGTAGGTCCTGGGGACGGAGGTCAGGTTCTCAGACTCAGCAGCAAGCACCCCTGCCTGTGGAGTCATCTCCCTAACCTACATTTATCAGGTTTTTTGTTGATAGGCCATGGTTTTTCATTTGTTTGCTTTTTATTTTTAATTAACATTGAGTATTGGACTTTGCTGTAACAGTCTCATATACACTCAGTATGGACTGATCCTTCCCCTTATTCCTCTCCACCTCCCCATGTATGTCCCCTCATCATGTGTGTCATGTATGTCATATATGTGCTTGCATCCCTAGTGTTTTGCTTTGCACCTTGATATGGCATGTGTTTTATTGCCTTCCCACCACCCACCCTCCCTCAAACCATCTTCCCTGTGTTCATGGGCCCTTTCTAGGTTCTGGTCTCTAACCATGCTCACTCCCACATAATTTTTAGGATCGCTGTGGGAGAAAACATGTAATATTTGCCTAAGCCTGGCGTACCTTACTTGAAATATTTTCCAGTTCCATGTTCCTGCCAGTTTAATAATTTTGTTTTGCTTTATTGAATACAATTGCATTGTATGTCTGGACACATTTTCACTATCCATTTATCTTGATGGACATCTAGGGTGATTAAATTTTCCTCCTATTATGGATTAGAACAGTAACAAATATGGTCATGCAAGTGTCTCTGCAGTAGTACATACAGTCCTTCCGATATATACCAGGAGTGATACAGCCAGGTCATAGGGCAGCTCTATTAGTTTTTGAAAAACCTCCACACTGATTTCCATAGTGGCTGAAACCAGTTTACATTCCCACCAATGGCAAGAGTCCCTCCCCTCTGTCGTGTCCAGTGTTTGTTTGTTTGTTTCCTCAAAGAAGTAAGTATTAAAAACGAATGTGTTTGGCCCTGCAGCATATACCAGCTAACTAGGCAGGCACACTCAGACCTGGGGAAAACCCAGTGTAGTTTTCTCTGCCAGCCACTAGGGCAGTGCTGTTGCCTCCCTCAGCAACATCTCACATGTGCTATTGAAGTAGCTCCTCATGTTAGGTCCTCTGTCAAGCATCTGAGGTGGATGGAGGTGGACATAGCACTTGCATCCCAAGATTCTAGAGAAACAAGGAAGGCTAAGCAGTAGACTACACAAAATAAACACAGGCCCATAATACCAGCACTTACGAGGAGGAGGCACCATCAGAGGTGCAAGGGCATTCTCACCTACACGAGTTTGAGAGCAGCCTGGTGTCCTATAAGTCCCTGTCTTAAAAAAGAAATCATTTAAATAAAAATGATCAGTCCTTAATCACTATAACAATAAATCAACCCTGGCCTTATGTTTAAAAAAAAAATGATCAGGACAGAAGCAAATGTTATATATATATATATGAAATGTTATAAAGAAACCTTTACTTTGTATGGAAAAGTTTTAATCAACTTTTTTTTTTTTTTTTTTGTTTTTTTTTGTTTTTTTTTTTTTTTTGTTTTTCGAGACAGGGTTTCTCTGTATAGCCCTGGCTGTCCTGGAACTCACTCTGTAGACCAGGCTTGCTTCGAACTCAGAAATCCACCTGCCTCTGCCTCCCAAGTGCTGCGATTAGAGGTGTGCACCACCACCGCCCTGCTCTAATCAACTTTTTAAAAATCTCTAAATATTAATTTAAAAGAATATGTTGAAAATAAACACTGGCAGGTCAGTATAGCATTGATCCAGTAGAGTCATAGCTAAGGGAAGGGCTCGGTAAAGCCAGTAGTTAACTAGATGAAAGCAGGTAAGAACAGCCTCTGAACATACGTAAGGACATCCCAGGAGCAGTGCACATAGAATACCGCCAGATACCCACCTAGGTGCCTAGACACACACACACACACACACACACACACGGAAGTGCTCTATTGGTGTAAAAAGTACCAGGGCCATTAGCAATCTTTTCTGCATCCCAAAGCCTGCCTTGGTGCCTGGTTTATGGTACATACTCAAAAGCTATGTGAACAGATGTGAAATGAATTAAGAGGCAGTCTAAGGGAAGGTGATTAGGAACTTATCTGAGGAACAGTACAGAACCATAAGAGAATTTGAGTATTGAAAGAAACAACTATTGTGGCAACCATAAGAGGTGGATTAGCTTTCTGAAGAGAGGCTCATGTGTACGTACACAGACGTGCGCTGATGAGTGTTAGCAGGGTGGTGGGACTGTTAGCAGATTTGACCCTAGGAATTCCAGGCTTCCATGGCAGCTTCAGAAACTAAACAAGCGAGAACCAAGACATCCTGATGAGTAAGGGATGATTAGGAAAGTTGTCTGAACTCTTTGTTGTCATGGTCACCGACGGTGGTGAGTGAATGGGTACATCCAGGTGTGCACACACCCAGAGGCTGGGCTCCAGAGTCTGCCTGGCTCCGTCCCCAGGGCTGGGGTCTCCGGACCTTCCACCACACCTAGCTTTATGTGGGCGCCATACACGCAGCTCAGCTCTTCATGCTTGCCACAGCCAGCACCCCATTCATAGAGCCCAATGTAAGCATGATTTTTGAGATGCAGTAAACAGTACATAGTGTTGAGCCGTAGTTGTAAAAAGCAATTAGGAAGAGGCGTCTTGGATAACTCCAAGGTTTCTGCCTTGAGCAACCCAGAGAGAAGGAACAGACTTGTGTGGTAGTGTGCTTTGTTTTTCCTTGGAGGTCAGTGTGTTGGGTGACTATTTCATGACTCAACACAACTCAAGAACCTGTGATTTTGGTGAGAAGGCTAAGCAAGTGCCTTTCCTATCTGGAAAGCTACGTTATATAGTTGGAAATAGCTCTCTAAGACTCAGTGTGCACTTGAGAAGCTAGAGAAATAATTCAGACTAGAGTTAAGATTTAATAAGATAAGCTACTTGATTTGGAAGCTAGTAACAGCTCTCTAAACCTGAATTGCCCGACATGTCCTCACACACACACAGACACAAAGTCCAGAATGGGCCACATACCCCCAGCTCACACCTTCACCAAGATAGACAGTGGCATGACTCTTTAATCTCTCTCTCTCTCTCTCTCTCTCTCTCTCTCTCTCTCTCTCTCTTCACACACACACACACACACACACACACACACACACACAGCAAATTACAGCAGTTACTATCACTGCTGCAGACCTGTGAGTGCACAGAGTAGGCACACAGCGGCCTAAGAGACTGAAGAAGAGAGGAATGAGAAGAGAGGTTAACACAAAGCACAGACAGAATTATCCACAGATCCAGTGTGGGTGGGGGAAACCTCCAAAAGGCCCACCTCTGTAACGGAGAGCTGCAGGCTGTCACTGGCTGCTGA
Organism: Apodemus agrarius; assembly: GCA_964023405.1. NCBI lineage: Eukaryota > Metazoa > Chordata > Mammalia > Rodentia > Muridae > Apodemus > Apodemus agrarius. Next base: position 81,903,035 of record OZ030013.1, read on the forward strand.
GAGGGTGTCTTCAACCAGACAGAAGGTGTTCAGTCCCAACTTGTCAGCCCTAAACATATGTACATATAGCAATGGTAAACGAACTCAACAGTGTGTGTGTGTGTGTGTGTGTGTGTGTGTGTGAGAGAGAGAGAGAGAGAGAGAGAGAGAGAGAGAGAGAGACAATGATAAAAGGAGTCATTAATTTGAACAAGGAGAAGATAGTTCAAATGGAAATATATATTCCTTTATGAAAATGTCAGACAATAATGTAAATATAAGTTTGACCACTTAAAGAATCAAAGAAAGTTGTAGAATCCATGTAGAGAAAACGTCCTAACACCAGTTCAGGCAATGAAGGAAGAGAAGGAGGAAGAAACTGGGGATGGAGGTGGGGGTGGGGTAGACTAGTGGGAAAGGAAAAGGGCAGAGAGTGACTTAAAGGCAGACATTCAAAAGCTAAGACAAAACAAAGCCAGGAAGAAATGTAACAAGAGTTTATTGACTTTAGTAAAGAAGCTGTGCTGGTTGGTTTGGTCAGCGTGTACAAGCCTGCATGTATCTGGGAAGGGGGTCTTAATAGAGAAAGTGCCTCCATCAGTGTAGGCTGTAGACAAGTCTCTAAGGCATTTTCTTGATTAATAATTGATTTGAGAGGGCCCAGGTCACTGTGGGCAATGCCACTGATGCCCTGGGTTGTATAAAAATGCAGGCTGAGCAAGCCAAGACAACCAGACAGTAAGTGTTGCCGTTACCAGGCCTTTGTTTCAGTTCCTGCCCTGAGTTCCCTTGAGCTGTAAGCTGTGAAATAAGCCCCTTCTTCCTAAGTAGCTTTTGATCATGTTTATCATAACATAGAAACCTAAGACAAAGTTGGAGGAAAGGTAATACATGCTTTCCAAGAGAGAGTAAATTCAAACAACAATCTAATAAGGGCTATTGATAAAAAGGAAAATAACCAAGAGTGTGAAGTAGGATGCAGAAGCAAGGGAGGGTTGTAGAAGGTAGCCAGTGGAGTACGGCTGGAACACACCCACCTGGAGAAGTCAGGACAGCTCTCAGGCAGCCCTGTGGCATTGGATTTTAAAGATCAACTGTAAAGGGAGAGAAAAGTCACATTACTAATAAAGTCAGAAGCATGTTCCCCGAAGATGGAGAAGGAACTTTAAGAACTTAAGCTGGCTAACCTGGCCTTCCAGTATTGGGTGAACAGACTGAACATACTCAACAACATTACCACAAAAAGTTATATTGTAATGTAGATCCAAAATTAAAACAGTACCGGGAAAATAAGTGTAATTGTTATTATGTCCAGACAAAGAGAAAATTAAAATAGAATAAGATAGTTAACCTATTGCATATATTATAAGTGTGAGGTCATAGATACCATTTAAAATAGACTGGCCAAATGGCTAAACAAAAAATGATATGCATACCTGCCTAGTTTTCCTAGTTGGTAGGGAGATGGGCACGGAAATGCTCCATAGGGAAAGTTTGAATAATAAAGATGATAACTATAAAAAACAAAGAGTTGGGTTCAGACATATTAATTATATCAATAAACAATTCAAAAGAAAATTTCATATGGCTTTATCTGCAAAGTTCAATTCTGTGCTGTGTTTGAGACGTATAGAGCACAGTGACGTGACAGGGATGTGCAGATACCACAGCCAGATGGAGAGAAGAAAAATTGGGCGTCGGCCTCAACAGCAAAAGTAAAATTCAAGCCCCAACTTCCCCAGTAAGCATAAGAGTGCTTACAGCACAAAAAGTCATAGCCCAGTGAGGCTCTGTTCACCGTGCACACCTAATGCAGCGAGACTCAGGGCCCAGCATCACTGTAGGGAGAACAGAAAATGCAAGTGCATCCCAGAAGCACAGAATAGGAGCCAGGGTGGTGGGATCCCAGCACTCCCAGGCAAAGGCAAAGGGATCTTCCAGGCTCAAGGCCTGGGCTAGCCAGGGCTACACAGTGAGATTTTGACTTAAAAAACAAACTGAGTAACAGAAACTTTTTTAACCCTCATATTACAAGTCTGGTGGAGTGAGGCACATGCCATCATCTGGTGCCCAGACCTGAATCAGCCATCCCTGGCCTTGGGGAGAGCTAATACTTGGGAATCAGTGCAGCTCAATGTTAGGGTTGCTCAAATGCACTGTTTGTGCCTCCCCCACCCCTTTTTAAGAGAAAAGGTATCAGTAGTTCACATTGATATTCCTCATTGAAATTTATAATTAGAGAAGTTTTCTTTTTATATTTGAACCTCTAAGAGATTCAATGCTAACTTTCTAAGTTCTAATTGTCAGAACTAAAGGAAACTTCCAATTCCTCAAACTTCAAAAGACAATCCAAATAATCAAGAAATGAACTCAATCTAGACTCTGGAAGGCTTTCTATGGTTAGGTAAAAGCATTTCTCAGGAGTTTGTGGGACTGATTCCCATCTGCCAAAAGGAGCCCTTTCCCGTACCTCTGGACGAAGAGACAGCTGGCTCTGCTAACATGCACCTGGGGCCCTGTCAGCGCATCAGGTGCACCTCATGTCAAGGTCCCCGTAACCACACGTGTAGTGCCTACCACCCTATCACGGTCCTTGGTAGCTTCCAGGTACCTCTCGCTGTTCTCTGTCATGAACATTTTCTTTCTTTTATGAACAGTAAGACATGGAGTGTTCATGTCCTCAGTTTATACACTAATGATAGTCACAGAATTAATACATTCATCAAAGCCTACAGCTTCAAATGAGCTGCGTTGTAATGACTAACAATGTGACTAATGCAGAAAACTTTTTTTTTATTGGATATATTCTATATTTACAATTCATTTTCCTTTTTCTGGTTTCTCACCCCCCAAAGGTCCCACATGCCCTTTTCCCTCCCCCTGCTCCCTCATCCACCCCTTCCCACTTCCCTGTTCTGGTATTCCCCTACACTGATGCTTTGATCCTTTCCAGCACCAGTGTCCACTCCTTTCTTCTTGTCGGATATTATTTGGTATGTGAATTGTGTCTTTGGTGTCCCAAGATTCTAGGCTAATGTCCACTTATCAGTGAGTGCATACCATGGGTATTCTTTTGAGACTGGGTCACCTCACTTAGTATGATGTTCTCCAGCTCCATCCATTTATCTAAGAATTTCATGAATTCATTGTTTCTAATGGCTGAATAGTATTCCACTGTGTATATATAACACTTTTTTTGTATCCATTCCAGTGTTGAGGGACATCTGGGTTCTTTCCAGCTTCTGGCTATTATATATAAGGCTGCTATGAACATAGTGGAGCATGTATCCTTATTGCATGCTGGGGAATCTTCTGGATATATGCCCAGGAGTGGTATGGCTGGGTCCTCCGGAAGTATCACGTCCATTTTTCTGAGGAACCGCCAGACTGATTTCCAGAGTGGTTGTACCAGCTTGCAGTCCCACCAGCAGTGGAGGAGTGTTTCTCTTTCTCCACATCCTTGCCAACACCTGATGTCTTCTGAGTTTTTAATCTTAGCCATTCTGACTGGTGTGAGGTGAAATCTCAGGGTTGTTTTGATTTGCATTTCTCTAATGACTAATGATGTTGAACTTTTTTTTTTGTTTGTTTTGTTTTTGTTTTTTCAAGACAGGGTTTCTCTGTGTAGCCCTGGCTGTCCTGGAACTCACTCTGTAGACCAGGCTGGCCTCGAACTCAGAAATCCACCTGCCTCTGCCTCCCAAGTGCTGGGATTACAGGCGTACGCCATCATGCCTGGCTGAACATTTTTTAAGGTGTTTCTCAGCCATCCGAAGTTCTTCAGGTGAAAAGTCTTTGTTTAGCTCTGTACCCCATTTTTGGATAGGGTTATTTGGTTTTCTGGGGTCTAACTTCTTGAGTTCTTTGTATTGGATATTAGCCCTCTGTCGGATGTGGGGTTGGTGAAGATCTTTTCCCAATTTGTTGGTTGCCCAATTTGTCCTTCTGACAGTGTCCTTTGCCTTACAGAAACTTTGTAATTTTATGAGATCCCATTTGTCTATTCTTGCTCTTAGAGCATAAGCAATTGGGATTCTGTTCAGGAATTTTCCCCCTGAGCCAATATCCTCAAGGGTCTTCCCCAGTTTCTTTTCTATTAGTTTTAGTGTGTCTGGTTTTATGTGGAGGTCCTTGATCCACTTGGAGTTGAGCTTAGTGCAAGGAGATAAGAGTGGATCAATTCTCATTCTTCTGCATGTTGACCTCCAGTTGAGCCAGCACCATTTGTTGAAAAGGCTATCTTTTTTCCACTGGATGTTTTCAGCTCCTTTGTCAAAGATCAATTGGCCATAGATGTGTGGGTTCAATTCTGGGTCTTCAATCCTATTCCATTGATCTGCCTCCCTGTCACTGTACCAGTACCATGCAGTTTTTAACACTACTGCTCTGTAGTATTGCTTGAGGTCCAGGATACTGATTCGCCCAGTAGTTCTTTTACTGTTGATGATAGTTTTAGCTATCCTGGGTTTTTTGTTATTCCAGATGAATTTGAGAATTGCTCTTTCTAACTCTATGAAGAACTGAGTTGGGATTTTGATGGGGATTGCGTTGAATCTGTAGATTGCTTTTGGCAAGATTGCCATTTTAACTATATTAATCCTGCCAACCCATGAGCATGGAAAACTTTTTTTTTATTTTAATTTTTTTATTTATTGAAAAGGGAAGTAGGGAAGTAAAAACACTTCATGATAAAATTAAAGATTTACATGGAAAATATTTCAGATAAACATGTTGAAATTGACAATTTTCATGGAAAATCAAGGAGTAAAGTGATAGACTTGTAAAACATTGCTAAATTAATTGAAATATGGGATAGAAACATTTTATGATATAACTGAAGGTTTACGTGGAAAACATTTCTGATAAAATTGTAGAAAAATGGCCAGGCGATGGTGGCCATTTTTGATCTACAGAGTGAGTTCCAGGACAGCCAGGACTACACAGAGAAACCCTGTTTCAAAAAAAAAACAAAATATTGCCTGCAGCTTCCCGCCCAGCTGGTGGTGGGGAAGCCGGAGTGTCACCCAGCGTGCCAGGTGCTCAGAACCATCCGGCGGCGGCGGAACCAGGTACCCGAGACAGCCCGAGCTTAAGACCTTCGGGGACTCAGGCCTGGAGTGGGAGTTGGGCACAGAATAGCGGGTGCACTCTGCACTCGCGGGGCGGACCCCGAGCTCCCTGCAGGCAGCTGCCATATTGCCTGCAGGTTCCTGTCCAGCTGGTGGTGAGGAAGCCGGAGTCAGCCAGTGTGCCAGGTGCCCAGACCCAGCCGGAGGCCGAACCAGCCTCCCATCCAGCCAGTGGCAGGGAAGCTGGAAACCGGACCCAGCCAGCTTCCCAGCAGCTTGGGACCAGCAGGCGGAAACAGATAACTGAGATATCCCAACTTTAAGACCCCTGGGGAAACAGGATATCAGACAGCAAACCCTGAGCAGGAGCAGTGCAGAGCAGCCGCCCAACAGGCGGAACCAAATACCTGGGATATCCTGAATTTAAGACCTCGGGGGACTCAGGCCACCTGTCAGCAATCGGTGAGCAAGACCCCCGCAGGACAGTGATTCAGGTATCCCAGTCGCTGGGAAATAGCCTTACAACCCCACAGGAGGGTCAAGCACCAGCTAGTATCTACAGGACCAACTAACACCAGAGTTAACCAGATGGCAAAAGGCAAACGTAAGATCGCTACTAACAAAAATCAAGGCAATATGGCGGCATCCGAACCCAGTTCCCCAACAGCAATAAATATTGGATACCCCGAAACACCAGAAAAACAAGACTCAGATCTAAAATCACTGGTCAGGATGCTCATAGAGGAACACTTAGATAAATCTCTTAAAGTAATACATGAGAAAATAGATCAAAAGCTAGAAGCCATTGCAAGACAAACACAATTAAATCCCAGATATCTCAACACACCAGAAAAACAAGACTCAGATCTAAAATCACTGGTAAAGATGCAGATTGAGGATCACTTAGATAAATTTCTTAAAGTAATAGAGGAGAAAATAGATCAAAAACTAGAAGCCCATACAAGGCAGACACAAAAATCACTTAAAGAAATCCAGGAGAATATAGAGCAAAAAATGAATCCCAATAAGGGGGAGAAACAAAAATCACCTAAAGAAATACAAGAGAACATGGGTCAACGAGTAGAAGTCATAAAGGAGGAAACACAAAAATCCCTTAAAGAATTACAGGAAAACACAAACAAGCAACTGAAAGATTTGAGCAAAACCATACAAAATCTAAAAACAGAAGTAGAAACAACTAAGCAATCGCAAAGGGAGACAATGTTGGAGATAGAAAACCTTGGGAAGAAATCAGGAGTCATAGATGCAAATATCAACAATAGAATACAAGAGATAGAAGACAGAATCTCAGATGCTGAAGATACCATAGGAACCATGGATTCAACAATTAAAGAAAATGCAAAATGCAAAAAGCTGGTAACCCAAAACATTCAGGAAATCCAGGACACAATGAGAAGACCAAACCTAAGGATTATAGGGATAGATGAGAATGAAGATCTACAACTTAAAGGGCCAGCAAATATCTTCTACAAAATTATGGAAGAAAATTTCCCCAACCTAAAGAGAGAGATGCCCATGAATATACAAGAAGCCTATAGAACCCCAAACAGACTGGACCAGAACAGAAATACTTCCCGTCACATAATAATCAAAACCCCAAATGTACTAAACAAAGAAAGAATATTAAAGGCAGTAAGAGAAAAAGGACAAGTAACATATAAAGGAAGACCTATCAGAATTACACCAGACTTCTCACCTGAGACCATGAAAGCTAGAAGATCCTGGGCAGACCTCATGCAGACCCTAAGAGAACACAAACTTCAGCCAAGACTACTATACCCAGCAAAACTCTCAATTGCCGTAGATGGGGAAACCAAGATATTCCACGACAAAACCAAATTTGAAAGATACTTATCTACAAACCCAGCCCTACAAAGGATAATAGGGGAAAAATACCAACACAAGGGGGGAAACAACACCCCAGAAGAAACAAGATAGAAACCCCATCTCATCCAACCCAAAAGAAGAGAACCACTCAAATACAAATAATAATAACAATTCCCAAAATGTCAGGAAGTAATAATTACTATTCCTTAATATCTCTTAATATCAATGGACTCAATTCCCCAATCAAAAGACACAGACTAACAGACTGGATACGGAAACAGGACCCTACATTTTGCTGCATACAGGAAACACATCTCAGTGTCAAAGACAAACACCACCTTAGAGTAAAAGGCTGGAAGACAGTTCTACAAGCAAATGGTCCCAGGAAACAAGCTGGAGTAGCCATTCTAATATCAGATAAAATCGACTTTCAACCTAAAGTCATCAAAAGAGACACAGAAGGTCACTTCCTGCTTGTCAAAGGGAAAATCCACCAAGAAGAATTCTCAATACTGAACATCTATGCGCCAAATGCAAGGGCACCCTCATTCGTAAAAGAAACTTTACTAAAGCTTAAAGCACACATCGCACCTAACACAACGATTGTAGGTAACTTCAACACTCCACTCTCCTCAATGGACCGATCAGGAAAGCAGAAACTAAACAGGGACACAGTGAAACTAATTGAAGCTTTGGACCAATTGGATTTAACAGATATATATAGAACATTCCATCCTAAAACAAAAGAGTATACCTTTTTCTCAGCACCACACGGTACCTTCTCAAAAATTGATCATATAATTGGTCACAAGACAGACCTCAACAAATACAAGAAGACCGAACTAATCCCATGTCTCCTATCGGATCACTATGGAGTAAAAGTGGTCTTCAATAGCAAGAACAACAGAAAGCCCACATACACATGGAAACTGAACAATACTCTACTCAATGACACCCTGGTCAAGGAAGAAATAAAGAAAGAAATCAAAGACTTTTTAGACTTCAATGAAAATGAAGGTACGACCTACCCAAATCTCTGGGATACAATGAAAGCAGTGCTAAGAGGAAAACTCATAGCCCTGAGTGCCTCCAAAAAGAAACTGGAAAGAGCATACACTAGCAACTTAACAGCACACCTGAAGGCGCTGGAACAAAAAGAAGCTAACTCACCCAGGAGGAGTAGAAGAGAGGAAATCATCAAACTAAGGGCTGAAATCAATCAAGCAGAAACAAAGGGAACCATACAAAGAATCAACAAAAACAAGAGCTGGTTCTTCGAGAAAATCAACAAGATAGATAAACCCTTAGCTAGACTAACCAAAGGGCACAGAGATAGTATCCAAATTAACAAAATTAAAAATGAAAAGGGGGATATAACAACAGAAACAGAGGAAATTCAAAAGATCATCAGATCCTACTACAAAGGCCTATACTCAAAACAACTGGAGAATCTGGAGGAAATGGACAATTTCCTAGACAGGTACCAAATACCAAAATTAAATCAGCATCAAGTAGACCAGCTAAACAGTCCCATAACCCTTAAAGAAATAGAAGGGGTTATAGAAAGCCTCCCAACCAAAAAAAGTACGGGACCAGATGGTTTTAGTGCAGAATTCTACCAGACCTTCAAAGAAGACTTAACAAACTATTCCACAAAATAGAGACAGAAGGGACACTGCCCAACTCGTTCTTCGAAACCACAATTACGCTGATACCTAAACCACAAAAAGATCCAACAAAGAAAGAGAACTACAGGCCAATTTCTCTTATGAATATAGATGCAAAAATACTAAATAAAATTCTTGCCAACCGAATCCAAGAGCATATCAAAACGATCATTCACCATGATCAAGTAGGCTTCATTCCAGGAATGCAGGGATGGTTTAATATACGGAAATCCATCAATGTAATCCACTACATAAACAAACTAAAAGAAAAAAATCACATGGTCATCTCATTAGATGCTGAAAAAGCATTTGACAAAATTCAGCATCCTTTCATGCTAAAAGTCTTGGAAAGAGCAGGAATTCAAGGCCCATACCTAAACATAGTAAAAGCAATCTACAGCAAACCAGTAGCCAACATCAAAATAAATGGAGAGAAACTTGAAGCAATTCCACTAAAATCAGGGACTAGACAAGGCTGTCCTCTCTCTCCATATCTTTTCAATATAGTACTTGAAGTTCTAGCGAGAGCAATCAGACAACATAAGGAAGTCAAAGGGATACAAATTGGAAAGGAAGAAGTCAAAGTATCATTATTTGCAGATGATATGATAGTCTACTTAGGCGATCCAAAAAACTCCACCAGAGAACTTCTACAGCTGATAAACAACTTCAGCAACGTGGCTGGTTATAAAATTAACTCAAGCAAATCAGTAGCCTTCTTGTACTCAAAGGACAAGCAGGCTGAGAAAGAAGTTAGGGAAATAACACCCTTCACAATAGCCACAAACAACATAAAGTACCTTGGCGTAACTCTAACCAAACAAATGAAAGATCTGTATGACAGGAACTTCAAGTCCCTGAAGAAAGAAATCGAAGAAGACCTCAGGAGATGGAAAAATATTTCTTGCTCCTGGATTGGCAGGATCAATATAGTAAAAATGGCCATCTTGCCAAAAGCAATCTACAGATTCAATGCAATCCCCATCAAAATCCCAACTCAATTCTTCATAGATCTAGAAAGAGCAATTCTCAAATTCATCTGGAGCAACAAAAAACCCAGGATAGCTAAAACTATTCTCAACAATAAAAGGACTTCTGGGGGAATCAATATCCCTGACCTCAAGCAGTACTACAGAGCAATTGTGTTAAAAACTGCATGGTATTGGTACAGCAACAGGCAGGTAGATCAATGGAATAGGATTGAAGACCCAGAAATGAACCCACAGACTTATGGTCACTTGATCTTTGATAAAGGAGCCACAACCATCCGGTGGAAAAAAGATAGCCTTTTCAACAAATGGTGCTGGTTCAACTGGAGGTCAACATGCAGAAGAATGCGAATTGACCCACTCTTATCTCCTTGTACTAAGATCAACTCCAAGTGGATCAAGGACCTCCACATAAAACCAGACACACTGAAACTATTAGAAAAGAAACTTGGGAAGACCCTGGAGGACATGGGCACAGGGGTAAAGTTCCTGAACAGAACACCAATAGCTTATGCTCTAAGATCAAGAATTGACAAATGGGACCTCATAAAATTACAAAGTTTCTGTAAGGCAAAGGACACTGTCAGAAGGACAAAACGGCAACCAACAACGTGGGAAATGATCTTCACCAACCCCACATCCGATAGAGGGCTAATATCCAATATATACAAAGAACTCAAGAAGTTAGACCCCAAAGAACCAAATAACCCTATCAAAAAATGGGGTACAGAGCTAAACAAAGAATTTTCACCAGAAGAAATTCGGATGGCCGAGAAACACCTTAAGAGATGTTCAACATCATTAGTCATCAGGGAAATGCAAATCAAAACAACCCTGAGATTCCACCTCACTCCAGTCAGAATGGCTAAGATTAAAAACTCAAGAGACAACAAGTGCTGGCGAGGATGTGGAGAAAGAGGAACACTCCTCCACTGTTGGTGGGATTGCAAAATGGTAAAACCACTCTGGAAATCAGTGTGGCGGTTCCTCAGAAAATTGGGCATGCCACTCCCAGAGGACCCTGGCATACCACTCCTGGGCATATACCCAGAGGATTCCTCTGCATACAACAAAGACACATGCTCCACTATGTTTATAGCAGCCTTGTTTATAATAGCCAGAAATTGGAAGGAGCCCAGATATCCCTCAAAGGAGGAATGGATACAGAAAATGTGGTATATTTATACAATGGAGTACTACTCAGCAATTAAAAATAATGAATTCATGCAATTTGTAGGTAAATGGTTAGATCTGGAAACTATCATCCTAAGTGAGCTAACCCAATCACAAAAGAATACACACGAAATGCAATCACTGATAAGTGGATATTAATGAGCCCAGAAGCCCTAAATACTCAAGGCACAATTAGCAAGTCAAATGACTCTCAAGAAGAAAAAAAGGAGAGGACCCTGGGCCTGTAAAGATTGGATCCAGTATTGTAGACCCAGAACAGAGAAATAGTGGGGGGGGGGGGGAAAGAGTGGGGAATAGCATGGGGGGGGAGAGGAATTATGGGACATATGGTGGGGGGTAACTGGGAAAGGGGAAAGCCTTTGGAATGTAAACAAAGAATATAGAAAATAAAAAAATTAAAAAAAATATTGTAGAAAAACATGTTAGAATTGAAGATTATCATAGAAAATTTTATAGAGATATAATAATGGTAAGCATACAAGTATTCCTAAGTTGATTAAAAATGGAATTATAAACATTTTCTGATAAACTTGAAGATTTACATGGAAAATATTTCTGATAAAATTGTAGAAATATATAGAAAAATGTTAAAATTAAAGATTATCATGGAAATTATATAGATAAAATGATAGGCATACAGATAATTCTAAGTCGATTAAAGGTGGAATTATAAATATTTTCAGGTAACATTGAAGATTTACATGGAAAATATTTCTGGTAAAATTCAAGAAATAAATAGACAAACATGTTAAAATTGACTATTTCATGGAAAATTTCTAAATTAAAGTTGAATTAGAAATATTTGTGATAAAATCAAAGATTTACATTGAAAACGTTTCTGGTAAAATAGAGGAAGTATATAGAAAGACATATTAAAATTAAAGATTATCATGAAAAATAATGCAGATAAAATGTTAGACATAAAAGAAATTACTAAAGCAGGGCGGTGGTGGCACACGCCTTTAATCCCAGCACTTGGGAGGCAGAGACAGGCGGATTTCTGAGTTCGAGGCCAGCCTGGTCTACAGAGTGAGTTCCAGGACAGCCAGAGCTACACAGAGAAACCCTGTCTCAAAAAAAAAAACAACAACAAAAAAAAAAAAAAAAAGGAAAGAAAGAAAGAAATTACTAAATTAATTAAAGGGGGGATTGCAAACATTTTCTGATAAAATTGAAGATTTACATGAGAAATATTTCATTAGTCTATGTCTTTTTATTGGGGAGTTGAGTCCATTGTTATTAAGAGAGATTAGGGAATAGTGATTGTTGCTTCCTGTTATTTTTGATGTTATTTTTATGTTTGTGTGGGTATCTTCTTTTGGGTTTGTGGGGAAAAGATTACTTTCTTGCTTTTTCTAGGGTGTAGTTTCCCTCCTTGTGTTGGTATTTTCCATCTATTATCCTTTGTAGGTCTGGATTTGTGGACAGATATTGTGCAAATTTGTTTTTATCATGGAATATCTTGGTTTCTCCAACTATGATGATTGAGAGTTTTGCTGGGTATAGTAGCATTTGTGTTCTCTTAGGGTCTGTATGAAGTCTGCCCAGGATCTTCTAGCTTTCATCCTCTCTGTTTAGAAGTCTGGTGTGATTCTGATGGGTCTGCCTTTATAAGTTACTTGCCCTTTTCCTCTTACTGCTTTTAATATTCTTTCTTTGTTTAGTGCATTTGGTGTTTTGATTATTATGTGCCGGGAGGATTTTCTGTTCTGGTCCAGTCTGTTTGGAGTTCTGAAGGCTTCTTGTATGTTCATGGGCATCTCTCTCTCTAGGTTAGGGAGGTTTTCTTCTACAATTTTGTTGAAGGTATTTACTGGGCCTTTAACATGTAAATCCTCGCTCTAGTCTATACCTATAATCCTTAGGTTTGGTCTTCTCATTGTGTCCTAGAGTTCCTGGGTGTTTTGAGTTACCAGCTTTATGCATTTTGCATTTTCTTTGACTTTTGAGTCAATGTTTTCTATGGTATCTTGAGCATCTGACGTTCGTTCTTCTATCTCTTGTATTCTGTTGTTGATGCTTAAATCTACCTTAAATCTCACTTTGTGATTTCTTTATTGTTTCTACTTCTACTTTTAGATCCTGGATGATTTTGTTCAGTTTCTTCACTTGATTGTTTGTGTTTTCCTGTAATTCTTTAAGGGATTTTTGTGTTTCTTCTTTAAGGGCTTCTCCCTCTTGACTCATGATCTCCTGTATTTCTTTAAGGGATTTTTGTGTTTCCTCTTTAAGGGCTTTTACCTGTTGACCAGTGTTCTCCTGTATTTCTTTAAGGGAGTTACTTAAGTCTTTCTTGAAGCCCTCTATCAACATCATGAGATACGATCTTAAATCCAGCTCTTGCTTTTCCAGTGTGTTGGGGTATCCGGGACTTGCTGTGGTGGGAGAACTGGGTTCTGATGGTGCCATGTGGCCTTGGTTTCTGTTGGTAGGGTTCTTGTGCTTGCCTTTCGCTATCTGGTGCTAGTTGGTATTCTTGTCTCTGGCTGGAGTTTGTTCCTCCAGTGGGCCTGCAAGCCTGTGTCCTTACTCCTCTGAACTCAAAAGTGAAAGCACTGCTGGGAGATCTCTCTCTCTCTCTCTCTCTCTCTCTCTCCTGGCGGGCTATGCACAGATGACAAGAAGACTGGAGTCTCCCGGCTCTCTGGTGCAAATGGCGGCAGGAAGACTTCTGTCCCAGCTGCTCCACTGATCTTAGACCCTGTGTGCTCCTAGCTGGGTCCCCTCCAGAGAGCTGCAGAAAGCCTAAGGCATGTGTGTGTGTGTGTGTGTGTGTGTGTGTGTGTGTATGAGTGTGTTCTCATTCATTTGTTTCATTTTGCTTCTGCTTTTAGGGTAATGTTACTTCTGTCCTGACTAGTCTTTGGTTTTGTGGGTGTTATTGTTTGTCTTGCTTGTAACTTCCGACTGTTACTGAGAATTGAACCAAGGACCTGGTGTTGCTCTGCAAACACTGTGATACCACCCTGTAAATGCCACTGTAAATGCCACCCTGGTTTTCCTTTCTTCAGAAAGTTTTCAGATTCAAGATGGCGATTAGTGTGGTTTGTTTATAATAAAAGTCTTAGGCTTCTAGTAATGATGTTTTATTAGGAATATGTTATTCAGTACACTTTTTTCCCCCAAAATGCATGAGGAGTTTACTTTGCTTTATATAATTGCTTTATTATTTTTCCCTGTGTTCCACCTGAAAACACATGTTCCAACATGACCTAAAAGAGCACATCACTGTGTTCACAGTCTCTAGATACTACAGCTGCAATGCTATACTGATAAGCTTGAACTACCAACAAAACCTTGCATTAAAGCCCTTAACCTCCACCCCTGGCTTACACAGGACCTCACATACATAGATAGTTGCTTATCTGTCTTCCTAATGATAAAGCAACCTTAAGTGTAATGTCTAGTATAACTTAATCTTGATAACTGAAAAACCCTTTACCAAGTGTGGTGGGTCACACCTGTCCTCACACTCAAGAGGCAGAGGCCAGGGAGTAGCTGCTGGAGTGAGCCACTGACTGAAACAAGCAGAGAAGGCCCACCGGGCTTGAAGTCTGCTTTTCTTTACCTTAAATGATTATGTTCTGTCATAAAAGCCTGCTTGGGGAATAGCTAGTGTGCCTTGCTGTGAGAGGCTGATCTTGTGATCTCTCTTTTCAGAAGCTGATAAAATACCAGTAATGCGTGGACAGTGGTTTATTGATGGGACTTGGCAACCTCTAGAAGAAGAAGAAAGTAATTTAATTGAGCAAGAACATCTCAGTTGTTTTAGGGGTCAGCAGATGCAAGAAAATTTTGATATTGAAGTGTCAAAATCCATAGATGGAAAAGACGGTAAGATGACCAGTTAATGCCTTTGTTATGTTCTAGGAAAGTAAGTATTTGATACAGTTATTTAGTGTGTTTTATAAACTTAAGTGATACTGCTGGTAACTCTATAGTAACTCGGGGGGAGGAGGGTCAGAGCTTATTAAATATGATGTTGTTTTGAGGTGCTAGTAATCCGGCCTATGCATGCTAGGCAAATATTCTACCCCAACTATACCCACAGCTCCAAAATTTGTTCAAAAACACTTTACTATTCTAGAATTTAAAACTGCTTTGAATTTCTGGATTATTTTACTAAGTATATATGTTTTATTGTACAATTCTAGCACAATTTGCCATATAGGTACAAATTGTTTATACTATACTCAGTTAGTCATTTGGGGCAGTTTGAGTTATCACAGAAAGTAGAACTTATAAAATATTTCTTGCTGTCATATAAAAAAAGCAGTTTATTAGTATCTTAATAATCTTTTCCTGAATTTCAAAAGCCAGAATAGCTTTTATGTTATCTTTTAATTATCTCTAGAAGATAAATACAAGTTTCTCATTTAAAGCCAGGTGTGCTCCTTAGTTTATTTACTCAGAAGTAAATGTTTCAGCTGTTTAAGAACATTGTAGAATAGCCGAGATTGTCATGTTTTCAGTATGTGTCTGAGTCTTGAATAAGCCTCAAAGTCTGTGGTAAAGTTAAAAATCCTTGTGTTATTCCGTTTGCTGCAGGCAGTGGGATCAACTACTCTGGTGAGTACGATGCACGGGCAGCGTAGACTGTGGACGCTCAGTGCTCCTCAGCCCGGCTTGCCTTTGTGGGGAGGCTTTCTGCGAGCCCTGCCGAACCTAGTGAATTAACGTACAACTTGAGAAACCCTTTTCCTTACCCCATAAAACCTCTCTGAAGCCGCGAAGCCCGCCCAGTGTTGATCGGGCCCTTCCTCGGCTGTGGCTCCTCGCTGTCCGCGGGCCTTGGCCGTTTCCTCGTCTGCTCATTTGCCCTCTGTTTCTGCTTCCGTTCTCTGTCATCTGAACATACCTACAAATGCACACCCCGGGCACAGGAAAAGAAGCGTAGCTCTGCCTTGGCTTTTGTCTCCTCAGTTAAGATGACTGAGGAGGCTTGTGAAAATCCAGCATTTCTATGGCCCTTTTTTAATTTGCAGATACCATGCTCTGAGTTTTAAATATATTATCTTGACTTCTTGATCTGGAGATTCAAGCATTTCCTTATTTTGCTGTCAGATTTAGGCTAAAGGTTTTACCCATCAGTGTAGAGAAAACATTTCTCTATAAGAGCTATGGCAGCAGATAACACTTTAATAACTAGAGAAATAATATTTCACTCTTGTTCAACAAAAACTGTGATTTGAAGGTAAAGAATGGTCTCTCAGCACTGCTACTAGAAGCACCACACACCTGCTTCACCGTGTGGGAAGGACAGAACTTTCGTCATTGCTACAGGCAAAGCAGAGTTGGGATTTTTTTCTCCTTGAGTCTTGTACCTCAAGAGTAACAATTCATATAGCAAATGTAACTTTGTCAACGCTAGTCAGTACTGTTAGTGCGTGAAAGCTCACAGAAAAGATGGCACACACATAGAAGGGAGGTGTTCCTGCCTCACAATGCCCGTCCCCTTGCAGTCAGCCTGTGCAGGTCCTCAGCAGGCCTGCGTCATCTCCACCACCTATGCTCATGCTCATCACCAATTCATTTTCATGTGAACTCTGTACTTCTGCTTTCTCTCTAAATATTAAATGTAACAAATACTTCAGTCTTCTGCAAACTGCCTGACTTAACTATGCCTAAGAACACAGTTTATTTGTATGAGTAAGTTTCATAGGTTTCTCTCTGTCTCTATTCTGTTCTGTCTGTCTGTCTGTATCTCTCTTTCTCCCACACACTCTCCCGCTGTGTGTGTGTGTGTGTGTGTGAGAGAGAGAGAGAGAGAGAGAGAGAGAGAAGAGAAAGATCTAAATCTCAGCTACTGTAACAACATTGTATGATGTCTTTAAAGGATCCACATAGAGTAGTAAAATTCTAATTAGAAATAACATGTTTAGGTAGGCATGGTGGTGCCAGGTCTCAAAGCCAGCCTAGTAGTCTACGTAGCAAGTTCCTGGGCAATTAGGACTACATAGAGAGACCCTTCTCAAAAGGAAGGAAGGAAGGAAGGAAGGAAGGAAGGAAGGAAGGAAGGAAGGAAGGAAGGACAGAAAGAGGAAGAGAACTATTTAAACTATTACACTGTCAGTTTTAGATGATTCCCTGAAAATCATTAGAAGAAATTTTTACTTTTGCTCTTGATCTTTTTTTCTTCATTTTGAGACAGGATCTCCTGTAGTCAGTCCCATGTGGCCTTGAACTCTCCATGTAATTGAGGATGACCTTTAACCTCTACCTCCCAAGTACTGAGATTACAAGCACACACCACCACTCTTAGTTTAAGATAAAAATTTTAACTGTGTTGTGGCTGAAGTAAAGATTTATCATATTGTTAGTTCAATTCATTGTAAATATAATTTCAGCCCTTTTATCTACTATTTGGTATTATGCAAAATATACTCAGAGGTTAAGATGTGACACTTAACTTTGGAGATCCTTAACTTTAGAAATTTTGTAGTGTATTTGAAAATTACAGATTATGTTACAGAAACATCATGTACCCTCCAGAAAGCCACCATTTAGGGAAAAATACCTCAAATTTAAAATATTTAACAAAAAAAGTATGCTCCTTTAGATTGTGTTGACTTTCTATACTTCTGAAGTTTTCTATTCTTTTGGGGGTGAAAATACCCTTTTCACATAAATCTTTTCATGTGTGATGATAAAGCATCGACTCTTCCTTTGTTGAGATTATTAATGCCTCCAAGTTGTGCTGGGTACTTTTGTGAGAGAAATATAAAGGCATCTCCCCCTGGAGTTCTCAGATGTCTTAGAGAAGAGAGAACCCACAGGATAGGTACAGGATGATCAGTGGGATACAGCGATACAGCACTGTATACAGTGGATCTGAACAGTTTGCAAAAGTGTCATGGGAGTTGCTAACAGGCTCTCTGGAGTGTCATCCAGTACATACAAATGTTTAAAAGTACTGGGAGCAGGAGGTCATTAGTATTTTAGGGAATTACAAAGAAACTAAGTTCTTGCCTACAGGAGCATTAGAATAAAATACTGCTTTTAATAGAATAAAAAACAACCTTTGACCGTGTCTGTTTAGTATAGCTGTTGCCACAGTGGATTAGATATGTTTACGTTTTACCTCCTTTAGATTTTCATCCCAGTGTCTAAATGAACAGTGAATTAGATGTAAATCTGGTATAAATATCCAAATAAAGAGAGCCCACAAAAAGATGATCATTGTTGTGACTTAGATATTTGAAACTTAATTCTCAGAGAACTATAATGAAAGTACTCCCCTCCCTCACCCAGTAGCTAGGAGAAAAAATTGTGTGTGTGTGTGTGTGTGTGTGTGTGTGTGTGTCCATCTGACTGTATTTCTGTGCACCACCTAGGGGCAGGAGCCTAACGGTCAGAAGGGCATCAGAAGCCCTTGCGCCGGAGGCACTGATACTGTGCCGCCGTGTGGGTGCTGGGATCCAAACGGGTCCTCCACAAGCGCAGGAAGCACCCGTACCCTCTGTGCCTTCTCGCCAGCCCCAAGGCTGGAGACATTTCATCTAACATGGTAACTAATCTGAGTTCATCCATCCACTTGAGATGACTAATCTAAATAAAGTTATGCCTTCAAATAAACAAATTCTGTAAACACATTTAATACTGGATTACAGTTTATCCAGGTATATACAGCAGTTTTTAGAAGTTGGCCTAAGTGCATTAATACTGTGTATCACTCTGGCCACAAAATGCACAACGTCGATTTTGTAGTAAAAATACATAAGAAAATGGAAACTGAGGGTTGTTCTACCAAATAACAAATAAGATGTGCCTGTTCTATTCAGACTTAGTCACAAGCAGGAGCAGACTGAAGAGACCTGACAGCAAAATGCACTCTGGATGGGCTCCTGGAACAGAATAACTGTTTGTGGGAAAATGGAGACCTCTGAGTGAATCCCATAGCTGACAGCTGGGTGCCAGTGTTAACCGCTCACCCGTAATAACTGTACTGCGGTGAGACTGTGCTAACCCAGTAGGAAGCTGATGGAAACTAAGATGAAATACTGAAAATCTTCAGATAACACAAAAAAACAAGCCAAGAAAGTAGGAACAGAAAAAGAAGAACTAGATGGGAACAGGCAGAAGCCAAAAGAAAAACAGATAAGTAATAGGTCTGCATGCACCCATGTCAGCAGCTGTGGTCAAAGGCAGAGGCTGGTGGGCTGGATAAGGTGTAGATTGTATCCAGATTCAGGCTACACCAAGCTCTTGCCTCACATGGTAAGGCCCAGGTTAAATCTCCACCACCAAATAATTACCCACACAGAAGTCCTGGGCCAAAAGTTAAAAATGGAGATGTGCTAATGCTACAGTGTCCTGGATGCTGTGAGCATCTTCAGTTGTATGAATACATGCATACTGTTGCAATAGTACATAGGAACTACTAAACTTTATATTTAACAAAAGACAAAGGAAATAGAACTTTCTAGAGCTTAGATCTTTTTTACCAGTGATCTTCAGCTGATAGTTTGCAAAGGCTTTTCTTCTGCGAAGAGAGCAGTAACACCTGTAATTCTGTATTTAGAGTTAAAAGAATTAAGCTCCCTATCAAATGATTTTCAAGTGGAAATGAGTTGTAAAAGTAAAGAACCATACCATTTTATTTTATGAAAAGGCTTTAAATACAAGTTATGCTGGGAGTTAAAGGCTGTGTAATGGTGAATGCTTATTTTCTTAGAGTCATGCTATTGGTTTTGAAAGGTGAGATTTCATTTTGTGTCTTGGCCAGCTTTCTGAAAGTGCTCATATGATTTTATATCAGGTGGCCCGTGTGTGTCCCAAGAGTTCGATTTGGTAAATGTGGGATTTGGTTCAGGTTTGTTTTACCTAAAAATTTAGTCTTTGTTTCCTTGTATAGTAAATTACCAAGTTTGTGTCTGTCTGACCCCCCCCCCAAGCTATGTCTCAGCTTTTTCCTAGTTTATTTGGTTTGTTTGCTAGCCTAAGTACCTCTGCTCCTGAATGGCTGACCAGAGGGCCCCTGAAAGAGTGAGACAGGAAGAAGCCTGTTGCCATGTTCTTTTCTACTGTATCAGAAGGCATTTAATAGTTCTGCTGTCTCCCAGCTTTTAGCCCTAGTTTATAGTCACCCCAGCTCTTAGCCCTAGTTTATAGTCACCCCAGCTTTTAGCCCTAGTTTATAGTCCTACAGCCATCTAATTGCGTTGCAGATGTAGTAATTAATGTATAGGTGTAGTTTTTAATGCCTTGTAAGAATTTCAGAAAAACCCTTATTACACATATCTTTGCATATAACTTCAATTGTATATACAACAGAAATGAAAGATTTTTTATTTAAGCAATATTTAACCTATGAATGTTGAGTTCGTGTAAAAGGGAGTGAGGGTGAAAATTGAATATATTAGAATATAAATTTTAATTAAATCATAAATGTTTGGTGATTTGTTAACTGAATAGTAAACTGATTTATAAGATTCCTTTTCAAGTGTACTAAAATAATTACTTACTTAAATATAAGGAATGTTAGCAATAACATAACTGGCAAAATTCGACAAGGAACATGTTGGCTTTAAGACTGATTTGTCGCATGTCAATTCTCTGCCTGGCTTTTCTGTGTCATCTGCTTAATGCCTACAAGGTATCACAGCATATGTGTCCTAATGAAATTATTTTTGTTATATTATCACTAATCTTCCCAAAAGAGATGGTTGAAAGCAGAGCCTTCACTTTGACTTTCTGGAAAATGTTTTCACATTTCAGTCGTCAACAGCTGTCTCAGTCATGAAGGGAAGCCTTGCTTTGGAGGCAGTCTTGAAGCCATCATGCCTCTGTGTGGGTAGCGGTCAGTGGACTGTATACTGTCCTGTCTCTGGGCAGGTAGAGCAGCTGCTTAAAGCATGGCTGTATTCTCAGAGTGTGTATCACCTCTTGTCTATGCCATCAAAATTTGGTGACAAAAATAATCTTCAGTATCATAAAGATTGAGAAAATCTCTTAGCATTCAAAATGCCCTGCATTTCTTATACCTTGCAGAGGTATTAAATGATGATCATGCAGTTGTCTGTCACTGGTAAATTTAGATATTTGCCTTGTTCCTTTCAATAAAAATAAAACATATATGTTTGACAGACATTAAACTAATTTTTGCTTTACTGGTTTTTAACTAGGAGTTGCTTTTAGAAAGCATTTAGAATAATGTTTGTCAAATGTAAGTTGTAAAAGTTAGGACTGAAAGGAAGAGGCAGAATAGAAAACCTCTCTTAAATTTACCTTGAAGCTCAGTGTTTTTGCTTTCTTAGTTGTCTACCACCTCCCTCCCTTCTCCCTCCCTTCTCTGTTCAAATGGAGAGGATATAAGGAGAGCACAGATGCCACAGGTCTTAAGCGAAAGCGTTCCCAAGGTACAGTAAACCCGCTTCTCTTCTGTGTAGCTTACGCCCAGCTCTAGACCAGTTTGCTTAAAGCATAGAAGTACTAGCTTTCTAAGAATGTGTCTCGTGCTATTTGGCTTAGTTTTACATTATTACACATATGTATATACACTTGTAAACTGCATATGCCATTAAGATAAATAAGTTTGAATATTAGGATGTTCTTAAGATGTTAAGACAATGTCTAAGTGGTTTGCAGAGGAACATTTTTGCTAGATTATTTTTGTTACTTTTCTCTAAATATTTCATCAAACAGTTTCAATCTTTTAAACATATGTATCTCAGAACTATTTCAACAAAAATTTGCTTTGTTAATGGTTATTAAGCCCTTGCAAAAAGTTTTAATCCTTTTAGCTTATAAAAAGCTTTTTATTTAAAAGTCTGACCCTGTGGTTGCTCTCTGTGAACTAAAGCTATTAGTGTATGCTGTATTAATTGAATCTTAATCCTGTGAGGTACACTCACACACACACACACACACACACACACACATAGGTCAGTGACATATCCTGAGAGGTAAGTAACATAATTGATTTTCATAAAACTTAAATTATTTGTAAAAAGTGTGTTGTCTTCTGTGTGCTGTATCTTCTCCTGGGGAACATGCTGCCTCAGTATGCCTTACAGTCCCGACCAGGACTGAACCCTCTTACACAGAGCTGTATTCTTTTTAAAATATTTATTTATTTTGTGTTATGTGTATTTTCCCTACATGCATATATATGTGCACTATGTCATGCCAAGGCCCCCAGGAACTGGAGTTATAGACAGTTCTGAGCTGCTATGTAGGTGCTAGGAACTGAACCCTGGTCCTCTAAAGGAGCTTAAAGTACTAAGCCCTATTTTATTGTTTTATTGTTTTATTTATATGAGCCCACTGTAGCTGTCTTCAGACGCACCAGAAAAGGGCATTGAATCTCACTACAGACGGTTGTGAGCCACTATGTGGTTGCTGGGAATTGAACTCAGGACCTCTAGAAGAGCAGTCGGCGCTCTTCAGCAGTGGAACCACTGAGCCACTCTCCAGCCTCCCAGAGCTGTATTCTTTTTTTATTTTTATTATTATTATTATTATTTTCTATATTCTTTGTTTACATTCCAAATGATTTTCCCTTTCTAAGAGCTATATTCTTAACTTGAGGTCATTTACAACTCATCTTCAGGTGCACCCTGCCAGTTACTAGCTTTTGAGCAAATTAGTTTCTTTCTGCATCAAATTTTTTTTCTTTTTTTTTTTTTCTGCATCAAAATTTTTATGGCTAAAATGGGGATACAATTTTTGCCATAATGAGAGTTCAAAATGATAATTGGGCACAGTGATGGTAAATACCAGTTTTCAGAAGATAAGACTATGAAAGACTCTTATCTAAGTGCCCAATATATAGAGGAAAATTTAAACCTTCAAAATATGTTAAAATTATGATTTGATAAGAGTAGATCAATCTTGGGTTCATTGCCTCTGCACACTCCTACTGGATTCACATATGTGCTCCACACTCAGAACGCTCTGTTTAACACTAAAGATGCAGAAGTAAGCAGTTCAAAGTGCCTACCACGTGAGCGTGGGAATTCCTCATCAGCATTTGCATTTAAGACCTCGTGCACAGTAAGCATACCCTCCGTTACAGAAATGCAGTAGCCATGCCAGATAAATGATAATTTCATCTTAAACCTTCATTTTTGTATTTCTGCTGTGATGAATAATGTCAAGTGATAATTGTCATAAGTCCATTCCCAGTGAACCTTATATTCTAATACATTATTCTATTCTCACTGTCTTTTTTTTCTCACATTGAGTAAAATTTTTACATATCTTTATATTTTTAGTAAAATCAATAAGCAGGACAGAATTAAAGTTTCTGTGTCAGGGCTGGTGAAAACTTTTAAATAGATGCACATCCCTCAGGAAGAGGAGCCGTACGTACCACTGGGCTACAGCTCCTTAATAATCAAAAACTGTATGAGCTCCACACAAGGGCTTGATACATGCAACTACATCTGGCCTTCTGCTGTCCCTTGCAGCATTGGTGATCATTTATAAGGTTCTATGCATTGCTTGTGTGACTTAAATATTTTTAGGGACGTTTGCTCTACTGAACTGAAGTACATGGTGTCTGGGTTAAATAATAGATTCAGAAGCCTGGGTGTTAGAATGTCTTACACGAGGAACATCTGTCTTAGAGAACTTGAAATTCCTCTTTTTTGTACAACAGCTGTTCATAGTTTCAAACTGAGTCGGAATCATGTAGATTGGCACAGCATGGATGAAGTCTATCTCTACAGTGATGCAACAACATCTAAAATTGCAAGAACCGTTACCCAAAAACTGGGGTTTTCTAAAGGTAATGATTACATGTTATTGTGGTTTGTCATTCAGATTCTGTTTTTAATTTATATTTTAAGTAGAAGTTCAGTGACAAGAATCCTGTGAAGTGAAACTTTTATCGAGGTCTATGCACTCACATCAGCTCAGAATTAGGAATTCAGAATATTCTGACAAGGACAGGAAATGGCAGTCTCTGTGTGAGTGCAGTCCAATTGAGCATGGCCGTGATGCATAGTGTGAAGGAAGAGGAGACTAGAAATGTTCCCATCATCTTCAGTGACAGTGGGTTTGTGACTCGAGTTGTGGGGATGAGAGCCATATTGTCCTGGATATGAAGTGGAGGAAGAGAGGGAGGGAATGGTGGTGTGAGAAAGACAACACAACTCTCTAAAGTTTTGCTAATGGAATTGCTTCTTGGCCTTTTACAATTTAGTTTTGTTAAAAGAAAAAAAAGAAGGGTTGGGTAACTGGCTCCATAGATTAAAAGGCTGCCACTTCAGTGTGATGGCCTGAGTTCAGGCTGTCAGTCACAGAAACTGGAGCGCAGTCTGTAGCTACAGTCCCAGCAGAGGCCGGAGAGCCAGCTGCCCTGCATGGCAGCAGAGGGCAGGACACTGCTCTGTGGAGGGCGAGGCCGACACCTGAGACCCCCATCTCTCACACAGTGTTTTAGGTGTTTAGGGAAGATAGAGCATCCTCAATAAATTTGAAAATGTATTTTTTTAAGGCCAAGAAAATGCTATAAATATATCTGAATATTTTTTATGTTTATACTTAGTTGTATTGATTTTGTGCGGTACCTTTTTACATCTTAAGCACAAAACATTAATTGGATTGTATACTTTTTGATTAGTAAACTATCTTTGTATATATGCTATAACAGTAGGTATCATATTTTGCTTAGTTTTTCCCAATTTTCATACATCTTTTATCATTGTTTTGTTTTTTTGGTTTTTTGTTTTTGGTTTTTTTTGTTTTGTGTTTTTTGTGTTTTTTGTTTTTGTTTTTTTTTTGTTTTTTTTTTTTTTTTTGGTTGGTTCTTTCTTTCTTTCTTGGTTTATTTATTTATTTTTTGAGACAGGATCTCACCGTGTAGCCCTGGCTGTCCTAGAACTCACTATATATAGTTCAGGCTGGCCTCAAACTCAAAGAGATCTATTTCTTGAATGCCAGGATTAAAGACATGTGCTACCATGCCTGGTGGTTTTTTGGGGGGAAGTTTTTTTGTTTTGTTTTGTTTTGTTTTGTTTTGTTTTTTTGGTTTTTCGAGACAGGGTTTCTCTGTGTAGTCCTGGCTGTCCTGGAACTCACTCTGTAGACCAGGCTGGCCTTGGACTCAGAAATCCGCCTGCCTCTGCCTCCCAAGTGCTAGGATTACAGGCGTGAGCCACCACGCCCAGCTCTGCTATATTTTTAATATGGAAGGTTTTGTTTTCCTAAATGGTTTCTGGCTTATGTATTGTATTCAGTTTGTTTATGTCAATCAATATGTATTATCTTACAAATTTTACTTCCTCTTTGTATAACCAGTGAAATACCTTTTTATAGTTTTATTATTACTACTTTTTCTTTCTTTAAACCTAGTGTGCAAATAGTAAACATAGGGCTGTACTTTCCCCACAGCCTCCAGCAGTGGAACCAGACTTCATAGGGGTTATGTAGAGGAGGCCACGCTGGAAGACAAGCCATCACAGACCTCTCATATTGTGTTTGTTGTGCATGGCATTGGGCAGAAGATGGACCAAGGAAGAATCATCAAAAACACAGCCATGTGAGTACCGAGCACACTCCACACAAGGCCCAGAGTCCATGTGAGTACCGAGCACACTCCACACAAGGCCCAGAGTCCATGTGAGTACTGTGCACACTCCACACAAGGCCCAGAGTCCATGTGAGTACTGTGTGCACTCCACACAAGGCCCAGAGTCCATGTGAGTACTGTGCACACTCCACACAAGGCCCAGAGTCCATGTGAGTACCGAGCACACTCCACACAAGGCCCAGAGTCCATGTGAGTACTGTGTGCACTCCACACAAGGCCCAGAGTCCATGTGAGTACTGTGTGCACTCCACACAAGGCCCAGAGTCCATGTGAGTACTGTGCACACTCCACACAAGGCCCAGAGTCCATGTGAGTACTGTGCACACTCCACACAAGGCCCAGAGTCCATGTGAGTACTGTGCACACTCCACACAAGGCCCAGAGTCCATGTGAGTACTGTGCACACTCCACACAAGGCCCAGAGTCCATGTGAGTACTGTGCACACTCCACACAAGGCCCAGAGTCCATGTGAGTACTGTGCATACTCCACACAAGGCCCAGAGTCCATGTGAGTACCGAGCACACTCC
Source organism: Apodemus agrarius (assembly GCA_964023405.1). Taxonomy (NCBI): domain Eukaryota; kingdom Metazoa; phylum Chordata; class Mammalia; order Rodentia; family Muridae; genus Apodemus; species Apodemus agrarius. The sequence continues at coordinate 81,928,846 of OZ030013.1, forward strand.
ACACAAGGCCCAGAGTCCATGTGAGTACTGTGCACACTCCACACAAGGCCCAGAGTCCATGTGAGTACTGTGCACACTCCACACAAGGCCCAGAGTCCATGTGAGTACCAAGCACACTCCACACAAGGCCCAGAGTCCCAGCTCCCACCTATGGCAAAAGCGGTGCACAGAGACTCAGCTCCATGGTCCTAGCACCAGCTCTCAAACCACAGTGATGTCTCAGGTCCCAGCCAAGCGTGCCTGTATCTAGATGAAGTCTGACTTTACCCTCTATTGCAGGAGTGAGAGAGATGATAAAGCCTTAGTCAGTGTATTTAATTGATTTAAGGTCATCAGCAGAAAAAGATCTGGTTTTAAGTTTGTTCCTTGCTCTATGAACTTCAGAAATTGAAAGTGAGGCCGGGCGGTGGTGGTGCACGCCTTTAATTCCAGCACTTGGGAGGCAGAGGCAGGCGGATTTCTGAGTTCAAGGCCAGCCTGGTCTACAGAGTGAGTTCCAAGACAGAGAAACCCTGTCTCGAAAAACCAAGAAAAAAAAAAAAAAAGAAAGAAATTGAAAGTGTTCAAAGTTGTCCAACTGAGAAGATTAAAACTTGTTTAAACTGATAACTTTCCATATACTTTGCCCACTCATTGCTCCAGAGGAAACAGCTCTGGACGTTTCCACAGAATCAGTGGGTACTAACACACAGGCAGGTTGTTTACCTCCTCAGTTGATACATGCCCAGCTTTATCCTGCAGCATCTTTAGGAGCTTATCAGGATGTGTGTGGGGGAGGGGGGGGATTTGTGTGTTTCAGAAGTTAAGTGCTGTGTTAGGGGCTGCTCGGGTTAAAGGTCACACCATGCATTTGGCTCTTGTACAAAATACAGCAAAGGGGTGAGCACAGACCCACAGTGCCGGAGAACAAGGAGTCGCTGTTGAAAGCACAGTTTATCAGACTGAGGGCTGCCGACAGAGCTCCTCATTCCCGGAGTGAATGCTGTGGACGCCAGGCATGAGATCTCAGTAACCTGCATACATAAACACTGAGCTTGCCACCCTGTGCAATCACGGCACCTGCTGAGAGACTAAAGTAAAAGTACAGTGTGACTCAAGCTGTGTTGCCGTGGACATTGGCACACCTCAATTCTTCAGTCTTTCGGTTTCTGTTATAGGCATCTCATAGCTCTAACTCTCACTTTGTTTTATAATGAGTCATATGTTTCTTAGCATGATAATTATGTCCTGATACATCCTTTGCTTAAATATTGAGGATCGTGAGAAGTAGGTTTGCTGGTATAGCCTCCCTGAGATCCTTAGGAAAACAGAAGTTTGATTTCTTGAGGTAAAAATTAGGCAAAACATAATACAGAAAGGCTGGAGCCTGTGAATCTTTCCAGGCTCACTCACAACTGCTTGGCTTCCATGTCTTCCATGTCTTTGTACTACCTTACAGAGGCTGTACAATAGAAAGACCATGTCAATAATATCACATGGATGTAATTAGCAAACAGATTGTAGAAAACTCTAATAAACAAGGGTATGTTGGGGAATGGGGAATTAACAACAGACAGTTGAGACTTGTCTACCAACTGCAGTAAGTGGACTGTACTATTTGAAACATAAAATAAATATAAAATATTTTAATTATAAAAATTTAATGTTATATAACATGTTATACTAGTTTTTATAGAATCAGTTGGGGAAATGAGGCCACTGAACTACATGTTTGCTAAAAGTAAAAATTACTTAATTGCAGCGTCATAATATGGAGTAGATATCATTGTAGAGGTAAGAGAGCTGGGCTGCAGCTCAGTGGGAGAGCACTTACCTCGTGTGTGCAGGTGTGACTCTGCTCACGCTGCTGCCTCAACGGTTTGAGACCCTAGGTTCCATGTTTGCATGAAGAGAATAGACGCAGAAATGAAATGATGTGGAACCTGCAGTTTGGTTTAAGCCATGAGAGGAAGGTGTACCTATTGACGGGAGAGCAGGACCCGTTCAGCGTCCTCATTATGTTGTGCCAACCATAATCCTATCCATGTGGTAAAATTCACATAACTGACCAAAAAAAAAAAAAAGTAAGTTCAATGATACCTTATTTTTTAAAGTAAAAAAAAAAAAAAACCCTGCAGTTTTTATTATAAAGAAAATATAAGGGCTATGGGGCAGAGGGAGTGCAAGAGCCAGAGGAATTTTTTTTTATAATAAATATTTTTTATTGGATATATTCTATATTTATAATTCATTTCCCTTTTTCTGGTTCCCCACCCCCAAAGGTCCCACATGCCCTTTTCCCTCCCCCTGCTCCCTCATTCACTCCCTCCCACCTCCCTGTTCTTGTACTCCCCCACAATGATGCTTTGGTCCATTCTAGCACCAGTGTCCACTCCTTTCTTCTTGTCAGACATAATTTGGTATGTGATTTGTGTCTTTGGTGTTCCAAGCTTCTAGGCTAATATCCACTTATCAGTGACTGCATACCATGGGTATTCTTTTGAGACTGGGTCACCTCACTTAGTATGATGTTCTCCAGCTCCATCCATTTCTCTAAGAATTTCATGAATTCATTGTTTCTAATGGCTGAATAGTACTCCATTGTGTGTATATATATCACAGTTTTTGTATCCATTCCTCTGTTGAGGGACAGCCAGAGGAATTCTTGTGCAAGCTAGTCTTATAGATGTGATAGGGAAGGTACACCTGGGAAACCACCGCAGCACGACTGCCTGAAAAAGACCCGAACCATGGCGCCACCTCTAGACATGCCAACATGGATGCTGGAAAACTCATGAGGAAGAGCTGTCAGCCATTAACATCTTCAGAGGGAGGGAAAGTTAGTCATCGTCAGAGCCCCTAATCAGTTATCCAGCACCACATGGTCAGACCCGAAATTATATACACATAAGCAACACTAAACAGACCTAGCAGATTGTATTTATACGTGTGTGTGTGTGTGTGTGTGTGTGTGTGTGTGTGTGAGAGAGAGAGAGAGAGAGAGAGAACGCAGGAGAGGTAGCAGGAGAGGTGAATACTGGGATATAAGAGAAGCTGGAGAGAGGAGAGGAAGAGAGAAAGGAATTGATCTAATTCTATATTAACTAAAAATAAACTAGCTAAAGGAGCTAAGTGAGGTAATCCGTGACTGGGTGATGACTGGAGGTGAGCACAGCGTGGACACGCCACACTCCCTGTGCTCTTACACCCCCAGGAGCCATGCCATCTAGAATGTTCTGTACGTGGGAGAAGTTCAAGTCCGCAGTGACAGGCAGGGAAGTAACTGGGGCAAAGCAGCACCGAGTTGCAGCTCAGCTCAGTCGCAGTCAGCGGGCGACAGTTGGACCGAGGTGCCCGAGGTGGAAGTGGTACACTTGGGAGGTACTTTAACATGTGTGTGAGGTTGTCCTCAGAGTTTGTCTTATGTTTGTTTGCTTTATTTTTTTAGGATGAGAGAGGCTGCAAGGAAAATAGAAGAGAAGCATTTTTCCAACCACGCAACACATGTCGAGTTCCTGCCTGTTGAATGGCGATCAAAGCTTACTCTCGATGGAGGTATATTTTGTTTGAAATTGAATAATTTTAACCAGCAACAATCCTTTTCTAGAATAAATATACAGAGTTTTAAAAGTACTTTTATCGAGAACAAAATCCTAACCAGGTATGGGGGCATATGCTTTTAGCCCCAACACTTGAGGGGTAATGCAGGATCTCTGAGTTCAAGGCCAGCGTGGTTTATGTAATGAATTCCAGACCAGCTGGACACACACACCATCAACAAATCTTTTCAGTTGTTTTAGGGTATATTCACTTTTTGTTCCAGATTATTCAAGAACATATTTGAGGGAAAAAATGTTTTTAAAATTACCAACATTGACTTGTGTCTTTGGATGCCATGTAGACCTCATAGATCACATGTGTGCATGTGCATGTGTGTCCTTTGTGATTTGGAAGTAGAGGGGGGAGATCTAGGTCTCTCTGGTACCAGCACACACCTTCCCCCCCCCCCAGTGCTACACATACACATTGCCCACTCATTTCCCAGTTACTTGTTTTGTTTTTAACAGTCTGACCTTTGGCCTTAGCCCAGATGGCCTTGAACTCAGTCTTCCTGCCTTAGCCTCCTGAGCCCTGGGGCTCTGGGGATCACCTATTGATAGTTTTGAAGGCTCTAAGATAACTGGAGGACACCAGCCAGAAAGAAGTGGAAGGACAAGACTGCAGGTGCAGAGAACAAGCTAGACTCTGCCAGAACTTACAGAAGGAAAGGCCGACCATGGAAGTCCTGGTCACAGCATGGTTACATACGACTGCACAAGTATTAAAATTCATAGTCAGCTTTACCTGCAGGAATTCCAAAATAAAAGCCTGCTATGGCAAATCCCAGTGTACTAACTGGTAGTAAAGGGATAAAAACATAGATGTGCATGCCGCTATCTCTGCACACAGTAATACACGAAGAAAGGATGACCGGGACAAAGAGTTGGAAGCATCGATTCTGGCTTACAGGTCACATGCTATCTGCTGAGCGCGCGCGCGCGCGCGCGCGCGCACGCACACACACACACACACACACACACACACACACAAATACAGAAAAATCATTAGAACCGATCAACTTAGCAAGGTCATGACATAGAGGATTGATGTGCAAAAATAAGTGCTCTTCTATAGACCAGCAACAACAACAAAAAAACATCAAAAATGCAGTACACCAAGGAATAACTTAAATATACAACTTTTATATAAAATGTATAACTTTAAATAACTTAATTTTATACATTTAACTATTAAAGTACAAGTACTATTAAAATATAGAAAAATTAAATACAGAGTTGACTTTCTCATTAAATGGTCAAATACTCTAGAGATGCTAACTCTCAAGTTGGTCTGTAGATTTCCACAGAACTTGGTAAGCTGACTGTAAAATGACTGTAGAATAGAGGGCCCAGAATAGCTAAGAACTGAGTCAGGGAGTCCAGTCCTCCTAGGAGGCTGGAGCGATTTAACTTTTGAAGTTGAAACACTTTGCTGTCAGGACCAAGCTGGGCAGATCAACCAGGACTACAGCATGTGCCTCACCTGTTCCTGTGCTAATGTTGGAGTCTGATCACAGCAGAGCAGTGTGGCAGCCCAGTGCTGGAAAGAAAGATGCCTGCTTTATGTATCAGCTGAACCAAGGGCTTAGCATGAAGATCATGACTTTCAACACTTTAGAAAACATACGAGAGACTAGTTCAGAGCACATAGAGAGTCTTAGTCTTTATCGTGGTGCCTTCTGGTTCTTACTCTGTTGTGCTAAACTACAGACTAACTCCACACTAGTCTGAGCAGTGCAGTGACTGAGAGCCTAAGACTCTGTCCGCCCTCCCGTTCTTCTGTCCCGTTTCCAGTCTGTATAGTAGGTTCATTTGCCTTTGTTTGTATCTGGGATCTGATAGTGCATGCCCATAGAGTCACTGAGTCACCAGAGATAGATAAATATGACCCGTAAGAAAGGTTTTTTTTTTTCCCTTGCTGGGATTTTAGCAATGCCAGATGGGCATAGTTAGGCTCAAGGTAAATAGAACACAAAAAATTAATCATGGTCCTCATCCTTTCACCTTCCTTTCTCTTTTGTGTCTCTTTTTGTTGTCTTTTACATTTTTAGTTTTGGTTTTGTTTAACTTCGTCTTAGATATTTTACAAGAAGGGAAGAGCCCCACTAATGTTTAATATTTAAATGCTGAATTATGTAAATGTCCCTGTAACCTTGTTAAGTTTGGCTTGGTTGTGCTCTCACAGACACTGTCGATTCCATCACTCCTGACAAAGTGCGAGGCCTGAGGGACATGCTGAACAGCAGCGCGATGGACATCATGTACTACACCAGCCCGCTCTACAGGGACGAGGTGAGCGCCCTGGCCAGCTGGCCGTGTCTGCTGCGCTTCACAGTGGTGACTGTCAGCTCCAGACAGGCCTGGCCTGGTCAGACCTACCACTTGGTACTCCTTCAAAATACAGAGAAAGGCCAGAACTGGCAGGGCACACCTTTAGTCCCACACTCAGGGAGCAGAGCTACATGGTGAGACCTTGTCTCAAGGCAAGAGGGACAAACATGGTGATGGATACCTGTATTCCCAACACTCACAAAACTGAGGAAGAAAGATGGCCATGAGTTCAAGGCCAGTCTGAACTATAGAGTGCAACCCTTTCTCACAAAATGGTAGAATAATAAAAAGTAGTGTGTGTGTGTGTGTGTGTGTGTGTGTGTGTGTGTGTTTACACGCATGTTAATTTGTGTGTATGTGACAGTGACTGTGTTTACATCCATGCATACATTTCCTAGTCATGTACACTAAAATAGCTAAGAAACAGAATACCCCATATCACAATGAACACACCTAACATCCGGATGTTTGTGTACTGTTTTTCTCACAAAGAGAAATTGCAGTTCCTTATGAATGTAGCTGATTCAGAGATAAAAACATAAGTAGTTTATGACATAAGCTAAAGAAGTGTTCAGACAAATAATGGCAGGTGACAGGGATAGGAACCAGTGTCTGAACTAAAGCTGTTTGGGCATTGGAGCCCAGGTCGTTCACTGTCTCCACAGGAATTGTTACTACAGTAATATAGTAATATAATATAGAATTACAGTATACAGTAATATAGAATAATGGCAGTGCAGTAAGGGTGGGCAAACCATTTTTTCATCTAACATTCACATTGATTATAACATCCCACATAGATTTGAGAAACATGTGGGAAGCAAATAGGTCCCTTGCTTTTAGAACAGCAAAGCTGACTGTGTTGGAAAATCATTTTTACAGCTGTCATAGCAGTGTTGGGTGTGCAGACACTGGACAGGAATCATCAGTGAGCAGTGGCTCAGGGCAGTGTTTGTTTAGGAGCAAACTAAGTCCTGGTCTTAGACTGTGTCCCTGTGGACTGCTCAGTGCCCAGAAAGGAGAGCCAGAGTTACACAGGGGAATCAGGCAGTTTCTATGTTGGGTTTTCCCAAGGGACCAGTGGACACTTCGAGTCCCTTGGAAGGGATGCCCTGTGGGGATGCTCCATCCCCTGTGTAGCAGCATCATAATACTGAGGAAATACCTGAGAAACAAAACAAGGACCAGGAATAGGCCATAACTGCTGTCATGAAGACAGTAGTTACAGGAAACTTTCCCGAATGCAGGAGGTGAAGAGATTGGAGGACTCCTCTATCTTGTTCTCTGCTGTCTGTAGTAGAGGACTGCAGGCCAAGATGACAAGCGTGGGCTTGTGGCTGGTAGATTAGAAAAAAATCAATTCTAGCCAGGCGGTGGTGGCGCACACCTTTAATCCCAGCACTTGGGAGGCAGAGGCAGGTGGATTTCTGAGTTTGAGGCCAGCCTGGTCTACAGAGTGAGTTCCAGGACTGCCAGAGCTACACAGAGAAACCCTGTCTCAAAAAAAAAAAAAAAAAAAAAAAAAAATCCAAATAGTGCGATGTGGTGTGGATAATTAAACTAGAACTACTCGTAATTTGAGGGAATATATGAGGACGTATTAAGGGACAGAAGACAATGTATGTACTAAACTCTTCAAGTAGTTACCAAAAACTTGGGGAAAGTACGTGTTTACATATTTATAGAAGCAGAGCACAAACGCGATAAACGTTAACAAAAGAAGACTCTAATAAGCATAATGTGTGGATTTTTTTTAAGTTACGTATTATGAGGGGGGGAATTGCAGGTGAGCCCGGGGCCCAAGTCAGCAGGCTGCTGCAAGCCACTCTGTGAGAGCAGTGCACCCGCTCCAAACCAGACATTTTATTTTTAGTACTAATTTTACTTCGTAATGTTTTATATTTTTAAGTTATTTTTTAATAAAAAGTGAAGAAACAAAATATCAAAGTTAAGTGGGGGAAACAGTTTTTCATCCCCTCAATGTTGTGAGTCACTTAGTCTGAAATGGAGCCTATATTTATATTTTAAATTAACAGTTCTCCAAGGTGAGACCATGAGGGAATTGTGGGTAGTACTTCTTAAAGCATTGTGAAGACAAACAGCTCACACTAAGAGGTGGGCAAAAGTGCTCTTGCTTGTTTGTTTACAAAAGGAAAGTCTGTAAATTAAAATCCCCAATGATGGAGCTGGAGAAATGGCTCAGCAGGTAAGAGCACTTATGCTGACAGAGGACCCTGGTCCAGTTCCTAGCACCCACACGGTGGCTCGGAGCCATCCTGACTCCAGTCCCAGGTATCATAGCCCCTCTTCTGATGTCCTCCAGGCACATGTGCTACATAGACATACATCATCAGTCTCTCGCGTTACTCTAACATGGAAAGTGAAATAATGCTCAGTGACCAGAGGAATGTGTGTTGACTGTGATGAAGACATTTTCAGTTGCAAAACTGTTCTAAAAGAATGGGCACTCCTTCGGTGTGGAAACCAGACTGCAGATGCAGGCCACCACCCACCAGAGGTGCTACAGAGGGAAGCTCATCTCCACAGCAGTTAATTTAGGTCACCTCGGTCTCTTGACCCTGAGATTGAGATTCTCAAGGGAAAACTGTAACTTTGTTAATGTCTACAGGAGAACCCGGGTTAGAGGACAGGGCTGTCTTCAGCTAGTCCTTCTCAGCTCACACTTTTTTTTAGGGTTACATTTTTTTAAACAACATGAAAATTGTGTGCATTTTGCCAGTGTACCAAAGTATTTACATTTTTACATGGTTTAAACCTTAAGCAAGACCTTTAATAATACCACAGAGCTAGGTTGGTATCTCACTTACCCTAGCATGCACAAAGTCCTGGGTTCAGTCCCAGGCAAAACACATGCATGTGCACTTTTGCTGGAGCCATTGCGTGGACTGTAGGGAAGGAAGCTTTGCTGGCTTTGGTTTGCTTTGGTTTGTTATGCATGGCTGGTAGCAGAAGAGCTCACTCCAAAGAACTGAGTCATAGCTCCCTTAGTGAAGACCCTGCAGACTGACATTGCACGCACGGTCCGCAATCCTTCCTGAAAGCCGCCTGCAGTCCATCTAATGACCTCGGTGGCCATTTGTCCTGGAGCTGCTAGTTCCTAAAGTAGAGTCCTCAGGCAGCAGCACCAACGTTCTTCAGGAACTTGGTACAAGTGCAAGCTCCCAGGCCCTCCAGGGCCTGAGTCAGGGAGTCAGCCTGCCCTGGGTAATCCCAGTGACTCTGATGCATGTGGGAATCGCAGGGCAGTTTCCACTAGTGTGGGATTCTTGTCCTCTCTCTTGTCTCGTCACCAGAAGATAGGCATCGGACTTACGCAGTTTCCGTAGCCCAGCTTAGCTTCAGCATCGTTGTATTGTACTCTAAGATGTCAGCAAAGGAGGCCAGGCCTTCGTGCATGGCATCCCTGAGCCTTCCAGTCATAAGCACAAGAGTGAAGCCAGTTCATACATTCAGGTGAAGAATGCTCAGTAACGTGATGGAGTTTGGTTGTCTCTTGATATAACATGATTGAAATTAGAAGCTGCCCCCCCCCAAAAAAAAAGGAAAGAAAGGAAAAGAAAAGAAAGCCTCTGTCAGAGCAACAGCTGGCTTGTTAAGAAATGAGATAAACAGATAAACCTGAAATGGTGTAATGAAGTGAAAGAAGCAGTAGGAAGGGGGACCGCTCTGAACGTCAGGGCGGGTCCAGGACAGGCCGAGTGCGGATCAGTGTTACTCTTGTGGATTCGGGAAAGGCAGTGTTATCTCAGTCACTTCAAGAGAAACAGCTTCACAAAGTGTTTCCATCACAAGTTTATATTACTTCTAAGTATTTACTATAGCCAAAGCCTGCACACTATAAAAGCTTAGGGTTGACACATGGTAAGATGAACTGGAGTAGAAATGTCTAGGGGTCATTGGAGATCTTATCTTTGAAATCTAAAAGGAAGTTTTTTCCCATGTACATGATAGCTGGCTAGTGTAATTAAATCCTACAAAAGGATCTTTGTGGGTCCACCACCATGTATTCTATGGTGGTGATACGGTTTGCAACATATATATACCTCCATTCCTATATCTTTTTAAAGTACCTGAATAAATTTAATAGCCTAGTTATAGTTCAACCGTCTTGTTTGTTTTTCTTCTTAATAAATTTGCATTTAGAAATAAAGTTGCTAGCACTCAGTGAAAAGTCTAATATTATATTTTCTTATTTCAAACAGCTAGTTAAAGGCCTTCAGCAAGAGCTGAATCGATTATATTCCCTTTTCTGTTCCCGGAATCCAGACTTTGAAGAAAAAGGGGGTAAAGTGTCAATAGTGTCCCATTCCTTGGGGTGTGTAATCACGTATGACATCATGATGGGCTGGAACCCAGTTGCCCTTTATGAGCAGCTGCTGCAGAAGGAGGAAGAGCTGCCTGACGAGCGCTGGATGAGCTATGAGGAGCGCCACCTGCTGGACGAGCTCTATATAACGAAACGACGGTAACAGCCCTGGCTTATTGTTAATGTTTTTAAGAGAAAGCCTTAGTTAGGTCTGGACAGACGGCTCCATGGTTAAGTCTTCCAGAGGACCAGAGCTCAGTTCCCAGCACCTATGACAGCTGCTCACAACTCCTTGTCACTCCAGCTCCAGGGGATACAGTGCCCTCGTCTGTCCCCACACGTGCACACAGAAAAACATGGAGTAAAAATTGGAAATAAAAACCCATTGCCACATTATCTTAATTTATACTTACATTCTTATCTTTTTTTCATCCAAGTCTACAATGAAAACCACCAATTTCGATAGTTTAGGATTATTAAAAAAAAACCAGTTAACTGATGAACTTTTACTAACAAAGTGTTGGCTTTGTCTTACTTTTAGGATAATTGTCTTAGGATTTGACCTGTGAAATGCCATAGACATAAGTATTATGATAGCAAAATGATTTTTAGTCTTAGAAGAAAATGCATTTTACCAGAGGCAGGTAGATTTCTGAATTTGCAACCAGCCTGGTCTGCAAAGTGAGTTCCTGGACATTCAAGGCTACACAGAGAAAAACCTACATCAAAAAAGAGAGAGAGAGAGAGAGAGAGAGAGAGAGAGAGAGAGAGAGAGAGAAAGAGAAAGAAAGGAAGAAAGAAAGAAAGAGAGAAAGAAAAGAAAGGAAAAGAAAAAGAAATTAAGTTTGACAGTGCTCAGAGCAGCATTTTAGATGTATAAATCTGGTGAAATATGCCCTGGACCCAAGTTTGACCCAGCACCTATGTCAGACAGCTCACAGTCATATTACCCCAGCCACAGGAGATCCAACACCCTTTTCCAGCTTGTGCAGGCAGTGCTTTTACATTTATGCACACATACACACACACTTAATTAAAAATAAAATCTAAAAAGCACATTTTAAACTAAACAAACGTAGTCATGGTGGAACGTGCTTGTAGTCCCTGCCCGTGTCAGCCAGCCTGAGCTACGTGAGACTGTCTTAAAATAATTAAGGAAATACATGAGTAAATAAATAAATCTGTATCAGAGAGTGAGCTGTAGAAAAAAATATTAAATATATTACATGTAAGCAAAACTGAACAGAGTGAGAAGCTTCAAGTAGCCCTCGGCAGAGAAGCGCTAAGCCATGGCTTCTCATGTAATGGACAGACAATGGCGGCTTTAGAAATTAAAGTAGGTGGGAGTAAAACCATAAGATGACCTATAAAATTCCTTACTAAATCTAGAAAAGGGAAAGACTTTCTAAAAGACTGAACAGAAGAGGATAGATAGATAGATAGATAGATAGATAGATAGATAGACAGATAGATAGATTATGTACGGGGGTAGTGTGAAGACCATGATTTGCTTGATAAAGTAGTAAACCTCTAATACAGCACTATAGTATTTGTAGTGAAACTGTAAATGGTGTGTGTAATCTCGTACTCCCTCCTAGGCTGAGGGAAATAGAAGATCGGCTGCATGGATTGAAGGCGCCATCCATATCACAAACTCCTGCCTTAAAATTTAAGGTAAGGGAGATCAGCTTCTCCTTGTCTCAGTACTTCCTGAACATTTGATATGGGTCACAAAACATATGAGAGTGGTCATGAGTGATTATTGAGCATACATGTGCGCTTGCACACTCTGCAAGAGCAGCACACACAAGACGGTTCTCCAGCACCGAGGTAGCAGTGTGTCAGTACCCGTCAGCCGCTGCAGAGCAGCAGTGCATCGGGGTGGCCTTCCTTTGACTGGAAGGCTTAAAAGAATGAACACCTGTTCCTCATCTCAGTTTACATTAGGCCAAGTCAAAGAAAAGGGAAAGTGGAAGTAAGGAGAAGAAAAGTTGAGGCAGTGTGTGGCACGATTGCTGGTTAGAAGTGACAGACCTGTCTGGGTCAGCAGCACAAATGAGAAGTGGACAGGAGCCATTTCAGGGTAGACAGTTGGGCATTTCCCAAGAAAAGGGTCACGGGCTCAGTTTGGCTGCAATCTCCAGGCCTTGTCAACAGGCTGGGAGGAGAGGAAGTCCATCTGCTCGCCAGGGACAGAGCCCGGTTATTAGACTGGTTAAGACAGTGCTCTAGCGAAGCGCCAGGTGGACAGTGCCAGCACCCGCTGCACTCAGGAAGGGGACATTCTTACCTGCATCATAAGTACAAGATGGCGGGAGCCTTGACACTTTGTCTCTGCTGCCCCAGTGCGCCACGTTGCCTGCTTTTGCTGTGTCTCTTCTATGGACCTTAATGCGATTAAAACATGGATGATAAAGGAAAAACTACATTGACCCTCTGGCTTACCATTCTTCTTTAAGTGTTACTTATTTTTGTGAGCATAGGGGACTGTCTATGAGTAAGCCACACATGTGCCTAGTGCCTACAGAGACCATGGCTGGTACCAGATCCCTGTAACTGGAGTCATATGCAGTTTTGAGCTGTCTAAGGGTGCTGGGAACTGAACTGGGGTCCTCTGTAAAAGAGTAGGTGCTCTTAAACACTAAACCATCTCTCCAGCTCCCACACACACACTGTTTTTCTTTTAACTTATACATTTAAAAAGCACATTGTTGAGTGGCAAGTACTTGGCCAGCATGCACAAGGTCCAGCGCCTAGGATTACACAGGAAATGAAATGGTAAATTTGAAACATGCGTTTAAAGAATATGATCTCGGTGTTATCCTAATGTACAATTTGAATTCAGCTCTACCAACACTATCATTTATAATTAATGCTAAAAATATTCATGTATCTGGTAGATAAAATAAAATTTTTTACTAGAGAATTAGTTAGAACACATTAAGTATATTAGGATGGTAGATTTGTTACCAACATGACTAGAACCTGTGCACTGTAGTCGAGTTTATTCTGATACAAGTCATACATAGCTTAATAAAGACTCCTCATTGTTATTCAGAGGAAAACAGAAGTCTAGACTAAAGAGGAATATCTAAGAACCCGGTGAGTTGGTACTGGGAACTTTAGGGGTCCGAAGAGAAGAGCAAATTCTCCATGTGGATAGCCATCAGATAGAGTGACTTGAGAATGCTGGTGTCCATCCTGTCTCATTGACTGCGGAGAGCAGGGACAAGCACAGTGTGTGATGCACAATGTAATTAGGGTGGTATGATGGGGTATTAAGATGAGAATCTGACATACATGATGCCTTTTTATTCTGGTTCTTTCTTTCACTCTCCCTTTTAGAGGTCCCCCTTCCTTCTCTGACTAAATGTAGAACTGCCCACGCTCTGAGCACACCCAGGCAAGTGCAGTCACTGTCTTGGCTTCACATGCCACCACAGTGATGGGGGCAAGGATGTAGCTGTGGGTAGGGAAAGACACAATTCTGTACCCCTGCTCTGACTGACTGTTCAGCCACAGACACAGAGATCTCAAACTTATGAATAGAAATGAGCTCTAGCTACAGTTTCCTCTGACAGCGGAACTGCAGGAGTTGTTCTCAGCCGTCTTCACCCAGGAGTGCTCCCCTGTCCTTGTGTGTGCTCCCGTCATGAGTGTGCGCTGCCCCCCTCTGTCCTTGCGTGTGCTCCCGTCATGAGTGTGCGCTGCCCCCCCTCCGTCCTTGCGTGTGCTCCCGTCATGAGTGTGCGCTGCCCCCCCTCCGTCCTTGCGTGTGCTCCCGTCATGAGTGTGCGCTGCCCCCGTCCTTGCGTGTGCCCCCATCATGAATGTGCGCTGCCCCTGTCCTTGCGTGTGCCCCCGTCATGAGTGTGCGCTGCACTGCCCTGCTTGAGATTGTCTCTTGCCTCATTTTAAGAGAGGCTTTTTTCCCCAAAAAAATTAGTAGTATCCCAATTTTTGGGTATGTCCACACACTATTACCAGGTTAAGCCTCCCCAAATATGGGTTAAGTTCTGTTTTTCACTACCTAAAATAATAAATTAAGACTATCTTCAGCAGTCAGAGATCTGAGTGTTACCTGAAGTAGGTTTTCTCCCACACTCAGTTCTTCAGCACCACCTATTTTCTCAAACATCATCCAGTCCTCTCTGCGTGACGTCAGTCTGTGTGAACATCAGCCTTGGCTGTAGAAATCCTCGCTGTCTCGTACTGCCCTTGGCATGCTGCACCTCTGTAAAGCCCTCAGAGCTGGAGGCTCCCCTCAGGAACAGCAGCGATCTCAGCCATCTCACACACACACACACACACACACACACACACACACACACCGACCAGGGTGGGGACGCAGTGACATTCTTCTCCTCACCACCCTCCTCTTCTCAGTTTTAACTTGTTCTATTTTAAAACAATGACAACCCTCCTGGAAGGAAATTATTATAAAATCACTAATGGCTGTAGTCAGTGTAATGTAGACAAAACTTACTTAAAACAAATATACTTATAGGTGATGTCATTGTTTATATTTTATTATATAACATGTTATCCTCAGATTCCCTTGAAAATACCACTCCATCATTTTGAAAATTTAGAATGGCTTTTTTCATTTTAGGTTGAAAATTTCTTCTGTATGGGATCTCCGCTAGCAGTTTTTTTGGCATTACGTGGCATCCGACCAGGAAATACTGGAAGTCAAGACCACATTTTACCTAGAGAGATCTGTAACCGCTTACTAAATATTTTTCATCCTACGGACCCAGTGGTGAGTTTCAGCATCAGCATTGCTGCTCTTTGGGAAACATCAATAGGGTTATATTTTTAATACTTGTATATTTGTTCATTCAGAGTTCATGAAATAAATGTTAAGAGAGTATCTTCTATTGTACTGCTAACATCTTATAAGGGACTGGAGAGAGGGCTTGTTTGTTAAGAGCACTTGCTGTTCTTGCAGAGGACCTGGTTTGGTCCCCAGCATCCATATCAGATGACTCACTACCTTCTGTAAATCCAGCTGCAGTGGGGTCCCTCTCTGGCCTTCATAGGCACTGCGTGCACATAGTACACATATATATAAACCAACCTCTTTTTTTAAAAAAGTGCATTATAAAAATAATATTCCTGGACAACTGTACAGGAGACAAACATATACTTCACAAACTTTAAGCAATTTTTATTTTGACGACCTAGGAACAGATACATTTTAAAAATCTTGCTTTAAGGGGCTGGAGAGATGGCTCAGTGGCTAAGAGCACTGACTGCTCTTGCAGAGGTCCTGAGTTCAAATCCCAGCAACCACACAGTGGTTCATAACCATCTGTGATGAGATCTCATGGCCTCTTCTGGTGCGTCTGAAGACAGCTACAGTGTACTCACATATAATAATCTTTTTTAAAAAAAAAATCCTGCTTTAAAGGCTGGTAAGAGAATTTGGGTAAAGGTGCTTGCCCCCACACCTGTCGACTTGAGATTACTCCACATGATGGAAGAAGAAAAGCAACTCCTAAAAATTGACATTTGTCATTGGCATATTACAGTATACAAACACAAAAATAAACAAGTAAATATATTTAAAATACCCTGCGTTAAGTAATGTTTTTCTAAAACATGCTATAAAATTGAGATGAGTCCGGCAGATCCTCTTAAACCAAAACCAAGAAACGAGGTAGTCATGTGTTCAGTTGAGTGAAAGCATAAAATGCTAAGGTTTTTCAATTTTCTACTATATTTGTGTTTAAGTGGTTTAAAATTTAAACACTTGAAGATCTTAGCCTCCAGGTGTAAATAGCAAGTGCCAAGAGGAGGTCTATAGACAAGCACAGGCTAGCGTGCAGCTCAGTGGGAAAGTGCTGGCTTAGTGTGCAGGGGGAGCCTGGTTCGAGTCCACCACAGGCAAGGAAGACGCTTCCATGCATCCTGTTAGGGATAATGGTGAGTATAGCACACACACACATAGGAAAATTATTTTAAATATCTGAAGTTAGCTTTTATTATAATTGTGTGATGCTCTTCGGAATTCCACCAGGTTGGAATGCGTTAGAGGCTCAGATGCAGACTGCAGTCATGGCAGTCACTTCTGAGACTAGCATGTCTCCATGTTTTATTTCATGCATGAATTCTATCTTCTTTGTACATCTCAAATTTTGCTTTTACGTGTTTGGTGCCAAGATTTGAACCCAGAGCGTCACCTGTCCTAAGCTGCCTTGCTTTTTCCTGATGCTTGCTTAATGCTTTGCTCAGACCTGCCCTAGCCAGGTTACAGACTTGCTCTCTCCTTCCTATAAGACAGCTCTGAGATTTTTGTGATGTAACAAATGGCAGGGAATTGGTGACAGCGGTGAGTATGGATTCTCATGCCACACCACAGCTAACGAATGACTGGCTGCACAGCAACCTGTCCTGGCTTTCAAGTTAGGCTCTTATTGGAGTCATGTGTTTGAAATCAATTATAATAGAATATTGACCTTTCTATGGTCTGGGTTGTGATCCATTTCAGCTTTGCAAGTCTGACCTTATAACAAGACTTATTCTTGTTAGATCATGTCAGAATACAGTAAAAGTCTTTTTCTCTGAAAATGAATTAATAGAAACTGTTAGTCAAAGATAACTCTTATTGCTGTTCTTTTGTTTTTTTATAATCTCACTATTAGGGACATATAATTAGACAACCTCATATGTTAACAGTGAAATTTTTTTTTCTAATAGCCATTTTTTAAATTCTTGCTCTAAGGCTTTTAATCAACAGCTTTAGGAATAAACATTTTACTAAAATCCTGAAATTGTGAATTAATGTCATATTTCTTTGCATTTTTAAAAATCTAGGCCTACAGATTAGAACCATTGATTCTGAAACACTACAGCAACATTTCTCCAGTCCAGATCCACTGGTACAACACTTCAAACCCTCTACCTTATGAGCATATGAAGCCAAACTTTCTCAACCCCGCAAAGGAACCTACCTCAGCTTCAGAGAGTGAGAACATTGCGGCTATCCCCAGCCCCGTGACCTCCCCGGTCTTATCTCGGCGTCACTATGGAGAATCTATAACTAACATTGGCAAAGCAAGCATATTGGGTAATTCTTTTCTTACCTATGAATGTAAGCACTTTAGGTATAAGTATTAAATTGTTTGGAAGTGCACTGTTAGACGTCTCCCACCTGTCCATCTCCTGCATTAGCTTCCCTGCTGACTGAAGCAGGTGCTCTGACATCCTCTGACTAGACTGAAGGAAGGAAAGGGCCTTCTGCTGCTCATTATGGTCTTGGCTCTGTGACTTACTGAGGGAGCCTAAAAAATGCTGTTTTTATTGCTCTTGTGCATTCTGGGAGCATCAGGGACTCTGATGTCCTCTCAAAATGAAGCCGTTCAGTCCTTTTGCTTCCTGAGGCAATAGGGATATTTCATCTCTCCTTGAGTAACTTCCTGTACCAACATAGAAACTGGGTATTTCAATTGCATTGCCTTTGAATTTGTCCTTTGTCTCTGACTGTCCTTTATGTAAGTGCCACAAGATGGCACTGTAAGTAGGCCTTAGCTATCAAACTTGCTTGCTATTTGACATCATGCGCAAAGGTTACAAATGGTGTTTTATAGCATAAATGTAGTAAGACATATATGCCTATTAATAGTAGGTAGATGCCCCATGTCAGCAGCATGGGTCTTTTGTTAGAAATTTCAGTCTTGCCATATACCTCTATAACAATGAACATTTGGATAAAATAACACTGTGATTGTTGGTTGTATGTTCCTGTATCTGTATTCTTAGAATTTGTACTTTCCTTCTTTTAAACATCATTCTTATTTAGAAACCTACAGTAGACATTGGAATATTTCCCAGGTCCTCACCCTGGGAAAACTGAGTAGGGCTGAGTCCCTCTGCCAGCCAGCTGTAATCACAGCGGTGCTCCCCAGTGGGCTGAGAGAGGAGTCACAGAGTGACTGCCCTGTTTTGTGACATGCAGGGGCTGCTAGCATTGGAAAGGGGCTCGGAGGAATGTTGTTCTCAAGATTTGGACGGTCTTCAACATCACAGCCATCTGAGCCATCTAAAGACTCACTGGAGGATGAGAAGAAACCTGTGGCTTCGCCCTCCACCACCACCGTGGCCACCCAGACCCTGCCGCACAGCAGCTCCGGCTTCCTCGACTCCGCATGTTAGTCCTCCACCTCTCTCCTTGAGCCTCTGCGCCTTTATCTCTGTAACTTATGAGGGATGGGGGAGGGGTCGGGTTCTCGGGGCAGGAGGGCTAGCAGTCCCACTCAAGTCTCAAGTATTTTAAAGAAAAGGTAATATGAATTTTAGGAATATTTTCTAGGCAAGTGTAGTTTTAGTGTCTGCATTGACAAGTTGCTAGATTATAACCAGGACTCTCTGGCAAAGGGTCTAAATTATCAAACACGAGACAAGTCTCTGTGGTAGGTGCCCCCTAGCTTTTACAAAGTGCATTTTTATTAATATGGTCACCAAGTTTAGATTCCATGTCACTATAGCTGTGCCCTCTGTCCGACACTGCTCTGTCCTGCAGCTCACCACACACTCCTCTGCAGCTTGACGGGCCTTCCGAGGCCGAGGCATTCTGTTGGGTCCCACTGTGTGTCTTCTGTTCCTGCCCTGGTTACCAGTGGAGAGTAGGGAGGTCTGTGAGTAGGGACAGGAAGCTTTAAGGTGGATCTTTTGTTTTCTAGTAGACTTAAAGATGTTTTAATCTGACGTAACTGCAAAGCACTGGTCCTTCGGTGAAGCTTTAAATGTCTGGTAATAGCACCGGCACTGTGTGAGGAGAAACAAACTGAAGAAGCCACTCCCTTTCTGAAGCTAGCAAGGGGCGATAGCCCGCCAGGCCTTTAACAGACTCCACTGCAGTTACTGGGAGCACGGGGTTCTTCCTGTGTCTGCCACCCTGAATTTTGAGACGACCAGCAACCAGAACAGGTCTGGGTGGCACCCAAGAGGCTGCCCCACTCTTCCACACAGTCGACTCTAGGGTGACGAGACAGCTCGGCTGGGCCAGCAGCATCTGTCAGCCCTTTCCAGTGCTAAAAATGTGTTTGCGGGTCATTAGGGCCATGTGTAAACAATTCTTTTTAGATGTTGATTTTTGTATAAAGCTCATTTTTCTTCTGAGTTCTTACACTGTTTTTTACTTATGTTTAGTTAGAAACATGATTGTAATGTATAAACTTTAGTGTCATGCAGAAATGAAAATAGTTAACTTGTAAAGTTATTTTGGAGGAATTTTGTAAGGTGACACTAAGAAGTACAGTTCTTCATGGTCTGTCTCGTCAGTGCAGGGCAGTGAGTGACGCTGGTGAGTGGGAGGATGCACACTGGGCCAGACGCTCAGTTAAGACCCCCAGAAAAAGGAGTGAACACATCAGAATCCCAGCCAAGCAAGCCCCGCTCCGTTGTGTGTGCTGCTGCAGATGTAGAGAAGCCTGCCTCCTTCCTACGCAGTGGGAGCTCAGCCAGCCAGGACTCATCACACGGGCCCCTCAGACCAGGCCCGAGTGTGTGCCTGCCGTGCATGCAGCCTCTGCTGCTGCTGGGCCTCACCCCAGCCCTGCCGTGCCGGCCTAACTGCTCAGTTTCACCTGTAGTCTCCACCCGAGATAACTATGAGTCTCTTTCATATAGTCCACTCTGAACAGATAGGACTGTTAGAGTCACACCTGACAGTAGTCTGTCTTCAGTCCCTCGGGGTCTGGATTCCTGAATCTTGGACTTGCCTCGGTAGAGTATCCTTCTGTGTAATCCTGACTTTTATGCCTTAATTGCTGTCTCGCAATCTTGACTCTCTCTCTTCCTTAAATCTCTGTGGAATCTGGCTGTTGTGATCAGGTGCTGGGCCTCCTTCCTCCTCCTCCCTCCATGACTGCCTCAGCTCTTCTGGATAGCCTTCATTCTGACGCCTCTGTCTTTGAGTCTCATTATCTGAGGGTAAGGAGGACACAGACTGAATCCATGATCAATCCTGTTTCTCTTTGAAGAGTAAGTCCTGTCAGGTGTCCTTTATTTTCATCGTCTTGACACATCTTACATTGCTATCCTTAATTTCTTCTGAAAAAAATAAGGCTTATCTTGAAGCATTTATGGTTTCATTTCTTGTGTTCCTGCCAAGTTTTTTTAATTTGGGTTGGGGGCAATGGGGTTGTTTGGTTTTTGTTTGGTCTGGGTTTTGCCCTCTAGGTTACAACATGAATTAGCACTAAGTCTGAGGAGTATCTGAGCCACTAACGATTCTGACACTACACTTGAGAATTGAACTGCGCTCACATGTTCTGTGAAGGAGCTCTTGACAGAAGCCTAGAGGTGTGCTCCTCTGTGTGCTAGGCGTAATCAGCTTATGTGGAGTGTGCCTCTTACCGACGGCCACCGCAGCACTGAAGGCCACTGGTGACTGTCAGCCTTGCCTTTACAGCGTCTTGTTTGTTTTTCTTCACAGATTTCAGACTTCAAGAATCGTTCTTTTATCTCCCACAACTTCTTTTTCCGGAAAATGTAATGCAGAGTAAAGATGATAGCCTCGGTATGGTATATGTCAGGAGTGGCACTCAGCACCCTGAAAATGCTCCCCATAGAGATCTGCTCAGTGAGAAATGGGTCAGCTCCTCTGGGAGCTGTTCAGTGCTACCACTGCAGACTGTGTGTGTTCTTGTCTTCAATGTAGAGTTCATGCCCACTTCAGATGCTAAAAAATACAGCGTCTCTACAAAAGAGGGACTTGAGAGAAGAGAGGGCATTCATCAGGCCTGTGTGTCTGTCTTCCGCATTGTCCTCAGGCCGCAGGCTCACTGTTCTTTCCATGTCTGTACTTAGCCATACAGTTGGTTCCCTGCCACAGAGAACTGCATCACCCGTACCGGTGATGTCTAACCTCAGCACCTGGGCTGGGGTCTTCCCTGGCTAACAGCTCATCCTACACAATACACAATGTCCTTCACAGAGTTGGGGGGAGATTTAGTTTTAAATGTAGTGATACTGGTGCAAAGGTATTCCCAGTCTTCCTTTCCAGCATATCCTGAATCTGTCACCAAGGACTAATCTTAACAATTTAAAATTACTTTTCCTACTAACTTCTCATTTCTTCCATATTTTTCTCTTTCGTGTTTTTCTTATTAACAGTGAATTTTATCTTTGATGTTAATGTTCAGGGTTTCCTTTGTTATTTTAGCCACCTTAAAATTTTTATGCATCTTTTTCAGTTACCAAAAAACATTACCTGATAGCTATCAAAAAAACATTATTTGATATAGTTCCTAAACAGTGGTTGAGGATAACAAGCTGGCTCCTGTTTTGCCTCCAGAGCTAGAGTTTATAGAGACCTATCTCAGTGAATTCCCATCAAGAAAGTATCTTATATAAGGATCTCTCCAACTGGTAGTCATATAGACAAACATTTCCATTAAAATGACTCCTATTAAGCTAGAGAAATAGCTCAATCAGTAAAATGCTTATAAGAGAGCCTGAGTTCAAACTTCAAAGCCCACTTTTTAAAAAAGCTGGGCCCTGCAGTGCATACCTGTAATGACATTGGGGTGGGGAAGGGACTGACTCCCTAGGCCTCTCTGGCCAGCTGGCCTAGCCTCTGAGAGACGCTGTCTAACAAACCAAGCAAGGGACGCCCTTGCGGACTGCCTCCAGAGCCAGTGCTGCCTGAGCGTGCGCTTGCGACCCTGTGAAGGCACCGCTGCTCTCTCACCTTTCCTCCTGCTCAGGAGCAAGGGGCTTTTTGTTTTGTTTTTTAACAGATTTTACATTTAGGTATCTGAAGCATAGAAAAAGAAAAAAGGTGGTTTTCTTTTCTCCTTCCCCCATGATCCCAGAGAGCTAGAGAAACTAGAAGAATCCATCCCCTCTGCAGTCCCAGCCAGTCTGGGTGTGGTAACAGCAGGACAGCTGGTGCAGTGCATCAGCCTGCTGTGACCAGGAGCATGCAGCTGTACACAGTGACACGTAGAACGCCCCCCTTGGAGAGCCTGGGAGCCACACGGAGAGGGGACAGAGGACATTAGTCCACTCAACTCTCCGCTCGCTCACCTTCCTTCCTTCAGAGCCAGCAAGATGTGAGGTGGCTGCCCTGGGGGCCCAGAGGCAGTG
Organism: Apodemus agrarius; assembly: GCA_964023405.1. Classification (NCBI taxonomy): domain Eukaryota; kingdom Metazoa; phylum Chordata; class Mammalia; order Rodentia; family Muridae; genus Apodemus; species Apodemus agrarius. Next base: position 81,951,178 of record OZ030013.1, read on the forward strand.
GGGGACTCAGCAAGTTGGCTGGGAAAGCTGACTGCCTGACCCAGACACAGGAGGAGCCAGTCTAGCTGACAGTCAGTGGCCCCAGAGTAGCTCCGTGATGACAGCAGTCATGTAGGACAGTCGTAGCTTGTGAACAAATTTCAGGACCTTAAAGTCAAAGTGGAGCCAAATAATTCTTGTAACAAGAAAGTGTCTGATGTTTCAGCCGGAGAGTTCTGGACTAGCACAGTACATGCCGCAGCCTTGGGAAGTGAATCCTCAGACTCGTGCCTACCTCTTCTCTTTCTGTAACCTGCTTCATCTGGACTCTACTGCATCATGTTTGAGAATTCAATTTTCTCATCTTCATGGTCTGCTCTTTGTGGGTGACTGTGCCTTACAAATCTCCTGTGCGGGACCATAGCGTACAAAAAGAAAGGGTTAGGGCATTCTCCCTAAACACACATGGATTCCAGCAATTTCTGATGGATAATGGATTATTTTATTTAAGTTAAAAGAACTTTGTAAAAGGTGCTGGGTCATGTTCTATCCAAGTGTTTTATAGCGTTGGCATTCCGCCTCTTATGTATGCCTTCCCTGGACAGACACAGGTGCGTTCACAAGCCAGAAAGGCAGAGCGCAGAGGTAACTACTCTGTGTTTATATTTCAGACTCTCAGATGCTACTACCACAAAGGGAGCCCTGTGTGAAATTAACATTAAAAACACATTTATTTAAAATGATTTTCTAGAGTAGTACTAGTATGTATAACTGCCACTTTTTACTCTGGACATCTCTGACAGTGATAGACAAACAGATACTAATCAGTGTGCAGTGTGACATGAGATAGGTCTTGTGGAATATTGTATGGCTCATGGGCAGTTTTCAAAGAGACCCTGAGTAGCATAATGCCATGTTTAAATAAATTATGTATTGTATGTGTGTATGCCAGTAAGTTCCATATGTGTGAGCCAGAGGACAGCCTCGTGGAGTCGGCTCTCGATCAGCCTTCATGTGGGCTCCAGGAGTCACGCTTCCTTGCTAGGCCTCTGCCGTCCCACCCGGCCCTCATACCATCATTTTCCAAGTGTGTTATCTCTTGAGGATGTTACATTTACCCCTTGAGATTGGATGAGAGCCTTGAGTTGTTCATTTCTCTCCAGTATTGCAAGGACTTTTTGTAGGTTTTGGAAAGACTTAATTGGATTCAGGGAATGTTTAAGGACAGCAAATTATAGGTAAAGCCCTTCTCCCCAACCCCCCCCCCCAGTTCTTCCCCCAGTTTATCTTCTCCAGCTACACAGTGAATTCTTTTGAGTACTTCAATGTACCCGGGCACAGGTTAGCGCCCACTTAATAAATACAGACTTGGGGAGGGGTCCTTTAAAGTGATTCAGCCTTATGGGGGGAAGAATGCTGTTGGGCTGTGAAGTAATAATAATAATAATAATAATAATAATAATAATAATAATATAATGATAATAATAATAATTAAAAACCTAAATTTGGTTGTTATGGAACATATCCTCACGTATTCTGTAGGGCCTCCTTGACTGAGGAGACATCTACCCACTTCCCCGGGGAATGCAGGAAATTCTTCAAGGAAGGCAGATAAGAAATAGTCATCTAAGACTTAAATTTTTAAACTCCAAAAATATGCCAAGATAGCAAGCAAATGTATTTGATTTTCTTTCCTTGTGATTCTTTGCTGACTTGAGCTAAGGGACAGAGCTGCAGAGTAGAGCCCTGGCTGCCTCGGCCTTCCCGCCGCCCCATAAATAGAGTGAAGAATGAGACAACTTAAGTCACTTCCCCTGGCTAGGTTCTTCACCCCACTGTCTCCCGCCTGCATCTAACACATGGTAACCGTCACGTATCTCTTGTCTTTGCAGTGGAACTGGAACACAGGATCGACTTTGAACTCAGAGAAGGCCTTGTGGAGAGCCGGTACTGGTCGGCCGTCACCTCACACACTGCCTACTGGTCATCCTTGGATGTGGCTCTTTTCCTTTTAACATTCATGTACAAACACGAGCATGATAACGAGGCAAAGCCCAGCCTAGATTCACTCTGAACTCTTGAAGGATATGAATGCCCAAAACTTTTCTGTTAAAAAATGTGTCAAGATATGGAGATTTCAAGGTTCCAGTTTTGTTAAGGGCAAGAAATATTTTAATTTAAAAGCACTTTATTTTATTTTTAAAAAAGAAAAAAACCACATTTTCAGTTCTAAAGGAGTTATTTATGTTTCTGTCATTTTGATTCTGAGTCTAGCAGAGCCCCTGCAGAGAATCACCAGAGTAGAAGTGTGGTGGGCTTAGGTGAACTGCATGAAGGCAGGCATCACAGTCCAGGTCTCCAGGGGAGCCGAATGTAACACATTAACCAAAAGGCCAAAAGGCAGGCGTTACAGCGCTGATGCCCAGAGTCCAGTACACTGCACAGACTACAAGGTGGCATCCTGGTTTCTTGATTCTGTGAAGGCTTTTGTGTCCACAGTTCTGTTGAGAAAGAAGAGTATAGCAAATTTTAAATGTTCTAAATTTAACTTGTTTTGAAAAACTAATGCTAAAAAGCAATATTTGAACTACTGTACTTATAATTTATAATCTCTACTTATTTCAGCATATGAAACATTTTTATGTTTCTTTTAAGCCACACTAGTATCATGTTGAGGCCCCTTTTTCTCAAAACTCCCATCTTCGTAAATGAGTAGATGATCCTGTGACGTACTTTCAGGGGGTTTTTTGTTTTTGTTCTTTTGTTTTGTTTTTGTTTTTGTTTTCTTTTTTCATTAAAAACATGGTTTCACAGAGCAGTAGTTCGATTATTTTTTTTAATTTTTTTTATTATGTCACCTATACTTCAGAGAAAGTTAAGTGTTTTCAGCACAGGGACTCCACATTTGTATGTATTGCATTAGCTGTATTAGAAAATTAAGAAACAGCTTTGGGCAAGAGAATTTGCTGACTTGAAATACACACACATCTGTGTGCCAGACAGCTGACCTGTGGGGGGTGGCCGCCAGCATTTACTGTGTAAAGTGCTGAGGAAAGCCTGGCACAGAAAATTGGATGCCCAGGCGGGGCTGGATGTCTGTCGGGGCTGTACATGTTCCCACTGCACTGTCATCTGTGATGTCATCCATCAGGCTGTGTATACGCTTCCTGAGGTAAGTGAACACGTCACCATGTCACATGTTCACATACTGAGGCACCAGTGTTTCAAGTGCCTTGCATTAGATTACACAGCAAATGGAGAGAGTGTAGCTTAAAGCCAGACCATATTCCTTCCTGTGCTATTTAGTGATGTCACTCACGAGTGACCTTGAGAAGCCCGCAGATGTTAGGAGGTTAGAAGATGGCCACGAACCCAGTGTTACCTAACAGATACAGTCTGAGTCTGCAATCGAAAGAGAAGTTCACATCAAGGGAGCAGTAGCCAGTCCTTCTGTAGGGGCGCTCGCCTCTGGTGGCTGGCCCTAGTTCCACTCAGGTGCTGTCTGTCTTGTGTGGGAGGGACTTAGTCGCTTCTGGCAGCCACCACCAGCTGGAGCCGAGCTGGTCAGCCCACATGTCCCTTGCTGTCTCTCTGTCAGTGGCAGAGCCTGTGGCTTTTGTGGGTGTCACTCCTTGTCCTCACTGTTGCCTGCTCCCCCGCTGTCACTGAATGTGTGCAAAGACAGCACTTCTTTCCAGTGTGTAAGAATCCCACGGCTGTGTAGCTCACAAAAAAAAAAAAAAAACAAAAAACTGCACTAAAGGCTGAATCTCAGCAGCGCTTAAATGTCATCTTTGAGTTTAGACGTTCCTGTCAACTCAGGTCAGCTTCGTACCCTGTTTATTAGCAGGTCTCGTTTAGCCCTCAGGAAAATTAAGCCTGTTGTATGGTGTCATAAAGGTAGTTGAGAATATGTTGTTGACTATCAGCTGAAAGGAAGTTTGCCTGTAACCAAAGGAGTGTGTCCACTTACTTTTCCTCACACGGCAAAGCAGTTGGATTCCACTGCTTGAGTTTGTGTCCGCTCTTGGGAAGAGCAGCATTCGGATCACTCTGTCAATGAGAAGCAGATGCTCTGCACCTCTGGACAGCTGCTTTCCGTTCATGAGCTCATCAATACCGGTGGCAGTTTTGGCCTTAGAGCTCTTGTCTCCCTGTCTCTGCATGTCATCATGGGATGTGCTTGTATACACTAAAGTAATATACAGAGTATGTGTCATTCTGATGATTCCGAAGCTGTCAGTTACCAAGTAACAGTTGGCAACTTTATTCCAGCAAGTACTAAATCGACCCCCAAAAGTCCTGATTTTGATACTATTAAAATTCTATTCTCTCCCTGTTCATGCTGAGTCTCTTAAGTACTGATCACTCAAACCTTAACCCAATTAGGTTGGATAAAGAGACGATTTGTAGTTAAATCTTATTATTCCTTTAAAATTGGCCTTTCTGAGGCTTTTTATTCCTAACTTTTTCCAGTAGTAATTGCACTTTTTGGTGGTTTTTTTGTTTTTGTTTTTGTTTTTGTTTTTTCGAGACGGGGTTTCTCTGTATACCCCTGGCTGTCCTGGAACTCACTCTGTAGACCAGGCTGGCCTCAGAAATCTGCCTGCCTCTGCCTCCCAGAGTGCTGGGATTACAGGCGTGCGCCACCACTGCCTGGTGCACTTTTCTTATAATCCAATATAACTATTATAGGACATAATTACAAAATAATACTGCCTTTCTAAGTCTTGAGAATCTTTGTCTTTATACCAGAAAGTTAGCTTTTGTGCTTACTTCAAAGATCTCAGACCCAGACACTCTCATCAGTCTCTCTCTGCACTGTGCCCTCCCTTACCCGTAAAGCATTGAACGCCATTAGCAAATGGGGCATGCTGCTGTGCACCTGTAATCCAGCACAGGAAGCCGAGGTGGAAGGGCTGCTAAGAGCTTGAGGTTAGCCCTGGGCTTAAGGCTGGTTTAAGTGGAGATAGGGTAGAGTTGGAACTCAGCTGGTAGAGTATTTGCCAAACATGCATGAAGTGTATTGGATTTAATCCCCATCAGCACAGGAGCCGGGAACATACCTGTAATCCAGCCCTTGGGAGGTCAGAGGCAAGAAGAGTCAGATTCCATTGTCCTCTGCTACCCAGAAGCAAGCCTGTGTGGTGTTGCACTACACATGCACCAGTAGACAGCTAGGAAAGAAACCATGGGCCACTGAGGTGGCTCAGTGGTTAAAGACAGCCAAACCCAATGGCCTGAGTTCAATCCCCAGAAACTGCCTGGTAGGAGGTCTGACTCCTGTAGGCTGCCCTCTGTGTCCCTACACACTCTATCATAGTACATACCTGCCCTCAGACGTACATAACACACCTAGAGTGAGTGCAATGTGACACTGTCATTCCAGCAGTGAGACCTGAACCCCTTGAGGTGGAGTCAGACCAAATAGGTTTTATTGACAGACCTGTCAAAGGTAAGTAGGTGGTTGTCCTCATCGGTTACTATTTCTGTGGATTCTAATGAATAAGGCATGTAAGATTTTGAGAAAGTGACCAAAAGTCTTTAAAATGCTTTTGACTCTTACACTAGTTATGGAAACAGGCCAGGATGTATGAAGTGTTAAAGGCCAAGGGAGAGCTGAAAAGATAATGTACCCATAGTGTCTCGAAGAAAAGAAACGATCAAGCCAAGCGTGGGATGCTGTGGTCTGTTTGTTCTCCTTCCCACCCCTGCCCTGCTGCCACCCAGACCCCAGGCTTCCGATAAGAGCTGGGCACTCAGGCTGAATCCGAACCAGGAAGCTCAGGTCGCTCTTTCCCTCTGTGGTGCTGGCACCTGCTAGATGAACACAAGCCCTGTGGGAGCCCTAGTCCTGCAGTAGTGTGACCTGAAACGTGTCTTCTGGCCTGGTTTTCGGTGAATATTTTCAAAGAACCCTCATTTCAGTTTGTATAGATTTTGTAATTTTTTTTAGATTTATTTTATATTTGCAAGTGTTTCTACCTGCATGTCCAAAATCACATGTATGACTAGTGCCAACAGAGATCTGAAAAGGGGACTAGTTTCCCTGGAACTGGGGTTACAGGTGATTGTGAGCCACCATGTAAGAGCACCCAGTGCTATTAACTGCTTTGTCATCTCTCCAACCCTGAAACAGTATAAATTTTAGAGTCCTCTGGTCCAGCCCTGTTTTAGTTTCACATAGCAGTAAAGGTCATGAAAACAGAGGCCACAGGGATAACAGGACACTGAATGCACAGTGACTGGGGGAAGTAGTAGGGTCTTTAAGGAAAGACTGATCAAGTTTTAAAGCCAGAGCAGTAGTTTTCCCAAGCATGATCTGCAAATATAAATATGTCATGCCAGAAAATAAGTGAGACAAATTTAGAAGTTCCTTCAGGCCAAGCATAATGGTACACACCTTTAACCCCAGTACTAGGGAGGCAGAGCCAGGTAGAATTTTGTGAGTTCAAAGCCAACGTGGTCTACACAGGGAGTTCCCGGCTATGTCTGCACACTGAGACCTCATCTCAAAAAACAAACAAACAAACAAAAAAAAAAACCCTGGCAGGGGTGTGTAGGAATCTGCTGTACTCAGCGCGTTTGACATCAGCCAGGTGCTGTTGAGAGGGTGCTGCTGAGCTAAGAAGGCAGGCCTCTCTCAGGGACTGGGCACAGTTCATCCCTTCTGCAGCTTTGTCCCTCATCTGGACCCTCCATCTTACAAGGCAGTGCACCCGCTCTGCGCCGTCACTACCTCCTGTCCCGTTTTGTACCACACAGCCCATTTCAAAGGTTAACAAGAAATTCCTAAGGGTAGAAAGTGACTTTGGGGGGGTGGGGAGAATACATACACATGCACTCCTCTTAGGGTGAAAAGCGGCCCACGGAACTGCCTGTAACTTGTGTCTGGAGTTATCTCTCTCACTTCTTCGGGCTTCATAAAAAGTCTGAGCAGATCTGAACAGACTTCCCAGCACATCTGAGACTCACAATACCAAGGGGCAGGGGACACAAAAACCCAGGAAAAAAGTTTTCCCTTTTTTTTTTTTTTTTTTCCGAGACAGGGTTTCTCTGTGTAGTCCTGGCTGTCCTGGAACTCACTCTGTAGACCAGGCTGGCCTCGAACTCAGAAATCCGCCTGCCTCGGCCTCCCAAGTGCTGGGATTACAGGCATGCGCCACCAGGCCCGGCTAAAGTTTTCCTTTCTGACGCCCCATGTACACATGGTTATAATGTGACATGATTGGCGCTGTGTCTCAGTCCTTCTCATCTCATGTTTGAGAGCAGCAAGGTTGTTCCTGAAACTTCCAATGTAAGTTAATTCACGTAACCTAAGTACTAAGTGGGGATTTTCAAGACCAGGAGAAGCAGCTTTGCTGACTTTGTAGCTTCATGCTAGATTGGATAGCATGAACTCTTCCTCTGCCTTTGAACAGGGTGGCTCCATGCTTAGGATTGTCTCTTACCTTGTGGGTTTCCATTGATATATGACAGTGTGCAGCTTCCCCACCACACACACACACACACACACACACACACACACACACACACACACACACATATATATGCTGATGTTCTCAGGGCATGTTGAGAAATATCCCATAGGATGATTACACCCGACCAGAATTCTGTTAGCATAAGATTGAAAAAAAAAAAGTGCTAAGCCCAGGGAGGACTGGGTTCAGGGCCCTCTGCAGGCACAAATGGCTACAGGTTGTTGGGTGCCATCCATCGCATGACATAGAGTTTACACTGCACCTGAGCATCTGTGCACATAACCATCTAGTTTACTTGGAATATACGATATAAGGGACATGCTTGGCTAACAGCTGTATTAGGAAATAGTGGGGAAAGCCTGTTAGTGTTCAGTACTGGTGCGTTGTTCTTTCCATTTCTGTCCTCCCCTGCTTGGATCCATGCCACTGTGGGTGACCAAGCATTGGTACATCACTTCAGTGCTGTTTCCTGGAAGACAGAATATCTAGGAGTACCACTCAGACTTCCCTTGGTGATGACCACACCCTCTCCTATCATCTTGGCCTTTAAAAATATTAACTGATCCCAAAGAATTTCATGGAAGTCTAACCATGGTCTTCTGGTCCTCGGCCTGTCATGGTAAACCCACTCTGCTCTGCCGTGAGAGTCCGAGGAGGGTCTCCTTTCCCATGTTTCCCCAGGGTTATCAGACAGGCAAATGGGTTTTCTCAGATCTTTTGAATTTGTTGAAGCATCCACAGTTCCTATTTTATCTCCACAGTGATCAGCTTGAATGGCAAAAACCTTAAAACATTTATGCTAATATTGTCCGGTTCTGACTTTTCTCAACCTAAATTTAATATGCTTATGAATACTGAAGGGTAGTGAAGTCTGTCTGCTCACAAACTGTGGCCACCACAGCCTTCGTTCTACAAGAAACTGGCTACCGTGTTCCTTGGCATCAAATGATGAAGTCCACATATGACACATTCGGATCTTAAAGTGTAGAACAGTCACAGCTTCAAAGATAATAGTTCTTGAGTCTAAAGCTAAACCCCAAAGCCTGGTTGGCTTTTGTCAACTTGACACAGCTGCTAAAGTCTGGGAAGAGAGAACCTCAATTGAGAAAATGCCGTCTGATTAGCCTACAGGCAAATCTGTGGGCTTGTTTTGCTTGTTTGATTGATTGATTGATTGATTGATTGATTGATTGATTGATTGATTGATTGATAACTTGGAAGGGAAAGCCTATCACCCCTGGGAAGGTGGTCCCAGGAGTTATTGAAAGGTAGATGTACTTGAGCATGAGAGCAAACCAGTAAGCAGTGTACCTCCATGGCCTCTACTTAAGACCCTGCCTTGAGTCCCTGCCCTGAATCCCCTTCATGATGGATTATATCTATAGGATGAAGTAAACCCTTTATTTCCCAGGATTCTTTTGTTTATGATGTTTATCATAGCAATAGAACCCTAAGACACCTTTATAGCTTGTTTGAGATGGGTTCTTTAAGGAAAATCATGTAATTTACTGGATTTGAAGCTCTCTGGATGCCGTACCTTCTGCCTAAACTATTGTAATGGTTTCTTCTTGCTGATGATCTTGCCTCGCCTGTCATTAACTTCTCCTGCACAGGTTCCTAACGTTTAGAGCCTGTGGTGTCTCCATCACAGGGAATAGAAAGCAAGCGATCAGAAAACCGTCAGCCATCTCTCTTCTCTACTTGGGAAGTCTGCTTCGTGAGTTTGGCAACATGCTCAATCTGCAACAAACCAGTGAGATCATCAAGTCGAACCACTATCTCATTCACAGCTCATTTTTATCTGTTTTCTAGCCAAATTGTGGGGCCTTGTCTGCCTTGACGATTAAATAGTCCATATGCCTTTAATTTACTTAAAACTCGCTCCCAAGGTTTTGCCTTGGCCTTTGTCCTACTTCTTGGTTGTACTAAACAAGGGAAGCATTCATTACACTACACTGTCTACATTCTTGTGTACTTTCAAGTTTAGAACACAGGGTCTTTTGTTGCAGAAAGAAGAGGGGGAGTTAAGGAATGTTCTTAAGCATGTGAGAGCAGAAGGCACGTTGCTGAGGAATGTCTGCCACGCTGCTTTAGTTTTAAAGGTCCAGTTAGCTCTTGGACTAGAGTCTAAAGCTCCTCCCTGAGAAAGTTCTGGAACAAGATGATGAATACAATAGTTTTGGAATTGTCATCCAAAAATACCCTCAGTTGTGTGTCAAAACATATTTGAATACTAAACAGTTCAGTAACTAAGGCAGGCTCCCAGTTCGTCCTTGGTGGGACCAGTTGGTGGAGGAAGGTACCCAGTTTATCAAGTGTTGGCCAACCCTGGTGGAGTGGCCATTTGCCAGAGATGTAAAAGATAACTTTTCAGCCAAGATCCTCCTGCTGGAACTCCAGTGTGCCCAGGTGTGCAACTTTCCCCTGGTCATGTTCTGTAACCAACTAACAAGATCCTCTTCCTCCTCGGACCCTCTTGCAAAGCCTCCTGAGCCCACTAGAGAACTTACAACTGCAGTATGTCTAAAGAGTGGAATCCTAAAATCGTTGGGCACACAAAGACCAGTGAAACCAGTGTCACTTTCAAGAAGTTACCGACCCAAGTTGTGTGGTCAGCAAATTTCCAGGCATGACCAAACTTGCTGCAAAACCAAAATGAATATCTGGGAAGAGAGCCAGACCTTGGGTGTGTTCGTGCAGCATTCAAGCCAGCTGACCTGGGAACTCGGAGTGCTGGCTCCATGGCTAGACTACACCGTACAGTGGTGGCTGGAGCATCCCGCGGGAAGTACACTGCACATCCTGTACAGTGGTGGCTGGAGCATCCCACAGGAAGTACACTGCACGTCCTGTACAGTGGTGGCTAGAGCATCCCACAGGAAGTACACTGCACATCCTGTACAGTGGTGGCTAGAGCATCCCGCGGGAAGTACACTGCACATCCTGTACAGTGGTGGCTAGAGCATCCCGCAGGAAGTACACTGCATATCCTGTACAGTGGTGGCTAGAGCATCCCGCGGGAAGTACACTGCACATCCTGTACAGTGGTGGCTGGAGCATCCTGCGGGAAGTACACTGCACATCCTGTACAGTGGTGGCTGGAGCATCCCGCGGGAAGTACACTGCACATCCTGTACAGTGGTGGCTGGAGCATCCCGTAAGAAGTACACTGCACATCCTGTACAGTGGTGGCTAGAGCATCCCGCGGGAAGTACACTGCACATCCTGTACAGTGGTGGCTGGAGCATCCTGCGGGAAGTACACTGCACATCCTGTACAGTGGTGGCTGGAGCATCCCGCGGGAAGTACACTGCACATCCTGTACAGTGGTGGCTGGAGCATCCCGCGGGAAGTACACTGCACATCCTGTACAGTGGTGGCTAGAGCATCCCGCGGGAAGTACACTGCACATCCTGTACAGTGGTGGCTAGAGCATCCCGCGGGAAGTACACTGCACATCCTGTACAGTGGTGGCTAGAGCATCCCGCGGGAAGTACACTGCACATCCTGTACAGTGGTGGCTAGAGCATCCTGCGGGAAGTACACTGCATATCCTGTACAGTGGTGGCTGGAGCATCCCGCGGGAAGTACACTGCACATCCTGTACAGTGGTGGCTGGAGCATCCTGCGGGAAGTACACTGCACATCCTGTACAGTGGTGGCTGGAGCATCCCGCGGGAAGTACACTGCACATCCTGTACAGTGGTGGCTGGAGCATCCCGTAAGAAGTACACTGCACATCCTGTACAGTGGTGGCTAGAGCATCCCGCAGGAAGTACACTGCACATCCTGTACAGTGGTGGCTAGAGCATCCCGCGGGAAGTACACTGCACATTCTGCTTTCGCGGGGCTAGCTCTTCAGTCAAAAGTGTTAACGCCTTGATGGACTTCTGAAATGTGTATAAAATCTACCTTTGAAATGTTGCCAGGCTTTAAACTGGATTCAGGTTTCCTGTGGTGGTTTTAAGCACTAGCCATGTCTGTTATTAGTCCCTAAAAGATGCTGTGAAGAATCAATAGGGCATCATCATAATCACAAAGAAGACATGACTCAAATGGTACAGAGAAAAATTGGAAACTTATTGATAGGTCTTAGGCAGTGATTATCTCCCTGAGTTATTAGTGAGATGCTATCCCAATCAGAATATATTAAGATTGGTTTGAATTCAGTCATAGTTTTGTAAAGGTAAACCAGAGCCTAGAGAGAGCTCAGGAGTTGAGGGCACTAACTGTTCCTCCCAGAAACTTTCTGATCCTTCATATATTCTCCCCATGCAAAATGACCTGTCAGTAAAGCAAATTTTTGCAAACTTTGGTGCCCACAATATAAATTATATGTTAATTGGGATTAAATAAATGATGGTACTTAATAAGATTATAATATGACACTTAAAGATGGAAGGAGGGGAGGTCCTTTCCACACACAGCAGAGCAATGACCAAGCCACATGCTTATATGAAAAACCCAAATATACAAGAGCATGTATAGATTGCATAAAGTTTGTAGAATATATGCCATTTGTTGAGGAGAAGGGAGGGGGTAAAAAAAATGCCCCAGAAAGACAAAGTTAATTTTGCAAATTCTAGGGTGATGGCTGGACCAGCCAGGCCTCCCTGAGGAGGAGCTGAGACACTTCAGAGGAGAAGGTAGTCCAGCTGGCATGTGGGCTGTACCTCCCTGCACTCCCTGCACTCGGGGCTCTGCAGGGAGCTGAGGCAACCCCATTACACCATTGAGCAGCATCCTGCCGGAGCACAGTGTGGGAGCGTTTGCAATTATCCTCTCGTCCTGTGACAGGGAACTTCCAGAGGCTTCAGTTAGCCCAGTCTCCAAGTGTTCATCGGGAAATCTGGCTTTTGTTGTCACTTTGTTACTGGGGACATCACTGTGTTGCTGTAGGTCGTCCTAGATTCTTTTCCCAGAGGACAGTGTGAGCATTTGCTAATATCTCCCACTGCTTTCGTCTAGCACATTTATGGATTGGCTTGTTTATCACCCACCCCACCCCCCATCTCTTGGTTTATGTTCGTTTCATTGGGAGATAGAACGAAACGATGCTTTGATCATTCTATTGCTGGTCAAGCCATGGCTTTTACTCAACAGCCTTGGTGGGGGTCTGGGGGTCACAAAACGTCATGCATGGATCATAGTTTCCTTTGTAGAGGTAACAATGGGAAGCTAGCCTCGCCCTGTGTACCGAGAACACGGGAAAGGAAAGGCCACGCTAAGCAGCAGACATCTGCAGATCTCGCTGCAGTGTCTTGTCCCCTTAGTTCCCCATGTTCCTAGCAGCTTCCGGCATTGCCCCGCCCCCGCCCCCGCCCTCTTAAAGTGGAGAGTGACAGAGGAAGACACTCTGTCACTCTCTGGCCAGCCATAGACAACCTCTGGCAACTTAAATGTTAACCAGTTAAAGCAGTTCTACATACACATTCGGCTGTGGAATAAGTAAACTGTATGGTTAAATGAAAACCCAATTACAATAAAGGAAGACACTAATATCAACCTTTGATACCCACACATGCACACACACACACACACACACACACACACACACACACACGTGCACACAATGGTGTCTGAGCTGCAACTCTGGTCTTTAGGTTTTCAATTATTTTATGTAGTTAAAAATATCCCCAGCCGGGCGTGGTGGTGCATGCCTTTAATCCCAGCACTTGGGAGGCAGAGGCAGGCGGATTTCTGAGTTCGAGGCCAGCCTGGTCTACAGAGTGAGTTCCAGGACAGCCAGGGCTACACAGAGAAACCCTGTCTCGAAAAAAAAAAATTCCCCATTGTTAAAATTTGTATGCCTTTTTTCTTGTTAATGTAATTCTGAATTGTTTGTTCACATTGTAACTCTACCCCTAAATCTAAGAGTGAATTTTTTTCCCTCCCAACATGTTTCCCATTGTTGAATTTTAGTATTTATTCCAGGCTGGTTTCATGGTGAAGGTCTGTTGGCTTTTCTGAATACAAGAACTTTTGATATGGTCACTTAAAAGTTGGTAGAATTTACTAGTAAGAACCAGGGTTTGATTAATTATCTTTGCTAGGGTTGTGCAAATTTCCTTTCCTTCATAACTGATGTCTCTCTTCTAAGAATATTGGCATTTAGCCGGGCGGTGGTGGCACACGCCTGTAATCCCAGCACTTGGGAGGCAGAGGCAGGCGGATTTCTGAGTTCGAGGCCAGCCTGGTCTACAGAGTGAGTTCCAGGACAGCCAGGGCTATACAGAGAGACCCTTTCTGGGGGGGGGGGGGATATTGGCAATTATTATTTACTAGAAAACAATCCAATTATTATTTACTAGAAAACAATCCGTTTTCTGACCTTAAGTGTAAAGGGGTTTTGCACAAAGCTAGGCATAACCAGCTTTTCGAAATCCTTCAGCCTGGCATCATAGTGCATGCCTGTGCGCTAAGCCTGTGAGCCTGGCTGGAAGAGCAAACGCCATCAGTTTAGGCAGCAGACAGAGTAAGAGCTCACCAAGAAAGGAAGGGGTGGGGAGGAAGGTAGGTCTCCTTCCCCTGTGGCTGTGGTGGTTGCGAACCACTATCATGAAGATAGTGGTTCATCAGGTAAAAAGCACTTGTCATGCAAGCCTAAAACAACCTGAACTCAGGGAAGGAGAGAAGCAAACCCTACAAGCTTGTGCATGCATGCATGCATGCATGCGCACGCGCACACATGTGCACACATACACACACACACACACACACACACTACTAATAACAATAACTTTAAATTTTTTATTAATCATTCCATTTGTTTACATCTCAAATGATATCCCACTTCCCTCAGTTACCCCTCCACAAACCCCTATTCCACATCCGCCCTCCTCCCTCCCCTATGCCTCTTTGAGGGTGCTCACCCACCCTCCCACTCTCCCGCCCCCACCACTCCAGCATCCCCCTACTCTAGAGCACCAAACCACTACAGGACCAAGGGCTTCCCCTTCCATTGATGTCAGACTTAAAATAGTTTTTTTTTAATTGGCCCAGCGGGATGGTGCACACCTTTACTTCCAGTGCTCAGGAGGCAGAGGCAAATGGATCTGAGTTCAAAGCTGGCCTGGTCCGCAGAGTAAATTTCAGGACAGCTAGGGCAACACAGAGAAACCTTGTCTCAAAAAAAAAAAAAAAAAAAAAAAAAAAAAAAAAAAAAAAAAGGATAATTGGCTTTCCTAAGCAGCAAACCTAGTCTAACAAGTTTTTTAAATCACTTTTTGTTGGCTTTCTAAACTTAATTCTTAATTTTTATATAGTGGTACAGACTATAATATGAAGGTCAGGGAAATATCTTTCTGCCAAAAATGTTTAATGCATGAATTTGAATACATAGCAGACCTTCTTGTTTGTAGGTGGTCCTGATGTTACAAAGCAATTCCACTCTTTGTTGGATCCGTCCCATTGCCCTCCTAGATGCTGGAGAGGGGAAACCCCTCTGAAAGCCAAACTTCCTTCCATAGTCCTTGCCAGCCTGGCCTTGAGAGCCCACAGCCCCGCAGCTCCTCTGGCCTCAGACTGCAGAGATAAGTGTCAAAGGAGAATGACTTAACCCAGTTCACTCGCCACAGCAAAAACAAGAAGCAAGTTAATCTGATTAATATGCGTGCTCAGTAATCAGATCCTTACAGTGATGCTGCTTGTTCCAGCCCTCAGCGTCGTCGCTTGAATGATGCTCTTGTTTGAGTCTAAATCCTGCCAGGATTCAAGCCCCAGACTGGATTTCCCAGGGAGTACATTGGTCCCCGGTGCATTGCCAAGGAGCATTAAAAGTAAGAGGACTCCCTTTCCCTACAACATCCCCCAGTTCTTGATGCTGGTGGATCCTGGGAGCAAAAAGATTTAACTACCTTAGTTTGATTTCTTTTTTTTTGGATTTTTTTTTGGATTTTTTTTATTGTATATATTCTATATTTACAATTCATTTCCCTTTTTCTGGTTCCCCACCCCCAAAGGTCCCACATGTCCTTTTCCCTCCCCCTGCTCCCGCATCCACCCCCTCCCACTTTACTGTTCTTGTACTCTCCCACAATGATGATTTGGTCCATTCTAGCACCAGTGTCCACTCCTTTCTTCTTGTGAGACATCACTTGAAATGTGATTTGTGTCTTTGGTGTTCCAAGCTTCTAGGCTAATATCCACTTATCAGCGACTGTATACCATGGGTATTCTTTTGAGACTGGGTCACCTCACTTAGTATGACATTCTCCAGCTCCATCCATTTCTCTAAGAATTTCATGAATTCATTGTTTCTAATGGCTGAATAGTACTCCATTGTGTATATATACCACATTTTTTGTATCCATTCCTCTGTTGAGGGACATCTGGGTTCTTTCCAGCTTCTGGCTATTATAAATAAGGCTGCTATGAACATAGTGGAGCATGTATCCTTATTGCATGCTGGTGAATCTTCTGGGTATATTCCCAGGAGTGGTATGGCTGGGTCCTCCGGAAGTATCACGCCCAGTTTTCTGAGGAACCGCCATACTGATTTCCAGAGTGGTTGTACCAGCTTGCATTCCCACCAGCAGTGGAGGAGTGTTCCTCTTTCTCCACATCCTCGCCAACACCTGATGTCTTCTGAGTTTTTAATCTTAGCCATTCTGACTGGTGTGAGGTGAAATCTCAGGGTTGTTTTAATTTGCATTTCCCTAATGACTAGTGATGTTGAACATTTTTTAAGGTGTTTCTCAGCCATCCGAATTTCTTCAGGTGAAAAGTCTCTGTTTAGCTCTGTACCCCATTTTTGGATAGGGTTATTTGGTTTTCTGGGGTCTAACCTCTTGAGTTCTTTGTATACATTGGATATTAGCCCTCTGTCGGATGTGGGGTTGGTGAAGATTTTTTCCCAATTTGTTGGTTGCCGATTTATCCTTTTGACAGTGTCTTTTGCCTTACAGAAACTTTGTAGTTTTATGAGGTCCCATTTGTCTATTCTTGCTCTTAGAGCATAAGCAATTGGTGTTCTGTTCAGGAATTTTTCCCCTGAGCCAATGTCCTCAAGGGTCTTCCCCAGTTTCTTTTCTATTAGTTTTAGTGTGTCTGGTTTTATGTGGAGGTCTTTGATCCACTTGGAGTTGAGCTTAGTGCAAGGAGATAAGAGTGGATCAATTCTCATTCTTCTGCATGTTGACCTCCAGTTGAGCCAGCACCATCTGTTGAAAAGGCTATCTTTTTTCCACTGGATGTTTTCAGCTCCTTTGTCGAAGATCAATTGGCCATAGATGTGTGGGTTCAATTCTGGGTCTTCGATCCTATTCCATTGATCCGCTTCCCTGTCACTGAACCAATACCATGCAGTTTTTAATACCACTGCTCTGTAATATTGCTTGAGGTCCGGGATATTGATTCCCCCAGAAGTTCTTTTGCTGTTGATGATAGTTTTAGCTATCCTGGGTTTTTTGTTATTCCAGATGAATTTGAGAATTGCTCTTTCTAGCTCTATGAAGAACTGAGTTGGGATTTTGATGGGAATTGCATTGAATCTGTATATTGCTTTGGGCAAGATTGCCATTTTGACTATATTAGTCCTGCCAACCCACGAGCATGGAAGATTTTCCCATTTTCTGATGTCTTCTTCAATTTCCCTCTTCAGAGACCTGAAGTTTTTGTCGTATAAATCTTTCACATGTTTGGTTAGCGTCACTCCAAGATACTTTATATCATTTGTGGCTATTGTGAAGGGTGTCATTTCCCTAATTTCTTTCTTGGCCTGCTTATCCTTCGCGTATAGGAAGGCTACTGATTTACTTGAGTTGATTTTATAGCCAGCCACTTTGCTGAAGTTGTTTATCAGTTGCAGGAGTTCTCTGGTGGAGGTTTTTGGGTCACTTAAGTAAACTATCATATCATCTGCAAATAGTGATAGTTTGACTTCTACCTTTCCGATTTGTATCCCTTTGACTTCCCTCTGTTGTCGAATTGCTCTAGCTAGTATCTCAAGTACTATATTGAAGAGATATGGCGAGAGGGGACAGCCTTGTCTAGTCCCTGATTTTAGAGGGATTGCTTCAAGTTTTTCTCCGTTTACCTTGATGTTGGCTACTGGTCTGCTGTATATTGCTTTTACTATGTTTAGATATGTGCCTTGAATTCCTGTTCTTTCTAGGACCTTTAGCATGAAAGGATGCTGAATTTTGTCAAATGCTTTTTCAGCATCCAATGAGATGACCATGTGGTTTTTTTCTTTGAGTTTGTTTATGTAGTGGATTACGTTGAGGGATTTCCGTATATTGAACCATCCCTGCATCCCTGGGATGAAGCCAACTTGATCATGGTGAATGATCGTTTTGATGTGTTCTTGGATTCGGTTGGCAAGTATTTTGTTTAGTATTTTTGCATCGATATTCATAAGAGAAATTGGCCTGTAGTTCTCTTTCTTAGTTGGATCTTTGTGTGGTTTTGGTATCAGGGTAATTGTGGCTTCATAGAATGAGTTGGGTAGTGTTCCTTCTGTTTCTATTTTGTGGAATAATTTGAAGAGTATCGGTATCAGGACTTCTTTGAAGGTCTGATAGAATTCTGCACTAAAACCATCTGGTCCTGTGCTCTTTTTGGTTGGAAGACTGTCTATGACCCCTTCTATTTCTTTGGGGGTTATGGGTCTGTTTAGACGATCTATTTGATCCTGGTTTAATTTTGGTATTTGGTAACTGTCGAGGAAATTGTCCATTTCCTCCAGATTCTCCAGTTGTGTTGAGTATAGGTTTTTGTAGTAGGATCTGATGATTTTTTGAATTTCCTGTTTCTGTTGTTATATCTCCCTTTTCATTTCTAATTTTGTTAATTTGAATACTGTCTCTGTGCCCTTTAGTAAGTCTGGCTAGGGGTTTATCTATCTTGTTGATCTTCTCAAAGAACCAGCTCCTGGTTTTGTTGATTCTTTGTATGGTTCTCTTTGTTTCAACTTGATTGATTTCAGCCCTGAGTTTGATGATTTCCTGTCTTCTACTCCTCCTGGGTGAAATTGCTTCTTTTTGTTCCAGAGCTTTCAAGTGCGCCATTAAGTTGCTAGTATATGCTCTCTCCTGTTTCTTTTTGGAGACACTCAGGGCTATGAGTTTTCCTCTAAGCACTGCTTTCATTGTGTCCCATAGATTTGGGTATGTTGTGCCTTCATTTTCATTAAGTTCTAAGAATTCTTTGATTTCTTTCCTTATTTCTTCCTGGACTAAGGTATCATTGAGTAGAATATTGTTCAGCCTCCAAGCGTATGGGGATTTTCTGTTGTTTTTGTTGCTATTGAAGAACACTCTTACTCCATGGTGATCTGATAAGAGGCATGGGATTAGTTCGATCTTTTTATATTTGTTGAGATCTGTCTTGTGTCCAATTATATGGTCGATTTTGGAGAAGGTACCATGAGGGGCTGAGAAAAAGGTATAGTCTTTTGCTTTAGGGTGAAATGTTCTATATATATCTGTTAAATCCAATTGCTCCAAAGTTTCGATGAGTTTCTCCGTGTCTCTGTTTAGTTTCTGTTTTCCTGGTCGGTCCACTGTAGATAGTGGAGTATTGAGGTCCCCCACAATCATTGTGTTAGGTGCAATGTGTGCTTTGAGCTTTAGTAAGGTTTCTTTTACAAATGAGGGTGCCCTTACATTTGGAGCGTAGATGTTTAGAATTGTGAGTTCCTCTTGGTGGATTCTTCCTTTGACTAGCAGGAAGTGACCT
Organism: Apodemus agrarius; assembly: GCA_964023405.1. Taxonomy (NCBI): domain Eukaryota; kingdom Metazoa; phylum Chordata; class Mammalia; order Rodentia; family Muridae; genus Apodemus; species Apodemus agrarius. The sequence goes on from OZ030013.1 coordinate 81,970,317, forward strand.
TCCGTGTCTCTTTTGATGACTTTGGGTTGAAAGTCAATTTTATCTGATATTAAAATGGCTACTCCAGCTTGCTTCCTGTGACCATTTGCTTGCAATATTGTCTTCCATCCTTTTACTCTAAGGTAGTGTTTGTCTTTGACTCTGAGGTGTGTTTCCTGTAAGCAGCAAAATGTAGGGTCCTGTTTCCGTATCCAGTCTGTTAGTCTATGTCTTTTTATTGGGGAGTTGAGTCCATTGATGTTAAGAGATATTAAGGAATAGAGATTATTACTTCCTGACATTTTTGATGTTATTTTTGTTTTTGAGTAGTTATCTTCCTTTGAGTTTGATGGAAGAAGTTTACTGTCTTGCTTTTTCTTGGGTGCCATTTCCTTCCTTGTGTTGGAGTTTTCCTCCTATTATCCTTTGTAGAGCTGGGTTAGTGGAAAGATATTGTGTAAATTTGGTCCTGTCATGGAATATTTTGATTTCTCCATCTATGTTGATTGAGAGTTTTGCTGGGTATAGTAGTCTTGGCTGACATTTGTTTTCTCTTAGGGTCTGCATGAGGTCTGCCCAGGATCTTCTAGCTTTCATGGTTTCTGGAGAGAAGTCTGGTGTGATTCTGATAGGTCTTCCTTTATATGTTACTTGGCCCTTTTCTCTTACTGCCTTTAATATTCTTTCTTTGTTTAGTACATTTGGGGTTTTGATTATTATGTGACGGGAGGTGTTTCTGTTCTGGTCCAGTCTGTTTGGAGTTCTGTAGGCTTCTTGTACATTCATGGGCATCTCTCTCTTTAAGTTAGGAAAGTTTTCTTCCATAATTTTGTTAAAGATATTTGCTGGCCCTTTAAGTTGTAGATCTTCACTCTCATCTATCCCTATAATCCTTAGGTTTGGTCTTCTCATTGTGTCCTGGATTTCCTGGATGTTTTGGGTTACAAGCCTTTTGGATTTTGCGTTTTCTTTGACTGTGGAGTCAATGGTTACTATGTTATCTTCTGCATCGGAGATTCTTATTTCTATCTCTTGTATTCTGTTGTTTATGTTTGCATCTACGACCCCTGATTTCTTCCCAAGGTTTTCTATCTCCAAGGTTGCCTCCTTTTGTGATTTCTTAGTTGTTTCTACCTCTGTGTTCAGATCTTGGATGGTTTTGCTCAGTTCCAACATTTGTTTGTTTGTGTTTTCATGTAATTCTTTAATATATTTTTGTGCTCCCTCTTTCATGACTTCTGCCTGTTGTTTCAAGTTCTCCTGCATTTCTTTAACTGATTTTCTCACTTCCTCTTTATTGGTTTCTGTCTGATGGCCCATATTCTCCTGGAGTTCTTTAAGTGTTTTTTGTGTTTGGATTGTAAGAGCTTCTACTCTATTGATGTTCCCCTGCATTTCTTTAAGAGATTTGTTTATGTCTTTTTTGTGTTCCTCTAGGAGCATCATGACCTGTGCTTTTATATCTAACTCTTGTTTTTCTGGTGTGCTGGGGTATCCTGGACTTGCTGTGGTTGGCGAATTGGGTTCAGATGGTGCCATATTGCCTTGATTTCTGTTAATAACGTTCCTACGTTTGCCTTTTGCCATCTCTTTATCTCTGGCGTTAGTTGGTCTTATTGTAGATGGCGCCCTGCTGAAAGCACAGCACGCCTGTCCCCAGGAGACAGATCCCTTCTGGCAGCTTGTCTGTGCTGGACTATGCTCGCTCTGAGTCCAGGCCCCTGACTCCAGCTGCTAGAGTTCCGAGCTGTGCCCCGAGGCGGCCCGGTGGCCCCTCGCTGCTAGTCCGCTCAGAGAGCTGGTCCCGGCAGGTAGTCTGCACCCGCAGCTGAGCTTTCTGTGCCTGGATCTCCTGCAGAGCTAAGCTAAGCTATAACTCTGGCCACGCACCTGATTCCAGCCGCTCACTGCGTCCAGTGTGCCCGCTGTTTGCGCGCGGGGGTCTGGGGCAAGATGGCTGCCCCTGCTGAAAGCACCACATGGCCTTGGCTGAGCTGCTCGTACCCAGCTCTGCTGCTCCCTTCTGGCTGCGTTGTCTGTGCTGGGCTATGCTCGCTCTGAGTCCAGGCCCCTGACTCCAGCTGCTAGAGTTCCGAGCTGTGCCCCGAGGCGGCCCGGTGGCCCCTCGCTGCTAGTCCGCTCAGAGAGCTGGTCCCAGCAGGTAGTCTGAGCAGCTGAGCTTTCTGTGCCCGGATCTCCTGCAGAGCTAAGCTAAGCCCTTAGTTTGATTTCTTACAAATGCAAAATACCCATCATTTCCACAGTCACGTTCCACACACTGTATGCACACACTGACCAGAGGGCATGCTATCGCCTCTGCTGGGGGAAGAACACATCCCTAGTATGTGTGTAGCCCTGGCTATAATCCTCAGCACCACAAAAGGGAAAGTGAAAACAAAATAAAATCCAAAACAAAAACAGGACTTCGCACTAGCCAGAGGGACTGTTTCTGGCCATCTCAGATTTGACATACCAAGGACTGAATCCAGGACCTTACACACACGCTAGGTGAGTGCTCTCCCATGGAGCTACACCCACACTTTCCCCCTATTTTATTTTGAGACAGTCTCACTAAGTTACCCAGGCTGGAACCTGCAATTCATTCATTCATTCATTCATTCCCTCTCCCTCTCCACCCTCCCCTCTCATTTGTCCTCCTTCATAACTGAATTGCCCACAAGGGCCAACTCATTTCACCTTTTTTTTTTTTTTTTTTTTTTTTGAGAATAGATTTTCTTTTCGTACAATATGTTCTGGTTATGGTTTTTCCACCCCAAACTTATCTCAGATCCTCCCCAACTCCTCCTCCCATGGAAATCCTCTCTCTCTCTCTCTCTCTCTCTCTCTCTCTCTCTCTCTGAAGTAAAATAAAATGAAAACAAACTGGGGTTGGACAAAACAAAAGGAAAAGAGCCAAAGAAAAAGCACAATAGACACAGAGATGCATTTGCACATAAAAGAATCCTTAAAAAAAAATTCTAATAAAAATCCCAGAAGCCAGAATATAGATGCAAAAGACTGCAGGAGGGAGATCTCAGTGTGAGGCCAGCCTGCTCTACAGAGTAGGTTCTAGGACAGGCAAAGCTACATGGAGAAACCCTGTTCTGTAGACCCCCCCCTCCCGCCCCCGACATAAGCCCTGACAAAACTATAAGACAGCCTCCAAAGACGCCATTGTGTTTGTTTGTATTAGCCGGCTACTGCTGTGCACGAGGCCTGCCCTTGGGCGGTTTGTACCCCCAGTGGAGATTCCGATGGAGAGAGCTGTTTTTCATTTGCAGGTGGCTACTGGAGAGCGTGTCCGGCTTAGGGATGGGCCTGTGCCGTCTACTTCCTCCATTAGGATCCCATCAGGTGCAGACACGTGCGGGTCGTGTGAGTTCACGTGTGCGTTGGTTACACAGTGTTCACAAGGCCTTGTTTCCTCGACGCCCTCCATCCGCTCTGCCTTAGGGTCCTCTGGTCCCTGAAGGGATGGATTTGATGGGGCCACCCCATTTATGAGAGTGCCAAGGTATCGCAGCCTGCACAGTGTCTGGCTGTGGTCCTGGCTCTGTTCCCATCTGTGCCGAGGCTCTGATGCATGAGTATTGAGGTTGTCATCACAGGTCATTTTATAGCTATGTCCCTTTAGCAGAGCAGTCGTAGTCGCTTTTCCCTGAGACCCATGAGCAATCGAGTCTTAGGGCTTGGGCCACTTAAGCAGTGTCAGGCCCAGGGTTCCGTCTCTTGGAGTGGGCCTTAAATCCAGAGAGCTGGTTGCTTCCACGAGATTGTGTGTCACTATTGGTAGCTTACAGGAAGGTAACCCTCGTGGATCGAAAGATTTGTAGTGGGGTTGGTGCTTACCTGTCTAGTACCGCGGGCACTAGGTCGTAGGGGCAAAGGCTCTAGGCAGGCACCAGCTTGACTTCCCTGTGTTCCCACTGTGTAGCCGCTCCACTTTCTTGACAGGTGTTTTCCCTAATGTCCTTTGTGCCGCCTAGCCACATAGCCCAGAAGGCTGGAGAACCCTGCTGCTAAGGTTGAGGTCTTCCATGTCCAGAGAGTTCTCTGAACTCAGAGCAAAATGGAGGATACCCTTTCTCTGCAGGGCCTTGTTTGGAGAGTGTGTCTCAGTACACATGCCTGACCTTATTTGGAGGATAACCCTGCAGGAGCTTCCTGCGTGATTCGCTCTCCCCACCCCCCACCCCCACCCCCCCACCCTTGCCCATATGGTAATTAGGTACTGTGTTATGACCAATTAGCCCTTTCCACCCAGATCCTGAGAGCCCTTATATACCCTACCCCCACACCACTAAACCAGGCTCTCTCACTGAAGCTCTCTCTGGAAGTTCTAACACGCAGCCGTCCAAACCCTGCTGACACTTGTGCTCTCCCCACCCTCGTGGGTCAGTGGGACACCCCCCATGCCTAATAGGAGTTAACACATAAGTGTATTTATAACCTTTACTCTCTGAACCAACACATCATTTAATTTTCAAGAATCTCCTCGGTAGCAGCCGACACATCCTCCTCTTGATGGTACTACACATACTGGTGTTTTTTGGAACCCCCTGGAAATCGAAGAACCAGCAATGCACAGTTTAGAGGGCCAATCAGCTATCCCTTGTCTCCAGATAGAAGTGGTTGTCTGCTTATAGATGTACCTCACTGGGCTTCGGGGCTTCCATTTCATCTGCTTCCTCTGAGATGAGTTCTAGAACGTCACGCTCCCTATCAGCGTTTTAATGCCAGCTTGCCACAAATCAGAACCACCTGAGCAGGAAGCCTTACCTAAAGACCAGACCAGGGAAGACCACCCGCGAGTGAACCACATTTTCTAATCACATAAAAGGACGTGGCCAAAAAAGCCGGGCATGGTGGCGCATGCCTGTAATTCCAGCACTTGGGAGGCAGAGGCAGGCGGATTTCTGAGTTCAAGGCCTGCCTGGTCTACAGAGTGAGTTCCAGGACAGCCAGGGCTACACAGAGAAATCCTTGAGAAAACCAAAAAAAAAAAAAAAAAAAAAAAAAGACGTGGCCAAAGTGGCCTCGCTGCTCCTTGGTTCTCTTGGCCTTTCTCGTACTGAGGAGTTGATTCCTTTGCTGGTATCAGAACCAGTGCTTCTGGGTTTCTATCATGGACCGAGGACCAGCAGCTCCCCAGGACCCTTCCAGGTTTGGGACAGCAGATTTGGGACAGCCTTCTAGACTGAGCAGCCACAAGACTGTCAACCTCCCCAATGAGAGAGACAGCTACTGTGGGGCCACTACGGCTGCTGAGGCACCGGCCAAAGGGCCGAGTAGCTATGGGTGCTCGGCCTCTCAGATGTGACTCGGTTGTTAGAGTTATTTTATAGTCTGCTAACTTAACCGATTCTTAAAGGGGACTGGAGAGATGGCTCATGGGTTACAAACACTGGCTGCTCTTCCAGAAGACCAAGGTCCAATTTCCAGAAACCACATGGTGGCTCATAACCAGCTGTAACTCTAGTCCCAGAGGACCTGACACCTCCCCTCTTTGGCAAGCACTGGGCACCCTCATGGTACACAGACACACACAGGCAACATACCAATATACATAAAGATAAAGGCAAAAGTTAGAAAACAAATAATTCATCTCATCTCATCTCATTAGGAGTATATTTCTGGTTCTCTAGAGAACCCTGAGTAATTACTCTCCTACTGGCTCAGGCCATCTGGGCTTGTGTGGTCCTTTTGACCCTACACACAAGTTCACACTCAAGCTGTGGGGACAACCCAGGCCTTCAGTTACTTCTTCCCCTGAAACCCTTTTTTATGTCTAGATTTTTTTTTTTTTTTTTTTTTTTTTTTTTTTGGTTTTTCGAGACAGGGTTTCTCTGTGTAGCTCTGGCTGTCCTGGAACTCACTCGGTAGACCAGGCTGGCCTCGAACTCAGAAATCCGCCTGCCTCCGCCTCCCAAGTGCTGGGATTAAAGGCGTGCGCCACCACCGCCCGGCTTATGTCTAGATTTTTATATCCCACTTATCCTGAGGACCATGGGTAGTGTAAGGTGTGATATTTCATTGAGTGTCTTCAAAGTTTTTGCAAGCCAAGAATAAAATGAGTCCCTTGGCCAGACTCAGTTCATCAAGGAATGTCAAGAGGAGGAGAAGCCTGAGTTAACCCCTCCACCACTACAGCAGGGTCAGTTAGACAACGGTAATGAGTCACCCACTCTCTGCTGCTGTAACAAAGTATCTGAGCAGGGATATATAAGAAAATGGGTTTATCTAATTCCTAATTTTGAAGGTTCAAGAACATGGTACCAAGACCTGCTCAGCTCCGGTGAGAATCCCCTGGGCTTCCTCACACAGTAGAGAGCATCTTGGTGTGATTGTGTACAAAAAAAAGGAAAAACGGAGCCGTAACGTGGGGAGACCCAGTCTGCTCACGGCTCTCTCGTGAGAACTAAGCAGGACTTCAGAGGAACTGTATTTGTCTCTCTTGGGGGGTGGGTCATGTTCCTAATAACCTAACCACCCCTAGTAGAGCTTATTTCTTGAAGGTCCTGCCACTTATAAATATCATTACACTAAGGACCAAGCACCCAGTGCTGAGCCCTGGGAGACAAGCAAACCACTGCTGGTGTGTTTATAAGTGTGGGGGGGAAGGGGTGTCGTTAGAGTGGTTATACCGTCTCGTCCTCTAGAGATGCGGCAGCCGCCTACTCAGTAAGCACCAGTGAGCAACCCAGCTTAGTATGGAGGTGATCACGGTTATCATTCATTGGCAATAGGAGGACTAGGTGACCTGAAGAGAGAGTCCCCAGTTATATCCAACAGTATGACGGACCCAAAAGCATGCCTGGAATCAGAGGAAATGACAGCACATTCTCCTTTGTCCCTGTGTAAGCGTTAAACAAGGAGCCTGGATATGGCTGGATATATAAAGAAAACAGGTCTATTTAATTCATAATCTTGAAGACTCGGGAACATGGGTGCCAAGACCTGCCCAGCTCTGGTGAGGATCCCCTGGGCCTGTTCACAGGGCAGATAGCATCTTAATCCAGTGCTTAAGAGACTGAGACTAGATTACCATAAATTCACAGCCATGCTGGGCTATCTCATGAGCTCTATGCTAGCCTGTGTGAGAATCTGTCAACACATATTCTATATTAAACAAGAAATATAGGCAGGTAGTTAGTGAGGTGACGGAGGTGTCTGTCAGCATCCCCTGGACAGTCACCCCTCAGAGTCCACCATTAAAGGTAGGGACGGGCTACAGCATTTCTTCACTGACACTAATGTGCCCTCTCCCCCACCCACTCGCAGACCTAGCGCATACTGTAGGGCCTCCCAGACACTCTCCACCCTCCAATGGCCTATTCTGCCTTTCTAGTTCCCCCAGAGTTCCAGGTCATCTACATACTGTGCTAGAGGGATCCTCAGTCAAGCCCCGAGCATCTAAGTGAGACTTAGACACTTTGTCACGTATTGAAAGAGGCTTGTCATACTTCCAATGTACATTGAGTACATTGTTGGTCCCCTTTAAATATGAATGCCAATAGAAATTGTAAGTCAGAATCCAGTGGAGTCAAAAAGAAAGCCATGAGCTAGAAGTGCACCCCACTCATTAGAGTGCTTGTCCAGATACAGGAGACCTGGTTTTGCTCACCAGCACTGCCTAGACAAAGTGCATAGAAGTGCATGCCTATGATCCAGCACTCAGGAGGTGGAGGCAGGAGGATCAGGAGCTCAGGGTCTTCCTTGCTTACCAAGTGAGTCTGAGTAAGCTTCATAAAACTCTGACTCAATAAGTAAGTAAAGTTGCAGAAGTTACTGTTAGCCCTCTGTGTCCGCGGGAGTGAAGGCTGGATTAAGGTCTGTAGCCTGGCAAGGGATCACAGATGAGCCTATGGCTGTCAGGTCTTATGCAAACTGACAGATTTTTGAGTTCCCTCTGAATCAGTTCTCTCTTCTTTCCTTACTAACCTGCTTCTGGAGCTAGAGGGTGAAGACACAAAGGCGAGAGCATTCTGCCTGTGTGATGCCCCCCCACCTCCACTGTCTCATGAGAGGGCACCCAGCTGCTGATGGAGAAAGGTTTGTTCCTCCCCATGATGTGCACAGCTCTACACCTAATGTCAATCCAACCTCATAGGCATGTGAGACCCAAGAGGCAGAGAGGGACATCTTTTAAGGTTGCATCATCTTGGGCAGGTTTTAAATCAAGGTGAGTCTCCATCAGGCAAAGAAGCATGTTTTCAGGTTTGTTCTCAAAGCAGAGAAATAAAAACACCTTCCTCGTGCCATGGTATGCTGACAGACACACTACAGTTTTCCTACTGAAAGATGCTCGGGTAAGAATTCAGAAACGAGAAAGGCACGAGAGAAAAGGAGAGAAGAGGACTGAGGGTGCTGGGGTGGCCCGAGAGAATCCCAGCTAGGCCTTCTGAGCAACTACACCTGTTCCCGACGCTGCAGCTGATGACCGAGGGATGGGTTCTGAGGTGAGCTGAGATCAGTTGGCCCCCTTCAATTAATGAGATATTGTCCCACAGAAACAGGGTGGGGTGGGAGGGTGCTGGAGTCTGGGGGTAGGTGGGGGGTGTCTGGAGTATTATATCTGCAGATATACAGAAGAGGCTCTGCAGACAACAGCAGTGTCAAATGACAGGATTTGAGTTGCTCTTAGGTCATGCTTTTGTGTCTGTCTGTAAATGTTCAGTGTGCTATGCAAGGGTTATTGATTTTCATTCCTCTTTCTTCTTGTTTTCAAAGAATTCCCTATCTGCTTCTATAACTGTGCCAGAAGTCTGACTCACCAAGCTGGCCACTAATTTTGATTCGCCTCCTTGTATCAAGAGATTTCTGATCAAGACAGATACTTCACATTTTCTGTATCTAGGGCCTTCACGGGTTAACCTTGAAAGATTATATAAAGCATTCAACAAGGGCGTTAGGATGTCCCTAGGGGCAGGAGCTAGATGTGGGCCATTTTACCTTGGAACCCAGCTCTGCGCTCACCCTTCAGATCCTGACTATGGCTCTCTAGGTGTGGGTCTAGATAGCCTGGCCATCTGTTTCTTTGGTTGGAGATATCCCTGATGCAGATAAGGGGAACTTTCTCTACACTCTCATAAGGTTTGCATTTGAGTCTGTTGAAATAACCTGACTGGAAAGATGGCTCAAGGTTAAAAGTTCGGACCCCGGCACCATAGAAAAGCCAGGTGTGGTGCCACACGTGCCTCTGGCCCCAGCACAGAGTAGGTCAGAACTGAGGGACTGGTGGGGCTCGATGTCTGCCATCAGGCAGAGCAGTGAGGGCTCCAGGTTCAGAAAGGGAGCTCAGGGAGCATGGGCCTTGGGTCGGGCGTCAATCTTTCCCCTGACACACTCGTTCACAGAGCACCACAGGAGAGATCCTCTGCCTTCCTGTGGGTTGGAGGCTCAGCCAGCTAGGATGGATGGCCGCCATGTTGACATCTGTTGCCCTGCTACCACCTCAGGTGGAGAAAACACGAGAACTCCAAACATCTCATCTTTAGCACGAACTGGAACAAAACAGTCTAAGACAACATCTCTGCAAGAACAAGGATCCAGAGTCAAATGGTTAGAAAGTAGAAAATCTACTACCATGTCGGCCAATTGGAAAGCACATTACAAAGCAAGTTTACAAATATATTGTTTGAGGGGTTCAAAGAAACGCAAGCATAAAAATACTTCCCTGAGAAGAGCCCTGGAAAGAAGAAATCTCCCACAAATGCAACACTACACAGAGACCTTTTTAAACTACAAATCAAATAAAATCAGAAAGGGTTTTATACCCTTTTGAAAATTAACAGTGTGATCAGCTGAAAGAAGATGAAGAGAAAGCAACCTAATTACAAAACTAATAAGAAAAGTAATTAAAAGCAGGACGGGTCAGAGTGGAAATGGTGAAAACTTTAATTACTAGTGGAGTGGAATCTTAAAGTAACCCCAGTAAAAGCTGATTTTTAAAAAATCGCCAAGAGATTAAAGTATGAGAGGAAGCCGAAGTATAACACCCCAAAATTAACACATCAAAGTATAACACTCCAAAGTCTAAGACCCCCAAAACTGCTTTTTGGGAGCCAAGGTTTTTCTGAGCTGACGATTTTTTGAGTAAGAGAAAACACAGTAGTGAGTCCTCAAACAGCAGCACTTGCTCACAGGACATACCGTCTGTGTCTAGAGACATCTCCATTTGTTAAGATGTCTCCTCTGTATGGGAGAAAGGTAAAATTGGATCAAAATCTCTGGAAAATAATGAATAGAAAAGCACCGGTGGGGATGGAGAGAGGGATCAGAGGCTGAGCGTGCATTCTGCTCTTGCAGGGGACCAGAGTTCCATTCTAAGCCCCCAAGTCAGAAGGAGACTCACACACCTGTCACTCCAGCTCTAGGGGATCTTAGGCCCCTGCAATCACATGTGTATACCTGCAAACACATGCATGCACACACACACATGCAAACTAATACAAGTCCTTTTGAAAAAGAAAAATCAGCTGGGTGGTGGTGACTCACGCCTTTAATCTCAGCACTTGCAAAGCTGATGTCTGATTTCCAGGCCATCCTGGTCTACAGAGTGAGTCCCAGGACAGCCAGGGCTACACAGAGAAACCCTGTCTCAAACAAAAACAAAAAAAACTGAGCCTGGAGAGACGTCTCAGGGGTTGAGAGCCTTGGTTGCTCTTCCAGAGGTCCTGAGTTTGATTCTCAATACCCACATGGTGGCTCACCACCATCTGTAATGAAGTCTGACACCTTCTGTCATGGAAACATATATGCAAATAGAGCACTTATATACATAAAGAAATAAATCATTTAAAAAAGGAAAGATATTTTAATTTTTGTTAAAAAAGGAAAAAAGAAAAACCACCAACTAAATTTATGAGACAAACCTCACCCTTGTTTGCTCGGTGTTCCCCGCCCCCCACAGCTGGCTTTCTCCACGCTCCACTCTGCTGAAGTAGGTGGTTTTAAGCCTGGAACCATAGCCTGGTTTCCAGAGTTACTCCTCTGAGTCTGTCCCATATATAAGGCACACAGGTTTTGAATCTGGGTTGTTTTGTCCTTGTTCTGTTGTGACTTCTGTTCAACTGTCTGCCCCAACTAAGAACTGTAAAGGGCTGAAAACCATTTTCCTCCCAGGCATTCGTCTCCTAGCAGTTGTTACGAGGATTATTTGGTCTACAGAGTTAAATGTGACCTTTAAGAAGTGCTTGTGGAGCTGGGCGTGGTGGCACATGCCTGTAATCCCAGCACTTGGGAGGCAGAGGCAGGCGGATTTCTGAGTTCGAGGCCAGCCTGGTCTACAGAGTGAGTTCCAGGACAGCCAGGACTACACAGTGAAACCCTGTCTTGAAAAACAAAAACAAAAACAACAACAAAAAAAAAGTACTTGTGGAGGTGTCCTTCATGAGGGGCTTGCCCTCAGAAATGGTTTGATAGTTTTTGAAGGACCACTAAGTGTATTCTAAGGACAAAGTAGTATATTAGTCAAGTCAGGTTTCTCTAAAAAAACAGAACTAATTAATTGTACTAGGACTAGTGAGCCCACATGGTGGCTCACAGCCATCTGTAATGGAATTGAACAGAACTAGTGCATGTGTGTGTGTGTGTGTGTGTGTGTGTGTGAGAGAGAGAGAGAGAGAGAGAGAGAGAGAGAGAGACAGAGACAGAGACAGAGACAGAGACAGAGAGACAGACAGAGTTATTAGACAACATTTAATTGGGGCTAGCTTACAGGTTCACAGGTTCAGTCCATTGTTACCAAGGCAGGGAGCATGCCAGTGTCCAGACAAGCATGGTTCAGGAGCTGAGAGCGCCACATCTCCATCTGAAGGCCACCTGGATAAGACTGGCTCCAACATGGTTAGGAGGAGGGTCTCATTGACCACGCCGACAGTGACACAGGCTGTGGCCTAGGTAGTCCAAGAGTGGTTGTCTCCTGACAGCCAAGAGTCCTGTAGTTCAGTTGATGAAACTGGATGTCCCAGTAGTCCTAATCTGGTGCTCGAGTCCAGAGGATTCCTAGAGAGCCGCCGATCTGTCTATGATGGAATCCTGAAGAAGTGTTAATACCAGCGACACCTCAGCAACAGGATAGGTGAATTTGCCAGAGAGTGAGGGCCAGCAGACAGAGAACAAATCCTTGGGGCTGGAGAGATGGCTCAACAGTTAAAAGCACTGGCTGCTCTTTCAGAGGACACAGGTTCGATTCCCAGCACCCACATGGCAGCTTACAACGCTCTGTAACTCCAGTACTAGGGGGTCTGATGCCCTCACACAGACACATGCAGGCAAAACACCAGTGCACACAAAATAAATTGTTTTAAAAAAAAAATGCAAAACCTTCCTTGTCCTTTGATGTGGGTTGTAACCTGAAGGTGTGTCCCAGACCTAGAGTTTTAGGGTGGTTCTTTCCACCCCAAATTATCTGAAATAAGAAAGTCCCTCACAAGTGTGCTATGTAGCTTGGGTTTTAGTTGATTCCAGGTGTGATCAAGTTGATGACCAAGATCAGCCATCAGGGGTGCTTAGGCCATAGAAAGAATGAGGGAACCACACACACACACTTCAACATCCTGTCTCGCCTTGCGACCTCTTCCCTCCCTCCTGTGTCCCTACCCTTCCTCCTGTGTCCCCAGCACTGTTTCTGCTCAGAGTCAATGCCACCATCACGCTCTTGAACTTCTAGAACCCTGAGTTAAACAAACTTTTTCTTATGTCGTTACCTACTCTTAGGTGTTTTGTTTGATTGTTCTTATTGCAGCAATGGAAATAGATCAATCTCATCCCCGAAACAGGCATGAGAATCTGGAGAAATAAAGAACACATCCATTGCCCGTGGGGCGTGAGGCCCCGTGTCTGCAGAGACGCAGCAGCCAAGGTGTTGCAGCGAGAGTATCTTGAAGTCAGGCCAGCCCAAGCTACACAGCAAGACCATCTTTGAAAAATACTCATTTACCGTGAGTTAGAAGCAGGAAGATGATGAATTCAAGGCCAATCTAAGCTACATAGTGTCTCAAAAATAAATAAAATAAATAAATAAAGGGTAGGCAAAATGGTTCAATGAGTAAAAGACCTGACCACAACACCCCGGTGACATGTGTTCACAGTCTGGAACTTGTGTAAAGGCAGGAGAAAGCTGACAAACGGTTTTCATGTTTGGTGTTTTAGTTCAGGAACAATGAGAGATGTACGAAAGGTGGCTGACAGAAGTCAAGGGCAAGCTTGCTCTTCAGAGAATTCCGGTTGCCTCTCCAGCGCCCACACTCTGTAACTCCAGGCCTTGAGAGAGCTTATGCCCTCTTCTGGCCCCTGTGGGAACTGCACTTCTGTGGTACAAATATGTAAGTGCAAAACGCCCATCCATACAAAATAAAAAAGAAAGAAAGGTAGTTGAACACGATCCTAGAGGACACTCTGTTCTGCCTCAGCTCCTGCCGCCAGGTTCCTGCTTCAGTTCCCGCCCAGACTTCCTCCATGATGAACCGGAGGACCAATACAGCTGTGCTTCCCTGACCGTTTTTTGGTCATCGTTTGTATCACTGTAACAGAAACCTAAGACACCAAACATGAAAAGAGTCGGAGCACACATAGCACCCATGACTTCCCTATTTAAAAGGCTAATTGACGTTTGACAGTCGAGAGATGTGAGTGAGGGAAGAGGTAAAGAGAAAGCATGTGAGAGGCTCTGACCAGGGTTCGAGGTTAGCTCAACAACAGAGCGCGCCTTCGCCTGCTCCAGGACCTGGGTTTCCTCCTTGGCGCCATAGTGGTGGGGGAGGCTACCACCACATCTATGAACTATAAGGGAGGCCCGCATTGCTGCCTCCCAGACTAGCTTCTGCGGGGAAATGGTCTCCAGATGAGGGTGGAGCTCTGGGTCTGAGAATGGGGCTTCACTGGGTGGGGACAGGCTCCCCCCAGCTCAACTCCCAGGCTCCTGTTACCAGCTGCCCAGTTGAGGGAGCGAGAAAGCCCGACAGGCTCGGGGGTTCTTCCCGAACAAACTCTTTGCAGCTTTCCTAACAGTTTCTCCCTCGTCCCTGAAATGTCTTGGCAGCTTTAGGCCCTCTGGTTCTCCTCGCTTTCCATTTGCTCAGTGCTTCCAGCCACAGGGGAGACCCAAAACCCAACCGAACATCCGGGAATGCAGAGCGTTTGCAGTAAGTCCCAGCTGCAGAGGTGCCAGCGAGGGCGGGCTGTTCTAGACTTACAGGGGAAGGGGGCAGGTCGTCAGCACACACAGCTGCAGAACCCTCACAGGCGGAACCCAGAATGGAGCGTGCAATGGGACCAACCCAGGACGAAGAGGCAGCTGTCTGGGGAACCACGGCTCTGAACTTCCACCAGGCTGCCATTCTCTGGCTCTTAAATATCTGCACAGGAAACACAAACCTCTGGATTACAGAGGACTGCAAATTGCACGTTGGCTTTTGGAAAATGATCTCTGGCCGGCTTCTAACCAGCAGTCGGCAGGGCTGAGCCCAGACCTCTGCACTGTGCTATTTTCAGCTGCACTTTTAGAATGCAGAGGGCAGTTCTCTGCTTTTGTAAGGACAGAGCGGGTATTCACTGGCTGTCTGTCTAAAAGCACACCCTCCTTTGAAGTCCTAGAGAGAGAGAGAGTTTGGGTGGCAAACATTACCCATTTTTACTAACAATTGTGAACAGAGGGTTCATTCATAACATTCACCCAAAATAGTCAAAACACCATAAAATGAGAAATAAGTACCCACCTCGTGTCTACCCACGCCAGGCATCTAGTTCCCTGTTCTAGAAGCAAACATGGCGCCTCCCAGTTTCTTTCTCATCTGTTTTTACAGAAATGTTACTTGAGTACACAAATATGCCTACGATGTGTAAGGTTTTTGTGCAAATACCAAAAGTGTTACACGTGTTGCCTTCTGAAAACACACACACACACACACACACACACACACACAAATACACAAAACCAGCCTTGAAAATCCCTGTCAGTCCAAATAGACTCGCCTTGTTTGTTCATAGTAGCTGGAGAATTTAACAGTTTAATGTGTTTATGTGAATTTTTCCAGGTTTGTTTTTTTTGTTTTTTGTTTTTTGTTTTTTTGTTTGTTTGTTTTACCTTTACATGCTACGTTTTGCATTAAGTTTGTATAGAGGCCTTTTTTGTTAAGGGTAGAATTAATATTTTGTTGTCATTTATAATCAGGTGGCAGCTGGGTATAGACTCTCCACACTTCATAGTTTTTTTGCAAATTAAAAAAAGGTCCAGGTTTTAAACAGCTGATGGCTGGTTACACCTTTCAGAGCATGATTAGGCAAACTCAGTAATAGAGGCTTCCAGCTTCTCCTTGTTAGCGTCGGAGAACTCACCCACCTGTTGACCCTTTTTATAAAACTGGAAGGTCGGCATGCATTGGACTTCACAGTCTGCAGCAGCATCCTGGCAGTCATCCACGTCTACTTCAAGGAACACCACATCGGTATACTTGTCACAGAGGGAATGGAAGAAAGGCTTGATCATTTTGCAAGGTCCACACCACGTGACAGAGATGTCCACTATGACAAGCTTGTCTCCCGCAGCAGCCAGGGCCTCCTGAAAAGCTTCCTTGCTCTCGATCAGTTTCACGATTTTGGCTGTTGCGGGGAGGGAACCACAGGAGTTGCTCAGAACCGGATGGAAATGGATCCGAGGTACCCAAAAACGGAGCTTGCCAGATAGAGGTCTTTTTAGGTTTTGTGCTGTTGAATTTGTCTTCTCATTCTTAGCATGGAGCAAGGGAAACTCTCCCTTCACTCTCTAGAGCCTGGGTAAGTTGACCTGTGATGTAAAGTTACAAGACAAAGCAGGAGAAAAGCCTTCCACATTTTCGTGTATGGGGGTGGGGGGCAAGGAAGAAAAGAAAGTGCCCAATACCCTAAGAAACGATGAGCTTGCCTTCTCTGATGATTTTGGAGAGAATGGGTTTTAGTCACACGTGACGGGCTGTGACTGCTACCTGTGTGGCCTTCTTTGGTCTTCCATGGGGAATGAAGTAGTCTCCCCAGAGGGCAAGATTCCCAGGAAGGGCGTGTAGAACGGTGACGTCACCACCTCGGAGGATGCCATCGGAAGGCAGACAGAGACAAGAATCTTCCTTCCCCACACTGCAAAGGAAAAAGGCAAGATCTCACGGGGCAGGAGGACTAAGAGGCCTTGTTTATACTTTAGTTAAACCTGTTGGCACAAGTTTGGGGGTACCAGTCTTTGGGCCACAACGTTGTCATCTAGAAAGCTTAGCATTTAGATAATATTTTCCTTAAAAGCGTGAAAATATCCCATAACATTTTCTGGTTGAAGATTACGGTATGTCCAGCGTGTAAATCCAGCTCTCTCTAACTGGCTATCAGAAGTTCTGACCTCAGAGCTTGGGAATCCAAGAGTTGTGCACCCTCAGGGTCTTTCATGAAAGCCTCTGTTAACGTGCCAGGGAGGGATGGCGCTTGGGGTGTGTGCAGCAGAGGCTTAGAGGGACTCGCTTCCACCTCACGTGGTCTCAGCAGGATTCATTAGTCCAGTCTAGACCGCAAGGTGGAGGGCCGTGCCTCTCGATGGCTACTGCCCTGGGCCTCTCTGAGTTCTTTAGCACGGTGTTTACTGTTTGGAGCTGGGGTGGATTGGGGTGCAGGGGGTGTCCAAGAAGCAAATGAGCATCAGGCCAACACCTGAAGTATATTCGCAAACCAAAGCCCTTTAGGATGTTTTAGATATAACTGAAATCAAAGTGTTATTCTGGATAAATAACGCCAGGCTGGGGGAGAAAAGACTCTAAAGTGTTTAAACCTGTTGCTAGACAGAAGGCCAGAGAAAACGGCGCGGCGCGATGGCTTTGGCCTCGGCCACTGGTTCCTTTGTGTATGCTCGCTTTGTCACCCGCTAGCTGTTCCTAAAAGTCTCAAGTGGTCCTTACTGTGCTGCTTCTTCTGACGAGAGGTAGAGAGGATTTGTACCTCAGGCCAAGCGTAGAAGCTTCATTTAAAGTGGGCACCAGGGACACCAGAGAGAGGCCCAGGCAAATTTTTTTTTTTTTTTTTTTTTTTTTTTTTTTTGCAATTTCGCAAGAGGGTTTTAATTTCCAGAGCTCTGGGGGGTTGCAGTCTCCCCAGTAAGGTGAAGAAGTAAGCCCGCCGAGGACTGGCTTGCCTTGCCTTTTATAGACTTATAACAGAACCCGCCTACCACAAGCTTCTAAGCCAATCAGTTCAATCCATCCGAACTTGCTCTCTCTGACGACCTACCAGCCTCTCACAGAGGCCAGAAGAACTAGTTAAGTCATTTCCGCTTATGTGGCCTCCACGCAGTGTCGCGCCCACCCTCCCCCACTGGAGTTGGAGATCCAGGTGCCTCTCACGTGCCCAGGCACAGGGGATTCCTAGCTTGTAATCTTATCCTTTCATTCCCCACTTCCTGTCTTGTTAATAGTTCTAACCTTAGAACTAGGAGAATTAAAGGTCAGCCTCTTCTTGTCTCAGAAGGCTCTTCTACTGCTGCCTAAGTACCATAACCTGGACCGCTCTCACCTGGTCCCTGATGAAAGGCAACTAATCTATTGACTGTATAAGTCTAACTGTAAGAAACAGGAGAATTATCATTAGGGGTCCTATCAGGGCAGAAAACAGGGTGGTCAAGAATACAAGATAAAGGTCTTTTCACTGAGTCTTAAAGTTTCCCGTGTGGTGGCATCTAATGTAGACCATATCTCCAACTTGGAAGCGATGTGGGACTTGTGGATCTCCTCCTGAGTAGGCCTCTGGGACCTTGATGCCTTATCCATTGGGGCGCCTCGAGCCTAGAGAGCAAAGGTCCAGTCTCTGTGATCAATTTGGTGAGGATCTCTTTCACCAGGGTTCCAGCAACTGTTTCTGAAGCCTTCTTTGACAGATCCAGTAACCTGTCTGGAAACAGCAAGGAGTCTCTGACATGCCTAGAGCATTAAAGCGGACAGTTTGAGCCAATTCTCATGTTGTGGTACACCTCTCGGGAGGACCCAGTAAATGACAAAGAAATTGGGGTAACAAAGAGGATTAAAATGGCAAGGACTATTCAGAAACAAGGGGAGAGGCACCACCCAGCCTAAATCAGTCTCCTGATTTCCTGGCACTGACTTGGCAATAAGCCCTAAATCCTATGGCTGGTGTCTCATCAGACAGAGAGCTTTGAAACATGGTCACACAAAGTAAAGATGGCACAGGAGGGCCAGGGCCACCAGAAGTCACAAGAGGCAGAGGAGAGGATTACTCTGCAGCCTCCCCGGAGAATGTGTCCTCAACAGCCCGGGAAGGGCCCCTGGACGGGTGAAGGGCCCGAGGGCACTGAAACTCTGGGCTCCAGTTCCCGCCAGTCCCCCAAATGGCCTCTGCAATGTCACCAGCTGCCTCACCCTCCCCTTGTCACCACACTCCACTGGTGGGGCAGCCTTCCCCCACCATAACGGACTGTACCCCTCAAACTCCAATCTGAGACAAACCCTCCCTCCCGAATGTTTGTCTTCCACGAACTTTGCCTCAACAACGGCAAAAGCCACTAACAAAGGGTTTGTTTGGGTTTTTTCCTCCCGTACGCACACAATATCTGGAGCAGGCTTATGTGTGAATGCCAGTTTACAGATAATGGTTATCATGCCCTCCAGGAAAGCGTTTGGGAGACTCGACCTAAAGCTACATACATAATCGTCCATTCTTTCTTCCATCCAGATCCTTGCCTGCCCGTGTTAAAGGTTCTGGAAAAAGCCCATAATGCAGGAAAGCTGCTATTATGAAGGGTTCAGAACTGTGTGGGAGTGTGCTCTGTGAGTCACTCTCATGGGCACAAGGACAGCCCACAGGGCCCACAGGAAAGGAACTGTGTGTGCATCTGGAGCTGATGAGGGGGAAGCAGAGACACAAAGGAGAAGCCATTGCGATGGTTGACTCTGACAGTGGACCCTGATGGCTCGGTTCGGATCTCTGTCCGGGGCTCCTGGACTCTCAGAGTCTAGTCTCCCTGCCTAGCTTGTCACTTTGTTCTGACTACTGTCAGCATCTATTCCAGTTGGGCTCTTAGCCACTTTCAAAGGCTTGACTGGACTTATCCCACATCTTTACAGAAGACAGCCATCCGAAGAGGGGGTGCAACCGGAAGCAGTTTTCACTGTAAGGAAAGAGCGAGGAAAGCCCTCTAGGTTTGAAAATAGCATTATACACTGGCCAGCTCACCTCATGGCCAGCACGGCTAAGTCTCCGTGATTGAAGAATATTCTAAATATCTGCATGGAATACCAGGGGTCTCCAGGCATCGGAGCTCAAGAGTAGTGCAAACAAAACACTTCTCGTTTTTTATTATTAAAGCCCGGCCCACTGACCCCTCCTGGGTCAACTTCCATTCTTCTTGTTGCTTTTTGCAGGTTTGCAGACGAGAGATGACCCCCAGTGTGACCTGGAAGGCCTCCAAAACAGAGCCCCCATCAGCCCAGATGCCCAAGTGACTCCATGAGGGAGGCACCCTTCCCTTTTCCCCCAAACCCTGTGCTCCACAGAGGCCTTTCCTAGGACTGCTGCATGAATCAGAAATAAAGCATATGGTATTATTCATTGTAGGCTCAGTTGGTTACAGCGGTTAATGTTTCTAACTCACTGGCTCCTAGCAAACTCTCCTGAGCGACTTTCAGGAGGATACACAAGAAAGGATTCATCTTGGGTACTCAGAGATTCTGGGCTAATATCCACTTATCAGTGACTGCATTCCATGTGTGTTCTTTTGTGATTGGGTTACCTCACTTAGGATGATATTTTCCAGTTCCAACCATTTGCCTAAGAATTTCACAACTCACATATCAAATCATTCCCAAGAAGAAGGAAGGAGAGGGCCCTGGTCCTGGAAAGGCTTCATGCAGCAGTGTAGGGGATTACCAGGACAGAGAAGTGAGAGGGGGGTGATTGGGGAACGGACGGAGGGAAGAAGGCTTATGGGACTTATGGGGAGGGGAGAAGCGGGAAGGGGAAAATCATTTGGAATGTAAACGAAGAAGAAGAGATTCGTCAAGGAAACTTAACATTTGTGCAGGATGTATGTCTTTGTTTCCCCTCCCAGGCTCACCCTCTGGTCTCTACATTCTGAAGACTGACCTAACTCCGGGGCCTCTCAGCTCCGGAACTGCCTGAGGTTTGAGGAGGGGCAGAGACCTTTCCCTTTGGTCGGCTGGTTGACACACGGCCTTGTATGTAGCCCAAGGGGCGGGGGGGGGGGGGGCTCATACTCAAACGCTCCTTCTGCCTCGGTTTCCTGAGTGCTGGGATTACAGGTGTGAGCCACCACACTGTCTGGTGGTTTTCCGTCCTGACTGGCTCGCCGTCTTTCCTCTGGACTTGCCTTATACGACCTCCTCTACTCTGGACTCAGATCTCCGTCCCCTGCCATTGCCCGAGGCACCTGGGGTGAGGCATCAGTTTGCCATAGCCAGCCCCGGGTTACTACTGCGCATGCCTGGCTCGGACGCTAGACCAAGCCTTTCTACTATCTTTTCAAGTGAACACCCCGGGGGTGGGGGGGGGATCCTTTGAAAGCTCCACCTGTTTCCCGGGACACAATATTGTTTTTATCTTTGTGCTCACGAGCACCAACAGCACGTGCTGTTCCCTCCAAACCTCAGTGAGTAGCTGTGCTTTTAGAACGATCAGGAACATCCACAAGCTGTAAGGTCAAGGCCAATTAGTGCTTATTTCTCTAATGGTACCCGGAAGTTCTCAGCAGCTCCACCTTCACCTCTCTCCACTACCCAAACCGAATACTAGATCCCTCAGGCTTCCATGAGCTCAACTCCACATCCCTGAGTTCAGAGCCCTCTGTCTTCTCTCCCACAGCTGCACTGCCAATCCTCTCTCCTCATCGATATCACATGGCAGAGGGACTCTGATCCTCTATCTGGAGTCTCCTTCCATGTTCCTTTTCACCTAAGTCTTGGTAGCCTTTCAAAACTTGCCCGTTCTTTGACACCTACACTCAACTAGGACCCCTGAGCACCCCTAGGCTACACACTCCCCATCCCAACGCGGCTCTGCTAGCCCACTCTCTCTCCTGCCCTCGACTTCTGCACTGTAGTTTGCTGGCCATCTGAGATCGCCTTTTGCTTACCTATTTAGAGACAGTCTCCCTGGCCAGCCTGGGCTAATTTGTGGGATCCTTCTGCCTACAGGTTGAGGAGCATTGTCTTCTAGGTATATAACATTACCACTGGTGCTTTAAAACAAGCAACTGTGATGCAGGAAGAGAGGACTGCTTCTTCTCTTCCAGGACCGTCTCTTCCCCACAGAAGAATTGACACTCCACCCTCAATGTGCACAACCCACCACCGACTCCCCATTAGTAGGGCCTGGATTTTTCACACAAAATATTTTTTTAATTATTATACCTTGCTTTTATTAACAATAAAGTTATCATAACTATGTTTCTATAACTAATAGACAATATTTTACAAAAATAAAAATGTTCAGTTATTCCTTTAAAATGTTGATGTGAAATTTGATGGGGGATGGTAAAACCATTCCAGGAAGCTTGGTAAGGTAGAGCAGGTTGAGAGCCGGAGACCCAGTGGGCGCACACCTGAGACTTAGGCAACTCCCTGCTCCCTGCCAAATTCCTGGAACACATGCCACACTCCCCACATAAGGAAACATGACCTGTGCTTCACGTAGACCCAGAACATTGTTGTCCTTGCTTATGAGGTACCTAGAGGCCCTGAGGACTTAGACAATAAGATGCCCTTCCCAGACATTCCTCCCTTAAAAAGGTATTTATGTATGCCGGGCGGTGGTGGTGCACACCTTTAATCCCAGCACTTGGGAGGCAGAGGCAGGTGGATTTCTGAATTCCAGGTCAGCCTGGTCTACAGAGTGAGTTCCAGGACAGCCAGGGCTACACAGAGAAACCCTGTCTCGAAAACAAACAAAAAGTATTTAATCTCCTGTCCACCCTGAAAAGTGGGTGCATTTAGATATGCATCCATTTTCTCCCATGGACGCTCAATAAACAGTTTAGAACTACAACCACGGACTGTTTCTTTCATCAAGAGCTGCAGTGGGGCGCCATGGGGAAGGCATTCTCCTACAGAGCCTCAGCTTAATTCTCTCATAGGAGGCCTCTCTGTGCTCCCAGGCTGCCTCCACCAAGCTAAAGACAATCACCACTGAGATAAGCCAGAGCTCTCCTTCCCCTGTCCCCACCCAGTCTAGACTCTGTCCCCAGCCCATGCCCCCAAACCCACTCCGTACTCTGCTCTTCTTCGACTCCCAACTGTGCCTGAATGTCCAAAAGTCAGAGAAGCCCACGACCCCAGCCTCGTCACAGGTCTGGGGACCCCTGAACCAGCTCCAGCTCTGTCCCACATCTCAGACTGTACTTTCCCACCCCCAGTGGCCGCGAAGCATTGACTAGATGGGTCCAACAATAATCTGCTTTAAAAACTGTGGAACCTGGGGCTGGAGAGATGGCTCAGCGGTTAAGAGCACTGACTGCTCTTCCAGAGGTCCTGAGTTCAATTCCCAGCAACCACATGGTGGCTCACAACTATCTTTAATGGGATCTGATACCTTCTTCTGGTGTGTCTGAAGACAGCTACAGTGCGCTTACATATAATAAATAAATAAAATCTTAAAAAAAAAAAAAACTGTGGAACCCATGTCTCCGTAGTGTAGCATTCAGTGTTGGCTGAAATTAGGGTTCCATTCAGCTCCACGCCTTCTTCACAGCAGGACTTGGATGGTTCTCCCCGTTCCCTGTGCCTCAGTTACCATCTGTAATGGGGAGATGCAATACATATCTCACTGGACCGTGTGAGGATCTACTCAGCAAGTAGACAGTACTTAGAATAAAGTTCGACCGGCCATAACCAGCACTAGACTATAATCTTGTTTATTTAGTGTATTCTCAACAATGTTTATTTGCATATCCACGATGCTTATCACTGAAGTTCAGAATTATCAATTCAGTATGTCAGGCTAGTCACACCTTCCAGATTAGTCGTTGTCTTGATCAGTGTTCTATTGCTGGGAAGAACCATCATGACCAAGTCAACTCTTGTAAAAGAAAGCATTTAGTTGTGGGCTGGCTTACAGTTTCAGAGGTTTAGTCCATTATCATCGTGGGGGGCGGGGCATGGCAGCAGGGAGCATGCCCACAGACACGCCTCCATATATGGTGCTGGAGGAGTAGCTGAGAGTCCCACATCCTAATCCACAGGCAGAGACAGAGAAACTGAGCCTGGCTTGGGCTTTTGAAACCCCAAGACCCACCTCCAGTGAAACACCTCCCCCAATAAAGGCTACACT
Organism: Apodemus agrarius; assembly: GCA_964023405.1. NCBI lineage: Eukaryota > Metazoa > Chordata > Mammalia > Rodentia > Muridae > Apodemus > Apodemus agrarius. Next base: position 81,993,603 of record OZ030013.1, read on the forward strand.
CATAATCCTTCTAATCCTGCCAAATGGTGTCACTCTCTGGTGATTACACATTTAAATATATTAGCCTATGGGGGCCATTCTTATTCACACCACCAGAGTCATTTAAAATAATTTTAGTAAATGCTGAAGAGCTTACAGTTGTTCTCTGACGACCAAGCTGCCAGAGGCGAGTTGTATATGGACTCTCTGAGCTCCTATCCTATTTGCCCAAGTCTGTATCCCGCAGGCCTCTGCTTTGATGACCCATCTTTGCTACAGATGCTTTCCCAGTACTTGAGCTCCTGCAGCTGTGGCTCAGGGAACTTAGAGGAAGAGGAGGCAGAGAGACGGGGAGAGCCAGAGCACCAACAAGTCTGCGGTGAGACCTCCTCTCTAGAAAGTGCTGCACTAACCAGAGGGGAAACGGTGAGAATATCAGTACACAATGTAGGAAGGCAGGGGGGAATCTCACAGGATCCCACTCCCACACAAAGAACTACAGGCAGCTAATGGCGGCTGAGAGGGGGAAGAGTTAGCCCCTCCCACAACTGAGCCTCCCAACTGATTGATTATCCGGGTGGTGAGTCCTAAAATCAAATATACACGAGCAACAGAAATGGACCTGGTAGGTGGTGTGTGTGTGTGTGTGTGTGTGTGTGTGTGTGTGTGTGTAACAATAATAAGCAAAGGAAAGAAGCCATCAGTTTGAGAGTAGTAGGGATGTGTAGACATTGACAGGACAGACCCAGCGGGGCTGGAGGGAGGAAAGAAAAGAGGGCGGGTTGTGATGTAATTACATTTTATTTTAAATTTGTAACTAGTAATTAAAGTTTTCATTTAAAACCTTTTTTAGGCTCTCTCAAGTGACCGTGAATGCTATAAAGAATAGTTAATGAGAAATGTAAGGGTTGGTCTGTGAGGCTCACAGGAGACGGTCAAGGGCAGTGTCTACAGAAGTTGGTTCTGCCGATAAGACGCTTGGGATGGAGGAGTCAGTCATTCGAAGAGCTCAGGGGAAGAACCGTCCAGGCCGACTGACCTGACCGTGATCGGCTTACTTAACTCACTGTACTCCTTCCCATGTAAAGTCAAGGAGAACCACACCCACTGAGCTGTACCTAACGAGGGCTTACAGTAAGTCTGTCTAATTAAAGAAAGGTGGCAGAGGGAATTATGAGTGCAGAGGTGCCTTGAGGGCCTGATTTGGACCTGGCTCTGAGATACAGGTAACCTTTTTAAATTTAGATTGGGTTAAAGTCAACATGTTTTAAAATGTACGTGACAACACCTGCAGCAAATCTGTCTCCAGTTTCCCAGTTCCTACACTCCACAGGGAACCACTATTTTCTGTTTTTTTAAATATACTTATCTCTAGAATGAGTTAATGGAAGTACGAACAAATTGCAAATATGCACCCTCCCATGTTTCCTTCTTCATCAAAGCAGGAATATTTTTCTGAATTTTGCTTTTTTTTATTAATATGTTTTAGACCTCTTTCCTTCTTTCTTGTTTTTCTCATTCTTTTGTTCACCTGTTGTAGTGGTTTGTATATGCTGAGCCCAGTGAGCGGCACTATTAAAAGGGGTGGCCATAGCCGGGCGGTGGTGGCACACACCTTTAATCCCAGCACTTGGGAGGCAGAGGCAAGTGGATTTTTGAGTTTGAGGACAGCCTGGTCTACAAAGTAAGTTCCAGGACAGCCAGGACTACACAGAGAAACCCTGTCTCGAAAGAAACAAAAACAAACAAACAAAAAAGGGGTGGCCCTGTTTAAGTAGGTGTGTCACTGTGGGTGTGGGCTTTAAGACCCTCATCCTAGCTGTCTGGAAGCCAGTATCTCCTAGCAGCCTTCAGATGAAGATGTAGAACTCTCAGCTCCTCCTGCACCTTGCCTGCCTGGATGCTGCCATACTTCTGCCTTGATGACAATGGACTGAACCTCTGAACCTGTCAGCCAGCCCCAGTTAAACGTGGTCCTTTATAAGAGCTCGCTTGCTCTTCACAGCAGTGGAAACCCTAGCTAAGACACCTGGCCACATATAATTCTTTTAAACTCTAGATTTGATACTTCATTTCAAAAAAATTTTTCATCTCTAAGCCAACCAATAAATGATATTTACTAAAGGATAAACTCATGTTGGATCATAAATCAATGGCCTAAAAAAAATTATTCAACTTTATGAGTTCATTTCTGGGCGTGGATCCACAAGAATATTGGCGGATATAGCAAAATATGAGTTCATTTCAACTGAGCAGGCAGCACAGTGCAAACCCTGCAGGGCTCGCCAAGGTCATTTGGACAAGGCATTGTGGAGTTCACCCCAGAGGATGTTCAATCGTGCTGGTCCTTCTGAGCATCAAGAATAATTTTACTTTTACCTAAATGCTAATGCAGCACAGTTTGCAAAAGGCTCACGGGCTCAGCAAGCCTCCTTGTCACCAGGGTCCCAAGGGTTTTCCAAGAGGGACGCATTGAAGCTGGAACTGAAGAAATGTCCACAGTCATCCCAGCCCTTGGGAGGTGGAAATCGGAGACTACAGAGTTCAGGTCACATTGGACCACACAGGAACTTCAAGGCCAGCCTGGCCTGCGTGAGAGACCGTGTTTCAAAAACACCCCCTCCCCAAAATAAAACAAAACTAAGGTCCTCCTAGCCAAGAGACCAGTGTGTGGGATCCTCTGAGTTTACCTTGCACATGTCTGCTGTTGGGGTGGCTGGTGCTCCATCTGGCCCAAGGGGAAATTCCACCCAGCTGTCCCCTCCCAGGAAGCCTGGTTGGCAGGGTGCCTACCTAGTGAGGAGAACTCTCAGGCATGGCATGTGCTACGTCTGCCAAAGGACAGAGCGTCCAACCAACCGACCGGCTGGAAGAGGCCAGTTTAACACGCTGGAATTTACTGAAGGCTTTGTAAGGACACACTCAAACACAGATGGACAGGTCTTCATGAAGTTCTGCCATCTGGACAGGGACCAGACTCAGACAGAACCTGTAAGACACAGAAGCTCTGCGATCCGAAAGACTCGACTTCGAGCTCTCAGAGGTGGGCCCAGGGGAGCGTGCTCAGTGTAGAAGGTCTGAGGAGACAAGGGGAAGAAAGGAGGAGGGAGGAAGAGGAGCGAAGAAAAAGAGAAGGGAGGAGGCAGAGGAGGGGGAGGGAAGAGAAGGGGGAGAGAGCTGCTTGGGTCCTCAGCCTTTCTAACCCTTCCTGAGTTTCTGGTACTGGTGTACACTGTATGTGTTTTATGGACTTCCAGAAGGTTCTCCAACTCACTCGGTGTGGCTTCCCAGTCTACCAGCCATTAGTTTGGAAACTCCAAAGTGGATGAACATTTAGGATGGTTATTTGGTCAAATTTTTGAACGGCATAGCCGTTCCCGTGTGTGGTTCTTCCTGTCCCAAGTGACCCGTGAGTCTCTTCCAAGAGTACCCCAGTACCACTTCTGTGGGGGCAGAGCCATGAGCAAACACAAAAGATGTATGGTTCTGCCCATTTCCGTGTGGAAGGATGGAGTGTGGCCGAGCCACTTCCAGTGACCAATGGTAGGACACGGGTTAGTTTAATAAGCTGTTGCTGGTGCTTGTCTGGCTTGTAGCCCTAGTGAATTCCTGTTCTAGAGAAAGGTGTATCTGATACATCTGAGACACATATAGGCCTCTATATGCAGGTAGATCTCTCTGCTTCCCCCCCCTCCCTGCCTCCTCCCCCTTCTTTTTCCACCTTCCTTCGTGTATGTGTGTGTGTGTGTGTGTGTGTGTGTGTGTGTGTGTGTGTGTGTGTGAAGCATGAGTGTTCATCCAAATACCAAGAGCTAGCCAGGACTGAGCCTCCCACAGCCGGTCTCCCAACCAGAAAACCATCACCGTCGGGCCTTATCACACCTTCCGCCTCTACTCTTATCCTCTCCCTTCAGCCTCTCTGCAGATGTGTCCTTTCCTTAGAATACTTTCAGGTGCCATTTCACTGTCCGACATGCTCTTTCCCGGATATCTGCATGCCTCTCTCTCTCACTGTACGCAGGTCTCCACACCTTTTCATAAAGCTTCCTTAAAACTGTTCTTTCTGAATCACAACCTCCACCCCACACTTCATGTTGTCTTGACATTGGTGCCTTTTTTCTTTTCCATACTTAGCATTATTCTAATATTTTTAATCTACATTCTTTCTCCCTCTCCCTTCTACTGCTCCTCCTCCCTCCATCCCCCTTCCTCTCTCCTCTCTCTCTCTCTCTCTCTCTCTCTCTCTCTCTCTCTCAACTCCATGGGAAATACTTAGTCTATGGATTTTGGTTGTTTTGCCCAGGGTTGTATTGTTAGTATCTGGAACCAGCCCCATAAAGGTGCTCCCTAATGAGGGTGTTCCCCCAATAGCACACTCCCAAGTAAAGGTGCTCCCAATAGAGGGTGCTGTGCTTGAACCCTTGAAGTACTTAATGTGTGCTTGGCAATGATTTCTCTTAGAATTTAATCCTCCCAATATATCTCTGCCTGCAATATGTTCCTCTTGTTTAAAACTGTAGTACAAGACAAAATGGAAGTTTAGGGTAGGATTTTTGTTTTAGGAAATGTTTTGTTTATTGTTCCCTTTCCTTTGTGAGGACTTCTGCATCTGTTTAGAGAATAGAAACGTCAGACGCCAGGTGTTGACTTTCGGAGCCCTGTCCCGCTTGCTGAGTCATTGCACTGAGCTGTAGGGCGTTCCTGCAAGACTAAGAAGAATGGGGAAGGTCGTCCTTTCAGGCAGATGTGAAGTCATCTTTATCCAGGTTCTCTTCCTCAGAGGCAGCCTGGAAGCAACAGCTTCCTTACCTGGTATCTTGATGAAGCAAACCAGGAATCAAGCGCCTCGGTGGTCCTCGGGTCTGTGGGGATGACCACAGAGCCAGCGGGTGCGGAAGGGGCTCTCGGCCAGAGCCTTGCCTTCTCGGTGGCATTAAGTGTGTGTCCAGCAAAGAGGATGGGGGAGGAGCCAACGTGCACTTGCAGGCTCTTTGTTCGACTGTGTGTTTGGGTCCTGACTGGGAGGGCAGCCTCGTGGCCCTTTTCGGAGGACCACATCTCCCCTCGGTTATAGACTAGCTGTGAGGACTGTCACTGAGCACCTGCCCGCCTAGGCACTGTGAACAAAACTAATCCAGCTTCCTGGACCTCTGGGGCAGACCATACCCCTTGTTTTTCATAATTCCCACTTTAACAGCTGAAAGTAAATACAGTGAGAGTGTTGATGGATGACACTTTTAATCCCTGTAATCCCAGCACTCGGGAGGTAGAAGCAGGGAGAGCACCAATTCTATGCTAGCCTGGGCTACATAACAAGCAAACTACCTTAAGCTAAAAAGTAACAAAACTAGGCAGGAAATGTTGCTTGGTTAGTAGACTGCATGCCTAGCACACACAAATTCCCCCATGTGTGGTGTGGTGCACACCAGTAATCCTAGCACTGCGGAGATGGAAGCAGGAAGATCAGCGACTGTCCCACCTGGGGATTCATCCAAATACAGTCACCAAACTCCGACACTATTGTGGATGCTAAGAAAGGCTTGCTGAAAGGAGCCTCATATGGCTGTCTCCTGAGAGGCCCTGCCAGCGCCTTATAAATACAGAGGCGGAGGCTCACAGCCAGCCATTGGTCTGAGTGAGGGGTCCCCAATGGAGGAATTGGAGGGAGGACGGGAGGAGCTGAAGGGGTTTGCAGTCCCATAAGAACAACAATATCAACCAACCAGACCCCCAGAGCTCCCAGGGACTAAGCCACCAACCAAGTAATATACAAGGCTCTGGCTGCATATGTAGCAGAGGGACAGCCTTGTCAGGCATCAATGGGAGGAGAGGTCCTTGGTCCTGTGAAGGTTTGTTAGATGTCCCAGTGTAGGGGAATCAAGGGCGGGGAGGTGGGAGTGGGTGGGTGGGGAGAGGAACAGCCTCATAGAAGCACGGGGATGAGGAATGGGATAGGGGGTTTCTGGGAGAGGGGGAAACCGAGTAAGGGGGATAACACTTGAAATGTAAATAAATTAAAATTAATTAATTAATTTAAAAAGATCAGAAATTTGAGGTACATCTTCAGCTGCACAGCAAATCTGAGGCGAGCCTGGGGTGGGTGAGACCTTGTCTGAACAACAATAGATGGTAGCTAAACAGACACAGCAGAGCTAGACCGATTCTCATTCCTGTTCCTGGCACGTGTCGCCCAGACATACTAAGAAAGGGTGGGTGTCTGCCATGTTGCCCACCGTCCTCTCTATAAACGTCCATCGGGTCTATCCCCAGCTAGCTCCCGCTACTGATCAAGTTAGGGACTATTGGTACCAATAAGGGCATTAGTTACAGTGTAACAGGGCTGAACCACACCACACAATGCAAATTACTAAAGGCAAAATACAGTACTTTCCCATGCCATTTGCCTTCGCATTGCCTTTCAGCTAGGTTGGTGTAGCTCACTGTCTGTTGCCTGTAATTTACCAAGAGGCGCTCTGCCTGAGAGCCTCAGCTCACTGTGCTGTCTAGTTTCATCTGCTTGACCCAAACGAAGTCAGCTGTGAAGCAGGACCATCCATTGAGAAAATGCCCCCATCAGATTAGCCTGCAGTGGCTGTAGGACTTCTTTTGGGGGGATGGGGCAGTGCCACCCCGAAACAGGCGCTCCTGGACTGTGGAAGAAAGCAAGCTGAGAACGCTGTGGAGAGCAATTCCTCAGGGTTCTTGCCAGCAGCCTTCTTCAGTGGCCCCTGCCTCGGCCGCTGCTGTCAGGTTCCTGCCCGACGGACTAACCTGGTAACTAAATTAACCTTCCTCCTCCAGTTGCTTTTGGCTAATGTTTTATCGCAGCGACAAAAAAGCTCACTGGGACACTTTCCAACAGTGTGGGAGGTTGCGCTAAATAAACACCAGGACTTTTACCTAAATTTGGCACCGGTGAACACTGAACACAGGCAGTAATGATGCAAACTATTTTCCAGCACAGGAAATGCTGTGGCCTGAATATCTGTAAGGCACTCATTCGTACAGGTTTACATCCCCAATCTAAAAATATAAAATGAAAAAAAAAAAAAAAACCAACGCTTTGAAGCTTGAAATTTCATCTCAAAACCAGGTATTCTTGATCTTATTCTGGTGTGGGAGGTGTGTAGGGATAGTCAGCTTGGAAGCAAAATAAACCCTCAAAGTCTAAAGGAAGAGGAGAGGAGGAGAGGAGAGGAAGGAGGAGAGGAGGAAGAGGAGGAGGAAGGCAAAGGTGACGAAGGACAGAAAGGGAGAAGGGGGAGGAGAGGGGGGGAGAAAAGGAAGGGAGGCGGAGAAACAAAATATCAAATGTTTTGGTCCAAGACACTTCAGATAAGGCTTTGAACTGTGTGTTGAAATTTAATCCACAGTATGATAATGTCAAAAGTGCCTTTAGGATGTAATTAGGTCATAAGAAGTCTATCTTGGGGCTGGAGAGATGGCTCAGCGGTTAAGAGCACTGACTGCTCTTCCAGAGGTCCTGAGTTCAATTCCCAGCAATCACATGGTGGCTCACAACCGTCTGTAATGGGATCTGATGCCCTCTTCTGGTGGGTCTGAAGACAGCAAAAATGTACCTACAAAAAGCAAATAAATCTTTAAAAAAAGAAAAAAGAAAGAAAGAAAGAAAGAAAGAAAGAAAGAAAGAAAGAAAGAGGAAGGGAGGGAGGGAGCGAGGGAGGAAGGAAGGAAGGAAGGAAGGAAGGAAGGAAGAAGTCCACCTTAGCGGTGAGTTTTAGTGCCTTGCAAATTACATCCCGAAGGGCTTCCTTCACATGTCTTGCCCAATCCCTGTCCCACATGTGAAGAACGAAACCTGATCAGACATCAGTTCTGCTGGCACAGTGACCTTAGACTCCCAGCTTCCCAAACTACTCCTGCAAGTACTAAATTACTCAGTCCGAGGAGCTTTGGTGACACACCCAGAATGTATGAACACAGAAAGCAAGCAGAACGTAGAGCAACCCCCGGGAACTGGATTTTTAGAAAGACTAAAAAGCCAGAGGGATGGCACCAGCTGTTTGTGGCTCCTTCAGGCTCAGGCCCACATGCTCCGGAAACCGCGCTCCTTGGGCCAGACATGTTCCTGTTTCCTCGCCTCTGATCCGACCTTTACTTGCTGAAGAGCCCCGTGGCTCTTTTCCATGTAGCTGTTCTTTCTGCTCTGGTGATCCCAAAATATCTTCGTCTTTCATTTATGTATGTAGTGTTAACATTATCAAGTTATTATGTCTATATCATGTAGTTGTATGTACGTCTATCTGTCTGTCTGTCTGTCTGTCTGTATGACTCACGAGTGGAGTTGCAGTCCTGCTATGTCCTCAAACTTTAGACCTACGAAGACAATGCCTCCTTTTGTCCTGAAACTTGAGGGTCATTCTATGGTGATTTGAGAGAAAACTAAGAACAGTGCAGGCAAGCTGCTAAGACGGGGGAAGTGAATACCGAGAGGAGAGAGACTAAGACCCCGCCCATCAGTTAAGGGTCCGAGAGAGCTGGCAGGTTGGCAGTGAGGGTGGGCAAGCTCTTACATGGGGCGGCAGGGGAGTGAGGATGTCTCAGGCTTACACCTCGGGGTGCGCATGCCTAGGATTTGGGCCACTACCTAAAGAAGGGCTGAAAAGACAGAAAGAAAATGTTTCACCTTTTGAGTTAGAACTCAGAAAATCAGTCTGGCTTAGCATTCAGGGTTTGTGAGCCATCGTCTCAAAGCCGTCTTAACCCAGGGGGAACTGGGTGTTTCTAAGTCACCAGCCCAGCCTCAGCATAACAAAACTGACATGAACTCATTTCTTTCTCAAAACCTAATGTAGGTCCGGATACCACTAACGGGTCTTCCCACTTACCCAGCTATCCTAGCTGGAAGCTCTGGGGGTTTTGTTCCATTTCCACATTTTTTTTAAAAGATTTTTTTTTATGTGTATGTGTGTGTATCTGTGAGTGTACGCTATATGTGTGTCATTGCCCTTGGAGGCCAGAAGAGGGCGCCAGAGCTCCCAGAGCTGGAGTTGCAGACAGTTGTCAGGCACCAGATGACCTGCTTACCTTGTGCTGGCCCTCTAATCTGCCGCTGATCTCCATCACTTCAGCCACACGGGGATCACAGACCCTCTGCCCTTGATGCCATCTTGTCTCCTCTGCACAGGCATCCACCTGGGTTTCAACAGCCTATTGCCACAATTGTGGGCACTGGCAATGAATGCCCTGTTTCCTCAGCAACCTCATGGGGCTCTTGAATGAGCACGGCCACTGTGCACCAGCCCCTCCCTCTTACCTTCCAGATGTTCAGGCCTCTTTAATTCTTTCACATTTGCCTGTCTCAACTTGTTGTGTAACTTTCCCTTTTTCATTTTCTCTATTATAATTGTCGTCGTCATCGTCACCATCATCATCATTATTAGAGGAGAGGCTGGGAAGCAAATACCATTACCTGCTAAACCAGATGGTTCGTAGCCATCTTTTTTTTTAAAGTAAGAAATAAGTTTATGAAGATAATAAGAGACTAGAAGAAAATTATAGGCTTGCAGAAAAGCAAGGCAAACCATAGGTTGGGAATATTAATTTCTTTTTGCAAACTAAGGAGACAGGCTGCTCCTCGGGGAGCTGGTGTATACTAACTCCATATTTGGAAATGTTTACCTTTCACAGAGAGGAAGCACTTCATCTCCAAGAGAACAAAATAAATTTAAACATTTGGATTGATTACTGGAAACACTCCCTATCTGGGAGAGAAATATTGAATTATGAAATGGCCTCCTCGGCAAACTCGTGAGAGTCACCATCCAAAATATTAAAAATTAAATCAGATAAAACATTAGCTGGGCCTAATGTAGGAAATGATCCTGGTCTGGTTTGGGGGAGACAGACTGGAGACCTATCGGGTTTTCTATTATTCATTGTAAAGATTTTTGCCAAGAAGCAAAACCCACACAGCAGGAACTCCAAAGTTGCCATTCAGAGCTCCTGAAAAGCCAAGTTATGAGGGACTGTGAGTGAGCTCTGGGCTGCGTTCATGGTGCCTCACAACCACCTATGACTCTGGCTTCAAGAGATTCAGCTTCCTCTTCTGGCTCCCGCATCCATTCATCCAGATAAACACACACACACACACACACACACACACACACACTCACACACACATCCATACACACACTCATACACACACACACACACACACACACACACACACACACGTTTTAGCCTGGAAATCACTCTGTGGACAAGCTGTCCTTGAACTTGTGGCAATCCTCCTGCTTCTTCAACCTAAGTCCTGATTTGAAACTTTTCTGTAGTTAGATTAAAAAGGCAAATGTTTGGGTTGGACAGGAGATGCTTTAAAAAGATTAAAAAAAAAAAAGATAATTCCACGGGGTTGGGGAGATAGCTTAGCAGTTAAGAGCACAACATGTTGCCCTTCCAGAAGACCTGGGACCATGTGGTGCCCAGCACCCACATGGCAGCTCATAACCATCTGTATCTCCCAGGGCAGTGGAGAGCTCTCCTGACTCCCGTAGGCACCAGGAACATACCTGGTGCACATCCATAGGTAAAGGCAGAGCACTCACATGTAATAAATAAATAAGTGATAAAAATGAATAAATCTGAAGGAGGAGGGTTAAACAGAGAGAAGAACAGAAGGAAAAGTGATGTTAGACAGTGAAAACCTCAGGGACCCTGCAGGAGGAAACTGATTAGAGAAACCAGATGATGTTTGAAGGTGGGCGGGAGCTGAGACATAGCTGGTGGATTCCGGGTCACTCGGGGCCCAGGGGTCATGCTAAGAATCTGATCTTTCTCCCAAGAGACGTTGAGTTCGATGTTCCCCTGTTTATTGGGCCACAGTGTTGAGAGCATTAGGAAGCACAAGGGCATGTGTGGGGACTCCATCAGGCTGCCTTGGCAAATGCAATGGGTGGTAGAGAGGAAGATGGAGGGACAGAGTTGGCAAAAGTGTAGGAGAAAAAAAAGGGAAGAGCAGTCTTCAGAAGTGGAGTAAAAGAGGCAAGGGGTATAGACTGTATCAAGAGGCATAGACTGTATCAAGAGGTATAGACTGTATCAAGAGGTATAGACTGAATCAAGAGGTATAGACTGTATCAAGAGGTATAGACTGTATCAAGAGGTATAGACTGTATCAAGAGGTATAGACTGTATCAAGAGGTATAGACTGTATCAAGAGGTATAGACTGAATCAAGAGGTATAGACTGAATCAAGAGGTATAGACTGTATCAAGAGGTATAGACTGTATCAAGAGATATAGACTGTATCAAGAGGCATAGACTGAATCAAGAGGCATAGACTGAATCAAGAGGCATAGACTGTATCAAGAGGTATAGACTGTATCAAGAGGTATAGACTGAATCAAGGACAGCTCAGTGTGTGGCAGGGCCTCTGACCCAGAGCTAAGTGGTATGTGTGTTGAGTCTGACACTCATGTGCAACATCAAGACTCCAGTAAGGAACTGAGTGTGCAGTCACCTGCTGGGTTACTTTGGGAGGTGGTTAGCACGGAGCTGGGGTTTGGTACCATGGGATGACACCCCTAGAAAGCAACCCTTGAGTGACAATCGAAGGCAATCTTCAGACAGTGTCTTGAGGACTCCAGCAAGTCTTATCATAATGAGGAAAAGGGTCTGAGAAGGATGGAGAGAAGCCGGGATGCTGGAGCCAACAGACTGCTGCGAGGGGAAACCAGAAACGGCTCTCCGTACCGAAGGTTCCAGAATGATCCAGGAAAATGAGGGTTGAAAGTTCCCTTTGCCATCCTCTGGGGAAAGCCACCATGAGGCGGCGCTGACACTGGCAATTTCCACTGTGTGCATGCGAGCATGCTGGGAGAGCAGTGAGGCCAGGTCAGCCGGGGCCAAGGTTGGACTCAGGGGCAGTGGGGGAGAGTGCAGCGCAGGATTCATCAACCTTACATCATTTAAATTGTTGGCTGTTTACATGGGGTCCACGACATGTCTAAACTCTGAAGGATCAGAAGATGGCCGCCCCGAGCGTGCTGTGTTGTCAGCAGGACTGTTTGAAATAATGGCAACTGAGTCTCAACAGATGCAGGGAGAATGTTCTATGTTTCCGTTACCTGCCTGAAACCTGCGCACCGTTACCATGGAGACAAGAGCGCATTAAGGTGCATATGTATAACACAGTCCTTTCCTTCTCTTAGCTGATTATTTCCATGACTCCTACTCATTTGAAGCCTGTTAAAGAAATGCAACACTATTAGAAAATAATTGCTTAAAGATTATATTAATCAGTGCTTTCTAGAGTAGCAGAATTTATAGAATGAATCTCCTTTTATACAAAAATAAAGGGGATTTATTAGAAGCACTTATAGGCTCTGGTTCAAGTAATCAAACAATGGATGGGTAGGAATGAAAAGTCCAAGAATCCAGCAGTTCCTCAGTCCAAAAGGCTGGATGTCTCAAGTGGTCTTCAGTGCACACTGGAATTCAAAAAAAAAAAAAAAAAAAGGGTCTAATGCCAGGGAAGGGATGGCCAAGCTAGCAAGGCAAGAGCAGGCGGGCAGAGAGCAGAGGCTCCTTCTTCTATGCCCGTACAGGGTTCTAGCAGAAGGCGTGACCCAAGTTGAATGTGTATCTTCCTGATTCAAGATCTGGATCAAAGCTCTCTGTCTTCCTATCTGGAAGGTGAGGACTAAAGGTGGATTCACCCACCTAAAACCAAGGGGAGAAAGCTCTCACAGCTGTGTCCTCCATTTCTGGATTGTAGTTCATTCTAGATGCAACCAAGTTGACAGCCAAGAACAGCCATCACAAAAATTTAACCTCTTTTCTAGAACCCCTTCAAAAACTTTTAATGTCATATACTTCAATAACATCATCATCGTCATCGTCATCATCATCATCATCATCATCATCATCATCATCACAGAGGGCTGAACCCAGGGTGTTCTACCAATGGGAAACATCCCAGTCTCAGAGTTGCTTCTACGGCGTTAACTCATGGGGAATTTTCATGCCAGCTTATGTCAATGGGTGATTACTGCTGTGAGTATCCTATTTCCAGAAAGCTGGTCAGTTTCAAGGTTGACTGCATGGCACCAGTTCCAGCAGCTCCACTCTGGTTTGGTCAGGTCAGACAAGGGCTTGCCAGAAACACTGCTTCACCACCTCAAACTAGTTTCCCTATTTCCTCAGATGGGAAGTAAGTACCCGTGTCTAGCCTCGTATCACACTTTACGACTTGCTTTAGTGGTAAGCTATTTTCTGTGACACCCTCTGTGCCTGTGATAAGTCATCCTTCCTTCCTCCTTCCTTCCTTCCTTCCTTCCTTCCTTCCTTCCTTCCTTTCTTTCTTCCTTCCTTCCTTCCTTCTTTTTTAAAAAATACCAATTATAGTGGCTTTTAGGCAATTCACGATTCCCCATTAACTATGTGGGCTATGGAAGAAGCTGATTTGACAGCGCTAAGGTGGTGGTAAGGAGATAGAGCTGTGAGGGCACAGACAGAGCCGGAAATGTCTCTGGGAAGTTTGACTGGGAAGGAGGAAACAGCTGCAAGGAACTGGGAAAGGGCGGGGCATTCTGAGCCATCCTCCACCCAGCCCAGGAGGGAAGATCTGAGCACAGTAAATGCTGTGAGGGGTCTCCGGGTTCGGAAGGAACTCTGAAGTCCCCGAAAGACAGTCCAGCGTTTATGAATAGAGCCCAGGAGGGACTGGGATACAGCTACAGGCGCACTAGCTTCTAATAAAGAGATGGATGCCTCTGCATTGTCATCCTGCTAAAAGACTTGAAAGAGGGATGGCAGAGCAAGGCAAGAGGACTTACTTCCTGAAGGCTTCTGCTCAGCGAGGCACAGAAGTCATTCGAGGAGAAGCATTTAGGCTAAGTGGATGGCGCCAAGGTTAACTGCTGAAGGGCAATGTGTGTGTGTGTGTGTGTGTGTGTGTGTGTGTGTGTGTAGGGGGAGGGAGGGTTACAGGAGCGTCCACACCTATGAGGAAATCAAGGTAATATCTGTGTACACAACTTGTTTACAGTGCAACTATAAACAGAAGCAGCACACTATTGAATATTCATGAGGCTGGAGCAACACATCAATATTTATCTGTGTTGTTTATGTTCTTGGTTCTAATGGCCCTCTAAGAGAGTTTAAGTTTCTTGGAAGCATAGACCCAAGGCAAGGCACACAGCTGGGGTTCCTGTACTTGCCCTCTTCCCATCTTTTATTCATGCGGTAAATATTTATTGAGCATTAGCCATGTGCCGGGCAATGGACTCAGTTGGACTCAGCTGGGGTGTGGCTAAGAAGAATGGTGTCTGTGGGATGGAGCCAGGAGATTCCTTTCTTCTAGGAGCTCAGATTCTGGGTTCAGAGGTGCCTGGAGTGTGGTGGAGATGAGTGACAGACATATGATGACTGCGGCGTCTTCCAGGACAGCAGAAGCAGGTGGGGAAATGTAAGGCGGGCACCCAGGAAGGCCATGCGCTTTCTATGGAGCGTGCTGGTGTAGCGCCTTCCAGAGCTGACTCCCACGGAGCCACAGAGGATCCGGGAAAGCCTGCAGGCAAAGGGATGGCGTGCGGTAAAACAGAAAGACAAGGAAGCTTGTGTGATGTGACCCAGAGAGCCAGAGGTCAGGAGGTCAGTCCAGGCCAGATGGCCTCGTGTGAGGCCTTTTCAACCATGGCTCTCATCTGAAGCATGGCAGAAGGCGGTTACCGTGAGAGTTACAGATTGGGAGGATTGCTCTGGGCACTGGGTAGAAAGTAGACTGGCGGGGCACTGGCAAAAGCACACAGGAGGCTACTGAGTACATAATCTCTATGATACAACCATAGCTTAAACTGTGGAGGGATGGTGGGAACGGAAAATGGAGGTTCAATTTGGAATCTATCCCAGACCCTCGCTAGCAGAACTCAGCATTAAAGTAGTCACTGTAGGAGATCAGAAGATCAAAGTAGAAGACCAAGCCAGCCTCCTCGGTTTTAAGTTACGCAAGTGAGTGTAGGGTGCCATGTGATGATGTGGATGATATAGATGTTGGTGAAGAAGTCCAGAGTCTCACCCTGAGTGCAGTGCTCTGGAAGGTGTCACGTGATTCCGGAGCGCCAAGAGCAGGTCTAGACAAGAAACCTGGGGCTCGTCGGCATGGAGATCTTCAGCCTCAAAACAAGAAAATCATCTAGAGAGAGAATTTGGAAAAAGAAGATGACACAAAAAGAACCTGGAGCTGTGTAAGGTGATGGGCACACCTTTAATACCAACACTTGAGAGGCAGAAGCAGGAAGATCTCTCTGAGTTTGAGGCCAACCAGGTAAGTCTACATGCTGTTCCAAGATAGCCAGAGCTACAGAGTGAAACTCTGCCTACCACATGGAGGTACCGGGTGATGTGAAAAACAGTCTGAGCGGGACGGTCAAAACAGTTGTCAAAGGTGAAGGACTTTTTCGTAAGCCCTTGTAAGGCTTAGCTAAGACTAAAAAGACTATCAAAAAGCAAAAGGTGAGGTTATTATTATTTGTGTGTGTGTGGTTTTTCGAGACAGGGTTTCTCTGTATAGCCCTAGCTGTCCTGGAACTCACTCTGTAGACCAGGCTGGACTCGAACTCAGAAATCTGCCTGCCTCTGCCTCCCAAGTGCTGGGATTACAGGCGTGCGCCACCACCGCCCGGCCAAAAGGCGAGATTATTAACACACTTACTGAGCATCACAGAAGCCTCCTAGAAAAAGCTCCAAGCAGAGCGTCAGAGCTCTGGCTTATATAACAACTTCAAGCAAGATCAAGGAATTAGAGTGGGGTGGTGGCACATACTTGTAATCCCAGCCTGTAGACATAGGAGAATGCTGTGTGCCACCCGAGGGACAGAGGCAGGAGGATTTCGAGTTAGAGATCAGCCTGGGCTCCAAAATCAGATCTTTTCTAAACAAACAGACAAGCACCAGGAGTCAAGAGGTGGTTTAGCAGTTACAAGCACTGGCTGCTCTTCCGGATGACCCAGGTTTGAATTCTAGCATAACTGTCTTAACTCCAGTCTTAAGGCGCCCGATGCCCTCTTCTGGCTTTCGTGGGTACCAGTTACATACACAGTGCATGGATATGTGTGTGTGTGTGTGTGTGTGTGTGTGTGTGTGTGTATATATATATATATATATATATATGTAAGTAAAATACTCACACACACAAAATAAGAAATAAATTACAGGACTGGGGATATGGACCAATCAATGGTAGAGCGCTTGTTCACAACACCGGGTTCAATCCCCAGCGCTGCCATCAAGAAGTAGCAGAAACATGGAATCACAAAGGAGAACAAGTTTAGGCTTCCAAGGGCCCGAAATGGTGGGAAGAAAACAGATGAATAAAATGTATTTGCACACTCTTCTGTTTCCCATGTAGAGCCGTCGCCTGGACAGGAGAATTTGTATCCCGTTTGTGTCCCATCTCAGGAGGAAAGGGAGCAGACCGAGCCTTTCTTCTGCTTGCTATTTCTCCGTTGCCTTCAGCTCAAAAGCAAACTGTAAATCGAAGATGATACGCTTTGGTTTCTTCGGAGCCAATTTGGAGCTGAGATGTAAAAAGTAACGGAACTGGAGGGCCCTTGAGATGGCTCAGCAGATAAAGGCACCTGTTGCCACGCTGACGGCCTGCGTTCCATCCCTGGGACTCACCTAGCGGAAGGAGAGCCGATCCTGCCAGTGTCCCTCTGATGAAAGTACAGAGGGCAAGTGCGTGCACCCAGAGGTTGGAGGGAGAAGATGCAATATAAGTATTTTATATAGAACAGAGAATGTAGAGGTGCTGCGTTCAAGCATGCCATTCAAGTGCTTTCATGTTTAGGGGACCATTCTCTATGAAGGGGTGCTGGAAGCACGCATGCGATCAAAACATACTCTCTCTCTCTCTGCTTTTTGGATACAGATAATAGTATCTGCACACATAGCACTGGGGATGACCAGAAGCAGCAAATGCCAATCATGTGAGGGTGGGCCATCCTACAGGGGATGCCATCTCAGG
Organism: Apodemus agrarius; assembly: GCA_964023405.1. Lineage (NCBI taxonomy): Eukaryota > Metazoa > Chordata > Mammalia > Rodentia > Muridae > Apodemus > Apodemus agrarius. The sequence goes on from OZ030013.1 coordinate 82,010,572, forward strand.
GAGAGCTAATCTGCCCCCAATCCTTGTTATGGTAAAATACATACAACACTAACGGTTCCATCTTCTCTGCCTTTTATTGTTTGTTCATTCGTTTGTTTGTTCGTTTGTTTGGACTTGGGGTCTTGAAGTGGGTTGCACATTCCACGGAAGCCTAGGGGGGCCAGAGAACAACTCCTGAAGGGATGGAACTCACGTCATCAGCCTTGATGGCAAGGGTCTTTACCTGATGAGCCATCACACCAGTCCCTGGCAGAGAGGGGGGGGAGGGAGAGGAAGAGGGAGAGGGAGAGGGAGAGGGAGAGGGAGAGGGAGAGGGAGAGGGAGAGGGAGAGGGAGAGGGAGAGGGAGAGGGAGAGGGAGAGGGAGAGGGAGAGGGAGAGGGAGAGGGAGAGGGAGAGAGAAATACTCTTACTACGTAGCCCAGGCTGGCTAGGAACTCTCTATGTAGACCAGGCAGGCCTCAAACTCACAGCAATCCGCCTTCTACACCCCAGCTTTGACAAAATTCCTTGTTTGTTTGTTTTTAATTTTATGTGTATGAATTTTTTGCTGCAGTATGTCTGTGCACCACGTGCATGCCTGATGCCCACAAAGGCCAGAAGAGGGCATCGGATGCTTTAGAACTGGTGTTACAATTGCTGGTGAGCCTTAATGATGTGTTGAGATTAGTTCAAAGGAGAGCAAAGCTTCAAAGTGACACCTCCCAGGCACCAGAGGGCGCTGTTCAGCTGCTGGGCCTTTGTCACCTGAGAAGCCTCCTAATGACCTAGCAGATTAAAAACAACAAGACACTTTTGTCCTTGTAAATTGGCCTCAGGGCAATTGGACTGGAGGTGACTTTCTGGCTTGGCTTTCAGTGGCCCTGCAAATCCTGCTTTGGGACCAACAAAGGGTGTATGTGTTTGCAGAGGACACAGTAATAACAAAGGACAAAGCCAGAGAAAAATCAGACCATTTTCACCGAATGGAGACTTAGGCCTGCCACCCAAACTAGGAAAAAACCGACCCCACAATGAGTAACACTGGGAATCGGGCCGAGCCTAGCCCGTTTAGTAACAAGCATCCCAGACTGGGGTGAGTTCCTGTTGTAGCGTAAAGGCAGGTCCCTAAGCTCCTAATCATTCACAAGTAGGGGCCCTCCTCACCGTCCCCAGGCCAGCTTCCGAAGGCCAGGCACATTTGCATGTGTGACGTCACTGCCGGCTTTCCTTTCCGCGCCTCTGTCCTAGTTGTACTGAAATAATCTTTCAATCACATCCTTCCTTCCCTTCTTACACCCCGGCCCAGCTCTGACCTCCTGGAGGAAGTCCATCCGAGCCGCACAATAGCCCGAGGAGCCCCACCCTCCCACTGGCTGGTAGCCACTGTCTCTGTTTAAATGTGTTTATACTCGGGTGTGCTCCGTCCAGGGGTTTCCACTGTCAGTCTTTACTTAGAGCCCTCCAGCCACCCAGACTTGTTGAGAGTGTGTACTGTGTACGTTACCTCTAGCTTGCCAGGACCCCCTCTGCACCTCCCTGAGCCTTAACTCAAACTCGGGCTTCTTTCGAAAAAGCATTTTTTACTCCCGTTCTGCCCCCAAATCCCCGTCTTATTTTTTGCTCAGCTTTTCGAAACAAATCTCCCGTTAACATTTTGCTTTTCTTCAATTGACTCTCCAGTCGTCTCGGGCAGTGCACCACTTTCTCTGGAGCATCGTTTGATACCGCGGATGGCCTTTCCTTTCGCGAACCGGATGCTTCATCTCTACTTTCTTCTCTCCTCGCCCCCACCCCTCCCCCCATGCCTGGCATTAGACTGACCTCATTTCCCCCAACGCCTTTGGTCCTTTCTTCTCTGTCTTCAGTCACCTTGAATGACTCTTGTATTTTTCTTGCTTCTGCCTTTGAGACACCGTTATTCAAAGAGCAGTGTCGTGTGGAGAGGTTAAATCATCAATGAGGGTTCACCTCTACCTTAATGAACTTCTTGTGTGGTTTGATCCTCTCTCAAGATTACCAGGCATACTTACCTAACTGCCCTGCAGAATTTCCCACTGGATATACTTTAACCTCAAGTCCAACATTTCATAGATAGATAGATAGATAGATAGATAGATAGACACATACACACATACATATATACATACATAAAGAAATACATAGAGCTAGAGATAAATGGATATATATGATTATATATGTGATATAGCTAATATCTGATATATATGATTATATATTATGTGTATATATTGTCTGCATATATGAATGAGCACCAGATATATGCCCGATGCCTTCAGAGAGAGGTCCTCCACAGTGCTGGGAATTAAACCCTAGTTCTCTGCAAGAGCAGGCCTTACCCACTGAGCCATGGCTTGAGCCCCCAAGTTTAACCTTTTTCTTCCTTATGAAATCTCTTCAGCTTCTCCCAGCTCCCTGAACTCTCTCGGCATCTCGTTCTCCATCCAGTGACTCCATTGTTCTTATCATCATCCACGTGTGAACACTTGGAAACATTTCTATCACTTTCAAACCTAAACTCCATTTTCAATTCTGCCACTTGCTAGCTATGTGGTCCAAGGTGAGTTTGTCTAAGCAGGTAACCTATCAGGACATCGGTTTATCATCACTAAGGGTGTGTGTGTGTGTGTGTGTGTGTGTGTGTGTGTGTTACAGAGAGCAGAACAAGTTCAAGGCCAGCCTGAGCAATTCAGTGAGACTCAGACTCTAAGTTATAAAAAGAACAAGAAAGCTGAGGGTGTGTCTCAGTGGGAAGCCGCTCGGCTAGAATGGATAGGATTGAAACCTTGAGCTCAGCCCTCAGTATGGGGAGGACAACTCACGTTATTCAGAGGAGGATGTCAAATGGCCTGCACAGCACCTCCTGGGAGCCACTGGGGTCGTCGTCTCCGTGGTTTGTCCTAGTCTTGATATTCCATATAAACAGAACCACATCATAGTCTTCTGTGTGTACCTGGCTTCTGTGTGTATCTACCTTCACTCAGTAGGATTTCAAAGTAGCATGTATCAGTGTTCCATGTGTATGTATAGTGACCAAGACTCTGTTAATTACTTTCTTGTCAGTGTGACTAAAGTGCCTGATGGAAACTTAAAAGAGGATTGAGTCTTTTTATGCTTTTTTAAAAAAATTTTATGTGTATAGGTGTTTTGCCTACACATGTGTCTGTGCACCACAAACTTGTCTGCTGCTGGAGAAGGCCAGAAGAGGACATCCGATCCCCTAGAACTGTAGTTACAGATAGTTGTGGACCTTCATGTAGGCACCGGGAATTGAATCCTGGTCCTCTAGATGGCCAGTCCATACTGGGCCGTCTCTTCATCACTAGGAAGGATTAATTTTGATCAGAATAGGGAAGTGTGGGGAAGTCTTGGTGGGTGTTGTGCAGCGGGGAGCAGTGATTGATGTGGTTGTGTGTGGACTAGAAAGCAGAGAGCGGAATGAAAGCTGTGTGTTTGGAGGTCCACCCTTAGTGGCTTACATTAACCAGCTAGGCACTATAGCTCCAAAGTTCCACAACCTCCGAAAGCAACGCCGCCAGCCTTGGATCAGGCAGACAAGGTGATCATTGTTCTGTTGTTGTTGTTATCTGTTTCTCCTTAGGTTGAACCATAGTCCTTTGCATGGGCCAGGTAGCGACGACTCGACATGGAAGAGAGGAGCTCGTGGGGCCCCAACCATCCCTGAAGATTTATAATACCCGTTAACAGGTAGATGGCAGAGGGGGAGAGAGAGATTTTCTTCGGAAGAGTAGCCACTGGTGAGCTGCCCATCGTCCCACAAGCTGCCCCTCACTTATGCTGTTGTGACTGACCCTGTGAACTCACTGAGTCACACAGACGTGGAAAGATGGAAGTGGAGAGGATGTAAGTTGGGTAGATGAAGAAGTGCCCCAAGTAGAGGAGACAAGCACGAGTAACGTGTGTGTACAAATACAACAAAATTACATTGTGTACATGCACAAAAATGTCAACCCGTTATCATCTGTAACTAATATATACTAATAAAAACATCAACAATACGCCATTGCCTGGATATACCGTATTTTGTGTACAGGTTCATTATTTGTGACACATTCAGGTTAGTTTTGTCTTTTAGACATTATGAGTATTCACACACAAGGTTTTTAGGGTTTCTGGGGTTTTTCTTCCCATTTGTTCACAGTGCTCAGAATTGAACGTAGAGCTCAGGACAAAGGCTAGCACACCGCGCTGAGATACGCACCCCCAGCTATGGTAGACACATATTTATATATTAAGTATTTTATTATATATCCAGAAGTAGACTTTCTGGCTTATATAGTGTCTTAGCCTACTTGGACTACAAAGTTCCAAAATGAGGCACTTTATAAATAAGAGAGTTTCTGGATGCTGGGAAGTCCATTCGTGTCTAGTAAGAACCCCTTTGTTTCATAGAAGGCGCATTCTAGCTACATACGTGTGTAAGAGCCAATGATCTAATCAAAGGGAGCCCTTGTGGTCCCTCATTTCAGTGGTACTGCTTTGGAGGTTAGGGTTTCAACTTAGGGACGTGGTGGAAAGCTTACAATAACCCATGTTTAACTTTCTGAGGAATTGCCAAGTTGTTTCAAAGCAACTGGTCGTTTTTTTGTATTCTTCTCAGCAATATGCATGAACAGCAGTCTCTATAGAGATGGGGGTGGGGGTGGGGTAGTGCTGTGACACTCTCATGATGACAGTAGTTGTGCTTATCTGCAGAGGCCTGCATAAGATAGAGCCATCAGGGGCTGGAGAGATGGCTCAGCAGTTAAGAGCACTGACTGCTCTTCCAGAGGTGTTGAGTTCAAATCCCAGCAACCACATGGTGGCTCACAACCATCTGTAATGGGATTCAATGCCTTCTTCTGCTGTGTCTGAAGAGAGCAATGGTATACTCACATACATAAAATAAATGAATAAATCTTAAAAAAAAAAAAAAAGATTGAGCGATCAATATCCCATCAACAATCTTTGGGGCATGGCCCAACCATTAGGCCCTACCTTCATCTGAGAAACTTTTGGCAAGTAAAGGTTTCTAGGAAGAGAGACTAATTTTTCTTCAGGGTGTAGCTACTGGTAAACTGCCCATGATCCAATAAACAATCCCACGCTCATGGGAATTCAAGCAGCCCTACTTAAACTCAGTAAGAGAGGAGAAGGAGGGTATGTCAGAAAGGAGGAATTTCAGAGGGAGTCGAGGGAGGTACGAGAAGGAAATGGGGTAAATGTGATCAAAGAATATTATCGACACCTTGTCAAATGTTATCTACACAAACAAAGGCCTTATGGTGTTTCCACATCCTAGGCAGCATGTCCTAGTGCCATCTTTTGGTTTTGTTTTTTGTTTTTTTTGAGACAGGGTTTCTCTCTATAGCCCTGGCTGTCCTGGAACTCACTCTGTAGACCAGGCTGGTCTCGAACTCAGAAATCCACCTGCCTCTGCCTCCCAAGTGCTGGGATTACAGGCGTGCGCACCACCGCCTGGCTCATCTTTTTTAATTGTAGTTGTTGTAGAGGGTATGAGGTGCTAACTCCTCAGAGCTCTGCCTTGCATTTCCCTGGTGGCTAATGACAGTGAGCATCTTTTTAGATATTTATGGCCCTTGCTCATTAAAACCTATTTCTTTCTGGGGGGTGCAGGCACATGCCATTAATCCCAGCACTCAGGAGGCAGAGGCTGGTAGATTTCTGTGAGTTCAAGGCCAGCCTGGTCTACATAGAGAGCTCCAGGACAGCCAAGCCTACACAATGAAACCCTGTCTAAAACACAAAATAATTTAAAAAAAAACAAAATAATAATAATAATAATAATCTATTTATCTCATATTATTGTAACAGGTTTCTGTACATTCTAGATAAAATTCCTTAACAGGCATTATTTGCAAATATTTTTATAGGTTTTTTTCCCCTACATAAAAAAAATGATTGTATGTGCTGCATCTGTGTCTGTTCACCATGTGTGCCTGGTGCCCGCAGAGGCCAGAAGAGGGCACCGGATTCCCCGGAACCAGACTTGCAGGTGGTTGTGAGCTGCCATGTAGGTGCTGGTAGTTGAGCCTGTGCTGGAGCACATGCTAAGCAGGTGTTCTTCACTGACTTACAACCTGTCCCCTACATTGTGATAAAACCCAGTTCACCTAATTTCCTTTTGTGTCTTATCTAACGAGCTGCTGCCTTATCCAGCATTTTGGAGGGCTAAGAATGTTTTAGTTTGATGTGACAGTTTTAGAACTTAAATTCCAAGTCTACAATCCATTTCAGTTTAGTTCACGTTTTTGTGTATAGTGTGAGGTACAGGTCTCTCTTCATTCTTGGGTGCATAGTGTATGTGAACCTTGGATATTTTTGTCAAAGTTCATGACCTATTCTAATGTTCAATCAAACTCTTCCTTCCTTCCTTCCTTCCTTCCTTCCTTCCTTCCTTCCTTCCTTCTTTCCTTTCTTTCTTTCTTTTGTTCACTTTTGGTTTTTTGAGACAGGATTTCTCTATGTAGTCCTGACTGTCTGGAACTCACTCTGTAGTCCAGGCTGGTCTCAAACTCAGAGACCTGCCTGCCATGATTATCTTAAAAAATTAAAAACAACAACAACCCCCCCTGGAAACAGTAGTTTCTTGGCATGGTTACCTCAGAGTCCTTCTTTTGTTCCATTGTGAAAGCTTAAATACTTGGCCTTTATGTTCCCCTCGCCCCTCTCCCCACCTCCTCACCCACCTCACAGACACAAGACACTTAAAACAGTGGCTGTGTAACCTTCTTCCCACCCTACTTTCCTTGATTTCTGTCTCCTTGGTAGCGTTTATCCCTGGCAGTCTGTTTACTTGGTATTCGATAGAAACAATTCATTATATTTCATCTTGCTGGCTTCATTTAAAATTCAAGCCCCATCTTACATATTCATGCTTGAAACCTCTCTCCTTTAAACCCCATGATTGTGGTTTGTATTAATATTTTAAAATAACTTTCTAAAGTACACCATAAGTAGGTCCAAAGAAAGAGCTGGAGTCAACCTGAGGATTACCAAGCCTGGGGCTGGATGTAGTGACAGATCTGTGAGGTATCATTTGGTCTAAGTCTAAGCCTAGAGCTTGGTACCTTATTTGGATATTGCTGCTTTCAAAGCCTGAGCTGTTCTTCCAAACACTGGAGTTCTCGGCTCCTTTTCGGCATGATGTAAGTCCCACAAGTATTGAGTTGTCTTAGAGGTTCTAGTGGGGTTCAGATAAGAGCCTACATTTAAATACATTAGAAAACATTAGGTAGAAGCAAATATTTAAGAAATGCACTTGAAGATCTCACTTGATGAACTAGAAGGGGGAAAATATCCTGGTTTCAAACGTTTGAGGTTTGGCTCCTCTTTAATCTTCAAAGCAGCAACAGCTTGAAACATTCAAAGCCAAAGCCCGAAAGAACAGGCTGCACCCACCCTAATTATTCTTCCAAAGGTATTAACCAAGGGTCTCTGCCTCCCGGTGCTCAACACCACTCAAACATCCTACTGGCTTTTTAAGGCAGCATAAAGTCTCTTGCAAAACTATAATTTAAGTAGGGCAGTTATTTACAATATTAAACCCCCTCCCGCCAATGATTGTAAGGAACATTTGCTGAAGTAGATTGAAGAAGCACGGCTGCCAGAGTGGCAGATGCTACAGCGGAAGGTTGTTCGGAAGGTGGCTCATGGGGAAGAGCTAGAATGGGGGAGCAGCGGAGGCGTAGGAGGCTGTGCGCCTCACACTTGCCGTCAACAAGCTTGTCGGAGGAAAAGGAATATTCAGGAAGGACGTGGGTATTTTTGGTGCTAAGGCATGTTAGAGAAACTGGGCTTACTGGAGCACATGCGCAGGTCACTAGGGATAATTCTGGGCCTCATTCCTTATTTCATTCCAAGTATTTACCCCGCCCTCCTAAGACTCCAACACACACACATCTTTTTTCTTGTTTTGAGCCACTTCTAATGTCCAATACCTCCTAAGCGCATGCATCCTTTTACACCGCTGCATCTCTTTTGGAGATGAGGTTCGGAAACAAACGGATGTAGTGTGCAACAAACGTGCCAATTTTCATGAAGGGATTTCTTTAATAAAGAGATTTCTCCATGGGATAGATCTCTGATTCTTTGATATTTGGTTTTAATTGGTACCAGTAAGTTTTCTATAACTTTTGTACCAGCCTATTTGTAAATGTATAGATAACATAGATGTATAGTTAACTTTGGAGATGCTAACACATACACATACAGACATACATACACACACACACACACACACACACACACACACACGTATACACAGGGGGATAAAGGAAATCTTGCCCACAAATCTGGTAGCTGCTGTGGCCAGTCTGTCCATAGCACGGAGAGGGATTGTGGCCGTGAATGCAGTTAGTGGTGCCAGAAAAGTCCAGGATGTGGCAGGTTTTGAGTTGGTTAGAAAAAGAAAGACTAAAACCAACTAATATGAAGAAAAAAAAAAAAAACAACCCTCTCATTACCACAACACCCAATAATTAACATTTGGGCAATTTCCTTCTAGTCTTTTTTTTAATCTGAATATTTAAAAATGGGTGAGTTCTTGATTTTACAGAGGCACATACAGCTTTCTACAGATTTTTGTTTGCTTGCTTTTTTGAGACAGAGTCTCTCTAACAGCCCAGGCTGTGGTAGAACTCACTATGTAGGCCAGGCTGGCCTTGAACTCAGAAAGATCAGCCTGCCTCTGCTTCCTGAGCGATGGGATTAAAGATATGCACCACTATGCCTGGTCTGTACAGATTTTTTTTTTTTAAACCTAAGCAACTAATTCTCTACATTATTAAAAATATTCTCCTATACTTTTTCCCACGACATAATTTCATCAACACTGTTTCCATCCTGAACAACACTGCTTCTAAGTAAACCGCTCACAAAATCTATGAGTAGAAGTAACTGGAGAAGCATCAGTTTCTCCATGATGACTAGCTAGTGTTAGTAGAGTGGTTTCCCTTTTTTTTTTTTTTTTCCCACTCCCAAACCTCTGGCATTTGACTAAGTTTTCCTGCTTTCACTCCCTTACGGACTGGCGTCCACCCCTTTCTGGAGGCTGTGCTTGTTCTTTTGCTGTTGGGCTGATGAACAAAGGTTATTTGCTCGGTAGGTTCCAAGTCCAAGACACTTTTAAAACAAAACAAAACAAAACAAAACAAAACAAAACAAAACAAAACAAAACAAAACAAAACAAAACAAAACAAAACAAAAAAACCAAGATCCTTTACAGTGTCTTCCTGAATTAATTAATTTTGAGTCATGGATTGCTAGAAGAGGCAATCCCTGGCTTGCTGATTCCGAACAGTTCCCTTCAACAGAGTGTGAAAGTTAATGGGAACGTGGAAGTGGGCCGTCGGGGACCATTCTCCATCACTAGTCAAAGTCTTTAACAGTTCGACACCAGTTCAAAGCTACTTAAATGTCTTCGAAGTGTGTAGGAGGGTAAGGAAGAGAATGCGCGTGCATTCAAAACACCGAGTCCTCTAAGTTGTGGAGGAAAAGTTTCAAGTGCGCGCAAACAGTTGGCGAGGGTGGAGAAGCGGTCTCGGGTAAAGCACTGCCCTCCTGGGGTGGGGAGTCCCCCTTTTCCATCAGGAGCGCATGGGCCACGCTCTTGCGTCTGGCAGGCACTTGGGTCCCAGGGGTTAGTAACGCTCGCCAACTCACGGGGGTCCAGCAGGAGCTGCGGTTTGGTGCGGAACCCTGCTTGCCAGGCAACTGTGGCTCATCGCCCCTCTGTCCTTTCTCTTACTTTTGTGGGATGTTCAAGACAGACGCAGTAAAGTTTCTGCATCCCAACTTCTCTCCCTAGCTCCCCGGCGCGGTGCCTTCGCGCCCGGGATCCCCTACACACGTCCCGGGGCCTGGGAAACTTTCCGAGACCGCTTCTCACGCACGAACCCGGGACCCCGCGGCAGGCGCCACCTCGGCCCCGCGCGCCCCCGCCCCCTCCCCAGCTCCGCAGCCGAGAGCCCGGATGTTGGATTCCATCCCTGCGCTTGGTCCTTCATTTCCATAAAAGGGCAGCGCTCCGCAGGGCCGAGATTGCGGCCGCCGCCTCCCCCCGCGGCGCTCCCCCGAGGCGCGCGCCGCCCGGGCCCCACCAGAGCGCGCGCCGCCCCCGCGGGAGCGCGGCCCGAGGAGAGCCGGAGAGGAGGGGGCGGAGGCCGGCTGCGGGCGGTGCTGCGGGGCGGGGGCCGGGGCGGGGAGAGGGGGTGGGGCGGGGGCCGCGGCGCCGGGACTCCATTAGCCGCGGCGGGAGGCTTCGCTTGTCTCCGAGCAGCGTCGCGGGCGCCGCGGGCCTCGCCTGTTGCCGCGAGAGCCGGGCCGAAGGATTACGGTGAGGGGCGCAGCGGGAGAACGGAGCGCGGGGACGACGCCGCGGGAGGAGCAGAGCGCGGGCCGGCGCAGCGCGGTCACCCGGGCCGGGTGGGGAGGCGCGGGGCGGGCCGGGCGCAGCGGCGGCAGGTGAAGGCACCCGAGTCCGCTAGGCGGGTGCGGCGGGCGGAGGCCACGGTCCGGGTGCTGAGTCCCCCGCGCTCGCGTCCTCGGGTGTGCGCTCCTAGCCGCGGCTCCTCCGCCTTCTCCGTCGCAGCGGCCGGCGCCGCAGACTCGGTGGGGTTTGTCTTCCTTTGGGGGAGTGACGCTGACGAGAGCCATTTCCTCCGTGCTCGCAGGAAGGAGCCATGGCTCTGGACGGGATAAGGATGCCAGATGGCTGCTACGCGGACGGGACGTGGGAACTGAGCGTCCATGTCACGGACCTGAACCGTGATGTCACTCTGAGAGTGACCGGGGAGGTGCACATCGGAGGAGTGATGCTGAAGTTGGTGGAAAAACTCGGTGAGTAGCACCCCCGATGCCTCCAATAAAAAGACTTCCCAGAATGAGAGGAGGGGGTGGGGAGGAAAGACGGCGGGGGGAGGGGTGGAATTGGGAGATCCAAGCTCCCGGCGTGTGCTGCGCTTAAACCGCGAATTTTGTTCATATTAGGGCGCATAGACTTGCTCCCCTCTGCGTCCTGTTTGTTATTTTGATTTTTACATAAGGTAGTGATTCGAGCCTACCAAATGTTTAACTGCGAGTTCCCGGGACGACTTGTTGAAAGCAACGAGGAGAGTATGCAGGTGAAAGTTGTGAATGTGGTATTGCGGGTCTGTAGGAGTTACCACCTCTTACCCTCATTGAACCTGGATGTTGATGACAGTCTTTATTGGGGAGAGTGTACAATCAGCCCGGTCTGGAGAATGTGCGCTGGCGTCGGTCGGTATGAAGTTTCTGTAGCTGCATTACGTGATGGAGTGCCCTGAAATGTTCCACTCGTCCGCTCTTGCGAGGGGTGGGGCAGTGCTTGACAAACTTGGTATCTGTATTCTGAGTTGGAAGTAAGCTATCATGAGCATTAAGAAGCCAATGAAAGAACTTCTTTTTTTTTTTTTTAAAGCAGATACTAAACTGAATTGAAGTTGACTGTATTTATTTGAGTACACATATAGATACTAGATTGATTCTGACTTGATTGTAAGTAAGAATATTTGAGAAAACGCGACACATTTTGTGATAAGGCAAACCATTTTCACCTGATAGATTGATCCGACTAGATAAGATGGGTGGTTTTATCGGGAGAGCTTTTATCAGAGGAGCGGCTTTCTGGCCTGTAACGTGCTTGCTGCTGTGTATAATGAAGTGACGGAGGTGTCTTGTGTGGGGATGTCTTTTGTGGCAGGGTTAGTTGGCTTTAATCAGCATTCATGCTTCAGGCCATCCTGGAAAAGTAAGAAATATTCATTTCTCAGAAAATGTATTTCTTATCAAGGGAGAGGGGAACTGCATATTTATCATATAAACTTAAATGAAATAGCAGTCTGATACAATTTGGGAATTAGACTGAATTCATTTATTAGGTGAATCTGCTTTATGCCCCTGGTGGGAATTTAATTATTGGAGGACCAAAAAAGGAGCTCATTGCAGGGGGCCATTCTCAGGACTTACTGTCCATTGTTTGACTCCAGAGACAGCCCAAGAAAGAGCCCCCAAGGGGCCCTTTAAGAATTCAGTTTTGCTAGTTTAACCAAGTAACTGTCAGTTTACGTTTTTTATTTGTTTCAAGTAAATCAATCACTGTTGGCAAAATATTTACCAACCTTTTTTGAACAGTTCCACTTGAGGATGAAAACTATCCAGATATGGTTCCTGTTTGACCAGGAAACAGTCATTTGTATCAGTGTCTTATGTGTGATAAGTGGACCTTATTAATAGATTGTAGTTTTAATTATTCTAGTTAATTTTTGGTTTTGTTATCTCAAGGAAGAGTCTCACTATGTAGCTCTGGCTGGCCTTGGACTTGCTGTGTAGACCAGACTCACAGAGATCTGCCTGCTCTACCTCTGAGTTCGGGGATTAAAGGATGTCCTCCCCATGCCCGGTTCTACATTGTAATTTCTTTTTTTTTTAAGTAATGCAGTAAAAGATCTGTCAAAGGTGACTTAGACAAGTTGCAATTCTCAAAAAGCAAGCTTTAATGAATAAATAATGATTTCTACTATATTTGCCTCACTTTGATTGACTGTGTTATGAAATCACAATTATAAATAGAATTGTTGGGGATGAGCTGTTTGTAGACAGGATTGATGTTATTTTTGAGTAGCTATCTTAATAATACGGATGCTAATTAATTTCATAGAACAAGGGGGCAGGAATGGCTTTTTGAGTGGGAATTTTGTACCTGTCTTCAGTTGCACAAGCTCTCTTAAGTTTTATGTCCCAAACAGAGGAGGCATTTTTCAGCAAAATTTTGATAAGTACACAGAGTGGGGTACCATCTAAAATGTCCACAAATCAGACCAGTCAAATTAGAAAGGAATTTGTAGTTTTTCAGGTTTGTCTTAACATTGGCATGGGCTGCCTTCTGAAGCCCTGCATGTTATCAGTGAAGGGCCAGCCTGATGACACTTGTCAGCGGAGGCTGACGAGATCAAAGCAGCCCACAGAGTCTAGAAGTGGAGGTCTTGTAGGGATGAGATGGTTCGGTGTCTGGTGTCTCCAGAGTGCACAGCAGTAGCAGGCACGTAGCAGAAGCAGGCTCTGTGGCCGTGGAGCAGTTAGTACCCTGTACTGCAGGCACCACTGTTCTCCCTGGTATGTTCAGGCTCCCACTGGCTACGATAACCCTTTCGACCTCCCTGGAGGGTACTCAGTCAGCAAAGGCTCTATGATTCAAAACTGTCATTCCCTACAGCATTCAAGACACCCCGTGATTCCCTAGAGTTAATAGATCCCAGGCTGACCCTCTCTTTTATGCCCTGAGTGTGGAAGCTCTGGGAAGAGGGTCCCTTTGCTGTCATTGGGTCCTCTAAAATGCAGGAGAGCAGAAAAGGGAGCAGCCATTGCCACCTGTAGTGAACAACCATTGTGAACAGCTACAGTGTTCCCCCCAGAGCAGACGAAGTCAGAAGCGTTAGCAACGATGCTTTCTCGGTGTGTATCAGCAGTATCTTTGTGTTTGGTTTCAGTCTTTTATAAAGAACATTTGCATTTCAGGGACTGTTAGTAAAACCTGATTCTCAGATTTAGATTTTTACTTTAATTCCAACTTCTGAAAAGTCACATCTTAGTGTCTGGTTTAGACATTTAAAAGAAAACAAGAAGTATATGCTGTGAATGTGATATGGGCTTCAGGGACTTACAGTTTGATGAAACAACCTTAGGACTGGCCCTGTGCAAGCTGATCGTAGACAGTCTCTCATTACTGTACATCTCAATGTATCTGAAGAATGGTTTGTTTTTTTTTGTTTTTTGTTTTTTTTTGTCCTTCTTTAAAAACCATATGGAACTCTTCAAACAGGGGCTTTAAATTTACTGCAGTCTTTTTTTTATTAAAAGTAAAATGTTAATGGCCAGCTGTGGTGGTACATACCTTTAATCCCAGCATTCACAAGGCAGAGACAGGCAGATCTCTGGGTTTGAGGCCAGCCTGGTCTACAGATGGAATTCCAGGACAGCCAAGGCTACAGAGAGAAACTGTCTCAAAAAACAAATAAGTAAAAAAAATAAAAATATAAATGTGCGTAGTTTAAATTCTTTTTATAGTATATAAATGGTACTGTTATATAAGGACAGCTTCATACATGTGTATTTCATGTGTTGAACATATGTTAGTTTGTTCTGAATCAGCACCTCGTGTACCTTCAGCTGGCCTGGAACTCACTATATAGCCCAGAATTTTCAGGCTGGCCCTGAAATTACTAGGATCAATGTATACACTACCATGTCTGCTGTGTATAGTTTTTTGTTGTTGAGGTTTTCTTGTTTGTTTGTTTGTTTTAAGAAAAAAAATTAAACTATTGGGATAAGGATTATAAAAAATTAGATGAGAGAGGATACACTTTAAAACAATTATATCTAAAAATGAATTTTAAAAGAAGGCTTAATTGCCTGGGATTCCCCCTGGAGATCACTGGAAAGCAATTACAGAGCATAAGACCTGCGAGAGTCAGCCTTCCCTCCGCACTGAGGATTCTGGGGACCAAAGGGATGCCTGATTGCTAGTACGCTTGGTTTTCCTTCTTCACTAGGTACTCTGAGCTAACCCTTACCTGAGCTCTGTTTTTAAGTTTTAGAGTCACTTTTAGACGACTTTCTTACAATTTGTGCCTCTCTAAAAATACTCATTTTCAGTGGTGAGTGAGGAATCTATAATATTGTAGAGCTCAATGAGTGGCAGTCCCCGCAGCCAGCTCCGGGAGCTGGGAGGGGGGAATCCACTTTGACTGAGTTCTCCTAGCTCTGAGTCTGAAGTTCAGTCAACATCCAATAATACAGGTCAAACGGGAAAGTTGTGGGATTCAGTTACAACAAAGAAGAAATGGATGGAGCTGACTTAAAATCTGAAAATCGCCCTGCCTGGTAATGGACACCTTTAATCCCAGCACTTGGAAGGCAGAGGCCAGTGGGTCTCTGAGTTTGAAGCCAGCTTGGTCTTTACAGTGAGTTCCAGGTTGGCCAAGGCTACAAAATGAGACCTGGTGGGGGAGTTAAAGGGGGTGGGGTGGGAGTGAGGATCTGGTTAGGTTTTAAAGTCAGTATGTATGATCTAAACTAAACTAAGATAATAGTTATTTACAGATTACTCAACGTGATTTCTAAGTGTGCGTTTATTATACCTCCTAGAAGTACAGATAGCAAGTTTGAACTCTAAGAGCAAGCTTTCAGTTGAGTGCCAGATGAAGGTGTTGGTACACATTAGGGGCTTTATTGAACACTAAGTTAAGAGGTTGGCAGGATGCACACAGGGAGAGAAGCCACATGACTGGACAGCTCTCTCCATCCTCATGCAGACAGCTCCCTGAGGGAGAAAGACTTAGTGTCTGTAAAATGGTGTCCAAGCTGGAAAAATCCTGTTTCCCCCTTTGAAGGCTTACAAGTGTCTTGGCAATGCCTCCCTGACTCCAGCTGAAGTGTGTTTTAAGGCAGGTTTCTAAGTCTTTGGGTGGAAGAACAGCTGGCCAGTCACTAAAGTGAATTGAGTCCTAGTTAAATCTGAGAGCAAGTTTCCTAAGTGTTTCTACACTGAGAGCCAGCCATAGGGATTCAGGATTGACTTTTATCTGTTTCTTTTTTGTTGTTGTTTTGTTGTTTGTTTGTTTGTTTTTTGGTTTTTCAAGACAGGGTTTCTTGTACAGCCTGGTATGTAGACCAGGCTGGCCTCAAACTCAGAAATCCGCCTGCCTCTGCCTCTCAAGTGCTGGGATTAAAGGCTTACACCACCACTGCCTGGCTCTTTTTATCTGTTTCTTAGAAGACTTACAGGTTCTTTGAACAAGGGAGAGATGGTTCATAGTTGGTAAAGCACTTGCTACCAAGTCTGAAAAACCACAACTAGAGTTCAGTTTCTGGGACTCCGGTGAGTAGTTTAAGGAGAGATGTCCTTTGACCTTCACATATGTACTGTGGCATGCACACCCCCAAAAGGTGTGTGTGTGTGTGTGTGTACACATTTAAGTTCCTTAAGAATTTTACTATGCTTTTTATAAATCCCAGTAAGTATGAGCTATTTTGGAAGTGTATTATGTGGTATTTGTTCCTCCCTTAAAAAGGAGGGTGGGAGACAGGCTGAAACTAGGTAGACCATGCTAGCTTGGTCTATTCAGGGAAATCTTCTTCCTGTCTTTGCTTTCCTGAGTGCTGGGATTAAAGGGGCGTCTTTGCTCTCCATATTTCCCTCTGCCATGTTTTATGTCCCAATTTTCTACAAAAAGAAAAAGAAAAAAAAAGTCTGTTAGATTTCAACTAGAACTAACTTATTTATAGGGCAAAGGGTACCTTTCTTTTATTTAGTTATTTACAGAAGACCATGTTAGAGTTTCATTGTGTCATATGGAAGAAAATACTCTGAAGTTTTAACTTTAATCTTCAACTCGTCTTTAAAACTGGAGACTGAGTTGGACGGCCCGGTGAGCGCGTTTGCTCTTGAGCTCCGTCCGTCCTGTGAGAGCTCACTGCTGGAAAGCACAGCTCTGGGGCTGGTTGAGCAAGTCGGTGGCATCATGACCCTTTACCCTTAAGTACTCAAACACAGACTGCCTAAAATGACTTCTCTTTTAGACAGTTGGAATACACTTTTATCAAATTCAGGAAATTTAATATTGATTTAACACTGTCACCTTCTATAAATACATATTCAAATACATTTAGATTTTATAGTTGTCTCAGTTTTGATGGCAGCCAAACTGACCTCTTACTCCTTTAAAAGACAAAATATCTAAGTGCAGAGTTCAAAGAGAGTATGTAATTAAGATACACGTAAAATAAGCGTCTGTCTAGACGTCATAGGTACACTGTGAAACAATCCTTGTTAAGACATCTCTTTGCTTTTCAAAGCAAAGTTATCAATGTGATACTCAATATTTTTGTAAGTTCTCTTTCATAGACTGTATCTTTAAATTCAATGTAACTCTTCGACAACTTGGACCGTTGGGAACATTTTTATTTTGATATTCTTTTTCGTGATTGGCCTTTCCTTATTTTGCTCAGGCTGGCATGGAAATCCTGGGCTTACTTGATCCTCTAGGCCTGACTTCCCAAGTATAGGAGTTAATAGATGTGCGTCCTGCACCCAGCTATATTAAAAACATTCTTAGACATTATTGGCTGTAGATGGTCCCCAATGTCAGCTGTCCTCATATTGCCTGAAGTACTAATGGATACTCTGATCAGTAAGAAAAAGAATGTGTTGTCTGTCTGCCAGCAGATCTGATTTCAGCCTCTGACCCTGCTTCTTCCTGGTTTGTGTGATCCTTGTAATAAACAATCCAACCATCTAAGTGGGTCATTATGTGTGCCTGTAATACTGTAATCAAGGCCAGAGTGAGTTTGAGGCCAGTTTAGGCTCCATGAAACCCTGTCTCAAAAAAGTATACAGGGCCTTAGCTTAGCACGTAAAGACCTGCTGCCAAGCCTGATGTC
This sequence comes from Apodemus agrarius, assembly GCA_964023405.1. Classification (NCBI taxonomy): domain Eukaryota; kingdom Metazoa; phylum Chordata; class Mammalia; order Rodentia; family Muridae; genus Apodemus; species Apodemus agrarius. The sequence continues at coordinate 82,028,049 of OZ030013.1, forward strand.
TGATTCTACTCCCAGGGACTTAGATGGTAGAAGAACTGACTTTTACAAACTGTCCTCTGACCTCCACACATGCACACACATACTCCTGGAGCACACATGTGCACATGCTCAAGAATAGGTGTAATAAATTAAAAAGACAAATATCATAGGTTTTGTTGAGACATGAGTTATGTACACATTGAGGTGCTTTATATAAACTGTTAATGCTCTAAAATACAGTGACTATACTTTGTCAGCATTGGAGATGTCTGGATATATACTGGCAGAGGAGGAAGGTGTCTGAAGGACAATGGAGAATACTGTTTCCTATTTGTGAGTGCAGAATTGTATGCCCCAAAAAGAGTTTAGGTTGGATTACCATGTGTCCCCACCCTCCTAGACAACAACAAAACAATAGCTATCATTCTGGCTTTCCCTTCACTTTGAAACACATACCTGCCTATGTAATGTAACAAAGAGCTCTTTAACCACTCTTTTTCTGAGATTTCTGAAATGCAGTTGACCAGGAAGTGGATGATGGTATTTCAGAGATTTGAAAAATTTGTAGCCAGTGGTAAATTAATTCCCTACTTAATTTGTTTTATAAGAGCGGTGTTTTATATTCTTTAATAGTAAAGGAGTGAAGTAAGATTATTTCTTGACACATGAAAACATGAACCTAGTTAGAAACTCATGAAAAAAGCCAGGCGTGGTGGTGCACGCCTGTAATCCCAGTACTTGGGAGGCAGAGGCAGGCGGATTTCTGAGTTCGAGGCCAGCCTGGTCTATAGAGTGAGTTCCAGGACAGCCAGGGCTACACAGAGAAACCCTGTGTCGAAAAGCCCAAAAAAAAAAAAAAAGAAACTCATGAAAATACTTTGGGAGAACTTGAGACTTCTTGTTTATTTTTGACACTAATACTCAAAATCACGGCCTCATAGATGTTAACTGGGCAAGTACTCTGCCCCTGAGCCAGACTATCAGGGGTAAAGAATACTTATTTAATAATTTATCCAAATAAGACTAGTAATGCCTGGTGTGGAGTAAATATTATGCAAGGTGTTTTTAAATAACTTTACTATCTTTTTAAGGCATATGAGTGTTTGGTGTATGTATGTGCACCGTGTGTGTACCTTGGATCTCCTAGAACTGAGCTGGGGACAGTTGTGAGCTACCATGAGGGGATTAAACCCTGCCCCTCTGAACAAGCAGCCTCTGCTTTTAGCTGTCTCACAGGCTTCCCCCTTTCTTCTCAGATGCGACTTTTGCACTTGGATTTGTGATTACAGATTCCTACCTATTATAATTCATTTTTGAGACTTAGAGTTCATTATCAAAATTACTATATTAGCTGGGTATGGTGGCCCATGCCTTAATGCCAGCACTCAGAAGGCTGAGGCAGATGTATCTGTGAGTTAGAGGCTAGTCTGGTCTACAAAGCAAGTTCTAGACAGCCAGGGCTACAGAGAGAAACCCTATCTCATCCTAGCCTCCCCCCACCCACCCAAATAATTACTGTACTAGTCTGGAATCACTGCGTACTCCAGCATCTTTCCATACTACTACTGTTTTGTTTGTCTTAAATAGTGTCTCATTCAGCAGAGCCTGGCCTAGAACTCTTGCGTAGCTGAGGATGGCCTTAGACATTTGATCCCCCTTCCTCCATCTCCCATATGTGGGATTGCAGACCTGCATGACCATGCCCCGCTGATACAGCGACCAACCCCGGGGCTTCCGCATGGGAGGCGGTCACTCTACCAACTAAGTTATATTTCCAGCCCTGCTGTTTTTCTTAACTTGTGCAAGTATTTTTAGGTATAATTTACATAAAGCAAAAATAGTTGTTGGATGTAATGTTTTAGGTTTTGATAGATACACAGTCATGTTAAGCTACCATAATCAAGAAATAGAAATGGGCCCCAAGTTCCTTTGTGTTCCTCCATAGTCACCTCGCTCCCCAGCTTGAGGCCCTTAACCACTGCTGGTTGGCCTTCTCTGGGGAGCCTTGGGAGGGGAGCGCACTGATACATGTGTTTGGATGTGGTTTTGTCACACAGTATGGCTCTGTGGTCCGTTGAACATGTCCATAGTTCTTACGGAGGAAAGTTAGTCTGTGGAGTGGAGGTGTACTCTAGTGGGCTTTGTTGGGGAGGAGATGGGAATAACAGGGTTTCTTGAGCAGCCCTAGCTGGCCTGGAGCTCAGAGGGCCACCTGCCTCTGCCTCCTGAGTGGGATTAAAGGTGTGCGCCACTGCCCAGCTTGGGTATGTACTGTAATTTTATCAGTAATGAAAGGCGTTTGAGTTGTTTCCAGTTTTTGGAAATTGTGAATAATGTTGCCATAAAAGCGTGCGGACATAATTTCCCATTTCTTTTTGAAACTACGGAAGAGTGGGGTGGCTGGGCCTAAAACATAAGCCTAAAGTTATATATACGAGACAGCCAAGTTTGTCCAGAGTCATTTTCCCCTCCATTACATTGTATGGGAGTTTTGGCTAGTCCCTCCGCCTCTGTGCTCAGTACTGTCATGGGTTTCTGTTTTCTTGCTATCTCTTCTGATGACTTAGTTTTGCTTTGGGGTAGTGTGTCTGGAATGACAATAACTTTGGTGTGCTTTTCACGAGCGTATTTGCTGCTGTCTGTGTGACAAGCTGGCCAGCCTTCCTAGCCCAAAGCGCCTCCTCACTCCAGCTCGGGGGCTGGGATGAAAACACACACCTCCGCTCTAGCCTCGGCAGAGGGTGTTTGCGCTGCAGGCATTTACTGACCGAGCTGTCTCCTCAGCCCCTATGTTTACTTTGGTTTTATTTTTATTTAGTTTTTAGAGCTTTCCTTTATTTTAATTACATAGAACTGTATGTATCTGTGTGCGGGTGTGTGCATGTGTAAATGCACTGGCCTGAGGAGGATTTCTGATCTCCTGGCATGGACTACAGGCCATTTCGAGCCACCCGCATGGGTGCTGGGAGCAGCAACTTTGGTCTTCTTAGAGCTACCGCGTGGGTGCTGAGAGCCAAACCCTGGTCCTCTGGGGGAGTAGCCGGTGCCCTTCAACTCGCGGCGGTGCCCTTCAACTCGCCCTTTCACCCGCGGCGGTGTCTCCAACCGCCGCGGGTGAAAATATTTTACGTTAGTATTTCACTCTGTACCCAAGGTTACTCTGACACTCACTGCTCAGGTTGACTTTGGATGCATGGAAACTTCTCCTTAGCCTTTTGAGTGTTGGGTTTATAGATACGTGAGCTCCATACCCTGCAGTGATTCAGGACTGAGACTTGTCTCCTGTCTAGGTGCGTGAGGATCTGCCCTGGGTGACCTTTAAAACTTGTCTAGGTTACCCATCTGAAAAAAAGCAGCAGGAGCATCCGCTCTAACATTTATGGTCTTTTCTTAGCTCTGCATCTAATATTATATTGTAATTTTAAGATGTATCAGGTATTTTAAGGTTGAAAGCATCTGTATAGTGATGTTTTTGATATCTTTTTCCATAATAGAACACCCAGAATTATGAGTAAAACACAAAAAAGCGCCAAGTTGATCGATTGTAGGCTTCTACTGGATAAGTGCCTTCTGGTGTAATGCTCCTTAATGTAATTTCTGGGTTCTGACTTAAAAATTATATAAAGCTTAAAAATAACTTGAAAAGGGAAAGTGATTGCTGTATCAGTTTTAAAACGGTTTGCTTTTAGACATTGTGGTGATAAATTCTATTGCTCTGGAGGCCACCTGTGGCAGGATCCTGGCTGGGCCATAGACGAGCTGTGTGGCATTGGACTGTGCCCTTCTGTAGGGTGCGGGTAATCCTAGCCTTACTGATAGAGTGACTGGAAGGACTGCATCAGCAGACACAGGCAGAGGGTTAGCATCTGGGATGACCAGCAGTGCTTTGTACACTTTCTAAAGCTGAACTAGAGAAATCGTATTTTGTAACAGATGAAAAATGGCTTTTATGAAGTTCCGCCATCTAGGACTCATTTACGCTCTACCACATTAGAAACAATAGTGAACTTCCTGACCACCTTGTATCAATATTCGTAATATTATGAAAAGTCAAGTTAAAAGATGTTTTATAAGTGGTATATTTTATGCTTCTGTGTGGACTCTACTGGCATAGAAGGTATTTTATATAAATTTAGCATACTGATTAGACAGATCCTTCTTTTAGCTAGCAGTTAAGAACCTTTAGATGGGGGCGGAGGTGTGTGTTTGATTAGACGAGCTTTATTCTTATTCCCGCTTAACTCAGACTCGGCACCTACTTCTTAAAGTCGGTATTTTGACTAAATATCTCTAGCAATTAGTAGAAAGTCAGTTTTATTCCTGCATTTGGGAGTCGGAAGCCTACATAGACCTGAGTTCTGGGTCAGCCTGCTTGCTCTACATAGCAAGTTCAAAACCACCAGGCCTACGTAGTGAGACCTCTCTAAAAGGGTTATCCTTACTATACTATCCTTACTACATAGTACCACTTAATGCAAAGTAAGTGAATACAAAAATAAAAAGGAAGAAAACATGACTTCCTAGGTATGGTGGAGGAGAAGATATGTGGGATTATTATAGATATGTGGGAGAGCAGAACCCGAAGCAGGAAGCTCTGGGAGAGTCCAGAGTGGACATGACCTGAGCTGGGCCATGGGGGGATGGGAGGGTGGGGACCCAAGCACAGCAGCCAGGAGGTCCAAAGGAGCAATAGCCAGTAACCAAAATGGACGTACTCTATATAAGGACGGGCCCCACCCCACCCCCACCCCACCCCGCTGGAGAAATTTAGGGTAGAGGGCGGAGTAAGCCAGCCATAGCCTGTACCTGAGGGATGTGGGGAGAACCTGGAGGCCAGATCCTCAAATAAAAGTTATTCTTTAATTACTGTGCAAAACTAAAACATGAATTGAGAAATAATTTAAAATATCCTAATTTTAGCATTCAGTCAGAAATCTCTGATTTAGTTGTTTGTCAAAACCACTTTGGAAGATTTTTTTTCCTCACCAGTTCTGTTTAATAGTGTAATAACATCTTATTCCTTCCTAAAGTAAGACCACATGTGTTTGAACACTAGCCTGACATCACATGTTTTATGGTCTTGTGCTAAGTTTCTTAGTGTCCCTGTGCCTTGGTTGTGGAGAATGATCCAGTTAGCCTCCTAGAGGTAGCATAGTTTGGACATACAGTCGATAATAGCTATGAGCGGTGGGTATAATTTTCTTGAGGCTCCTCTTGAAATCCAAGAGTGAAATCCAACTTGGTGATTGCAAAACAGAGATGTTAGGGTGAGATAGGCAGCTGTGAATGAATTCTTTGTATGTTTTGTTTTGTTTGTTTTTGGTATTTTCGAGACAGGGTTTCTCTATATAGCTCTGGATGTCCTGGAACTCACTCTGTAGACCAGGCTGGGCTCGAACTCAGAAATCCGCCTTCCTCTGCCTCCCAGAGTGCTGGGATTACAGGTGTGCGCCACCACCGCCCAGCTTTTGAATGAATTCTTTACGTTCATGCCTCATTTAGGTTATAGAGCTGTTGGGTGAAGAAGTGTGTGGATTCATCTCTCCTGGAACAGGCGCCAATGTGGAGAGTATGTGTTCTTTCCATATGTCCTTCCTGTTGTCGCTGAGAGCTGCTTTCCAATAACAAATGAAATAGATGGCCTTGAGTTTGGAGTTGGTAGATTAGCTAAGGAATAAACGGCAGAAAGCCTGTGTTATCTGGATGGTGGGGACTTCAAAGCATGACTAAGGGCCGGCCTGAGGAGGGTCCAGTGAAAAGCTTTGGGCTCTGGGTGGATGGGGACTGCAGCACCTTGGTGTGTTACAGCCTGTCCTAGAGGAGCAGGCATGTCACAGAACCACAGTTAAGCGCAAAGGGCCATTTTACGCTTTGTTTATTCTTCAGTCACTATTTTTAAATAAGAACTGTTGGAGTGAATAAAATTAACTCAAATTTTTACTACCGTTCCACTTTCAGTCATGGGGAAAGATGGTCTTTACATAGTAGTTACTAAAATATAGCCAAAGTCAGTGTAAGTAAAACAGGAATGTGTACTGAGACCCAGAACATAGGCCGGGGTTGTAGAGGGAAATTACTTGGAAGCTCAGACCTGAATGTATTAGAATTTGTTAGTATTTTCTTCTGAGAGAAATTTAAAATGTCAAAGCTAAGAAGTTATCTTTTGGACTAGTTAACACCTCCGACCACTTTCAGAAGGACGAGTGCAGCTAAGTTTTGTGACTTGACCGTTATCTAGTACGTACACTCTGGTGATAGTCGTGAGCAGTGGCAGAGTTTGACCCTGCTTTACTCTGATCTCTAGGAACTAAGTTAGCAGTGAGCCTTCAGTGCTGGGTAGCAAGCCGCCCTCCTTGGGGAAATAGTCATTGTGTGGCATCCACTGTGTGTACTCTGTGTTTGCATGGCCGGTCTCATCTGAGGAACTGCTCAGCCACCTTGGAATAGTATGTAGTAAGAAGTAGAAATAGAGAAATCAAATAAGTGGACTTAATTTTGTACATGTACTTCAAAAAAGGTTATTTGTTTCTAGGTTTTTGTTGGTTGGCTTTGCTTGTTTTTAAATAGGGTCTTGTCATATTTAGGGCTAGCCTAGAACTCACTGTATAGCCCAGGCTGGTGTTTTAGTTAGGTTTTGTTGCATGATAAAACACCATGACCAAAAACAGCCTCAGGAGGAAAGGGTTTATTTCAGCTTACAGTTCCACATCACAGTCCATCACTGAGGGAAGTCAGGCAGGACCTCAAGGCAGGAACCTGAAGTCAGGAACTGAATCAGAGACCTAGGTTGCTCCCCATGGCTAAGTCAGGCTTCTTTTTAAAAACAAAAAACGGAACTGTACACGGATGTTCTGCCTGCGTGAGTGTCTGTGTGAGGGAGGGTGTTGGATCCCTGGAGCTGGCCTTGCAGACAGCTGTAAGCTGCCATATGGGTGCTGAGAGTTGCTGTGCCGTCTCTCCAGCTCCATAGAATACTTTTTCTTTTTGGAGACTCACTATGTAGCTCTGGCTATCCTGGAACTCACTATAAGACTGGCCTCAACTCAGAGAGATCAACTCGCCTCTGCCTCCCTCCCGAGTGCTGGGACTTCAGCCGACTTTCCTACTGTACCAAGCCGGGGGTGGCAATACCCACCATAGACTGTGCCCTCCCACATTAGTCACTAATTAAGAAAATACTCCACAGACTTGGCTATGTGCCAATCCTACAGACACTTTTTCAGTTTCTTGGATAACTAGTCTGTGTTACGTTTGGGAGGGATGGGGACAGATAACCAGTCCTCTGATTTGTAATTTCAAAACAATAAATGCTTTACCATTAGTGTACTCCTTTGTTACTGTGCCGGAACCTATAACAGTTGCCTAGCAACCCAACTCCCATCTTGTGGCTGCACTGTTTCTGATGAGTGAAGTGCAGTGTGTGCCTCTAGCCCTAGCAGGGGTGGCTGAGTGACCTCTGTCCACGCAGTTGGCAGTGTGTGCTTGTGTCGCCTCTTGTCTCCAAGTGATAGACTTCCAGCATCTTTTATGAGAATGGAAAGCTGAAAGAGGAAATCGGTTAATGGAGCTAAAAGCAGTAGTGAAAGGGATGCTCAGAGTGGGGTTCGCATCCGGCCGGGCCGCTGGGCGTGGCTCAGCCTCATGGCCCGGCTCCCACCGCCACTCAGGACACTCACTTGCAGCCAGTGGAACTTGATAAAGACAAAAGTTACTGACACAGAAGATGGGGTAATGGGGTGAAGATGTCGTCATGGAAGTGACACCGGAACAAACCTGCATGTATATAACGATGAGCTCAGAAATATTTCATGACACTGATCCCGCTGCCCTAGGGACCAAACCCAGGACCTCCTCCCCTGAGCTGCACCTCCTTAGAGAATGCTCTTATCGTAACAGGTGGTCACTAAGTTGTTCAGTCAGCCTTGGAGTTGGGATTCTTCTGCCTCAGCCTCCAAGTACCTGTAAGTGCAGGTCTGTGCCACCAGGCTCAGAGTGGCATTGAAAGTACAGGGTAGCATTTAGGAGGCAGAGGCAGGCAGACCTCTGTGTTCACGGCCAGTCTTCTCTACACAGCGAGACCCAGTCCAGCCAGTGCTGCGTAGTAAGACCCTGTCTCAACGAAACACACACCCACCACCACCACCACCACCACCACCACCACCTCCTCCTCCTCCAACAGCAACAAGAATATAAAGTGTCGATCCCTATTTAGAAAGTAGAACGACTTCAGCACAGCACACAAGATGCTGTCTCCAGGCGGTAATTACGTGTTCTGCTAGGGAGATGGCTCAATAAAGTGCTTGCTGTACAACCATAAGACCCCAAGAACCCACCTAAAGTTAGGCCCTTGTTCCGGGAACTGGACCAGAGGACTGGGTTGGAAGAGCTTATGCTGCTAAGGTTTGTGCAGCGCAGGAAGGGGTTAGATACTACCAGTCAAGACTTTAGTGTTTTTCATTGGAAGTGAAATGATGAAATTTGCATTGGAACAAGTTGGGAGGTTTGATTGTCCACTCCGCTGTCTCAGTTCTGAGATCCCATCCAGCTTGAGCCTGTCCCGGTTTTATGCGTGCTGCTCCAGTCTGAGAGCTCACATGTACATCAGTTCTGCTGTGTCTGGAAGACACTGTTTCTTTGGAGTTGTGATTATAAAAAGATAAAGGGGTATTAAGATAAGTTCTAAGGGAGTGTGGTGAGGTGTGGGGGAAGGGGTGCCTCAGTGGGCCCATGCTGAGGCATCCCTTCCCCCTGAGGGACCAGCCACACAACAGTATAGAATAGAATAGTTTATTCAGGGCATGGGGAGGGGGGTTAAGAGGGTGGTAGAGGCAGAGAAAGGCAGAGAGAGGGAGAGTAGAGAAGTAGAGGCCGGCCATCATCATGTGGAGAGAGGGGGAAGGGAATGGGCAGTAAAAGGGAGCAAGAAAGGGAGGAGGGGGCAGGCAGCCCCTTTTACAGTGGGCCAGGCCTACCTGACTGTTGCCTGATAACTGTGGGGCGGGGCATACCTGGCTGTTGCCAGGTAACTGGGGTGGAGTTCAGACAGAATCTTAGCAGGAGTCTTCCACCACCTCTGGCTCTTAAAAGATCTCCCCACCTCCTCTTCTGCCTCTTAAGCCCTGAGAGGAGCGCTTTCATGAAAACCTTCCATTTAGGACTAAATTCTCCCAAGTCTCTTCCCCTCTGTGCCCAGCCGCGTCTTTGTGTTAGTTCTGTCTGCAGTAAGAGGGGCTTTCCGGTAAGGGCTGAGCAAAGCACTGATCTATGACTACGGCAGTATGTCGTTAAGTATCATTGCTATGTTCCTTTAGCAGAATAATAATAGTAGGTTTTTCTCTAGGCCCATGATCTATCTATCCTCAGGCCCGTGGCCACTTTAACAGTGTAAGTAAGGTATGTGTTTCATCTCTCGGTGGCCTAAAGGCTAATCAAGAAGCTGTTGGTTACTCCCATATCTGGGCCACTTCTGCACCTGTATGTCTTTTGTCTTGGGTTTGGGGTAGTTTTTTGGTTTTTGTTTTGAGCAGGATCTCACTGTGTAGCTCTGGCTGTATTAAATAGAACTCACTCTGTAGACCAGGCTACCCTGCCTCCTACGAGCTGACCTTCAAGGTGTGTGTTACCATGTTGGTTAGCGCCAGTGTATTTCCGGGCAGGTTGCTGATTTTAGGTTGCAGACTAAGGTTATTTAAGAAGTCTGGCCAACCTTTTCACTCCTGAACAGCCCCTGATTTCTGGGTGAAATGTTCAAGTGATGAGCCAATCTGGGAGCTCTGTGGCTCTCCTCTCCTTCTAGCTGTCCTCTCTCATCAACAGTGAACATCTAGGAGACCAGTTGTCAGGCCTAAGGGAAACTCCAGTTCCCCAAATTCCAAAGGGCAGTGCATGTAGCCACAAATGGCAGCCTTGACCCAATTCAGACTCCACTACAGAAGGATTTCTGGTGGTTAGCTAAGCTAACATTCCTCAGGAGCTTGTGAAGCGCGTCATCCAGAAGGAGTCATTTCCCTTACCTCTGGCAGAAGGGAAGTACATGACTCTTCATTGACATATATCTTTGATGCCTATCAGAATATCAAAGTCAATGCTAACTCCCAGGCTCCCTCAGTCCCTCAGTATTCACAAGTACTTGGAGTTTGAGGAATTAGAGTTTCCTTTGGACCTGACCTAGCCTTTTTGTTGCTGAGAAAGGATAATCTCTGACAGTTTCACAGCTGGAGAGGGCCCAGCAAGTCTGGAATGCTGGTCAAAGGTGAGGGGGGGGGAGGGGAGTCAGGTAATGAGAGGAGACACTGGAAATTCCATCTGAAGCATCTGGCTTGTTGACCTAGCCCAAAGAAACTGTGTTTTCCTTTCACATTGGCTTTCGGTGTGATTAGAGCTAGCTGGTGGGCTCTGCAGTTGATTCCTGGATGCAGTCTGTCAACTGAGTGGGAACACACACACACACACACACACACACACACACACACATAGAGTATTAGCATGCTCACTGACTGTAATCTGCCCTAAAGTCCTTCTTGTACAGTAAGCAGTTAACAGCTAGAGTAGACTTCACCTTTGAGCCTAAAAAATTGTCAATATGATAAAAGTGTAAATACTCATTTGTAGTAAGAAATTTCTCGGCAGGGAAGAAAACAAAGGGAAAGAGTTGAAGATGAAAAGAGGGATAAAACACAGATGTATATCGATTAGACAGAGGTGTTCTCAGCACTGGGAAACACGTTGAAACTTATTTAGAAAACAGCTGAAGAAGATTTAAAATTTTGATCCTGTGACTATAATAGTAGCCAGTGTTTTTGTTACCAAGACCTTGAAAAACAAGTTCTTTTCAATAAGCAATAGTAAAAAAGTAAAAATTTAGTCTTTAGTCAGTAACAACAGCACGGTAGCTTGGTTTGTCTTTAATTGGAACCTGTTTTGTGAGTCTCTTTCTCAAATGAACCCTGTCAGCAGAGAGGTAAACCTCCCGCAGTTCAGTTGTGCATTTGATTTGTCTTTGGCTTGTCTGTGAGGTCGCCTGAGTTAGTGTGGCATGCTTGGCCTCACTGTGGCTGGAAACGCTCCATGAATAGAGTGGATGTGTGTGGCTGCTGCCATCCTGCACTCTGTGAAGATACACTGCTCCACAGTCGTTCCAGTCAGGTTACAATGATGCTGTGGTGCCTTTCCCTTCTGAAAACCCCACTGAAGGACTCCTTGGACCTGCCATGCCTTCTGTGACCATCTGTCACATGTAACACTGCTCCTCGGAATTGTCAGATCCACAGTCTCCTCCCCAATGCTGTGCCCTGACCCAGCCATCAGCAGTCAGGTCGTTTCTGGGCTCTTGCTCCCTCTGCAGTCTTGGTGAACGCGCTGAGGGACTGTTAGGAAGCACGAATCACCCTGCTGAGAAACAGTCCTGGACCTACCTGTTGGAACATAGTTGGTCTAAGGTGGTGGTGGGAGAGCGTCACCTTTGCCTCCCCACCCTCAAACAGAACCCCAGCCAAACAGCTCTGGTTTGCAGATGGATCCAGACATCAATATTTTTAAAATACTTAGTAGAATTTTAAAAATATTTTTAAAAATGATTCTTAGGAAATCACAGTGCTGACCAGACTAGAAGTCACTAAGTGCCTTATCTCGCACTCACAATAAAATCTGGACAACTTTCTCCTGCAGACAGGGCCTGCCCGCCCCTGGAGTCTTCACCCACTGACCACAGCCCCTGGCCCAGCAGCCTCCTTCAGGGGCCTGAGAGTCACCCTGGGCAGTGCTGTGGGCACACGGTTTAATGGATATTTGTTAATGAATTGTTTTCCAGGTACTGATACTCTGTGGTAATAAATGTTGTGGACTACGTGGGTAGCCTGTGCTACTGGAAGGGCTGGGGACATGGCTCCATGGGTAAAAATATTATGCAAACATGCCTTGGGTCCTGGGAACCCACAGAAAGGTAGATCCTTGATTCCTTAAAGTTGCCTTGTGAGTCCCACACAGATGCTGTAGCGTGCATGCTCCTCGAATAATGCCAGAGTGTGCACTGTTTAAGTGTGCCACAGGCTCCACAATCCTCTTCTATCCACCTCCCATCGCCTTTTTTTTTTTTTTTGTAATATGTGTATGTGCGTGCATGCACATGTGCATCAGGTGTATGCACACACATGCATGTGCTCACACACATACATGTGCTAGATGCTGTATGCACGTCAGATGTTGATATCAAGTGTCCTCTTCCATTACTTTTTTCCCCCCTGAGACAGGGTTTCTGTGCTGACTTATGTTACGTCAACTTTGGACACAAGCTACAGTCATTGGAGAGGGAACCTCCGTTGAGAAGATGGTTTCATAAAATCAGGCTGCAAACAATCCTGTAGGGCATTTTCTTAGTGATTGTGAGGTGGGGCCATCCCTGAGATGGTGGCCCTGGGTTCTATAAGAAAGCAGGCTGAGAGCTATGGGGAGCAAGCTAGTAAACAGTACCTTTTATGGCTTCTGTGTGCGGCAGCCCCTCCCTTCAGGTCCTGTCCGATTTTAGTTCCCATCCTGGCTTCCTTTGGTGATGGGCTGTGGATGTGGAAGCGTAAGCCAGATAAGCCCTTTCCTCCCGACTTGTTCTTGGTTACGGTGTTTCATCATAGCAGTAGCAACCCTAACCAAGACAGTCTCAGTGTAGCCCTAGCTATCCTGGAATGGAGTGCGGATGTAGGCTGCCTTCCTCTGTCTCCTGAGTCCCACGGTTAAATGTGTGCACAGCACTCTTGATCTCTTACTCTTCATCATCTCCTAGACACACTCTCACTGAACTAGAAGTTTATTGAGTCCAGCAAAAGTGTCTGGCCGGGGGCTCCAGGGATCTGTTTCTCTCCCCCACAGTCCCAACGTTAGTTTCTTCTGCCCTGAACCTCCTCTCCCTCGGGGGTGAGGGGTCTAAGGGTGCAGCACATTGGGCTCCCTAGCATCTGTGGGTAGAAGGTCTTCTGGGTATGCTGGGTGAGCAGAATCCTCACAGGCTTTCCAGTCCCTGTGTCGCAAGCTGTTCTGTGAATGTTTATCCTTGCAAGCAGACTGCTGCTTCGTGGAAGAACCAGTAGAATTGGCCTTGGCCGGAAATCAGGCTTTAAAGAGAAATAGCAGCAAGCCACTCGTTTATAAGCGTGTTGGCGGGTTGTATTTTCAGGCTACCGTGTGAGCTGTGTGTCTCAAACCTCACAATGTGCTGTGTGTGTCTGAATGGGAAACGGGAAACAAGGAAAAGGGGGCGTCGGGAAGGTCCTGGTTTGAAGGGTGTTTATGGAAAGTTGAGGGTTTGTGTTGAAGGGGTTTTGCCTTTGTTGTTGCTTTTGGGTTTATTTTGACCCATTTTCAGGGTACAGTCCATCGTGGTGGCAGAAACATGGAAGAATGAGACTTCATTGTAGTTATCTGAGGAGCCTTCTGGAGAGTGTTCCGAGGCCAGGCGTGGAGGGCCGCAGGGGTGTGTCTGTCAGGATGATGGGCGTGGCCCTGTGCCTCAGGAGTCCTTATGAACACGGAAACCCGTTAGCTCCTGGGAGCACTAAGAAGCCAGCAGATGGTGCATTAGGCCCTGTGTTATTTACCAGCCCTAGTTTTACATCTTATTTGGGGTGGTTTTCCTTCCCTTCCCATCCCTTTCCTTTTCCTTTTCCTTTTCCTTTCCTTCTCTTTTCTTTTATTTAAAAAATGTAATTTTTTGTCCACTTGTAACTTTTGTGATCCAGAACAAGTTGCCTCTGACAAAAATTCTGGGTAGCTTGTATTTCAGGTTGCTCCTCAGGCCTCGGTGTTCTGCACTTACATCTGGACCACGTTTCACGGGAGCCTGCGCTTTGTTAGGGCTTGAGGCGCTGTTGCTGTCCTGCTGCCCTGCAGGCGGCTGCTTTCCCGTCACTAAGCATTCATTTAGTCTGGGAGCAGGTGCTGAGGCCCCGCCCCACGCCCCTTCACCTTCAGCTGTGCGGGCAGATTCCTAACGTGCCGCTAAGGCAGAGATTTCTGTGCCTGAGTTCTTGGCCCAAGGCCACTAGAGAAAGAACTGCAGTTGCCACATCTGCTCCAGAGTCCTGGCCTCTTCCTAACTGCTCCACACTCCCTCTCCAGTGTCCTTTCTGGGACCCCCTCTCTCCCACCCCTGTTCTACAAGTAAGCCACTCAGTTTAATCTCAAAGTTACTTTTGGGGCAACCCAAGTCTTGGATTTTTGGATTTAGGGAGACTTTAAAATTTACTTATTTAGTTGGTTCATTGGCTGGTTGGTTTTTGTTTGTTTCATTTTGAAGACAGGGTTTCTCTGTGTGGCCCTGAGACTGTCTTGGAATGGAACACTCTCTGTAGACCAGGCTGGCCTCCAACTCAGAAATCTGCCTGCTTCTGCCTCCCAAGTGCTGGGGTTGAAGTGTTTGTCACTGTTGAGCCATTTCTTCAGCCCCAGAGTGACTTTATTACAGACCTTGCCCAACTTTCTTTCTCTCACTGGAAATACACGACCTCATTTCCTTCACGGGGAGTGCCTGGATTAGTGTGGAGGGGAAGGGTTGTGTATCTACCTACAGGCTCAGCCTCTCTGAGTATCTTAATCTCTGTTCCTAAAGAGAAAAGTAACAGGTGTGACCAGTCTCTCTATAAAAAGCCCCAGCTGCCGCTGTCTGCTTGCTGTAAGCTAATCCAGAACTTAGGGCTTCCAAAAGTTGTCAAATTCAGTGCTGGAAAAGAATTAAGGCACAAACACTGCATGCGTAACAGAGCAGCTGCAAAATACTGTTTCACTTGTGTTTGTAGGTGAGCTCCAACACCGTGATTGATACAGTTCGGTAAGAAAAGAACTTGGAGAATCACCTTTGTTTCAAATAAGAATAGTTATCAATGTCATAAACAGAGACTGTCTCTCCACTGCTAAGAAGTCTAGCTGGGTTCTTAGCAAGGGGACAGAAGCTGGGCCTCACAGCTGTGTCCTTGCCCTTACGTCAGTTCTGCTGGTCGCTAGCAAGCGCTCCACTGAGAACCTCAGATTTTATTTCAAGAGTGTCGTTCTTAACAGTTTCTTTTGCTGTTGTTGGTGTGAGTTCTCTTTTGTTTGGCTGGTTTTCCCTCTGGAGTACTTGTTTGGCTGTTTCTTTTCTTTTCTTTCTTTTTAAAAAAGATTTATTATTATATGTAAGTACACTGTAGCTATCTTCAGACACCCCAGAAGAGGGCCTCAGATCTCATTACCATCGGATGGTTGTGAACCACCATGTGGTTGCTGAGATTTGAACTTAAGACCTTCAGAAGAGCAGTCAGTGTTCTTAACTGCTGAGCCATCTCTCCAGCCCCTGTTTGGATGTTTCATTTCTAAGTCATTTCTCCCTTTTTTTTGGGGGGGGGCACTTAGTAACCTTAATATACAATTGATACAATTGGTCCAAAAATTTTTTTCTCTTTATTTAATACTACCATAAATACCAGCTGGAGTTGGCTGTATATCTGCCTGTTACAGGTTTATTGTTACTATATACCTTATCTGAATGTACTCAAATCTTGTGTAGCTGGCTTCTAAAGCTGCTAAAACATTTTGTAGATATTAATGTTTGTTTGTTTGTTTTTTGGTTTTTCCAGACAGGGTTTTTCTGTATAGCTCCGGCTGTCCTGGAACTCACTCTGTAGACCAGGCTGGCCTCGAACTCAGAAATCCACCTGCCTCTGCCTCCCAAGTGCTGGGATTACAGGCGTGTGCCACCACACCCGGCCTGACATTAATGTTTTATATATACTTGTGCCAAAATATGTTCAAAGAAAAAACTTGGGCTCAATGATTCTGTCCTGGCTGGATTTTGTCAACTTGATACAAACCTAGATGTATCTGGGAATAAGGAATCTTCATTAAGAAAATGTCTCAGGGACTGGAGAGATGGCTCAGTGGTTAAGAGCACTGATTGCTCTTCCAGAGGTCCTGAGTTCAATTCCCAGTAACCACATGGTGGCTCACAACCATCTGTTATGGGATCTGATGCCCTCTTCTGGTGTATCTGAGGAGAGTAACAGTGTACTCACATACATAAAATAAATACATAAATATTTTGCCGGGCGTGGTGGCGCACGCCTGTAATCCCAGCACTTGGGAGGCAGAGGCAGGCGGATTTCTGAGTTCGAGGCCAGCCTGTTCTACAGAGTGAGTTCCAGGACAACCAGGACTATACAGAGAAACCCTGTCTCGAAAAACCAAAAAAAAAAAAAAAAGAAAGAAAGAAAGAAAATGTCTCTATCAGTTTGGCCTGTAGGTGTTTTCTTGATTGATGGTTGATGGAGGAGGGCCCAACTCCCTGTGGGTGGAGCCACCCTGCCCGGGTCCTGACCTGAACAGGAGAGCAGAGCAAGCAAGCTGGGAGCAAGCCAGCCCGCAGCATGCTTCCGTGCCGTGCCGGCTGCTTTATAGATCCAGGTTCCTGCGTGCCTTCCCTCACTCAGTGCTGGAGTGTGATCTGAGGGTTGTAAGCTGAAATAAACCCTTTCTTCCTCAGTCACTCAGACATGATTTTTACCTTACCATGGCAGTAGAAACTCCGCCACTGCAATTCTGAGTTCTTCCTCAGGATGGTTTGGAAGCATGTTTGGGCTGCAGGCTGTCACCTTTGTTGTGGGGTTCTTTCCACGCCCTTCCCCTACCCCTAGAGTGTCCATTCTCTTTGATTCCAAGTCTTCTGTTCTACCCTTACTACCTTAATGCAGTATTTTTTTTTTATTTTAATTATATTAGGGTGCGTTTCAGTGCTGGTATCCACAAAAGCCAGAGGCATTACTCCACTGAAGCTGGGATTAGGTGGTTGTGAGTCACCTGAGGCGCTAGAGCAGCAAGTGCGGTTAACCACTGCCCCCCCCCAGCTCCCGCCTGCATACATGTGTGTAGCCTCAGACATTACTCTAATAATGTGTTCTGGGGGGATTCTGTTGTCTGTTCTTCAAAGCCAAATTTCAAAATCCACTACTGTGTTCTTATCAATGCTTCCTACCCAGTCCCAGGGTTCTGGTTGTCTTTCAAGGTCCAGTTGGTTAATTGGCCTTGAGTATTTTTTCCCATGCACTGGGTTTTAAGGGTAGGGAAAGTGTTTTCTCCACTGTTTGTATTTTTTTTTTTTTTTTGCATCTATAACTAACAGTCTCTTGTTTTTCTTACGTGTACCCAGTATTTAATTTCTCTCCAGGTGTTCTGGGCTATTTTTAAACCTTTTTCTTGTTTACTGTGTGTTGTCTTTAGATGTCAAAAAAGATTGGTCTGACCATGCTCTCTGGTGGGAAAAGAAGAGGACGTGGCTGCTTAAGACACACTGGACCTTGGATAAGTACGGCATCCAGGCGGACGCCAAGCTTCAGTTCACCCCGCAGCACAAGCTGCTCCGCCTGCAGCTTCCCAACATGAAGTATGTGAAGGTGAAGGTGAACTTCTCTGACCGCGTCTTCAAAGCTGTGTCTGACATCTGCAAGACGTTCAGTAAGTGATCAGGACAGCGGGAGGCGGATGTGGCTGGCGCTCCGCATTGAGCCTTTCCTAAGGGTGTCTGGACTGGGCTTGGACCCTACGTGCATCTGTATTTGAAATTAGTATTCATGGTTTTTCTTTTCTTTTCTTTTCTTTTCTTTTCTTTTCTTTTCTTTTCTTTTCTTTCTCTTTTTTTTTTTTTTTGAGATAAAAAGATAAGATGGAACAGGAAGAATTAGATTTTTTCCGCTGATTAGAATCATATATTATATAAAACTCTTCTGATGACTTGATCATTTGACAGTAGTGGGATTGAGCCTGGTGTCTCAATGCTTGCAAAGCAACCCTGAGCTATCCCCTAAGCCCCAAGTGCATTGTTTGTCAGAGGGCGGGGAAGGGGGCAGGCATTGTTTCCAGAGGGCTGTGGCGCTCCAGCATTTCCTTCACTGGAGTCACTTTGATTTTAGTAATTCAGAGAGATGATGTCACTCCTAAAGAAACTACTTGAGGACTTGCTCGCCCAGTGTGAATACTCTGCTCTCAGAAACAAGATGTCTTTTTACTTGGCTGACGTGGTTATGACGTATAACAGGAAGCGTTCAGCTGCCAGAGAAATGTGAACATCTGTCATTACCGCTAGCACATAGTTCTTAGATATATTTAATGATTTTTCCAGGTTTTAATTCCAAGTACAATTATAACTTTTATACATATGTTGCATTTTCAGATGATACTAGTAATTCATAAAAATATTGGCCCCCAAAGTAACTTTGATCTACAGTTTGATTTGCTATATATACGCTTGTTCAGATTATGCTGTATATTCTGTGTGTCTGTGGGGTGGGGTGGGGTGGGGAGTTGCACATGTGTTTGCAGGTGTGCGAGACTCTCCAGCTGTGAAGATGTTAGAGTGTTGGTTCTCGGTCCTACTCTCTTCTCTGCACAGTCCCTTCAAGCAGTTATCTTTGAACCTGGCGCTAGGCTGGCAGCCAACGAGCCTCAGCAGTCCTCTGTGTCTGCCCCCACAGCACTGGGGTTGCAGTTGTGGACTGGCTGTTTAAGTGGATGCTGGGGATTTGAACTCATGTCCTCGTGCTTGCACCGCAAGTGCTCTTACCCACAGAGCCATCTCCCTGGCCCAAGTATATAGGTTTGTTTTTTTGTTTTGTTTTGTTTTGTTTTTTAAATACAGTTTACTGTTTTGTTGTGTGTAGTTGCACTGGTATTAGTTCTCCATTCCCAGAGTTCTGTTAGTGGACATTTCGGTTGTTTCACTCTTAGAGCAAATACTGCAATGAGGTTTTGTTTTTGTTTAGCATATTGTTGTTGTTATTATTGGTTTTTTTGTTTGTTTGTTTGTTTTTTGGTTTTTCGAGACAGGGTTTCTCTGTGTAGTCCTGGCTGTCCTGGAACTCACTCTGTAGACCAGGCTGGCCTCAAACTCAGAAATCCGCCTGCCTCAGCCTCCCAAGTGCTGGGATTACAGGCGTGCACCACCACGCCCGGCTCTGTTTAGGATATTGTTAACAAGTTTTCAGTTGAGATAGATTCAGGGCACCTCTCTAATTCCTCAGTAGCTGCACTCACTGCTAGAGCCACTGGTACATACTCCTCCTGTGCAGGTACTCCTCCTGCCCAGGTACTCCTCCTGCCCAGGTACTCCTCCTGCCCAGGTACTCCTCCTGCCCAGGTACTCCTCCTGCCCAGGTACTCCTCCTGGAAGGAAGGCTGGGCTGGGACTGTTGGCCTCAGCACAGGGCCACCTTGCTCCTTAAGTTTCTGTCTCTAGGTTTGTTCTTTGTGGTTCTGATGGGGCCTCTTTGATCAAGTCAGAATCTACCTTTTAAGAATTTTTTTAAGATTTAATTTATTTTATGTACATGAGTGCTCTGTTTTTATGCACACCAGAAGAGGGAAATCAGATTCTATTTCAGGTGGTTGTGAGCCACCATGTGGTTGCTCGGAATTGAATTTAGGACCTCTGGAAGAGCAGCCAGTGCTCTGAACTGCTGAACCATCTTTCCAGCCCCAAGAATCATTTTTTTTTAAACCTCTCAAATGTGTGTTTTTCTTATTAATCTTAGAAATGCTCATCTTTCCCCCCTCCGCCCCTCCCCCCCCCAATTTTTAGGTATCTTTTGCTGTTAGTCCAAAGAACTTAGGGTATCAGAGGGGAAATAACAGATTAATATCACTATTTTTAATGTAGTGCTTCTAGGATAACTCACTATGTTTAACTGGATAATACAGATTAAAATACTGAAAAGCATTACACAACACAAAGAATTATATAAGTTATTACTACATAATGTTTAGTATTAATAGCTATTGATACTTTTATCATTTTTAAGTCGCAATAATATAGGTAAATGTCTTGAATATCAGTCTCCTAACCTCCTTCCCAGAGTACATATGTGGCCTGGTTTGCTTTTTTGTTACTGTGATTAAATGTGTATGCCGCCACACGTGGCTCAAGGGTTTTTTAAATTCATTTATAGCAGTGGGGCAAATGTGACAGTGTACATATGGAGGTCAAAGGGCAGCTTTAGGGAGTTGGTCGTGGCATGCTGAGTGGGTTCTGGGACTTGAACTGGAGTCTTTAGCCTCTACTCTGAGCCATTACTAGACTAGATCTTTCATTTTTAGCTTATCTCATCTGAATGATTGTCACAGTCGCTAAGCTCTGAAAAAATATTTTTCTGTATTTCTTGGGCGCTTTGTAGGTGAGAGTAGGGCTGGTGTTTGGTTTTGTTGAGACATCCTCGAGCTCTAGGACAGTGAGTGTGTGCCAGCACGGCTGGCTTAGGGCTGGGTCTAGCAGCTTCTCCATGCTCTGTGCGCTGAGCCACCTCGAGTCGTCATGTCCCCCCGCCCCCGCCCCCATTGGTTGCTGCTGTTAGAAACTCACTCTATATAGACACTCTTCTTATAAATTATAACTTACCCTCTTCTCACTTGTGCATTGTGTCCCCCGCCTTATGTCACCATAATGAGTTAGACCTTTATCTCGTTAGCAGTGACAGTACTGTTTCATTGTTCCTGATAACTTTGCTTTGACTTACCTCTTGTGTTCGGGAACTTTTCACCTAACACCTTACCACATAAAATGTGCTTAGATGGGGATCAGGGAACAAGGGGACAGACCCGTGCGCCCTTCGTACCGTACCGTGTGCCTTCACACTATAACACGGTCCGCACTCCCCTCTCCTGTCACCCGCGGCTGTCACTGAATCTTGCAGATGGTTCGTTTTTTTTAACTCGTTGTAGATGCCTTAGACATTCATCTTTCCCTCTGCGTCCCTTGTGAGTGAAGGTAAAGGCCAGGCGGTGTAAGTTTCTGGACTGGCCCTTCTCAGCCTTCCTGTTCTGCTGGGAAGGGTCTTCCAACCTTTACCCCGCTAATGCTGTGCCGCTCTCAGCCACGTGCTTGCTCGCCCTCTGCTTTAGAATTTCATCTTTTTAGACTTCTGGGAGGAGACAAGGCCTGGCAGCTGGGTCCCGGCCGCAGAGGATCTACAACCTGTGTTTAGCACTACCAGCTAGAGAACAGGCTTCCAAAACCCGAGTGTGAGGGACATCCTGCTGTAGTAGCCTGGGCTTGGAGGAATCCAGAAAGGGGCATGGTGAGGAGGGACTCTCTCCTGTGCTCACAGTGGATAAGTGACGGGCCCGCTCTCCCTTCCTCATGCCCCCCCATCCCCACCCCCCACCGGCCAGCTCTCCCCTGTTCTTCCCACTGTGCTGCCCAGGAGATGTGCAGGCCCTGTCTCCAGAGTGCCACAGTCAGTGAGAGGCCGGGCCAGCTCTGCATGGCCCTTGGAGAGTAACATGGTCCTGGGCAGCTGCCCACACCAGGGCATTACATGACAGCGTCGAGTAGATCTGCCCAGGGTGAGAGGTCTTTCATCTGCCCTGTGAGGTAAGCTTGCCAGTCCTGAAGTAACTTATTAGAGACTCTCTGTTCATCTTTTCCACCACTGAACACCAAACACTGACGTGACTTCGTAACTGCTCTCTGCAATAATTTTCTCCCATTAAGTCCTGTAATATTCAAGCCAAGTAATTTTCCTCAAATTAAATGAATCCACTTAAGTGCTGGTCACTGTGGTTTCATTAGTTGATTCTGGGTTCGTTCTTGTGACTCTTGGTTACTGTAAGAGAAGTAGAATCCAAAGGAAAAAAAAATATCATTAACATCAGAGCCCCGAGTAATGTGGAGGTGGCAGCCCCTGAGTGGTCAGCAGCACAGACGGATAGCCACTTGAATGGGACCGAGCACTGACAGCCTTTCTAAAGGGTTTTTTTTTAAATTGGTAAAAACAGAAAACCATTTTCTTTTGTAATTTAACTCTTACAAAAATGCCGTGTAATGAGTTACTGAGACAGGCTTGTTCACTCTGCCTTGTCACAGCAGACATCGCTGTCAGAGCATCACAAATGTGCACTCCGCCTGGGACAGCCGAGTGGACAGTGTCCTCCCGGGGTTTGGCAGTGTTCCATGCTTACGGCGTGTTAGGTCGGCGTTCCCACTAGTGAGGTCGGTTAGGCCATCCCTAACCCAGTTCCACCTTCTCTGCCCTGCTCCTGGGAAGGGCACCTGTGTTTCGTACACACACACAGGGATAGTGACAGCGGGGCCGATTGAAGGGTTTCCTGCAAAGATGAAAAGGAAGAAGAGTTCGTCAGATTATTGTTCTGTACTTTATGCTTGTGAGTATCCTCAGAATTCTGTTGTTTTTAGTCTAAAAACTGTTCAGTGCTTCTTGTTTCTTTATTTTCAAATTACTTTGCTCATATATTTTTCTTCTTTATAATTTTAGTTTTGTCTGTAAGTAGTAGAAATCCAAACTCAGCTGTGTTCCAAGTGAGGGTTTTCATTTTCACATCCTGAGAAGTTACAAGAGGAACTGAAGTGCTTAGATGTCTCCAAGGACTGGCCCTTCCACAGGCCCTGCCTTAGTAAGGGCATGAGTAACAGCATGACCAAAGCAACTGAGAGAGGAGGGCTATTCCTGCTCCCGCTGCGTCACTAAGGGAAGTCCCTGTGTCAGGTTGATTTAAAAACCAATCAGGTCTAACCATTTACCTACAAATTGCATGAATTCATTATTTTTAATTGCTGAGTAGTATTCCATTGTATAAATATACCACATTTTCTGAATCCATTCCTCCTTTGAGGGATATTTGGGCTCCTTCCAATTTCTGGCTATTATAAACAAGGCTGCTATAAACATAGTGGAGCATGTGTCCTTATTGCATGCAGGGGAATCCTCTGGGTATATGCCCAGGAGTGGTATGCCAAGGTCCTCTGGAAGTGACATGCCCAATTTTCTGAGGAACTGCCAAACTGATTTCCAGAGCGGTTTTACCATTTTGCAATCCCACCAACAGTGGAGGAGTGTTCCTCTTTCTCCACATCCTCGCCAGCACTTGTTGTCTCTTGAGTTTTTAATCTTAGCCATTCTGACTGGTGTGAGGTGGAATCTCAGGGTTGTTTTGATTTGCATTTCCCTGATGACTAATGATGTTGAACATCTTTTAAGGTGTTTCTCGGCCATCCGAATTTCTTCTGGTGAAAATTCTTTGTTTAGCTCTGTGCCCCATTTTTTGATAGGGTTATTTGTTTCTTTGCGGTCTAACTTCTTGAGTTCTTTGTATATATTGGATATTAGCCCTCTGTCGGATGTGGAGTTGGTGAAGATCTTTTCCCACTTTGTTGGTTGCCGTTTTGTCCTTCTGACAGTGTCCTTTGCTTTGCAGAAACTTTGTAATTTTATGAGGTCCCATTTGTCGATTCTTGATCTTAGAGCATAAGCTATTGGTGTTCTGTTCAGGAACTTTTCCCCTGTGCCCAAGTCCTCCAGGGTCTTCCCAAGTTTCTTTTCTAATAGTTTCAGTGTGTCTGGTTTTATGTGGAGGTCCTTGATCCACTTGGAGTTGATCTTAGTGCAAAGAGATAAGAGTGGGTCAATTCGCATTCTTCTGCATGTTGACCTCCAGTTGAACCAGCACCATTTGTTGAAAAGGCTGTCTTTATTCCACCGGATGGTTGTGGCTCCTTTATCAAAGATCAAGTGACCATAAGTCTGTGGGTTAATTTCTGGGTCTTCAATCCTGTTCCATTGATCTGCTTGCCTGTTGCTATACCAATACCATGCAGTTTTTAACACAATTGCTCTGTAGTACTGCTTGAGGTCAGGGATATTGATTCCCCCAGAAGTCCTTTTATTGTTGAGAATAGTTTTAGCTATCCTGGGTTTTTTGTTGCTCCAGATGAATTAGTGAATTAACCCAATCACAAAAGAATGCACATGAAATGCAATCACTGATAAGTGGATATTAATGAGCCCAGAAGCCCTAAATACTCAAGACACTAATAGCAAGTTAAATGATTCCCAAGAAGAAGAAAGGAGAGGACCCTGGGCCTGTAAAGATTGCATCCAGTTTAGTAAAGAAACCGAGGGGGGAGGGGGAATGATTGGGGAACAGTTGGGGGGGGGAGAGGAACTATAGGAACTATGGTGGGTGGGAACTGGGAAAGGGGAAAGCCTTTGGAATGTAAACATAGAATATAGAAAATAAAAAAAATTAAAAAAATTAAAAAAAATAAATAAATAAAAAATAAAAAGAAAAATAAGCTTCAGTTATATGGTCATGAAACAACTGTTGTTCTTGAATTATAACCAAATCAATAAACAGTGAAGTGTTTACAAAAAAAAAAAAAAAAAACCAATCAGGACCGTTCCCTTTGGAGGAGGGGCTGTTGAGCGCTCTTCCAAGCTTGGCTGGTAAGTGAGGCGGAAACTGCCCAGACTGCCGCCCTCACGTCTTGTTCCCATCTGGATCACTGAGTCTTAGATTCAAGAGAGACTAGAGAACAGAGGTACTAATGCTTGCGGTTGCTTTATGTTAAGACAAGCAGAGAGGAGGGTTAAAAGGTGGTCCCTGAGTTTGCCCTTGGCAGGCCTGCGCTATGCTCCTTTCTTAAGCCCATGAGCCAGACTAAGCAAACAAAGATAAAGATGGAGCAGTGGTTTAGCGTGACTAAGGGCGTGTGAAAACTTTTTTCTTCACTTAACTTTTAAATTTTATTTTCTCCATCTGTGTTTTGGCTGCATGTATGTCTGTGTACCACATATCTACCTGGCACCTCCTAAGACCAGAAGAGCATGTCAGATCCCTTAGAACTGGAATTATAAATGGCTTTGAGCTGCTGTGTGGGTGCTGGGAATTCAGCCTGGGTCCTCTGGAAAAGCCATTAGTGCTTTTAACAGCTGAGCCATTTCCCCAACCCCTCACATAACTATCTGGTCAGTTTGACTGAGGTATATAATCTTCAGGGAATATAGAATGCATTCTTGACAGACCTACAGCAGTATGATAAGGCAGGTTATAGCACCTAGAGTTTCCTCTCCTCAGCCTAGAGTTTCCTCAGTCCCCTTTGCTATTCTTACCACACAAACCACTGATCTGTCTTCTATCACTTATAAGGGCTGCCTTTTCTCAAATGTCATTTTAGCGTAACCATGGCATATATGACCTTTTCTGTATGGCTTTTCCCATTTAGCATATTCTTTGAGCCCTTCATGTATAATTTACCTGTGGTGGTAAGATGGGAAATGTCCCTCATAGGCTCCGAAATCTGCATATTTGGCCCCCAGTCGGTGGCGTGGCGCTGTTTGGGAAGCTTTGGGGTCGCACAGTCTTGCTAGAGGAAGTATGTTCCTGGAAATGTCTGCCTTGTGCTCACAGTAAGAGATGTGGTCTCCTAGCTTCCTGTTCCTGTTGTCATGGTTCCTCATCATTATAGACTCTTACCTTTGTGAAACCATAAGCTAAAATTAAATTCTTCTATAGGTTGCTTTTGGTCATGATATTTTATCACAAAACAAGAAAGTAATAATACGTTACCAATCTCAGGGCACATCGATTCCCTCTAGTTTGGATTATTGTAACTAAAGCTGCTGGAGATACAGCTCCTCAGGCAAAGGTGCTTGTCCCCGAGCCTGAAGATCTGAGCTCCGCTTCAGAGACCCTTCCTCATAAGGTCTGATTGCTGCAAATTGTCCTCAGACTCTCCATATACAC
The DNA here is from genome assembly GCA_964023405.1 of Apodemus agrarius. Lineage (NCBI taxonomy): Eukaryota > Metazoa > Chordata > Mammalia > Rodentia > Muridae > Apodemus > Apodemus agrarius. The sequence continues at coordinate 82,053,573 of OZ030013.1, forward strand.
ATACATATTCTGTAGACTCCCGAGGGCCCGATTTTCGTGTTACTGTTTCCTTTCTAGTTCTTCTCCCTTGTTTGATCATTTGCCGTTGGTGTGTGCTGTTGGGCAGTGTTCTTGGGTTGACCCACTTAGTAATAACTGTGAGTCTTTTACTGGCGTTTTCACTGTGGCACCACACTTTGTTCTCACTGTTTGTATTTCCCAAGTGTTTGTTGCACAGATGATCAATAGATTTAAGGCCACACTGGCTTGTAGTACAGTTGTGCCTCAGTCGAATAGTGACAACACAGAGAAACTCCTCTCCTTGTTAATATCTAAACCTCTTAGTCTCTGCTTCTTGGATGCCCTGTCGTCTCTCACAGATGCCCTTCTCCCATCTTTTTAGCGTGTTTGTTGAAGTGTTTCATCTCACGCGTGTACTGTGCTCTCCTGCATTGCTTGCTCCGTGCGTACGAGACCTCTCCTGTTGAGCTATGTCTCTGACTTCATATTTAAAACTATTAGCATTTCATTGCCACCATAAGGAAATATAAATTTAGCAGCTGAAAACAACAGAGTTTTTTGTTTTTGTTTTTGTTATTTTCCGAGACAGGGTTTTCTCTGTATAGCCCTGGCTGTCATGGAACTCACTCTGTAGACCAGGCTGGCCCCGAACTCAGAAATCCGCCTGCCTCTGCTTCCCAGAGTGCTGGGATTACGGACGTGCGCCACCACCGCCCGGCCCAACACAGAGTTTTTATCTTGAAGGCTGAGGGTCTGGGCACAGCAGCGTGACTCCTGGGTCTTTGTCCCTCCTCCACGCTCTGAAAGCGAGCTCTTCATGCCACAGTGTGGTTCCTTGTAGTTGAGGAATAAGCTCACCCCCTTTCTGAGACCTCCTGAGTTCTCACGTTCATCTGACCTCCTTGCTCATCTCTCTTGTGCCTCTTTCTTCAGCCTCTTGTTTATAAAGGACATCCAGAGAGCCCATCTGTCCCCCTGAGGTCAGACGCCTGATAACCTCCGTGGCAGGGTCCCACATTGTTGACCTGTAAAGCAGGGTTGTCTCTAGAGTTTTTCTCCTTGAAGCCTTTCTTAAATGTCCATTCACAGTTCCGTGATGACACACCCTGGATTTCTAATGGGGAGTTTTGAATGGGGCTTAGTCCTGCCCTGCCTCAGGGAGCAGAGTCCCCACACTGAGGACTCTATGTCCTCATCAGGACTGTGAAGGACATCTGTCCTTCAGCTCATCAGCCCAAGGACTTTATCCTGTGCTGTTTCAGTTTTCTGTTGAGAGGATTCCATAGGCAGGTGAGGTGGATTTAACACAGTAACAGAACCGGAGACTGGCAAAGTGCGTTTCCGTCTACAGTGCTTTGGTTTTGGTATCTCTTCGCTCCTGGCTTTGGGCCCAGAGAGTCGGTGGCCCTTGCCTGTCTCTCCTCTGCTGCTTCACCACATTGGTCAGCCAGTTCCTGCTGTTCTGTCTGGCTTATTTCTTCTCATTATTTGGTTTGCATTTGTTCGTAGTTTTGTTTCTTGGAAACAAGATCTCGCTTTGTGGCTTAGGCTGGCTTTGAACTTGTAGGCAGTCTGCTGCCACAGCTTCTCAAGTGCTGGTGTTATAAACGTATCCCATTCCGTGTACCTCTTGATGCTGTTGTGCCCCCCCAAAACTCCTTCCAGGCAGGTATTTCTTTGTCATTTTGGAAAAGTAAAAACAACAAATGCACAAACTCATTATACTTAATCAGAAACTCACAAGAAACGTTTAAAGAAAATTTAAAATTATTTTCCTCAGACACCTACGATATACTCATTCTTAGTTCCTCTATGTCTAGGCTCTATAACTTCATATATGTATGCATGTATACACGCACTTGTGTTATACATACATGTATGGTATTTATGTAGTCCCTCTAGATTATCAGTCAGTTTGATAATGCTGATTTCATAAGCATTAAAGCTGCTGTGATATAGTTTCATAGAGTGGCAAGAGGTGCAGGAACGTAGTTGTGTATGGGCCCCGTGAGTGCCAGCTACGTTTATTATGCAGTGGGATGTATGTTTTATGTCTGACATGTTCATGTCTCAGTCCTGTATTGTCCTCCAGTCCCACTCTTACACTTATTTAGATGCTTTAGACTTACCAATACCAATCCCTGAAAAAAGGCACAAAATCAACCAATTATATTTTTATTAAAAAAAAAAAAGTGTAGGTGTGTGTGTCTGCAGGCCAGTTTATGCAGAAGAGAGTGTCGGATCCCCTGAAATTGGAGTTACAGGCAGTCATGAGCCATCTGCCGTGGGTTCCAGGAAGGAACGTGGGTCCTCTGCAGGGGCCTATGAGCTCTTAGTTATCCCTCTAGCGCATAAATCAGTAACTTCTAAGCTTCCTTTCATCAGTCCAACAGTCTCCTACATGAATGATTGGGTCTACTTGGCGTCATTATAATAAAATGAGAGTCAGCTAGCGAGGTTTCCTGTGCAGCCAGCGGCTTACGCAGGCCAAGGGCGGGGCTGTCAGCAAGCAGGAGACTGAGGCAAGGTAGGACAAAAACTCAACCTGGAGAGCCTTGGTCAGAACGCTCCCGCTTGCTAAGCTCAGAGAACACTGCAAAGGGCAGGTCTCCAGGCGTATTGTTTACCGTTTAGTCCGTCAGGTTGATATTGTTTACTGTTTTGACTGACTGGACAAGCAGTTTGCATTGGCCCAGTTGGCTAACAATTACTTGTCTGCTTATAATAGACTGAGAAGTTAGTTACTGGTTTATTGTTGCTGTCTTAGTTACAGTTTATCACTGTGAGCTGGACAGGAAATGACTTAGGAACAAAAATCCCAATGTGTGAATGAGCAGTGCAGAAATTCTCAGAACCTAGGGAGCATTCCAGAGCACCTACGAGGACGTCAGATGACACATGCTTCCCCCTCCAGCTGGTCAGTGACGGGGTGGTGGGAGTGTGTCACAGCTCCGCTGACTCGCTTTGTGCCCTCCAGGGTTTCAGATGTTTTCCCCATATACTAATGTAGTTTATCTAAGGGGAAACAACTGTGGGGGAGAGAACGCTTGCCGCCCCCACCAGCCTGGCTCCGCTTCGTACTGAAGCATGAACTTCAGAAAGCTTAAACTTTCTTTTTTAAAAGATTTACTACTTTTTTTTTTTTTTTTTTTTTTTTTGGTTTTTTCGAGACAGGGTTTCTCTGTGTAGCTCCGGCTGTCCTGGAACTCACTCTGTAGACCAGGCTGGCCTTGAACTCAGAAATCCGCCTGCCTCTGCCTCCCAAGTGCTGGGATTACAGGCGTGCGCCACCACCGCCCGGCTAAGATTTACTACTTTTAATTATGTTTTTGTCTATTGTTTTGGGGTATATGCACATGAGTGCAGGTTCCCTCAGAGGCCAGAGGGGTCAGATCCCCCTGTAACTGCCTGAAGGCTGATGTGAGCTGCCGATTTGGGCGCTGGGAGCGGAACTCGGGTCCTCCGCAGGAGCAGTGTGTGCTCTCGACTGCTCGCCGCTCCGTCTCTCCAGCCCAGCATGGAATTTTCTTCTGTCCCTCTCTTCTCCATACATGGCGATGATGGCATTTATTCCAAGGGTGCACTGAGAATCAAGAGTGCAGCTCATTAATATGTTACTCACTGCGACCATGACATAGGCGAGAGAAACAGCTGAAAGGGACGTCAGCTTTAGAGGTTTTCACCCATCGTGGCGGGAGGGTATGGTGGAGCACAGGGAGTGCCTGTGCCGCGGGCTTTTTTCTTTGTTGCTTCTAATTCCATTCAGGACCCAGGCCGTCCACCTTCTGGGCAGCTGCTTCCCCCTTAGTTAGTCCTCACAGAGATGCCCTCACACACAGGCCCAGAGGAGTGCTTCACTAGTCTCACATATCTGTGCTCTCGTGCCAGTCAGATTGACCGTGAAGAGGGCCACCATGTAAGCTTGGTCAGATGTCAAATTTGTTGCTTTAAGAAGTAGTCTGTGTGCTGTGGATATGGCTCAGCAGTGGGAAGTACTTGCTGCACCCACAGAGGGTGTAGAGTTGAATCTACAGAGCCAGTTGCATTCTGGGTGGGGCTGGTGGCTGGACTGTACAAGACAGGGACGGCAGAGACCAGACATCTGGAGCAACCTGGCTAGTGAGACTTGGCCATATTTCTGAATTTGATATAGAAACTCTCCTTCAGTGAATAAGGTAGAAAAATGCTGGAGGAAGAGTCCTGGCACCAACCTAGGGCCTTCATGAATGTGCACACATCATGCATGTCCACACATACATGGGCGCAGACATACACACCACATATTTGTATGAAAAAGGAAAGTAGTCTAGGAGAATCATGACGATTCATTTATATTAAGTAAATACAGATCAGAACATTCACCTGAAATATCTTCTGGGTTTCTAAACATACCCAGTTAGTAATGAAGCAACAGATCTAAATGTCACACCTAGGGGTGAACTAAACATACCCAGTTAGTAATGAAGCAACAGATCTAAATGTCACACCTAGGGGTGAACTAATATTACATAAGAATGAAGAGCCAGCCATGGAGGCACACACCTCTAATCACAGCGCTCGGAGACAGGCCGGCAGATTGCGATGGGTTCAAGGCCAGCCTGGTCCATGGCATGAGTTCAGTCCAGCCAGGGCTACATGGTGAAGGAGACCCTGGCTCGGAAAGAAAAACCCTTGCTTCTTAGTTTGTTTGTTTGTTTTTGTTTGTTTGTTTTTTGTTTTTTGAGACAGGGTTTCTCTGTGTAGCCCTGGCTGTCCTGGAACTCACTCTGTAGACCAGGCTGGCCTCGAACTCAGAAATCTGCCTATCTATAAAAAGTGGGGTTTTTTGGTTGTTGAAATCTGCCTACCTATAAAAAGTGTTTTTTTTTTTTGTTTTTTGTTTTTTTGTTTTGTTTTGTTTTTGTTTTTTTCTCGAGACAGAGTTTCTCTGTGTAGCCCTGGCTGTCCTGGAACTCAGGCTGTAGACCAGACTGGCCTCGAACTCAGAAATCCGCCTGCCTCTGCCTCCCAAGTGCTGGGATTAAAGGTGTGTACCACCACCGCCCGGCTTCTTAGTTATGTAACTAAAATCACTGTATTGTTTTTGTCCTGTTGCTAGTTGTACAAAGCACAGATCTCCATATGCTGTTATCTTGCATATATACTAACTAGCTTTGCTCACAGCCCACCCTGTGACCCACCCCTGTTGCTCCTCCCCCAGTGGTCTCCTCCTTCACCCATCATGGTTTCCTGCCTACGTGTAGATTGATAAATGTAGATTCCCCTAAATGCAGGCTTATCTCTTCCTTCCATGACACCACATGCTCTCTTGCATATCTTTTGGCCCTTTATCCTCCCACATAATCCCCTTCTCAGTTCATGTTCACACATGAGTATGTATAATGCTTGTGTGTGCGCATCTGAGAGAGAGTGTGTGTGAGAGAGAAAAGAGAATGTGTGTGTGAGAGAGAAGAAAGTGTATGTGTGTGTGATAGAGAGTGAAAGAAGAGAGAGAGAGAGAGAGAGAGAGAGAGAGAGTGTGTGTGTGTGTGTGTGTGTGTGTGTGTGTGTGTGAGAGAGAGGGGGGGAGATTGATTCTGATTATGAGAAAATGGAATATTTGTCTTTAACTCTTCAGTTCTGTTCATTTTTCTGAAAACATCATTAATTTTATTCTTCACAGCAGAATGAAATTGTTGTGTTTACACATCACAATTTCTTTATCCATTCATCTGCTGATTATCGAGACCGGTTCCAAAGCTCAGCTGTCATGAATGGCATAGCATGCTGACTTGCTGAAAGACCCTGAGTATGTATCCAGGCCAGCTACAGCTGGAGCAGACAGTAACTCGGTTTTCAGTTTTGAGAGAAAGTTCCACACAGACTTCTGTAGTGGCTGCACTAGTCCGTGCTCAGTAGTAGTAATAAAGGGTTTTTAAATTCTTATTTTATGGATATGTTTCCCTGCATGTATGTCTGTGCACCATGCCTGTGCCTGGTGCCCAAAGAAGCCAAAGAGGGCATTAGGTCCCCCAGGACTGGAGTTAGAGCCAGTAGGAACTGCCGTGTGGGTGATGGGAACTGAGCCTGCGTCCTCTGGAAGAGCTGCCGGTATCCTTTAATGGCTTAGCCCTCTCTCTAGCCCACACTGGATTTTGGATGATAGCCACTCACTGGGGTGAGGTGGAATTTCAGTTTTTATTTGCATTTATTTGATCACTAATGATGTTAATTTTATTTTAAATATTATCAGCTCTCTGTATTTCTTCTCCTTTAGAATTTAATCTTTAAATTTAAATATTTTATGTGTGTGCTTTGCCTTTGCACCTGTGTGATGTGCCCATGGCGGTCAGATTGGATCCCACAGGACTGGAATTCAGACAGTAATGAGCTGCTGTGTGGGTGCTGGGGCCCAGGCCCAGGCCATCCGGGAAGGCAGCCAGTGCTGGAGAGATGGCTCAGCGGTTAAAGAGCACTGACTGCTCTTCCTAGGGGTCCTGAGTTCAATTCCTAGCAACCACATGGTGGCTCACAACCATCTGTAGTGGGATCTGATGCCCTCTTCAGGTGTGTCTGAAGACAGCGACAGTGTACTCACATACTTAAAATAAATAAATAAATCTTTAAAAAAATAAAAAGAATATTTTAAAGGAGACATAGGCAACGGGATCTCTGAATTCTAGAACAGCCAAAGCTACAGAGCAAGATCTTGTCTCAAAAGAAAAAGGAAAAAGAGAGCATTTATAAATAATTCATATTTTCCTATTTCAATTTTTAGCACAACTATATTTTCATATAATTAGAAGAAAATATTACATGAATTTATATTCCCACTGTGTCTGTGGTTTCACTCCCCAACATTCCATTTACTAGTGGTCAGACACAGTTCTATAATATTTAATGAAAAATTCCAGAAATCAGCAAGTATTAAGTGAGGTGAAATCTCACCTTACCTCACTGGTGGTAAATCACCCCCCCACTCCCCCCAACCCCCCAACCCCCCTACCCCTAGCCACCCAGTAGCCATCAGATTATCAGATAAACTCTCAACAGCTTGTATTTAACCCATCTTTAATAGAGCGCAAGAGACAGTGCTGGCAATTTGGCCGGCAAAGAGGCCTAAAAGTGCCCTTGAATGTCTGTCTCAGATACCAGAGGAAAGCCAACGCTGATATTGGCAACACTGTATTTATGTGACTTTTGTTTGTTGTTAGAGTCTGTGTAGTGATTGTTCTATTATTGATTGCCGTTTAATCTCTTACAGTGCCTTATTTAGAAGTGTGCTTTCTTATAGGCGTGTGTTTACAAGAAATACTGTAGAGCCTGATACCATCTGAAGTATGGGCATACATTGGGAGTTATGGAATGTGTGCATCACGGACAAAGGAGATTTGTAAAACAAAACAGTTCTTGTCCCTTAGTGTTTATAGCAGTTGATAAGGAGGCTGGGTAACCTGTCTGAGTTCTGGTAAGCAAGGATCTTAGGTCTGAGTTCAGGTGATTTGGAGGTGCATTTCTTACCGTAAATTGTGTCTAGGCCCTTGAGCCAGATTGTAGCTCTTAGCCTCTGGTCCCTTGAGACAGAGAGCTTCGTGAATCACCCAAGTGGGTCAGACGTAGCCTCTGAGGCTGGAAGGCTGCCACCCCTGAGCCGTGGGTCCTGTGACTGAGTGTGTGCACCGGCCACTCCTGGCCTTTCCATCTGCTCGCTTCTCTCCTTTTCTCTTAAGAGAGGGTCTCACCAGGTGACTCCACCCGGCCCGGAGCTCACTATGCAGACCAGGCTGGTCTTGAACTCAGAGTTCCCTGTCTGCTCACTGTTGAGTGAAGGCCTGTGCTCCCATACCTGGCCCTTTAAATTTTTTTTTTAAATTAAGATTGTGATGCAACCAATAAACAACTGTCTATATTCATTTGAAGTGTAAAACTTTTGGTTTTTTTTTTTTTTTTTTGAGACGGTCTTACTCTAGAACTCACTTTCTAAAGTCCAGCCTAAACCTCCTGCTTCAACACACAGCATGTCTACACTGGGAAGTCCCCACCGTTGATTTCCATCTTCTGCCAGAGGTCCTTTACCCCTCAGCGGCTCTCTGTCACTGAAATTCGTTCACAGGCTCTGGAATTTAATTAGTGAAACTATAGATATTAATCATAATTTTCTCCTTTCAGATTAGCTTTTTCCACCTAATTTAGTCATTCACTTTATAGTATGTGTCAATAGGCTGTTTCTGCTGATGAATGGATGTCTTTGTATGAACATTGTTCCAATGATATGCAAATTCCACATTTTTTTTATCCATCTTGAATCACTCCCAGTTTTATGAATAAAGCTGTTGTAAATGTGCTTTTCGTTTTCTTGGGTATATAGAGCGTCCAAGGCCTGTGTTAGCTACATGTTTAAGCTCTAAGAAACTGGAGAACTGTTTCCACATATTCCCTCATTTCCCTTCCCAGCTAGGTGTGAGAACTACAGATGGCTCCTACCTAGGTCCTAGCTCCCACCTCAGTGTCTTTGAACATGCTTTGCTCTGTCCAGGGTGGGGTGGGGTGCGGTAATAGTGCTATTTCATAATTTAGTAATCATTTCCTTGAGTGGTAACCAATTATCTTTTCATGTACATCTGGGCCATTCTTTGAGGGGTTTATTCCACTCTTTAGCATGGTGGCCTTATTCTTGAATAGTACATGTTCTTCACATATTTTGAATACAAGTCTCTAAACAGTTTATACCAGTATATTGCTTCTCTTCTTATTTTCTGAACAGTACCTTTCAAAGAGCAGGTTGTTTAATTGTTTATTATTTTTATTTTATGTATATGTGTGTTTTGCCTGCATGTATTCCGTGTGAAATGCATTCAGTGCCTTCAGAGGCAAGAAGAGAGGATTGGGCTCCCTGGAACTGGAAGTAGAGAGGTTTGTGTGCCTGCACGTGGTGCTGGGACTCAGATCTGGGTTCTCTGGAAGAGCAGCCAGTTCTTTTTTTTTTTTTTGGATTTGGTTTTTTCGAGACAGGGTTTCTCTGTGTAGCCCTGGCTGTTCTGGAACTCGCTCTGTAGACCAGACTGGCCTTGAACTCAGAAATCTGCCTGCCTCTGCCTCCCAGAGTGCTGGGATTACAGGCATGTGCCACCACTGCCCGGCATTGGTTTTTTGTTTGTTTGTTTGTTTGTTTTGTTGTTTTTTTGGAAGAGCAGCCAGTTTCACCCCACTTCATTAGTTTGTTTGAAGTAAAAGAAATTTTTAAAAGATTTATGTGTTTTTATTTAATGTTTGGATGCCTGCCTGCATGTGTCTCTATGTATGACCTGTGTGCCAGAAGAGGGCATCAGGTCTCCTGGACCTGGAGTCACAGGTGGTAGTAAGCCACCTAGTATGGGTGCCAGAAACTAAATGTGGGTCTTCTGCAAGATCAACAAGAGCTCAACTGTTGAGCTGTTTCTCCAGCCTCAAAGGCAGTTTGTGGGGTGGAGGTAGGGAGGGTATGTAGATAGTTACTTTTCTGTTGTTCTGACAAAACACCATGACCTAAAGCAACTCACAGGCGAGAGCATTTATTTTGGCTTATGGGTCCAGAGTGTAAGTGTCCGTCATGCAGAGAGGCATGGTGGCAGCAGCTGGCAGCTGACTGCACAGCTCTCCTTACTCACAGGAAGCAGAGGGTGGGCTACAAGGGGGCAAAGCTGTAAACCCTCAAAGCCCCTCTGAGTGCCACCTCAGAGAGACATCTCCTTCATCAAGACTCCACAGCCTGCACGTTCTACAACCGGCTTAGACGGCTGGGAACCAAGAGTTCACACCCGTGAGCTTGTGGGGACACTGTCATTCGGACTACTGCTATCCTTTCTAAGCAGTCTGGGTCCACCTGTGTCTTCTAGTTTTACTCTTAGATGTAGGTTCACAATTCACTAAGAATTAAATTTTAACACATTGAGTTAGGTAAATGCTAATGTTTTCTTTAAAAACTCTGAATCTTTGATTGTTTAGCAGTATTTGTTGAAGATTTTCCTGTCCATTTGAATTGGACACTCTCATGAGTTTTCTCGTTATCTCTATAGCTTTATGATGAATTGAAATCAGTTCACCAGATTAACATTATACTGCGTATTCTCCCCTGGAGATGGAACAGCTTCTGTCTAGTCAGGAACTTGTCACAATTTCCTCTCATAGAAGATTTCATAAGAGATTGTTTTTCTACTTCTATCATGTTTAATGTTCCAAATAGATTTTAAAAATTGCTTGAGTGCATATTACTTTTAGCTTCAGAAAATATTGTGTATACTTAAGAGGCATTTAACTATTATAAATTATTTTTATGACTTAAAAATAAAATAATGCCGGGCGGTGATGGCGCACGCCTGTAATCCAGCACTCTGGGAGGCAGAGGCAGGCGGATTTCTGAGTTTAAGGCCAGCCTGGTCTACAGAGTGAGTTCCAGGACAACCAGGGCTATACAGAGAAACCCTGTCTCAAAAAAACAAAACAAAAAAAAATAAAATAAAATAAAATATAATGTCTCAAAAAGAAAAAAAAACTTAAAAACAGGACTGCACTGTCTTTTCTAGACTCGTTCCATTTTCATCTAAGGTTTTCACCGTGAGGGTGGGGAGCCGGCCTCACAGGAGACACTGAGTGCATACGCAGGAGGACCTGCGCTTGGCTCCCTGACGTCACGTAGAAGCCAGGCATGGTGGCACGCACCTTCACATCAGTGCTGGGGAGGTGAAGGCCACGAGGGTTCACTGACCAGCTGGTCAGTGCACTCCAGGTTCAGTGCAAGACCTCGTCTTAAAATATAACATGGGGTACAGCTGAGGGAGACGCCTGATGTTTACTGACTGCTGGTCTCTAAGAATGCACTCACGGACACACATGCACACACAATTTTTAACCTGCTTATCAACCGTGGGGATGTTGACTGAGGCCCCACTAATTTTGGGAGAGGGTTAATGATGGGTCTTGCAGTTCAGAAACATGGTTTCTACGGTATGTAATACTGTATGTAATATTGTATGTAATACGGTATATATTTGCGTCTGGAGAAATAGCTCAGAGGTTAAGAGCACTGGTTGCTCTTCAGAGGTCTAGGGTTCAATTCCCAGCACCCACATGGTGGCTCACAGACATTCATGCAGGTGAAACACCCAGGCACATGAAGTTAAAAGATAATGCCTGTTTATTAGCTTCATGTACCAAATGTACTTTATGAAATTGATTGGTACCAGATAGTACAAAATCTTAGATAAAAATGAATAAATAAGAATTCTAGGATTTTCTTTATGGCTTTGGGCAGTGTTCTTTAGATAGTGTATTATGTAGCCTTGACTGTCCTGGAATTCATTGTGTAAACTAGGCTGTCCTTGAATTCACATAGATCTACCTGCCTGAGATTATAAAGGCACGTACCACCCCTTCCAGTGGATTTTGCTTCTGTGCCCTGTAGATTTCTCTGTCCAATTTTGAGGAGGTTACACTTACCATCTAATATTGAATTATTTGGGTTTATTTTCTCCAGGGCCTTGTGTGAGCTAGACATTCTCCAGCTGTACTTTGGGGGACTTTTAGCATGTCATATACACGTCAGTCTTCCATGTAATAGGAGTGCTGGGCAGAATGCTGACATCCACAAACATAGAAGGAAATGACAAATTCACACCTCAAACTAGATTACATAAACTTACTGTACTAACTTCTTTTCATTTAACAGATATAAGACACCCTGAAGAACTTTCCCTCTTAAAAAAACCCAGAGATCCTACAAAGAAAAAAAAGAAAAAGCTAGATGAGCAGTCTGAAGACGACGCGCTTGAGCTGGAAGGACCTCTTATCATGCCTGGATCAGGTGAGACCGACTCAGCAAAGGCAGGACTCGAGGCTCCGAAACTGTGTCTTCTGCTAAGGGTGTGGACTCGGAGGTCAGGAGAGTGGTCCCGTCCCCATCAGCCTCTCTCCTCAGTCACAGTGCTGAGGTCCTGCCCGTCATCATATCATGTTACTGACTGGATTAATTAAAAAGGAGCCTGGTTCTTTGATCACAGAGTCTAAAAAGGATATTCTACAGTTAGATTCAGTTTTTTAGTTTGCAGAAATTGAAAGCTTTTTTTATAGGTATAATGTGAAAAAAAAATCACTATTTTGTTGATAACATTAGTACCTAAAACCTTGCTAATTACTTAAGGCCTTTCTGTGCTCTATACCCTGGTCTCTGTGCAGCCCCACCTTGTTCTCCAGGAGTCCTTCCTGTGAGAAGTGGCCTCAGATTCACACCCATTCCTTCCAAGCTGAATTAGGTATTCTCCTATCTTATGGCCTTCTGTGTTTATAGTGAGTCGTATGCTCTAATAATTGTTCATTCCCTACACAAAGGGAGTCCCTCACCCTTTTTGCTTTAAAACACACTCAGTATATGACCTACATCAGGCAGGTAGGTGATTCTCATCACTGGAAGACTAAATAGATTAATGGTTCTTTAGTCCTGGACATATCAACATCATAGTTACCACATTTCCGTGGGCCACCCATGGAAAGCTGCAGATGTCTGAACTTGGCTTTGATGTAATTCATTCCTGGCCATGTAAGTCCTGTCATGGTGAAGATGAAAGCCAAGTCTAATGAGCTACAAATCGTGAGTTGTCCATAGCTGTGTGATGCACTTGGGAACCTGGATTCCCACCCAGCCTTTGAGGTAGCTCTATAACTACCATCCAAGTAGGATGGAATTATAGTACAAGAAAGTTAGGCACTAGCCGGGCATGGTGGCACACGCCTTTAATCCCAGCACTTGGGAGGCAGAGGCAGGTGGATTTCTGAGCTCGAGGCCAGCCTGGTCTACAGAGTGAGTTCCAGGACAGCCAGGGCTACATAGAGAAACCCTGTCTCGAGGGAAAAAAAAAAAAAAGAAAGAAAGAAAGAAAAAGAAAGTTAGGCACTATACTGTTACTACTCAGCATTGGCTGGATTCTGAGAAACGCAAATAAGACAGTGCACACAGTTCTGAAGTTATTTACAGGCTAGTTGGGAAACCGTTTTATATTTAGAGGAGTTAAACATAAATGCTAAATGAATTAGAAAGCATGCTAGGAATTCACAGGCCAGTATTACTCATCTCAGGGCATATTCAGTTTTATAGGTTGAGGAATTTAGTTTGTGAATTGGATTTTTGAGACAGGGTCTTTATGTAGACCAAGCTACTCACAGAGAGCTGCCTCCCTCTGCCTCCTGAGTGCAGGGATTAAAGATGTAGCAGAGGTCAGAATTTTATTGTAAAAAGAATGGCAGAAGGAATGATAGCAGACCAAGATCATCCTGGTATAAGAAATTCATCAGCCGGGCGGTGGTGGCGCACGCCTGTAATCCCAGCACTTGGGAGGCAGAGGCAGGTGGATTTCTGAGTCCAAGGCCAGCCTGGTCTACAGAGTGAGTTCCAGGACAGCCAGAGCTATACAGAGAAACCCTGTCTCGAAAAAACAAAACAAAACAAAAAAAACAAAAAAAAAACAAAAAAACAAAAAAAAAAAGCCAGGCGTGGTGGCGCACGCCTGTAATCCCAGCACTTGGGAGGCAGAGGCAGGCGGATTTCTGAGTTCAAAGCCAGCCTGGTCTACAGAGTGAGTTCCAGGACATCCAGGACTACACAGAGAAACCCTGTCTCGAAAAAACAAAAAAACAAAAAAACAAAAAAAAAAAAATTCCTCTTCATTTGCCTGTGCCTGAGTAGACATGAAGTAGTGATGTTGTAAGGGAGTTTGTGAGTTCTGTGGGCCACCCTAGGGAATTATGAAGACAGTTGCAGGAGCTCCGATGGATAGCCAGGATTAGATGAGCACATGGACAGTACCTGGCCCCAGAAGTCACCCTAACAGATAATAGTGGAAGATCTCTTCCAACAGAAAGAACGGGTACTTTAGTGCCAGATAATGTCTTCAAAACATACATACATACATACATACATACATACTCACTCCTTTTTTCACTTTTTTTAATGTAGGTCTAAAAGTGTATGTGTCTTTAGTGTGTGTCTGCTGGCCAGAGTTCCAAATCCTTTTATATAAGTGTGTGGGGGGGGTACACATGTGTGCAGTGCCCGAAGATGCCAAACCACTGTGTCAGATCTCCTGGTTGGCGGTTGTGACCCACCCGACCTGGGTGCTGGGAACCAAACTGGGGTCCTCTGGGGAGCAGAGCGATGAGATTGTTCTTAAGCACTGGGACGTGTGCAGGCGCCAGAGTCCAGATCCTCACACCTCGGCCCTCATGCTCTTTGGTAATTACTGCTCCATACTTCAGTGAGTGTTTTTCTGTTTTTCAGTTGAGTGGAGCCTTGATGTATGTAGCTAGGGCTGGAGCTTGCTGTGTACATCATTCTGACCTCACATACCACAGTGGTGACCCTCAGCCCTCCTCTGCCTGCAGGCCTGAGCCACCACACCCACTAGGTTTCTTCTTTGTGTGGGGACAGAGATCACGGTCCACTGTAGTTTAGAATTCATGTTCTCCCCTGCCTAGTACTGATGATTTCCCTTTCACTCAGACTATAGCTGATCTTTATTTCTGGACCATGCATCATTCTTTAGTCCTTTCCTCAGGCTTGACCTCTCCGGCAGCTCTGAGTGTCTAAGGACACTTTGTCTGGACAGCTTTGCAAGAGACTGTTTAATTTTTTTTTTTTTGAGATTTTTTTCTGTGTGGGTCTTCTGCATGCATATTTATGCATAGTGTGTGTGTGTGTGTGAGTGAGTGTGTGTGTGTGTGAGTGTGTTCACGCGCATGTGCGCGCAGTGTTCACAGAGGTCAGATGAGGGTGTCAGAACCCCTAGATTGGTGTTTCAGACAGTTGGGAGCTGCCCCATGGATGCCGGGACTCTCCCTCGGTCCTCTGGAAGAGCAGTGGGACCCGCCTAGCCGTCTGCAGTTCCTTCACATCTTTTTAAGAAAGGAAAGCCAGGGCTGTGTTGAACGGTTACAGCCGTGGAAGGCCACGTTCCCAGAGCAGCTTGTTTTCCCGAACAGGACATGCAGGGCTAGTGTCGAACTCACCTCGGCTCTGGGTAGTAGGTGGCGTGAGAGACTCAGGCCGAGTCAGTTGCCTGTGACCAGGTACTGTAAAGGAGAGCTGGGGTCTGTCAGGTTTGTCCCCAAAGCTAAAGAAAGCTCTGACCATGTGGTCACATGCCCCAACCCGCTACTAAGGACACGAAGGCCAGTCTAGCTTTGACTGATTTTTTTTTAAACTTTTATTTACTATAAAGAAAAACAATTTCAGTTCCTTAAGGAATCTTTATACTGTACAGTGTGTGGTAATCAGAACAGTGTGAGATCATCCGCATTAGAAACTGTAACGTGGCCGGGCTGTGGTGGCGCACGCCTGTAATCCCAGCACTTGGGAGGCAGAGGCAGGCGGATTTCTGAGTTCGAGGATAGCCGGGCCTACACAGAGAAACCCTGTCTCGAAAAACCAAAAAAAACAAAAAAACAAAAAAAACCTGTAACGTAGAAGATCTTGGCAGCCTTGGGTACTAGAATCTGGGAAGCTGAGTGAGCTTTGTAGCCCTGAAACCAATGGTGACTCTCAGTGTACCCAGGAATTCCAAGACTCAGAAATGACTAGGAACAGCTTGAGTACAAGAGGCACAGAGAACGCTGTGTGTGTGTGTCGACAGTAGCAGAGTTGGAAGCATGCAGGCGTTTTGTCGTGGTTTATTATTTAGGCTCTTTTTTCTCTGCTCCTCCAAGTTACGCTAATAGTGACTGTCAGAAGGCTGGCTGAGCCTTGGTCATTTAGATTGGTATTCCCTTTTGAGAAACATACTCTGGTTTGGTAGAAATATTGGTAGCAAACGAGTCATAAAGAAGCTATACAGGTTCTCCCTCCATATAGCTGTCTGACTTGTAGTGCCAAGCATGTAGCTCTGTATTCCCAATGCAAACAAGGTCATTTTTATTACAATTTTATATATATGTATATAACCTGAATCTGTCAGATTCCACTCTGCCTGGCCAACAGATACACATACACTATAAATTCTAAGGCTTACACCACCCCTGCTTAGCATGAATTCACTATGTTGCCAGAGGTGGCCTCAGACTCTGAACAGTTCTCCTGCCTTAGGGTCCAGTCCCCACAGCTGGGGTCAGCAGCTATGCACTACCTCATAGACTGAAAGCAGTTTTTCAAAGAAAGAATACTTTTGTAGTGTAGTGGTTAATTTTCAAAGAAACTTAATATTGGTTTATTATATAAGTGAAAATTATCTCATTAGAAACTTTCCTTGAAAAAAAAGAGAAGGCATCTAGGAAAAAAGAAAACCTAGGTTCTACACTAATACTGAATATAATCAGTATCCTATTTACTAGGAAGATTATTTATGTAGGATGTTTTTGCTATCTGGATCTTAACCATTTTAAGTATCAAAATACTATTAAACCTATTCTTTAAAGAACGATTGATTGATAGATAATCTATTTATATATCTTTGAATATTTGAATTTTAAATATTCACATACTAAAGGTTGAGATTTTCAATTTATTTTTCCCAACTACAGTGAGATTTATATGAGAGAGAGAAGAGAGATTCCTTCAATCAGTAGTATGTTCTAATAAGTGTCATATTTTGGATTACAAAAGTCAGATACTCAGCCGGGCGTGGTGGCGCATGCCTTTAATCCCAGCACTTGGGAGGCAGAGGCAGGGGAATTTCTGAGTTCGAGGCCAGCCTGGTCTACAGAGTGAGTCCAGGACAGCCAGGGCTACACAGAGAAACCCTGTCTCGAAAAACAACAATAAAAAAAAAAGTCAGATACTGAATATAATTTCATTATAACAAAATCAAATAATACAGAAAATAAGCTAGGCTAAGAGTGAAAGTTACTTTTAAACTTATTCTTTGGCTGTTCCCTTTCAAGAGCCAGCCATGTCTTTATTTCTTCTTTCTTTTCAATGTTTGTTATATAAACACAGGCAAATAGGAAAACAAGATAGATAGTTTTAGCCTTTGAGCTGGACCTGGAGGAATTTAAGCTATGCATACCCTCTGACCCCATGGTGCAACTAGAATTGGGAAATAAATACAAAAACTATTTACCGAAGCTTCCCTCACCGTGACACCCAGAGTCTAAGCAACCGGACGCACAAGGGTTGGGGACAGTCGGAGTAGCGGTGTGTGAAGGGTCCTGGGCAGGCACCCGAGAGCCTGGTCCTGCCGTGGCTCAGCAGCTGCGGCCAAGGCCTTTAGCCTCTGCGCCACAGCTGCGTCTCTAGGGTGAAAATCGACCCGTTGGGACACTAAATGAGTTGTTATCCTAGAGTATCCATAAGACAAATCGAAACTATGGTATGTAAACTGCAGACTGTAGAAGACGGAAAGTGCAGAGACCTGGGTGTGCTCTATTAACATACTTCTGTATGGGAAACTCCATAAAGAGTGGCCGATTTTAATTTTACTAGGTTCTAAATAATTCTAGTATATTATTTTAGTGGAGAAGGTCAATATTCTGGCATTTTTAGTGAAAGGTTTGTTTAACAGTTCCTTTAAATAAACAGGTTTCTGCTTAGACATTAGTATTCCCCGTACTGCATTTCTTTGTACTCCCTTAGCAGAATCACTCTCTGCCCAAGTGAACTGGGGCAGGGATCCCTGCCTTTGGTAAGTATGGGCACATGAGTGTAAGTTTGAAAAGGATTGCCGAGTGAGCAGGGCCTCAGGGCTGTGTCCCAGTGTCTGATCTAAAGGTGGAGCAGAACTCAGGCTGCCTCTCTGCCTCACAGTGTTTAGATCGATCGGCAGGTTGTTTGAGCACAACACAGAACACGGGGATAGCAGGTCAGATATGGATGTGGACAGTATCTGAACTCTTACGTTCAGTGAAAATCCTTCCGTTTATTTCTGTTATTCAAGTGCAAGGACATGTATCATTAGCAAGTGTGTTTTCTTTATGTAGCCTCTTCTGTACCTGTCACCGAGGGTCCTGAGGTCACTGGGGAGATGCTGTGACTTGGTTAAGTCAGCTGCACATAACCAAATCGGGGTGCGCTTGATTAGAGCGCAGCTCATTTTGCACTGGGCAGAACGTTGTATTTATGCTGAAGCTCCTGAGGTTGTTGATGTGTTTACTTACAACTGGGGCGAGTCTGTTTTCCTTTTTCCGTTTCCTTTCATTCTTTTGTCTTCTGTTGTTGCCTTTCCTTTGCCTTCTGAACCCCTTTCTTTCCTTTCCTGTAGGCACCGATGTTCTTTACATTGGCCCTCTGAAAGGTGAGCCTCACCACAGTCACACACAGTGTGTCGGTCTGCGCGCTTCAGCCGTAGCCCTAGCTCCCTCAAACCGGCTTCCTCAGAGTTCCTGCCAGTTTAATTACACACTCACGGCTTTGGTACTGTGTGTTCTAATGTACGAGCAGGGTTCTTTTGTGTTTTGAGGCAGGTAAATAATGTACTAAAGCTTTCCTTCCAGATTGAGGCTTGTGGCTCAGTGTGCTTCCTGCAGTAGTGTGTGTCTGACTGAACTCAGACTCTGAGCCGCTCCTCACAGCCCTCTCTTCTCACTTACTAGGAAGCATATATTCAAGCCCGGGACTTTATAGTAAAACAATGACCCCTACTTACGACGCTCATGACGGAAGCCCCTTGTCACCAACTTCTGCCTGGTTTGGTGACAGTGCCCTGTCAGAAGGCAATCCTGGGATACTTGCTGTCAGTCAGCCCGTAACATCACCAGAAATACTGGCAAAAATGTTCAAGCCTCAAGCTCTTCTTGATAAAGCAAAAACCAACCAAGGGTAAGTTTTGGGATTTTTTAGACAGGGTGTCTCTTAAGAGACCAGGCTGGTTCCAAACTCAAAGAGAACTGCCTGACTCTGCCTCCCAAGCCCTGGGATTAATTTTAAAAAGCCATGCCCCACCAGGCCTGGCCGAGGGTAAGTTAGGGTTTACACGGTGGAGGATTTGCTGGCGTGTCCGCAGTGCTCAGGCTGCTCTCTGCTTTGTCCAGGTGGCTTGACTCCTCAAGATCGCTGATGGAGCAAGACGTGAAGGAGAACGAGGCCGTGCTGCTCCGATTCAAGTACTACAGCTTTTTTGATTTGAATCCAAAGGTACCAAGGATTTAAAGGGCTCGTTCTATTTCTTCCTCTTCTCATCTGATTCTTAAGAAATTATAGCAAGTTTTGAATAATAACTCAAAAGCCAGACCTTTAGGCAAAGGTATTTGTATTCTATATAAATCTGGTATTTTCCTAGGTTGAGACCATGTTTAAACATTTTCTCCTCTTTTGTTAAGGTAATTATATTTTCTTTGTGTGTTTCAAAGGTACTGGTTACTTAAAAAATGTATCATCGCCGGGTGGTGGTGGCGTACGCCTTTAATCCCAGCACTTGGGAGGCAGAGGCAGGCGGATTTCTGAGTTCAAGGCCAGCCTGGTCTACAGAGTGAGTTCCAGGACAGCCAGGGCCACACAGAGAAACCCTGTCTCGAAAAAAAACAAAACAAAACAAAACAAAAAATGTATCATCTGCAAGTATATGTAAGGTACAGAATAATTTTCTGGGGCTAGAGAGCTGGCTCAGCACTTACGAGCACTGCTCTTCCAGGGGACCTGGGTTCAATTCCCAGCATCCCTACAGCCGCTCACAACTGTCTGTGACTTTTGTTCCAGGGCATCCAACACCTTTACATAAACATACATACATGTAGGTAAAACACCAATATACATAAATAATTTTTTTAATTAAAAAAATTACTTTTCTGAAAGTATTATTATTTGTATTATTATTAGGTGTTTTGATTTTGTTTTCTGTTTTGGTTTTGGTTTTTGCTTTCTTTGTATTTGTTTTTGTTTTGTTTTTGTATTTGTGTGTGTATGTATTTTTGTTTTTGGCTGGCTGGTTGGTTTTTGGTTTTTAGTTTTTTGAGACAGGGTAGCCCTGGCTATCCTAGAACTCTATATGTAGACAAAGCTGGCTTCAAACTCACAGAGATCCACCTGCCTCTGCCTCTCAAGTGCTGGGATTAAAACTGCGCACCAAGCCTGCTTTGTATCATCATCTACATGTTACCCTCCTACCCAGTCACTAATCTCTGTGCCTGCTAAGTCTGCTCAGCTGTAACTTTGCTTTTCTGCTGCAATTTAACGTTGCTCTGAAAATCTGGTTTTCACCAAGAACAGATGGCACGGCAGTCTGGACTCTCTGGGGAGAGAACCCAGGCTTGGCTTGTTGCTTGGTCTTCATGTCTGAGTTGTACTCTAGCTAGCGCAGTGGGTCTCAGCCTCCCTGATGCCGGGATCCATGACACCATTCCTAATGTTGTGGTGACCCCAAGACGCAAAGCTATTTTTGTTGCTACTTTATAAATCTTGTTACTGTTATGAATAGTAATGTAAGTATGTTTTCTGAAGACTTTAGGCAACCCCTGTGAAAGTGTTATTTTTCTCTCTCTCTCTCTCTCTCACACACACACACACACACACACACACACACACACAGAGTTGCTACCCACAGGTTGAAAACCACTGATCTAGTGTCTTTCATTATGTGCTCTTGTAATTCTTTACATACACACATACACACACATACATATATTTTAACATATATATTAAACTATATATAATAGAACTATAAAAGATTTATTTTCTTGCCACATAATCTACTTTTAGTTGTAGGTTGGGGGGCGAAATGTTTGATTAACATTTTAAGAGCGTTACTTTTTGCTAATATAATTAAATGGACAGTCTAATAACATAGATAGACATACTTCCCAAATTGTATATGCACTGTCTTCTTTGGATACTTAAAATAACTCCCCCTTTGGAGGGTCTCCCTCCTTGTGGGTTTCCCTCTGTGAACAAGGTATTTCCCTTGTTCAAATTAGTTTGTTCTAACTGATTTTTATTGTGGCAAGTCACAATAACAATGTTAAAAATCATCTCTATTTGTACTTTGTTTTAATTTTTCCAAATATATTTCTCATACCCCCACCCCCACCCCAGCCCCTTTATTCTGTGTTTGGTCTTTGAACCAGTCCAGCCTTTCTTCATAGGCTGCCAGGAACTTAACATGAAACCCTCAAACTTGTGATCCCTCCAACTCTGGGTGCTGATTACAAGGCTGCAGCAATACCCAATTTCATGGGGTTTGTTTTGTTTGTTTTCGAGACAAAATCTGTACAGCCTGGGCTGGCCTAGAAATGAAGGATCTTCCTACCTTAGCCTTCCAAGGGCCAGGATAGCAGACATCTAACCTGCTTCAAGTTAGATTTCTTACACTGAAATGCTGACCCTTAGTTGATATGTGAGTCCCTTTGTCCCCTTTAGTGCTGGAGATGAAACCCTGTCACATAGGCAACTCCCTCCACCTACTGAGCTACATCCTGAGTAATTCTCGTCTTATATTTATATCATTTTGAGTGGAAAATTAGATGTATCTATAGTCATGTCTAACACTAACAGGTCTCTTCCCTTTTTTAGAATTATTTTGATACTAAAAGACTGAAAAAAACATTACATTCGCTTTTTGCCATACCTTAAAAGTGAATATTTAGTTGGGTGTTGTGAATGTGCCTTTGATGGCAGCAACAGGAGGCAGAGGCAGGAGGCTCTTGAGTTCAATAGTTAGTCTAGATAGCAAGTTGCAGGCCATCAAAGCTCTATACTGAGACCTGTCTGAGAGAGGTGAGTGAGGGCGCTGAGGAGGTGGGCGCTGGTCAGCAGCGCTTGCCGAGCGCCTGGGCTCACGTCTTAGCACCCACACAGCACCTCACAGCCATCCACAACCCCACTTCCAGGTGACCCAGCAGGCACCAGGCATGCATATAGTGTACAAGCATACACAAGAGCAAAACATTCATAAAATATTTTTAAAAGAGACTATTTAAGGGCTTATTATTTTAAAATTTAGGTTTATGTGAGTGCCAGTGTTCACAGAGGCCAGAGGTATCAGATCCCCCTGGAGCTCAAATTACAGGCAATAGTGAGCTGTCCTACATGGGTTCTTCCACAGTAGCAGTTTGCATGCTTAACTGCTTAGCCATCTCTCGTTGAGAACTTTCTGGTATTGAAAACACTGTCTTAAAGCCGGGCAGTGATGGCGCACGCCTTTAATCCCAGCACTTGGGAGGCAGAGGCAGGCGGATTTCTGAGTTCTAGGACAGCCTGGTCTACAGAGTGAGTCCCAGGACAGTCAGGGCTATACAGAGAAACCCTGTCTTAAAAAAAAAAAAAAAAAAAAAAAAAAAAAAAGGAAGAAAGAAAGAAAGCACTGTCTTAGCCGGGCAGTGGTGGCACACCCCTTTAATCCCAGCACTTGGGAGACAGAGGCAGGTGGATTTCTGAGTTTGAGGCCAGCCTGGTCTATAGAGTGAGTTCCAGGACAGTCAGGGCTATACAAAGAAACCCTGTCTTGGAAAAAAAAAAAAAGGAAGAAAGAAAGCAAGCACTGTCTTACAGACCATGTCTCCTTTCTTCTGCAGTATGACGCCATCAGAATCAATCAGCTTTACGAGCAGGCCAAGTGGGCTCTTCTCCTAGAAGAGATTGAATGCACGGAAGAAGAGATGATGATGTTCGCAGCCTTGCAGGTAGACAGAAGAATCAGTGGATGACTTAATGGGGAGAGGGAAGAGTGCTGTAGTGGTTATGCGAGCACTTGATGGGGGTTACTTTTGCTGTGTAGAAAGTAGCACTTAGGGTTGGCAAGATGGTGCAGCCGGTAGAGCTTGCTGCCCAGCTGAATAACCCAGGTTTGATATGTAGGACCTACTTGGTGGAGAGAGAGAACCAGCTCCTTGTCTTCTGAGGCTGGACATAAGGTACTTTTAGTCCCAGCCCTGGGGAGGCAGAGGCAGGTGGACTTCTGTGACTCTTAGTTAGGGTCTCATTATTTAACACTGGCTCTCCTAGAACTTGCTCTGTAGACCAGGCTAGCCTTGAATTTACAGAGATCCACCTTCCACATGCCTCTGCCTCTGCCTACTTGGTGCTGGGATTAAAGGTGTGTGCCAGCCGGGCAGTTGTGGCGCACTCCTGTAATCCCAGCACTTGGGAGGCAGAGGCAGGTGGATTTCTGAGTCCAAGGCCAGCCTGGTCTACTGAGTGAGTTTCCAGGACAGCCAGGGCTACACAGAGAAACCCTGTCTCGGGAAAAAAAAAACAGGCTAAAGTGTGTGCCACCACTGCCCATTTTTTCCATTTGATTTTAAAGTCCTCTCAACTCCCTGTGTAAACATGCATGGCGCACAGGCCTGCACACACAATAAATGAATGAAAATTTTTAGACATTGAAAGCGACATTTAAGAAAGTAAAACAAACATGATTTTTTTGTTTTGTTTTAAAATAAGAATCAAGTGCCGGGCAGTGGTGGCGCACGCCTGTAATCCCAGCACTTTGGGAGACAGAGGCAGGCGGGTTTCTGAGTTCGAGGCAGCCTGGTCTCTAGAGTGAGTTCCAGGACAGCCAGGACCACACAGAGAAACCCTGTCTCGAAAAAAACCAAATCAAGAAAGAAAAAGGAAGGAAGGAAGGAAGAAAGGAAGAAAGGAAGGAAAAAAGAAAGAAAAGAAAAACAAACAAACAAAAAAACTAATTATCCACTCCTCAGTGAAATGGCTTTAGACCAATCAGAGCTCTTAGAAGCAGTGACGTCCAGGTTGTCACCAGGTTGGTTCTCTTTCAGATTTCACTGTGTCTGAGTCAGGGATTTGGCAAGAACTCCTGGGTTATGATGGGAGTCTAGTCTTCCCTAAGGTCCCAGTGCAATTGGCATTCTTTAAATAGAAGTGGGAAAAGCTGGGCTAACCCTCAGTTAAGCTCTCTCTCTGTAGATTTCACTTTTTTTCTCAGAACACAAAAATGCTGTCACCCTTCCAAATGTGCCAAAATGCCAGGAAGTTCACAGTGACAACCAGAGTCACTGTTGGGAAGTTCTTGCTAACTTTCGAATTAACTCATCAGTTGTTTTAGAGCAATGATTAAGCATTTGATTAAGAATCTTACACTGTTTCTGGGTGGGCCCCACTGTCTGGAGAATTTCCTGAATTACCTTTGGGCACAGTTCATTGAGAGCCTCACTCAGTGACTATTCCTTTTGTACTGTGCATACAGACTTACTGTTTTCTGGTGGAAGTTTTTCCAAAAGCAGGCATATCTGTTTTATGACTATACATGTTGTTGTAGAGCACTGCTCTTTTGTCTTCTGTCGTTTTTGGTACATGCTAGTGATTGAGCCCAACGCCTTCGGGCTAAGCAAGCGTTCTGCCACTGATCTCCATCCCAGCAAGACAGAGTGAGATTCACAATAACTGGAGGCTCTCAGGGCATTGCCCTTTGAGCCATTTTGGAATCTAGATAGCTATAATGAGGGAGCTTCAGAGTACAAATCCAAAAGACTAACAATTTAAAATAAACCGTTAATAAAAAAGTTATTAGGATAGCTTTTAAAGCCTTTGGATACAAGGGTGTGCTGTAATGTTTGACTGGTACTCCATATGCCTTTGGAAGCAAAACTGCTCTGGTCTGTCCATAGGCAGGGCCCTTCCAGTGGACTCTCTGAGGCCTGTTGGGTCAGAATCATCCAGAGTGCTTTGTGAAAATGCAGACTTCCGGCTGAGTTGGGATCTCTGGGGTGTCTAGGATTTTAACCAGCTCTGCACAGAATCCTCAGTATTCCCCACATTTGAGGACACATCTGACAGTCTGTGTACTTTGCTCTTAACTAGTTACCATAGACATTTATATCACCTTAAAGATCTCACATTTGCCCGACTTGAAGGTGTGACCAGAACGTTTACTACTGGGTGTTAGAGTACAGGGCACTGGTGATGGGCTGCAGGTGCGAGCACTGGGTGTCCCCACAGACAGACTTCATCGGGTAAATGGATTCCTCAGAAGTTCAGAGCCACTTACATGCTGTGAGAAGCAGCTACACCAGATTCTGTTGATCTCTGTATAAAATCTTTCAGGCTTGACATCAAAACTTATTATGTTGTTAGTATTCTGAGTCACTATGTGCATTTAAATCAACTATTTTGTATTTTAGAGATGGCTCAGTAGTTAAGAGTGCCAACTGCTCTTCCAGAGATCCTGAGTTCAAATCCCAGCAACCATGTGGTGGCTCACAACCATCTGTAACAAGATCTGGAGACAGCTACAGTGTAGTTATATATAACAAATAAATATATCTTTAAAAAAGAAAGAAAAGAAAAAAATTCTACACCAGAAACTCTTTCCTAGCTAGAGAGAGGGCGATCTGACTGTCCCACACATTCTCTGTTCACTCACGGAACAGGATTCTTAGCTGTAAAGCACTGAAGCAGAACTGGGGAGAGGGTGGAGCTGGCTTCCTCTCTGTCCTGAGTGGTCGGAATGCTAGGGCAGTGAGGGTTAATTTTCTCAAGTGATATGAATCAAATGGCTTAGTTCATCTCTACAGAAGACTTCATACAGTATAAGGCCCTGTTCTAGTCGGTAGACACCAACCAACCAACAACAGATAACAGAAATTCTGTTGGTATAATGTAGCAGACCTGTACATTCCCTTCACATCAAGGGAACCAGAGACTGAGTTCATTTGTGTGTGGACAGAGACTGTGCTCATTTGAGTAAGTCTTTCTGAGTAGGGCTGTCACATTGATCCCAGGTGCCAGGGCCCATGTGTTTTATCCTTCCAGTCCCAGGACACTTTGCTTACTTTGATGTGTGTAGGTCTTTTATCTGCATTTTGTCTGTGCACATGTGCATGCAGTATCTGTGGTGACCAGAAGAGGGCACTGAATCCACTGGACCTACGGTTAGAGACAGTTGTGAGCTGTGTGGGTGCTGGAAATCAGCCTAGGTCCACTGCAAGAGCGGCAAGTGTTTGAGCTCTAAGCCATCCTCTCTCCAGCTCCCTCAGCCCGATGCTTTATCTTTGCAAATCAAATGACCAAAAAATCCAATATAGAGTCAAGTAGTAATTTCATGTTAAAGTTCTGCAGTTAAGCAGTTGTTTCAACAACATGTTATTGTGGTTTCAGTATCATATCAATAAGCTGTCAATCATGACATCAGAAAATCATTTAAACAACAGTGACAAAGACGTCGATGAAGTTGATGCTGCCCTTTCTGACCTGGAGATCACTTTGGAAGGCGGGAAAACATCAACAATTCTGGTAGGGTGGATCTTCAGCTAATGGTTGATTTTAGTCTTGCCTCAATGTGGGTTTTCCATTGCCAGATAAGGCCACCTGCAAGGTAGCTTCTTTACAGAAGTCAGTCATGGCTTCTCAGGAAGTTTCAGAGACTTATGGTGGGAAGATTGACCCCAGGGCCTCATTCTTCACCCCAGGAAACCTTTTGTGAAGAAATTGTGTTACCAGTAGCTAGGGCGTCCAACACAAACACTTGTTTTGCAAGTGGTGGGAAGGCATTTCTCCAAGGGAAAGAGTAATCAAGTCATGGTAAGATTTATGTGGTAGTCTCCTTGGAGACAGGAGTCTCACAGTAGCAGTTAAGTCCTGCCTATTTTTAAAGCTAATGAGTTATTGCTGAAGAAACATTTTCTCAGTATCATTTTGATTTAGAATATTTCCATATGTTGCTACAAACAATTTCAGCTATATTTAGAAGTAACAATGTATTCTTGGAATTGGACAAATTGTCATTTTGTGCAAATTTTTAACTTTCTATACTATTCCAAAATGTTTTTGTAACAAGACCATGTAATACCATAATATCATTTAAGTCTTTAACATATGAATTTTGAATATTAAATAATCAGGCTTTTTATATCAGTTACCAAACTAGATTTTTTTTAATTAATAGAAATATTATTTGAATTCTTTCCTTAGGGTGACATTACTTCAATCCCAGAACTTGCTGACTATATTAAAGTTTTCAAGTAAGTACAAAAATGGGAGAGATGTCACATACGAATAAGAACTGTCTGTTTTATAGCCATGTTCACAGTATATTTAAGTTTGCAGGAATTTTGTCAAATTTATTTGTAAAGTAAATCTGTAAGACTTACCAGTTAAACACTTAAAATTAAGGTAATCATGCTCATTAAATTAAAGCCACATCAATCATTGTTTTAATCTTTTTTTAAAATTTTGATCTTAAAAGCATCAAGGTTGATTGTATCATACAGTCGGTGATAGGGGCTGACCCCCGTGGGCTCTCCTGGTGCCCTGTGACTGCCGGTGGCAGCTCCTGGCTCCAGACTGTTAGCTCCTGTTCATGTGCTCCTGAGCCCTCCCTACAAGGTCCCAGTAAATCCTTCTAGACTTTTAAGCAATCCGCCTTTAGTCCTCAAAACTGAGAGCCGAGTAGTAAGGCAGATGGGAGACAAAGATGTGGTGCCCACCGGCCCCTGTGCTTCTGCGCTGTGCAATGTCGCAGTGTAATATCACAGCTCACAGTATATAGATAGCACTTACAGCAGCAAGATTTCCAAAGGCCACCGTCTCTACCCTCTTCCTCTGCCACACTTGGCATCTGCCTGCACCCTCACTGTGTCACCTTCTGTGTGTGGCACTGGAGAGGCATGTTGGCATCAGGACTAGACTCTTCTTCCCTGCAGTCACACTGAGGACATGATGCAGAGGCTTCAGCAGCAGTGACGCTGCGACCCACGGCCTCTGCAGGCCGCTGCTGCGCATGGACCTCTGCGAGCTTCCAGTGAGAGGTGGGGCTGTGGGCTCTCCACCCTCTCACTGGGATGTGGTGGGGCAGACTGAGAAGGGAGAGCACACCAGCAGCCCGGACCAGGAGGAAAGGCGCCAAAGGGAGATGTTCTCAGCCTCTGAGATCATCTTAAGAGTGGCTGTTGTCAAAGTGGGAAAAGATCTTCACCAACCCCACATCCGACAGAGGGCTAATATCCAATGTATACAAAGAACTCAAGAGGTTAGACCCCAGAAAACCAAATAACCCTATCCAAAAATGGGGTACAGAGCTAAACAGAGACTTTTCACCTGAAGAAATTCGGATGGCTGAGAAACACCTTAAAAAATGTTCAACATCATTAGTCATTAGGGAAATGCAAATCAAAACAACCCTGAGATTTCACCTCACACCAGTCAGAATGGCTAAGATTAAAAACTCAGAAGACATCAGGTGTTGGTGAGGATGTGGAGAAAGAGGAACACTCCTCCACTACTGGTAGGAATGCAAGCTGGTACAACCACTCTGGAAATCAGTATGGCGGTTCCTCAGAAAACTGGACGTGATACTTCCGGAGAACCCAGCCATACCACTCCTGGGCATATACCTAGAAGATTCCCCAGCATGCAATAAGGATACATGCTCCACTATGTTTATAGCAGCCTTATATATAATAGCCAGAAGCTGGAAAGAACCCAGATGTCCCTCAACGGAGGAATGGATACAAAAAAATGTGGTATATATACACAATGGAGTACTATTCAGCCATTAGAAACAATGAATTCATGAAATTCTTAGAGAAATGGATGGAGCTGGAGAACATCATACTAAGTGAGGTGACCCAGTCTCAAAAGAATACCCATGGTATGCAGTCACTGATAAGTGGATATTAGCCTAGAAGCTTGGAACACCAAAGACACAAATCACATACCAAGTGATGTCTGACAAGAAGAAAGGAGTGGACACTGGTGCTAGAATGGACCAAAGCATCATTGTGGGGGGGAGTACAAGAACAGGGAGGTGGGAGGGGGTGGATGAGGGAGCAGGGGGAGGGAAAAGGGCATGTGGGACCTTTGGGGGTGGGGAACCAGAAAAAGGGAAATGAATTGTAAGTATAGATTATATCCAATAAATTAAAAAAAAAAAAAGCAAGATAGATGAAAAAAAAAAGTGGCTGTTGTCTCAACTCTGACTTCTAGGCCGAAGAAGCTGACTCTCAAGGGGTACAAGCAGTACTGGTGCACTTTCAAAGACACGTCCATCTCCTGCTACAAGAGCCGAGAAGAGTCCAGCGGCACACCCGCTCATCAGATGAACCTCAGAGGTAGGGGCTCCGTCAGCCCGATGGGATAGTAAAGGTTCCGTGCCAGCGCCTGTCGGGCACTTCCTTACACCTTTGGGGTTCTCAAAGGGTTTGGGTTCTCCAGTCTGGTATTGAATTGCATGTGGATGTTTTGTTCCTTCTGTGGGCAGACTGGAGCTGAAGTGTTCGACCTTTAGTTCTTTGTCAAGCAAATGATTTTGTCACTCTTTACCCTTGAGCGTTAGGTTCCCTCGGTTCAGCTGTGGTTATCTCGGCTCCAAGTCTGGCCTCTCCCTTGGTGGTTGCCATCCTGATGGCCCTTTGCCTCTGGTCACGGCTGGTTCTGGTCAGCATGCTTTTAGCCTGGTTCCCTGGCCACAGCCTCTTTAGGGATGCTGCCCCGTCTCCCTCTTCTTCACCCACGTGGGTTTTGGCATGGGGTTTGTTGTTGTTGTTGTTGTTAGTTATTTTTAGTTCTGTTTTTTGTTTTTGTTTTTTGAAGAAAGGATTTTGTGTGTGTGTGGCCCTGGTTGTCCTGGACCAGGCTGGCCTAAAACAGACATCCACCTGCCTCTGCCTCCCTAGTGCTGGGATTAAAGATGTGCGCCACCACCACCCAGGCAGCCATTTTTTTTACCTTTACTTTTTGCTCTCCCCTAGGCAAGCACAGGATGTCCCTGTTAGGCTCCTAGCTGCCAGCTAGAGTCTCCCGTTCCCTTGTCAAAGCTGGCTGAGGTGTAGGGGCTGGGGCTTCAGGGTGTGGCTCCTTACAGAGCACCTGCAGCCTGGGCCACACCTTGGTACCAGCTCAGCTGTTAGCTCTGCTTTTTTACTTAGTATTTTTTAAAGCTTTGTCTCATTTTTAAGTGTGTGTATATCTGTCTGTATCTGTGTGTACAACTATCTGAAGAGTCTAGAAGAGGGTATCAGAGCCTGGAGCTGAAAAGAGAGGCAGTTGTAACTGCGCCACGCCTCCTCCAGCACCTAGCTCAGCCCCTGTCCATTCTGGCCTGCGGATGGAGCTACAGCTTCATTTGCCAAGTTGGCGGCCTCTGTCACTTCTTCCCCCTTGCTCCTAATGGATGCACAGGCTGGGGTAGAAGGACACTTACCTCTCCATCCGGAGAGCACTGGGTGGCACTCAGAGTGTCTGGTATGCGTGAGAGCCTAAGTGCTGCAGTTCCCAGTTCCTCTGGAAATCTCTGCCGGTTTCTGCCCTGATGGTTTAGAAAAGGTCAGCAGGGAGGAGGCAGTGAGAGTCACTGGTTGTTACTGTCTGTGAGGGGTGGAGGTCATGGGGTAAATGGGTCCCACTCAGGGTGCAGAGAGGGATTCTAGTAGAGTCCATGAGTGACGTGTGTGCTGGCAGTGCACTCTAGGCCCGGGGTTCCCCTGCATACCAAAGGAAATGGTAGCCGGCCTGTGGAGCAGACACAGGCGCTGGCAGAAACTCCCAGGCGGGTGCAGGTGGGCAGAATTGGGGATGAGATTGGAACATAAAACAGGGTTTAGGGAGAGAATAGTCTGGATGTGGAGAATGGATCAGGGGAGACCTGTGTGACAGGTACTAACATGACAGCCACATGCATGTAACCAATCAGGATGGTTGGCTCTAATATGAGAAGGAAAACTCCTGGTTCAGTTCTTGATATTTTTTTAAGGCTTGGTGACAGAATTACTATCTCTGAATGACCTAGAGAAGATTTGTGTTCACACAAATGTCTGCACACTTTTTTTTTTTTTTTTTTTTTTTGGTTTTTCGAGACAGGGTTTCTCTGTGTAGCCCTGGCTGTCCTGGAACTCACTCTGGAGATCAGGCTGGCCTCGAACTCAGAAATACGCCTGCCTCTCTGCCTCCCAAGTGCTGGGATTAAAGGCGTGCACCACCACCGCCCCGGCTGCACACATTTTAACTTCACATAACTTCTCCCTTGTTTGAAAAGTTCCACAAAAGGCCTTATAAGGCCACTATATGTAGTAGTGTTCCTAGAGAGAATAGGACTCTTTACCTGGAGTACCCTTTCTTTCAATGGTTTAAGCATTTCCTTGGAGGGAGAGCTGAGTCAGGGTCCGCATTTCTGAGTCCTTGCTCTGCACCCACGAGTGCCAGAGCTGTCTGAGTCACCCACCGAACAGGAGTGTGCTTAAGATGGGCACGCTTCAGCAGTCAGACCTCACAGAATGAAGCTATTGTGTGCACTTGGGATCTCTTTTATGCATTTCTGTAATTAAATTTATTTTTCCAGGATGTGAAGTTACTCCGGATGTAAACATTTCAGGCCAGAAATTTAACATAAAACTCCTAATTCCGGTTGCAGAGGGCATGAATGAGATCTGGCTTCGTTGTGATAATGTAAGTTTTCCATCTTTACATAACCTCCCCTTTCTGACCCCAAGCGTGCTGGCCCTGGACTGTGTCCCTGGGTCCTGAGCACCTTGTGACTTCATCTCTCCTCTCTCCAGGAGAAGCAGTATGCACACTGGATGGCAGCTTGCAGATTAGCCTCCAAAGGCAAGACCATGGCAGATAGTTCTTACAACTTAGAAGTTCAGAACATTCTTTCCTTCCTGAAAATGCAGCATCTGAACCCAGACCCCCAGCTAATCCCTGACCAGATTACAACCGACATCAATCCCGAGTGTCTGGTGTCCCCTCGGTACCTAAAAAAGTATAAGAACAAACAGGTATTTCATTCTGCTTACTCTGATGGTTTTATCACTTTGTGCACATACTTTAAATGCTTTTTCTCCTATTAAGCGAAAGATAGCAGCTTTGGTAGAGTAAAAAACCAGAAATGGGGGAGGTGTGGGTCAGTTTAAACTGGTTGTTAGTGTAAAGTTAATAGATTAAAGCCAGTTTGTTCTGCTCAGCCCAAGGAAATTATTTTGTCCTCTGTGGAAACAGGACAGAAAAGCACATTCAGCTCTTTCCCAAAGGATCTAATTCTTGTTTTTGCTGAGGAAGATTTTTCCACCTTTAGAAAGAGACTGTTATGTTAACAGGAGTAAAACCTAATGGAATCTTACACAGGGTTACAAAGTTTGATCAATTTTAACTTAGAATTCACTGCCTTTGTCCACTCTTTAGAATTCCTGTCCTGGAAATTAAGACCATAAAAGGTTTGCTATTCAGGAAAATGGCTCTTTGATGCCTCATGAAAGGTCCTTTGCAGGGGAATTTGACTGGAGAGCCCCCAGGATTCTCGTCACTGAACAGCATTCCATAAAAGGAAAGATTCAGATTAGGTGGGGGAGCAGAGAAGGCTTCTAAAATAAATAAATCATTTTTACGGAGTTTAGTCTTTATCTTTCAGAAATAAATTTAAAACATTAAGGTCCAAACAGAACATTTCCTTCCTTAAATTTTAAACATAACTTTATTAAAGGAGTCTGAAACAGTTTCGCTTTCCACAGAAATGTTCAGAACTTTAATCAGGAATGGTCTGTCTGTGCAGTTCAGAGGCCTCATCCGAGAAGGGACCTTGTTTATCCTCCAGGCAGAGCCTGTGGGAGTGTGTGCTGAGGAACGGCGGAAGTGCTGCCCTGGGAGCCTTGTGGAATGCAGATGAGGGCGGGCGGGAGGGAGGCAGCCTTTCTCAGGAAGACCTGTGCTCTAGGAGACTCGCTCCTGAACGGGCTTCTCTGCCTTCAGAGCTCTCAGGCCTCAGCGGTCTGGTTGTTTCCATAGGTGTCAGGCGTCCAAGATGAGAGTTTTCTGTCTTTGAATTGTAGACAAAAATGTGACGTGGACTCTTCTGTTTTGCGATAAGAGCAGCGTGTGGCCCGTGGTTAGGGCCCCGCCCCCTTCCCAGCCCTTCTTTCTCTGAGGAACCTCTGAGGCCAGTTCCCCGAAGCTGGGCCTTCACATTGCTGCCCTGGTCGTAAGATTCACAGGGCACAGGACAGTCAGCATAGCTTCATACTTAGTCTGCAAATATTAGCTGAACTCCCCAGGATTATTTTAAGTAAGAGTGAATTTTTAACTATAAATAAAAAAGTTGCAGTTCCAAACCGAAAAGACTTAATACTTGTGTGGCCTCAGCTCCCAGGCACGAATGGCGACCGTTTGTTTCTCCTTCCAGGAAAAAGGATGCAAAAAGCAGATGGTAATTGAAGGCCTGCTGCCTTTGTGCAGATAAAGGACGGTGTGGCCAGCGAGCTCACAGGCAGCCCTTAGCTCTCTCCTGAGGGGAGTGCATGCGTCCGTCATCTGACTAAATCTGAAAAGGCTGCAGTGGCTTTGATTAGTATTTGTTATTTTGCTGCTAAAATAATTAGCTTCCCCTCACTGTGAGAACTGACGCGGGAGGGGAGAGAGGGATCTGCCCCTTGTGTTTTCTTCTGTGAGCTTCCATCTTTAATCCGAGTGACACTTGCTGCGCCGTGCGCCTCTGTCGTGTCCACACAGCAGCGACCGCCGCTTGCTCCTTTCCGTGCTCTTCCTTGTGCTCCGCTGCCACCCGAGTGCTTTCTGTGCGCATGGTTTTCCGCTGGAGTTGTGGGTTGCGGTGCCACCGCCTCTGCTTTGCTCCATTCCCATTTCCTGATCGCCTCTTTTTTTTCCTTTCTGCTTCCTTTTTCTTTCCTCGCATTGCCATCTACAGCCAGGCTATATAAGAGATTTGGTAAGTTCTCCATATTTACAAAGAGAAAGAAATGAGACTCGCAAAGCCATAGTCCTAGCCAGCCGCGCCTCCAATAATGCTTCGTGCAGTACATCAAAACTGAAATTAACATGCTTGCTTTGTCAGGATTCCCAAATGAAGCGTTAGACAATTTTTAATCCCAGTTCAGTATAATGTTATGGTTGTGCACATTTTATCTTTTTTATAAGAGATAATAATGTCTAATGATTTAATAAAGCATTTACAATCCTGCTCAGATAACGGCGCGCATCCTGGAGGCCCACCAGAACGTGGCGCAGATGAGCCTGATCGAAGCCAAGATGAGATTCATCCAGGCGTGGCAGTCGCTGCCTGAGTTCGGCATCACGCACTTCATCGCCAGGTCAGTGCGCTGCTGTGCTCGCGTGTTCCGTTCATTCACGTTGTCGCTTAGACCCTCACCATGGAGGGCGGGGCCGCTTAGACATTCTCACCTCATCTGCCCCTCTTCCCCGCCATGGTATTGTCTAGGCTTTCCGTTTTCTCATTAACAGCTCAGGTGACTCTGTCTTATAATAGTCCGGTTGTTTTTAGGATTAGAGAAAATCCCTTCCCCCATTCTGAGTGGTGTTTCACTATTACAGGTTTCAAGGCGGCAAGAGGGAAGAGCTTATTGGCATTGCATACAACAGACTGATTCGGATGGACGCCAGCACAGGAGACGCCATCAAAACGTGGCGCTTCAGCAACATGAAGCAGTGGAATGTCAACTGGGAGATCAAAATGGTGAGCTGGCAGGGCGGTGCCCTCAGGGTGTCACTCAGTACAAGTGCCCGAGGGCGGAGTCCAGGCTCTGGATTTGATCCCCAGGACTTAATTCAAAAGGTAGAGCCTCATAAATTTTGAAGATTGGAGGCTCATACATTTTGAAGATTGGATTATATGAAGTGTATTTAACACCCCCATTAACTGCTAAGTTAGTTATCGGGCTAGTGAATTTTACTGTCCGCCTTCTCCTCCCATTCTTGATGGGAACAGACGGCCTGCCCCAATAGAGAGGGACCGTCCTCTGCCAAGCCTGTCCAAGCAGCTGTGTTCCCAGGCTTGAACCTTCAAACAAGCTTTTAAAGGCACCATTGGAGAGCCAACCACAGAGACCCCAGCCCAGCCCCGTGAGGCCCTGGGTAGGGTAGTCTGTTCACAAACAATCAGAGTGGAGATGACTCAGAAGCTAAGAGTTGTTTTTGCTTTTCTAGAGAACCAAGTTCAGTTGTTAGCACCCACGCGGAGGTTCACAACCCCCTGCAACTCTAGTTCCTGGGAATCTGATACTCTCATCTGGCCTCACAGACATGGGCAGACACAACACCTGTACTCACAAAATTAAAAAAAAAAAAAAAAAAAAAAAAAGACCGTTGAGCCTCAGGCTCTAGCGCCAGTACGTGCAGGGTGTGTGTTTGCCCAGCCTCCTGAAGCCCTGGTCGCCATGGCACACCCATGACCTAACACGTGGGAGGGACAGAGATACTCAGGGAGTCGAAGAGACTAGCCTGGGCTACATACGGAAGACTATGAAGATGTGAACAGTAAAAAATAATCTTTAAAGTGCAGACCATGCAGTTGGTTACTCCTTTGTCGCTTGAACTTGCCATCATGATTAAGGATAGCTTGCTGGGGCAGCGAAATCCCTTCCCGGAACAGCAGTCAGAGGTTATATCCTATGCCTCCTCTTCGGGCCAGGCACCACACAAGATGTTTGTATTTATACTGGCCTCTAAGCCGCATCACAGCCTTCTAAAGCAGGCAGGTTGCCTGGACTTCACAAATGAGGACACTCCCACTTAGACGCCTTAGGACTGGCTATCGTCCACACCCACACACTTGACTGGCTAGCCGGTGCCCTTCTTTGTTACATTGTGATCATATAAAACAGTCTCACTGGTAGACTGCTTGGCTTGGCATATGTTGGATACACTGTCTCAATTGCTATCAGAAAAACACATCTTTCTGAAATATTTAAGCTTGATACCCAAGGGTTAAATACTGAAGCAAATGTTAAATAAAGCACAGGAAGTAAGTTTTCTTCTAGGACCTGAGGAGGGACATTCTATTAATTGCATCACCAGAGACCACTCGGGACCTTAATGACTTAAATGCCTAAAGAACTTGCTCACTGAAGGACTGGGGGATAATACACTTTTCTTACTGTTTGGACCTACAGATATAATGGCTGTTCCCGGAGTTGCTGCGGGGTAGATACCGTAACTTAGAGCCCAGGAGCTCCCTGGGAAACTGACAGTTCTTTGTCTTTACTCCAGGTCACTGTAGAGTTTGCAGACGAAGTCCGGTTGTCCTTCATCTGTACCGAAGTAGACTGCAAAGTGGTCCACGAATTCATCGGTGGTTACATATTTCTCTCAACTCGTGCGAAAGACCAAAATGAAAGTTTAGATGAGGAGATGTTCTACAAACTCACCAGTGGTTGGGTGTGAATAGGAAAACTGTAATGAAACTCCACAGCCATAACAATATTTAACTTTAAAGCTATTGTTTCTTATATGCTGCTTAATAAAGTAAGCTTGAAATTTATCATTTTATCATGATACCTTTTTGCCTTACCAGACCGGTTACTATGTGCACTAACAAGCACGATTGTTAATCTGCTGCCTGCCTTGATGCCGTTGTGTGGACTCTGGGATACCCAGCAGTCCTTAGGGCCACAAACTGAAAGCCCAAGTAGTGGGTGAGTCAGGAACCGCCTGTCACTGATGGACAGTGGCCAAACTAAGAAACAAGCCATCTACTACCAAGCTACCCAGGGCATACATATAACCTATATGAAGTCTATTTATCATGTGTAATGCATGTGTTTATGTTTAATTGATGCCCTCCTTTAAAATATCCTCCTTCTGGTACCCAGTTAATCCCCTTTCCCAATATAAAAATCAGGTCCGCAATAGATGATGCCATTGACCTGGAAGGAAACACTGTTCACCTGTTGTTCCTGGGTGGGTTGTCCTTGAGTAAGCATGTTGTACATTGTTATGTGTTTATTTTTACACCAAACTGTATTACAATACTCTTAGTATTCACCAGCATAGTCACCGTCAGCCTAAGATATGCAACCTTTGTGTTACAATATGAAGTAAAGATCTATGAAGTATGCATTTTGTGTAACTAATGTACAAACACAAATTTTATAAAATTGTACAGTTTTTTTTAAAAAACTATTCACAACTAGGAAATGGCTTAAATGTAGCATCCTTACATTAATTAAATGCTTTTAAAATATATAATTACTATGCAGTCTCAGTCTCTGCTAAATTGCGAATGACTCCAGGATGCTCATGACTTACCGTGATGCCCTTAACCGCAGTCCGGACCGGCTGTGTTCTCGTCTGTTGCGCTGTTACATCTGCGTTGGTGCTAGTTAGACAATTCCTAGCTCACGAGCCCAGAAGGGCGCCAGGGAGGGGTGGACTTACCAGTATTGTCCAATAATCCATGAATTAAAGAGTGTATAAATGCATTTTATTTTAAATAAAAGTAAAACCTTTTATTTAATGTTTTCTTCTTGTACTTCTGATCTCTCAACACTCCCTATACCGTGTGTTGTTAGAACGGCCCTCCAGTGCTAGGCCCAGTCCCAGATGAAGAGCTCTCTCTAGGAGACATCTTTTCTCCAGTGTTGATAGACCTTGGTCGTTATTCAGTTAGACTCCAGACTGTCATCATGGGCCTGATGAAAGGCCCTCTGTCAGTCACATACCTGTGCCTGTGAGGCCAAGACATCCTCTAAAACCAGGCCGTGCTCACCCGTCCACCTGTGTCGTCACTGTCCTGTCACCTCCCCACAAACCCCCATCTTGGTCGGCCAACTCTAGAACATAAGAGTTCTTTCCCATTTTAAAAGTATGATCTGCATGCCATCACCCACTGAAAGCTTGAAATACACGTGTGTTGGGCCCACACTGTGACCCTCCCCATGCCACCGCCTGGACAGCACCCACCCTGCCTGCCAAGCCCTGGGGCAGCATGGCCCTGCCTGCTTTCATCTCTGGTGACTGTGCCCTGTGGAACGGAAGCTCAAGTCCCCACCAGTCTCCTCCAGGTCCTCTGAGCTGGGACATCTCCTTGGGGCAATGCCCATTCGTCCTCAAGCAGTCTGGCCAGCCACAGTCCCTAGACCAGTGGCTCTCAACCTTCCTAATGCTGTGACCCTTTAATACAGTTCCTCATGTTCCTGTGCCCCCGACCATGAAATTATTTTCTTTGCTGCCTCATAATTGTAATGTTGCTACTGTTATGGATAATATAAACATCTGTCTTTTCCCTTCAGCCCGTTGCCGTATTATTTCGTAGCCCTGCACCCAGTCCTCACATGTCCAGATCTGTGTCTCCCCGTATTTTAGTTTATAGCTGTCCTTCCCTAAGTACGTCTAAGCTTCCTTGGAGCCACGCCCACTCTGCCTTCTCTGAACAGACAGCTGTATTTAATGGAAGCCAAGGCAAAACTAGAACGGGGCCCAGATGCCCATCTCTCTGTCCAGTCAGATGGCAAGCAAGCCTTTGCGAACCTCAGACCTGTGGGCAGCGACCTCTATCAAGGCATTTTGTGGGCTAGAGAGATGGCTCAGTGGGTAAGAGCACCGACTGTTCTTCCGGAGGTCCTGAGTTCAAATCCCAGCAACCACATGGTGGCTCACAACCATCTGTAATGAGATCTGATGCCCTCTTCTGGTGCGTCTGAAGACAGCCACAGTGTACTTACATATAATAAACAGCACTGTCTAGGACTCCCAGAAACCTGCATTTGTTTCTGTTCCCTGGATTTAAGTTTACAAGGGCACAGGACCAGGATTCTAACCAAAGTCCATCCAAATTTTGTTATTCTTAGTCACAGGCTAGTGGCCTGTCAGAAGCTTCTGACATAGTAATGCCAACTCCGCACCAAACTAGTTTTCTCTGTAACCTTGAAAGACATTTGCAGTTTTGTCTCTCCAATGTCACACATCCAAAAGGCAAAGGCAGGGCAGACTGCTCTGTATTGTCTAGTTGCTGTCTATGCCTTATTAAAAGGGCTTGAAGTTAGTGATAAAGAAGGTTGAGGCCAGCCTGAGTTCCTGGCCTGAGCTGAAAGACACCACCCAGGGCTCTGTCTACACCAGCAAGAGTGACACAATAGCAAGGCGTCTGTTCAGCTTCTCTGTACTGTATCTGTGTCCACGTCACTTGACACACGGGGGCCAACCCTAGCATGAGAGCCTTCTGAAGCTGTGCCTTCGCTTCATGCCAACATGTCAGAACTGCCCGTGCGGAGTGCGTGGCCCCACGCACAACCACCACCTACCCTGGCTCAAATGTTTACCCCGGCCTGTGGCCACCGCATCGCGTCTCTCCAGCCAGGCCATGTAGCCGCAGCACAGAGGCAAGGATGAGTCTGTCTGTTCTATGGGTACAGGCCTAAAAGGCCCGCATAATAGAAACGGAGCCAGTTTTTATCCTGCAAAAGAACCGCTGGTGCCCTCTACACAGCAATTCAGAAAGCCACCCCTTCCCGGGAGCTCGGGGCTGTTCAGCAAATTAACTGAGGCTCATCTGTTTGGACTGACTTGGTTTGGCAGCTCAAGAATGGGGGAGGGAGGAGTGAAAACGAACAGGAAATGGCGAGTCAGGCGAAGGGCAGTGAGATTCTCAGTGGACTGCAGAGCACCCAGAACAGGAAACAGAAGCCAGAGGCTTATCTAGTGACCTGATTTCCCACTGTGCGAGCCCGCTGCTGCATTTAATTAAACAAAATCAAGTTTCCCAGGATAAGCGTATATATGTCAAGTGTCCCTTCCTCTCAGTAGATCTGCTCC
The DNA here is from genome assembly GCA_964023405.1 of Apodemus agrarius. Taxonomy (NCBI): domain Eukaryota; kingdom Metazoa; phylum Chordata; class Mammalia; order Rodentia; family Muridae; genus Apodemus; species Apodemus agrarius. The sequence continues at coordinate 82,092,946 of OZ030013.1, forward strand.
CTGTTCAGCGTCCCTTCTGTTGTTTGTGCTTCGGCCTAAGTATTACTAAAAATTACAAGCACTTAAAAATAATTTGAGACCATTATTTCATGAGATCTAATTATAGTCTCCTGCGGCTTTGCTGCTCAGGCATTATTCATAATACTGCTCCGGGAACTGGTCCAGGTTCAATGTTAATTAAATTTATGATTACAAACGGCACAACTTTAAAGCCATGTCTGAATCAATGTGGCAAATGCATGATATGAAAACATTTCTGGGAGCACAGAATCCTGATGTCGGGGTTTCTAAAATCCAGTAAACACGTGGACTCCGGATCCTACTCATAGCTGCACGGCCTCTCAGCATTTGGCCTAATTATGGACTCAGTGCTTAGAACACTTGGAAGAGCCAATATGCTCCTGAGAAATACCAAACCGCAGAGGGACCAGCTTTGCCAAATAGAGCAGTGGGTGAGAGGAGCTTGGACAAAGCAGAAAGCATGCGCATGAAAATGCCAGAAGAAGCCGGGCATGGTGGCGCACTCCTGTAATCCCAGCACTCTGGGAGGCAGAGGCAGGCGGATTTCTGAGTTCAAGGCCAGCCTGGTCTACAGAGTGAGTTCCAGGACAGCCAGGACTACACAGAGAAACCCTGTCTCGAAAAAACCAAAAAAAAAAAAAAAAGAAAGAAAGAAAGAAAATGCCAGAAGAGCCCCGCCCAGCGCATAGTCCCACCCAGCGTATAGCCCTGCCCAGCTTGGATCCCAACTCCAAAGTTTTGGGGTCTTTTTGTTTGTTGTTTTGTTTTGTTTTTAATTTATTTTATGTATGCGAGGACACTGTCCCTGTCTTCAGACATACGAGAAGAGGGCATCGGGTCCCATTAACAGATGGTTGTGAGCCACCATGTGATTGCTGGGATTTGAACTCAGGACCTCTGGAAGAGCAGTCGGCGCTCTTAACTGCTGAGCCATCTCTCCAGACCCAGCTTCAAAGTTTTAAATGCAGAAAGTGTTAGGTGCAGTGATGCATACTTTGCATGCCTTTGACACTAGCACACAGAGGCCAGCCTGATCTACAATAGTGAGTTCCAAGACTATGCAGTGAGAGCTTGCCTCAAAAAAGCCCACAAAGCATGATATTGGTAGAGATGATGGAAACACCGCAGAGTCAGAAGAGACTGGAACCAAGGGTGTAGGCACAGCTCCTTGTTTCTGAGATCATCACAAAAGCGTTCCCCAAAGAGCTTGGACCACAGCCTCGTCTTGTTATGCAGTCATCGAAATCAGTTCCAGGTGGACCAAGGACTGAAGTCCGGGCAGGAAAATACTCTCGTGGTCCTGAGTTAAAGGATCCTGGCCTACAATTGCTGAGGAGGCACAGTGCGAGCATTGTGAGGAGTAAATAAAAGCTGGAGAGGAGAGCACTGGAGGGGCAGGATGGAAGAGGAGAGCACTGGAGGGGCAGGAAGAGGAGGGCACTGGAGGGGCAGGAAGAGGAGAGCACTGGAGGGGCAGGAAGAGGAGAGCACTGGAGGGGCAGGAAGAGGAGGGCACTGGAGGGGCAGGAAGAGGAGAGCACTGGGGGGCAGGAAGAGGAGGGCACTGGAGGGGCAGGAAGAGGAGGGCACTGGAGGGGCAGGAAGAGGAGGGCACTGGAGGGGCAGGAAGAGGAGGGCACTGGAGGGGCAGGAAGAGGAGGGCACTGGAGGGGCAGGAAGAGGCTGAGTTTGTAGCCAGCTTGGGCTGTAGAGCAAAACCTTTTCTCAAAACAATCAACAGAGCAGAAAATGTGGAGAAGGTATTTGTAACATAATTGACTGAAGATGAGAACAGGACTATAAACGGATGTGCACACATGTCTGTTAATGCACAAAGCCTTAAGATACTCATTTCACGCCGGGCGGTGGTGGCACACGCCTTTAATCCCATCACTTGGGAGGTAGAGGCAGGCGGATTTCTGAGTTCAAGACCACCCTGGTATACAGAGTGAGTTCCAGGACAGCCAGGGCTACACAGAGAAACCCTGTCTTGAAAAACAAAAAGCAGAACAAAACAAAACTCATTTCACAAGAGAGGAAAGGAAGCCTGAAGTGGAAACCTTACCAACCTCACAGTATTCTGGGAAAAGGGCGCTTTGTATGTGAAGTGGGGAGGATGAAGCAGCCCGGAAGGCCTCGTGTATTAGACACACGCTCTGCCTCTGAACCACATCCCCAGACACCAATTTTAAAGTAGTCTCTTGCCTCTGGTATTAGTAAAATGGTTAAGATCTGACGGAGTCAAGCAGTGCTGGGAAAGCAGGATATTTATAAACAGAAACAGTCGCTGCCATCTCGTGCATTTTAGGCCCTCTCAGTTCCACTGTGTATGTGGAGAAACTAAGCATGTCCTCGTGCCCACCGGGAAACACGCTGTAAGACACGCAGAGCCCTGCCGTGGCGCTGGTCTGTAATCCCATCGTGAAGCTGAAGCAGGGAAATCACAACGCTAGCTTGAGCAAATTAGTTAGACCTTGTGTCAAAAAGTCAAGTGGGCTGGGAAACCTGTGTGTAATTCTGGACCCAGGGAGGCAGAGAGTGGGGTCTGGAGTTCAAGATCAGCCTGGGTTAGTGAGTTCAAGGCTAGCCAGTCTGAGCTACCCAGGAGTCTCCCCGCTATCGGAACCATGTCCCACCCACACAGAGTCCTGTGGTCAATATCTAGCATTGAACTAAAAATAAATAAATAAATAAATAAATAAATAAATAAATAATAAAAATAAGTAACAGAGCACACTACATAAAGCAATAATGACTTGGAAACAAAGACATGAAACAGTGGAATGAAGAATGACATAACAGAAAATACAATTAGCTTTTAAATATGGGGGATTTAAAGCAATGAAAAATGGCAAATGGCTTTCTGGACCTGACCGGGCAGGCGGCGCCATCATGGGCATTGACCGTCACCACAACAAGGACCGAGAGGTTCGGCGCAAGGAGCCCAAGAGCCAGGACATCTCCCTGCGGCTGCCAGTCAAGCGGGACAGGTTTCTGGCCAGACGGACCGACTCCGCCTTCAATCAGGCTGTGCTGAAGAGGTTATTTATGAGTCGCACTAACTGGCCACCTCTGTCCCTGTCCCGGATGATCCGAAAGATGAAGCTTCCCGGCCGGGATGGTCACAGAGGATGTGCGTGCGCATTCCGGAAGTGCCCAAGCTGAAGGTGTGTGCACTGCGGGTGAGCGGCCAGCCTGAAGTCGCATCCCCAAGGCCAGGGGGAGGGAGGGGGGAGGTCCTCACCCTTGACCAGCTGGCTCTGGAGTGTCCCAGGGGCCGAGGCACTGGGCTCCTGTCTGGTCCTCGGAAGGGCCGAGAGGTGTACCCACATTTTGGCAAGGATCCAGGAACCCCACACAGCCACACCAAACCCTATGTCCGTTCCAACGACCGGAAGTTTGACCGCACCAAAGGCCCAAGGGCCAGCCAAGACTACAAAAACTAATCCTGGATCTTACTGTTAATAAAGAACCTTTGGACGTTAAAAAGAAAAGGAAAAGAAAAAGGAAAGGAAAAGGAAAGGAAAAGGAAAAGGAAAAGGAAAGGAAAGGAAAGGAAAGGAAAGGAAAGGAAAGGAAAGGAAAGGAAAAAGGAAAGGAAAGGAAAGGAAAGGAAAGGAGAAGGAAAGGAAAGGAAAGGAGAAAGGAAAGGAAAGGAAAGGAAAGGAAAGGAAAGGAAAGGAGAAAGGAAAGGAGAAAGGAAAGGAAAGGAAAGGAAAGGAAAGGAGAAAGGAAAGGAAAGGAAAGGAAAAAGGAAAGGAAAGGAAAGGAAAGGAAAGGAAAGGAAAGGAAAGGAAAGGAAAGGAAAGGAAAGGAAAGGAAAGGAAAGGAAAGGAAAGGAAAAAAAGGAAAGGAAAGGAAGGAAAGGAATGGAAGGAAAGGAAAGGAAAGGAAAGGAAAGGAAAGGAGAAAGGAAAGGAAAGGAAAGGAAAGGAAAAAGGAAAGGAAAGGAAAGGGGAAAGGAAAGGAAAGGAAAGGAAAGGAAAGGAAAGGAGGAAAGGAAAGGAAAGGAAAAGGAAAGGAAAGGAAAGGAAAGGAAAGGAAAGGAAAGGAAAGGAAAGGAAAGGAAAAAGGAAAGGAAAGGAAGGAAAGGAAAGGAAGGAAAGGAAAGGAAAGGAAAAAGGAAAGGAAAGGAAAGGAAAAAGGAAAGGAAAGAAGGAAAGGAAAGAAGAAAAGGAGAGGAAAGGAAAGGAAAGGAAAGAAAAGAAAAGAAAAGAAAAGAAAAGAAAAGAAAAGAAAAGAAAAGAAAAGAAAAGAAAAGTGGTGGGCTGGAGAGATGGCTCAGCGGTTAAGAGCACTGGCTGCTCTTCCAGAGGTCCTGAGTTCAATTCCTAGCAACCACATGAGGTCTCATAACTATCTGTAATGGGATCTGATGCCCTCTTCCGTTGTGTCTGAAGACAGCTACAGTGTACTCATAAACATAAAATAAATAAATCTTTTTTTTAAAAAAAAAGTGGCAGATGTTTGTCATTGTAGCAGGCAGGCTATGCTTTTAATTATTATTATGGGGGGAGGGGCAAGCACACGAAGGTCCCCCTCCCCCATTCACATGGATTTCAGGGTCTAAGGCTCATGTTGGCTCACGTGACAAGCGAGTCACCCCATCACAGCATCTGGACAGCTTCCAAACTGCTGAGAGACCGTTCCGGGTTCTAATGTCCCACATGCAACAGCGGCACTCAGTCACTGACAGCCAGAGGGAGGCAGAGGTCCTGGATACCCGGCTCCCCAATTCTGGCCTCTGCTGCCAGGCCAATCTCTCATCGGTGGCCTACCAGGCTGCTGTGGTTTAAGAAGGGAGTTAACGAGCCCAGGGCCGGGGGTTCAGTTCCTCAGGGTCGGGTTAACCTTGCACTGCTTCCCACTCAGGCTATACCGAGACCCCATGCGAGGTACAGACCCAACAGGGCGAGCGACTGCACTGCCAATCCAATGGGAAATGAAGCTCAAAGCTTGCCTCAGCGTACAACTGCGACTGTGAAAACCAGCCCAGATCTGCTGAAGCCACCTCAGCCATAGCTGAGAAATCACGGGACAGGGCCTGACACCTCCTCCTGGAGCCTCGTACACAGGCTGGAGGACAGCAGCCACGCCGTGAAGTCCAAAGGCCTCCTGGCTCAGAGCTTGAAACTGGGACTAAATTCCCTGCTTGCTTGCTGTATGGTGAATGGGGCCGGCGCTGGGAGCCTGACGTCTTTCACAGGCCCCAGATTCTCCCTGCGAAGACGGTTTAGAAAGGAAACGGGACAGATGTCTTCTTTCAGCTTCGCTACTTAAGGCACAGTGGTGGGATGGAGACCTTTTAAGTGCTTTCTGTTTGGTTTTTTTGTTTAGGCAAACATCATGGGTCTAACAGCCTTTCCTCTGACCCTAGGAACTGCTTCGGGTCAAATCATGTTGATCTCTGAACAAACATAATTTCTAAACCTATGAAGTGTGGTCAGAACCCCTTTGATATTTGGAGCAACTGGGCTAAGATGCTGAACCCAGCAAAGCCCGAGGGGCTGGCCTGTGGCAGTCACTTAGGCTGCCCTGATTTCTCAATGGGGAGAGGCAAAATAATTAACCGTTTGTACCTAGTTAATTGGGTGCCATCTCTAAGGAAGGTCACGGGGCCGATGAAGAAGCCAGTCAGCTCATTTGGTTCCCAGAGAACTCATGTGCCCAAAGATCTCTGCTTTCAGACCCAAATATGTCACTGCCGCCAGAGGCGGGGGAAGAAACAAGGAATTTGTCTGTTTGTTTTTGATAAATCTTGGTGCATGCTCAGGAGGAGAAATGGTGAAGCCTGCAGGGCTTAAGAAAGAGAAGGTTGCACACTCCTGTGCCGTGACAGCCCCACAGCCGTTAATGACTAACTGCAGCCAGGAGAGAAGTGATAAGCACCCTGGGAAAGCCGTGTGACCGAGGGGACGCCAAGGGCCCGAGGGAAGCCACCCAGGGAGGGCGTAGAGACCAGATGGCAGGAAATAAGAAAATCCAAAGCCCATCCCCCAGGAAAGGGAGCATCTCAAGAAATAACCCTCAAAACCTCAATGAAGGGTTGAGAAAGGAAAAGAGGGGAAAAAAAATTACGGGGAATAATGAGGTCTGTTCGAATTATTGAAACGAGGCTAAATTTAGCTGTTTTTGAAGTACAGATGGGAAAACCAGATTTCCTGGGAGTAGAGCCATTAAAAAAAAAGAAAAATTCCTCCTGGAGAAACAAAACCAATCAGTTGTGTCCGTGTGAACATCAGCTATATAACCCGAGTCAACTTAAAGGCCTATGGTTTTCAGAGGTGGTGGCGGAACATCGAAGAAAACATCCAGAACGGCTTTATGACTGAGATACAGCAGCCCAGAGCAAAGGCTTCTGTGAGCAAGATGCTGTCGGGGACCAGTGGGAAAGCCAGCTTGCATTTTCAAAGATGCTTTCCACTGAGGCTGAGGGACATCACACCCAGAGCACATCCGGTGAGAGGGCAGAGGGGATAGATCGCAGCCTGCAGGGAGACAGAGCATCGTGGGAATCTCCCAACAGGAGGAGAGCGTGGGGACCTTAGACCCGGAGCAGACGTGCCTGTGTGTCCTTTTGCTTACGGAAACTGCTGAACTGGCTGAGAAAGACCACTGCTGTAAATAAGCCTTCGAAGTCAGCTCTTTCTAGCACATTCCATTAAGAATCTCGGCATGGGCCTGGGGCTGTTATGCGTTCAAATGCTAAATACTGTACTCAAGACCTGGTTGCTCCAAAATGAGCAGATGGGCGGGTATACCAGCTCTTGTTGTGGAAACCTTGCCAGACCTACCCCACCCCCACCCCACCCAACCCCACCCCCGCTGCCCCCAAGTTATTCCTGGTTAGATAGTAACAGTGGCTGCAGCCTGGGCTGGGCAAAAGAGTGGGCAGAGTAAGTCTCTGGGCAGGCAGGGATCAGGAGGAGAGAGGAGGAAAGAAAGAAGTCACAGTGGGGTAGGTGGATTGTAAGAGCTGGCCTGTCACAGCAGGAGCTGCCCAGGCAGACCATGGCAAGTGAGATCTCGGAGTTATTGACAGGGAAGTAGAGAGAAAACAGCACAGAGGGTTGATATCTGCCCAGCTTTAATGCTACACGGCTTATTATAAATCTAAAACGGTTCTGTGACTTTTATTTGGAAACTACCTGGTCAAAGTGGGGTATCCCCTCCCCCCAAGTAATATTTACCACAACATATCTCTACAGAACCAAAACTAGGAAAGGGGCTCTTGTCACCAGACAGGATCAGTTCTCGTGACTTCTTAGGAGGCCGACACTGACCACAACTACGAGGTGTCCCCGCAAAGCATTACTAGCAATCTCAACCGGGAATGTAGACCACAGGGCCACACAAGCCTGAACCCTTAGGGCGTCCAGAAGCGGCTCAGCACAGGCTTCTGGGCGGGATCCAGATACAAAGAAAAGGATTAGCTTTAAGAAAGCATCCATCGATCAAGGAGGTGACCTGCTTGTAAGGTCGGCAGAGCTGGGGCTAGAACTGCTCTGCTGAGCGCCGAGCTTGTACAAGGCCCTGTCTGGGCTTGATCCCCAGAACTAGTTGGAGCCAGAGGAAACAGCATTCAGGCCGGCGTGTGAACACAGGCTTTAAACTTGTTTTGGGGTTTTGTTCCTGTTAGCCAGCTAGGGATTTTTCTCTGTTTTGTTGTTGTTGTTGTGGTTTGGTTTGGTTTTTTGGTTGTTTTTTTTTTCCCCGAGACAGGGTTTCTCTGTATAGCCCTGGCTGTCCTGGAACTCACTCTGTAGACCAGGCTGGCCTCGAACTCAGAAATCTGCCTGCCTCTGCCTCCCAGAGTGCTGGGATTACAGGCGTGTGCCACCACCGCCCGGCTTCTCTGTTATTTTTAATTCAAACATCTTAGTCTTCCCCTCCTACTGCCATTTTGAAATCAGGAAACTGTACCCATTTAAATAATCATGACCGTATCAGAACTCGTTTTAGACAGGTGCTTCCAACAGAAAACGTAAAAGCTCAAATTAAAAAAAAAAAAAAAAAAAACGTGCCGGACGTGGTGGCGCACGCTTGTAATCCCAGCACTCTGGGAGGCAGAGGCAGACGGATTTCTGAGTTTGAGGCCAGCCTGGTCTACAGAGTGAGTTTCAGGACAGCCAGGGCTACACAGAGAAACTCTGTCTCAGAAAAAAAAAAAAAACCCACAACAACAACATAAAAGCAGGGAACATCTGGGTTATCCTGTTACGTGTTTTATGCAAAAAAAAAAAAAAAAAAAAAAAAAAAAAAAGCATTCTCACGGGAAATGGAGGGATTATGTGCACACATTTAACCCCAGGCACCCTGGATGTGGGGGGGGGGGGTGTGTTTCTCTGAGGTCACTGCCAGCCTGGCCTATAGAGTGAGTTCCAGGGCAGCCAGGGCTACACAGAGAAACCCTTTCTCAAAACAAAACAACAACAAAAACAAAAGGCATTCTCACTAGAATGGAGGCGTTTATTCTCAGTTAAAGTCCCAAATAGGGGACTACGAACCCTTTTCTAATTTCTTCTCTGATAAAGCGTTCACAAGACTCTATCACACCCAACCCCATGCATCAGCAAGCCACGCCTTAATTAAACAAAAAGATTCCCTAAGGCATCTAGGAATATATATATATGTATATATACGTATATATATTTATATATATATACGTATATATATTTATATGTATGTATGTATGTGTGTGTATATATATGTATATATATATGTATATATGTGTGTATATATATATGTATATATATATGTATATATATGTGTGTGTGTATATATATGTATGTGTGTATATCACAGATGGCTAAAAGAGGTGGCCAGCACTCACTCACCTCCAAATTCACAAGGAGGAACTAAACTAAAGCCTATGGCTGTATTTTGAGGTGAGCCCAGGTCAGCTAGAGAGAGCAGAACCGGGCATCCGCCCCCAGACTCCACAGTCAGGGAAGGGGGAGGGGGCTGGGAGGGGCCTAGGGAGCGTCCCAGCAAACTCAGAGCAGCCGTGGGCAGCTTTAGCTTCTGGAAAGCTGCCTGTCCTCCTCACTTACAGTGGGCACACCTGGGTCAGCAACCTGACCTCTGTGCAGCAGCCTGGCCTCGGGAAAGATCTCTCCTCCCAGGGAAGCTCCCGTCCCCAGCAGGGTGCTGTAGCCAGAAGCCATACTGAGAACTGGGCTATGACCGGAGTTTGGGCATTTCTCTCTCCTGGCCAGAAACTCCTGCCTTCCCACTTGTGGGCACTGCACTGGCTGGAGGAACCTACCCTGGCCCAGGAGAATGACTGAGGCCTAAGCCCTCTGTGTGCACTGCTTTATAGGGGCGCTGGTATCATAACATGTACCAAAATGGAAGATGCCCTCCTGGCGATCCAAGAGACCTAGATACTTGCCCTCTTAGAATAAGGGTGTGGTCAACTGCCTGAGTCAGCGCACCAGTGCCAAGATTGACAGCAGGTGCCCTCGTGGTCCACCTCCATCCCCCCCAGGTTCAGGCACATATTACTGACAGGAAGCACTGTTGTTGCTGTTGCTGGCCTGCACACAGGGCCACACTTGGAGGCCTTGAGCCAGTCTGTGGCTACCCTCGGACACACGAAGCTAGAGGGCACAGAAAGCAACTTTGCCTATCCTGTACCCGGCTCCTACTCAATCCTAGGAAGGCTCAATAGCTAAAGGATGTGGAGAGGCCAAGCAAAAGCCCTGCCCCGGCCAGGTGAGCTCCAAAGAGGACCTTTACCAGGCTTTAGCCATGGTCCTGCTCTTAGGCAGGCGTAGGGACACCAGCTCCTGCCGCCGCGCTGCCTTCAGTTCCACCTTTCACGTCCAGGCACCTGGTCTGAGCACTGCTGTTGGGAGAGCCTGAGTACCAAAAGAAGCAACTCCAGCCCCTCCCCCCCACCAGCCCTGGCAGCGTTTGGGCCTGCCCTGCCAACCCATCTGAGATCAAGTACCGCCGGCTCCCATTAGTGCCGGGCCGCACTACCGGAGGAGGCCCTGGTTAATACCCTGAGGATATCCTCATCACCTCATCATTCTCACTGCAAGAATATCCACCCTGTGACAACCCAACACCCACTGCTTCTACATCTTCTACACCCACTGCTTCTACACCACACCTATTTGGGCTGCTAAGAAGTCCCTGCTGGCAGAGCCCCCAAGGGCAATAGGTCTGTCCAATAACACATCACACGCATGTTGGGTTCAAAATCACTAATTAACAGCCCCCAAAGCCATAAGAGACTACACTACAAAGCCAACACTGCCTGATGGGATGCTCCAAGACACACCTTCATGGTGGCAGCTTCCGGTGACATAAGCTGGTGGCCTTGAGTCCAGGAAAGGTGGGGCGGGAGGAGCACCACATTTACAACCTGGGCTACTATGAGTAAAACCTCAGATCCAAGCGTGTTCTCACTCTCTCGCTCTTTCTATCTCTCCTCTCTCCCCCTCTTTCCTCCCCTGCCGCCACCCCCACCCCCCCACTGTATGTATTATGTATGTCTCCACATGTTTCCATTTCTCCTAGGAATGGCAATTGTAAGTCTGGAAGAAGGGTGTGTGTCTGATTTTATGTCAAATGTCCTAAACATTCTTCCAAAGTGGCCGCGTCACCAGTGCTCCGAATAGGTGAGCTGGTTAGATTTCTCCCCTGCCCTAACCTCGCACATCATTGAAGACAAATCTCAGGGCAGCAGTTCCTCTTCAGGTAGCCGTGCTCAAACCAAATAAATATAAGATGTGGCCACAAGACCTCCAGCCTCATTATAATCTAATTTCCGTATTAAGTAACTGTACTTACCAGCTGGTAAGAAGGCCACAAAAGGAGTTCCAGGTCTCCCTTCACCAGTCCACCCCCTCATTTCCTCTGCTTTGTATCGTGGCTTCCCTCCCTCAAGGATTTAGATAGAGAAGGTGTCTGCGGGCCTCACCTGCTGCTTCTCCACTCCCAGGCCACCTGAAGACACACGTGGCTCTTGTTCAGCTTGATTTCATCTCCCTGGCTTTGTGACGTCAAGGACAAAGACCTCGTCCCTACTAGGAGGTCTGGCATTGGAGGGTATCAGACAGGCCGTTTAAAGCGTCCACGTTGTTGTGTTGGGTTACTAATGTGAGGCTGTCAGTCTTTAATGTTTTAGCCGCCCTAATGAGTGTGAAGTGACTCTAATTTGCCTCTCTCTGAGGAGAGAGGATTCTGGGCATCTTTTCAGGAGCCCACTGGCTGCCCGTGTGCCTCTCCCTGGGAAGTGTCTCACGTTTTTTTTGCCCATTCTTGAGAAACTTGTCGTCTCTATTATTGCATTTGTTCTCCAGTGGAAGGGATTTCTCCAGGCGGGAAACAACCCTTTATTGAACATGTGTCCATAGCTTCTCCCAGGCTGTGGAGAGCTTTTTATCCTCAAAGGTGTTTCTGATTAAGGTAAGTCATTGGAAATACTTTATTTTTTGTTGTTGTTGTTGTTTTTTTTTTTTTTTGTTTGTTTGTTTGTTTCTTCGAGACAGGGTTTTTCTGTGTAGCTCTGACTGTCCTGGAACTCACTCTGTAGACCAGGCTGGCCTCAAACTCAGAAATCTGCCTGCCTCTGCCTCCCAAGTGCTGGGATTAAAGGCGTGCACCACCACTGCCCGGCTAGAAATACTTAATTTTGAAGATGCATAATTTATGTTTCCTTTCGAGAGTATTATTTTCTACTGAAAATTAGCTGCCTCACTTCAGTTCGTGAGAAAGGTCTCTTGCATCCGCTCTAAAGCTTCAAGGCTCCACAGTACAACATCCGAACGTGATGGTGATAGCCCTGCCCTGGAGGCTGAAGCAGGACTGTAGGTCTGACACTAGCCTGGGCTACATAGCAAGATCCTGTGTCCAAAAAAAAAAAAAAAAAAAAATCATAATTTTATTTCTTTTATTTTAAAGTATAAGACCTACTTTAATCTTTGTACATGACATAAGGAATTCGTCAAATATGTTGTTCTGTTTTGAGGTCAATATTTTTGATGTTGTTATTTTGACCTATGAGCTTACCTAGTCCAGGCTAGCCTCTACTCTCAATGTAGCCAGGAAACAACTTTAGCTTCTAATCCTCCTGCCTCTACCTTCCAAGTTCTGGAATTACCTGGTTTATCATCCACGATACCTGGTGCATTCTGTACTCTGTATTGAACCCAGTGCTGTGTGCATGGTTGGCAAGTTCTTTACCAACTGAGCTATTATAACTGGCCCTGGTAGGTATTTTTGTTTTAATATGTGGGTATATAGATATTTGTGAACTATTTGTAGAAAATACTGTTGTTTTCCTATTGACTTACAATCCTCTTTTAACAAAACTCTGTTGTCCATATTAAAAAGGATCCATTTTGAAGGTTAATAGGATTTGTGCTAAGTATAGAATTCAAAGCCTACTTTTAAATTTTTATTTATGTATTTTTTATGTATTTATTTGTTTATTTGAGACAGAGTCTAACTCTGAACCCCTAGGTATTCTGAAATTCACTATGTATACTAGGATGGTCTCACACTCACAGAGATCTGACTGCTTCTGCCTTCCAGGTTCTGGAATTAAAGGTGTGCACCACCATGCCTGACATCCATCTTATGTTTTTGAGTTGGGATCTTATATATCTGAACCATAGGTCACACCTCCATAGTTGCTTCACGGGTTTCTGTTTAGAGAGCATGGCTTAGATCGAAAATCCTAGTCATACACAAAGGTCTTCCACCATTGATCCAATTGTGTGTCCTATGTATATGCAGGCATGTGTATGCCAGACCCCATGTGACTACGAGTTCTCGTGTGTGCTGTGTGTGAAAGCCACTGGTCAGCTTCAGGTGGTGGGGCCACCTACCTTGTTTTGTGAGACAGAATCTTTGTGTGTGTGTGGTCTGGCGCTCGATCCTTAGGCTAGGGGGGCAGGCCAGAGAGCTTCAGGAGAGCATCTGTGCCCCTGCGCTGGAATCACACGTATGTACTGCCATTTCCACGTGGGTTCTGTGAATAGGACTCAGACGTGTGTGTGTGTGTGTGTGTGTTTGTGTGTGTGTGTGTGTGTGTTCATCCATTGTACACATGGTGGGGCTAGAGGCTACTTACTCTCAGGAATCTTTCCACCTTAGTCAATGAGGCAGGGTCTCTCCACACTCAGAGATCACCAGGATGGCTGACCATGCCAGCCAGCTTGCTCCGGGGTCTCCGTCTCCATTTCCCAAGGCCAGAATAGCGAGCAGGCCTCCATGCCCACACAGAATTTACATGTGTTTCTGGGAATTCCAGTCCTCACACTTGTGTGGCAAGTTCTTTTTAGGCACCGAGCCATCTCCCCAGACCAGTAATTTTTCAAAAACCATTTTGGCAAAGAGGAGGGCCACACAGTCTGTAGGGGACAATTGTTTCACAAGATTTAATTCATAAAGCACTCAACATCATAGAAAAAAAACAAAACAAAACAAAACATAGCTACAGAATGAACAATATGGAAAGGGTAAGCCCCGGCCTCCTGGTGATAACAGGAGAGGCCTCCCTGGCTTCTGAAACAATCCTGTGACTTGTTAGAGCACAAAGATTAGCTGCAGCACTTTCTGGCATCTTGTGGTCCTGTCTGAAGTCAACTTTTGTGGCAGGATGGAGACCAACGAGAGAGACAGGCCAGCTCTGCAATACGAAAGCCTCAGCAGAAACGCAACCCTTCGGCCTCAGTGGTGAGAGCCTGAAGTGTATTAATAGCTGAGCCCCTCGGGGCCAGATGAATGACTAATGAGATATTAATGACATACCAATTCCGAGTGTAACCCAAGTAGAAGGAGCTTCAGAGATAATAAACAAAGCTCGCTGGTTTTTGTTTGTGTGGGGTGTTGTTATTGTTGTTTTAAGCAATCTTGCATAGCCACGGCTGGCCTGGAGCTCCCTACACAGCTGAGGATGCTCTTGGATTCCTGATGCATCTGTCTCTTACACCTGCCTGGGCCTGCTTGTATGTACCACCACCATGGGTTCCAAGACAAAATGTAAAACTACCTATTTCTTCTATGTATGAGAGGTGCTTCCAAGACATCTTAAGAGCATCCCGATCTTGAAAGCCATAAACAGACAATTGAAACATTTGCCTCAATATAAGTAACTCATCCACATTCTAAATATCTGCTATTTCGCTGGGCATGGTGGCACCTGCTTTTAATCCAAGCACTTATGAGGCAGAGGCAGGTGAATCTCTGAGTTCTAGACTAGCCTTGTCTACACAATGAGTTCCAAGACAGGCAGGGTTACATAAAAAGGCCCCATCTCAAATAATAAATAAATAAGTAGATAGAGAGATATAAATAAATAAATAAATAAATAAATAAATAAAATGAAAAAATAATGTATACTATTTACTAGACACCTGTTTGTATAGAACTTTGGAGGCTTACTTAGAAAGAGCTATATAAGCTGGGCATGGTGGCGCACACCTGTAATCCCAGCACTCTGGGAGGCAGTGGCAGGCGGATCTCTGAGTTCGAGGCCAGCCTGGTCTACAGAGTGAGTTCCAGGACAGCCAGGGCTATACAGAGAAACCCTGTCTCAACAAAACAAAACAAAACAAAACAAAACAAAACAAAACAAAACAAAACAAAACAAGGAAGGAAGGAAGGAAGGAAGGAAGGAAGAAAGAAAGAAAGAAAGAAAGAAAGAAAGAGCTATACATTGTAAGCCAGCCTGGATTGCAAGGTCGAAAGGCCACACAGCAACTCCTATATCAGCTCCTCACCTCTTTTTTTCTTTTTCTCCCCCCCCCTTTTTTTCTATTTTTTTTGCTAAGTGCACTTAATTAATTTAATTAGATTATAAAATCATGACAACTTGCCCTTCCCTAAAACAGAGGTGCCGTGTGCGTGTGAGAGTTAGAGGTAGATGTGAGGGTCACAGGAAGAAAAAGTTAGAGGACTTTAGCACTTAAACTTTTCATGTTTCCCTTCAAAGTCAGAAGGGTGGGCGGACACCTAACAGCAGGGTTCGGCCTGGAAAAGCAGACGATGACTAGCTTAAAAATAAGCAAGACAGGGCGGGTCTCGAGCACATCTCGGGATTATTACCCTCACTCCCAGCGCCCCTCCCTGGCACAGCTGCGCAGACAGTCTATCTTTAGACTCCCATGCTTCCCCTTCTGGAGCTTGGTCCTCTCTCCTGGCACTTGCTGCCTCAGAGCGACGGGAGTGGCACCACACCCTGGCACGCCCTCCACGAATATGCCCTTGACCTTAAAGCAGAAAGTCCTCCGTCTATTCCCTTCTCCCCAGTACTTAATAAAGATGAAGACAGATGGCGCAGGATAGAGGCAAAGGCCAAGGTATCAGGGTGGTTGGATCAGCCTGGGCAACAGAGCGAACGCCTTTCTCAGAAATGGAGATAGGGTGGGCATGTGGAGCAGTTGGTAGATGCTTTCCTAGCAGGCCGGGGGTGGGGGTGGGGGTGGGATGGGGTCAGGGGCCGTTCCTGGATCCAAACCTCAGCTGCACATAAAGCCAGTCTGGTGGCTTACGTTTATAATCCTAAAATTTGGGAGGTGGAGACAGAAGGATCCAGGAGTTCAAGGCCATGGTTGGCTTCATAACACATTTGAGCCCAGAGACATAAGACTCTATCTCAAAAGAAAAGAGGGAAGAAGGCCAGGAAAATGAAAGGTAAAGCACCCCCCACACACACACCCCAGATGATTTACTGGGAGGAAAGCAGTGTTGCAAATGAACCCACACAGGCTTATGAGTAACTGTGGCTTTTTATTCCTCTGGTTTACAGTGGCTTTCTAGAGGAATGTGCTCCTGAAGAGGGGCGCTCCAGCTGCAGAATACTAAACTAGAAAAGGGTCTAGGCTCCGCCCCACAGTTACCTGGCAACAGACAGGTATAGCGATCACTATAAAAGGGGTTGCTTGCCCCTTCCTTCCTCTCCTGCTCTCTTGCTCTTTGCTTTTGCCCCTGCTCCCTTACCCTCTCCCCCCCATTCTCCTCCCCCTCTCTCCTCAAGCTCACAGCCAGCCTATCTCCCCCCCACCCCACCCCCCACCTTTCTCTCAACTGCTGTCCCCATGCCCTGAATAAACCTCAGTGGCTGGTACCTCAGGGGAAAGGAAGCTCATCATGGGCCCACAGAGGCACCCTTCCCCTACACATACCGCCCCTTCGCCAAACATATCCCCGTTTTCTCTTTCTTTCTTTTTCTTTCTTTTTTTTTTTTTTTATTTTTCGAGACAGGGTTTCTCTGTGTAGCCCTGGCTGTCCTGGAACTAACTCTGTAGACCAGGCTGGCCTCGAACTCAGAAATCCGCCTGCCTCTGCCTCCCAAGTGCTGGGATTACAGGCGTGAGCCACCAATGCCCAGCTCTCTTTCTTTTTATAAAACACAACAGGGGGTAGTTTCTACTATTATAACTAAACTGGAGGCTGGATAGCTTTATTTAAAAAGAGCTCGAGCTTGTGGAGGTCGCATGGTGAGGGCCTCACGGTGGACGGTGTAACAATAGCAGGAGTGCAGAGGAGATCGTCTGGGTCCCTGAGGATTCCATTGCTCCCTTCCCAGGCAGGCCTGAAAACTCAGTGGCCTCTCATCAGGCTCTGCCTCTCCAACTCTGGGACTACCTCAACACCACATGACTCAGGACACTCCTCCAGCAAAAGCACATGTGGGAAACGCGCTGGCCAGCAAGATTGATTCCCTTGTTTGGCCTCCTCCTCCTCCTCCTCCTCCTCCTCCTCCTCCTCCTCCTCCTCCTCTTCCTCCTCTTCCTCCTCCTCCTCTTCCTCCTCCTCCTCCTGAGGCTACCAAGGTCCAGCTATCAAAGCCTTGAAGCCCAACAACCAAAAGTCCCCGCCTGCTAACCTAATTAATATGCCCAATTAATATGCCTCTCCCTTTTACCTTTATAAACCACCATTTGCCTGTGGGCCATGTCTGTCTCCTCTATCCAGAGGTAGTCGTTTGTCTTCCTGCAGGACAAATACCCCTCTCCCTTGTCCTCTGCCTCTTCACCCAATTCCTCTATCTCCTGCCTTTGTCCCTTATTCCTGCCCTCTGACCCTCTGGGACAAACAAACCTCCTCTGTGCTGAGAACCTGGACTTGGGGGTCGGGAGCTGATACTTTCCCTTTCAAGGCCTGATAACCTTTGTGAGTAGTGTAAAGGTGAGTATTGAGTAAAGTTCACCGTGAGTAAACGTGTAATGGAGGCGGAGATTTTTTTTTTAAAAATCTACCAAAATGTGAATGTCAGTCCAGAAGTCGAGATGCAGTTCTAACGTATACAGTTTTCCTTCTCTCAAGGTAAAATAAAACAATGACCAGTGAAGGCGCCAAGAACATTCATTGCCAAGAAAAACAATCTTTGGGGGCTGGAGAGATGGCTCAGTGGTTAAGAGTTAAGTGGTTAAGACTGCTCTTCTGAAGGGCCTGAGTTCAGTTCCCAGCAGCCACATGGTGGCCCACAACCATCTGTAATCGATCCGATGCCCTCTTCTGAAGACAGCGTCAGTGTACTCATATACGATAGATAGATAGATAGATAGATAGATAGATAGATAGATAGATAGATGGATCTTAGGGGGGGGGAAAGAATCTTTTCCATAAATGGTATAGAACACTGGATAGCCTCATGCAGTATGCAGTAGAAGGAAACTGAACACTCATGCCATATATGAAATATTAACTCAAAATGGATTGAAGGCTTCACTGTGAGAACTCTAACTCTAAAACTCTTGGGAAAGAAACACAGGTCAAAGGCATCGTGATGCTGTTTTGGCGATGCACTTCTGAAGAGCAACACACACACACACACACACACACACACACACACACACTCAACTGCTCTTGTGAAATAGGAAGCATGTCAGACATAATTATCCTCACCACCCTCCCCCACTCTGCCTCGGCTTTTTGCGGGCCACCGCGCGGGGCGTCGTCTAGACCTGCTCTGAGACACTGGAGGAGGCTGCTGATGCTGCAGATGACACGAGACGGGAGACGCCTTCTGTGCCTAGCAGAGAAAAGGCCCGGGCGGCAGCTGGAGCACCGTCTCCATGACTCACTGCAGACGCTGCCTCTTTGGAAGGAAGTGAGGAACTAGTTCTCTGAATTCCAGGTAAATTAAGGAGTAGAAAACCACTCGCAGAAGTGACCTCCTCCTGGGTACTTTCTACAGCCTCCTCTGAGAGGAAACGTGTCGATGCCCTCAGGCTGTGAGACCGAAGGCTGTCCAAGGCTGAGAGCAGATGGCTCCCACTACACCTCCTTCCCTCCTGTGTGCTGGGGCCTGTGGTTCATCGGAGAAGCTAGCCCTGAGCCAGCAGCCCTTCTTTGGTTCAAGGCCACTATGGGTTTCCAGAACTCAGGCCGCTAACTGGATGGAGTAACCACCATTTGTCTTCATAAACTTTATGAGTGGCTTCCTGGCTCTGAGTAGGCCCCATAACTAGCTCGTTTCTAAAGAATGGTGGTTGGTCTTTTAAGTGGTCTTTTCCTTATTTTGTTTCGTTCTCTGAGACAGGATCTTATGTGGTTTAGACTAGCCCTGAACTCCCCATTCCGCAGCCTCTTTCTTTCCCAAGAGCTGAAGTGGACATGTGCCACCACAGGCAGCTTCTAAGAAGCAATGATTTTGCTGTTTTACTGTGAGTAACACCCCACCCCGAGCCATCAGTCTTTTTTCTACAAAGGAAGCATTGGCTTCTGGAGATTTCTGATTAGTAATCACTAAACATGCATGCCCTTCCCTATCAGATTTGAACTTAAAATTCACTCCTTTGCTTTTTTAAAGAACCAAGTTATTTTTATTGTTCCCAAGAAAACGCTTTTAAGTAACCCAGTCTGGGGCTATGGCTCAGTAGAGGAGTACTCGGCTAGCTTAAGCAGAGCCCTGGATTGATCTCCAGTATACACACACACAGCACACTCAGATACACACACAGCACACTCAGATACACACACAGCACACTCAGACACATACACAGCAAACTCAGATACACACACAGCACACTCAGATACACACACAGCACACTCAGACACATACACAGCAGACTCAGATACACACACAGCAGACTCAGATACACACACAGCACACTCAGATACACACACAGCACACTCAGATACATACACAGCAAACTCAGATGCACACACACAGCACACTCTGATACACACACACATACCACACTCAGATACACACACAGCACACTCTGATACACACACACATACCACACTCAGATACACACACAGCACACTCAGACACACACAGCACACTCATATATACACACAGCACACTCAGATACACACACACACACATACCACACTCAGATGCACACACAGAGTACACTCTGATACTCACATACATACCACACTCAGATATACACACACCACACTCAGATACACATACAGCACACTCAGACACAGCACACTCAGACACTTACAGCACACTCAGACACACACACAGCACACTCAGATATACACACACCACACTCAGATACACACACACACATACCACACTCAAATACACATACACCACACTCAGATACATGCACACAGCACACTCAAATACACACACACAGCACACTCAGATACACACACACCACACTCAGATACACACACACCACACTCAGACACATACACTTGCATACTCTTTCATACTCTCACATTCACATACACTCACATACATACCACATATTCTAACATTCACATACACACATATACATACCACACACATGCATACACACTCACATATTCACACACACACACACACACACACACACACACGCATGCACACACCCCTCACTGCCAACCTTCCATTTTCAGATTGAAAAAAAAAAGTTACAGTATATACTGCTGACTTTCAAACAAGTTATTTTAACTGGACTCTCTGACACTCAGCCATTAAGAGCACTGACTGCTTTTCCAGATATCCTGAGTTCAAATCCCAGCAACCACATGGTGGCTCACACCCATCTGTAATGAGATCTGATGCCCTCTTCTGGTGTGTCCGAAGACATCATCAGTGTACTCATATACAGAAAAATAAATCTTTTTTTTTTAAGCATTTCAAGCTAGGCGGTGGTGGCTCACGCCTGTAATTCCAGAACTTGGGAGGCAGAGGCAGGCGGATTTCTGAGTTCGAGGCCAGCCTGGTCTACAGAGTAAGTTCCACAACAGCGGGAGCTACACAGAGAAACCCTGTCTGGGGGGGGGGGATTTCAAAATGAATACATCTTCTCCTTAGTTATGTCTGTGACACCGCTTGAGTCTTTGGTCCTAATTAACTGCACAGTATCACACATTTTTGCATGCCTGAGGGGACTTCCCTGTCCAATGTTATTTTCACATGAAGAGTAATTTAATCAAATGTTCCCCTTTCTAAAAAACAAACTCAGTACTTGATATGACTAAGTCTGTCCTAATTGTTTTTTTAAATTTTTTAATTTTTAATTTATTTTTTAAAGATTTATTTATTATATGTAAGTACACTGTACCTGTCTTCAGACACATCAGAAGAGGGCATTAGATCACATTTACAGATGGTTGTGAGCCACCATGTGGTTGCTGGGATTTGAACTCAGGACCTTTGGAAGAGCAGTCAGTGCTCTTAACCGCTGAGCCATCTCTCCATCCCTTTTTTAAAATTTTTATTTAATTTAATTTTATCTTTTTTACAAAATATATTAAATAAAGCTTACCAGAACAGATGCCCAAAAAGCCTGTGACCAGGGACTTCAGGGTTTTCTCATTAACTGCTTTTTAACTCATGCTCTTAAATTTTGTTATGAATTAATTAGGAGAAAAATAGATCTGGTTCTAATTTGCAAGACCACCCCTAATCCAGAACAAGCTGTTCATCACAGAATTTCAGACAGGAAGGCTGAGGCAGCTGACGACTGTGCCCAGAGCAAAGGCGGCGGCTTAGGTCAGGGCCCCGGGAGAACAAGGTTAGGTCTAGAGATCCCATGGGCATCCCACGGCCCCGCTTCACGCCCAGGGCGGTGAGTGGACCTAAACAGGCCTAGTAAGAAAACTACAGCCTGGGCTGTCCATCTACAAAGCTGTTTCATGAAAACAAAAACAAAAACAAAAACAAAAACAAAAACTTTAAACTAAGCATCTACATCATAACTCACAGCACATATCATAAATGACAAAGAGAGACAAAGATAAATTTCCAGGTTAGGAAGGCAGCGCAACTTAATCCTTTATTAAAGAAAAAAAATGCTTTAGAAGAAAATACCACACTAATAGATCCCATTGGAACATGGATTCTGGAAGAGATGTGTTTGGTCAGTGTTCAAATCTGTCTGTGAACTACTAGGGTATCTCCATCCCTGAGAAATACATACTGCAGCATGTAAAGAAAAAGTTACAGTACACGCTGCCGACTTTCAAACAGTTCAGAATACGTATGCGCATGCGCGCTCTATTCTTCCTCTTGCAGCCTTTCTATAAGCCCGAGGTTACAACCCAAAGCAAAGCTAAAATCTCTGACAGCTAAATTCAGTCTGGTTTGGAGAAAATGGCCGCACTTAGCCACGTTCTCCACTTCTGGAGGAGGCAGGGTGTACCTGTTTGCTTCTGAGCAGTTTGACTTTCGTGAAACGGGAAGGAGATCTTAATGGAGCCCATGGCTGGCCCCAGCTAGCCCTGCTTCCGTCTCTGCAGTGCTGGGCTTAACAGGCTTTCAATGGGATCGTGTTTGCAAACAGACTGCCTGCATGGTAGCTCCCGCCAAGGTCTGTTCGAGGTAGTTCAGTGTGCTAGTCTGATCTCTGAACATGCCTGGCCCCCAGGCTGGAAAATCAAGGGATAGACGAGTGGGAATGCCACAGGGTGGGGGTCCGTGCTGCAGGTTTAAGTAGGATTCCTGCGGCTTCAGAGACCCTCAGAGCCTCAGTTCTCCAGTTCCGGCTTTCACTGGATGAGGCCCACCTGTCATAAAAAGGTTTACTCAGTTTCTACTGCTTTAAATGTTACGTCTTAAAAATACCTTCAAAGCAACACCGTGTTTAACCAAACAACTCTGCGCCTTAGCATAGCGGAATGGACAGGGGAAGTTAGCCACAGAGTCCTGGCGAGGGCACTGGAGGCTAGCCTTCTGCTCTGCCTTAAGGAAGAGCGACCTCCAAAGAGGAAGCTGTAGGAGGCTCCCAGGAAACAACCACAGAAACGCATGAAGTGTCAGAACGGAAACCTCTTTACCAAGGGGCTAAGGACCGCAGGACAGAGCAAGTGAGGAGACTCGGAAAAGAGCAAAGGAGCGGGGCAGATTGAAGGGTAAGAAGAGGGGTAAGGCTCTTCCAGATGACCTCAGTTAATTCCTTAGTCACTTAAAAAAAAAATCTAAGAATTTTAAAACGAGGCCATAAAGAGGCCCCTCAGCAGGTGACATTGTCTGCAGACTTTATGCCCTACTTGAATGAACATCCTTGGCTAATAAATCCAGTTTACAGCAGAGCCTTCCTATTATAAAGAACCACAGACTTGAAAGCCTGGTTTACAGTTGTCTAATTGTCTTAATTATTTAAACATGTGGGAAACTTTTTGCCTTGAAGATGATTACTACATTAATTCAGTTTTGCTAGTATTCTTTTTTTTTTTTTCCAGAGTAGACGTTTTCAGACCTTTGAAACTTTGTGACCTATTATTTTATGACTTTGCCATGGGTTTCTTCATCGGCAACTTGAGCCGGACTTGAGAAGAGGCTCCAACCACCACTGCTAATTAGCAGGAGAAGCACATGTTGGCACTGCCCCAGTTTACCTGAACGCAAGTCTTGGAAATAATAACTCCCAGATGGACAGGAAATTGCCTCAAGAACAGCGGAGTTGGCCGAAGAATGATTGAAGGCGGGCGGCGGCTGGAACCCGGAAGAACTCAGTGCACCTCAGGTTGTTCTTTTAAACTCAAACTTAGAAGGATAGGGAAAATTCTGGAATCATAAGCCCCCTGAATTTCACGTCAAAATTAACAGCCCTTCCAGAGCGGAGGCAAAAATGTGTAGCACCATGGGAGACATGAGATTATTTTTAAATTCTGAAGCAATGTAATGAGTCAAAGGGACTCACTGAGCAGTCTGGTGTCGTACGTATGCAGTGTACAGATGGGAAAAGCCGGCGCAACCCTGTGACTTATTTGAAAGCATTCGCTCATTCCCCAATCATTTGATTGCTAAACTTCTGCTGTGTGCGTGGGGGCGGGGCAGCACACCGCGCAGAGGTCAGAGCTGGTTCTCTCCCCACACCCCCGGGGTGGCTCCCGGGGATTGAACTCAGGCCCACAGGCTGGTTGGAGAGTGCTCCTACCTGCGGAGCCATCTTGCTGGCCAGTTGCTAAGTCTTAAGGGTGTGCTGGATTTAAACAAGGAAGTCTGCTGAGACTGGACTTTGGTGCTTACTACCTCAGTGGCCAGTAGGGATGGGTTTCCACTTCTCGTCTTCCAAGTGACAGGTCTGGAATCACAGGCAGATTTCAAGGACTTGTTCAGCTTCGGAGACCACTTCTGGTTCTTTACTCCCGCGAGAATCTCTTTCCCCTCAGCTCTTCTAATGACATTTTACCTGGCTCCCCTTCCTCTGGTTTCTCTCTCCCACCACACCTCAGGGTTATGCTTTCCAGTCCTCCTGGAAATGAGGGACATCTCCATCTGTCCGAGGAGGAGAGTCAATGTCATGACATCACTGACCACTAGAGACTGACAGATGCTTTACAAATCCCTTCTCAGCGCTACCTCTGCCAGCTGCCCAGGGAGGCTGGGATTCCATGTTTCAGATGTGCCTTGACAGTCCCCAAAGGCATCTCAGCCGTAGAATCTCTCTCTCTCTCTCTCCCTCCCTCCCTCCCTCTCTCTTCTCACTACCATGATCGTTATTATAATCCACACAGTTCTGGAAGTCCTGCCAGTGACCCCTCCATCACTGTCATAGCTAACACCACAAATACTTAAGTGGCCACAGAATCATTAAATCCTCCTTGTAAACTTTCCTTGAGCTTGTCTCTCCCTTCCTACCCTGTGCCTTAGTTCAAGACCTCTCCCTGCCATCTCTATCATCTGACTCGGCTACAGCAGCCTCTTCCAATTGGGCCCTTTCTGAATGTAATTGCTTTCACAAGTTTCCCAGTCACTGTCAGGTTTAAGTTCTTACACAGGGATGTGGGCAGACGCTACACGGGGAAGTGGGTGGATACTACACGGGATTATGGGCGGATGGAGATATACTAATACATTCATGATTTCTGCAGAGGGAGCACAGTGCCTTTCCGGGTAAGATTATATGAAGTTCAGGTGTGGAAACTCTAGAGTCTTTGGACCTGGAATCATATTTCAAGTTTGTAACTTGCTGGAGTGCCCTAGCTGTGGAACAGGATTCCAGAGATTACAGTTAGCCCAGAAAGGACAGTCTGTCTCCCCGTGGGCAAACGACTGTTGCAGGATATTTGATCACACTACGAACCCACGAGACGGTGTTATTTACTGGAAAAACCTGTTCCTAGTGGTGGTGCGGCTCAGCCCTAGCGCACGCCTTTAATCCAAGAGCTTCCTGTTAATTGTAAACGGGATTAAATAAAGTCAATCATAGGCCAAGAGGTGGAACAAGCACCAGTAGGCAGGGAATGAACGCAAGAAAAAAACCATAGAGAGTAAGAGGAAGCCAGGAGGATGGGTAGACGCACAGGAAGTAGAAGGGAGCGGCGTCGGGTTTGAAGGTGTTTTGAGAGGCACGGAGGAGGAGTGCTTGATTTTTTTCCTTTTTTTTTTTTTTGGCTTTTCAAGACAGGGTTTCTCTGTGTATCCCTGGCTGTCCTGGAACTCACTCTGTAGACCAGGCTGGCCTCGAACTCAGAAATCTGCCTGCCTCTGCCTCCCAAGTGCTGGGATTAAAGGCGTGCGCCACCACCGCCGGCTTTTGATTTTCTTTTTGAGACATCAGATGAGGAAGCAGGTCAGCTGGGTGCTTTCTCTGCCGCTCCGAGCTAGCAGGCTTTAAACCCAGCGTCTGGCTCCCAAGTCTTTATTGGTAAAATTGAACATTTGAGATTTTGTTAAAAAACAACAAATGATTTCAAGAAAGAGAGACCACAGGAGAGACACATAGCACACCACCACCCCCCCCAAGCTGTAACAACCTTAAGGGTCCAGCCAGCTTCTTCCCTGGCTGACCTCTCAGTTTCCCACGGGAGAGAGGCTGCCCCTTGCCCTGTGAATTAATGACAACTTCATCTGCAGAGGTCAGACTCTGGTCTCTGCCTCTCTGTCTTTATGCCACCTCAGAAATCTAACATGACAAATGAGTCATGTATGAGAGCTTAGAAGCACAACTTAACATGTTAACGCCACTGCAAAATAAGTCACCTCAAGACTTGATAGCTTAAAATAGCCAATATTTGCTGTCTCTGAGGTTGGTTTGGGACTAGAACCTGGGAGAAGCTTAGCCAGGTGGGGTGCTCGGGTCCCCTCCTGGGGCAGGTCAGAGCTGGGGCTGCTGACCTTTGAAGGCAGCAGTGTGGCTTGTGGCGAGGCCACCCTTCTGAGGAGGCTGTTCCCGTGGTGGAGCATGGGGGGCTGCGGTTCCAAAATGGCTCTTAGCGGAAAGTCGTCCTTCCTTACACGGCGGGAATCACTTCCTGAGGCTGCTTCAGTTTCCAGGTAAGGCCTCTGGCTTCCCCCAGGGTGGACAATGCATCAGAGAGGCCCCATGCCTTTACAACCCAGTCTTAGGAGTCACAGCCTGTCACGTCCCTGTAGAGGGCACAAGGTTAGTGCTCACAGTTAGGCACTCGGGGAAAACAGAAACCTTAAGGACGCAGGGTCGGCTCTTTAAAGGAGGAAGGTATGTATATAACCCGGTTTCCACCCAGAACGCTGCAGTGGATAATAGCCTGGTACCTCCGTGCTCACTGTGGGGCCAGGCCGAGTCTGACTCCCCCAGACTTACGTTTTTCCCAGACTCTTCCCCAACACCCTTACCTTGAGCATTGTTTCTCAGTCAATGGAACCTATCCTTAGGGAAGACGTCACATGCACTTTACAGATGGAGCAGAGGCGGTTAATAGCATGGTGGTTTGCACTATCTGTCTGGCTAAGCCTTACCAACACCTACCCCCCACTCCACAATCTTAGTCAGGGTTTCAATTCCTGCACAAACATCATGACCAAGAAGCAAGTTGGGGAGGAAAGGGTTTATTCAGCTTACACTTCCACACAGCTGTTCATCACTAAAGGAAGTCAGGACTGGAACTCAAGCAGGTCAGGAAGCAGGAGCTGATGCAGAGGCTGTGGAGAGATGTTTCTTACTGGCTTGCTTCCCCTGGCTTGCTCAGCCTGCTCTCTTATAGAACTCAAGAATATCAGCCCAGGGATGGCACCACCCACAAGAGACCCTCCCACTTGATCACTAATTGGTAAAATGCCCCACAGCTGGGTCTCATGGAGGCACTTCCCCAACTGACGCTCCTTTCTCTGTGGTAACTCCAGCCTGTGTCAAGTGGACACACAAGCCAGCCAGCACACGCCCCGTGCCCCAGACATGGTTGTTTCGGTCTTTCCTTGGATCTTTATCTTGATCATTGCTCCTCAGTCAATAGAACCATCCTTAGGGAAGAGGTCACAGGCACTTTGAAAGGAGCTTCAATGAAATCGTGTCTTAAGCTTTTTTGTATATATGGGACTAGGTTAATTATCACCAGAAAACGTTTTCCCCAAATAGCATTGTGCTTAAATATCTTCCCAGATAGAATAAACTTCCCAGTGTCAGACTCTGGTAGTTTGAACCAACGCTGGCTACTGAGTTGTGCTGAACCAGACTTCCTACCTGTCTCACACGGACCAACACTCTGATGGCTGTGGTGTTTACGGAGACCACAGACTTCTGTCCTATTTCATTAGTTATAGAGTAATAGAATTAGGCTCCGTGTCTTTAAAAGAACCAGAAATTTTGTGGGCCGATTTGAATAGCACTGTACAATGGAGAGAGAAATAGTAATATCTCGTGATGCTAACTGAGTCTGTTTGCTCTTTGGATTTGTTTTTATTTTTATTTATTTTTTCTTGTTTATTTATGTATGAGTGTTCTGCTGCATGTACACCTGATTGCCAGAAGAGGGCACCATTTCCCTTTATAGATGGTTGTGAACAACCCTATGGGTGTTGGGAATTGAACTCAGGATCTCTGGAAGAGCAGCCAGCACTCTTGACCGCTGAGCCATCTCTCCAGCCCCTGTTAACTGTTTGAAACAGTGTGCAATCTAAGTACTAGCTACAACTATCATGCAAATTTATATTCTCCCCTATCAACTCCCCTGACACATCCCTCCACACAACCTTTCTGAATTTCTCTTTCCCGAGGAAGCTATGGAAACATCTTCGTGCCCTGCCCTCTGCTCGGTCTTCCCAGAAGACTTTTTTTCTTTTTCTCTTTTCTTTTTTTGGTTATTATATGTATATGGGTGTTTTGCCTGCATGTATGTCTATGCACTATGTGCATATACCTGGTGCCCTCAGAGGTCAGAAGAGGGTGTTAGATCCCCTGAGACTGGAGTTACAGCTGGTTGTGAGCCTTTGTGTGCTTGCTGGGAATTGAACTCCAGTCCTCTGGAAGAGCACTGATGAGTTATCTGCCTAGCCCCTCCGAAGACTCTATTAGTTCCAAGTTTTTCTGTAACCTCTAGTGGATTATAAACAGAGCCATATCCTAGAATAACGCAGGCTGGGCTAAAGGCCCTGCACAGTGCACCAGGGCTCCTTCAACCAGGCACTCACCATGCACGCTTGTCTTTCTCCTCTATCATGGTAACTAGTTCAGCCTCAGGTACACCTAGGCAGAATCAGGAGTTCCTTCCAGTATAATCTCTGGGAACCTCAAGCACACTTTTGTTTATGATGTAACATCTCTGTCTCCCACTGAGACTTTGTCTTAGTCAATTACATGGCTCACGTGCAAGCCCTATCCTCCTCACACCTTGATAGCCAACAGAGATTTAACAAAGGAATGCACACCTGAAGCTTCAGAGAACAGTTCCGAAGAATAAGGAGAGCCCATTGTGGTGCTGCAAGCCTGTAATCCCAGTCCTAGAGCAGTGGAAAGAGGGAGAATCAGGAGTTCAGAGGAGCCTTGGAAACAGATAAAGATGCCACCCTGGGCTACCTGGGTCTGTCTCAAAAAATCAAAACAATACAAAAAACAACAAACAAATAAACAAAAACCAAAACAAAGTAGAGGAGGAATCAGAGAAATCAATGAAACAGATGAGATAAATTAGAACAGTGTATTGTCGGGGACTCTGTTTTAGTCCATAATAAGTGAACTGTGATTATCCGCACGCATGCGCCGCACACATGCGCCAGGCAAATAATGTTACAGTGTATCTAGTAAACAGTATCCATATAGAATGGACATGTTCCCTTTCTTCAGTTATTATTATTATTATTATTCAGTTATTAATTTATATTAATAGTTCATAACATACTTATGTTCATAAACATCAGAGACTCTAAGAACTGAGAAAATTCCGTTTGTGGTTTACAGGTTATAAGGTCAAGGCAGAGAAAAATCTCCCACATATAATAAGATATTGCTTAAATAGTGGGGCTATCTGACTATTAATGTTTATAAATGCAGTGACTAAAATTAAGACCCTAGGCTTACTATTTCCTGATGGCCAAAAATAGAAGGAAAGCACCTTTTAGACACATACAGAGTAAATGGTGACCTGCATGTGGCCGAGTGGTGACTGTGACGCCCACTCAAGCACCGCACACCAGAAACAGAAAGAGCATGCAGAGACTTTAAGTGTAAACATTATAGCTTCGGTTGTCTGTTTGTTTATACTTGTATTGTTATTGTTGTCTCTTGAGACAGGCTTTTATTATATAGTCCATACTGGCCATGAATTACAGTCTTCCTCCTTCTGTCTCTAAGTTCTGGAATTATGACATACACTACCACACCCAGCTGTAAATATTGTTAAATATTATTTTTATTATTATTTTTACTTATGAGGGAATATACATGTGTCACAGAAGGTATATGGAAGTCAGTAGACAACTTGCAAGACTCAGTTCTCTCCTACTATGTGGGTTTTGGGGGATTGACTTCATCAGGCCCTGGAAATCTCTTTCTTTTCTTATGTAGCTGATCTTTTTTTGTTGTTGTTGTTATTGTTTTTGGTTTGTTTTCTTTTGTTTTGTTTTGCCTGAATGCAATTAGTGCATCCCATGAATGCAGTGCCTACAATAACCAGAAGAGGGCACCAGATTCCATGAAACCTGGGTTACAGGCAGTTAAGAGCTACCTTGTGGGTGCTAGAAACTAAACTCAGGTCCCAGCAAAAGCAGCTAATGCCCTTAACTGCTATGCTGTCTCTCTGGCCCCACTGGAGGTCTGTTTATAACCTCACCAAAGTTTTCATTTGAATTTCATTTGCTCTGCAAGCATTTTTGTTCTTTTCATGTTGGGTTTCTTTGAATTTTTTAAAAAATGTCTTTATAACGAATTTACAAGGAGCTGGAGAGATCACTCAGAGGTTAAGAGCACTGACTGCTCTTCCAGAGGTTCTGAGTTCAAATCCCAGCAACCACATGGTGGCTCACAAACATCCGTAATGAGATCTGATGCCCTCTTCTGGTCTGTCTGACGACAGCTACAGTGTACTTAGATATAATAAATAAATAAATAAATAAATAAATAAATAAGTATTTAAAAGGAATTTGCAACATTTTCAGGGACCAAAATTAAATACAATAACATTGAATTTACTGGAGGTTGGGTGGGTGTTTTGTATAAAATACCTTATCTGGAGTCCCTTAAACACACCCTGAAAGTGACATGATAATCACTGTTGTAATACCAGCATTTGGTAGCAGAGTGGCCACCATGAACTCGAGCCAGTCTGAACCTCAGTGTGACACCCTCAGTGATAACCATTCTTATTTGCTTTTTGTATTTTACTTATGTACTCTCTCTGTGTGTATGAGTGCACACTGCCTGTATGCACACCTACACGCCAGAAGAGGACATCAGATCCCTTTGCAGGTGGCATGAGCCGCCATGTGGTTGCTGGGACTTGAACTCAAGACCTCTGGGAGAGCAGTCAGTTTTCTTAACTGCTGAGCCATCTCTCCAGCCCCCATTCTTGGTCGTTAATTTGACTACATCTGGAATTAACTAAAAAGCAATCCCATACACCTGCGGAGGATTTTTCTTGACTGAATCATTTGAAGTGGGAAGGACCCGCCTTAATTCTGGATCTTTGGAGGTGGGAAGACACACCTTAAATCTGGGTCACACTTTCTGGTGGCAGCATCTATAAAGGACATTCAAGTCGGAAGCAGGAAGTCCCAGGAAGCACTTCCCTTTGCCTGCTTGCCCTCATCCTGGCTAGCACGTTTGTTCCATCGCTGATGTTAAAGCCTACTTCTCTGGGATTCCGGTGTACACTAAAGACCAACTGAAACATCCAGCCTCACGGACTGGATTCCTGGACTTTCCATTAGGAGGCGGACATTGTTGGACTAACCGGACCACAGCCTGTAAGACACTCTAATAAATCCCCTTCCTGTGTGTGTGTGTGTGTGTGTGTGTGTGTGTGTGTGTGTGTAGATTAATTCTACTTGTTTTATTTCTCTAGAGAACCCTGACTGTGACAACATCTCTCAAAACAAAACAAATAAACCCACCAACTGGTAATTTCTAAATAAATGTTCATTTCTCACAGTAACAGAGTCTGGGAACCTCCAGGACAGAGTTCTGGCTCTGCTACGGGGCCTTTCCCACCAGCACCTTCTGGCCACATACTCCCACGGCAGAGGGAGGCAGATAGGTTCTCCAGGCCCTGCTTGTCAGAGCTTTGATCTCTTGTCTTAGATATCACGCAGAGGTCTGTTTCTCCACACCCATCACCTAGAAGAGTGTTTCTGCCTAGCGTTGGAACGGATGTGAGCATCCAGACCATAGCACTAAACAATGAGAGTCAGGCCCTGGGGAAGGCTCAGCGGTTAAGGGCACCCACTGCTCTGCCAAAGGACCTGACTTCAATTCCCAGCACCCACACAGCCACTCACAATAGTCATACGCCGTCTTCCGGTGTGCAGATATATATACAGACGAAAGTGACCGTATACATAAAATGCATACACAAATCTTCAGTATACGTGCTGCCGAAGCGAGCACACATAAATCTTTAAAAGAGAAGAAAATGGAAGTTAATGCTGGTCTCTAAACTACACTTCTGGGAGAAAAATTAGGGACAAGGCCGGGAAGATGCTCCCGTAGACACTGCCCTGAAGAGACCCTGAAGGTCCGCAGCATTGAGTGCAGACTCAGTTCAGTCCTGCGGGTCATCAGACCATGAGTCACATCACCGGCCATCTGGGCCACCAGCTTAACTTTATAGGAAAAGAAATTGGATAAATAATTTACCAAACACCGCACAAGAGTCATTGCCAGATGGAATACCACACTGTTAATTCCTAACTATCCTCTGACCAGTCCTCGCAAGGTCGGCAAGGTCCTCCTGCTGAATCCCAGACTTCTTAGCCCAGACGCTAAACAGATGAGCTGGATTAAAAAGGGAGTGTGGGCCAGCGAACATTTCTGCTTGCAAATGCTTGCAGTGACTTCATTTAAACTGATGACATTTTCAGTAACTAATTTTACGATGAACTGAGGAGCAGCTGAGTTCATGGACTTGTAGTAATTAGAAAACTTGGTGTGAATTATGGCACAGAAGAATAAAATTTAAAACTACATGTGGCACATACCTGTAACCTCAGCATTAAGGAGACTAAGGTAGGAGGATCATAAATTTGAGAGTTTCCTGGGTTACTCACTCTGTTCCAAAAATAAAACAAAACAGAACAGAACAAAACAAAAATGGGGTGGGGGCATTAAATTATAAATTTGAGTCAACCAAAGCCATAAATAAACTGAAGGGAAATTTTGAAGAAGACAAACAGATACCATAGACTCAGTCGCATCTATCTAAAGGTGTTTATTCAAAATTCCCTACTGTTTAATATGAACTTTGGGTGGTGGCACATACTTCTGGTCCCAGCACTTGGGAGGCAGAGGCAGGTGGATCTCTGAGTTCGAGGCCAGCCTGGTCTACATCTAATGAATTGATCCTGTGTTTTTCTGTCTCTCAGTCTGCTTATGTGGTAGATTACCTTTATCGATTTACAACCATCCCTGTATATCTGAAATGGAGCTTACATGATCGTGACAAATTTTGTATGTGTTCCCGGATTTGGCTCAGAATACTTTTGGAGGATGTTTGCATTTATGTTCATCAGGGAAACCGACCTTTTATCATTGGGACTTTGTGTGGCTAGCTATCATGGTAATCAGGTATTAAAAAGAACTGAGCAATGTTCCTCCTGTTTCTATTTTGCAGAATACTTTGAGGAATATCAACATCAATTCCTTTTTGACTGGTAGAATTCTGTATGAATTCTTTTGCTTGGGACTCTTTTCATTGCTTCTCTCCTGTCTACACTTCTCACTTTCTGTATCTCCAGTGGTTCTGGATATGTTTAAATTGATCGTCTGACCGCAATCTCACTTTGGTAGGTTATGTTTTTTTTTTTTGGTTTTTTTTGTTTTTTTTTTTTGTTTTTGTTTTTGTTTTTGTTTTTTGAGACAGGGTTTCTTGGTGTAGTCCTGACTGTCCTGGAACTCTCTGTAGACCAGGCTGGCCTTGAACTCAGAAATCCACCTGCCTCTGCCTCCCAAGTGCTGGGATTAAAGGCATGTGCCACCACTGCCCGGCTGGTAGGTTATATATCAAGAAATTTAACTATTTTTAGGCTTTTTGGTTTGGTGGAGTACAGATTTTAAAAGCGTGTTTATGACTCTGTGGATTTCCTCTGTGTCTGTTGTGATGTCCCGTTTTCATCTCTAATTTTATCAGTTTGCATCTTCTTTCTCTCTTTTAGTTAATTTGGCTGAAAGTTTATCAATTGTATTGATTCTCAAAAATTTAATTTTTGTTTCATTCTTTATATTATTGTTCTTCATTCATTTGTTTCTATTTTTATTGATTTCAACCCCTAGTTTGACTATTTCTTGCAGTTTATTCCTTGGTTTTTTTCAAGACAGGGTGTCTCCGTGTATCCCTGGCTGTTCTGGAACTTGCTCTGTAGACCAAGCTGACCTTGAACTCAAAAATCTGCCTGCCTCTGCCTCCCAAGTGCTGGGATTAAAGATGTACACCACCACTGTCTGGGTTGTTGTAGGTCTTTCAAGAGTGCTCTTAAATTCCTAATACAAGATCTCTCCCATTTTTGGTTTGTTTGTTTGTTTTTGGTTTGGTTTGGTTTGGTTTGGTTTGGTTTGGTTTTTTTTGGATTTGGTTTTTTCAAGGCAGGGTTTCTCTGTATAGCCCTGGCTGTCCTGGAACTCACTCTGTAGACCAGGCTGGCCTCGAACTCAGAAATCCGTCTGCCTCTGCCTTCCAGAGTGCTGGGATTACAGGCATGCGCCACCACCGCCTGGCTTGTTTTTTTTTTTTTTTTTTTAAATCTCTCCAGCTTTATGGTGTAGGCACTTAGTACCTCTTAGAAGCACTTCTTCACTGTGTCCATTACATTTGGGTATGTTGTGTTTTCATTTTCATTCAATTCTGAAAAGTTTTAAACTTTTTTCTATATTTCTGTCTTGACCCATTTTTCATTCAGTTGTGAGTTGCTCCGTTTCTACATATTTGTAAAGTTCCTGTTGTTTCTGTTCTTGTTGGTATCCAGCTTTAATCCATGGAGGTCAGATAAGGCAGTAGTTTCAATTTATTTATTTATTTTTTTGTATCTGCTGAGACTTGTTTTGTATCCAAGTGTGTGGTTGATTTTAGAGAAAGTTCTGAGGAAAAAAGGTATATTATTTGTGTTTGAGTTAAATGTTCTGTAACTATGTTAGGTCCATTTGATTTATAACATCAGGTAGATCCATCATTTCTGTTTGTCTATTGGTGGAAGTGGGACACGGAAGGCTCCCTCCATCACTGTGGGAGAGCAAATGTATGGCTTTAGTGTAGTAGTGTTCTTCCTTTGATGAGTGTTTAGTTAGGGTTTCTATTGCTGCAAAGAGACAGCATAACTAATGACAACTCTTATCAAGAAAAACATTTAACTGGGGCTGGCTCACAGATTTAGAGGTTTAGTCCGTAACTGTCATCATGGGAAACATATGCAGGCAGATATGGTGCTGAAGGAGCTGAGACCTCTACATCTTGATCCTCGGGGAGCAGAAGGAGACCTTAGAAGCACTGGGCACAGCTTGAGCATAGGAGACCTCAAAGCCTGCCTCCACAGTGACACACTTCCTCCAAGGCTACACTCAATCCAACAAGGCCACACCTCCTAATAGTGCCACTTCCTATTGGCCAGACATTCAAACACATGAGTTCATGGAGGCCATGTGTATCAAACCACCACAATGAGTATGAAGTGTCTTTATCTCTTCAGATTAGTTTTGATCGGAGATCTATTTTGTCAGATATTAAAATGGCTATACCCACTTGCTTTTTGGGCCCATTTGTTTAGAATATTGTAGGAGACCACTGGAGCCAGATATGTCTTTCTCAGGCCTGAGCAGGGTCAAGGTGGGGGCTTTAGTCTGGAACTGTTGCTGCTGACTGTACCCTGAGCTCTCGATGAGACACAGTGTACTGACATATACTTTAGACTAGATTCTCTGTGAAGGTCAGGTTGTTTATCTTTGTTGGTTGCTTACCACACCCTGTTTTATTTTTTGCTGCCAAATTTTTTACATATAACGGCTAATGTGAACCTGCATTAAACGAGACTTGATCAGGATCGTCTTGTCTCAATTTCTCACGCCTCTTGCCCCCTAGGTCCTCATTCCACCCCTCAGAACCCTGTTTGAGAATCCGCATGCCGGTTCAGAATATCTTTTTCCATCTTTTTCCATAGAGTTGATGTCTATCCTTGATGTTAAGGTGTGTTTCTTGGATGCAGCAGAAAGCAAGATCTTGTTTTCAAATACATTCTGTTATTATGTGTCTTTTTATTGGGGAATTGAGACCATTAATGTTGGGCGTTATCAATGTTTCTTGATTCCTGTTATTCTGTTGATGAGATGTTTTTGATTTGCTGGTCTGGGACTGTTTATTCCTTGTATTTTCTTGGGTGTGGTCAACCTCTCTATGTAGGCTTTGATTTTCCAAAACCTTCTTTAATAAAGGTTCTTAACTTCTTTAACCTCCTTTCTGTTAGTTAGTGGAAAGGAAAGGTCAATAGGGCAAAAAGGGGATGTGGAAATGTTTAGAAATAGCTCTTTGGTGTGATTCCAATCTTCAATGTTGGGATATCAGCTATTCTGTTCACACAAATTATCAGTGGAAGCTTGAGCCACTTGCAAGCACAATTCAGTAATGGCAGTTCAATCCAGAAGAAACTGAGGGGCTCTGCCAATCACCCCAAATCTCTGGGAGTGGCAAGAAGCCACCAGAATATCATGAGAAATTCTTTGGTGCATTTCTCTCTATGAAGTCATGACAAATGATGATCAGCAAAGAAAGCAAGGTGAACCAATTCCACAGTGTTGTCAGAG
Source organism: Apodemus agrarius (assembly GCA_964023405.1). Classification (NCBI taxonomy): domain Eukaryota; kingdom Metazoa; phylum Chordata; class Mammalia; order Rodentia; family Muridae; genus Apodemus; species Apodemus agrarius. The sequence goes on from OZ030013.1 coordinate 82,128,519, forward strand.
AAGATCAGCAAAGAGTGGCAAGGAAAACCGATGTGACAGTGCCATCCACTGTCTTTGGGTTATTCTTATATCCTTTCCAAACATCACATGTTCTCTCAAGCATCCACATTAGCAAAATATCACATGCACCCTTTCTAGGAAGCTTCCAGAAAAACACTATGTGTTGCTTCTCAGCAAAATATCTCATAAGACAGTTTCCAGAAAAAGATCATATGACACAACTGAGTCTCCAAAGAAACCAGAAATTTCCACTTCATCTTTAGGTTGCTGTTTTCCTTCTAGAACCTTCTGTAGAACTGCATTTTTAAATAGATACTGCTTACATTATGTCATGCAATGATTTTTCTTTCTCTGTTTTGACTGATAGTTTGGCTGGGTATAGTAGTCTGGGTGCCATCTGTCATTTCCTTGAGTTTGTAGAACATCTGTCCAGTCCCTTCTGGCTTTTAGAATTTCATTGAGAAGTCAGATATTATTCTAATAGGTCTGTCTTTATATGTTACTTGTTCAGGCTGGTGAGATGGCTCAGTGGTTAAGAGCTCCAACTGCTCTTTCAAAGGTCCTGTGTTCAAATCCCAGCAACCACATGGTGGCTTACAACCATCCATAACAAGATCTGATGCACTCTTCTGGAGTGTCTGAAGAGAGCTGCAGTGTATTTACATATAATAATAAATAAATCTTTTTAAAAAAAAGTAAAAAATAAAAACATGTTATTTGTTCTTTTTCCCTTGCAGCTTTTGATATTTTTTCTTTGTTCTATACGTTTAATGTTTTTATTATGTGCCATGGGGATTGTCTTTTCTGGCTCTGTCTCTTTGGTGTTCTGTATGGTTCTTGTATCTTGATAAGGACCTCCTTCTTTGTGTTAGGGAAATTTTCTTCTATGATTTTGTTGAAAATATTTTCTGTGCCTTTCACTTGTGTTTCTTTCCCTTCCTCTATTCCTATTATTTATGGATTTTGTTTTTTCATAGTATCCCAGATTTCCGGGATGTTTTGTGCCTTGATTTTTTTTTTATTTACCATTTTCTTTGACTGACTCATCCATATCTTTTACTTTGCTTCAATGTCAGAGATTTTCTATTTCAAGGCTTATACTCTGTTGGGTGAGTCTTACCTAAGGTTTTTGTTTGACTTCCTAAAGTTTTCATTTTCACTTTTATTTCAGCTTAGGTTTTCTTTAGTGATATTTCTTTTAAAAATTCTTTTATGTCTTGGATTTTTTTATTATTTCATTCAATTGTTTTTCTGTTTTCACAGACTTTAAGGAATTTGTTCATACCCTCTCTAAGTCCCTCGAACACATCATAATTACTGCTTTGAAGTCCTTATCTTGTGCTTCAGCTGTATTACACTTCTCTTAATAGAATTACTGGATTCTGGGGGAGGGATATTGTCTCAGCTGTCATCAATTGTGATTTTACTCTTGTGTCTAGTCATCTGGGCTTGGGACACTTGTGATCCTAGGTGTTGATGTCTGGTCTTGGTTTTGTTGGGTGGGTCTTCCATTCCATGGTTATTATTGGCCTCACTAGACCTTAGGAAAGAGTGGTGGCTGTGGGTTGTGTGGTCAGTGAGTGGCAGAGAGGTGGGCTAGAAGGGGGGTTAAGGGGATCCTGTTTACATCTAGAAATGGGGTCCTCAGGGATTTGAAGGTGTGATGGGAAGAGATTATCTTACAAGAATGTTACAGTAAGGCAAGAATTTTATAAAGAGACAAGGATGAAAGGAATAGAGGGACCCTGAGTCCTAGTCAATAATTGGAGTCTCTAGTGAATGAGGTTGAGGTGGGGGGGGAAGGGTACCTGTAGGCATGTTGTTGCTGCGGTGAGAGTGGGAATAGAGAGATCGTAATTGAGGACAGAGAGGATAGTGTGATTCACCAGAGTCCCTGCTAGATTTGGAGACTGAAGGTACCACATATAAACTATGTCTAGGTGTGTGTGTGTGTGTGTGTGTGTGTGCAGGGCAGCTGACAGGAAGCAAAGGAATGAATGTGCTAGAATAGGGTAGCTGAGAGGGTCCACAGGAAGGAGAAATGGTATGTCTATTTCTAGGTGTGGAGACAGGTGGAAGGATAGCCCTTCATGCTACAGCACTGAGATGAGGCTGGAAAGATTGCAGTGGGGTACAGGAATGAGGGTGACAGTCACCTACTGACTCCTAGTCTAGTGTGGCCACTGGGGGTACCAGAGTGTTCTAGGCACCTGCCACTGACAGGAGGGCATGGGAGGGAGATAGCTGGGTCTACCATGAGGTTGGTGGAGTCCACTGAGAATGGAGTGAGAAAGAGGGGACCCTTCTGAGGAGGGGACCAGCTAGTGGTCTGACACAGCGCTGTGAACGAGACTGAAGCAAGAGTAATGGAGGGCAGGAAGGAGAGAGAGAGGACTTACCTGATACTCAGCCAGGTGGGGTGTGGCAGCTGGATTCCCAGGTAGACAGTGTTTCTCAGCTTTTTTTAATTACTTATATCATTTAAAATTTGTTCTGAGTTTGTAAATGCCTGTCAAATAGCATATGCACACGCTAATTTATGCAATAATTATATCTAACACTATAATCCACTCCCTTATATGTGCCTGTGTCTATGCTTCACCTCTCTCTCTCTCTCTCTCTCTCTCTCTCTCTCTCTCTCTCTCTCTCTCTCGTGACAAGGTCTTGCTATGTAGTCCAATTTCTGGAATTACAAGCTTATACAAAGTACCTCTCACTGCTTTTGCCTCCCTGGGCGGAGGGGGTGGGGGGGCTGCTTTACATGACCTGTTCCTGTTGCTTTAGTTTTGATTGTTAGCAAGTTTGCATACATTTTCACATAGCTATGTGAATCTAAGAGCCTTAGTACAACAATTTGTGTGTACAGGAAGGGATGTCCTAAGTAGAAAGAAACATTTTCTTAGGATAATTTTATAAATCAATAAAATAAATCCTTAAACCTGCCACAATAGGCCGATACTGTTTGGAGCTGAGATGGCTCGGTGGTTAAGTGCATGCAGTGCTCTTTTTTTAGCTTTTTTTTTTTTTTTTTTTTTTTTTTTTTTTTTTGGTTTTTTCGAAACAGGGTTTCTCTGTATAGCCCTGGCTGTCCTGGAACTCACTCTGTAGACCAGGCTGGCCTCAAGCTCAGAAATCCGCCTGCCTCTGCCTCCCAAGTGCTGGAATTACAGGCGTGTGCCACCACCGCCCAGCACATGCGGTGCTCATAAAGGGACCCTGAGGTCATTCTTAGCACCCGCATCAAGCATCTCACAACCAAGTGTGACTTCAGCTCCAGGGGGATTTCAACCTTATGACAGCACCTGCATTCATATGCATGCACTCGTGCGCACGCGCGCGCACACACACACACACACACACACACACACCTTCACTCATGTGCATGTGCACACAGGCGCAGGCAGGCACAGACACACACATACACACTTACGCATACATGTACACTCATACACACACATAATAAAAAATGCCCAAAATGCTAAAAATATTAATATTAATATTTTATCTCCAAATTATCCCACACATTTTCCTGTTAGCTTTTGAGACAAAGACTAAATGTGTAACCCAAGCTGGCCTCAAACTTTCTATCCTCCTAAGTGGTACTATGACAAGCATGCGCCATTATATCCAGCTGCAAACCCTAAGTTTTTACTGTAAAAATTGCCAATAGCCTGTTTTTCAGTAGGTGGTTTGTGCTCATTAAAAATAAATAAGTAAGGCCGGGCGGTGGTGGCGCACGCCTTTAATCCTAGCACTTGGGAGGCAGAGGCAGGAGGATTTCTGAGTTCGAGGCCAGCCTGGTCTACAGAGTGAGTTCCAGGACAGCCAGGGCTACACAGAGAAACCCTGTCTCGAAAAACCAAAAATAAATAAATAAATAAATAAATAAGTAAATAAATAAATAAATAAATTAAAAAAAATCACACACATAGCGCCATCTAGTGGTAACATAATTTTCACTTGCTAAAAACCCTTTTTTAGAACTAGTGGTGTAGCTTGGTTGGTAGCATTCTTGCCTAGTATGCATGAAACCCTGGATTCAGTGCCCAGCACCATATGAACCAAGCATCCTGGCACTCACCTGTATATTAAAAAAACAATATATTTAGTTTTAAAACCAAACTGTCGTGTCAATATATTTTATATTCACGAAAGTCAAGTTTTTAAAAACTTTTTATTTATTCTTTGTGAATTTCACACTATGCACCCCAATCCCACTCATCATTCCTTTGTATTCCCCTCTGCTCTTGCAACCTCTCCCGAAAATAAAATAAAAACTAAAATAGAAATAAACAAAACAAACCCCATCTCCTTGTGGAAGCGGCAGTGTGTCACAGTGTGTCCCACCGTGCACCCCTTTGCCCACACACCTTTTCTTGCAAATGTTCATTGCAGTGAGTCATTGGTCTGGTTTGAGGCCTCTGGAGTCTGCTACACCATCACTAGTGGATCCTCACTGGGACTCCACTCAGATGTCCTGTTCTTGCCCTGTGTCCTGGAGATCCTGTAGCTTTGGGTCTAAAGGACCTGTCCCATCATGCTCCAGCAATCCATAGATGATGGGACGGGTGTTGGGGTGAGCCACTCAAAGCCCTGGGTCTGGGCCTGGGCCTGGGCAGTAGCTGAGTTGGTCAGCCCACAAGCTCTCCAGCACCTATACTACCAGAACCAAGTCTCCAGCACTGTCTAGGTGAGGGGTGGGGCCAGCCCTGCTCAGCCCTTGGACGTCTACATGGCCTCAGGCAGCAGCCCAGACCAGGGATGTCCACACGGGCCGTGGTCACCGACACAGACCCCTGCTGCTGCTGTGGCGCGGACCCACGGGCTGGGACTTCATCATGGCCTCACGAGGCAGAGCAGACTGTTCACATCAGACTGTCCCTCGCTACTGCCCAGTCTCCAGCTCAGCCTCTCTTCACTGTGCACACATCCTTCTGCTGCTCCTCCTCTCCCATTTCTCCCCAGTTACATGCTCTTCTTAGTGGCACCCAGGTCTCTGGGTGTCTTCTGCTTCACCCACACTTGATGGTGGCAGGCAAGGGTTGTCTCCAAAATGTCCAGGTTTTAATAGCTCCGTCATAGAAAATAAAATGTGTGTTTATAGGTGAGGTACTGGGATTGGATTTAGGGCTTTCTGCATGTGAGGCAAACATTCTACCACAGGGCTGTATCCAGGATCATATAGGCTGTATCTGTTGTCTTGTTTTGGTTTGTTTGTTTGTTTGTTTGTTTGTTTTCGAGACAGGGTTTCTCTGTGTAGCCTTGGCTGTCCTGGAACTCACTCTGTAGACCAGGCTGGCCTCAAACTCAGAAATCTGCCTGCCTCTGCCACCCAAGTGCTGGGATTAAAGGCGTGCACCACCACCACCCGGCTGTTGTCTTGTTTTTTGATACAAGGTCTCTCTATATAGCTAGTCTGAAATTTGCTAGATCAGTTAGACTAGGCTGGAATGTATGGTGTCTCTTTCTCCCAAGTACAGACACCACACACAGAGAGAGCCGAGGATACAGCTTTTGGTTGTTGCTTTTGTCCACCCCACTCCCCCAAACAGAATTTCTCTGTGTAGCCTTCACTGTCCTGGAACTTACTATATGAACCAAGCAGGCCTTTATTCACAGAGACCCACCTGCCACTGCCCGCCAAGTGCTGGGATTAAAGGCTTGCACCAACACATGAACAAAAATTTCACAATCTATCAGTCACAGTAGCCACAAGAACTCTTGGTTCCCATGCGGCTGTCACTCTTTTGCATATTTGACTCTGGGAGAATGTTTTTTTTTTTTTTTCAGCCTTCTTTAAGAATAAATATCAGGGACAAGCCAGGCGTGGTGGCGCATGCCTTTAATCCCAGCACTTGGGAGGCAGAGGCAGGTAGATTTCTGAGTTCGAGGCCAGCCTGGTCTACAGAGTGAGTTCCAGGACAGCCAGGGCTACACAGAGAAACCATGTCTCGGAAAAAAAACAAAACAAAACAAAAAACCAAACAAACAAGAAAAGAATATCAGGGACATCACTAAGGGAGTAAACGCCACAGGTGTCATACTTATTCAATCTTGGGACACACTCTTTATCCAGAAGGTTGTGGATTTGCATGGTGAAACTGCAGCCTCTGGTTTGTGTGTCTGTGTGCATCACATGTGTACAGAGGACAGAAGAAGGCACCAGACGCCCTGGGGTTGGCGTTACAGGCATGTGTAAGTAACCAGACTCTGGGCTGGGAATCACGTTCAAGTCTTCTGTAGGAGCAGCAAGCACTTTTAACCTCTGACCTCTCTTGAGCCCCTCCAGCCACTATTTCCCCCCTTGCTTAGATATTTAATGTTGTTCTAGGCTTAGCTTTGGGGAAAGAATGCCTGAATTAGGAACGTGGAGAATAGCAACAGAAAACTGCTGTTGCAGTGCCTTGAATCTACTTAGACTTGACAAAAATCATAATCTATGTAGACACATGAAAACTGTGGCTGTCCAGTCACTGAGAACTCACAGCTTAATTAGAACACCATTTATCAGCAGGTGATAATTTTCTTTCCGTGATTCCTTTTGGAACTCTATTTCTTTAGTTTATACGTCCAAGTTTTTCTGGGTTTCTCAATTTTATCATGGTTTGCTTTCCAACTGAACTGGGAACTCTTAGGGGGAAAATGCATCCTGGATCTGTTCTCGAAGACCCCCAAGAGTATCATATCATGAGCATGTGTGTGGACCGTATGATAAAGCTTGCTGAAGATCAGGAAGACCCAGTGTCTCTGGCACACTTGAATGTACACAGGCCTGGATAAATTTGGATAAAGAGACAGTCAATAACTGTTATGACAGAGGTCAGGAAGTGTTGCTTCAGATCTGTGTTTACCCTTGAGCAATGATTAAAAGAAATCCAATCTCTTTGAAAACTGCTTGGATTTGTATGGTCTCCAATTTCTAATTCATATTTTTGGGAAGGGATTCCCTTTAGGGAATTACATAACCATAGCTTGTTTTTGACAAAGAAGAAAAAACCTAATGAAAGTCTTTCCCAAAGTTTTTATTCTGAAAAAAAAAATTAAACACCCAGAGAAGTTAGAAGGAAGAGACCCAGCTTGGGGTATAGGTCTGGGCACAGAGCTTGCTGAGCCCGCCTGAGATCCTAGATTCAGTCCCAAGTACCAGAAACCAATACATTTAAATACCACCAATCTGTATAACTATTTACAAAGCATTTTTATTTATTATGTGTTGGGTGGGCAGGGTAGACACATATCATAGCACAGGTGTAGATATCAGAGGTCATCTTTTTTGAAAGACTTATTTATTTTTGTATTTTATGTACGTGAGTGCTCTGTCTTCATGCACACCTGAAGAAGGCATAGGATGGTTGTGAGCCACCATGTGTTGCTGGGATTTCAACTCAGGATCTCTGGAAGAGCAGCCAGTGTTCTTAACTGCTGAGCTATCTCTCCATACCCCCTGTATAATTATTATTATCCATTATTAACATGCCACAATAAACAGAACCTGCCACCCACCTATCTAGAAAGGATTAACGATCTTCATCTAGCCATGTTTTGCTTTTGGGTTCTTTGTTCATTTGTTTATTTGAGGCATGGTCTCTCTTCACAGCACTGGCTGTCCTGGAAATCACTATGTAGATCATGCATGCTTCAAAATCACAGAGATCTGCCTGCCTCTGCCTTCTGAGTACTGGTATTAAAGGTGTGTGCCATCACGCCTGACTTCTAACTGTATTTCTGAACCACTGAAAATAAGTTGTAGATTGTCATGACATTTTACATCTAAATATCTCAAGATTCATCTAAGAGGTACATGGTCTTTCCAAGCTGCATTGTTACACCTGAGACAACGCCCTAATTCCTAGCTCAAACCTAAATGTGTGTATTATACGTTTTAAAAATCATGATCTATTTAACATTTATATTAACACATTATAAATGACTCTGCTGTTGGTGAAGTTCTCAACTACTGACACAGTGTTCCAAAGTGCATGGCTATCCTGTTTGTCACAAGAAGATTGGGGAGGGTTTCATTGTGATAGAAAATGTAAAGTGGAGTGTTTATCTCTGAATACTTTGATAGATTTTTTTTTGAGACAGGGTTTCTCTGTGTAGTCCTGGCTGTCCTGGAACTCACTCGGTAGATCAGGCTGGCCTCAAACTCAGAAATCCGCTTGTCTCTGCCTCCCAAGTGCTGGGATTACAGGCGTGCGCTACCACGCCCAGCACTTTGATAGATTTTTTTAAAAGATTTATTCATTTATTTTATGTATATGAGTATACTGTAGCTGTATAGATGCTTGTGGGCCATCATGTGGTTGCTTGGACTTGAACTCAGGACCTCTGCTCACTCGACCCCACTCTTTGATAGATTTTAATGATCTGCCATTACAGTCACCAGCCCTTGACTAGTTCTAGGAACTAATTAGCTGTGGGATCAATGGAATGGTATCCTTTTCCAATCTTGGGGCGACGGTGTGTGAGAGCAGGATGGGAAGGTACCCGGGTTCTTGTGAGAATGTTTCAAGACAGCCTCAGTGACTTCTCTAGACACTTGAGTGGGTACGGTTGGCAGGGCTGACGTCAGCTTCTGAATGACACTTGTTGCAGGACAACACAGTTTATGTTGATCGTACCTGTTCACCGTATAGTGCTCATTGTACATGGATGTATGCAAGTGCATGTGTGCATGTGTGTGCATGCATGTGCAATGAGCATGCCCCAGACTGCAAGTAAGTAGACTGTGGGATGACATTGGGTCAGGTATCTTTCTCTGCCATGTGCCACCTTATTTGTTTGTTTGTTTGTTTGTTTGTTTAAAAGAGTCTCTTATTGGTCCTAGAGACAGATTGGGTATTTAACAATCCCAGGTGGCCCTGGGACCCACCTCCCTGCACCTCCCCAGCACCGGGATTGCAGACTCACCCTGTCCCCAACTCTCACGTGGTTGTTACAGATCTGAACTCGGGTCCTGAGGCTGGCACAGCAAGCGCTCCACCACCCTCCTCATCTCTCCCGTCCCAAATTTTGTTTCAACATTTTACATGACTCTTAATTGACATCAAGGGGAAAGAGTTTCCTATCTGTCTTGTTTGGCTATAGCATGTATTAAATCTGGACATCAAACTAGCCAGTACCAGTACCGAACACTGGGTTAAGTATCCAGATAATTTCTCTTATCTTTTCTCGGGTCACAGAAATTTAAGAACCCAGAGTCACATAAAGACACAGAAATAAACAGCGATCATATTTGAGCCTCCCCATCTCTGGCAAGACATTGCCCGTGAGTGTTGCAATGGGGGTCACAGACCCACAGTTTCACCAGATTTTGATACATGGGTAAATACTCTTCGATGGGAATGTAGTCCTTCCTGTCATTTACTGACCTAAAGCGTTTTCTGATTTTGGGGAGTCAGTTTCTGTGGATTATAAAAAAAAACACATTTTTTACTTTAGAAGAGACAGTTGAGGAGAGTGATTCTTAAGTCACAAATATGGTTTTCCTGACCCATAAGAGGAGAATCTCAACTCAGAGTTCCCATGTTGAACGCTGGTTACAGCCGTCCTGCAGACGTTCATAGCGCTGCCCCCAGCTGTTAGCTGAGCTGCTTAACCAGCCAACCACTGTGCCATCAGCCCCTAGCGTCTCAGTGACTGTCCTATTGCTATGGCAAAACACCATGACCTAAACAACAGAGAGAGAGAGAGAGAGAGAGAGAGAGAGAGAGAGAGAGAGAGAGAGAGATCCCTAACTTGGAATGGCATAGTCTTTGGAAACCCCAAAGACCACCCAAAGTAACACATCTCCTCCAACAAGGCTACACCTCCTGTCTTAGAGTTTCTATTCCTGCACAAACATCATGACCAAGAAGCAAGTTGGGGAGGAAAGGGTTTATTCAGCTTACACTTCCACATTGCTGTTCATCACTAAAGGAAGTCAGGACTGGAACTCAAGCAGGTCAGGAAGCAGGAGCTGATGCAGAGGCCATGGAGGGATGTTTCTTACTGGCTTGCTTCCCCTGACTTGCTCAGCTTGCTTTCTTATAGAACCCAAGACTATTAGCCCAGAGACGGCACCACCCACAAGGGGCCCTCCCCCTTGATCACTAATTGAGAAAATGCCCCACAGCTGGATCTCACGGAGGCACTTCCCCAACTGAAGCTCCTTTCTCTGTGATAACTCCAGCCTGTGTCAAGTTGACACACAAAACCAGCCAGTACACCTCCTAATCGTTGGTTCTTTCTTTGCATTGCTGATTGTACAAAATAGTCAATACTTAAAAACAAACAACAACAACAACAACAACAAAAGAAAACAGAGAGCCGGGCTTGGTGGCTCCAGCCTATGACAAACAAACAAAACCCTGATCTGACTGTACCGACTCTTTCTCCATTTCTTTAACCACACACCCAGGAAGCAAAGAGGCCAGCTGGGCTTGGTGCTGCAGGCCTTATCTCAGCACTTGGGAGGCAGAGGCGGGTGGGGCTCTGTGAGTTTGAGCCCAGCCTGGTATACAGAGTTCCAGGAGGGCTGTGTAGAGAAACCCTGACTCAAAAACCAACAGAAGAAAAGAGGCCAAGTTTCTTGGCTGTGTAGCCCCAGGCAGGATGCAGGCTGGATGAGGTTTTAGTGAGATCTGTGTTTGTCCTGCCTGTCAGAATCCAGCCTCCAATACCTGGCTCCATTTTCCCTCCGCACTATGACACATGCTTACTAACTAACACATTAACTCGGTCTTGGAGCATAGAACAGTGGTAGAATGGTTATCCAGCAATTGTCAGGCCCTGGGGTCAGTCCGCTAAACAAAACAAAGCACAACAAAACAACTCAACATTTCACTTTTTTGTTTTGTTTTGATTTGATTTTTTGAGACAGGGTATCTCCATGTAGCCCTGGCTGTTCTGGAACTCACTCTGTAGATCAGGCTGGCCTCGAACTCAGAAATCCACCTGCCTCTGCCTCCCAAGTGCTGGGATTACAGGCGTGCGCCACCACTGCCTGACAACATTTCACTTTTGCTAAAGCTTTTGACCCAAATGATAAAGCATGTTTTCAGATCAACCTGTTCCTATGGCTTGGCTGTTTAAGTTCGTCCTTCCACAGGTCCACACGCAGAAGGTTTAGTTCTCAGCTTCATAGTGTCGGAGATGGTGACAAGCTCTCTGGAGTCTTAACTTCTTGAGTTCTTTGTATATATTGATATTAGGCCTCTGTCAGATGTAAGGTTGGTAAAGATCTTTTCCCAATTTGTTGGTTGCCATTTTGTCCTATTGACAGTGTCCTTTGCCTTACAGAAACTTTGTGATTTTATGAGGTCCCATTTATCAATTCTTGATCTTAGAGTGTAGGCTACTGGTGTTCTCTTCAGGAAATTTTCCCGTATGCCCATGTGTTCAAGGCTCTTCCCCAGTTTCTTTTCTATTAGTTTCAGTGTGCCTGGTTTTATGTGGAGGTCCTTGATCCACTTGGACTTGAGCTTAATACAAGGAGATAAGAATGGATCGATTTGCATTCTTCTGCATGCTGACCTCCAGTTGAGCCAACGCCACTTGTTGAAAAGGCTATCTTTTTTCCACTGGATGGTTTTAGCTCCTTTGTCAAAGATCAAGTGACCATAGTTGTGTGGGTTCATTTCTGGGTCTTCAATTCTATTCCACCTTCCTGTCACCGTAACAGTACCATGCAGTTTTTTGTTTTGTTTTTTTTAACACTATTGTTCTGTAGTACTGCTTGAGGTCCAGGATACTGATTCCCCCAGAAGTTCTTTTACTGTTGAGAATAGTTTTTGGTATCCTGGGTTATTTTGTGTTTTTTTTTTTGTTGTTGTTGTTTTTTGGTTTTTTGGTTTTGTTTTTGTTTTTTTTTTTTTTTGTTATTCCAGATGAATTTGAGAATTGCTTTTTCTAACTCTTTGAAGAATTGAGTTAGAATTTTGATGGGGATTGCATTGAATCTGTAGATTGCTGTTTTGCAGCCTTTTACTCTGAGGTAGTATTTGTCTTTGACACTGAGATGCATTTCCTGTATGCAATAAAATGTTGGGTCCTGTTTATGTATCCAGTCTGTTAGTCTATGTCTTTTTATTGGGGAATTGAGTCCATTGATGTTAAGAGATATTAAGGAATAGTGATTGTTGCTTCCTGTTATTTTTGATGTTATTTTTATGTTAGAGTGGTTATCTTTTTTTGGGTTTGTTGAAAGAAGATTACTATCTTGCTTTTTCTAGGGAATTTTTGCCCTCCTTATATCGGCGTTTTCCGTCTATTATCCTTTATAGGGCTGGATTTGAGGAAAGATATTGTGTAAATTTGTTTTTATCATGGAATATCTTGGTTTCTCCATCTATGGTGATTGAGAGTTTTGCTGGGTATAGTAGTCTGGGCTGGCATTTGTGTTTTCTTAGAGTCTGTATGAGATCTGACCAGGATCTTCTTGCTTTCATGGTCTCTGGTGAGAAGTCTGGTGTAATTCTGATAGGTCTTCCTTTATTTGTTACTTGGCCTTTTTCTCTTACTGCTTTTCTTTGTTTAGTACATTTGGTGTTTTGATTATTATGTGACGGAAGGTATTTCTGTTCTGGTCCAGTCTGTTTGGAGTTCTGTGGGCTTCTTGTATGTTCATGGGCATGTCTTTCTTTACGTTGGGGAAGTTTTCTTCTATAATTTTGTTGAAGATAATTACTGGCCCTTTAAGTTGTAAATCTTTGGTTCTATACCTATAATCCTTAGGTTTGGTCTTCTCATGTGTTCTGGATTTTCTGGATGTTTTGGGTTACAAGACTTTTTTTTTTTTTAAAGATATTTATTTATTTATTTATTTATTTATTTATTTATTTATTATATGTAAGTACACTGTAGCTGTCTTCAGACACCCCAGAAGAGGGCATCAGATCTCATTAAGGATGGTTGTGAGTCACCATGTGGTTGCTGGGATTTGAACTCAGGACCTTTAGAAGAGCATTCAGTGCTCTTAACCACTGAGCCATCTCTCTAGCCCCGGGGTTACAAGGTTTTTGCATTTTACATTTTCTTTGACTGTTGAGTCAATGCTTTCTATGGTATCTCCAGCACCTGAGATTCTTTCTTCTATCTCTTGTATTCTGTTGTTGATGTTTGCATCTATGACTCCTGATTTCTTCCCAAGATTTTCTATCTCCATAGTTGTCTCCCTTTGTGATTTCTTAGTTGTTTCTATTTCTGCTTTTAGATCCTGGATGGTTTTGTTCAGTTCCTTCACTTGTTTGTTTGTGTTTTCCTGTAATTCTTTAAGGGATTTTTGTGTTTCCTCTTTAAGGGCTTCTGCCTGTTGACCCATGTTCTCCTGTATTTCTTCAAGTGATTTTTGTGTTTCTCTTTTAAGGGCTTCTACCTGTTGACTCATGTTCTCCTATACTTCTTTAAGGGAGTTATTTATGTCCTTCTTGAAATCCTCTATCATCATCATGAGATGCAATTTTAAATCCAGATCTTGCTTTTCTGGTGTGTTGGGGTATCCAGGACTTGCTGTTGTGGGAGAACTGGGTTCAGATGATGCCATGTTGCCTTGGTTTCTGTTGGTAACATTCTTGCGTTTGCCTTTTGCCATCTGGCTATCTCTGGTGTTAGCTGGTGTTGCTGTCTCTGACTGTGGCTTATCTGTCCTGCAAGCTTCTGTATCAGTGCTCCTGGGAGACTGTTCCCTCTGTGTACACCGGTATGTAGGTACTCTTGTGAAACCCACTCCCTTGTGCTTGTATTGGGTATGTAGCTTTGTATCCCCTATCAACTCTGGGTGAAGACTCCTGTCCCAGCCTGCTCCTAGGCTCTTGGGTCCTCAGGGTTTCCCTCTGTTTCCTCTGAGCAGCAGGGGTGGTCCTACCTGTGTTGTCTGGCCTTTCTGCACTCCTGAGTGGTTAGCTACCAAGTGTGTCACTTGGATATGGTGTACGGTGGCAGAGGGTGGTCCCAAGCCAGAGACAAAAACCAGAGGATTTCAGCCAGAGGGTTCCGGGTGTGATCCCCTGAGCAGCGGGCCCCTGTGGAGGCAGGCCCCTCCACACTCCTGGGTGGTTAAGCTCCCCCCTGTACCACTTTGGTATGGTGCTCTGTGCCCTGTTGTAGCAATCTTATTCTCTCCCTGTGAGATTAACAGTAAACATGTCCTCAGACCACTTGGGAAAGGCCAGAGATGCCAAAACTGTTTCAGGGTCTGATTGCTAATCTGGTGCCTAAAGGATTTTAGAGTTACCTCTTTACAAAGAGTTGTTAGAGCAGCAATAAAGGCCCATTAAAACAAAACAAAACAACTCTTGGACTGCTGGACAAATGGCTCAGTAATTAAGAGGACCCAAGTTCAATTCCCAGCACTTACGTGGCAGCTCAGAACTTTCTGTACCTCCAGTTCTAGATGATCTGACACCCCCGCACAGACATACTTGAAGGCAAAACACCGATGCACATAAGCTAAATAAAGAAATCGTTTAAAAACAAAAAACAAAAAACAAAGACTTCAAAGCCAGGTATTGGTAGTAGATGCCTTTGATCCTAGCACTTGGGAGGCAGAGGCAGGTGTATCGCTATGAATTCGAAGTTGAGGACAGCCTGGACTACAGAGCTAGTTTTGTTACCAAAACAAAAAACAAAACAAACAAACAAAAAAAAAGTAAAAAGAAAGAAAGGAGGGGGAAGGGAGAAAGAAAGAAAAACTGGCAGTTCACATTCTCACCCCGCATACTCTGGGGGTACACATTGCCACCCTGTATACTCTGGGGGTTCACATTTTCACTTTGCACACTCTGGGGGTTCACATTCTCACGGTGCACACTCTGGGGACTCACTCTCACCCTGCACACTCTGAGGGTTCATACTCTCACCCCACACACTCTGGGGGTTCACACTCTCACCCCGCACACTCTGGGGGTTCACATTCTCACCCTGCACACTCTGGGGTTCACATTCTCACCCTGCACACTCTGGGGTTCACATTCTCACCCTGTACACTCTGGGGTTCACATTCTCACCCTGCACACTCTGGGGGCTCACATTCTCACCCCACACACTCTGGGGGGTCACACTGTCACCCGCACACTCTGGGGGTCCGCATTCTCACCCTGCACACTCTGGGGGCTCACACACTTACCCTGCACACTCTGAGGGCTCACATTCTTACCTCTCACACTCTGGGGGTTTACACTCTCATCCTGAACACTCTGGGGGGGCTCACATTCTTACCCCTCACACTCTGGGGGCTCCCACTCTCACCCTGCACACTCTGGGGGTTCACACTCTCACCCTGCACACTCTGGGGGCTCACACTCTCACTGTGCACACTCTGAGGGTTCACATTCTCACCCCACACACTCTGGGGACTCACACTCTCACCGCACACACTCTGGAGGTACACACTCTCACCCCACACACTCTTGGGGTTTCACATTCTCACCTCGCACACTCTGGGGGGCTCACACTCTCACTCTGCACACTCTGAGGGTTCACACTCTCACCCTGCACACTCTGAGGGTTCACACTCTCATCCTGCACACTCTGGGGGTCCACATTCTCACTGTGCATACTCTGGGGGCTCACACTCTCACTGTGCACACTCTGGGGGCTCACACTTTCACTGTGCACGCTCTGGGAGCTCACACTCTTACCTGCACACACTGGGGACACACATTTTCTCCCTGCACACTCTGGGGGCTCACACTCTCACCCCGCACACTCTGGGGGGCTCACACTCTCACCCTGCACACTCTGGGGGGCTCACATTCTCACCCTGCACACTCTGGGTGGCTCACACTCTCATCCTGCACACTCTGGGGGGCTCATACTCTCACCCCACACACTCTGGGAGCTCACACTCTCACTGTGCACACTCTGGGGCCTCACTCTTTCACTGTGCACACTCTGGGGGCTCACACTCTTACCTGCACACTCTGGGGGGTCCACATTCTTACCCTGCACACTCTGGGGGTTCACAGTTTCATCCTACACACTCTTGGGGTTTCACATTCTCACCCTGTACACTCTGGGGGTTCACACTCTCATTCTGCACACTCTGGGGGCCCACACCCTCACCCTACACACTCTGGGGGCCCACACCCTCACCCTACACACTCTGGGGGCTCACACTCTCACCCTACACACTCTGGGGCTTCACACTCTCACCCTGCACACTCTGGGGGCTCACATTCTCACTGTGCACACTCTGGGGGCTCACACTCTCACCCACATACTCTGGGGGTCCACATTCTCACCCTGCACACTCTGGGGGTTCATACTCTCACCCTGCACAATCTGGGGGCTCACACTCTCACCCCCCACACTCTGGGGTCTCACATTCTCACTGTGCACACTCTGGGGGTTCACACTCTCACTGTGCATACTCTGGGGGCTCACACTCTGTGCACACTCTGGGGGCTCACACTTTCACTGTGTACATTCTGGGGGCTCACACTCTCACCCTGCACATTCTGGGGGTTCATACTCTCACCCTACACACTCTGGGGGGCTCACGCTCTCACCCTACACACTCTGGGGCTTCACATTCTCACCCTGCACACTCTGGGGGCTCACATTCTCACTGTGCACACTCTGGGGGCTCACACTCTCACCCACATACTCTGGGGGTCCACATTCTCACCCTGCACACTCTGGGGGTTCATACTCTCACCCTGCACAATCTGGGGGCTCACACTCTCACCCCCTACACTCTGGGGTTTCACATTCTCACTGTGCACACTCTGGGGGCTCACACTCTCACTGTGCACACTCTGGGGGCTCACACTCTCACCCTGCACATTCTGGGGGTTCATACTCTCACCCTACACACTCTTGGGGTTCACACTCTCACTCCACACACTCTGTGGGCACACACTCTCACTGTGAACACTCTAGGGGCTTACACTCTCACTGTGCACACTCTGGGGGTCCACATTCTCACCCTGCATACTCTGGGGGTTCACATTCTTACCCTACACACTCTGAGGGTTCACACTCTCACCCTGCACACTCTGGTGGTTCACACTCTCACCCCACACACTCTGGGGGCTCACATTCTCACTGTGCACACTCTGGGGGACTCACACTCTCACCCTGCACACTCTGGGGGTCCACATTCTCACCCTGCACACTCTGGGGCCTCACATTCTCACCCTGCACACTCTGGGGGTTCACACTCTCACCCCACACACTCTG
This sequence comes from Apodemus agrarius, assembly GCA_964023405.1. NCBI lineage: Eukaryota > Metazoa > Chordata > Mammalia > Rodentia > Muridae > Apodemus > Apodemus agrarius. The sequence goes on from OZ030013.1 coordinate 82,145,682, forward strand.
GGGGTTCACATTCTCACTGTGTACATTCTGGGGGTTCACACTCTCACCCTGCACATTCTGGGGGTTCACACTCACTTCACACACTCTGGGGTTTCACATTCTCACCCTGTATACTCTGGGGGTCCACACTCTCACCTTGCACACTCTGGGGGTTCACATTCTCACTGTGCACACTCTGGGGGCTCACACTCTCACCCTGCACACTCTGGGGGTTCACATTCTCACCCTGCATACTCTGAGGGTTCACACTCTCACCTCACATACTCTGGGGGTCCACATTCTTACCCTACACACTCTGGGGGTTCACATTCTCACTGTGCACACTCTGGGGGCTCACACTCTCTCACTGTGCACACTCTGGGGGTTCACATTCTCACTGTGCACACTCTGGGGGCTCACACTCTCACCCTGCACACTCTGGGGTTCACACTCTCACCCTGCACACTCTGCCACACTCTGCAGCTGCTCCTCATTCCACCTTCAGCTGTGGGACTGTGGGACCCTCCCTGCGGCAAGTGCTGAGGTAGACAAAAGCCAAGCTTACTGAGTGGAGGTGTCACAAGCAGCTGGCGAAGGATTCTTTTACTCTATTCAGGTAGAAATCACCAACAGGGAAGAAACATGCTATTCTGTGTTCGAAGCTTCAAGTGTTGCCTGGCAGTAGCTTGTGAGCTAAGCTCACAAACCCCAGTGTTTATGACTCTAGGGCCAGAGTACCTGGTGCCTGTGGTTCCAGGTGTTAAAGGGCGGAGACTAGCTACCTAGGCATGAAGAAAGGCCAATTGGAAGCCAGCCTGGGAAGAGATCCTGCCCCCACAATAAGGAACGGAGAGCACTAGCTGCTCTTGCCATGGGCCCAGGCTGGATTCCCAGTACCACAATGTACAGTCTGGTGGCATTGTCGTGACATTGATGTGAGACTGTCACACATCTACCGCTAGGGTTTTATGTCTTCCTGCATGCTGAAACAGAGGTCTAGACAAGATACAGATATGCAGAGAAAGACCCCCCAGATCTATACAGGAGACATGTGAGTCTCTGGCTAAGTAACAATCTTTGCAGTCCTAAGGTGGATCTCTGTGAGGCTGATATATGACTGGTGCTGAAGTATATGGTCCCCAGAGGTTCAGAGGCTTCCCAACCTGAAGAGAGAACTCATGAGGCCACAGAGAGCCGCCAGTCGGAAGCTGGGCAATGCTAATCCAGCCATAGTGCAGGAAACACAATTCCAGTCATCCACAACAGAGCTAAACATCAACTTTGTGGTCAAAACACGGTGGCACATGGCTGTAATCACAACATTCAGAGCTAAGGAGGGAAGAGCACACGTGTTTGGAGTATCTGCACAGGAAAGAGCCTGCGCAATTAACAACAAAAGCAACACCTCAAAATCCTCTAGATGACCGACAAGTAAACTAATCACTAACCTGATTATCAAAAAGTCTTTCAAAACTCTGTAAAAATAAGAATATTCAAAAACTGTATAGCACTTATAAGGTCTGATATCCAGTATAAAATTGCTAGAGCCATAAGATTTTATATACATATATGTGTGAGTGTATGTATACATTATATATAAGTAAAATTATATGCTATGTAGAAATAAAATTATATATACACATATACACACACAAATATATATGTACACACACATATATAAATATATAAATGATGGGACTGGAGAGATGGCTCAGTAGTTAAGAGCTCTGGTGCTCTTCCAGAGAACCCAGGCTCAATTCCCAGCATCCACATGGCAGCTCACAAGTGTTTGTAGTTACAGTTCCAAGAGCTCTAACACCCTCACACAGACAAAATTTAAATAAAATATTTTAAAATTATATATACGCATATATGTGTATATATATACACATGTATATGTGTCTCTATGCATATACATACACTTTTTATTGGATATATTCTTTATTTACACTTCATTTCCCTTTTCCTGGTTCCCCGCCTCCCAAAGGTCCCATATGACCTTTTCCCTCCCCCTGTTTCCCCATCCACCCCTTCCCACTTCCCTGTTCTGGTATTCCCCTACACTGATGCATTGAGCCTTTCCAGAACCAGGGTCCACTCCTTCCTTCTACTCAGACATCATTTGGTATGTGGATTGTGTCTTTGATGTTCCAAGATTCTAGGCTAATATCCACTTATCAGTGAGTGCATACCATGGGTATTCTTTTGAGACTGGGTTACCTCACTTAGTATGATGTTCTCCAGCTCTATCCATTTGTCTAAGAATTTCATTGATTCATTGCTTCTAATGGCTAAATAGTACTCCATTGTGTATATATACCACATTTTTGTATCCATTCCTCTGTTGAGGGACATCTGGGTTCTTTCTAGCTTCTGGCTATTATAAATAAGGCTGCTATGAACATAGTGAAGCATGTATCCTTATTACATGCTGGGGAATCTTCTGGGTATATGCCCAGGAGTGGTATGGCAGGGTCCTCTGGAAGTAACATGTCCAGTTTTCTGAGGAACTGCCAGACTGATTTCCAGAGTGGTTGTACCAGCTTGCAATCCCACCAGCAACGGAGGAGTGTTCCTCTTTCTCGACATCCTCACCAACACCTGCTGTTTCCTGAGTTTTTAATATTAGCCATTCTGACTGGTGTGAGGTGAAATCTCAGGGTTGTTTGATTTGCATTTTCTTAATGACTAATGATGTTGAACATTTCTTAAGGTGCTTCTCAGTCATCTGAAGTTCTTCAGGTGAAAAGTCTTTGTTTAACTCTGTACCCCATTTTTTTGATAGGGTTATTTGGCTTTCTGGGATCTAACTTCTTGAGTTCTTTGTATACAGTGGATATTAGTCCTCTGTCAGATGTAGGGTTGGTAAAGATCTTTTCCCAATTTGTTGGTTGCCGATTTGTCCTTTTGACAGTGGGATTGCTTCAAGTTTCTCTCCATTTACTTTGATGTTGGCTACCGGTCTGCTGTAAATTGCTTTTACTATGTTTAGGTATGGGCCTTGAATTCCTGTTCTTTCCAAGACTTTTAGCATGAAAGGATGCTGAATTTTGTCAAATGCTTTTTCAGCATCCAATGAGATGACCATGTGGATTTTTTTTTCTTTGAGTTTGTTTATGTAGTGGATTACATTGATGGATTTCTGTATATTGAACCATCCCTGCATCCCTGGGATGAAGCCAACTTGATCAAAACAAGTGATCGTTTTGATGTGTTCTTGGATTTGTTTGGCAAGAATTTTATTGAGTATTTTTGCATCGATGTTCATAAGGGAAATTGGTCTGACGTTCTCTTTCTTAGTTGGATCTTTGTGTGGTTTTGGTATCAGGGTAATTGTGGCTTCATAGAATGAGTTGGGTAGTGTTCCTTCTGTTTCTATTTTTGTGGAATAGTTTGAAGAGTATTGGTATTAGGTCTTCTTTGAAGGTCTGATAGAATTCTGCCCTAAAACCATCTGGTCCTGTGCTTTTTTTGGTTGGAAGACTTTCTATGATCCCTTCTATTTCTTTGGGGGTTATGGGACTGTTTAGATGATCTATTTGATCCTGATTTAATTTTGGTATTTGGTATCTGTCTAGGAAAGTGTCCATTTCCTCCAGACTCTCCAGTTGTGTTGAGTATAGGCTTTTGTAGTAGGATCTGATGATTTTTTGAATTTCCTCAGTTTCTGTTGTTATATCTCCCTTTTCATTTCTAATTTTGTTAATTTGGATACTGTCTCTATGCCCTTTGGTTAGTCTGGTTAAGGGTTTATCTATCTTGTTGATTTTCTCAAAGAACCAGCTCCTGGTTTTGTTGATTCTTTGTATGGTTCCCTTTGTTTCTACTTGATTGATTTCAGCCCTGAGTTTGATGATTTCCTGTCTTCTATTCCTCCTGGGTGAATTAGCTTATTTTTGTTCCAGAGCTTTCAGGTGTGCCATTAAGTTACTAGTCTATGCTCTCTCCTGTTTCTTTTTGGAGGCACTTAGGGCTATGAGTTTTCTTAGCATTGCTTTCATTGTGTCCCATAGATTTGGGTATGTTGTACCTTCATTTTCATTAAGTTCTCGAAAGTCTTTGATTTCTTTATTTCTTCCTTGATTAAGGTATCATTGAGTAGAATATTGTTCAGCCTCCATGTGTATGTGGACTTTCTGTTGTTTTTGTTGCTATTGAAGACCACTCTTACTCCATGGTGATCCAATAGGAGGCATGGGATTAGTTCTATCTTCTTATATTTGTTGAGGTCTGTCTTGTGACCAATTATATGGTCGATTTTGGAGAAGGTACCATGAGGTGCTGAGAAAAAGGTAGTCTTTTGCTTTAGGATGAAATGTTCTCTATATATATCTGTTAAATCCAATTGGTCCAAAGCTTCAATAAGTTTCCCAGTGTCCCTGTTTAGTTTCTGTTTTCCTGATCGGTCCATTGAGGATAGTGGAGTGTTGAGGTCCCCCACAATTATTGTGTTAGGGGCAACGTGTGCTTTGAGCTTTAGTAAAGTTTCTTTTACGAATGAGGGTACCCTTGCATTTGGAGCAGAGATGTTCAGAATTGTGAGTTCTTCTTGGTGGATTTTTTCATTGACCAGCAAGAAGTGACCTTCTGTGTCTCTTTTGATTACTTTAGGTTGAAAGTCAATTTTATCTGATATTAGAATGGCTATTCCAGCTTGTTTCCTGAGACCATTTGCTTGTAAAATTGTCTTCCAGCCTTTTACTCTAAGGTAGTGTTTGTCTTTGACCCTGAGGTGTGTTTCCTGTAAGCAGCAAAATGTAGGGTCCTGTTTCTGTATCCAGTCTGTTAGTCTATGGGAATTGAGACCATTGATGTTAAGAGATATTAAGGAATAGTGATTATTTCTTCCTGTCATTTTTGATGTTATTTTTGTTTTTGAGGGGTTATCTTCTTATGAGTTTGATGGAAGAAGGTTACTATCTTGCTTTTTCCAGGGTGTAGTTTCCCTCTTGTATTGGAGTTTTCCTCCTATTATCCTTTGTAGGGCTGGGTTTGTGGAAAGATATTGTGTAAATTTGGTTTTGTCATGGAATATTTTGGTTTCTCCATCTATGTTGATTGAGAGTTTTGCTGGGTATAGCAATCTTGGCTGACATTTGTGTTCTCTTAGAGTCTGCATGAGATCTGCCCAGGATCTTCTAGCTTTCATGGTCTCTGGTGAGAAGTCTGGTGTGATTCTGATAGGTCTTCCTCTATATGTTACTTGGCCTTTTTCTCTTACTGCCTTTAATATTATTTCTTTGCTTAGTATGTTTGGGGTTTTGATTATTATGTGATGGGAGGTATTTCTGTTCTGGTCCAGTCTGTTTGGAGTTCTGTAGGCTTCTTGTATATTCATGGGCATCTCTCTCTCTTTAGGTTAGGGAAGTTTTCTTCCATAATTTTGTAGAAGATATTTGCTGGCCCTTTAAGTTGTAGATATTCACTCTCATCTATACCTATAATTCTTAGGTTTGGTCTTCTCATTGTGTCCTGAATTTCCTGGATGTTTTGGGTTACAAGCCTTTTGCATTTTGCAGTTTCTTTGACTGTGGAGTCAATGGTTTCTATGGTATCTTCAGCATCTGAGATTCTTACTTCTATCTCTTGTATTCTGTTGTTGATATTTGCATCTACGACCCCTGATTACTTCCCAAGATTTCTATCTCCAAAGTTGTCTCCCTTTGTGATTTCTTAGCTGTTTCTACCTCTGTATTTAGATGCTGGATGGTTTTCTCAGTTCCTTCACTTGTTTGTGTTTTCCTGCAATTCTTTAAGAGATTTTTATGTTTCCTCTTTCATGACTTCTGCCTGTTGACTCAATTTCTCCTGCATTTCTTTAAGGGTTTTTTGTTTGTTTGTTTGTTTGTTTGTTTTGTTGTGTTTTTTTTGTTTCCTCTTTATTGCCTTCTGTCTGTTGACCCATATTCTCCTGGAATTCTTTAAGTGATTTTTGTGTTTCCATTGTAAGGGCTTCTAACCTATCCATGTTCCCCTGCATTTCTTTTTTTTCTTTTTTGTTTTTTGTTTTTTGTTTTTCGAGACAGGGTTTCTCTGTGTAGCCCTCGCCGTCCTGGAACTCACTCTGTAGACTAGGCTGGCCTCAAACTCAGAAATCTGCCTGCCTCTGCCTCCCAAGCCTGCATTTCTTTAAGAGATTTGTTTATGTCTTTTTTGGGTTCCTCTAGCAGCATCATGACCAGTGCTTTTAAATCCAAATCTTGTTTTTCTGGTGTGTTGGGGTATCCAGGGCTTGTTGTGTTTGGAGAATTGGGTTCAGATGCTGCCATGTTGCCTTGATTTCTGTTAGTAACGTTCCTATGTTTGCCTTTTGCCAGCTGTTTATCTCTGGAGTTAGTTAGTCTTGTTGTTACTGGTTGGTGTTTTAAGCTCCTGTGAGCCTGGCGTTTGGCGCTGCTGTCACAGATGGCGTCCGTGCTCCCGACGTGGAAACCGGAAGGTTTCCACCACTGGGCTCCGAATTACCTCCTCAGCTCTGCTGGGCCAGACTCAAGTCTCCTCCCGGCTTGCTGCTGGGCACGTAACTGGCCTCCCTCTGTCTCCTCCTGGTTTGCCTAGATGCCAGCTCTTAAGAATCATTTCTTTATTTCCACCGACCTGGGCTCGTCCTCTGTTGGTTCTCTATGGTGACCTGTTCAGGCCACCAGTTCCAAGATGGTGGCGGGTCTCGGGGCTCTGTCTAACCGCGGGATTCCCTGCAGGACCAGAGCTTTTCTGACTAGACTGCTGGAGCCTAGACGGTGGTGCTCTCAGTCCACAGGGCTCTATCTGGTTAGCTGTCTGTGGTGCCCCGAGGCAAGATGGTGGCCTCCTTTGTAAGCCGGGCACAGACCCCTGAACGAGTTGGTCAGCGTACAGATAGCCCGCCAAGCTGTTCAGGCTCTGGGTGCAGGCAAGATCCTGAGGGGTTAGATGATGTTAGACTCAGACTCTGCGTACCTGGCCTTAGCTGTTAGCTAAGGGCTCACACTCTCAGGGGGTGGTGGCACACACCTATAGTGCTAGCTTTTAGTCCTAGCACTTGGGAGGCAGAGGTAGGCAGATCTCTGAGATTCAGGTTAGCCGGGTCTACAGAGTGAGTTCAAGGACAGCTAGTGCTACACAGAGAAACCCTGTCTTAGAAAAACAAAACACAACAACAACATGAGCTGTAATTTTGGAGGTTGCCTTTTGAGTTTTTTTCCTCCTGACCTGACTTTGAAACAAGATCTACTATTTACTTCTTTTGTGATCTTGACTAAGTTTCCAAGTCCGTGAATCTCAGTTTTGGCATTAATACAATTGATATAACAAAAGCTACTTTGTGTGGACTGGGCACTATCTAAAACTGCCCTGTGCTTGCTAAATGAGAGCTCTTATTCCGTGGACCCCGTGAGGCCTGCTTCCCATTACTACCAAGTACGAGCTGGCTGTTGATGAAAGGGTTATGAACCAGGTCTAAATGAGCCTCGGTTATACATATCAGGATCTCCAATACCTATGAAGGAAAACTAATCATCTTTGAACGGTGTCTAGTAAGTGAGTTTTGAGTCTTGAGGGACAAGGGGGCAGTTCTGAGAGACTGTACAATGCTGACGTGACACCACCTAGTCATTTCCTGTGGTTTTCCCATCTCAGGTCTGACCCCCCCCCCTTATTACCCTTGATCCTGGCACGAGCTCTCCTGAGTAAAGCACAGAAGTCTTTGCCCCAGGCTATGCTAGGGAAAACCTAAGCTAAAACTGGAGCCTGCTTAATCTCACTGAAAACAGTTAGCAGCCGATGCCACAGGCCTCTGTCCATGAGCTTCGGCCTTACTCCTGCCGACTCCGCATCTACCCGCTCGGCTGGAGCTCCGTCACCCTCAACCGCCATGTTCTTCCGCTCTGTCTGACTTGTCTTTTCATTTTCTTTCTTAAATTTTACACACACATTCAGACAGACTATGGATACCAAAAGGCCTCAGGACTTTGCTCTAGAATTCTCTGTGTAGATGAGAGCTCGGAATCACAGCAGCCCTTCTGCCTCCCGCGGGCTGGGACGGTGTACCGGGATCCCGGCCTTCGTGTCATTTAGTCCTGGCTGACCTCAAACTCACTACTGTCGTTGACTGACCTTGAACCCCTGACTGTCCTTTTTCCACCCTCTGGAATGCTGGGGCTACAGGTGTGTGCCGTCACGTTCGGCTAGCTTTATTTGTGTGTGTTTGTTTATTATTTAGCTTACATAAAGGTTAAATATTTTTGAGATGTTATCGTACAGTGTAGCCCCGGCTTGTCCCACTGTTGCAATCTCTTGCCTCTGTGCCTGGAGTACCGGAATTACAAGTGTCCCACATCCAACAGCCAATTCCTGATGGGTGCAGATGTTTCCCTGCGGTTTGGACACACTTGTAATTAATCCTCCTTTTAGAAGGTTGAAAAAGGAAGACCGGGAGCTCAAAGTCTTCTTTGACTAAAGTGATAATGAGGTCAGCCAAGACTAAACGACACCCTGGGTCAAACACATTTATGGTGAATCAAGGTCAAAAATACTAAATAGAACATTCTAAAGATAAGCAACTTATAAATTTTAACTCACACCCTGACTGACACTATAATAACTATCTGTATATTATCTGCCTGATACTGTCTGCCAGTGGCACCTAATTCTGCCCCGGAGGTGAATCTGCTAATCAGCTAGGCCCTGTGAGAGCCAAAGTTAACGGTTTGAGTTTCTCTGTGCCTAAGAAGTCCTTGAAACAAAAATGTCTCTAGCCCATAGGACAGATACTCCCCGAAATGCTGGAGGCTGTCGTTTATGAGAGATAACTAGCCACACGTTCTCACTCCCCTAAACATGTTTATTTGACCCAACTACACCAGATGTGATCACATGGAGGTGGGAGGTACCTGAGTGGGAAATATGTCAGGATGTACACTTGCCCCTGATTGGGTGTGGGGGGAGGCAGTGGGTTACACAGGCAGGAAGTGAGTTTAGACCTTTGCTCGCCCCTGATTGGACCTGATGAGAAACATGGTAGCTCTGTGGTTTTGCTTTTTAAGCCTCTGCAAAACATGGCTTGTGGCCATTTCCTGGGGACTCCAGAATGGTCCTGGCCAGAGCTCATCCTCCTGGCCAGTAATTAATTAAAGTTTGCTTCAAATTTAGCTCAAAACTGCGGTCGTGGTCTTAGTCTAGACCAGTGGGATGAACAGCCCTTCTTCAGCTTCATGGTCATGGGACCACAGCTGCTGTGTTTTATTTTACTTAATAATGACCCCGAGAGTGGTCCTGCTGGCAATTCGAATATGTCAAAGAGAAGCCAAAAAGTGCAGCCCGCTCTCTAGGGATGACTCAGCACGGGTACTTACCTCCAAGCCTGACAACGTTGTAGTATCAGGAGTATGTCAGGGCTGCTCACCGATGACAGATAGGAAGCAGAGACATGGCCGAGAACATGCCACAGCCTCCAAAGACGTCCCCAGTCACCTTCCTCCCCCACCCTCCTGCAGTCTTACTACTTCCCCAGGCAGCACGGCCAAACAGGGACCAAGCATTTCATGCAGGAGCCAGTGGGGGAGCTTTCCTATTCAAACCGTGGCACGGAGCAATGTGTGGAAGGTTCCCGAGCATTCAAACTTTGCTGTTGTTTCGAGACAGGGTTTCTCTGTGGAGCCTGAACTGTCCTGGAACTCACTCTGTAGACCAGGCTGGCCTCAAACTCACAGAGATCAGCTTGTCTCTGCTTTCCTAGTACTGGGGTTAAAGATATGTGCCACCACAGTCCGGCAAGCATTAGAACTCTTGTGCTGGGCTTGAGGTGGACAGCTCTTCCTGCACCAGCCCACCAGCTCAGCAATCTCATATCCAAAAGGTTTAACACAGCTTGAGCTCCAGGTCACATCTCCTACTTCCTAGGGTTGAATGGGCTGCAACTTCCAACCCCGTCATCGTCCTCTAAGCACCGGCTTGTTCTGTAACCCAGCCCCAAGCTGAACTGTTACAGCAGGATCATACCAGGCCATGAGCTGTCTCATTAGAATACACTCAGGTGTGAGCCAAAGGGAGTTGGTAGGATGGCATCTTCCCCGGGAAATGAGCTGGTTAAACAAAAGGAGGACATGGCTGCTCCTAGGTCTGGTGGGAGAGAAGGTTTATTGTAGATAAAGCATAGTGAGAGGCAGAGACATCTAGAAGAGTCCAGAGTGAGCGTGACCCTGAGCTGGGCCACACGAGGAGAGCAGGAAAAGAGAGCTGGAGACCAGGAAAGTAAAAAGTAGACAAAAAAGGCCAGGCAACCAAAAGGGTCCGATTGTGTAGGAAAAGGCAGGTGGGGAAGGGCAGCTCAGCCCCGGGGCTGCACAAGTTTAGGATAGGGGGCGTGGTTATAGCAACCACACCCTATAACCGTAAGGAAGGACTGAGGCATTCTGGGACAACATGGTGACCAGGTTTGATTTGATATGTTTAATGGATACTTCAGTTAGCCTTTGACCTAGGTTTGAGACCTACCTGACGCACAGTAGCTTCAAGGGTTTACGAACTTTGTATAAGAACCAAATTATAATGAATGTGCTCCCTTTGTCTGTCTCTCCCAGAAAACTATGAGGCATGTAGGCGTTTCACTGCCACGGGCTGAGGACAAAGACCAAACCACCTATAGAGCAGCCTTCAGCAGTTCTGCTTTCACATCCTTGGATTAAAAAACAACAACAACAACAACAAACACACAAGTTAAAAATATTTGGAAAAAGTGTGTCTGAGAGCCAGTGCGCTCTCAGCAGGTAAAGGCATTTAATGGACAAGGCTGGAGACCTGCATTTGATCCCCAGAGCCCACGTGACGGTAGATGGAGGAACGGACTCTCTTCTGACCCCGAATGCACCTCACACTCACCAACCCCACAGATACACTAATAATAACAATTTAAAATATTCTGAAACTGTGTTTGTACTACATATATATACTTTCTTCTTGTCATTAGTCTATATATGGTTTTCGATAACAAATAATCCCGTAATAATTGTATTATATTAGGTTTCATCAGTATTCTTTAAGTGATTTGAAATATACTAGTGAAATAAGTTAAGCAAATACAACTCTATACAAATACAAAGAGGTCAGTGATCCATGGATTTGGTATTGTTTTTATACTTTGATTTATTTTGCGTGTGTCTCTTTGTGTATGTTCATGTGGTGGTTACAGGAGACAGCCCACAGGACTCAGCTCTCTCCCTCCACCTTGTGGGTCCCGGTGACTGAACTCAGGTGGTCAGGCTTGGCTGCAGGCACCTTTACCTACTGAGCCACCTCACTGGTCCTGGTGTTGGCATCTTAGGCATGCCCCTTGGATGCCAAAGGGTTTTGAGACGGGCCTCATTATGCAGCCTAGGCTGGTCTCGCACTTGTGGCCCTTCCGCCTCAGCCTCCCTAGTGCGGGGGCTGCATCTGTCCTCTCTGTGGTGTGCTACTGCACTTCTTCTTACACTGGTTTACGGGGAAAGGTATGGATCTTCCAGGTCTGGTCTTTACTTTTTCAATATCACTGTGCTTTTTAACTTATACTGACTATGATGGCACACACATATACCCCAAACTTGGGAGGCCGAGGCAGTAAGATCTTTAGTAAGAGATTGTAGTAAGAGTAGGTGGAAACCTACTGCAGCCCGCAGCTTATCTAAGTGAGACCTGTACACAGTGATTCGGATTACAAAGAGACTGTAGATCAAGCCCTGCCTCCAAGTCCTGGTCACTTCAACAGAGGGACAGGCCAGGTATGGAGACATAAACCAGTGCTCCCTTCCCCCCCACCCCGTTTTTTTTTTTTTTTTTTTTTTTTTTTCGAGACAGGGTTTCTCTGTGTAGTCCGGGCTGTCCTGGAACTCACTCTGTAGACCAGGCTGGCCTCGAACTCAGAAATCTGCCTGCCTCTGCCTCCCAAGTGCTGGGATCACAGGCATGCGCCACCACGCCCAGCTAGTGCTCCCTTTCTTTTGCAGTATGATGCCACGTGGCACCTTGGAACTTGAGTAGGGCAGTAGTAACCAGTCCTGAGGCAACACCAGAGCTAAAACTGTTAGCCAGCCAGTTAACTGAGCAAACACACATACACACAAATACACATACACTCACACAGTCTCTCTCTCTCTCTCTCTCTCTCTCTCTCTCTCTCTCTCTCTCTCTCTCTCTCTCACACACACACACACACACACACACACACATACACACACACATACTCATATACACATAGACACTCACATACACACACACACAGGTAAAATATTTTGGCATTGGAATCAGATGGGACTTTTTTTTTTTTTTAAATAGACTTCACAACACAGGTTGGTCTCAGATCCCCTGTGAAGCCCATGCTTCCTGTTACAGGTGAGGGGGTCTGTTTGAGTTCCTACCGCATTTGTCCTCCTCCTCTCTTTCCTATTCCCCACTGGGCGCCTGGCTCAGCTCCTTTTTCCCTCCTGGGGATTGAGCCCAGGCCATGTGCTGCATCGCTGAGTCACAGCGCCAGCCCTTGTTTCTACTCATTTCTGCTCCGCATGCAGTCTTGCTAGGTTTCCTAGCACACAAGTGCAGTGCCAACAGAGACCAGAAAAGGGCACTGAATCCACTGGAGTTGGCGTTACAGGCAGTTGTGAGCCATCCGGTCGAGTGTACTGGGTCTTCTGGAATTACATACAGTAAATGTTCTTAAGCACTAGGCCATCTCTTCAGCCCTGAATGTGTCGGTGTTATACCCGCGCATGTGCATGTGCACCACGGCCATGCCTGGTCCCCACAGAAGCCAGAAGAGGGAGTTAGACCTTCACGGACTGGAGTCACAGACAGTTGTGATCTGCCATGTTGGTGCTGGGAATCGAACCTGAGAACAGAGGAAGAAGTATAAAACAGTGATATGTGTGGGCTGGAGCGATGGCTCAGCAGCTACGACCACTGGCTGCTTTGCTAGGGGACCCAGGTTTGATTCCTAGCACCCACATGGGGGCTCACAACTGTCTATAATCCCAGTCCCAGGGAATCTGACAGCCTCTGGCCTCCTTGGGTACCAGGCACACATGTGGGTGCACAGCCGTGATACAAGTAACTCCTAACACACACACACACACACACAGAGAGAGAGAGAGAGAGAGAGAGAGAGAGAGAGACAGACAGACAGACAGACAGACAGACAGACAGACACACACACACAGAGACAGAGAGACTCACTTCAAGGCAAGCCAGTGTAAGCAGAAGCACTTTCCAGCTCCATAAGACATCACGAGGAATACCCTTAGCCAGGTCATTTTCTTGTTTAGCATTCTCTCTCTTTTGTGACAGGTTTTCACATTCCTCAGGTTGGCCTTGAACTCACTATGTGGCCAACACTGGTTTCAAATGTCTGATCCTGTGCTTCTAACTCTGATATCTCTAAAGCCCACTTCGGACCTCCAAATTTGGTGACATAGTGGCTTTTGAAAGCTCCGATAGCATCTGGTACTTCTCAACATTTTTTGGTTTTTCCTCCAATGCTGAGATCAAACCAGGGCCTGAATATGTGTTAGACAAGCCACTGTCACGGACAGAGATCTGCCTGCTTCTGCCTCTGGAGTGCTGTATTGAAGGCACATGCCACCACACCTGGCTACAAAACAGGATTTTAATGTAACTAATGTCATGAAGTTCAGCCTGCCTGTATCACTCTCACATCCTGCCTGCCCCTTCCCCACCATGCTGGGAATGGAACCCGGGCCCTCATACACATCCTGCTTGTCAAAGCTCTTTAAACACAACTCCTCAGCAAGTGGTGTGTTTTCCTTCAGATACCAAGTTTTGGTTGTGTAACTAATGGTGGCAGCCATGTCTGCAACAAGTGACCAGCCTGTCACCATTTCCTTTAAGCACTGAGGAGTTCTAAAGCAGTGATCTTTCCATGACCCTCCCTGTGCATCATCTGGGAGTGACTCCACAATATAACCCCGCAGAGCTGAGCAAGCGCCCTGGGTTCAGCCCAGACTGATCTCATTTTCTGTCTCAGCCCTCATTATCTAAAGCTCTTGAGACGCTTAGTCACTTCAGCCAAAACATGATGGAAGTTACCAAAATGTTTGTGTGATATAGCTGATTTCTATGACAACAGAAACCAAATAATGAAAGAACATTTTTAAAAGTGGAAGAATCATAAATATGTGATTAAGAAAACTTTCCATTCAAAGCCTCCAGTGACTTGCAAGAACACCTCAAGAACTTTTGAAACAGCTGTTTAAACTCCTTGTAGGTATGTTTTATAACCCACTGTTTAGAAATATAAATGCGTATGCATGTATGTGTGCATATATGTACTATTATTATTATATGTATTTTGGGGGGTTATTGAGATAGGGTTTCTCTGTATAGCCCTGGCTGTTCTAGAACTCGCTCTGTAGACCAGGCTAGCCTCAAATCTACTGCCTCTGCCTCCCAGCTGGGATTAAAGATGTTGTGCTACCATCGCCCAGCATGGGTATATATTCTTAACCCAAAGTTTTTTCCGAATCAGCATAAGGACTCAGTAAGTACTGTATGAGCATGAGAACCCGAGTTTGGCTCTCTAGCACCCACTTAAAGAGCCATGCAGGGCAATTTGCATCTGAAGCCCAGAGCTGGGAGGCATAAACAGCTGGATTCCTGGAGCTCACTGTCCAGTTGGTCTAGCATTGAGTTCCAGGTTCATTGAGACCCTGTCTTAAAAAAAAATAAGGTGGGAGTCACTGAGCCACTGAGTAAGACACCTGATGATGTCAACCCTGATGATGACCTCCATACGTGTATAAACATGATGCATATTCACATGCAACACACACACACACACACACAAACACGTGTGAGTGTGCGCGCGCACGTGTGCGTGTGGGGAAGAAGAAATAAAATTACTAGGAGCCTAAGTTAGGCATGGCAGGTGGCACATGCCTCTGATCCCAGAACTCAGAGTCAAAACAAGTTTAGGGCCAACCTGTGCTATATAGTAGGCTCCAGAGTTACATAATAAGACATATTGATTGATTGATTGGTCTTTTTTTCTTTTTTTTCTTTCTTTTTTTTTTTTTTTTTTGGTTTTTCGAGACAGGGTTTCTCTGTATAGCCCTGGCTGTCCTGGAACTCACTCTGTAGACCAGGCTGGCCTCGAACTCAGAAATCTGCCTGCCTCTGCCTCCCAAGTGCTGGGATTAAAGGCGTGCGCCACCACCACCCGGCATTGATTGGTCTTTTTGATTCAGGGTTTCTCTGTGTTGGCCTTGCTATCCTGGATCTTGCTCTGAGGATCAGACTGGCCTCAAACTAAGATCTGCCCGCCTCTCTCTTCTGAGTGCTGGGATTAAAGGCTTGTGCCACCATCATCAGACTTCTATTATGTTTGTTTTACAAAGGGTATTGTTGCCAGTTGGTGGTGGCACAGGCTTTTAATCCCAGTACTTGCACCAGGGAGACAGAAGCAGATGGATCTCTTAGTTGCAGGCTAGCCTGATCTACCCAGAGAGTTCCAGGACTTCCAGGACTACAGAGAAAAATCCTGTTTTGAAAAACAAGTAAAGCTCTTCCTTCTCTTGCTTTTCACTCTCTTAGCCTCTCTCTTGCCCCCTCTTGTGCTCTTCCCTTCCCCCTCTCCCCTCCCCCTCTTTCCACGTGGTTATGGCCGGCCTCTACTTCTCTCTGCCTTTCTCTGCCTCTATTACCCCCTTAACTCCCCTCCCCATGCCCTGAATAAACTCTATTCTATACTAGGAAAAAAAGAAAGAAAGAAAAACAAGTAAAACAAAGTTATCAAGGGACAGCTTGGCTGCTAGGAGCTGCTCTTCCAGGGGATACAGGTTCAACTCCCAGGCCCCACATGGCAGCTTGCAACTGTTAGGGTTCTGTCTAAGCTCCACCCCACAATTACCTGGCAACAGCCAGGTATGCCCCGCCCTACAGTTGCCTGGCAACAGCCAGGTAGGCCTGGCCTATAAAAGAGGATGCTAAGCCCCTCCTCTCTCTCTTATCTCTTATTCTTCTTGCCTCTCTTCATGTCTTACTCCTTTTGCCCATCTTGGGCTCTCTTCCCCTCCCCCCTCTCTCCACGTAGTCATGGCCGGCCTCTACTTCTCTACTCTCTACTCTCTCTCTCTCTCTGCCTTTCTCTGGCTCCACTATCCCATGAACTCCCATCCTCTGCCCTGAATAAACGCTATTCTATACCATGTCTGTGTGTGTCTGTTCCCTCGGGGGAAGGGATGCCTGGACATGGCCCCGCCTAGGAAAGGAACCCCCTTCCCCCACACCACTGTATACCACTTTCTCTAAACCCCTTTCTCTTTTTATGAACATAACAATGGTGCTGAAACCCGGGAAATAACAGCAACTATCTGTAATTCCAGTCTCAGGAGATCCAGGCCCTCCTCTGGCTTCTGTGGGAACCAGGCATGCACATGGTGCACAGCCACACAGCCACACAGAATGCTCATACACATGAAATAAAGATAAATAAGTAAAGCCATCAATAGAGTTTACTTCTCTATATTTTTATAGAGAATTCATTGTATAGTTAACCACTTTAAAGGCTATTGTAGAAAGTTGCTATCAAAAAAAGGTGGCCGGACGGTGGTGGCACACACCTGTAATCCTAGCACTCTGGGAGGCAGAGGCAGGTGGATTTCTGAGTTCGAGGCCAGCCTGCTCTACAGAATGAGTTCCAGGACAGCCAGAGCTACACAGAGAAACCCTGTCTCAAAAAATCAAAAAAAAAAAAAAAAGTGGATTAAGATTATGGCAAATCATCAGAAAGCTAAGACCAGCATATATACTGTATGTATATTCTGAAAAGCAGAGAGTTTGGTTGCCAGTTAGTAAAAATTAAAGAAACAAACAAGTTAAAGCATTGTTTCTGGGAAGATAAGCTGGGTAAAAAAAATTGGAGGGGCTTAGCTCGGTGCATGCCTTTAATCCTAGCACTCAAGAAGTAGAGGCAGGGGGATATCTGTAAATTCAAGGCCACTCTGGTCTAGAGATGGTGTTCCAAGCCATCTAGGAGATCCTTTTGAGACAGAGAAACCCTGTCTCAAAAAACAAAAAACAAACAAATCAGAGGGGATTAAAGTATTTATTAATTTTTATAAATTTTCTAGCCATTTTCTAAAATGCACACAAAAACTCTATTAAAATCTTACAGATATTATCTTTTGCGTTTAAATTTTCCATGGGAATTTTTAGATTAAGAGTAGCAAAACTTAGCACTTAGCAACTTAGTGTTTTCTTTTCTTTTACTTTTATTGTTTAGCTCTGACAGTGAACCCAGGTAGACAAGTAAGTGCTCCTCCCCTGAAATGAAGACCAAACTCTAATAATTTTATTTTCTTGGAATGGTCTTTCTCTAATGATATTTACAAGATTTACTTCCTTTCAGAATTAAACTCAAATGAGATCCTGAAGAACACTTCAGTGATCATCACATTTTAAACTTCAAACCAGGTACTGTGGTGATGGTGGTGGTGGTGGTGGTGGTGGTGGTGGTGTGTGCGTGCGTGCGTGCGTGCGTGCGTGCGTGTGTGCGTGCGTGCGTGCGTGCGTGCGAAAAGATCAAGACCAGTCTGGGCTATGTAGTAAGAACGAACAAATGAATAGAACTATATTCCAACATTACTTTTTCTTTTTTTTTTTTTTTTTAAAGATTTATTTATTATTATATGTAAGTACAGTGTAGCTGTCTTCAGACACACCAGAAGAGGGCGTCAGATCTCGTTATAGATGGTTGTGAGCCACCATGTGGTTGCTGGGATTTGAACTCAGGACCTCTGGAAGAGCAGTCAGTGCTCTTAACCGCTGAGCCATCTCACCAGCCCCAACATTACTTTTTCTATTTTTTGTTTTTTGTTTTGTTTGTTTTTGTTTTTGAGACAGAGGGTCTTTATGTAGTCCTGGCTGTCCTGGAACTCACTTTGTAGACCAGGCTGGCCTTGAACTCACAAGAGATCCACAGGCCTCTACATTCTTAGTGTTAGGTGTGTGTTCCTAGGACTGGCCTTTTCTTATCTTTTTTTAAACCATAACATTTATTACCTCTTAATATAAAATAACTTGCAAAGAGTTTTATTTCTGATCTTTTCACAATCTAACAAAGTCTATGAAGAAAAACTTTACCAAACACCACTATCCCAACACTACAATGCATGCTATGGAGAGGCTCAACGAGTGGTCAGCGGGCAAACAGCCGCAGTGGGCTGCCGTGACGTGGGAGGTGGCCACGGCATACAGTCTGCATGTGTTGTGCCATCCTGAGTGAAAGGGAAGGAGGGAAACTGTGAGAGACATGGCGCTACTCACCAACTATGCTGTTGTCCAGTTAGCTAGTGGTTTTAGGCAACGCTGTACTTACTAATTGACCAGTCGATTGTGAGTAGAACATCAGCCTTGAGTTAAATCAGTAAAAGTCTACCTGGGATTTTCTAGTCTCTTTTCATTAAAGATATGGTTTATTTCTGAGTTCTTTTGTGACTGGGTGGCCTTGGCCCCTGTGGGATTGCATGGAGTAATCATGCTGTCATGCCCTTCAGTGTAAGACATGCAGTTAACAGGTAAAACAGGTAAGTTTTGCTGCACTGGTAGATGTTCCTTATTCCACCACACTGCAGTTTATTCCTTCCACACACACAAACATGCACACAAACTAGCATTGTAAGCACACATTATGGACAGGAGACATGTTGAATGCTTTATTTGTATTGCTTTATTGGTTTTTTTTTTGTTTTTTGTTTTTTTTTTTTTTTGGATTTTGGTTTTTTCGAGACAGGGTTTCTCTGTATAGCCCTGGCTGTCCTGGAACTCACACTGTAGACCAGGCTGGCCTCGAACTCAGAAATCCGCCTGCCTCTGCCTCCCAAGTGCTGGGATTACAGGAGTGCGCCACCACCGCCCAGCTTATTGTTTGTTTCTTTGTTTTTCGAGACAGGGTTTCTCTGTATAGCCCTGGCTGTCCTGGAACTAGCTCTGTAGACCAGGCTGGCCTCAACTCAGAAATCCACCTGCCTCTGCCTCCCAAATGCTGGGATTAAAGGCATGTGCCACCACTGCCCCGCTTGTATTGCTTTATTAGACCCTCACACTGTCAATGAGTTGCCAGATACCACACCAAGATTAGGAAACTGTGTCACAAATGTTCAAGGACACAAGTGTTGTTTTTTTTTAATCCCTTAGTCAGCACCTTTTATTTATTTATTTATTTATTTATTTTTACAATTTTTTTTATTTTCTATATTCTTTGTTTACATTCCGAAGGCTTTTCCCTTTCCCCGTTCCCCCCTCACCATATGTCCCATATGTCCTCTTCCACCCCCCCTTCCCCCCCTATTCCCCAATCACCACCCCACCATTTCTCTGCTCTATTCTGGTACTCTCCTACAAAACTGGATCCAGTCCTTTCAGGACCAGGGTCCTCTCCTTCCTTCTTCTTGGGAATCTTTTGACTTGCTAATTGTGCCTTGAGTATTCAGAGCTTCTGGGCTCATTAATATCCACTTATCAGTGATTGCATTTCATGTGTATTCTTTTGTGATTGGGTTAACTCACTTAGGATGATATTTTCCAGATTGGACACAAGTTAAATAGAAGCACAGTACAGGAAATTTCGGCAATCTGAAGAAATTTCTACCAAGCTGTTAACACAATCTTAACTCTGCAGGTGGAGCTATAGGGACACCAGACTTCTTATCCTGTATTTCTCTTAACGTTGCAAGTTTTAAAATAAGCAATATAATGTAGCAAGCAATTAAAGAGATAAATATTTTAATGAGTTCAGAGATGGAAGTCAAGTGGTCTCTTGGTATATTCAAGACATTTCTTCCTCCTCCTCCTCCTTATCTATCTATCTATCTATCTATCTATCTAGTGACAGCATTTCTCTACATATCCCTGGCAATCCTTGATCTCATTGTATAGATCAGGTTGGCCTTGAACTCACAGATATGCACAAAGCCTCTGGTTTCTAGTGCTGGAATTAAAGGCATGTTGGTGTGTGTGTGTGTGTGTATGTATGTATGTATATCTCCAAATCTCTGCTTTCTCAGTTCTCAGATGGCACTAAATGGTACTTAGCAGAGACACTGGAGATAGGAGCCCAGAAAAAGAGTTCTCAAGCCTTCCCAGTACTGAGATTACAGAACAAACACTGTGTTTGCTGTATACTGTAAGGTGGTTACAGGGCCCTGGCTTCTACCCCACGCTTCACCGTCTGGAGAACCTAGCTACTTCTTGCCCAGAGAAGCTGAAATGTTCCTGGTGTCCTAGGAGGCAAAGTGCTGCAGTGCTCAAGAAAGCTCAAAGGTGAGTGGTCCCAACTCAAGTTCCTAGAAAACAGGAGTCGAGCCTCAGACATTGGGATGTGATCACCAGAGAGTAACCCAAGTCCTGATTGATGGACTGCATGCTTGTGAGGGCGGGGAACGAAGGGGGATCGGAGAATGACAGAAACCCACACTGGTTATCGCCATACGCAGCTTATACTCCTATGGCTTTATTTTCAGATTAGGTGTGAAAGCGACGGTGGTACATGCGTGCAGTAAGCAAAAGGCGCGTCTGGAAGGTAAACTGATGACGCAAGCCTTGCCCCTAGTCCTAGCCCCACGCCCCGGAGTCGCCTAAAATGCCCCAGAGCTCGCCCTCGGAGCCCCGCCCCGCAGAGCTTCTTTCACCTCCCAGAGCCCCGCCCCACCCCGCCCCCGGAGCCCAGGAGTGGAGTGCGTGGCCGTGCCTCCGCGTGCGCAGGAGTGCGTGAGGGCGGGGCAGGGCGGAGGCGTTGGTCCGGCCACGTTAGGCCAAGCGGTTCCGGCTGCGGCGCGTGGGGGCGCACGGGGGGCGGGGCTGGCGCTGCAGCCGGATCCGGATCCGGATGCGGCGGCGCTGTGACCCGCAGGGAGACTGACGCGCCGGGACGGGAGCGTGGTCCTCTCCGGTGCGGTGAGGCGGCCTGGGGCTGGGACGCGAGGGCTGGCGGGCTTGGTTCCCCTGCAGACCGCGGAGGCTGGGGCGCCCCTGCCCAGGAACCGGGCGGCTAAGCTTGATGCCCGGCGGGGCAGGGTCTTGGAAGGCCTAGGGACCGAGTGTCGGTGGCGTGGGACTGGGGGACGGTCCTCGCCTCGTCTGCAGCCGTCGCTGTGAAAGGGCGCGAACTCTAGGTTTCCTTTTACCAGTGCAGCGGTCAGAGCCGGTGAAGACACGCGCCAGCTCTGAGTAGCCCCAGCTGCGCAGACTATATGAAACCTGGGGTGGGGGAGGCTAGGACTTGAACCCCTAGAAACACCGACTGTGTGGGTTCTATTGTAAGAGCTAATGTTTATGTAAGGCAAGCATAAAATTTGTTCCTGTAAAAATAAATGGGGATTTGTTTGGTTGGGATTAATTAATCCAAGACTGGGTCTTAGAAAATTGATTCCTAAGGCAGGATTTATGTGGTTGAAACAGATTCCATGATGCAGAGATTGTCATCTGTTGACTTTTCTGCTATAGAGCTCAATAGGAAAATGAGAGGACCCTCATTTGCTGATGCATCACCTTAGGACTAGTCTTGGGAATTCGGTGCTCCAACTGTGCAAGTAGACGGGATAATCAGATGGTGTAGATTAAGTACACTAACGGGAAATACTTGTTTCTTCAAGTACTATCTTCATGAAGATACTCGGAGCTGTCTACTTACCTGTCTACCTAGCTATCAGTCTACCTGTCACCTATCACAGCGGTTTCGATTTGGCTGCAGATCGTGTTTATAAATTTGTGCATCCTGGTCTTCAATCGTCCCTACTTGTTGCTCCGGTGTTTTCCTCAGCAGCTGCTCCCCATCTGTATGCAGTCTCACTCAGAGGCTGGAAAACCAAACTTGAAGTTTGGTGTATGTCTTTTGTGCTCTCACTTGTGGCCATGTGGCATTCTTTTTTTCTCAGTGAGTTTCTGAAATGTCATTTCTAGAGGATACCTCACATCATTCATTATTCATTGACTAGAGGTTTACTGAACTAAGGTTTAGGCAATACTCAAGCCTTGTAAACAAATGCTAATTTAGCAGTTAAACACCTCTCCTTGGGGTTGGGGGGCGGTGGTGTTTTGAGTTAAGAGTTTACAACCAAACTTAGATGAAGTTAGATGACCTTTAAGTGCTACAGAATGAAGGCCTTTTTTCGTTTTGTTTTGATAAAACAGCCTGTGTAGCTTGGCAGGAGGCATGGAGGGGGGGTACCTTAGAGCCATCTTAAAGTTTTTTTTCCACAATTAGTTTAAAAGTGTGTGGCTTTTTTTAGACAGTTGGGACTGGGTAGCCTGCTGTCCTTGAGCTCCCACAGTTCAAGCTTCAGCCTAGTCCCTAGCACTGAATCCAGGTGTTTGTCACCTCACCTGATTTTTTATTAGACTGTAATACGGCATGGCCTCAGTCAGTGTCATAAATTGTGTTTTTATGACTAGGACGATAGGCTTTTCCCTTTAGGTTTTATAAATCTCATTTAAAAAGAGGTTTGACTCTGATCAGATCCTTTGTGTTTAACTAGACCAATGCCTGTCCTCATCAGTTAGTAATGAACACTAGGAGCTGATGTAATGCTGCTGTCTGGCATGGTGGGACACACCTGTCATCAGCACAGGGATATGGAAACCGGAGAACCTAAGAGTTAAAGGGAGGCTGGGGATGGTGTGGGGTGGGCGGGTAGCTGGGAGAGTAAATCATTTGCAATGCAAGACTGAGAACCAGAATTCTGATTCCCAGAACCCAAGTAAAGAAAATACAGCCGGGCGGTGGTGGCACACACCTTTAATCCCAGCACTTGGGAGGCAGAGGCAGGCGGATTTCTGAGTTCGAGGCCAGCCTGGTCTACAGAGTGAGTTCCAGGTCAGCCAGGGCTACACAAAGAAACCCTGTCTCAAAAAACAAAACAAACAAAAGAAAGAAAGAAGGAAGGAAAGAAAGAAGAAAATAGGGTGGGCTTAGTAGCCTGCCTGTAATGGTATCATCAGGAGACAGAAGTCCTTTGAGTAAACTGGCTGTTCTCACCAACCTAAAAAGCAAGCCGTGGGTTTGGGGAGAACTGCTTTCAGTATGTTCTGTGGAGAGATTGAAGATGATGCCTGCTATCAGCCTTGGGCCTCCTCCACTCTCACAAGGCACACACGTGCACATATACACAACACACATACAAACATGCCTACACAAACGCACATATACAGTGGAGGGTAAGAGAGACCAGCCTAAACTACACGATGAAACCCTGTTCTTAGAAAGTGATTTCCTGGCATTGTTTAGTTTTCCCCACTATGCGGGTGGCTTCCTTGTAGATCATGTACCTCCTCGCCCACAGACTGGTCCGGGTAGCTCTTCAGTGGCACTTGGAGAAATTACTGTGCTAATCACCGCTTTCCTTTCCTGCTTGCCCCTTGAGCTTCCCACCTCTGCCAGGAGGAGAGCTTATCTGAACCGGCCTTTTCAGTGTGGGTGGAGACAGCTTGGCGAGGGATAAAGGGGGATGGGGAACTAGAGTAGGGGCCGAGGCAGAAGGGGGGGGGATGGGGGGCCGCAGCTTTCCTGCCTTCCTTCAGTTACCTCGAAGCTTCAGGGTTTACTTTGTAAAACTGAAAGTGTGTACTAACGTGCCTCAGCTGTACACCGTGACAAGTAGCTCTGTAAGGTGTCACTTTATTTGAGAGCCTTTAAGGATTTCTTTTGTAAATCAATTATTGATAACCCATGAGTTCTTTAAAATCCTTTGGTGTAATCACATCTTGCTTTCTTCATGACCTGCTGGAGAATGGAATTTTAAAGTTTTGGTTTTGTTGACTTAATTTCACTACTCAACACATTTCCCAACTGATACTAAAGATGGTTTTTAACATGTAAACACGTTTACAGTTACACATTTTGGTCGCTAGAGTAGCTGATAAAATGTTTGTATGATGAAATCCACATTTTCACCAAGCATGCTTTCCCTTTTGTAAGGCCTCTCAACATTCAAAATTTTATTTTAGACTTTACTGGAAAGATGAAACCCGATGAAACTCCTATGTTTGACCCAAGTTTGCTTAAAGAAGTGGACTGGAGTCAGAATACAGCAATATTTTCTCCAGCCATTTCTCCAACGCATCCTGGAGAAGGCTTGGTTTTGAGGCCTCTCTGTACTTCAGACTTAAATAAAGGTATGGGCCCAACTTTAGTTTGGGAATTCTGACTAGAATTTGTTGCTTTCTTCATAAGCATGACTCAAACTTAAAACAGTACTTGATTTTTGTACTTCCAGTGACTAGATCACTCAACTGTAATAGGCATGTATCATGTCTAAGACCAGACATTACTATGATGTGTTTAAAAATAACTAAATACAACAGTATTCCATTCAAAAGGAATTTTTGTCTCAAAAACAAAACTGAAGATGTATAAAAACACATGAATAAGTCTTCTCTTAAGAACCTACACAGGCAAAGGACTATTCCTTAGACAAACTGAAAGGGTTTGATCTAGTCTTATGTACTTTTTTTTTTTTTTTTTTTTTTTAATTTTTTGGTTTTTTTCGAGACAGGGTTTCTCTATGTAGCCCTGGCTGTCCTGGAACTCACTCTATAGACAAGGCTGGCCTCTAACTCAGAAATCTGCCTGCCTCTGCCTCCCAAATGCTGGGATTACAGGTGTGCGCCACCACCGCCCGGCTGTAATTCTTTAACACCTAAATTATCCAAAATAATTTCCTGAAACTTTTGGTAATAACATTTTACCTTACTCTTTTCTTCTAGATAGGTATTTGAATAAAGTAACTTTGGCCAGAATTCCTGCATGTAGAAAAATTAAAACTAAAAATGTTCAAAAATATATGTAGTCCTAGCTGTCCTTGAACTCAGAGATCTACCTGCCTCTGCCTCCCAAGTGCTGGGATTTTTAAAGGCATGTGCCACTATGCCCAGTGGCATTAACATTAAAATTTAAAAATTGTCCCAACAGCGTTATATTAGTTACACTTTATCTTAAAGTGATATATTCAGGGGGAGGTGAGAATCTTGCACTTCTAGTCATGTATTTAGAAAAATGTGGCATTCCTTATATAAAATGTAAAGAGCACTTAATAGTATACATACTGGTTCTGTAATTATTGATATTAAGGTCTGAACTACCTTAAAATCATATGCAGGCAAATATATTTGAAGGCTGTCATTTGCTATTCTGGTTATAAAAAGAATAGGTACTTGAATAAAAAATTCCCTTATGTGTACGGTACCATAAATACAACACACAGTTGAAAATTTGCATGTTTAATCAGCAAATCTTGATTAAAGATTATTGTGAAACTTGATTATAGAGTTCTGGAAAAGTAACTTTCTTTAACCTACCCAGTGAATATTTTTGCTGCTTTCCATATTTTAATCTTTCTTTTGCTTTTTTCCTGAAACATTTTAAAACTAGGTTTTTTTAAGGTATTGGGTCAACTGACAGAGACTGGTGTCGTCAGCCCAGAGCAGTTCATGAGTAAGTACCATGCTGCACCATGTCTGAATGCATAGAAGCCTGTTCAGTACCCACTCATTCAAATAGCTCAAAGTTATAAATCAGCCATCCTTAGAGAATCCAGATGTTTTGTATAACTTGAGATTTACTCTAGAATTACTTTCCTTTTTAAAAAAGATTTATTTATTATGTATACAGCGTTCTGCCTGCATGTATCCTGCAGGCCAGAAGAGGGCACCAGATCTCATGATAGCCACCATGTGGTTGCTCAGAATTGAACTCAGGACCTCTGGATGATCAGACAGTGTCCTTGACGGCTAAGCCATCTCTCCATCCCTGTAGTATATCTTTCTATGTGGTTATGTTTAGCACAGAAATTTCATTACTAACTTAAAAAAATTTTTTAGAGTTTATGTTCCTACTTTGTTCTTATTCATTTCATCCATCTATTTGCTTTTATATTGAATTTTAAGGTTGGGTATCTTAGTCTTAACAATCCCCTTCTCCCTTTGAGACATGAGAAAATGGGTTTCCAAAAACAACCAGTCGTATCTGAGATCACAGTTAATTACTGGCAAGAAAGATGGAACCCTCTGAGCTTTATCCAGTGTCCTAACTCAAGCCTGTACCCATTTTCTATTAATGCATTTCCTTTAGTCGGTAACTTCTCCAACCAGGACAAGAATGAAGATCAATATTCTATAGTTTTGTTTATTTTCCTTCATTGAATTATTTTTTCCCCTACTTGGACCTATATAGAATGAGACTTTGAAAATAAACAATATCTTTGTTTCTCTTTGCCTACATATCAGAATAGATGAGAAATGTAGCCTTTCTAGCAAATATAAAGTGTAAACATTATTGTTTGTATGACTTTAGAAAAACTGCTTAAGTGGGGATGTGTCTCATTTTTGTAAGGTGCTTTTATAGCGAAGATCCTATTCTAAAAGCACAAATACACAACCATGAAAATTGGAAAAACAAATGGAAAACTGTTTTGCCAAAATATTTTGAAACAAAGACTGAATTGTGGATATAATATGCTCTTATAATAACCTGTAGTTTTCTTTGAGTATCTGTTGAGTGTTAGTTTTAGATAAATGTAGATAAATGTAAATTAAGTGGGAAGATATTGACTTTAATTAGTCACAGAAATGGCACATGCACAGTTTATCTGTAATACTGTGTGATAATCTCAAAGAATTCGAGTCTTACTTTGCTAGCAGATTGTGTGTGTTTCTGGGTACTAAACCAGGCAATGTCACTCTCTATCTCAGGGTTATATCTCCATTCTGTACTAAGAGATGACTGTAAAGGTGTAGACCACCCAGTGCTGACCATTGGTATTTCAACTCCTTGATGTTTTAAATAATGTAGTATTTTTAGAAGAGGAAACTGGCTGGTTGTCGCGATGCACACCCTTAATTCCAGAGCTTGGGCGTGGGGGTGGGGTTAGAGACAGGCAGAGCTCTGTGAATTCAAGACCAATCTGTTCTCCAGAGGAAGCCCCAGAACATGCAGAGTGATACAGTGATACCCTAGTCAAAAAAACCCAAATAAACAAATGTCTTATGCTCAGTTTACTTCACTTGCTAGAAACTTGCGCACTGTAGCAAAATAGCTTTAATATTGTAAGAAAAAGTCAGACAAGCTTGGTGCTTTTCTTGAATTCAGTAAAATAGAAATGCCTACTTTCTAACACTTTTTGACTTTTCCTGATAGAGTCTTTTGAGCATATGAAGAAGTCTGGGGATTACTATGTTACGGTTGTGGAGGATGTGACCTTAGGACAAATTGTGGCTACAGCAACTCTGATAATAGAACATAAATTTATCCATTCATGTGCTAAGGTATGTACTCATACTAATGCCTATGAATAAAGCAGACATATTTTTTTTTCTAATGAAACCAACTTGGAAACATCATTAGCAAAATCAGTGTTCTAGGAATTGCTCATTGTTCCTTAGCAGAAGACACTTCTGACACGTTTCTGCAATTACAGTCCAATGAAATTCAGACAGATGAGCCAGCAGACATGGCTGAAGAGGTTGGGCCACCAAGTCCCAGGTTGGCATAGTGGAAGGAAAGATTATCACAAGTTGACCTCCACAGATACCCCAAAAGCCATTCACTAACGCAGATACACTCACTCACTCTCATTCTGAGTGTAGGAAAAGATGTGCGTGTACTCTGTGGTTATGGGTTTTAGTTTCTGTACTTAACATTGGTAAACTGTGCTGGATATAAATTGCTACTAAGCAACAAGTTGGATATACTATGTTTATGACAAGATTGCGTTATGGTGATTGGGGTTTAGACTTCTGCTGTAAGTAGAAGTAGGGAAGAGAAGGGAAGTTGAGGAGAATATAGCTAAAATCCGGTTAAGGAGAGCTGATTTTCCTGTTTCCTCTGTGAAAAAGTAAAAACTGTAATTATCAACTGTTGGCTTAGTGGAAAACAGACTGAAGGCTCATCCTGTAGTACTGTGATTGTTTGCAGAGAGGGAGAGTAGAAGATGTCGTTGTTAGTGACGAGTGCAGAGGGAAGCAGCTGGGCAAACTGTAAGTATGCACAGGTAACCATGGAAACTGGATGGTTTCTGTCCCAGTTTGGCCTCTTGCCAAGATTTTTCTGATTTATTTCAGACCTTTAATTCTGAACTCATTCTCTGTATCTTAGACTGAATTTAATGAAAACTTAAATGTAGTTTTGTTTTACCTCTAAAAACATTTCATTTACCAAAAGTAACATGTAATTGAACTGTGCATGTATGTTTGTATGGTACTGTTGACTCTGACATACTAGGCACAGGCAAGTTGTGTTCTACCACTGAGGTATGTGGCAAGCAGTCTCTTCAATAGTAGTCGTCCCTCACCCCCCTCTCGTTTTGTTTTTTGAGACAGGTATCCCTGGCTACCTCTTTTCTGTAGACCCAAAGTCACAGATACCCACTTGCCTCTGCCTTCTGAGTGCCCAGACTTATTCTTTTTTTAACTTGTGATCCTTCTGCCTCAGCGTCTGGAGTAGTTGAAAACAGGGCTGGCTTATGAAAAGTAACCTGGGGCAGTGGTTTCGCACGCCTTTAATTCCAGCACTTGGGAGGCAGGTGAATTTCTGAGTTCAAGGCCAGCCTGATCTACAGAGTGAGTTCCAGGACAGCCAGAGAAACACTGTCTCGAAAAACAAACAAAAAGAAGTAACCTCTTTAACTCTTAATACTAGCATTCTCAGTCACAGTGAGTACCCAGCTCCTGTCAGATAAAAATCAAAAGGAATGTCTAATATTTGCATAGGGTAATTGCCAGGTTATGAGTAGAACTTGCATTTAAATATAACCTCTGAGTTTAATGAGTCTACTCAATAAATACGCATCAGGTATGTATCATATAGTACCCTAAGAATTGGAATACTTGACTTATGGACTTCACTAGTTTTTACTATTCTAATCCAGTCAACTGAAATTTTAGAACATGAAAGTTGTTTTTAAGAGTGACAAAGGATTGTTTATAAAACCTGAAAGCCAAACGTGCCTTACAAAACTGGCATTTATTTTAAAAAAGGTTTAGAGGTTAGCAAGGTGGGTGAGCGTTGCCTCAGTTTGATCCGAGAAAGGAGAGAACTACACGGGATTGTGCTCTGACCTGCTGGCCCTCCGCCCATAATAAAGGAGGGTGTGGGTTAAGTTATTTATTAACAGAGTCTGGAGACTAACTAGTTTGAAATAAAATAACAATGCCTCAGCAATTTAAATGTTATCAGTGTAATAATTTGAACACTTAAAGGAGTAAGTGGAAAGGCCATGATCTAAACTTGTATACTGAATAAATACAACTTTATTTTTATATAACACTAATCTGTGTCATTATCAAGGCCCATTTTGATTAATGTTGTCTTCTTATACTTTTTTTTCCAGGTTATTATCAACTCTCACTTTGCTAAGCAAGAAACTGAACTGTTACAAGATCACCCTTGAATGTCTACCACAAAATGTCGGTTTCTACAAAAAGTTTGACTATACAGTATCTGAAGAAAATTACATGTGTCGGAGGTTTCTAAAGTAAAAACCACCATCAGGAGGTTAATGCTACAAGGCTTTACTGTAGAGTTCATTTTGTTGCTGCAGCCCAGCGAGCTCCCTAACTACTGGACTGCAGTACGCCATAGTATGTATGTCAGGGTAGTGACCCAGGAGGATGCAGTGACCACTGGGAGTTCATTATCATAAAGGGGGAGGATTTTTAACCAAAGGAATATATTTTCAACTTGAATCTTTTCTTGCATTGTATTTTTCTAAAGTTTGTCTTAATTTCTAGGTAGTCAAGCTTATGGGTAGTAAACAGTTACGTCTGCTCTATGCTGCTCATTTTTAAATATATGTATATATATTGAATAAGGGTGTTTCTTACCATAAAATTATTTTTGTCTCATACATCTAAATAGACTTAAGGTGCACCATTTCTCACATTACAGGGAGTTGGACACTTCTGTTATTATGACCACCAGATACATATTTGCACACTGTTGATCCTAACCCTGCAGTCTTTTTAAAGCAACAAAAGAAAAATGGGACAAGGTACAACAGCTTAAATAACTATTTCACTAAGTATATAGTTTTGTGCAGATACCACCTGTCTCATCTGTCACATGATATTAGTTATCCAGGGTCCTTTCCAACAGTCAATGAGCAGTTCCTAATGGAGCTTCTACCCTGGTTTCCATATCATTGACATCTGAAGCCTTTGAGTCGCAAAAAAATGCAGTACTGCCTTTGGTACAGCTTTTAAATGATGGTAGCCTTTTCTATTTAATGTGATTATAATGGTACTATTCTGATCACTGTCCTGTTTTATTTATTTTAATGATTTTTAAAATAGAATCAGATACTTTATTAATAATGGTTATAATCTTTTGCATTCCATGTTATTACATTAAACTTGTTTATATGAATAGTCTTTCATGTTAGAATCTTGTCTTTTGTTTTTCTTGTTTGTTGAGTCAGGGTGCCCAGGATATCCTGGAGCTCCTCAGACATATTCTAGAACTGCTATTCCAGGCATGCACAACCATCAGCTTGAGTCTATTAGGTTAAAACCTGGCTCTTAACGACCTAGTTTTATTTATCTTTTGGATTATTTCAATTGGACTTTTTCCCCCCCTCTAGTAATTAGGTTTTTCCTATGTTAAAAGAAGCCTTTTCCCTAAAGTAAAATTTAGCACTTTATTTCTTGGCAGAAACAGTTGTAGTATTGTCACCAACTGAAACAGTTTTTTTTTTTTTTTTTTTTTTTTTTTTTTTAAAGATTTATTTATTTATTATATGTAAGTACACTGTAGCTGTCTTCAGACACTCCAGAAGAGGGAGTCAGATCTTGTTATGGATGGTTGTGAGCCACCATGTGGTTGCTGGGATTTGAACTCAGGACCTTCGGAAGAGCAGTTGGTGCTCTTAACCCGCTGAGCCATCTCTCCAGCCCCTTTTTTTTTCTTTTTTTTTTGGTTTTTCGAGACAGGGTTTCTCTGTGTAGTCCTGGCTGTCCTGGAACTCACTCTGTAGACCAGGCTGGCCTCGAACTCAGAAATCCGCCTGCCTCTGCCTCCCAAGTGCTGGGATTACAGGCGTGCGCCACCACGCCCGGCTTTTGAAACAGTTTTAATATTAAACATTTACTCACCTTAATCTGCGGGAGTAAAGCTGGGTTACTTTTACCCAGAAGACAAAGAAGTTTTGAGGCATAAGGAATATGAATGAGCTTCTCAATCATTTGAAGTACAATGGCACAACAGTTTTAATACAACCACCAGTCTTCACAAAATAATTTTAATACTTTGTGCCCAGGCTAGCAGCATCTTGCACTGTGACATTCCTATACATACATAAGCATTTTATCTGAGTACAAATGTTAAAAGTAGAATAACGTAAGCAACTGCCTATACAGAGGTAAACAGACACATGTTACTTTTCTTGAGTCATTTTTGCTGCATAGTAAATTGCAATTACATGTCAGTATCATGTTACTGATTGAGGAAACACTTTGAACTGTGAGGTATGGTAGCTCCCTGTAAGAGCATAACATGTAAACCTGGATATTTTGAGTGATTTATTTTTAGCTGCCATGAATGGGAAAGACAAAAGAATTATCCAGCACTCAAGACTCTAGAAACTTATTTTCATAATAAAAATAAATAAATAAAATCCTTGAGCAATTCTTAGCTATTTCCTACTATTTCCTCACTGGAGTGTTGTTGAATGGACAAAGATACTGTAAATACTGAAATGAAGCTATGCTTTAAGATTGTGGATTAAACCAGTTGTTTAAAAAAAAAAAATCCATCAGGTAACTGCTCATTTACTTTACATCAAGTTGACATCCTAATATATACATCTCAACTTCATAATTCAAGATTGACTTAAATACTTCTAATTAATTTGAATTCCATAGTAATTAAACAATAAAACCTTATGTTTTATTACAAAGGGCATGCTTAGCATTTTCTGACATTACTTCTAGATTCAGATTAAGTACAACCCTACACCCCTTCAAATGAATATTCTGCTCTACAAGTGGTTGAAAGTTGGTAGCAAAGTTATCACACTTGAACATTCCTACCATAGAGTTGGTACAACATCTAAAAGACAAGAAACTAACATGAATCATTTAAATTAGGAGAAGACTCCCTTCTCCACTTGAGTTTCCAAGAGCTGTCTCAAACTTTCAAAATGGGGAGTAATGAAGTTCCCTATGTTTTGATAAAAATGTATAGTTTTAATTATGAGCCCAGCTTACATATTTAATGTTGAAACTGGGTAGACATTCATACATTATTCAAGTTGTCTAGAGAATAAATCATGATTGGATAAATTTATCATAGTTAACTTACAAAACTTCACTGGAAATGGAACCTAAGACAGCTACTTAGTAAATACAGAGGAAGGAAAGAAACTTGGAGGCTTCTTATGAAAGGACAAACCTCATCTGTCCACATCAACTGTGCTCAACATGGTGGCAGTCCCAAGTGTCTCAGACTGTCTCCAGTATATTGTGTTGGATAGGCACTTTATGTGAGAAGAAAAAATGACAGTGGATAGAAAAATGGAAAATTTTTTGGACAGACTCCTAAAGAGGAACATGTATTTTTATAAAACTTACTTTAAAAAGTTATTTTACATGTCTCATCTTGAAAAACCATTTTTTTAAAGTAAAGATTGCTTTAATAAGCACAATTTCTGTTCAATGAGTCATAGATTATGGGTTGACTCTAAGAGAGATGATCTGTCCGGTGGTGATATGTATACAGGAATCTCTGAATACCCAATGTAATCTTGGCTCTACTAGACCATGCCTGTGACACAACAGAATTAAAAGCAATGCTGATTTTTTAGAGCTAAAAGATAGGAGATGGGATGGGAAACCAGAGGAGGATAGCAATCAAGGTGACGGTAGTTCTGGCCATGTTCAGGCACCCACTGTGAAGGACAGAGAGCCTTTCTATACTGTTACTGTCCTAAAGGCGTACCGGAAGTGAGACCTGTACCTGACACTGCCTCATGGGATTCTGGAAGTGTGCGGGTATTGCTCCCAACAGCAAAGCACCTCAAAAGAGGACTGAGAAGCATGAGCTATAAAGGAGCTGTGTTTGTGCTACCCTAAAGTCATCATATACAGAAAGTTAAAAACACTTCTCTTCTGCACACCACACTTACAATAGTAAAATGTTTCTTGTAGAACAACTTTTATACATATAGATTAAAAACATGGAAAACTAAAGAGCCATAAAATGACTTTGTTAATGCAAATTATGGTATAAATTTGAGTTAATTTAGGAACAAGTTGAAACAGTAATTTACAATACACTGAAGCCACCCACAAATTGCCTTTCCCAATGGATACATCTTCAAAGCAAAGCTGTCAGCTGAACCTCACAGAAGTAATACAATGTAAAATAGAAGTAAATGTCTCATTCCAGATAATTTGCATCAGATTTAATTTATGGTTTTAAAACAAGAAATTACAGAAAAACGTTAATAGCTTTTCACTGCTTTATATACTAATTTAGAAGTCATGAGGATTTGCTTGTTTGTTGATGCAAGGCACTTTTCTTTTGGGAGTTTCATACTGAAGAAACAGTGCTACATTGGTTTGGTCTACTTTGAACCATTTTGGACAAAAGTCAGAAGAGCTAGGCAACTCTGAAAAGACCACGTCTCCATTTGGCTTAAATAGCAAGGGGAAAAAAAGTCATGTGGAAAATATGACATTGTCCTTATTTTTTGAGTATCTGGTTTTGGAAAGTAAGACCTCTTTCTTTGATCATTTCAACTTTTCTCATTTAGAATAAGGGAGGCAACTAGAAAGGAAGTATTAACTGTATTAAATTAATAAAGTAGGCTAGTTGGCTAAAGTCATGATTTAAAGATATGGGACCAACAAGTTAAAAAAATGGTAATCAAGTTACTGAATTATACTAAAAAATGTGAAGGAGTTTCTACATTTTGTTAATGTTTCTGTAAGAGGCTCCATCATAAAATTGAACTGCAAAATTACCTTAAATATAACACAAAATGAGTTTTTAGGAAACATTAGGAAATTTGTTTGTTATAAATTATCCAAAATCTATAAACAAATCCCCCTAACTTGTATTTTGTTTAAAGTCACAACTTTATATCATACAAATAAATTTCAAGTATGAAAAGTGCATTATTGCAATAATACCTCTTTGCAAGTCCAAAATTCTTGGTTTATAATAAAACCATAAAGTACTTTTCTGTTTTTGTTTTTTAAGTAAACCCATCACCCATCAATGCCATCTACTGCAGAAGTCCAACGTCTTAACGTGCTGCTTAACAAGTTGCAGAGAAACATGTCTGGAAGCAACGTATAATTGAAAAGAAAGTATTTGTGTGTTTACCATTTCACATTATCATCACTAGGATCCTCTCCTTTCCAGATGGAAGCTCACACCATGTAACAGTCCTCACAGGTCAGCCGTCCTGTGCGGTTGCCACCTGCATGTTTCCAAAGTCATCGTCTTCTTCATGTGTTCTCTTCACACTACCTAAAGGTTATTGAATGAACGTACAGTGAAAACTTATGGAAACTCACCTTAGGATACTACAAGCAGCAAAAATTTGTTCTTCCACCAAGTGATACTATATTAGCATTATGAAAAGTTCATGCTTGAATTTACAGCACACTTAAGTTATGTTGTGTCATGAAGATAAAGTTACTTTGGCAACTTAACATCTTGTACATTGTAGAACTTTTCAAGAGTCAGTGGTCCATTCAGTCTGATAACCACCAACTTTATGCTTTGTAGGCAACATAAACTAAGACACCACATTTAGTAGATGAGTTTGTGTTCATAAGACTTTTAGATATAATTGTTCTGTTCACACAGTTATAGTTATGAAGAGGAACAGTTGAAAATATTTTTCTGCTAATGCTGAGGCCTTATCATCCAGACCTATGGATTAGGAGCAAAGAAAATATACATCAGATAAGAGATCCGTTTTACTTACACCAGAGTCCGTGGTATAAAAATATCCCACCAAGAATAAATATTATCTCTGTGTGCCCTGTAATTATATTCAGAAAACAGTCTTGTGGAGGGGAACAGCTAAAGGACAGTTAAATGGCAGTTGTCTGTGCTCTGTGACTAATGATGGCACGGCTGCAGGCTCAGAGTTGTGCTGTCATAATATGGCCCAGATTGCAGATTTTTTTTGTTTTGTTTGTTTTTGAGACAGGATTTCTCCATGTAGCCCTGGCTGAACCTGGCCTTTGTGCCTCCTGAGGTCAGGGAGTGTACTCCCATTGCCTGCCTCGGTGCAGATTCTAACAAAGTTATGCTTAAACCAATGGAATAAAAGTGGAAGATAACTCCTAGCATAAGAGTAAGCACAGATGCATGACTTCCAGGCAGTGATAATGCTTCTCCAGGAGGGACTGGAGAAGACTACACTGAACAGCCTCATTTGAGGAGATGGCATCTAAGTTATGTCTAAGAATAGGGAAGAGGAGCCGGGCGGTGGTGGCACAAGCCAGGTGGTGGTGGCGTACGCCTGTAATCCCAGCACTCTGGGAGGCAGAGGCAGACGGATTTCTGAGTTCGAGGCCAGCCTGGTCTACAGAGTAAGTTCCAGGACAGCCAGGGCTACAGAGAAACCCTGTCTTGAAAAAAACCACATCCAAAAAACAAAACAAAACAAAACAAAACAAAAAAAATAGGGAAGAGGAATATCATGCGCTGTAGTAAGGATAACACCCGAAAGACCATCAGTTTAGTTGTTTGGAGTGCAGACACAAACTAAAAGACCAGTAGGGCTTTTACTACATATGTTAATTTTTGCTGCCTGTGGCTCTGTGTGAGAACCAGGGCTGTCTTCAGCTGGCATGCTTATTTTGGACCTCCCATTTTACACTTCTGTAGGAATAGTCAATAAGTCTTTGGCAAAACAAAAACATTATTACATTAAGAAAGATAAATTTGACCACAGTGTATAGAACATATGAAGATAATCTGGCTAAGAGGTTCAGGATAGCCTAACTAGCCTTTGTTAGTACAATTTAGAAGGAAGTGTGTTTTAAAGATGTTGGTAAACATCGTAATTAATGAGAGGGACCAAGGGTAACTGGGAAGCCACACTCATGAAAGGAGCATCTCCCCTGAGTATTTTAGGCAGGACAGAAAGTGGTACTTCCTGCACTAGTGCTTCAGTCAGCTCCGCATCTGGCACATGGCCTGTTCCAACTGTACAGAGCTGTTACAAGCGAAAGCAGCAGGGGCTTGGAAAGGGAAGATGAAAATCTGAGTTTGCTTAGACTGTTACCTATGAAAACAAGTGGATTGGAGTGATTCTAAAATAGAGGTCAGGTCAAACAGGTTGATAATGGTGGCACACACTTTTAATTCAAGCATTTGGAAGGCAGTTCATAACTTGTGGAAGTCAGTTCTCTTCTATACCAGTGGGTTCAGGGGACCAGAAGGCTATTCAGTTCAGTAACATACACAGTAACCGGGTAAGTTCCAAGCTAGTCTGGGCTACATAGCTAATTCTGGGCAAACCAGTACTACATAGTAAGAAGGATGGCTCAGCAGTTAAGAACTTACTGCTCTTTCAGAGGACGGAGGTTTGGTTCCTAGTATTTACTAGGTAGCTTAGAACCATCTATAACTCCAGTTCCAGACATCTGCTGCCACCTTCTGATCTTCTCAGAAACCTGGCATGCACATAGTATGTGTATGTGTATATGCATGCAGGCAAAATACTCATAAAAATAAAGCTTAAAAACAATGAAAAACTCAAAATAGGAGCAAAAAGAAATTGAGATAACTCAAATTACACTGTTGAACTTGAAACATACTTATGTATTAATCACTTTTCTCATTTTGTTCTGAGACAAGGTCTTGCTATGATCTTCCCACCTCCATCACCCCGGCTCAGATTATAGACATATGCCGCCATATCCAGTAACTGCATTTTTTATGTCAGTCAAGTTATCTAAACTGGCCTTATTTTAATCTTACAAAATAGTTATATAACTTAACAGACTTAAAATTAAACACAATAGATATGTAATTTTCAACTGGTTATTAATTGGCATGCATTATAGTCTATGCATAACATAGTAATAATAAATTACATGTACTACTACGTGTACTATTTATTCATTAGACTGCTAATCCTTTGAAACTCTTTGGTTTACTCAGAGTTTCTAAACAGATTGCTCAGAAGTATGTGAAATGTTTAATAGATGCTTCTTTTCTACTTTGTCCACCATTACCTTTCTCTTCAATTTTCTACAAAACAAACAAGCAAGCAAACCCCTTACCTGTGGTACCAGAATGAACAGATAAGGACCTTTCTATTTGGAGTGGTGACATCATCTGTATTGTTAATTTTGCTAAGTAGATGGCTTCATATTCCTAAAAAAGATTTCAAATAGCTCAGATAAGAGATGAATGTATACATTTGTATTCTTAGATTACAGACAAGGGGCTGGCACCGTACTCTTGCAAAAGGAATGAAAGTTCACAATTCCTATCTGGTAATTGTCAGTTACTATAATTAGAAACAAAGTTCAATGGCTCACTGCCAGACACTATGTATCTTCTGTCATTGGGCATTAACTCTAACAGTCTAATTCTATATGTTAAAATAGCACAAAGGATAGAGGGACCCAAAACTTAAACCTGCAATTTTATTAAATGGTTATAAGAATCAATAAAAATAATCTTTTCCCAGTTTTCCTGAACAAGTTTATCTTCTCCATCTCACAAGAACTTTGTGAAGGGCCCCAAGTTCTTTGAAATAGAGAATTATTCCTTCCTTTTGCAAAGTCTTCAACCTTCCATCCCCGAAATCAGCGCACCAGAATCTTCTTGCTATATCACTAGCCATGTCCTTTGCTAGTTTTATTTCCAAATCCTCTGCATGCCTGAGTACTGTAGTCTTCTGCCTTTGAAATGTTTTTCCCTTCTTCTTCCTCCCTCCCTCCTCTCTCCCCTCCTACTCCCTCCTGACACAATCTCGAAGAACTGAGGCTGGCTTTCAATGTGCTATTTAGCTGAGACTGATCCTCCTTCCTTCTGAGATTGCAGGTATATGACAAATGTGAGTTCATCAAACACTTCTTTACCCTGCTACTAGGAACTGAGCCTAAAGCTTTATCCATGCTAGCAAGCTAGGTGAGAAAGCAGTCTGCTGCTAGCTATATTCCCCAGTCTTTTTTTTTTTTTAAAGATTTATTTTTATTTTATTTATGAATACACTGTTGCTGTCTTCAGACACACCAGAAGAAGGTATCAGATCCCATTACAGATGGTCGTGAGCCACCATGTAGCTGCTGGGACTTGAACTCAGGACTTCTAGAAGAGCAGTCAGTGCCCATAACTGCTGAGCCATCTCTCTAGCCCTAAAAGCTGTTTTTGTTTGTCTGTTTGTTTGTTTTTACTAGTCTTAAACTCACAGAGACACACCTGCCTTTGCTTCCGAGGCAGAGGCAGAGGCAGAGAGGCAGAGAGAGGCAGAGAGGCAGAGAGGCAGAGAGGCAGAGAGGCAGAGAGGCAGAGAGGCAGAGAGGCAGAGAGGCAGAGAGGCAGAGAGGCAGGGGCAGGGGCAGGGGCAGGGGCAGAGGCAGAGGCAGAGGCAGAGGCAGAGGCAGAGGCAGAGGCAGAGGCAGAGGCAGAGGCAGGCAGATCTCTGTGAATTCTAGGACAGCCAGAGTTAAATACTAAGCAGAAACAAAAAAATTATTTAAATAAAAATGAAAACTGGAATAATCATCAGGTTAGTCAGATTATAATAATATCAAATATTTAGAAAGTAAATTCTACACCTAAGCTGTATAGACAAGCCATTTTAATCATTCTACATTCCACCTTAAACAGAGTGGACATAGGAGTTCATTACCTGAAGTTGGTGGACAAATCCAGCATTAGGATTAATACAAAATCTCCTTTCTTGGACATAAGCAAACGCATCTCTGAAAATAGAGGAAGAAAAATTAATATAAAGGACCTATTTCATGAAATAATCTAAAAATTTTTTTCCATTTAGAATTTATTTGAAGGTGGGTGGGAGATAGTACTCTGTGTCTTAAATCCCAGCACTCAGGAGGCAGAGGCAGGTGGATATCTGAGTTCAAGGCCAGCCTGGTCTACAGGGTAAGTTTCAGGACAGCAGGGGCTACACAGAGAAACCCTGTCTCAAGTAAACCAAAGAGGAATTTACTTCAAATTTTCCCTAAGGCTGGGGATAGAACTGCTTAGCTAAAGCAAGGCCCTGGGTTCAATCCCCAACACTTAGTAGAAAAAAACATGCAACATTAAAAACCACCTAAAAAATAACCTGCCAAAATAGTAAACAATACTCATAATATTATAGACAGATGTGTCACAGTGGAGAGCAGTTAGGCCAACTAAATTCACAGTTTCTAGGCTTACTACCTCTAACAGGGAACTTGCTCCATTTTTTCTCAGTGGTAAAGCAGGATGCTGCTTCTGGAGGACTGCTGTAGAAAGAAGTGCAAAGCACTTCTGCATGCAGGATACTTCTCACATGGTGCACATGCACAAACATATGAAAAGTAAACCCCAACTCCCTTATGTTATAAAGCTTACATGTGATATCTAGTAGTAAATATAATGAATCAAGAGATTATGAATATTATGACAAGATCCTAAATAAGGAACATATTTTTCAACTATTTGCATTCAAATATTTAAAAATTGCATCTATCAATTTTTTTTTACAAATGTACATATGTATATACTGTATTCTAATTTGCCTTATTCTCCTCATCCCTATGAACCCATCCATAACCCCATCTGGGCTCTGGATTCTTGCCTCCCCAGTCTACCAGTCCCTTTCTAGCATTAATCACTTTTGGTGCTGTGAACCTGTTGTGTAGCAGTTTCCTTCAAGGTTGCCACATTCCTTCCAGCAGGGAAGCTAAAACAAACAACTAAAAAGTTTCAGGAAGTCCCTGAAACTGACCAGATTTAGAAGCCTTTCTCTCTATAGTAAAGAGATGCAGTCACTCTCAGATAAGCCAAGCTGCTTTAAAGAAGCAGATAACCTGAAGAGTTATATGCCTGAAAGAGCTTTACACTCAAGGACTAAGTCACATGGAAAGAACATTCTCCACCCAGCTATGTGTGTTCCAGAGTCCCAGCTTTTGTGATCTGTCACACAGGCAGGGGTAGGCTTTGGTGATGCAACTGCCTTTGATTCATTTCTGCTCCTCCAAGTAATTCCTCACTCATATTTATGTCAGTAATCCCAATAAAATTCATTGGTTCACCAAGTTGGGCTGTAGTGATACCCATATTTTGGTCTATCAAAGGCTCAATATCTAAGGTGAGTAGATGTGTATTGATTCTCCACAGGAAAAGACTTGTCACTCAATAGACGAATTTAGTGTGTGACCTTGGATTGAAACTATCTACTGGAGCCTGTAGGGTCATCAATGGGTAACTGACAGCAAGATTTTCTACTCTGCCTAAATCTGCCAGAGGCACCTACTCAAACCATTATGTATAAGAGAGCTTTGCTTGTACCTTGTGTGTGTGTGTGTGTGTGTGTGTGTGTGTGTGTGTGTGTATGTGTGTGCGTGTAGTCTGCACCAGACCAGAAAAGAGTGTTGAATTCCCTGAAACTATTAACACAGTTATAAGCCTCCATGTAGTGCTGGGTACTAAAGCCAGGTTCTCAGCCATTTCTCCAGCCCCAAGAGAAAAATACTTTAAAGTTTTCTGTTTGGAAGTGATATAGAGGATTTCTAGCTTTATTAAGACTAAGAAAGGTAATACTATATACTAGTTTGATTTTTATTATGAAGGTCTTAGGTCTTCCTCTCTTTAAAAATCTATGTATTGATTGTAAGAGATGAATTTTGGTGTGAAAGATAACCCTGATTTATATATAAAAGGTGATACATATAATTCCTAATTACTTGTTTCTTTTCTTAGGGTCTTGATTTGCAGCCTTGAAATTTTAGTAATCCTATTTAATTTCTGAGTATTTTGATTACAGGCATATTCTACTATATCCAGTAGATGTCAAATGAAGTAAAAATAAACACCAGAGTTTTTAAGCTGAAACTAATCAATGCCCTACTGGCAAGTAGTTTTCCAGTTTTACCTAATCAACCATGACTATCTATAAAATATCAATCTATATTAAACCTTAAATTCCCAACTATTTTATTAAGTCTATTTAAGTGAGAGTGAACCGTTGCTAGGTTTGAGTGTGTTAGCTTACCTGTACTTCATCCCAAATGTCTCCATGATGTACGCAATAACAAAGGCAGCACTGAAGACAGAGAAACAATTAGGATATACAACTCATAACTAAAAACAAGAAACAAAGATTATCTTTCTTCATACCTTCTAGAGATACCTGCATTCCCATGGACAAGAACTTTTCCTGAAAAAGTTTATAAAATAGTTAATCATCTAAAAAAATAGGATTTCGAATGTGAATGTAAAATATACTAAAGACATATCGGCTATGGTGAGTCTTCCTTAGATATTGTAGTTCATGTACTTGCCACTTAACTAATAATTTCCAAGTCTTTATTTTAGTTACATAGAGAATTCAACAGATTGTAGGGGAAACTCAAAGTAGTTCAGTGAAAATTTTTAAAAAGCATAAGATGAAATTAAGTAGTTGGGAAAATATACATTTGAATATCACCTACCATATAAAAATAGAATTTTTCTACCTGACATTTTGAAAAACTATCAATAAAAAGGTAAAATAAAACAACACTGTTGCTTGGAGAGATGGCTCAGTGATTAAGAGCATCTGTTGCTCTCTAGAGGACCAGGTTTGATTCTCAGCACCCACAGGGCAGCTCACAACTCTCTGTACTCTAGTTATAGGGGATAAGGTAAACTCTTCTGGCCTTTGCAAGTCCCAGGCACACATGTAGTACACATACATACTTGTAGATCAAACACTCATATACACATAAATCTTTAATAACAGAAAAAAAAATTACTTACCTCCATTTTGTAAGCTTCCATCAATAAACTCTTTAGTCTGAGGGTAAAAGAGAACGTGTTACAAAAAGCATGCAGAGTAAGATGAACACTATACAGTAAAATAAAAGGAGGCTGAAAATTACAGAGCAATACCTAATCTTTAAAAGACACAACTCTTGGGCTGGCAGGATGGGCTCAGCAGGTAAAGGCACCTACCAGCAAGCCTGATGACCTAAGTTCTATCTTGGGACACATGGTAGACAGAACAGACTCCCCAAAGCTGTCCTCTGATCTTCATATGCACACCATAGCACACACAAGTATGTGCATGCATAAGCACAAACACAAAAAATGTAATAAAATTTGGAAAAAAAAAACCTTAATGAGCGGACTAGTGAGAGGCTCAGTGGTAAAAAGCTCTTGCTGTCTACTTTGAAACTTTCCAAGGTGTTTTTTTTTGTTGTTGTTAAAAACTTCACTTTCTTTATAAAGTAAACCCTATTTTTTTTCAGTTATAAATAGCAGAAATAGTTTTACAATCTAACTTATTAGGTTCAAAACATAAGTTTTAAGTGATATAAAAATACTGATACTTACCATGGGGAAAAAACGTATTATGTTTTCAACTGGATTATCAGCAATATCCAAGACTAAATATCTGAAAACAAAGCATTTATGGTTAAGTATACTCTCAGATAAATCCCAACACTTGAAGTTCTAAAATAAAAATAACATCTCATCTCTATTTATAATAAACTATCATTCTTAATTACATTTCCATCCCATTGATCTTCCATGTAAGCAACTCATCTATCATGTGATATCTGTATATTAAAATTTTGACTTTAAAGCTGGGCAGTGGTGGCGCACACCTGTAATCCCAGCACTTGGGAGGCAGAGGCAGAGGCAGAGGCAGAGGCAGAGGCAGAGGCAGAGGCAGGCGAATTTCTGAGTTCGAGTCCAGCCTGGTCTACAGAGTGAGTTCCAGGACAGCCAGGGCTATACAGAGAAACCCTGTCTTGAAAAAACCAAAAAAAATTTTTTTGACTTTAAAAGATTTATTTATTATATATAAGTACACTGTAGCTGTCTTCAGGCACTCCAGAAGAGGGTGTCAGATCTCATTACAGATGGTTGTGAGCCACCATGTGGGTGCTGGGATTTGAACTCAGGACCTTTGGAAGAGCAGTCAGTGCTCTTAACCGCTGAGCCATCCATCTCTCCAGCCCCAAATTTTGACTTTTTTGTTTTTTTTCAAGATAGTTTCTCTGTGTAGCTCTAACTGCTTTTGAACTGGATTTGTAGACCAGGCTAGCCTCAAACTCTTAAGAGATCCACCTGCCTCCGCCTCCCAAATCCTGGGATTAAAAGCATGCACTGCCACTGCCCAGCTAACAGTCTGAGGTTTGGGGTTTTTTTTGTTTGTTTGTTTGTTTTGTTTTTGTTTTTTCAAGACAGGGTTTCTCTGTGTAGTCCTGGCTGTCCTGGAACTTACTCTGTAGACCAGGCTGGCCTTGAACTCAGAAATCCGCCTGCCTCTGCCTCCCAGAGTGCTGGGATTACAGGCGTGCGCCACCACCACCCGGCTAGATTCATTTTTTTCTATGTAGCTCTGGCTGTTCTGGAATGCTGCCTTCCCAGTGCTGCGATTGTGTGCTACTACTAAGGTGTCATAATTATTTTTTTAAAGACTTTATTGTGTGAATGAGCATTTCGCCTGCACCTGCATGTATGTACAACATCACATGACCACATGTGTGTCTGCTACCCAGGAAAGCCAGTGAGGGCACCTGGATTCCTTCAAACTGGAGTTACAATAGTTGTGAGCTACCATGTGCATGCTGGGAACCAAACCCAGGTCCTCTGCAAGAGCAGCCAGGACTATAACCACTGAGCTATTTCTCCTGCCCCTGATAATTTTTGATAATCATAAAAAGTACAAAATTATTTTCAAAGTATCATATCTCTAGGGACTGTGTCATAGACTTATGTTGTCTGAGGACATTTAAAGCCTTACAACACAACATCTGATGTTTCAGTATAAAATGTTTAACTAATTAAAACAAAAACCATAAGCAGTAAAGAGAGCTTTAGAGTGAATCTAGAAAATCAGAACAAAAAGTACGCCTATGACGGGCAGTGGTGGCACACGCCTGTAATCCCAGCACTCTGGGAGGCAGAGGCAGGTGGATTTCTGAGTTCAAGGCCAGCCTGGTCTACAGAGTGAGTTCCAGGACAGCCAGGGCTATACAGAGAAACCGTCTGGAAAAAAAACAAATCCCCCCCCCCCAAAAAAAGTACACCTACTCCTCATTCCTACTTCCCATCTCTAACAATTCCCCTGTAAAGTTGGTGGGAAGATGATTCTCTAGAGGTCTGGTGTTTACCGTCTTTGAACCTCCAGAAGGCATGTCAAGGAAGCTTTAAGTTGGATCGTGGGAGAGGGAGTTCAACACAATTGTTGTATTGGCTCAGTTCTGCAGCTCCAGCAGGCGTGAGGCCAAGGCAGCAGGCCCCAGGCCCGAGTTCCAGGCCAGCCTGAGATACCAGCGATCCCAGTTCCAAAAGACAAGCAAGGGGAGGAGAGATGACTTGGTAGTGAAGAGCATGTGCTGCTCTTACAGGTAGCTCACAACTGCCTGTAGCTTCAACTCCAGGGAGACTGGATGCCTCTGGCCCCCAAGGGCACCCGCACTTACATGTACATATCCACACACCTATACATAATTAAAAATAATATATCTTTTTAAAATGTCTGATGAAACACTTAGTCAAGCATTCATTGTTTTGAACTGATCTTTAGTAAAGCAAAAAATAGCTAAAAGAATTCTTATTGTGGAGATTTATGGTAGAAAAGAAGAGTCCCATCACTATATTATGCTGTAATATAATTACATATATTTTTTGCAAAGTATATATATAATATATAAT
This sequence comes from Apodemus agrarius, assembly GCA_964023405.1. Classification (NCBI taxonomy): domain Eukaryota; kingdom Metazoa; phylum Chordata; class Mammalia; order Rodentia; family Muridae; genus Apodemus; species Apodemus agrarius. The sequence goes on from OZ030013.1 coordinate 82,190,509, forward strand.
ATATATTGCAAAAAACTTCTAACCAACCTATCCAATATCATTTGTTAAGGAAAAAACTTTAGCTAAATTATGAAATTAGTATTATAAATCAGTACTTCCCAGGCTACTGATAAACTTAATAAAATTGCCCCCTGGAATGAGAAAGAAGTCAGTACCATAACACCCAAGCTGCAGACCCAGTGAACACTAGGGCAGAAGCCTTTACAGAGACCACGCCCAACTCTAGAGCCAACACCCAAGTCAAAGTCCAGACCCAAGTCAAAACCCATGCATCACTTTTTTTTCTTTATTATTTTTATTAGATATTGTTTTATTTGATATATTCTTTACTTACATTTCAAATGATTTCCCCTTTCCTGGATTCCCCCTCCCTGAAAGTCCCATAAGCCCTTTTCCCTACCCCTGTTCCCCCATCGACCCCTTCCCACTTCCCTGTCCTGGTATCCCCCTACACTGCTGCACTGAGCCTTTCCAGAACCAGGAGCCACTCCTTCCTTCTTCTTAGACATCATTTGATATGTGGATTGTGTCTTGGGTATTCCAAGCTTCTAGGCTAATATCCACTTATCAGTGAGTGCATACCATGAGTGTTCTGGCCATATACCCAGAGGATTCCCCAGCATGTAATAAGGATACATGCTCCACTATGTTCATAGCAGCCCTATTTATAATAGCCAGAAGCTGGAAAGAACCCAGATGTCCCTCAACGGAGGAATGGATACAGAAAATGTGGTATATGTACACAATAGAGTACAGCCATTAGAAACAATGAATTCATGAAATTCTTAGACAAATGGATGGAGCTGGAGAACATCATGCATCATTTTTAATCTTGCCATTAACACCTTCAACTCTAAAACTGACATTTCCTTCATGGCTAAAATGTTAAGACACAAACATTCTTCACAGCTAAACAAAACAAAACAAAACAAAACAAAAACAAAAATATTTAAAACTTTAGCTGGGTGTGATAACTCACACCTTTAAATCTAGCACTCTGAGGCAGAGGCAGGTGGATTTCTGAGTTCAAGGACAGCCTTGTCTACAGAGTGAGTTCCAGGACAGTCAGAGCTATACAGAGAGATCCAAACTTTGTCTTGAGGGGGATTTTGTTGTTGTTGAGTCTGAGGTTTGGGTTTTTTTGTTTGTTTGTTTGTTTTGTTTTTGTTTTTGTTTTTTCGAGACAGGGTTTCTCTGTGTAGCCCTGGCTGTCCTGGAACTCACTCTGTAGACCAGGCTGGCCTTGAACTCAGAAATCCGCCTGCCTCTGCCTCCCAAGTGCTGGGATTACAGGCGTACGCCACCACGCCCGGCTTGAGAGGGATTTTTATTTATTTTTTTAATTTTTTCTACCATCCTGGACCATGACTTTCCCTTCTCAGAAGCAACTATCCAAGCTTCAATGTACATATAAGAATCCATGAACTTGGTGCTGGATTAGGGCATGACACATGGCTTTAATTCCACTGCCCGAGAAGCAGAGGCAGGTAGATCTTTGAATTCAAGGTCAGGCTGATCTACAGAGTGAGTTCCAGTACAGCCAAGGCTACTCAGAGAAACTCTTGTCTCAAAAAACTGATAGAAAGAAAGACAGACAGGCAGACAGATAAAATTAAACTTTGGGTCTGAACAGATGGCTTAGGGGTTAAGAGCACTCGGCTGCTTTTGCAGGGAACCTGGGTTTGGTTGTCAGCACCAACAAGGCAATTCACAACTAGTTCCAGGGGATCTGATATCCTCTTTTGATTTCCAAAGGCACTTACATGGTACACAGATATACATACAGACAAAACACTTTATATACACAAAGCATATATATCTTAAATAGTGGGACTATAGATCTATGTGTACCCTGCTTTGTTCTTGTAGCCACTAAGATCAACATACACAGCTATTTAATTCCTGTGTAGTTACATAATATTCTAATACATGCTCACACATTTGAGTGCTTTATGTATGTAAGTTATACTCATTTTTACAACCAGGTAAAATTAGATAAAAAAAATTTTGGCTTATGTACCCTAAGTTTAAAAAATATTTCTAACAAATACTTTTATACGATACAGAATATCTCTATAAAGATATTTAAAGAACCGGGCATGGTGGCGCACGCTTGTAATCCCAGCACTTGGGAGGCAGAGGCAGGCAGATTTCTGAGTTAGAGGCCAGCCTGGTTTACAGAGTGAGTTCCAGGACAGCCAGGAGAGAAACCCTGTTTCAAAAAACCAAAAAAAAAAAAAAAAAAAAAAAAATATATATATATATATATATATATATATATATGTATATGTATATGTATATGTGTGTATGTATGTGTATATATATATTTAAAAAAACATTGGTAGTAGCTCTCTCCCAATAATCAAGTGGCTCATTTTCCTTTGTCTTTAGCATGTGTAATATAGTCTTTATTACTGTGACATTATTTGCCTTATGGGTCAGTTTCAATTTGGAGCCCAGCCACCTAAGTGGTAGGATTATAAGCATGTACCACCAAACCCAGCTTATTTTTTTAAATGAACCTAATATTAAGACTTTTAATTATTCAACTGCAGTAATTAGAAGATAAATGAGAAAGCTAAAATTATATGAAAAAGTATTTAACTCCACCGGATTGAAACAAATTTCAGTGTTTTATAACTTTGTCTTGGAGAAATACTAAGGTAACAGTCACTCATACTTGACAGTGAAATATAAATGAATACACTGCACTGGAATACAATATTTACCCTATCAGTATATTCAGATATAAAGTAAATTACATGCTCATGGATGGCCATGGCATCTTTTAAGAATACACAAAAAAGTCTGCAAATATAGAAATGTCTGGTAAGATACTGACTAAAGCTGGATATGGTATGCACACATGTAATCTTAGTCCTTAGCAAGCAGAGGCAGGACAATCATTCATTTAAGACTAGCTTTGGCGACATAATAAGACCCTGTCTCAGACAGACAGACAGAGAAATGAGAACGAGAAAGAAAATCTATGAGGGTTTCGGGGGAAGACCAAGGAGGTATCTCAGTGGGCAGTGCACCAGGCATGAGTGTGAGGGCCTGAGTCCAAATCCCCAGAATCATATAAAAAGCTTGGTAGGGAAGTAGAGAAACAGCTCAGCAGTTAAGTGGACTGGCTACTCTTCCAGAGGACTGAGGTTTGATTCCCAGCATCCACATGACAGCTCACAACGGTAATTCCAGTTCCAGAGAATGTGATGCTCTCTTCAAATCTCCATGGGCACCAAGTACAAAACAATTCAGAGACATGCATACAGGCAAGACGTACATATACAATAAAAGTTTTCATGCAATATATTTTGATCACGTTCTTTCCTTTTCCCTAGATCTCTTCCCATTCTCTACACCTCCATTCCCAATCAATTTCAGCTTTCTTTATTAAGAGACAAGACAGACACAAAACACACACACACACACACATACACACACACACACACATGAATCAAAACAAAAACAAAACCGCACAAGACAAAAGATGCCAACAAAGTTTATTTTTATGTTGAACTACTGTAAAGAAAAAGAAAAAAGAACTCTAAAGAAAAATTTAAAAAGCTAGGTGTGGGGGTTAGAATGGCGATTCAGTAGTTAGGCCACCAACTGCCTTTGAAGAGGATTTCAATTTGGTTCCTACATCCATGTCTAGATCTATAACTATGTCTGTAACCGTCCCCTGTAAGTCCAGTTCCAGGGGCATGCGCACTCATGTGCCCATATCCACAGAAAGACAAACATATACATAATTAAAAATAGTATCTTGAAAAGAAAAGCAAGGTTTGGAAACTCAGATCTGTAATCCCAGTACTTCAATGGCAAGACGGGAGGCACAGACTTCAGGGAACACCCCTGAAGCCTGTGGACCAAACTAACATAGCATATTCTGCTGCAAACAACGAAAAGACCGTCTCCACTCAGTTGTTTCTTGACCTCTGTAATGTTGGGGGGAGGGGGGGAGGCTGACTCAAAAACTATTAAGTCAGAACAACCTTATCTACAGGATTATGCTTCTGAATGGACACAATAAAGAAAAAACAGTCAGTGCCTTTGAGGAAGGGGACTGCGTATCTTGGAGATAAGGAGTAAAGGAACACATTCTAGAATTATGAACAAGATTTAACATTTTTTAAATAAATTTTATTACCATATAGCTGATACTTATGAAGTAGCTGAAAGTTACATTATATAACAAACTTAAAACCAAGTCATTACAGGACAGAGAAAATGCTTACCTATTATGCTTGAGGCTCTGGGTTTAATCTTAAAACACTTTGAAGATCAGTAATAATAATAAAATATCATTACATGTTTTATCCTTAACATTTTTTCTATAAAGCACAGCAATAATTCTTACCTAAATAATTGTTGAAAGTTTGGTTTAATAAAGTTTGCTTCAATATTTTGCCGTATGCAAATTATATGAGTTATGCCATGTTTCTGCAATATAGGTAGCTATAAAAAGTGGGGAGAGATAATAGTTTAAAATACAAAACATCACATTACAATAATATATCTAAAAATAGACGAGACTTATATCTAGTTCTTAAGTACAAAAGATTAAAGCTATTTTATGGTAACTGACCTGACATGATCCACAAGACAATTCAATGATTCAAGCTTAACACACAAAAAGTTCTCTGAACTTTAATATGGACATTATTTATGTTTAGTTCTTGAGCTTGATGAGAACTTAAAGATAACATTTCAAGAAACCAGTACTATTAAAAATTGTGGTTAAAACCAGGGAGTTTAGAATCATGAATTTGTACGCTAGCAATCCCAGGTCTGCCAATGACCTGAGCTCTGTGGCTCAGTTTTGTTCTAGGAGAATGGGAAATACTACCCTTATATGAGCAGTTATAATAACTGTAAGGAAAGAAAAAAATAGCCGGGCGGCGGTGGTGGTGGTACACGCCTTTAATCCCAGCACTTGGGAGGCAGAGGCAGGCAGATTTCTTAGTTTGAGGCCAGCCTGGTATACAGAGTGAGTTCCAGGACAGCCAGGGCTATACAGAGAAACCCTGTCTCGAAAAACCAAAACAAACAAACAAAAAACAGAAAAGAAAAAAAAGTGTACTATAAAGACTTAATCTAAACAAAGTCATGAGATGGGAAACCCATGTGGGAGCATGACCTTTATATGACAAAGAAAAGAGGCTGCTCACTCTATCTCCCATAAAGCAGGGATATACCATCTGAGAGACAAAGTCAGGAACGCACTGTGTGAGGCAAGTCACCCAAACCATTGTGTTTTCTTAGAGGTATCCAAATTGACTAGACAATATGGTTTTATACACAGTTGTATATAAATGTGCCCTAATATAAAACTCTTACTATTAATTGTAGTTATCTGTATTTTCCAAGTATATCCTGGTATATAAGCAGGAATGTTTGTTGAATTACTTAGATGTGTTTGACAGGATTAAAAATGAGCCAATGTTCTATATTCACATGTATGCAAATTCCAAAATTAATAGCATTTATTCTTTAATGTATACTTAATAATTTAGATGGTTTCTGCATCTACTTTATTTTACTAATATGAAAAACTAGAAGAGGGCATGAAGAAATCTGCTGTAAGTGGGCATGGTGGCACAAGTCTTCTCAGTACCTGGGAGGCAGAAGGATCTGAGTTTGAGGTTATCTTGGTCTACAGAGCAAGTTCCAAGTCAGCTTGAGTTACATAGTGAAACCCTGTCTCAAACAGTAACAACAAAGAAAGCAAAGCAAACCAAAAACTCCTTTAAAAGCTTTCAAGGCACATTTAATTAAGTAAGGCAAAGCTTATCAGAATGAAATTTTAATGCAATAGCAGAATGTATTTGTATCTTTCAATAGAAGCATTTATAAAAAGTGAACTATGACTTATGCAAATAGACAAAAGTTATAAAAAGGAATAGGTCGCTGGCTAACAAGGAACCTGAAGTCATCTTTTATTTAAATGGTATTTGGACATAGTAAGATATGCCTCTAGTAAACCAATCTTTAAAAGTGTTCATCCCTCTAGGTTTCTTTATCCGCACTATTAATTTTTATGGTTGAAAGGTACTTTTTTTGGGGTAGTATGAGTAGAAATTTGGGATATATTATGGTAACTCAGACTGAGAAATATAAATATGTACACAAAGAAGGCATAAGTTGGGAAAAGGATTAACAGGAGTCAGTGGAAGATGAGAGGGAACAGATAGGTGTTTGAATATCAAAATGGTTTATATACATGAAATAAAAATGTCACAGTGAAACCCATTACTAGGCATAACTATATATGCCAATATGGGCACAAATGATTGTGAGGACCCGCATCTGGTCATTACATTCTAGGACAACTGCTTTGCTGACATCATCTTCTAGGGAGTCAAAGCTCTATTTGTTAATTCACTTTTACACCATCTACCTTTTCCAGCTTCCTTGTTGGTCGCCTCAACTATCAAGAACTTTCCAATTTCAGGATGACTCTGAAAATTATTGTCATAAAACTATCATATAAAAGTATACTGAATTCTGAATAAGCAAGCCCTTGGGGGAAGATATTTGCCAAACAATGTTTCATACTATATATCACTCAAAAAGAATTAGTATCATCCCATAATTCATAAAGCTGAGAATTCCTTAGAAAGTGGCAAGACCACTACTAAAATAAACACCATCTTAACTGAGCAACTGAAGAAGTCTATTTCCAATGCAAAAGAAGAAGAACCACTATAAAACATGCACTCGATAAAAGTTAACACCCTGTTCCATTTTCTTCTCTGATACTTTGCATGTATCTGATACTGGTCAGAAGATGGCTGGCAGGTAAAGATATGACATTTTAAGATAGTAAATAAATTACTAAAAGTTATAGGATTGGTAAATCTATCAAACACAAGATTTCATGAGAAAAATAAATTATAAAAACTCACTTGTAATTTGTGGTAAAACACTTCAAAACTATTAATGGTCCAGTAAATTTAAAAGTATGTACAAGTATTATAAACACAGTTGTATATAAATGTGCCCTAATATAAAACTCTTACTATTAAAAACTTACCGGATAAACAGTTGGTTTACTAAAGCCTCTTGGAGAACCTAACCTAAAGTTCATACCTTGCTTTTCATAGCAGAAGAGTATGGGCCTAAGAACAATCCAGGCAAAACTTCCTAGGGGGAAAAATACATACATAAAGTTTAAACCTATAGCAAATACATATCATATAGCTCAGTTTGTCTCTGTGTGCAGGGGTTAATAGCCTTTGCAATATTCTGGTTAAAACTTTGATCAGGGAGCATTTCCCAGCCACAGTTAGCACACTGGGATGAGAAGCACAGGTGTGCCTTTATAAATTCAAGTGAGATATTCCCAATTTAAGTTTTATCCTAAAAAGCCAGATATTTGAGATCCTACAATGTTTTTTTATAAGTAGGACTGGATATAATCAGCACATTATATTACTGACATCCACAATAATAAAACCCTTTTTAACTTCTATTATCAGCTATAGCCTAAAAATAAAACAGGCATAAAAAAAATCACCCTATTAGAATTACATTTACACTAACTTTTATTTGGTCAAAACAAAAAGCAGTGCAGGAGCCAGGTGTAGTGGAACATAGATATAATACCAGCACCCAGGGGGCTGAGTTGGAGGACCTTGTGTTTGAGCCGGTTTGGGCACATAGTAAGTTCCAGGCCAGGAGGAACTCATAATCAGACCCTGTCTTTTCTTCAGAAACAAAGCAGCACAAGATGAAACAGGATACAACTGTCATCACAGTAAATAAAAGCTAAGCTAATTGTAATCAATCCCTGTAGATAGCAGTGTGTTCACTAACTTCTTTTCATTTTAAAACAGCATCCTCCTATCATAGATAAGGCTGGCCCTAAACTCCAGGCAGTTCTCCTGCCTCAGCCTCTTGAGTTCAGAGATTATAGGAATGGCCCCAACAGCATCTTATAAGTATGAACCACATTTTACTTGTTTCCATTCCCCATAGCATTAAGTTAGTTCTCATATGTACTCACATATACTTAAAGGTCTAAAAGAGAACTTTTTTCTTTTCTCTCTCCTTTTTAATGAAGCAGAGTTGGGTTTGATAAAGCATGAAAGAACAACACTTAGAAGGGAAGGCAAGACACCTGAGAGCATGGATGTGGGCTTTCCAAAGAAGAGTCACTTAAAAAATGAGTTTTCATTAAGAAAAGGAGAAATCGCCAGCTGTTGGTAGCGCACGCCTTTAATCCCAGCACTTGGGAGGCAGAGGCAGGCGGATTTCTGAGTTTGAGACCAGCCTGGTCTACAGAGTGAGTTCCAGGACAGCCAGGGCTACACAGAGAAACCCTGTCACGAAAAAAACAAAAAAACAAAAAACAAAAAAATGAAAAGGAGAAATCCTGTCTCAGAAAACCAAACCAAAAAAAAAAAAAAAAAAAAAAAAAAGAAAGAGAGAGAGAGAGAGAGAGAGAGAGAGAGAGAGAGAGAGATCTTAGCAAGATATGGGATGAAGAGTGAGGGGCACTGCTTATCTTGAGGACTAACAAAGTTGACTGCAAAGGATAAGAAATACAAAAGAGGATAATTCATTCCAAATAGTAAGTATTCAACTCACTGAATACTATATAAATTAGTGGGGCTGGAGAGATGGCTCAGTGGTTAAGAGCACTGACTGCTCTTCCAGAGGTCCTGAGTTCAATTCCCAGCAACCACATGGTGGCTTACAACCATCTGTAATGAGATCTGATGCCCTCTTCTGGGGTGTCTGAAGCCAGCTACAGCGTACTTACATATAATAAATAAATAAATCTTTAAAAAAAAAAAAAAAGAGCCTTGTCTGACTAGATAAATTAGTTATAGATGTCAACTGGGAAGCAAACATAAAAAAATGAGTAACTACCCAAAAGCCTCAATTATTTTATGGTCAAGTCTCTTGAATCTAAATTAACCAGGAAAGCAAACTGCTTTACAAGGAACACAGAGGAAAAGCAGTGACTCATTAAGCACACCCACATATCACTATGATCTTAAATCTAATCCAAGTAATACAAAGAATTCATTTACATATTAAATTTTGATACAAATGGCACATATGTATCACATGATATTCTAATGTATATATACATTGCACAATACTCATAACTGGGTAAATATGACAAACCTACAGATTCCGAACCAGCAGGTCTCCTTTGTGAAGCGTAAGTTATTAAATAATAGGGGTCATTTGAATAAACTCAAAGTTGCCATACCTGCATCTCTCGTCTCATAGGGTAAGTCCACTCCTTGAAAAGGAAAACAAAAATAAACAAATAAAAATAAATAGCATGAAAAATATCATAGGCTGGTCAGATGGCTCAAGTCTAACAATCTGAAATTGATCCTTGAAACCCAAGTGATAGAGACTGGAATCCTGAATGCTAGCTACCCTTTGATCCCAGTACTGCAAAAGAAAAAAAAAAAAAAAAAAAAAAAAACAATAAAAATAACCAGGTATGGTGGCATGTTTATAATCCCAGAATTTAGATGATAAAATCAAGAGGATTGCCAAGCTCTATGGCAGCCTGGTCTAGACAGTAAATTCCAGGCCAACCAGGGCTACTCTGTCTCAAACACACAGACACACACACACAGACACACACACACACACACCCCTACATATGTACCTATAGCAGATATCCCTGGTGACAGAAATCAGATTACAATTTGCCTGGTGTTATGTAGGGTGGAATGCCTATAGTCTTCTTTTAGTTTCTTTTATTAAATTTAATTTTCTTTTGCTTTGTGTGTCTGGGTGTTTTGTCTGCATTATGCCTGTGTACCACTTGTGTGCCCGATTTCTTCAAAGCCAAAAAAGGGTGTTAGAGCCTCTGGAACTGGCATTACAGATGCTTGTGGGCTGCCATGCAGGTACCATAAGTCAACAAGACTCCCTAGAAGAGCAGCCACCACTAAACATCTCTCCAGGTGTGATGGTTTGTATATGATTGGCCCAGGAAGTGAACCTATTAGGAGGTGTGGCCTTGTTGGAGTAGGTGTGTCGCTGTGGGCGTGGGCTTAAGACCCTCCCCCTGGCTGCCTGGAAGTTAGTCTTCTACTAGCAGCCTTCAGATGAAGATGTAGAACTCTCAGCTCCTCCTGTACCATGCCTGCCTGGATGCTGCCATGTTTCTGCCTTGATGACAATGGACTGAACCTCTGAGCCTGTAAGCCAGCCCCAATTAAATGTTGTCTTTTATAAAACTTGCAATGGTCATGGTGTCTGTTCACAGCAGTAAAACCCTAACTAAGACACCAGGTCAATGGGATACCTTTTTAAACTGATATAAATATTCTTCAATCTTAGCCTGGCATGGTGGCACATGACTTTAATCTCAGCATTCAGAAGCAGAGGCAGACAGATCTCTGAGTTTAAGACCAGCCTAGTCAGAATGTGAGTTCCTGGACAGGCAGGCTACAGAGAAGCCCTGTCCTGAACAAACAAATGAAAACAAAGAACACTTAGCCAAAATGACAGACTATACAGAAAATAAAGACTAATTCGTGACAGGAAAAATTAAAAAGGTAAAACTGTTTTTATTGCTGTTATGAAACACCAGAGCAGAAGCAACTTGGGAACAGGAAACAGTTTAATCTGGTTTATAAATCCCTAGTCACTGTCAATTGAGGGAAGCCATAGCAGGAATTCAAACCAGATGGAAACTTAGAAGCAAGGTGCTGATGCGGAGGCCACAGAGGAGTGCTTCTTACTGGCTTGACCCTCACAGTTTTCTCAGCTGATTATAGCTTGTGCCAGGCTGACATAAAATTGGTAGCACAATACCTATTCTATAAGCTCAGTGCTACAAGCTCAGAAAAAACACTTTTCAAGTACAAGAATAAAAGGCAATCCTATACAAAAGCATCTCTGGAAAGGCAGCTCAGGCATCAAGACCAGAGCTCTGATCCCAGTGCTCATGTTATAGGCCAGGAAACCTAAAATGCATTAACACCAGCTCTGAGGTAGGCAGAAAACAGGAGGATGGCTTGGGATTTCTGGCTTCCAGCTTTGCCAAGAAAACATGAGCCCCAGGTTCAGGCACAGCCTGAATAGATATAGCCACAATGATAAATGACTGTGTGCATACACACCGACATCCATTTATGCACACAATTAAGATTTTATAATCTTTAAAAATTTCCTCCAAGCTGGGCATAATAGTACACTTTTAATCTCAGCATTCAGGAGACAGAAGCAGGTGGATTCCTGTGAGTTCAAAGCCAGCCAGGATAGACCCTGTCCCAGTCCCAATAACCTTTTATAAAAACCAATTTTATTTTATTTATTTATTTTATTATTTATTTATTTATTTATTTATTTATTTATTTTTTTGAGACAGGGTTTTTCTGTGTAGTCCTGGCTGTCCTGGAACTCACTCTGTAGACCAGGCTGGCCTTGAACTTAGAAATCCGCCTGCCTCTGCCTCCCAAGTGCTGGGATTACAGGTGTGCGCCACCACTCCTGGCTACCAATTTTATTTTTTAATTAATTAATTGATCTTTGAGAAAAGGTTTCTCTGTGTAGTCCTGGCTGTCCTGGAACTTGCTCTGTAGACCCGGCTTGCCTGCAACTCCGAGATCCATCTGCCCCTGCTACCCAAGTGCTGGAATTAAAAGTATGTACCATTATGCCTGGGTATAAAGACCAATTTTATAAACAGATTCTTATTAAAGAAACTTTTTTTTAAATGTTCTGTTAAAAAAGTATTAATATTGTGTCTACCTTATACTTATATTTTAAATTCTATTTAAAGAATTTTATCAAGCCAGGCGTGGTGGCGCACGCCTGTAATCCCAGCACTTGGGGAGGCAGAGGCAGGCGGATTTCTAAGTTCGAGGCCAGCCTGGTCTACAGAGTGAGTTCCAGGACAGCCAGGACTACACAGAAAAACCCTGTCTCAAAAAACCAAAAAAATAAAAAAATAAAAAAATAAAAAAGAAAGAAAAAAAAAGAATTTTATCTGCCCCCAAAATTTTATTTTTTAGAGATTTTTATTACTTTATTATTGTTTTGCTTTTGTGTGTATTTGTGTATTATGTATGTGCCTGGTTCCCTCCAAGGCCAGAAGAGATCATCTATGTCCTGGAAGTGGTGTTGAAGTTGTGAGCTGCTATGAGTGCTTCTCTGCAAATGTTCTCCCCTACTGAGCTGTCTCTCCAGCCCCTGAGTCTTACCTCGGAGTCTAGACAACCTAGATCCAGAACTTACTTTCATAATTAGTATATCTCTATTAAGCCTTGTGAATGTGAGCAAAAAGCCTTATGGAAAACATATCTTTAAACAAAGTATGATTATACAAAATGGCAATTATAATTCCTGAGACTAACAGAAGAGAATCTGATTTTCAAGTCAGTACAAAAAAATAAAAACAAAAACATATTAGCCAAACTTGGTTATCTGTGTGCTTCTTTAACTTACCAGTAGATAATGGTTATTTTCTTTTTCTGTTTTTGGTTTTTCAAACAGGGTTTCTCTATGTAGTCCTGGCTGTCCTGGAACTCACTCTGTAGAGTAGGCTAGCACATTCACAGAGAAATGGTTATCTTTTCCATAGACAAGTTTTAATGATTTAGGGCAAAGACACATTTTTAGTGATGGTGTCCCTAATATTAAGTGTGGTGTGTTACAAGGAATAACTACACAGTGAGTGTGAATTCTGAAGATACCTGGCATTATGCTGCAGACACTGTAGTCCTAATGGGCCTCCTAGCCTAGATCTACCTGCCTGTCTCTGTTCCAGAGTTCTGGGACTAAATGTATGCACCAAAGATTTTGAAGTCATCTATTGGCCAAATGTATTTGCTGAAGCAACTTGTTACAATTATAAAAGCAATTAAAGAAATTCCTTAAAATAAAAACACTGTATGTGGTTAAAGAGAAAAGAAACACTAACAAGAATGATTAAAGTTTTGCTGAGAGATACTGTGTAGGAGAGGGAAGACCTCCCTATCCTCTAGTGCAGTGGTTCTCAACCTTTCTAGTGTAGTGGCTACTTAATTCTTTTAACTGTAATTTTGCTAGTGTTGTAAATTGTAATGTAAATACCTGATATCTAGGATATCTGATATGTGACCCCTAAAGAGGTCTTGAACCACAGGTTGAAAAATGCTGCCCTAGGGTGTGATAAAAAAAAGTCCGTCTCTGTCTCTCTCTATATATGTAAATAAATATAAAAAGCTGGGTCGCTAGGCAGTGTTGACACACACCTTTAATCCCAGCAATTTAGGAGGCAGAGGCAGGCGGATTTATGAGTTCGAGGCCAGCATGGTCTACAGAGTGAGTTCTAGGACAATCAGGGCTATACAGAGAAACCCTGTCTCAAAAAAAAAAAAAAAAAAAAAAAAAAAAGAAAAAGAAAAAGAAAAAAGAAAGAAAGAAAGAAAAGCTGGGTGGTAGTGGTGGTGGTGCACATTTTTCATCCCAACACTTGGTTCACAGAGGCAGGCGGATCTCTCTGAGTTCAAGGCCAGCCAGATCTATAGAGTGAGTTTGAGGACAGCCATGGATACAAAGAGAAACCTTATGTTAAGGGAAAGTAAAATATTGAAGTCTATGAAAACTGACAATAGACAGACTAATAGGAAAAAAGATACACACATTTATTATGTGCACAAGGTAAACATCCAATATGATATTTAGAAGCTTAAAGCTAAGCATGGTGGCCGGGCTGCGGTGGTGGTGCATGCCTTTAATCCCAGCACTTGGGAGGCAGAGGCAGGCGGATCTCTGAATTGGAGGCCAGCCTGGTCTACAGAGTGAGTTCCTGGACAGCCAGGGCTATTCAGAGAAACTCGGTCTCGAAAAACCAAAAAAAAAAAAAAAAAAAAAAAAAAGCTAAGCATGGTGGCACCCGCCTGCACTCACAGCACTTAGGAGTCTGAGGTAGGACAATAAGAGTTCTGAGACTATGTATGTGCTCCTCGTGCCTAAGAAAGCCACACAAACCGATATGCAACGACTCTTAGAATGGATTGTGATAAACCTGGGTGTGTATTCACTTCTCTTCTATAAGTCAATCTTCTGTTATTTACCATTTACTGAACCCTTTTCAGGATCTACTTCCAGGTAACTGAGGGGCATCCAAAAACCCTCTCTGCATCTGCCATATTTTATATCCAAGCAACCAGCATGTCAAACAGCATTATTTTGGGGGTAGACTTTCCTAAACCCTTTTGATTTAGCAAGAAGCTAGAAGGAACTCAAATCGACAGGATAAATGTACTTTTTCGTTAAAGTACTTTAACCCACAAAAAGTTTAATCAGATGAAGGGTATTCAATGCTATTAAATTATTTTTGAGTAAAAAAAAAAAAAAAGGACATAATAGAGAAAATGAAATTTTAATCTCAATTTTTAACAAAAACAAGATTCCAGAGTTGTTTCACACTCTGTATACGTTTGTAGACAAGAGACCATGAAACACTGTCTCCATATTTATACCAAAAAAAAGTTATTACAAAAGGATGTGGTAATATACATCTTTAAATCCTCGAATCTAGGAGGCAGAGGCAGGCAGAGCTTTATGAGTTTGAGGACAACCTGGCCTATATACTGAGTTCCAGGACAGCCAGGGCTACACAGAGAAACCCTGTTGCTAATAATGATAATTACAATAATTAAAGCAAGTTGCAAAGCAGCAAGAGAATAGAAAGCTATTTGCATTCACAGGTCACATATACACATAATCTAATTTAGAGATCAACAAGTTTCACTGGAATAAGTATGGATCTTTGAAACCTAGAAATGTTCAGAAAAAATTTCATCTGAAATTATTCTGTTTACCATCATCAGATGCTGATCTTCGAGAGCTTTCTCATCTTAACCCTACAGCTATGTTTTGGTTTGAATGTATCTTCCAAGGAACAAGTTTTGAAATGTCCAAACAAGGAATTAAAAGGTGGAAACTCAATACAAATACAGTGTGCTGAGGGGGCCTCTAGAAGTGATTAGGTTTAGATAATGTTAGTATAAACTTCCTTGAATAAGAGGAAGACCAAATGGCTGACAGGCAAGACAGACTAATGGGATGTATGAATGACACTGGGACAAACAAACACACACGCACACGCACACACACACCCCACACAACCTACAAGGCCATTACTCGCTTGGCAGTGATTTAATATTCTATGCAGAAGAAACTGATGCTTTATATATATCACTGGGAAATAGTAAGTCAATGTTGTTAATTAGGTAAAAAGCTATTATTCCCAGTAAGAAGTTACAGTTTTTGCAGGGAATAAATATAATTACAATAAAAGAGGGGGGGAATTAAGCTCTAACTTGTAAGAATGGGGGGGGGGGATTAAAGTGAATTTCAAAACCCAATGTTGTTAATTAGGTAAAAAGCTATTATTCCCAGTAAGAAGTTACAGTTTTTGCAGGGAATAAATATAATTACAATAAAAGAGGGGGGGAATTAAGCTCTAACTTGTAAGAATGGGGAGGGGATTAAAGTGAATTTCAAAACGCAAAAGAAGCTGGGCGGTGATGGCACACGCCTTTAATCCCAGCACTTGGGAGGCAGAGGCAGGCGGATTTCTGAGTTCGAGGCCAGCCTGGTCTACAGAGTGAGTTCCAGGACAGCCTGGGCTACACAGAGAAAACCTGTCTCGAAAAACAAAACAAAGCAAAACAAAATAAAACAACAACAACAACAACAAAAAACCCAAAAGAACTAGGAGTCAGGCCCCCACTGGCACTATGTACTGTGGTGTCCCTAATATAACACTTATTCTAAGTAAACCTCAATCAATATCCCGCACCCTCTCTGGAGAAGTCAGAAGTTTCTCTTCTTCCATCACAAGAGAAACCACTTGTAAAACTGCTTGAAGATAAAATACCCCTCATTCACTTGACTGTACATTAAAAAGTACAAATTCTTTTTTAAATTTAAGATTCAACTTAAAAATATGTGCAAGTCTCAACTATCATTACACAACTAAGAGAATCCTGCAAATGTCCATCGCTTGGGAGAACAGGAGTTGAAGGACAGTCCTGGCTACACAAGACCTTGTCTTAAAATTCATTTTAAAAGTAGCTAGGTTGGTGACACACACCTTTAACACCAGTACTCAGGACTTTAAGGCCAGTCTGCTCTACACAGAGTTCCAGGACAGACAGGGCTACAAAGAAACCCTTTCTCCAAAACCCACAATCACAACAAAACAAACACAAAAAAGTGATCAAGACATTCAATAGAATTGAGTATTTGGAATAAATTCTCCATTTCATACTTAACTCAAACTGGTCTCAAATTTGCTATATAACTAAGGCTACTGTGAACTCCTTATCTTTCTCCTTCTACCTCCCAAGTAGTGGGATTACAAGTGTGGCAGCCAAAAGCAGCCCAATATACCTTTAAAACACTGAGAGATTAAGGGGTGTACACCTTCAATCCCAGCATTTGGGTTACAGAAGCAGGTGGATCTCTGTGAGTTTCAGGACAGCCTGGTCTAATGAGTTCCAGGACAGCCAGGGCTGTGTAGAAAGTCTTATGTCAAAACACACAAAACTCTAGAATCCTTTTTTGATCCTATTAAGTGTCACAGCTAAAAATTCTTGTCTTGTTATTAATTTAGCCTCTGGCGAACTCATAACAGTTTCTGGTACCATAAAATATTTGCAACAGATGTTAGGTAAAGAAAAATCAAGGTGGAATGAAATGAACCCTGAAATCATAAGTTGGGAGAATTTTGCTCTAGACAGTACTTTTCCTCCAAAGGCAAGATTTGTTATTAATTTTTTTCAAATTCAAAGAAGCTAGCTTTTTGATTTTTTTTTCCCTGCTAGTCATAGTTTTTTGTGGGTTTTTTGATGTTGGTGGTGGTTGGTTGGTTTTTGACTTAACTATTAGAGGGTGCAATTCCAGAGTTCATGCCTCCGTCTATTCCACACGTGGGGCTATATGTCCCGCATGTGAACCTAATATCAAGCTCAGATTAAAAACAACTCCACAGCGTGTTGCTTTGGCAAAGATGAGTCTGTGTCCAAGAAAAATCTCAACGCCGAGGCGAGTGGTCAAAAGTACTCTCCGGGTTGCTCCTCCGCCAGGGTCCCAGGGGAGGAGGACCTCACTGACGCCCCCCAAGGGGAAAGGCAAGAGTCTAGGACAGTTGGGCCAGAGGCGCTGCTCGGCCGGACCCCGGGGCTGCCTGCGGCAGGGCGGGCGGGCCGGCGGGCACTCACCTCGGCGTCGTCTTTGCACTGCGGGAGCGAGGGGAACTCCAGTTTCACGTCCTCCATGGTCCCAGGGCCCCGGCGGGTGGGCGCGGTGCGCCTGGCCGCCCTCCGGGCCGGCAGAGGCGACAAGGGAGGGAGGGCGGGTGCACAGCGGGCTGACGCGCGGCGGGCTCACAGCAAGCACTCGCGGACCACAGGGTCCAAACGGCTGCGACAGGAAGGCGGAGGGCAGGGCGCTGCGCTGCCGGCCGCCATGCTGCGGCCGTCTCCCTCCCGCAGGTCTCCGCGCCCCTCAGACAGCCGGGATCCGGCCCAGGCACGAGCCCATAACCGTCTCCTCCCGCCCCAGCCCACGCGCCACAGCCAATCCCAGCCCACGCTCGCCGACGGCCCGCCCCCGCCGCCGCCAGGTGTCAGCGCGCCTCCGCCCTGCCCGCCGCGAGCGCGCAGACGCGGAGGGCGGGGCTTCTCGCGGGGCGGAGCCGCGACCGAAGAGAGGGAGGAGCAGTCCGGGCGAAGGCAGTGGGCTGTCAGGCCAGCTAGGCCTTCCCAGATGGGATGTGAGCCCCTTCAAAGTGTCCTCCATGACCCACCGCACTCAGAGGAACGCTGCCCAATCCGTGGGGGAAGTTATAACCAAACAGGAAGAGTTCAGTTTAAATTCATGTCAGACTACGCAAAAAAACAAAACAAAACAAAAAACGAGATGTCCATCACCTTTAAACAGAGTAGAAAGTGGCCTCTTAGGTATACTCTGGAGTGTAACAACTCAAATTATCCAGAAAAATTTCAAGGAGACGATTCATAGAAAAAGTCATCAGAAATGTAGATGATAGTTTACTTACTAAAGTGTACTCAGGATTCTTTAGGATTTCTCCAAGTCAATTTTTCAACATAAAATATGATTGTGTGTGAGGAGCTGGCATTGGAGTTAGTAAAGAATATACCTTTCAGGGTCTCACTTATGTAGACCAGGCCGGTCTTCAAGTTCACAAGAGTTCTGGGATTAAACAAAGAACTGGTTTGAACTTCTGAACATCCTTTGGCCTCACTGAAGGCTGCAAAGTGTGTAAGACTCTCACTACTTTTCACTGTATGTTAAGACTACTTCCTAGAGACCTCAGGTCTTACTATTATCAAAAACCATCCTTTAAAAACAAAGTGGAAGGACCATGTGTTTAACTTAGATTTCCTCTAATTCTTTTCATGTTGTCTTATATGTATGTTCAACATACCTGTTCAATAATTAGATAGCCAATTAGATGTTCCATGTTTTCTGGTATTACATAAACTATTATCCAGCTTTATAAATTACAAGAGGCACAGAATACCCTGCTAATAATTTTTAATTAAAAAATAATCCAGCACCTGGCGCGGTGGCGCACGCCTTTAATCCCAGCACTTGGGAGGCAGAGGCAGGTGGATCTCTGAGTTTGAGGCCAGCCTGGTCTACAAAGTGAGTTCCAGGACAGCCAGAGCTACACAGAGAAATCCTGTCTCGGGGAAAAAAAAATAAAAAAAATAAATCCAGCTTTATTTTGCCAGCAATGGTGGCACACGCCTGTAATCCCAGCACTTGGGAGGCAGAGGCAGGCGGATTTCTGAGTTCTAGGACAGCCTGGTATACAGAGTGAGTTCCAGGCTACACAGAGAAACCGTCTCAAAAAACAAACAAACAAACAAACAAACAAACAAACAAAAATGTATTGCGGTGAAAGCCTTTAATTCCACCACTCAGGAGACAGAGGCTGGAGAATGTATGTGAGTTGAAGCCAGCCTAATCCACACAGTAAGTTATCCCAGGCCAGCCAGGGGTACATAGTGAGACCCTGTCTCAAAAAGAAAGGGGAAAAGAAGAAATACATACCTAGCTAGGTCATTTATGGTTAGTCCTTTGGTATTTATGAAACTGAAGTTTGATGCCTTTATTTAAACAATTAACTATAAATAATCTCAATTTTTAGACACTGACATTTTCCTTATACAACTTTTGATTGCCACATGAAATTAGAATTGTGTACAGGTAACAACAGAACTTTTGTTTTGAACATTTCTGACATTTAACATTCCACAGAGTAGACACTCTCAGCCTGGTATTTACTGGAAGGTATTTATAGAATCCATTGGTGAACCTAGTGAAATAATACATCTCTAGAAATCACATATATGCAAAATTAAATGTCCACAGACTTTTCCTGGGTCCAGACCTCAAAAGGGAATTAATTTTTCACATAAACCAAATTAACTATAAGTATTACTTCCAGTCATAATCTTTAAAAAGTTAAAATTAACCATCAAATACTGCAATAGGTAAAGAGAATTTCTTGGAAGACACAAATGCATGTATACACTCAATACCCCCACACTTTATGATATATACAAGACAATTTTGTGGACTCTGTGAGTACTGTTTAAAAATAAAATTCAAAGCCCTATTTTAATTTTCAATTCCATCCAGGCTTTTAAATCGTACTTACTGATCCAAAAAGACTAGAATAAATGTGCTCTTAGAAAAGACAAGAATATATATAGGACAACTAAAACAGATTTTATTGCTTTTTTTTAGGACGAGGAAAACAAAATATAAAACCAGTCCTAAGAAATGCTCTCCTCTACTATCTCAGACCATTCTGAATGCTGTACAAATGCTCACAAAGCAAACACGAAAAGCTTCAGCACGTCTTTGTAAATCCTGCTGCAGTAAATGCAACATTAACAAGCATACAACTTCTGTACCAATTTTAAAAGAATTACTGAATTACATACTATTATGTTGCTTATACATGTTTATTCACTTTTAATGAGATCATTGCCAATACATACATTATTTTCCTTAACTTTATTTTACATTAAGCCAATGTCTGTCATGCAGCCACCAAAAACCTTACAGTAAGTTACACAGGTTTATAGTCCAGTTTGGACTCTAGCTTCTTGGAGTCAGCCACCTTTCTGACTGCTTTCATGAAGTCTTCCTGAACTACAAAATCATGATCGGCACGAATTGCAAACATACCTGTGGAAAACAAAACAAAATAAAATGCTGCTTATAGTATGTGAAATGCAGCTCAATCAGTAAGAAAACTAAGCTGGGAACAGTGGCACATGCCTATAACTAACTTCAGCACTCAGTCGACTACACCTGGAGGGACTGAAAGTTCAAGACCAGCCTAACATGACGAGATCTGATCTCAAAAGGAAAGGTGAAAGATAATCTTAACTCTATGGAGGAAACATGAAGAGGTATACATTTACTACTTCTGAGCCAGTGGTGCTACTTCATACATTTTCATAAAGAGTGAGCATTATTTTTGAAATAAGCAGATAACACAATTATCTGAATATTTAAATCTGGACTGTGCAGTATTTAATAAAATTGATATTCATTTAATAAAATACTGGTAGTATTAAGTGGTAGTACTTAATAAAAACTGAAACTATCAATACCTACATATTTTTGGCTGAAGTTTCTTAATAGCATATGCAACAACTCCCCAAAAGAACAAAGCATCTGGGCTAGGCTATTAATCTACCTGTAGAACAGGTAGGATGTTTGCTTAACATATGCAAGGTCAAAAAAAACCAACCAAACAAACAAACAAAAAAAAACAACAAAAAACAAAAAAGCCGGGCGTGGTGGCGCACGACTTAAATCCCAGCACTTGGGAAGCAGAGGCAGGCTGATTTCTGAGTTCAAGGCCAGCCTGGTCTACAAAGTGAGTTCCAGGACAGCCAGGGTTACACAGAGAAACCCTGTCTCAAAAAACAAAAAACAAACAAACAAAAACAAAAACCAAAAAACATATGCAAGGTCTTGGGTTTGATCTCCAGCAATGCAAAACTAAACAACCAATTTCCAGTAACTTTAATAATGATTACCTGTCCCTAAGCAAGGCTTAAGGCTGGGGATATAGCTGTCAGTGGAGTGTTGCCTAGATTATAATCACTGGTTCAATCATCTGTACTGCATGCTATAAGCCTATAATCCCAGCACTTGGGAGGAAGAGGCAGGAAAATCACTATACACTGTGTATTTCAAAAGCTAGCAAAAAGGATTCTAGGTGTTTTCACAGTGAAGGGATGCTACATGTTTGAAGACAGGTAAGTCTAATTTGATCTAGTATTATATAGTACATACATTTATACAAATACATGGTACCCATTAATGTGCAATTACCTTCAAAGTTTTTCAATGTAAGAAAAAAAAAGCGCCTATCAAAATTTGACAGCATTGGCTTTTAAATCACAGCACTGCTTTTTGACTTTAGTTTTTCCCAAAAGTCACCCCTGATAATAATGTGGTCTGACAGATTTTGGAATGTGATAATTACCCTAGATACTTCAAGACATATGTTAGCACACTTATTAATGATGAAATAGTAATTACAAAGACTTCTGCAGACATGCCTTGGATCTGAATATTCTGAATGAAAACTAAATGACTTCAGCTAGGCAACGTTTCAAAGTCACTTGTTACCAAAAATAAAACTAGTATCACGAAAATCAGAACTGTATTTAAAAACTTCATTTTAAACAAATTCCAGGACCTCAGACTTTTAGAGCAAATCTTTCAAATACTGGTCCCATGGAACTAGTCCACTCTAGTTCTAGCCACAGTGTATCAAGCAATCCTGCAATCAGGCTTCCCGCAACATGCCTGTGGGCATTAGGAAGTCCTTCAGAGATCATATCCCCAAGAGCCCAACTTCATTGGGGTGAGGGTGGGGTGGGGGTGGGGGTGGGGGTAGCTGGTACAGCAGTGTTCCAGGATTGCAAGGCCAGCCATATAACCCTCAAAGGCATTCTGTAGTTTCCTTACAAGAAATCAGTCAGCTACACAGTGGCACATCCTCCCTTGTGTTGTTCAGTTCTACTTCTTGAAATCAAGTCTCAAATGCAAACCAAATGATGGAAATCCTGACAAAATGCAGCTCTGCTTTTAGATAAGCTTAGAACATTGTTATTGATGGTGAAAATATACTTTTTATTCTCACCTGCTTCAGTACAAACATTTCTTAGATCCGCTCCATTAAAGCCATCTGAAAGCTTTACAATTGCTTCATAATCTGTTTAGAAAAAAATAACAGAAATCAACAAGATAATAATGAAGATTCAATATTGATATTTGCCCATGGAGAAAATTTAAATAGACTAGTTCATTTTCAATTTGATCAGCATTGCCTGTGCTACAACATTAACAACAAAAATCGCTGCAAAGTAAACTGGAATCAGGGAAACACACTTTTGAATTTTTAACCAAAATTCCGTCAAAATTTCACAACTTTTAAGTTGTGAAAAACACCAAATTAAGTGCAAAGCTGTGACTCATTAAACCTGTTGCACAGCTGTAATCAACCCCAGGACTGAGGAGGGTGGCAGAAAGAAGAGCTCCAAGCCAGGTATGCAACACAGACCTTGGACCCACACATAAATGGCACTCTTGACTGATGATGTATAAACAGTTACAGGTTACAGCAGGAGGGAGAGACACTCTCTTCAGTGGTGTAGCCACAGTATGAAAAGGGTTCATACTTCTCTAAGCATCTATACTTAAACTCACTCTGGATCAGGGACTGGAGAGATGGCTGCTCTCCACAGGACCCGAGTTAGATTCCCGGCACCCACATGGTGCCTAACAAGTGTCTTAACTCTAGTTCCAGGGACTCCAACTCTCTCCTCTGGTTTTTAGGAGTACCAGGCACCTACTTGGTGCACAGGCATGCATGCATAGAGGCAAACACTCAGACATATAAAATAAGCATGTACATAAAATAAAAAAAAAAACACAAAACTCGGTGGCAAAATGAAACATAAAATTAGGAGCTAAAATGGGAACAGGAAGGAATCAGGTACATGGGAGGGGGACAAGAGAAAGAAATGGGGTGAATATGACCATAATACAAAATACACACACACACACACACACACACACACACACACACACACACACGGCATAATGAAACTCAGTATTGTTTATAGTGCATCCTAACAAAAATTCTAAGGACTAGGGGTATGGCTCAGTGGTAGAGTGTATGCTATGCACTTCTAAAGTCCTGAGTTCAATTACTGCACCACAAAATAAAAAAGTCAAGTGACAAAACCAAAATAATTTGGGGGCTGGTGAGATGGCTCAACAGTTAAAAGCCCTTGCTGCCCTTGCAGAGGACTGAGGTTTGGTTCACGGTACCCATGGGGTGGCTAACAACTGTCTGAGACACGTGTGGTGAACAGACGTACACTTAGGCACATACAAATACACATAAAATATATAAGCATATAAAACAGTAACAGTAAGCGGAATGTACTTTAGTCATGCAAGTCAAATGTAAAATACATTAAAGGTATAATTTTATCAAACAGAACCTTGAAATGATACAGCGAGCATTAGCTTTCTGATTTTCTTTGTAAACCTCAAGTTGTATGGTATCTGGAGTAACAGTAATAGTGAACTCTTTCTCCTCACAAAACAGACATGGCTTGAAGAACTACAACTCTGTGCTAGTTATGAATCTGACAGAGATAGTGAGGGAAACAGCAGAGCACAGGCCACTAAAACTATGACACACCTTTGTCGGCAATACAGAACCAGTCAGTGTCTATACAGGGACTCCTCAGTCAGCACTTAATCATGGTCATGTCACTAACCTTCTAAGAGCAGGGATTCCCAAGGATACCACAGTTATCCAGTATCGTGGGAGAGCTCAGTATTTGTAGATGATACTTATAACCTAGCATCTTTTGTTTAGATCAATCTTTCCAGCTTAAAAATCTTCATATGGAGCCGGGCGTGGTGGTGCATGCCTGTAAACCCAGCACTTGGGAGGCAGAGGCAAGCGGATTTCTGAATTTGAGGCCAGCCTGGTCTACAGAGTGAGTTCCAGGACAGCCGGAGCTACACAGAGAAACCCTGTCTCGAAAAACAAAACAAAACAAAACAAAACAAAACAAAACAAAACAAAACAAAACAAAAAAAATCTTCATATGGACAACGAAATGAGTTATAATAGTCATCCATCTGTAGCTATTTAGAGTCATTAAGTTCTAAAGAGTTTTCGTTTGTTGTTGTTTTATTTGAGACAGGGTCTTACTATGTAGCCCTGGCTGGTTGGAAGCTTTCTATGTAGACCCAGCTGACCTCAAATTCTCAGAGATGCTCTTGCTTTTGCCTACAGGGAGCTGAGATTGAAGTTGTGTGACATTATACTGGCTCTAAGAAATTGTTTTGGTAGTAATGGTGATTGAACCCAGGACTGCAAGCAGCCTACACAAGCAATCTGTCACTGTGTCACTTTCCAGACCATTCTAAAGCTATCAAGCAATTACACTACATTCTCTTAATACAGAAGTCAACAAGCATTTTGTGTAAAAGAAGAAAAAAATAAAGCCTGCTTTGTGAGCATTCCATCCTGTCAAAACTACTTCACTCTACTGCTGTGGTGGGAAGGCAGCCATAATGGTATGCAAAGGAATGACACATATGAGCCACTCCAAAACTCTCTTACGAAAGAAAACAGCCAAGTAAACTCAACTTATAAGCCATGTTTGCTACAGTTCAGCCCTCACTTACATAGGCACTTTATAATATTTAAAATTTTTATTTTAAACTTACTTATTTTCTTTTTCTTTTTTCTTTTTTTTTTTTTTTTTTTTTTTTTTTTTTTGAGGCAGGGTTTCTCTGTATAGCCCTGACTATCCCAGAACTCACTTTGTTGTAGACCAGGCTGGCCATTAACTAAAAAGTTCTGCCTGTCTCTGCCTCTTGAGTGTAGGTGACACCACATACATACTTATTTTTAATGTGTCTGGGTGTTTTGTCTGTATCTTTGTATGTGCACCATGTGCACAAAGTGCCCTTTGAGGCCAGAAGAAGGTGTTGGATCTCTTCAGACTAGAGATACAGCTGGTTAATAAACCCAGAACCTCTGGGAAAACAACCAGAGCTCTTAACTGCTGAACGGTCTCTCCAGCACACACATGTAACTATTTTTTCTGCTGCCCTCCAATTTGTAACAATACCTTCCGTCTTCACATTTATTCTTCTGAGGAGATAAAAGCATTCCAAAGAGTCTATAAACCCCTAGGCTATCTGGGAACCTGTCAGTAGCAGCACCCTGTTGTGCTGCGCTTTATTTACCTGATGAATTCTCAAATAAACACTCTACTTTCTTACCTATTTCACCATGCTTTGTAATAGGGCCTGCGTGGATTTTCAATATATCTAATCTTGCTTGTTCATTTGGTAAATCGATATCTGAAAATAGAAATAAATTATTTTGTACTCTAGTTGATAGTTTAATAGAGTGGAAAGAGGTTGGGTAAAAAGAAAAAAATTGACAGAAAAACATAACAGATAAAGAAAAGAGAGTAACTCACGTATTTTTCTATCTAATCTTCCTGGGCGCAGCAAAGCAGGATCCAGTGTATCTGGTCTATTTGTAGCCATGATCATTTTAACTCTATGCAGAGTATCAAATCCATCCATTTGATTTAGTAACTAAATAAAAAATTAGAGACAGACTTTACCAAACATGTGCATGTTTGTGCACATATACACAAAGTTTAATGAAATAAAATTGAAAGATAACTAGCTGACTGATGTCTGCTAGTTGATGATATTACCAGTTATATAAATACACTAATAACTGTGTTGCTCTAAAATACCTCTTATAGTTTTGGCTTTTGTTTTAAGACAGAGTCTCATGTACCGTAGGCTGTTTTTAACTACTGAGACAGCTCTCCTGCCCCTTGGTTGATTTTCCTGATGTCCATTGGTGTTTTGTGTGTATATGTCTGTGTGAGGTGCCATAGCCCTTGAACCAGAGTTAGAGACAGCTGCTAACTATCATGTGGGTGCTGGGAATTGAACCTGGGTTCTTTGCAAGAGTCACCAGTGCTCTTCACTGCTGAGCTCTCTCGCCAGTCACAAAACTTTATATTTTAAGTTTAAAATACTGTATATGGAGACAGTCCTAAGTTCACGCACGGTCAGACTGGTCTATATAGAAGTTCCAAGCTACTCAGTGCTACGCAGAAGACAGTATTTTTGTCTAAAAGTACAAACTGCGCATCTGCTGCCTAGATCTGTATTATTTGTTTAAAGAAAAAAAAAAAAAAAAAAGCTGGGCGTGGTGGCGCATGCCTGTAATCCCAGTACTTGGGAGGCAGAGGCAGGCGGATTTCCGAGTTCGAGGCCAGCCTGGTCTACAGAGTGAGTTCCAGGACAGCCAGGACTACACAGAAAAACCCTGTCTCGGGAAAAAATATATATATATTTTCAAACACTACAATAAAAAAAATTAAAATCAAATGACCTGTGCTCCTAGTTCCCATTTGCAGCAAATGGGGTCCTGCGTTATGTACCCTCTTTACTTCATCACCTATTTGCTCCAACGTAAAAACTAGTTTACTATTCCAGGGTCACACTCCATCATGAGCACAGGGCTGAGGGGAGGAGACAGGGATCGGCTGGACCCCTAGGAGATGCACTACAGACATGACCTCACAGTGGCTGTGATTACCTGACCAAGGCAGGCAATAATTCCCACACAATTGGTAGGCTTATGAGGAGCTAGGGATTGATGACTACTAGAAATCAGGGAGCAATTTTTCTTCAAGGGTATGGCCCTTAGTAGGTTGCCAATTCAAGCAGGAAACACTAATTGGACTCAGGGAGTTATTCAAAAGAAAGAACATGAAAGTGGGATGGTGCTGGGGTGTTAGGAGTGAGAATGAGGAGGTGGGGTAGGTGTGAAGACACTGTATGTATGTATGTATGTATGCATGCATGCGTATGTGCATGAAACTGTCAAAGAATAAAAAATATTTTTTAAAATTCTATTTTAGCTGTCATAGTCTTTTTTTTTTTTTTTTTTTTTTTTTTGGTTTTTTTTTTGTTGTTGTTGTTGTTTTTTCGAGATAGGGTTTCTCTGTGTAGCCCTGGCTGTCCTGGAACTCACTCTGTAGACCAGGCTGGCCTCGAACTCAGAAATCCGCCTGCCTCTGCCTCCCAAGTGCAGGGATTACAGGCGTGCGCCACCACCGCCCGGCTTAGCTGTTATAGTCTTAAAGATCGAAGAGTGGTTTTTCAGAACAACCACAAACATAATACAACTCATTTACTGCTGAAAATCTTGGGGTTTTTTGTTTTTTGTTGTTTGTTTTTTTTTGTTTTTTTGTTTTTTGTTTTGGTTTTCCCAGACAGGGTTTCTCTGTGTAGCCCTGGCTGTCCTGGAACTCACTCTGTAGACCAGGCTGTTCTCCAACTCAGAAATCCGCCTGCCTCTGCCTCCCAGAGTGCTGGGATTACAGGCATGTACCACCACCGCCCGGCTCTACATTTTTTACCAAATAGAATTTTACATCTCTTTTTCAGTATCCATGTTTCTTTTACCTCTTTATATGAAAACATTAAACCTACACATTTGGATGGAAGCATATGTATTAATTCACATTTACAGCACTTACATCAGTTTAAACATAACATATTCTCCTTACTCATCATTTATTTATTTATTTATTTATTTATTTATTTATTTATTTTGGTTTTTCGAGACAGGGTTTCTCTGTGTAGACCTGGCTGTCCTGGAACTCACTCTGTAGACCAGGCTGGCCTCGAACTCAGAAATCCGCCTGCCTCTGCCTCCCAAGTGCTGGGATTACAGGCGTGTGCCACCACCACCCGGCTACTCATCATTTCTTTATGGCAAAAACATTGTATTCTCTTACAGTACTGAAATACATATTACATAGTTTTTATGGAGATACCCAGGTACCTAGCAGACAATATACTGCTTGTTCCTGTCTACCTGGTATCTACTGATCCAACTTTTCCTGTCTTTTCCTGTTCTTTAGTGAATAACCTCCTCCTTCTGTGTGTGTGTGTGTGTGTGTGTGTGTGTGTGTGTGTATAATATGCATGTGTGGGTCCTTCTGGAGGCTGCCAGCAGAAGGAAACTGGTGCACTCTACCTCTCTGCCTTATTCCCTGGAAATGGAGTCTCTCACTGAGCCTGAAGCTCAGTCTAATAAACAAGTCTAAGCATCTCTGGTATCTACCCTCATTATGCTGGCATAGATGCGCGAATGCCACACAAAGGTTTACTTGAGAGCCAGGGCTTTACCTAAGGCCATCAGACTTGCAAAGCAAACACTCTCAACCCACTGGGCCATCTTCCCAAACTACACACTAATTGTTTTTATTAGGGATTATGGTACAGGAATGTGTTCAGTCCTGGCAACATTTCAAACACTTTCACCTTCAAATATGCAATACTTTGTTTTTTTTATAAATCCTCTTTACCAAGCATTACCTCCATTAATGTTCTCTGAATCTCTCTGTCAGCTGATGTTCCCTCAGAAAACCGACGGCCACCTAAAATAATAAATTTGGAAATATATAGACATTATTCTTTTGTTCGGTGCCCATCACTTAATAAAACAGAATATAATAATAGCCAGTGTTAAAAATACTAAGTAAAACTTAAACAGTAAGAGGTATACTGAGTTAGAACTGATTTTGGAATATTTCTCATTCTGTAATACTCAAGCCTATTCACTAAAACCGGCCATGCTCTCTAAACTCTGAAAAGTCCTCTTCAGGCAGGAGGTACTCTGAGGATCCCACTGCCATGCTGCCAACTTTAGACAGGTCATAGCTACTGCCCAGCAGGAGGTTCCTTCAGGTTTTTAAACAACTTCTAACAAAAAGCATTTAAGATAAAATCGAAAGGTTTCATTCTTACCAATGGCATCTATTTCATCCATAAAAATGATGCATGGTTGGTGGTCCCTGGCATAATTAAACATTTCTCTAATCAAACGAGCACTTTCACCAATGTACTTGTCTACAATAGAACTAGATACAACCTGTTCAAAAGAAAAATCGAAATACAAATTAAACAAATAAAATAAACTTCATATATATATATTTTTAAATTCTTATATATATTTATATATATTTTTAAAAGAATTTTCCCTTACCTTTAGGAAGTTGCAGTCCAGCTGGCTGGCAACAGCTCGTGCCAAGAGTGTTTTCCCAGTGCCTAGAAATATCAAATGAGGTTGGGTTCAAAGCAGAACCATTTTTAAAAGCCTTTCAACAACTCTTGGAGCTGGGGAGATGGCTCAGTACTTAAGAATCCTGGCTGCTCTTCCCAAGACCAAGAGTTCAGTCAGTCCTTAGCACCTCTTGAGGCATCTTATAGTTACCTGTATCTCCTACAGGTGACCCAATACCCGCTTCTGGCCTCTCTGAGCACCCTCCCACATATGACAT
Organism: Apodemus agrarius; assembly: GCA_964023405.1. NCBI lineage: Eukaryota > Metazoa > Chordata > Mammalia > Rodentia > Muridae > Apodemus > Apodemus agrarius. The sequence continues at coordinate 82,219,980 of OZ030013.1, forward strand.
TCATCTGCACAGATACGCACAAACACATAACCAATAATATAATCATATTGGTAGTGAATTTTCTAAGACTGAAGCTAAATCCTACATAGAATTTTTATTTAAAATCCTAAAGTAATTTACTTGCAATACTAAAATTTTAACTTTAGGGCTGGAGATGGTTCAGTGGTTAAGAGCACCGACTGCTCTTGCAGAGGTCCTGAGTTCAATTCCCAGCAACCACATGTTGGCTCACAACCATCTGTAATGGGACCTGATGCCCTCTTCTGGTGTGTCTGAAGACAGCAACAATGTATTCAAATATATAAAAATAAATAAATCTTTAAAAAAATTAACTTTAAATATCCCTCCTGATTTAAATTGGTAAATAACCATAACGTTAAAAATGTGACATTGGTATATGTATACATTTTAGAATGATTAAACCATGCTAATTTACATATATATTAACTCAAATGTTTATTACTCTGTGGTGAAAGCCAAGTCTTCTTTTATCAATTGGAAATACCTAATACACAAACAGCTAATTTTTTTGTGTTTTTTCTGTGAACTCAACCCATCTCTCTTCCCTCAGCCCCTTTTAAACAAACCATTTTCTATAAGTTCAACTTTCTAAAATCCCCCATGCAAGTGAGATCATGTGCTATGTCTTTGTGTGCCTGCTCTCTTCCCTTATTATCATCACTGCAAGATTCATCCATGTTGACACAGATGACATAAGTTACTTCTTTGTGAAGACTCAACCATATTCTACTGTATACATATACCATATTTTCTTTCTCCTTTCATAAGATACTAAGACTTTCTTATCTTGGCCACTGTAAATAGCACTACAATAAACATGTAGGTGTCAACATCTCTTCAACATACTGGTTTCAGCTGCCTTGCATGCATACATATACACACACACCACATACACCCTCAATTGCTAAGGAATACAGTACTTTCATTTTTAATTTTCTGAAGAACCCTATACTATTTCCTAAAATGGTAGCATCTATTTACATTACTATCAGCAATATAGTTTCTCTTTTCTCCATCTTTGTCAATGCCTGGTTTCATTACATTCATTTACTCTTTTCTGATAACAGTCATTCTAATAGTTGTGAAACAGTATCTCGTCTTGTAATTTTAAACATAATGAATACAGAACTTTAGAAATAAATAAAAAGTTATTCTTAAATGGCTATATACACTGTACAGATCTTTTAAAAATTATTTATCTTATTTATATATGTGTGTGTGTGTATACACACACACACACATATATATACACACATATATATATAGGTGTTTGTCTACATGTACATCTGCAGCCCAGAAGAGGGTACTGGATCCCCTGGGACTATATTTATATATTTATATATATAAAAGATAATAGATTTTTACCTGTATATGGTATCTTTAGCATCTATCATTAGTTATTTGGAAACTAGAGGGTCAGTGAATTATATAATTTTCTTAAATATTGACACTTTTTACTATAAAATATTCAAAATCATCTACTGGTATCAATATATACCTCATCAGGAAAGTCTTCTAGAATTAACATATTAAAGCTGTCCAACTCACTTGAGTCTAGTAAACATTTTTCAAAAGTTCTAATTTTCAGGCTGGAGAGATGGTTCAGCAGTTAAGGGCAATAGCTGATTTTCCAGGGGACCCAAGTTCAATTCCCAGCACCCACAGGGTACTTCATAACTATCTCTAACTCTAGTATTAGGGGATCTGACACACTCTTCTGGCCTCTTTGCGCACCAAGTGTGTATGTGGTACACAGACACATATGTAGGTAGAGTCATTTGATAAGAAGGAGCCTAACTTTTTTAAAGTTCTAATTTTACTTGCCATCTCAAATTTTATGACTACTAACAGTCTGTACTACTTCTTTCACTTGTTATAGAAAAACTATAAGCTAAATAACTAATTGTCAGATTGAATAACCAATTATCTAATCACCAGAAAGCAACAATCTGAGTCACCAGGGACTGCAAATTGTCCTTTCAAGTAAAAACTATTCCATGTAAAGCCTCCCACTCAAATAACTGCATGAATGCTTTGCCTGAACACACTATATTTTTCAGGATGCAATCGTACAGAAGTACTTTCTGTACTTTTTCCCATTTCATCAAAAAAAAAACATATAAGAATGAAATTTTAATAAGATTTATCATGTTTACCCCGTTACTAGGAACAGTCAAAAGTGAACCTGGCAATTTGCCGACACTGCAAGAATGTGGCGGTCAGGGACAGTGACTACCAGCACTGTGGATGCCAGATGAAGTGGAGCAACATCACCACAATGCCTTTGTACCAGCAACACATGTCAACACAAGGAAAGAGCCAAATAATATATTAGCTTGATGCATGTGGTTCTGACCCTGCAGCTCCATTAAAGCGCCTCAGGGACATCTGTTCTATGAAATGAACTGTAAGGACTATGGTATATATAGTTACATGGACTGGGACAAGGGACTGAAGGATCCACATGCCTGATGGACGAGAAGATGTCTCTAGAGTAGAGACTGGAACTGCCTATATTAAATTCCTGTCTTACTACCTTTTAATTCCTCATCTACTCCTTTTTTGAAGGGGGGGGAGATAATTTAATACCAACCTGGCGGTCCATACAGCAAACAGCCTTTTGGAGGTATTATTCCTACACGCTGGAATAATTCTGGATTTGTAAGAGGTAATTCTATTACCTGGAAAAAAAGTTGCATGTTTCTTAAACAGTAAAAAATGTTAATATATTTTCAAATATTTAAAGTCTAATAATACCATGTTATAATCTATGAGAACTACACTTTCATGCTATACAAAATTATTGTTTTTATTTCAGATGGAAATCTCCTAAAACCAAAAATTAAAAAGTAGTGGTTGGTTTTAGCAAGCTACATATTAGATTGTACATATATACATTGTAAAAATGTATTAGAATTACATATTTAAAAATCTGTCCCAGCACTTGGGAGGCAGAGGCAGGCGGATTTCTGAGTTCGAGGCCAGCCTGGTCTACAGAGCAAGTTCCAGGATAGCCAGGACTACACAGAGAAACCCTGTCTCGAAAAACCAAAAAAAAAAAAAAAAATCTGTACATTTATATCAGGTACATATTTCACCTCAATAAAAATTACAGTATAAAAAAACAGAGAAGCTGGGCCCACTGACATACATCTGCAGCCCATGCTTCTCGGAGGCCAACGCAGGATGACAGCAGGCTCTGCTCTAGAGCAGGTTAGCAAGATGTGTCTAAAGTCAAAGTGGGAGAGCGAGTGCAGCGCAGGGCCGGAGCGCTTGCTGGGCATGTGAAGTCCTGAGCTGAATTCCCAGTATTGCAAAGGACTATAATCAGCAAAGAGTAAAAGGATCTACAATAATTTACAGAATACAGTGCAAAATAGTCACAAAACAAGAAACGCTTCTGACGTCATAATTGGTCACTACCACAAAAGACATAAAATTTCCTCTGTTGGCAGTATGTCACAGCCTTAAGAAAAACTTTTTCTTTTTTTAACTCTAATTTAGAGGATTAAAAAAAAAAAGAAGGAAGGGCCATGTTCTCAGTTGGTAGAGTGCTTGCCTCCCTAACATGCCCAAGCCCTGGGGTCTGTCTCCAGCACAGCTGAGTGTGGCAATGAGTGCCCACAACATGCACTAGGGAGGTGAGAGAGCGGGAGAATCACAAGTTCAAATGAATTTAAGGAGTCCAAGGCCAGCCTGGTCTACAGAGTGAGTTACAGAACAGCCAGGGCTACACAGAGAAACCCTGTCTCAAAAAAACAAAAACAAAACAAAAAAAAATGAATTTAAGACCTGAGATACATAAGATACTGTCTCAGAGGAGGAGGGGAAAAGAAAAATAGAAGGGGAAGAAAGAAGAAAAGGAGGAAGAGGAGCAGGAACAAGAGGAGGAGAAGGAAGAGGATCTGGCTATCCAATTTATTTACAGTACCAACTACTTGAAATAACATCTGTGTGATGGCTATAAAGTCATAAAGCATGATTAGTATAAGCAAAAGTGTGAAAAAGACCAAAACCACCAACATTCTAAAATATCTGAGGATAAGAATGTGTGTGTGTGTGTGTGTGTGTGTGTGTCTGTCTGTCCTACTCCTTGGCACATGGGATGCACCCAAGCATTGTGGGAGGCAAGTTTCATGGAAACATTTCCTTTCCCTTCTCTTATCCTCTCACTAACTTGAACTCAGTATATACTTTTATTTCATAATCAGGCCAGTGCTTCTTTACATATTGCCAAGAAAAATTTGTTTTCACAATCGCCCGGAATGCTTGTGCCCTACTCCAATCTTCAAACCACTCAGAGACCAGTTTCTTTTAAAATTTATTATTATTCTGTGTACAAATATATGTATGTGTCCCTAGGTGTCTGTGACCGCATGCATGTGCTAATGTACTTGTGTATGAGGAGGAGGAAGCGTACGTGCCATAGCACACTTGTGGGCCACAGAAGACAACTTTATGAAGTCAGTCCTTCTGTCCTCTTTTTCTTGTGTCCCAGAGATCAAATACAGGTTATCTAGGGCTTGTGTGGCAAGCGCTTTTACTGACTGAGCCATCTTAACAGCCTAAGGAGTTTGTACTTTAATAATGGTTTCAAAAAGTTTAATGAGCTGAGCTCTAAGAATTATGAACTACCATCCAAGAACTACTCCCAGCTCTTCTCATTCATTCTAAAATACTTAGGCTGGCCTCAGGAAAAATAAATCAGTAAGACAATGTAACTTTCCAGGTTATGAGACAAGGCACTCCTAATCTAATTCATCACTTGAAAGCTTATCAACCTCTATAGCCAGTATTCTAAAGAACAACAAATAGTTTGAAAAAAAGATAAAAATGTTTAGGGCCAACGTAACAGTTTTTATTGTACTGAGATGGTAACATCACTAGCTTTAGGAACACCACGGAGCATGTTGCCCAGTGTGCAACCAGCGGCCCTAAGCACACTGAAGACAGCTGGAACTACAGATGGCAAAGGCATTCATTACATATCAGTATTTCTTCACTTTCCCCTACTTGTGGCCAAAAAGTGATTTTCCTAACACCAAATATCTCCAAAATAACAAGTAGCAGTAATCTTTACAGCTAGAAATTCACTGCTATTCTCAGCAGTTACAAATGTATAATAAGCAGAAGGTACTACTGGGCCAAAACCAAACCAAAACAAAACAAAAAAACCAACCAAACAGTAACAACAACAACAACAACAACAACAAAAACTTCAAATGTAATTTTACACTGTTTCTCCCTTTAGACATCCTAAAACCAACAGGGCAATAGTTTGAGATCAGAGACTACAACACCCACCTCTCTCAGTTCCCGTATCTGTTCTGACAGGCCTCCAATCTCAGAATAAGAGACATTTCCAGGATCTTCATGAGACATGTTGTAAACCAATGGATCTACCTCTCTTGGCAGATATCTAGGACAGAAAAAAAAAATCAGAATTTTTTCTTTCAAAAGATTTCCTCTTAGCTTGTGGATTATGCAAGCACTTTTAAGTACCTTCTAAAGACATTTAACTTAATAGGTAAGAAGTAGTAGAATGTTGGATGATTCCACAAATGCTGTACTTCAGAAAACCTCCCCTCTATGAAAATAGAATGTAAACAATGGGAAACCCACCTCATGATGGTTAGTGTGGTCATATCCAAAGCAACTCTGGTTCCTGGCTTCAGCTTACTTTTATCAAGCTGGTTTCATAAAACAGAAGATGTTACACAAACATTTAAAAAGCGAAACGCTACTTTAACAAGTTTAATAGGGGCTGGAGAGATAGTTCAGCAGTTAAGCGCACCAACTGCTCTTCTGAAGGTCCTGAGTTCAAATCCCGGCACCCACATGATGGCTCACAACCATCTGTCATGGAATCTGATGCCTCTTCTGGTGTCTGAAGACAGCTACAGTGTACTTACATACCATAAATAAATCTTTAACAAAAAAACCAAGAGCTTAATATTCAGAAGCCATATATACATTTTCATACTACATAAAAGACACAAATACCACATTATAAACTCCCTGCCAATAGAACTAAAAAAAAAAAAAAAAAAAAAAAAAAAAAAAAAAAAAAATCCCTTAGTGACTATTTTGGGGAAAAAGAAAGGAAAATGGTTTGCAAGTGTATCTATAAAATATATTTTGAACATCTAGAAGGAAAAATGTATATACATAATCCTAAGAGATAAGGAAACAGGTTTCCTTTTAAAAGATTTCTATTAGCATACTAAGGAATGCAAGACTGTGGTGCTACTGCACACCTTTAATCTAGCACTTGGGAGGCAGAGCCAGATAGATCTCTGAGTTTGAGACCAGGCAGGTCTACAACGTAAATTCCAAATAGCCAGGGCAACACAAAGATATAAAAACAAAACCCATACTAAGAAACATATATCTGTCTCCAAAAACAAAAACCATATTAAGGAATGCAAAAGACAAAACAAATAAAAACTTACTCCTGTGCCCCTGTATACAACAAGCCTCATACCGAGCACATCAGGTTGGATAATTACTGCATACTCAAGCATGTTGACTTCCTGACTTCCTTGCTTACAATTGGATAGTCTATTCTACAGATGCACTTAATATATACTGAAGATCTCACTTGCCAGAAATATAAAGTTACATTCCAATAGTTTCAAAATTGATTGCCATTATATTTTTAGAATTTTAATTACTTTGTACAGGACTACAATGAGCTACAAATTTAGGAGATTGTGCTCACTAAAATAGAAATGATCTAGAAAGCTACTGATAACAACACTGATTAAATCAATTGAAACTGTTGCCAGACCAAGAGTGGGTTTTCTTTGGTGCCCAAGCTCAGAGGCAAAGCATTTTTAGAAACAAAACCATAATTACATAAGGGTTGTGTGAGGGAGGTTGCATTGGTGAGGGATTTGGAGTTATTAACATTTGCTTCCTTTGCAAGGCCTACCAGTATCTTCCAGACACTACATAATACATTTGGACTGTGATCAAGATCATGGACAGTCCTAGAAGCATCATCAAGTGATGCAGCTGCTGGGGGTGGAAGGCTGAGTAGTGACTGGGCAGGTACAAAGTAATACTAGGAGAAGATGGTGTTACCTTAGTCTTTTCAAAATGAAGTAGAGTTAAGGAAATTGCTCAGTACTGTTTTCAAGAGGGAGGAAAGCTCATATCTCTTTCACTTCTATAAAAAGCCAGTAGTGGCTACTGGTGCCTATTAATCCAACATAGGTAGGTTGGGATAGGCAAATCCCAAGATCACTGGCCAGCTAGCCTAGTCAAAACTTCCTCCAATTCTATGAGACCCTGTCTCAAAGCAGAAACAGAGAATGATGTCCTGTTCTGGCCTTCCTATAGGTTCATTATACAATTACATGCAAGCACCACATGTACTAACACACAGAGACTACACACTGAAGTAAAAATAAGCAAACACATGGATTAGCATTAAAAAAGAAATATCTTTATAAGCAAAGTACTTGAAAAGATAAATTGATAGAAGCTCTTTCAAAACAGTATCTTAGAAATGCCAAATTTTGGCATCCAGAGGGCCTTGAAAGGATGCAAAAGCTGATTAAGACAACAAAAATCCATCTTCTTTATTAGGAATTGAACCCAGGGTGTCTCATGTGCTTGTCAAGAATTTTGCTACTGAGCGATATCCCCAACCCTAGGCCTTTAATACTTTCTAAATCTTTATTTTTATGAATTCAGTATTTTGCCTTCATGCATGTACCATACAGGTAGCTGTAGAGACCAGGAGATGACACCAGATCCCTTGGGAACGGAGTTACAGATGATTCTGAGCCCTTGTGTGAGTGCTGGGAATCGAACCCAGGTCCTCTGGAAGAGCTCCAGTGCTGCTCTTAGCTGCTGAGCCACTCTCCAGCTCCTAGGCTTGTAGTATTCAATTAGAAAAATATCCAGTTATATGCTGAGTGAAATGCTAAGATCAGCTTTAGCCTCAATGTTAAATATTATTCTACAGTCATATACTATCAGTGTTTTAAAACCTGAACTTGGTGTAATGGCAAATACTTGCACTGGTACTCAGGAGGCTGAGGTACCAGTATTGTTAGTTTAAAGCCACCATAGGCTACATAGCAAGATCCAGTTTCAAAAAACAAAACTGAGGCAGAGGCAGGCGGATTTCTGAGTTCGAGGCCAGCCTGGTCTACAAAGTGAGTTCCAGGACAGCCGGAACTATACAGAGAAACCCTGTCTCAAAAAACCAACAAAACAAAACAAAACAAAACAAAACAAAACCAACAACGAAAACTTAAACTCAATATGACAAATACTCCCAGAAAAAGACCTTCAGTAAATGTTTAAGACACTGCCTAAAGAATAGACTGGTATATAAATCACAGATGCTACTGAATCATTCCAATCATTGACACTGTAAAGTCTGCAAAATGAAATTCAGGGGTATTTCAATTTCTCCACTCTGGTCTAAATGACTAAAATATTAACTACTGCAGAGACTATAAGTAACACTTTTTTTTGTTTTTTCGAGACAGGGTTTCTCTGTGTAGCACTGGCTGTCCTGGAACTCACTCTGTAGACCAGGCTGGCTTCGAACTCTGAAATCTGCCTGCCTCTGCCTCCCATGTGCTGGGATTAAAGGTGTGTGCCACCACTGCCCGGCTGTAAGTAACATTTTTGAATGTTAAAATATAAAACATGGATTATTGATACCCTTTTGAAGAAAGACATCATATTAAACCAATATTTTTCTTGTTCTAAAATGATCTGATTTCCAAGTACAGGCATCTGACTAGGACAATTTGAAACACTAGTGACTAAGAAATTTCCAGGCTTTGCCAGTCACTTGCTGTGTCTGAACAAAACACTCTTGGGAGTTATAAGCACAATGCCTCACCTGCCTACCTCAAGAATTACACAGCTCACATAAAAGTGTCTTTGGCACACGCCTTTAATCCCAGCACTTGGGAGGCAGAGGCAGGCAGATTTCTGAGTTCAAGGCCAGCCTGGTCTACAGAGTGAGTTCCAGGACAGCCAGGGCTAAATAGAGAAACCCTGTCTCAAAAAACCAAAAAAAAAAAGTGTCTTTCTCAGTTACAAAGCCTAGACCATCGGAAAGCATTACCTGCCGACGACAACCTACGACGTATCTTGGTCCATTTGTTGCCTTAACAATGACTAGAAGAAGAACAAATTGAAAAAGTTAGAAAACAAATACATCTACATCTATGGTGAGTGTAGTTTTATGTCTGACCTTTAAGAACAGTAAATACAAAATTTAGCTTATGTAAAAGACCAACTCCTTGTACTGTTGTCACTAGAATACTAGGCACTTCAGGACTATCCTGATGGCTTATTAAATAAAGGCACTTATATCCAAACCCATTGATCTAAGGTCAATCTCTGGGTCCCATCTTACATGGCAGAAGCAGAAAAGCAACAAATTGTCCTTTGATCTCCACATGTGTGCTGTACACACATATGCATACACATATACACATGCATGCATGGGAACGCACACACGGACGGACGGATGGACACACACACAAAAGCATTAAGAATTAAAATAGCCTTCCATAATGGCACACATGCCTAAAATGCCAGCACTGAAAGCAAAGCCAGGTAATCTTGTGAGTTCAAGGCCAAGTCTAATCTACATAGGAAGCTGCATCCAAAGCTACACTGTAGTACCTGGCCTCAAAAATAAAAATAAAATGGGCATTTCAAAAGTTGGGAAGGAACTGGGGCTTTTTGTTTTTTAACTAATTAGTAAGCTAATCTACTTACATTTTTCTTCTGTTAACTGTTTAAGTACTTCACCTACAATCTGAAAAAGAAAAAAGGTGCATTACCTTTTCCAATTGCTTAAAAACGGCAAAATACTTTCAAACTTTATCACCTACCTGTCCAACACTTTGTAGTGCCTTCAAATCGTTTTCAGACTTCTCATACTGCTTGGTAAGTTCTTTTAATTGTTCCCTTACTGAAATAATAAAATTTTGACATTTTAAATTAAACAATAACTGCGTTAAAATTTTTACTTAGGTCTCTTTTACTTTATGTAGTTTTCATACCTACTGTATCAAACCACAAAAAAAGATTTTTCAGTTTGTAATGGATAGGTGGCATGTTTTAAAAGGAAATGTAACAGAGAAAGTATCATATATCTGTTTTCTCGGTAAGAAATATTGTTAAATTACATTCTTAACAGATGGTGACATCCTTCCACCTTCAGATTTGCAACAAAACTAAATGATTATCAGAGAATCAGGCCTCCCATAGCTACACTAGATCACCTGGCTTACTCTCTGGTTGAAAAATACTAAAGTTAACCAACGCAATTCTTCACCGAATCATAGGCTGCGGTATTCTCTCATTTAATTAAATCACGCAGGCTTTTCAAAACGCAAATGCTCAGGGTGTACGGAAAACTTGGCACTTAGTTTGAAGCCCGAGGAAAGATGAGAAAGGCTATTACAACCACTGGGCCCTTTCTACTCCAAGTACAAGCCGCCTCCGTTGAGTCCCACGTCCTGCCGGGGCTTCTTTGACTCAAGCGTCCTCCAATGCCCGGGTCCCGAGACTCCAACCCTACCTTCCTGCCCCTGGGATAGGTCCCCAGCCCACTTGTTCCTCACTCCTCTAATCCTCCTCTCCCTTTCCACCTCAGAACTGTGGCTGTTCCCTATGCCACCGGACTGGGACTGGGGCCATACCCACGGCCGAGGCGGTGCTGCACCCCAGCGCGGGGCGGGATGACAAAGCGCCTCGTCCCTGGACTCAGGCCTGCCCAAGCCGGGCGCTGTTTTTGGGCTCAGCCGCAGCCTCCGCTCTATCAGAGACGGAAGCCAGTCCAGGCACTAGAGAGTGTGTCAAGGCTCACTCACGCTCCTTAAGACGGCCGTCAATCTCCTTGTGTTCTAGCAGCTTCTTGCGGTAGTCCTGAAGCGCCTTATCTCTAGGGTCCGCCATGATGAGAAGCCGTCGCTCATAGGGGATGCCGGGAAGGGCCATGGCAGCCCGGGCGGGGGAGGGGGCGGAGCGAGGGCGCAGAGGCGGCCTGGGGCGGGATCGTGTCTGGCTCCGCCCCTTCCGGCGGGCCCGCCTACTCTCGCTCCCCGCGCCTAAGTCAGTATCTTGAGTCACCTAGAGCTGCTGAAAGCCTCGGAAGCGAAGAAGATCGTCTCCGGTCACACTGTCCCCTGCAGGCCAGAGTGAGCAATGCCTGGCGTAGCTACTGACTGGCTCAATATTAAGTCACTGCTTTCCTAGAACGCCAAAGGATCTGTAATAAACCGAAAAGGAAGAGGAAATGCCAAGATTTTTCTTTTGAGACAGTGTCTTCTAACCCAGGCTGCCTTGGCACTCACCTCGCAGCTGAGGGCTTGATCTCTGGTCACCCTGCTTTCTAGTGGAATTATAGATGTACATCTAACATTCAGTATGTGCTGTGTGGAAATCGAATCCAGGGTCTCCTCCTTGCTAGGCAAGCGCTTTTCTCAACTGAGTTGAATTGAATTGAATTTCCAGATTTTTCTTTTCCAAATTATTTATTCTTATATATGTTTATGTGTATCTGTGTGTCTAACTGTATACCCCAGGAGGGCCAGCAGAGGGCGTCGGATTTCCCGGCTCTGGAGTTGCAAGCTGCCCTGATTTTTGTTTGTTTGTTTGTTTTGTTTTTCGAGACAGGGTTTCTCTGTATAGCCCTGGCTGTCCTGGAACTCACTCTGTAGACCAGGCTGGCCTCGAACTGAGAAATCTGCCTGCCTCTGCCTCCCAAATGCTGGGATTAAAGGCGTGTGCCACCACCACCCGGCGCTGCTCTGATTTTTAAAAAATTCGTTTTTATTTTATAAATGACTTGCTTGCATGTATGTATGTGCAGCACATGTGTGCCTGGTTCTGGAGGTCAGAAGAAGTCACATGATCCCCTGAAACTGGAATTACAAAGGTTTGTAAGACACTATGTGGATACTGGGAACAGAATCCAGAACCTCTCCCAAGAGTAACAAGTATATAGTTCAAACAACCCTTTGCACTATCTTTCCAGGTTCAGTGACTGTATTTTTTAAATTGTTATTCACAGGGTGGGAGTGTAACTTTGTTAGAGCATTTGCCTACCACACAGAAGGCCACCAGTTTAACCCTCAGCACCCTAAAAGTAAATGAATACACTCCACAAACACACAGATCTTTAGGAAGAGCCGGAAGCTCACATAACCAGTGAACCACTTTCTAGCTCCCAGACGCAGCCTTTTGATATCAGCTGCATGAGCAGAACGAGGCAATTTCCAGTTTCTCAATAAAGCACTGACCTGTTTCTAATCTAATAAGGAAATTAAAAATGACTTGAATAGAGCCAGAGATGGTTAAGTGGGCAAAGGTACACTTGTCATGAAAACCAGGTGACCTGAATTGGATTCATGGAACCCACCTAGAGATGGCAAAAGGCGGTGTGAGGTCCACATGTACAGATGCATAAAATAATAATAAATCATAATAGTATCTTAATTTATTAAATGCTACAATTGAAATGAAAGGATATTATGGGATAAGGAGGAAAATAAATTTTGAACACATCTGAGATCAGAAGGTGCCCCACTATGCCACCACATGGAGAGCCTTCTGAACAGATTACACAGTAAGTGCATGATTCTAAGGTAGCAAAGAGCTTGGCTCGCTTCTGTCAGGGAAGAGGGGCCCACAGAACTGGAAGGAAATGGGCTAGAGATGTAGAAAACAAGATAAAGTTTCTGCATCGACCAAGGTAGGAACTTTGAAGTCTGCTAGAACTATCTCAGATCTCTGTGGTGGAGGGGTGGTGATATCTTGATGTCTTCATAAAATCAGCATAATTGCACTTATTTAAAAAGGTTTATTAAATGGGTATTAAATAGACAACATAACTAAAGATGTTAATCCAAAATAGGGCATATGGTAATTTTTCTCTTTTAAATTGTTATTCTCATGCTGGGAGTATAACATTGGGAGAATATTTGTCTAACATACAGCTGGGTTTAACTCCCAGCACCCTAAAAATAAATGTATATGCTTTACAAATACATCTATAATTGTGTGAATTAATGCCCAAAGTGACAGAGTCCTCCAAATTTGCTTGAAGAAAATGGTGTGGGTATTATGTGGGTTTTCTGTTGTATTTTTTCTGAAAATGGCTTTTAAAGTAGACAATAAATAAATAAGGTGACAGGGAGTGTCCTTTCTTCCACACTATTTTGATCAAATGAGTAGGTTCATACCAATATATATCAATTCTAACATCAAGAAGAAAAGATGCTGGGTGGTGGTGGCGCACGCCTTTAATCCTGGCACTTGGGAGGCAGAGGCAGGTGGATTTCTGAGTTCGAGGCCAGCCTGGTCTACAGAGTGAGTTCCAGGACAGCCAGAACTACACAGAGAAACCCTGTCTCAAAAAACAAACAAACAAAACAACAACAACAACAACAACAACAACAAAGAGCACAGGTTACTCTTCCAGAAGGCCTGCACTCAATTCCCAGCACCCACAAGGTGGCTCACAATCATCCCATAACTCCAGTTCCAGGGCATCCAGTGGCTGTTTCTGACTTCCATGTGCACCAGGCAACCAAGTGGTACACACACATATGTGCAGACAACATTCCATACACATAAAATAGAGTTCAAGCTTATTCTCCGGGGTAAACAAAATTACACGAGCATAATCGACATGTCATCCCAACACCGTCTTCGTCAATCTTCAGCTCTGAATTCTTTTTCCTCTTACCCATTTGGCAAAATTCTGACTTCAGCTGAACTTTCTGTGTTTCTCATGCCCACAGTAACCCTATTCTGTTGTGTGTGTATATGAATGTGTGTTGTATGTGTATAAAAGAGTAACTCAATTTGTAAATATATATTCATATATGTGATTAAATGTTTAGTGTCTTTTCTCATTCTCCGTAGAAAGCCCAAGAACTTACACAAAGATGGTAACTGTTTATTGCTCATGGATATATCTAGGACAGTGTCTGAGAACATAAACTCTCTCTCTCTCCATACACACACACACACACACACACACACACACATGAACTCTCTTCATATGAATTGACATATACATATATATACAAAATATGTAAATGATATTAAGCACTGTGACAGATAAGCAGGTATATTTAATGAATGTGTCTAGCAGCCAGAGAGATGGCTCAGTAGTATATACTGTACATTGAATCACAAATATTTCATTTCACAGTTTTGCTGGCTCAGCAATTTAGGAGCAAACCCAAGTTTGCTTTCCAGTATCCACATCTTGTGGCTCACAACAACCTGAAATTCCAGCTCCAGGGCATCTAGTGTCCTCCACAGGCAACTGCATTCATGCACACACACACACAAACACACACACACTCACACTCACACACACACTCACAGAGACAGACAATTAGAAGTAAAAATAAGTATCAAGAAAGTCTAAGAAATCTCACTCAAAGAAATTAAAATATCAGAGTAGAGGCCCGGCGTGGTGGTGCACGCCTGTAATCCCAGCACTCTGGGAGGCAGAGGCAGGCGGATTTCTGAGTTTGAGGCCAGCCTGGTCTACAGAGTGAGTTCCAGGACAGCCAGGACTACACAGAGAAACCCTGTCTCAAAAAACAAACAAAACAAAAAACAAAAAATAAATCAGAGTAGAATAGAAGAGGTATGAAAATATATGATATTATTAGTTTATTTGGAAATCATTAAAAGTAGTATAATAGAGGCCTAAAGAAATGATTTAGGGCTGGAGAGATGGCTCAGCGGGTAAGAGCACTGACTGCTCTTCTGAAGGTCCTGAGTTCAAATCCCAGCAACCATCCGTAAAGAGATCTGATGCCCTCTTCTGGTGTGTCTGAAGACAGCTACAGTGTAATTAACATATAATAAATAAATAAATCTTTAAAAAAAAAAAAAAAGAAATGATTTAAGGGGCTGGAGAGATGGCTCAGCAGTTAAGAGCACTGACTGCTCTTCCAGAGGTCCTGAGTTCAATTCCCAGCAACCACATGGTAGCTCACAAAAATCTATAATGGGATCCAATGCACTCTTCTGATATGTCTGAAGACAGTTACAGTATACTGATATAAATAAAATAAATATATCTTTAAAAACAAAAGAAAGAAAGAAATGACTCAATATTTAAGGCCCTGGTTGCTCTTGCAATGGATCAGAGGATGGGGTTTGATTCCCAGAACTCACACAGAAGCTTACAATGCTCTGTATTCCATTTGTCCTCCAATCCCAGTTTGTATTACAATCTATCACTCTCTTCTGGCCTCTGTGGGTATGGCACACAAGCACATCATGCACACATGTACATGCAGATGAAACACTCAAACACAAAAATATACTAAATAGAATGTTTTAAAAAATTAAGTAACAAAACAGATTTAAGCCTGCATGAGGCACACACATAGTCTTCTGATCTACAATACTTTAACTTAGTTCTGATGAGTAGAGTCATTTTAAAATGTGTGCACAGCCCTGACACTTAACCACTTTAGGAAATGGAGCCTAATTACTTTTGCACAGTCTAGTGATTCCTCCTGATGATTAAAGTGGATGTGACAGCATACAATTGCAGAGACAAGGATACTAAAAGAAAACAAAACAAAACAAAAAAACCAAAAACAAAACAGAAAACGTACTGAGGCTGCTTTTTACTTCTCCCCTGGAATACCTCCTCTGGAAGGAGCCAGCTGCCGGGCCATGAGGACATCAACAGCTGTACAGAAAGCCCCACAGGGAAGGAACAATCAACAGGGAACCAAGGCCCCCTGCCAACAGTCATGCAAATGAGTTATGTTGGCCACAGATGTCCAGCCCTAGGACAACTTCAAATGAATGCAACCTCAGTCTTGATTGCAACAGCGTGAGACTGAGTCACCTACTCTGCTCACTCAACAGCTCCTGAGTCGCTGCCCCAGCAAAACTGAGATGAAATGTTTGTGGTTTAGTGTCACTAAATGGGACTAAAGTGTTTTACAGGGATAGGTACAATAGAGACTGCTTTTTAAGAGAGAGAGAGAGAGAAGGAGGAGGAGGAGGAGGAGGAGGAGGAGGAGGAGGAGGAGGAGGAGGAGGAGGAGGGAGAGAGAGAGGGAGAAAGAGAGAGAGGGAGAGAGGGAGAGAAAGGGAGAGAGGGGGAGAGAGGGAGGGAGGGAGGGAGGGAGGGAGGGAGGGAGAGAAGGAGGGAGGGAGGGAGGGAGGGAGGGAGAAATTGGCAGATAGTACCAGAGAGGCAAGTAGCAACTACTTTTGCTCACATACAACCTATGACCCTCCAGGCTTTTTTCTTTTGAGGTAGCGTTCCTTAGACTCATGGACTCAAATAATTTCTCCTGTTTCAGCCAATTGAGTTATCTGGTAATAGTCAGGACTACAAGGATATGCCTTAGTGGTGAGTGCACTTGCAAGTGTTTACAAGTATTTTGTCCCATACATGTACTTCAAATATCTACCACAATGGACTTGTGTGTATCTGAGCTAAGCAGTAGGAGTCCCGGTAGGAATGGAAAGTAAGTTCGCAGGCTTCCAAGAACTATCCTCATTTTAAGAGGAATCATATGAAGGGCGGTGGTGTGGCCACAGTTCTCATTTCCATCAACGTAGTATATACAAACAATCTTTAAAAGCACTATAAAGATTCAAGTGGAAAAGAAGAGTTGGGCATGTTCTCGCTATGTCGTGTGGGTTGGTCTGGACCTTTCTACAATCATTGCGCTTTAGCCTCCTGTATAATGGGATTCCTGGCACGCACCATGCCACCGAGCCAAAAATATTTTTTTGAGAATGGAAAGCAGGTGCAGCCCAATGGCTCCAAACTTGGGATTCTTCTGTCTCAGCCTTCCAGAGAACTACAACTGCATGCCTGACCTAAAAATATCTTATGTCTTAAATCTACCTTCAAATATGATTAAAGTCTGTCTGGGACTATAGTTCTCTGAAGATTTTGAAGGTCCTGGCTCATTTTCCTGTGGCTTCTAGAGTCTTCTGTTTCACAGTCGTTTGTAAGTTTTTGGGTCTTTCACTCTAAATGATAGGTCTTCAACATGTGGGTTGTGACCCCATTGGGGCCTGCCTAGCAGAAATCCTGCATATCAGAAATTTACATTAAATTTCATAACAGCAGTAAAATTGCAGTTATGAAGTATCTATGAAAATAACTTCATGGTCGGGGGTCACCACAGCGTGAGGGACCGTATTAAAGGGTCCCAGCATTAGGGAGGTTGAGAACCACTGCTCTAAAACCTTAGACTCTGATAGAGACGGTTTCCACCCCCTTAGCTCTGCGTGCCCAGTGGCCCTGACTCTAGGCAGCCATCCTTCCAGTTTGGCTTTTCTTTTTCTTTTTCTTTTTCTTTTTCTTTCTTTCTTTTTTTTTTTTTTTGATTTGGTTTTTTTGAGACAGGGTTTCTCCGTATAGCCCTCGCTGTCCTGGACCAGGCTGGCCTCGAACTCAGAAATCTGCCTGCCTCTGCCTCTAAGAGTGCTGGGATTACAGGCATGCGCCACCACCACCCAGCTCAGTTTGGTTTTTCTTGTTAATTAGTTCTAAGCTCATAATCACACTTGATTAGATTTTGTTCTTTAATCGCTTGAGGGTTTTATTTTTTCATTTCATTTCTTATTTTTAAAATTGCATTTCATTTGTCTTGTGTGTGTGTGTGTGTGTGTGTGTGTGTGTCCTGGGCATTCAACTCAGGGTAATTAAGTTTGGTGGGTGGAACCTTCTCCCACTGAGCCAGATTGCTGGTTCTCCCAATTCATTCACAAACATACACCACCCCCACTCTTTGTCTTTTAAAAAGATTTTTAAAGATTTATTCACCCCCTACTCTCTGTCTTTTAAAATTATTTTTAAAGATTTATTTATTTATTATATGTAAGTACACGGCCGCTGTCTTCAGACACACCAGAAGAGGGCATCAGATCTCATTACAGATGGTTGTGAGCCACCATGTGGTTGGTGGGATTTGAACTCAGGACCTCTGGAGGAGCAGTTGGTGCTCTTAACCACTGAGCTATCTCTTTAGCTCTTGCTCTTTCTCTCTTTCTCTCTCTCTCTCTCTCTCTGTCTTTTTGTATAACTTCTTAAAAAATTTTTAATGTGTGAAACCTCCCTCTGCTTTTTAAAAAAAGATTTATTTATTTAATATATATATATATATCTGCATGTACATAAGCATGCTAGAAGAGGGCATCAGATCCCATTACAGATGGTTGTGAGCCACCATGTGGTTGCTGGGAACTGAACTCAGGACCTCTGGAACAGCAGTCAATGGTCTTAACCACTGAGTCATCTCTCCAGCCCTACTCCTTCATTTTAAAAAGGTAGAAGTGAAGCTGGAGTCGGTGGGGTCAGATTTTTGGGGGACTTTGAATGTCATGTCGAGAGTCTTGAATTTTCAAACAGTTGGGGAGCACTGCAATTTTTAAAGCTGTAGTATTGTGATCAGATTTCCATATTTGGAGTTGGGAGTTAAAGGCAATTATAAGCCAGCAAATGTGGGTGCTCAGAACCAAATGTGGGTCCTCTGCAAGAGCGCTATGTGTGCTTAGCTGCTAAGCCGTCACTCAGGCTCCCAAGCTTGAAGACTCTTCTTTCCGTTAGACACTTAGTTTCTTCTGTCGTCTACAGTCTGAGTAGGCTCCAGAAAGGAAGGACAGACTGGTTGGGTGGGATGGTGTGAGTGGGAAGGGAGTGTGTGTCACTCAAGCTGAACAGAGCAGGTGCTCTGGGGAGAGATTTAAGAGTGTTTCCACAAAATCCATTTTGTGCCCGATTCAGAATTTGTCCACTTTTTCCTGAATCCTGCCGAGTCAGCAGTCTCTGGGTTTGTGGCCACTCTTGACTGCACAATCCTGGCTTTGACATGTTCTCTGAGTGACTTGGACCCCTCTACCGACAGAGTCAACGTGTAGTTGGAGCCCCGGGTTTCCCATCACTTTTCCTTCATCCGTGCCTCTTGTAAATTTTTCTAAGTTCAGCGGTTTTCACCCTCACCCACAATTACTACTTCCCTCTAATGCATAACACTTGGCTGCTTGTCCTATAAGCTGACAGCATCTTCTCTAATTTGTTTTTTTTTTTTAAACAAATTTGTTGTTGTCCTGCACTACCCTAAGCTTCCATTATTCTTTTAGATTTGTTAATTGGTTAAATTGCATGCGCATTCCTCGATTCGCCCAGGATTCATCTTCTGCAACACACACTTTACTGCAGAGTAAGGGCTGAGGAGCTACAAACCTCAAGTCAAGATCTCTGCCCTGTGATGAACGCAGAAAACGTGCACGTAGACGGGTTCTGTTCACTCCTTATGGTGTGTACAGTTGCGGAAGAGCAGGACAGGGAGGACAAAGGTCAGGTTTTCAAACTCATTTCACGTGAGCTGAGATGTGGCACCTGAAAAACATGCCATTTGGGGGGAAACTGTTAAGAATCCATCATGGTAAGGATAGAAGTGTTGGGAATGAAGCCCGAGTACACAGGCTCAGATGGTAAGGGACCTTGAAGGCCACATTGAGAGCCTTTAGCTTAACTTTTAAACAGTTGGGAGCATTGGAAAACTTAACTGTGATAAGACTTACAGATTTCAGAAACTGGCCTTGAACTGTGAAGCTCTAGGGAGAGACTGAACTAGAAATCTACACTTGGGAGTCTCGAGTGTAGAGAAGGCATTTAACGTTATGGAACTAAGCAATGCTCTCAAGGAGATACTGAAAGATGGGAAAGATGGATGGAATCCCAAGGAGTAGTCACATCTTTTTTTTTTTTTGGTTTTTCGAGACAGGGTTTCTCTGTGTAGCCCTGGCTGTCCTGGAACTCACTCTGTAGACCAGGCTGGCCTCGAACTCAGAAATCCACCTGCCTCTGCCTCCCAAGTGCTGGGATTACAGGCGTGCGCCACCACTGCTCGGCGGAGTAGTCACATCTTAAAAGCGGACTGTGGGAAAGATCCCGAAGGCGAGAGTTAAAGAGCATCAGGAAGGAGTAAGGAGAGCGGGCATGGCTGCCTATGCTGTAGTCCTAGTCCTTGGAAGACTGGAGCAGGGAGCCCGTGAATTAGGGTCCAGCCTGAGACAGACGAAAGGGGAGGGGGTCATAAAGAGAACCTGAAGTGTTTCTTCCACCTTACACTGAATTTAAAGAGAGAGGACTCAGCCTTGTCAAAATGCAGTATGTACTTCCTGGAAAATGGTCGTTGACTTTAGTGATGATGCGCCTTTTAAAGAGGAGTAGGCAGACTGGTAACCTGGAAACCAGATAGACTGTGGGTGGAGGCAGGAATGGGAGGTGAAGACGTGAAGTCAGGGACTGTAACACATAGCTTGCTTACGCAGGAACTGTACATAAAGACAGCTTCAGTGGCGGCACCTTCCCACCTCAGATAGTTCTGATCATGTGGCAAGGACGGCCTGACAATATGACATTTGTCCTCAGTCAAGATTAGATAACTGGGTCTAATCATGTGGCACCAAGCCTTTAAAGTTTTGCTTAGTCATTCTTCCGTGACTACATCTTTTCCTTTAAATTCTTTCTTTCTTGTCTGTTTAATGCTGGAAATCGTTTAGGTGCCAAGTTTCCTGTAGACACTTTCATGTCCCATTTTGAGAAACTGGTCCAAGGCCTTTCCTGCTTTGCTCATTAAAAAAAAAAAAAAAAAAAAAAAAAAAAAAAAAGCTGCTATTTACATAGCAATCAGGATTCTGTCAAGAAATGCTGTGTGCATTGTGTGCATTAAGTCTGTCATGATGTTGTTCTAGTGTTAGAATAACAAACTCGTGATCTAGTTCATCTCCCAACGATTTAATGTTGCTGAACAAAGCTGTCACAGGAGGCTGGGCTCTCAGTGAACTTCCTATGCCCCACACTCTTGAAATTGCTACGGAATGACTAGCCAGTCATTTCGTGGGCCCTCACACCATACACCTCAGAAGGCATATTGAAGAAGCAAACTCACTCCGAAGACTGGGGTAAAAGTCTTGCGGGGAAGCTGGCACTTTGAGGTTCACTCAGGCTCTCGCCTCACTGTTGGCTGTGGCGTCCTGAGCTACACCAAGCTTGCTTCAGAAAGCTTGGACTTCACTCGCCCAGTGCTTCTCTTCCCTTGTCTTGTCTCTCATTGTTGATGACAGAGTGCTTGGTCATAAGAAAAGCTATTCACTCCCAAACAGAAACCTGGGAGTTTAAGGTATGCTTGAGATGGAAGCCATGTTTAAGCAGTTTTAAAAGTCTGCAATTCAGTGGTAGAAATACAGGAAGGAAATGTTGCCAAAGATGTCATACAAATATTGAATGTGGAGAGGGCCAGTATCCACTCAGTATACAAATTTCAACTCGAGCAGATGTTTACACAAAGGATATTTATGGAAATGACCAGGTTGGTAATTCTATGTCTAGTTCCTTGTGGAATCTCTTCTATTTCCCAAATACGATGTACATCATTTTTTTCTTAATTCTTTTAAAGAGAAGGTCTTGCTATGTAGGTCCAACTAGATCCAAACTCAAAATGATCCTCCTGCCTTAGTCTTCGGGATTTTGTTTGTTTGTTTGTTCATTGTTTGTTTGTTTTTTTTCTAGTAGGTTCTTACAGTGTAGCTCTGGCTGTCCTGGAACTCACTATACACATAGCCCAGGCTGGCCTGGAACACACAGCAATCCGCCTGCTTCTGTTGGAATTAAAGTATACCACTATGCCCAGCTTTATTAGCCATTTTGTGTTGTTTGCTTAGTGGGTTTGTTGCTTTTTTTTTTTTTTTTTTCAAGACAGGAACTTGTTACATAGCCCTGAATCCTTAATGTAGACCAGGCTGGCCCTAGACATGTGCTGGGACTACAATATGAACCACCAAGCCTAGCCACTCATCTTTTTGATAATATTCCCAGAGGTCTGAGGAGGTCTCAGTGTGGCTCAGCATTACACACAGTAGCCGGGAGCAGACTAAGCATCCATCAGTACATGAACAAACAATGCAGCACGCCCTTGGGTGTGTGCAACCTGACACAGAGTACTGTGCAGACTTAAGAAGAAGGGGGACGGGATGACCTGCAACACAGCTGTAACTGCAGAGCATGGTGCTAAGTGGAGTGAGGCCAGCGTGGTCTAGAGTGTAAGTTCCAGATCAGCCAGGAATACACAGTGAGACCCTTCATCCAAATATCAAAATGCACTATTCAAGCAAAAACAAGACAACGAAGAATGAAAAGATGACAACATTGTCAGTTTTATGGGTGCCTTCTACGCACCAGCTAGGTCTGATGCCTCTATGTACTTCCAATGGCAAGCTCATCTTTGCAAAGTGAATTGAATGGAAACTTGCTTGGAATCTGGAACTGTGTGAAAAGGACACCAGGAAAAACACCTGAAAAAGAGAAACTATGATCTGGTTCTAGAAAAGGTAAGTATGAGCTGGAGTATAGATATCGTGAAGACAATATTAGCTTATAAGGCTATGTCATCGTGCTGTGTGTACAACACATGCTGTAGATAACAGGCTGAGCAAGGCTTCTCCCTGCCTGGCTCCAGTTCTGAGCACCAGCTCTCCTCATTTCCGCTTATGAAACGAGAGATTGGGTAGTCTTCACCACATTGCTCTAGCTTGTGAAATATGCCTAATTCCCACAAAACACAACAACAACAAAAAAGGACTATTTTTATGAATAAATCGGAGGTTGAGTACACATTGAGCTCATATCTTCCCTATACTCGTTTAATAAAAACATTTTATTTATTATTGTATTTAAACATTTATTTATAAAATAGGGCCTAACTCTATAGGGCAGGAAGTATGTAGCTCAAGCTGTCTTTGTTTTTTTTTTTTTTTTTTTTTTTTTTTTTGGTTTTTCGAGACAGGGTTTCTCTGTATAGCCCTGGCTGTCCTGGAACTCACTCTGTAGACCAGGTTGGCCTCGAACTCAGAAATCCGCCTGCCTCTGCCTCCCAAGTGCTGGGATTACAGGCGTGCGCCACCACGCCCGGCCTGCTCAAGCTGTCTTTGAAACTGAACAATCCTCCTGCCACAGTCTCTGGAGTGTTGGGATTATAGGTGTAGACCGCGACGCCCAGCCCTTTGGAAACCAATTTCACCTGTTCCCTTTGTAGGAAGTAGGAAGGGAAAAACTAGAAAGCCACTAAATCGTGTGTCCGGCAGTGCTCCCCGAGATGAACTCCAACATCCTCTTGCCTTTAGCCGACCAGAGCACGGCGGACACGTAACCCTGGCTCGATTTCCTCTTAGTGAGAAAAAGGATGGGCTGGCGTGAGCTCCGGGGCGGGGCGGGCCCCGGGCAGTGTGGCTCCGGGGATACCCCGACCCCGGAAGGACCGCATCTTTGTGCCGGGCGAGCTGCAGGCCAGGTGTACCGGAGGCGGGTGCGTGAGCGGGGCGCGCCGGCAGACGGCCGCCCGAGGCTCGCGTGGACAGAGGCGCGCGCCGCCGCACGTCCGCACGGAGAGGGGCGGGGGGGGGGGGAGGCGGGAGCGCGGAGGGCGGAGCGCAGAGCGCGGGGCGGGGCGGGCGCAGGCTTCTTCAGCGGGCGCGCGGCCTGCGCCGGGGAACGGTGGCGCGGGCCGAGGGCGGTGGGCGGCGAGCGGCGATGGGCCGCGCCCGGGGCTTGCTCGTCGGACTCCTGGGCGTCGTGTGGCTGCTGCGCTTGGGCCACGGCGAGGAGCGGCGGCCGGAGACGGCGGCACAGCGCTGCTTCTGCCAGGTGAGGCGCGCGATCGGCCCACGGGCAGCGTTTCTCCGGGCGCGGGCGATGCTGATGTGCGGCCCGCACCGCGTTCCCAATCGCCCCGGGTCGGGGCACCCTTCGATGGGCGTGGGCGCCTGGCCAGCTTGTCACACTGCTTCCTTGCATCCTGCCTTGGCTGCTTCGTGTCCACAGGACCGGGGGGTTCTGAGTGGACCCGGCACCTGGGCACCTCGTGCGCGCATTGCCGGGGGCGTCCCCAGCCTTTCTGCTTCCGATATGGACTCTTGCGGAGACCTACTGCTCTTTAGGTCTTGCTGTCGTTGTCCGGAGGTTGAATGACCTTGCGGGGCTCTTTGAGTGCCCTGGTCCAACTGCCTGGTGTCTTTGCGGCTGTTGTTGTCTGTGACTTCTCGGCCTGTGTATGGTGTACTTTCTTCCTAAAGCTGCGCATCCTGACACTCCCTTTGCGGAATCCGAGGCAGGCCCTAGCTCTTCAGTACTCGAGTTTGATTATGAACTGTGATTATTTACTTCTGTAGGACATGTGGGTTCCGTGAGCAAAACATTCAAAGAATTTTGTTTCGTACTGTAGCCAATAAATTTTGTATGAGGCCATTTAGGCTAGGGGCATTGAAATAACTATGAATTTCATTTTGCAGTCTAAAGAGAATGCTAACAGCATCGATTCAGTCGATGTGTCTTAGTGCGTTCTTGTAAAGCCTGGAAGAACTCTTGAATATTAGCGGTTCCCCAGACTTTCTACTGTTTAAAAGTGTATCATATCATTTTATTACTGTGTTACTTAATATGTAAATTGTATTGCTATACAGGCTTAACCGACCACACCTCGCGCTGGCCTGCACCCTTTTCCCCTCGACTTGTTCATTACTGTTCTTTATGATGTTTAAAATACTGGTTTATTTTGTGGGTATATATATTGTACCTGTGAATTTACGCATAGTAGGGGGTGTTTTTAGTCCACAGCTTGCAGGAATCTTTCTTCCCACCCACCACATGGACACAGGGATCTATCTCAGGTCCTCAGGCAAATGACCAAGCATTGGCTTTCGTTTTGGTGGACTTCGATCTCTGAAATTATATTCATAAAAAAATGGAGGGATAGGCAGCCAGGTGGGTCTTACTATTTGTGATCAGAAATTCGTGTATGCAGCATATGATACTGTAAGATGCTTGAGTGCCAGGAAGAAGAGGTATTCATCCCTTTAAATTTTTGGGTTTTATTGTTTTGTTGAGGAATTTTGGAGCAGAAATGAGTTAGTTGTTAGAAGTTCAGAAAAAGACCATTTTTCTTTTGATTACAAAATTCTGGTAAACAGTTTTAACATCTAAACACTTGAGATAGGAATAAGCAGCTTTTAACTAGTGGTGCTGAGAAAAGATCCTAGGAGTTACACTTTCAGGTATGGTCTCTGGATAATGGTATACAAATACTATTTGACTCAACTTTGTTCCACACCCAATCTTTTTGGATATTTCCTTAAAATTGAGTAACTTAATTTTTTTCATTTTCCCTTGGTTAGTAATTAAGGTTTTTTTGTTTGTTTTTTAGCTGTTGTCAAAATAATCTTCAGATCAGTCGGTCTATCTATCTATCTATCTATCTATCTATCTATCTTTAGCCACTCTTGACATACTCCTGGCTATCCTGGAAATCACTGTGTAGACTAGGCTGTCCTTGAACCTACAGAGCTTTCACTGCTTCTGCCTCCTGCATACTGGGTCACCTCGCCCAGCTCTTTTTTTTTTTTTTTTTTTTTTTTTGATTTATTTATTTACTTATTTTTTTTTTGTTTGTTTGTTTTTCGAGACAGGGTTTCTCTGTGTAATCCTGGCTGTCCTGGAACTCACTCTGTAGACCAGGCTGGCCTCGAACTCAGAAATTCGCCTGCCTCTGCCTCCCAAGTGCTGGGATTACAGGCGTGCGCTACCACGCCCGGCTACTTATTTTTTAATAATTTATTATTATGTGTAAGTACACTACACAGCAGACGAGGCCGGCAGATCTCATTACAGATGGCTGTGAGCCACCATGTGGTTGCTGGGATTTGAACTCAGGACCTTCGGAAGAGCAGTCAGTGCTCTTGAACCGCTGAGCCATCTCTCCAGCCCAATTTATTTATTTTTTATTTAATGTGTATGTGTATTTGCATGCATGTCTGCATGCCACAGGCATGAAGTGTCTGAGTAGGACAGAGGAGGATGTTGGATTCCATGGAACTAGAGTGTGAATCACCCATGGGTGCTGGGAATGGAACTCAGGGACTGTGGAAGAGCAATACTTAGTCACTGAGCTCTCTTCAATCCCCTGCATTCTTAGATTTAAGTACTCCCTAATCTGCTAAAACTAACTTTGTTACTTTGTTGCTTCCTTAATCCATCCATCCCTCCTTTTCTTCTCTTCTCTTCTCTCCTCTCCTCTCCTCTCCCCTCCCCTCCCCTCCCCTCCCCTCTCCGTTTTTCCTAACAGGGTTTCTCACTCTGTAGACCAAGTTGGCCTTGAATTCACAGAACTCCTCCTCAGCCTCCAGAGAGCTTGGTTTAAAGGTGTGCCACACGATCATCTAAGTCACTTTTTCTCTAAAGGAAGAGTTTCTGGTTTCCCTCTTCAGAGTCAACTTTGAGTAATAGGTAAACTAGCCTAGAGCAGTGGTGCTTGTGGGTAACATCTGCACTCAGCCTGGGCAGGAATTTGTGGTCAGCCTGGGCTATGTGGTGAGATTCTTGTTTCCGAAGTATAGCCTAGCTAACGGCAGAAACAGTCAAAAATAGTCTTAGTTTTTTGTTTTTGTTGTTGTTGTTTTTTGTTTTTTTGGTTGTTGTTGTTTTTTGTTTGTTTGTTTTTTTCTTCTTCTTGCTACCGGTGGGTCTTTCTTACTATGTGTGCCTTGGGTTACCTCATCACCACCTGTTGTCGCATGGGTATCTGGTTTGCAGTGGGGTTCAGTTCACAGGTGCTGTCTGAGTCAGAGCAGTCTGTGCTTGCTTGACCTTAGAAGGTTATTGCAACAAGTCCCCAGCGCTTGCTGAGATCAAAACTGAGTTAAGAAATGGTTTTCAAACCTAGTATTTGATTGGTGCTTGGCACATGTTTGGGAGATTTCAGTGTAAGATTTTAAAAAGTCCTTTAGTTTAGCTAGCTGCTTGCATAGCTCTCTGGGACTGGGCTTTGTGATGGGCGATGGCTGTAATGAGCCTTTGGGCTTGCTCAGTTACCACATAGATGCGCTGGTGTCAAGGCCTTTTAACACGATTTTCACTGTAAATCAATTAAAAACATTTAGCTTTATTTTATGTCTATGAGTGTTTTGCCTGCCTGTATGTATGTGCACTACTTGAGTGCCAGGAGTCACTGGAGGTCAAATCGGGCGTTGGATTCCCTGGAAGTGGAGTTAGATAGCTGTGAGCTATGTGGGTGCTGGGAATTGAACTCGGGTCCTCTGCAAGAACAACCACTGAGGCAGTTCTCCAATGTTTTATAAACTCTTTTCATAATAGTGTTTTATTGTTTACTGTTCATTACTAAAAATGGTTAATTGTTTGGGACTTGTAAATCCTTCTTACAACCACTTGCTTTTTATTATCCTATTAAAATGTTAATTAATAATATTATTAATTTATATAGAACGTTGGCTCTTATCCCCATTTGAGTAAACAATCTGCATGTAGGAAGTACTCCTTCTGTGAACCAAAATTGTGTTATCACAGATACAGACTTCGATGAGGAGTCCTTCCAGTTTGTTATTTTTATTTTCTGACAGTTATGTTGAATTATGCATCATTAGAGAAAGTGAATGTAGTAAAACCTTAGGCACAAGTAGTGGAATATATATATTTTAAGATTTATTTATTTCAGGTATGTGAGTACACTGTAGCTGTCTTCAGACACACCAGAAGAGGGCATTGGATCCCATTACAGATGGTTGTGAGCCACCATGTGGTTGCTGGGAATTGAACTCAGGACCTCTGGAAGAGCAGTCAGTGCTCTTAACTGCTGAGCCATCTCTCCAGCCCCAAATATATTTCAAAGATATAATCTCAGAAGAAATATTGAAGACTGTTATAGAAGACTCACTTATTTTAAAATGAGTGTATATTCCTTTTCACTAAGACCATTTTATTGTTTTTAAGTCTGGTAAGCAGTAGTAATTAATGCTCAGCTCCCTGGGTGTGGTAGGCCGCACTCAGGCTGCTGTGGTGGGGACGCTGCAGTTACTTGACTGAGGTAGGTTTGCCTTGGGCTGCTGCAGGAAGAACACTCATGCAGCTCCACAAACACATTAGTTTTTGCTTGGAGTAGACGTTGTACACATACCTGTTGCGGGAAATATTTAAAAAAGTCTTCCCGCCATGTCTCCTGCACTGACAGGCCACAACACCATGTCCCAGCAGAGTCCCGCTCAGCACTGAGCTGTTCTCTCCCAGCTAGCTCCCACAGCACCCCAGCTGTGTTCCCTCCCCGCTACAAACCCCTGTAATCGGCGGACCCACATTCTAGTAACCAAGTAAATCAAAACTCTTTTTTTTTTTTTTTTTTTTTTGGATTTGGTTTTTTTGAGAAGGGTTTCTCTGTATAGCCCTGGCTGTCCTGGAACTCACTCTGTAGACCAGGCTGGCCTCGAACTCAGAAATCTGCCTGCCTCTGCTTCCCAAGTGCTGGGATTACAGGCTTGCGCCACCACTGCCCGGCTGTAAATCAAAACTCTTAAAGCTTAATTAGTTAATCAGATTTATATATAAATAATATTACAGTTTGCAAGATGCCAGTTTTTGAGCCGATTGATAATGATAAAAGCTTTATCCCAATATTCTAACCTTTTGATAACATCCTATTGGCCTCCATTCTTCCTCATTCTCCTATGACCTCTCTAATCTCTCTTGCCCGCCCCCGCCCTCTGCCACTCCTAGCTCCGCCCCCTTTCCCCTGCCCAATCATAGCCCTTCTCTGCACAGATCTAATTGGACAGGGAAAAATCCTGCAATACATACTCTCCAAACCTTTGCTTCAGTAGATTTAACCTTAAGGGTCCTGTTAAAATCAGTTTTAAAAACAGCTTTATTTGTTAGGCTGAGTTCCTGGCCTGTGGGAGAGATGATTTGCTGGGTGGTGGGTGGATGTATTAAATCCTACTCAGAGGGATCTTTGAAACAGGTTATACTGGAGAGGTAGCCATTGACTCTTAAGTGGCTGTTGCCTTCCTGACTTTTCTGAATAGAGTATATGGAAGAAATTTTTGTGAGTCACTTCACAATGCTGTGTGTTCTCTCTCTCTCTCTTTCTTAAAAAATGTACTTATTTTATGTATGTGTGTGTTTCACCTACAGTACATCTGTGAGTCATACACATGCCTGTGGGGGTCAGATGAGGACATCAGAGCCCCTGGAACTGGGGTTACAGCTATGAGCCACCTTGTGGGCTCTGGGAATTGCACCTTGGAACTCCACAAGAACATCAAGAGTTTTTGACTGCTGAGTAATCTCTCTAGCCCGACATTGTGAACTTGAATAAAACTTAGACTTTAGGCAGAGATAGTTGACAGTATCGTTTGTGGGGCAGTGGACCGTGAGAGGTAGCCTGGTCCTTGGTTGAGCCAGAGATCCTGAAGGGACAATGGCGGGAGCTTTATTTGCTTCCAGGTACCAGGCCCCTGTTACTAGCTGCAGCCGGGCTTAGATTTGTGGCCACATGTAGACGAGGCACCCCTAACATCTCAGATCAAGACAACAGGAAAAGAGACATGGCCTGTAGTCACATAAGCTCAAGATGGAGCTCTCCATGTTAATGAGGTACCTAGAGGCCTGAAGGGGTAGCCAATAAGCTTTCCTTCCCAGAGTTTTCCCCTCTATCCCCCCACTCCCACCCCTGGCCTTGGGCTAGATGCGCCCCAACTCCATTCTCAGCTCTTCCATGGCTTCTACCAGTGCCTGGGTGTCCAAGAGACTGAGAACCAGATGGCCCCAGCCTCTTGCAGGCCCTGGGGATCCCTGAACCAGTTCTGGCTATCCCACGCCTCAGACTGCACTTTCCCACCACGAGTGAGCCGCCTGGGGTAAACACAGTCAAACTCCCAAGTGACCATGCCCTGTGGCCGAGCAGACACAGGACCCACAACCCTACAATCGCATGCCCTGCAATCTGGTGTAGTTTTTTTGTTCGTTTGTTGTATCCTTTCATTTGTAATATCCTAGTTTTTCTTCTTCCCATCTTTGTCTGTCTGTCTCACTCTTGCTCTCTTGTGTTTGTTCTCTCTCTCTCTTTCTCTCTTTCTCTCTCTCTTCCTCTCTCCTTTCTCCTCCTTTCATATATTCTACATGTGAGGCCAGGCAAGTCTTTCTTTGGCTTAATTCACTTAGCATGTCCTCCAGGTCTACTGAGGTTAAGTAGCAGAATTGCAGAATAAATAACATCTTATTGTGTGTATGTGCCATTTTCTATCATTTGTTTGTCTTGGCTGGGGATTTAGAGATTTAATGCACAGCAACATGAGAAGTACGGCAGGGTTGTGCTTGGCGGTGGGGGGTGGCGCCGTGGGGACCCCAGCAGTGGAGGCGTGTTCCGCATAGCACCAGGAGGTGAGCACTTGTCGCCTGTCCTGGGATTTTCAGAGTCTGTGGGTTGTATTAGTAGTGCCTTTGCTTGTGCCTGCTTTGATAACATGCTTGGTGCTCCGCAGTTTCTAGAACTGAGCTGATGTCACACCTGCCGCTCTTCCAAGGATGGGCTTCTGCCTCACCTCTTGGCCTTCATCCCTGAACTGTCAGTTAGCTTGGATTTCCCAGTGTCTTTGTGTCTTCACTGAGCCCTCTGTCGAAACCCCGTTGTTTTTTTGTTTCCTTGGCCACCCTGTTACCTGTGGTTGTAGTGGAGAATGAATGTGGCCTGTTCTACATGAAGGGTAAAGGTTAGAAGGCTTAAAAGTCTCCCATTGTGCTGCCTCCTGTCCCTCTGCAGTCTCCTAGCTGTGTGCCACCTCCGCTCTGGGGACCTCAGGCTTCCTCTGATGCAGTTCAGAAGGACATGGGGACAGATAGAGTGAGGCGCAGGGGGTCATCCTGACCGCTCTGTTCCTTGCCTTGTGAGCGTGCTGCTGCTCCATGTGCTCCCTGGGGCAGCGGGAACAGCAGGCAGCACTCACCCAGTCACCCGCCCGCCCCAGGAAGGACCACTGAGGCCTGCTGTGTCTTCCCAAGCACAGTGCAACAGGCCGGCGCACAAAGGTGCACAAACATGACTTTGTCTCAGTGATTTTAAACTCTAGTTCAAAGGGTTCTCAACCTTCCTAATGCTGCGACCCCTTCACCCAACATTCTTCATGTTGGGTGACCCCTAGCTGTGAAGTAGTATTGCATTACTACTTCATAACTGTAATTTTGCTGTTGTTATGAATTGTAATGCAGATGTCCGATATATAGGATTATCTGATGTATGGCCCCCAAAGGGACCTCACAGGTTGAGAAATGCTGCTCTAGTTGATGAGCTCGATACAGCCAGGGTAGTGAGCTAATTCTAATACTGCAGTACTCTGGAATGTTCTGGAAGCTCCCAGGAGAGGCAGGTGACCCCGCAGTGGCAGAAGAGCACCTAAGAGTGTCCTGAAAGTGAAAGTGCTTAGTGACATCCCGCAGGTTTATTCCCACCTTGTCAGTGAGCTCCTGGGACAGGTGGACGGACGGCTGGCTCCAGCTCAGGTGGCCCCAGCGCAGGCCTTTCTGGCTTCCTTTTATAACTCGTGGCTCAGGCGTGAGGCTGCCTCTTGCCCTTCTGCTGTTCCTAATACTATTCTTTTGTAACAGTTCTATCCTTACAAACTCAAAAGGAGTGAAAATAGAAATGATAGGATATATCGATCAGATTGTTAGAAAATAAGATCAGAAAAATCAGTAGATTGAGCCATCTACCCGCACCCCCCCCCAGTACTGGTTTTCAGTGTTTTTTTTTTTTTTTTAATGATTTATTTACTTATTTTATTATTATTTGCAAGTACACTGTAGCTGTTTTCAGACACCAGAAGAGGTCGTCAAATCTCTTTATGGATGGTTGTGAGCCACCATGTGTTTGCTGGGATTTGAACTCATGACTTTTGGAAGAGCAATCAGTGCTCTTACCCACTGAGCCATCTCTCCAGCCTGGTTTTCAATATTCTTTGTTGTTTGTTTGTTTGTTTTTTGAGACAGGGTTTCCCTGTGTAGCCCTGGCTGTCCTGGAACTCACTCTGTAGACCAGGCTGGCCTCGAACTCAGAGATCCGCCTGCCTCTGCCTCCCAAGTGCTGGGATTAAAGGCGTGCGCCACCACTGCCCGGCGGTTTTCAATATTCTTAAATGAAGTTAGTATAGGATTTCATATAGTCCAAGGGTAGATATTAATTCAGTGTTTTAATAAAGTTTTACTTACCTGTTTTATGTATGTATGTATGTATGTATGTATGTATGTATGTTCTTTTGAGACAAGGGTTTCTCTGTGTAGCCCTTGCTGTCTTGGAACTCATTCTGTAAACCAGGCTGGTCTCGAACTTAGAGATCTGCCTGCCTCTGCCATCCCGAATACTGGGATTAAAGGCCCGTGACACTGCTACCTGGCTATTTTCTTACTTAAAAAATTTTTTTCCACAATTTTTTTTAAAGATTTTATTTATTATATGTAAGTACACTGTAGTTGTTTTCAGACATACTAGAAGAGGGCATCAGATCTCATTATGGATGGTTGTAAGCCACCATGTGGTTGCTGGGATTTGAACTCAGGACCTTCGGAAGAGCAGTCAGTGCTCTTAATTGCTGAGCTATCTTTCCAGCCCTAAAAAAATTTTTTTTTAAAAATTTATTTTTTTATTTTTTTTAGATTTAGTTATTTATTTTATGTATATGACTGCACTGTAGCTGTCCTCAGACACACCAGAAGAGGGCATTGTTACAGGTGGTTGTGAGCCACCATGTGGTTGCTGGGAATTGAACTCAGGACCTCTGGAAGAGCAATCAGTGCTCTTAACCATTGAGCTATCTCTCCAGCCCTCCCCTCCCCACTTTCTTATTTTTAAAAAATGTTTTAACTATGTGTTTGTGTATATTTCTGTGTGGGGTATGTGCATGTGAGTGTCGTGCCTGGGCAGGCCAGGAGAAGGCACTGGATCTAGCAGAGGGGTGTTGGGAACCAAACGTGGGTCCTCTGGAAGAGAAGTGAGAGCACCTAACTGCCGAGTCATCATTCCTGCCCTCGCTTCCTTCCTTTTATATCCTATCTTTACTCACTCCTGGAGCACTCCATACATGTCTGTAATGCATTTTGATTCTGTCCATCTGCAGTCCTTTCCCTCCTCCTCCCAGTCAGGCTGACTTAGATCTGCCTGCTTCTGTCTCCCAAACACTGGGATTAAAAGTGTGCATAAAGCCGGGCATGGTGGTGCACGCCTGCAATCAGTGCTCTTACCCACTGAGCCATCTCTCCAGCCTGGCTTTCAATATTCTTGGTTTTTGGTTTTTGTTTGTTTGTTTTGTTTTTTGGTTTTTCGAGACAGGGTTTCTCTGTATAGCCCTGGCTGTCCTGGAGCTCACTCTGTAGACCAGGCTGGCCTTGAACTCAGAAATCCGCCTGCCTCTGCCTCCCAAGTGCTGGGATTACAGGCGTGCCCCACCACGCCCGGCCCTTCTCTCTCCTTCTTAATCTTAGTGCCAGCCTCTGGTCAGGTTGGCTGGCTCCTGGCAGGTAAGGCTACAGGGGTTGCTCAGGGTCTAGCTCTGTGTACAGAGGCCCTCAGCTGAGTCTATAAAAGTGCCACCGTGTTGCTTTAGAGATCCAAGAAGAGCAACACCATTGCTGGATTATTGGCATTCTCTATCTTAGAGAACCAAGAGAGGGGGTGGGAAGATAATGTTGCTGAGTAGCCGACTTTTAAAAATGATGACTGTGTGAGGGGAAGGGCCTTGGGGCATCAGGGACCATTAAACCTAATGCTTCGTTTTTCCTTATAACAGGTTAGTGGTTACCTGGATGACTGTACCTGTGATGTTGAGACCATCGATAAGTTTAATAACTACAGACTTTTCCCAAGACTACAAAAGCTTCTTGAAAGTGACTACTTTAGATATTATAAGGTACTTTCAATTTTTTTTATATAAATATGCTATAATGGATGATTATATTTCCTTAGATGACTAAACTTCAGTACTTTTACTGAAATTGGTAATTATTTAAATGTGTACAAGATTTAAGTAAAAAATTTAAAGTATGTGTGTGCATGTGTGTGTGTGTGTGTGTGTGTGTGTAGATGGGTATGTACATGTGAATGCAGGCACTCAGAGAGCCTGAAGTCTGTGTGTGTGTGTGTGTGTGTGTGTGTGTGTGTAGGTGGGTATGTACATGTGAATGCAGGCACTCAGAGAGCCTGAAGTCTCTGTGTGTTTGTGTGTGTGTGTGTGTGTGTGTGTACAGGCGCCTGTGCATGAGGATATCCAAGGACAACCATGGGTGTGTTTCTTGGGCACAGTCCACTTGTCTTTTCCAGACTCGGTTTCTTACTGACCTGAGCTCTGGCAGTAGGCTCACCTGGTTGGTTTCTGTGATCTGGTCCCAGCTTCCCCAGCTCTGGGACTGCGAGCCGAAGCCACCCTGCTTCTTTCTTTTACATGGCTTCTGGGAGGTAAACTCACGCCCTTGTGCAGGTTTCCAACTGAACTCTCCCCACAGCCCTGGTGTTTTAACTTCAGTAATTTCTGGAGGTAGAAACTGACTGGTTAAATTAAAATAGAATGGTAATATTGTTCTCAAAACTGTTTTGTCAGTCGTCAGATGGACTCCAACTATTATAAATATTTTGTTTTGTGAGGAGGCACGTTTGGATTTATTAAACACTTAACAGTAGTTGTTCAGTGAGCACATTATGGAAAGAGCTTCGAAAACCTGGTCCACAGTCCCTTCCTGTTCTCTTGCTTAGAGAGGAGCTATGTGGTACCGATTTGAGCCCTGACTCCCAGCTGCCATCTGTCAGGGTCTGCTTAGTGATAGTCCATGCCTCTCTCACCAGGCTTACCCGCAGCTACATATTTATCCAGACAAGGAAACTTGACAGTGGGAGAAATGGTGTACTCTTGGATAAAGCATAGCCACGTGACCATGGTGCCAGCAGTCACTTACACTTTCAGGGCTTTATATTTTTACAACTTTCTATTCTTTTGTAGGTAAACTTGAGGAAACCATGTCCTTTCTGGAATGACATCAACCAGTGTGGAAGAAGAGACTGTGCTGTCAAACCCTGTCATTCTGTAAGAACTGCCCCAGCTCTCCTCATTCTTTATAAGTTTTCAGAAAGGGCCAACGTTAATCAAACTATAATTTGATTCTACTTAAATATAACATTTAATTTATAGATCATGAACCTAAATAAATACAAAACTTAACCTGTCCTTCTCCACGGTATTTCTGATGAGGCAAGACGGTTGCTGCCTGCAGTACTGGGGTCACAGGGGTCACAGGGGTCACAGGGGTCACAGGGGCTGCTTCCAGCCTGGCTCCTCCCTGGGGTGCTGAGGATCTAAACTCAGGCTCTCAGGATTTTGTGGGAAGCATTTAACTGACTGAGCCATCTCTTAGCCCTGTAAAATTTATTTTGAATTATACTTTTAATGGTAATAGAATTATTACTGTTATTATTATTATTATTAGAGAAGGGAATCTCTTACTATGTAGCCCTAGTGGTCTAGAACTCACTCTGTAGACCAGGCTGCCCTCAGAACTTGAGAGATCTGCCTGCCTCTGCCTCCCAATGCTAGGACTAAAAGTGTTCATTATCATTCCAGTATTTTTTAAGTACAATTACGTTTTTATGGTTATTACACTCTTTTTTTTTTTTAATATTTATTTGATATATGTGAGTACACTGTCTTCAGATACACCAGAAGAGGGCATCAGATCCCATTACAAATGGTTGTGAGCCGCCATGTGGTTGCTGGGAATTGAACTCAAGACTTTGGATGAGCAGTCAGTGCTCTTAACTGCTGAGCCATCCCTCCAGCCCCCTACATTGTTATTTTTTATGAAGTCAATAAATTAAATATTTTATTACATTATTTGTTGGTGGTAAGGGGTGGCATGCTGTATGGCTCATCTGGGGCGGGGGTGGGGGGTAACAGCTTGCTGGAGTGAGCCTTGCCCTCTCCTCATGGTTCATGGTATGGGTTCCAAGGATAGACTCAGACCCTTAGACCTGGTGCCAGATCATTTACCCACTGAGCAGTCTTGCTGGCCCTGCATCATTTTTTATTTAAGGGATTCCACATTGGTTCCTTCTCTGCCTATCAGGGTAATAAAGTCTTTTAACTTATTAGAGAAATTAATTGGTCTTTTGACTTGATATTTGTTTGTACTTTGGAAGTTTGGAGTATTCGATTGTGAAAGCAGAGACTTTCCTTTTTACACTTTCAAATGCTGCAGCTTTTCACAAGTACATAGGCCTGGGGTGTAGCTCATTGGCAGAGCTCTTACCTAGCATGCATGAGGCCCTGTTGCCCTGTACCAGGCACCACCAACATATCTATGTTTTTATTTCTCACTTTTATTGTGTGTCACAAGATTGATCACTCAACCTTTAAGCTGACAATCAGTGGCTTAAGTACGTGCATGCTGTGCAGCCATTTCTAATCCCACCCCTATACTGAACCCCTGAACTCCCAACTCCTGCTGCTTAGACACTGACCCAGCCTGACTGTTTAGGAACCTGCCATAGAGGCAATTATATATTTGTTCTTTTATAGCTGGTATTATTTCACTTTGTATACTGCGAGAGATGGCTCAGCGGTTAAGAGCACCGACTGATCTTCCAGAGGTCCTGAGTTCAATTCCCAGCAACCACCTGGTGGCTCACAACCATCTGTAATGGGATCCGATGTCCTCTTCTAGTGTGTCTGAATATAGTGACAGTGTACTCATAACACGTCAAATAAATAAATAAAATAAATAAATAAATCTTTAAGTAGAACATACCATAACATCAATGTATTGCTGAATGTCTAGATTTATATATAGTATATATATCCATTAGATAATAAATATCCATTCATTTGCTGCTGTTCAGTATATCTGTACCATTGAGACACATCTCTAGCCTTTCAGATTTTCTTCGTATATACTTACAGATGGATATGTTGGGTTGTGTGGTAATTGTAAATCTTAAGGAATTACAGAACTGTCTTCTTCCATAGTGATTGTAGCAATATATGTTTTATCAATGGCACACAGCAGTTCCTGTATTTTATATATCCTATATTTGGCTATGTGTTAGTTTCTTGGTTTAGGTAATAACTACCTTGACATGTGTGGTGTGGGTTTATGGTTTCGAGTAGAGTAATTTACTTTTATGCATGTAAATATTGCTCCATAGTGGTACCTAGCAGGGGTGTTAAAGCAAATGTCAACTGTTACTTTTTGGTAGTTTTTCGTGAGAATGTGAAGCATGCTTTCAGTTACACATAAATGCAACTCTTCAAGGATTAACTTATGAGATACCTTATGTTACAGACCTGGTCACTAGGCTTTAGCGTGGTGGCTCCTAGCCACGGGGCCTGCAGGTGACCTGGTTAAACTCTGGGCCTTATAAATGCAAAGACAGCCGGGCGGTGGAGGCTATAATGTCAGCACTTGGGAGGCAGAGGCAGGCGGATTTCTGAGTTCAGGGCCAGCCTAGTCTACGGAGTGAGTTTCAGGACAGCCAGGGCTACACAGAGAAACCCTGTCTCGGAAAAAAAAAAACAAAAAAAAAAAAACCAAACCAAACCAAACCAAAAACCCAAATACAAAGAAAACAACCTCATGAATGTGGGAGGGGCGCTGAAGGGAGGAGGGGAGTAAGAGAAATGGAAGTGATATTAGAATGCACTTTATATACGTGTGAAATTTCCATAAATAAATTCATATTAAAAATTAAAAAAGAAAAACCTAACAATGGGAAAATATCCCCCTCAAAATATTCCAATTTTGTAAATATATATAAGATTGGCAGAGAAATGTGATTTAGATAGACAATGTAATTTTGTGAGTCATGGGAGGAAAATGAGAGCAGAGCCTGGTAAATGGTAAAGCATTAATTGGCATGTGATTTGAATAATGAATATTCTGTGTGAGCCTGCCGGGTGCCCAGCCCTGGTTATATAAGCTTAGCTCTGCCCTTGCTGTTGTGGTTTAGTTGAGAGTGGCGGCAGCACTAGAGCCTTTCAGCACACATCCCACCTCTGAACTATGCCCGCCAAGAGCAGACACGAGCCAGGCTCAGAGACACTCTCTCCATGCAGGCAAGCCTGAGCCTCAACCTGACACTTCCTAATAGGGACCAAAGAATGACAAAGAGCAGCTCAAGGGTCTTGGAATATTTGCCAGGGCTTAATCAGCTTGATACCACATTTGTCTGGCACACCAGCAAGAGTTATAGAATGTTTGTAAGCATTTTTTGTTTGTTTGTTTGTTTGGATTTTGGTTTTTTAGAGACAGGGTTTCTCTGTATAGCCCTGGCTGTCCTGGAACTCACTCTGTAGACCAGGCTGGCCTTGAACTCAGAAATCCTCCTGCCTCTGTCTCCCAGAGTGCTGGGATTACAGGCATGCGCCACCACCGCCCGGCTTGTGAGCATTTTTATATTTTCATGGTACAGTAAGTATGTGACCAGCAATATATGGGCCTTGATGAGAGAAGATCTTGCTTCATCGCTCTTGCTGTGTAGGCCAGGCTGGTCTCAAATACAGATAGCCTCTTGTCTCTGCCCTAAGACTGCCAGGATTAAAGCTGTGTGCTGCCATACCTATTGAATTTTTATTTAATTTAAAGAAATTATTTAAACATTTCTAACTCTTCTCACCTAAAAATAGTCTCTAGTAATTTGGGCATTTTTTTCTCATTTGTCATAAGAATTTAAAATATTTTGTGTTCTTTTTCAGGATGAAGTCCCTGATGGAATTAAGTCTGCCAGCTACAAGGTATGCGCGGGGCTGATGTCTGAGAAGTTTGGAAAACCATTCTGCTCTCCTTAGTGAGATCCTTGAAAGCGATTTCATATTCAGTAGCTTCCACTCCTCTAAAAACATTGTATCCGACGTTTAAGTGAAGGTGGTGGATGGAAGCCTTCTTACTCATGACCCAGCAGTTAGCTGTGAGGCCAGTTTTGCTTCATCTGCATTTCCTACTTCACTTTAAGGGCCAGGCTCAGATGAAATCATTTTGTTAGAGAGCAATACAGAATTAGAGCATTTCAGGAATAATTTAAATGCTGTTGAGAATTTTCTCAAAAGCTAGAACTTATGAGACATGAGTTAAATTATCACATATGTATACATAAGGAGTATTTTCTTAGAATATATCTGCAGAGAATAGTCAGCTGAAGTTACTGATAATTTCAAATAGATTAATCATAAAATATAGTTTTGAAGATCAATTTTATAGAAAATTTAAAATAATAATCTATTTTAAAACATGTTCTTTAGAAACATTTCCATAACCTAGTAAGGTGATAAATGTAATTTGGCTGATTAGATTACTAAATGGCACTAAGAAGTTATTTTAACTTAAAAAAATTTAGATAAGACTTAAACATTTTTGTTTTAATAAGTGTACATAGGCATATAATTTTTTGAATAAGTTAAAACTGTGTTAAGTTGTTTGGATGTGTATGTATGTGCTTGTGTGGAGGCAGGGCCTCTCACTTCTGCAAGCTGGGCGCCATCTTCCAGGTCAGGCGGTCTTGAGTTTCTGGTCACTCCTCCTGTCTCTGCCTCCCATCGCTGCAGGCAGCTGGGATTATAGATGCCGTTGCCCCTGACTTCTTACATGGGCCGGGGTCAAACTCAGGCCATCGTGCTCACACGACTAGCATGTCTACCTGTTGGACCATCTCCTGGCCCTTTGATGTTTAAGTTTTCTTTTGAAATAATTTTCGGTCTATGGCTATTCCACCCTGAACATGCCAAATCTCATCTGAAATAATTTCCAACTTGGTGATGTTATCAAGTCTCATGAGTTGTGCTGTACACAGGCCTAGTGGAAAAGAATGTAGTGCATGTTTAGATATCATGAAGAAGTAGTGTTGTTAAAGCCTTGCTTTAAATGCCTGAAGCTCCTGGCATGCTTCGGGTAAGGTGTTCTTCCAATATTGGCATGGGAGGAAGCTGAGACACGAACATACAGCCACGGCCATGAGGGAGGAGGCGGCCAGAGCTTGCGGTCAGGTCATAGGGCTGCCTCTGACGTGCCCCAGGGCTTCCATGTGCCTCAGAAACTTTACTTTGTGGACAGCTTAGTCACTGCCACAGGGATCTTTATTTTGTGAACAAAATAGTAATCTGTTTCTGACAAAAACAAGAGGCCTTTCACCTACCTTTTGGACCAAAGCTCATTTTAAAAGCTTGAAACCCGGGTTGATAGTGGCAGGCAGAACCAGCCTGGTTAACTTTTAATTCCTTAAAGTGGTGTGGCTCATGCCTATAATCCCGGCATTCGGGAGGGTGAAACAGGGAGATTATGTGAAGTCATCTTTGGGCTATATCATGTGACTTTGTCTCAAAAACAAAAATGGAAGCAGCAGGTTTAAAATGTAGTAACTCTGTTCTCTTTCCATTTAGTACTCTGAGGAAGCCAACCTCATTGAAGAGTGTGAGCAAGCCGAGCGACTGGGAGCGGTGGATGAGTCTCTGAGGTGATCCGCTCTTCGTGACCCATTGTTTCTCTGCATCACAGCTAACTGGAAAAGAGAATAACGCAATTTTCCTTATTTGAAGTGAGGAGACCCAGAAGGCCGTACTTCAGTGGACCAAGCATGATGATTCTTCAGACAGCTTCTGTGAAGTTGACGGTATGACATTTGTTAAAGTGCGCATTACGTGCCAACCAACCAGCCAGCCTGCCTGCCTTCTTTCCTGTCTGCTTGAATCTATCTTCCTTCCCTCCTCCCTCCTTTCCATTTATTGTGTTAAGCATTAAACTCGGGCGTGGATGCTAGGCAGGCGCTTTACCAGGAGCTGCTCCAGAGCCGCCCCCACCCCCAGCATTTAAAAAAGGATTTTAAAAAGTGCAGTTCTTTTTTTTTTTTTGTTGTTGTTTTTTTTTGTTTGTTTGTTTGTTTTTGGAGACAGGGTTTCTCTGTGTAGCCCTGGCTATCCTGGAACTCACTCTGTAGACCAGGCTGGCCTCTAACTTAGAAATCTGGCTGCCTCTGCCTCCCAAGTGCTGGGATTACAGGTGTGCGCCACCACTGCCCGGCAAAAAAGTTGCAGTTCTAATAGTGTGATGGTTTCTCAAAAAGCTAAACATCGAACCATGGGACTTA
Organism: Apodemus agrarius; assembly: GCA_964023405.1. NCBI lineage: Eukaryota > Metazoa > Chordata > Mammalia > Rodentia > Muridae > Apodemus > Apodemus agrarius. The sequence goes on from OZ030013.1 coordinate 82,261,007, forward strand.
ATGACATTCCTTGGTATGAAACTCAAAAGAATTGGAGAAAGACTCGGACAAGGTAGACTGATGCTCACTCATAGGGGGCACAAGGTAAAGTGGCCTATGTGTCTATCAGTAGGTGCAAAGTAATGGAAATGTGTTAATATGATACACATGAATACTGTCGAGCAGTAAGAACGAATGAGCTTCCAACAAATGCTGCTATGGGGCAGAACCTTAGAAACACGGTGGGTGAAAGCAGCCAGCACAAAGACAAGTGTTGTATGAATCCGCTTGTGAACTGTCTGGGACAGGCAACGTCATCGCAGCAGGAAGTAGGTTAGCGGTTAGTGGATGTGCGGGGTGGGGAATGAAGAGTTTATTGTTAAATTATCAGACATTCTGTTTAGGGTAGTAGAAAGGTTTTGGAAACAGAAAGTGTCAATGACTACATTGTGAATGTAACTTACTGGTTCACTGAATATGGTGGAAATGGTCAATTTCGCTATCTGTATTTTTATCATAGTTAAAAAAATTAAAAATAATTTCTGTAAAAAAAAATCACATATTATATCTTGCAGGTTTATGTATCTTGTAGTTTATAATTCTCTTCTGTATTGCAAAGGTAGCTAAATGTAGGGAAAAGGAAACCGTCATCTGTGGACGCTGCTGGACTGTGAACCTTTTCCATGCTTTTAGTGCCGAGAAGACTGAGTCATGGCGTTGAGTCTGCAACCTGTGCTGAGACTGCGCAGGACTCTGATCTACACTTACGGAGGGCTCTAATCCCGCTTTCTATTATTTCTGTTTGCATTGCCTACCTCTGCATTAGCTAAGCAAAATTAAATCGGATTTGAATGTTGATGTTATTTTTATGGCTCTACAGTAGTGGACTAATGAACTTTTAAAGAGTTAGTGGAAAGGGTGAGTGGTGGTGGCTACCTTTAATCCGGCACTCCAGAGACAGAGGCACATAGATCTCTCATACCCTGTCTCAAAAAATCCAAAAGCAAGCAAACAAAAAAGCCTTTTTGTAGTAGGATGCATGTCATGTATTTCTGGTGTCTTATTTTTGTTGCCCAAATCTGAAATGAACATCTCTCCATTGAGTTTAATTCAGGGTCGTTTTGTGTGAGTATTTCTGTATTTCACTGGAGAAATACCCGTGTGTGTCTGTGTGATTTTTAGTGTACTTTTCTTTTTTCTTGTCTAGTGCTAGGGATCAGACCCATGGTTAACGGTGTGAGGTGGTTGCTCTGCTAAAAACAATCCTCTCATCCGGCAGTGGTGGCGCACGCCTGTAATCCCAGGACTTGGGAGGCAGAGGCAGGTGGATTTCTGAGTTAGAGGCCAGCCTGGTCTATATAGTGAGTTCCAGGACAGCCAGGGCTACACAGAGAAACCCTGTCTCGAAAAACAAAACAAAACAAAAGAACAATCCTCTCTTCATCCCTGCCAGTCAGCGATGAGCCGCCGTGCTAATGTGGGTGAAAACATTGTTGTCGTTGTTTGCATAGTTTCTGAAGATTGACTCAGACATTTTCTTAAACCATAAATTCCATAGATTTCTTTCTTTTTCTGAGACAGGCTTTCTTCTTTTTCTTCCTCTTCTTTCTCTTCTTCTCTTCCTCCTCCTTTTCTCCCTCCTCCTCTTCTTCTTCCTCCTCTTGCTCTTCCTCCTCTTCCTTCTCCTTCTCCTTCTGTCTCTTTTTCCTTTCCTGTACCTAGAAAAAATATTTTCTTTTTTTCCCATTAATATATTTATTTATTAATTTTATATCCCAATTGTTGTCCCCCTTTGTCTCCCCCCAAACCCCCTCCCCCCTTCGCACAATCCCTCCCCCATTCCTCCTTCACTTCCCCTCTGAGAGGGTGGGGCCTCCCCTGGTATCCCCCAACCCTGGTATATCAAGTCTATGAAGGGATAAGCATATCCTCTTCCACTGAGGACAGACAAGGCCAGTTAGGGGAATGGCTTCCACAGATAAGCCACAGCTTTAGGGACAGTCCTGTTTCCGTTGTTGGAGGGGCAGTGCCCACATGAAGACTAGGCCCTCTAACATATGTAGCAGGTGTGCAGCATAGTCTCTGCTCCATCTTTGTCCCTGAATTTCTTTTAGATTGGACAAGTTTTAGGTTGTGCGTTTTGTGGGTGGGTGGTGTCTTTATCTCTCCCCTGGGGGTCCTGCCGAGCTGTATGCGGTGGTCTCTTGAGGTTCCATGCCCCCACTGTTGGACAGCTCTGCTAAGGCCATCCGCATTGACTTCTGGGAGCCTCTCTAATCCCAGGCCTCTGGGAATTCCTAGACATCCCCCCCCACCCCGGCACTGCAGATTTCCATTCATCCTTCTGGCCCTCTCTGAGACAGGATTTTTCTCTGTAGCCCTGACTGTCCTGGAATTCACGTTATAGACCAGGCTGGTCTCAAACTCGGACTTCCTCCTGCCTGTCTCCTGAGTGCTGGGTTCAGAGATGTGCGCCCCGCCCAGCTCCTTTTTACCACTTTCAGGATCAGGAAGTTCTGTAACCTTTGTGTACAGTTAATGTGGCTGTTTGTTTCTCCCTAAACGTTGCTCTGAAATAGGTAGGATTTGGTGAGACATTTTATCTTGCAGATATACAGTCCCCCGACGCTGAGTACGTGGATCTCCTACTTAACCCTGAGCGCTACACAGGCTACAAGGGGCCCGACGCGTGGAGGATATGGAGTGTCATCTACGAGGAAAACTGTTTTAAGTATGTACTGCTCTCCTAGACCTGTGCAGATCAGCTTCATGTTCTTAAAAGATTGTTTGGGACATTGAAACTTAAATGTCCTGTTTCCCCATGGGCACTGGCACAAGTTGTAACAACTACTTCTTTAAAGACATAGATATTAATAGACCTTTTTAGGATTGGAGACACTGAGCAGACATTCCCGTGTGGATTACAGGATCTTTTTATGTAGATGAGGTAATTCTGGAATCAGGGGCTTTGCTTCATTTACCAAGATCTTTATAGCCAGTGGTGGGGGATAGATTAGCATCTACAGCTTAAGATTCTTAGTCACTCTCTCTTCTCCTTTCTGTGGACACAGTTATTTTATCCTCTTCAACTTAAATTGATATCCGAGAACAGCTCCAAGGTGGCCTTTTTGTGTACTCACTGTATGTTACACATACTGCTAACCATGTCACAGACATTGTTCTTCTAGTTCTTATGGTAACAATGTATCATAGTCATAACTGCTCATAGATGGCGAATCTGAAACTTTTTTTTTGTTTTGTTTTTTTGTTTTGTTTTTTTGAGACAGGGTTTCTCTGAATAGCCCTGCCTGTCCTGGAACTCACTCTGTAGACCAGGCTGGCCTCGAACTCAGAAATCCGCCTGCCTCTGCCTCCCAAGTGCTGGGACTAAAGGCGTGGGCCACCACTGCCTGGCAAATCTGAAACTTTTAAGTACAATGTTTGTTCAGTGCTTAGAGGAAACACCTCTTTGTATTCTTAGCCAGTACAATAGAAGTTGATCCCTACTGAGAAGTGCTTCGGGTTCTACAGGTGGAAGCCTGAAGGGGGGGGGAGGGAGGGAGGGAGGGAGGGAGGGAGGGAGGGAGAGAGAGAGAGAGAGAGAGAGAGAGAGAGAGAGAGAGGAGAGAGAGGAGAGAGAGGAGAGAGAGGAGAGAGAGGAGAGAGAGGAGAGAGAGGAGAGAGAGGAGAGAGAGGAGAGAGAGGAGAGAGAGGAGAGGAGAGATAGAGATAGAGATAGATATGTTTCTCCCAGGGACAAAAGGCCTGTATGATAACACATTTCACTTCCAATATCAGATACAACTATAACATTATTGGTAACACTGATGTTCAGTACAATCCTTTTGTTTTCAGGCCACAGACAATTCAAAGGCCTTTGGCTTCTGGGCGAGGTGAGTTATTTGCATCTTCTCTTGTTTATTGGCTAGCAGATTTGGGTTAGAGTAAAGAAGAAGGCAAGGTTAAATGGCCAGGGAAGCTTGTCAAATAGTCCACTGGTTCTGTTTCTAGAGAGTGATCTCACTCCTGCGAAGGCACAGCTATTCTTCTAAGGATATTCATGGTGTTAGACCATTGTAATGGGAAGGTTAGGTTATATATTTATTATCTGTTTTTGCAATGCACTAAGTATTTGTTTCCTTACTTCAGTTTCATTCATTCCCTCAGATAAATGGATAAATATCCAAACATTTACTTAATGTTTTAAAAAAGAACTTGAGCTTGAGAGAAAGTTTGATGGTGCAGTGCTTGGTCATCATGGCTAAGGTCCTGGGCTTGAGCTTGATTCCCAGCCAAATAACACACACACACACACACACACACACACACACACACACACCCCTCTCGAGTAAAAGACTTTTTATGGTCTGATTGTAATCCACATGCCTTCTATTTCACTGAATATATTACATTCGAGATCTGGACTGAATGCTGCCTTTCCCGAAACACCTCCCTTCCCAGTTGGAAGTCATGGTTGGCTCTCTGTGATGCAGCACCTGCTGTGTTTGCTTCCGTCTTACAGTCTGTTTACTGGTGGCATCATTCTGTTATTTATATAATGTATTCATCTGCCCTAGTGCTTTGGGATATGGGCAGCAATTATCTCAATATAGAGCCTGGTAATTATGGAGTAATTGCTAGATAAATGAATATGGAAATAGTTTTCTCCATTGAACAGTTTCTTTAAAAGAATTAGAGAAATTGACACATTTTATAATTTCAATAAAAGTTTGATTTTGGATACTGTCTAGAGCAGTGTAAAAACCACTTATTTGTGCAAGAACTGGTTATTCAGCATTGTGTAAGGCAATATGTAGATACAAAGAGGATGTGCAGATTCAAATTGCCCTCTCAGTTAATAATAGTTTATAGAATAAACAATTTCTACATATGGTTTCTGACTTTGTTTTTATAAATTACATATTCTTATTACTTAGTTACTTTTATATTGTTGTGAAGAGATATAGTGACCAAGGCAACTTACAAAAGAAAGTGTTTAATTGAATTTTTAGAGGGCTTAATTTGGAGTTTTCATGACAATGTTAGAGGGTAATCCATGTCTTGCATGATAGGGAGTGTGGCAGCAGGCAGGTGCGCATGGCGCTGGCGAAGCAGCAGAGAGCTCGCATACGGGGCACAAGCCTAAGGCATAGACGGCCCAGCCTAGATGACCTGGGCTTTGTGAACCTAAAGCCCAGCTCCAGTGACTCACCTCGTGAGCAAGGCCATTCCTCCTAATCCTTCCCAAACAGTTTGGGGACCAAGCTTTGAAATATGGGTATTTGAAGGGCCATTATATAATGTATTCCGACCACCAGTTATATTCTCCCAGGATGGGGACTTATTGTTAGAATCTTTGCTGCACTTTAAGCAATGGTTTTTACTTTCCCAGTTCATCTGGAAAGACATTGATGTCATAGTCAGTAAGCACTCCTTTCAGGCAAGTCTTTCTTAGGAAAGAAAGAACATTTTAGGTTGTACAGAATTGTACATGGTGAGGCAGGGAAAGCTGTGTATCTGATTAGGTGAAGTGCAAATTCACAGGTAAGTATTCTCTATTATTAGCTCGTATTTAATCACTTTCATTCATTTTATTGGAAAAGCGAACTATTTCAGTGATTATCAGAAAACCAACTACATTGTATGTGACTAGGGACACGGTTTAATACAGTTGTAACAAACATTGTTATGTTTGTAGCAATGGAGAGGAGTTGTGGGGAGGAAGGGGACTATGGAGAGAAGTTCATTTAAATAAAGGATGATCAGCAGCACAGTGATGGAACGCGTGTATAGAAACAGTAGCTATAGTTTATAGAACAGTACCTCTAAATACCTAAATAATATCCCAGTTCCCAAAGTATAAATGGTGTTTGTCTTGGCAATACAAACTGGGATCTGGGTTTGGTCCCCAAAACACACGTTGTGGCTTATAATCTCCGTAACTCCAGCTCCAGGGGTCTGAAGTCCTCTTCTGATCCATGAGGGCACCAGGCACTCACATGGTGCACATATCTACGTGCAGATAAAGCACTGATTCATGTAAAACAAAATAAATAAATCTAAAAGCCATTTTAAAACATAGGTTAACCAACACTGATGGTGCTAAAGAAAAATAGGCAAAATATAATGAATTGATGGTAGTTTTTGGAGGCTTGTCTTATAATGCTCTGTCTGGGATTTTTATTTTATTTTGTTTTCCTTTTTTTTGTTCTTTTGTTTTGTCCTATTCATGTTTATTTGTTTTTATTTTTATCCTATTAATTTGTATATGCCCTTTTGTTTCTAATGTGAGAACAAGAAAGGGTGTAGGTTTGGATATGTGAGGAAGTGGGGAAGAGGGGAGGAGTTGTGGGGAAGAGGGGAGGAGTTGTGAGGAAGTGGGGATGATGGGGAGGAGTTGTGAGGAAGTGGGGAAGAGGGGAGGAGTTGTGAGGAAGTGGGGAAGAGGGGAGGGGATGTGAGGAAGCGGGGAAGAGGGGAGGAGTTGTGAGGAAGTGGGGATGATGGGGAGGAGTTGTGAGGAAGTGGGGAAGAGGGGAGGGGTTGTGAGGAAGTGGGGATGATGGGAGGGGTTGTGAGGAAGTGGGGAAGAGGGGAGGGGTTGTGAGGAAGTAGGGAAGAGGGGAGGAATTGTGAGGAAATGGGGATGATGGGGAGGGGTTGTCAGGATGTGGGGAAGAGGGGAGGAGTTGTGAGGAAGAGGGGAAGAGGGGAGGGGTTGTGGGGAAGAAGGGAGGAGTTGTGAGGAAGAGGGGAAGAGGGGAGGGGTTGTGGGGAAGTGGGGAAGAGGGGAGGGGTTGTGGGAGTGAAAAATGCAATCTGAAAGTATTATATCAAAACTTTTTTAATACAAATAATCTAAAACAAAAAGAGAAATGGGAACAATGAAGATTATGTTTCAACAGTAAGTAAGCAACTGCATATAAACTGCTACATTATGAGGAATTTGAATTTTATAGTCTTTGAAAACAGTTCAAAGGCTAAATCTTATGTTAGTCTGGAGAAGTGAAAGCAGTAAACAAACCTTTAACAAGAATTGTGTCATAGCTTTAGGGTAATACATGAACACAGACTGCTGTGCAGTTGCACCTGGTGCTTTAGATGTGTAAGCTGCGGCAGACAGTGTGCCACGCCCCCTGCCTGTCAGCACAGGTGACTGCTGTGAGCCTAAGCTACTGCTGGGTGGGATGTAGCTCCGGTGTTCTTTCCCCTGATCTTACTTGTATGGATACATTGACTAAAAGAGTCATTAAACTACTTTCATAAGAGTGTAGCATTTCAGAAGGGAAAGGTGGAGGTAATTTATAATAAAATAACAAAAAATGTTTTGTTTTGTTTTTCAGGAAAAAGTAAAGGTATGTCTTTTTATCATACATTATATATGTCAGTTCTGCATGCATATTCAGATGTGTTCTCGTGTTTATTGTGGCAAACTGCATTTCTTTCCACTTCCTCTGACACTTTGTTATTTTAGAGTAGTGGTTTTCAATCGCTACTATTTTGGGGTCAAACCACCCTTTGGCAGGCGTCACCTAAGTTCATTGGAAGACACAGACAATTGCATTACGATTTACAACAGTAGCAAAATTATAAATATGAGGTAGCAATGGAAATAATTGTATGGTTGGTTTCACCACAACATGAGGAACACATCAAAGGGTTGTGGCGTCAGGAAGGTGGAAGCATTGTTCTAGAGATGCCCATAACCCAGGTTGGCCTTCTGCGCATTCACAGAGCTCAGGCTGTCCTTGAATTCTGGCAGTCCTCTGTGTGTCTCTCAAGTGTTGGGTTTATAGGCACGAGCCACCAGGCTAGTGTTTAATTTTTATTTTAATTTTGTTTTTATCTAAAGTGCTGGAGGAGAAAGCAGAGATGATAGGGGCCCCTGTTTAGAGTTACAGATTTGGGGCAGCCTGCCTCAGATCTGGCAGCTTAGTTGTGTGTCTGCCTCCAAGGCTGGCATAGAAAATGTCTCTTCTTGACTACTTGAGGCATGGGATATACTGGGTCTTAACCAGGGGGAGGTTCTAGACATTTTTGCCTATTGATTCCAGAGCTGACTCTTGACTCATTGCCAAGGCTATGTTATAGGAATGCTAAAATTTGAAATATATTTCAGGGTCACTTTGTATTTTTAAGAATATTTTTGCTTTAGGGATGAGATTGAAATAATTTTTGCTATTCTAAAGACTATATGCTTAACTGAGCTTTTACGGTGCAGGTTAATAATCCCAGCTACTTGGGGGAGGCTGAGGCAGGAGGATTGCAAGTTCAAGGCCAGTCTGGACTACTGAATGAGTTCCATGCCAGTCTGGATGAATTAATTAGCGAGATTCTGTTTCAAAAAGTGAGAAAAAAGAGGCATACATATAGTTCATTGGAACAGTGAGAAACCCTAGTTTAAATTCTCAGCACTGCCACACACAGACAGACAAACAGACACACCATGTGAAGAAACCCAGTCAGTGCTTGCTTGGCCTTAGTCTGCATAGATGAAAATGTTAAACATGAAGTATCTTTTGTCTTCCTCAAAATCTTTTGGTTTCTTTCTTTTTCTTTTTCTTTTTTTTTTTTTTTTTTAAATCTTTTGGTTTCTAAACATCGTTCTTGCGTTTGATTTTATTAAATGCCTTTATTTATTTAGTGATAATGGCGAGTGCATCCTGCTCTGGCATGCATGTGGAGCACAGCCAGCTTGGGAGGAGTTGGGCTTTTCCCCACTTGTGGGTCTTTGGGGTTGAAGGGGTCATCAGGCATAGAGGCATGTGCTTTTACTTACTGAGACAGGGTTTCTCTGTATACCTCTGGCTGACTGGATCTTGCTCTGAAGACCTGGCTTCCTCAAACTATGAGATCTGCCTGCTTCTGCTTCCTGAGTGCTAGGATTAAAGGCATGTGCCACCCTTGCCTGGATTTATTTTATTTATTTTTTATTTTTTTATTTTTTTGGTTTTTTTCGAGACAGGGTTTCTTTGTGTAGACCTGGCTGTCCTGGAACTCACTCTGTAGACCAGGCTGGCCTTGAACTCAGAAATCCACCTGCCTCTGCCTCCCAAGTGCTAGGATTAAAGGCGTGTGCCACCACCGCCCGGCTTATTTTATTTTTATTATATTTTTGTATTATATTTGTGTGTGTGTACCTGTGTGGGTGTGTGCATGTGAATGCAGTTGACTGTGGAGGCCAGAAGAGGGTGTCAGACTGTTTCAAGCTGGAGTTAGGAGCAGTTGTAAGCTGCCCAGAAGAGGCTGGGAAACCCTCAGAGCCTCTGCAGGTGCAGTGCACGCTCTTAACCTCTGAGCCATCTCTCTGGCCCATACTTTAATATTTTTCTTAGCTGTCTTGATAAATAAGAATATTCTTCTAATTTTCGTCTTTGAGATACTAACGTGACTGAACAGTTCATAACAGTTATCCTTCCTTCCTTCCTTCCTTCCTTCCTTCCTTCCTTCCTTCCTTCCTTTCTTTCTTTCTTTCTTTCTTTTCCCCCGAGACAGGGTTTCTCTGTGTAGCCCTGGCTGTCCTGGAACTCACTCTGTGGACCAGGCTGGCCTCGAACTCAGAAATCCTCCTGCCTCTGCCTCCCAGAGTGCTGGGATTACAGGCGTGCGCCACCACCGCCCGGCTCATAAAAGTTATTCTATTTGTCAGTTTCTATTCCCCACTTATCTTTTTTTAATGGGTATTTTAACATTTAATTGTTCACAGGCTTTTATATTTGGGACATTAGCCCCTTGTCACGTGTGTAACATGCATCTTATCCAGCTTGCTTGCCTTTTGTTTGCTTTTATTTAGTTACTTTTCTGACTAACAAATGAAATTTTTATGTAGTTGGGTTTATAATTTTTATGTCTTTCATAGATTCATGCTTGGCTGGTTTATTATCATTTTAAACAACTTTAGCAAAATAAAAGGATCCCTACATAATAGTATATCATCTCTATAGCAACTACTGCATACATGTAATTGTATGTTTTGTAAAAACATTTAAAATATTTTCATGTTATTTTTGTTATATTTCCTTGTCAGTTTTAATAGCTGTGTTATCTAGTTAAATATTTTGTTAACTCAGACGTGACTGATCATTTACATTACTTGAGGTTTTAAAATTAAAACAGTAACCTTTCTACAGTCTCCTTGTCCTCTTCCCATTTTATTTCTTTAGACCATAATTCTGAGGCCAGAATAGTAAGCATTGGCGTTTTGGCCGTGGTGTCATGGGTCACAGAACAAGAGCGGCTGTGCTTAGCACTGGCCCTCTGCTCTGTGGATGTTGTGATCTGCGTGGAATTCTGTTCCATCTGCAGTATCATCTTACAGTGTTTGCTTCACTCGAACCTAAAAGTATGTAACATGTCCTGAATTTTCAAAGCTTTGACAATTTATCTAGTTGTGTGACCTTGCTAGATTTAGTGTGCACATATATGTTAGTGCACACTTGTCTTCCTTGTGCTAACTGAGCTCAGGAGCTGTGAACAGGGTAGCCAGGTGATGTGTCACAGAGTGACGTCCCCCCTGACTCCTCCTGACTCCAAATTCTACAGATGGTAACATGGAACATTTTATCTAAGAAGTCAGGAGACAGGCCCGACCGAGGGACAGAGTGGCACTTGCCTGGGTCCACTCTAGCGTCTCTTCTTCGAGGAAATAAGATTTGGAACTTTAGCTGGAACAGTTCTTAGTACTTGGGAATTCACATTTGGTGTTATGAAAAATTATGACTTATTTTTTCTTTTAATTTCAGAGAACACATTTTACAGCTGGCTAGAAGGTAATCAGAAACTTTTAAACAAATTAAATTTTTTTCCAGTTTTAAATCCTGAAATAATTCTTAAATTCCCAAGGTTCACATCTAAAATTTAATTTTCAAATCATTTATTTATTTATTTATTTATTTATTTATTTATTTATTTTTATTTTTATTTTTAGGCCTCTGTGTAGAAAAGAGAGCATTCTACAGGCTTATATCCGGCCTTCATGCAAGCATTAATGTGCATTTGAGTGCAAGATATCTTTTACAAGGTGTGTGACTTTTGAAACCTTTCATTAACTTGCTTTTTAGGTATTCTTAGCATTTTCTTGGTATTTACCTGGGTGGGAAAAAAAAAAAGAGACTTGTTTGACTCCCGGGCAGTAAGAACTCACTTGTAAACAGTAGTAACTAGGAATGTGTATATAGTTGAATGGCTCAGTGTATTATTAATTCTCTCAAAATTAGACACATTGCTTTGGAAATTTTCTTTTGTTTTGCTGTGGGAATTAAAATACCCGCAACAGCACAGTTTGTTATTGTACGAGAGCCTTTAGTTTTTATTTGTTTAGACGTTAGTGGGTACAGCATTGTCTGCTCTTCCTTATGCTTTAGGATGCTGATGGAAAAATCAAACCGTGGTTGATTTTCTTTGGTGACTTATTCCCTCTGAAATTGGAATGTATTTTACTTTTCAGAAATAAAATGGTACCTCAGATTTGAAATAGATGCTTTAAATTCATTAGTAATTTCAGAGCGTCATTAAAATTTTTGCTTTTATTTTTAATTATGCCTGTGTTGCTGGGGGGCGGAAGGGGAGGGGAAGGTGTGTGCATGCGAGCACAGGTGCCTCAGAGGCCAGAGGTGTCCACCTGGAGCAGGAGGGCCAGGCCGCTGCGAGCTGCCATGCCTGTGTCAGCTGAAGTCACCCTCTGAAAACGTAGCACTTGCTCTCAGCTGCTCAGCCACCCTCCATCTTAGCGAGTAACTCTTTAATTATACACTGTGATTTTATAGTTGATATTCAGAAGTTTGGTTTTATCAGATGCCTGTTTCTATTTCTTTAAGAATGGATTCCAAAAGACAAAGTTCTTACTACAGAATTTTTGAAATTTTTAATCTATTTTTGATGGCAAGGTCTCTATGTAGCCTTAGCTGTCCTGGCAACCTTTATGTAGACCAAGCTGGCCTTGAACTCACAGAGATCAACCTGTCTGCTTTGAATTAAAGGCATGGTAATTCTGGCTGGTTTATGACAGAGTTCTTAAGGCTAAATTAAAACCCAAACTGTTTTTGGTTGAATTATGTATTTTAAGCTACAGAATGAAATTGACTTCTATAAGTTGTCCCTTATAATTAAAATGAAAGTTACTTTACTGTACAGTCCAGTCATTTAATGTTCTTTCTTCTCAGATACTTGGCTGGAAAAGAAATGGGGTCACAATGTCACAGAGTTTCAGCAGCGCTTCGACGGTGTTTTGACTGAAGGAGAAGGCCCACGCCGGCTGAAGAATTTGTACTTCCTGTACTTGATAGAGCTGAGGGCTCTCTCTAAAGTGCTTCCATTTTTTGAGCGACCAGATTTTCAGCTCTTCACTGGAAATAAAGTTCAGGATGCAGAAAACAAAGCTCTACTTCTGGAGATACTTCATGAAATCAAGTAGGTGCTATACATTACAACATCTATATTAACATAGAGGCCAGGGGTGGTGTCCAGAGTAAACTCGGCATTGTTTAGTTAGCGAAGGAAACCATCTTTAAAATCATGTAAACGTAGTTCTGTTCATTGAACTTTTCACTCTTTTTGAGATGGTCAGAGTCTCCTGCCTCAGCCTCCAGAGTGCTGGGAATGGGTATGTATCCCCGGGCCTTCCCAGAAATTCTAGAATATCTTGGATTTGCTTTGACCTGTGTATTACACTTTTTTTTAATGCTCTTAATACCAGCATGATTTTATTTGCCCAGTCTTTTAAGTTTGAGGCCAAATTTCCAATACACTTAGAATTTATATTTGAGGATAAGTGTGCATTGGTGCATTGGTGTTAGTTTTACTGATTTTTATTCTTTTTAAAATTATATTATTTATTTCTGACAAAATATATTAGCAAGACTTTCGACGCTTCTGATTCATGAATCTGAACCTTTTCTGTTTAAATGCAGGTCATTCCCTTTGCATTTTGATGAGAATTCCTTTTTTGCTGGGGATAAAAACGAAGCACATAAACTAAAGGTAAGAACATCAACTTAATTGTTAGATACAGCCTGGTGACTGTGCAGGTCTGACTGTAACATAACAGTGTTATTGGAAGTTGAGTAAAATGATGCTTTTGAGAGGCCCTGGACAGAGATGGGACGGGCGGAAGATGTTGGTGAGAGCAGAGTTCCCTGGGGCAAGCTTTAGTGGCCTTTGCTTAGCAGGATGACTAGTAAATGGTCATGTATTATATATTTCAGAACTGTTAAGAGTAGATTTTTTTTTTCTTCTTTTGTTTTTGTTTTTTTCAGACAGGGTTTCTCTGTGTAGCCCTGGCTGTCCTGGAACTCACTCTGTAGACCAGGCTGGTCTCAAACTCAGAAATCTGCCTGCCTCTGCCTCCCAAGTGCTGGGATTAAAGGTGTGTGCCACCACCGTCCAGCAAGAGTTGATTTTACTACAAAAGAGTATGTTAAGTTATGAATTTCTTACGTGGTTTTATGTAGTGGGAAAATGATAAAAATAGAGTACCACCCCAGCAGGCCTCTGCTCCAAGTCCTGGTGGGTCTCTCTCTCCTGCCCAGCACCCACTCCTTCCATGTGTCTGGCAAAGCATGACTCTTAAACTTGAGTCATTAACCAAATATATTTATGTATATGAAACTCCCAAATTACATAATGCCAAATTACAATGATAAAGTTTTATCCCAATATTTCTTTCTTTTCTTTCTTTTTTTTTAAAAAAGATTTATTTTATTATATGAGTATACTGTAGCTGTCTTCAGACACACCAGAAGAGGGCATCGGATCCCATTACAGATGGTTGTGAGCCACCATGTGGTTGCTGGGGATTGAACTCAGGACCTCTGGAAGAGCAGTCAGTGCTCTTAACCACTGAGCCATCTCTCCAGTCCCATCCTAATATCTTTCTTTCTTTCTTTCTTTCTTTCTTTCTTTCTCTCTCTCTCTCTCTCTCTCTCTCTCTCTCTTTCTCTCTCTCTCTCTCTCTCTCTCTCTCTCTCTCTCTCTCTCTCTCTCTCTCTCTTTCTTTCTTTCTCTTTCTTTTTTCTTTTTCTTTTTTTTTTTTTGAGACAGGGTTTCTCTGTGTAGCCCTGGCTGTCCTGGAACTCACTCTGTAGACCAGGCTGGCCTCGAACTCAGAAATCTGCCTGCCTCTGCCTCCCAAGTGCTGAGATTACAAGCATGCGCCACCACGCACGGCACCATCCCAATATTTCTAACCTCTCAGCACACCAGAAACACATCTGCGGCCATCTGGATCTGCTGTCTCCTCCTCCCCCTCCGCTCCCTCGTGCAGCTCCCAGGCTCCCTGTCTCTGCTCCTCCTTCTCTTAGCTCCTCCTCCTCTCTCCCCTCCAATCACGGGCCTCTCACTGCCTCAGTGTGAATGGATAGGAAATATCCTGCATCAGTTTTATTGCTCCACATTAAGTAGTAAATATCAAAAAAAAAAATCATTGCATACCATAAACAGTCTGATTGCCAATTAAAAAGTAAATTTAAGGTATAAATGTATTTATACTTTCGACTGAGTCTTGCCTCATCTGTGGCTCAGTGGTCTTGATATGACTTCCCCAGAATATCTGTAATACCCCTCCCTCTTTCTCATGGTGATGGAAGAAGCTGATTTGATCACAGTGCCTTTCCTCCTGAGCGCTGTCTTGACACAGATATGGACTCAGTGTTTGCAATCCCCCACGACTTCCAGGAACTGGAAAGCGAAGGGAAGATGCCGCAGTAAAACTTCTTTTCTGGCTGGGCGTGGTGGCGCACGCCTGTAATCCCAGCACTTGGGAGGCAGAGGCAGGTGGATTTCTGAGTTCGAGGCCAGCCTGGTCTACAGAGTGAGTTCCAGGACAGCCAGGGCTACACAGAGAAACCCCGTCTCGAAAAACCAAAAAAAAAAAAAAAGTTCTTTTCTGTATGGTTTTCAATGTTTCTATTTTACTTCACTTGCTGGTTTGTTGGTCAGTGTTTTGGCATCCGCTCTTTTTTTAGATTGTACAAATTAGGAAAATTTCTCAGTGTTTTAATTTGATTCAAATTCCAGTCAGCTTTTATGTGCTTTGAAGTTTATGTATAGTTCTTACAGAAAAAAAATTATAGGAAATTAAAAAAATGTTTGATATCAGATTTACTTTCAAAAGCTTTCTGGTAAATGTAGATTTGAACATTATTTATAAATTCATTTTGCTGGGCATGGTGGTACACTTTAATCCCAGCATTTAGGAGGCAGAGGCAGGAGGATCTCTGAGTTGGGGGCCAGTCTGGTCTACGTAGTGAGTTCCAAGACATCCAAGGTTACACAGGAACCATGCATGTCTCAAAGAAACAAACTAAAGTTTTCATTATGGCTCCTTTTTAGTGGCAGTGTACCGATAGAAATAATTGCTAGTGTTCAGAACAGAATGGAGTCTGAAGGTTTATAAGACATTTGCGAATTTTGGCAAGAACCAGTCGGTTGAGTTTGGCCATTCTCCCAGATGACCATAGTCCACGGAGAATATAGGAAGCGGCAGTGTGTGCTTACAGTCCCCGACTGACCGGGAGGGCAGGGAGAGCCTGCCCGAGCAACAGAACAAGGCTCTGTTTTAACAATTTAACTTCTGATTATTTTAAGGATTGTATATTTTTCTAATCAGAGATAACTTTGGGATATACACAGATTATTAGACATTGTGGTTGTTTGTGGACATTACAAAGATTTTGTCCTAATCCAGTAAATTTCTAGCATCTACAGTTCACATAGGTAGGTTATACACTCTATTTTATGTGCTGGCTTTAATTTATAACAGCATTTGGCTGTTATAAGCAACCCTGCATGCTTGCTGTACATATCATGCAAAGATTTACTCAAAAGATGCTCTGTTCAAATTTTTGGGTTACACAGATTCCAACACTAAACTTAGATAAATGCAGGCAAAATCTTTTCGAATAATGGCTTATAACTTTGCAAGTATGATTGTTTCTTAAAGTAAAAGACTTTTAAGCCCCTTCTGCCTTAGTCCGTTTTTTAGTATCTTATAATATAATGAAATGTAATAGAAAATGTAATTGTCAAAAACTCACTTTGTATTCAGTGACATTTTAAAGTAAAATATGCATCACTGGCCCATCATAGTTGTGTCTGTTTGGACATCCGTGGAGCCTGTGCGGACTGCTGCTTCTCTAGAAAGCTTGTCTCCATGTGGATTCTGTAACCTCTAGACCAGCTACGTCCCTGGTCCCTCAGGAGGAGCTGGGCATCACACGCCCCTTCCCCTCTAGTAGTTAAAAGTATGATTCTTTTTTAATTACAAACAAAAACAGAAACCTGAAACTAAACAACAGCTGGACCGTTTCCCCCATCTCCTTTCTTCCTGTTTACCTCTGCCATGGCCCTCGTCCTTTGTGTCCTCCCTAGCTCATGGTCTCCTTTTCTTTGTCACTGTTACACACACACACACACACACACACACACATTACATGTATAAAACTATAAATTGAACAACATTTCAAATCCAGCATAGTATTAGTAGACAGGCACAGGAATGGAGGATGGTATTTAGGGAGTTTGAATTAGATTTGTAATGATTTTTTAAAAAAAAATTTGGTGGTGCATACATGGCTATTAATTTTGTGTGTGTGTATGTATGTGTGTATATTTAGGACACATAAAATAGTAATCTAATTATATATTAATAGTAAATATATATTAGTAGATAGTATATATAATAAATATAAATTATGTATTAGTAGCCAAAATATAATTATATATTATTACTGATGTCAATCATATCAGTAGTAAAGAAAATCTTGAGTGTTTTTCTTAAGTCCAGGAAAGGAGAGCTATAATTTAACTTTATCAAAGGTCACCATGCTCCATCCTCCCTCCCTTTTCCTTTTGGGTGATACACTTTTAATCCCACAACTGCCAATACTGATGTATACAACTAAATGACTTATATTTCAGCTGGGCGGTGGTGGCACACGCCTTTAATCCCAGCTCTTGGGAGGCAGAGGCAGGCCGATTTCTGAGTTTGAGGCCAGTCTGGTCTACAGAGTGAGTTCCAGAATAGCCAGGGCTACACAGAGAAACCCTGTCTCGGAAAAATAAACAAACAAAAACAAAACAAACAAACAAAAAACCAACAACAACAAAAAAGACATATTTCCCTTCAGCTGGTGTGGATTTGGAGTGAGGCAGGGCTGGTTTCAAAATGTACAGGTCACCAGGAGTGTGAATTAGGCCTGCTACTTAATGTTTCTGCGTCTTTTAAAGAGCTTCGTGAGGGGTGGATTGCATGTCGTTTTGGATCTCTGGGAGGATGAAGTTGAATGATAGGGAGGGGTGTTCTCATAGGTGTTCTCATGCTCTGGTGCCCTGTGGTACAGTGTCTGTGGGAAGCGCTCGGGAACCAGTTCTGACAAGATTCTGTTACATTGTTTGTAGGAGGACTTCCGACTGCACTTTAGAAACATCTCGAGAATCATGGACTGTGTTGGCTGCTTCAAGTGCCGCCTGTGGGGCAAGCTTCAGGTAAGCCTTGCTCTGGCTCCTTACTGACCCTTTGGTGAGCCGTTTCCTCATCTCGCCTTCTAATTTCTGTTTTAGACTCAGGGTCTGGGCACTGCTCTGAAGATCTTGTTTTCCGAAAAACTGATAGCAAATATGCCGGAAAGCGGACCAAGTTACGAATTCCAGCTAACCAGACAAGAAATAGTATCATTGTTTAATGCATTTGGAAGGTTAGTTTTGATGTGCTGAAATTGCTTCTCCTAGCCATGTTAGTCTGTCATGAGTAGGTTTTCAGAGAAATCTAGAAATGTTCTTTTCAGTAAGATTGCCTTGTTATAGGATTATACGATTGATGAAATACCTCAAGAATACACACACATGTATTTACTACTTGATTATTTCCATCTATTGATTTTTATATTCATGTTTACTTTTCTGACAGATTTTGAGTACCATTAAATTTGTATAATTTACTGTAATTATTTTGTATACATATATGTGTACACACACACACACACACACACACACACACACACATAAATGGATTTTGTTTTGTTTTGAGGTGTAGCCCTGGCTGTGTAGCCTTGGCTGGCCTGGAACTCACTATGTAGACCAGGCTGGGCTCATGCTGAGATCTGCTGGCCTCTACCTTCCTGCTGGATTAAAGTGTGTGTCATCAGGTCCAGCTAATTATGGTTATTTAAAAGCATTTTCTTTTTTCTTTTTCTTTTTGGTATTAAAGTGTGTGTCATCAGGTCCAGCTAATTATGGTTATTTAAAAGCATTTTCTTTTTTCTTTTTCTTTTTTCTATTGGTGCTACCTTTAAAGGTTATGGAAAGTCACAAATATGTCTATGAACTCCATTATTATACAAAAAGATGAGTAATTCTTAATTTTTTTCTGTCAGAACTGATGAAAAGTATGAGATAAGGAAGATTCATTTACAGTTTTAGATGTAGATGGGCTTTCCTGCTCGTGGTGATTCTGTGACTGAAGGCCCTTTCCCTCAGTGCTGCCACCGAACCCTCACATGGTGGGCAGCGCTCTCTTAAAGATACTATCAAACATTTTGGGATTGAAATAATTGGGCTTAGAATTTATTTTCCTAGTACCCAAGAGCTTCTACAATAGACTGTGTGTTCTCCGTTTGTCCCTGGAGTGAGTGAAGAGCTGAAGTGCCTTTAGAAGGGGGCGGGCAGAGGTACAGGCAGACCCGAGCTTCCTGTCTGCAGCTTTGACCTTTGCACACTGAGTACTGAAGGAAAGTATATTACTTATTGCACTCTTATGTTGGATATTTAAATGATTACCTTAGTATTTTTACAATTCTGTATTTTATGTCTATAATACAAATAACAACACTTATGAATACCTAAAATATATAAGTATTCTGGTGCTCTTATATATTCTATACTAAATATTGCTGTGCTTTAAATATTTCAGCATAGCTCTGGATATTTAAAATACACATTTATGTAATAACACATATATATTTTTAATACTTTAATATTAAAAGTTAGCTTGTGTTGGAAAATATTATCTTAGGTTTTCCTTGCCAGATTAAAAACTAAAGGATATTATAAGTAGATTTATGTACCTTTCAGTTTGTTGAAATAAACTATTTAAAAATTTTTATATACCCTAAAAATGCATAATGATTAACATAGAACTTATGAAAGACAGTTTTGATGTGAACTGTTTCTTGGTTTCAGGATTTCCACAAGCGTGAGAGAATTAGAGAACTTCAGGCACTTGTTACAGAATGTTCACTGAGGAGGACGGTTGGAACATGCCTGTTTCTGCACAGGGGAGTCCAAAGGGTAGAATCTCTCTGAGCACCGTGGTTGCAATGACCGTCCCAAGCCAAACGTTTATATAAAGCTGCTTTTGTAAAAGGAGAGATACACTGTTTTAAGTAAATGACATTTTTAAAAATTGTGTTCATGTTTAATATTATTGTGAATAAAAGTAATATTTTGGTAATGTACAAATTTTAATACTAAGCAAAAGTAAGGTCATTAAATTCCCGTATGATAAAGCTAGGTAAATACTGCCTTAGGCTCTCAAACTAGAATTGTGTTTAAGAAGGTGTCATAGAAACAGAGCTTAGGTACCGAGCAAGCGAGGAGGCCCGGTGGTAAGCCGTGGTCATCAGCCCCAACACCAACACTTCTCCATTGCCTCGTTTGCAAAGAAGATATAGACTGCCCAGTTAGATTTAAATCTTAGATAAGCAACTAGTTTTCCTTAAATGTTAAGTATGTTGAATTTTATTAGAGCCTATTTATACTACAAATTATTTGCTTGAAGTTCAAGTTTAACTGGGAGGCCTGTGTTTTCCTGGCAACCTTAAAATACACTGGTATGAAACATTCCTTTTAGAGTTAAATAGCTATTTTGATTGTGCTGTTTTGGTATGTAGGGAAGTAGAACAATTCAGAGGCACAGGAGATTTCTAAACATTGTAGAAAGATGAATAGATTATATATTTATTCTCATAATAGTTCCCCTAATAGTAGAATTTTGGGGAAATTTTTATTTTTATATAATTTCATATTTACAGAAAAGTTTCAAAAACAGTTCAAAAAAACAATAACAACAACAACAACAACAAAACAAAAATCCAAACCTGTTTTCCTTAGATTCATGGATTGTTCACAGGTATTTTAACCACCCACCCCACCTCACAGTGGCGACTGAACCCAGGACCTTGTCATGCTGAGCTAGCCCTGCGTTCATGAGCTGTGTCCACAGGCCTTGCTTAAGCTCCCATGTAGACATATATAAACTGCTTTTATTTTAGGGTTTGAAAATCAGTCATGGACATCATGATTTAACCCAAAATACTTCAGTGTGATGGTCAGCAATTTCCTAAACACCTTTTTTTGTTTTTTTTAAAAAAGAAAAATCCAAACCTTCCAAATCTGAGCTGAACTACTACAAGCCTTAAAATAAGGAAACATCTCACATCCCAGTCACCTGAAGTTTGAATTTGGTTGCCTTCTTTGACCTGTGTAATCACTGGGTGTACAGTTTATGTTTTTTATGCATGAAATTCATTTTCTTTTCCTCCATAGAATGGAACTCTAACTTAGACTGGTTTTTATTAGTGGAAGCTCTTCACTGAGGGCAGTATTTGAAGTGGCTTAAGTATTTACACCCCATGGCAATTATAAATGGTATGCACCTCAATATTACGCCCCCTTAATGTCACATATAATGTCTTGAGCAGTTAGGACAGGTTGAGATATCACATAAGAAAAAGCAGGACTTACATATGTAATGGTTAGGAATGTCACTTTACACTGCTGTGTATTTTCTCTGTCCCTAAGACTTGGTCCAGTGCCAGGCATATAGTTGGTGTCTAATATTTGTTGATGGAAAGTGTATGTATTTAGTATAAGTGAATGGTGATGTATCTCATTTAACAGTATATTCTTTTCCCCTTCCCTCTCACTTTTTCTTTTGGATCTCATAATAAACGAAAGACCAACTAGGTCAGTTTCCTTGGGGACTTAAGAGAACGAGGGTCACCGCACACAAGCCGCCCTTTTGAAACCCTCACTGCTTTCTCTTGCTGTCTCCCACTTGATTGGCCTGATTGATCTGTCCCTCCAAGTGATGTCTAAAGTCCCAAGTCTACAGTTAACAAGCAGTCTAATTTTTAAGAAACGTTAACTTTTCCTGTACTTGACACAATTGACAATCCCTTCCCGAAAGTCCCTACTCCTTTGTGTCCTTATGTTTGGCTTGTTCCTGGGTATCTTTTCTTCTGGTCTCTTCATTTAACCTAAATTACCATTCCTCAGACTTTTTGCTCTACGTCACTGGACTGTACTTTGGAGTAATTTCCATGCAGTGATCTTTTCTAGCTTCTCAGTCTGCCTGCTGTGCTCACGTGGCTGCCTGTTGTCACTTCTGCATCTTCAGATTCAGTCACCACAAACCTACTCTATGTTTGTGTTCCATACTCGGTTAATTTCAGAACCATTGCATTGTTCAAGGTTTTACAGTTCGCTCCTGTATCTTCCGCCAGACTATTGATGTCTTAGGTTCTACCGATTTTACTCCAACATTTCTATCACTGTCTTTCGGTTTTTACTATGCATAGTCACCCAAAGGATTACTTATGTCTGTCTTCCCATCTCCTTGTAGGCTCACATTACCAAATTGGGCTTTCTAGAAACACTCAGCCTAATTTCTGCTGACAAGTTTATGAGCTTTTTGGTGAGAGTCTCTGCTTGATATCCAAGAGACCCTCCTCTTGCGTTTGCCACTCTGTTCTGATAAGAGTGTTAAAAAGTTTCCAAAAGTCCAGAGTTGGTAGCCCTCCAAACCTTTGTAGACACTGCATTTGCATTGAGAGCCCTAGGTTTCTTTCTCGTTTGGGAAATTCCGTGCATTCTTGAAATTCTGTGAAATTACTTGTCCCCTTTCTATGGTCACCACTGTAATTGCAACCTACCTCTATTGAATCACTTATTGTACTGTATATTTTATTTTTAAAGTGTCCTTTACTAGAATGTGAGCTCCTTAGGGGCAGGAAAAGAAACTTTATTCATTTTGGCATCTCTATAGCATAATGTTTGGCATATGATCATTTAATAAATGTTTGTTGAATAAATTGCTTCACATGACAGCTGTTCCTGAGTGCAGGTACCTTCACTGCCTTTGCTGCACAGTGGTGATCAGTAGACTGGGGGTGTGGGGCAATAAAGATGAAAATAATTGAGAAATTGTTGGTCTGGTCAGTCACACACGGGTTCTGCTTTGGGAAGAACTCATCCCACAGGGGTTTCGTGATGGAAGGGTAGCTGGGATTGTAGACTAGACAAACTTCAAGATTCTCAGGAGGGAGATGTTATAAATCCTTTCATGATGATTTTTCTTAATGTTTGAATTAATGTCTGCCTCATACCACTGCCATTCATAACATGGTGCTTTATTTCAAACTGACTATAATGTGTCATATATGATCCAGATTTAATGCATCATTCACTAATTCATTTGTAATGAGATTTTTGAAAAAATTGAGTGGATTCCATTAAGGGACATTAAGAAAACACATCTTCAAATAAAAGCACTCTTTAACAGTAGCATTTTATTATAATTTAGTGAAATAAAGAAGTACATTCATTGGCCACAGCTATACTTTTGCAACCAGTTTGAAACTGACTGTATAGCTGAGAAATACTGTTAAACAATAAAAAGGCAATTACGAATAAAAAAAAGCCACTTTAGCTATAAATTACATTGTCCACAAAACTACAATCAGCTACAATAAGTGGTAAGAATTTCAAAATTAATAGCAACCCGAGTGAAATAAAACGATAAATATTGCTAATTACTGTAGAATTATACACTTAAGCAATGAAATTTGATTTTCTAGTTTATGACTGAGGAAGGGCTGGAATTGTCATGTGCTTCAGTGCAGGTGGACAGGGAACTGTAGCCCTTTGACTTGATAAACAGCTCCTTCTGAGACCAAACATAAAGTGCCGCTAGTGCTTCTGAAATTTTAAGCAAACATGGGGGCAGATTTCTTTGGTGATGTACTGCAAGATGTATATTAGGCAAATGTTAAGAATTTAGGTACTTTATAGGCCGAGTGTGGTGGCACAAACCTTTAATCCTCCCATTCAGGAGGCAGAGACAGGAGAATCTCTGAATTCCAGACCAGCTTGGTCTATATAGCAAGTTCCAGGACAGCCAGGGTTACAGAGACATCCTGTTTCAAAAAAAAAAAAAAAAAAAAAAAAAAAGTACTTGAGTCAGTGATAAAATTAATGAATTAGCAAAATCTCAAATTCAGTAGTCATCCAGTGCGCTAAAAGAACTAAAACACTTTATCTGAAGTGTTTAAGTAATCTTTGTTTACTCTGTCAACCAGGAGTTTGTATATAGAAGGTTGACTAGGAAAAAAATCTTGAACCCAGAGATTAACAAAGACAATAGAGTTAGATAACTAATATTGTCAAACAACTGGCATTCTGAGAAAGTAAATAACTGAACTCCATGGTGGTAGACTATATTGTTAGGTTGTCATCTTAGTACCAAGGCTAACTTCTGTACTATAAAAGTTTAAATGATTTGTCACAATAAGGACTTTTAAACAAATGTCATGTATATTAATTATGCTTCTGATTGAATTTAAAATCTGTTGTTCATAAAAAGAAAAGTATTTGGCTTTGTACCATTCAGAAGATGGAAAGGATTAACAGTATGTTTTTAGAGATTCACATATCCCGTGAAGTGGCTGCATCAGTCATCAAAAAGCTGAAGGACATTTTAGGTATGAGTACAAAAGAAGACACAGTCACAGTAGGCAGGAGAGGGCAGCTGTGTTCGTCTCAGTTCCAAAGCAGTTGGCAGAGCCTGTGTGGGGTCATGTTCACCTGTGTGAGAGCCTCCTAAACGGCCTGTCCCCTCGGAATCTGAGGTATTCAGAATTTACTTTCCATGCAGACACAGGTAGAAAGTGCATTTTAAAATTTTGTGTTGTTTTGGCCTACTACTGTGTGTGTTAGGTTTGTGTGTCCATGTGAACACAAGGGAGCACGTGCGTGCACAGGCACACGGCTTACAATATCATATTTAAGATAGTTTTAGTGAAATCCTAAATATCCCAATGTTGTTAACCACTTAATGTTTCTCCTGTTTGCTTGTTAATCCCATGCTGGAATTGACTGGAATTAATTTAATTTGGTTTAGGCCATATACAAGGTATAAAAAAGAGAAAATAAAGGTGGGATTATACATCTTATGAATTATTGCACTTTGGCTCACTGCGAAGTGTCTCATTATTTAATTTACCTGAGAACAGTCTTGACTCAGTAGGTAGGATGAGTTCCATCTCCTTCCAGATAAATTGAATGCTTTTTGAAAACATACTGTTTTGTTTTTGTTTTGTTTTGTTTTGTTTTTCGAGACAGGGTTTCTCTGTGTAGCCCTGGCTGTCCTGGAACTCACTCTGTAGACCTGGCTGGCCTCGAACTCAGAAATCCGCCTGCCTCTGCCTCCCAAGTGCTGGGATTACAGGTGTGTACCACCACGCCCGGCTGAAAACATAGTTTTTAACTTAGCACTTTTTTTCCCATGAAGAATCTCTAAGTGCATCTGTAAACGTGTGTAGACATTCTACCGAAGCCGCTATGTACTGGTCACTGTTGCTTCTGGAAGAGTCATGCTTAAACTGCCACTTAGTCACAAAGTAGCCACCTGACCAATCCTCAAAGCCACACAGGCTCCACTGGCTCCCTTTTCCTCTTAAAGAAACCCTTTGGCTTTCCAAAGAACACTGCCAGCCAGCAGCACCGTGAAGGATTTCTACTATCACTTGTTTAAAATAATGGAGTAATTTCAATTGACATCTTTCAAAGCATGCTTTAAAAAACTGTCTTAAGTGTTACATATTTTTAGATTTTTAAAAAAGAATAATGCATTTTTAAGCCTTAATTTTGTACACTGATCACACTTTAAAGCTGTCACTGGGTAAGGTAAAATACACCATTGGGTTTCTAGGTTTTGATTTTTGTGGAAAACTGCCTCCTGATATAGTGTACAATAATATTCTGGTGTGAATACTCAAGTGTGGCTTTGGGGACTTTGGGGCAGAGTATTCTTTCCAAACAGGTAAAAGTGCAAATATGCAAATGTGCGCTGGATGTTCCAAAGTTAGGAGGTTCTGAGGTCATCAAGTACCTTAGTGTCTAATCTCTTCTCCAAACTTCAGAGGTCAAAACATGGAGAACCATGAAACACAGCTATATTTCCAGACTTTTGTTAGTTGCAATGGATGATGCAGTATTGATACAGATGGTTTTAAAGTTTTAAAGATGTTGAATACACATACACATTCATGAAAGACAGTCTGAGACTTCAGCCATGGGAAAGCCATCAGTTTTGTGGAGTTATGTATAAGCTATGGTGATTGCTCATATTTAAATTACTGCACGTGAAGAGCAAAGGAGCAGTGTCTGTCATAGGTCCGTTCCGTGGGGGTGTGGCCGTGTATGTGCTGCCGCCACACCCAGTCACTGTGCCGTACCAGCCCATAGTCTGCGAGTTCGATAAACTGCAACAACAATAAGGCAAACAAGTCATAGGGCAGTGGTCAGAAGGTGCCACACCACATTTATAAAAGACATTTCCAAAGAAATTCACAACTCAGGAATAAAAATACCATGTTCAAAATAATATGGCTTTCTGCAAAGTTTAATGGCTTCTACCTAGTATCTCTGATCTGTAACGTGTATCACAAAAACCATATATGATTCTCAAAAGTGGCAGAATGTGCCTGACAATTGTTTCCTGCACATCTGTATGAACATGTATTTCTTCAGTCCTCAGCACAAGCCATTAGGCAGGCTGACGCTGCCTCACAGATGAAAACCAGGTTAAGTATCTTGTCTAGGTGAAGCAAGAATTACTGAAAGTAAACCAAGCTGAGAGAGTACTGTTGGTGAATGAAAAGGCTTCTCAATGGTTCTGGAAGTGGGGGACATAGGAAGGCTTGTCTTTTGATCTGGAATTGCACTAGGAATATAGAACCAGATACACAGTGCACAGCAATCCTTCTGTGCCTGTCAGCACGCGCAAGAGTGCCTGCATACTCTGACTCTGAGCCAAGAAGGGGCCCTAAGATGACACAGTACCACTTTACTGCCAACATTTTTCAGGAAAAGGTAGGAAGCTGTCTTTTTTTTTTTTTTAAAGATTCATTTATTTATTATATGTAAGTACACTGTAGCTGTCTTCAGACACTCCAGAAGAGGACTTTAGATCTCATTATGGATGGTTGTGAGCCACCATGTATTTGCTGGGATTTGAACTCAGGACCTTCAGAAGAGTGGTCAGTGCTCTTAGCCACTGAGCCATCTCTCCAGCCCTAAAGGCTTGGGTTTGTTTTTTATATGTATGGGTGTTTTTTGTTTTGTTTTGTTTCTTTGAGACAGAGTTTTTCTGTGTAGTCCTGGCTGTCCTGGAGCTCACTCTGTAGACCAGGCTGGCCTTGAACTCAGAAATTTGCCTGCCTCTGCCTCCTGACTGCTGGGATTACAGGCATGTGCCACCACTGCCTGGTCAGCTGACAGTCCTTTATAGAGCATCTACTACACAGTTAAGATATAATGTGTTTAGCTACAATATTTCATGATCGTACGTATTGACGTATACTGCCAAATCATCAGTTGAATGGGTGGGTTAAAGCTCAGAATTGTTCCTGTTTGTCAGCACTAATTCAGCAAGTAACCAGTTACATCTACCTTCCTTCCCGTGAGCTCCCCAGTCTTGGCAAGTCGTCGTCACTGTCGTACCGTCTTGGATTGTCGAAAAAGAAGGCCCTGGAGCTGTAGCTGTGGCTGCTTATCATACCGGCCGGCGCCTGTGGATGTGGCATTAAAGACTGGGTGAAGGCAGAGACGCCAATCTATGAGTTTTAGCCCCAATCTTTGTTAGAAACAGCAACTTGGGATAAATATCTCATGCTTTAAAAAATGAGACTGAGCCTTGGAGGATATTATGATATCTTACCAGATTCTGGTTTAATCTCTGTGCCCGGAAAAATAGTACCACTGACCATGCTGGTACATGCTCCCACAGAAAGAGGACCATTCCAAAGACAATGTAGTCTCCTCCACTTCCATCCTCTCTCTGAGCCTGCCCATAGAGCACAGAATGATTTTCACATTGGCTTTATATTGTTTATATTATGAGCAGTCACATACATGAAGTAGAAACACAAAAGCACTGAACTTTTCTGTATTTTGTGATTTCTCATGTAATGATTATTTTTTCCTCTAGGACCATAAGAGTACTTTTATTTTTTTTTATTACTGCAAGACAAACTGTTTAATGCATTAGCTTAGAAAAATAATTTCAGTCTTCGGATAATACAGAATGATACAATTTGAGGCACCACAGTCTGAATAGTGTTAGTTGGAAGGGATTACTGTTCCAACTGCCCCAAGGACACAGAAGCACTATGAGTTGGGCCTGGGGAAAAATTAGACATGCTAAGGAAATATTCACAGCTGATTTTTAAAATACATTACGGGACTACTCTATACACTGACTTTGTTTCTATTCCACCAGGTGCTGGGAGAAGGGAAACAGGAAAAGATGTAAGAAGAATCTGCCACATGCAATGACATGTGAAAAGTCCATCTCCTTAGTGACGGAATGAAACAGCCTTCTAAACCATCTTAGATTCAGTGCCAAGTAAAACTAATACAAATCAGAACATTAAATTGTCAAACTGTACATTTAGGAAGGGATGGAACATGCTCAGAGAGTAAATACATACAGCTACAATCTTGTAAATGAGAATAAACACCCAGACATGCAAAGAACTACTAAGACTCTTCACTTTACAAGGCTGATAAATACACATTTTAAAGAAAGTATTTATATACATAAAACTGAACAAAGTATTAAGATTTTATATAGTTCTTTCATCCTTATACTATATTAGCTATATTTTCACTGGCTACTGCCAAACAATTACCTAAAGACATTAAACTATCATCTTAAAAGTTGGTAACTAGATTTATGAGTAAAATGTTTCTAGCATTATTATTTACAAAAAATTATTTCTTTGATAAAACTTTCTGAAGGATTATTTCAAGGAGTTACATGCAAATGAGAAAATTTAAAGTTTTAAACAGCCGAGATTGTATACAAACATGTCTAAGTCAAACACTAATTGTCCTTGTTAAGATGACTTAGTTATCAACTGTATTAACTGTAGACTGGTAATATGCATCAGGCACTTACTTTATCCGAAAGATTATCCCAGCCATAATTAAATGGACTCTCTAAGGTATCCTGTGATATGGTGATCACTACCAGATTATAACAAGCTCTGGAGGAGTAGAGAAGAATGACTACAGAGCCCACGATGACAGTCTGGCACAGAGACATACCCTATAGGAAGGAAAAGCACAGCCGTGATTTCAGCATGTTTCCCACGGTGAGCCAGCTCTTCACTGGCATACAGCATGGTCACCTCTTGCAAAGTCCCCTAGAAAGAGGGGAGGACACCTGCTCAAGCAACCTCTTGGTTATCTTGCCTGTGACGCCTGTTCCTAGAATGATGTGCTGTGTTTAATATGTGTAAGTGCTTTGCTCACTTGCTAAATGGCAGCTGGAAGATTTTGTCTTACCAAAGTCCTCTTATTCCTGTGGCAATACATGAGCAGACTGGCCAAAGTTCTGAGCCATATTTGATTCTAGCCAGTGTAGTCTAATCAGAGTGGAAGGGGAAATGGAAATACTTGCCTGTGTGAATACACGTTTTTTCCTGATACAAAGCAGGAACAAAAACTCAGTTCCTTGCATATTTACTCCATTTTATTAAGAAATGGATGATAGTGCTTTGAGTGATATCATGTTACTGACAAAATAAATCAGGTACTTGACTGAGCTTTCAAATGTCTGAACTACGGCTTTTACCATTTCCCCAGTTTCAGAAAGCCCTATATATAAAACTTCCTGGTTTTCAACTATATTGGGTACAAGGAAGGGAATTATGATACTGTTTGTGAGGACTCTCAACCTGGTGTCTTTATTTCAATATAATTGTTTTCCTCTGTAACCAACATATTTTTCATGTGAGTTAAAAATATTATCCTAAGAGGTGATACCACTGTCAAAAATATTGATCCATTTCAAGTAAACACTCAATATGATAATTTGAAAGTTGTGTTCAATTGTCACTAGCTTAAGAAACACAGCACTTAGCTCACAAGGTCCTGGGTTAGTAAATGACCTGTAAGTCATGGGGGAGTGCTCCCATGGGAGTACTGTCCTCTGACCTTTATGATATTCAAGAAGAAAAAACAGTTTATAACTATTTGGCCAGAATTAAACTCTATTTTATATAATAACATTTTGGTAGCCTGTTTCTTGTTTCTTGTCATCTGGAGCCATGAAACTCAACCTGCTGAGAGGGTTCCTTAGGCTGTTTGTTCTGGTTCATGATCATAAGTATTGATAAACATCTCTCTAGAATAAGGACTTACAGCAAAGCATGACACCTATTCATATGGCCCTAGTAATGTGGCACTGTTTTGTGGATTAGAAAGCAGAATTTAACCTGATGTAGGATTGTTTGCTCTTCTG
Source organism: Apodemus agrarius (assembly GCA_964023405.1). NCBI lineage: Eukaryota > Metazoa > Chordata > Mammalia > Rodentia > Muridae > Apodemus > Apodemus agrarius. The sequence continues at coordinate 82,290,567 of OZ030013.1, forward strand.
AATCCCGAATCCATGGCAAATGAGAAGACTCCTCAGGTGGATGGGCTGCAAATCCAGCTCAGTAGAACCTGTCTCGGCACTCCTGCTCTTGACTGCCTGACTTCTCTGAGTCAGTTAATTTCCCAACTCTGTGGCATTAGGACACATTTTCTTACATTAAATGTTCCATCTCATAAGAACTGGTAATTTCAAATACTAGAGGTTATGTCTCAATATTATGCTCCATTAAATGAAAGTTTAAATTCACCTTTCAAAAAAAAAAAAAAAAAGCAGCAGAGAATGATTTCATTTAAGGTGGGGAAATCACCCAATGGCCATTGGGAGTAAAAACCACTGTTATCTGAAATGGAGAATCCAGAGATCCAGCTGGGTTGTTAATGCTAACACTTGTTCCCTTGTTGGATTATCTCATTTTTCTTCTTTGGATCTTAGTGGAAGAACAAAGGTCCACATTTGGAGGATTAAGACAGCCTTCCTGACTCTGCTACAAATGACCAGAGGATACTACTACTACTTTAAAGCTGAAGACCTATCGATATTATCTCTTACATTTCTATATTGAGTTACTTTGTGCATGTGTATTAACTTATTGAGTATGATAAAAAAAAGCTTTCTCAAACTTTCAAAATTGTAATGAAGACCATTTTTAATAATAAAAATCTTAAGAGTTTGTATAATTTAAATACATGCCATATTTCCCAGAAGCACATATAATGTATAAAATCCCTCCTATTATAATTAGGGCAATTACATAAAACTTATATTTTGTTTTTTCAAAGTTTTATCAAGAGTTCAAATATTCCATAACACCAGTACTACCTGTTGTATGGAAAAATCCAACTGTACATCTGCAGTCACTCTATTTATGATTCTTTTGTCTACAAATATCTGATTATAGCATGCGCTCAAATTTACACATTGACATATTTGTTAACTTCTTTCATTTTCACTTTATATTTTAATTATGGTAACTACATTAAATTTTATTTATATTGTTGGTTTAAATGTATTGATTTCAGGATAGACAACAGTTATTAAAATACTTATTACTAGGACCAGTGAGGTGGTATACCAGATAAATGTGCCTGTAACCAATCCTAAAGCCCTAAGTTTGATACACAGGACCCTATGTTATAGATGAAAAGAACTTGTCCTCTGACTTCCATATGTGTGCATGCATGTGCACATGAACACACAAAGTAAATGAATATAAAATAATTTAAAAAGAGTTTTTCATAAAAGGCTAGACTGGTTCTGGCAGAGCTGAGAATCATTATTGTAACTGACTTCCTCATAGGAACAAAGCATATTGGAGGCATCTGAACGAAAAAGAACTAAAAATAAAGAAAAAGATTCTTAGAAAGATGTTGGGAGCAGAGTTTATTCTTTGAACCAACCCAGTACAATTATAACAAAATGTTTATTTCATAATACATGAAAAATTAAGTTTGAAAAACTTAAAAATTAAAATCTTCAGTAATGTACATTTTAATTTTTCTGACTCCCCCAACTTAATAAAAACATTAACCTAGAGTCAATCCAGAGTTTAAAAATATTATAAGAAAATGTCTCACTATGATTCCTGACTGTTCTTGAACTCTGTGAGTGCCAGTAAAATTCTTTCTTAGTCTCCTGAATAGCTGGAACTACTCTGTCACCCAATACTCTGCTCAGATTAGACTTTAAAAGAGCCATATAATTGAGAAGTATGTTAAGCATGAATAAAAAAGAATGCTGTATGAAATATCTAAATTACACCAAAGTACAAGGTCATACTTGTACATACATGTGTGCATATGCGCACACACACACCCTGAGAGAGAGAAAGAGAGAGAGAGAGAGAGAGAGAGAGAGAGAGAGAGAGAGAAAGAAAACTTTGTAAAATAAAATGTTTGAATAAAATGGGCTAACTCTGCTTAAACATAAAAATAGTCTAAGGTTTTGTTGTTGTTGTTGTTTCATTTTTTTTTTGAGTCAGGGTTTCTCTGTGTAGCTCTGGCTGTCCTGGAACTCACTCTGTAGACCAGGCTGGCCTTGAACTCAGAAATCCGCCTGCCTCTGCCTCCCAAGTGCTGGGATTACAGGCGTGCGCCACCGCCGCCGGCTAGTCTAAGGTTTTTAGGGGGGAAATGGGCAAAGAATCATTAACAATGATGTAATGCATAAAACAACGTACAGACAAGTTAATTATATAAAACAATGGAAGAATAACAGTGATTTAGAAAACAAACGGGAGCTATCCTACAAAGCACAGGATTAGGAAATGGAAAAAGGGTGCAACCACTGTGCAGGCTAAAGTTCTGCCAAGATGTAGGCCATCATCATCGACCCAGAGTTCCCACACAGCCAGTCACCCCCACATAGAAATACTCCCATTTCTGTTTTGCCAACTCAGTTCTGTCTCTTCTAGAGCTTCATGTAAGCAGAATCAAAAAAACATGGACTTGTTTGGGGGTTTTAGCTGATGAGTCTGTGTCCCCAGTGCTTGCCTCTCGTCAATACTGAGGGTGACCAAGTCTTCACAGTTTGCCATGGCTTTTCTTGATTAAGTTCCTGAAAGACCCACTTTCTGGAAAATTCCAGGCAAACTGGGGCAGTTAATTATATTAACTCCACTGTACAATTACATCAATTTGTTTATGTGATAGCTTGTTCCTGTGTCTTCCTCTTGACAGGCAGGTTCCGTGAACACCCATAACATCTGTGGATGTGTGCTTTCACTTTTTTGGGGCAGATACCTGGGAGTGGAATTCTGAGTTGTGCAGTAGGCAGAGAGAGGTTCAGCTGCTTTCAGAGATGATGTCTTCTGTCAGCATGGATGTGTAACTTTTCACATCCAACCAAGTCTGAGTTCCAGTGGCTTCATGTAGTTGTCCTGTCCTAGATCCCACCTAGGGGCAAACTTTTTACTCCTAAGTTTGCTGGGAGATGTGTATTAATGTCTTCATTGAATCTGACTTTCCATGATTACTAATGATACTGGGTTTTTGGCCCTTTATACATTCTGTCAACAATTAATACCTTCCAACTTAGGATGTCTTTAAAAGTAACTAGATTATAGATTTTTATATATGCTGGACACTAGCTCCTTGTTAGATATATGCATTGTAAGTATTTTTTGAAGCCTGTGGTTTGTATTTTCTTACTCTTGCCTTTTGATTATGTTTTTAAGTTTAATTAAATCTAATTTATTGACTTGATTTTTCTTGGTTGTTACTTTCCATGGCTTATATAATCTTTGCCTGACCTAACTTGTATGGGTCTTCTCTGTTTTCTTTTAGAAGATTTTGACCTTTTTCCATTTTGAATATATATGCATATATAATATATTTGCATATACATATATAGATAGATAGATGAATGATGGATCTAGGATGCTCTACTGTATTCCATATGCATATCCAATTGTCTGTTTCTACTGGTTAAAAAGAATTCAGTTCCCATTTGGATTGTTTTTAGCATATTTATCAGAATTCAGAACATAAGTTCTTATTCTGTTGTACTGATCTATTTGCCTATTCTTATTTTTAAAAACACTGTGTTATAATAAACTCACAATTAAAACCTTCACACCTCTAGATTAAGTAGGCACTCAAATGAACACTTGCCCAGTCCTAAACTGCACATATCTCAGTGAACTTCTAGACCATTAGAAATGTTATTCTGAGGGCATGCAGCTTCAGTTAGAGTGTTAATGTTCACTATCACTTACATATTGACAGAGTTGAAAGAACAAACAACAATTATCTTTTATCCTCGATCACATCTCTTGTGTGCTTCATCTGCATCTGCATGTGGTCCTTTCCCATTGCCTGCTATTACCCTTTCTTGGTCTGTTGTCTTTCTTTTTTAAAATATTTACTTATTTTATTTATATGAGTACACTGTAGCTGTCTTCAGACACACCAGAAGAGGGCATCAGATCCCACTACAGATGGTTGTGAGCCACCATGTGGTTGCTAGGAATTGAACTCAGGACCTCTGGAAGAGCAGTCAGTGCTCTTAACTCTGAGCTCTCTCTCTAGCCCTCTTGGTCTGTTTTCTTTTCTTTCTTTTTTTTTTTTTTTTAAATTTTCTATATTTGTTTACATTCCAAATGCTTTCCCCTTTCCCGGTTCCCCCCTCACCATATGTCCCATATGTCTTCTTCCCTCCGCCCATTCCCCAATCACCCTCCTCCCCCTTCTCTGTCCTGGTACTCCCCTATAATATTGGATCAAGCCTTTTCAGGGCCCTCTCCTTCCTTCTTCTTGGGAACCATTTGATATGCTAATTGTGTCTTGAGTATTCAGAGCTTCTAGGCTAATTAATATCCACTTATCAGTGATTGCATTTCATGTGTATTCTTCTGTGATACTGTATCCATGCTTAGAGCTCTCTGCAAATAAACACACTTAAGTTATAGGCTAGGATCTGCATATGAGGGACAACATACAGCTTCTTTTTGAGTCTGTGTGCCCTTACTTATTAATACTACATATTTTAAGTAGATCTACTTTCTTATAAATTTCATTTTTTACAGCCAAATAATATTCTATTTTCTGAATAAACCAGTTTCATGATCACATTTCATATGCTGATGGACATTTAGATCGGTTCCATTTCCTTGCTAAAATATGTTTAATCCAACACCAATAAACACGAGTGTGGAATAGAGTTCTCTGGGTGTATGCCCAGGAGTAGAATTAGTTGGGTTATGTGGAGTTCTATTTTAATGCTTTAAGGTGACTCCAAACTGATTTCTATAATCACTGTATTAATTTACACTGATACCAGCAGTGACTAAGGGTTCCTTTTCTCACACATCTTCTCCAGCATTTGTTGGCAGATTTCTGAAGATAGCCATTCTGATTAAGGTAATGTGTCATATCAAAGTAGGGTAATTTGCATTTTCTTGATGCCCATGGGTGTTGAATACTTTAAAATACTTCCTTTTCTCTTCCTTCTTTCCTTCTTTTCTTTCCTTTCTTAAAAATGTTTCATTAGCCCATTTGTGGATTGGCAGTTTTAGTTCCTAGTATTTGATTTTTTTGCATTGCTTTGTAAATTCTGGGCATTAGCCCCCTATTGAAGGATAGCTGGTGGAAAATTTCACCCATTCTCTGGGCTGCTGTATGTGCTGTTGATAGTTTCTTTTGCTGTGCAGAAACTTTCAAATTTCAGTTGTTGACAACTGGGCCTTCTTCCTGTGCTGCTGATATGTTCGGGATGCCCTTCCCTACCACAGTGTCTTCTGAAAAGCAGTCACTGTTTCTCCTGACAGTTTCATCATCTCAGATTTTAAGTCATCGTCTTGACAAGACTGAATCTGTATTCATTCTTCTGTGGATGCACATGCAGTTTTGCCAGCACCATTTATTGAATGGGTTATCTCTTCCACTGCATGTTATTGCCTCATTTGTCAAAAATTACATGGCCACAGCTTTGTTATTCTATTTCCAAGTTGTCAATTCTGTTCTGTTGGTCTACTTGTCTATTCTTAGGCCAGTAGCACATTCTTAATTACTGTAGCTTTTTGAATAAGTTTCACAGCCATAAATCATAAATATCTTTTCTTTTTGGTGATACTTTCTACACCATTAAATACAGTATCCATTAGCTACACATGAGTATTTAAGTTTGCATGAAATTGTCCTGTCTTCACCGTATGGTCATGAACCATAATGAACATTACAACAACTTTCATTGCTCCCCCAAATTGTAGACCCCCCTTCACATTTTAAGTATCTTAAGTTCTTTGCTTTTTCACACAAATTTTGAGATCAAATTAATTAATAAAATGATAAGCCCAGGAGGCCTGCTCCAACCTGGGACACTCAAGTGAAATCCCTCTTACCCCACCCAACCCCAGCAAGCCCAGCAGCTTTGAGCTCTGCCCTGCCCTATTGGAGCTCCAGATTTCTTCCAGTACATACTCCCACTTGCAATCTCTTGATCAGCACACTGCTCCCCACCCCATAGCTCTGCCTGCCTCCCTGGAGGCCTGCTCTAACCCGGGACACCCAGGGACTACCAGGCCAGCAAAGACAACAAGATGGCAAAAGGCAAGCACAAGAAGGCAGTGTAATATGCTACCATCAGAACCCAGCTCTCCTACTACATCAAGCGTTAGATATCCAATTAACCCAAAGAATAAGACTGTGACCTTAAATCTCATCTCATGAAGATGACAGAGTCCTTTAAAGAGGATAACAATAAAGCTCTTAAAGCAATACTGAAAAACACAATCAAACAGTTGAAGGAAACGAACAAAATGGTCCAAGACCTAAAAGTGGAAAAAGAAGCAATAAAGAAAATATAAGTGGAGATAACCCTGGAGATGGGAAATCAAGGAATGAGAATAGGAAAGAGAAAATAAAATATTTACCAAGGAAATGGAGCCAATCTAAATGTCCATCTGCAAGCATCACCAACTGAATACAAGAGATGAAAGAGAGAATCTCAGGCATAAAAGATACCATAGGAGAAATTGATACATCAGCCAAAAAATGCCAAATGTAAAAGTGTTCCTAACTCAAAACATCCAGGAAATTTGAGGCACTATGAAAAGACCAAACATAAGAATAATAGGAATAAGAGAGGGTGAAGATTCCCAGTCTTAAGGGGTCAGAAAATATCTTCAATGAAAATCATAGAAAAAACTTCTCTAACCTAAAGAAATGGCTATAAAGGCATAAGAAGTTTACAGAACACCAAATAGAAAGGACCAGAAAAGAAAATTCTCCTACCACATAATAATCAAATCACCATATGTACAGAATAAAGAAAGAATATTAAAAGTGGCAAGGGAAAAATGCTAAGTAAAATATAAAGGCAGACTATCAGAACTATACCTGACTTCTCAACAAGGATTCTAAGATACTGGACAGATGTCTTGTAGACCCTAAGAGACCACAGATGCCAGCTCAGACTCCTATACCCACCCAAACTCTCAAATCACCATAGATGGAGAAACCTATGACAAAACCAAATTTAATCACATCTTTCTACTAATCCAGCCCTACAGAGGATACAAAGGAAAAATCCAAGACAAGGAGGGTAACTATACCCAAGAAAACATGAGAAATTGATCATCTCACAACAAAACCAAAAGAAGACAATCTCTCTCTCTCTCTCTCTCTCTCTCTCTCTCTCTCTCTCTCTGTGTGTGTGTGTGTGTGTGTGTGTGTGAGAGAGAGAAAGAGAGAGAGAGAGAAAACCATCTCTAATATAAAAATAACAGGAACTAAAAATCATTGGCCATTGATATTTCTCAACATCAATGGACTTAATTCACCAATAAAAAGACACAGGCTAACAGATTGGATACATAAACAGGATCCATCATTCTGCTGCATACAAGAAACACACTTCAACAACAAAGATAGACACTACCTCAGAGTAAAGGAATGGAAAAAGTTTTCTAAGCAAACAGTTCCAAGAAACAAGCTGGAGTAGCCATTCTAGTTATCTAATAAACTTTCAACAAAAAGTAATAAAAAGAGATGGGAAGGACACTTCATATTTATCAAAGGAAAAACCTATCAAGATTATATCTCAATCCTGAACATCTATGCCACAAATGCAAGGGCACCCACATTCATTAAAGAAACTTCACTAAAGCTCAAATCACATAATGAGCTCCACACAATAGTAGTGGGGGACTTCACCATCCCAATCTTACCAATGAACAGGTAATCGAAATAGAAACTAAACAGAGAAACAATGAAACTAACAGATGTTATGAACTCAATGGATCTAACAGATATCTACAGAACTTGTTGTGCCCAAACAAAAGAATATATCTTCTTTTCAGCACCCCACAACAGAAAATGAGGAAATTATTAAATCTTACTTAAATGCCTGTACTCCACAAAACTTTAAAATCTCAATGAAATGGATGATTTTCTAGACAGATACCACTTATCAAAGTTCGATCAAGATCAGGTAAACTATCTAAACAGTTCCATGACCCCTAAAGAAATAGAAGCAGTCATTAAAAGTCTCCCAACCAAGAAAAGCCCAGGGCTAGATGATTTTAGTGCAGAATTCTACTAGACTTTCAAAGAAGAGCTAATACCAATACTTCTCAAATTATTCCACAAAGTAGAAACAGAAGGAACACTACCTAATTAATTGTATGAGGCCATAGTCACCCTGATGCCTAAACCAAAGATTCAACAAAGGAAGGAAACTTCAGACCAATTTTGCTTATGAGCATCAATATAAAATACACAAAAAATTATTGCAAACCAAATTCAAGAACACCTCAAAAACATCATTCACCATGATTAAGTAGGATTTATCCCAGGGACTCAGGAATGGTTCAATATACAAAAATCTACCAACATAATCTAATATATAAAACAAAGAAAAAAAATCACATGATCATCTCATTAGATGATGAAAAAGCATTCAATAAAATCCAACACCCTTTCATATTAAAAGTCTTGGAAAGATCAGGTATTCAAAGCACATATCTACACACAATAAAAGCAATGTACAGCAAGCCAATAGCCAACATCAAATTAAATGCGGAGAAACTTGAAGCAATCCCACTAAAATCAGGAACAAGACAAGGCTTCCCACTATCTATTCAATATAGTAATTGAAGTTCTAGCTACAGTAATTAGACAACAAAAGGAGATCAAGGGGATACAAACTGGAAAAAGAAGTCAAGGTATCACAATTTGTGGATGATATAACAGTATACAAAAGTGATCTCAACAATTCTACCAGATAGCTTCTATAGCTGATAAAAACTTCAGCTAAGTGGCTGAATATAAAATTAATTCAAATAAATCAGTAGCCCCCCTTTAAAGTACAAATGATTAATGAACTGAGAAAGAAATTAGGGAAACAACACACTTTACAATAGCTATAAATAATATAAAATATCTTGGTGTAACTCTAACCAAGCAAGTGAAAGAACTTCAAGACCCTGGATAAAGAAATTGAAGAAGATATCAGAAGGTGGAAAGATCTCTCATGCTCATGGATCAGTAGGATTAACATAATGAAAATGGCCATCTTACCAAAAGCAATCTACAGATTCAATGCAATTCCCATCAAAATTCCAACACAATTTTTTTTTACAGACACTGAAAGAGCAATTTTCAACTTTATGGAAAAAACAACAACAACAACAAAAAATCCAGGATAGCTAAAACAATTCTGAACAACAATGAACTTCTGGAGGAATCACTATCCGTAATCTTCAGCTGTATTACAAGAGCAATTGTGATAAAAACCATATGCTATTGGTACCAAAACAGACAAATCAATCAATGGATTTGAATTGAAGATCCAGAAATAAACCCACCCACCAATGATTGATTTTTGACAAAGAAGTCAAAACCATACAGTTAAAAAAAGAAAGCATCAGCCGGGCAGTGGTGCCGCACGCCTTTAATCCCAGCACTTGGGAGGCAGAGGCAGGCGGATTTCTGAGTTGGAGGCCAGCCTGGTCTACAGAGTGAGTTCCAGGACAGCCAAGACTATACAGAGAAACCCTGTCTTGAAAAACCAAAAAAAAAAAAAAAAAAAAAAAAAAAAAAAAAAAAAAGAAAAAGAAAAAGGAAAAAAAAGAAAAGAAAAGAAAGAAAGAAAGAAAAGAAAGAAAGAAAGCATCTTCAACAAATGGTGCTAGTCTAATGGGATGTCTACATGTAGACGAATCTAAATAGATTAGTATCTATTACCTTGTACAAAACTCAAGTCCAACTGGATCAAGGATCTCAACATAAAACCAGATAGATACACTAAATCTAATAGAAAAGAAATTGGGAAATATCCTTGAATGCACTGGTACAGGAGACAATTTCCTGAACAGGACATCTATGGTTCAGGCTCTAAGATAAACATTGACAAATGGGACCTCATGAAACTGAAAAGCTTCTGTAAAGGAAAGGACACTGTCAATAGGACAAAAGAGTAGGCTCCAAATCAGGAAAAGATCTTCACTAACCCTACGTCTTATAGAGGGCTAATATCCAAAGTATATAAAGAAGTCAAGAAGTTAGACTCCAAAAAACTAAATAAACCAATTAAAAACTGGGATACAGAGCTAAACAGAATTCTCAACAGAAGAATCTTAAATGGCTGAGAAACATTTAAAGAAATCTTCAACATCCTTAGTCATCAGAGAAATGCAAATCACCCTGAGATTCCACCTTGCACCAATCAGAATAGCTAAGATAGAAAACTCAGATGACAGCAAATGTCAGGCAGGATGTGGAAAAGAGGAACACTCCTCCATTGCTGGTAGCATAGAAAACTTGTGCAACTACTCTGGAAATCAATCTGGTGGTTTCTTAGTAAATTGGAAATAGTTCTACCTGAGGACCCAGGCATATAACCAAAAGATGTTCTACCATATCACAAGAACAGGTGCTCTACTATGTTTATAGCAGCTTTATTTGTAATAGCCAGAAACTAGAAATGACCCAGATGTCCTTCAACCGAAGAATGGATACAGAAAATATGGTTCATTTACACAATGGAATACTATTCAGTTATTAACAAGGATATCATGAATTTTTGCAGGCAAATGGATGGAACTAAAAAATATTATCCCGAGTGAGGTAACCCAGACCCAAAAGGACGTGCATGGATGTACTTACTGGTAAGTGGATATTAGCCATAAAATACAGGATACCCATGCTATACCCCACACACCCAAAGAAGTTAAACAAGAAGGAAGACTCAAGCAAGGATGCTTGAATCTCACTTATAAGGGGGAATGGCCATAGGAGGCATAGGGAGTGAAGGAGGGAAGGAACTGAGTGGGAAAGGAGGAGGGGCAGGGGAATGGGAGGTCAGGAGCAGGTATAGGGAGAGACAGGACATAGGGCCAGGAGAATGAGTGGAAATCTGCAGCTGCAGGGTGTGGAGGTAAGGGGCTGTAGGTGAGTGGGATGGGGGGAATCGCGAGGATGGCTCAGAGACCTGGGATTGGGAAAGCTCCACAGGAAGACCAACAGAGTCAACTAATCTGGAGCTCTGGAACCTCTCAGAGGCTAACTCACATAGCAGATGTGCAGCTCAGTCTTCATGTGGGTCCCCAACAACTGGAGTGGGGGCTGTCCCTAAATCTGTAGCCTGACTGTAGAATCCATTCCCCAACAGGGCAGGTGGGTCCCCCAACAACTGAAGGGGAGGCTGTCCCTAAAGCTGTAGCCTGATTGTGGAATCCATTGTCTGGTCTCAGTGGGAGAGGATGTGCCAAATCTTGCAGGGACTCCATGCACCAGGGTAGGGGGATACTCAGGAGTGGCCCCACCCTCTGAGAGGAGAAGGGGATGGAGGATTGGTGAGGGACTCTGTGAGGAGGAACTAGGAGGGGGCAGTGTTTGGGATGTCAATAGATAAATCAACCAACCAACCAACCAACCAAACAACCAAACAAACAAACAAACTCCAAGAAAAATTTAAATAGGAGAATAAAACTAAATAAAGAGCTCTTAAGAAAAAAAAATGTTACAAGATGACTGATATGTAGAAATCTGTGCACAATGAAGTATATGACTTAGTAAGTTAATGGCTTATTCATGTTTAGTTTTAAATTTATGGGGAGATGTTTCAGTCAGTTAACTGCTTGCTGTGTTCAGTATGAGAACATGAGTTCAATTCCGAGCACCCATTTGAGAATCTGTGCATAGCTGCACTATGCCTGTGATCCTGTGGCTTCAAAGCTGGAGGCAGAAATCCTGGGGCCTGTGTTACTTTTGCCAGATGGGTGAGTTCCTGGTTCAGCAAGAGACCCTGTCACAAAAAATAAGATGGAGATTAAGTCAAATCTAAGCATGCTCCATACTGTCATTAGTTGTTCATCCTCCAACAGTTATGGAAATGAAAGGGGTCACTGCTGTTTACTGGTCATTAGGATAATTTCCCAGTGGTGATACCAAATCCTTGTGGTCACTTCGGTTATATCCTACTTAGGGAACAATACAGAGGATACACCAGGTATCTGGAACTCATGTGAACACTACAAATAGTTCAAATGAAAAAAATATAGCTCATAAAAATAAGATAAACAAGTAACACAAGAAGCACAAGTCCCAGTGTAACAGGAAATAAAAAAATCAATATAACGTAACTCTTCCCAAGATGACTTATCCCCATAGCAATGACATCCAGTTAGAGTGAATTGGGTGAAAACCAAAGAACTCAAGATAACAATTATAACAGCATGCAGAACATTGAGAATTGATCCACTCTTATCTCCTTGTACTAAGCTCAACTCCAAGTGGATCAAGGACCTCCACATAAAACCAGACACGCTGAAATTAATAGAAAAGAAACTGGGGAAGACCCTTGAGGACATTGGCTCAGGGAGAAAGTTCCTGAACAGAGCACCAATGCTCTAAGATCAAGAATAGACAAATGGGACCTCATAAAATTACAAAGTTTCTGTAAGGCAAAAGACACTGTCAAAAGGACAAATCGGCAACCACCAAATTGGGAAAAGATCTTCACCAACCCTACATCTGACAGAGGATTAATATCCAATGTATACAAAGAACTCAAGAAGTTAGACCCCAGAAAACCAAATAACCCTATCAAAAAATGGGGTACAGAGCTAAACAAAGACTTTTCACCTGAAGAAATTCGGAGGGCTGAGAAGCACCTTAAAAATGTTCAACATCATTAGTCATTAGAGAAATGCAAATCAAAACAACCCTGAGATTTCACCTCACACCAGTCAGAATGGCTAAGATTAAAAACTCAGGAAACAGCAGGTGTTGGCGAGGATGTGGAGAAAGAGGAACACTCCTCCACTGCTGGTGGGACTGCAAGCTGGTACAACCACTCTGGCGGTTCCTCAGAAAACTGGACACCAGAATAGAGCAGAGAAATGGTGGGGTGGTGATTGGGGAATAGGCGGGGGTGGGGTGGGGTGGAAGAGGACATATGGGACATATGGTGAGGGGGGAACGGGGAAAGCCTTTGGAATGTAAACAAAGAATATAGAAAATAAAAAAAAATGTAAAAAAAAAAAGAGACAGAAAGTGGGTAGATTCAAGTAGAAGAAAAGGGGGGGGGACCTGGGAGGATTAGAGGGAGGAAACACAATAATCAGGATATATTATAAGAGAATTAAATTATTTTTAATTAAAAACTAGAATGGGAAAATAAAAGAAAAAAAAAAAAAGAAAACTGGACACGATACTTCCGGAGGACCCAGCCATACCACTCCTGGGCATATACCCAGAAGATTCCCCAGCATACAATAAGGACACATGCTCCACTATGTTCATAGCAGCCTTATTTATAATAGCCAGAAGCTGGAAAGAACCCAGATGTCCCTCAGCGGAGGAATGGATACAAAAAATGTGATATATATATATACACAATGGAGTACTATTCAGCCATTAGAAACAATGAATTCATGAAATTCTTAGAGAAATGGATGGAGCTGGAGAACATCATACTAAGTGAGGTAACCCAGTCTCAAAAGAATACTCATGGTATGCAGTCACTGATAAGTGGATATTAACCTAGAATCTTAGGACACCAAAGACACAATCCACACACCAAATGATGTCTGACAAGAAGAAAGGAGTGGACCCTGGTTCTGGAAAGGCTCAAAGCTTCAGTGTAGGGGAATACCAGAACAGGGAAGTGGGAAGGGGTGGATGGGGGAACACAGGGAGGGAAAAGGGCATGTGGGACCTTTGGAGGGCAGGGAGCCAGAAAAAGGGAAATGAAATGTAAATATAGAATATATCCCATAAAAACTTAAAAAAAACCCCAATTATAGTCAGGTTAAAGACATGAACAGCCTAACAAGGAAGGATATGGATGGAATGCAAGAGCAATTCAGCACAATAACTGAAGACTATATTGAAGTAAAACCAGTCTTAAATCTAGAAATAAACAACAATCACCAAAACAAACTATAGTCAAATAAAAACCCCATGGAAAGTCTCAGCAATAGATGGATCAAGGATAGAACAGATTCAGAGCCTGCAGACAAGAGGAGGCACCCAGACAACCCAGCAAGGACATGGATAAAACAGTAACAATAAGGTAACAATTCTGAGATGTGACAGGGAATAGGCCAAATGTACAGGTTATAGAATCTCTTTCTAATGGCATAGGAAACATTTTAAAAAGAAGCAGAAGATTCCCCATGGTCAGGAGAAGAGATGCCAACCTACACAGACAATGTGTCAATGATATCAAGTAGACAAGAGACCCCCATATTAAAACATTAAATATACAGAACAATAAAAAGTAAATCAAGAATGGAGGGAGAAATAGGCACATGTAAAAGCAGACCTATAATACCATACTATGCACTGAGATAACCAGATCTTGCAACGATGTATTTCACGTTCTGAACACAAACTGCCAACCCAGAATACTACATCCAGCAAAACTATCTGGTAAAGGAAAAGTGCATCCATGATAAAGGAAGACTAAAGGGATTTATGACTACTAAGCCTTCCCCGTCCCTTGCTTTTTGATACAGGGTCTCATTATATAGCCCTGCACAAGGATGGCCTGTACTCTAAATGTTCCTACATCAGCCACCTAAATACTGGGATTACAGGTTTCTGCCACTACACCTGGATACTAACTTCTATGTAATTCCCAATTTTATATCTTTTATTTATCTTTCTTGGTATATTGAGTAGAATTACATTCTCAAAAATCTACCAATATATTTCTTTTATTTATGGTCTTAGGGACCGAACATTTAATATTTAAGTTGGTTACTGATTATAATACTTAAGTAGGATATTGATTGTATGCTTTAAAAATAATTTCTTTCTAAAAAAGATTTAAGTACACAGTTGCTCTCTTCAGACACACCAGAACAGGGCATCAGATTCCATTACAGATGGTTATGAGCTACCATGTGGTTGCTGGGAATTGAACTCAGGACCTCTGGAAGAGCAGTCAGTACGCTTAACCACTGAGCCATCTCTCCAGCCCCCAAAACAGATTTCTTTTTAACCAAACAGAAGCAATTTCCTCTATTACTTATTAACTGAATGCCTTTTAAAATCTTTTAAAATCATGATGGGTGCTGAATTTTGTCAAATACTTTTTCTGAGTCTTCTAAAATGATTATATGGTTTTCTCCATTGTCTGTATGATGCATGCATGCATGTACAATGTGTGCAATATTTATGCTTGCCTCTCTGAGTGTGGGTATGTGAACACCACGGTGCACACTGTGGAGGTTGTCAGCTTGCCTTCCTTCTACCTTGTCTGAGGTCTCTCTTTTGTGGTTTTGCTTCTTACACCAGGTTCGCTGGCTGTCCAGTTTCCAGACATTGCCCTTCTGTGCCTTCCATCTTGCCAGTAAAACAACCTGGGGATGGCAGAGCCCTGTCACAGCCTGTTCTACAAGGGTTCTGAGGATTTGAGCCCAGGACTTTAACATTCCTTGTATGCAAGTGCTCTGACCTATGGAAATGTCTCCGTTGCCTTAAAAAATTCATAATTTTTCAAAGTTAAAAAATTAATTTGAGCCAGGCAGTGGTGGTGGTGGGTCTCTGAGTCTGAGGCCAGCCTGGTTTACAGGCAGAGTTCTAGGACAGCCAGGGCTATACAGAGAACCTCTACAATAAAGTGCACATTTCATACTTAAAGATGTCTCATTGCCTTGGGAATGGGGAGTCATGTCGACAGAGTTTTTTGGTGTGTGGTGAGAAAAATGTTGTGGGAATGAATAGAGGGGTGACTCTGTGACACTCCGGATGAACCTAAGGGCAATGACTGTGTATTTAAGAATGGTTAACATGATACAATTTGGCCTCAGGAGATGGCTCTGTTAACATACTTGCTGCTTAAGCCCAGCAATCTAAGTTCAGAATTCTGTGGGCTTGCTAGCTTGGTGCATGCAGAGGCAGACAATAAAGAGGCTGTGTCTGAAGCAGAAGAAGGCAAGTACTAACAGCAAAAGTAGCCTTCGTGTCTCTACGTGTGCCGTACCTCATGTGTGCCGTACCTCACACGTGCCTGCACTCAGTGAGCGAGCCCTCACACAAATATGCATACATGTATCACACATACACAAATAAAATACTTTCAAAAGTGTTTAAAAAAGAAAAATGAATGAAAGCTGCCTTCAACAAGAGCTGCCCTACAAAAGAAAGCTGCTAAGAACAATGAAGGTGAGCACCTCCTAGTGTCAGAGAGCTTTCTGAGTCACTGAGACTCCTTTAGCATGAAACTGTTAGTAAGAAACAAAAAGTAACAACAACTGTCTTTCAATAAGTTTTATAAAATTTAAGAGTTTACCTTTTATGTCTTCTGCAACAGAACATTTTTTGAATAGTACTATGGTCCAAGTTAAGCTGCAGCATCTTTTTGAGACCAATCATTCAGAGCTTAAAGCAAAAGGAATTGAAAATTTAAATGCAGGTATGATGTCAAATAATGTTTTTATCATTTTTCCCATAAATGAAGATCCAATAAAATGTTTTTGTTTTGGCCACAAATTTAAGTTGTTTTATGGTGACTCTACCCTTTAGTACCATGCATTCCTGGTTAAAACTGAGAATTTAAGAATTCTCTGTTTGAGGCAGTGTCTTAGAGCCCAGGTTGGTCTCAAACGCTCTTTGAAACAGACTGGCCCAGAACTCCTGATTTTACTTCTGCCTCCCAAGTGCCAGGATTTTAGGTAAGCAACATTTTAATAACCTTGATGAAACAGTAAAAATACTTAAACTTTGCCCCTAAAGGATTGTTTATTTAATAATCCATGTCATAGGATGAAAGCACTTCTTTTTCATATGGAAATATTGTGGTTGTCCTAGAGAAAACTACTTACATGATTAATTGATTTGGAAGTGGAAATAGTCACTCTTTGTCCCCCCAAAGGACAGTACTTTTTACTTGTCAAACAACTTTAGCAAGCAAACAATGGCTATTCAGATTTGATATGCAGTTGTAATTTTTATGTATACAAAATAATCCTATACCTTTAAATAAAAATACTACCAATTAAATGAGAACATTCAAGTGAAAATTAGATTCTGGGAAATTACATACACTTGCAGTCATAGGTAATGTTTTCTACAAACTAGACCTTCCTAATGAGATGGTGAGAGACTAACATGTAATTTGGGACTCAACTTTACGAAATACAGCATTTTTTTGTATATAAAATTTAACTTTAAAAAAAAATTTCTTTTATTATTTTTATGCACTCCATATTTTATTCCCCATCCCTGCCAACCCCTCTCCACCTTCCGACTGTTCCACATCCCATACCTCCTCTTCCTGTCTCCACGTGGATGTTCCCAACTCCCACCCCACCTGACCTCTATACTCCCTAGGGCCTCCAGTCTCTTGAGGGTTAGGTTCATCATCTCTGAATGAACATAGACCTAGCAGTCCTCTACTATATGTGTGTTGGGGGCTTCATGTCAGCTGGTGCATGTTGCCTGTTTGGTGGTTCAGTGTTTGAAAGATTCCAGGGGTCCAGATTAATTGAGACTGCTGGTCTTCCTACAGGATCATCCTCAGTTTCATTCAGTCTCTCCTAGTTCAACAGCATGGGTCAGCTGCTTCTGTCTATTGGTTGGGTGCAAATATCTGCATCTGACTCTTTCAGCTTCTTGTTGGATCTTCCAGAGTGCTGCCATGCTAGGTCCCTTTCTGTGATCCATAGTCTTAGTAATAGTGTTAGGCCTTGGGACCTCCCCTTGAGCTGGATCCCACTTTGGTCCTGTCACTGGACCTTCTTTTCCTTGGGCTCCTCTCCATTTCCATTCCTGTAATTCTTTCAGTCAGGAACAATTATGGGTCAGAGTTATGATTGTGGGATGGGCTCCTCCCCTCATTTGAAACCCTGTCTTCCTGCTGGAGGTGGGCTCAATAAGTTCCCTCTCCCTACTGTCAGACATTTCATCTAAGGTCCCTCCCTTTTAGTCCTGTGAGTCTCTCAACTCTCAAGTCTTTGGTGCATTCTAGAGGGTCCACTCAACCTATTTCCCGAGGTTGTCTGTTTCTAGTTTTTCTGCTGGTCCCCAAGGCTTCAGTCCTTTTCCCTCCCCCAATGTCAGATCAGGTTCCTCTTCTTCCCACTCCCCCACCCCATCCACTTTCCTTCCTCAGTCCCTCCCTCCCTTCTTCCCCATTTGTAATTGCTTTCTTCTCACTCCCAAGTGGGACTGAGGTGTCTTCTCTTGGGCACTTCAGCTTGTTGACCTTTTTGAGCTTTGTGGACTGTATCTTGGGTATTCTGTACTTTTGTTTTCTTGGCTAATATCTATTTATTAGTGAGTACATACCATGAATGTCCTTTTGGGTCTGAGTTACCTCACTCAGGATTATATTTTCTAGTTCCATCCATTTGACTGCAATACTCAGGATGTCCTCGTTCTTAATAGCTGAGTAGTATTCCATTGTGTAAATGAACCACATTTTCTGTATCTATTCTTCTGTTGTAGGACATCTAGGTTGTTTCCAGCTTCTGGCCATCACAAATAAGGCTGCTATGAACATAGTGGAACACATGCCCCTATGGCATGGTGGGACATCTTTTGAGTATATTCCCCAAAGTGGTATAGCTGGGTCTTCACGGAGATCTATTTCCAATTTTCTGAGGAACCTCCAGATTGATTTCTAGAGTGGTTATACCAGTTTGCAATCCCACCAGCAATGGAGGAGTGTTCCTCTTTCGCTACATCCTCTCCAACATATGTTGTCACCTGAAGTTTTGATTTTAGCCATTCTTATTGGTGTAAAGTGGAATCTCAGGGTCATTTTGATTTGCATTTCTCTGATCACTAAGGACTTTGAACATTTTTTAGGTGCTTCTCAGCCATTTGAGATTCCTCAGTTGTGAAATCTCAGTTTAGTTCTATACCCCATTTTTTTAATGAAATACAGCACCCCTTCATGTTAAAAGTATTGGAGAGATCAGAAATTCAAGGCCCATACTGAAACACGATAAAAGCAATTTACTGCAAACCAACAGCCAATATCAAATTAAATGGAGACATACTTGAGGCAATCCCACTGTAGTTGGGGAAAAGACAAGGATGCCCACTGTCCGCATATCTATTCAATATAGTACTCGAAGTGCTAGCTAGAATAATAAGACAACAAAAAGAGATCAAGGGGATACAAATTGGCAAAGAAGAAATAAAGGTACTACTATTTGCAGATAATATGATAGTATACATAAGCGAGCCCAAAAATTCTACCAGAGAACTTCTCCAGCTGATAAACATGGTGGCTGGATATAAAATTAGCTCAAATAAATCAGATAAATCAGTAGCCTTCCTTTATACAAATGACAAACAGGCTGAGAAAGAAATTAGGGAAACAGCTCCCTTCATCCTAGCCACAAATAATATAAAATATCTTCGTGTAACTCTAAACAAACAAGTGAAAGATCTGTATGACAATAACATCAAGTCTCTTAAGAAAGAAACTGAAGAATATCTCAGAAAATGGAGAGATCTCTCATGTTCATGGATTGACAGAATTAACAGTAAAAATGGCCAGCCTACCAAAGGCAATCTATAGATTCAGTGTGATCCTCATCAAAATCCCATACAATTCTTCATAGACATGGAAAGAACAATTTTCAAATTCATCTGGAAAGGGAAAAAAACCCAGTATAGCAAAAGCAATTCTTAATAATAAAAGAATGGCTAGGGGAAATCACAATCTCTGACCTCAAGTTTTACTACAGATCAATAATGATAAAAACTGCATGGTATTGGTACAGAAACAGACACGTTGATCAATGGAATAGAATTGAAGACCCAGAAATAAAACCATACACTTACGGACACTTGATCTTTGATATACAATGGAAAAAAAAAGAAACTATCTTGAATAAATGGTACTGGTTTAACTGACTATCTGTATGTAGAAAAATGAAAATAGACCCGTATTTGTCACCTTGTACAAAGCTCACGTCAAAGTGGGTCAAGGAACTCACTGGCTCAGGGGGAAATCTCCTAAACAGAACTCCAATGGCTCATGCTCTAAGATCAAGAATTGATAAATGGGATATCATGAAACTGAAAAGCTTCTGTAAGGCAAAGGACATAGTTAATAAGACAAATTGGCAACCTACAGAGTGGGAAAAAAATCTTCACTAACCTCACATCCAATTGAGGGTTAATATCCAAAACTTATAAAGAACTTAAGAAGTTAATCACCAAAAAAACCCCAAATAACCCAACCAAAATTTTTTAACTTAAAAAAATTTATTTATTCACTTTCCAACCCAATACCAGCCCCTCTTTTTCATCTAGTACCCCCTCATGCAAGTCTTTCCCCATTCCATCTTCCCTCTGAGTGTCAACTTCCCACACCCCTTCTCTCCAGCACATCAAGTCACTGTGGGACTAGGCATATCCTCTCCTACTGAGGGCAGATAAGGCAGCCTGTTTAGGCAGGCAGGCAACAGGCTCAGGGATAGTCCCTGCTCTAGATGTTCAGGGATGAAGACCAAACTGCTCATCTTCTAAATACAACGTTTTGAAGATTTGTGACAACTTTTTTTTTTCCAAATAATTAAAGCATAATCTCGTAAAAAATTTCCAAGTATAATACAGACTAATAAAAAGTCACTCATTGGGCTAGAGAGGTGGCTCAGCGGTTAAGAACACTGACTACTCTTCCAGAGATCCAAGTTTAATTCCCAGCAACCACATGGTGGTTCATAACCATCTTTAATGGGATCTGATGCCCTCTTCCTGTGTGTCTGAAGACAGCGAAAGTGTACTCACATACATAAAATAAATAGATCTTTAAAAAATAAAGTCAGTCATTGCTTTAGATTCTTCATGGTAACTAATCTTTCAGAGTGTGCCACTTCTGAGTTTTGGTATAGTTTTAAAGAAAATATCCGCAATTGTCTGAAATATTTAAAAAAAAGTTCTTTATTTTCTAAATGCATAATTGTGTAAGGTTAAGTTTTCTGAATTTATTTCAGTCTGAATAACATATCCTAACACAGTGAATGCAGGGGCAGACATGAAAACCAGGGTGTCTCCTACTAAGTCAGACATTAAGGAGATTTGAAGAGTACAACATGTCAAACTTCTAATTTTAAAAGAAAATATTATTACTCATAAGGATTATTGATTTTATATGCAATGGGTTTATTTTCCAATGAATTAAAAGCTTAATATTTTAACTTTTAAAAGGTAATAGAAATATATTACAAAGCTCCTTGAGAACTTTGTTAATATTTAGGAGTCTAATAGTTTCAAGACCAGTTTGAGAACCACTGCTCTAAATACTATAATGTACACCCTTAACTTTCTATACTCTCCTACCATTCATTATTGGTAGACACAGCATATAGAGGACACATCTACATATGTAAACCTCACATTTTGTATTTTTAAAACTTAAGGAATTCTGTCTATCTGCATATTAACTATGGTGTTCTTTATTTCTGAAGAGCTGAATTCACACCAGTTCATTTTTCTACAGTGTGTAGAATGTTCTTAGCATTTCATGCAATCAAGATATGCTCATTGTTTTCCCTTTATTTGAATAAATTTATTCCTTTGCTGTTCTTCAAGAATATTTCAAGCTGGGTGTGGTGGTGCATGCCTTTAATGCCAATGTTTAGAAGGCAGAGGCAAGAAAATCTTTCAGTTCGAGGCTAACCTGGTCTATATAGAGAGTTCCAGGTCAGCTAGGACTATACATTGAGACCTTGTCTCAAACAGAACAACAGAAAGAGTATACTGCAGATCTCGGAGTTGAAAGTTTCCCTTTCAGGATCTGAGGCTGTTGCCCTGATCTTGGTGTCTGTTATTTGTGATAAATGAGTACTGTCCTTGTTCCTGACATGTGATGGTTCATTTTTCTCCAGTTGATTTTAAGCAACATGACTGCAATGTGCTTAGATATTTTCTTATATATGTTCCGGTTAAATCAAAGTTAATATGGATTTTCTTGAAAGTATAAATCTGTTTTACAACAAAATTGGAAAATTTAAGCCATTTCTCCAAATACTTTTTCCAGTTTCATTTTTTCTCTTTTCCTTTGATTACTCTAAATATTCAAAAGTAGATCTGTAGGTTTTGATCACTGTATTTCTTTCTGTATTTCCCTCACCATCCTATGTTCTTCAGCTGGTTAATTTCCATTGGTTTAATCTTGAAGTATATTGACTTTCTAATCCAGTCCAAGTGACTTGTTAAGTTTTAGAATTTCTATTTTTTATAGTATATGTTTCTCTTAAGAAATCCTATTTAATCAGAATGTGTTTTCCTTTATGCCCTTGAAAATACAATAAAATTGTGGACAAATGAAAGACCTATGTCATCTTGTGGGGGAGAGGTCTTAAACTCCTTTGATTGCTTTCTGAGTGTGAGTTACACCTTCCATTTCTTCATATAGCTAGTAGCTTTAGATTGTGAGTACTGTGAAGACATATTTTAAAGAGCTGAAACTCTGTTATATTCCTCTAAAAATGACTATTTTGGCCAACCATAAAATGATTGTTAGACTTGATCTCAAGTTGTTTCCCATGCTAGATAAGAGCTAAGTTCTAAATCTAACTATTTTATCATTCCTTTACAGTCTAGACTATCTTGACCATATCTGGTGTTAAACATTTGGCACTGAATATAACCAGAACTGGTGTTTCTTCTATGAGGCTGACTTCATCCTGTTCATACCTGTAACAGTATGAGGATTGCATTTTCTGATTTGTCAAGCTCCCCAAGGGTGGGAGTCAGACGAGAAGCAGTATAAAGCAGGAAGCTGGTTTAGTACCACATTCTTCTAAGTATTACTTTCCAGTATCTTCAGTGCTTTTGATATATTAGCCTAGAGCTCATCATTCCATCCAGTAGGAACAATTTGGTCATTATCAGAAGCAGAGAGCTGCACACATTTTTAAAAAGTCTCACAAATGTTATTTTCCTTTTAAAATTAAAAGGACATGGTAAGCATTAAAAATGAGAAAAACGTTTTTGACAAATTTAAAAATAGGTTTTAAAATTCTAAAACCTGGATAGTTTCAGAAATAATTTCATGCTGTTAAAACACCATGAAATTAAGCCTTTGATCCCTGTGATCCTGACACTGTAGCCCAGATAGCTTTTATTGGGTGGACCTTCTGATCACAGAAAAATGAGTTCTGATAAGAAAGGCCACTAGAATATAAAAGTATAAGGGGGAAAAAAACCACTTGAGTGTTGAGATGACACTGTTCTGTTACCTAAGCTATGCCACACTGTATAAACCAACGTTTTCCCAAGTTGTGCCTTGCTCTGGGAGAGTCCATCTTGCAAACACCATCTGACTTCAGTTGGAACAGAGTTGTAGAAGGAGGACACCTCTGCACTGTGTTGTGCATATCAACACCACTACTCATCACGAACCATTCAAGGGGTACAGACTGAAAAATAATATCCATAAAAATACAAACGGCATCAGCCAGTAAACTTATCAAGATAAACTGTACCCACATGAGAGCATGGGCACATTTGAGTCATATGAGGAAAACCAGGCCTGAGAACTCATGAATGCACTAGAACTCGGGGAAGGGTGCAAGACTTTCTTAGACCCCATAAAGAAGGGGTTACTTAACACTGGCCATGGCAATAGCTCCTACCAGCCTGTCATCTGATCATGTAGTATGTGCACCATGGGACTAACAGGCAGACCCCAGACCATCACCTTGGCTTTAGTCTGGCTCATCCCACTTCTGAAATGGTCAATTTTTTTTTTTTTTTTGGTTTTTCTAGACAGGGTTTCTCTGTGCAGCCCTGGCTGTCCTGGAACTCACTCTGTAGACCAGGTTGGCTTCGAACTCAGAAATCCTCCTGCCTCTGCCTCCCAAGTGCTGAAATTAAAGGCCTGCGCCACCACCACCGCCACCGCAGCCACCACCACCACCCGGCGTGAAATGGTCTATTTCAACTGCAGATTACAGTCAGTTTGACACTTAAGAATGGTTTTGCTTGCCGGGCAGTGGTGGCACATGTCTTTAATCCCAGCACTTGGGAGGCAGAGGCAGGCGGATTTCTGAGTTCGAGGCCAGCCTGGTCTACAGAGTGAGTTCCAGGACAGCCGGAGGTACAAAGAAAAACCCTGTCTCACCACCCCCCCCCAAAAAAAAGAAAAAAAATAATGGTTTTGGTTGTTTTGGGGGGTTGTTGTTGTTGTTTTGGGGTTTTTGAGACAAAGTTTCTCTGTGTATCCCTGGCTGTCCTGAAACTCCCTCTGTAGATTAGGTTGGCCTTGAATCAGCCTGCCTCTGCCTCCTTAGTGTGAGAAATAAAGGCATGTGCCACCACGCCTGGGTCTTGTTGACATTCTTAAGTGTCCCCTTGATTTTTTTTTTTTACACCTTGTATACCTAACTCTCTGCAGAGTGGTGGGCCCAGGAGAATAGAGAGCGACTTTGCTCTAAGATCCAACAGTACAGAATGCTTCACAGATGTATTTATCATCTCTAGCACCACACATGTAAAGTATTACTCATAATTTTTATGACTTATCTAGACACACAAACATACCCATGGGCACTGAAAAACTCTTTACTCAATGATAACTTGGTTATGGAAGAAATATCTCATTAAATGCTGAAAATGCATTTGACAAAATTCAGCATCCTTTCATGCTTAAAGTCCTGGAAAGAACAGGAATTCAAGGCCCATACCTAAACATAGTAAAAGCAATCTACAGCAAACCAGTAGCCAACATCAAACTAAATGGAGAGAAACTTGAAGCAATCCCACTAAAATCAGGGACTAGACAAGGCTGCCCCCTCTCTCCATATCTTTTCAATATAGTACTTGAAAGTTCTAGCGAGAGCAATTAAACAACATAAGGAAGTCAAAGGGATACAAATTGGAAAGGAAGAAGTCAAACTATCATTATTTGCAGATGATATGATAGTTTACTTAAGCGACCCAAAAACTCCACCAGAGAACTCCTACAGCTGATAAACAACTTCAGCAAAGTGGCTGGTTATAAAATCAACTCAAGCAAATCAGTAGCCTTCCTGTACTCAAAGGACAAGCAGGCTGAGAAAGAAGTTAGGGAAATAACACCCTTCACAATAGCCACAAACAATATAAAGTATCTTGGCATGACTCTAACCAAAAAAGTGAAAGATCTGTAGGACAAGAACTTCAAGTCTTTGAAGAAAGAAATCAAAGAAGACCTCAGAGGATGGAAAAATATTTCTTGCTCTTGTATTGGCAGGATCAATATAGTAAAAATGGCCATCTTGCCAAAAGCAGTCTACAGATTCAATGCAATCCCCATCAAAATCCCAAATCAATTCTTCATAGATCTAGAAAGAGCAATTCTTAAATTCATCTGGAGTAACAAAAAACCCAGGATAGCTAAAACTATTCTCAACAATGGGGGGGAATCAATATCCCTGACCTCAAGCAGTACTATAGAGCAATTGTGTTAAAAACTGCGTGGTATTGATATAGCAACAGGCAAGTAGATCAATGGAATAGAATTGAAGACCCAGAAATGAACCCACAGAGTTATGGTCACTTGATTTTTGATAACAGAACTACAAC
The DNA here is from genome assembly GCA_964023405.1 of Apodemus agrarius. Taxonomy (NCBI): domain Eukaryota; kingdom Metazoa; phylum Chordata; class Mammalia; order Rodentia; family Muridae; genus Apodemus; species Apodemus agrarius. The sequence goes on from OZ030013.1 coordinate 82,316,045, forward strand.
CATCTAGTGGAAAAAAGATAGCTTTTTCAACAAATGGTGCTGGTTCAACTGGAGGTCAACATGCAGAAGAATGCAAATTGACCCACTCCTATCACCTTGTACTAAGATCAACTCCAAGTGGATCAAGGACCTCCACATAAAGTCACTGAAACTAATAGAAAAGAAACTGGGGAAGACCCTGGAGGACATGGGCACAGGGAGAAAGTTCCTGAACAGAACACCAATAGCTTATGCTCTAAGATCAAGAATTGACAAATGGGACCTCATTAAATTACAAAGTTTCTGTAAGGCAAAGGACACTGTCAGAAGGACAAAACAGCAATCAACAAATTGGGAAAAGATCTTCACCAACCCCACATCTGGCAGAGAGCTAATATCCAATATATACAAAGAACTCAAGAAGTTAGACCCCAAAGAACCAAATAACCCTATCAAAAATGGGGTACAGAGCTAAACAAAGAATTTTCACCAGAAGAAATTCGGATGGCTGAGAAGCACCTTAAGAGATGTTCAACATCATTAGTCATCAGGGAAATGCAAATCAAAACAACCCTGAGATTCCACCTCACTCCAGTCAGAATGGCTAAGATTAAAAACTCAAGGAACAACAGGTACTGGCGAGGATGTGGAGAAAAAGGAACATTCCTACACTGTTAGTGGGATTGCAAGATGGTACAACTGCTCTGGAAATCAGTCTGGCGGTTCCTCAGAAAATTGGGCATGACACTTCCAGAGGACCCTGTCATACCACTTCTGTCATCCACCCAGCGGATTCCCCTGCATACAATAAAGACACATGCTCCACTATGTTCATAGCAGCCTTATTTATAATAGCCAGAAGTTGGAAGAAGCCCAGATGTCCCTCACAGGAGGAATGGATACAGAAAATGTGGTATATCTACATAATGGAATACTACTGAGCAATTAAAAATAATGAATTCATGCAATTTGTATGCAAATGGTTGGATCTGGAAAATATCATCCTAAGAGAATTAACCCAATCACAAAAGAATACATATGAAATGCAATCACTGATAAGTGGATATTAAAGAGCCCAGAAGCTCTGATTTGCACAATTAGCAAATCAAAAGATTCCCAAGAAGAAGGAAGAAGAGGATACTGGTCCTGAAAAAACTGGTTCCAGTTTTGCAGGAGAGTACCAGAACAGAGAAAGGGTTGGGGTGTGATTGGGGAATGGGCAGGGGGTTTGGGAAGAGGACTTATGGGACATATGGTCAGGGGGGAACTGGGAAAGGGGAAAGCCTTTGGAATGTAAACAAAGAATATAGAAAAAAAAAGAAATGAAAGACTTTCTAGAATTCAATGAAAATGAAGACACAGCATACCCAAATTTATGGGACACAATGAAAGCAGTGCTAAGAGGAAAATTTTTTATTATAATACCAAATGCCTTCACCTTCCTAAAGAAATTAAGAGATCCTACACTAGCAACATAATAGCATACCTGAAATCTCTAAAACACAAAGAACAAACACACCCAAGATGAGTAGATGGCAGGAAATAATCAAACTCAGGGTGGACAACTAACAATCAGAATCAAAGAGAATGATGATACAAAGAATTAACAAAACCAAAAGCTGATTCTTTGTGAAAAATCAACAAGATAGATAAACTCTTAGCCAAACTAACTAAAGGACACAGAAACAGTATCCAAATTAACAAAATCAGAAATGAAAAGGGAGAAACTATAACAGAAAGGAAGAAAATTTAAAAGGTCATCAGATTTTACTACAAAAGCCTTCACTCAACAACACTGGAAAATCTAGATGAAGTGAATGAGTTTCTAGAAAGATACAAGAGCAGGTAAACTAAAGAGTCCTATATCCCCTAAGGAAATAGAAGTCACTAAAACTTTGCAACCAAAAAAAGCCCAGGGCCAGATGGTTTTAGTACAGAATTCTACCAGACTTTCAAAGAAGAGCTAATACCAACACTTGTAAAGCTATTTTATACAACAGAAACAGAAGGTACACTACCTAATTCATTCTATGAAGCCATAGCTACTCTGATACCGAAACCACACAAAGATCCAACAAAGAAAGAGAATTTCAGACCAATTTCGCTATGAATATCAATGTAAAAGTTCTCAATAAAATCTAGCAAACCAAATCCAAAAACATATCAAAACCATCATTCACTATGTTTTAGTAGGCTTCATCCGAGTGACGCTGGGATGGTTCAACATATGAAAATTCATTAACATAATCCAATATATAAACAGACTCAAAGAAAAAAAAATCATATGATCATCTCATTAGATGCCGCAAAAGCTTGTCTGTTTCAGTGCTGGAGGCAAAACTCAAGGCCTTGTGTACTGAGCAAGCTCCTTGCTGCTGGGCTATGTGCGGTCCCTGCTGCTCTTTTAAAACTGTGAAATTGTACCCTTTCATATTGCCAAGCTTTAGCAGTCAGCCTGGAGAGTGCTGATCTTGTGGGAATAAAACCAGCTAATGAACAATATTAGAGGAAGCTAAAACAAAACAAAACAAAACAAACATACATACCAAGAACAACCTTTCCTCAAACTGTTATCTAAAAACTTTGTTCAAATTTTCTAATAATTTCCCTATGAACTATGCCAAAGCATAATGATAAAGATAATGACAGCTAACGTTTCTATTTTTAGTGCCAGATCATATGCTGTGATTTCCCACATAATACTGTCTCATCTTTACTGCACTGCTATGGAGACAGTTACAGGGAGGTTAAACTATGTGTTGGTAAAACCCTGGCACCATGATCCCAGAGCTTCAATTGTTCCTCAGTTAATTGTCTAACCCATGTTAATTTATGAGACAAATGTGTTTACATTCTAATGCCTTACAAAGAAACAGAAGGGGAAGTGGCTTCACTTTACTTAGATTCTACATCTCTATATACACAATATATGTATACAAGTGGTAGCTCATACAAAGTGGCAAGAGCTCCCAGACACCAAAGTTCAGGACAAATCAGATAATCAGTCAGCTTGTCTAGATTTGGCTGTGGAGACAGAGCAGAGACTGGGTTAAATGAAGTCTTTAAGGCTGAGGAAGAGAGGAACATGCAGAGAGCACTAGAAAGTGGGGAGGCAACTCCAGATCATGTAGTTCATGGATGCAGGGACAGGAGGCATACCACATGTCATTTGATAATCCAGTACATATGATCTGGCTGCGAGATTAGTATCATAATGTATGTAAAGGAAGAAGACTAGAAAGAGGAAAGTAAAAGACTGAGTCTGAAGCCTTAAGAAAAGACTCTTTGGGTTGTCCAGAAAGCTGATGTGAAACTGGAGGGAGTGGACTGATAGGCATTGGTTGACTGTTTTAGGCATTGGTTGACTAAAACAGCCATTACTGCATATTGTTACAGGAGAGTAATAAAACCACGCAAATGAGCCTGGTGATTTTACAGGGAGAAAGTAAAAGCAAGATGATGCACTGCCTGAATGGAGCAGAGGTTCTTTTGGGAAATGATTTTAAAGTCACTTTTAAAGATTTATAAAGATCTATCTATCTATCTATCTATCTATCTATCTATCTATCTATCTGAATGTAGTTGAGAATACAAAATTGTCTGAGTTCTTTCAGAACATACATCTTTATATATTATATATGCATATACATTCACACACATAAGTGAATATATATACATATATATGTATACACACACACACACACACACACACACACAATCTCCCAATATCCATATAGCTACGAACTCATACTCAATGCCACATTACATTGTGATAAAACAATCTCTATCCAATGACACTGTCAGTTATCAATATTAAAAACTTCCATGGCTCCTCATTAGTGACTTAACATTTGCTTATTTTTTAAAACAAGAAAAAGAAGAAACAAGGCATGACTGTTTCAAGTATCATATGACTTAATAAAATAGAGTGAAATATCACTTGTAAACCATCACACAAATAAACAAGATTTTATTTCCAAGGCATAGTACTCTGCTAACCTAAGTGTATGTACACATTATCTGGTAAGTATGTTTTATGGCAATACTATTGCTCTTACTGGACACAATCTTAAGTTCTTCCTATACTGTTATACTCTTTTCTATTTAGAACAAGCCTTGATTTTTATTACTTAAAAAGGCTTCATATATTCTGAGGAGAAACAACAGAATTAGCTATGTTTCCATCCAATATTATTTCCCTACATATATTACAAGTCTACGTTCACATGATTGATATGTCAATATATATGTTGTTCTGACATTACCACTTAATAAATTATTGTGTAAATTAAAAAAGGCTTCATATTTAATCACTTTCTGACTCTATGCTTGTATTTTAACACTTTCTTAATTTTCTGCTTCTCAAAAGGAAGCACGCTTGATCCTGTTTCAGATACACAGCACACATGGAGCCCTGCTGAGGTGCTTCTGAATTTCAGACAACCTCATAGGGCCTTTAGGTCTTAAAAGCATAAAACCTTCCAGGTCTGTCTGGGCACACATCATGTGGATTTTGGTGCTTTCCCAACTTTGGTATAAAGGTAAACAATGCTACTCAGGGGGGTGAGACAGCCTAATTTTCTAGGGCCTGTACTGTAGGAAAGCCTGTGACCGTCTGTCGAATCCTGGCCCATCCTGAGTGCTTCTGAGCACTGTCCCAGGAGAAAAGTGAGTTGTGGTTGATTCAGTCACACTTGTTCTGGTTTACTTCATTTGACTAGCCTCTAAATGCAGAGCCACAGAAAAGTACCTAATTGTTTAGAAAGACCTGAAATTTGGGCTGGAGAGATGGTTTAGTTATTGAAGGCTAATGCTCACAACCAATTTGAACATCTTTTAATTGCTACTATTTTTTTTTTTTTTGGTTTTTTGAGACAGGGTTTCTCTGTATAGCCCTGGCTGTCCTGGAACTCACTCTGTAGACCAGGCTGGCCTTCAACTCAGAGATCCGCCTGCCTCTGCCTCCCAGGTGCTGGGATTAAAGGCATGCACCACCACTGCCCGGTTAATTGCTACTATTTTTTATGCTAAAAATGTGACTTCTCTCCAGAGCACTCTTCTAAAAAGCAACAAAAATTTCCCATTAAAGTATGATCCTTAGGATTAGGATTTGAAATTAGACTCTCAGGCATATTTAAGAACTATACTTACCTTTGATTCGAGGTAGACATTTGCTGATGACATTTTTGTAATTTTGCATATATAACTAACTAAAGAGATGGCACAGAGAATAAACAGGCTATTGTTAATTAATGCTCGAATAAACACAGTCCATTTCAATTGATTTTCTGGGACATCTCCGTGGACCAGCATTGCACAGGTCAAATTCACTGCTAAGAAGAGAAGGCTTGCCAGTATGAAGCTCAAATGCAGTAGAATTCTGAAAGAAAAAACAGTTTATCTGATGTTTATAAAACTATTGAGAAATTAGTGTTATTTCAGGGACAAGAGTTCTTTCAGCTTAAATGCTTATAATTTCATTAAAAACAAATTTAATAATCTCCCATAGGTACTTGGCATACCTGCCATTGTGAACTTAGTATATGAACTATTTCAAAATGCACAGACTTTAAATCATTACCTTATAAATAATCTCATGTGTAAAAATAAATACTGATCTGTGGAGTTGAAAAAAATTTGAGCCATTTTAACACCATTATGGGGAAATCATGTTTTTTTTTTCATTTGTATAACTACTGAGTGCATTTTCATTGGTTTTCCTATTCTAATAATTATCAGGTTCTTAAAATTTTTCTAAGGAATTAATATGCTGTGCCTAATTAATTCATCAATTTTAAGAGTTTTGGGAAATAGTTTTAAGCAGTGCTTGAGCCTATGACCTGATTATCTATAACAAACATGTTTTAAACTTGACCAAAAAAGAACATAGGAACAGAACATGTATTTCCCAGCACTCATAAAAACTCTCGTAAGGTCTGTACTAAGTGGTAGTTACTAGCAATCTTGTGAAAACAACCCCAGGGCAAATGTATTTGCATTCTAGCATCATCTGTTTTGGATTGCTTTCAGCCCTTGGAGATAATTTACAGAAGATAAGTGGAAGGTAATCTGTAATTAGTAATAAGAAAACTGAGTATACATGTGAAGTAAAAACCAAATTAGTTTGAAAGGTTACATGAAACAACATTTTTGAGAGGGTATTGCTATGCAGTCCATATTGTTTTCCTTTCTTGGTCTGCCCAGTGTAGGAATTATAGCCTGTGCTACCACATGTGGTGGAATGCTGAACTAAACAATAAGAGAATAGCTTTAGAACTTTAAAATAAAAAAAAAAGTTGAAATTATGCTATGTAGTGAATAGGAATAGTTTAGGAAACCAAAGCTCAGAAGATTTGAGTTAGCAGAACTGGGTCTGAAACTCATATCTCTGGTCTCATTTTCTGTTCCCTCTGCTGAGAGTAACCAGTACAGAAACACTGCTTAGCTCAGGAAACTGATATGCATTAGCTTTTGCATATGTGGACACATGGTGTTGTAGGAAGAAAAAAGGAGAAGCCAGGAGGGAAAGGGAGGGGGGATAATAGACAGAAAGAGGGAGGGAGGGAGGGCATGAGCGTGAGCCGCATGGCTATCACTGCTGAAGGGAGAAAGTTACCTACGGCCCTCATTTCCTTTGAACTGACCAATGACTCCATTGTCTATAAGACTGCTAAGGCACCCTTTGCAATTCTTCCTTTTGCCTTTATCAACTGACTGTTAAAAATATATGCTTAGGGGTAGGGGGATTGGAGATATGGTTTAGCAGTTAAGGGCACTGAAAGCTCTTCAAGACCTAGTTAGATTTCTAATACCCATATGACAGACAGCTCATAACTGCCTGTAACGCATACATGTGGTGCAGATATACATGTAGGGAAAATACCAATATGCATAAAGTAAGTAAGTAAATTACAATTACAGATCTTTTAGACATACCATCTAACATTTAATGAAACTTACTTGTGTTTGTCAAGATCAGTGGCACATCTGACTTTACATATAACCTATAAAGAGAGCATAAAGAGTTTTGAGAACAAGTGTAATACAGACATTTTTCAATTTACTTTGATTTTGTGCTTCCAATAAAATTCAATGCTTTCAGCTGAATTACTGTGAAACAAAAATAGGGATCCAGAGACTTAAATTTCTACCTTAAATATCACACAAAATTGTTAGTTTAAGTAGGTATGAACTTTTTCTATGAAGCAGATACTCTGGTGGATGGCTTGCCATCTATCCTAAATATTTAGAAAAATAAATGAGTCTGATTTTATGTGCCTGGGTGTTTTGCCTGCAGGCATGTCTGTGTGCCAGACAACTTTAAAGGCCAGAGGACATCAGATCCATGAGCTAGAGTTATAGAGATTTGTGAGCTAATGGGAGATGTGGATGCTGGGAACTAAACCCACATCCTCTGGAAGAGCAGGCAGTGCTCTTAAACCACTGAGTTATCTCTCTAATCCTTACCGTAAACTTTTTATCAGTCATGTTTTGTTCTAAAATAGAGCTTGTTAATATCATTAGGGTTATATTTCCCAAAGATCATTTTCTTACCAGTAAAGTTGAACTGTATTTTTTGGATAATGGGAAGGGACTGAATGTTTCTATGCAGATATTCCAAAGCATGGCGTTTCACCACTCTGGTATTAACATAAGGCGTACACAGAGGGAGTAAAGAATTGAAGTGTGAAGACTAGTTATAGGATAATGAAATATGGCATGAACTTTGGTGGTTTGAAAAGCAGACAAAAGCCAAAATGTTACGCACACAAATACTGTTAAATACTCAGGGACTTACTGACTTCACTCCAATACTTCTTGAGAACTTCCTATGATTCCATGTTTTTAATATGGTGGTATGTCCTGTGATCCCAGCCAGTGGGAAGCAGAGGCAAAGGCAGAATGATGCAGGGTCTCAGGCCAGTCTGAGTTACACAGTTAGACTGTGTCAAAACAAAGAAAAAACAGTGTGGAAAGCCCAGATGTCTCATGCCCATGTAAGGTGTCAACGATTCATAAACATAATTGATATTTATATGTTGTAGAAACTCACTGCATAAAAGCAAGCGATAAACCACCTATTTTGACATATTGGGGTAAAAAGACAATGGTGCTATCATAAAAGTTAGAAATGAGAAAGAGAATGAGTTCAGGAAAGGGTAAGAAGTAAGGGAGATTATAGAGCAAGGCAGGGCTTCTCAGAGGAAACAGTTATGAAAGGGGAATGGGTCCTCAACAGACAGGTGTCTAGGCCTAGCCATACCTACTGCATGTGCCTAACAACCCACTATGTACCAAAAAGTCAATGTATGGCACAGCCCAAGATATTACCCCATTAGTCTCTAAGCTGCACTCCTTACATCATTCTCACATTCACCCATTTTCTGTCTTCATTACTACAATGGATTATTTCAAGAGTTGTTTAATTGATTTCTCCAATACTCTTTTTTTTTTTTAAAAAAAGATTTACTTATTTATATGAGTACACTGTTGCTGTCCTCAGACACACCAGAGGAGGGCATCTGATCTCATTGCAGATGGCTGTGAGCCACCATATGGTTGCTGGTAATTGAACTCAGGACCTCTGGAAGAGCAGTCGATGCTCCTAACTCCTGAGCCATCTCTCCAGCACTTATTGATTTCTCTAAGTCCACTGTAACTCCATCTACTTTAGAAGATAACTCTTCCATTTATCTCCTTTCCTTTTCTGTGCCCAAGTGATTTAATTTTGAAATTGTGGTAATGCAATTCACGTCATTTGGCTTGGTGGCATGGATCTTTACCGCCTAGCCATCTGGCTTTGTTTACTGTCCTTTAATCTATTACATCTTTGCCTTTTGTAATATTATTCAAAAATTTTGTGGTTATTCTCCCTTACCTCTTCAGCATATTCATTTGTTAATATATTCAGTTGTTGACTGCTCCTCCTTGGATTTTTTTTGGCTGTTTACTTATGACTGGATTTATGCTTTTCAGCTGGAATGCCACAGAAGTGTTGATGAAGTACCCTTTTTATCAGTGACTCATGATGTTTTGTTCAATTCCTACCTGTTAATGCTGATTAGCTAGTTGAGGTAGAATCTGTTAAGGTTTTCCCACTGTTGGTAACTATTTTCTACATTCTAACTAGCAAGTGTTATATGTAGGTGTATTTAAAAACTTTGTAATTATTTTATCCTTCAAGGTTTATCCACTAGTTTTAGTATCTACAATTGGCTCTTGTCTGAATGAATTACAGTACAGCATTGTGTCTGTAAATCTCATAATACCATCCCAGGAAAAATTACACAGACTTTAATATGTGTGCACTTGAAAGGTTTTGTATCCCACCTTATATTCTTTTAGTTTCCTGCCTTCAATGTTATGATCCATCAACTCTGAAATATTTACAACTTCTCAATAAGAGGGTTCAATTTTGTATATCTTTGTGCAAATTTGTACTTTATCTGGAATATACGTTCATGATCATGAAACAAATTTCACCACACTTTTTACTGTCTGGTTAAGTGCCTCGGGGAAAGAGAAACTGTCATGCTATTACATTACTAATCATATTCCATGAAATTTATTTTTGTATTTACTTGCTTCTTGAGAAAAGTCACAATTTGTTTAGATCTATAGCCTCACTTTCTAGCACAATGCTTGCAGGAGTTCAGAAAATATTTTTTTAAATGATCAATGTATTTAAGTCAAACAGCTTTGGTGTTACAGTGTAGTATAGGGAAGTATGGAAAGGTGGAAGGGTTTGAGGCTGGAAGGGCAAGCTGTCATCTACTCAGAGATCTTATATAAAGTGCTAGAGGAATATTCTTTAGCCTGTTACAAACTGTAATATGATTCTATTTGGGTGATTCTTCCATGATCATTGAAAATGGAGTGAATTGAGGTAAAATGTTTTCATTAAATATGATTGATATGACTGAATATACAAAATAATGTTCCCAGATTAAACATTTTTAACTTTAAAAATCACATTTGTGTTTATGAGCATGTTGGTATGCATGTGCCATGACATATGCGTAGAAGTCAGAGGACAACTTGTGGAAGTTGAGTCTCTCCTTCCACCACGTGGGTTCTGGGAATTAAAACTCAGGCTTGGGTTTAATCTTACCATAACTGTTAACAGTTTGTTGTTTATTATTGTTAGTTTTCTTGACAAGGTTTTTCTATGTAGCCCTGGCTGTCTTGGAATTCACTCTAGATGAGGCTGTCCTCAAACTCACAATGTCAACCTGCCTCTGCCTCTCCAGTGCTAGGATTAAAGGCATGTGTCACCTGGCTTGTTACTCACCTTTGATTCTAAAGAACTATCAGAATGAAGGCCAACTAATAAATGAAATAAATCAGATCATGGGCTTCACCTTTATTTTTAAAATTTATTAACTCTAAATAGATACAAAGATGGTGAGTTTTAGAATGTTTGGAGGAAAGTATAGATGCCTGCAGTGATGACAACTGAAATTCAAGTAGCAGATGCCTGAGGAACAAAGATGAGAATGATCTGTGGTATCTTCATATTTAACAGGATTCAAAAAGCATAAGAATGACGAACAAGAGAGCTAAGGCAAGAAAGAGAACAGAATTAGATCAGTCATAGAAACCAGCAGGATGATTTAGAGTTAAAGGGAAGTATAGCCCTTGTGCAATTTCATGAAAGCAAAAAATGATGAATAAAGTAGCATTTGGTTGGGTGACTGGTATGTCATTAATACCTTGCAAAAAAGGTTCCTCTGTAGCAACACCTTACTACATGTGCAGGTAATTCTGCCCCCTCATAGTATTGCCCTATGGATTGGAGCTCAGAAACCTGACATAAAGCCCTGCTTGGGTAGCTGTTTTTTTTTTTTTAAAGATTGGAGTAATAAATGGCCCCTTTCTCTGACCTATTAGTCTTACATTTCTTTTGGAATAGTATAAAAATGGTGAGAGGTACCCTGTTATATTTGAAGCAGCTTAAAGAAAGACCCTTCATGCTTCTGATCTAAAATCCTTTTTTTTGTAGAAATGAACTAAAAAGAAAGGGTGAGGCAGAAAATGGAGGAGAGAGGAAAGAAAGCTGGACGACTCAAAACTGTAGTAGAACAGTTCAGCTGAAGAAACACACAAGAAGGAAGAAAAACTTAAGAGATCTATATGGAACACTGAAAATAATTTATAAGCCATTACCTCACTAAAAACATTTGAGGGCTGGGAAGATTGCTCAGTGGTTAAAGTTACCTGTTATGGGGACCTGCATAGTGCAAAGAACAACAGATTCCTGTAGGTTGTCCTTTGATCTTCATATATGATATGCTCCCCCACATACATATATACACACATCTCTGCTCACAAATAAGCAAAGGTAATAAGTGAAAAATTGACACTACAGATTGAGACATTTTGATATAGAGTAGGATTAGAAAATTTGGCAAATGGATTCTCTTCTGTTTTTCCATAAAATTCTATTTTTCAATATAAAAGTATATTCTGGAGAAGAACATAACATGGATAACATAATTAGAAGTATTTAAAAGAACATATTAAGCTATACAGATGCAGTAGACAGCAGATATAGCAATCAAGATTTGATTTTAAAACTAAAATATTCGAATAGGGAAAAGTGACTGTCACTATAGAGTGTTCAGGCTTAACAAAGCTGTCTTCATGTCTTGATTTAGAACTGCAAGCTGTGGAAACTACTCAAGAGAAGAATTTCTTCTGATGACTGCCCTCATCTGGCAGAGCAAAATGTCAAGACGTTGGAACATGGAACAGAGAAAGGAGGGGTAAGAGGATCAACTATAGGGATGGGAGTGGAAAACAGGTAAAAATATTGAAGAAGTCTAGGAAAAAAGAGAGAAAATACTGGTTAGAAAGAACAGCTCCTCCTATGGGACTGCAAACCCCTTCAGCTCCTCCAGTCTGCCCTCCAACTCCATTGGGGACCCAGGCCAGCCAGATGCCTCAGGGCTCCCAGGGACTAAGCCATCAACCAAGGGGTACACAGGGTTCTAGCCAAGAGAGTGGCAGAGAAATGCCTTGTCGGGCATCAGTGGGAGGAGAGGTCCAAATGCTCAATAGATGTCCCATCATAGGGACATCAAGGAGGGGTAGGTGGGAGTGGATTGGGTGGAGGGGCATATCCTTGAAGGCAGGAGGTGGGAGGATGGGTTGGGGATTTTCGGGGAGGGGAGAAACCAGGAAAGGGTATAACATTTGAAATGTAAATGAAGAATATATTCAATTAAAAAAAAAGAACAGCTCCATTTTTTATTGGATATATTCTTTATTTACATTTCATTTCCCTTTTCCTGGTTCCCCACCCCCCAAAAAGAAAGGGTGCCCTTTTCCCTCCCCCTTTTCCCCCACCCTCCCTTTCCCACTTCCCTGTTCTGGTATTCTCCTGCATTGAGCCTTTTCAGATCCAGGGTCCACTCCTTCCTTCTTGGACATCATTTGGTAAGTGGATTGCATCTTTGGTAGAACAGCTCCATTTTAAAGAACTGTTTCAAGGTAAGCCTGTGTTAATAGACAGCTTAGACACAGATGGAAACATTTTGGAAAACACTGAATTGAGGTGTTTGGTGGCTAACAATATGGGCTTTGAAAATGGTCCTCTTCCATTATGGGGTTTGCAACCCCATAGGAAGAACAACAATATCAACCAACCAGACCTTCCCAGAGCTCCCAGGGACTGAACCACCAACCAAAGAGTACACATGGAGTGACCCAGGACTCTAGTTGCATATGTAGCAGAGGATGGCCTTGTCAGACATCAATGGAAAGAGAGGCCCTTGGCCCTGTGAAGGCTTGATGCCCCAGTGTAGGGGTATGCCAGGGTGGGAGGGTGAGGAGGCAGGAGTGGGTAGATGGGTGGGAGAGCACCCTCATAGAAGCAGGGAGGGGAGGGATGGGATAGGAGGTTTGTGGAGGGGAAACGGGGAAAGTGGATAAACATTTGAAATATAAATAAAGAAAATATCAAAAAAAAAAAAAAGAAAAGAAAAGAAAAAGAAAATGGTCTCTACCAAAGGAGACAAGCAAGACAAAAGTGCCGATTCACCCAAGGAGGTACAGGTTATTATTATACTCAATGATGACCTAATCAAATGGCATAGATTTCAGAGAGGAGATGAAGGCATAACATCAGTGAAGAGTACTGAGAAGCATAAGATAGACTTACTGTCTCCCTGCTACAAAAGCCACAAAGTGTCATCTGGGAATAGCCTCATTTCAGAACAGGCCATTAAAAAGATCTTATCAAGATTAGAGTGGGGGCTGGTTTAGAAGGGTAATTCATATTACTGGTCAAGAAATAATGGGTCTAAGAGGGATTTGAGCTAGATAAAACAGAATTAAAAGTCACTTACAACCTGGACTTGCAGAATATATTTCAATGCATCATTTAATCTGTGGTTAAATAATATTTTTATTATAGGAATATTAAAACAACATGTTATTAATAACAAGACTCCAAATATTTTACATCTAACAAGATCTAATCCTGCATGAAAATATAGTTTCTAGAAAAACATACACTTAATTATATACAATTTGTTAAGATAATTCATAAAACATACTAACACATGCCTTATGCAGATTATTGGAAATTTAGCACTGTAAATAATGTCAGTTCGGTTCAACAAAATGAATGATGAGAGTGTGGAAGGTAGGCAAGTATGAGGCTGTCTGCTCAAAGTACATATGTAATAGAGAAAATAAGAAAAACAAAGTACTGGTATAGGGTTTGGTGATTAACAAAGATTTAAATAGTATTATTAATTTTATCTTATAATATTCATCATAAATAAGCAATCTGAAGCAGTTTCCATCTTAAAACATAGATGTATGAATTTCACTCTCAAGTTTCTCAGAGGAGAGGTGATTGTAGCATGTTTTGTGTGTGAATATATCCTATATAAGTTTACTATTCTAAGTACACAAAGTTTGAAGATGGTGTTATAGTCCGAATGCTTACATTTCCTCAAATTTAGGTTAAGATACTAATCTTCAATGTGAAGGTGTTAGGAGACAACTGGAGCATGCTTAGATCACATTGATGGAGTCCTCATAAATGAAGACATAGTATTCATGTAACAGAGACTTCACAGAGGGTTCTATTGTCTTCTATCACCTGAGGTTACAGTGGGAAGTCAGTCACTGTCTATGCACCAAAGTGGGCTCTCACTAGACAGGTCTGCCAGAGCCATGGACTTTCTAGTCTGTAGAATGGTCAAGTAATTTTTTGTTATTCATAAGTTTGTTTATACTAGTCCATGGTATTCTGTATCCTTATACTGAATGGCCTATCATTTAACCAAATGGTATGTACTGTTTATATATCCCTCTGGCATGTAGGATATGATGCTTTGAAGATCGTTTAAGTGCTGAAATACTTATAGGACGAGCACTTTCCTGTGGAATTTTTCTCACTTTTGTTAAATTGAAATAAAAATTTTTTTACCAGTGAGCTTATCTGTATAAAATTTAGAATTCGTGCTAAAATGAATCATGATAAATATAATCTCTTCTCCATGGTGAATAGCTAGGCATACATATCTAACTATGTAGATTACTCTCACAGAAGCAGTTATCTACATTCTCCATCTCAACTGCTCAAATTCCTCTGCAGAATGGTGCATTATTCTCAACCTTACCAATGCTGTTGACTACACAAGGATTATGAGGTTTCAGCTACTTCAGCTTTAAGCTGAACACTTCCTTCTTTTCCATGTCAATCACATATTTAAAAGAGCTTCTGTCTTCTATTGTTTTCTTTATAGCTTCATGTTCGAAGATGTAATATCTTCTTGCATCTCTGTTAGGAATCTAGTATACTGTGTTCTTAAAATTTTCTTTTCTCTCCATTAAAGTGTCTTAAAGAGCTGAAGGGAATTGCAACCCCATAGGAAGAACAACAGAATGGGCACATCCATAGCTCCTGCTAGATATGTAGAAGACTGCCTTCTCTGGCATCAGTGGGAGGGCAGGGCTTGGTCCTGTGGAGGCTTACCAGAGAAGGGGTATGCTTGAGAGGTGAGGTGGGAGTGTTGGGTGGGGGAGCACCCTATTAGAGGCAAAGGGGAGGGGAATGGAGTGGAGGTTTCCTGGAGGGGAGACTGGGAAGGGCGCATAACATTTGAAATGGAAACAAATAAAGTGAGTATTGAAAAAAAGTTGCTTAAAATGATCTTATATAATCAAAGTGAAGTGTTACAATAAAATAAATTTACAGATGAATGCTGAACACACACACACACACACACACACACACACACACATTACCTAAAAAAGTAAACTAAGACAACAAAGATGCTCTCATGACAAGTATAAACCCATGAGTTTAAAAAGAATGTGAAAGGACATAAAAACAAAATTTTGAGTCTAGAAAGCAAGTAAGTGCTGTGTGCATTCCACATGCCTGTGCGGGTATTTATACACTGCTCAGAAAGCCTGCTTGTCAATTGTAAACTGGATTTCAAGAGGGTCCCCATAATTTCCTAAAAGATAAGGGTATAAATAACTGTAAAAATAATAAGGTTTATATTCTATTCTGGACTTTTTCCTTAGAGACTAGAATTTTGGTTATATGTTAGATAGAAGCCGCTTCCCTAGCAAACCCCTGGAAATGTCCAAGTCTCTTCTTTGTAGACAGCACTTCAGGTGTGTTGTCACACTTGTTGCCAAATGAACTAAAGTTTATCCTGTGACGTTTCATTAGGAAAGAACTATAGAGTTTAGATTTTATAGCCATGTGGCTTACCCCTGACCGAACTTAATCTGTATCTTTTCACTGTTATAAAGCATAATCAAGAGCAAGAGTGAAATTGTGAGTCTTCCTAACAAAACACAAAGCCTAATGGTGGTCTTGGAACCTCATCACAATTTATGATTACCACTTATATTACGCCCAAGCTAGGAGCAAGGAGGTTGAGAAGTAGCTGATAAATATTTCAGAATTGTCAAAGCTACATGAGCCAGAAGAATCAGTATCCTTCAGGGGCAGGTAAAATAGGGGTAAATAATACTGGCTTGAGGTGAATCAATAAATCCCACCCTCTAGTTCCTTGGGAAAATACCCCCCTTTACTCTGGTAGGTACCTGTGTAGTTGTTCTATGAAAAAGTCAGCAAAAACTTTTGTCTTAAAATATAACATTAAATACTAGGCACAGTTGAGTTTATGTTACCACACTAAAAACTGGGACCGTGAGGGTGTACATCGGGCTTAAGTGTTCTCATCTACTCTAGCTTTCTTGCCTCAGTCTATTCTTAAAATGCTAGAGTAAACTTCTGATTCTCTAAATGATTAAATGTATCTCTCCTGAAGAATCTGATGAACTCAAAGAGTTAAGATTGAAGGCCGTAAGCCTCTGTCTCGGAACCCCAGATCTCCCTTAAACATAAGTCAAGTGTACATGCCTCACCCACATGATCAATTTTCTCTAACTATGAACAGCAATCCATATGTAACCAGAGAGTCTCAGAGTCTCTAATAAAAGACGAGATCAAAACAAATAGAAAAAAGAAAAAGTAAAATCAACTAAACAAAAATGATCATTATACTCAGATAAAGATAATGCATTCATGGAACACAAAATGCAATTAATAAAGAACTCTAAACAACAACAAAAAAAGAACTCATGGAGGAAATGACAAAGTCAAAGGAAGGGCTGAAAGTGGAGAAAAATCTTTCCCGAAAAGTAGAAATAAAGGCAGTTGTAAATATAGATAAGGAGAAAGAAGAAAAAGCTCAATATAGGATGCAAAATACCTAATGCAAGAGTTTCAGAAACAGAAGAGACAAAGAAAAGGAGAAAAAGCAAAGTCAATTTCTTAATAAGCTTTCAGGGTAACAAATACGACTTCATTTAGTGTCATGAGTAAAAGGAACCAGTTATTAGTTGTTAAAGATTTATATAATTAACATGCCCAAGCAAATATAGTCAGGAAACTGATTAATAAGTATAATGCTCTATAAACACTGTGCTTTGAACACCCTTTATGCCCTTGAAAAGTAACAGCTAAAATTTTTAGAAATAAAGTATAAGTTTATGAGTGAGAAGAAAATTTGTGAGCTTTCAAAAAAAAACCCTAAATATAACTGATTACTACAAACTTCATTAATTTACCATGGACAGTTTGCTGAAGATGTCAATGTGTCTTATATTTAAGGAATATGCAGAACTTATTTCTTAATTAAGAGTGAAGATTTATGCTTATAGAAAATGGATTTAAATATATTTTGAAACTGAAACTCTTTTGTCCTTTAATAAATTTTCCAGTGGCAAATACCCTATAGTATATTGTAGTGCTTGCTCATACAGTCCTTCATGTTTTTAAGTCAAGAAAATGGTAGAGTTGCTTTTGCAAATACAAGAATACACTGAAGAATATCAGTTTCTGTGAAACAATGAGGCTGTATCAGACATAAGGAATCCTGTAGAACAAAGAAGTATAGAAAGTTGTTTTTATCTTTCATCCTGACTTTTCTCTTATTACATTTGTTTATCTATTTGTGCGTATAGACAGACAGACAGGCAGGCAGGCAGGCAGGCAGCAGGCAGATAGGCAGGCACACACAAGTTAAACACTGTGGACCTTAGAGGACAGCTTGTGGAAGTCAGTTCTCTCCTTTTACCATGTAGTCCCTGGGGACTGAACTCAGGTCACTGGGCTTGACAGAGGTACGTTTACCTGCTGAGCCATCTCTCTGGCTTGCCTTTTGGTTACTTAAAGGCAAATAGCTTGAATGTAAATACCAATAACCACTAATAGAAGATTAAAACCTGGTAATACCATACCATGCTAGAAAAAGCATTATACACCAGAAGACCTGAATTTCAATTCTAATGTGGTTCATCATAAACCTATCACCTTAGTTCATTATCTAAAACTGGGGTTAATATCTACAAACCCCTCTTCACCATATAGTAGGAAATAATGGCACAAAATATATTATCATAGATTAAGAAAAGTGACTATTTTTCGAAGCTCATTGTAAGAAACCAGACAGAAGAAAATCTTAATTTTAAGGGATGCGCTCTTCCTTAGGCCCCTTTTCCCACCTAAAATACCAGTAAATAACATTTGTGTCTTACCGTGTTCTGTTTACTACTTTCTGTATTTTAAAACAGTATTTTGTTTAATATTTATAGCATTGAAATAGATATAAGTAGCTCTATTTTAAACATGGAAATATGCTGAGATGCAGAAGTTTAGTAGCCTTTTCAAAGTCAGCAAAGTTGAAGGATTAGGACTTAGTGTTCAATTTTTTTGTTGTTATTTGTTTGGCTTTGAGATAGGGTCTCAGTATACAGACCAGGATGGCTTCTCATAGTGACCCTCCTGCTTCTGCCCTGAGTGTTGGGATTAAAGGCATGTGCTACTTACTGCACATGGCCGTGTTCAAGTTCTTAACTGCACCACTCCTCCATATTTAATTTTCCAGCCAGATTCTGACAACTTCTAGTTTAGAAACCTGAAAAAAAATCCACAACTTGTTTAGAGTAGGTTCCTTAATCCCAACTGATTCTAATCTGCTTACTCTTTTTAAGACATACTTATGTGTAATTCTCCTAGTAGGTCATCACATGGCCTCTCCACTTTCCTTCTTCCTGTTGCTAAGTATATGTATCTACTCAAACAAGTTATTCTATCAGTTCTGCTATTAAATGTCCTTTCAGAATAGACTTGTCAAAGTCTGAATTAGAATCTAAAGTCTTGAACTTTCTGTTCTGTAAGAGGCTTCACAAAATGAGAGAAAGAAAATGAGGAAACACTTGACCAAGGAATTTAATATAAGGTTGCAAAGGAGAAAAATTCATATCCTGTTAAATATATTACATCATCTCAGAGCAGTCCAAATGACTGAATCAACAATTGGGAAGTTCAATATAGTAGCAGAGAAAATAGCACAAAATTTAAAGACAGTATTTTTACCTCTGAAGAACTAAAGTCTGAAAAAACAAATTGTACAGTGTGTTTAATATACTGATAAACTGGCAGATATAATTCAATTAGATTGTAAGAAGAACATCACTGGATGGTGTGTCTTTACTTTGCCTTTAATTCCAGCAGCTGGAAGGCAGAAGTAGGCAGATCTCTGTTGAGTTTGAGGCCAATCTGCTCTATATGAGTTCCCAGGACAGTCAAGAATATACAGAGAGATTCTGTCTTAAAACAACTTATATACCACTCCTGGGCATATACCCAGAGGATTCCCCTGCATGCAATAAAGACACATGCTCCACTATGTTTATAGCAGCCTTGTTTATAATAGCCAGAAATTGGAAGGAGCCCAAATATCCCTCAAAGGAGGAATGGATACAGAAAATGTGGTATATTTATACAATGGAATACTACTCAGCAATTAAAAATAATGAATTCATGCAATTTGTAGGTAAATGGTTAGACCTGGAAAATATCATCCTGAGTGAGCTAACCCAATCACAAAAGAACGCACATGAAATGCAATCACTGATAAGTGGATATTAATGAGCCCAGAAGCACTAAATACTCAAGACACGAATAGCAAGTCAAATGATTCCCAAGAAGAAGAAAGGAGAGGACCCTGGGCATGTAAAGATTGCATCCAGTTTAGTAAAGAAACTGAGGGGGGAGGGGGAATGATTGGGGAATAGTTGGGGGGGAGAGGAACTATGGGAACTATGGTGGGTGGGAACTGGGAAAGGGGAAAGCCCTTGGAATGTAAACATAGAATATAGAAAATAAAAATTAAAAAAAAACAACTTATAATTTAAAACAATATAACTACATCTTATTCTAGAAAGCAGATAAAGGATATGCAAAATTTCCTTAAAATAAATGTAAACTGGACTCTGGCATGGCATAACCTATAGTGTAGTAGAAGGTATATGTTTATGATATATTCTGTGTTTTATGGTACTTCCGATATACCGTGTTAGACTTGAGATGAAATGAATAAACTGCTCAGGTTTCATTTGAACTAATGCTGATAAGTAAGTATTCAAAATAACCCTGAGATTTCACCTCACACCAGTCAGAATGGCTAAGATTAAAAACTCAGGGGACAGTAGATGTTGGCGAGGATGTGGAGAAAGACGGACACTTCTCCACTGCTGGTGGGATTGCAAGCTGGCACAACCACTCTGGAAATCAGTCTGGCGGTTCCTCAGAAAACTGGGTATGACACTTCCAGAGGACCCTGTTATACCACTCCTGGGCATATACCCAGAGGATTCCCCAGCATGCAATAAGGACACATGCTCCACTATGTTCATAGCAGCCAGAAGCTGGAAAGAACCCAGATGTCCCTCAATGGAGGAATGGATACAGAAAATGTGCTATATTTACACAATGGAATACTACTCAGCAATTAAAAACAACGAATTCATGAAATTTTTAGGCAAATGGTTGGAACTGGAAAATATCACCCTACATGAGGTAACCCAATCACAAAATACACATGGAATGCAGTCACTGATAAGTGGATATTAGCCCAGAAGCTCTGAATACTCAAGACACAATTAACATGTCAAATGCTTCCCAAGAAGGAAAGAAGGAGAGGGCCCTGGTCCTGGAAAGGCTTGATGCAGCATTGTAGGGGATTTCGAGGACAGAGAACTGGGAGGGGGTGACTGGGGAATGGGGGGAGGGAAGAGGGCTTATGGGACTTATGGGGAGGGGGGAACCGGGAAAGGGGAAATCATTTGGAATGTAAACAAAGAATATAGAAAATAAATTAAAAATATAATTAATGTTTTCTGTTATGGTTACTTTTGCTTGTCAATTTGACCTAATATAGAATCACCCATGAAGGGAGTCTCAATGAAGAACTGTCTAGATTTAGGCTGGTTTATGAGAGATTTTCTTAATTGAGTTGATGGAGATGGGAAGATCCGCATTGAAGGTAGGGTCTTATATTTATCCAGCTGTTCTGACCTGTGGGTCTCAACACGTGGGGGCCCATATCAGATATCTTGCAAATTAGATATTTGTATTACTATTCTTAGCAGTAGCGAAAGTACAGTTATGAAGTAGCAACAAAATAATTTTATGGTTGGGGTCACCATAATATGAGGGACTGCATTACAGGGTTGCAGCATTAGGAAGGTGGAGAACCACTGCTTTAAATGGTTTGGACTGAATGAAGATATTAAGCTGAGCCTTAGAAGCATGCAAACATTCATTATTCTCTGTTCCTAATTTTGGATATAACCAACTCCCCCAAGCTCTCACTGTTGTGATTTCCCTGTAGTGATGGACTATAGCCTAGAACTGAGAACTAAAATAAACCACTTCTCAAACCTAAGTTGCCTTTGTCAGAGATATTTTTATTGCAGCAATAGGAAACAAAATTAACACAGTTTGTTACATGAAAATTATAAAGACTTTATTTGGTTGTTTTACTATTTTAAGAAAGACCACCCAGAAACAGAAGAGGAAGAGAAAGTAAAATTCAGCAGTTAGATGTATTGGGAATGACCCACACAAATGTTTTGCTGCCTTATCTAGTAGTAGTAATAATATTTTCTCAAATAATATTTACAAGAAGATTTCCTATTTGTTTAGTTTTGAGAGAGTGCCATGTACTCCAAGCTATCCTGGAATTCACAATTAGGCTGAAATTTGCCTTGAACTATCCTAGACTTCCTGTATCGACTTCCTCAGTACCAGGCTCACCAGATTCCCAACTTTAAGAAATATGCATTTCTGGGCTGGGGAGATGACCTGATGACCTGAATTCTATCCCTGGAGCTGACAAGGTGGAAGAAGAAAATCAAGTACTGAAAGTTGTTCTTTGACCTCCACATATTCTGCAGCATGTTCCCAATGTATAGATTTGACTACACACATACACAATAAATGTAAAAAAAAGAAATACACACTTCTTTCTTTTGGAAAGTCACACTATTTTCTTATATTGTCTTACAGTATAAACTGTTAATGTGGATGTCTTAAGACCTTTAATTAACAGTTATCACTATTCTCTACTTAAGACCCTTCTTAGCATTTGAATTTTGTTTTAAACCAAACTAAGTAGGACCCCTGTTTTAAACCAAATAAGGAAGTGGGGAGAGAAAAAAGAGGAAGAGGTACTGGGGCTGAAGTGTTGCTTAGGAAATGAGAGGACTAAGAAAAGAAGGAAGAACACTCTAGGCATCAAAAACCATGGATATGTTCTAGTAAAAATGAAACTGTACAAAGGACTGAAAGAAATGATATACTATGGCTGGAGTGATGAGGAACAAGGAATACTCTGCAAGATGCAATGCCTCATAGTATGTACAAAATTGTCCTTATTTTAAAGAGTAACTAAAGCCAATAAAAGAATCCAGGGGGAGAACTTCTAAAATTAGATTCCTGTTAGAGAAGGATAACTCTAGCAACAGTGCAGAGACTGAACCTGTACGTGTGTAGGTGTGCCAGAGAATACAAAATAGTTAGGCAGCTAACTACTATGGACTATTCAGTAGGTTGTAGTAGTTTGAACCAGGTATTGTGATGGGAAATGGACCAAAAAGATTTGGTGATGGAATGAATGAATGTAAGCAAGCATGAGAAGGCAGTATCAAGTATTACTTGTAGCTTCTCAATTACATAAAAATCAGAGAGCAGTGGAAATCATGGAAACGGGGAATAAAATCGACAGCTAGCTTTTGGTACAGATAGGTGTAGGGCAGAAATAGAGGAGCATAGCCTTGCTGAGTCTGGGTGCTGGAGCTACTGGACAATGTCAACTGTAAAACCTAGGAAGTCAGGGCTCAGAGATGCAGTTTGGGTGAATCAGAAATCAGTATTTTTTTTTTTTTTTTGTGTGTGTGTGTGTGAGACATTATACCATGAATGTAGATGTTATTACTTGGAAAAGAAAGGAGATAGATTGTTAGAACATTGTTAGAACTGCCAACCTCTGGTGTTAAAGGAGAAAGAGTCACTTCCTACTGGTTAATTTGAATTACTACTAAAAATATTGAATGAACTTGCTGACATGAAGGTCATTGTGGGTCATGGGCAACAGGTATTTTGTAGAATTAAGGGACAAATGAAAATTAGAATGAAGAGAGAAAACTGTTTTGAAGTACTATGAAAAACTATGTACATTTAAAGAATTTGATTTTACCCTCTAGAGGCTGAGTTAGGAGGATTGTGTGGTGGGTGGGATACATGCCTTTAATCCTAGTACTCTGGAGGCAGAGGAAGAGATAGGCAAATCTCTGTTTGAGACCAGCCTGGACTACAGAGGGAGTTCCAGGCCACCCGGGGCTACAAAGAGACACCTGTCTCGAAAAACCAGGAAAAAAGAAAGAAAGAAGGAAGGAAGGAAAGAAGGAAGGAAAGAAAGAAAGAAGGAAGGATTTTAACTTTGCTAAATTTTAGTTGTTTTTTTTTTTTTTAAAATGTGGCTAATATAGATTCTAACATTTCTACATGTCAACTTGTTTTAAAAATTCTGGACAATTTTTTCCATGCTGGACATTGAATCTAGGGTCTCACACACATACTAGGTTAAACAGTGTAGTACAGAGACAGACTGTCAGCCCTTATAAATTCTTTCGTGACAGAATTCTAATGTAATGCCTTTGGGATGAGATAATACAGGCTATAAAATTCCAGTTCTTTGAAATTTAGTAATAGCTAATGACCAATATTATATGCCATATTCCATTTTAAATATTCATATTTAATCTTCTCATAATAATCCTACAAGCATGTATTATCATTGCTCTCATTTTTATAAGCAAGGTAGAAGGCACAGAGTAACCCAATAATTTACCTAAGTAATTTTAATAAATGTGTAGTTATATTTTTCATTTACCACTTTAGCTTTTATTCCTGAGTAAGCAGAATCTTGTTCTTGAGGGAGACATCAATCTAACTGGAGGCATTACTAATATAAGACACACCATACGTCATCAGTGTAAAGAATTCTGAATTTTGAAAGAGCTATACAGACTAAGAGATCATCTATAAATATGGAATGCCCCCAAACCTGTCCAACTGGTACTGGGAATCCAAGAAAGAAAGAACTCTTTGTTGGATGTTATATGTGTTCCCTTCTCCAGATTCTAGTGCCTACTTAACTATAGATTACTTTGCATTTAAAAACATTTACTATAATTAGAATAGGTGAGGTCTTTTAGGAAGGGGGAGTCTGCGTTTTTCAGTCTGACTTTGAGAATCACTTTATGTTGTCTGTGCTTAAAAAACAACCTAACAGCAGTACCCCTTTGTGTGCCATCTTTTTGATGGGTATTTGGGTTAATTTCAGTTTTGTGCTCTTGTAAATAAACCTAATATGAGCTTTCATATATAAGGTTTTCTATGGACACATGGTTTCTTTTGGATAATTATTTAAGACATTTATGGCTAGACTGCGTGACAGACTTTTAAAGGTTGTTTTTCAAACTGGTTGTAAAGTCCTACACTTAAAGCACCACCCTCCCAACCCCTGCACACAGATTCTTAAAAAAAAAAAAAAAAGAAGACTCATTTTTATGTGTTGGTATTTTGCCTGCATGCATGTCTGTGTGACGGTGTTATGTTGGATGCCCTACAGCAGGAGTTAACAGAGTTGTGAGCTGCCTTATGGGTATTGAGAACTGACCCTGGGTTCTTTTGAAGAGTAGCCAGTGTTAAGTGCTGAGCCATCTCTCTAGACCCCCTGTGTATACTTCTAACTAACTTATCTTTAGCAGTCCATAGTATGGTCAATCTTTTACATTTTAGACTCCATAATCAATGTTCAGTGGTAACTAATCATGATCGTAATTTTAATTCTCCTGATAACTAATCATTCTGACTATCTTTTAAGTGCTTCTTGGTTTTGTACAAATCTCTTTACAAAGTATGCCTTGAACTCTTTTGCCTATTTTTTTTAAACCTATTTTTCTTATTATAGAATTTTAAGAGGTTTTAAAGATATATTCTAAATACATATTCTTTTATCAGGCATATGTTTTGTAAATATTTTCTCACCTTCACTCTGTGTTTTGCATAAACCAAATTAATTTTAAAAATTCACTTGTCAGTTTTGGTTCATGATTTTTATTTTCTAACCAAGAAATTCTGACCTCATCCAAGAAAACAAAAATTTTCATCTACAAACCTTAGCTTTTACACTTAAGTTCATGATTTATATCAAGCAGATTTAAAAGTACAGTATAAGGTAAGAATCAAATCTTCATTTTTTTCCATTTGTATATTTAACAAAAACTTCTCTTACTAAAATCTGAGATCTTTGTAGAACATGTTGAATTAAGTGTGCATGTCTAATTCAGAACTCTGAATTCTGCGCTACTGATATGTCTTTATATCAGTGTTACATGGTATTGATAACTTTAGCTTATAAAACCTCTTGAAAAATCAGGTGGTATGATTCTCCAAACTTATTACTCCTTCTCAAAATTTTAAGGACTCTCGAGGCCTCTCTTTCCCACAAACAATATTCCAAGTATTTTATAACTTCTGCAGAGAATTTAATAGTGGTTATATTTCATGCATAGTTCAAATTGGCGAAGTTATATCTTAAAAGTGATACATCCTGTTTCATATACTTTTCATTTATGTAGATTTTTGTTTTTCAGTGCTAGGGATCTAACTCAGGGCTCTGTATATGTCAACCGAACATTCTATTATCAAACTATATATACTTGTTTTCTTTAATTTCTCTTAATGTTTTGTAGTGTTCATTATATGTCTTGCATTATATTACATTTGTTCCTAAGTACTTTAAATTTTAATTCTATTGTTTTGTAAGTGAAACTTTCTCAATTTCAGCTTTTTTTTTTTTTTTTTTTTGGTTTGAGACAGGGTTTCTCTGCGTAGCCCTGGCTGTCCTGGAACTCACTCTGTAGACCAGGCTGGCCTCGAACTCACAAATCCACCTGCCTCTGCCGCTCAAGTGCTGGAATTAAAGGTGTATGCCACCAATGCATAGCCCAATTTTTTTTTTCAGTATAAAAATTCTTATCCTGTAATTTGTTAAGTTCAGTTAGTAGTTCTAATAGTTTTAAAAGATTCTTTAGGATGTCTGACCTTAGCAATTATGTCATTTAAAAATACAATTTTACTTTCTTTTTCTACATACCAAACTTATTTCTCCTCCTTGCTTTCAAGTAATTGCTAGGACCTCCAACATAGTTTTAATTTTTTTTTTTCCGAGACAGGGTTTCTCTGTGTAGCCCTGGCTGTCCTGGAACTCACTTTGTAGACCAGGCTGGCCTTGAACTCAGAGATCCACCTGCCTCTGCCTCCCAAGTGCTGGGATTAAAGGCATGCGCCACCACGCCCGGCTTTAATTTTTTAAAACAATTTTATGTTCGCTGGTATTCTGTATGTGTGTCTGTTTGAGGGTGTCAGATCTCTTGGGATTATAGACATGAACTTGCTGTATGGGTGCTGAGAATTGAACCTGGGTCCTTTGGAAGAGCTGCCAGTGCTCTTAACCACTGAGCCATCTCTCCAGCCCCCACTGGATTTTTTTTCCCCCTAGGGCTAGAGAGATGGCTCAACAATTAGGCACTTGTTGCTGTTTCAGAGGATCCAAGTTCCTAGCACCCACATCAGGTAGCTAACAACTGCCTGGAACTCAAGTTCCAGGGGGAGCCACTGCCCTCTTCTTTCCTCCCTGGGCACTTGTATTCACATGTTCAGGTTTGTTGATCATTAGATTCTCACAGTAATTATGTTATAAAATGTTTTGAAAATATTAAATCCAATAAAATGTAAGATAATCTGATCTTGCCTTCAGTAAAAAACTATAGTCTCAGTAGTAGAAAAAGTAGGATCAAGTTAGTGAGTAAAAGGTAGTTGAGTAAGTTTAGACAAAAGCAGTTTATATTCCTTGCGGATAGTTAAACACTGAACTAAGCCATTTTCATTGAATAGTAACTTGTGATGTGAGATATTTATTTTGTAGACTTTTCAGTTACTATATCTTAGAAGCTTTGTTAATAATTATAAAATACCAGGAGTAATTAACTTTTTCTCTATTTAAGCCAAGATAATCTATGCATTCATAACATGTATAATCTTTAAACACAAAATATAAAGACTATAAACAACCCATACATATTTACCTCAATACTCATCAAAATAAGGTAATTGTACATATTATGTGCTTTCTAGAATTTAACTTTAACATCATCATTCAATAGTATATTTATAGTAGCTGTAGTTGCCCTGAGACTTGTCCTTAGGAGTTTTCACTTTAGGTGGTAAAAATACATTTGTGGGAAGTAATATAACAAACCAAGATACCTGGAAATTGAATTAAATTTTATTTAGAGTGTCATTGATATTTAGAATAGTACCTTCATTTGAAGAAGCAACAACAGCATTCATGAAGTTAAAATTTTAAATATGTTTTAGCTCTTTTAGCATGAGAATCAAGTCATTGAATTTTATACTGATTAAGCAACTAGCATTTATATTATAGAAATTGGAAGGATAAATGTCAATATGGACCTCAGGGATGAACTCATTCATTTTTGCATCATAGTGCTACAATGATAGTATATCAACTCTTTTTTTTTATATCAACTCTTATGCTGTTTTTTTTGTACATTCTAATGAAGGATAGAAACAGAACAATCTATTTAAAGACTGAAATCTTCACTAGGGAAAATATAAGACTGCAAAATTTTATCTGGTAAAGGTAATGCTCTACTGATACTGTCAGAGAAAGTTCAATATACGTTTTTAGGTTATTATCATTTTTCCTTTCCAAAATTCAGAAAGATGAAAAGTCAGAAAGAAATACATTCAGCTCAATTCCATTCATATATAAACCAAAAGAATGAATGGTTTACACAGTTCTTAACTTTTTAAAAAAAGTCACCATAAAATATGTTTGAAGTAGTAAACGTTGTTTCCTATGTTCATAATGATCTAAGGTTCTATTTTCAAACTATGTATCTATGGGTGGAATGTGCATGTGAATGTAGGTATGCTGGCACCTACAGTTACAGTTGTAAGCTACCACAGGCAGGTGCTAGGTACTAGACAGTCTTCTGTGAGAGCAGCAAGTTCTCGTAACTGATGGAGTATACCTTCTGGCCTGATCCATGGTTCTTTATAATGAAAAGTCTGAATGTCTTTAATTTATCAGACATGAACACAACAAATGTTTCAAATTAAAAGTAAAATGGAATTAGTATTTAATATGAGACAGTAAAGACAATACTTTGAGACAAAAATTAAATAATAGTTTTGTTTTGGTCAACAAAATTTCTCTACAATTTTGCTGTAGTATGAAGAATCCAAAAGCTGAGTATGGCAGCAATGCCCACAATCCCATCACTTGGGATGTTGAGGCATGTGAATTTTAAGCTTGGGCTACACAGCAAATTCCAGGCCAGTCTGAGCTAACTAGCAAGCCCATCTGAAAACAAAACACTGAAATAAAGAACTCCTCACAGAGAAAACTTTACTAATTCAGAATGATCAATGGAAAATATACTTCCAGCTACTTGGAATTGTTACTTAAAAATTGTTATCCAGAGCTGGGCATGATGGTATACATCTATATTTCCTAGCACTTGGAAAGCTGAAGCAAGAGGATGGAGAGTTCAAGGCCAGCCTGGAGTACATAGATAGCTTGCCTCAAAAAACACAAGTAAAACAAAATCACTCTTACTCTTTTTTGAGGCAGAGTACTACAGTGTGTTAACTAGAGATCCTCTTGCTTCTGTCATCTAGGTGCAAGGATTACAAATGTGTGCTAACATACTCACCTTTTAAGTTCAATCGTTATATAGGCCATATTGTCTTAGAACTATGTAGTTTAGGCTGTATTCAAAATCATGGTATCCTTCCAGCCTCTCCCTCCCATGTGCTGGGATTATATGTATATATCACCACACTTTACTTCAAATACTCTTTCAAGTATAGGAATCAATAAACTGGGAAATAAATTCTGACTCAAATGTCTATTATAAAGCAGGTTTTCAAAAAAAGGGATATTTATTCAAGCATTATTAAATGTCCTAAACTTTTTAGTTTTATTATAAAAGGCAAACAACACATAAGCCCTTTCCAGAAGATACTAAGAAACAACCAAACAAACAAAAAAAAAAAGCTTTAGTATTTTGAAAATTATATTTTTAGGGTAAGAGTTTTTTTTTCCCAGAAAAGTGTATCACACAAAGAAGTGATTCATTTAATGTTTTATCAGTGATAGAATAGTGAAAATTTTATCTAGATAATCTTTATTTTTTTTGTTCTAGAAATACTTTTAGAATTTGTGCTTAAATATAGTTGATATTTTTTCTATTATGATTTTGCCACTTTTTTCCTTTTTAGTGAGAAGTGCTAGCTGGTAGAAGATACAAATGAACCAACCCTTAAGGCATCCGAAATCTTAGGTTGTTGGTAACTTGGATGTATACATATATAAAACTTACCTAGCTGCATAAGAGTGTACACTTTCTGGTTATGTGTTACATCTCAAGTGAAAGGGTGGTGTAAGGTCCAATGAATTGTATAAATAATTTAAGACATATTGGTGGTGGTAGGGGGGATGACAACACCCACGGATATCTGATGCCCCTAGCAAACTGACTTTTAATCATTTTCATGTAGATTAACTGTATCTAAAGTAAGGCTTCAGTGATGAGAAATTACTAATGTACAATCAGAAGTGTCAAGAAAAACTCAGTATCAGTTTATCTATGTTATAATAGCATAAGCAACCAGATGATCCCCAAATATGACACCATTGTAGCATGTTTGTTTGATTTACAATTGCATATGCTTTTCACTTTTGCTTCTTAAGGGTTTGAATTTTTGTGGCATTAAAAGGTTTTTGTGGTATTATATTGATAGAGAATAAAAATGAAGTTTGGTTTTTGTTAATTGTTTTTATTGGCTATAACTTGTATATATAATTGTATATAGCTTGTATATATAATAATTGTATTTAGCTGAAATTACAATTGAGATTTTAAAAATGCTGTCTTCCTGTTTATTAAGGGAGAAAAAGAGTTGGTTTATGTAGGAAATATAAACACTTAATCTGATTGAAAAGTGCATTTTTTGGTTACTTTTCCTTGGAACTGTGTTAATTCTCATCACCTCCAAAAGCCTTTGAGAGGATTAGCTGCATAGACCAATACCGTTCTATATTAGTCAGTATTAAGTGTATGATGTCACCTTTTTTCTCCTCTCCTAAGCTCTTACTTTGAGGGAAATAAAGACTTGGGGGCGGGGGGAAGAGGAACCTGGAAATAAAAAGGCGTAAATACCACTGATAGACATGATTGACAACCTTATACTCCAACCTGTCTGAAATGGGTCAAATACTAAAGTGCTGCAGAACAATGCAATCCAACCAGCAATTCCCCGGAAAAGAGAAAGGGGGTGTGATAAGACTCCAGCTATTAAGCAAGTTGTTGGAAAAAAACAAAACAAAACAAAAAACCCAACAGCTCCGTGGTGTGTTTCTGCAACAGGCACAGGCTAAACTTGTATCTTCTCTTCTAATTAGCTCTCCCTCAAAAGGCTGTGCTGGAAGAGACCGCCTAAATCGTCAAAGCAAGCGGCAACTGGGACAAACACCGAGGGCTTTATGGAGGTCCTTCGACTGTCCCGCAGCATTGGTTATTGATCGCTCACCCCGTCGGGGAAGCGATCGATCAGAATTTGTGTAAGATGTATCGAGCCACAGTTAAGGAGATGCAGGGGATGGGGGGGGGGAAATATAAGCTTCTAATAAAAGAAACGCAGCAACAATAGCGGAGGAACAGCTCTGCCTGGTGACGTAATGGCTGGCAGCGGTCCAGATTCAGCAGAGCTGCCTCTACCTCAGCATCCAACCTCCCTCAACCCGGTCCAGCCCCGACAGAGCTACCGGAGCTGCTACTTCTTACGGTGCTTCTCTGTGGTCGCCACCAACGCCTTTCGTGGAGGTCTGGGACACTGAACAAAGGGTGTCCCACTGCCTTAAGTTGTCGGGGCACGCATACTCTCTCTCTCTCTCTCTCTCTCTCTCTCTCTCACTTCTCCAACCCCCTCAGGCACCGAGTCCATCAGCAGCTTAAGTTGAGGGCGAGGCAAAGCCAGGAGTGTCTCAGTGTCCCCAGACTGCTCTCCAGCCACCTCCCCCGCCCCGACCCCCTTCGGTCTCGGCAGGAGTGGATCCCGGCGGCCCCGCTCCCCCGCTCGCCGGTCCTCCCGCCTTACCTCTGCCAGGTAGAGGTTGAGGAGACAGAGCGTGGAGAACTGGAGGCAGGAGGGGAAGCAGTAGAGCAGCCAGTGCGGGAAGAAGTGCAGGCGAGAGGGTGGCCGCAGCAGGGGCAGAGAGCCGCTGAGGGAGAAGGCGGCCGAGAAGAGCGTGGTCCTGAGCGCTGCCCACGCGAGACACAGGAAGAGGCAGAGGCTCTGGTAACTGAGCCTCCGTTCGCGGTACAGGAGCAGCCGCCACAGCTGCAGGTAGGCAAAGGCGAAGAGCGCGGCGTAGAGCAGCGCGTGCAGCACGCTCAGCGCCAGCTGCACCGACCCGGGAACCGCGGCGCCCGAGGCCGCGACGGCGCCCCCGCCGGGCGTCGAGGGTTCGCGGCCGGCCGTGGGGACCGCGGCGGCCGCCGGCCCCGGCGCTGACACCCTCATGAGGGGACGCGAGCAGCGGGGAGGGAGCGCGGGAAGGAAGCGGCCGGAGCGCCCCCCGGACCACCCGCCCGCCCCAGCCTGCGGCCCCGGGCAGCGCCGTGACAGGAGTCGCAGCCCCGCGCGGTGGCCGCGGCTGCCCTCGGGCCCGCCTCCCCCTCCCCCCTGGGGGGGCTCGTCTCCTCCTGCCGGGGCTCGGCTCGGCTCGGCAGCAGCAGAAAACAACTCTCGGCTGGAGACAATCAGCTGAGAAACCCGAGCTTTTGAGGCGCTCGCTCCGCACTGTGAGCAGCCGGTGATTGGCCCGAGCGGGCGCGCCCTCCGGGCGCCTCACACGGAATACCAGAGGCCTCAGAACCTGTCACTCCAGAAGTCTTTGATTTGATTGGCCTCCTGCTTTCTCCTCTTTTCCTCCCCGCCTCTCTCCCCACCCACACTGCTGATTGGCCCAGCAACTGCAAGACTTCCTCGCGCCGGCGGGAGGACTCCAGATTCTGTCACCTAGGGCCGTTCTCGCTCCGCCCCCTGGCCTTCCATTGGTTGGAGGATCTCTTACGTAAGGAGCACGAGGAGCAGGCGGAGCCTCGGGGGTTGTTTTTTAGCCCAGGAGAGTGGTTTTGCGGAGGCGGTGGCGGACGTGGGCGGTGAGCTCTGTCAGGTAGGCGTAGTCGCTTTGCAAGCCGCCTTGGGGACCAGCCCCTGCCCCGCCTTCTGTCGCCGTCTCCACTCGGGTGGCGAGAAGCGCTCTCAGAGACCTTTCATTTCACTGCAGGAGGATCTCAGGCAGGTGGGAAGCAGCGCGGGCCTCGAGACTTTTCCTGCAGGATTGCATGCACGTCAGTACCCTGCAGCATTCCTCTAGCCAGGCTGCTTGCGGAGCTCCGGCTTCTGATTCTGCTCACCTGTTTCTGGGGCTCCGAACGACGCTGATTTTGATCTTTTAACATTTTTTCCCCTTTTCTTTTTCTAAGTGAGCAGGTCTAAGTGAACAGGAGGAAACACGGGGCGAAGGAAGCGAATGAAGCAAAGCGGGAGCAGAAACTGTAAGTAACCCTTCCATCTCTTGGGAAGAGGTCTTTAAGAACGGTGGTACGGGGAACAGATGAATGTTAAGGCCGTCTGCAAGGGGAAGGTGATTGCTTGAAACTAGCAATTTAGAGAACTGTCTGGGGCGGGCGGGGCGGCGGAGCAGTAACAGTTTGGTGATCATCCAGGATGGAAGAGTTGGTGTGACAATTCTGCTTATGTGTTAGTCTTGTGTGTGATAGCAAGTGGTGCTATCCTCATCTGAGACCCAAAGGTACAAAATAAGATGTATGTTTCTTCTTTAAATAAGTGAGAAACGACTGCATATTGGGCCACTATACGAAGTTTACTAGTTTTTGGCCTTTGGTAGCAAATCAGTCAAAGAAATGAAAGATTAAGAGGGAATCCTCTGTTCTCAGAGTGAACATTTCACCGCAGATTCAGTTTTCTTGTAGACTATATTTACTGGAGCATCCAGTATCCAGCCTTTCCTGACTACTCTCTTTCCTATTCTCTGCCTTAGAAGAGTGCTGTTTCTCAATCCTCCACCACCAAGTACATGTCACACAGGGGCTTCAGATCTGTTTTGTACTCATTCTGGGCCAGTAGTTCACCAGGCACCAGATAGTACTACCACCTACACATATATAATCATGCACATACATGTACATTAACGATAAAATGAAAAGAAATGAGCAAAAAAGTCTCTGTTCATTCAATGGTAGGCTCATCCTCTGATGAACAGGTAGACCATAATGAGGCAGGAGAAACTTCAGCATTTACAAGTTGTCTTTTTCTCATTAGCTTTATGGTTGGTGGAGGCTATATGCATTCTTTTTTTTTCTTTTCTATATTCTTTGTTTACATTCCAAAGGCTTTCCCCTTTCCCAGTTCCCCCCTTACCATATGTCCCATAAGCCCTTTTCCCTCCGCCCATTCCCAATCACCCACCCCCCACCCCACCCCCGGCCATTTCTCTGTTCTGATACTCTCCTACAAAACTGGATCCAGTCTTTTCAGGACCAGGGTCCTCTCCTTCCTTCTTCTTGGGAATCTTTTGGTTTGCTAGTTGTGCCTTGAGTATTCAGAGCTTTTGGGCTCATTAATATCCACTTATCAGTGATTGCATTTCATGTGTATTCTTTTGTGATTGGGTTAACTCACTTAGCATGATATTTTCCAGATCCAACCATTTGCCTACAAATTGCATGAATTCATGCCTATATGCATTCTTAACATTACAGATACAACAGTGGCTACTCCGCATTGACTGAAAGGGGAAGAGGTAGTGCAGGGTGATTTTGGTTCTTGTTTAACAATGTTCGGTTTTTCATAATGTTCTACTCAGCACAGGTCAGGCACGCTGCAGGGTCTTTATATAGATGCAGTTTCTTCAGAGAACTTGAGTACACAACAGTTACTGGGTACAGATTAGCAGCAAGCAGTTGTCCTTCTGCGTGCCCTAGAGCATGGTTCTCCATGGTCTTTGGGTTTGTCCCGTGACAGGTCCTGCCAGTTTATCATTATCTTGGCAGCATCTCGAACTGGTTTTGGAGTATATGGCCTTTTGTTTTGAGGCAGAGGTGGTTTGGTCAGCATGCTGCTTTGAACAAGGAATAGTTTGGGTGTAAATTATGTTTTATGTTTGCATGTTGCCTGTCTTTGCTTGTGCTTCCCAGATTTTTGCATACCTTGTTAAATACAACCAACAGCAGCTTCTATATGGTATGAATCTTCTGTTTGTAAGCCTCTTCGTGCTTAAAATAAGCTCATTAGCTGTAAGAACTTTGGGACAAACTCATTGTGGACTCAGTAGGTGTGTATCATCTCCAGATTGCTGTAGAAACAGTTTTATCAACTTGATGTGGCTCATTTATTGATAATCAATGTCAGATAACCCCTTTCTTGCAGTGCCCAGACCAGTGTTGAGGTCTTTTTGACCTCCTAGGTAGTATTTTAGAGTTTTTGTTACGGCAGCTGCTCATTTCTAGCTTGTGTTCCAATGGACATAGACTAGTTTACACTTCAGAAGTAAGTCCTCAAATCTTGATGACTTAACATTTTACAAGTCTTCCTTGAGTTCATTACACATTAGCTAAGGGTTCCTTGGGCTGTGTTCCTGCTGACATAGGACTTACCGATTTAATAAAGTCCCTGCCACCTGCTGGCTGTTGAAATTGTTGACTGATATCCCCCTGCTCCCCCCACATTGAAGTCACAAGGTATCATAAACAGCTTCAGCAGAGATGGAATGAGGAAGCGCCATGAAGACTGCCTTACACCTGTGAAGAGTGCGGAGCCCAGGATCTGCCACACCCAGAGAGCCAGGTCACGTTCTCCCATGGGTCTCATCAATTTCTGTAGAATTCTGGAGCACCGAGCACTGCTTTTTCATACCTTTTCTAGATACTAGAGGGAAAAGTCACTATTTTCTATGTCTTTGTTTTCACTCCATGCTTGCTGATATTCTTTCCAAATCACATTCTCCATCCTGTTTAAGGAGGGCAAGCCTCTGAGCAAATACTTTTTCTTTTCCATGCATGGGTTCATCCAGTTTTCTGTAGCTGGATGGGGTAGATTTGAATAATAGTGGAAGATGTAGACGATTTATTTACATGCAAATAAAAGGTGAAAGATTGCAAAAGCTGAGGATTAAGAATATAAATAACTTTTAAAATAAAAATGAGATGGTTTATTTGAAGAAGTGATGCTAGCCAGGTATGATTACAGCTCTTACCTGTAATCTCAGCATTATGGGGTGTGAGGCAAGAGGATCACCATGAAGCCAAGCTAGGCTACACAGTGAGACCATGTGTGACAAAGCTAAGGAAAGGGGGGAGGGGCTAAGAATGGCTTTGTGGGCTTTAAAAGTTGCCTTGATACTCATTCACTCTTGCCTCCGTGTTTTCTTCAGAGATCGCTGATCTCAATTTGTATTCATTTGTTTTGGCAGCATAGACTCAACTGTTTTCAATAACTTTGGCTTTTGGTGTTGTGAAATATATTTAGCCTCTGTCACCGCCTCACCTTTCACTTTCTCCCTTTGTGTCTCCTCATCCATTTGACGTTGGTTGTTACAGTTTTAGCTCCATCGGACTCCACATTCTCTGTGCTTTAAGTGTGTCTGTGGTATTACTAATTCATTCCTGCCTCTGGCACCTAACGAGCTGCACTCTCAGAGGTGTAGTCTCACCTGTCCAGTCACATAGAAGATCGCTGAAGGCAAACCTTTGGAGCTGCAAAGCACACTGGGGGGGGGGGGGAACAGTGTGACAACTCTAATGCCCAATTTAGTCTAAAGTAATTGAATTGTAGCCTCAAGACAAGGAAATAATTGATGGTTAGTCTTTCAGTTGTGATTTAACCTAATACTTTGCTGTTTTTTTAATTAGGTTATTGTTATTTCATATAGTAATGAATGCTCTGTAGTTATTCCCTTAGCTACAGAAATACATGCAGTTTCCTCCAGAATGCAAAGAAAATAGTGAGTGACCTATTTTAAAACATTTCCACTAATAAAGCAGTCCTGAAATAGGTTGCTTACAATGGTTAGAATGTATAATCAATTTTAATTTTAAGGATACTTATTTTTTTATTGGCTATTTTATTTGTTTACATTTCTTTTTTTCTTTTTTTTATTATTTTCTATATTCTTTGTTTACATTCCAAAGGCTTTCTCCTTTCCAGTGTCCCCCCCCTCCCGTCACCATATGTCCCATAAGTCCTCCTCCCCCCCTTCCCCAATTACCCCCCTCCCCACCATTTCTCTGTTCTGGTACTCTCCTACAAAACTGGGTTTAGTCTTTTCCGGACCATCCTTTTTCTTGGGAATCTTTTGCTTAGCTAATTTTGTCTTGAGTATTCAGAGCTTCTGGGCTCATTAATATCCACTTATCAGTGATTGCAATTCATGTGTATTC
This sequence comes from Apodemus agrarius, assembly GCA_964023405.1. NCBI lineage: Eukaryota > Metazoa > Chordata > Mammalia > Rodentia > Muridae > Apodemus > Apodemus agrarius. Next base: position 82,352,537 of record OZ030013.1, read on the forward strand.
TTTTGTGATTGGGTTGACTCACTTAGGATGGTATTTCCCAGATCTAACCATTTGTCTACAAATTGCATGAATTCATTATTTTTAATTGCTGAGTAGTATTCCAACCCTGAGATTTCACCTCACACCAGTCAGAATGGTTAAGATTAAAAACTCAAGAGACAACAGGTGCTGGCAAGGATGTGGAGAAAGAGGATCACTCCTCCATTGTTGGTGGGATTGCAAGATGGTACAACTGCTCTGGAAATCAGTATGGCGGTTCCTCAGAAAATTGGGCATGCCACTTCCAGAGGACCCTGTCATACCACTCCTGGGCATATACCCAGAGGATTCCCCTGCATGCAATAAAGACACATGTTCCACTATGTTCATAGCAGCCATATTTATAATAGCCAGAAGCTGGAAAGAACCCAGATGTCCCTCAACGGAGGAATGGATACAGAAAATGTGGTATATTTATACAATGGAACACTACTCAGCAATTAAAAATAATGAATTCATGCAATTTGTAGGCAAATGTTTACATTTCAAATATTATTACCTTTCCCAATTTACCCCACAGAAGTCTCCTATACCATCATCCCTCCACCTGCTTCTATGAGGGTGTGCCCCTCCTCCTGCCTCCCTGCCATGGAATTCTCCTATACTGGGGCATTGAGCCTTCACAGGACCAAGGGCCTCTTCTCCCACTGATGCCTGACAAGGCCATCCTCTGCTACATATATGACTGGAGCCATGTGTCTCTCCATGTGTACTCCTTGGTTGATGGTTTAGACCCTGGGAGATCTGGTTGGTTGCTACTGTTGTTCTTTTAAGGATACTTCTCAATGAGGTAACATTGAGTTTATATTTTTATACACCTTTCACAGCTGCTATTTCTTAGTTTACTATCAGCTTTTTAACACAACTCAGGATTAAAAACTGAAGACAAATCTTTTTACTGATAGTAACTTGGTCTAATGAATTTCAGAAGTTGTTAAGTAATCCATGAATCATTAGCTTCATTCTTTTTTATTTTTCCAGGAACACCTGCTCTCCAGGGAGAAATATCTCATCGATTATTCATCTTGGATGAATGGAGTGTATAGTCAGTGCTTTTATGATTTCTTTATAAAGTTGTCATGTTATTCTTTGTTGAAAAACTCTGCCCTTACTCTTAGGAATGTCTCTATCTCTCTCTATATTGTCCTATTTCAGATTAAAAGATGAAAATTCTCACCTATACCTATGAGTGTACTTATGCCTTTTATAAATATGGTATTTTTTATGCTACCTTAATTTCCCCAGGGACTGGGATTGTATGTCTGTGGTAAATTGCTTTCCTAAGCTATCTTCATTTAAACTTTGATAGTATAGAAAAACTCCCAGAGATGTTAAAAAAGAATTGAAAACTGCAAAACAGCAGACAAAACTGAGAGCAGGCTAAGAAGGAACGCGCTAAGAGCACACCAAGGAAGAAGGTGATGGGAGAATGGATGGCTAGATCAGACCAGGTTCAGAGAGTAGGGCTGGACCAGCCAGTTAAGATTGCAGTGTATAACCAGTGTGAAATAGTATGTCCAAGCATTAAAATAGGCTTCTGTTCAGAACGAATGTTCTTGCACAGTGTGAGTAGATCTCTTGCAGGAGATTTCAAAGATAGTAAACCCATAGCAGACTTTGCATGTCTGATTCCCAACCAAAAGGTGTTCAGGCATCACTGGAGTATTTATTGTACATTAACTGTAAATGGATCAAACAAAATGTCCAATTTTAAAAATGATTTGAGCCAGGCTTGGTGGTATAGTTCTGTACACTAAGCTGTTCAGCAGGCTGAGGTACAAAGATCATAAATTCAAGGCCAATTTGGACAGCTGAGTGATACCTTGACTTAAGAAAGTAAGAGGACGGCTGGCCTAAAGACCAGTGGTAGAGTGCTCCCCTAGCTTGTGCAATGCTTTGAGTTCATTCTTTAACACAGGAAACAATAAAGGATTGGATAATATTTTAAGTTAATTTTAGAATGTTAAAAAATGTCAGCTTAACATACTTTAGTAAAGATGTGAAACTTAATAAGCATTTTGTAGATATCTTTGATTTCTATTGAAGTTATCAAAAATTAAGTTGAGTATGGTATTGGATGACTGTAACCTAAGCTTTCAAAAGGCAGCAAACAGGGGTGTTATAAGTTTGAGGTGAGCTGGGCCTTCAGACTAGAACCTTGTGTCAAAACACCAAATAGAATACAGAATCAACAACAATAGCATGGATGTACACCTAGCCCTCTTCAAGGCATGTGAAGATAGTTAGCTTAGTGATACAGTACTTCCTTAAACTATCCCTAAACTTCCTTGAGCCATCTTAAACAGTTCCCAGCAATGTGAAAATATAAAATGAAACGAAAGTATTATCAATTCAGTGTTCTTATATATGATTTCCCATCAGAATTTCTTTGTCACTAGAAGGAAATAAAGTTCTAGTAAAATCAAGTCGTGTAGTGATTTGACTGTTCATTTGGTATCTTTAAATTTAACAAGTTTAGTCTAACAGAACTTTGTTGATCTGCTGCTCTGTGCCAGGTATCGCTTCAGGCAGTAAAACACAGCAGTGAAGAAAACAGACAAGTCTCCTGGCACGCATAGTCAGGCACAGCTCATGATGTCTTCTGGCTTCAGCGTATTTAGGGCTGGTGTTGCGTTGGTTTTGATGTGCAGTTTTTACAAGTCAACTGAAGACTCTCTCCCAGAACTGAGTCCTCAGCAGTATTTCAGCACACTGCAGCCAGGAAAAGCCTCATTAGCTTATTTTTGCCAAGTTGGTAAGTATCTCTTAAAATTCTTACATGGCTCTTGAGATACTTATTTCGCTGTAGTCAGTACACTCAGTGGGAACTTCTGTCCGTATGTGCCATAATGCTGTTTCTGTGATTTGCCTGCGTGCATGATCCAGGCACCTGAGCTTTTCTCTGTTTCTCATCTGCTATGATGTAGTAGTGATTGTCTTCTAAACTTAGTGTGAGGATTAGATGGGTTTACGCATTGCTTATTCATAGAAAACACTACTTCAGGGTTACTGACAAACCATTTGAATTTCATGCAGTCATTTCTGGAGTATATACTTCCTTACTCTTTTCTTTAGCATGTAGCTGTTTGTGCAATTTGGATATGTAGTTTTAGCAATGATTTAGCTTATTATTCTATTCTACATTGACTGTGTCATTAATTATACTGAGCCCTCTTCAATACATGACTATTGAACATAATTGCAATGGTTTTATTTAAGCCTTCATGTCAGTAGCAGTACAGTTGTATTGGAATTAACAAAATGAGTTCACATCTTTAGGCACTGTTTAATTTTATTTGTGATTTGGTATTTTAAAGTCAATTTGAAAGTTTTGTATGTGTGTCTAAGTATGCTGTGTATGTGCTATCTAACTTGTTCTGGATGGCCAGCATCTGCGCATCCACCTCTTCAATGGACATGGGGCCTCTGAAGATAGTGACAAAGGTCAGGCAGCAGCTGTGGCCTGGGTCACAGGCGGCCATCAGGTGCTTGGCTTTGAACATCTGTTGTGTGAGCATGGGCACTGTCAGGGCACAGTCCTACTGGCCGCCCTGGGTGTGAGGGTGTTGAAGTGGGCGTTTGAAGCAGTACAGGCATGGGAAGGGCACCATGTTCATGGCCAGCTTGCATAAGTTGGTGTTGAGCTGAGCAGGTGGGACATGGACATGTAGAGATGTGGTGACACTGCTCCTGGTGGCAAATGCCAGGTGGTTGAGGTCCCCATCGGTGGGTGTGCTTAGCTTGAGTCTGCGGAAGCGATGTGGTAGAGTTGATGCACCAGGTGTAATCAGTGCTTCCCACTAGCAAGTGCTCCAGTGGGCTGTTGTTGTAGGGTTCCACCACAGTGTCAAAGACCTTAGGTGACCACATGATTCTGAAGGTGTTCAAGATGCAATCTGGGTACGCCTCTCAGATCTTGCTGATGAGCAACGTGCCCAGGCCCGTGTGCTACCCAGTCAGTGGGTGAGTTAGAAGCTCTGCAGGTAGTTACAATCCTCACACTCCTCTGTAGTGGCCCTTGGCCCAGTTGTCCCCAGTAAAGATGAATTTGCCACGCCAGAAGAGCAGCCCCAAAGACTCAGACCACACATTGTCTATGATGCTAGGCTCCAACCCAGTGGGGCATCCCCAGGGCATATACTTCTGAGAGCATGAGTCATTGTAGTAGTCGCCAATCTTCTCCAGCTACAGCACTGAGTCACCCAGGTGGCCTCCAGCAGCTCATTGCTGATCACTCCCAAAACTTGGTATGGATCTGGTTCCTGTACTGGCCTGTCTGGTATACCCAGTCTCCCTCATGGTGTCCGATCTGTGCTGGGGTGCTGATTCACAGTTATTATTTTTTAATATATTTTTTAAATAAAATTTTAAGATAACATATAAAACTAAACTATTCTGTGATAAAGAAATAAGAATAAGGAAGCAATAGAAAAATATATCTTGGTATGTTTGTTTTGAAGGCTAGATACACAAATAATGGAAAATAATTAACTTTTGTGTGTGTTCAGATTTTACCTTTAATTTTAAATATTCATCTTTTAAAAGATCAAATTCAATAATATTCATTCAACATTTCTTGTTTTAGGTTCTCTAAGTAACTCTGTGTTTCTTGAAGAACTAAAAGAAGCCAGTAGGCCTCTCCAGGACTATGGGATTTCAGTTGCAAAGGTACACAGATATTTATGTTAATGACAGACATGTACAACCCTCGAACCTCAGACTGCATATCTGAAAACACAGTCACAACTTTTTCCAAACTGAGAAAAAATGAGTTTCTTTTTCTTGCTTTCACATTAAGTTTAAGTGGAAGCACAGGAAGAGCTTCAGTGGTTGTGTACGGTGCACAGAGAGAGGAGAAGCCCCTGCAGTCCCTCAGCTCTGGGGTTGAAGCGCATTTCACCGCCCATTCTCCGAGCACTCTCAAGTCTGTGGTGGCGCTGTCCTTCGTCCTGTGGCTGGTTCACAGCAGCCACCGTTCTGCTGCTCATTACATTTCTATTCATATAAGTGGAAGGAACAAAATGAAGTTGATTAAATTTTTTTTGGCTTTGTATTTTTCTGTGTTTACAATTGTTTATACTATAGTTTGGGGCATTTTTAGAATAAAGCAAGTCAATCTTTTTTTTTTTTTTTAAGGTTCAAATTTGCTATGGATTTCAATGGACAATTCCCACATGTGTCAGGTTCAGTAACATCTAAGACTATTTAATTTAACTTTTCATGAGAAGTCACCTATTGAAAGTTATAATTCTTTCAGATTAGTGCCCACTGGCTTTTTGCATACATTTATTCATTCTCAGCTACCACCTTTCTCCCAGAGATTATTTGCTTCTTGTCTGTAGTGAGACTTCCTAGACAGGGAGGTAGGACAGTCTGTGTACCTTACAAAAACCCAGTCAGACTACAAACTTCATTTTTAAGTGTTCTGTTTGTAGTAAGGCTTGATTTACTTAGAACAGCTGAGTCTATTCTAGAGTGTTACACCAGTGCTTCCAAAATTTAGAAGTGCCAGGTTAAAGATACTCAGTGGTGAGGCGCTCCAGCCACTCTTGCAGAGGACAGAATTTAGTTCCCAACACCTGCATGGCAGCTCGCAACCATCTGTAACTCCAGTTTCAGGGAATCTGAATCCCTCTTCTGGCCTCCATCATGTGGCACACATGGTAGTCTCTCCCTCTCTCTCCCTCCCTACCCCCCCCTCTCTCTCTCTCTCACACACACACACACACACACACACACACACACATTCATGGACATAAACTTTAAAAATGAAGCAGTAGTTATGTATGATACTAAAGACCATGACTGTGCCGTTTAGTAACAGGTAGAGAAGAACCTAGACTGTGTATCTTGTAACTGGAGGAGAATATTAGGATTTATGCTTAGGCTGTCACTGTTATTAACTGATGTTTTGATGTTATGGTTGAGAACACTTTAGAAATCCCAAGAGAAGGTGATAAATCACAGGCCCACACTAAAGGATTAGCTCCGTCCTTGCCATGTAAGAAGTAAACATTTATAAGTGAAATGAGCTTCCTATATTGAGTGTTCTTTAGATGACCCTGCCTCTTTGGAAAGGCTCTGTGTAAATATGGGTGTATGTCCCATTCACAGATCATCTTAGTTACTAAGAGTGTCATCAGTATAGTAAGAGATACACAACTTCAGTCCCATGTTAAAGAAATGAAGGCTTGTTGCTAAGTACTGAGATTGAAAGTGACATAGTTATTATAAATAGGGCTGCTATGAACATAGTGGAGCATGTATTCTTATTATATGCTGGGGAATCCTCTGGGTATATGCCCAGGAGTGGTATATCATGGTCCTCTGGTATTATCATGCCCAGTTTTCTGAGGAACTGCCAGATTGATTTCCAGAGTGATTGTAGTAGCTTGCAATCCCACCAGCAGTGTAGGAGTGTTCCTCTTTCTCCACATCCTCGCCAGCACCTGTTTTCTCCTGAGTTTTTGATCTTAGCCATTTTGACTGGTGTGAAGTGAAATCTCAGGGTTGTTTTGATTTGCAGTTCCCTGATGACTAAGGATGTTGAACATTTTTTTAGGTGCTTCTTGGCCATTTGATATTCCTCAGTTGAAAAATTCTTTGTTTAGGTCTGTACCCCATTTTTAATAGGGTTATTTGGTTCTCTGGAGTCTACCTTCTTGAGTTCTTTGTATATCTTGGATATAAGCTCCCTGACAGATGTAGGGTTGGTAAAGATCTTTTCCCAATTTGTTGGTTGCTGAACCCAGATGTCCCTCAATGGAGGAATAGATACAGAAAATGTAGTATATTTACACTATGGAATACTACTCAGCTATTAAAAACAATGAATTCATGAAATTCTTAGACAAGTGGGTGGAACTGGAGAATGTCATTCGAGTGAGGTGACCCAATCACAAAAGAACACACATGGTATGTACTCACTGATAAGCAGATATTAGCCTAGAAGCTAGGAATACCCAAGAAACAATTCACATATTAAATGATGCCCAAGAAGAAGGAAGAAGAGTCCCCTGGTCCTGGAAAGGCTCAGTGCAGCAGTATAGAGGAATACCAGGACAGGGAAGTAGGAAGGGGTTGGTTGGGGAACAGGGGAAGAGAAGAGGGGGTTTTGGGACTTTCTGGGAGGGGGAATCCAGGAAAGGGGATATCATTTGAAATGTAAATAAAGAATATATCAAATAAAAAAAAAAGAAAAAGAAGGAGAAGGAGGAAAAAAAGAAAGTGACATGGTGTTAGGGAAGAGAGGAACATTTGAAAATGTCCTAAAAATTAATATTGAGAGACACAGGTAGATGAAGAAAATACCAAAATCTAGATGTCTTTGTGAGCATGTGAGACCACTGAATTTAATTAGGGTTGCTTGAATGGCGATGAGTCAGGGCTTATTTAGTGAAACAACATACTAGTGGTTACACCATGGAAGAAAAAGACTACCTCTCCCTTGGCCACCATTAGTTGCTAGTAGCTTCTCCAGGATGGTGGAGATAAAATATAAATGGACTAAGTATTCCAGTTAAGATAAATATTCTCAACCCGGAGAAAGCAACCTAGTCCAACTTTATGCAACTTAAACGTGTCTAAAATAAAGACTTTACATATTTTTAAGGTAAATAAAGGAAAAGAAATATGATACAAATGATAACCAAAACAAAGTTTCATGACCGTATCAAAGCTGGTTTTAAAACAAAGAAAATAAGCAAACTCATCCCTGATTTTTCTTTCTCTCATAACCCCTGTGTTCTGTTTTTAAGACTTTTCAAGTTCAGCTCCTCTTGTTCCACTCTTACTCTCCTGGTCATCCTGTCACTCAGGGGACCCAGGGCTGTCCCAGAAAGGCTTGTTCTTTTGCTCTTACACACTACAGACCCTTTTCTCCATGTGTGATGACAGGCTTCTCATTGCAGTCACAGTAACTCACAACTCAGAGTGTCACAGAGATGCCTTGTCTGCGATTCACTCTGTCTTCTACCTTGTTTATGTTCCTAAAGCATTCAGTTCATTTTCCTATTCCTTGAGTTTGCCATGGCTGCCATTACCACAGGACCTTTGCACATATTTTTACCCTAGGCACGTATTCAAGTACTTATATGTCTTCTTCAGTTCTTAGTACCAATGTCACCTTTTCAGAGAAGCCGTCCTTGATTAGCTGTCTCAAATGCTGTGCTGTATTCTGTCCCTTTACTGTTTGTAATGCATACTGCTTAGCTTTATGTCTTAATTATTTAGTTTAAACTTTAAAAATGTAAATTCAAAATAAAGTTTCCTATTTGGGACTTAACTGTGTCCCCAGTGGTTAACATAATGCCATAGCTTCAGACTGTGATGAGTGAATGCATGGATCTCTTGTCATAACATGAGCATTTCTATAGTTTGCACTTTAAAATTAATAACCTATATACACTAAAGTTCTTTTGGTTCTAACTGAGTTAATTCTAATTTTCTGTTCCTTAAGTCTTTTCTGTCAGTTCCCTTTTGTATTTTTTTTAAACGAATGTTCCACAGCTTTCATTCTGTTTCCTCAAATTCTGCATAAATAAATTAAACCAACAACAATAAAACCCCACTCCGTCAAAGCAAACAAAACCCTTAATCAAATTCAGAACAAAATAACTGCCTCTCCAGCCTTTGTTTTGGTTAGTTGTATTAGTGGCCATTCATCTCCCTAGCTGGAAACGTGTGTGCTTTCCTTATGGCTTTGTTCTGTGTGGTGATGTGTGTACACACTCTTCATTCCTAATCAGCCTCTAGGTCTTTATGGCTTCCCTCCAGGTCCAAGTCCTTGGCCTGTACTTACATTACTGCCTCCTGATTTTGTGCCCTGTCACCCTGTCTTATTTTCACGAATGGTCTCAGACATTACTCCACATATGTCTGGGTTGTGAGCAGTCTGGGTTTGGTATGGCTTCTCTAACAGTGTGCACACTTGGTTTAGCAGACAGTGTAAAGGTGCCTGTGCTTGTGATTGCTACTGGTACTCTAGTGTTCTTACTGAGAGAGAAGCTGTCTCCTTTTGAGAACTGTCTGAATTCCCATATTGTGACATCTGTCAATGCCAAGTGTACCCTGTGGCCATCCTGACCTGCTGTAGAGGCTAAAATCATATTCTAATGGGACACGTCCTTTTTTTCAAAGCAAGGTTCTATTAGTAGCAGTAAAGGAGTTGATGGACTTGGGTTAGGAGACCAGTAGAGCTGCCGCACTATGTGGCCTCACATGCTGTGTGAGCTGCCACATTGTGCTCAGGCACCGGATTACTGTCACGGACCTAGCTTACGTTCACTCTTTCTGCTAAGTACTCACTCTGCCTCTGAGCTCCACTCTTAGCTTCCGATTTTTGGTTTTCTTTCATGGTTGTTTATCTTGCCTTAAGCATTTCCTTCCTGTTTTACTTCCCTATCACCTGATTCTTAAGAAAAATTTAGTTAAATATAAACTTGCAGAAAATTAAACGTCATGAGTTGTAGAGAACTGTTCCTTTCTGTGGTGTCCTCAGGTGCGTGAGTGAGCAGTGACAGCATAAATTAGAAGACGTGAGATACAGAATTAAACCTCTAGACAGGCCGTGATGTTTAATAATTCTTGTTTGACCCTGTGATACATACCTTGAACCTTAAATATAATCTTTTAAAGGTTACTTGTGTCGAAGAAGAAGCATCAAGGTACTGTGGGGAAGAAGAGGGTTTAATGAAAGCGTATTTATTCAGGTAAATTCTATTTGGAGTGTGATTGTTACTTATGCTAGGTGATCATTTTAGACTACTTAAAAGTATGTAACATATCACTGGGTCAGAATGATGTGGCCTTTAGTGGGGTCTTGGGAAGTTTAGTAGAAACTCCAAGGAGTAGACTTGCCATTTTAATTTCCTTCTTTACTAAAGCTGAGGACTTGAGTACTCCCTGAGACTCTTGTGTGAATTCCTGCTCAGACTCTCTGATAAGAAGGGCAGAGCAGACAGTGTTCTGAGTGGCTCTGCTAGCTCCATATTGGGAATCCTTTCCCTCTTCAGGATCTGCTGGTGTCTTGGTATTGATTCCTCTACCCTCGAGTGTCATCTTCAGAGGGGTTTCATACACTCAGACCCTGGAGATGTGCCTGCAGGAAACTTCTCCCACCTGTGTGTTTCTTTCCCAAGCCAGTTTGGAAACCTTTGTGACAGGAAAATTTTATTGGGAGGTCTCTTTTGGGTTTGTTTCCCAGTACTTTTTGCCAAGTATAGATTCTAAATTTTTCAGAATAAACATACTTGAGTGCGTATACAGCATATATTTGAATATACTATGTACCAGCATTCTGGTAGGTATATGGGGTACACAGATAAGAAAGAGACTTTAATCAAAGAACTTAATGTATTAGATTGCGAAGCAACTTGGAGAATACATAGATACTTGTATAACGTGTTCTTGAAACTCTTTCCAGAGGCAACATACTTATCAGAGAATTCCCCACGGACATCTTGTTTGATGTGAACGCCATCATTGCGCATGTTCTCTTGTAAGTACAGGGGGTGCTTGTTTGCTTGTTTATCGGTGATTTCACTTGGAGGTATTTTAGAGTTTGACATATTTATACACATCCATTTCATACAGATCACTGGTTCATCTCATATCAAGGATCTAAACTTTCTTCAGTGACAAGGAGCACAGGAATATGCACTCTATATGAAAGTAGTTTCCCTAACTAGACCCGATGAATGATCATAAGTTGCTTTGGCTTACTAGTGCAGTGAGTGTTTCCTAGATGCCTTAGTCTGTCTGGGATGCTACAGTGGAATCCACAAATGAGGTGGCATAGAAAACAGGATTTATTTTTCACAGCTTTGGAGGCTGAAAATTCAGTGTCAGATTACTGTCATATTTGGTGTCAGATGGGGGTTTGCTCTTCATAGAAGGATGTGTTCTCCTCATGTTCTCTTATAGCAGAAGGAACCTGGACATCTGAGCTTTCTGTTACGATGCTGCTGTGGAGTATCCACTAGAGAAAACTTGCTTGGAAATAGGTTTAAGCCACTGGAAGGTCTGCGTGGGCTGGCCAGAGACTGTACTGGGTATTCAGCATCCCGTATAGCATTGAGACTTCTCAGGGTGAGCTTTTAAGCACAAAACAAAACAAAACAAAACAAAACAAACAAAAAAAAACCAAACCAAACCATGTTCTGGGTTGACATACTTCAGTTAACAAGAACAATTATCCAGAAGCAGAACTACAGAAGTTCAAAAGCAACATAAAGTACAGTTAGAGACTTTCCCAGAGCTATGGACTTAGATGGATTAGGTCTTTGTTCTGTTTTGGCTACATGCTGAGTTTTCTGGTGTGCTGTCCAAATAGTTTACACACTTTTAATTGGGTTGTTTTATGTTTAGATGGAGGCAGTTTATCAAATACATGTTTTGTTAGATACTTTCAGTTTGTGGACTTTTCACTCTTAATAATTTTTTTCCCTCAGAGCCCAGATATTTTTTAATAGTGAAGTTGAAACTAATACATTTTAAAGGATTATACATTTGGCATTGTATTTTAAAACAAGTTGCCAATCCAGGGTCACCAAGTTTTCGTTTCCTTTATTTATGCAGCCCAGGTTGGCCTCAAACTTTCTATGTAGCCAAGGATAACCTTGAACTACTATCCTCTTGCCTCTGCCTCTGTGTCAGCCTATCCTGGGATTACAAGCAGTAGCATCACATAAAGACTGTATAAGGTGTATGTGTAGGCCATGTGTTTCCTATTTTTGTATATGGATAGACAATTTTCAGCACCTTTTGTGAAAAAGGTTATCCATTCTTTATTGAATTCCCTGTGCTCCTTTGTCAGAGGTCAGTGTACTGGGATTGTGTAGGTAATTTTCTTCTACTATTGTTTCTGATTTATATTTAAGAGTAAATACATTTTAAAAATTATGATATACATTTATAAATTATTTATAAATTTTAAAGACAAATATGTAATCTTAAGTATAATCTTTAAGACTGTTTGGAATTTGACATGGTCAATGGTATGAGGAATGTATGATCCAAGTGGCTACTTAGATGTCTCAACATAACCAAAATAATGGATTTGTGTTCAGTATTTGAGGTATCATGGTTGCACAAAACTCTTATGTGTACTGAGCTCTATTTCTGAGCGTTGTCTCATGGTTTGTCTATATTCCAGTACCACTGCTTTAGTTGATTGAGTTTGTAATCCATCTGAATGACTTAAGCTTTTGTATGTTTTTATTTTCAGAATTGCATCCTTATTTTATTTTCATGTTATTTAAAATTAGCATGTATAGTTTCTCCCCTTTTCTCCCAACTCTATCTAAATTCTCCTAGTGTTAAAATTGTTATCTTAGAGACAATTAAGAATGAATCCTCTTATCCTAGAATAGGATGTTTTCCATTTGTTAAAAGTATTGTACACCAGTAGCAGTGTTTTTTTTTAATTTGATATATTCCTTATTTACATTTCAAATGATATCCCCTTTCCTGGATCCCCCTCCCCGAAAGTCGCATAAGCCCTCTTCCCTCCCCCTGTTTCCCAATCACCTCCTTTCCGTTTCCCTGTCCTGGTATTCCCCTACAATGCTGCACTTCAAGGACCAGGGGCCGCCTCTTCCTTCTTGGGCATCATTTGATATGTGAATTGTTTCTTGGGTATTCTGAGCTTCTGGGCTAATATCCACTTATTGGTGAGTGCACACCATGTATGTTCTTTGGTAGTTGGGTGGCCTCACTCACGATGACATTCTCAGTTCCACCCACTTGCCTAAGAATTTCATGAATTCATTGTTTTTAATAGCTGAGTAGTATTCCATAGTATAAATATACTACATTTTCTGTATCCATTCCTCCATTGAAGGACATCTGGGTTCTTTCCAGCTTCTGGCTATTATAAATAGGGCTGCTATGAACATAGTGGAGCATGTATCCTTATTACATGCTGGAGAATCCTCTGGGTATATGCCCAGGAGTGGTATAGCTGGGTCCTCTAGTAACATCATGCCCAGTTTTCTGAGGAACCACCAGACTGATTTCCAGAGTGGTTGTACCAGCTTGCAGTCCCACCAGCAGTGGAGGAGTGTTCCTCTTTCTCCACATTCTCTCCAACACCTGATGTCTTCTGAGTTTTTGATCTTAGCCATTCTGACTGGTGTGAGGTGAAATCTCAGGGTTGTTTTGATTTGCATTTCTCTAATGACTAATGATGTTGAACATTTTTTAAGGTGTTTCTCAGCCATCCGAATTTCTTCAGGTGAAAAGTCTTTGTTTAGCTCTGTACCCCATTTTTGGATAGGGTTATTTGGTTTTCTAGGGTCTAACTTCTTGAGTTGTTTGTATACATTGGATATTAGCCCTCTGTCAGATGTGGGGTTGGTGAAGATCTTTTTCCAATTTGTTGGTTGCCGATTTGTCCTTTTGACAGTGTCTTTTGCCTTACAGAAACTTTGTAATTTTATGAGGTCCCATTTGTATATTCTTGCTCTTAGAGTATAAGCAATTGGTGTTCTGTTCAGGAATTTTCCCCCTGAGCCAATGTATCCCAGACCTCAAGCAATACTACAGAGCAGTAGTGTTAAAAACTGCATGGTATTGCTACAGTGACAGGGAGGCAGATCAATGGAATAGGATCGAAGACCCAGAATTGAACCCACACATCTATGGCCACTTGATCTTCGACAAAGGAGCTGAAAACATCCAGTGGACAAAAGATAGCTTTTTCAACAAATGGTGCTGGCTCAACTGGAGGTCAACATGCAGAAGAATGAGAATTGATCCACTCTTATCTCCTTGCACTAAGCTCAACTCCAAGTGGATAAAGGACCTCCACATAAAACCAGACACACTAAAACTAATAGAAAAGAAACTGGGGAAGACCCTTGAGGACATTGGCTCAGGGGGAAAATTCCTGAACAGATATATTCTTTATTTACATTTCAAATGCTATCCTCTTTCCCAGTTTACCCACCTCCCAGGTAGCCCCATCCCTTCCTCCCTTCCCCTACTTCTATGAGGGTGTTCCTCCACCCACCCCACTCCCACCTCCCGCCCTCACTCCTACATTGAGGCATCTATCGAGCCTTCATAGGACCAAGGACCTCTCCTCCCACTGATGCCTGACAAGGCAGCCCTCTGCTACATATGCAGCTAGAGCCATGTGTATCCCTTTGTTGATGGCTCTGGGGATCTGGATGGTTGATATTGTTCTTCCTATGAGGTTGCAAACCCCTTCAGCTACTCTAGTCCTTTCTCTAACTCCTCCACTGGGGACCCCATGCTTAGTCCAATGGTTGGCCGTGAGCATCAGCCTCTGTACTTGTAAGTTTCTGACAGGGTCTCTCAGCAGACAGCTATATCAGGATCCTTTCAGCTAGCATTTCTTGGCATCTACAATAGTGTTGGGGTTTGGTGACTGTATATGGTGTGACTCTCCAGATGGGACAGTCTCTGGATGGCCTTTCCTGAAGTCTCTGCTCTACGCTTTATCTACATATTTGTTCCTGTGAGTATTTTGTTCCCCTTCTCAGAAGAACTGAATCAGCCACACATTGGTCTTCCTCCTTCTTGAGCTTCATGTGGTCTGTGAATTATTATCTTGGGTATTCAGAGCTTTTGGGCTAATAGATCCACTTATCAGTGAGTGCATACTGTGTGTGTTCCTTTGTGAATGGGTTACCTCACTCAGGATGACACTCTCTAGATCCATTCATTTGCCTAAGAATTTCATGAATTAATCGTTCTTAATAGCTGAATAGTGCTCCATTGTGTAAATAAACCACATTTTCTGTATTCATTCCTCTGTTGAGGGACATCTGGGTTCTTTCCAGCTTCTGGCTATTATAAATAAGGTTGTTATGAACATAGTCCTTATTACATGTTGGGCCATCTTCTGGGTATATGCCCAGGAGTGTTATATCAGGGTCCTTAGGTAGTACTTTGTCCAATTATCTAGGAGCTGCCAAACTAATTTCCAAAGTGGTTTTACCACCTTGCAATTCTACCAGTAATTTGTTCTTTCTCCACATCCTCTCCAGCATTTGCTGTTCCCTGAGTTTTTCATCTTAGCCATTCTGACTGGTATGAGGTGGAATCTCAGGGTTGTTTTGATTTGCATTTCCAGGATAACTAAGGATGCTGAACATTTCTTTAGCTCTGTACCCTATTTTTTAATAGGGTTATTTAACTCTTTGGAGTCTAACTTCTTGAGTTCTTTGTATACATTGGATATTAGCCCTCTATTGGATATAGGATTGGTAAAGATCTTTTCCTAATCTCTTGGTTGTCAATATATGTCCTGTTGACAATGTCCTTTTGTCGTATTGACAGCATCCTTTGCCTTACAGAAGCGTTGTAGTTTTTTAACATGTTTTTATTGAATATATTCTTCATTTATATTTCAAATGTTATACTCTTTTCCAGTTTTCCCCCTCCCAGAAAACCCCCAACCTATCTTCCCACTCCCTACCCCCAAGAATATGCCCCTCTACCCAACCCACTCCCACCTTCCTGCCCTCAATTCTCCTACACTGGGACATCTATCATATCTTCATAGGACCAAGGACCTCTCCTCCCATTGATGCCTGACAAGGCATTCCTCTGCTACACTTTTGGCTGGAATCATGTGTATCCCTTGGTTGGTGGCTTAGTCCCCTGGAGCCCTGGGGGATCTGGTTGGCCGACATCATCATTCTTCCCATGGGGCTGCAAACCCCTTCAGCTCCTCCAGTGCTCCCTCCAACTCCTCCATTGGGACCCTGCACTCAGTCCAATGGTTGACTGTTAGCATTTGCCTCTGTATCTGTAAGGCTTTGGCAGGGCCCCTCCGGAGACAACCATAACAGGGTCCTTTCGATATGCACTTCTTGTCATCCATAATAGTGTCCGGGTTTGGTGTTTATAGGATGAATTCCCAGGTAGGAGAGTCTCTGGGTGGCCTTTCCTTCAGTCTCTGCTACACACTTTGTCTCCATAATTGCTACTGTGAGTATTTTGTTCCCTTTCTCAGAGGAACCAAAGCACCCCCCACTTTGGTCTTCCTTCTTCTTGAGCTTCCTGTGGTCTGTGAATTGCAACTTGTTTATTTTGAACTTTTGGACTAATATCCACTTATCAGAGAGTGCATACCATGTATGTTATTTTGTGACTGGGTCATATTACTCAGGATGACACTTTTAGTTGCATCCATTTGCCTAAGAATTTCATGAATTCATTGTTTTTAATAGCCGAATTAAATTAGTACTCCATTGTGTAACTGTACCAAATTTTCTGTGCCCTTTCCTCTGTTGAGGGACAACTGGGTTCTTTTCAGCTTCTGGCTATTGGATATAGTATTGGTAAAGATCTTTTCCCAATCTTTGGATTGCCATTTTGTCCTATTGACAGTGTCCTTTGCTTTACAGAAGCTTTGCAATTTTATGAGGTCCCATTTGTTGATTTTTGTTCTTAGAGCATAAGCTATTGGTGTTCTTTTTTTTTTAAGATTTATTTATTTATTATATATAAGTACACTGTAGCTGTCTTCAGATACTCCAGAGAGGGTGTCAGATCTCATTACAGATGGTTGTGAGCCACCCTGTGGTTGCTGGTATTTGAACTCAGGACTTCAAAAGAGCAGTCAGTGCTCTTAACTGCTGAGCCATCTCTCCAGCCTGCCATTGGTGTTCTATTCAGGAAAATTTTCTCTGTGCCCATGTGTTCAAGGTGGTTCTCCACTTTCTCCCCTGTAAGTTTCAGTATATCTGGTTTTATGAGAAGGTCCTTGATCCACTTGGACTTGAGCTTTGTACAAGGAGATAAGAATGGGTCAATTTGCATTTTTCTACATGTTGACCTCCAGTTGATCCTTCACCATTTGTTAAAAATGCTGTCTTTTTTTCACTGAATATTTTTAGCTCCTGGGTCAAATATAAAGTGACCATAGGTGTGTGGGTTCATTTCTGGGTTTTCAATTATATTCCATTGATATTCCTGCCGGTCTCTACCAATACCATACAGTTTTTTCTTTTTTCTTTTTTTTCAATTTTTTATTGGATATATTCTATATTTACATTTCATTTCCCTTTTTCTGGTTCCCTGCCCCCCAAAGGTCCCACATTCCCTTTTCCCTCCCCGTGTTCCCCCATCCACCCCTTCCCACTTCCCTGTTCTGGAATTCCCCTACACTGATGCTTTGAACCTTTCCAGAATCAGGGTCCACTCCTTCCTTGTCGGACATTGTTTGGTATGTGGATTGTGTCTTTGGTGTCCCAAGATTCTAGGCTAATATCCACTTATCAGTGAGTGCATACCATGGGTATTCTTTTGAGACTGGGTTACCTCACTTAGTATGATGTTCTCCAGCTCCATCCATTTCTCTAAGAATTTCATGAATACATTGTTTCTAATGGCTAAATAGTACTCCATTGTATATATATATACCACATTTTTGTATCCATTCTTCCGTTGAGGGACATCTGGATTCTTTCCAGCTTCTGGCTATTATAAATAAGGCTGCTATGAACATAGTGGACCATGTATCCTTATTGCATGCTGGGGAATCTTCTGGGTATATGCCCAGAAGTGGTATGGTTGGGTCCTCCTTTGAATATAGGAAGGCTACTAATTTGCTTGAGTTGATTTTATAACCAGCCACTTTGCTGAAGTTGTTTATCAGGTGTAGGAGTTCTCTGGTGGAGTTTTTTGGGTCACTTAAGTATACTATCATATCATCTGTGAATAGCGATAGTTTGAGTTTTTCCTTTCCAATTTGTATCCCTTTGACTTCCTTATCTTGTCGAATTGCTCTACTAGTACCTCAAGTACTAAATTGAAAAGATATGGTGAGAGGGGGCAGCCTTGTCTAGTCCCTGATTTTAGTGGGATTGCTTCTCTCCATTTACTTTGATGTTGGGTACCAGTTTGCTGTAGATTGCTTTTACTATGTTTAGATTAGGGCCTTGGATTCCTGTTCTTTCCAAGACTTTTAACATGAAAGGATGCTGAATTTTGTCAAATGCTTTTTCAGCATCCCATGAGATGACCATGTGTTTTTTTTCTTTGAGTTTGTTTAAGTAGTGGATTACATTGATGGATTTCCGTATATTGAACCATCCCTGCATCCCTGGGATGAAGCCATCTTGATCATGGTGAATGATTGTTTTGATGTGTTCTTGGATCCGCTTGGCAAGAATTTTATTGAGTATTTTTGCATTGATGTTCATAAGGGAGATTGGTCTGAAGTTCTCTTTCTTAGTTGGATCTTTGTGTGGTTTTGGTATCAGGGTAATTGTGGCTTCATAGAATGAGTTGGGTAGTGTTCCTTATGTTTCTATTTTGTGGAATAGTTTGAAGAGTATTGGTATTAGGTCTTCTTTGAAGGTCTGATTGAATTCTGCACTAAAACCATCTGGTCCTGTGCTTTTTTTTTGGTTGGAAGATTTTCTGTGACTCCTTCTATTTCTTTGGGGGTTATGGGACTGTTTAGCTGATCTAATTTATCCTGATTTAATTTTGCTATTTGGTATCTGTCTAGGAAATTGTCCATTTCCTCCAGATCCTCCAGTTGTGTTGATTATAGGCTTTTGTAGTAGGATCTGATGATTTTTTGAATTTCTTCAGTTTTTGTTGTTATATCTCCCTTTTCATTTCTAATTTTGTTAATTTGGATACTGTCTCTGTGCCCTTTGGTAAGTCTGGCTAAGGGTTTATCTAGTTGATTTTCTCGAAGAACCAGCTCCTGGTTTTGTTGATCTTTTTTGTATGGTTCTCTTTGTTTCAACTTGATTGATTTCAACTCTGAGTTTGATGATTTCCTGTCTTCTATTCCTCCTGGGTGAATTAGCTTCTTTTTGTTCCAGAGCTTTCAGGTGTGCCATTAAGTTGCCAGTATATGCTCTCTCCTGTTTCTTTTTGGAGGCATTCAGGGCAATGAGTTTTCCTCTTAGCACTGCTTTCATTGTGTCCCATAGATTTGGGTATGTTGTACCATCATTTTCATTAAATTCTTAAAAGTCTTTGATTTCTTTCTTTATTTCTTCCTTGACTAAGGTATCATTGAGTAGAATATTTTTCAGCCTCCATGTATATGAGGATTTTCTGTTTTTTGTTTTGTTTTGTTTTTTTGTTTTTTGTTTTTTGTTTTGCTATTGAAGACCACTCTTACTCCATGGTAATCCGATAGGATGCATGGTTATCTTCTTTTGAATTTGATGGAAGAAGGTTGCTATCTTGCTTTTTCCAGGGTGTAGTTTCCCTCTTGTATTAGAGTTTTCCTTCTATTATCCTTTGTAGAACTGGGTTAGTGGAAAGATATTGTGTAAATTTGGTCTTGTCATGGAATATTTTGATTTATCCATCTATGTTGATTGAGAGTTTTGATGGGTATAGTAGTCTTGGCTGACATTTGTGTTCTCTTAGAGTCTGCATGAGATCCGCCCAGGATCTTCTAGCTTTCATGGTCTCTGGTGAGAAGTCTGGTGTGATTCTGATAGGTCTTCCTTTATATGTTACTTGGCCTTTTTCTCTTACTGCCTTTAATATTCTTTCTTTGTTAAGTATGTTTGCGGTTTTGATTATTATGTGACGGGAGGTATTTCTGTTCTGGTCCAGTCTGTTTGGAGTTCTGTAGGCTTCTTGTATATTCATGGGCATCTCTTTAGGTTAGGGAAGTTTTCTTCCATAATTTTGTTGAAGATATTTGCTGGCCCTTTAACTTGTAAATCTTCACTCTCATCTATCCCTGTAATCCTTAGGTTTGGTCTTCTCATTTTGTCCTGGATTTCCTGGATGTTTTGGGTTACAAGCCTTTTGCATTTTGCAGTTTCTTTGACTGTGGAGTCAATGGTTACTATGGTATCTTCAGCATCTGAGAATCTTACTTCTATCTCTTGTATTCTGTTGTTGATATTTGCATCTATGACCCGTGATTTCTTCCCAAGGTTTTCGATCTCCAAAGTTGTCAACCTTTATGATTTCTTAGTTGTTTCTACCTCTGTGTTTAGATCTTGGATGGTTTTGCCCAGTTACTTCACTTGTTTGTTTGTGTTTTCTTGCAATTCTTTAAGAGATTTTTGTGTTTCCTTTTTTATGACTTCTGCCAGTTGACTCAATTTCTCTTACATTTCTTTAAGTGATTTTTTTCATGTCCTCTTTATTGGCTTCAGTCTGTTGATTCATATTCTCCTGGAATTATTTAAGTGATTTTTGTGTTTGCATTGTAAGGGCTTCTACTCTATTCATGTTCCCCTGCATTTCTTTAAGAGATTTGTTTATGTCTTTTTTGTGTTCCTCTAGCAGCATCATGACCAGTGCTTTTAAATCCAACTCTTGTTTTTCTGGTGTGTTGGGGTATCCAGGACTTGCTGTGGTTGGGGAATTGGGTTCAGATGCTGCCATATTGCCTTGGTTTTTGTTAGTAACATTCCTATGTTTGCCTTTTGCCATCTGTTTATCTCTGGAGTTAGTTGGTCTTATTGTTACAGGTTGGTGTTTGAAGCTCCTGTGAGCCTAGCGTTTGGCGCTGCTGTTGTAGAGGGCGTCCAAGCTCCTGAGGTGGAGACCGGGAGGTTTCAGTTACTGGGCTCTTAATTACCTCCTCAGCTCTGCTGGGCCGGATCCAAGTCTTCCCCAGGCTCGCTGCTGGACCTGCAATTGGCCTCCCACAGTCTCCTCCTGGCCTGCCTAGTTTCCAGCTCTTAAGAATCAGATCTTTTTTTCCACCGATCTGGGCTCGTCTGTTAGATCTTTATGGTGACCTGGGCTCTTCTGTTGGTTCTCTATGGTGACCTGTTCAGCCCACCAGCTCCAAGATGGTGGTGGGTCTCAGGGCTCTGTCTAACCGCAGGATTCCCTACAGGACCGGAGCTTCCCTAGTTGGACTGCTGGAGCCTAGATGGTGGTGCTCTCAGTCCACAGGACTCTGTCTGGATAGCTGTCTGTGGTGCCCTGAGGCAAGATGTAGCCTTCCAGATGTACTCCAGGCATAGACCCAGGAGCAAGTTGGTGCCTGCGCTGGTTGGGTAGGGATCATCTGCTGAGCTGATCTGGCTCTGGGTGCACTGCTGAGCTGTCGGTGAACAGACCTCCTGCCGAGCTGCTCTGGCTCTTGGTGCAGGCAAGAGCCTGACGGGGTAGTTGATGATAGGCTAGGAGTCTGTCCACACACTTGGCCTGAGTTGCCAGCTGTCTGCAGTGACCTGAGGCCTTCAATAGATTTTTAAATACAATTTATTCTGATTAAAGTTTCTCCTCCTTCATCTCCTTCTGTGTCCTCCCCAACTCTCCACCCATCCAACTCCATGCCTTCTTTCTCTTTTTAGAAAACAAACAGGCAAATAAAAACCAAATAAGAATAGATAAAAACAGAAAAAAAAGAAGACAAAGAAAAGGCTTGAGAAGTATACACATACTTCTCAAGTATGCAAACACACACACACACACATACACACACACAGACACACACACATACACAGACACACACACACACATACACAGACACACACACACGTTTTAGTTAGGGTTTCTCTGCTGTGAACAGACATCATGACCAATGCAAGTTTTATAAAAGACAACATATAATTGGGGCTGGCTTACAGGCTCAGAGGTTCAGTCCATTGTCATCGAGGCAGAAACATGGGAGCATCCAGGCAGATATGGTACAGGAGGAGCTGAGAGTTCTACATCTTCATCTGAAGGCTGCTAGTGGAAGACTGACTTCCAGGCAGCCAGGGTGAGGCTCTTAAGCGCACACCCACAGTGGCACACCTACTCCAACAAGGCCACACCTCCTAATAGGGTCACTTCCTGGGCCAGTCATATACAAACCATCACATTCCACTCCCTGACCCCCATAAGCTTGTTCAAACATGAGTCTATGTGGGCCATACTTAAACATAGCATAATGCAAAATACATTTAGTCCAACTTCAACAGTCCTTGTAGTCTAGAGCAGTCTCAACAGTGTTAAAAGTCCAAAGTTCAAGGTCTCTTTTGAGATTCATCCAATCACTTAACTGTATTCCCCCAAGCAAGACAGGAAACCAGCTGGGCAAAGTCCAAATTCTGCATCTCCATGTCTGAAGGCAAAGCAGTCTTCAGATATCCAACTCCCTTTTCATCTTTGTTGACTTCAACAAGGTTCTTTTTCCTGGGCTTGTTCCACTCCCTGTTAGCAGCTTTCCTTGACAGGCATCCTGTGGCTCTGGAATCTTTAACATCTTGGGTACCCCAAGTCAATTTCAGCTTCACAGCTTCCTGTTCCAATGTCTGAGATCCACATATGATCTTCTGTGTATCTCCAAAGAGTTGTGTCACTTCTCCAGCTCTGCCCTCTGTAGCACTCTTCAGTTTAGATTGATCCACTCCATTGCCACTGCTGTTCTTGGTGGTCATCCCATTGTACTGGCATCTTCAATATGCTAGGGTCTTCCACTGCAACTATGCTTCACCAAAGCCTCTCATAGGCTCTCTTCATGGTACCAAGCCTCAACTCCCTTCGCATGACCCCTTCAGTCCTGGGCTGTCAATTACAACTGAGGGTACACTTTCACCAGTGGCCTTCTATGGCTTCTCAGAGTACCAAGCCTCAGCTGTTCTTCATGATGCCTTCATGCCATTAAAAACAGTACCACCTGGATGATTCTTACACGTTACCAAGTACAGCTGCAGCATGAGGAACTCTTGGCTATCTCTGGAATACAGCTTCTTTGTGCTCTCAGAAAACACTTCCAAGATTTCACTTCAGTGATGCTGGTCTTTTTTTAGTCACCACTAATTTCTTAGCTCCTGCTAACCAGTATCAATTGTCCCAGTAGTCTCCTTATCCTCTTGAATATAAAGTCAGAGATACATAGTCAAAGCCGCTGAGTTCTGCTTGCAGGAGCTGGAACATTGACCCCCTAGTTTTTTTATGGTATCACTAGCTTCCTTTTTCCCAGCTCCTTTGCTGCCTAAGTTGGCTGTCCTGAATCTTGTTCCATAGACTGACTTTGAACTCAAGAGATCTGCAAGCCTGTCTCCTAAACACTGGGATTAAAGGTGTAGTCCACCAAGCCTGGATTTAAGTTTTTCTTCATCTAGAATTTGCTCTGTTCTAGGCTGGCCTTGAAGTCGAGATCTGCTTATCTTTGCCTGCTGGGATTAAAGGCTTGTACTACCAAGTCTGGACCTAAATTTAGCTGGGTGGAATCTAGCCCCAAGGTCACCACTCCCTTAATTCAATTTAATACCCTGGAATTCAGCTCCATTTCACTTCCTGGAGTCCCTTTAATACTCAAACTATATATTTTGTACTTTTCCTTTCTCAGCTTGCTAGGTTTGTTCAAAATTCTCTTCATCAGACTTAACCAGAGAACAAAGTCTTTGTTGGGCTTTTTTGAGAATTCCTTTGCCAATGCAATTAATATAAATCTCTGTACCTTAGCCCAAGGCAGTCTCTTCAGACAATGGCAAAAACCAATCACGTTCTTCACCAAAACATCACAAAAAGAGTCTCTCAGCCACATATTAAAGTTCTTCTCCACTGAAACTTCTTGGGCCATCATGCCTACACAGTTCAAATGACTCACAGCATCACTGTCTTCCATATTCCTACTAGGCTGGCCCATTAAGCCCCACTTATGGCTTTTCAAATCCAAAGTCCCAAAATCCACATTTTTCCAAACAAAAGTATGGTAGTGCCTATCACAGCAATAGCCCACTCCCAGTACCATCTTCTGTCTTAGTTAGGGTTTCTCTGCTATGAACAGACACCATGACCAATGCAAATTTTATAAAAGACAACATTGAATCCAAGAGCACATCAAAACGATCATTCACCATGATCAAGTAGGCTTCATCCCAGGGATGCTAGATGGTTCAATATATGGAAATCCATCAATGTAATCCACTACATAAACAAACTAAAAGAAAAAAACCACATGGTCATCTCATTAGATTCTGAAAAAGCATTTGACAAAATTCAGCATCCTTTCATGCTAAAAGTCTTGGAAAGAGCAGGAATTCAAGGCCCATACCTAAACATAGTAAAAGCAATCTACAGCAAACCAGTAGCCAACATCAAAATAAATGGAGAGAAACTTGAAGCAATCCCACTAAAATCAGGGACTAGACAAGGCTGCCCTCTCTCCATATCTTTTCAATATAGTACTTGAAGTTCTAGCGAGAGCAATTAGACAACATAAGGAAGTCAAAGGGATACAAATTGGAAAGGAAGAAGTCAAACTATCATTATTTGCAGATATGATAGTATATGTAATTGACCCAAAAAACTACCAGAGAACTCACACAGCTGATAAACAACTTCAGCAAAGTGGCTGGTTATAAAAAAGTGTGTAAGTTGTGGTGTTACTTGCAAGGAAGAAGTCAAACTATCACTATTTGCAGATGATATGATAGTATACGTAATTGACCCAAAAAACTCTACCAGAGAACTCACACAGCTGATAAACAACTTCAGCAAAGTGGCTGGTTATAAAAAAGTGTGTAAGTTGTGGTGTTACTTTTTTCTCAGAGCATTTGTATTTGTTTATTAGAGTGTTTTGATAGAGAATGTACCACATTTTTTCTTCCACTCTGTTCCTCTGTCAGTAGACTATCCAGATTTTTGATAAGTTACTTCCCCCCCCCAAAAAAAATATAAAAAGTAAAGCTGGGAAAGCATGAAATTATAAAATCTGAGAATAAGTATAAATGTAGGATAATGTTCACATTAGTTGCTTATAAATTAGATACTTTTGGACCCCTATGGCCAATTTTGTGTGCTTTTAAAATTGTATTTAAAATGTCATTGAAACATTACTTAAATATGTACAAAGTTGATGGGGGGTTTATTGGACATTTAGAATAAAAGGTTGCTTGTCTTGGATGTGAGTTTTTTACAGAACTTTTAATTGGTATTCATGTTAGATCTTCAAACTGTGACCTGGGATCATAATGAGGTGCTTGAAACCTCTCAGGTGCTTAGTACATAGTAGGTTGGTGAATGTGACTTTTGAAAGCTTACACTTAAATTACTGAATATGGAAGGAGCAGAAATAGTCCTCTAAGGGCCTGTAGTTTTGTAAGGAATAAGCTGGTAGGAGACTGCAGGCACTAGAGAATAAATGTGTGTATTTTCAGTTTGTGTTTCATTGTGGCTTCTTGTATTCAACCTATTCCTTTATGTGTGAATCTGGTAGTCACAGCTTCATGGTTTAGATAATGCTAGTTTCTTGGGAGTGTTGTGCTGTGTTGCCTCTACATCCTACACATGGGAAACTGAAGAAGAAAGATTTAGTGTAAGCCAGCCTGGATTACATAGGAAAGGCCAGGCTCTCTTGGGCTACCTATTAAATCATATCTCAAAAAGCAAAACAAAGCATGGACAAAGAAAATAGCCCACACTTAAGAATAATCATCCCTTTCCCACTCCCTGCTCCTCCTGTGGGAGCATTTGAATGATAAATTAGCATATACTGTTTTACTGATTTTTTTTTTTTTTTAAGAATTTGGATTCTGACGGAACTATAATTTTTGAAAAAGAATGAGTGATTGCCTCTGAAACAAAAGGGAAGAAGAGTAGGCTCTTGGTCCCTTTGTTTTACTGACAGCTGCTCAATTCTTTGTTGTCTGTCTTAACTGTGTGCTTGATTCTGATCAAGTCTCTGGAAGAGCATCACCAAAGGAAGATAAATCTTTCCAGGGCAGAAAGCACCCTGAGTGTCCCAGCCTGTCTGACACAGTCACCAGAGGGAGAAAATTCTAAGAGAGACTTTCTCCTTAACCTTGTCCACAGCAGTTTTTCTCTTTGGAACCAAAGCGAGGAGTACAGATAGGCATATGGGATGCATCCCCGAGCTCCCTAGACATGCACATAGTCTGGAAACTATTAAGGAGTATAATAAAGCCAGGAAGCCACTGGGAAAAATCACAGAGATCATTAGATTATAAATGTCATTAGTTTTGGTCATATTATTTCATGATTAATGACTACATAATGAGCTTTGGGACATTAGGCAGTTTAACTTCTCTAAACCCCATAGTCTTGCCTTTAAAACCGAGTTAATGATAGTTCCCATCTTAGATGTTTGCCGTGAAAATTAAACAAGACAGTGAGTGCATTACAGGTTCAAACCCTAATCTGACTGAAACAGAAGGATTTGGAGTAGATAGAGGAAACCCCAGTTTCCCTAAAAGGGCTAGAACACTGGAATTAGTAGCCCAAGAACAGGGAAGAGGGAAGGGGTGGGGGGGGGAAGGGCATGTGGGACCTTTGGGGGGTGGGGAACCAGAAAAAGGGAAATGAATTGTAAATATAGAATATATCCAATAAAAAATGTCTAAATTAAAAAAAAAAAAGAATAAGGGCACAGCTAACGTGGGGAGGACTCTTGCATTGCTGTCACACACTGGATGCAAGTTTGCATTGAGGTGCTCAGTAACAGTGTTTCGTGAGTATCTTTGAAGCGTTACTTCTACCACCTCTCAAATAATTCTAGTGTCAATGGTTGTTAGTATCACTTGCTCCTGATGTAGACGGTCAAGCAGGTGATTCAAGGTTAAATGGCCAAGCCTTGTAGCTGGGAGACTGGAAAAGCAAGTTCGTGATATTATCAACATTTTTGTAGAAACTTAGGCTGCATTCACCATGACCAAATTCTAAGCTAAGGATTGACATGGGATTCTTGGAAGTGCATAGGGATAGCACTCAGCTGACTGAAATGGGATTGTTAGCCTAAGGGTGTAGATCTGGGTTGCTCCTGCCCCATCATTAGCTAGCATCAGTTCCCCTTTGGCTTCCCAGTGATGGCTGGGTGTGGTGGTAAATGCTTATAATGTAAACATTTGAGACTGAGGCAAGAGGATCTCTGCAGGTTTGAGGCCAGCAACTAGGCTAACTAGAAAAAAGGCAATATCCCCCCCCCCAAATAGTGGGTTAAAACATCAGAAAGTCCATCCATTACTGTCAGGAGTCCTGGATTTGAATCTTAGCTGTAGCAGCAACTGGTACAATCATCTAGAGCCATCCAACTTCCTGTGTAGAGCTACAGTGTTTCAGTAATATTGTTGAGAATGTATGTGAAGCATGCAAAATGCCTAGCACAGTGAGTATTGCTTAGAAAACACTCTTAAAAACAAAACAAGAGGCTACCCTGGGGATTATAGATTAAGTTCTTATATTTCATAAATCTTTAATAAATAGTTAAATATTTAAGCTAACATAATTTGGAATAGCACTTTCAGAGTGACTACCAAGTGAAAATATTCTTGTGACATAAGGCATTACTTGACCTTTTCAGCAGCAGTTTTTCATGAACAAGTTCCCCCAGGCCATATGACACACAGTACCACAAACACATTAGATGTAGAAGCAGATTTGATTTCATGTTAAAGAGATTTGCAAAAATGTAAATCAGTGCCACTGTTTTTCTGAAAATTGTTTTGATAAAAAGTTATGCTAACATTCAGTGGTGTTCTTATTTTCTAAAAATAAGGATTTTTAAGTTCCCCTTTTCCATTTTGGCAACTATTAATAGGAGAACATATGTAAACAAATTGGACATAAGTAATTGTTAAGCTTGTAAGAGTCTCAATCCCAAAAGGTTGGAGAATAGCTGTCTAAGGGAAAGTGTTTTTCTGTGAGAGAAAGCTGTATTTGAATAACTAATTGTGAGATTTGAGTGATGTACTTAAGTATGTGGGCCTGGAAAACCTTCCCCAAATCTTAAATATGCTATATACATAGAGATTAAATGAAAACTCTTGTTCATGGGAACAGCTTACTTAGAAATAGACAACAAAAAAACGAAGATCATTTGGTTGACAAAACAGTACTTGTTAGTAAGTTGGACATGTTGGCTCATGCATTAATCCATATTTGGGAGGCAGAGAGCAGTAGAAGGGCTGCTGCAAACTCAAGACCCAACTGGGCTTTTTAGTGAAGTAGGTCTGGACCAACTTACACAACAGAGTAAGACCTTGTCCTCATAAGACAAAAGAAGAAACATGCTCAGTTAATTATGGTGAAGTAAAAAGATCACTGTTACCCTTCACAATAGCCACAAACAGTATAAAGTATCTTTGTGTGACTCTAATCAAACAAGTGAAAGACCTGTATGACAAGAACTTCAGGTCTCTGAAGAAGGAAATTGAAGAAGACATCAGAAAATGGAAAAATCTTCCATGCTCGTGGGTTGGCAGGATTAATATAGTTAAAATGGCCATCTTTCCAAAAGCAATATACAGATTTAAGGCAATCCCCATCAAAATCCCAACTCAGTTTTTCATAGAGTTAGAAAGAGCAATTCTCAAATTCATCTGGAATAACAACAACAACAACAACAACAACAAAAAAAACAGGATAGCTAAAACTATCATCAACAGTAAAAGAACCTCTGGGGGAATCAGTATCCCAGACCTCAAGCAATACTACAGAGCAATAGTGTTAAAAACTACATGGTATTGGTATAGTGACAGGCAGGTGGATCAGTGGAATAAGATTGAAGACCCAGAAATAAACCCACACACTTATATGGTCACTTGATCTTCAACGAAGGAGCTGAAAACATCCAATGGAAAAAAGATAGCCTTTCAACAAACAGTGCTGGTTCAACTGGAGGTCAACATGCAGAAGAATGAGAATTGATCCACTCTTATCTCCTTGTACTAAGCTCAACTCCAAGTGGATCAAGGACCTCGACATAAAACCAGACACACTGAAACTAATAGAAAAGAAACTGGGGAAGACCCTGGAGGACATGGGCACACGGGGAAACTTCCTGAACAATGTCCCTCAAAGGAGGAATGGATACAGAAATTGTGGTATATTTACACAATAGAATACTACTCAGCAACTAAAAACAAATTCATGAAATTCTTAGGCAAATGGTTGGAACTGGAAAATAGCATACTAAGTGAGGTAACTCATTCACAAAAGAACACACATGGAATGCACTCACTGGTAAGTGGATATTAGCCCAGAAGCTCAGAATACCCAAAACACAACCCACATATCAAATCATTCCCAAGAAGGAAGGAGAGGGCCCGGATCCTGGAAAGGCTTGATGCAGCATTGTAGGGGATTGCCAGGACAGAGGAGTGGGAGGGGTGTTGATTGGGGAACTGGCGGAGGGAAGACGACTTATGGGACTTAGGGGGAACCAGGAAAGGGAAAATCATTTGGAATGTAAACAAAGAATATAGAAAAGAAAAAAAAAGACCCCCCCCAAAAAAAGTCACTGTTGCAGACAGGACAGCATCTGCTTTGTGTTCTATCCCTGTTACCTTAATTCAGTAAATGTATTTATGAATAAACTTTACGGTATTGTTTCCCTTCTCTCTTTCTTTCTGTGTGGCCCAGGCTAACCTTGAACTCATGATTCTCTTGCCACCACTGGGGTTACAGATGAGTGTGTTATGCCTGGCTCTCTCCAACCATTTGAATTTCCATTTCTGAGTGAAGCACCTGGCTGATTTTGTTAGTTCAATCAGTGTTTGATTACCTTCTATGTACTGTATTCTATTTTATACTTCAAGTACACTGATAAAATATTAGGATTCTTATATTAAGAAGACAATGCCTAGTGTGAGTGAGGAATTAAGAAGAAAATGGAATATAGTATAGATATTTTCAGATTATAGTATATGCCAAGAAGGAATCACATAATGAAATAGAAGGAGAAGCTACTACAGGTTTGTTGACACTGGAACAGGGAACACTTCTTTGAAATGATGGTAAAGGATCAGATGTATCAGATGGAGTAGAGGCAGAGCTCCCAACAGAAGCTCTGAGTTGTGCCTGCTTTGTGTCAGACTGAGCACAGGGGGACACAATAAGTTAGCAAGGTAGATAATGTGTAGGTTAGAAAGGCTTAGGGACTCTTGGAAAGAAGCCGCAGCTGTGATGTGCACATGGCTCCTCCAAGTCCAAGCCTGAGAGACCTGTAAGGGATTGGAGTAGGATGTGAGATTGTAGTTTAACTCTGAAGAGGTGATTGTGATGAAGAATTTCTTACCAGTGTCCTAGTCGAGTTTTCAAGGAAGGACAATAACCAGTTCTACCATAGTGTGTTAGTTGTATTCTTATTACTCAGTTTATTCAAAGGAATTATTCTTAAAAAAATGTCCATAATAAACTTTTCACTATTTTGTCTGTGTTTATTTTAGTTCTCTGCTTTTTAATGAAGTAAAATATATTACCACTCTGGAAGACCTTCACAGCATCGAAAACTCTCTGAAAGGAAAATCAAATATGATATTTTCATACGTAGAAGCCATCGGAACACCAGGTATGGCAAGCTTGCTTGGTCTTAGCTGGGTGTGTACTTGTGTGACTGCATCGAAGTGCTTCAGATGGTATAAAGTCTCTCCTGTTGTCCCTCCTCTCAGTGAGCAGCACAGTGGAGTGGTACTCTAGAACCCAGTGGTCCAGGTTAGCCCTCTGGCTCACTGATTGCTGAGAGTGTGACTTAGACAAGTTACTTAACCTCCTTCTGGATGGGAAAACTTGTGGGGAGCGGAGGAAGCCTTGGGTGAACGTGTAAAGAGCAGATGAAGTCGTGAGTGAGGACGGCCGGAGCCTTAGACCTGTGGGAGTGTGACACCTTCCTCCAGGCAATGCTTACAGGAAAATGGCAAAGCCTTCCTCTGGCCCAAGAGTGTTGACCACATTGAACCACTGTGACAAAAGCTAGTCTGCGGCTTCCTCCTCCCAGAGGACTGCAACCTGAGACTGCTCCCAAACAATACCAATACCACTTTACCACCTTTACCTCTTACTGCTTTGGTAGTAGGTGCACTCCAGCACGCCACCAGAGTGAACAAAGTTTTGTGAGTGTGTGTGTGCTTGTTTGTATGCTGGTGCACATGTAGAGCTCAGAAGTTAGTATCAGTGTTCTCTTCAGTCATTCTCCATTTTATTTCTTTAGACAGGATCTCTTGCTGCATCTGCAGCTTGCCAGTTTGGCTAGTCTACCCTGCTTGCCCTGGAGGATTCCTGGCTTCTGAGCACTGGGCTTATAGTTCGCCTGGCTTCTAAGGGTGTTCTGAGGAATCCAAACTCGGTTCTTATACTTGGCTTCAAATGTTTTACTGTGCCATCTCCCTATCCAATTCTGTTTTTTTTTTTTTTTTTTTGTTTTGTTTTGTTTTTTTTTTGGTTTTTCGAGACAGGGTTTCTCTGTGTAGCCCTGGCTGTCCTGGAACTCACTCTGTAGACCAGGCTGGCCTCGAACTCAGAAATCCGCCTGCCTCTGCCTCCCAAGTGCTGGGATTACAGGCATGCGCCACCACGCCCGGCCAATTCTGTGTGTTTTATGAATTAAACTACATGTTGAAATTTTAGTATTTATAGACATAGAGCTTCAGCATGTTGCAAAACGTAATATCCAGGGATGGAGAGATGACTCAAAGGTTAAGAGCAATGGCTACACCCCCAGAGGACCCATGTTCAATTTCCAGCACCCACATAGCAGCTCACGATTGTTTATAACTCCAGTTCCAGAGGCTCCAACACCCTCTCACTGACAGGCATACATGTAGGCAAAACCATACATGAAATAAAAATTGTTCCTTAAACGTAACAGGTAATAAAAGGGATAGGATAACGTTCAGGATAAAAGTTTGCATGGAGTCACATACTAACTCTATTTCCCTGTTTCCTCTTCAGAGCATAGAGCAGTCATGGAAGCCGCTTTTGTGTATGGGACCTCTTACCAGTTTGCCTTAACCACAGAAATTGCTCTTTTAGAAAATATCGGGTATGTATGCGAGACTCAGGTCAATGTTTTGATTTTCTGTTGTGGGTATATTTCATGTTGCTTAGTCATCATTTTTTCACTGATACAACTTGGGTTTCTCTAAAGGAATCATACACAGTTGTAAGCAAAAGGGAGCCATGAATGCCTTTATAACTCTGTTGTAAGATACACTGTGGCATTCCATAGATGCAGTGATAGTTTGGGGTGAACAGAGTCATTGTGGACAAGTGGTGAGATAGTATCTCATGGCTACAGGAGAGATCTTAGGAACAGACTTGTAGTAGCCACATGGCATAAAGTAACAGTTTCAGAATTAGCCTCCAGAGAGGCCCCCCCCCCCAGACAGGGTTTCTCTCTATAGCCTTGGCTGTCCTGGAACTCACTCTGTAGACCGGGCTGGCCTCAAACTCAGAAATCCGCCTGCCTCTGCCTCCCAACTGCTGGGATTACAGGCGTGCGCCACCACGCCCGGCCTCTCCAGAGAGTCTTTTAAGGGTTCTAAAGTCATTTTGTCATAATAGTTATAAATGCATTTAAGTAGCTTTTGAATAGAATGCAGATAATTTTTTCTCGAATTCATTATTTATAGGTCTACCTAGAAGTACACTTTTCAGTGCTTTTGGTGAGGGGAGAGTCAATCTAGGATAAATGTTTTTCCTTTAGTACTTAAGATCACGAGTAACCAATGAAAATTTTTTAAAAATTTTCTTTTCTTTTTTCTATTTTTTAATTAGACATATTCTTTATTTACATTTCAGATGTTGTCCCCTTTCCTGGATTCCCCCACCCAAAGTCCTGTAACCCATCTCCCCTCCCCCTGTTCCTCAATCAATCCTCTTCCGCTTCCCTGTCTTGGTATTCCCCTACACTGGAATCGAGCCTTTCAAGGACCAAGGGCCTCTCTTCCCTTTGGTGTCTAACAAGGCCATCCTCTGCTGCCTATGCATCTGGAGCCATGGGTAACTCCATGTGTACTCTTTGGTTGATGGTTTTGTCCCTGGGAGATCTGGGTGTACTGGGTAGCTCATATTGTTCCTCCTATGGTGCTGCAAACCCCTTCAGCTCTTTGAGTCCTTTCTCTAGCTCCTCCAATGGGGACCCTGTGCTCAGTTCAATGGCTGGCTGAGAGTGACCTCCTCTGTATTTGTCATGCACTAGCAGAGCCTCCCACTCCGGATATAGTGACAGCTATATTCGGCTCTGGTGAGCAAGCACTTGTGGGCATCCACAATGGTGTCTGGGTTTTGTAGCTGTATATGGGATGGATCCTTAGGTGGGGCAGTCTCTGGATGGTCTTTCCCTCAGACTCTGCTCCACCCTTTGTCTCTGTATCTCCTCCTGTGGGTATTTTGTTCCCCGTTCTAAGAAGGACCAGAGTATCCATACTTTGTTCTTCCTTCTTCTTGAGCTTCATTTGATATGTGAATTGTGTCTTGGGTGTTCCAAGCTTCTGGGCTCATATCCACTTATCAGTGAGCGCACACCACATGTGTTCTTTTGTGATTAGGTTACCTCACTCAGGATATTTTTCTAGTTCCATCTATTTGCTTAAGAATTTCATAAATTCATTGTTTTTAATAGCTGAGTAGTATTCCATTGTGTAAATGTACCACATTTTCTGTATCCATTCCTCTGTTGAGGGACATCTGTGTTCTTTCCAACTTCTGGCTATTATAAATAAGGCTGCTATGAACATAGTGGAGCATGTGTCCTAATTACATGCTGGAGTATCCTCTTGGTATATGCTCGGGAGTGGTATAGCAGGGTCCTCTGGTAGTATTATGCCCAATTATCTGAGGAGCCGCCAAATTGATTTCCAGAGTAGTTGTACCAGCTTGCAATCCCACCATCAGTGGAGGAGTGTTCCTATTTCTCCACATCCTCGCCTGCACCTGCTGTCTCCTGAGATTTTTATCTTAGCTATTCTGAGTGGTGTGAGGTGAAATCTCAGGGTTGTTTTGATTTGCATTTCCCTTATGACTAAGGATGTTGAACATTTTTTTAGGTCCTTCTCAGCCATTTGACATTCCTCAGTTGAAAATTCTTTGTTTAGCTCTGTACCCCAGTTTTTTTTAAATAGGATTATTTGGTTCTCTGGAGTCTATCTTCTTGAGTTCTTTGTATATATTGGATATTAGCCCTCTCTCGGATGTAGGGTTGGTAAAGATCTTTTCTCAATTTGTTGTTTGTCCTATTGTCCAGGAGTGGTATAGCAGCGTCCTCTGGTAGTTTTATGCCCAATTATCTGAGGAACTGCCAAATTGATTTCCAGAGTAGATGTACCAGCTTGTAATCCCACCATCAGTGTCCTTTGCCTTACAGAAACTGCAATTTTATGAGGTCCCATTTGTCAATTCTTGATCTTAGAGCATAAGCTGTTGTATTCTGTTCAGGAACTTTTCCCCTGTACACATGTGCTCGAGGCTCTTCCCCACTTTCTTTTCTATTTGTTTCAATGTATATGTTTTTATATGGTAATCAATGAAATTTAACAATGAAATATAGCTTCAAAATTCTCTCCAAGAAAATTAATCCAAAACATGACTTTTGTGGCTGTGCCAGAGTTTCTCATGTGACTTCCTGGTTGATCTCTTGGGACATCATAGCTGTTATTATTCCACACACAATTGTTCAAAGGACAGAGATCTTCTGCTTCTGTAGGTTTTTAAGCCAGTTACCAGAAAAACAAAGACATGTCCCTACAAGTTTGCATTGGGAACTGGAAAGTGTTGGTGCTAGAGCAAAGGTCTGTGCTCCTGCTGATCTCCAAGGATTTTCCATGCTGTTTTCAGCCCATTATTGAACTTTTCTTGTTTTCTGTGACATACACTTTTAAACTTCTAATAGCAATAAACCCTCTTTGGGTCTCTGAGCAGCAAAGGATGCATGATTAAAGTAGCTTCCCAGCTTTACTTTCCTTCAGAGACTTTGATATGACACGCACCCCCACCAGTGTATCAGTGTCAGCTCTTTGCTTTCAGCAGCGGCCAGCAGGCAGTGCAGACTCACCCCTCAGGGAGTTCTGCACTCTCTTTAGTCTTAGCTGTATACTGGTTGCTTCCCGCAAAGAGTTTATGCCTCCCTTTGTGTGTGAGCTCTGTGATCTTCCCTTTCTTCTCCTTCCTTATTCCCACCTTGAGGCAGAATGAAATATTTCTTTGTTCTATGTAGTATCTTGTAGATTATAGTTTATAAACTTCGTTTTAATATTCCCCTTATACATCTCTTTTGACTTAAGCACTTAAAGAATTTGAGTAGTCTTATTAGTCTTTATTGTTTGATATAAAACTTTTAAACTTATTATTATTATTATTATTATTATTATTTGGTTTTTTTGAGACAGGGTTTCTCTGTGTAGCTCTGGCTGTCCTGGAACTCACTCTGTAGACCAGGCTGGCCTCGAACTCAGAAATCCGCCTGCCTCTGCCTCCCAGGTGCTTACAGGCGTGCGCCACCACCGCCCGGCTTTTTAACTTAATTTGATATTAATTTTTTATTTTTTATTTTTTATTTTTTGAGACAGGGTTTCTCTGTGTAGCACTGGCTGTCCTGGAACTCACTTTGTAGACCAGGCTGGCCTCAGAAATTCACCTGCGTCTGCCTCCCAAGTGCTGGGATTAAAGGCATGCGCCACCACCACCCGGCGATATTAAATTTAATTAAAACAATTCTTCCTTTTCTGTCTTCCCTTTAAGCCTTCCCACATACCTCTTTCCCTTTTCAAATTTATATCTGCCTTTTTTTTTACTGTTATTACATGCATGTATGTATTTGTATATGCATATATGTTCCTAAAGATTGCCTGTTTACTCCATATAATGATACTTGCATGCATGTTTTTGGGGCTGACCATTTGGCACTGAACAACCTTTTAGTGTGCACTTGCTGTGAGGACCCCCTCTCCTACTCCCAGTTCTCCTCAGTTGCCTATAATAGTTCTTTGTGTGGGGTTGAGGCCTCAGGCGCTTTTCTTCATCCATTTTGGCACACTCATTGGTCATCCTTGTACGGCTCACCTTTACGCAGTCATGTTGGTGAGACTTTACATGTGTAGTTTCTGATAAACTAGGAGACAGTTTCACAGCAACCTTCCTGATCCTCTGGCCTGTGCATGCAATCTTTTTTTTTTTTTTTTTTTTTTTTTTTTTACCATTTCTTTTTTTTTTTTTTTTTTTTTCTTTTTCCCCCGAGACAGGGTTTCTCTGTATAGCCCTGGCTGTCCTGGAACTCACTCTGTAGACCAGGCTGGCCTCGAACTCAGTTGTTTTTTGTTTTTTGTTTTTTGTTTTTCGAGACAGGGTTTCTCTGTGTAGCCATGGCTGTCCTGGAACTCACTCTAGACCAGGCTGGCCTCGAACTCAGTTACTGTTTTTTGTTTTTTGTTTTTCGAGACAGGGTTTCTCTGTGTAGCCATGGCTGTCCTGGAACTCACTCTAGACCAGGCTGGCCTCGAACTCAGAGATCCACCTGCCTCTGCCTCCCAAATGCTGGGATTAAAGGTGTGCGCCACCACCGCCCGGCTCTGTGCATGCAATCTTTTGCTTCCTCTTCCACAATGTTTGTTGAGCCTTAGGTGTGGGAGGTTTGGTAGTTGGGACTGGACTCAATGACTCTGCATTTTGATTGGTTGTGGTTTTCTATCATGGTCTCTTGTCTGTTGCAAAGAGAAGCTTCCTTGATGAAGGATGGAGATTTCTTGATGAAGGCTGTGGGTATAAGGACAAATGTTTATAGCTTGTTGTTAGGGTTTATACTTGTTTAGGAAATTAGGAGTTGTAGATTCTCTTCCAATAGCCATGATTCCGCTAGCACTGAGTAGGAAACTAGGTTTCTAGAACCAAGTGTGGTCACCTTTTTGTTGAAAGGGTCTTAGATTCAATTCTAGAGGGGTTGGTTATTGCCAAGTATGTGTGCCACAGTTAGGGTTATACTGTTATGCTGGTGGTTGTTTGATGTAACATAGGCATCATAGCTGGGCAGATTGTTGGTTGCCTCCTCCCTTTGAAAGCTTGGGTGGTGCCTTCTGGTACATGAAATCTAGTCCTCAGAGAGGGGGTTTTCAGGTCCATTCTAGCTCAGGGGTCTCTGGGTCTGGTAGCATAGAGCTTTAAACAGTAGTCATTAAGTAAATATTTACGATTGTTTCTCTAATCACTGACTCTATTGGAAATCATATTGTAACTAATAGAAGTAGAACTAGCTTGGTCTGTGTGTTTTAATCCTGTAATTCTAGATTTAAAAAATTGTTGACTTATTTGTATATTTATAAAAAAGAAACTAGTTACTGTTTAGTTGGTCCTGTTATTTTAAAAATAAGGTATTGTAGTATTTTACAAAGCTCTATTAATACTATATGAAGATTTAAAAAAATGCTGTTTAAATTTTGGCAAAACTTATCTTCACTATAGATTTAATTTCTTGTATTGAAATAATACCAAAACTAAATTTATAAACTGTATTTGTCCAGTTTTGTAATTTTTTATATACAAATTCACAGACTCCCACAGCTGTCACCTGGCTTCCATCTCAAGGCATGGTTTAGCTAAAGGTTATTCAACTTAGGTTAAATTAAACTTAGAACATTTAATTTAGAACATTTAAATTTAGGTTAAATTAAACTTATAAATTTGTATTACAAAGCTTCATTTAGGATAGCTACAGAAAAGCAGCTGTATTTAAAGACAGTCTCATCTGTGACTGAAACCTATAACCTAACGTAGACAGTGTGTAAGAGCTTGAGGAGTTTTGTTCAGATATTAAGGCTAGTTTTCTTAAATAGTTGTCTTCTTTGACCAAGTTGATTTTATTTTTAAAGTTAACTCTTAGGTTTTTATTAAATTCAGTGCATGAGAGATAATTCAAAAGTGTGTTCTTTTGATTTGTAAGAGGATCACACACAGAATCTCGTTAATTGCCTTGTCGTGGTTTACTCTCGCAGCTCTGAGAATATAGAACATGCACATCTCTACTTTTTTCATTGCAAACTGGTCTTGGACTTGAACGAGCCTTGCAGA
Source organism: Apodemus agrarius (assembly GCA_964023405.1). NCBI lineage: Eukaryota > Metazoa > Chordata > Mammalia > Rodentia > Muridae > Apodemus > Apodemus agrarius. Next base: position 82,390,280 of record OZ030013.1, read on the forward strand.
AGAACACTAATGGAACAACCATTGACCACACTGAATATTCACTTATTTGTGAAGACAATGAACGCACCTCTGTTGGTATGTGTTTCCACTTTACTGCCACAGATATTCACATGTGAGAGATAGTATGTTTTGATTCACAGATGAGTGCTTATATTGGTGACTATTTTGATCTCTTTTTCCTTGGACACATTGCTTTCACCTCATTGGAGAACAATTACTTGTTAAACCTGTAATATAAATTGTCTTTTAAATAGTGTTTTTATGTTTTGATTTATTGCATCAAATCACCTAACTTTAACACACAAGTGATAGATAATACTGTGTCATAGTTATAGTGAGTGCAGATACTTGTGAGTGCTCAGTGTTTGTGGATAATTTAGTGATTGTTCAAAAGGTTGGTAGCTATTACAGTCATAGTCTTCTGTGGCTCACTGTGGTTAGCATTAGCCTTAAAGAGTCCTAGAGACATTCGAAGATGGTGGTCAGCTTTCTTTGAAATGTTAGAGGCTCGTCTTGAGTTTGTGAAAACCCCTCAGTAGATTTTTCTCACATGATACATTTTTTTTAAATTAAATATATTCTTTATTTTCATTTCAAGTGTTGTCTCCTTTCTTGGTCTTCCCCACCCCCCAGAAACCCCCCTGATCCATGACCCATTCCCCCCTCTCTCTGTTCACCAATCCACCCACTCCAGCTTCCCTGTTCTTGGCATTCCCCTATACTGGGGCATCTACCCTTTTCAGGACCAAAGGCCTCTCCTCCCTTTGATGTACACCAAGGCCATCCTCTGCTGCATATGTATCTACAGCCATGGCTACTCTTAGTTGGTCGTTTAGTCCCTGGGAGCTCTGGGGGTACTTGGTGGTTCAAATTGTTGTTCCTCCTATGGCGCTGCAACTCCTTGGGCCCCTTCAGTTCCTTGGGTCCTTTCTCTAGCTCCTCCGTTGGGGACTCTGTGCTCAGTTCAGTGGTTGTCTGAGAGTGTCCCCCTCTGTATTTGTCAGGCACTGTCAGAGCCTGTTAGGAGACAGCTATACCAGGCTCTTGTCAGCAAGTACTTGTTAGCATCCACAATAGTGTCTAGAATTGGTAACTGTATATGGGACAGATCTGTAGGTGGGGGAGTCTCTTGATGGTCTTTCTCTCAGTCTCTGCTCCACATTTTGTCTCTGTATCTCCTCCTGTGGGTATTTTGTTCCCCCTTCTACGTAAGACTGGAGTATCCATACTTTGTTCTTCCTTCTTTTTGAGCTTGGTCTGTGAATTGTATCTTGGGTACTCCAAGCTTTTGGGCTAATATCTACTTATTAGTGAGTGCATACCGTGTGTGTTCTTTTGTGATTGTGTTACCTCACTCAGGATGATATTTTCTAGTTCCATATATTTGCCTAAGAATTTCATGAATTCATTGTTTTTAATAGCTGAGTAGTATCCCATTGTGTAAATGTACCACATTTTCTGTATCTGTTCCTTTGTTGAGGGACATATGGATTCTTTCCAGCTTTTGGCTATTATAAATAAGGCTCCTATGAACATAGTGGAGCATGTGTCCTTATTACATGCTGGAAAATCCTCTGGGTATATGCCCAGGAGTGGTATAGCAGGGTCATCTGGTAGTACTATGTCTGTATTTCTGAGGAACTGCCAAACTGATTTCCAGAGTGGTTGTAACAGTTTGCAATCCCACTATCAGTGGAGGAATGTTCCTCTTTCTCCACATCCTCGCCAGCACCTGCTGTCCCCTGAGTTTCTGATCTTAGCCATTCTGACTAGTGTGGGGTGAAATCTCAGAGTTGTTTTGATTTGCATTTCCCTGATGACTAAGGATGTTGAATATTTCTTTAGGTGCTTCTCATCCATTCGATATTCCTCAGTTGAAAATTCTTTGTTTAGCTCTGTACCCCATTTGTAATAGGGTTATTTGATTCTCTGAAGTGTAACTTGTTGAGTTCTTTGTATATATTGAATATTAGCCCTCTGTCAGATATAGGGTTGGTAAAGATCATTTCCCTATCTGTTGGTTGCTGTCCTGTTGACAGTGTCCTTTGCCTTACAGAAACTGTAATTTCATGACGTCCCATTTGTCAATTCTTGATCTTACAGCATAAGCTATTGGTGTTCTGTTCAGGAAATTTTCCCCTGTGCCCATGTACTTGAGGCTCTTCCCCACTTTCTTTTCTGTTACTTTCAGTGTATCTGGTTTTTTGTGGAGGTCCTTGATTCATTTGTACTTGAGCTTTGTACAAGAAGTTAAGAATGGCTTAATTTGCATTCTTCTACATGCTAACCACCAGTTGAACCAGCACCATTTGTTGAAAAGGCTATTTTTCCCCCCACCGGGTGGTTTTAGCTCCTTTGTCAAAGATCAAGTGACCATAGGTGTATGGGTCTTCAATTCTATTCCACTGATCTGCCTGCCTGTCACTGTACCAATACAGTTTTTAAACACTATTTCTCTATAGTACTGCTTGAGGTCGGGGATCCTGATTCCCCCAGAAGCTCTTTTATTGGTGAGAATAGTTTTAGCTATCCATTTTTTTTGTTTGTTTGTTTTTGTTATTCTAGATGAATTTGAGAATTTCTCTAATTTTGATGGGGAGTGCAAGATGGCTATTTTTACCATATTAATCCTACCAATCCATGAACATGGGAGATCTTTCCATCTTCTGAAATCTTCCTCAGTTTCTTTCTTCAGAGACTTGAAGTTCTTGTCATACAGATTTTTCACTTGTTTGGTTAGACTAACACCAAGATACTTTATATCGTTTGTGACTACTATGAAGGGTGTTGTTTCCCTAATTTCTTTCTCATTTTGTTTATCCTTTGAGTATAGGAAGGCTACTGATTTGTTTTAGTTAATTTTATATTTGGCCATGTTGCTGAAGTTTTTTAGTTGTAAGAGTTCTCTGGTGGAGTTTTTGGGGTAGGTCGCTTAATTATACTATCATATCATCTGCAAAGAGTGATATTTTGTCCTTTCCAGTTTGTTTCTCTTTGACCTCCTTTTGTTGTTTAATTGCTCTAGCTAGAACTGCAAGTACTATATTGAATAGATATGGAGAGAGAGGGCATCCTTGTCTAGTCCCTGATTTTAGTGGGATTGCTTCAAGTTTCTCTCCATTGAGTTTGATGTTGGTTACTGGTTTGCTGTAGATTGCTTTTACTATGTTTAGGTATGGGCCTTGAATTCATGTTCTTTCCAAGACTTTAAAAATGAAGGGATGTTGAATGCTGTCAACTGGTTTTTCAGCATCTAATGAAATGACCATGTGTTTTTTTTTCTTTGAGTTTGTTTATGTAGTGGATTACATTGATGGATTTCCATATATTGAATCATCTCTGCATCCCTGGGATGAAGCCTACTTGATCATGGTGAATGATCGTTTTGATGTGTTCTTGGATTTGGTTGGCAAGAATTTTACTGAGTATTTTTGCATTGGTATAAGGGAAATTGGTCTGAAGTTCTCTTTCTTTGTTGGATCTTTGTGTGGTTTTGGTATCAGTATAATTGTGGTTTCATAGAATGAGTTGGGCAGTGTTCCTTCTGTTTCTATTTTGTGGAATAGTTTGAAGAGTATTGGTGTTAGGTATTCTTTGACGGTCTGGTAGAATTCTGCACTAAAACCATCTGGTCCTGTGCTGTGTTTGGCTGGGAGATTTTCAATGACTGCTTCTATATCTTTAGGTATTATGGGACTGTTTAGATGGTCTATCTGATCCTGATTTAACTTTGGTATTTAGTATCTGTCTAGAAAATTGTCCATTTCATTCAGATTTTCCAGTTGTGTTGTGTATAGGCTTTTATAGTAGGATCTGATGATTTTTTAAATTTCCTCAGTTTCTGTTGTTATATCTCCTTTTTCATTTCTAATTTTGTTAATTTGGATACTGTCTCTGTGCCTTCTGGTTATTCAGGCTAAGGGTTTATCTATCTTGTTGATTTTCTCAAAGAACCAGCTCCTGGTTTTGTTGATTCTTTTTACAGTTCTTTTTGTTTCAACTTGGTTGATTTCAGCCCTGAGTTTGATGATTTCCTGCTGTCTACTCCTCTTAGCTTCTTTCTGTTCTAGAGCTTTCAGATGTACTGTTAAACTGCTAGTGTATGCTCTCTCCATTTTCTTTTTGGAGGCAATCAGAGCTATGAGTTTTCCTCTTAGCACTGCTTTCATTGTGTCCCATAAGTTTGGGTATGTTATGCCTTCATTTTCATTAATTTCTAAAAAGTCTTTGATTTCTTTCCTTTTTTCTTCCTTGACCACAGTATTATTGAGTAGAGCATTGTTCAGCTTCCATGTCTATGTGGGCTTTCTGTTGTTTTTGTTGCTATTGAAGACCAGCGTTAATCCATAGTGCTCTGATAGGAGGCATGGGATTATTTCAGTCTTCTTATATCTGTTGAGGGTTTTTTTTTTTTTTGTGACCAATTATATGGTCAGCTTTAGAGAAGGTACCTTTAGGTGCCAAGGAGAAGGTATATTTGTTTGATTTAGGATGAAATGTTCTATCTATATCTGTTAAATCCATTTTGTCCATAACTTGTTACTTTTACTGTGTCTGTTTTTAGTTTTGGTTTCCCTGATCTGTTCATTGATGAGAGTGGGGTGTCGAACTCACCCACAATTATTGTGTGAGGTGCAATATGTGCTGTGAGCTTTAGTGGGTGCTCTTGTATTTGGAGCATCGATGTTCTGAATTGAGAGTTCTTCTTGGTAGATTTTTCTTTTCAAGAGTATGAAGTGCCCTTTCATGTCTTTTTTGATGACTTTGTCTTTGAGGTACAGTGATCATTGTGTTTTGCAAACTATCCTAGGCATAGGCACTTAGGATCTAAAATGACTTGGTGTCTTTATGTTAAATTTATAAGCAAGCAAAAGTAGAAATTAAGATTTAGACTTTTGTGTGAATAGTATTTGTCTAATCATTACAATGTAATATCATTCTATTTCCAAAAATTTGATTCAGGTTGGTGTTTTTGTATATATGTTCATCTCTCTCTTTTTTAAAGTGAGACAGAATTTAGTTATATAATCTAATGGTTAGGTGTGTGGCTTAGATGTAACTTGGCTATATAGTTCAGGCTAGCATAGGACTTGCCTCATAGTCCAAAATAATGTTGAATCTGGGGCAGTCCTTTTAACTCCAAAATCATGGGATTATGGGCATGTTCCACCAGTCCTGGCCATAACTGTATCTGATTTTTCAAGATAAATTTAACCTACAGATCTTGACTGTAAATTTGTATATGTATTCAATCTCAAATAGATTGAGATTGTACCAGGTATGAAGTTACCCCCAGACCAATTTTTTTAAACCATTTATTTTTATTATTTTAAATTATGTGTATATGTTTGTGCCCATTTTATGGTTATGTGTATGTTAGTGCAGGTGCCTATCTCCTAGAGCTGGAGTTCGAGGCAATTGTGAACTGCTCTACATGGGTACTGGGAACAGAACTTGGGTCCTCCTCAAGAGCAGGATGTGCATTTAACTGCTGAGCCTCTTCTTCAGTCCTGATCCAGACCTATTGTTAAGGTTCCCACCAATGAACACAGGTTGGGAAGTGGTTAAGCCATCACCCTAACGGCTAAACCCAAGGACATTCTGAAGGCTGATAATATTCTCCACAGTGGTTGGTTACTTAGACCTGGTAGACAGAAAGAATCCTTCTGTGTGAATACCAAGAACCTTCAGGAACAATCATTTGGTAAAAATGGTGAAAGTAGATATATATGTTTTACAGTTGTTTTTCCTGAAGAGAATTTTACTTCTTGTTTATACATTGAAATCTGAGCAAGTTGAATTAAACTTTTATTCACATCACTTCTTAGAGACCAGCTTCATAGGATACAGTATATATTTATAAAAGTTAGTTCCATGTGTTTGTGTGTGTGAGAGGGTTCATCAATCTGCCATGTGGGTTATTACCATAGAATGAGAATGTTTTGCCTCCTTCTTTTTTTTCTAAACCAAGATGGAAGTAGCTGAAGATCCTCAGCTGGTTTCAACCCTTCATCTGCAGCTAGGATTGCCGCTGGTCTTCATTATCAGCCAGCAAGCCACCCAGGAGGCGGACAGAAGAACTGCAGAGTGGGTGGCGTGGCATCTCCTGGGGAAAGCAGGCGTTCTGCTCTTGTTGAGGTATCTCACCACAGTGCCTTCAAGATAATGCTGCTTGTTTTTTGTATGCCAGTCTAATAGTAAGAAAATCTTTACATCTAACAGCTTCTAGTACAGTTAGGACTAACTGCTGAGCTGGTCTATACACTTAGCTGGATTAAAATTAAAACAAGGACTAGAAAATCCAGTTGGTATTTATACACGGAATTTCTCAAGCTCAGTAAGTTGTAACCTATTCACAATTGTTTTTAGAATAAGAATGTACAGTTCTGTTTTAGATTAATAACCTGGGTGGCTTCTGTAGACGAGTGAATAAAAATTTATTTCCATTGTGCAAAAGGGACTCGGTGGACATGAACATTCCTCAGCATGCTAATGTGGCCTTCAGAAGAGCAGAGAAGGTTAGTCATTTTTACATAATGGTCTATAATTTTACCTCTTGGAGCTAAAGTAGTTCATGTGGACTAAAGTAATACATGTTTACTATTAGAAAGATCTTTAAATTATCATTGAAAAATGCACAATTGTTTTTTTTCTATTTTCCCACTTTTCCTAAAATTATATTTAATTATTTGTTTTTGTTATATTATGCCTGCCCTTATAAATTGTCTTGAATATTACTGACTTTTTCCTTTGGCAAAATTTCTGGAGGCAAAATTTACCAAAGGAAATGATTCGTTTTATTTTTATTTTTTGAAACAGTCCCTACTGTGTGGTCCAGGCTCCCCTTCCCTTGGAGTCCTCTTGTGTGCTATGAGTGCACTGCTGGTGTGTTGTCACATGCACACACAGAGGGGGCATCTGTCCTTAGCTGAGGTACACTTTGGGTGCTTTTCTCTTTGTAGTAGTTGTGGCATCTATTTCCTTTGTTATTTAGTGTTAAAACTGAAGTTTAGAGGTTTTGTTTTATTTTAGTTCCTAGGAAGGAAAATATTTTAGATAAAATTGTTTCGTTACATATTTGTGATCAAGATAACACATGACAACAAATACTAGCAAGGAAGTTGGGAAAAGAGAAGCTTTTCTATACTGCCGCAGGAGTGTATACAGGCACAGCCGTTAAATCAGGATAGAAGGTCCTTAAAAAACTAAAAAATAGCCTACTGTAGTCCAGGGAGATGGATTAGCAGGTGTAATGCTAGCTGGACAAGTGTGATCTGAATTTGGATCTTCAGAACTCATGAAAAGGAGCCATCGCTAGTGAGTGCCTCTAACCCCAGAGCCCCTCTAAAGAGATGGGAGACAGCGGCAGGAATATTCCTAAAAACTTGAAGGCCAGCTAGCTTGGTCAGACAACAGAGACCCAGTATCAATCAGGGGTGGGAAGGGAGGGCGCAAACATCGTCTTCTGATCTCTACACACCACACCACCATTCCCAAGCTTGGGTCTCATCTTAGTTAGGGTAACTAATGCTGTTAGGAAACACCATGACCAAAAGCAAGGAAAAGATCAGTTCATCATTGGATGAACTCAGGACAGGAACTCAAACAGGTTAGAAATGTCGAAGCAGGAGCTGATGCAGAGACCTTACCAGGGTGCTACTTACTGGCTTGTTCTCCATGCATTTTTATAGAACTCAGGAACACCAGCCCAGGGGTACCACCACACACAGTGGACTGGGCCTTCCCCCATCAATCTCTAAATTAGACAAATGCCCTACATTCTTGCTTGCTTAACTTTGGATCTTCTGGAGGCATTTTTTAAATTGAGGTTCCCTTTTAGATGACTCTAGCATGTGCTAAGTTGGCATAAAACCACCCAGCACAAATGTCAGTGGGAAACTCATGAACATGTGCATAATATACTTCATATGTGGATACGTATATATATGCACCACACACAAAAGGATCAAAAGAAATACAGAAGCTAGAGAGACAGCCATTGGTTAAGACTGCTTGCTGCTTTCACACAGGACTGAGGTTCTGTTCTCAGTACCCACAGCCACTTGTAATTCCAGCTCCAGGGGCTCTGATACTTTGGTTTATATAGGCACCTACACTCATGTGCACATATCTAACACACACACACACACACACACACACACACACACACAATTTAAGAATAAATCTTTAAAAATATCTAAAGATGAAACTACCATGTACTCTAGCTATACCACTCCTGGACATCTATCTGAAGAACTCCTAAGTCAGCAGACCACAGGGATATTGCACATCCATGCTTATTACTACACTATCGACAATAGCTAGAAGATGGAGTCAGCCTAATCTCCATCAACAGGTGAATAAACAGTGTGGTTGCAAGAAAATGGATAGAACTTCTAGAGATTATTATGTTAAGTGAAATAAGATTCAGATAAATACTACAAATTTTCTCTCATATGCAGAGTCTAGTGTGTGTGTGTGTGTGTGTGTGTGTGTGTGTGTGTACACGAGTGCATGGGAGCATGTGTGCGTGCATGCATGCATGCATTAGTATGTGAAGAGTCAAGAAGCCAGAGAGGGGATGATGAGAGGGGAGGAGGAGAGATCTTCAAGGAAAGGGGAGGAGGGGAAGGGGTGAAGGAGTGCATGTAACTAAATAGGGCTACTGCTTAGCAGGAAGCAGTGGACCAGCAAAGAGAGTGCAAGGAGGCTTTAGGAGGGCAGCAGGGGAAGGAGACACACAAGCACAGAGTATGTTTACATGTTTGAAGATGTCACAGTGAAACCTGTTACTCTCAATGCTAATTTGAAAAATAACATTTTTAGGATGTGCCTGTGGAGTTTCTGGTGTTGAATGATGTTGAGTTAATCATTTCCCACGTGAAAAATAATATGCACATTGAGGAAATACAAGAAGATGAAGGTGAAGACATGGAGGGCCCAGATCTGGGTAAGAACTGTAAGACCCACCTCCTGCCATTAATGCCAGTAAAATGGAATCACATTTTATTGGGTGGATTGGTGAGCAGATGTCAGGCTGCTTTCTCTTGCATTTTAGTGTGTACCTTTATTGCTTCACACCAGGCTTCTGGCTTCCCACAGTCTTGCCTTTGTCCTCCACAGTCAGTAATTCTCCCACTGGGCTTGCTGTGTCTACACAAAGCCATGGTGCACAATGTGTTTGTAGTTGTGAATGAGTCTGGTTGTCAGCAGTATTAGTAATTCCAGTAATATTTCAATACTTAATTATCAGTCACTTCTGGCCCTTATTCTTTATTATTATTATTATTATTATTATTATTATTATATATTTGCTATATTTACATTTCAGATGGTATCCCCTTTCTGCGTTACCCCTCTGGAAATCCCTAACCCCTCCCCACCCCCAATTTCCTGACTTGCATTCCCCTATTCTGGGGAATCGAGCCTTCACAGGATCAATGGCCTCTCTGAAATGTCTGAAATGGTCATCTTCTGCTACATGTGTAGCTGGCTGGGTCTTATTCTAATGGCTGACACTGCTTTCTTTGATTGTGTCATCTGCACGAGCTAGCTTCCCCTTCAGTTAACAGATGATCTGTTTACACAGTTATTTGCCCTTCCTGAGGTCACAGCAGCAGCAGTGGTGGAGCCCACTTTTCCTGTGATGGCTCCTGACATTTTAATTATTTAATTATTTAATTATGTAAACTAGCTCTTTCTTAAAAACATTTAGCTGTTGAAGATGATGAGGTGGCAGGAACTGTTTACAGAGATAGGAAGAGACCACTACCTTTGGAGTTGTCTGTGGAGCTAACAGAGGAGACATTTAACACAATGGTCATGGCTTCTGACAGCATCGTGCTCTTCTATGCTACCTGTAAGTATGCGCTTTGAAAGGGTGCTATATGACACATGAACACCCTTAAAAGATGGGTTTTATGTTGCTTTCTAAGCATTATACATTGTAAGATGTCATAGTTTTATGTCTCAAGTAGACTGCATACATTGAAGTATTTACTTCTGGTTTTAAGGAATAAAACTTTCTGTGCTTCTAGATATATAATTTACAAATTGAAGGTCAATGATTAAGCTATAATTTCAGCTAGTTACTTTTCAAAGCTAGTATCAGTGAATGTAATTATTTTAAATATATTAACATTTTTATAGTAGTGTAGGAAATATTGTCTTCAAGTAAGCCATTTCACTGTATACATTATGAATGAAAGTATTAGTTGCTTTTGGAATCAGTATAAGTGATTAAATAATATTGGGTACTCCGTAGTAACTTCTGTTATTTGGAAATTCTAGTTTTGGTAAATCCCATAAACCTCTTCATGTGTTTATGTGTGCGGTGTAAGCGTGGGTGCTCTGTACATAACCACCTCCTAATGCCTGTTGAATTTTCTGATTTTATTACAGGGCATGCAGTATCCATGGCATTTCTACAATCCTATATTGATGTGGCAATTAAGTTGAAAGGTAGTATCCTGTAGTATGCATGCTTATTTTTTGGTCTGAGTGTGAAACTTTTTGTAAAACCATCTTAAAGATGAAAACAAAAAACACCCCCCCCCAAATTATAGATTGTGGCACTGAGTTTAAATGAGTCAAGGGGTGGTAGCATCTCCAGAAGGACTGTTGTAAAATCCTCAGGACTGTCTTATCTAGCCTCAGTTTTTGTGTTTCCACACGAGGCTGAACATTTCCTTTCAAGTTCTATGAAGAATTGTACTGGAATTTTGATGGGGCTTGCATTGAATTTGTAGATTGTTTTTGATCAGATGGCTATTTTTTTTTTACTACCTTTACCAATTCATGAGCATGGGAGGTCTTCCCATCTTCTGATGTCATCTTCATTTTTTTTTCTTAGTGTCTTAAAGATTTTAATCATACAAGTCTTTCACTTGCTTGGCTAGAATTATCCCAAGATATTATATATATATATATTTTTTGAGGCTAATGTGAAGGGTGTTATTTCTATGATTTTGAGTCTGTCATATGTATATAGGAAGGTTGCAGATTTTTGCAAGTTGATTTTGTAACCTACTTTGCTGAAAGTGTTTATCAGTTGTAGAAGTTTTCTGGTGGAATTGTTAAGATCTTACATATACGTAAGTATATGTATATTTGTGTATATTATGATATCATATACAAATAAAGATATGTAGACTTCTTCCCTTCCTATTTGGTCTTTCAATTGTCCTATTGCTCTAGCAAAGACTTCTAGTACTTTATTTTTGAATGGGTATGGAGAAAGTGGACACTTCTGATTGTTCCTGATTTTAGTGGAAATTCTTCGTGTAAGTTGATGTTGGCTATGGGCTTGCTTTAAGTTGTCTTTATTATGTTGAGCTATGTCCTAATATATCTAGGACTTTTATGCTGAAGGGATATGGATTTTGTTAACGCCTTTGCTCCATCTAATGAGTCATGCTGTTTTTATCTTTCTGTTTGTTTATTACATTTATTGATTTACATAGCTGAACCAAACCCAGCATCTCTGGTATGAAGCCTGCTCGATCATGGCAGGTATCTTTTTATGTGTTCTTGGATTTGGTTTGCAAGTATTTTGTTGAGAATTTTTGCAACAGCGTTCATAGTAGAAGTTGGTCTGTAATCGTCCTTCTTTGTTGGGTCTTTCTATGGTTGAGGTATCAGGGTAACTTTGGCCTCATCAAAAGAAATAGTGTTCCTTCTCTTTGGATTTTGTGGAATAACTTGAGGAGTATTGGGATTAACTGTTCTTCAAAAGTCTCATAGAATTCAATGCTAAAGCCATCTGGCCTCAACTTTTTTTTCCTTTCTTTTCTTTCTTTTTTTTCTTTTAGGGGAGACATAACTGCTGCTATTTCATTAGAGGTAATAGGTCTGTTTAAATTCCTTATCTGGTCTTGATTTAACTTTTTAACTGGTTTATATCAAGAATGTTATCCATTTCTTTTAGATTTCCCAATTTGATGTAGTGGAGGTTTTTAAAGTACAGCTTTATGATGCTCAGAATTTCCTAGGTGTTTGTTGTTCTGTGCCCCTTTATGTCTAGTTTTGTTAATTTGGATCTTCTCTCTCTGTTTTTTTTCTGTCACTTGTCTATGGCTTAGTCAATCTTACCAATTTTTTTCCCCAGAAGAAACAACTCTTTGTTATTTGATTTTTTGTAATTTTGTTGTAGTATTGTTTATGTTATATTGATTGTAGTCCTGAGTTTGGTCATTTCTTGCTGCCCACTCCTTTTGGGTGTGATTTTGTTTGTTTGTTTTAGAGTTCTCAGGTGTCTTGTTAAGTTACTAGTATGAGATCTATCCAATATCTCTATATAGGCACTTAATGGTGGACTTTCCTCTTAGAACTGCCTTTATTGTGTACCATAAATTTGGGCATGTTGTGATTTAATTTTCAATTAGTTTTAGAAAGTTTTTCATTTCTTTCCTAATTTCTGTCTTGACCCATTTTTATTCAGTAGAGTTCAGTTTCCAAGAGCTTGTACGTTTTCTATCGGTTCTGTTGTTGTTGATAAACAGCTTTAATATGTTTAGAGGATTCTGGGTGTTAGTTTTCTTGTATCTGTTGAGATTTGTCTTGTGTTCAAATATGTGGTCAGTTTTGGAGAAAGTTCCATGAGCTGTTAAGAAGAATGTATGTTTTATGTGCGTGTGCGTGCGTGCGTGCGTGCGTGCGTGCGTGCGTGCGTGCGTGTGTGTGTGTGTGTGTGTTCAAGTGTTCTTTAAATATCTCTTAGGTCTGTTCAGTTTATGATATCAGTTCCAGTATTTTTGTTTAGTTTTTTTTTTTGTCTGAATGACCTGTCTATTGGTGAGAGTTGGGTACTGAAGTCACCCACTATGAATTAATATGTGATTTAAACTGTAGCAGTATAAACTGTGTTCTTACATTTAGTGCATACATGTTAAGAATTGCAATGTTCTTTGGTAGATTTTTCCTCTGGTAAGTATGTAGTGTCCTTTCCTAACTTCTGATTAGTTTCATGTTGAAGTCTATGTCCTCAGATATTAAAATGGCTACATTAGCTTGCTTCATAGGTCCATTTGCTTACAGTATCTTTTTCTATCATTTTTTTCCTCTGAGGTGATATTTATCTTTGATTTTAAGGTATGTTTCTTGGATGTAGCAGAAGGATGGGTCTTATTTTTTAATCCATTTTGTTATTGTTTCTTTTTATTGGGGAATTGGAACCATTGATGTTGGTAGTTATTAATGAACAGTGTTTATTGATACTTGATTTTCTTCCCTCCTTTCCCCAACCTCTTATTTTGGTTTGCTGTTCTGGGGTTATTTACTTCTTCTGCTTTCTTGGATGTGGTTAACCTCTTCGAGTGGAATTATTTTTTTAGCATCTTTGGTAGAGCTAGATTTATAGACTGATTTGTTTTTTATCATGGACTGTCTTTCACCATCTGCTCTCATTGAATGTTTTCTGTGCCTTGATAGACACCTCCTCCTTTAGGGAAATTTTCTTCTATTAGTTTGTTGAAAATATTTTCTGTGCTTTTGAACTGTGTTTTTTTCCCTTCCTCTATTTCTGTCATTTGCATACTTGGTCTTTTTATAGTATCCCAGATTTCATGCATGTTTTGTGCCTCAAGTTTTTTTTTTTTTTTTCAAATACCATTTTCTTTGACCAAGGTCTCCATTTTTTTCTATCTTGTCTTCTATGCTTTAGACTCTTGTATCTCTTGCATTCTGTTGGTACAGCTTAACCTCTGAGATTCCATTTTGAATTTCTGAATTTTTCATTTTTAGATTTTCCTGTTTGTGTTTTCTTTATTGATTCTATTTCCATTTTCAAGTCTTGAACTGTTACTTCATTTCCTTCCACTGTTCATTTGTATTTTCATAGATTTCTTTAATGGATTTTTGAATTTCCTCTTTAAGGACTTCTACCATAGTCATAAAGGCTGTATTGAGGCCATTGACTTCTTCAGCTGTATTGAATTTTTAGGGCCTGCTGTGGTAGAGTTGGTGGGCTTTAGTGGTGACATTTGTCTTGGCTGTTGATGATTTTTTTATGCTGATATCCAGGCATCTGGATCCTGATGGTGGGTCTTATCTTTGTTATATTGATGTTCCATTCATTGGTTTCTGTAGCCCTCTCTGATATTTACAAGTTGCCTAGTAGGCAGTGCTTCTGAGATCCTGCCAGTTGTGACTACTGGGCGTTCCAGATAGAATGTGGTTTTTGGTATTGGGAGCTGATGCTTAGGCATGGAAATGGGCTTGAAGCAGTGTTGATGGAGTTCTTCCAGAAGGGAGGAGAGCAGGGTTTCCACCAGTACATGCTTATTACCCTGGGATAGGTAGTAGAGAGTGAGGAGAGGCCATAACAGGTAATCTGTTTCTGAGCTAGGGATCAAAGTAGGGAGGTTGGGTTTAGAGAAGAGTGAGAATAAAGACCTGAAAATTGCCAACCAACTCCTCTGGTCAGCATGGCAGGGTGGGTTCCCAAGGAATGTCTGAGGATACTGAGGATACATGAGACAAAGGGATAGGTTGTCAGGAAGGCTACAGGAGAAGATTTGTGTGGTCCCCTAGAGATTTGAGGGTAGAGAGGAAGGGAAGGCTATCATTTACATAGGTGATTATATATGATCAGCTACAGAGCTAGGGATGAGACAGGAGGATTGGATTTGAAGCAGAGACAGTAGAGTGAAGGTCTGCTTCTCTGGCCATTGTGACTGACAGATTGAAAGGGTTTGGTTTTACTGCTTTCTATGGCTATGACAAACCACTCTCACCAAAAGCAACTTAGGAACAAGAGGGTTTATTTCTTCTTATAGCTTATAGTCCTTCATGAAAGGAACACAAGGATTTAATTTGGAGGCAGGACTAGATTAGAGGCCATGAAGGAGTACTGCTTACTGGTTTGCTCTCCTTGGCTTTGCTTTTGTTTACAGTGCAGGACTACCTGATTATCTAGCCAGGTTGATGCCACAGTGGTCTGTGCCCTCCTACACCAGTCATTGACTAAGACAGTACTCCACAGACGCGCCTACAGGCTAGTCTTAGGAAGGCATTTTTCTCAGTTATGATTCCCTCTTTTCAGATAATGCCTGCATTTATGTCAAGTTGATAAAAACTAACCGGCATAATAATATCAATAAAAATAGTATTTTGCATCTGTATTGACCCCTATACAGGTTAAATATTACATACCTGAAAAACTGAAGTACAGAAGTAGTTTGGATATATCTAATTTGGAAATAAATTAAAAGTCATATAGTTATATAATGAGATATCTTGGGGATGAGACTAAAATCTAAACATGAAATTTATTTGTGGTTCATATACATCCTGTAAACATAGCATCAAGGTAATCGTAGCCAGTATTTTTCTGATTATAGTTTGTACATTAGTCTGTAGAATTTTCTACTTGTGGTGTTATGTGAACACCCAACAACATTCAGATCTTGGAGCATTTTATACTTAATATTTTTGTTGTATCAGGAACCAGAACCAGGAGAATGAGTATATTCAAAGAGGATTTTAGGATTGGCTTATACAATATGATTGAATAATCCAATAGTGGATTTTCCTACATGGAGAGTCTTAGATCCCAGTGGCTGCCCAGTCCATGAAGCTGGATGCCTTGCTAATTCCAGTGATTCCTGAAGTCTGAGGGATTCCTGCAGAGCCACCAGTCTTCAGTCTGTATTGGACGCTTAAAGAAGTTAGGCTCTGATGTCAGCAAAGAATGTGTCAGCAGTAGAAGCAGCAATAAAGAACAGATGAACAGGAAGACTCAACTCACCAGTGAGACATGGCAGCAATGAAGCAAAATTCCCTCAGACCTCCTTTATCTGGCTGCCACAGTAAGGTGCTACTTACATTCAGGATGCGTGTTTTATTTCACATAACCTGATTGAGGAAATCCTTTGCAGGTGTGCCCAGTAGCTTACCTCAGTCAATTCCAGTCAAGTTGACAAAAAGAGTAATCATCACAAGTCCACCCTTTGTCAACCTGACATCCAGCCATATCTCCATATGTCTATATGTTTAATTTCCAGGTAAGAACAGTATCAAGTCATACTTCTTTCTGTTGTGATGTGACTGTCTCCCAACCACCAATACACTGTTTTCCCCGAAATTCAGTTAAAAAAAAATCTCGAGGAATGCCTAGTCTTTTAGCATCCCATAGTTTTTATACTGTAGATTTACAACAAATAATTGGTAATATAGATAGATGTACAACACTTAATTAAATGTATTCCCTCAATAAGTGTTACAGTATATGATACAGAAATAGAGGAAAGAAAACACTAAACAGGACAGAAACATTGATAACAGCGTCCTCGTTTCTGTAACTGTTCAAAAGACCTTAGCTGGTGTTTGTAACTAACTCCTACTACACTCATTCTTTCTTCCACTTGAGCAAGTACCTCAGCAGGTCTTTGCTCTTTACCTAGAGAGCTGAGCTGCACTTTTATTTTGAAATGTCTGGACTGTTTCTCATCCTGTCTGGATTGGGTTGTAGTTTCCTATTGGCCTTCATCCCAGGACATGGTAACACCAAGAGACACCCAGAAGGATCTGCTGTACTCCAGACATACTCGTTCTTGCCATCACTGTGGAGAAGCAGCCTGAGTTTTTCGAGACAGTCTGGATCAATCACTCCTCATAATACAGTCATTTCTTTCTTAGTATGCTGACTCAAGGGAATGAGTGTTCTAGGCAACAATGGGGAAGTCTTAACATCTGTGGAATGTTGCTTATATCTCCTGGCAGACACAGTTCTCCATCTGGAACCAGAACTAGGGCAGCAGAGTAAAATCACAGAACAGGAAGCAGAATTTTTCTGGTGGGCTACTTGAGGTGGTGAGTGGCATCATTCCCATTCCCACTTGCTTCCGGATGCCTGAATCCTGCTGCAGGAGAAATGGGCACTGAATCAGAGCAAATGCAACTTTCTGGAGAATGCTGCTCCAGCTCTCCAGGATAGTATCACCTAGTTGGCACCATATCTTTGTCTTTAAAAGGATATTCAACTGTTCTACCAAGCCTGGTATGTGGGATGCATGGTAAGACCAGTGAGACCAGTGAATTATGTGTGCATGAGCTCATTGCTGCACTTATCTGACTGCAAAATGAATTTCCTAGTTCAGCGTACTGTGCAGGATAGCATGATGGTGGATAAAGCCTTTGAGTACATGGATGTAATATGATAGTGGGTAAGGCCTTATCACGATGGTGGGTGGGGCCTCTATGAGGCTGTGGATAATAGTTTTGTCGGAAGCATTACATGCAGGAAGGCTAAGTCCATAGCCAAAGTACCTGTTTGGTTAAGAGTGATATGCTGCTGTCTCCATCATGGTCCAGTGTAATTAGTCTGCTACCAGATTGCACCCAGGGAAATGCTGCCATTGTTGGGTCTATTGCCCCTATTGATTGCCATTGGGGCTGTATTGTTGGTCTCCATTATTGACAGGTCTGGTATTCAAGCAGCAATTGTCTCCAGGTCAGCTTTGGTGATTGGAAGTCCATGTTGCTGACCCCATGTGTAACCTCCATCTCTACAATGAAGGTCCTCTGCGATAGCCAGGGAAAGAAGTTGCCTCTCTACAGAATAGGTCATCCTATCTACTTATATTTTATGGTTGTGAGCCTAGTCTTTAACGGCTGAGCCATCTCTCCAGCCCTCATCCTATCTACTTGACTATTGAACTCCTGGGCCTTTGATGGGCATCTCCATGGGATGCAAGTGTCTTTGAATCCTTTGCCCCTTTGGTGAGATTGAGCTATATACCTCTTCCCCAAATGTCTTTTTCACCAGTTTTAAGTCTTCAACCATCCAGCCAAACTATTGTCAACAGCACATGATTTAGTATATAACCACATATCTAACCATCCTCTTTCCAAGAATATGCATTACTTAAAGGATGCTCAACGTGTAAACTTTCAGGTTATAAAAATATTATAGAACTTTGGACATTAACCCTATATTATTCTGTCTTTGATGTTGGTCCCTTGAGAAAGGGTTAAGATTATGAGTATTTTCTGCAACCACAAGGTGGCAGCAAATGTCAGATTTTTGTTTTTAATGCTTAATCTAGTCATATAAAAGAACTCCCACCTTCAGATTAGAAATTCTATTTGAAGTTAATGTGTTAGTGAAACTTATGGGATGTGCTCTCGGCATGCCAGCATACTAATCTGTTGCTGAAATATAAATCAGTGGTGCATCCACGTTCTTATCTTTAATATGCATCAATGCTCTTTTTTATTAAAAAATAAATAAAAGTTTTCAATTTAAAAAATTGAATATATTCTTCATTTACATTTCAAATGTTATACCCTTTCCCGGTTTCCCCCTCCCAGAAAACCCCCAACCCAACCTCCCACCCCCTGCCTCCAAGAATATGCCCCTCCACCCAACCCACTCCCACCTACCCGCATCCCCTTGATTTCCCTACTCTGGGGCATCTATTGAGCCTTCATAGGACTAAGGACCTCTCCTTCTACTGAAGCCTGACAAGGCAGCCCCCTGCCACTCTTTCGGATGGATCCATGTGTGCTCCTTGGTTGATGGCTTAGTCCCTGGGAGTCCTGGGACGTCTGGGTGGCAGACATTGTTGTTCTTCCCATGGGGCTGCAAACCCCTTGAGCTCCTCTGGACTACCCTCCAACTCCTCCATTGGGGACCCTGCGCTCAGTCCAATGGTTGACTGCTAGCATCTGCCTCTGTATCTGTAAGGCTCTGGCAGGGCCCCTCCAGAGACAACCATAACAGGCTCTTTTCGGTACGCACTTCTTGTCATCCATAACAGTGTCGGGGTTTGGTGACTGTTTATAGGATAAATCCCCAGATAGGGCAGTCACTGGTGGACGCTTCAGTCTCTGTTCCAAACTTTGTCTCCATAATTGCTCCTGTGAGTATTTTGTTCCCTTTCTCAGAGGAACCAAAGCACCCCCACTTTGGTCCTCCTTCTTGAATTTCCTGTGGTTTGCAAATTGTAACTTGTTTATTTTGAGCTTCTGGGGTAATATCCACTTATCAGTGAGTGTGTACCATGTGTGTTCTTTTGTGATTGGGTTACCTCACTCAGGATGACACTTTCTAGTTCCATCCATTTGCCTAAGAATTTCATGAATTCATTGTTTTTAATAGCTGAATTTAATAGCTCCATTGTATAGATATATCACAATTTCTGTATCTATTCATTTGTTGAAGGATATCTGGGTTCTTTCTAGCTACTGGATATTATAAATAAGGCTGCTATGAACATAGTGGAGCATGTGTCCTTACATTTTGGAGCATCTTCTGGGTATATGCCCAGGAGAGGTATAGCTGGGTCCTCAGGTAGTACTATGTCTAATTTTCTGAGGAATCGCCAAACTGATTTCCAGAGTGGTTTTATCAGACTGCAATTCCACCAACAATGGCGAAATGTTCCTCTTTCTCCACATCGTCTCCAGCATCTGCTGTCCCCTGATTTTTTTCATCTTAGCTATTCTGACTGGTATGAGATGGAATCTCAGGGTTGTTTTGATTTGCATTTCCCTGATAACTAAGGATGCTGAACATTTCTTTAGGTGCTTCAGAGCCAGTTGAGTTTCCTCAGTTGAGAATTCCATGTTTAGCTCTGTACCCCATTTTTAATAGGGTTATTTGACTCTCTAGAGTCTTAACTTCTTGAGTTCTTTGTATACATTGGATATTAGCCCTCTATAGGATGTAGGATTGGTAAAGATCTTTTCCCAATCTGTTGGTTGCCCCTTTGTTGACCTTTGCCTTACAGAAGCTTTGCAGTTTTATGAGGTCCCATTTGTCAGTTCTTGTACTTAGAGCATAAGCCTTTGGTGTTCTGTTCAGGAACGTTTCCCCTATGCCTGTGTGTTCAAGGTTCTTCCCCACTTTCTCTTCTATAAGCTTTAGTGTGTCTTTGATCCACTTGGACTTGAGCTTTGTACAAGGAGATAAGAATGAGTCAATTTGCATTTTTCTGCATGCTGACCTCCAGTTGATCCTGCACCATTTGTTAAAAATGCTGTCTTTTTTCCACTGAATGTTTTTAGCTCCTTTGTCAAATATCAAGTGACCATAGGTGTATGGGTTCATTTCCAGGTCTTTAATTCTATTCCATTGATCTACCTGTCTGTCTCAGTACCAATACCATATAGTTTTTATCACTATTGCTCTGTAGTAGAACTTGAGGTCAAAGATGATGATTCCCCCAGCAGATCTTTTGTTGTGGAGAATAGTTTTCACTATCCTGGGTTTTTTTTTTTTTTTTTTGTTATTCCAAATGAATTTGTAGATTGCTGTTTCTAGCTCTATGAAGACTTGATTTGGAATTTTGAGGAGGATTGCATTGAATCTGTAGATTGCTTTTGGCAAGATGGTCAGTTTTACTGTATTAATCCTGCCAGTCCATGAGCATGGGAGATCTTTCCATCTTCTGAGATCTTTGATTTCTTCTGAGGCTTGAAGTTTTTGTCATACAGATCTTTCACTTGCTTGGTTAGAGTCATGCCAAGGTATGTAATATTATTTGTGACTATTGTAAAGGGTGTCACTTCCCTAATGTCTTTCTCAGCTTCTTTATCCTTTGAGTAGAGGAAGGCTACTGATTTGTTTGAGTTGATTTTATATCCAGCCACTTTGCTGAAGTTGTTTATCACCTGTAGAAGTTCTCTGGTGGAATTTTTGGGGTCACTTAAGTCTACAATCATATCATCTGCAAATAGTGATATTTTGACTTCTTCCTTTCCAATTTGTATACATTTGACCTCCTTTTGGTGTCTAATTGCTCTGGCTAGGACTTTGAGTACTATATTGAATAGATAGGGAGAGAGTGGGCAGTCTGTGTGGTCCCTGATTTTAATGGGATTGTTTCAAGTTTCTCTCCATTTAGTTTGATGTTGGCTACTGGTTTCCAGCATATTGCTTTCAGTATCTTTAGGTATGAGCCTTGAATTCCTGATATCTCTAAGACTTTTATCATGGAGGGATGCTGAATATTGTCAAAAGTTTTTTCAGACTCTAATGAAATGACCATGTGGTTTTTTTTTTTATTTGAGTTTGTTTATGTGGTGGATGATATGGATTTCTTAATCTAATATATTGATTCTACTTTTGATTAGAATGAATTTCTTTTTTTCTAGCTTAAGTAAGTGGTGCTTATGTTAGTTGATTTTTTTTAATCTGTTTTCACCCAGTGGTCTGTATATTCTAGAGATCTTTACATGTTTCGTTGTTGAACAAGTAAGAATGTATGCTTTTTGTTCTATGCATTTTCCGGGGGTGAGAAGAGATTATTGGGTTTAGATGGGGATGATAACAGAGCCCCAAGTTCATGCTTTGATGGTGACAAGTACAGGCACAGCCCCTTCTCCCAAGGAGTTTTCTTCATAGAGACAGATACTCACCAGACAATGCAGACAAACACAGAGCTGCAAACGTGATGAACGGAGTAGTGTAATTCTGTCATAGCTTTTGGGAGAGGGACCTGGTACAGATGGGGGTCCAGGCAAGGTGTCCATGACATAGTGTCATAGTGACACATGGCTACCCCTACAGAGCTTGGTGGGGATGGGTAAGGAGGTGTTTGCTATCCTAGAACAGACTTGATTTTGAAAATGGTATCTCCAGCAATCTTTTAGAGACACTGAATCTGGGACCTGAAATAGAAATCTATTGTAGTTATCCAACAAAAAACAATAATGGCAATGAAAATAACTGGAAACATACAAAATTAGAGCTATAAAATTGAAAAGGTAGGCATGGGAGACCCAGGAACAGGGAGATGAGAAAAACGTTGCTTTGTTTTCTTAGCTGCACAAGAGTGGCCTCTTTCACCACTACACAGATTGGAAATTGTTTTTGGTTTCAGACACGCAGTTTTAGGATGTGTTCATTCACAGGGTGACAGAGATGCTACTAAAGATATCTGGGTCTGGAATTTCAAGGAGAAGTTGAGGGCAGAGATACAAGTTTAGGCTGTATTGGATTGTTTGTAGTTGAAAAAGAGAATGTAAGGCAAGAGGAAAAGCAGTTTAAATACTGACTTAAGGTCCCAACCCCAGTAATAGAAGAGCCTACGAAAGGATCCAAAAGGGAGCCGCTCTTGAGACAGGAAATCATCATCAAGGGAAGGGCTCTGCAGGAGTGTCATGCTGGGCAAACACTTAAAATGAGTGGGATGAGACAAACTGATACAAAGCAACAAGCGTTCTGCATCCGTGTTTATAAAGCGTGCATTTCCCTTTGATTCAGGCAGGTCCACCATCCTTCTCACTAGAATAAATTGTGCAGATTGGTCTGATGTATGTGCGAAGCAAAATGTTACTGCATTTCCCGTGGTGAAGTTGTACAGGAAAGGCGAGAGCCCAGTGTCTTATGCTGGTGTGTTGGGAACTAAAGGTCTCCTGAAGTTCATCCAGTTGTAAGTATTCAGCTCCACTCTTATGGCTCCTAACTTTGAGGCTATGGTTCTAACTCCATGCTTTGTTGACAAGATTTTAATAGAGTCAAGGATACTAGAGCTGAGATCACAGAGTAAATATTGGTAATGAAGTTTGATGCATGCTCTGTCACTTTCAGTTAATGAGTAAGAGTTTTTGAAAAGAATAATTTTTGTTCAGTAGTCTATGTAATCTATTCTTTGCTAGGTTCTGTGGGTTTTTTTTATAAACTATAAATATCTTTAAGAATTAATTTTGAGCGTAGTTATACATTTATTCAGGAACAAGATCTCCTGTCCAGTGAACTTAGCATCCATACAAGAAGCAGAGAAATACCTACGTGGGGAATTATATAAAGACCTGTTCAGCTTCACTAGTGTGTCAGTACTGGGGCTCTTCAGTCCAGCCATGACATCAGGTAAGGAGAGTGGAACTCTCCCTTTCTTATTTTTATTTTGTTGTTGCTGTGTGTGTGTGTGTGTGTGTGTGTGTGTGTGTGTGTACCCAGAGCTCACAAATTGGCTGGTTGGTCAACAAACCGTGGGAATCCTCCTGTCCCCTCCTCACAGTGCTGGGATTATAGCTGCACACTACCCAGTGTTTATTTTTAATGTGTCTTCTGGGAATCAAACTCTGATTCAATATGCTTATGCAGTAAGTATTTTACCCACTGAGCCATCTCCTTAGCCCAAACTTTTAAATTGCATAGTTTAAACATTTATTGCTTCATAATGGTTTAAAAAAATTCTTGTAGAAAATTTTAAACATAGAGAGAAGTTTGAAGAAAAACCTTTGACGCAATTACTCAAAGAGTTTATACTTTTCCTGCTGCTGTGACTAATTACCTGACAAGAAGCAACTTAAAGAGAGACCTGTTTTTACTCAACTTGGGAGTATAGTCGGGCATGGCAGGGAAGGTGTGGAGGCAGGGGCATGAGGCCACTGCTCACATGTTGGCAGGCTGGGAAGCAGAGATGCATGTCAGTACTTGGGGTGGGGAGGGGTCATTCCCTTTTTGTTTCTTTTTTTTTTTTTTGAATTTTCATTTTTTAGACTTGAAAGTAGATTTTTCCCCATACATTGTATTCTTATTATGGTTGCCCTTCCCACCACTCCTCCCGGCTCCTCTCCACCTCCCCTCCAAGATGGATCCACCTTTTTTCTGCCTCTCATTAGAAAACAAACTGACATCTGAGGGATAATAGTAAAATATAAGGTAAAACAAAAACCAACAGAAGGAAAAGAGCCCATGACAAAGCTCAAGAAAGACGTGTAGATGGAGAGACACACTTGTTCACACAACTTTTACACTTGGAAGTATGTCCACTAATACCTTAGGCCAGTGGTTCTCACCCTTCCTGATGCTGCAACCCTTTAATACAGTTCCTCATGTGGTGACCCCATCCATAAAATTATTCTCATTGCTGCTTCATAACTGTAATTTTTATATTGTAATGAATTGAAATGTAAGTATCTGATGTTTCAGATGATCTTAAGTCACCCCTTGTGAAAGGGTCATTTGACCCTCCCCAAAGGGATCGCAACATACAAGTTGAATTACATTAGGCTTTTAAAATCTAGTCAATTAGCCAGGAGGTGGTGGCACATGCCTTTAACCTCAATGCCTGGAAGGCAGAGGCAGGGGTTTTCTGTGAGTTGAAGGCCAGCCTGGTCTATATACTGAGTTCCAGAACAGCCAAAGCTATGCAGAAAAACCCTGCCTTGACAAACTGAAAAAAAAAAAAACCAAAATCTAGTGAATTAGAATAGTTATCACAGATATGATAAGTCTGATGTCATTCTTTCCATCCTTTTTACGTACCTAAAGAATACATATTAATATTTTTATTTTAATGCATTTGAAAAAAACAGCATATCTGAGTTAATATATTACTTTTATTTTAGTTCTGGGTACATTTTCCTCATCTGATTCATATTATTCATAAATATTATGGCTGCATAGTTTGATTGGATGAATATAATTTATCTATAAATAATACTTGTACTTTTTTCCTTCTATAAATGAAGAAAATACTTGAGTCTTTGTGTGGATTTTGAACTAGTTAATAGGAATGGACTTTCAGTAGAGTAAATTTTAAGTAAATTGTGTTGATTGTGTAATTGAAAATTATATTTGCTACTCATTTTAAAATGAGGTTTTAGTGCTTGGTTAGGAATAGTTTAAGGTAGCTAAACATTAATGACATTAAGGCTTGGTCATTGTGTTCCAGTTATTTTCCCTTATTTAAAAAACAAAACTTTGTTTGGTAATTGTTCTAGTTTCATTCTGGTGCCAAGATACAATAGTCCAACCCAGAGCAGCTTAGGAGAGAAAAGGGTTTATTTCAGCTTACACTCCCAGGTCATACATCACTGAGGGAAAGAAACCATTGCCTGCAGCATGACCTCCAGTCAGAGAACTCCCTCACGGCCACTGAAGCACAGTGCTTGCTGCCTCGCTTTCTGGCTATTCCTCAGATTTATGGCCAGCCAGTTTTCTAGCCCATCTGCCCCCTGTAGTCCCTGAGCAGTGCCCCACAGGGACAGCCAGCACCCTGTCCAGTGAGGTACCACAAAAGCTGTCAAAGCAAGCTGCAGTACCACCTTGCCTCTCCAGCCTCCCCAAGCAACTCCTCACAGTGGGACCTCAGCCAAAGCTGCCTGCAGTTGGGAAGCCATTCTGACCCATGGGCCTGATGCAGGAAAAAGGGGGCAAAATAAAGCCACCAGTCCCTGAGCAGGAAAACACACCAATCCCCAAGATCCTCCAGCTTGGGACTTGAAATCCAAACTAATCCTCACCCTGGAAATCTCTGCCTTGAAGAGCTATGCCCTGCTAAGTAATTCTCTATAAGCCCCGCCTACTTTCCAATCCATTGCAACAAGCATTTTCATACCTTTGTGATTTTAAGATATATATCATTTTCCATACTCACACCTCTCTCCAGTCTGTATGTAAGAAGACAGCTGTGCCCATTTTCTTTGCTTTAGTAGGCAAATTAAAAAATATCAAGTATTTATTTGGTCATTCTGTGTTATTAGAGTGCTATACTTTTTTAAAATTTATTTTTATTTCATGTGCATTGGTGGTTTGCCTATGTGTATGTCTGTGTGAGGAACTGGATGGAACTGGAGCCATAGACAGTTTTGAGCTACCTTGTGTGTACTGAGGATTAAAATCGTCTTTTGGAAGAGCAGCCAGTGCATTTAACTGCCGAGCCATCTCGCCAGCTCTTCAGTGCTATAAATCTTAAAAAACGACATTAAGAGAACATTTGCTTATGAAACCACAGTTGTATCATATCAGTAGATACCTCTTTAGGTGTGCCATGAAGCAGATTTATTTCAGCTGTCATGTGTCTTCACTTAAGCATCAGCCTTTGAAGCTTAAAGGTAATGGAGTCTACCGTCTGTAAAGTCTGTCTCAGCCCCCTAGCACACATGACATTCAAGTTTCACAAGCTTTTCTCATCTCTGTCTCTGCAGCAAAAGAATATTTCAGGGAAGCAGGAAAGCAGCTGCGAGGCTCTGTCCTTACGGGAGTTTATTCTGAAGATGATGTTTGGATACTGTAAGTTTATTGTTCTTCTAATTCTGGGACACTTGAAATGATGCAGTATAATGTACGGCTTATCTTTCCACAACTGATTGGAGATTTAGCAGAACCACAAGTTACTTTTCAATCAACTCGCAAGGTGATGGGTGTGTGGGGTTTCATACACATGTCGTCTGGTCTGCCATTTTCCCTCCCCCTCCACTCCATGTGTACCAGTGCACCCCAGTATTCTAAAGTTTTAATTTCTCTCATAGAGATGTCTGAGAAGTACCACACTGCTACATTCTCTACTCCTGAAGTGACACAGGGAACTCTTGGACTCACGCTTACTTTGAAGGCACCCACAGGAGTGATCACACTTACTTAGGCTCCAGTATCAGCTTTAGTCTTTGGATCCTGTTGCTTGTGCTCTAGCTTTTCCTTGGAGTTTTTATAGTGTTGAGAATTTTACTTCTTGAGTCTTGTTTTTATTTGTCACTGGAGATTATATATAAAAAATATTAGGTGGGATTGCTGTAGGTTACCAGCATATTTTAGTTGCTATAGAATAAAGGAGTGGATTACACATTTGGAAATTTTTGTCAACACATAACATTCACCGTTGAATTGTTTGTTTGCGCGCGCACGTGTGTGTAGATTTACAGTAGAATTATTTTTTGGGGGGTTGATACAACCCCCCTTTGGTCCCAGATATCTGCAGGGTATTTCTATGCCCACTTTAGTGTCTATAGCTCCCTAACAAAAGACATAGAAACCTGGTATTTTTTACTAAGCTGCAAGCCAAACTGGGCATATTCTGAACTATTCTAACCTACATTCCAGCCAGAGACCCTGTGTTACTTGGTAACTGAGTCTTGCTCTGTTCCGTGTATGTCCCTGGCAAGCTTCTCAGGACACGTGCTCAGGATCCATCCTCATGGTCCGTCCTGCCTCATAGTGACCTCATCTTCTTTTGTCCTTTCTCCCTGTGGTCCCCACCTGAGACCCCCTACTGAATTTGAAGTTCTACCTTCCTCTCTCCTCTGCCCTAGCCTAGGCACTAGCTTTTTATTTACCAATCAGAGATTGTTGGGGAGCATTCTTTGCAGCACATTGGTCAATGCAGTGCCCATGTCTAAACTGCAGCCTGATCTTGAGGTACAGAACTCAGCATCTGAATACACAGCACACAAGACCAGCCCCAGGAGTTATTATGCCCCAGTAGTTTGTGCTTTGGATTTTCTGTACACTGTTACTAATTCTTCGGTTTTTATTTGATATATTCTTTATTTACATTTCAAATGATTTTCCCTTTCCTGGCTCTCCCCTCCCCCATAAGCCCTCTTCCCTTCCCCTGTTCCCCCATCCACCCCTTCCCATTTTCCTGTTCTGATATTCCCCTACACTGATGCACTGAGCCTTTCCAAAACCAGGGGCCACTCATTCCTTCTTCTTGGACATAATTTAATATGCGGATTGTGCCTTGGGTATTCCAAGATTCTAGGCTAATATCCACTTATCAGTCAGTGAGTGCATACCATGAGTGTTCTTTTGAGATTGGGTTACCTCACTTAGGATGATGTTCTCCAGCTCCATCCATTTGTCTAAGAATTTCATGAATTCATTGTTTCTAATGGCCGAATAGTACTCCATTGTGTATATATACCACATTTTTTTGTATCCATTCCTCCGTTGAGGGACATCTGGGTTCTTTCCAGCTTCTGGCTATTATAAATAGGGCTGCTATGAACATAGTGGAGCATGTATTTTTATTACATGCTGGGGAATCCTCTGGGTATACGCCCAGGAGTGGTATAGCAGGGTCCTCCGGAAGCATTGTGCTTAGTTTTCTGAGGAACGGACAGACTGATTTCCAGAGTGGTTGTACCAGCTTGCAATCCCACCAACAGTGGAGGAGTGTTCCTCTTTCTCCAGATCCTCGCCAACACTTGCTGTCTCCTGAGTTTTTAATCTTACCCATTCTGACTGGTGTGAGGTGAAATCTCAGGGTTGTTTTGATTTGCATTTCCCTAATGACTAATGATGTTGAACATTTCTTAAAGTGCTTTTCAGCCATTCGAAGCTCTTCAGGTGAAAATTCTTTGTTTAGCTCTGTATCCCATTTTTAATAGGGTTATTTGGTTTTCTGGGGTCTAACTTCTTGAGTACTAAGCTCAACTCCAAGTGGATCATGGGCCTCCACATAAAGCCAGACACACTAAAACTAATAGAAAAGAAACTGGGGAAGACCCTTGAGGACATGGGCACAGGGGGAAAGTTCCTGGACAGAACACCAATAGCTTATAAGATCGAGAATTGACATATAGGGCCTCATAAAATTACAAAGTTTCTGTAAGGCAAAGGACACGTCAAAAGGATAAATCAGCAACCAACAAATTGGGAAAAGATTGTCACCAACCCTACATCTGACAGAGGGTTAATATCCAATATATACAATTCTTTTGTTTTGAACTCAATTTTTTTCATTTTGAACATTTCTTAATGGGGAAAATTTAATTGTTTTATGAAATTAGACTATTCATAGAAAGTATTTCTGAACCAGAAAATAGGTGACCTACTTATCTAATAATATAATCAATCTCCTACTATTTTCTGCTGTTAATTTGCATTTAAGATATAAAGAGCAAGGCCAATACTGTTTTCAGAGTGTTTGGTGTATAAGCAGCCAGCTTGTCAGCTTGGTACCTCCTTTGGTTATCTGAAGTGTGGGCTCTTGAACAATCTTCATGGTATTGTAGTGTCTGTACTTTGTTCTGGCTTAAGTTCTTCTACATACC
This sequence comes from Apodemus agrarius, assembly GCA_964023405.1. Taxonomy (NCBI): domain Eukaryota; kingdom Metazoa; phylum Chordata; class Mammalia; order Rodentia; family Muridae; genus Apodemus; species Apodemus agrarius. Next base: position 82,419,008 of record OZ030013.1, read on the forward strand.
ATATACCTTTACTGGCATTTCACACAAAACATTTTTCACTTGATTTAGAGGATTTGGGTTATATCAGATTTAGTAACAAAAGTGATTTCTTTATACACCGTCTAGAATCCCTCATTGGAGTTCAGCATCTATCAGCTTTTGCTCTCTGAACCCCATTCAGCTGTAAGACAGGATGACTAAGACTAGTTTTACAAGTGCTCTGTTGGATAAATGGCTATAGATAGGGCATTAACTATAGTACCTGCAGATTGTAGGGCTTGCCATTGGCCGTCTGCCTTACTCAGGCCTGTGCCCAGCAGTCCGAAAAGGCGAACCAGTGTGCTCCCAGTCCTGCTTGCATGTTTTCTTCAGGGAAGGTTGTAAAGAAGACATCTTTAGATCATTGTAGGTTTTATTCAGCTTGTCAGTACTCCTGAACTTTCTTAGATAACCTCAAATAAAAATTTGTCTGGAAATTGAGAGAAATTTCTCCTTAGCACTAGGGCTTTTAACATGTTTATACTTTGTTGTTGTTTGAGACAGTGCCTCAGTGTGTAGCGTGGGTTGGCCTTAAACCCATGGCCACCTTTTCTCACTTCTCATAGTGGGGACTGCAGTGGGTGCCTTCTCACTAGCTAGCTGTGAGACTTCTTCTTTTGCCTCCCACTGGGAGGTGCTGTGTGTTTGTTCATCTTTTTGGTGACTTGATATATCTTGGTTATAAATTTTAATAGTATATTTTTTCATAGGTCAAATAAATATGCTACAACTCTCCCAGCCCTGCTCCTGGCCAGGCCTAAAGAAGGTAGAATAGAAAGTGTCCCAATAGACACCACCCCGGTACAGGACATGGTTCAGATCCTAGCCAATGCACCACTGGAAGAATTTGTGAGTATATTGTATATTATAAGGAAGTTATTTGAAATAAAATTCCAATTGATAAATGGTAACATCACATTATTAGCACATAAGTTTTCAGCTTTCAAAAGCTCTGGCGTGTCGTGTTTTATGGCTGAATACTTGTTTGATTTTGTTGTTTAATTTATACACACAGCTGTTCTAGGATGCTGCTACAACTTTACTAGCTTCCTGGGGCGGAAGTGTCCAGTGTAGGGTAAACCTTGTTATAATACAGATGTTCTAGAAGGTCAGATTTCCTGGTTGCAAATTCTACTGGCTCTGTAGTGTGTTTGCTGCTCCTAAGATATCCATGTGTAAGGTGCAGAATCACTGCTGGGAGTAAATGTCAGAGGAGTGCCACTTTGTAGATGGTGTCTGACCTATAGCAAACATTCAGCAAGTGTTAGCTATTGTTACAATTTATACAGTTTTAAAATGCCACCATCTGACCTCCTTTCTAATGCTCCTAGTGGGGTCAGAGGCACAGCAGGTGTAACCTAGGTTACGTGATTCCAGTAGCTACAATACATTTGTATTTCTGAAGTTATGTTGGGACACTATTATCAGCTATAAATATTGACTGAATGATCTCCTGTCTCGTTTCTTGTCACAGTGACCTAAATGCTAATACATTGGGTAGACTACATTAAAGACTACATAAAGGATAGACTTTAAAACAAGTTTCGTTGTTACCCTGAGTCTGTCTCCCAACCTTCCTGCCTAATTAACAGGTTATAATTAATCAAATAACTGAGTTGATATTTTTCAGCATGTAGTTTTTTAAATCATTGTTACAGTAATTTCTAAGAGACATGTTATTAAAGAAATGCTACCTTAATATATACATAGTATAGTAACTCTACATTTTTTTCAAATAATACAGAAGTAATAGAGAAGGAATTTAGACTCAACTGCAACTTCTCCAGGTTTAAACTTGAGAATATATTTCTCTAGAAATATAAAAACAATTATCTGTCTCTTCTTATTATATAACTTATTTTTTTATACTCCAGTTGTTTCCCCCTACCCAGTGTGCTCTCCCACAGTTCCTAATCCCATTTCTCCTCCCCCATCTCTTCTTATATTAAGTATATTTTCATGAAGGAAAATATATAAATGCTTATTTTTAATATATGCTCAATAATTATTTGTGCTAATGCTCTGTGTTTAATTAACCAGTTTTTCCCTTGGTGGATGTTTGTCATCTTTCAGATAGCTTGGGCTTTCTTTCTTTGCTGATATGGAACAGAAAATTGCCTATCACTGACCTTTGTTTTCTCAAATTCCTATTCTATTTAGTCATCCTCCTGCCAGTCTGTCCAAGTCACCAATCTGATACAAAGTCTGCAGTTCTCGGGAGCTAGAGCACCGGCTGAGGCCTTCCTGTCTGGTCTTGCAGGGACACTGGCCTCCTGCCTTCCCTATGCTGTCATCCTTCAGCTTGATGATGTCCCGCATGTGGCCATGACAGCTCTCAGTGTCTGTAGCTCTGTTGGAGTACAAACCTAGCCTGTCAGGGTCTTGCTCTCTATACAGGGACTATATCAGAGTGACACTTCCTCACACCATGAGTTCCCTCACCTTGTCTTTTTGACAGGTTGGCTTCCTTAGCTGTCGAACATGAACAATGTTCAAAGATCACAGGAGTTTGAACACCTCTGTCTTCTAATGCGTGAATTCTCAGAGGGCAGGGAGTTCCTTACATTTCAGGCTTCTTCTTAGTAAATGAGATGAGCAGAAGTCACCTTCATCTCATGTTTCTGGGGCTCCTTGAGATCTGTCATCATTTAGGAGGGGATGTTACCAATGTCAGAAATAGACAGTGGATAGAACAGAAGGCCAGAGGGGCATTTGAAGAAGTGGGCATAGAATTTAACTGGTGATGTGGGAAATCTAAGATGATGATTTTGAGAATGAAGAAGTGGAAGAAAGAGTGATTGGCAAAGGGAAGGGAAAGGTATATGCCAGCTTGTGTGGAGGTCGTTGGCATGATTTTAAACAGTCAAATTGCTGGTGAGGGTTTCTAGTGACCCAGTGAAATCGGAAGCTAGCTGGTGGGCAGTAAGCCTGCCTTCTCCTTCCCCACTGAGCCTCTGGGAACACTTATCTGAAAGGAGGTGGTGTTTCTAGCTCACAGGTGCCTCCAGAGGGCGCTGTGCTACTACTGCGGGACACCCTCGTAAAGCAGTAACAAGAGAGATAGAGAATTAAATTCCTTACTCCTCACTAAATTCTTTTCAGTTGCTCTAAACCCAGAAGAGGTAAAAATTGACTTTTGGGTTTGTTTAGCACATCTTTAATTGTTTTAAACATGCAAAAATCCATGTTTGAAAAAAGTAAGCTAATCATGGACAGTGGGGAAAAGGTTATAATTTCAAAGTTTAGCTTATGTTTTAACCTCTAGTAAATTAAAAAAAAAAGTACTAAAGGGAAGTATGGAAGAGTTTTGTCTATCGTGTGTGTATTAGCTAATCTGGGTCCAGAGTTGAGCATGAATTATTGTAGAGATACCCAACCACTGTGTCCTTAAAATCTGTTAGTAATTTTGACTATAACTCATTACTGTGATATAGGATTGTATAAGAATTTTCTAAGACTTAACTGTGGTCAAATCTCTGAAAGAAAATGTGTGAATTTCATTTTATAAACTAAAATGGCATGAGTGATTTGAGTATCGTTTCTACTTTATGCTGTATCATGCCCGTGCTTGTTCAAGGGATTTTGATGCCTTTTTTTTTTTTTTTTAAACAGCCAGAGATCACTGTGGAAAATCTTCCCACATATTTAAGATTTCAGAGACCGTTACTTATCTTGTTTAGTGATGGCAACATAAACCCTCAGTATAGGAGCACAGTCCTGGCACTGGTGAGACAGAAGCAGTTGGATTCATTTACCCCTTGCTGGTTAAACCTGTAAGTATGTGTTATATGGTTTTGTTTTGCTCTAAGAGGTAGGCTGGGGGAAGCCTGTGGTGTGGTGTCTGCCTGAAATCCCAGCACTCATGAGTTCAAGAGCTACAAGAAGGAAGTCGAATTATTACATTTTTATTAGTAAATGAAATTCTATAACCTTTGAGTTAACATGGAACTAAATCCACCATCATGACAGTTTTATAACAGTTTCCTCAGACAAGTTCAAAGATGATCTTGTTTAGACCTGTTATCCTAAAATAACTGTAGGTAATATAAAAAGTAGATGTCCATTGAAAAAATGGCAAATAAGAAAGCAAGCATTGTGATATTTACAAACTTCAGTCTGTTTGTATGGTGAAGATCACTCAGTAGCACTAGAGGAGGCTTTCATTCAGTGTATCCCTTGGTGGTAGTTTTTGGCATGTTTTCTAGATGAATCACTAGTGCTACATTAAATGTCCATGAGCACAGTTCACATGTGCACACATGACCCTTGTTCAGACTTACAGATAAAAGGCATGCTTTCTTAAACTTAATTGAAAAGCAAGAAAAATGTGGCAATATGCATTTTTGTTGTTGAGTCTTATTAACATTACATCTCACTCTTGAGGGAAAGCTTACCTCACTGACGTCCACTGCAGGTGTCTAGAGTAGTGTTTTACATAATGTGAAGTGTGCTGCATCAGGAAGCTAGACTCTAACGTGTAGTTCCTCGTAGGGATGTAGTTACGGTTTTAGATCTTTAATGTGGGATTAACATTCCTCCCTTCTCAAGGAAAGGGGCAATCTTAGGGCAGAGAAATGTTTGTAACAGGAAGCATCCTGTTAGACTTACATAACAGGTCAGTTTGGCGCTGACACGCGATGAGCTTAAGGAGAGTCTACGGATTGTCAGAACTGTGTTGATTTTCATGCACAGTCCCTGGCTGCTTTTTGTTCCTCCCATGACAGACTGCCCTGTATCACAATGACACCCTAAAAGCATTTGATTGCTAATGTAATTGTAGATCTCTTGGTTTTGGTGAAGTCTTTTCATAAGCTTTCTGGCAGGCTAATAATTGAAGCTTATTGCGCTATAAATGACAATTTTCTTTTTTGTTGTCAGAGAAGGAAAGATTAACATACTCAACCATCCTTTCTTGCAGAAAGAACACTCCAGTGGGGAGGGGCATCTTGAAGGCATATTTTGGCCCTCTGCCTCCACTTCCTCAGCTGCTTTTGGTGAATCTGCAGTCCGGTGGCCAAGTATATGCATTTCCTTCACCCCAGGCTATCACGGAACAAAGCCTTGTGTTGTGGCTGAAAAATTTACAAGCAGGACTAGAAAATCCCATCAGTAAGTTTTCTGTTTCCTTCAGTACATATAATTCTGTATTTTGCTGCATATGTTTTAAATGTTAATCATAACTAATAAAGATGAACAGTCTAGACTCCTCAAGTCCTGAGTGGAGACCGCTGCCTCACCTAAGGCCTCTTTTTTTTTCTTTTTTAAATACTGATATGTTAAATCCATGTTGTTGTGTACGTTGCCAGTATCCTCAGACATGTGAGTCTTGTAATATCCAGTTTAAAGACCTGCCACTTTGGGAACATTGACTGGCCAAAGTGAAAATCTGTTGTGCCGTCTTTATACACAAATTCCCCCATCACAGCGTGTTTTTAAAAGCTTACTTCATATACTTATTTATATAGTTTACTTCTTAAAAAAATTTAAATAGGCCAACTGAACTTTTTAGTAGACTTTTTGGTTAGCTAATTTATCTGTTATCAACTTAAATCAGTCTTTCTCTTCTAATAACTATTTAAAATATTTCATATCATATACTTTTATCATACCTTTTTAAACTCCTCCCAGATCCTTCCAACTCTCTACCCACCTAACATGTTATTTCTCTCTCTTAAAAAAAAGACAAGCCCAACAAAACAACTAACAATAACATCAACAAAATGGAAAAAATAAAACCATGTAAGACAAAAGATACTAAAACAAAACATGCAAAAAAGAAAACAAACAACAAAACAGAAACCACTCATGGAGTCCATTTGTTTTGAACAACTACTCCTGCACTTGAGGCTGCCATGGAATGTGGTTGATAAATCCAGGAGGCTACGCTGGAGAAGACGGATCGCCCCGGGTACTATCAGTTGCGAATAGCTTCTTGGTTAGGGATGGGACTGTGTGCCCCTGTTCTCTCTGTGCTGTGTGCTGTCGGCTTGAACTCATGCAGGCCTCTGCATGCTGTCAGGCTCTAAGTTCACATGTGCATCAGGCTGTGTCTGGAAGACACTGTTCCCGTAGAGTTATCCAGATCTTCTGGCTCTTAACATTTTTCTGCCTCCTCTTCTGTGTAGATCTGTGAGCATCAAGGGGAAGAGCTTAATAATGCCATCCCATTTCGGGATAAGTTCTCCAAACTCTTGTCATTCTCTGCATATTGTGACCAGTATTTTAAAATAATGTGAAGATTCACTGCATGACACTCATCTAAAAGAAATTATCTAATCACTGCGAATTTATAGTTCAGTTGACTCCATAGCACTTTAAAATTATTACTTGTTTATGATTAATTTTAAAAATGGACTTGTTTTCATAAAGTGTGTGGAAAAAGATACTGACCTAGAAACAGAAAATGGTTCAAGATTAATAAGGCATTACTAATTTGAGTAACAATGTTAAATATATTCCAAATATTTTTTTCTGGAATGATTCATAGAAATAGTTACTTTTTGGGGCCAAAGAGATGGCTCCCTTGGTAAAATTCTTGCTGTGCCTGAATTGGATCTTTAGCACTCACATTAAAAAAAAACCAAACCAAAACAAAAGGGCAGGTGTGGTAATACTTGTTGTGCTTTACTTGTTGTGGAGCCGCTGTAAAGTGTGGGGGAAGGGGTGCCTCTGGGCCCATGCTGAGGCACCCCTTCCCCCAAGGGACCAGCTATATGACAGTATCTTTGCGTTTATTCGGGGGGCGTGGGGAGGGGCATTGAGGGAGTAGAGGAGAGGGAGGCCATGAATGTGTGGAGAGAGCAGGAGGGGAATGAGGAGAGAGGTTAGGAGCAAGGGGACAGACCAGGAGCCAGAGAGCAAAGGGGGCAAGCAGCCCCTTGATTGTGAGTCAGGCACACCTGGCTGTTGCCAGGTAACTGAGGGGCGGAGCCTAAACAAAAAAAAAAACGCCATCAGTACGCATCTGCGCATCTGTAATGCATTGCTGAGGAGGCAGAGGGGAGAGGCTCTGTGGAGTTGGCTCAGTCAGTGAGCGCAGGGTATGAGACCCTGATCAAAAAGTAACTGAGGAAGACACCAGGAACACCATGGCTAACTTCTGGCCTGGCCTCCATGTTCATCCACACATGTGTACACACACACACACACACACACACACACACACACCTTAGGGTTTCTTTTTCTTCGATAAATACAATGATTAAACAACATGGGAAGGAAAGGGTTTCTCTTGCCATCACTGAAGGAAGTCAGGACAGGAAGTCAAGCAGGGCAGGGATCTGGAACCAGGGCTGATGCCAAGGCTACAGAGAGGTGACTACTAATTAAGAAAATGCCCTGCAGATCTGCTTAGAGCCTGATCTTACAGAGGCATTTTCTTGAGGTTCCCTCCTCTAGGATGACTTTACCCTGTGTTAAGTCGATGTAAATCTTTCCAGAACACAAGAACACACACATTTAAAAAGAAGTTTAACATGTGGTGGCACACACTTGGGAAGTAGAGGCAGGTAGATGTCTGTGAGCTTGATGTCAGCCTGGTCTACATATGAGTTCAAGGCCAGCCAAGGTTACTCAATGCAACCTCTATCCAAACAAACAAACAAACAAACAATAAAATAAAACCAGGATACTTTTTAGGAGTGCAAGACTATAGAAGGTAAAGTGTAGTTTTAAGGATTTAGTCTACAGTTTTAAGGGCAGTCTACTGAATGAATAAGTCAGGTATGGATGTTTCTTATGTACATACGTACACGCGCGTGCGCGTGCGTGTGTGTGTGTGTGTGTGTGTGTGTGTGTGTGTGAGAGAGAGAGAGAGGGGGGGGAGGGGGAGAGAGAATGAACACATGAGTGTATGTGCATGCACTGTGTGCATTCAGTAACCCTCAGAAAGCAAAAGAGGGGTTGGGTTCTCTAGAACTTGAGTCACTAGCAATTGTAAGCCACCCAGTGTGGGCATCAGAAATTGAAACCAGGTCCTCTGTGAGAGTATCAAATGCTCTTAACCATTTAGCCATCTCTTCTATCCACAAATGACCACTTTGTAAGTGACTGCTTTTTTCTGCTCAAGTTTGTAAATTACTATTTCTCCATTTAATTTTTTTTTAAAATTTTTTTGGACACAGGATTCTTCTGTGTAGCCCTGGCCATCCTGGAACTCGCTCTGTATACTAGGCTGGCCTCAAACTCATAGAGATCCACCAGCCTCTGCTTCCAGAGTGCTGGATCTAAAGGTGTGCACCACCGTGCCTGGTTCTTTAACTATAACTAGTTTTAATCATAGTAAATACCCCACTTGTTGTGGTTTGCCTACTTTGAAACACGATTGAAATTTGATCAGCATTTGGCAGTGTTGGAAGGTGAGTCCTAGTATCTCCCTGGGCAATACATAGCCCTTTTGGGACTCAGACTCCCCCTTTCCTTCTACTCTCACCCACTCCCCTTCTGCCTCCACAGTTAGACTGATGCAATAGGAGGTGCTCCAGATGCTGGTCTCCTGACCCTCAACTTCTTAGGCTCTAGAACCATGAACCCAAATAAACAATGACTCAGACTCAGCTATTCCGTTAGAATGACAAAATATACTCACTGCATGAGTTCTGACATTCCTCATGTTAAGCCTCATCTGTCCTTCCTACTCAAGCAAGTCAGACTTTATAAGTTGCTTCTTATTTATATGGATTTTGAAATATTCTAGCCTGGTGATACTGTGCCCAATTTCCTCAGAGTTAGCAGTGTGTGTGTGTGTGTGTGTGTGTGTGTGTGTGTGTGTGTATTTTTTTTACATTGGTTTAATAATTGTTGGTAGGTTTTATATCTGGACCAGGGTCTCATGGGGAAAGTGGCTATAGATGGATATTTCTATTTATATGTATCTGCTGATTTTTTTCTGTTTTATGATGTTTTTTGACACAGAGTTTTTCTGTGTAATGGCTCTGGCTGTCCTGAAACTCACTCCATAGAATGAACTGTCCTCAAACTCATAGCAATCCACCAGCTTCTGCCTCCTGAATATATGGGCCACCATACCATGCAAAAATGATTAGAGAGAGAGAGAGAGAGAGAGAGAGAGAGAGAGAGAGAGAGAGAGAGACACTGAGACTGGAGTAGGGTGGCATATTAGTTAAGGTTCTGTTGGTGTGAAGAGACAACTAAAGGAAAACATTGAGTTTGGGCTGGCTGACAGTTCCAGAGGTCCAGTCTATCATCATGGTGGGAAACACAGCAGAGTGTAGGCAGACATGGTGCTGGAGAAAGGGCGGAGAGTTCTACATTTGGATCTGAAGGCAGGAAGAGACTGCACCGCACTAGGCATAGGTTGAGCATAGGACCTCAAAGCTCGCCCCCATAGTGACACACTTACCCCAGCAAGGCTACTCCTACTCCAACAAGGCCACACTTCCTAATAGTGTTACTCCCTATGGCAAAGTATTCAAACACATGAGTCTATGGGAACTGTACCTATTCAAACCACCACAGGAGGGGAGCAGAAACTTGATATTTTAACCAATACCCGTCTATCTGTAAGCTTATTCCACATACTACTGTTTGTTGTTTCTTAATCCCCAAAAAGCGTTAGCTGGCAGTAAGATTATTTATTTTTTGTTCTTATTAACACTTAATCACTGTATAAAAATAAGTAAAGTATGAATGTAATGCTAAACTATGAAAATAGATGCTGGGGAGATGCTTTAGTGCTTGTGGTAAAAGCATGAGATCTGAGTTCAAATCCCCTCTACCTGCAGAAAAGGTGAGTATGGCTGCTTTTACCTGTAAACCAGTGCTGAAGGATGGAAGCAGGCAGATTCTAGGAGCTTGCTGGCTAGCTGAACTAGTGAGCTTCATATTCAGCGAGAGAGACTTTCAAAAAATAAAATAGAGATCAATAAATAGGCTTCTTCTTTGGCCTCTGCATGGATGTGGGAAAATGTGCATATGACCTCCTTGGGCCACCACAAATGCAAATGGAGATAGCTGATAAGTTCCTCCTACAAATATGTATTTCAAAATAAAATACTTCCTATTCATACAGTGATTTCATCCTTGTCAATCACTAAAACTCTTGGTTGTCTCTCTCTTCCAGCAGTCTTATCTGCCCAGGAATGGAAACCCCCTCTTCCAGCCTTTGATTTTCTAAGTATGATGGATGCGCCTACATCTCAAGCTCCCACGAAGAATGTTCTGGAGTGTCAGAAAGAATCAGAGGTGCAGGAGAGTGCTGGGCAGCAGCCTGAAGACAAATCAGCAACCAGGAGAGAGCCGGTTGAAATGCTCAGAATAAAGCGTTGGAACAGGAGTAACTGGCCGAAGGAAACTCAGGAGCCTTTTCACCATGACAAGGAGTTATGACTGGGCCTTATTGGATGGCCTCTCTGTGGCTCAGGAAACCGGAGATCAAATCTGTTAAGGAACAAGACTAAATTATGCTGTCTCAAGACAAGTGCCATTGAATGGAATTGTGACACACATGACATGTAAAATTTCTTAGTGGCTACACTTAAAACCATAAAATGAGTCGATAAAATTAACTTAAAATATACTTTACCCAGTAAACCCCAGACAGCTTAATTACTACAAAACTGTGGAGAGACTTACTTTTTAATGTGAAGTCTTCAGAATACAGTGCATTTGACATTTAACGCCATTCCTTACTAAGGAGATCTGTGTTTGTGTGCTTATTTGCCACAGATGGTACATGACAGTTGTACTGGGCAGTTCATCATCAGACCAACACCAGTGTCATTGACCTGGTCCTAGCTAACATGTGCATTTGAATCAAATTGGGGTGCAACTCTACTGAATCACCATTGACTCTTTAGTGGAATCATAGCTGGCAGTTGTATTTATTTTCTTGTAGTCATATTAAAACTAGTACTTTCTAGTTCTGCCTCTCAGGATATTTGGCAAGATGAAGAGACAGTTTTAATATTTTGATTTAGTGATACTACTGGCTTCTACAGGACAGACCCAACCACTCTACACTGGATAGATGGGTCCTCCATCAAAGAATTGTCTTTTAATTCCATTAGTTACCAAGGTTGCATAATTAGCAATCTTGTAGTAGCTTGTAGCACAGTGGGATCTCCATATCTTCTTAGTCTGCCCTTTTACTGTGTTTGTAAATCTTTGGACATTAAAAATGAGTGGCTATCATATTCTGATTATTAAATCATTTTTTAAAAAGGCTTTTTATTTTTTTACATTTCATATGTATGAGTGTTTGACCTGTGTGAATGTAAATGTACTACATGCATTCCTGGTGCCCACAGAGGACAGAAGAGGGCATTGGATGCCTGCGGACTGCAGTTGTGGATAGTGTAAGTTGCCCTGTGGATGCTGGGAACCAAACAGGTCTTCTGCAAGAGCCAGTGCTCTTATCTGACGAACCACTTCTCCAGCTACAATTTTTACACTTTGAAGATGCAATAAAGGTCTCTTCAAAAGGACTTAAAATGTATGTAAATCTGTGTGCACTTCTCTGAATATATATATGTACATTTTAAGTCTGTATGTGCAACTTTCTATAAACACATTTGTGTATTATAAGGGAGTCTTAAATGAGGTCTTATCTCTCTAAATTAGAATGCTAAGTTTCAGATTAAATAGGAATTAAATACTGTGTTACAATCTAGCAAAAAGAGGCTGCCTTATCTGAGTGACGTATGAAATCTACCCCTTTAGCTTGGGGAAGAGCGAATGGTCTTCTTGGGCTATGGGACTTGCCTTTATAATGAGAATACGAATCATCCAACAGTCAGTTCTTCATCTGCAGTCACAAACTATTGGGTGGATGTATTTGCAGTGGAGCTGGCTCGCTTTGGCTCTGTGCATTGTCCGAGGAGTTTATGGAGAACATCTGAGTTGGTGCCCTGCCGTGTTTCTCTTTGTGGGTTATCTCGTTCATTACATTCTTTGTTCATACACTGTTCACTTCATGCATACGTGACTTGCACAGTTAAGTGCATTGTAGTTCACCAGGTTTTCCATCAGTGACGATCGGGAGAGTTCAGGGAAAGCCTTGGCTAGGGGGTAGCTAAGTTCTTTAAGCAACAGCCCTGACAAGAATTCCTCGGCACAGAAGAAGTAAACTCACAGAATAACCAAGATTGCACAGGAGGAAACTGGAGCACGAGTGTGGAGAGACAAGGAAGTGGAAAGCTGTAGATGGCACTGTCACATACTGTTACCCTGTGGCGCCTGTTTAGGCCCTTTGCCACATCTCACCTGTTTTTGAGATACATGCTTTTCTCTCGGGTGGATTATGTGTTCTCCTGTGTGCCCTGACCCAGCAGGGACGAGCACCTTCTGTGATGGCCTGTGCTCTCTATTCCCTGTGAGTTACTTGGACTTGCCCTTTCCTGCCTCACCATGTTCAGGCCAGACCTGCTCACTCTGTAGCTTTCAGCTCGTGTGAATGAAATGTTCAGTTCCTGAAACTCCTGGACTTCATTTTAGAAGCTGCTTTAAAAACGTTTTTTAAGCTGCAGAGATCAGCGTCAGGCTTTAGTTATAAAAAGCAATTAAGAACAGCTTGAGAATTGACCTTCAGCCCAAGGCGCAGGAAGCTGAAAGGCTATATTCATTTAAAGTTACTTTATTCTTAATTTATGTATATGTGCGTGAGTTTATATGCACCATGTGGCAGAGCAGGAGGCTAAAAGGGGGCATTGGATTCCCTAGAGCTGGGGCTACAGGTAGTCATGTAGGTGCTGGCAGCAAATAGAAGTCTTCTGCAAGAACAGTGAGTGTTTTTAATGGCTGAGCCACCCCTCCAGCCTTGTATTTTCTTTTATGCTGAAAGAAGCCACAACTTTTCTTATGACATTGGGGGAAAAAATCAAAGGAGTTGAGTTCCAAAGAACGTTAAGCCCTTTCATAGAAAATTGAGACACATGGTCTCTTTCACCTTGGCAAGAATAGGAGGCTGACACCAAAGCAAAAAGAAATGAGTTGGTATATTTACTCTTCCTGCAAATAAGTTAGTTTTGCTAGACAGTACTGGCAAGGACTTTATTACTCTCCCTAGTAAACACTGATGAGAGTACAGATATCTGCGCAGTTTTCTTTACCCCCAGTTTCAAGCAGAGAGGCCAGAGTCCACCTATACAGAGTGAGATGCATTTCAAGGAACAAGCCTCAAGTGTAGAACAGCACAAACACTTCCCAGTGACTGTTTTGTGTGCCTGTTTGTTCTAGCTTTATTATTACTGTGTAACCCTAATTACACCTATTACTTGGTGTAATCCCCATACTAGAGGTGGAAGGAAGAGAATAAGGAGAGGACAGCCTCACCTACGTAGTGAGATCTTGTTAATAGGGGATGAGGAGTGAGCTAAATGAAGAGTGCCAGGTCCTGGGTTCTCTCCCCAGCACCATGAATAAAATAAAAGAACACGCGCCAGGTATATAAAGGATGTCAGTTGAGCAAAGGTCCTGACATGACACTTGATTGCGTTCACGTGGACTCCTTCTACAGACAGAGGAAGTTCTCATGAGAAAGGCTGGTGCAGGAGATTCCCCCTCAGTGGTGCTTAAACAGAAGCAATTGACCTAATGCCTGGGCTTTGAGCAGGAAACACTCCCCTTTATAGACATTGTGGAAAGCTGAAGTCATTACTCAATGGCTGAGATCTGGCAGGCCTTTCTGCCCTGGTGACCCAGGCTAAGAGGCATAAAAACAAAACTCAACCACTGTGAGAGGCAGGAAATCTTATAGGCCAAGTGTCGTAATAAACAGTTTTACTACTAAAATCTGATGGGTTAGTGTTGTTCTTTAATGTTGTTGTTCCCGGGTTTCGGCACCGTATGATGGGATATAAAAGAGAGAAAGGGATATTAAGGAGTGTGGCACAGCGGCGTGGGGGAAGGGGGATACCTAAGCGGGCCCATGCCTAGGCATCCCTTCCCCCTCAAGGACCACACACACACCGACATGGTATAGAATAGAGTTTATTCAGGGAAGAGGATGGGAGTCAATGGTATAGTGCAGGCAGAGAGAGAGAGAGAGAGAGAGAGAGAGAGAGAGGAGAGAGGAGAGAGGAGAGAGGAGAGAGGAGAGAGGAGAGAGGAGAGAGGAGAGAGGAGAGAGGAGAGAGGAGAGAGGAGAGAGGAGAGAGGAGAGAGGAGAGAGGAGAGAGGAGAGAGGAGAGAGGAGAGAGGAGAGAGGAGAGAGGAGAGAGGAGAGAGGAGAGAGGAGAGAGGAGAGAGGAGAGAGGAGAGAGGAGAGAGGAGAGAGGAGAGAGGAGAGAGGAGAGAGGAGAGAGGAGAGAGGAGAGAGGAGAGAGGAGAGAGGAGAGAGGAGAGAGGAGAGAGGAGAGAGAGAGAGAGGAGAGAGGAGAGAGGAGAGAGGAGAGAGGAGAGAGGAGAGAGGAGAGAGGAGAGAGGAGAGAGAGAGGAGAGAGGAGAGAGGAGAGAGGAGAGGAGGCCAGCCATGACCATGTGGAGAGAGGGGGGAGGGGAGAAAGCCCAAGAGGGGCAGAGGTGAGAGTGTGATGAGAGAGCAAGAGAGAGAGAATGAGAGGAGGGGCAGGCAGCCCCTTTTATAGTGGGCCAGATATATGGGGCGGGGCATACCTGGCTATTGACAGGTAACTATGGGGTGGAGCTTGGACAGAATACCAACAAAATCCCTTTCAGGAACTTCAAATGTTGTGATAACACAGTGGTGGACACGAAGAAGACACAAAGAATGACTGTGACCTGCTGGTCCTCTCTAGCAATGTGACATACACATTTAGAAAGGGTGAGATGGACAGGTACCTGATCAGGAAGACTGAACATTCTAGACAGAAGGAACAAGGCCTGGGAGACTTGAGGAAAAGTTTGGTTACTTGAAGGATGGAATGGAGCCAGTATGCCTCATGCCTCATGGTCGGGCAGGAAAGAGGGAAGACTGGAGAACTGGGAAGAGGGCAAAAATCAGGCAGTCTTTTGGGAGCATAGATGGCAAGGCATTTGAACTCCTTGTGACTGCACCAAGAAACATGTAAAAATTAGAGCGTTGTGATTGCTATTAAGGAATGGCCATAGGGGTGACAAGAGGATGGAGTTGGGTGTTTTACCAGTTGAATCTGAATACCTAGTTGCTATTGGATGCACATTTTGAGGGAAAGGATGACATCACATGACTTGAGTTTCTGACGTTAGTAACCACAGACTGGACTGGTATAGAATACAGAAGATTGGGTAGTCTGTGAATCTCAAGTTCTGTTTCGTCTACATTAAGACTGAAGATCTACTTGATCACAATGGCAGATGTCAAATATTTAATGGGATATGTGAATCTGGGGCATAGTGGAGAGCTATCTTTCATTGATCCAGCAAATACTGTCTGTTTGGAGCTGTTGGGTAGGGTGAATAAAACAGCCCCATTTATTTATGTTTAACTCTCAGTACATGTCATATAGGGAATAAGTGAATTTACAGGTGACAACTGCTATGAAGGAAGACACAGGGAGATGGAGATGATATGGGGAGTGTCTTAGGGTTTCATTGCTGAGAAGACACACCGTGGCCAAGGCAACTCTAATAAGGACAATATTTCATTGAGGCTGGCTTACAGGTTTGGAGGTTCAGCCCATTATCATCAAGGAAGGAGCATAGCAGCATCCAGGCAGGCCTAGTGCAGGAGGAGCTGAGAGTTCTACTTCATCTAAAGAAAGCCAGGAGCAGACTGTCTTCCACATAGTAGTTAGGAGGGTCTCAAAGTCCTCCCTCTCAGTGCCACACTTCCTCCAACAAGGCCACACCTTCTAACAGCGTAGCTTCCCATGGGCCAAGCATATTTAAACTACCAACAAGAGGTATTGTTAAGGAAGGCCTTACTGATAGAATGAGTGGGGAGAAAAAAGCAGGCCTCAGGCTATTAGTCTGTGGTGGCTAGAGTGAGACTGCCTCAGATTGGCTCAAATACTTGACTGCTTAGTCATCGGTGGGTAGATTGTGTGTAAAAGATTAGGTGTGGCCTTGTTGGAGGAAGTGTGGCACTGTGGGTAGGCTTTGAAGTTTCAAAGGGTCACACCATGCCCAGCCTGCCTTGCTTTGTCTCTCTTGGTCTGTTTTTCTCTGTCTCTGTCTCTCCATCTCTGTCTCTCTTTGTCACTCTCTGTGTCTGTGTCTGTGTCTGTGTCTGTGTCTGTGTCTGTGTCTGTGTCTGTGTCTGTGTCTGTGTCTGTGTCTGTGTCTGTCTGTCTGTGTCTGTCTCTCTCTCTCTCTCTCTCTCTCTCTCTCTCTCTCTCTCTGCCTGCTGTCTGTGGATCAGCATGCCAAGCTCCCAGCTACTGCTACAGAGCCATGCCCATCCTCTTGCTCCCATGATGCTCATGGTCTTACCCTCAACCGTAAGCAAGCCCCTAATTCAGTGGTTCTCAGCCTTCCTAACGCATCAACTTTTTAATACAGTTCTTCATGTTGTGGTGACGCCCAACCGTAAAATTACTTTGTTGCTACTTTATAACTGTAATTTTGCTACTGTTATGAAGGATATCTGACAAACACCTTCCCAAGTGTCGTGGCCCACAGGTTGAGAACCGCTGCCCTAATTAAATACTTTGTTATATAAGTTGCCTTGGTAATTGTGACTCTTTGCAGCAATAGAACAGTGATTAAGACATGGTGACAGTGGAAACAAATTTAAACGGTAAGTCAAAAAGCAACAAAAAGTTTCCATAAAGGATCATTAGAGGATCTGACAAGAGACCAAACATTTCTTAGTCAAAACTCTAAGTGAAGGCGAGAACCAGAGATGTAAGCACAGCGCCAGCATTCCCTGCCCACAAAACCATTTGCTCATGAGATTGACCTTTACTTCTTACATCTCACTAGGCCATTTTGTTCTCGTTGTTTCAGCAATGCTGAACTCAACGTGAAAATCCTTGTTAAACTGGAGAATTTCAATATTTTGTTTTGTAACTTCTTTCTAGATGTCACACGCAGAATAATTCAGGTAGCAATGTCTGAAAAATAACAAAACCCTTGATAGTTTCCCTTTTAAGTTGTCAGGCATGTGGTTATTTGAGCAAACTTACAGTTTAAAGAGAAAGGCCATAAAAATATATATAAAAAAATGAAACCATGGTGTCAGGTTTCTCTAATCACCATCGGTCTGATGATCTGAAGATGAAGAAAGAGAAAATTTAGTCTGGGGGAAGTTTTGAGTCCTGGGAGCTTCTGCTGACTTCAGAGTCCTCATCCCTGTGGGACTGTGCAGTAGGGTTCCTAGGGCCACTGGGCAGAGACTCGCTTCATCTGACTGGGAGGTACATGGAAGACCAGTATGTCTGTGTACCTTCCCTGGGCCACGGAGGCAAAACTCAAAGGCTTGGGTCTACCCAGGGTGGAAAGTTGGAACAGTTTTGTTGAAATTAGAAGACAGGGGAAGCCTAGCCTTAAAGGTGCCCTTTTAATTCCTAAGTGGGAGCAAGTTTGGGTTCTAGAAGACCACAAGAAAAGGGATGAGAGGGGGAAGGAAGGAACTCCTCATCTGCACTCTCCAGAATCACATGAGAAGATGTTTCAGAATCCCGGAAGGAGGTGTCAGAGACAGTGGGATTTCTGAGAATTTGGGAATTATAACCAGTCTTTTAAGATTTACAAACAAAATAGAAGTAACCTATGATCCAAACAACAAAACAAACCCTCAAATGATTAAATTCACTCTAAAATATTTCCAATAGGCCCTGAAGCAATTATCTCGAAGTAAATTGCGCATTTTCCTAGGGAAACAACCCCCATAGTAGGCCTCGAAGTAGTCCTAAAGTAGGTCCATAGAAGTCCTGAAAACAACTTTCAAAGCAATGACGTGTGTGCAAGCAGAGTTGAGCAACGTCACAAGGGAAAAACTGGGCTTACTATGAATAAGAATTAGCAAAAACTAATAGCAGAAATGAATCAGTAATGACTTTAGATACTAAAGCTACTGGGGACAAGATTGCTTTGGCTACTTGAAGTCTTTTGTATTACCATACAAGTCTTAAGATTCCCCCCCCACACCTGCCCCCCCAAGTTTCCTGAATAATGTCATTGGGATTTGGATGTGGAACACATTGACTGTATAGACTGTTTTGAATGGGACCTTTCCCTCTCAATTTCTTTCTCAGCATGCTTGCGGTTGATATATAGACAGACTACTGATTTTTGTGTTGATTTTTTATCCTGCTACTTCACAGAAAATGTCTAAGTTTTCCGGTTGAGTTTTTAGGATTCTTTTTCTTTTGGTAGATGATCATATTATTTGCAAATGAGGATAATTTTATTATTTTCTTCTTTGTATCTGTTTTATCGCTTTTGACTTATTGCTCTAGCCAGTACATTGAGCATTATGCTGAGTAAGAGCAGAGAGTATGGGCTTCCTTGTTTTCCTGATTTTACAATGAGTGTTGCAGGTTTTCCACAGCTAGTATAATGTCGGTGTTTTAATTAGGGTTTCTGTTGCTGTGATAAAGCACCGTGTCCAGAAGCAGCTAGGAAAGCAAAGAGTAGATTTCAGAGGTGCAGTTCCTCTTGAAGGGAAGTTAGGGCAAGAACTCCAGGCACAAACGGGAGCAAAGGCTGTGGAGAAACGCTGCCCAGTGGCTCACTCTGCATAGCTTGCTCAGCCTGCTTTCTCCCCCACCCCTCCCACAGGGTTTCTCTGTGTAGCCCTGACTGTCCTGGAACTCACTCTGGAGACCAGGCTGGTCTCGAACTCAGAAATCCATCTGCCTCTGCCTCCCAAGTGCTGGGATTAAAGGCTGTGTGCCACCACCGCCCAGCCAGCCTGCTTTCTTATACACCTCAGGGCCACCTGCCCAGGGATGGCATCGCCTACAGTGGGCTGGGCCCTCCCTCATTGATCAGCAATTAAGAAATGCACTAGAGACTTGGCTCCAGGCAGATCTTTTGGGGGCTTTTTTTGGTTGTTTGTTTGCCCAGTTGAGTGTTCTTCTTCCCCCGGTGACTGCAGCTTGTTTCAAGTTGACCTAAAACTATCAAGGATACAGGTTAAACATAAGTATACAGAAAGGTTGAAACTAAAAAGGGGGAAGGGGTGTTTGAAGCTATGACTCAGCAGTTAAGAGCACTGCCTCCTCTTCTAGAGGAACCAGGGTCAATTTTCAATACCCACATGACAGTTTACAACCATCTATAATGCCAATCCTGGTCAATATCCTCTTCTGGTTTTTACAGGCACCAAGCGCACATGTGGTACATAGATATACATGCTGGCAAAACTACAATACACATAAAAATAAATGTAAAAAGCTTAAAAGTAAAAGAATAGGACAAGATATACTGTGCAAGATTTCTACACAAGGAAAAGGATGTCAGAAAACCATAATGTTGCATGAGATAAACGTTAACCAGTTACTTCATAATGAGAATATCAGCTCACCAGCATGTTAACATAGTTATAAACTTCTTCTTTTTCTTCTTTTTTTAGTGTGCATAAGTGCTTTTCTTGCCTGTGTGCTTGGTCACCACATGCATGCCTGGTGCCCCCGAGCCAGAAGAGGCTACCTAATCCCTTAGACCTGGAGTTACAGGTGGTTGTAATGTGTCATGTGGACGCTGGGAAACCAAATCAAGGTCAGCTGGGAGATCGACAATTGCTCTTAACCTCAAAGTCATCTCTCCAGTCCCAAGATAGCTGTAAATGTTTTAATTACTTAGTATCATTATAAAAATATATGAAGTAGAACTTAGTAGAGCTAAACAACTTCATTATTACTCCATTTTCAGTACCTAATTAAATCAGGAAAAAAAAACAAGTCAAATTACTAAGGCTTTAAACAATGCTATTGATGTACATAACTTTGCCCAAGGACTGTCAAAACTTTAAGAACATTTATAAAAGTTGACATATAATGGGCAATAAAGCAAGTCTCAACTATTGTTAAAAGATTAACATAGTTATACAGTGTGCTTTCTGACCTCAGTGTAACCAGTCAAGAAAACAGTAACAAAACAATACTTAAATGGGCAGTGTTAATCATCTGACTGTATAAGCCAAAGATTGGAATATAATCTGGGCATCACATTGCTTCTTACTGACAAAGATTGGAGGCTGTCCTAGTTAGCTTGGTCAGGTTAATGGAGCCTAGAGCCATCTGAGAATAAAAGCCCCAGCTGAGGGCCTGGGGAATGTCTGTGACAAATTGTCTTTATTATCACTTGATTAGGAGGGCTTACGATTCCATAGGCAGGTTGTCCTAAGCTATACGAGAAAGGTAACTAAACAAGAGCTTGAGAATAAACTAGCAAGTAGTGTGTTTTCTGCCTCAGTTTCGTGCTTGAGTGCCTGCCTTGAGTTTCCTCGGGGATGGACTGTCACCTATAGTGTAAGCCAGATAAATAATTGTGTCCCAAAAATTGCTTTTAATCTAAATGCTTTTTGTTTGTTTGCTTGCTTTATCACAGTAACAGATATCTATCTATCTATCTATCTATCTATCTATCTATCTATCTATCTATCTATATCATATATCCACTTAGTAGGATAGTTAGCATATAAAAGTCTTTCTTTTTTTAAATTTTTTTTTATTTTCTATATTCTATGTTTACATTCCAAAGGCTTTCCCCTTTCCCAGTTCCCACCCACCATAGTTCCCATAGTTCCTCTCCCCCCCCAACTGTTCCCCAATCATTCCCCCTCCCCCCTCGGTTTCTTTACTAAACTGGATGGATGCAATCTTTACAGGCCTAGGGTCCTCTCCTTTCTTCTTCTTGGGAATCATTTGACTTGCTATTTGTGTCTTGAGTATTTAGGGCTTCTGGGCTCATTAATATCCACTTATCAGTGATTGCATTTCAGGTGCATTCTTTTGTGATTGGGTTAACTCACTCAGGATGATATTTTCCAGGTCTAACCATTTACCTACAAATTGCATGAATTCATTATTTTTAATTGCTGAGTAGTATTCCATTGTATAAATATACCACATTTTCTGTATCCATTCCTCCTTTGAGGGATATTTGGGCTCCTTCCAATTTCTGGCTATTATAAACAAGGCTGCTATAAACATAGTGGAGCATGTGTCCTTATTGCATGCAGGGGAATCCTCTGGGTATATGCCCAGGAGTGGTATGCCAGGGTCCTCTGGAAGGAACATGCCCAATTTTCTGAGGAACCGCCAAACTGATTTCCAGAGCGGTTTTACCATTTTGCAATCCCACCAACAGTGGAGGAGTGTTCCTCTTTCTCCACATCCTCGCCAGCACTTGTTGTCTCTTGAGTTTTTAATCTTAGCCATTCTGACTGGTGTGTTTCTTGTCCATTATGTTTCTCTAAAAAAACTGTTTGTATGTAGTACCCGAAAATAATACTAATATGGCCTGCTACTAAATTATTGAGGAAGCAGCTAATTCAGGCATCATCCCATTTTAGAGTTGATTAATGTTATAACACTTCACATTTTCTTAAAGGAAACCTTATTTAAAACATACTAAGATAAGTTAATTGAATCCTGCCTAAGATTCAGTTTGAATAACCTATGATCAAGTCCCTACATAGACTTTAAGAAAGAATCTGGATCCAGTGAAATATTCCAGACCACCCTCCTGACTTCAAATAGGCAAAATATCACATCAGCTTCTTTAATCAAATAAAGGACTCATTTCCTCTGGCGTTCTACCCAGCCTGGACTTTCTGTCTCCTAAGTGGATAGCTTGTAAAGTTATGAAGGATACCTTTGGAGAATTAATTTTCCTCACATTTACACTTAATTCTTTCTTAGAAATACAATGTAACAAGCTACTTTGTTCTTGGTGCAGTGAACTCCCTGACCTTCTGCTTTGTTGTAATGAAGGTGACTAGTGTGTTAAAACGATTCCCAAAGCTACCAGATAGAATGATTAAAAACATCCAGTTTTACATGATATGGTCTCAACAAGGTGAGCAGTAAATTAATCCCTATTCAGTTATATAAGAGACTAGGATCATTCTTTCTAAAGATAATTATATTCTTGGGAGGGAGAGCTGTTGGAATATACATATATATATAATAAAAGTATAATTTGAACCAGGACACAGCTGGAAAGGCCCAGGCTCTGTGGGACATCCCCGCCCTCGGGTGAGCACCTAAGCTGCGTTCTGCAACCAGCTCGCCGGCCCCTAGACCAGCGGTGTAGCCGGCCCCTAGACCAGCGGTGTAGCGGCGGGCCTCCATATCGCAACCAGGACACAGCTGGAAAGGCCCAGGCTCTGTGGGACATCCCCGCCCTCTGGTGAGCACCTAAGCTGCGTTCTGCAACCAGCTCGCCGGCCCCTAGACCAGCGGTGTAGCGGCGGGCCTCCATATTGCAACCAGGACACAGCTGGAAAGGCCCAGGTAAACACCCCTTCCAGGGCTACACTCACGGGGGTATCTGCTAGGGTCTCGGAGCCAAGCAGGCGGAGTCCTGCCTAGGCTCTGTGGGACATCCCCGAGCCCTCTGGTGAGCACCAAGGCTGCTTCTGCAACCAGCTCGCCGGCCCCTGGACCAGCTGTGTAGCGGCGGGCCTCCATATCACAACCAGGACACAGCTGGAAAGGCCCAGGCTCTGTGGGACATCCCCGCCCTCGGGTGAGCACCTAAGCTGCGTTCTGCAACCAGCTCGCCGGCCCCTAGACCAGCGGTGTAGCGGCGGGCCTCCATATCACAACCAGGACACAGCTGGAAAGGCCCAGGCTCTGTGGGACATCCCCGCCCTCGGGTGAGCACCTAAGCTGCGTTCTGCAACCAGCTCGCCGGCCCCTAGACCAGCGGTGTAGCGGCGGGCCTCCATATTGCAACCAGGACACAGCTGGAAAGGCCCAGGTAAACACCCCTTCCAGGGCTACCCTCACGGGGGATCTGCTAGGCTCTCGGAGTTCCTTGCAACCAGGACACAGCTGGAGAAGCCCAGGTAGACAGACTCCAACAGGGGCTACAATCGCTTGGGTGGCAGCCAGCTTATGATCCCTTAAAGCAGCAGTCACACATATTCACCAATAGAGAAACAACAGGTGAGCCCAGCCTCACAGGAGATTCAAACACCAGCCACTGACAACAAGGTCAACTAAAACCAGAAATAACCAGATGGCAAAAGGAAAACGAAGGAACGTTACTAACAAAAATCAAGGCAACATGATAGCATCTGAACCCAGTTCTCCAACAACAGGAATCCCTGGATACCCTAAAACACCAGAAAAACAAGACTTGGATATAAAATCACTGGTCAGGATGCTGGTAGCTGAACACATAGAAAAATCTCGTAAAGAAATAGAGGAGAAAATGGATCAAAAGTTAGAAGCCTTTACGAGGCAAATACAAAAATCACTTCAAGAAATGCAGGAGAAGATGGATCAAAGAGAAGAAGACAATAAGGAAGAAAGACAAAAGTCACTTAAAGAACTACAGAAGAATGTGGGCCAACAAGTAGAAGCTATGAAAGAGGAAGCACAAAAATCTATTAAAGAAATACATGAAAACACAATCAAGCAAGCGAAAGATCTGAGCACATCCATCCAGATACTAAAAACAGAAGTAGAAACAACTAAGAAATCACAGAGGGAGACAACATTGGAGATAGAAAACCTGGGGAAGAAATCAGGGGCCATAGACGCAAGTATCAACAATAGAATACAAGAGATAGAAGACAGAATCTCAGAAGCCGAAGATAACATAGGAACCATTGATTCAACAGTCAAAGAAAATACTAAATGCAAAAAGGTGGTAACCCAAAACATCCAGGAAATCCAAGACACTATGAGAAGACCAAACCTAAGGATTATAGGTATAGACGAGAGTGAAGATTTACAAGTTAAAGGGCCAGCTAATATCTTCTATAAAATTATGGAAGAAAACTTCCCCAACCTAAGGAGAGAGATGCCCATGAATATACAAGAAGCCTATAGAACCCCAAACAGACTGGACCAGAACAGAAATACATCCCGTCACATAATAATCAAAACTCCAAATGTAATAAACAAAGAAAGAATACTAAAGGCAGCAAGAGAAAAAGGCCAAGTAACATATAAAGGAAAACCTATCAGAATAACACCAGACTTCTCACCTGAGACCATGAAAGCTAGAAGATCCTGGGCAGATATCATGCAAACTCTAAGAGAACACAAACTTCAGCCAAAACTACTTTACCCAGCAAAACTCTCAATTGCCATTGATGGAGACATCAAGGTATTCCATGACAAAACCAAATTTGCAAGATATCTCTCCACAAATCCAGCCCTACAAAGGATAATAGGGGGAAAACACCAAGACAAGGACGGAAACTACACCCGGGAAGAAGCAAGATAGAAACCTCCTCTCATCAAACCCAAAAGAAGATAACCTCTCGAATATAAAAAATAAATAAGATAAATAAATATAATTTCAAAAATGTCTGGAGGTAATAATTACTATTCCTTAATATCTCTTAACGTCAATGGACTCAATTCCCCAATAAAAAGACATAGATTAACAGACTGGATACAGAAACAGGACCCTACATTTTGCTGCATACAGGAAACACATCTCAGTGTTAAAGACAAACACTACCTTAGAGTAAAAGGCTGGAGGACAATTTTACAAGCAAATGGTCTCAGGAAACAAGCTGGAGTAGCCATTCTAATATCAGATAAAATTGACTTTCAACCTAAAATCATCCAAAGAGACTCAGAAGGTCACTTCTTGCTGGCCAAAGGGAAAATCCACCAGGAAGAGCTCTCAATACTGAACATCTATGCTCCAAATGCAAGGGCACCCTCCTTCGTAAAAGAAACCTTACTAAAGCTTAAAGCACACATTACACCTAACACAATAATTGTGGGTGACTTCAACACCCCACTCTCCTCAATGGACCGATCAGGAAAGCAGAAACTAAACAGGGACACAGTGAAACTAATTGAAACTCTGGACCAATTGGATTTAACAGATATATATATATAGAACATTTCATCCTAAAGCTAAAGAATATACCTTTTTCTCAGCACCGCATGGTACCTTCTCCAAAATAGACCATATAATCGGTCACAAGACAGATGTCAACAAATACAAGAAGATCGAGCTAATCCCATGCCTCTTATCAGATCACCATGGAGTAAGAGTGGTCTTCAATAGCAACAAAAACAACAGAAAGCCCACATACACATGGAAACTGAACAATACTCTACTCAATGACACCTTGGTCAAGGAAGAAATAAAAAAAGAAATCAAAGACTTTTTAGAATTCAATGAAAATGAAGGTACAACCTACCCAAATCTATGGGACACAATGAAAGCAGTGCTAAGAGGAAAACTCATAGCTCTAAGTGCATCCAAAAAGAAACTGGAGAGAGCATACACTAGCAGCTTAATGGCACACCTTAAAGCCCTGGAAGAAAAACAAGTTAATTCACCCAGGAGGAGTAGAAGACAAGAAATCATCAAACTCAGGGCTGAAATCAATCAAATAGAAACAAAGAGAACCATACAAAGAATCAACAAGACCAGGAGCTGGTTCTTTGAGAAAATCAACAAGATAGATAAACCCTTAGCCAGAGTAACCAAAGGACACAGAGACAGTATACAAATTAACAAAATTAGAAATGAAAAGGGAGACATAACAACAGAAACTGAGGAAATTCAAAAGATCATCAGATCCTACTACAAAGGTCTATACTCAAAACAACTGGAGAATCTGGAGGAAATGGACGATTTCCTAGACAGATATCAAATACCAAAATTAAATCAGCATCAAGTAGACCAGCTAAATAGTCCCATAACCCCTAAAGAAATAGAAGGGGTTATAGAAAGCCTCCCAACCAAAAAAAGTACGGGACCAGATGGTTTTAGTGCAGAATTCTACCAGACCTTCAAAGAAGACTTAACACCAATACTCTCCAAACTATTCCACAAAATAGAGACAGAAGGGACACTGCCCAACTCATTCTTCGAAGCCACAATTACACTAATACCTAAACCACAAAAAGATCCAACAAAGAAAGAGAACTTCAGGCCAATTTCTCTGATGAATATAGATGCAAAAATACTAAATAAAATTCTTGCTAACCGAATCCAAGAGCACATCAAAACGATCATCCACCATGATCAAGTAGGCTTCATCCCAGGGATGCAGGGATGGTTCAATATACGGAAATCCATCAATGTAATCCACTACATAAACAAACTGAAAGAAAAAAACCACATGGTCATCTCATTAGATGCTGAAAAAGCATTCGACAAAATTCAGCATCCTTTCATGCTAAAAGTCTTGGAAAGAGCAGGAATTCAAGGCCCATACCTAAACATAGTAAAAGCAATCTACAGCAAACCAGTAGCCAACATCAAAATAAATGGAGAGAAACTTGAAGCATTCCCACTAAAATCAGGGACTAGACAAGGCTGCCCTCTCTCTCCATATCTTTTCAATATAGTACTTGAAGTTCTAGCAAGAGCAATTAGACAACATAAGGAAGTCACAGGGATACAAATTGGAAAGGAAGAAGTGAAACTATCATTATTTGCAGACGATATGATAGTTTACCTAAGCGACCCAAAAAACTCCACCAGAGAACTTCTACAGCTGATAAACAACTTCAGCAAAGTGGCAGGTTATAAAATTAACTCAAGCAAGTCAGTGGCCTTCTTGTACTCAAAGGACAAGCAGGCTGAGAAAGAAATTAGGGAAATAACACCCTTCACAATAGCCACAAACAACACAAAGTATCTTGGCGTAACTCTAACCAAACAAGCGAAAGATCTGTACAACAGGAACTTCAAGTCCTTGAAGAAAGAAATCGAAGAAGACCTCAGAAGATGGAAAAATATTTCTTGCTCCTGGATTGGCAGGATCAATATAGTAAAAATGGCCATCTTGCCAAAAGCAATATACAGATTCAATGCAATCCCCATCAAAATCCCAACTCAATTCTTCATAGATCTAGAAAGAGCAATTCTCAAATTCATCTGGAGCAACAAAAAACCCAGGATAGCTAAAACTATTCTCAACAATAAAAGGACTTCTGGGGGAATCAATATCCCTGACTTCAAGCAGTACTACAGAGCAATTGTGTTAAAAACTGCATGGTATTGGTATAGCAACAGGCAAACAGATCAATGGAACAGGATTGAAGACCCTGAAATTAACCCACAGACTTATGGTCACTTGATCTTTGATAAAGGAGCCACAACCATCCGATGGAATAAAGATAGCCTTTTCAACAAATGGTGCTGGTTCAACTGGAGGTCAACATGCAGAAGAATGCGAATTGACCCACTCTTATCTCTTTGCTCTAAGATCAACTCCAAGTGGATCAAGGACCTCCACATAAAACCAGACACACTGAAACTATTAGAAAAGAAACTTGGGAAGACCCTGGAGGACTTGGGCACAGGGGAAAAGTTCCTGAACAGAACACCAATAGCGTACGCACTAAGATCAAGAATCGACAAATGGGACCTCATAAAATTACAAAGTTTCTGCAAAGCAAAGGACACTCTCCGAAGGACAAAACGGCAACCAACAAAGTGGGAAAAGATCTTTACCAACCCCACATCCGACAGAGGGCTAATATCCAATATATACAAAGAACTCAAGAAGTTAGACCGCAAAGAACCAAATAACCCTATCAAAAAATGGGGCACAGAGCTAAACAAAGAATTTTCACCAGAAGAAATTCGGATGGCCGAGAAACACCTTAAGAGATGTTCAACATCATTAGTCATCAGGGAAATGCAAATCAAAACAACCCTGAGATTCCACCTCACACCAGTCAGAATGGCTAAGATTAAAAACTCAAGAGACAACAAGTGCTGGCGAGGATGTGGAGAAAGAGGAACACTCCTCCACTGTTGGTGGGATTGCAAAATGGTAAAACCACTCTGGAAATCAGTTTGGCGGTTCCTCAGAAAATTGGGCATGTCACTTCCAGAGGACCCTGCCATACCACTCCTGGGCATATACCCAGAGGATTCCCCTACATGCAATAAAGACACATGCTCCACTATGTTTATAGCAGCCTTGTTTATAATAGCCAGAAATTGGAAGGAGCCCAAATATCCCTCAAAGGAGGAATGGATACAGAAAATGTGGTATATTTATACAATGGAATACTACTCAGCAATTAAAAATAATGAATTCATGCAATTTGTAGGTAAATGGTTAGACCTGGAAAATATCATCCTGAGTGAGCTAACCCAATCACAAAAGAATGCACATGAAATGCAATCACTGATAAGTGGATATTAATGAGCCCAGAAGCACTAAATACTCAAGACACAAATAGCAAGTCAAATGATTCCCAAGAAGAAGAAAGGAGAGGACCCTGGGCATGTAAAGATTGCATCCAGTTTAGTAAAGAAACCGAGGGGGGAGGGGGAATGATTGGGGAATAGTTGGGGGGGAGAAGAACTATGGGAACTATGGTGGGTGGGAACTGGGAAAGGGGAAAGCCTTTGAAATGTAAACATAGAATATAGAAAATAAAAATAACTAAAAAAAAGTATAATTTAAACTTTATATATAACATATATAAATAAAAGTGTAAATTTTAGTTCAGGTTGATGAACCATGAAGGTCACTAGCCGCCATGTTTTCATCTGATTTGACCTGATCATAATGGTGCCCTGATTCTTCTCTCTTGGATTATGAAAATATATAAAGCTTCTTCTTGTTTCAAAGGGGCTATATAGCTAAGAAGCTTTGGATTTTTAAAAAGACCTTTGACTTTTAAATCCTTGGAATGGTTTTTAAAGTGTAGGAATTTTAAAGTTGGATTGTATCCATTTTTCTATCCATTTTTTCTATCTTGGTTTCAATGCCTGAGACTCTCTTTCATCTCTTGTATTCTGTTGGTAAAACATGCCTCTGAAGTTTTTTGGGGGTGGTTCCTAAATTTTTTATATCCAGACTTTCTTCATTTTTTTAAAAAATTCTACTTCCGCTTCCAGGTATTGAACTATTTTATGATTTGTTTCCACTGTTTGTTTATATTTTCATAGATTTCTATTTTTTTCAAGACAGGGTTTCTCTGTGTAGTCCTGGCTGTCCTGGACCTCACTCTGTAGACCAGGCTGGCCTCAAACTCAGAAATCTGCCTGCTTCTGCCTCCCTAGCAAGTGCTAGGATTACAGGCATGCGCCACCATGCCTGGCTTTAGATTTCTATTTTTAATGTCTTTTTAAAAAATCTTATTTAATCTTTTTTTTTACAGTCCAAATTTTATCCCCATCCTGGTCCACCCTCTGACTATTCCTCATCCTATACTCTCCCCTTCCCCCCTCCCCCCATCTCCATGAGGATGCTCCCCCTAACCCCTAACCAGCCCTCCCCATTTCCTGGGGCCTCCAGTCTCTGAGTCCAGACCTGGCAGTCCTCTGCTGTATGTGTGTTGGGGGCCTCATAACAGTTGGTGTATGCTGCCTGGTTGGTGGTCCCAATGTCTGAGAGATCTTGGGGGTCCAGGTTAATTGAGACTGCTGGTCCTATTCAGGGTCACCCTTCTACTCAACCTCTTCCAGCTTTTCCCTAATTCAGCCACAGGGGTCAGCAGCTTCTGCCATTGGTTGGGTGTAAATATCTGTATCTGACTCTTCATAGATTTCTTTAATGGATTTATTAATTTTGCCTTTATGTACCCTTATTATATTCATAAAGGCTATTTTGAAGTCCTTGTCCTGTTCTTCAGCTATAGTACATTTCTTAGGGTCTTCTGTAGAAGGGTTGCTGGGCTCTAGTAGAGTCATTGTTCTGGCTGTTGGGATAATATTTTTATGTTGGCATCTAGACATCTGGGTTTGGGATGATTGTGATGCTAGGTACTGATATCTCGTCTTGTCTTTTGCGTGAGCCTTTGTTTCTTGGTTTCTGTTGCCCTCCCTGGTTCTTAGGAAAGTATGTTGGCTGGTAGGGAAAACTTCTGTGACCACGGTGGCTTCTGGGTAGAATGTGTTTCTAGATATTGGGAGTTGACACTTAGGAATGGGGATGGAGTAGAAGGTCCACAGGAGGGAAGAAAAAAACAGGGTATTCCACCAGGATCTACTTTATCCTCAGAAGGGGGACAGAGAATAAGGAGGAGCCACAGCAGGTAATCTGCTGTAGATCTGGGGATGAGACTGGGGGCTGGATTGGGAGGAGAGGTAAAGATCTGCAGTTGCCTCGCCTGCTCCCCTACTGAGTGGCCAGTAAGTTCCCAGGGAATGGAGATAGGTGCTAGGATAAGGGAAGGGGAGGGAGAGAAGGGTGGCGGAGAACTGTGTGATCTACTGGAGATGGGAGGCTGGGACAGGTGATCTGCTATAGAGTTGGGGTGAGATTAGGAGATTGGATTTGGAGGTGAGAAGGGCGAGATGAAGATCTACAGCTAGTCTACCTGCATCCCTAGCCTGCATCAGAACATTTTCTTAATTGATAATTTGTGGAAGAAGAAACTATCCCAGGGGCTGGTGCCACTCCTGCACAGGTGATCCTGGACTGTCTGAGGAAGGCAGCTGAGCAAGCCAGAGGAAGGCAGCTGGGAGGCAGTGTTGCTCCAAGGTCCCCGCTTTAGTCGTGGCCTCAGGTTCCTGCCTTAGTTTCTCCTGAGGATGGACTGTAAAGTGTGAGAATAAATAATCTCTTTACTCTCCAATCTCATTTAGTTGTGCTTGTCACAGCAACAAAAAGCAAACCAGGATGGATACATTGCTTAAGTTTGTTCAATGTCTAGAACAATTCAAGTGGCTCTGACTTGCAGAGAATATAGTAACTCCCTGTATTTCCTTCCTACTTACCAGACGGATGAAGTCCAACTTTTCCCACTTAAAAAGAAAGAAAAATATCAACACACACACACACACACACACACACACACACACACACACACAATATACTTACAAGTATCTAAATCAATTATTTGAGGTTTTATTTTTAGATTACACCATGAATTAATTTACATTTTTTCTTTCAGCCAACCAAGTCTATGGTATTTACTAATTGTCGAATTCTGAGCTAAGTGCTGTAAACACAGAATTAAATCAGGAATCAGCCATTACCTACAGGGCCTACTGTGTATGAAGAAGAGTAACGCAGAAATCATTCTTCCCTTGTGGTTTGGAAGTGCTAGCATGAAGCGTAATCTAGAACGAGATACTGAAGGAACTCCCACAGCCAGGAGAGAGCATCAGCATTGGATTGGAGACGCCACAGAACCAAACACATGCAGAAACAGGCCACAGCTGAGAGTGAATGAAGGGGATCAGTAGAAAAGGTCAGGAGGTCAGAGAGGAGCAGGAGGCGAACACAGCAAGGCACCACTGGATTAATGAGTTGGGCTCTGGATCATAATTAAAAATTGGGGTTATACTCTTGTCAGTGACTGCATCGTACCTTAAAAGTAGAAGAGTTAACTTCACATGTTTGTTCTTCAATGAAACTGAAAAATGAAGCATCTATAACGAGTGTCAAGTCTATGGTCCCCACTCCCAAAGACGGTTCCAGACACGTTAGAACGATAGTCTCTTTCTACTAGCCTCGTTGTTTGCATTAGCTTAAGTAGATTAAATCCTCTGGAGACTTAAAGTTGTGGTGGATGCTTTATCCTGGAAACTATAATGAATTAGATACTCTTTAGGGCAGAAGTCATTTCCTGCAGTAATTTTTCCAGGCTATCAGAATATCATATTTTTTTTTCCGCTGCAGTGTTAAATAGACAAAAATGGGAACTCAGCAAGCCTCCTGAGCACCGCAATTATTCCAGTTCCAGGAAGCAGCTAATGGTGGGAAGGACAGAGATGATATTTGTACACCATTGTCCTTCCTCTGGTTCGTTGTCAAAGTGTGCCACTGCTTCTGCCAATGTTCGTAGAAGAAGGAAACAGACTCCCACAATGCTTCTTAGTGTAAATCAAAAAGGCATGGAGGGCTAACGTTATTTTTAGGTCTCTTTATTTTAAAGCATAACAAAAACATCTTGCCTATTGGTTTCAAAAATAGTACTTGAAAGGTAAAGGTGAAATGCTCCTTAATGGTTAGAAAGTTTCAGAATGAAAGCATCTCACAGGACAGTGGGGAAGAGGACAGACGTGATATTAGCATGGTTTTTGAGCTGTGCATGTAATTTTTCTATACACAGGAAGTGGCAAAGATCAGATAAGTAAGAGGATAATAAGTTTTCCCCCAGTTTTCATTTTATTTTTAAAACCTTTTAATTGGTTCTTTGTGAATTTTACATTATCCCCTCATCTTACTCATTGGCTTGTTCCTCCATATCTGCTCTCTACCTTTGCAATCTTCCCCACAAACAACAAACAAGCAAACAAACATACAGACAAACATCTCTCTGTAGAAGCTGCAGTCACACAGTGCACCTTTTCATCCACACATCTTTTACTTGCAAAACGCAGTGAGTCATTGGTCTGGTTCGAGGCCTCTGGCTTCTTTTACACTACCAATACTGGATCCTCAGTAGGACTCCACTGGGATGTCCTGTTGTTGCTCTGTGTTATGGAGATTCTTCAGCTTTGGTTCTGCAGGACCAGCCCCTTCACGTGCTCCAACAGTTCATCGATGGAGTAGATGTTGGGGTGAGCCAGTTCAAAGCCATGGATCTGGGCCTGGTAGTTGAGGTGGTCAGCCTAGCAGCTCTCCCACTCTCACACCCATGGGGCTGGCTCTTGTCTGCCCAGGTTGCCAGGGCCAGCTCTGCTGCATTGCGCAGGCGAGGTGCAAGGCCTACTTTCCTGAGTGCTGCAGCCAACCAGAGGCTCCTTGCAATTTTTAAAGAGGCAAGATAGAAAGACTCTGCATGAAGCTGCAAGATGAAAGACAAATCACTACTATTGTCATCCAACCTATTGGATTTTTGCTCAGGTGCACAGAGAAGAGGGTTGAACATTTTAGAAAAGCTGGGGATCCCCTCCAGACCCCTAGAGGGAAGACATGAGTGCTAGGCACCTTCAGTTTTCCACTATCAATAGCAAAATTCAGGCTCAAGAAAGCATATAGTTCGCCTAAGCTGTTCTGCAGATATGCAGGAGAGTCCATTCAACCATGTTCAGTGATAAGCTGTAAGGCTATAGAAGAATTTGGAATGCAGAAAGAAGTTCCCAAGCCTGAAAGCAAGCTTCAGACATGCAACTGGCAGTTGACCTTGTGCTAGTGATGAGGTGTCATATTCTTTACTTGTTTTTTTGTTAGCAAAACAAACAAACAAACAAACAAACACCTCCCACACCTGAGCAATGGTTATGGGATTTCTTCTTTGGGATTTAAGCCCATAGCTTTCCAAATTCTTAGTTGCCAGAAACCAAAGACAATTTTCAGCATTATATAAAAAGAAACACTTTTTTGTTTATTGTTTGGCAATTTCATAGAGACAAACAATATATTTTTATCATATCCTTCTCCACATGTAAAAGATTTGGGAGAAGTGAATTTAAAATAATTTCTGTTCACCCACTGCCTATTGGTTAATAGAAACCTACAACTGGTCAATAAGCAGAGAATAACTTTGGAACGCATGGACCTAAATGGGATGCTTTTATTATGGCCCTCCCTTGAGGCTCAGGGATTTCTGTGGAAGAGGAAGCTGGAAAGATTGCCAGAGCCAGAGGTGGATCACTGTAAGGAAGCAGGGTTTTCCAGACACTGCAGGGCAAGATGACCATGTAAGCTCATAGAGGTGGTCACAGCATAGCAAGATGTGCGAAGCCTCAAGTCAGACAAAACCTGAGAGTCGAGGAGTGGCAGTGGGCACAGAGACCCACCCTAGCCATGGAGCTGTTGGTGATGGATGGCTGCTGGGAGAGGGAGGGCCAGTTTCCTTCACTGGAGTGACAACATGCATATTGATGTCACTCTGAGGCAGTCCCATGCTCAGGAGTAGTTAGTTAGCGTAAACTGGACCCAATGACTTTTACATTTATTTTTAAAGAGTGAGGGAGAACAAGAAATTGG
The DNA here is from genome assembly GCA_964023405.1 of Apodemus agrarius. Taxonomy (NCBI): domain Eukaryota; kingdom Metazoa; phylum Chordata; class Mammalia; order Rodentia; family Muridae; genus Apodemus; species Apodemus agrarius. Next base: position 82,452,876 of record OZ030013.1, read on the forward strand.
GTGGAAGGGGAAGTGGAAGAGAATCTGGAGGAAGGGGATGAATATGATCAAATATACTTTATAAAATTCTCAAAGAATAAATGAAAACTGGGTTGTTGTTGTTTTTGTTGTTTCAAAATAGAACTTGTGTTTTTGGTGATGTAGAAGACTGCAAATACTTCCTGCTTACAAGTGTAGTCCTTGGGCTAAGTAGCATAAGCTACAGCATCAGACCATCAGAACACATAGATATTCATAACACACAGATAATTCATAACAGTAGCAAAATTACAGTTGTGAAGTAGCAATGAAAATAATTTTATGGTTGGGGGGGTCACCATAACATGAGGAACTGTATTAAAGGGTCACAGCATTAGGAAGGCTGAGAACCATGGCCCTAGACAAAACTAGCTTTGAATTCATGATTCTCCTGCCTCAACCTTTCAAGTGCTACGATTATAGGTGTGTGCCATGACATCCAGTATGTGTAAAACTTTTTAAAGGTTTATTTAGATAAATGATCGTGGAGTGCTTGGCCCTAAATAAACATTGATCTCATCTCCTACAAATCTCAACAACTGTTAAGGGATTGGGAAGACTGTAAGAGTAAGAGACTGGAAGAAGTGCTATCAAAGAGTGTCATGGTCATTGTATCCAGACTCACTATTTATTTGCACAAGACCAACGTAAGACTGAACCCATCATTTCCTTGTGCATGGGGGAGGGGTCTCATGAGGCCCCGCCTCTAAGTGGTGGACTATGATCAGTTACTAAGTGCTGGGAGAGGAGGTTCCATTTTGTCCAGTGGCATAGCAAAGGATAAGTTGCCCACATCCCAGTAAATCGCCCCTATTCATGCTGATGCAAGCAACTGCAACTTAGTAGTTCCCAAAATATCCAGTATAGCTAGATTTTTGGCTACTTTGTGGATTCTTTTTTCTTCCACCCTTCTGTACCTCTTTCCACCCTTTCAACTCCCTACCACTAGACAGGAGAGAAAAAAGGACTGAGGGGAAAGGGGGCAATGTTATCACCAGACTACTTCCTGCTGATCAGGGATGTCAAGGTCCTTGGGACAAGTTTGATCTTCACAGTCAGGATATCTTTCTCCTTCTTTGTGCATGACTACTTAACAGACCATCTTGGGGTCCTAGCATTTATATACCCTCTGAAGAGTCCCCAGGACTCCAAAGTCACAGAAACTGTCCAGCTGGCAAAATCACATCCCTGTTAGAGCATGAGGCAAATCATAGTCAGCTGCTGTGGACAATCTGAAGCAATCCCATCTCCCATACCTGGGAATAAAACAAAAATACATTCTTATAATATCTCTGTGTTTTTTCTTACTACAGTTCAGACATTAGAATAATAGGGGACTGGCTACATAAAAGAGAGAGAGGTTAAGAGAAGTTAGGGGGTAGTGGGAAGAGTTCACTATATACAAATTTATCATGAACTACGTATGACATTTGTCAAAAGACTTTTTAAGTTATAGGGTTCAAGGCAGGCCTCGCACACTCTCACTCTTGCAGACTGCTGACCATTGCTCCTGGGCACACATGTACGCAAGGAAGTTCTTGTTCGGATCCACCCTCAGTCACCCATTGGTGTTATTGAGCTCTGTACCTCTGACTCAAACTTTCTCATCTCGATCCAGGAGAAAGCACTTTTCTGTTTTATAAACATGAACTCAACAAGTCACAGGAGCCATTTTTGTATAAGGGGAATATGGCATGATTCACCTTTGCCTTTCTGAAAATATGCACAGTAATATATTGATGCTTTTCCAAACATCCAAATCTCAATTTTTATAAATAAGTCAAGACAAACATTAAGAATATTTTCCTTCCTTCCTTCTTTCCTTCCTTCCTTCCTTCCTTCCTTCTTTCCTCCATTTCTCCCTCCCTCCCTCCCTTCCTTCCTTCCTTCCTTCCTTCCTTCCTTCCTTCCTTCCTTCCTTCCTTCTGTCCTTCCTTCCTTCATTCCATCCTTCCTTCCTTCTTTCTCTCCTGTTCCTCCCTTTTTCTTTCTGTCTGTCTCTGTGTCTCTGTGTCTCTGTCTCTGCCCCTCTTTCTCTCTGTCTCTTTCTATCTATTTCTTTGTCTCTCTTTCTCTCTGTGTTTGTGTAGAACTAAAATTTAAACATAGGGCCTTGTGTACCCTAGGCAAGTACTTTACCACTGAGCCATATCTACAGCTAGAGAACAGGTATTTAAAAATATATATTTCAGTGTGACCAGCGGATGTTTCAAGTTCCCACTGTCATGAATGACTTCTTCATGATGAGAGACTGTATCCTCCAACTAAGAGCCAAAACAAACTCTTCTGTCCTTAAAAACTTACACATACATGCACTCCCACACTCCCACATATGCACGTTCATGTATGCTTGCAACACAAACACACTCACAAACATGCACACACACACTCTCACATGCACTCATGCACACACACACACACACACACACACACACACACACACACACATCTTATGCATTTAAACTATCATTGAGCTTGATGTAGCTGGGTGACTTTTACCTTGACCTTTTCAGCCTCCTTCCTGTACTCCTCAAGAACTGGGGTAAAAGGCAGACCCGCATGCCCAGTATATAGGTCCTGGAGATATAACTTAAGGCTTTTAGTATACTTGACAAGCATTTTTCTATCAGTCATCTGCCCACAACACAAATTTCACAGCAGAATCAAGCACAGTAATTTCTTTGCTTCTTCTTTCTCCTCAGACAGACTTACTAACAAACATGGATTGTCAAAAGGAGTTGAGTTCTGTATTGGTGGGAAAGAATTTTAGAGTTATTTCTAGTAATTCCCTTGATCCCTTAATGGACAAGCATGAGATAATTTTTTTTAAATATGTGTAACAGATTTTATTTTGTTAACACTTTCTCTAATCCTAACTTTGTAAGAGAAGTTTCTATCCCCACTGGTAACACAGGGCACCCATGAGGTCAGGCTCAAGGGAGTGCCAATGGTCTGTCCTCTTACGAACAGTCTACAGACTTTGTCAACTACAGAAAATGATTTGTATGTTCCATGCATGTGTGTGTGTGTGTGTGTTTGTGTGTGTGATTGCCTGTGTGTGTGTGCATGTGCATATGTATGTGCATGTGTGTGTGAATGCTGTAGATTGAACCCTGAGTGTTGTATGTGTTACTCCTCTACAACTGACTTATACTTCCAGGTTCCAGGTTTTTTCTTTTTCTTTTTTTTCATTTTTATTGGATATATTCTATATTTACATTTCATTTCCCTTCTTCTGGTTCCCCGCCCTCCTTAGGTCCCACATGCCCTTTTCCCTCCCCCTGTTCCCTCATCCACCCCTTCCCACTTCCCTGTCCTGGTATTCCCCTACACTGATGCTTTGATCCTTTCCAGCACCAGTGTCCACTCCTTTCATCTTATTGGACATTATTTGCTATGTGAATTGTGTCTTTGGTGTCACAAGATTCTAGGCTAATATCCACTTATCAGTGAGTGCATAACATCGGTATTCTTTTGAGACTGGGTTACCTCACTTAGTATGATGTTCTCCAGCTCCATCTATTTCTCTAAAAATTTCATGAATACATTGTTTCTAATGGCTGAATAGTACTCCATTGTGTATATATACCACATTTTTTGTATCCATTCCTCCTTTGAGGGACATGTGGGTTCTTTCCAGCTTCTGACTATTATAAATAAGGCTGCTATGACCATAGTGGAGCATATATCCTTATTGCATGCTGGGGAATCTTCTGGGTATATGCCTAGGAGTGGTATGGCTGGGTCCTCCAGAAGTATCATGTCCAGTTTTCTGAGGAACCGCCAGACTGATTTCCAGAGTCGTTGTACTAGCATGCAGTTCCACCAGCAGTGTAGGAGTGTTCCTCTTTCTCCACATCCTTGCCAACACCTGATGTCTCCTGAGGTTTTAATCTTAGCCATTCTGACTGGTGTGAGGTGAAATCTCAGGGTTGTTTTCATTTGCATTTCTCTAATGACTAATGATGTTGAACATTTTTTAAGGTGTTTCTCAGCCAATCACATTTCTTCAGGTGAAAAGTCTTTATATAGCTCTGTACCCCATTTTTGGATGGGGTTATTTGGTTTTCTGGTGTCTAACTTCTTGGGTTCTTTTTTTTTTAAATTTTTATTTTCTATATTCAATGCTTACATTCCAAAGGCTTTCCCCTTTCCCAGTCCCCCCCTCTATGTTCCATAGTTCCTCTCCCCCCAACTATTCCCCAATCATTCCCCCTCCCTCCCACAGTTTCTCTACAAAACTGGATCCAATCTTTCCAGGCCCAGGGTCCTCTCCTTTCTTCTTGGGAATCATTTGACTTGCTAATTGTGCCTTGAGTATTTAGGGCTTCTGGGCTCATTAATATCCACTTATCAGTGATTGCATTTCATGTGTATTCTTTTGTGATTGGGTTAGCTCACTCAGGATGATATTTTCCAGGTCTAACCATTTACCTACAAATTGCATGAATTCATTATTTTTAATTGCTGAGTAGTATTCCATTGTATAAATATACCACATTTTCTGTATCCATTCCTCCTTTGAGGGATATTGGCAGGATCAATATAGTAAAAATGGCCATCTTACCAAAAGCAATATACAGATTCAATGCGATCCCCATCAAAATCCCAACTCAATTCTTTATAGATCTAGAAAGAGCAATTCTCAAATTCATCTGGAGCAACAAAAAAACCCAGGATAGCTAAAACTATTCTCAACAATAAAAGGACTTCTGGGGGAATCAATATCCCTGACCTTAAACAGTACTACAGAGCAATTGTGTTAAAAACTGCATGGTATTGGTACAGCAACAGGCAAGTGGATCAATGGAATAGGATTGAAGACCCAGAAATTAACACACAGACTTATGGTCACTTGATCTTTGATAAAGGAGCCACAACCATCCAGTGGAAAAAAGATAGTCTTTTCAACAAATGGTGCTGGTTCAACTGGAGGTCAACATGCAGAAGAATGCGAATTGACCCACTCTTATCTCCTTGCACTAAGATCAACTCCAAGTGGATCAAGGACCTCCACATAAAACCAGACACACTGAAACTATTAGGAAAGAAACTTGGGAAGACCCTGGAGGACATAGGCACAGGAGGAAAGTTCCTGAACAGAACGCCAATAGCTTATGCACTAAGATCGAGAATTGACAAATGGGACCTCATAAAATTACAAAGTTTCTGCAAGGCAAAGGACACTGTCAGAAGGACAAAACGACAACCAACAAAGTGGGAAAAGATCTTCACCAACCCCACATCCGACAGAGGGCTAATATCCAATATATACAAAGAATTCAAGAAGTTAGACCCCAAAGAACCAAATAACCCTATCAAAAATGGGGTACAGAGCTAAACAAAGAATTTTCACCAGAAGAAATTTGGATGGCCGAGAAACACCTTAAGAGATGTTCAACATCATTAGTCATCAGAGAAATGTAAATCAAAACAACCCTGAGATTCCACCTCACACCAGTCAGAATGGCTAAGATTAAAAACTCAAGAGACAACAAATGCTGGCGAGGATGTGGAGAAAGAGGAACACTCCTCCACTGTTGGTGGGATTGCAAAATGGTAAAACCGCTCTGGAAATCAGTGTGGCGGTTCCTCAGAAAATTGGGCATGTCACTTCCAGAGGACCCTGGCATACCACTCCTGGGCATATACCCAGAGGATTCCCCGGCATACAATAAAGACACATCCTCCACTATGTTTATAGCAGCCTTGTTTATAATAGCCAGAAATTGGAAGGAGCCCAAGTATTTAAAATTTTTTAACCTTTTCTTTTTTGAATGTATGGATGTTTTGCTTGCATGTCTGTTTACCACATGCATGCAGGACCTGTAGAGGCCAGAAGAGGATGTTGGACCTCGAGTTTAGTGATTTGTCTAGACTATCTGGCCAGCAAGCTCCAGATGCCTTCTACTAGGATTGCAGGCATCCCAGGATTACCACCACACCCAGTCTGTTCTGTGGTTGCTGGGAATCTGAACTCAGGCTCTCATTTTTGTGTGGTATTCATTTCTTCCAACCAAGTTATCTCCCCAAACCACGAAGCCCATTCTTTCTAATTAAGATGCTTAATTTTGAAAAATCTAAAATAAAAATTTTCATTACGTATAGTCTGATTATCCCCTCCCTCTTCTGGTCCAAGATTTTCCCTTTCTCCCCAAACATGCAACTCTGCACTTGCCTTTTCTCTGTTTAGAAAAAAACCCACACAGGTTAAAAAAAAAGCCCAAGAAATACACACAAACACACACCACATACATACCACATACACACCGTAAAAACACAATGTCTGAAATCATAAAAGCAAAAGCCAGTAAGTAAGGTTTAAAAGAAAAATGCCAAAACAAAGCAATATGAGATAATGTATATAAAAACAAAATAAAACAACCCACTGAGTTAATTTTGTGTTAGCCATCTACTGCTGGGCATGGGGCCTGCCCTTAAGAGTGATTTGTATACCCAGTAAGACTCCATTGGAGAAGACTAAATTTTCCTTTGCAAGCAGTTGTCAGTTAGAGATGGTTTCTGGGCTAGGCATGGGAACTCCGGTCAACTTCCCACTCTCAGCACTGGGACCCCGCCCGATTTGGACCTGTGCAGGCTGTGTGCATGCCGCCATCGTCTCTGTGAGTTCATACCAGTCCTGCTGAATGGGAAAGACTGTCTTTGGTATCATCCATGTCCTCTGGCTCTTACCTTCCTTCTTCCTTCTCTTCGGATTAGCTCCCTGAGCTCTGAGGGGGAGAGATTTGATGGTGACATCGTGTTTATGATGGAGTATTCTACTGTCTCTCAGTCCCAGCACATTGTCCAGATGTGGTCTCTGTATTTCTTCTCATATACTGCAGGAGGAAGCTTCTCTGATGATGGCTGAGGATTCTCAAACAGTTCCCAAAGAACTGTTGGCAGCACCATCCGCCGGGTTAGATGCCACTCTTGGAGCAGAGGCTGTTCTTTGTCAATGTCTCTGCTGATCTACAGTAGTAGATGTTCTCTTCTTCGTCCAGTAGTTGCTCACTTGTGCTGCTTTTGTGCCTTGGAGCAGTCTGATACCAAGGAGACCCAATGGAACAGAGAGATGGAACTAAACAAAATCTGGGTTAAGAAGAGATTTTGAAAGTTAAAAATCTGTGATTATCTCTCTCAATCGCTCCTTCCCTCTCTATCTTCCCCTCTCTTTCCCCCTCTCTTCCTCTTTCTCCCCCTTCCTCCATTTCATCACCTCTCTCTCTCTCTCTCTCTCTCTCTCTCTCTCTCTCTCTCTCTCTCTCTCTCTCTGTTTGTGTGCGTACATGCGCGAAAGCACACATAGTGCAATGAATTTTCATTTTGAATCAGTCGTCTGTGGAAAACTTAAAGTTCACACTTGAAAATGCCGTGAGGTTCAGCGTGATGATATTCATTTCAGTTTTTGACTCATGGTTTCCAGTTCCTAACTGAAAGGCAAGAGAGAAAAGACTTCTCACCTGTCAAAATGCATGTAAACAAAACCTCACAGGAGTTATGATATTGATGTTTGTGGTCTGTGCTGCCACCAGAGACCTTCATGTTGAGGTCCATGTGTGGAAAGTCTGTGATCTTTGCTGCCGCTCGCTGCTATGGACAAGGAAGCGTCTTTTGTAGTGGTATCGATGATTGCAGACCCATAATGGAGAATGAGAGACATTGAAGGCTTATGTGGCCCCCTCCCACTCCCATCACCGAAAGAAACAGTCTGTACAGGAAGCTATTGATGAGTTGTGGAAAGTTATGATAAAGATGCTGAGGTGTAGCTCTTCACAGTTGACGGCTTCTGGTGGGGTCGGGGTAAGGACTCAGTTTTCTTTAAGGAGCTGGCTACTGGGAAGTTGACCATGTTCCAATGGGTATATGGACAACACAAATTTGGCTTGGCGGTTTTTACTATTTTTGTGGGGAGAGTACAGGGATTAGAGGGCAGATCTAGGAGGAATGGGAAGTGAGTGTGCTTTCGGTGCATTGTATGAAATTCTCAAATAGTTAATACAAACCTTATTTTGGGGAAAAATAATTAGAAATAAGGACTATCTATCTATCTATCTATCTATCTATCTATCTATCTATCTATCTACCCATCTATCTTTCTGCTTAGTTTTGCCTTTGAGAAATTTGAATGTTAACGATTTTATGATTTTTTCTCCTAAATCAAAATTTGCTTTGTAGCCAATTTTGACTTTTGTCTAATTATAAAGCCTTTTATTATAACAAGTCTCATGTTTAGATTTTAGCTCTCAGGTAACACTGAGTCTCTTGATCATCTCAGCTAGCATGTTACTACGGACGCATGTGGGGAACAAGGAAAGGAGGCATTTTGGGTTTTGTTGGAACACGCTAAGAACAGAACTGGAAGTCAAGTAAAGACAGGTGGGGATGCATGTCTGGGAATCCTAGTGTCATTTACCACCAGAAGCTTCATCTTCCTCAAGATTCTAAGGGTGGGAGCCATGCTGCCAGCTCAACAGTGTGGCCTCAGGTGGCCCGGCTTGTATTCCTCTGCTGTAGGTATGGCCCCTGGAAACCTCCACTAGCAACAGTAAAAATGTCTGGGTTCCCATTGTGACTGATGTACCATGACCATCACTACTGCCATATTTACCACATGGAATTACAGCTTTGTGTCTGTGTGTGTGTGTGTGTGTGTGTGTGTGTGTGTGTGGTGTGTGTGAACTATTTTTGCTAGATGGTAAAGTCACATTCTCTATCTTGGCCATCTCTGTACTTGCATCTTTTGAATCTTGGTCCTGAGTTCATGCATGTGGGCTGTGTCCATGCACACATGCATGCGTGTGTGTGTGTGTGTGTGTGTGTGTGTGTGCAGTTTGCATCCTACTAGCTTCTTAATTTTATTTTTTTAAAAATAAGTATTTTTGACACCTTGGTCAAGGAAGAAATAAAGAAAGAAATCAAAGACTTTTTAGACTTCAATGAAAATGAAGGTACGACCTACCCAAATCTTTGGGACACAATGAAAGCAGTGCTAAGAGGAAACCTTATAGCCCTGAGTGCCTCCAAAAAGAAACTGGAGAGAGCATACACTAGCAACTTAATAGCACACCTGAAGACCCTGGAACAAAAAGAAGCTAACTCACCCAGGAGGAGTAGAAGAGAGGAAATCATCAAACTAAGGGCTGAAATCAATCAAGTAGAAACAAAGAGAACCATACAAAGAATCAACAAAACCAAGAGCTGGTTCTTCGAGAAAATCAACAAGATAGATAAACCCTTAGCTAGACTAACCAAAGGGCACAGAGATAGTATCCAAAATAACAAAATTAGAAATGAAAAGGGGGATATAACAACAGAAACTGAGGATATTCAAAAGATCATCAGATCCTACTACAAAGGCCTATACTCAAAACAACTGGAGAATCTGGAGGAAATGGACAATTTCCTAGACAGATACCAAATACCAAAATTAAATCAGCATCAAGTAGATCAGCTAAACAGTCCCATAACCCCTAAAGAAATAGAAGGGGTTATAGAAAGCCTCCCAACCAAAAAAAGTAGGGGACCAGATGGTTTTAGTGCAGAATTCTACCAGACCTTCAAAGAAGACTTAACACCAATACTCTTCAAACTATTCCACAAAATAGAGACAGAAGGGACACTGCCCAACTCGTTCTTCGAAACCACAATTACGCTGATACCTAAACCACAAAAAGATCCAACAAAGAAAGAGGACTACAGGCCAATTTCTCTTATGAATATTGATGCAAAAATACTAAATAAGATTCTTGCCAACCGAATCCAAGAGCACATCAAACTGATCATTCACCACGATCAAGTAGGCTTCATCCCAGGGATGCAGGGATGGTTCAATATACGGAAATCCATCAATGTAATCCACTACATAAACAAACTAAAAGAAAAAAACCACATGGTCATCTCATTAGATGCTGAAAAAGCATTCGACAAAATTCAGCATCCTTTCATGCTAAAAGTCTTGGAAAGAGCAGGAATTCAAGGCCCATACCTAAACATAGTAAAAGCAATCTACAGCAAACCAGTAGCCAACATCAAAATAAATGGAGAGAAACTTGAAGCAATCCCACTAAAATCAGGGACTAGACAAGGCTGCCCTCTCTCTCCATATCTTTTCAATATAGTACTTGAAGTTCTAGCGAGAGCAATTAGACAACATAAGGAAGTCACAGGGATACAAATTGGAAAGGAAGAAGTCAAAGTATCATTATTTGCAGACGATATGATAGTTTACTTAAGCGACCCAAAAAACTCCACCAGAGAACTTCTACAGCTGATAAACAACTTCAACAAAGTGGCTGGTTATAAAATTAACTCAAGCAAATCAGTAGCCTTCTTGTACTCAAAGGACAAGCAGGCTGAGAAAGAAGTTAGGGAAATAACACCCTTCACAATAGCCACAAAGAACATAAAGTACCTTGGCGTAACTCTAACCAAACAAGCGAAAGATCTGTATGACAGGAACTTCAAGTCCTTGAAGAAAGAAATCAAAGAAGACCTCAGAAGATGGAAAAATATTTCTTGCTCCTGGATTGGCAGGATCAATATAGTAAAAATGGCCATCTTGCCAAAAGCAATCTACAGATTCAATGCAATCCCCATCAAAATCCCAAATCAATTCTACATAGATCTAGAAAGAGCAATTCTCAAATTCATCTGGAGCAACAAAAAACCCAGGATAGCTAAAACTATTCTCAACAATAAAAGTATTTCTGGGGGAATCTATATCCCTGACCTCAAGCAGTACTACAGAGCAATTGTGTTAAAAACTGCATGGTATTGGTACAGCAACAGGCAGGTAGATCAATGGAATAGGATTGAAGACCCAGAAATGAACCCAGAGACTTATGGTCACTTGATCTTTGATAAAGGAGCCACAACCATCCAGTGGAAAAAAGATAGCCTTTTCAACAAATGGTGCTGGTTCAATTGGAGGTCAACATGCAGAAGAATGCGAATTGACCCACTCTTATCTCCTTGTACTAAGATCAACTCCAAGTGGATCAAGGACCTCCACATAAAACCAGACACACTGAAACTATTAGAAAAGAAACTTGGGAAGACCCTGGAGGACATGGGCACAGGGGGAATGTTCCTGAACAGAACACCAATAGCTTATGCTCTAAGATCAAGTATTGACAAATGGGACCTCATAAAATTACAAAGTTTCTGTAAGGCAAAGGACACTGTCAGAAGGACAAACGGCAACCAACAAAGTGGGAAATGATCTTCACCAACCCCACATCCGACAGAGGGCTAATATCCAATATATACAAAGAACTCAAGAAGTTAGACCCCAAAGAACCAAATAACCCTATCAAAAAATGGGGTACAGAGCTAAACAAAGAATTTTCACCAGAAGAAATTCGGATGGCCGAGAAACACCTTAAGAGATGTTCAACATCATTAGTCATCAGAGAAATGTAAATCAAAACAACCCTGAGATTCCACCTCACACCAGTCAGAATGGCTAAGATTAAAAACTCAAGAGACAACAAATGCTGGCGAGGATGTGGAGAAAGAGGAACACTCCTCCACTGTTGGTGGGATTGCAAAATGGTAAAACCGCTCTGGAAATCAGTGTGGCGGTTCCTCAGAAAATTGGGCATGTCACTTCCAGAGGACCCTGGCATACCACTCCTGGGCATATACCCAGAGGATTCCCCTGCATACAATAAAGACACATGCTCCACTATGTTTATGGCAGCCTTGTTTATAATAGCCAGAAATTGGAAGGATCCCAGATAAGAGGATGGATACAGAAAATGTGGTATATTTATACAATGGAGTACTACTCAGCAATTAAAAACAATGAACTCATGCAATTTGTAGGTAAATGGTTAGATCTGGGAAATATCATCCTAAGTGAGCTAACCCAATCACAAAAGAATATACATGAAATGCAATCACTGATAAGTGGATATTAATGAGCCCAGAAGCCCTAAATACTCAAGGCACAATTAGCAAGTCAAATGGCTCCCAAGAAGAAGAAAGGAGAGGACCCTGGGCCTGTAAAGATTGGATCCAGTATTGTAGACCCAGAACAGAGAAATCGTGGGGGGGGAATGATTGGGGAATAGCTGTTGGGGGAGAGGAATTATGGGACATATGGTGGCGGGGGGAACTGGGAAAGGGGAAAGCCTTTAGAATGTAAACATAGAATATAGAAAATAAAAATTAAATTAAAAAAACAAGAAAAAATAAGTATTTTTGAACTGGATATGGGAAAACAATTTCTTAATCCTAGCACTTGGATATCAGAGACAGATTCAAGTCCAGCCTGGTCTACATTGTGAACTCCAGACAAGTCAGGGCTACAGAATGAGAGTTTGTCTCAATATTCTCTTAAAAACTGATTCATCTTAGCACTCAAATGAAAATTTCCTGAGAGGGAGAATTAGTACCATCTTCTGTATGGGACAGAGATTTGTGCCAGAATCCTGCACTTGTTGGGTACATTATAGGGGTAAGATTAAATGACAGCAGGGACTGGTGAGGATGCAGGGAAAAGGGAGGACTTATTTATTGCTAGTGCAAACTGGAATCCAATTTGGAAATCAGTGTGGAGGTTCCTAAAGTAGCTGGGACTATACATCAAGACAGAGCTATAATACTCTTGGGAATACACCTAAAGGACTCTGCATCCTTTTTCAGAGACAATTGCTCAACCATGCTCACTGCTTGTCTATTCATAATGACTAGAAACTGGAAACAGCCTAGATGGCCATTACCTGATGAATGGATAATGGAAATGTCATACATTTACACAATGGAACACTATTCAGTTGTTAGAAAAAAGAAAATTATGAAATTTGCAGGTAAATGGATGGATCTAGAAAAAAAGTATCCTGAGGTAACCCATATGCCGAAAAACAAACATTGCATGTTTTCTCTTGTATGTGGAGATTAACTTTTAAGATTTTAATATGTGTGCTATAATCCAAATAATAACAAGGGTGAGGTACTTAGTAAGGACCAGTAAAGAGGAGAGGATTTCCTAGGAAAGAGAAAAAAAAAGTGTTATGGAGAAATATGTAGGAAACTTGACTGGGGGATTAAATGGGGATGGGGTGGGAGAACAGGAAGGATATATGGGAGGGACCCCCAACATTATAGGCTCCTTGAAACCTACTACTGTAGAAGATTATGTATATACATATATGTGTGTGCATATATATATATATATATATATATATGCATACACACATACATATATTATAAATTAATTTACCAAATAATCGGGAACACAATGACTCAACTAGACATTTTATGCCATCAAGTAAAAGTGCCAGAAATGGATAACATCTTGTTGATTAGTTGGCCAAAGGAGTCCCCTAGGAACCCTCAAATGTCACAGGTAATTAACAAGGCTACTGGTTTCTCTCCACAGTCTGATGGTAAGGTCCTGTTGTCATGTCACCAAACATGGAGAAACTGAGCTGGTGCCCAACAAAAAGCTTTATCCTTACTGACTAGCATTCATGGTGCTAGAAGGTACCCTGTATATCACCCTAGGAGGAAGGTATTATCAACATCACTGAGGTATAAACCCTGAGACCTACAACAGTGACCTGCCTGTAAGATGTACAGGTGCAATAGTGGCATGCATGTTATGGGTATAACAAGTTCGTTATTGATGCACTTAATGCTGTACTCCATGAGATGAAAACCATACCTGACACTGCTCAAGCAGCCAAGTTTGTGAGACTAGCTAAGCCATGGTGCCTAGTAGTGAAACTTACTACTATTATTCCACTAAGTGAACATAGCAATAGTTACTTCTATTGACCCATTCCTATACCCATGGATCCGTGCATCACTCAACCTTCATCAGATAATTTTTTCTTGTAGCAGACAGGAATTAACAGAGAGACCCACAACTGGACCATGTTCAGAGAGTGAGAGATGTTGAAGCAGTCACTCCTAAATGGGATGTCTTCATCAAAGCCCTGACACCAAGGCTCAAGGATCTATGTGGAAGATGAAACATGAGTTTATAAGAGCCAGAAGTGATGCATGACTTCAAGGAATCAGTATCTTCCAGACACAATGAGGCTGGTGCACATATGAACTCATGGAAACTTTTGCATGTACAGATGTACACAGACTCAAGCTAGAAGGGTCCCAACACTGAGAAGGGTTCCACCCTAAACCAACAAGACTTCTTCAGTTGATACCCACTAAAGGGAAAATAAGTTTTCCCCAATGGAGCATCACTGGGTATATCAACCACATTTCAGGAAAGGCTCCATATCCAGACATATTTGGCTAACAACAACAATAACAACAACAACAACAACAACAACAACACAACCCTACGTTTCCTTGTGGGATTTTTGCTTCATTTTTATGTGTTGGTTCCTTGTCTATTTTTATTTACATTTTAATGTTTATTTTTGCTTTTGTTTTTTGAAAGAGAGGAGAGAGGAGCACAAAGCTGGGTGAGATGGAGGAGATCAGGAAGGAGTTAGGGGATGGAAAAGCATAATTGAAATGTATTGTATGAATAAAACATTTTTAATATAAAAAATAACCAACAACATTTTGGGGTTGACATTTAAATTGGTAAGGAAGGATGAAATTAGATTATTCAGCTTAATGAGAAGCTACTTGATCCATATAAGCAGTTGAAATTCTTCAGCGAAAACACTGGGGGCCTGAAGAAGGGGAGTTCTTCCTCCAGGCCTCCTCATTCCCACAGGATCACCCTTGACGGAGTTCTGCTCATATATGTTTATATAAGCATAAGAGTATTTTAAAGGGTGTTATGTATGCACCTACATTTGTTTATTAGGGAGTGAATGCATACAAACACATACAGGTACATGCTGCTGGTTCTGTTCCTTTGAAGATTCTAACAGATACAAATACTGTCAGCCTCATTAATGGAATGGCTTGTTCTAACTGTAGTGTATATTAAGCTGACAAATTTCATGTGCCGTTTGACTCACTGGGAGGTTAGCTGTGGAAGTGAGGCCACGTCAGACCCAAGCACGTCTCTGCTAAGTGTCCTCCAAACCCTCTTGTCTAGGGGTGGGCTGGGCCCCCCAAACTCTATGATAGGGAGAGAGGGAAACAGTTGAAACTACCCAGGAGTAAAAAAAAAAAAAAACATTGTGTTCTTGAGAAGAGAAGGTGAACCACTTCCAACAGAGGTTGCTGCCCTTTACCCCACGGTATGAAAGGGCCCGTTGTGAGAGAGGCTGGTGGTTTGGGCTGAGAAGCTCGACTGTGGAGAGAGAGCCATGCTAACCGCCTCACTTCTCCATTTGGTTTCTGGTTATTGTGAGTGCCCAATCGGATGACACCTGTTTGCTGCTGTTTGTTCTTTTACTAGGAAGATTCACCAGAGGGGACATTCTGAGGCAGGAGTGACACTTGCTGTGAGACACCTCCAGTAGGCTATTCTAAGGGGCTTCCCCAACTGATTTCTGCTGGATGTTTTAAGTGCCTACTTTGGTAATGTTTTGCATTCTCTACTTTCTTTTGTCCTAACTTGCTATACACTTAATAAACTCACTCATTCAAAACAGAAATTTTGGCTATCAGAGATCATTCTCAACTGTACAGAACAATACCTATGGAGAAAAATCAGATCAAATATTTTAAAGCAATGGGCCTGAGGAAGATCTATTAAAGATTGCCTGTGCAGTGAGGATTGATATTGTCATAGCAATGTCTTTGTTTCTTCCTTCTTCCCTCTTTCTCTTTCCCTCCTAATCCTTCTTTCCTTCCCTCTGTTCCTCTCTCACTCTCTTTTTCTCTCTTCCTTCCTCCTTCCCTCCTTCCATACTTTCATCCTTTCTTCCAGTCCTTCCTGATAAGTTATCATGTATCTGAGTGGACCTCAAACTTTCGAGCTAGGATTATATGCATCTAGCACCAAGCATTGTTTTATGTGGTGTGATCAAACCCAGGGCTTTGTGTATATTAATTAGTCAGTCGCTAACTATGCTATATCCTCAGCTCCCAGGATGTCTTATATGTTTAAGAAGCATCAGTTGTGACTTCAACTATGCCAGTCTTAAAGCAGAACACTCAGCACAGCGGACTCAGTTTCTCGGGTCCAAAGTAGCACAGTGTCAGAGCTGGAGTCCAGGAGCTATGTTTAAAAGGACAGTACATATCAGAGCACTGACATTCAGCCAGCGTGGTCATGCTCCAGAATTTGCTATATTCTACATATGACACCGAGTTATTTATATGACCCCACTGAGGCTTCACAGCCACTCTGTGAACAGTTATGTCATCTCCAGTTTACAGTGGAAATTGAAGCTTGGAGGTTAAATCATGTGCCTTTAATTCACACCAGTAAAAATAAAATTGAAGCACAGTAGTCTGTCTCTGCATCTCATGCTTCTGGCCACCACCCTGATGGAGTAAAACCAGGCAGAAATTCCAGTGTGGCTGCAGCAGTGACTAAAGCAAAAACAACTGCTACAAAAGGTAAATAATAAGAGGACCTGCAGCACTTCCCGGCCTGCGTTGTGAACATAAGTGCACTCTATGGGCTTGAGTCTGTATGATTTAATCTCTTGTCTTAGTAATATGTAAATAAATTATACAGGCTTAGCTTTGAGAGGAAACATGTAGTTCAGCGGATGCAACTTCGCTAGAAAAGCAAATCCTCCAGCTTCCCGAGGGAAGGCGATGTAGCCTGTGCTGGAAGACAACCTGTGGAGACAGTGTGCCTTCTAAGGTGATTGCTGGTGTGTGTGTTTGTGTGTGTGTGTGTGTGTGTGTGTGTGTGTGTGTGTCTGTGTGTGTGTGTTTGTGCATGTGTGTCTGTGTGCATTTGTGTATGTGTTTGTGTGTTTGTGTATGTGTACATGTGTGTCTGTGTCTGTGTGTTTCTGTGTATTTGTGTGTGTGTGTGTGTGTGTGTGTGTGTGTATACAGGAGCATGTATACATGCATGTGAAAGCCAGAGATCTCTGTCATTTGCCTTTGTCAGTCACTCTCCATCCATTTTTAACACAGGATCTCTTACTAAACCTAGCGCTCACCAATTTGGTAAGACTAGCTGGCCTGTGAGCTTCAGGGGCCTTCTCTCTCTACCTGACCCCACCCCATTTTAAACCAGGATTACAGATGGTCACTAACCACATCTAGCTTTTTTTTAATTTACTTTTTAACTTATTCACTTTACATCCTGCCCTGTCTCAGTTACCCCCTACCACAATACTTCCCCAATGCCCCCCTTCTCCTCTGAGCAGGCGGGGCCCTCCTGGGCATCCACTCCTCCAGCACTTTAAGTCTCTGTGAGGCTAGGCACTTCCTCTACCACCGAGGCCAGACAAGGTAGATCAGCTAGAAGAACATATCCCATGTACAGGCAACAGCTTTTGGGAAATCCCCTGTACCAATAGTCTAGAGCCCACATAATGGCCAAGCTGCACATCTGCTACATATGTGCAGGTAGGCCTAGGTCCAGCCTGTATATGTGCTTTGGTTGATGGTTCAGACTCTAAGAGCTCCAAGGGTCCAGGTTAGTTGACTCTGTTGGTCTTCCTGTGGAGTTCCTACCCACTTTGGAGCCTGCAATCCTTACTCCTTATTCCATAAGTGTCCCCAAGCTCTATCTACTGTTTGGCTATGGGTGTCTATATCTGTCTTAGTCAGCTGTTGGGTGAAGCCTCTCAGAGGACAACATGCTACTGTCTGCAAGCATAACAGAGTATCATTAATAGTGTTAGGAATTGGTACTTGCCCATGGGATGGGTCTCAAGTAGGCCCGGTTATTGGCTGGCCGTTCCCTCAGTCTCTGCTCCCTTTCCCAGGCCTGCAGATACTGTTGACAGGATAAATTTTGGGTCCAAAGTTTCCTGGGTGAGTTGCATACCTGCCTTTTTACAGCAGCAGTCTTCAACCTGTAGGTCAGGACTCTTTGGTGGTGGTGGTGGTGGTTCAA
This sequence comes from Apodemus agrarius, assembly GCA_964023405.1. Classification (NCBI taxonomy): domain Eukaryota; kingdom Metazoa; phylum Chordata; class Mammalia; order Rodentia; family Muridae; genus Apodemus; species Apodemus agrarius. Next base: position 82,470,802 of record OZ030013.1, read on the forward strand.
GGAACCCTTTCACAGGGCTTATATATCAGATATCCTGCATATCAGATATTTACGTCAGTACTTATAACAGTAGCAAAATTACAGTTATGAGGTAGCAATGGAAATAATTTAATGATTGCGGTCATCACAACATGAGGAACTGCAGCATTAGGAAGGTTGAGAGTTGCTGTTTTACAGGGTACTGAGGACCTGATCTCCAGTCCTCATGCCTGCATCGAGAGCACTTACCATAGAGACTCATCTCTCCAGCCCCTGCTGGGTCTTCCTTATCTTCCATATCAGAGCCCACTGCACTTTCTTGCCTGGCCTCAGTCCTATCCTCTGAAGTTTGGCTTGTTTGCTGCAGGGCAGTGTGCAAGGATGGGAAAACCAAACCTTTCCTCACGAGATGCTGCAGAGCCCCTCCCACCTCTGCCCACGTCTTCCCAGATGCGGTCCTGCTCTCCTCCTGTCCTCTCCAGCAGAGAATGCTCTGCAGGATCCGATTGATTGCAGCCCAGGGCTAGTTACTATGTTGCTGCTTGCTTGCTTGCTTGATTTATTCTAAGGAAGTCTACTCTGGCCCCAAAGGAACCACACCTTTGTCACAACTCTTTTTGTACTGTAATCAAGTGCACACTCAGGTCTATTAAAGCAGAATTATTTTAAAAAGCCTGGAATTTTCCTGTCACAAGGCTGAATTTAGAACTTCATAGTATTTCTCTCAATTATTGTTTCAACTTTTTCTGTATGATGTGCTATTATGTTAGGCTGTGAGTTGCTGTATGATGTGCTAGCATGTCATGGTGTGATTTTCTCTATGATGTGCTAGCATGTCAGGCTATGAGTTTCTGTTTTTTGTGTTAATCAGTTATATGTAGTTTGTCTGTATAGTGGCTAGTAATTAATATCAACATTGAAGCCAGTGAGTCATAAATACACAACATAGATGATGTATTTGGTCTTGATGACGGTGATAGAAACAGCGATATCTTTGGGAACCACATCATCATGGTATAACAGGCAGCTAGCCATGCATTTACCACAGTGAGGGTTACAGTTCATCATCTGGTTGATTGTCTCAAAGTAAGTACTGGTAACTTTCTTACAGGAAGCCACTCATGGTCAGATTTTAAAATAGAGGTGACAGGGACATCTGTGCTAGGAAGGGAGTTGATGTGAGGATAGGGCAATAGGTGGGCCTAGAATTTTGTGGATCAGCCTTCAGAGAAAAGTGGTGGTGAAAGGCTTAATCTAGTTACAAGGACAGTTAAGGGTAGTGTAGTTTGTACATTCAATATAGAGGTGTCTATGACAATGTTATAGATGGCCTCATTGTCCACCATCAAGACACAGACAGTGCTCCAGGATGGTGTGGATGGTGAGGGTGGAGTTGTGGGACTCATATGTGACTGTGGAACTTGATAAACAAGGAACTTCAGCTTGGACTTTTTGATCTAATCAATAGAGAGACATTTCACAAGTAGGGAGGTGAACCCTGAGTCAGTTCCCCTATCAGAGTTCTGGGAAGCCAGAAGATCCTGAAGACCTCTGCCCCGGCCATTCAGCTTATGAATTCGACCCATATGATTTCCTCAATGATGTCATCTCTGAGATGATCACTGGGGCAGCAATCTCCTGGTCAATGGTGTAGTGCCTGAGATGTACACATTAGCAGCATTTCGTTGCCCTGTGACCAGATGCTCTGTGCAGATGACTGCTATTCTTACCTCACAACACTGCTCTGGGCACATGCTCACTGAATAAGGTGCTGGAAAGTCCTCTTTTCTTGGTGGTCTTAATTTTGACATTTGGTCATTTAGTTAGATACCATGTTCTAGGCAATAGCAGTCCCAGAAGGTATTGTCAATTGGGGACCAGCCTGGCCAGTGTGGATGGAGATGTACTCACACATGGTAGCTACAGGTTAGGAGGTGAAGCTAGACCCAAGGTCCTGGTTACCATTCCCGACAAACTGCGAATCAGAGTGAGTAATGCATTGATTCTAATACTTTTCAACAAAGGTTTTCTATCTTTATTTTTATTCTTACATACAGTCACTTAAAATTTATAAGAGACTAAAATAATCTTAACAATATTTATTTATTTTTATTTTTTTTAAGAGACAGGATCTTTTCATGTTCCCAGGCTCATCTCAAAATCCTAGCCTCAAGTTATCTTCCTGATATCCAGGTAGCTGGGTCTGTAGGCTCACAAGAGTTATATCACTTACCTTGTGCTTCCCCCAACACCAGGCACTCTGTACAGACTGTCTCCTCACGGCCCTTTGAGGAAAAGTTAGGCTTCTAACAGAGGAGAGACTGAATTCAGGGGTGATACAGCACCACACATTTGATACAGTTTATCAAGATTCAGAACCAGTGTTTGAGGTCATCTCACTCCCTGAAAAAAAAATATGTTTTTGTTAGGTTGTCATTTCTCACTGCATATCACAGGCTGGTCTTAAACTCCCAAGTTCTGGGACTACACCTTGGCCAGCAGACACGTTCCTGACAGCCATGTGCTGCTCTGCCAGCTCCATTATCTTGTATATTGCTTGATTTCTATGCATTTTACCTTGCCCTTCCAGCCAGCTGATAACCTGTATGGAATCAAATACTGTGATTCACTTCTTATGGCATTTTCAAAACAAATAGAAGGTTGCAGCCTCAAAAGATGAATCCACCGCTTAAATTAAAAAAAAATTCAAACTCACAGATCTAGTATCTCTATTCGTCCTCTCCCTAGGGACTGAGGAAGAATGGTTGATTCCTTATTTCTCAGAGTTGTTTTTCTTTTTTAAAGAAAAAACTCCCTTCCGACTAGAATGACCTCAATATACCTTTATTTGATTGTAAGCTTCTGAATATGATTGTAAGCTTTATACCATTTGCTAATCACTCATTGCTCATCTCCAAACATCTTATCTGAGAAGCACTGATGATTTGCTATGTGTAATTTAATTTATAACTTGTTTTATTTCTCATTGGAAAGTTCTAAAAACCATATCTAGCCCATAATCATCTTCCTGTTTTGGGTTTATGGCTTCTGAAGAAAAATGCATGGTGCTACAGGTTAGTTGGGGCATTCCTTTCTTTGATTCTCCATTATGTGGTTTTTATTACATGTGCAAACCAAAGGTCAAAAGAAGTTAACTGGTACAAAATGGTTTGGGATAGAAAACAATACAAGATGTGCTATTACTTGACATGCAATTTTAAAATGTAGTTGATTTAATGTACAGGTAAATGTAACCAATGCAGTAATAAATGATACTATAAAGTACAAATTCAACTAGTCATTGACTGTTTATTAAATTAAACTAAAATTTATTATTCAACTAGTTTTGCCTTCTTAGACAATGACAAAGAGACTATCCATTCCATTTAACTAATGAATAAAACAATATTTATGGCATTGCCTCATTGTGAGATATTAAGAGGGTAAAAACTTAACCCAACTGTGGAATTTAGAGATGATGATGATGATGGTAATAATGTGTTTTATACTTGAAAATTCTAAGAAAGCTGACCCTAAATGTTCTTATCATCTTCTGCAGAAAGTTACTGGAATTAGATGAGGACATCAGAATGGAGTGTACATGATTTAATCCTCTCATTTTATACTCTAAGGCCCCAAGGTGTGGTGGGCAAGCAAGCAAGAGTTGACAGAATTTTGCACTGTGGTAAGCAGGTTGTTAAGGTCAATAGCCCATTGTTTTGACTATTTCTCCAGGTCATTCTGTTCCAGGTAGCAAATGAAGTCATTCTTAGCAAATAGGTAGTAAAGCTTTAGGTGAATCACTAAACCACTAAATCAATATCTAATAATTTCTACCTTATTCTACACTTCAAATATCACACAGACAGACAGACAGACAGACAGACAGACAGACAGACAGACAGGAGATGAGCTGGGACTGAGCGATGGATTCTCTTGCAAAGGACTCTAATTTGTTTCCCAGCTCCCATGTTGGGCAGCTTAAAACTGCCTCTAAATCCAGGTCCAAGGGAACAGACACCCTTCTGGCCTCCACTGACACTGCATGCAAATGTGCAAACTCCCACATGGACATACACTTTAAAAAAAATTTAAAATGCTAAGTCTTCTTTATTGTTTTCTTTCCTTCAGCTTCCATGTCAGTCCACTAGCTCTTTACCGCCTTTATGCTCACAGCTTCCCTTCAGTAGAGGCACACACACACACACACACACACACACACACACACACACCATGTACCTCACCTACTCGCTCTTCACTTTCCAGGTCACTTGTTTTCTTGAGAGGAAGGGGCCTAGTGTATCTGGTCAGTTTCAGGGAATTCCCGAAGCTCCTTTGAGTTGTTTACATTCTGTTTTAAGGAGCTTCCCTTCTAGATGGAATGATTTAATCTCAGAGGAAACTGCTGAACAACACTGGACTGGAGTTTCAAACATCTGTGAGCACCAAGTCCTTGCTGTGAATCGAACCTAGGTCCTCTAAAAGAGCAGCCAGTGCTTGTAACCTCTGAGCCATTTCTCCAGCTCCAAGTATTCCACCTTATTTTTTAATTGGGATCCCTCATTGAACCTGAAGGTCACTGACAACCAGTGAATTCCAGAGAGCTGTCTGTTTCTGCCTCCTTGACACTGGTTTTACAGATGTGTACCTCTGCACTCAGCTTCCATCTACATCAGCTAGGAGACCATTTTTCCAACGAGTCTTTTATATCCACCATTGTAGCACAGATGACAAATGTTCACTATATGTTACCTGAGGAAATGAATCAGAGACTACTCAAGAGTGCTCAATGAGTTCATTTACTTCATTAGAGCTCTGGAAGCATCATATTGACCTCATTTGACTCACCTCTTCCTGGAAAGCTGCCAAACCACTTCTCCATTTAAGTTCATGGTTCTATCACTCACCCGTGTGTAAAACCTCAGAGTTATTTATTTATGGTTTTATTAGATCATGTATATCTACTCTACTTCCTCACCCATCTTTCATTCTTTTTAACATTTTGTTTTCTCCTTTATTCTACCAACAAGTAAGACGGTCCTGGTTAGTATTTTGTCAACTTGACACAAGCTAGAGTCATTTGGCAGGAGAGAACCTCAATTGGGAGAATTCACCAATGAGATTGGCTTGAGAGCAAGCCTGTGGCACATTTTCTTGATTAGTGATATGGGAAGTTATAGGTCACTGAAGGTGGTGCCTCCTCTCAGCAGATGGTCCTGGACACTATAAGAAAGCAAGATGAGCAAGCCATACAGACCAAGGCAACACTCCTTCACGATCTTTGTTTCAGTTCCTACCCTCACGTTCCTGCCCTGGCTTCCTTGGATAATGGTCTGTGATTTTGAAATATAAGTGAATTAAAGACTTTCCTCCCCATGTTGCTTCTGGCTATGGTGTTTTATCATAACAATAGAAACCTAACTAAGGCAATGACTAGAGTCAGAGATAGGGCCAGAAATAAGTTCTTGACATTCTTCCTTAGTGATGCCTCGTAGGATTCTAGCCTATCTTCTCTTCCCCCACCAGCTTTATGACTTCTCAAAGCTTCTGCAGAGTCTCTGTCCACTCACTTGGCCATATTTCTTTCCTGAAGCATAGTGATGAGAATTGACAAACATATCTACTATTTGCTTTTGTTCATACTAGTTCCTCTACTTACAATGTCTTCTTTCTCTGCTTCTTGTGAAATCCTGTAGACTTATTTATTTTGGTCATATTTCCAACGGGACTCTTTTTCAGGAACCTTTGACCCAAGTCTTCCTGGCTCCTGACTCTCCCTGAACACAACCATCTTCTATTTCTTGCAGATGAGTTTCGTGTTATAGTCAAGAGCTCTTCTCCACTAGACCTTAAGCCTGGACAATGACTGCATATCTAGTATATGTATTACATGTATTATAAATATCTGTTATAAGATTTAAACAAGGACGTCACCTCAAAGCTAGCTGGGAATTGTCAGAAGACAAAGACCTCATGTTTTGTCCACTGTCATCTTCTTAGGGGCAGAAATGGAAACATCAGTGGTTTTAATTCTTTGTTTCAGGAAAACCACAACTGGCAGATGTACATTCTGTGGTGGTTTTGTTTGCAGAGGGAGCAGAGAAAGCCTGGAACTGAAGAGGAGGTGGGATACTTACAAACCCTGTTTGACCTTTGTACTCCACGTTTCTTTAATATTATCTGAGTGTGCATGTGCACATGTATGCATGTGTGCCAACTTCAGGTGCCTCCCCTGTATTTCTCCCCACCTTTTTTTTTTGAGACAGTGTCTTTCACTGAACCTGGAGCTTGCTGCATTGATTACATTGACTGGCCAGTAAGCCTCAGGGATATGCCTGTCTTTGCTTCCCATGTGCTCCGATAACATGCCACTATGATCAGTCTATATGTGGGTGCTGGGGATACAAACTCATTTTCTCTTGCTTTCATTTCAAGTGATTTGCAGTACTGAGCTATCTCTTTAGTCCCTGCACTCTTCCTTAAATCAGGAAAGTGATCATGTCATCCTGTTATTTGAAAATGCAGAAGGGTCTCCACTGTTCATAGCACTGGTTTAGATGTTTTCTTCTTGCCTATGAGTCATACCACAAGCTGGCTTCAGTTTGCACTTCTGAGCTTATGATCAGGACAGCCTTGTCCCATGCACACCACATACTTCATTATTGTCTAAACCAATACTCAAAGGATGTGAGTCTAGCTGTGGGTATGCTAAGATGCAATCTTGACTGGTACAGTCGTAACACTCTACTTCTCATTTCTCAGGATGGATGGGTTGGACTTCCCAAGCAAACATCTAAACACCACTCTTATCGACATGAGCTCATGTTATCATTCATAGCCTCATCAGCAGACCTGTTTTATCAGTATAAAAATTAATCAGGAATACTGTCCAAGGTCCCGTAGTCTAACTGAAACAGGCTGGCTTTGTAGCCAGTGTGATACACTGGAAAGGCTTGCATTCTGCAGAGGGATTGCTTGGCTGACATTTCAGTCCCAGAAACCTTCTCTGGCTTCTGCCAACTTTACAAGGTTCAGCTAGTAAATGTTGAGGCTTCAGAGAAGACAATGGACAGGGTCTTCCTTTAAGTAGGTATGTTTCCTGTAACACTGTGCTCTGAAACTTAATATCTCCCTACTTTCCTTACATGGACCAAAGAAGGGGGCCGTTCCGGAATCATCTCCCTTGCTGAGCCCCCTCACAGAGTTACAAGGGGGTTAGAGTGCTATTTATGTGAGCTGTATAATTTAATGCAGCGTTCCTGTGATTGCATGGATGTGCTGGGTCAATGGGCAAGAGCTGAAGCAGTTTTCACAGGGAGGTGGCATACCTGGAGTGCCTCCCTTCTCTGCAGGGAGGGCCTACAATGCTTCTTTCTCCTTGGTTGTTACCTCTCAGAGTGCCAGTGTTTTTGAGAACTACATGATACCCCCTCCCTAAACCAATTAAGATCTCTGATGTGTACGGAAAGTGGGGAGTGGACAGGCAGATTTTGAAAGCATGTTCAGATATTTTAATGTTTGGTGAGGCTTGAGAAGCACTGGGTTAGAGCAAAACCGCACATAATCCTGTGTGGATGGTGGTCCACCCTCACTAACTGGCCCCAGGCCCGATGAACTTAAATCATGAATAGTATGTTAGCTTTCTGTCATACTGAGAGAAACCAAAGGAGTCAGCTGGTGTTGTTAAGCCCAGTTGCTTTTGTGTTTGAGGTAAGACAGAACATTGGGGGTAGAAGCAAGCAACACTGGGGTAATCACAGCAGCCACACAGCAAAGGAAGAGAGGAGGGAAGAGAGCAGAGAGAGGAAGGGTCCTAACAGACTCCTCAGTGGCATGCCCCTACTTCTAACTAATTCTTTCAGTTAGGTCCTGCCCTCCTAATGTGTCCACCGCCAGACAACAGTGTTTGCAGCCAAGGACGAAGCCTTCAACACGCCAGCTTTTGGGGAGGGCATTGGGAGCCTCTCCCTTCTCAGAGGAGATGGGAGTATGGGGGCAAGTGGCTGTGTGAGTGGGGGACTGGAAGCAGAGGGGTGGCTTCCATCGGGATATAAACTGAACAAATAAATTACTGGAGGAAAAGAATAATAGTAACGAAAAGATGATCCAAACTCAAGTCTAATCCTTTTGGTTTTTTAATGATCTCAAATGTGTTTTTAAAATATGATTAACATAGCACTACAGCTGTTTTTTGGTGGCTGGTTCCAGGATGGCCTCTGATCCGAACCCCAAGTCCCTTACACAAAACAGTAAGCATGTATACATCTTGCACACGTCCTAAGCAGTCCTGCCTTGTACTTTAAGTCCTCTTTAGATGATCATGTAGAATGCAATGTAAATAGTTATTGCACTGTGTAGTCTAGGAACTAAAGACAGGAAGAAAAACGTTTGTACATGTTTGATGCATGTTCAAAATTTAAAAGTTATTTTCAAATCACATTGTTCCAATCTGTGAATGTGGAAGCTGCACAGAGTGGCTCAGCTGAACTCTGAATATGTGAGGGACAGCAAAAGGAGGTGCTCGCTTGTGGACTGTTCCACAAAGAGCTGTGGAACAGTAAGAGGGTGGCTATCAGGCCCTTGTGGTAATCATCAATTAATTACCACATTTTAATAAGAGCCACATGAAGCCAGGTGGTGGTGCCACACACCTTTAATCCCAGCACTCTGGAAGCAGAGAGGGAGCAAGTCTGTGAGTTTGAGGCCAGGCTGGTCTACAGAGCGAGTTCCAGAACACAGCCAGGACTACAAAGAGAAACTCTGTCTCTAAAAAACAAAACAAGCCAAAAAGATCCACATGTTCAGGTTTGAGAAGCGGCAGCCTGAAAAGCCGTCTCCTTCGTGGATTTAGAATGGGTGGAGAAGAAATAATGTTAGAAAGGATATAGAAGGCACTGGGGAGCCATGCTGCTCCACAGCCTTCTGTGCACAGTCTGTCAGGAGAGAGTGATCTCCCAGCAGTGCTTTCACTTCTGAGCACAGAGGTGAAATCTGTACCTTCTCTCTGGAGGGGACAGCTAGGAGCTCACAGGGCATAAGATCTGTGGAGCAGCTGGAACAGAAGTCTTCCTGCCACCATTTGTACTGGGGAGTCAGGCCACTCCACAGCCTTCTTTGCACAGACCCTGCCAGAAGAGAGTTGGTTTCCCAGGAGTACAGACACAGGCTTACAGGCCCTCAGGAGGGACAAGCTCCAGCCAGAGACAGTAAGACAGACCAACCAGCAGCAGAGATAGCCAGATGGTGAAAGGCAAACACAAGAACCCTACCAACAGAAACCAAGGCTACCTGGGAACATCAGAAGCCAGTTCTCACCCCACAGCAAGTCCTGGATACACCAACACACCAGAAAAGCAAGAATTTGATTTAAAATCATATCTCATGATGCTGATAGAGGACTTCAAGAATGACTTAAATAATTTCCTTAAAGAATTACAGGAGAACATGGGTGAGTAGGTAAAGACCCTTAAAGAGGAAACACAAAAATCCCTTAAAGAAATGCAGGAGAACATGGGTCAACAGGTAGAAGCCCTTAAAGAGGAAACACAAAAATCCCTTAAAACAAAAACAATCAAGTGAAGGAACTGAACAAAACCACCCAGGATCTAAAAGTGGAAGTAGAAACAATAAAGAAATCACAAAGTGAGACATCTCTGATGATAGAAAATGTTCCTATTTTCTATTTCAATTATATTAGAACTTTTTTTATGTCTACCAGTTTATCTGTAAGAATTCAGGGGTCAGAGATGCAAGTATCAACAACAGAATATAAGAGATAGAAGAAAGAATCTCAGGTGCTGAAGATACCATAGAAAACATTGACTCAACATGCAAAATACGTAAAGCTTATAACCCAAAACATCCAGGAAATCCAGGACACAATGAGAAGACCAAACCTAAGGACTATAGGTATAGAAGAGAGCAAAGATTTACAACTTAAAGGGCCAGTAAATATCTTCAACAAACTTGTAGAAGAAAACTTCCCTAACCTAAAGAAAGAGAGGCTCATGAACATACAAGAAGCCTACAGAACTCCAAACAGATTGGACCAGAACAGAATGTCCTCCCGGCACATAATAATCAAAACACCAAATCCACTAAACAAAGAAAGAATATTAAAAGCAGTAAGGGGAAAAGGGCAAGCAACTTATAAAGGCAGACCTATCAGAATTATACCAGATTTCTCACCAGAGATGTTGAAAGCTAGAAAATTCTGGGCAGATATTATACAGACCCTAAGAGAACACAAATGCCAGCCCAGGCTACTATACCCGCCAAAACTCACAATCACCATAGATGGAGAAACCAAGATATCTATGATAAACCAAATTTACACAATATCTTTCCACAAATCCATCCCTACAAAGGATAATACATGGAAAACACCAACACAAGGAGGGAAACTACACCCTAGAAAAAGCAAGAAAGTGATCTTCCAACAAACCTAAAAGAAGATAACCACACAATGAGAAAAATAATATAAAAAATAATAGGAAGAGACAATCACTATTCCTTAATATCTTTTAACACCAATGGACTCAATTCCCCAATAAAAAGACATAGACTAACAGAAATATTTTTCATGTAAATCTTCAATTTTATCAGAAAATGTTTGAAATTCCTCTTTCAATTAATCTAGTGATTTTTTATGTCTACCATTTTATCTGTATTATTTTCCATGACAATCTTCAATTTTAATGTTTTTCTATGTTTCTTCAATTTTATTAGAAATAATTTTCATGTAAATCTTCAATTTTATCAGAAAATATTTATAATTCCACTTTCAATCAACTTAGAAATATTTTTATGCATATAATTTTATATGTGTAATTTCCATGATAATCTTCAATTTTAACGTTATTCTATATTTTTCTACAATTTTATCAGAAATATTTTCTATGTAAATCTTCAATTCTATCATAAAATGTATCTGTTTCATTTTTCAATTAATTTAGGAATGTTCTTTATGTCTACCATTTTACTCTTTAATTTTCCATGAAAATTGTAACAGGTTTTTCTTTATATATTTTCAATTTTGTCAGAAATATTTTCCATGTAAATCTTGAATTTTATCATAAAATGTTTCTACTTCCTTTTTCAATAAAAAAAGAAAAAAAGTTGAAGATTGCCTTGGAAAATTATACATTTAAAATAGTGGGCATAAAAGCGTTACTAAGTTGATTGAAAGTGGAATTATAAATATTTTCTGATAAAATTGAAGATTTGCATGGAAAATGTTTCTGATAAAATTGAATAATTTTCTCAATAATTTTCCTTGAAAATCTTCAATTTTAACACTTTTTTATATAGTTCAATTTTATCAGAAATATTTTCCATTTAAATCTTCAATTTTGTCAGAAGTTGTTAATGATTTCTTTTCAATTAATTTGGAAATGTTTGTTATGTCTAACATTTTATCCTTATGATTTTCCATGATAATCATTAATTTTAAAACTTTTTTCTATGTAGTGCTTCGATTTTATCAGAAATATTTTACATCAACATCTTCAATTTTATCAGAAAATGTTACTATTTTCTTTTTCAATTATATTAGAATTTTTATGTCTACCAGTTTATCTGTATAATTTATAAAAATCTTCAATTTTAACACTATTTTCTATATATTTCTTTAATTCTCTATTGAAAGTATGTAGACAAAATTTACAAGGTGGATTTAAATAAAGAAGAACAAGCATGTCAATGTTAAAATATTCAATACTTGATAAGGGAAGAGAGAAAATATGCATATTTTAAAAAGAATTGGGGGTTGTAAGATGGCTAAGTGGATAACAGTAATTGACAAGTCTTTTGACTTGAATTTAATTCCTGGGACCCACATGGTGGAAGGCAAGAGCTGCCTTCACCAAGTTGTCCTGGCACTTTCATTCGGCACATGTGCATGCTCATGTACTCACGGATGTACATATACACTAAATATTAACTTAAAAAAAATCAAGAGTTCTTCTGTAAAATCCAATACTACATTGGCCCAGGAGAAGAAATTGTAGTATAGAAGGACAGTTTTCTTTTTTATCTAAAAAAAAAACCCAAAACCTCAGCACTTTGAACTCCATGAAATTGAAATTTTTTCTTTGAAATGTACAGATGAATACACATCTTGGATAACAGGTACTTTGGTTTTTACATAAAATTTTATCAGGTTATAGAATTTTGATACAAGAAAATGCAATTATCGGTACCTCTCTCTAACTGAAATGATATCGCTTGTTGCACCGACTTGAGTCAGGGGACTTGATCAAGCCATCTCATGATTAAGTACTGAGGGGAAATCAGGGTTCATCCCTACTGCAGGGGGTGCTGACTGAAGCCGGTGGTCCCTACTGCCCTCCTGATGGTGCTGCCTTTCTTTTGTGGTGGGACTTGCTGTTGCACAGTGACACAGTAATTCTGCACCACCACTTGTGCTACAACCTCCATGCCCTGCGCTTGGACAGGTTGTGACTGCTGATAAGGAATTTATTTCTAGAAACTTTAAAAATGCTTCTATCAGTTCCTTTTAACTGAGTAAGGGTCTTTTGAAGGGTACAGAAACTCAGTGTTGAGTTTTCCTCTCACTGTACCCTGGATGCTGTGTAGAAGGCAAGTTCTAGATATGGTTTGGAGGGTAGAGGGAAAATATACCTAGAAGCCAAAACACTACTTTCCAAACTCCTTTCTGGTTAAACATATCATATTTATTTTAGATCCAGCATGCTAATAACTACTTCTCAATTTCTACCTAAAAGAGTAGGAGAGTTCAGTTGTATAAATATTTCTGGAATTTTCTGTGAAAAAATACAAACTTCCTACACCCTATGACCTATTATTATTAATGGTCACATTACCATTAATTAGGACAGTCACCTGTGGTCAATTGCCACAAACTTGTAGCTAAAACAATGCAGTTGTATTATCTTAACAATTCTGGAAAACACAGGTCCAAATTCAGCCCCTCTGGGTTAACCTCAAGGTGTAGACCTGTGTTCTTTCTTCCTTGCCTCTCATAGGTTCCAGATGTTGCCTACATGCATCCCTGCACACTGAGTGGCCCCCACTCTCTTCAAAGGAAGCACAATGACACCTTCCTCTGTGGCTTCTGCTTTCATCTTCATGGACCCCTGTCTTTGACTCTATTTCTCCCCCCTCCTTCCCTCTGCCTCTTTTTTTTTTAAATTAGATATATTCTATATTTACATTTCATTTCCCTTTTCCTGGTTCCCCGCCCCCCAAAGGCCCCACATGCCCTTTTCCCTCCCCCTGTTCACCCATCCACCCCTTCCCACTTCCCTGTTCTGGTATTCCTCTACACTGATGCATTGAGCCTTTCCAGAACCAGGGTCCACTCCTTCCTTCTTGTCCGACATCATTTGGTATGTGGATTGTGTCTTTGGTGTTCCAAGATTCTAGGCTAATATCCACTTATCAGTGAGTGCATACCACGGGTATTCTTTTGAGACTGGGTTACATCACTTAGTATGATGTTCTCCAGCTCCATCCATTTCTCTAAGAATTTCATGGATTCATTGTTTCTAATGGCTGAATAGTGCTCCATTGTGTATATATACCACATTTTTTGTATCCATTCCTCTGTTGAGGGACATCTGGGTTCTTTCCAGCTTCTGGCTATTATAAATAAGGCTGCTATGAACATAGTGGAGCATATATCCTTATTGCATGCTGGGGAATCTTCTGGGTATATGCCCAGGAGTGGTATGACTGGGTCCTCAGGAAGTATAATGTCCAGTTTTCTGAGGAACTGCCAGACTGATTTCCAGAGTGGTTGTACCAGCTTGCAGTCCCACCAGCAGTGGAGGAGTGTTCCTCTTTCTCCACATCCTCTCCAACACCTGCTGTTTCCTGAGTTTTTAATGGGGAAGACCCTTGAGGACATTGGCTCAGGGGGAAAGTTCCTGAACAGAACACCAATAGCTTATTCTCTAAGATCAAGAATAGACAAATGGGATCTCATAAAATTACAGTTTCTGTAAGGCAAAAGACACTGTCCAAAGGACAAATCTGCAACCAACAAATTGGGAAAAGATCTTCACCAACCCTACATCTGACAGAGGGCTAATATTCAATGTATACAAAGAACTCAAGAAATTAGACCCCAGAAAACCAAATAACCCTATCAAAAAATGGGGTACAGAGCTAAACAAAGACTTTCACCTGAAGAAATTCAAATGGCTGAGAAGCACCTTAAAAATGTTCAACATCATTAGTCATTAGAGAAATGCAAATCAAAACAACCCTGAGATTTCACCCCTCTGTCTCTTTTTAAGAACCCAGTCCACCCAAATGATTCAGGCTTATCCCCTATCAGGATCCTCAACTCAGTCCCATATGCAAAATATCTTCCATCCTGTGAGGTATGTGTCTGTGCAGGATGAGGGTGTGAGCACTTTAGTGGACCAGGCGGTAGCATGATAAATAGCTGTAAAATTTTCTGAGATAACAATGTATGTTCCCCACCCCCAAATCTTTTCCTCTCTCATTTACGTAGGGCGCCACACTTCCTTTGCTTCAGAGGGGCAGAAAGCAGAAGTTGCTGGCAAAACACTTCCCCTTTTACATCATGATTTTTAAAACCCCAGTGCATAAGGACGTTGTACTTGGTGTTCTGGATAGACAGGGAGGATAGAGGTGGTGGACTCTCCTAGTTTGGGGGCCTGGGGAGGGGCTTCACCCGGAAATGCTCAGAGAACTATGGGGCTTAGAACAGAAAAAGCATCAGGCCACTTTACCATCATTCCAGAGTCCCCAGGCACCAATAACTTGAAACCATAGGGTCCTACCACTGGAAGCTAAAATGCACTAGAGTTCAAAGAAGTAAAAATGAAATAGTGAAAGAAAAAAAAAAAAAGCAACAGTATTTCTTCTACATCTTTCCAGGCTTAAATGCCATTGGCAGAAGAACCAGATAAACTCGGCTGCCAGGCTTCTATAGTCCTCCCAGCTCTCTCTGATCTCCTGTGAGAAGCAGCCAGATAATAGGACATTGCCAGATAGAGCACTGTACGTGAAAGGAGGAAGCCTGGGATGCTGAGGGGCTGAGCTGTGCAGGTCAAGGGATACTTGCTGGGAGAACTGATGAGAACATTTGGCAACCGAGAAAAATGGCTTCAGGAAGGGCGATTTGAGTTCAGACCCTCCGCTTAGGAATGACAGCCTTAGCTTGAATTGCAGCCCATGTTCTGGCAGCCTAGCTGAGGAGCCTGACTTAAGATGCTGCTTTCATTTCCCAACAGAAGGGTAGGCACTTTCCGTGTGCTGTGGTGTGAATGCTCCCTTGCCCAACAAAGACCAGTGTGTTAAGACTTGGCTTCAAGGGATCACTAGTGGGAGGTGGAGGAACCCTCAAGAGGTGGAGCCTCTGAGGGAGGGTTGGGAGATCTGTAAGTCACTGAAGGGAACTGGAGCACTGGTGCCTTCTTGTTCCCTGGATTGTAAGGTGAGCCAAAGCAGAATTTAATATATTGACTGTCTCTGGTATTGTCTTTTTAAAACACCCTTTGCTTTGGCCCTGGAGAGATGTAGCTGTTGAGGTGGGAAACCCAGACCACAGATGCTGAGATGCACTTCTGCTTGATGTGTGTGTGTGTGTGTGTGTGTGTGTGTGTGTGTGTGTTACTCTGAGCTGATGCTTCACTAGGTGTAGGCTTTGCCTCATGTGCTTATCAGTATGAATTGTAACTGTAAGAGTCAATGAACTTGTGGTTTGAATGAGAATGTCCCTGCCTCCCCGTCACGGGCTCATGTATTTGAATGCTTGGTCCCCAGTTGGTAGAACTGTTTGGATTAGAAGATGGGGGTCTTGTTGGAGGAGGTGAGTCACTGGGGGATGGGTTCTAAGGTTTCAAAAGCCCACACCATTCCCATCTTCCTCTCGCTCTACTTTGTGGTTGTGGCCTCAACATATGAGCTCTCATCCACCGTTCCAGTGTCATGCCTGCCTGCCTGCTGCCATGCTCCCCTCCATGATTGTTAGAGACTTACCCTTTGGAACTGCAGGTCCCTAATAAACTCTCTCCTCTATAAATCGCCTTGGTCATGGCATCTTCACGGTCATTGAAGAGTAACCGAGAGAGCCTCATGGAGGAGAACAAGCAGAGAGGATTGAGAAGGATATGGAGATGAGGACCTAGGGTTTGACGATAGGCTAGAAATCAGTTGTGCTCTCGTATAGCAAATGCTTTTTCTTTTCCTTTTTTTTGGGGGGAGGGTGCAGTGAACTTTATTGATGGCATTCAAGGAGTAGGGAGGGCTCCCGAGGCCCCTCCTGTTATTATGGGGTCTGGGATGGACATTGTGAGGGAGGTGCTCAGTGTTGGGGACAGGGACTCCTCAGCACCGAGGGCCTCTCTCTTGCTCTCAGTGTCCTCGCTGGGGTGACTGGCCCAGGGTTTCTTACTCCTTGGAGGCCATCTAGGCCATGAGATCCACCACCCTGTTGTTGTAGCTGTACTCATTGTCAAACCAGGAAATGAGCTTTACAAAGTTGTCATTGAGAGCAATGCTAGCCCCAGCATCAAAGGTGGAAGAGTGGGAGTTGCTGTTGAAGTTGCAGGAGACAACCTGGTCCTCAGTGTAGCCCAGGATGCCCTTTAGTGGGCCCTCGGATGCCTGCTTTACCACCTTCTTGATGTCATCATATTTGGAAGATTTCTCCAGGTGGCATGTCAGATCTACAACAGATACACTGGGGGTAGGAACACGGAAGGCCATGCCAGGGAGCTTCCTGTTCAGCTCTGGGATGACCTTGCCCATAGCTTTGGCAGCAACAATGGATGCAGGGATAATGTTCTGGGCAGCCCCATGGCCATCATGCCACAGCTTTCCACAGGGGACATCCACAGTCTTCTGAGTGACAGTGATGGTATGGATAGTGGTCATGGGCCCTTCTACAATGCTAAAGTTGTCATGGATGACCTTAGCCAGGTGGTGGTACAGGATGCATTGCTGACAATCTTGAGTGAGTTGTCATATTTTTTGTGGTTCACCCCCATCACAAACAAGGAATCATCAGCAGAAGGGGTGGAGATAATGACCCTTTTGGCCCCATCCTTCAAGTGGGTCCTGGCCTTCTCCATGGTGGTGAAAACGCAAACGCTTTTTCTAATCAAGAGTTGTCTTCATTTTCTTAGCCAGTCTTTACAATGTCTCACGTCTAAACTATAATAATATACCACAGCATGGGAGAAACCAACTGCTCCCCACTGCTTTCTTTCTATTTGTTCTAGCTTCCAAGTGGATACTCGAAGAACTTATTTTCTTACAATCTCAGAAACAGAAGTTCCTCCTATCTTCCTCCTACTCCCAGTCCCCCCAACTTACACTGGCCTGCCAATTCCACATGCCCTGGGGAAACTGGCAGAAGGATGGGGCTTATGGTTTCCTAGTATGGGTTGGGCAGGAAGAGAGGGAAGCAAAGGGATGGGAGCAGGGGCTCCAGGAAGCATCTGTGGATCTGATGGGAAGGAAGAGAGGGAGTTCTTGTGGCCACAGGTCAGCATGGGAAGTGTGTGTGTGTGTGTGTGTGTGTGTGTGTGTGTGTGTGTGAGGATATCAGAACACACTCTCCTGACAATGGTTCTTAAGGAAAGGCCGGTGCTGAGCACAGAAGAGAGAGAAGAACATGGAGGCAGGCAGGGAAGAGGCAGCCAGTTGGCTGGCATGTGAGGACATGCAGTGGATCACAGTTTCCATCTGTCACTGGGGAAATGCAGAGTCCTGGGCACACTAAGACCTGGGTGGAGGATTATGAGAATACCATCGTTTATATGTGAACTGTCTGAGATCACTGTTGGATGGCCAAAGAAACTCCATTTTATGCTAGGCAACCATCTTAGTACCCACTAGGGGTTTGTCTTTGACTCCAGTCCCTGGAAGTTAAGTTCCCAGGAACCCTGACACAGTGACCCCCACCCAGAAAGGTTACAGCTGTAACCATCTACTTGCTATGATACAGCTAACTGCCTTTTGGCTTCTGTAACCTGCTTATGCAGACATTCAAGGACTATTTGGAGGTTAGCCTTCACTACCTAATCTTGACAGACAGAACAGCCTTGGCTTGCTTGCACAGATACTCGAGGTCTTCTTGTGGTCATCTCTGAACATCCTTCCCTCTGCCTCGGTCTCAAGGCAGTCTCAAGGTTGGCTCGGAGCTTATTTTGCTAGCAATATCAATAAATTTGACCAATATAATCTGGATTGTGCCTATGGTCTTTTCCCAGGGTTCATGAATTTCATAACAACTGCCCATGTTATTAAGAGCGAGAGCTGTTAGCAGACACAGAGTGGAAGTACGGCCCAGGGTGTAAGCTGCTGTGGTTAAGCTTCATTGTCGACTTGACTGGATTTGGAATTCCCTAACAGACACACCTCTGGATATGTCTCTGAAGGTATTTTCAGAGAGGTTTAACTGAGGAGGGAAGACTGACCCTGAAAGTGGGTGGCACCATGCCATAGGCTAAAGAAACAGACAGAATAATACAGAAAAAAAAAAAAAAGCCAGCGCTCCTGGCTGATGATAACCATATAAACCTCCATCTCTTACTTCAGCTGCTATGTCTTCCTTGACGCAGACTGTACGCACTTAAACTGTGAGCCAAAATGAACTCTCCTTTCCTTATATTTCTTTTGTCAGGTTTTACAACTATTTCCTCCATGCATATTCTGATCACAGCTCCCCACATCCCCATCTCCCCACCATACGACTCCACATCTCTCTTTTTCTTTAGAAAACAAACAGGCAAATTAAAAATGAAAGAAAGAACACAACACAACACACACACACACACACACACACACACATCCAAAAATAGCATTAAGTTCATTTTGTGTTGGCTATCTACTACTGGGCATGGGGCCTAGCCTTAAGTGCTGTTTGTATACCCAATGAGACACTGTTGGAAAAACTGTTTTTCCTTTGCAAGTAGGTGTCAATTAGAGATTTGTCAGGTCTTTGTATCAACAAGAAAAGTAAGAGGAACCCACATATTTACTAAGGTCTCTCTATGAAGTGTCTGCCTTTTGTTCAAGGAGGAAAGACCCTTTAGGTTCTGTGAACTATTCCTTTCAGTCCAGCATTCCTCTAGACAACTACAGCATATCTATTTAAAAGGAAAATATAATTAAAACCTGGTTGGAAGACAGAATTCAAATTCATATAAGAAAGTAGGATAATTTTACAAAATTGTACTATGAGAATTTATCAACATTATATTAAGAATCTATATTCTTGGGATATCAGAGCACTTTTGGCATGGATGGAATTCTCGTAGTCGTGTGCTATGAACGCTTGGATGGTGCTGGCTTGAGAGCCCTCATGCTGCCTTGTGCAAGATGGTATTTGCCTGGCATTGCTCATACTGAACATTCTACAGAAATAGAGAAAATAGGCCACGTTATCATCCAATCATAATTGGAAATCATGATTCATTTCCAATTCATTTGCTTGGGCTCCTGCATATGGAGAACATTTGTGAATGTTCGGTTTAGCAGTAAAATGAACACGGACATTGGACTTTCAACTAGATTGTTCTTCTAACATGTGGCTGTTTCCACTTTACATGCTCATTTAGCTGCCAGTCTTAGAAGTCTCACGAAAGTAAAGTTGGCTCCAAAAGATACTTGGAGAAGGGGAATCTGTGATCAGAGTTCAGCTAAAATATGTCAGTGTGAGTTGCCAGTAATAATGTTAAAAAATGTTTTCTGGAAGCAAATGAATGCTTTTTTTTTTTTTTTGTCTGCATGAAATAACTCAAACCATACTTAGTAAACAGAAATTCTGGAGGCAGTCACAGTGGTTTCCCCTAGCATGCCACATACAATTAGACAGTTAGAGATTAAGACATCACTCATGCAAAGGCCACTTAGAAGTTTCCCTGCAGTGATGGAATTTGAGTCAGCAGGTGCTCAATGGACGCCCAGTCTATGATTAACTTTCTGAGGAATGGTTACAGACAGGAAGTGGAACTATTGAAGCACTCCTAAACATGTAGCCCAGGGGATCGGGAGTCTTCACTGATTTGTAGGGACAAGCAGGAAACACACCAAACACCCAAAGTGCCAAGTAATCATCTCAAGTAGTCTGAGGTTAAGCATTTCAGTGAGTAGTGGGGTGGTCAGGGAAAGTGAACGGGGTGAGGACTGAAGGAGGCTTCCTGAGTTGACAGAGTGTGCAGAGGGAAAATAGAAAGGGTATTCCAGGACACGGTTTGGCAGAAGCAGGAAGCAAACATGTTGGAGAGGGGGGAGGGGTGGAACAGGGCTGCTTTCTAACGAATGGAAATCATCTTCATAGCCTAACCTCTTACCTACTTCGCTGCTCTTCCTGTTCCACAGTCATCTCTGTTCTGTAGTAGAACACTTTGTCCCTGCACTAGCATGCTCTTCTCTCTCTTTATCTTAGCCAAAGGATTGAGAAGGGAGTGTGGTCATCTTCTCTTCAATGTAGCTTGTTTTTTGATGAGTCAGGAGCTGTGCTGGGGATCAGACTTAGGGTGGCTTCTGTTCACGTTAGCCACACGCTCCACCTCTGAGTTACACTCTCAAATCCATCTTGACTACATGAAATACCTGGGGTGTTACACTGCGTGGGTTGAATCGTGCTTAGCTTTCTCATCTTTAAGGCACAGTAATGCAGATGAAGGCCTGAAGGCAGTGATTAGCTCATAATAATATGTCAATACAAATTGACCTTGACCAGTGTTGAGGCTCTAAATTCAAAGCCATTCTGGGGAATCTCGTGACATTTTAGAGGCACTAATGATAATCCAGATTTGGAGAAGAGGCTAAGGGTAGACCCTGGATTAGGCAGCTGAGCTGCAGCATCACCCTTACACTGTCTTTGATGGTACAACAACACAGCTAGGTCCATAGCCTAAGCTCTAGGAACTCTTGATCTTACATGACCACTAGAGTGGGGATCCAGCAGGTTGGCTTTGTTTATGGGTAAAGAAGATGCAAACGAGGAGTTGCCAAAAGGAAGTCACCTGAGATAGCTCAAGCAACTGATTCTTTAGACAGAAGTGGTGAGGTTGGGAATCCTAAAAGCACATCCATGAGTATGGAAACTAATGTACCGAATGCAAATGGGCACAAATGCCACCGGGTGTATGTTCAACTTAGAGGACAGATTTGTAGAGTCAACTTTCTGCTTACACCTTTATGTGGGTTCTTGGAATTGAACTTGGATTTCTGGGCTTGCCCAGAAAGCACTTCTACCTGGCAAGCTGTCTAGCTGGAACAAATCACCTTTCAATGTATAGGCATCCTATTGGTTCTGATCCTCTAGAGGAGTGTTTCTCAACATGTGGGTTTTGATCCTTTTGGGGGAAATGCATACCAGATATCCTGTATATCAGATATTTACACTATGATTAATAACAGTAGCAAAATTACTGTTGTAAGGTAGAAATAAACAATTTTAAGGTTTAGCGGTTGAAGTGCTCCATGTGCTCCATGCAGTCTTAATTTTGTGAACTACCATCAGGGGAGTGAAGTCACAGTAGCATACAGAGGAAAATGCAGAAGTTCTTAGGTAAAATCAGATGGTGTGAATGGTGTCATGTGCTCCCTAAAGGATGCATAAGAGAACATACCATCCAAGTATGTGTGTTTTCGGAAAGGCAGTTTAAGAAAGATAATAAAAAACACGTTGGAGAACATATTGCTAAGATTCATTATCAATATAACTGGGTTTAGTGTACACACAGGATAGAGACATTTTTGATGTGTGTACAGAACATTTCTAGGAAGGATTAACTGAGGGGAACAACCAAGCCTGCATGTAGGCAGCTGGGGGTTTGGCTGAAAACGCTGAGTACTGACAAGTCCTATCCCTGTTCCCAGGCCTTCTACGAAGTGAACTGAACTGCTCTGCTGTGCCATTCTCATCTAGATGGACCACACCCTTGTAACCATGAGCCAAAATAAGCCCTTCCTCCTTCAAGGAGGAAAGTATTTTGGTTATAACAGAGATAAAAGTAGCTAATACAGAGAATTGTTAAGAAAGATAGAGATAGAAATATTGTCTGGTCTGACAATGTTGGGTACGAGGAAGAGATTGCCTTTAGTCTCAGGTTGGTAATGGATATATAACTTAAGAGATGAGAAGAATTAAAGATTGGGTAACCAAAGGGAAGGAAGAAAACTGGGTTCAATGCTTTTATGGAAGAGCAAGAAGAAAGGTACTAAGCAAAAGGTATTTTCATTTGTTGATTCAGCTGAATGTTCCCTCAGCTGAACCTGGGATTCCTTTGACTCAAGTGTAACATTTTTTTTTCTCCATGAACAGTTTAGTTTCTATTCCTCTGGAAGAGAATTTTGTGACTTTAATCATTATCTTTAGCATACCATCCTGCCCATTCACCACCCCATCAGAATCTAGAGCTGTGTATGAGCCCCAGTTCAGAAAGTACTTGGCCCTTCCCAGTTTCTTAGTCTACTCTCTTCTGTTCCCTCAACTCAGAGAGGGCAGTTTTGTGTGCAGCCATGAAGGTTTTGAGATTATACCTATATATTTTAAGGGTTTTTTTGCATCTTAATATGTCTTGGATTTAGTTTGTCAAATATATATCCTTCCTTAGCCTTCATTTCTAGTTGTATTTCAATTGTAGTAGGCTGATGTGTTTTTGAATCATGATAGTTCCCCAGGCAAGTTACTTGACCCTGTGTTCCAAGATTTTTGCCTAGGAAATTGCTAATTAATTTTTGATAGCATATCTCAGAATTATTCTGCAAAACAGATCTACCCTGAGTGCATCCAAATCTATTTAAGGCCCTCCTTCCTCCCTGATGGACCTTCATCTTCTGTCTCCAATTCTTCTGGTGGTTTTCTAATGGTACCTACACCCCAGGGCTCAAGCTGTGCCTCTCTGCAAACTTCTCTGATTATGTACCTAGTGTTTGTGCCCCTCACCACCCACGGTCATATGCTGAGGTCTAGCATATAGATGAGAGGCAAGAGGGACTCATGAGGAAGTGGGGTTAGATGACATCATGGCAGGAGTCCTCAAGGTGGGTTTAGTGCCACCACAAAAAGAGAGAGCAGAGCCCTCTCTAAGGAGTAAAAAGAAGAGGCCATCTGAGCATATAGTTGGATGGCAGCCATCTGTAAACCAGAAGTGGGCAGGGCCTTCGCCAAGTGAAAGCTTTAGCATTTTTCCCGTTTGTTTGTTTGTTTGTTTGTTTATTTATTTGCTTTGTGTCCCTAATCCACACATGTTCTCCTCCTAGTCACCCTCTTACACAGTCCTTCCTTCTCTCTGCCCTGCCCCTTCACCTCTGAGAAGTAGCATGCGGGAGTGGGGTCGGGGTGGCAGGGGTCTTTCTGGGGAACCAACCCACCCTGGCACCTCAAGTCACTGTAGGACTAGGTACATTCTCTCACTGAGGGCAAACAAAGACAGCCTAGTTAGGGGAGCAAGCATCAGTGTCAGGGTAAGCCCCTGATCTAGCTGCTGGAGGAACCACATGAAGACCAAAGCTGCACATCTGCTACCTATGTGCGGGAGGTCTAGTCCATGCTCACTCTTTGGTTGGTGGTTCAGACTCTGACACCCCCATAGGTCCAGGTTAGTTGAGTCTGTAGTCCTCTTGTGGGGTCCCTATCCCTTCTGGGTTCCTCAATCCTTCTCCCAACTCTTCCACAAGACTTCCCCAGCTCGATCTAATGAATACCTTAATGTTTTGACAATAGACTTTGCAGTGTCCACAACTGTGGGAAACCAATGGTTTTCAGCTAAACTGCCCTCCCTGTGGTTATTTTAATAGAGCAGCCCAAAATTTTACATTATTACTCTCCTCTCAAGATTTGTCTCTTCTGTTCTGGTATCATCTGACCTTCATTCCAGATCTTTTGCTGCTTACATTCAGGTGCTGTACTGTCAGCTCAAACTGGGCGGGTCCAGGCTCCACATGTCTAGCCTGCCAGCCATCGAGACTCTTGGGCTCCTGCTGTGTCTTCACCTTCATGTACATTGGTGACAAACTCTCATGATTTTACCCACTTCTAATGGGAGCTGTTATTTTTCTGTCTCTAACACAGCCCTTTTTCAGAGTATTGGTTGTAAGTTCCTGTTTCATTATGTTTTTAAGACAGGGTCTGACTGTGTAGCCCAGACTGGCCTAGAGTTTGTGATGTTGACCACACACAGCCTTGAACTCACACAGAGATCTGCTTGCCTCTGCTCCTGGGTTGTAAGAAAAAGGGTGTGTGCCATCAGGTCTAGCTGGTTGCAAATTTTTGGAGATACACGGTGTCTCTTGTTTTTAGAGCTTTTAAATTCTTTATCTTTATAAAAATAGGAGACACTAAATAAATATATGAGTTTATTACTTGAGTTTCAAAGTGAATGTTCTATACTCTGAAACTGTATAGGGCCTTAAGTTATTGTTTTCTCAAATTCCTTATTCCTTAAAAGATAATTAATCATTATTATTAATAATTTCTAAAATATGCATTATAAAATGTAAGTCTATCCAAACTTAACTCAATCTGAGGACACACTTTTCAAAGTCTTATTTTGCATTATCCTGAAAAAAAAAGTCCCTGAAACAAAGTCTGGAAGCTATGTTTAATTATTCACACATGAAAATAAAATACACACAGATAAAATTGCTACATGTAAAACACACATACCTACACATATGTATATACAAATATAGATAATTATTTAAAAATTGGAAGAAAATAAAGGTGATCACTTTTCATTAATGTGTGGACAATTTATAAGAATACTAGACAATAGCAAAAGCCATAAATATCGGCTTTTTTGATTATATATGTTTAAATATTTTAAGTGTTTTCATATATTACAAAAATCATAAAATTAATCCAAACACAAAAAGCTAGAAAACACTCAGGGGAAAATTTTTCATGTATATGACAGATTAAGAATTCATATCCTGATATTGCAACCAGGACACAGCTGGAAAGGCCCAGGTAAACACCCCTTCCAGGGCTACACTCACGGGGGTATCTGCTAGGGTCTCAGAGCCAAGCAGGCGGAGTCCCGCCTAGGCTCTGTGGGACATCCCCGAGCCCTCTGGTGAGCACCAAGGCTGCTTCTGCAACCAGCTCGCCGGCCCCTGGACCAGCGGTGTAGCGGCGGGCCTCCATATTGCAACCAGGACACAGCTGGAAGGGCCCAGGCTCTGTGGGACATCTCCGCCCTCTGGTGAGCACCTAAGCTGCGTTCTGCAACCAGCTCGCCGGCCCCTAGACCAGCGGTGTAGCTGCGGGCCTCCATATTGCAACCAGGACACAGCTGGAAAGGCCCAGGTAAACACCCCTTCCAGGGCTACACTCACGGGGGTATCTGCTAGGGTCTCGGAGCCAAGCAGGCGGAGTCCCGCCTAGGCTCTGTGAGACATCCCCGAGCCCTCTGGTGAGCACCAAGGCTGCTTCTGCAACCAGCTCGCCGGCCCCTGGACCAGCGGTGTAGCGGCGGGCCTCCATATTGCAACCAGGACACAGCTGGAAAGGCCCAGGCTCTGTGGGACATCCCCGCCCTCTGGTGAGCACCTAGGCTGCGTTCTGCAACCAGCTCGCCGGCCCCTAGACCAGCGGTGTAGCGGCGGGCCTCCATATTGCAACCAGGACACAGCTGGAAAGGCCCAGGTAAACACCCCTTCCAGGGCTACCCTCACGGGGGATCTGCTAGGCTCTCGGAGTTCCTTGCAACCAGGACACAGCTGGAGAAGCCCAGGTAGACAGACTCCAACAGGGGCTACAATCGCATGGGTGGCAGCCGGCTTATGATCCCTTAAAGCAGCAGTCACACATATTCACCAATAGAGAAACAACAGGTGAGCCCAGCCTCACAGGAGATTCAAACACCAGCCACTGACAACAAGGCCAACTAAAACCAGAAATAACCAGATGGCAAAAGGAAAACGAAGGAACGTTACTAACAAAAATCAAGGCAACATGACAGCATCTGAACCCAGTTCTCCAACAACAGGAATCCCTGGATACCCTAAAACACCAGAAAAACAAGACTTGGATATAAAATCACTGGTCAGGATGCTGGTAGCTGAACACATAGAAAAATCTCGTAAAGAAATAGAGGAGAAAATGGATCAAAAGTTAGAAGCCTTTACGAGGCAAATACAAAAATCACTTCAAGAAATGCAGGAGAAGATGGATCAAAGAGAAGAAGACAATAAGGAAGAAAGACAAAAGTCACTTAAAGAACTACAGAAGAACGTGGGCCAACAAGTAGAAGCTATGAAAGAGGAAGCACAAAAATCTATTAAAGAAATACATGAAAACACAATCAAGCAAGCGAAAGATCTGAGCACATCCATCCAGATACTAAAAACAGAAGTAGAAACAACTAAGAAATCACAGAGGGAGACAACATTGGAGATAGAAAACCTGGGGAAGAAATCAGGGGCCATAGACGCAAGTATCAACAATAGAATACAAGAGATAGAAGACAGAATCTCAGAAGCCGAAGATAACATAGGAACCATTGATTCAACAGTCAAAGAAAATACTAAATGCAAAAAGGTGGTAACCCAAAACATCCAGGAAATCCAAGACACTATGAGAAGACCAAACCTAAGGATTATAGGTATAGATGAGAGTGAAGATTTACAAGTTAAAGGGCCAGCTAATATCTTCTATAAAATTATGGAAGAAAACTTCCCCAACCTAAGGAGAGAGATGCCCATGAATATACAAGAAGCCTATAGAACCCCAAACAGACTGGACCAGAACAGAAATACATCCCGTCACATAATAATCAAAACTCCAAATGTAATAAACAAAGAAAGAATACTAAAGGCAGCAAGAGAAAAAGGCCAAGTAACATATAAAGGAAAACCTATCAGAATAACACCAGACTTCTCACCTGAGACCATGAAAGCTAGAAGATCCTGGGCAGATATCATGCAAACTCTAAGAGAACACAAACTTCAGCCAAAACTACTTTACCCAGCAAAACTCTCAATTGCCATTGATGGAGACATCAAGGTATTCCATGACAAAACCAAATTTGCAAGATATCTCTCCACAAATCCAGCCCTACAAAGGATAATAGGGGGAAAACACCAAGACAAGGACGGAAACTACACCCGGGAAGAAGCAAGATAGAAACCTCCTCTCATCAAACCCAAAAGAAGATAACCTCTCGAATATAAAAAATAAATAAGATAAATAAATATAATTTCAAAAATGTCTGGAGGTAATAATTACTATTCCTTAATATCTCTTAACGTCAATGGACTCAATTCCCCAATAAAAAGACATAGATTAACAGACTGGATACAGAAACAGGACCCTACATTTTGCTGCATACAGGAAACACATCTCAGTGTTAAAGACAAACACTACCTTAGAGTAAAAGGCTGGAGGACAATTTTACAAGCAAATGGTCTCAGGAAACAAGCTGGAGTAGCCATTCTAATATCAGATAAAATTGACTTTCAACCTAAAATCATCCAAAGAGACTCAGAAGGTCACTTCTTGCTGGCCAAAGGGAAAATCCACCAGGAAGAGCTCTCAATACTGAACATCTATGCTCCAAATGCAAGGGCACCCTCCTTCGTAAAAGAAACCTTACTAAAGCTTAAAGCACACATTACACCTAACACAATAATTGTGGGTGACTTCAACACCCCACTCTCCTCAATGGACCGATCAGGAAAGCAGAAACTAAACAGGGACACAGTGAAACTAATTGAAACTCTGGACCAATTGGATTTAACAGATATATATATATAGAACATTTCATCCTAAAGCTAAAGAATATACCTTTTTCTCAGCACCGCATGGTACCTTCTCCAAAATAGACCATATAATCGGTCACAAGACAGATGTCAACAAATACAAGAAGATCGAGCTAATCCCATGCCTCTTATCAGATCACCATGGAGTAAGAGTGGTCTTCAATAGCAACAAAAACAACAGAAAGCCCACATACACATGGAAACTGAACAATACTCTACTCAATGACACCTTGGTCAAGGAAGAAATAAAAAAAGAAATCAAAGACTTTTTAGAATTCAATGAAAATGAAGGTACAACCTACCCAAATCTATGGGACACAATGAAAGCAGTGCTAAGAGGAAAACTCATAGCTCTAAGTGCATCCAAAAAGAAACTGGAGAGAGCATACACTAGCAGCTTAATGGCACACCTTAAAGCCCTGGAAGAAAAACAAGTTAATTCACCCAGGAGGAGTAGAAGACAAGAAATCATCAAACTCAGGGCTGAAATCAATCAAATAGAAACAAAGAGAACCATACAAAGAATCAACAAGACCAGGAGCTGGTTCTTTGAGAAAATCAACAAGATAGATAAACCCTTAGCCAGAGTAACCAAAGGACACAGAGACAGTATACAAATTAACAAAATTAGAAATGAAAAGGGAGACATAACAACAGAAACTGAGGAAATTCAAAAGATCATCAGATCCTACTACAAAGGTCTATACTCAAAACAACTGGAGAATCTGGAGGAAATGGACGATTTCCTAGACAGATATCAAATACCAAAATTAAATCAGCATCAAGTAGACCAGCTAAATAGTCCCATAACCCCTAAAGAAATAGAAGGGGTTATAGAAAGCCTCCCAACCAAAAAAAGTACGGGACCAGATGGTTTTAGTGCAGAATTCTACCAGACCTTCAAAGAAGACTTAACACCAATACTCTCCAAACTATTCCACAAAATAGAGACAGAAGGGACACTGCCCAACTCATTCTTCGAAGCCACAATTACGCTAATACCTAAACCACAAAAAGATCCAACAAAGAAAGAGAACTTCAGGCCAATTTCTCTGATGAATATAGATGCAAAAATACTAAATAAAATTCTTGCTAACCGAATCCAAGAGCACATCAAAACGATCATCCACCATGATCAAGTAGGCTTCATCCCAGGGATGCAGGGATGGTTCAATATACGGAAATCCATCAATGTAATCCACTACATAAACAAACTGAAAGAAAAAAACCACATGGTCATCTCATTAGATGCTGAAAAAGCATTCGACAAAATTCAGCATCCTTTCATGCTAAAAGTCTTGGAAAGAGCAGGAATTCAAGGCCCATACCTAAACATAGTAAAAGCAATCTACAGCAAACCAGTAGCCAACATCAAAATAAATGGAGAGAAACTTGAAGCATTCCCACTAAAATCAGGGACTAGACAAGGCTGCCCTCTCTCTCCATATCTTTTCAATATAGTACTTGAAGTTCTAGCAAGAGCAATTAGACAACATAAGGAAGTCAAAGGGATACAAATTGGAAAGGAAGAAGTGAAACTATCATTATTTGCAGACGATATGATAGTTTACCTAAGCGACCCAAAAAACTCCACCAGAGAACTTCTACAGCTGATAAACAACTTCAGCAAAGTGGCAGGTTATAAAATTAACTCAAGCAAGTCAGTGGCCTTCTTGTACTCAAAGGACAAGCAGGCTGAGAAAGAAATTAGGGAAATAACACCCTTCACAATAGCCACAAACAACATAAAGTATCTTGGCGTAACTCTAACCAAACAAGCGAAAGATCTGTACAACAGGAATTTCAAGTCCTTGAAGAAAGAAATCGAAGAAGACCTCAGAAGATGGAAAAATATTTCTTGCTCCTGGATTGGCAGGATCAATATAGTAAAAATGGCCATCTTGCCAAAAGCAATATACAGATTCAATGCAATCCCCATCAAAATCCCAACTCAATTCTTCATAGATCTAGAAAGAGCAATTCTCAAATTCATCTGGAGCAACAAAAAACCCAGGATAGCTAAAACTATTCTCAACAATAAAAGGACTTCTGGGGGAATCAATATCCCTGACTTCAAGCAGTACTACAGAGCAACTGTGTTAAAAACTGCATGGTATTGGTATAGCAACAGGAAAACAGATCAATGGAACAGGATTGAAGACCCTGAAATTAACCCACAGACTTATGGTCACTTGATCTTTGATAAAGGAGCCACAACCATCCGATGGAATAAAGATAGCCTTTTCAACAAATGGTGCTGGTTCAACTGGAGGTCAACATGCAGAAGAATGCGAATTGACCCACTCTTATCTCTTTGCTCTAAGATCAACTCCAAGTGGATCAAGGACCTCCACATAAAACCAGACACACTGAAACTATTAGAAAAGAAACTTGGGAAGACCCTGGAGGACTTGGGCACAGGGGAAAAGTTCCTGAACAGAACACCAATAGCTTACGCACTAAGATCAAGAATTGACAAATGGGACCTCATAAAATTACAAAGTTTCTGCAAAGCAAAGGACACTGTCAGAAGGACAAAACGGCAACCAACAAAGTGGGAAAAGATCTTTACCAACCCCACATCCGACAGAGGGCTAATATCCAATATATACAAAGAACTCAAGAAGTTAGACCGCAAAGAACCAAATAACCCTATCAAAAAATGGGGCACAGAGCTAAACAAAGAATTTTCACCAGAAGAAATTCGGATGGCTGAGAAACACCTTAAGAGATGTTCAACATCATTAGTCATCAGGGAAATGCAAATCAAAACAACCCTGAGATTCCACCTCACACCAGTCAGAATGGCTAAGATTAAAAACTCAAGAGACAACAAGTGCTGGCGAGGATGTGGAGAAAGAGGAACACTCCTCCACTGTTGGTGGGATTGCAAAATGGTAAAACCACTCTGGAAATCAGTTTGGCGGTTCCTCAGAAAATTGGGCATGGCACTTCCAGAGGACCCTGGCATACCACTCCTGGGCATATACCCAGAGGATTACCCTACATGCAATAAAGACACATGCTCCACTATGTTTATAGCAGCCTTGTTTATAATAGCCAGAAATTGGAAGAAGCCCAAATATCCCTCAAAGGAGGAATGGATACAGAAAATGTGGTATATTTATACAATGGAATACTACTCAGCAATTAAAAATAATGAATTCATGCAATTTGTAGGTAAATGGTTAGACCTGGAAAATATCATCCTGAGTGAGCTAACCCAATCACAAAAGAATGCACATGAAATGCAATCACTGATAAGTGGATATTAATGAGCCCAGAAGCACTAAATACTCAAGACACAAATAGCAAGTCAAATGATTCCCAAGAAGAAGAAAGGAGAGGACCCTGGGCATGTAAAGATTGCATCCAGTTTAATAAAGAAACCGAGGGAGGAGGGGGAATGATTGGGGAATAGTTGGGGGGGGAGAAGAACTATGGGAACTATGGTGGGTGGGAACTGGGAAAGGGGAAAGCCTTTGAAATGTAAACATAGAATATAGAAAATAAAAATAACTAAAAAAAAAAAAAAGAATTCATATCCTGCCACATAAAGAACTAGAAAGCAAGAAGGAGATGGGCAGCCAAAACTAAAAGGGTCAACTGAGTCACGACAGAAGAGATATCAGTGGTCAATAACACTCCAGGAAAACTCAACCCAGTTTTGCCTTTAGCAAAGTGTAAATTAATAAAAGTTCTGAGGAGAGAGCAGAGGAAATAGGACTCTGCTGTAGTGCAGATGGAGTGTCAAATCCAGGTCGCCCAACTCCACTTGAAGGAATTTGTAAGAAAATATTTAGAGAAGTATGCAAAGTGAGTGCCTAAGGCTGTTTGCTGTGATAGTGTTTATAATAGTAAATCATTGAGAGGACTGGGCCTCAGCCAGCTTAGCCCTGGATTAGGGTTAGAAGGAACATGGTATTTTCTTTTGCACTTTGTTTTTCCATATTATAAGCTCAGCCTATTTTTAAATTAAAAAACAAGTGACTTTGATGTAGTTAAGATTGCAAGGAAGTCACTTTATATTCTGTAACATACATATTTCATATTTTATATATTCTGTAACATACAAGTTTCTGAATAAGTAAAAGGAGATTCCGGATTATCTGTCATTGATTTTGTGTTTGAGTTTTCTTCCCTTCCTCCTTTAAAGTCTTCCCTTCTTCTTCCCTCTTTTCTTTTCTTCTGTGTGTTTGTGTTCATGTAGTGTATGTGCATGTTCATGTGTGTGCACTGGTGTGTGCTGGTGAACATTCTCGTGTGTGTGTGTGTGTGTGTGTGTGTGTGTAGGTGGATGGATGTCAGAGACTGATGTTGAGAGTCATCCTTGGTCATGCCCCACCTAAGTTTTTGAATTAGGATCTTATTGGCTAGACTGGGTAGCCAGCAAGCCAGACATCCTCCTGTCCCTGCGTCTCTCCAGCACTGGATTACAGGTGCATGTTGTTATGCCTGGCTTCTTAGATGGATGCTGGGCATCCACACCCAGGTCCTCATGCTGGCCTGGAAGCACTCTACCCATGGAACCACCTCCCCAGCTCCGCATCCTTAACTAGCACTGCTGTCATCTCCCTAGCTCAGTTCTGTGTTCAGGCACTCAGCTGTTTTGGCCACTTGACTCCTCTTTTTCCTCCTCTAAATGTTCTGCTGACTCTCATCAAGACATCTTCCTTAGAGGTTGCTTGGACCATACCATTCTCTATTTAGATGTTCAAGACATGTTCTGTCAAATCCAGAGCTTCAAGCCTGTTGGTCCAGGAAGCCACATCTGGCTGTCGTTGACCTTCCAACCTCTATATCCTATTTTGCCACATGTATTAGCATTCAGTCCCAGTGATATTTGGCTATTTCACAATCCCATCTACAGCTTTTTGCCTCTCTACTCTGGCACCGTCCCCTCTTTCTGTCTTTTTCTGTGCCCAGATCCTATCTCCTTGCCACATGACAATCTCAGTTGCCATAGCTCAATTCTTAGTGAGGACTTTGGGCACTTAACACAGATTTATTTTTTTGATATTTTTGCTCATGCCCATTCTCTCCAAAGGGTTAAACAATTTGCTTCATACAGTCTTATAGACCCCATATCTCCCAGCACATAGATACCCAAGATACACTTGTTTAATGAAGGAACAGATAAAGGCTTAGATCAAGTAGCATGGGTCTTACTCAACCTTCCCACTCAGAGCAGGGGTTGCTTAGAGGTGGCCAACTGCCTGTAGCATCAAAGTAACCCTGCTTTGGCAAAGAGATTCCCACATATTGTTAACATTTTATATGTGTAGCTTTTGTCTTTAATAATAAAAGAAACATTGTTTTTCTTTTATCCCAGAGAACTTTAAAGAAAACATACTTTCAATTTATTATTTGAGAATTTCATGGATGTGTATGATATATTTATATTATACTCCCCTTCTCTCCCCCTTCTGACTTCTCCAAGATCTCTCCTGTATCTCCCTTCTATCTTCATGTTCTCCTTTTTTTTATTTTCTATATTCTATGTTTACATTCCAAAGGCTTTCCCCTTTCCCAGCATGTTCTCCTTTTTAATCCCAATTTCAGTTCACGTGATCTGCCTGTGTGTACAGGGAGTAGGACAATCCACTAAGGGCATATGGACAACCTATGGGACCAAATCCTGAAGAAAACTGACTCCCCAGCCCACAACCTCTGACACCCATTAACTGCCACTGGTGCTCAACTACAGGCGAGGCCTTGAGAGTCCCTCCCCGTCCATGCCAGAAGTTTGACTTAATCTTGTGCAGGCAACTACAGGCAGTGCAGATAACTTGATGAGGAGGTATTGTCATGGATCAAGAACAGGCCAATTTTCCTCTTTGTGCTGGTTATTTTCATTGTTTGTTTGAGACACTCAAACATCTTTCTGGTAGTAGACTTGCATGACTCCCCTGGCTCCCTCTCTGTGCCTCCCTCCACCCCTGATCCATTAGAATGTGACAGGTTTAGTGCAGAATTGAGAGTCCATGTGCAAAACAAAGATCCCAAAGCTGGGTATGGCAACTGGATCCTTCCTGGAGGTGTCGGTTTGGGTTGGCAGGGAAATGGCTATGCGAATATAACTCCAGAATGACCATGAAGCGTTTAGCCTGGAGCGTTCAGCCTGTAAATGTAACTTTCTTCCTCCCACCAAACAAAACAACCCTATTATTCAGGAATCCATCTCGGGCAGCCTCAGTTTTATATATCCTAAACGGAACCTTTTGTCCCTTCAGTCTATTTCTCCATTGCTCCATAGCAAAATAAATGTCCTCACTTCCCACCACTTGTATGCTCAAGAGAGATCTTTGATTGCATTTTCTGCCTTTGTGTATGTGTGTGTGTGTGTGTTCATGTGTTTGAGTGTGAGGCTCTCTAGAGCAACAGCATGCAGGTGGAGGTGAGGGTTCAACCTTGGGTGTTGGTCCTTGCCCTCCTTGTTTGAGCTAAGCTCTCTTTGCCCAGCACCACACCTCCCGACACACAGTAGGGGCTCCTGTATGTGACTTCACCCGGGTTCTGAGGACTGAACCCAGTCCCTCATGCTTGTGCAGCAAAGTGCTTTTTCCACAGAACCGAGTTTTAACAGGAGTTTTGTGGGATGTACCATGCCCAAGCCACAGCACTGGTTCTCACCTGTTCTTTCTGCTTGGAATTCTCCCCTATGGGAAATAGTGATGAGATTTTTACCATCTTCATGACTCTGTGTTCAGTGTCCTCACTACAGAGTCATGGCTGGTAGGTTCATATACGTCTTCTCTCCTTCCTTAGCTGCCTTTAGGTGTTAGGTAATCTTTTATCATGTGACAAAATGTTCGAGAGAAACACCTTAGAAGAGGAAAGATTTATTTTGGCTCACGGCTGAAGGGATTTCAGTCCATGGTCAGAGCTTTGTTTCTAGGCTATGGTAAGGCAGAACGTCATGGCAGAGGCTGTACAGTAGAGCAGAGCTTCTCCCCTCATGGCAGATGGGAGACAGAGAGCAATACAGACTGGCATGCATCGGCAGCCTACTTCTTCCTCCTGGGCTCCACCTCCTTCTTCTTTTAGGATTGTCATCAGAATTTGAACCCATCATTGACTGGGCCAAAGCCTTCAGGATTCAGAAACTTCCCCAAAGCCCCACTTCTGCGAAATGCTTTGGGGACCAGGCCTTCGGCACCTGAGCTATGGAAGATGTTTCATATCCAAAATCAACACTGTCATTGCTTCTTTCTATTTGTTTTCACATAGTACTTGTGACAATGGGTAATTGCTTCTGTCTTAGTGTTTTATTGCTGTGAAGAGACACTCTGACCATGGCAATTCTTATTTAGAAAATAAAATCATTCAGTTGGGGCTGGCTTACAGTTTCTGAGGTTTAGTCCATTATCATCATGGCAGGAAGCATGACAGCCTGCAGACAGACATGATGCTAGAGAGGTGGCTGAGGGTTCTATACCGGGATCCATAGGCAGCAGGAACAGAGAGTGAACCACTGGGCCTGGTTCCAGCTTCTGAAAGCCCAAAGGCTACCCCCAGTGACACACTTTCCTCCAATGAGGCCACACCTCCTAATCCTTCTAAATAGCGCCACTCCCTGATGTATCCAAGCGTGTGAGCTCGTGGGCCACTATTCTAACCACCACATTTCCTTGTTGACCTTTGCTTCCTGTTACTGGAATAAATGCTTTCTCCAAGTTGATTACTTTTCTGGTACTCAGCTACATCTTTGTGCTTAGCAGGTTCAAGACATGCATGTTTACAGAGCAATGGTAGCACACTGATCTCCTCTGCCATGCAGCATTCTGTGTTGAAATGTCTTCTTTCTTCCCCATGGATATTCTGCACTGCCATCCTTCCATCCTTTAAGAGTCAATGTTCTTCAAACTTGTTTTGGTTTTACATTCTAGAAATCAAATTTCATGAAGGCAACATTGCTGCCACCGTTGCATCTTAGTGCTTTCACAGAAAAGCTTAGTGATGGGAACTGATGGATTATTATTTTCCCCTGGTCTCCTCATGGCTTTGCTTCTTCCTGCACACCCATTCTTTACCCAGCCAGGTCTGTTTATTTTTTCCTTCTTCCCATTTTCGTTTACTTCCTGCCAGATGCTTGCTCCTGGATGCCAAAATTGACAGAGCCAACATTGAACAATCAACATGACATAATCATGGCTTTTGTTCCTCTTTGTCCTTGGTCTCTTTTAGAGTTCCACAGTCATTTTTAGTAATAATACATACGATCATCTTTCTATCATCCATTTAAAACCGTTTATTCCTCTTTGCTTAATCTCCTCTATTTGTTCACTACGTTTTTGTTTGCCAAATCTAGTTTTTCCTTTCTCCCTACCCAATCCCTTCTCCCCTCCTCCTTTCCTCTTCCTCCTCACTTCCTTCTCTCCTCCTCACCCCTTCCCTCCTCCCCCTTCTCTCCACCCCTTTCCCCCCTCCCCACTTGCTCCCTGGTTCTCACATTCTTCATCTCTTAGCCCTCTTCTGCTCATGCGGCCTGTTCTAGATGTACCCTCTACAAAGCATCCTCTGCTGAAAGTATCAGCTGCTTTCAGATGACTGTAGTGGAATTCAGGCTGGATGTTCACAGTCCTGCCATCCCAACTGCCTCTTCTCTGCTTCTTTTAAAATCATCCCTCTAGCAGTCCTGAATTCTTTCATGTTGATCACTCTGTTTTCAACTGCTCTAGTCATTTTAATTCATTGTAGCACTTAATTCTGCCTTGTATTACAACTACACGACTGGATCCAATCCATTTATTAAATAAAAATCCCTTGAGCATAGAGACAAGGCCCAGTCCATGTTTTTAAATTGTGTGTGTATGTGTGGGTCCCAAGTGCTGCTTTTCCCATAGTCGGTCCCCAGAACCTGGCTAAAATATGCAGAGGTATGCTGTAAGAGAATGAGTATGAGGAAGGGGATTTGGATACAAATTCCAGCTAGTTTGAGCCAGTGGTATACTTCTCTAAGCCTTGGCTTCCCATAGAGCTACAAGCGGTATGCACCCACTCTTAAGTTTGTGGGTACCTGGTGCCTGAGAATTCCTAGCAATTGTTACTGTATCATGACCATCAGCCTAGTTCATCCTTTTTTTGGGTGGGTGGGGGAGTCACATGGAAGAATGAAATGTAAACTACCTACTAAATGTGAGAAGGTGACTTCTGATGTTATCCACTAGACAAGAAAGGTTGGCAGTCACTATCCTTTTCTTACACCTGATTGCCACCTCATCTCCAAGTCACAAGCGTGTGTAGGCTGTCAGTGTTGCTTACCCCATTGACTCCTGGCATTTACAGAGCCTGGGCACAGCTGAGTGTGCCAGTGCTGCAGGCTGCTGCCACAGCTCTTCCATGACAGTGCTGCTTTCGCGTGCAGAATCGAACAGGAAGAGAATGTTTGCTGCCAGTCCGTTCCTGTCCTGGCTAGTTTTATGTCAACTTGACATGAGCTAGAGTTTCCTGAGAGGAGGGAACCTCGCTTGAGAAAATGTGTCTATAAGATCAGGGTGTAAGGGAGTTTCTTAATAGCGATTAATGGGAGAGAGCCTAGCCCACTGTAGGTGGTGCCATCCCTGGGCTGCTGGACCTAGCTTCTGCAAGAGGGCAAACTGAGCAAGCCAGTAAGCATCACTCCTCCATGGCCTCTGCATCACTCCTGCTTCAAGGATCCTGTCCTTTTTGAGTTACTGTCCTGACTCTTTTTAGTGATGAACAGCAATGTGGCAGTGTAAGCCAGACAAACCCATTTCCTCCACAACTTGCTTCTTGGTCATGGTGTTTTGTTGCAGCCAATAGTAACCCTAGCTCAGACACATCCTAACGCCTAGACTTTGCTCCAGGTGCTGCTCCCTTCTGATTAACAATTGTGCTGAGCCGGTTAATGTTATGAATCTGAAAGCCAGTTCTTCATTACTTCATTTTCCAAACAGTATCCTAGATTTTTCATTGCCTGTAGCACAGAGCACTCTAGCCTTTAAATTCAAAAGAATGAATCCCAAGTCAAACCCACATGAATAGGAAAACATATGCCTGGGCTGTGGGATACTGTAATGTGTGACTGTAAGTTCAACTCTTTACAGTAGGCCCTTTAAGTGTATGCAAGGGTAAGAGAAAAAGCAGGAGTTTATTTTCATAGTGTGTCTCAAGTTATAGCAAGATCAAGAAGAGCAAAGACTAAGGGAGACCAGCTGGGTTAGACAATAAGAAGTTAATGTTTGTGATAGGAAACAAAACTAAGGCAGTAGTGATGGTTTCTGTGACACTGTAAAGGTTGAAATAAGCTTCCCTCTACATCAGCTGGCCAGCAAATATTTATTGAGCACTAACTCTAGGCTGCCCACATACTAGGCTTGGATGATGGTAGAGGTCAAACTAGCTTTCATGTTAGACCTCTTGAGAGCTTGCCCCATGGCATGAAAGCAGGAGAGCTATCCCTGTCCCTCAGTGGTTGTGACACTCAGGATAGCAGTAGACACCTGGCCTGGGTGCACAGCAGAGCTGGCATTGGTGGTATGGGCATAGGACAGCCTGCCCAGAGGGTGTGAGGACAGGAGATCTGGCCCT
Organism: Apodemus agrarius; assembly: GCA_964023405.1. NCBI lineage: Eukaryota > Metazoa > Chordata > Mammalia > Rodentia > Muridae > Apodemus > Apodemus agrarius. The sequence goes on from OZ030013.1 coordinate 82,509,076, forward strand.
GTACTCCACTTGGGCAGTGCTGGAGATCTGGCCTTGATGTAGTGATTACAGGAGAGCTGGTGGACTGACCAGCTCAGTTACCACCCAGGCCCAGGTCCAGGGTTCTGAGTTGGCCCACCCCAACATCTACCCCATCTAAGGAGGAGCTGGTTCTCCAGATCCAAAGCTGAAAGATCTTCAGGACACAGGGCAACAGGATCGCCAAGAGGATTCCCTTTGAGTATCCAGTATTAACAGTGTAGCCAAAGCCAGATTCCTAGAACTAGACTCACTGCAATGAACATTTGCAAGTAAAACTCTTTGGGCAAAGACACACGTCACTTCCACACCACGATGTGGTTTTCTTTTCTTTTCTTTTCTTTTCTTTTCTTTTCTTTTCTTTTCTTTTCTTTTCTTTTCTTTTTTTGGGGAGGGGAGAGGTTGCAAGGGTAGAGGGCAGATATGGTGGGATGGGAAGATGTGGGGAATTGGAGCACATGATGTAAAATTCACAAAGAATCAATAAAAAGTAAAAAAAAGAAAGACCCCCCCCCATAAAGAGATACAAGGACTGGCAGTTATAATCCCTTAAAAAGCATGTAATTTCTTTGAGGAATTAGGTTAAATGCACACTATGAATTCTCCAGCTCTACATATTCATTTCTTTCTCTTTCAGTGTGTGTGTGTGTGTGTGTGTGTGTGTGTGTGTGGCTAGGAAGCCAACCTAGGTGCTCCTGCATGTTGAGCAAGCACTCCACCACTGGGCTATATTCCCAGGCTTCACTTCCGATTTTATATCTGTCTGTGGCATATTCATTGATTTCTTTTTTTTTTTTTGATTTTTTTTTATTGTATATATTCTATATTTACAATTCATTTCCCTTTTTCTGGTTCCCCACCCCCAAAGGTCCCACATGTCCTTTTCCCTCCCCCTGCTCCCGCATCCACCCCCTCCCACTTTACTGTTCTTGTACTCTCCCACAATGATGTTTTGGTCCATTCTAGCACCAGTGTCCACTCCTTTCTTCTTGTGAGACATCACTTGATATGTGATTTGTGTCTTTGGTGTTCTAAGCTTCTAGGCTAATATCCACTTATCAGTGACTGTATACCATGGGTATTCTTTTGAGACTGGGTCACCTCACTTAGTATGACATTCTCCAGCTCCATCCATTTCTCTAAGAATTTCATGAATTCATTGTTTCTAATGGCTGTATAGTACTCCATTGTGTATATATACCACATTTTTTGTATCCATTCTTCTGTTGAGGGACATCTGGGTTCTTTCCAGCTTCTGGCTATTATATATAAAGCTGCTATGAACATAGTGGAGCATGTATCCTTATTGCATGCTGGTGAATCTTCTGGGTATATTCCCAGGAGTGGTATGGCTGGGTCCTCCGGAAGTATCACGCCCAGTTTTCTGAGGAACCGCCATACTGATTTCCAGAGTGGTTGTACCAGCTTGCATTCCCACCAGCAGTGGAGGAGTGTTCCTCTTTCTCCACATCCTTGCCAACACCTGATGTCTTCTGAGTTTTTAATCTTAGCCATTCTGACTGGTGTGAGGTGAAATCTCAGGGTTGTTTTAATTTGCATTTCCCTAATGACTAGTGATGTTGAACATTTTTTAAGGTGTTTCTCAGCCATCCGAATTTCTTCAGGTGAAAAGACTCTGTTTAGCTCTGTACCCCATTTTTGGATAGGGTTATTTGGTTTTCTGGGGTCTAACCTCTTGAGTTCTTTGTATACATTGGAGATTAGCCCTCTGTCAGATGTGGGGTTGGTGAAGATTTTTTCCCAATTTGTTGGTTGCCGATTTATCCTTTTGACAGTGTCTTTTGCCTTACAGAAACTTTGTAGTTTTATGAGGTCCCATTTGTCTATTCTTGCTCTTAGAGCATAAGCAATTGGTGTTCTGTTCAGGAATTTTTCCCCTGAGCCAATGTCCTCAAGGGTCTTCCCCAGTTTCTTTTCTATTAGTTTTAGTGTGTCTGGTTTTATGTGGAGGTCTTTGATCCACTTGGAGTTGAGCTTAGTGCAAGGAGATAAGAGTGGATCAATTCTCATTCTTCTGCATGTTGACCTCCAGTTGAGCCAGCACCATCTGTTGAAAAGGCTATCTTTTTTCCACTGGATGTTTTCAGCTCCTTTGTCGAAGATCAATTGGCCATAGATGTGTGGGTTCAATTCTGGGTCTTCGATCCTATTCCATTGATCCGCTTCCCTGTCACTGAACCAATACCATGCAGTTTTTAATACCACTGCTCTGTAATATTGCTTGAGGTCCGGGATATTGATTCCCCCAGAAGTTCTTTTGCTGTTGATGATAGTTTTAGCTATTCTGGGTTTTTTGTTATTCCAGATGAATTTGAGAATTGCTCTTTCTAGCTCTATGAAGAACTGAGTTGGGATTTTGATGGGAATTGCATTGAATCTGTATATTGCTTTGGGCAAGATTGCCATTTTGACTATATTAGTCCTGCCAACCCACGAGCATGGAAGATTTTCCCATTTTCTGATGTCTTCTTCAATTTCCCTCTTCAGAGACCTGAAGTTTTTGTCGTATAAATCTTTCACATGTTTGGTTAGCATCACTCCAAGATACTTTATATCATTTGTGGCTATTGTGAAGGGTGTCATTTCCCTAATTTCTTTCTCGGCCTGCTTATCCTTCGCGTATAGGAAGGCTACTGATTTACTTGAGTTGATTTTATAGCCAGCCACTTTGCTGAAGTTGTTTATCAGTTGCAGGAGTTCTCTGGTGGAGGTTTTTGGGTCACTTAAGTAAACTATCATATCATCTGCAAATAGTGATAGTTTGACTTCTTCCTTTCCGATTTGTATCCCTTTGACTTCCCTCTGTTGTCGAATTGCTCTAGCTAGTACCTCAAGTACTATATTGAAGAGATATGGCGAGAGGGGACAGCCTTGTCTAGTCCCTGATTTTAGAGGGATTGCTTCGAGTTTTTCTCCGTTTACCTTGATGTTGGCTACTGGTCTGCTGTATATTGCTTTTACTATGTTTAGATATGGGCCTTGAATTCCTGTTCTTTCTAGGACCTTTAGCATGAAAGGATGCTGAATTTTGTCAAATGCTTTTTCAGCATCTAATGAGATGACCATGTGGTTTTTTTCTTTGAGTTTGTTTATGTAGTGGATTACGTTGATGGATTTCCGTATATTGAACCATCCCTGCATCCCTGGGATGAAGCCAACTTGATCATGGTGAATGATCGTTTTGATGTGTTCTTGGATGCGGTTGGCAAGTATTTTGTTTAGTATTTTTGCATCGATATTCATAAGAGAAATTGGCCTGTAGTTCTCTTTCTTAGTTGGATCTTTGTGAGGTTTTGGTATCAGGGTAATTGTGGCTTCATAGAATGAGTTGGGTAGTGTTCCTTCTGTTTCTATTTTGTGGAATAATTTGAAGAGTATCGGTATCAGGACTTCTTTGAAGGTCTGATAGAATTCTGCACTAAAACCGTCTGGTCCTGTGCTCTTTTTGGTTGGAAGACTGTCTATGACCCCTTCTATTTCTTTGGGGGTTATGGGTCTGTTTAGACGATCTATTTGATCCTGGTTTAATTTTGGTATTTGGTAGCTGTCGAGGAAATTGTCCATTTCCTCCAGATTCTCCAGTTGTGTTGAGTATAGGTTTTTGTAGTAGGATCTGATGATTTTTTGAATTTCCTCAGTTTCTGTTGTTATATCTCCCTTTTCATTTCTAATTTTGTTAATTTGAATACTGTCTCTGTGCCCTTTAGTAAGTCTGGCTAGGGGTTTATCTATCTTGTTGATCTTCTCAAAGAACCAGCTCCTGGTTTTGTTGATTCTTTGTATGGTTCTTTTTGTTTCAACTTGATTGATTTCAGCCCTGAGTTTGATGATTTCCTGTCTTCTACTCCTCCTGGGTGAAATTGCTTCTTTTTGTTCCAGAGCTTTCAAGTGCGCCATTAAGTTGCTGGTATATGCTCTCTCCTGTTTCTTTTTGGAGACACTCAGGGCTATGAGTTTTCCTCTAAGCACTGCTTTCATTGTGTCCCATAGATTTGGGTATGTTGTGCCTTCATTTTCATTAAGTTCTAAGAATTCTTTGATTTCTTTCTTTATTTCTTCCTGGACTAAGGTATCATTGAGTAGAATATTGTTCAGCCTCCAAGCGTATGGGGATTTTCTGTTGTTTTTGTTGCTATTGAAGAACACTCTTACTCCATGGTGATCTGATAAGAGGCATGGGATTAGTTCGATCTTTTTATATTTGTTGAGATCTGTCTTGTGTCCAATTATATGGTCGATTTTGGAGAAGGTACCATGAGGGGCTGAGAAAAAGGTATAGTCTTTTGCTTTAGGGTGAAATGTTCTATATATATCTGTTAAATCCAATTGCTCCAAAGTTTCGATGAGTTTCTCCGTGTCTCTGTTTAGTTTCTGTTTTCCTGGTCGGTCCACTGTAGATAGAGGAGTATTGAGGTCCCCCACAATCATTGTGTTAGGTGCAATGTGTGCTTCGAGCTTTAGTAAGGTTTCTTTTACAAATGAGGGTGCCCTTACATTTGGAGCGTAGATGTTTAGAATTGTGAGTTCCTCTTGGTGGATTCTTCCTTTGACTAGCAGGAAGTGACCTTCTGTGTCTCTTTTGATGACTTTGGGTTGAAAGTCAATTTTATCTGATATTAAAATGGCTATTCCAGCTTGCTTCCTGTGACCATTTGCTTGCAAAATTGTCTTCCATCCTTTTACTCTAAGGTAGTGTTTGTCTTTGACTCTGAAGTGTGTTTCCTGTAAGCAGCAAAATGTAGGGTCCTGTTTCCGTATCCAGTCTGTTAGTCTATGTCTTTTTATTGGGGAGTTGAGTCCATTGATGTTAAGAGATATTAAGGAATAGAGATGATTACTTCCTGACATTTTTTATGTTATTTTTGTTTTTGAGTAGTTATCTTCCTTTGAGTTTGATGGAAGAAGTTTACTGTCTTGCTTTTTCTTGGGTGCCATTTCCTTCCTTGTGTTGGCGTTTTCCTCCTATTATCCTTTGTAGAGCTGGGTTAGTGGAAAGATATTGTGTAAATTTGGTCCTGTCATGGAATATTTTGATTTCTCCATCTATGTTGATTGAGAGTTTTGCTGGGTATAGTAGTCTTGGCTGACATTTGTTTTCTCTTAGGGTCTGCATGAGGTCTGCCCAGGATCTTCTAGCTTTCATGGTTTCTGGAGAGAAGTCTGGTGTGATTCTGATAGGTCTTCCTTTATATGTTACTTGGCCCTTTTCTCTTACTGCCTTTAATATTCTTTCTTTGTTTAGTACATTTGGGGTTTTGATTATTATGTGACGGGAGGTGTTTCTGTTCTGGTCCAGTCTGTTTGGAGTTCTGTAGGCTTCTTGTACATTCATGGGCATCTCTCTCTTTAAGTTAGGAAAGTTTTCTTCCATAATTTTGTTAAAGATATTTGCTGGCCCTTTAAGTTGTAGATCTTCACTCTCATCTATCCCTATAATCCTTAGGTTTGGTCTTCTCATTGTGTCCTGGATTTCCTGGATGTTTTGGGTTACAAGCCTTTTGGATTTTGCATTTTCTTTGACTGTGGAGTCAATGGTTACTATGTTGTCTTCAGCATCGGAGATTCTTATTTCTATCTCTTGTATTCTGTTGTTTATGTTTGCATCTACGACCCCTGTTTTCTTCCCAAGGTTTTCTATCTCCAAGGTTGCCTCCTTTTGTGATTTCTTAGTTGTTTCTACCTCTGTGTTCAGATCTTGGATGGTTTTGCTCAGTTCCATCATTTGTTTGTTTGTGTTTTCATGTAATTCTTTAATATATTTTTGTGCTCCCTCTTTCATGACTTCTGCCTGTTGTTTCAAGTTCTCCTGCATTTCTTTAACTGATTTTCTCACTTCCTCTTTATTGGTTTCTGTCTGATGGCCCATATTCTCCTGGAGTTCTTTAAGTGTTTTTTGTGTTTGGATTGTAAGAGCTTCTACTCTATTGATGTTCCCCTGCATTTCTTTAAGAGATTTGTTTATGTCTTTTTTGTGTTCCTCTAGGAGCATCATGACCTGTGCTTTTATATCTAGCTCTTGTTTTTCTGGTGTGCTGGGGTATCCTGGACTTGCTGTGGTTGGCGAATTGGGTTCAGATGGTGCCATATTGCCTTGATTTCTGTTAATAACGTTCCTACGTTTGCCTTTTGCCATCTCTTTATCTCTGGCGCTAGTTGGTCTTATTGTAGATGGCGCCCTGCTGAAAGCACAGCACGCCTGTCCCCAGGAGACAGATCCCTTCTGGCAGCTTGTCTGTGCTGGACTATGCTCGCTCTGAGTCCAGGTCCCTGACTCCAGCTGCTACAGTGCCGAGCTGTGCCCCGAGGCGGCCCAGTGGCCCCTCGCTGCTAGTCCGCTCAGAGAGCTGGTCCCGGCTGGTAGTCTGCACCCGCAGCTGATCTTTCTGTGCCCGGATCTGCTGCAGAGCTAAGCTAAGCTAAAACTCTGGCCATGCACCTGATTCCAGCCGCTCACTGCGTCCAGTGTGCCCGCTGTTTGCGTGCGGGGGTCTGGGGCAAGATGGCTGCCCCTGCTGAAAGCACCGCGTGTCCTTGGCTGAGCTGTTCGTGCCCGGCTCTGCTGCTCCCTTCTGGCTGCGTTGACTGTGCTGGACTATGCTCGCTCTGGGTCCAGGCCCCTGACTCCAGCTGCAAGGGTGCCGAGCTGTGCCCCGAGGCGGCCCAGTGGCCCCTCGCTGCTAGTCCGCTCAGAGAGCTGGTCCCGGCTGCTAGTCTGCACCCGCAGCTGATCTTTCTGTGCCCGGATCTGCTGCAGAGCTAAGCTAAGCTATAACTCTGGCCACGCACCTGATTCCAGCCGCTCACTGCGTCCAGTGTGCCCACTGTTGAGAACTTATGAATGTATCTTCCCTGTCTTATCTAGAAGAAACAATCTTGATTCATTGATTTCTATAACTTGATGTCAGTGCACAGGAGACAAAGATAGGTAGATCTCTGTGAGTTCAAGGTCAACCTGGTGATCTACATAACATATTCATTGCCAGTGAAGGCTAAATAATGAGACTCTTGTCTCAAAACAAAGCAACGAAAAGAAGTTTCTGACCCGCTTTTTAAAAATCTCTTTCTAAACAATAAAAGGACTTCTGGGGGAATCAATATTCCTGACCTCAAGCAGTACTACAGAGCAACTGTGTTAAAAAACTGCATGGTATTGGTACAGCGACAGGCAAGTAGATCAATGGAATAGAATTGAAGACCCAGAAATGAACCCACAGACTTATGGTCACTTGATCTTTGATAAAGGAGCTACAACCATCCAGTGGAAAAAAAGATAGCCTTTTCAACAAATGGTGCTGGTTCAACTGGAGGTCAACATGCAGAAGAATGCAAATTGACCCACTCTTATCACCTTGTTCTAAGATCAACTCCAAGTGGATCAAGGACCTCCACATAAAGCCAGACACACTGAAACTAATAGAAAAGAAACTGGGGAAGACCCTGGAGGACATGGGCACAGGGGGAACATTCCTGGACAGAACACTTATGCTCTAAGATCAAGAATTGACAAATGGGACCTCATAAAATTACAAAGTTTCTGTAAGACAAAGGACACTATCAGAAGGACAAAATGACAACCAACAAATTGGGAAAAGATCTTCACCAACCCCACATCCAACAGAGGGCTAATATCCAATATATACAAAGAACTCAAGAAGTTAGACCTCAAAAACCAAATAACCCTATTAAAAATGGGGTACAGAGCTAAACAAAGAATTTTCGCCAGAAGAAATTCGGATGGCTGAGAAACACCTTAAGAGATGTTCAACATCATTAGTCATCAGGGAAATGCAAATCAAAACAACCCTGAGATTCCACCTCATATCAGTCAGAATGGCTAAGATTAAAAACAGGTGCTGGAGAGGATGTGGAGAAAGAGGAACACTCCTCCACTGTTGGTGGGATTGCAAGATGATACAACTGCTCTGGAAATCAGTCTGGCGGTTCCTCAGAAAATTGGGCATGACACTTCCAGAGGACCCTGTCATACTACTCCTGGGCATGTACCCAGAGGATTCCCCTCCATGCAATAAAGACACATGCTCCACTATGTTCATAGCAGCCTTATTTATAATAGCCAGAAGTTGGAAGTAGCCCAGATGTCCCTTAAAGGAGGAATGGATACAGAAAATGTGGTATATTTATACAATGGAATACTACTCAGCAATTAAAAATAATGAATTCATGCAATTTGTAGGCAAATGGTTGGATCTGGAAAATATCATTCTAAGAGAATTAACCCAATCACAAAAGAATACATATGAAATGCAATCACTGATAAGTGGATATTAAAGAGCCCAGAAGCTCTGAATACTCAAGGCACAATTAGCAAATCAAAAGATTCCCAAGAAGTAAGGAAGGAGAGGACACTGGTCCTGAAGAGACTGGTTCCAGTTTCCAGAGAGTACCAGAACAGAGAAGGGGTTGGGGGGTGATTGGGGAATGGGCGGGGGAAAGAGGACTTATGGGACATATGGTAAGAGGGGAACTGGGAAAGGGGAAAGCCTTTGGAATGTAAACAAATTACATAGAAAAAAAATGAAGAGAGCCGGGGGCTGGAGAGATGGTTCAGTGGTTAAGAGCACTTACTGCTCTTCTGACGGTCCTGAGTTCAAATCCCAGCAACCACATGGTGGTTCACACCCATCTGTAATGAGGTCTGACTCCCTCTTCTGGAGTGTCTGAAGATAGCTTCAGTGTACTTACATATAATGAATAAATGAATCTTTTAAAAAAATGAAGAAAGCCTGCTGAATTTCCATAATCATCCCTGTTTGCAGCATATACATTCCATTCCCTTTGTTATAGGAGCACTGAACCTCTGCCATCAGAACCTAGAATGTAGTTTTCAGGTATTTATTGTGAGAACTACAACCTAGATACCCAATTCTATTCACTATCCTTGTGAGCATCATAACAACTGGCAACAACTCTAACATTGTCCCAATTTCAACTTTTTTTTTTTTTTTTTTACTGGAAAAGGCATTAATGTCATCAAGCAAGGACTCCCTCCTATAAACTATTCTGCTCCAATTAAGATCATCATCTTAATCAGTCTTCATCCTTAAAAAGTCCGTAGACTCTTGGCTAGATGGAGAGTGTGGGTGAAGGCAGTAACTGCAAGACAGTTGTCTGCCTGGCTTACTTGTTGGAGGACCGGGAACTGGATGCTGAGTCTGGCCACAGAGGAATTTAACTTTCTATTAGTGGTGTGACTTGGCAGAAGAGAAGTTCATTTGTGGCTTGCTTTGTAATATCCAGGTTTCTCATACTCTTCAAAACTCCAAGCAGCATAGTGTGGAAATAAACTTAATTCAGTTTAGCTCCTCTTTGGAGAGCAAGCCATAGGACAACATGTTTCCTATCATGGGCATCTATGAGTCATTGCTTATTGTACAAATGTTCCCTAGGATTTTCTAAAACTCCAAACACAATGTTTTGTCCCTGGCTTTGGGGATCAGAGCTCAGTGGTTCATTTTCAAGTTGCACAGGGCCACACACCAAGTTGTTGGACAGAAACATACAAGGGGGCTTAGGAAGTTAAATGATTGCCTGCAAGTGTCAAATACTAGTCTCAAAACGCTGTCCTGACATGGAGTCCAGAGAGCAAGGCCTTCCTGATGCCAGGCCAGGAAAACAGGATGGGGATATGTTGTAGAATGTCTCCTAGGTGGGGCAGATCAGAGGCCTTCTGTTTCTTTTCTCATCCATCTGAAAATACCAGGGATCAGCTTCATTCTCCAGCTCTAGGTCCCAGTGGCATTTCATGAAGATGTGAAGGTGCAAGCTTGGGGAGAACTAGCCTCTATACACTAGAATAGAAACACCGCAGGGCTTCCATGAGCCTTTAATATATTCATTTTCATTGGGAATCTTCAATACTGTGTTACTTTTCTCAAATTTATTTGACCAGAAGATCTCTCCTCACTTATTAGAGGTATTATGATTAACACTTGGAGAGTTGTAAATTCAATCAGTGAAATTGATACCTGGCAAAAAAATCCAGGAAGTCAGATCTGTTTCCAAAATGGCCTGGATTGGAAGAGGTTCTACAAGATAGGACTTTATCAAAGACAGTCCCTTACGGTCTGAGTTTTGCATTAGGTATAGAGGGAAGAAAATCAGATATAGCTAGGAATCAAACCCAGGGCTTGGTGCATGAAGAGCAAGCACTCTATTAAAGAACTACATCCTCAGCCAGGGGATGACTTTTTATACATGAAATTATTTTATTCTTTAGAATTTCATGCATACAATGTATTTTGATTACATTTACACCACTACTCATCCTAGCTCTTCCAAAACCCACTCCACCTTCATAACTCCCCCCCCAAAATCATGTCTTTTTTTTCTTTATAACCTATTGCCTTAGTTTGGGTTTTATTGTTGTGAAGAGATACCATGACCAAGGCAACTCTTATAAGGGACAACATTTAATTGGGGCTGCCTTACAGTTTCAGAGGTTCAGTCCATTATCATCATGGCATGAAGCATGGCAGCTTTCAGGCAGACACAGTACCAGAGAAGGACCCAAGAGTTCTACATTTTGATCCAAAGGCAGCCAGGAGAAGATTGACTCTTCTACACTAGACAGAGCTTGAGCAATAGGAGTCCTCAAAGCCCAGCCACACAGTGACACATCTCCAACAAGGCCATACCTCCTAATAGTAGCACTTCCTATGGGCTAAGCATATTCAAACCACCACACTCATTAAATACAATTTGTGCTGCCTATATTCTTCTGGGTATGAGACTATATACTGGAATATGGTTGACCTACCAGGGCCAAAATCTTCAAGAAAAATGATTCTCTCTCCCCCAGAAATCACGAGCCTTCTACAATTCCCCATTTAGGACTGGAACTCTTGAATTTCTTCCCCCTCCATCTAGAATGTTGACTGACTTGATGTTGTATAGGTCTTGTGCAGACAGCCACAAATGTAATAAATTCATGAGCGCAGCAAACTTGTCATGTCCAGAAGACACAGTTTTTGATCCTGTACTCCCCAACTGCCCCCTCTCTTGAAATAGTCACCGAGTCTCAGGGTATGTGTATGTGTGATATAGATGTCCCATTTATAGCTGATCACTTCACTGACATTTGTTCCTCCCACTTTGACCAGTTGTGAATTTCTGTGTTAGTCACCTTTACTGCACACACATATTTCTCTGATGAGGAATGTGAGTTGCACTAATCTATGGTAGAAAGATAGGATTTTATAGGGCAGTTTGAAACTATGCTCATTTAGTGGAATAATAGTAAGTAACAGGTTCATCTTGGGGCTTATGAATTTCCAACCATGGATTTTTGGCCAGATTTACAGTAATAGGCATGCATTTCCTTTCATGGAGTAGACCTTAAATTCAATCAGAAAGTAATTAGTTTCTTCCCTAACACTCTTGCCACTGATGCATATAGCTGTATCTCGCTATGCCGATCGTTTTTGTAGTTTGTGGGGTCCACATATGCACTAACCTGTCAATGCCCTCATTCCTCCAGCAGCCTATAAAAGCACTATAAAATCCAGCCACTAGGGAGGATGATCATTGGTTAGTACCAACTCGATTTCTCCATATCCCATGACCAATCTGTGCGATGCCTTCAGCAAAAGGGTTTTACTATCAAGTTTCAGTGGGCAGCTAAGAGCAGGGTAGTAGTTTGTATGTTTTGGGGGTCTCCATAACACCTTTGACTCACAACTTGAGGGACAGTAGCCACACTAGAATCCAGGCCTTTTAATTTGGTAACCTAAGGCTTCTGAAAGAAGTGTAACCCTTTGTATAGGATATATACATATACATATATATATGTATATATATATATATATACATATATATATATACATATATATATATATATATTAAATGCTTATAGAGCAGTAGGTTTCCTTGTGTTTTCCAAGCATCTTAGTGTTATTCTACTCCCCTTCTCCTGCTGTGTTCTACCTTCCCATCCTTCTCCTCAGTTAAGTTTCATTTTTGAAGGGATGATGGGGAAGACATATGGCTGCCTCAAGGAGAATGGTGGGCCCCACTTCCTGATTCCCTTTATTTTCTTTTGAGCTTTGAATCTGACGTTGCAACCCCAACCCTCAAGTAACTCTAAAAGAGATACAGTCCTCTTGAGGGCTGAAAACCTCAGCCGATATATAGGTAGTTGGCTTAGGGGTGACATGAGGTGCAGGCTCAGACCCAGTGCACAATAGCATGTGTGCCAGACCTCCTTTGTAACTCTCATTTCCTCATTTTTGAAGGGAGGATAATGACAGCATCTCCCCTTTGCAGTTATGGGGGATGAGCTGAGTGAACACACGGAATAGCATACAGAATAGTTTCTGGTACTCAGCAGGTACTCAAAGCCCCCAGCTGTGCCTGGGTCAGGACATCCATCTCTGAGGCCTCCCTATAAATGGAATTAGCCCAAGCCAGTGACTTTTAACTGAAGGAATACATTGAAGTTACAAATTAGTGATACGATTTTATTCCACCTATACTTTTTGATCTAGAAGATCTATTACATGTAACTTCCTTTAGGGAATCTATGAAAAAAATATAGTGTAGGATCTTCCAAGAAAAGAAGCAATGAACTCTGATGGATCGTGATTGAGAACATGAACACTCAGCTTATATGATGTTTCAGGAGCTGAACCTTCATGTCTTTAAAACATTCAGGAGATACACATCATCTACACAGAAACTAAAGTTACCTAGGTAATGGGTGAATAACCTACATCTCATCCCACCTTGGCCCACTGAACTTGTTTATTCAATTTATAGTTACTGACACAGATAAACAAATTGTGGGTGGTTTCCTTTTGATGCAGCAGATGAACAGCTTCAAGTGGCAACAAGAGCTTGGAGAGGCAGGGTTTCTGGCCTGTTCTAGGCAATGCCAGGTCGTTTAGAGAGCACTTGTGAATTCAGCTATGGAAAATAGGCTCTACTTATTCCAGCTGCTTTTCTGCGGGAGGGGAGATAATCCAATCCAGTGGTGGTCTCAGTCAAGGTGACTTAGTTTTGACTAACTGAATTAGACCAATTGAATTAAACTGACATTTTCACGGATTGATTAAAGTAACATTCCAGCTTTCACATCTCCTCCATGCAGTAGGATTGAAAGAACCATTGCATTGCTGCTACTGCATCCTTTGTGGATGGAAAATATGACACATGGTCCAGCATGAGCCATCACTGAAGAGGGTCACCGATTCATAATTTGCACTGGTCTTCAATTTACCTTGTTCTCCACATTTAACTATCCTCTGTCACATCTCTCTAGGTAATAATGTTCGTGTATACAAACTCTAAGTGACTGAAAGAGCTGAGGGGGTTTGCAGCCCCATGGAGGGAGCATCAGTGTCAACAGGCCAACCCTCCTCTCCTTTCCTCTCCCCAAGCTCCCGGGGACTGAGTCACCAACCAAAGAATACACATGGAGTGACCCATGGCGCTGGCCACATATGTGGCAGAGGATGGCCTTGTTGGACATCAGTGGGAGGAGAGGCCCTTGGGCCTGAGGGTGTTTGATGCCCCAGTGTAGGAGAATGCCAGGGTGGGAGGACAGAAGTGAGTAGGTGGGGGCGCACCCTCACAGAGGGAGGAGGAGGGGGGATGGGATAGGCGTTTCAGAAGGAGAGACCTAGAAAGGGGAAAACATTTGAAATGAAAATAAAGAAAATATCCAATCAAAGAAGAAGAAGAAGAAGAAGAAGAAGAAGAAGAAGAAGAAGAAGAAGAAGAAGAAGAAGAAGAAGAAGAAAAGGGAAACATTTGAGTATGCTGACAGTAAAATGATGCTTATTAATTTTGAAATTTACATTGTACAGTTGAGCTCAGCTGTTCTCTGGCCTGAAGACACCCTTTAAATGACTGCCATGGAGAAACTACAGAACAGCTCTCACACTAAGTTACAGCTGACTGTAGGCAAAACACATGGTAATTCTTGGGAAGATCCAAAGCATGGAATGAGTGCTTCTTCTTATAAAGTGAGAAAACTCATTCATGTATACACAGATTGATAGACAAGTGAAAGATGGGGAGAAGCTGGGATTCTAGGAATTCTCAAGAACATCTGAACTTTGTACTAGATATACAAGGATGATGGAACAACATTCTAGCAAGATGAAAACTTGTAAACTTATATATGCTTTAAGTTTAGGTAGGTAATTTATGACTCAAGACTCAGGTACATACGTAGTCACTAACTGATGGGCAAAATTATAAGGTGAATGAATCCATAAATTAATGAATTATTTAGTCCACGATGTGGAATTCCCCCCCCCCCCATAACCAATTCTGCTGGGTTGTTTGTCACATCCAAGATAAGAGTATTTAAAAGACATTTAAAAGTCTGTGCTTCGGGATGATGGTGTTGTGTTTACATGAGAAGGTGGATACCTAGACATTCCACTTTGCATTTATCTTGAGAAAGTCTGGCTCACACTCACCTCACGCAGCAGAGAGTGCTCACTGCAGCAGTGAAGGGGGTCACACCAGCAAGTTTACATCTGAAATGCCCACTAGACGAGGGAGAAATAGATGGTAGCATTTTCCCCTTTAAATGTTATAGTCAATACTTAAGATGAATACATTAGATCTGTATTTATGAATCGCGAAAAATATGTATGAAGTAACAAACACACTTTGAAAATTGATACTTATAAATGGTAACATGTGGGTTGTTCATTATAGAGATAATTAAAAGTGCATAGCCCCCCTCCTTATGCACCATATCCACATATAAGAGAGACTGAAACTTACTGTGATATTTTATTGTTTAATAAGCATAGTGATCGTGTCAAAATGTAAAATTATGCTTGGTAGGTATGGTATGCTTATATATACTACTTTCTGTACTGCTCAGTGTCCTTAACGTCCTTCAAGGTAAAGTAATGGTACAATGTCATGTAGTCTCACAATACTTGCTTCATCTATAAAGGGTAAAAAATATGAAAACCCAGGTTCTGTCCTGACTGTTCCAAGGAGAAGGGACAACTCATTATCTTTTCTTGGACAGAAGAGACAAGACATCTTAGCGCTGTTCCTGGAGAAGACAGAGAGCTGGAGGACTTCTAGCTGAAACATTGCTTTGGGGAATTCAAGCAATGTACTGTTGTTTGTAAACAAATGCTAGGCTGACCTTTCACTGAGTTTGTATGTGCTTGGGTGAGCCCCGCCTAACTCCTTCAGTCCCCGTGTGTTCCCCAGATTTTCCCAGCTGGTCCTTCAGCTTTCTGTCTTCTACATATGAGTCTACAAATCTTAAAAAAAAATAAGTATTTCAGAGTCATAGAATATGTATTCTGTCCATTTATTTTCTCTGCAAACTTGGAATTAATTATTCTTGAAGCTTCCTCAGTGTTCTTTTTCCTTCCTGGTAGATGAAGACTGATGTTGGAGACAGAACTGTGCCTGTTACAAGTGCTCAGATGCAACAATAAATGACCATTTATATAAAACAAAATACAACATACATATTTATAGATGCATTATACCTTTATTGTATTGTTTTTCTTTTGGGCAAGATTTCTATAAGTGGGAAGTTTGGATCAAGAGAGAGATATGTTGAATTTCTTCTAGATATTATTAGAACCCTCTTCATCGACATTTCACAATTACCCATTTTTCGCTAATTTGAGAATTTGTTTTCCCATACCTGTTGAAATGAGTAAACTGTGGGGGGGGTGAAGGAGGAGTGGGGGGAGATGGGAAAGAGGCCTTATGGGACATATGGTGAGGGGGAAACTGGGAAAGGGGAAAGCCTTTGGAATGTAAACAAAGAATATAGAAAAAAAAAGAGCACTGGCCACTCTTCCAGAGAACCCAGGTGGTGGCTGAATGTACCTATAGTCCTAGTCCCTGGGGATCTTCATCTTCTCCTGGCCCTGAGGATATAAGGTACACGTCTGGTGCATAGACACACAGGCGGAATGTCCATACTCACTTTAAGAAAACAACAACAACAACAACAACAACAACAACAACAACAGCCAACAACTCTGTCCTCTCTGTGGTTTGAAATAGCATCTACATCATTTACATGTCCACCCAGTCCATTTCTGTTTTGTCCTGTTGTTCCATAAACCCATTTCTAGCTATCTCACCTGTCTCTTGAGACCCAGCACCACAATACTGAACCTCAGAAATTCCACCATGTGTTCTGACACCAGCATCTCCATGGCATCTCTACACCTCTACTTTTCACCCTCAGTGCTTGCCTGTGCTTTTCAAGGGCTCTCCTGGCTACTCTTCTTTGTCTTTTGTTGTTGTTGTTGCTGTTGTTTACAAAGCAGAAATATAGGACCTGTGTCAATTGCTGACAGTATGTTGATAATTTTGATTGTATTATTTCCCCTAATGAATATTTCAGATAGGAATAAAATTATGTGAGTGAAAGTTGGCAACCCCGGGTCTTCAGCAGCATGCAGTTTGGCCTGGATTATTAGCCTGAGATTTCGGTCTCCTGGGACTATGTTCTCATACTCCTTTGCTATTAACACGAGCAGCCCTGTGGTTCCAAGGCTAGAGATGTATAGCCCAGTGGGAGGGTGCTTGTCTTGCATTCTCAGGGCCCCAGAATTAATCCTCAAGACCATTAGAGAGCAAGAATGTCCTTGTCTGACAAGACTTTTCAGGTTTGTAGAGCTTGTTCCTGCAGTCTCCAGCTGCAAGCCTCCAGGAGGCACAGGTCAGCTGTCATGAACGACGTACTCAAGGAGGCCAGAGAGGTCCAAGTCCCCTCACTTTCATGCTTTCCAAGACCAGTGGTCTCAGCAAGATCTGATATGTGTAGACACAGCAGCCATGGTGGGGTTCAGGAATAGCAGGTGCCTGAGTTAATTCTCAGCTGTTTTGAACCGAAGCTTCTTCCAAAGATAGAAAGAACCTGGTACTAGAGGTAGAGAGAAGTAGCTCATTATTTAAAAACTGCTGTAGTTCTGTAAATCATATGAATTTCTTGAATGGAAAAAGTAGTAACTGGAGCATCTGGGAGCAAGGCACAGTTAAAGAATTGGGTATGTGTGTCAAACTTGCTATCTGCATGCCATTTGGTGTCTAAGATTGGTTCTTATGGGTAGAGTGTTTGAAGAATTATTGACCAACTTGAGAAATGAAGGGAACTGAAGGCTATGGAAGCTGGGCGAGGTGATTGCACACAGCCCATCAGGCTGCAGGGAGGTTATTTTAGAATCATGAATATGTGCTTTGGAAATGTGCCTGCTTCTAGAATTTCAATGTCCTGTAATTATTTTTTATATTCTTCCTTATTTAGTTAACATTTCAAGGTCAGTGATAAGCTACAAAAAAGAAATTAAAAGAACACAAAGATATTAACAAAAAAAAAGTCTACAAGAAAAATACTAAGTCCATTTCAACTGGGTCAAAGGGAACTAGGGAATGGGACGGCGGCCAGAGTGTGGGTGTGTGTCTGGTTTTGAGATACAGTGCAGTGGGAATCAACACGAAGAAAATCTACATGGACATCCACTCCAGAGTGAATTTCTGGGGACTCTAGTTTTCTGCTGAAGGCTTGAAAGATCTGTGCTTTTAATGAGGAAATGTGTTGCCTGTCACATTTTACTTTGTTTTTACTTAGCTATATAATTCTCTCTTTTTTTTTTTTTTTGGTTTTTCCAGACAGGGTTTCTCTGTGTAGCCCTGGCTGTCCTGGAACTCACTCTGTAGTCCAGGCTGGCTTGAACTCAGAAATCCGCCTGCCTCTGCCTCCCAAGTGCTGGGATTAAAGGTGTGCGCCACCACCGCCCGGCTGCTATATAATTCTAAAACTGTGTTTCTAAGCTGCTTAGAAGAATAGAAAAGCTGGACACTTTAAAACATTTAGTATTATCAAAGAATCACTTTATAGATTAATATTAATCTATGTTTGTGCAAATTCAGTTTGCTAAGGGAGGCAGAAGGTAGTTTCCCCTGGGTGGCTTGTTGCCTGAGCGTCTAGTGGGAGACTTTGTGTTGTTTCCACTGCATTTCCTCCTTCCTGGAAGTGCTTGTTTCACTTATTGTGAGAGACTCTAGTCTGTCAGGTAATGAAATGAGCAGTGTCGTGGCCTCTCTTACCTGTTCACTTGTGCTTTTGCAGGGAAACAGCTTGATAATAACGTTAATGTGCTAAAATGCTCCCTAGAGGATGTATGATTTAGAAAATAGTTTATCAACCAAATGTAATCTACAACATGCATCTTTTTTTTTTAAGAATGTTAAGTGCAACCAGGCATGGTGAGCTGTGCCTAAAATCTCAGTGCTCAGAAGGCTAAAACAAGTTCAAGGGTAGCCTGGGCTACACCAATAAGTAAATAATAATGATTAGTAAAAATTCAGAAGCCGGGAGTGATGGCTTAAGGAGAGCCTGGTCTACAGAGTGAATTCCAGGACAGCCAGGGCTACACAGAGAAACCCTTTCTTGAAAAACAAAACAAAACAAAACAAATCAGTATGAGCTACAATGTAACAACATTCCTAAATGGCTTTCTCTACTCACTCTTTTGAGAGAGACCTCCTCTGTCTACTATGCTTCAACCTCCGAATCTCGTGTATTTCCACTCTCTCTTGGTGGCTTTTTGGAGGTCTCTCTCAAAGCTTCATTACGTGAAGATTTATGGCAGTGGTTAACGTTCAGATGAAGTTTTTCAAAAAGTTCCCAGAGTGAGTCATTCTTAATAGAAATTTTGAAAAAATAGTACCAAATATGAGGGCCTGAGATTGTATTTCCAGAACCACTACACAGAGAGGGGACATGTGTGCAGGAACAGTGGTCCATGTATCTGAGCTCTGGGAGACAGAAACCCAAGATTTCTGGAACTTGTAGGCCAGCCAGTCTAAGATGAAACAGAAATCTCCAGATTCAGCCAGGGACCTGTCTTGAAACAAACAAAAATGGTAGAGAATGATTAACAAGGACACCTGATGTCAACCTCTGACTTCTGTAGATACAGGTATACAGATATACACCCCCCCATCCAAACCCATATGCTCACACATGAATACCCCATACACACACATACACACAGATCCAAATGCTCAATAATGAGAAATGTTCCCAGGGTTTGCTTTTGCAAGTGCAGCAGGGAGATGAAAGAAGAGGAAAGGTCATTTGGTGCATGGACCCCAGTTCTTGTTTTTGCCTAAATATCTGTGGGATGGGATCAGGTCTGACTCACGCTTTGATGTGCCTCCTTTCCAGTAATATAGAAATCAAATGGAAAGTACTATTGGAACACAAATAACCATAATTCTAAACAAATGGGCACTTGAGTAATTTAAAAACATTTACAAGCTATTTTTAAAAGAATTACAGCTGTGCTATTATCAAGTGCATAGAGTAAATTGAATTAGCTGCCAACAAGAGTTATCAAATTTTATTTGCTGCTGCTGATGTGCGTTTCTGTTGGAATGTTAGGTGTGCCTTGACCTTTCGATCACATTAAAAGTCCTACCCAGTGTAAGTTATTTTATCTTAAATTTGCATGGATATGAAATTATAGCATTCTGATGATTATTTGATCTGGAACATACATCCCAGGATGAGGAAGAACAGAGAGATGAGTCTCTACCCAGAATCAGACAACTGTGGTTGGTTTTCTCCTGGAGTGATGTGTATTCAGGGACATATAGATGGTTAAAGTGTCAATCTTTTATTTATCTATCTGCCTGTTTATTAATTATTTTGTGCACATGCTTGTGTGTGTTCTCATGCACATGTGTATGTATTTGTATATAGAGTGTGAGTACACACATACACACACACACCCATAGAGGTCAGAGGTTCATGTTGGGTCTCTTTTTAAATCAATTTCATTCTCTCTCTCTCTCTCTCTCTCTCTCTCTCTCTCTCTCTCTTTCTCTCTCTCTCTTTCTCTCTGTCTCTCAGAAAAATTTGTTTTGATCATATCCTCCCCAATTGACTTCACTGAATTATTTTTGGACAGAATCTTACTGGACCTGGAGTTCATGGCTTAGCTGGACTGTGTGCCCACATATTCCAGGAATCATCGTTGTCTCCGAAGCCCTAAAATGCACAATCTTGACAGCTCTCCAGTGCCCCCATGCACAGCCTGAGTTGATTCAGTGACTATAAAACTAGAAATCTCTGGTTAGTCAATCATCAGCGCTCATACTGACAGTCTGCTGACAGACCCTGAATGTCTTTCTTAAAAACTGATCATTACTGGAAGGAAACATAGCAGACTGCAGAGGGAGAAAAGCCTTGGGCCAGCGATAGCCCCTGCAGCCCTGTGTACGCGATGCTGTATAGAGCTGGCCCTCTGAACCAGGCTTTGTCAGGGAAGAAGTCCATTCAGGGGAAGACAGATATTGTGTAATAAGTGAGAAAAATTGGCTGAATGGAAAGATTACTTCTGTATTTGCTACTGAGCCTCTGTACTCTGCCAAGTATATTTATGCTCCTTGGCAAAGAACAGATTCTAATTTCTTGGCAAAACATGCCCATAGGCAGCCTTTCTACAGTACCTAGTAAAAGATTCTAGTTTGCCCAAACTCATTTCACTGGGTCTTAAAGGATACACTGAGAGGATTTAGAAGTCTACTTCCTAAATTTTCAGAGAGGAGAGAGTTCTTCACTAGCAGATGAGGGCTGGGCAGTAACAGGAAGAGGCCTCTTTTGCAGGGATGTTTAGCTTGTGTCTGCTCCTTGCATTCTTGTTGATTCTGAGACACAGAGTGAGTCACGATTCCACTTAAAAGTGTGTGATACTTTCCAACCCGCCTTTCATTTCTTCATAAATTTGGGCTCCTCTTGTCCCTATTTCTGTCTAGGATGAAGATGGCAGTGTCATTTCAGCCCTGTGACGTCACGGAGAGTGGTAGGGTGAGCGATTAGGGAAGCGGTAAGAGGCACTCCGGGAGAATGCCCTGGCCTGGAGAAATCCAGGCCAGAGATCCAGGCATAAGTGAGCCCCTGGCACACAGCACCAAACAACACTCACAGAAATAAAACTCTGGTTCCTGAAACTGCTGGCTCTCTCTTCTGAGAATGTGCTTCAATGTGGAAAAATGTTTTACATTGTCAAACATGCTGCCTCTGACTGCTGCCAGGCTACTTAGGAAGGGTCAGTCACAGTGATGTCCCGGACATAAATATATGGCCAGAGGCTCTGGACATGACTCTTGTGTTTGTGAAGGGAAAGTGGGGAAGAGAGAGGGGAGAAGGGAGAGGAAGCAGGTTGAGAAGCACCAAGCTAAGATTCACTCCCCCTTTGGAACTCCCTAGGGGTACATGTGATGGGCAGTCTCCTGCGGTTTATAAATATCCCCTCATCCATATCCTGCCACTGTTAACAAAGGTTTACATTTTTATAGTTTAAACTCCACTTTAGTATGAGAAAAAGATTCTCTACTTGGCCATACTAATTCTACTCTTCTGAAGTAGAACGAGAGTGGTGAATCGGTGGCACATTCGACTCTTGTTTAGTACCCAGCAAAGACATTGTTCATTGGTCTTATTGTCCCTAAAAGCTCTGGGGTAGGGAGGGGGCTGGAGGGGAGGATCTGCAGTTAAGGACACCTGCTGCTCCTGCAGAGGATCTGGGTTTGGTTTCCAGTACCTACATCAAGGGCTTACAACTCCTAGTCACTCCAGCTCCAGAGGGTGTGATAGCCCCTTCTGGCCTCCACGGGCATCCCTACACACATGTGCGCGCACACACAATAATGGTGATGGTGATGATTATGGTAAAGTGAATTATTTAGAGCTTTTAGAGTACTTAATATTCTAGGCAACTGTTACACAGGAGGTTTTTACAGGGACATGAACGTGTGTCTTGGCTCCCAAGGGTCCAAATGCCGAAAGAAAGGGGCTATAGGAACCTTTCTTCACCTGTGGCCTTTTGTATCTCCTTGGATATATTTTGGTAGGCAAAAATGACATCCCTTGAATTTCATAAAGCCATTGTTTTTAATAGCTGAGTAGTATTCCATTGTGTAAAAGTACCACATTTTCTGTATCCATTCCTCTGTTGAGGGACATCTGGGTTCTTTTCAGCTTCTGGCTATTATAAATAAAGCTGCTATGAACATAGTGGAGCATGTGTCCTTATTACATGTTGGAGCATCTTCTGAGTATATGCCCAGGAGTGGTATAGCTGGGTCCTCAGGTAGTACTATGTCTAGTTTTCTGAGGAACTGTTAGACTGATTTCCAGAGTGGTTGTACCAGCTTGCAATCCCACCAGCAGTGGAGGAGCGTTCCTCCTTCTCCACAACCTTCTCCACAACCTCCACAAGCCAGCATCTGCTGTCAACTGAGTTTTTGATCTTAGCCATTCTGACTGGTGTGAGGTGGAATCTCAGGGTTTTTTTGAGTTGCATTTCCCTGATGACTAAGGATGTTGAACATTTCTTTAGGTGCTTCTTGGCCATTCAAGTTTCCTCAGTTGAGAATTCTCTGTTTAGCTTTGTTCCCCATTTTTAATAGGGTTATTTGGTTCTCTGGAGTCTAACTTCTTGAGTTCTTTGTGTATATTGGATATTGGCCCATTATTGGATGTAGGATTGGTAAAGATCTTTTCCCAATTTGTTGGTTGCTGTTTGTCCTATTGACAGTGCCTTTTGCCTTACAGAAAATTTGTAATTTCTTGAGGTTCCATTTGTCAATTCTTGATCTTAGATCATAAGCTATTGGTGTTCTGTTCAGGAAAATTTCCCCTGTGCCCATGTGCCTGAGGCTTTTGCTATTTTTCTCTATTAGATTCAGTGTATCTAGTTTTATGTGGAGGTCCTTGATCCACTTGGACTTGAGCTTTGTACAGGAAAATAGTGGAACAATTGGCATTCTTCTACATGTTGACTGCCAGTTGAACCAGCACCATTTGTTGAAAATGTTGTCTTTTTTTCCAGTAAATGGTTTTAGCTCCTTTGTCAAAGATAAAGTATGTGGGTTTATTTCTGGGTCTTCAGTTTTATTCCATTTATCTACCTGCCTGTCACTGTACCAATACCATGAAGTTTTTATCATTATTGCTCTGTAGTACAGCTTGAGGTCAGGGATTGTGATTCCCACAGAAGTTCTTTTATTGCTGAGAATTTTTTTTGCTATCCTGAATGTTATGTTATTCCAAATGAATTTGAGAATTGCTCTTTCTAACTCTATGAAGAATTGAGTTGGAATTTTGATTGGGATTGCATTGAATCTGTAGATTGCTTTTGGCAAGATGGTAATTTTTACTGTATCAATCCTGCCAATTCATGTGCATGGGAGATCTTTCCATCTTCTGAGGTCTTCTTCTATACCTTTCTTCAGAGACTTGAAGTTCTTTTTGTACAGATCTTTCACTTGTTTGGTTAGAGTTATACTAATTTACTTTATATTGTTTGTGACTATTGTAAAGGATGTCGTTTTCCTAATTTCTTTCTCAGCCTGTTTATCCTCTGAGTATAGGAAGGCTACTGATTTGTTTCAGTTAATTTTATATCCATCCACTTTGTTGAAGTTGTTTATCAGCTTTAGGAGTTCTCTGGTGGAGTTTTTGGGGTCACGTAAGTATACTATTATATCATCTGCAAATAGTGATATTTTGACTTCTTCTTTTCCAATTTGTATCCCTTTCACCTCCTTATGTTGTTGAATTCCTCTAGCTAGAACGTCAAGTGCTATCTTGAATAGATATGGAGAGAGTGGGCATCCTTGTCTAGTCACTGACTTTACTGGGATTGCTTCAAGTTTCTCTCCATTTAGTTTGATGTTGGCTACTGGTTTGCTGTATATTCTTTTACTATGTTTAGGCATGAGCCCTGAATTTTGTTCTTTCTAAGACTTTTAACATGAAGGGATGTTGAATTTTGTTAAATGCTTTTTAAGTACTAATGAAATGATTATGTGGTTTTTTTTACTTTGAGTTTGTTTATGTAGTGAATAACTTTGATAGATTTCCATATATTGCACCATCCCTGCATCCCTGTGATGAAGTCTACTTGATCATGGTGAATGATTGTTTGGATGTGTTCTTGCATTCAGTTTGAAAGATTTTTATTGGGTATTTTTGCATCAATATTCATAAGGGAAATTGGTCTGAAGTTTTCTTTCTTTATTGGGTCTTTGTGTGGTTTTGACATCAGCATAACTCTGGTTTCATAGAATGAATTGGGTAGTGTTCCTTCTGTTTCTATTTTGTGGAATAGTTTGAAGAGTAGGTATTAGGTCTTTCTTGAAGGTCTGACAGAATTCTGCAGTAAACCCATCTGGTCTTGGGATTTTTGTTTGTTTGTTTGTTTGGAAGACTTTTAATGACTGCTTCTATTTCTTTAGGGGTTATGGGACTGTTTAGATGGTCTATCTGATCCTGATTTAACTTTGTTATTTGGCATCTGTCTAGAAAATTCTCCATTTCATCCAGATTTTCCAGTTTTGTTGAGTATAATATTTTGTAGTAGGATCTGATGATTTTTTTGAATTTGTTCAGTTTCTGTTGTTATATCTCCCTTTTTATTTCTGATTTTGTTAATTTGGATACTGTCTTTGTGCCCTCTTCTTAGTCTGGCTAAGGGTTTATCTATCTTGTTGATTTTCTCAAAGAACCAGCTCCTGGTTTTGTTGATTATTTGTATAGTTCTTTTTGTTTCTATTTGGTTGATTTCAGCCCTGAGTATGATTATTTCCTGCTGTCTACTCCTCTTGTGTGTATTTGCTTCTTTTTGTTCTAGTGCTTTCAGTTGTGTTATTAAGCTGCTAGTGTATGCTCTCTCCAGTTTCTTTCTGGAGATCACTCAGAGCTATGAGTTTTCCTCTTAGCACTGCTTTCATTGTGTCCCATAATTTTGGGTATGTTGTTCTTTGTTTTCATTAAATTCTAAAAAAGTCTTTATTTTCTTTCTTTATTCCTTCCTTGACCAAGTTATCATTGAGTAGGACATTCACATGTAAATGGATGGAACTTGAAAATATCATCCTGAGTGAGGTAGCTCAGTCACAAAAGAACATACATGGTATGCACTCACTGATAAGTGTATGTTAGCCCAAAAGTTCAGAATATTCAAGATTTGATTCACAGACCATATGAAGCCCAAGAAGAAGGAAGACCGAAGTGTGGTTGCTTCAGTGCTTTTTAGAAGGGGGAACAAAATACTCACAGGAGGAAATACGAAGTCAAAGTGAAGAGCAGAGACTGAAGGAAAAGCCATCCAGAGACTGTACCACCTGGGGATCCATCCCATATACAGTCACCAAATCTGAATGCTATTGTGGATATTGTGAAGTGCTTGCTGACAGGAGCCTGATATGGCTATCTCCTGAGAAGCTCTACCAGAACCTGACAAATACAGAGGCAGATGCTTGCAGCCAACCATTGGACTGAGTGCAGGGCCCTTGATGGAGGAGTTGGAGAAGGGACTGAAGGAGCTAAGGGGGTTTATAGCCCCATTGAGGGAGCAACAGTGTCAACAGGCCAGATCCCCAGGAGCTCCCAGAGATTATACCACCAACCGAAGAGTAAACATAGAGGGACCCATGGCTCTGGCCACATATGTGGCAGAGGATGGCCTTGTTGGACATCAGTGGGATGAGAGGGCCTTGGGCCTGAGGGTGTTCGATGCCCCAGTGTAGGGAAATGCCAGGGCAGGGAGATGGGATTGGGTGAGTGGAGGAGCACCCTCATAGAGGCAGGGGGATGGAGGATCAGATAGGGGGTTCAGAAGGGGAGACCTGGAAAGGGGAAAACATTTGAAATGTAAATTAAGAAAATATCCAATTAAAAAGAAGATCAAAAAAGAAAAACAAGATAAAACAAGCTGGTGGTGAAGGCACAATGGGAGGCAGAAGTAGGCAGATCTCTGGGTATGAGGCCAGGGCTATGCTACACAGAGAAACCCAGTCTCAACAAACAAACAAACAAATAAACAAACAAGCCAAAATAAAAAAAAAAAGAAAGAAAAGAAAAGAAAAAAATGACATCCCTCTTCACCCTGAAGTGCCGAATGCCCAGAATTTGTGAATATGTCATCTTAAGCGGCAAATCAGATGTTGTAGATATGATTAAGTTAAACATATTGAACTAGAGACATCATCCTGAATTATCCCGTGGACCCAGTGTGATTGGGAGGGTCTTTATGAGAGGGAAACCAGAGAGGTGCAAGAGGGGGAGAAGAGGGACTGGTTTATGAGTCAAGGGCTTCTGGGAGCCTCCGGGTAAAGGAGGCAGGGCAGCGGTGCCTGCGGCCTACAGGAGCACAGGCCTGCCAGCCCATTTCAGACTTCTACCCCATTTCCCTGCCCTTGCGGTAATTTTTTTTTTAACAGCAGCAACAGGAAACTGATAAAATATTTACCTCACTGGTCTCTCTGGCCAGTGACTGGCTTTTTCTGCTCTCCAGTTCTCAGTGGGGGGTGGGGGTGGGGAAGTATTGCTGCCACATAGCTTCTAGCGTGACTTGTTGCTGGTAAATTTGAAGTCCACTCCATTGGTTCTAACTCAAAATTTCAGATAACAATTCTGGACCAGGTTAGCTCAGGTCAGGTTTTCCCCCATGGACTGGAAAAGGGGAAAAGAAAAAAACCAAACAGGATGTCAGGTCACACGACAGTATGCTTCCTGGCTTGTGCAAATGTGTATCTACTTATCAGCATCGGTATCTCCTCTGATCTTCATCCTTCAGAAGAAAGAGTGGCTCTCTAGAAGTTAGTTGGGGTTGACTGTCTGCTACTTGTCATAGCAGATGCTAGTGTGAGACTTGTGCCTTTTTCTATAATAAGAACGACTGTGCTGTGGTTTAACTGTATGGGCCACATGTTAAAGGCTTGCCCTCTCATTGTTGGAAAGGAGGGTCCTTAAGTGGGCCCTGAAAGGAGGAAGTTAGATCACTGGGGATCTACTCTTCAGATGGGTATTGGGGTCCCAGTTCTTTTCTGTATGCTACTACTGAGAGACGTCACAGGTCCTGAGATCACAGAGCAGGTCCCTGGAATCTTCTCTCATTTGAAGTTGCTTAGTCACAGGGCTAAGTCACTGGTAATCATGCTGTACTTGTGATTTATTCATATTTAAAGACACGTTTCCTGCTTCTGAATGAGTACAATCCTAATATTTTTATTTCACTCTTCCAAGAGCCGAAAGAAGGGCGTGCATGTCTGTTCATGAGCTAATATAATCCAAGACCCACATAGCTACCCAGAGTCTGCCCTGTTTATAACAGGTCCTATGTAGGTGCCAAGCCTTATGCTAGCCAGGTAGGACAAAGTTCCACCACAAATTTGTATTTTAGCACAAAAAGCTATGTTCTAAAAAATTGTAGATAATGAGATGTGGTAATAAATTTTTGGTGTTTTCTACATAAGACACAATTGCTCAGACACAATTAGCAAATCAAAAGATTCCCAAGAAGAAGGAAGGAGAGGGCCGTGGTCCTGAAAAGACTTGATCCAGTATTGTAGGGGAGTACTAGAGCAGAGCAATGGGGGGCGGGGGTGATTGGGGAATGGGCGGAGGGAAGAGGACTTATGGGACATATGGTGAGGGGGGAACTGGGAAAGAGGAAAGCATTTGGAATGTAAACAAAGAATATAGAAAAAAAAAAAGACACAATTGTTCTTTCTAGTCAAAAATAATAGTCACCAGTCTCACCAGAGAAATTCTCATCTTAAAGCTCTATTTACAGCCATGCGGTATTTATAA
The DNA here is from genome assembly GCA_964023405.1 of Apodemus agrarius. Lineage (NCBI taxonomy): Eukaryota > Metazoa > Chordata > Mammalia > Rodentia > Muridae > Apodemus > Apodemus agrarius. The sequence goes on from OZ030013.1 coordinate 82,536,746, forward strand.
ATACATGGTGATTCTTAGGAACAGACTTCTCTGTTTTATCTCCTTGGTAAGGTTTAAGAGACCTAAGAACATCAAGTCAGAGCTTCTTCCAGCCAAGTTAGAAAGAAATGTTTATTAATTGGGAAAAATAGTCTGTCAATGCAGCATTCCTATGTGCTGACCAAGCAGGCAATCTCAATACATCACATTTAGAAAGATCTGGGCTGTGGGGCTGCAGAACCTCTTAACCAGGTTCATGAATTCTCATTTCTGTATAGCAGCTTGGTTGTTAGAATACACAGCCCAGGAAATCAATAGCAGTTCACTTGTAAAATCAGTGGGCCGTAGTAACCTTGGAGGAGACTTTGTAGTGTAGTAGCAAAGATAATTTGAAAAACTATGTTTGATACAATCTGCAGAGTTGTGGCTTACATCAGATTTAAGTCAGTGAGCAAATAAGTGAACTTCAGGTCAAGGGAAAATGTGGAACAAACCAGGGTGGGTAACAGAATGTAATCTTGGCTTTGTTGTCTGTTTCGCTTTTTCACAAGAACAGGAAGCACCTTTGTTCAGTTGCAACACACGCTGTCCTGGGTGGACACACAAGGCTCTGGGGCATTGCACTGTCCAGGGATTTCTGACTGGGGAGTATCATAGAAGCTGTTACTGTGCGGTCTCTTCAAAGATGGTAAACTTGGCAATGTCAAACATCTGTGGGACATCTTCCTGCCTCCTCTCTCTGTGTGTGTCTCTCTGTCTATCTGCTTCTCTCTGTCTCTCTCTTACTTCTCTCTGTCTCTCTCTTACTCTTTCTGTGTCTGTCTCTTACTCTTTGTCTCTCTGACTTTCTGTCTCTGTCTTTCTCTCTTTCTCTAACACACACACACACACACACACACACACACACACACACACACTTAGTCAATTTTCTCACCATAGCAAAATTTGTGTAGTCTTTGTATAGCTGTATCTTGTTTATTAATAATAAACCTTTAGTAAACTATTGGTTATTTAACTCTGAAAGTGCCACTGGGATACAAGTATGGAAGACATATAACAAAGACAGTGGCACCAACTCTTCAGAATGGACGAACATCAACAGTGCGTTTTGTTGTTGCGTTCTTCTGATGTCCCTGTCATCTCCAGGGCCAGCCACCATCACGAAACTGCCAGGCTCCCTTCCTTACACAGGTCTACCTTCTACGATGTCTACCCTCACAGTTAATGTGTTAATGATGTATACATGTGTCAGTTTATTCTACAAATCAATTCGAAACTTGTCTATTTACTTGACACTGTTTGAGGGATATTTTCATAGCAAGGTATTATATTTAATTCATCATTTTCACTGGTGTTAAATCTGTGTCTGACAAAATACAAAATGTGTTTGGATTTGTTCTTTCCTGATCACAATGAGGTTGAATCTAAGTTCATACTTTTTTTGGTGGGGGGGGGCAATGCTTGGTTTTTTAGCATCAGACTCTTCTGTAAATTCCCTGCTTGGTCCTCAGACCATTTTTTCCTTGTGTGATTTATATTTTCACAAAGATTTATGGACATTCTTTCTATGGTTTTTGGTACTACACTTTCTTTGGCTACGTAGATGACAAGCATTTTAAAAATAATTAATAGTGTATCTTTGAACAGTGCTCACAGTGCTTTCTATTGTGTAGGGCGTGGCATTTGGATGCCCACAGCATATTACTCATCTTATGTAGTAAAGTTCACAGAGCATAACCTTTACTACTAGTGAAATTCAGTTATCCACAATGTTGTGCAACCACCACCTCTGTCTAGTTACACAACAGTTCATCATTCGGAAAGGAAACACATGCTCACTAAGCAAATCTTCCCTCTCTCCACTGCCAGGCCTCTGAAAACACGAATCCTCTTCACTGGCTGCTTCTTGGTGTTTCCCGTCAATGGAACCATGTGACCTTTTGTGTCCAACTCCTTTCACTTATGGTATTGTTTTATGTTCATTAAATTGAACGGTACATTAGTACTTCCTTCCTTTTCTGTTCCCTTTGTTAAGGAGGAAATATTTATTTATCACGGTTGCCGCCATCTCACTCCATGTTGCATTGGCCGCCTTGCTTTGAGCTTTGGTAAGGCATGGTGGCAGATCTGCTCACCTCACAGAGACAGCAAAAGGAGTCTCGAGCCCTAACGCATCCACCCTTCAAGGGCACATCCTCAGAGGTCTCCTCAGAGGTCTGCCTTCTTCAACTACGCCCCACCTCCTAAAGTTTCCCCAAACACCCACCAACATAAGCTTATGGGGAATGTTTCATCTTCCCCTCATAGTCGTCTACCCTGGTCCCTAAAAGCTTAAGTCCATTCACAAAACAGAAGAATTTCCTTTACTCTATGAGTCCAGCCCCCCCCCCCCCCCGCCCAACACACCACAGTCTTAACAGTTACAACATTATCCAAAAGCTCACTCAAGGCTCTTGTTGGTGAGTCCTAAACAATCAAGAGCAAATTCACATTTTACTACACAGGGCAACAGGACAGACATTTCCCATCGAAGCATGAGACATGGAGACATGGAGAGGAGACATGGGACAGAAACAATACTGAGACCCAACTGGGCACACATCTGTTGCCCTGGCACATCTGTCCTTCAGGACACATGGTGCCATTGTGTGAGTTCTGAGGGACTTGTGCCATCCAGCTCCCACAGCCTCAATGGCTGCAGGCTACATGGCTCTAAGCTGGGCCCACTTGTCCCTACATCTTCTCTCCACAGATATTCCTTGTTCTCGGTGTCTCTAACTTGTCGGGATCTCCACTGTGTTTTGGCCTTCATGCTTACATCTCGTGGTCTTCCTGTCATGACTCCCCTCAGGCACTGACCCTCACACACACTGTTAGGCTTCCCCATCCTTTCTTTGGACTCTGGGTGATTCCATACCTCCTTCATTCTGAATCCATGCAGAGCCAACATTACACGGTCAACACCAATGTCTGCCAGCAGCCTAACCAGTAGTCAGGCTCCCTGAGATTACAGTGGCCTTTGACAGCCTAGGCGGTGGCACATAGAGAACCATTTCTGTAGTTAGACCTGTGTGTGTGCTCTTCTCAAAGCTAAATCTTGCAAATGATTTAAAACCTGGGATGAGTGGCTTCTTGCCAAGTCCTGAAGCACCCTCAAGACATCTTCTCTACTGTCAGAATATAAAATGCTTGGCTCATTTTGATGTCTCTAATCTCAGTCACACTTCTCTTGGCCCTAATTTTGTGGTTTCATTTTGGGTCAAAGGCAAGCATTTCAGTTCCCCTTTATGCTCCCAGTTCTCCCTGTACAATTGAGTAGAATTAGGTGGCAAGACCCCATGCCTCAGACTGCATTCTGTGCTATCTGGAAACTCCTTCCTCCAGATTAACTATTCCAGTGCCTTTTAATTTAACCTGCTGGAGCTTCAGTGCAAGGGCAAAATAAAGATAAGCTATTTGCTGGAATGTTACATGAATGAATCGTCTCCCTGTTGGCGTTCTGGCCTTATATGTCATTCCTTTCTAAAGCTGAATGATAATGGCTTGTGTGTGTATAGCATGTGTGTTTTTTTTTTTATTTTTCCATCACTTAAGTCTGTTGGTTATTGTAAATAGCGTTTCTATGAAAATTGACACATAGGTATCTGTTTTAGTCACTGTTTTCAGTTTCTTGGAGTCATATGTAATGGAAATGCTGTGTCGTAGGAATTCTATTTTGTGTTGTGAGAACTGTATTATGCAATAGGTACATCAATAAAATGATTTTTATTTTACTTTTAACTTTCTATCTTACTTGCCACTCCCCCCAAATGCTTAAAGATGGGCTTCAGCTCTGACAGTTGCAATCTTCAGGACACTGGTCCAAAGCTCCATGCCTATGGTGAGAGTTACAGTTTGGCCAAAAGCTCCACATCCAAGAGAGAAGTTACAGTCCAGACTCTAACGAGCTTTCTGCCCTGCTCAGCATCACTCAGACATGGGTAAGTTGAACTGCTTAAAAAGTTATTTATTTCTTCACAAATACATATACATATACATATATATATGTATATGTATATGTATATATATATTCCCCCATTATCCTCTCTTCTCCTCTTCCCCTTTCCATGGAACCCCAATAAAACCACCTCCTATTTTTATAATTTGTGTATGTGCGTGTGCGTGTGCGTGTGAGTGTGAGTGTGTGTGCAAGTGTGTGTATGTGAGTGTGTGTAGTGTGCACATACGTGTGAATGTATGTGTGTGTAAATGTGTGTGTATATAGTGTGAGTATGTGAACGTGCATGAATGTGTGAGTCTGTGCATGTGTTTGGTGTTTATATGTGATCTGATCCTATTTTTGTGTGTGAATGGATGTGATCATGTGGGTGTGTATATGTGTGTGTGTTGGTAAACATGCATGTGTATGTATACTTCAGTGTCTTCCACAGTCACACTCCACCTTTTTTCTTCCATTTTTAAAATTCAGTTTACATCCCAGTCACTGCTCTCTTCTTCCTCTCTTCCTAGTCCCACCCTTACAAATGTCTCCTCCATTGTCCCCTCCCCTTCTCAGAGAGGAGACCCCCTTGGGTACCACCCCATCCTGGGGCATCTAGTCTGAGCAGAGTTAGGTGCATTCTCTCCCAACTGAGACCCAGCCAGGCAGTCAGGTAGGGGGAAGGCGATCCAATGACAGGGAACAGAGACTGAAACAGTTCCTGCTCCACTTGTTAGGAGACTCACATGAACACCAAGCTGCACGTCTGCTACAAATGTGTAGAGATCCTAGGTCTAGCTCCTGCATGCTCCCTGGTTGGCGGCCCAGGCTCTGTGAGCCCTCATGGTCCCAGGTTAGTTGACTCTGTGGGTCTTCTAGTGGTGTCCTTGGGTCTTTGACCCCTCCAACTTGCTCACTTCCACCCCTACTCTTCCAGAAGACTCCCCGCGCTCCACGATTTTTGAGACAGGTCTCTTACTGAACTTGGAGCATCTAGGTTTTTCTAGGCTGGTTGGCCAGTGAGCTCCAGGGACCTGCTTGTGTCTCTTCCCAGCATTGGGATCACACACAGGAACCCCATGCACACCTTAGTGTGTGTGCTGGAGAGCTGCATTTAGGTCCTCATGCCTACGTGTCAACCACTCGACTGACAGAACTATCTCTCGACCGCCATTGTTCACTCTTATTAACAATCTGTGAAGGTTGGACTCTGCCACACTGTTGCAGATGTCTACTTCTCATTAAAATGTTATTGTAAGTATGTTAGTGGGCATGGAGTTTAGTATCTGGTGTGATTTTTAAAATTGCATTTAAATTTAGTCTGTCTACAAGAAATGCAGGGACAGGGGATGGAGCAAAAACTGAGGCCAACCAGTAATGAGCCCAACTTGAAACCTATCCCATGGGCCAGCACCAATCCCTGACACTATTAAGGATAATCTGTTATGCTTGCAGACAGATGCATGGTGTCCTCTGAGAGGCTCCACCCGGCAATTGAGTCAGACAGATGAGGACACCCACAGCCAAACGGAGGATGGAGCTTGGAGACTCTTATGGAAGAATAGGAGGAAGGATTGCAGGTCCTAGAGGGGACAGGAACTCCACAGGAAGACTAACAGAGTCAACTAACCTAGACTCTTGAGGATCTTCGAGACTGAACCACTACAAAAAAAAATCACACACAAGCTGAGCCTAGGCCTCCTCACATATATGTAGCAGATGTGCAGCTTCTTCATGTGGGTCGCAAACAGGTGGAATGGGGGCTGTCCTGTACATGAGACATTTCCTACTACCTGGGTTGCCTTGTCTGCCTCAGTGGGAAAGTATGCATCTAGCCTCGAAGAGATTTAATGTGCCAGGGTGGGGGAAGTCCAAGGTTGACAGCTCCTTCAGCTCCTTGGGTCCTTTCCCTAGCTCCTCCATTGGGGACCTTGTGCTCTCCAATGGTTAACATCCTCCTCTGTATTTGTCATGCACTGGCAGAGCCTCCCAGGAGACAACTGTATCAGGTTCCTGTCAGCAAGTGCTTGCTGGCATCCACATTGCTGTCTGGGTTTGGTGACAGTATATGGGGTGAGTCCCCAGTGGGGCAGTCTCTAGATGGCCTTTCCTTCAGTCTCTGCTCCACACTTTGTCTATATATCTCCTCCCATGGCCGTTTTGTTCCCCCTTCTAAGAAGGTCAAAAGTATCCATACCTTGGTCTTCCCTCTTCTTGAGCTTCTTTGGTCTGTGAGTTGTATCTTGGGCATTCCAAACTTCTGGGCTAATATCCACTTATCAGTGAGTACATACCAGGTATGTTCTTTTGTGATTGGGTTACTTCACTCAGGATGATATTTTCTAGTTCCATCCATTTGCCTAAGAATTTCATGAATTCATTGTTTTTAGTAGCTGAGTAGTATTCCATTGTATAAATGTACCACATTTTCTGTATCCATTCCTCTGTTGAAGGGCGTCTGGATTCTTTCCAGATTCTGGCTATTATAAACAAGGCTGCTATGAACATAGTAGAGAATGTGTCTTTTTTACATGCTGGAGAATCCTCTAGGTATATGCCCAGGAGTGGTATAGCTGGGTCCTCTGGTAGTGCTATGTTCAATTTTCTGAGGAACCACAAAACTGATTTCCAGAGTGGTTATACCAGCTTACAATCCCACCCATAGTGGAGGAGTGTTCCTATTTCTCCACATCCTCAACAGCATCTGCTGTCACCTAAGTTTTTGATTTTAGCCATTAGATGGGTGTGAGGTGCAATCTCATGGTTGTTTTGATTTGCATTTCCCTGATGACTAAGAGTGTTGAACATATTTTTAGGTGCTTCTCAGCTTTTCAGTATTCCTCAGTGGAGAATTCTTTATTTAGTTCTATATCCCATTTTTAATAGGGTTACTTGATTCTTTGGAGTCTAACTTCTTGAGTTCTTTGTATATATTGGATATTAGCCCTCTGTTGGATGTAGGGTTGGTAAAGACCTTTTCCCAATTTGTTGGTTGCTGTTTTGTCCTATTGACAGTGTCCTTTGCCTTATAGAAATGTATAATTTTATGAGGTTCCATTTGTCAATTCTTGATCTTAGAGCATAAAGTTTCAATGTTCTGTTAAGGAAATTTTCCCCTGTGCCAATGTGCTCGAGGCTCTTCCCTACTTTCTTTTCTATTACTTTCAATGTGTCTGGTTTTATGTGGAGGTCCTTGATCTATTTGTACTTGAGCTTTGTACAAGGAGATTAGAATGGACTGCTTTGCATTCTTCTGCATGCTCACCTCCAGTAGAACCAGCACCCTTTGGAGGCACCATGGCTCCAGCTGCATATGTAGCAGAGGATGGCCTTGTTGGACATCAATGGGAGGAGAGGCTCTTGGTCCTGTGAAGGCTCAATGCCCCAGTGTAGGGGAATTCAAGGATGCAGAGGTGAGAGTGGGTGGGTGGGTTGGGGAACATCCTTATAGAAGCAGAGAGAGGGGGATGGGATAGAGGCTTTGGGGGACCAGGAAAGGGGATAACATTTGACATATAAATAAATAGCCAAGAAAAAAGAAAGACAAAGAAAGAAAAAAATTTCAAATTTCGATGCAGCTCATCTAAAATATTTTTTATTTGTGTTTTTGGTGTTATTATTAAGAAATAATTTCTGATTCCAGGTTATAAAGATTGGTCTCTATTTTCCCCTTAAGATTATTGTTGTTTTAGGTCTCTTATTTAGATCTTTAATTAATTTTAGTTAATTATGTAATTATAACTTCTCATTCATTTGTACATATTCTCTCCACTTTAAATACTAATATTTTGGCTGCAAGAATGGTAGAGATGTTTCAAAATTCATGACCATTTTTTTTACTTTCTGCATGACATTTTTATTGTGCATTACATTTTTATGTATACATCTCAAGACTTACCATGTGTACATTTTGTTTTTGTTTAAGAAATCTTTCTTATCTGAGCTCTTATGATCATTTGCCTATATTTTCTAATATTTTCTTTGCCTTGTGTCTATGTGACTTGTCTGAAAATACTTTCATATACAGTCAAGTAGAGATCTAATTACTGTTTCCTGCACAGATAATTAATAGTTTCGATGGTGTTTATTAGCCTTTCCCTCTTAATTTATAAAGCTACGTCTGTCATATAACAAGTTCCTGATATGGTAGCCTGGCCTCAGGATCCATCTATTTATATCTTTTTTAGAATCATTTTAATTAGCACTGATTCATTGTAAGTGTTAATAGGAGTCATAGTATGCCTAGTGTGGCAAGGCCCACCTCCTAACTCTTCAAAATTGCATGGTAGACAGAATAATGTCCCCCTGTATGGTGCACACCTCAGTCCCTTTTAGTTTACATGAGAAGAGGCACTTGCAGATATAGCTAAGGATTCGAGACAGAGAGAAGCCTGGGTTAGCCAGGTAGAGTCAGTATTAATTATAGCAACCGTAAGAGGGAAACAAGAGGATCAGAGCCAGAGGCAGAGATTCAAAGATGGAAGCAGAGGCCTTAGAAATATGGCTATGAACGAGTTGGGAAGTTTCCCTTCTGTTTCTATTTTATGGAATAGTTTGAAGAGTATTGGTGTTAAGTCTTCTTTGAATGTCTGGTAGAATTCTGCACTAAAAACATCTGGTCCTGTACTTTTTTTGGTTGGGAGGCTTTCTATAACCCCTTCTATTTCTTTAGGGGTTATGGGACTATTTAGCTGATCTAATTGATCCTGATTTAATTTTGGTATTTGGTATTGGTCTAGGAAATTGTCCATTTCCTCCAGATTCTCCAGTTGTGTTGAGTATAGGCCTTTGTAGTAAGATCTGATGATCTTTTGAATTTCCTCAGTTTCCGTTGTTATGTCCCCCTTTTCATTTCTAATTTTGTTAATTTGGATACTGTCTCTGTGTCCTTTGATTAGTCTGGCTAAGGGTTTATCTATCTTGTTGATTTTCTCAAAGAAGCAGTTCCTGGTTTTGTTGATTCTTTATACCAAAACCACACAAAGATCCAACAAAGAAAGAGAACTACAGGCCAATTTCCCTTATGAATATCGATGCAAAACTACTAAATAAAATTCTTGCCAACTGAATCGAAGAGCACATCAAAATGATCATTCACCATGATCAAGTAGGCTTCATCCCAGGGATGCAGGGATGGTTCAATATACGAAAATCCATCAATGTAATGCACTACATAAACAAACTAAAAGAAAAAAAACCACATGATCATCTCGTTAGATGCTGAAAAAGCATTTGACAAAATTCAGCATCCTTTCATGCTAAAAGTCCTGGAAAGAACAGGAATTCAAGGCCCATACCTAAATATAGTAAAGCAATATACAGCAGACCAGTAGCCAACATCAAAATAAATGGAGAGAAACTTGAAGCAATCCCACTAAAATCAGGGACTAGACAAGGCTGCCCTCTCTCTCCATATCTTTTTCAATATAGTACTTTAAGTTCTAGTGAGAGCAATTAGACAACATAAGGAAGTCAAAGCGATACAAATTGGAAAGGAAGAAGTCAAACTATCATTATTTGCAGACGATATGATAGTTTACTTAAGCAACCCAAAAAACTCCACCAGAGAACTTCTACAGCTGATAAACAACTTCAGCAAAGTGGCTGGTTATAAAATCAACTCAAGCAAATCAGTAGCCTTCTTGTACTCAAAGGACAAGCAGGCTGAGAAAGAAGTTAGGGAAATAACACCCTTCACAATAGCCACAAAGAACATAAAGTACCTTGGCGTAACTCTAACCAAACAAGCGAAAGATCTGTATGACGGGAACTTCAAGTCCTTGAAGAAAGAAATCAAAGAAGACCTCAGAAGATGGAAAAATATTTCTTGCTCCTGGATTGGCAGGATCAATATAGTAAAAATGGCCATCTTGCCAAAAGCAATCTACAAATTCAATGCAATCCCCATCAAAATCCCAAATCAATTCTTCATAGATCTAGAAAGAGCAATTCTCAAATTCATCTGGAGCAACAAAAAACCCAGGATAGCTAAAACTATTCTCAACAATAAAAGGACTTCTGGGGGAATCAATATCCCTGACCTCAAGCAGTACTACAGAGCAATTGTGTTAAAAACTGCATGGTAAGTAGATCAATGGAATAGGATTGAAGACCCAGAAATGAACCCACAGACTTATGGTCACTTGATCTTTGATAAAGGAGCCACAACCATCCAGTGGAAAAAAGATAAGCCTTTTCAACAAATGGTGCTGGTTCATCTGGAGGTCAACATGCAGAAGAATGCGAATTGACCCACTCTTATCTCCTTGTACTAAGATCAACTCCAAATGGATCAAGGACCTCCACATAAAACCAGACACACTGAAACTATTAGAAAAGAAACTTGGGAAGACCCTGGAGGACATGGGCACAGGGGGAAAGTTCCTGAACAGAACACCAATAGCTTATGCTCTAAGATCAAGAATTGACAAATGGGACCTCATAAAATTAGAAAGTTTCTGTAAGGCAAAGGACACTGTCAGAAGGACAAAACAGCAACCAACAAAGTGGGAAAAGATCTTCACCAACCCCACATCCGACAGAGGGCTAATATCCAATATATACAAAGAACTCAAGAATTTAGACCCCAAAGAACCAAATAACCCTATCAAAAAATGGGGTACAGAACTAAACAAAGAATTTTCACCAGAAGAAATTCGGATGGCCGAGAAACACCTTAAGAGATGTTCAACATCATTAGTCATCAGGGAAATGCAAATCAAAGCAACCCTGAGTTTCTACCTCACACCAGTCACAATGGCTAAGATTAAAAACTCAAGCAACAATAGGTGCTGGTAAGAATGTGGAGAAAGAGGAACACTCCTCCACTGTTGGTGGGATTGCAAAATGGTAAAACTGCTCTGGAAATCAGTTTGGCGGTTCCTCAGAAAATTGGGCATGTTACTTCCAGAGGACCCTGTTATACCACTTCTGGGCATATACCCAGAGGATTCTCCTGCATACAATAAAGACACATGCTCCACTATGTTCATAGCAGCCTTCTTTATAATAGCCAGAAGTTGGAAGGAACCCAGATATCCCTCAAAGGAGGAATGGATACAGAAAATGTGGTATATTTATACAATGGAATACTACTCAGCAATTAAAAATAATGAATTCATGCAATTTGTAGGTAAATGGTTAGATCTGGAACATATCATCCTAAGCGAGTTAACCCAATCACAAAAGAATACACATGAAATGCAATCACTGATAAGTGGATATTAATGAGCCCAGAAGCCCTAAATACTCAAGGCACAATTAACAAGTCAAATGATTCCCAAGAAGAAGAAAGGAGAGGACCCTGGGCCTGAAAAGAATGGATCCAGTTTTGTAGATCCAGAACAGAGAAATGGGGGGGGGTGATTGGGGAATAGTTGGGGGGGAGAGGACTTATGAGACGTATGGTGGGTGGGAACTGGGAAAGGGGAAAGCCTTTGGAATGTAAACAAAGAATATAGAAAATAAAATTTAAAAAAATAATTAGGAAATGTAAAAAAAAAAAAAAAAGAAAGAAAGAAATATGGCTATGGCCTGGGAAATGCTGACAGCCTCTGAAAGAAGGGGGGATTCTGAGAAAACATAGCCTGAGTTCAAGTACACCATCAATCAAATAACTTGTAATTAATTGTTCTGCTCAGCCAAGTGCCTTTTATGTGTCAATCATATCATGTTGATTGATAGAGTCTAATGAGAGGAGGTAATTTGAAGTATTATCTCTTTTACTCACCCTTGGATACCCTATACTCCAGAGACCTGCATCACGGTTGTTTTCACCTTTTCTTCCTTTTCTTATTAATGTGAGATAACAGATGTTTACAATTCTATTGACATATATGATGGACAATGGAGAATTGAGCAGGGAGTAATTTCTTTTTTATTTTTGTTCATGTGTGCAAATAATTATACACAGTTTATGTGTGGTGTGACACTGCCACTGTCTTTTAAATCCATTTTGCAAAACTATGATATCTAAACACTAAAACCCAAAGGACCTCTTGATTTTCATAGGATGTTCCCAAGGAAGCCAATGGAAGCATCCCTTTAACTATAACATGTGTTTCTGGAGGTGATATCCTTTAGAGGACTCATTCAGTTACTCACATTGGAGGTCAAAAGTCAAAATGGCCTCGTCACTCTCAAGTTCAGGCTCTTTTGGTATGTGATGACTGATGTGTTTACTTTTGTGTTTAGCTTTTAGGCAAAGCTACACTCCCATGTTGGTACCATTCTTTGTTAAAGATTCCTCACTCCAAGGCTGTAGCTCAGAGGTCCAGCCTTTGCCTGGTGTGTGCAAGGCTGTGGGTTTGCACCAAAATAAAAAAGTCCACGGATTCATCACTTGAAATAGTCTGAATGAAAAATAAGACTTCTGGCTGAGTGGTGATGGTGTACACCTTTAATCTCACTTCAGAAGACAGAGACAGGTAGATTTCTATGTTTGAGGCTAGCCTGGACCGTGGAGTGAGTTCTAGGACAGCCAGAGCTGTACAGTGAAGCCATGTCTGGAGGGAGAGAGAGAGAGAGAGAGAGAGAGAGAGAGAGAGAGAGAGAGAGAGAGAAAGAAGAAGGAGGGGGAGGGGGTAGGGTAGGGGGGACAGGGACGGGGAGGAGGAGGAGAAGGAGGAAGAGGAGAAGGAGAAGGAGAAGGAGAAGGAGAAGGAGAAGGAGAAGGAGAAGGAGAAGGAGAAGGAGAAGGAGAAGGAGAAGGAGAAGGAGAAGGAGAAGGAGAAGGAGAAGGAGAAGGAGAAGGAGAAGAAGAAGAAGAAGAAGAAGAAGAAGAAGAAGAAGAAGAAGAAGAAGAAGAAGAAGAAGAAGAAGAAGAAGAAGAAGACAACGACTCTGGGATGCAGAATTACTTTGGAAGCCTATTAAAGGGGTTTTGTATATAGTTTTTGGCCTGGATTTTTATTTATGTCACTACTTTGACATTTTTATCTGAGTTGTTAGGAAAATCAAGCTTCAGATTCTAACTCTAACCCCCCAGTGGATTGCTCTTTGGCAGAAGAAATAAAATGCTTATCAGATGTCAGTTTTATTTTGCCTGGAGAAAAGTTCATGGAAAATAATGGGTTTAAGTATAATGCCATTATTTCCAAGATGTAATTTACACTCTGAAAAACATTACCAAAACATATAATTTTGTGGCAGATGAAGCTAAGCTTCTTGTGTCATGTTCTTCTGAATTAAGACAGTAGAATAAATTCAGGGATGAGCAGCTGACCAAACCAGTGTTTTGTTTTGCTTTTTGCTCTTTTTTAAAAGTTGGCTGCTGTTTGTGAGATCATCCATTGGGGAAAAGCAACTAGTCTGAAGTTATTTTTCTGTCTATATTAAATTTCCTATTTATAGACTGGAGTCAAAATAGAATTTGCAGGCACTGAGATGCTCATTTTATTAACACAATTAGCACTTCAGGATCTAACGTTTAGTACAGAATGGGTGAGTTATTTGCAGAAATATTTAAAAATACATATTTTAAAGACATGTCTTCAGAACAACACACAAGGCTTGACTGTTTTTTAGGTCAGTTATAGTGAAGAGTTACAAACAGGATTGGTCAGAGCGTTCAATTGCTTTTGTTTTCATCATGATCATAGTAAGAAGTCTGGCCCTCAAAGACTTGGAAATGGACTCTCCACACTAGAAAAGAGAAACATCCAAGACTCAGCAAAGTGGAAGTTGATTTTCTTAAGTCAGGGTGGCAGGTGTTCTAGTTTGAGTTCTCTTGTTGTGTGATAATACACTTGCAGGGGAGGTAAGGGTTTATTTGGCTTACACTTCCAGGTCACAGTTCATCATTGAGTGGAGTCAGGAAAGGAATCTAAGCCTCACTTACAGGCTACCTTCTTATACTGAGGACCAGCTGCCCAGGGAATGCTATTGTCCACAAGGGATTGTATCTTCTTCTATCACATGATAATCAAGATGACCCAGCCCCAAACAAGCCCACAGATCAGTCTGCTCTGGGCAATATTTCACTTGACAGTTCCTTCACAGGTGACTCTTGACTGTCAAGTTGTCAGTTAACATTAAGGAAGATGGCACGGTTTCATGAACTGAGACACTGGGCAAAGACAGCATATGCTGCCATGTCTGCTGGGGATCTGGGGGCTTACCTGGGGGATGTTGGGAATTGCTGGTCTAGGGAGCTAATGAGTTAGAAAGGAAGTGGTTTCAGGGTAGTAGAAAGACCCCTACTCCCTCCAGATGCAACAGAATGGGGTATTGCTCCTGGAAACTTATGCCATGAGAAGGGAAAAAAATCTACAAAATTAAAGGAAAAAACAACAGAAATACACTCTGTAATTAATGTGTACTAAGAGCTTCATGACAAAGGTGATTTTGAGGGCCTCTTTTCCTTTGTATTAACTACACTGAAACTTCCTTCTTGCTCTTCCTCCTCTTCCTCTTCTTCCTTGTCTTCTTTCTCTTAGCAAATGTGTCAATACTGCATTTTCCCATGGACCTTTGGCCTTGATTAAAAATTAGGGTTATTTCTTTCTAAACTTAGTTGAAAATTAGATCCACTCATTTGTTTACTCAATAGATATTTATTAAAAATCTACTATTTGAAATGGTGTTTTAATTGCAAATAAATAAGGCCTGCCATTTGGGAGTCTTTTATTTACTCAGAGAGAAAGATGATAAGCATGCACACACAGAGACATGTGCATAGTGCCAGGTCCTGAGAGGAATAAGGATCATAACAAGGACACAGAATGAAGGGAGGGACCAATGGGAACATTTTATGGAGTTATGTTCTTCTTTATGTAGGCCAAAACCATATATTCTCTGTCGAGGTGACATTGAGTCGAGGCCTGAATAAAATGAGAGTGAAGAATGAGACTGCCTGGAGAGATGTTGTTCCTGGGTGGGTGGAGGAAGGTGGGGAAGTTGGTCCAGTTACTATTTGCTTGGGCATTTCTTATTGTGAACACAGATGTATTTCCAATGAACTACAGTCATCTCTGACTTCAAAACCTCAGGGCTTCAGTCAACCTCAAAATGTTAGAAATGTCTGTCAAAGCAATTAGGCACACACCAATGTGATGACAACAACGATGTTGACATTGACGATGTTGGTGGTGCTCGTAATGATGATGATAGTGGTGGTGATGCTGCTGATGGTGTTAGTGCAGTTGGTTCTGATATTAAGTTGAGGGATCAATATTGATGTTCACAGTAGTTGTTATGAGGTTGTTGGTTGTGTTAAGGTTGTGTGGGTAAAGATAATGTTATCAGTGTTGGATTTATTGATCATAAAAGTGGTGATGTTAATGTTCATGTTGGTGGTGTTGGAGTTGGTGATGGTAGCAGTGGAGGTATTGGTAATAATGTTTGTTTTGGTGGTAACGGTATGGTATCAGTATTGGTGGTTTTGATGTTATATAAGTGGTAGTGTTGGTAGTGGTAGTAATGGTGGTGTTGGTGATATATATATATATATATATATATATACACATATATATATATATATATATATATATATATATATGTCTCTAATTCAAAGAAAGCATTAATCAGTAGAAGACTCAAGTAGACACACTGTCAATACAGGCTCCTAAAAACATTAACAACAGCCGGGCATGGTGGCGCATGCCTGTAATCCCAGCACTTGGGAGGCAGAGGCAGGCGGATTTCTGAGTTCGAGGCCAGCCTGGTCTACAGAGTGAGTTCCAGGACAGCCAGGGCTACACAGAGAAACCCTGTCTTGAAAAACCAAAAAAAAAAACATTAACAACATTTTATTTAAAATGAAGATACTGGCATTGTAAAAACAAAACAAAACAAAAACAAAAACAAAAACCCATTTTCCATGAGCAAACATTTTGTTGAGTATTTTATAGGTTGTATCATTTGATTCCTTTAGAAAGTCTGTAGGATTCACTAATATTACCCATCCTCCAGGAAAAAAATCTAAGTAGCTAGTGCAAGTTTGAGTAGTAATGGCAGAAGCAAGATTTGAGAAGCCTGAACTGTATATTGATGACTGCTTTTTTCTCCAAGGGTAAAACCTCTATCAGCACAGGGAAGGGAGGCTGGGGGGACATGAGTAGTGAAAAGAATGAAGCCATCCTTTTGACCAATCTCCAGACAACAAAGTCTATCTCCCTGAATGTGCTGTTACATACACTGTAAACATAACCTATGCTCTCTGGCATACTTTTATGATTGAGGGAGAAAGTCAGCGAAGAGATTTACTTGCTTGTCATATGCAATTTCTGGAAAATTTAATAGAAGTCACGTTATGGAGCTTTAGAGACTAATAAGTCTCAAATGAGCAGTATGGCTCAGTGGACAAAGGTGCTTGCTACCATGCCTGATGACCTACATTTGATCTCCAGGACCTACATGGTCAAAAGAGAACACCAGCTCCCACAAGTTGTGGTTTTACCCCCATGTGTGCACAACCACAGTCTCAACACGCACACAAGATAGTTTTAAAAGGATAATGACTCTCTTTCTTAGGGAGATGGAATCCCTTGCATCTGTGGAAGCTGAACTGAGTAGTAGATATGGTTAAAACAGCTCTTCTGTAGTTAAGGAAGAAGCAGCCGGAGAAAGCCGTGAAACCCCATGGCTCAAGCAGTTATATGAGGATCTGGGCCTCTGGTGGCCACGCTACCAGTTCTCCTTGGTACAGAATCCTTCTCTCATGTGGGACCTACACTTTTCAGTAAGTCTGCTGGAAAAAAGACATTGTAATTTCTAAACACTGTGTGTACATTGAAATATCAGTTCTTGATTGTGAGTGTATTTGCTTTATTTCTCTGCTAGGATAGGATGGTCAGGGATGCCAGTCCTTGAAGCCTGATTAGTGCTTAGCTTGACTTACTGGCGAACGGGTAAGCTAGACAAAGCTAACAGTCCTTAGGAAAGCGGCTCAATGGACCACCTCACCATTTTGTTTCCTGTTGCGTACATACTCACTGCTTTATAACTATTATATATTATATTATAAATATTTGATAGAAACTAACCCTAGGCCTTGTGAGCTGGCTACTGAATAAAGTGCCATACAAGAATGAGAACTGGGTTTCGTGTGCCCAGAACCCATGGAAAATGCCAGACAGCGAGGCAGCCGCCCACTTCCTGCGCTCAGAGGACAGATACAGAGGACTTCTGATGGAAGCTGGCTACCTGGATGGGCCAGAATGGGCAAGCTCCAGGCTCACTGAGAGACCTAGACCTTGTGTACTGGCTGGGTTTGTGTGTCAACTTGACACAAGCTGGAGTTGTCACAGAGAAAGGAGCCTCAACTGAGGAAATGCTCTCATGAGGCCCAGCTGTAAAGCATTTTCTCAATTAGTGATCACGGGTCGGGGGTCGGGGCAGCCCATTGTGAGTGGTGCCATCCCTGGGCTGGAAGTTCTGAGTTCCTTAAGAAGGCATGCTGAGCAAGCCAGAGGAAGCAATCCAGTAGGTAGCACCCTTATATGGCCTCTGCATTGGCTCCTGCCTTCCAGGTTCCTGCCCTGTGTGAGTTTCTGTCCTGACTTCCTTTGGTGATGAACAGCAGTGTAGAAGTGTAGACTGATTAAACCCCAACTAGTTTCTTGGTCATGGTGTTTCATTGCAGCAAGAGAAACCCTGACTAAGATACCTTGTATCAGTAAATAAAGTAGAAAGTAACTGAGGAAGACACCTGATGTCAACCTCAGGTCTCTACATAACAAACATGTGTGCATACCTACATACATGTGAACATACATATATGCACACATTACATATACATATCAAACCTCTATCTAACCTGAATGATGGAAATTATACTGTGATTATAGCTTAGACTAGTCTTTCTATATTTACAAAATCCATGAACATTTTATCTTCCCTCTGCAGGAAGTAAGCCTCCTGATTCATCTTTAAGTATTTTTAATGCTGAAACTATAATGAGCTTACAAAAGCATCAAGAGCACAGGACAGAACCTTTCCCTCTGAATTCCTCGAGATTGGATTCTGGACCTGATACATCATCACAATGAAGACATCAGTGTTTTCCCAAGGATACTATCCTACATTAGCATGACACAATAACCAAAGTCAGGAGGTTAAGATAGGCATGTTACCATTTAGCTCCCATCCCTTCCACATTTTCCTAGTTGCCCTAATCATGCCCTTCCTAGTAACAGGATCTAATTCAGAGCCACTCATATCTGCTCACTCTGACCTGTTTAGAGTAGCTCTGTCTGGAATAGTTCTTCACCTCTCCTTGACTTTCATGGCTTTTGTCTCTTGATGATCATAGGGCAGATACTTTTGGTCTTTCTTCATGATACTGTGATGAATCTTTGACAGCTAGAACCCTCACATGTAAGCCCTGACTCCCGATTTCAGTGTGTCCATCATTGATGATGCTTACTGGGGTCCTCTTGCTTGGTCTGAGCCTGTCTGCATCTCGCTGTCCTTTTCCTTGCCATTAGCAGTTATACAATTGGCAGATATTTTTACTTCAGAATTTACCATTTGTGTGTGTGTGTGTGTGTGTGTGTGTGTGTAGTCATGGTTTTCTATTTTACTCACATTCATAATCTTAACAGCCTACATTTTGAGGTTTGATTGTACCACTTTGGTTGGTGAGGATCCTCATTGAATCCAGCATCAGTGTTCTTGTGATAGAACAGTTTCAGTCACTGAATTCCTCTATAGTTTATTGAAGAACAGAATATTAAAATTTGTTTTACTCTTTTCCTTGAATCATTTCAGTTGAAGCTATTTCAATGGAATGCTGTCTCCTTTAGAGAAAAAACAATATGTAAATACAGAGGCAGGTACATGAGGAGGGCTTGTTACCATTGGGGTGGGGGAAGGTTTGCAGATTTCTTGTTCTCTTGGTGGATGAAGGCAGAGAAGACACATGTGTGTTTACTTCTGTATTTTGAAAAAAAATACGAGCTAGAATCGAGCTCCTGCTTCCACCCCAGCCCCACACTGTTCATTCTCATTTCCTGTGTTCCTTTGTGACATCTGCTCTCTGTTCTCCTTCATACATTGACTTATTTGTTCAGCCCAGCTACATGACCAATCTCTCATCACCTTGTGGTCATTCTTGTCCACACTGCTCTTCCTGCTCATGCTGTTGGTTAAATCTGATCCCCTAACTGCCCTACACAGGCACCATTCTCATACCAGATGGGTCCTGATGGCCCATGGCAGGGGATCTTTAATCTTGCTCAGGCTTACAAGCCCAGCCGTAGCAAAAACACTTTACCCTCACATGGGTTCCAAGTTCCTTCCTACACTATTTCACCCCTGTGCAGAACTCTTCCTAGTTGCCTGAAGCTAGCTTCATCTCTGACCAAGGGGTTTCTTCCCTTTAGGCTTCTACATCCTGATGCCACCCCAACCACCCCATTTAGGCCTGGCGCCTTACAATGTGTAATTATGTGGGTGAATCTCCTCACTCCTCAGGCTCTGATACCCCATTGAAGCCTTTTCTATAGACTTATGCTGTTAAATGCCTATTGTGGCTCCATATCACCCCCAGCACCACAGCATTCCTGTGTTTAGGCACATCTTCACCCTGTGTGGGCTCTACCACACAGTCAGGCTCCCTGCATGGACTCCTTCTCTCCTGAGCCCATGTGGCAGGAAGGCAGACCATGCCCCAGTGGCAGGCCTGGTCTGCCTTCCCCTCTGCACACAAAGGGAAAAAGAAAAGAGAAGCAGAGGAGGAAGAGGTTAATAGTGGTTGTGCTCTTAATATCATTCATTCATTCACTCAAAACATTTAAGATAACCCAGTCCACAACAAGCTCTATCCTATGTACTACAATATAAAATTGTATCCCAGGTGCTATTTTGACAGAGATAGGCCAGGCTCCTTTCCAGAATTTTTCTATTCCAGAAGTACAGTGAGAAAGAGAGGGCTGTGATAAATCTCTGCCCGGTGGAATTGGTAGAGTGTCCTCTGAACCTGGAATCAGAAACTAGCTTTAATGCTTTGGGTTTAAACGGATGAGCTTCTGAGCTAGTTGTTTGACTGAATTAAACTTTTTTTGTGTGTTATCTGTGAAATGGAGAACGCACACACCTTACAGTGCTATTCTGAGGGTTGAGATTCAATATCCACAACACTTAAAGCATGGTATCAAATCCTTTTCACAGTGTGCTTAGAGGGACTTCCTGGTTTGCTTCTTGTTTTAAAAGGGAGCACAACAGGCTGTATCTATTGTGCTTACCTGCATGCACATGGCCTGGGCTCCATCTCCAGCCCTGCATAAAGCTGAACATAGTGGCGCACACCTGTAACCCCAGCCTTTGGGAGGTGTGGACAGGAGCATCAGAAGTCCAAGGTCATCTCCAACTGCATAGTGAGTCTGAGGCCCTTGTGTGGTACACTTTTAGGAAGGGTATTCACAGAAGGTCTCTATGAGGCAGGATGTTGGGGGGAGATGAGCAAATTGGAAAGCACACCATGGCTGTCTAGAGGAAAAGATGCCTTTCCCAGCAGAGAAAACAGCCATGGCAGTGACCCTGACCCAGAGGGTTTCTGGGGGTGTTGCATGGAGGTAAAGGTGACTGGTAGATCCTTTCTTTAGCTCCCCCATTGGGGACCCTGTGCTCAGTTCAATGGCTGGCTGAGAGTGTCCCCCTCTGCATTTGTCATGCACTAGCAGAGTCTTAAAGAAAGGATCCAAGGAGTTGAAGGGGTTTTCAGTGCCATAAGAGGAACAATAATATGAGCCACCCAATAGTCCCAGAACTCCCAGGGACAAAACCATCAACCAGAGAGTGCACATGGAGTTACCCATGACTCCAGACACATAGGCAGCAGAGGATGGCCTTGTTGGACATCAAAGGGAGGAGAGACCCTTGGTCCTGGAAAGGCTTGATGCCGCAGTGTGGGGGAATGTTTGGGACAGGGAAGTGGGAGAAGGTTGATTACTTTTGGGGAGGGTGACCAGGAAGAGGAAGAACATTTGAAATGTAAATGAAGAATATATCTAATAAAAAGGTGACTTTTGGAAGGAGACAGAACAGGCAGGGAGGTGAGAGAGAGAGAGAGAGAGAGAGAGAGAGAGAGAGAGAGAGAGAGAGATCGAGATCGGATGCAGAGCAAAGCTACCTGAGCCTTCTCCCTCACACCCATCCCCAGCTCGGCTTTCTGAATTAACCTTCCAGTGTGTTGTGCATAGGATACCACTATGCCTCTCCCAGGGTGATGAGTTTCCTACTTAAGATTTCTATTGTAAAATATTCTATTTAGTATTGTCTTAATATATTCACTAGATAAACTGAATGCACGACTTTATCTTTTGAAGATGCCATTAATACTGATAATGAAATAATCATGTTTCCAACATGCTGTGCCATTGCAATCATCATGTATCACTGTAACACTGTGAAAAAAATCAGAAGAGAATCTTAGAAAGGGGCTGGGAATGCTTCTCAGTGGTCTAGTGCTTGCTTAGGCCATGAATCTCTGGTGTTGAAAAAGCAATCAGTATCTACTTCACCTTCCTAGGTGTTTCAAACCGATGTGTCATGGAAAGACATGAACATCTGAGCTGGTGTTTCCTCTCAGAGTGGGAGTGCAACTCCCCCATCACCATAATAGGTAGCAAAGAGAATAAAGGTCCCTCGTTTATGCTTAGAGCGATTTGCTCTTCTTTTATCGGAAGAATACTTACACGAGATTTATTTTCACAGGTCAGAGAGTAGCACACCACAGTATGCAGCCCACAGTGTTCTGGTTACCGTGTCTTTCATTCTCAAGTAACACCAGGGCATTTATTTTTAAGAACACAGAAAAATGAACCTGTGTTTGCAAAAGTCGGGGACTTTTTGGCTGGCTTCTCCAAACTCTTTGCAGTGTGGAAATACTGAGACACTCTCCTAGAGCTGAAAGATAGTCTCAACTATATCTTCAAAGACTTGGCTGTGCAGCTGTTATAGTTTTTAAAAGCTGGATTTAACATGCACACCCTTAGCACTGAGATGAGTATCTGCTGGTTATTTCTAGTAAAGATGTCATTTGATAAGTAGGAGCCAAGGAGACTCATTTCCAAGGGAGTGTTCATTTATGGGTTATAGCACTGATATCACATAAGAATTAAGTGTCTAACATGAAAGACCAGGTTCTATTAATAATCCTATGGGACCCACCTACCCCCTCCACTAGTATACAGGGCCAAGCAGGAAAAACAAAAAAACAGGTGGTTCATGTGACTGCAGACAAGACTTTGATCAAAACCATAATCACAGGGGCAACTTGAAGGAGGCCTTCTGTGCTGGCTTGTGTGTGTGTGTGTGTGTGTGTGTGTGTGTGTGTGTGTATTACTTTTATTTTTTTACAGTCTAATCATTACCCCTTCCCCTCCTGGCTCACCCTCCCAGAGTTCCTTATCCCATTCCTCCTCCCCCCTGTCTCCAAGAGGATGTCCCCCTCCCACCAGGCAGGCCTCTCCACTCCCTGGGGCCTCAAGTCCCTCCAGGGTTAGGTGCGGCTTCTCTCACTGAGGCCAGACCAGGCAGTCCTCTGCTGTATATGTGTTAGGGGCCCTCAGACTGGCTCGTGTATGCTGCCTGGTTGGTGGCTCGGTGTCTCAAAGATCTCAGGGGTTGGGTTAATTGAGACTGTGGGTCTTCCTATGGGGTAGTCCTGTTCCTCAGCTTCTTCTAGCCTTTCCCTAATTCAAGCACAGGGGTCTCTGACTTCAGTCCATTGGTTGGGTGTAAGTATCTGAGTCAGTCTCAGCCAACTGTTTGTTGGGAACTCTTGCAGGACAGCCATGCTAGTCTCCTGTCTATAAGCACACCACATCATCAGTAATAGTGTCAGGCCTTGGGGCTTCCTCTTGAAATGGATCCCAAGTTGGACCGGTCACTGGACCTCCTCTTCCTCAGTCTCTTCTCCATTTTTGTCCCTGCAGTTCTTTTAGACAGAAACAATTCTGAGTCAGAGTTTTTGACTGTGGGATAGAAACTTCATTCCTCTACTTGATGCCCTGTCTTTTTACTGGAGGTGGACTCTATAAGTGCTCTCTCTCACTACTATTGGACATTTCATCTAAGGTCCCCCCCACTTTGAGTCCCACAAGACTCTCACCTACTAGGTCTCTGGTACATTCTAGACGGTCCCCCAACCTCCCCTCCCCCACTCCCCGAGGTTGCATACTTCCATTCATTCTGCTGCCCGTGCTAGCTTGTTTTATGTCAACTTGATGCAAGATAAAGTCATTTGAGAGAAGGGAGCCTTAAGAAAATGCCTGCATGAGATGTAGCTTTATAAGATCTGACTGTAGGCAAACCTGTAGGACATTTTCTTAAATAGCGATTGCCGGGAGATCCCTGCCCATTGTGTGTGGTGCCATCCCTAGGCTGGTGATCCTCAACTGCATGAGGAACAGTGTCCTTCCACAGCCTCGGCATCAGCTCCTGTCTCCTGGTTCCTGCCCTGCTTGAGTTTCTGACCTGACTTTCTCTAAATGAGAAAGTGTAAGCCCAATAACCCTTTCCCCTCTGTTTGCTTTGATCCTGATGTTTCATCATAGCAGTCGTAACTGTAATAGGATGCCCTTGATGGCCTCTGAACTTAACCTTGCACACCCAGCTTCCCACTGGGCAGAGTTGGCCACTCACACTTCTTTTACTTGCTGAGGATTCTAACATATGACTTTGTTTCTAAGAAAATATCAGTAGAAACATAACGTTAAAACTAAGCCAGAAGTCCACATATGAAAACTCTCACTGATAGGTACATTTTTTCCCCTTACATTCCTTGGAGTTTGGCTTTGGCCTAGCATATTAGCTGGGCCAGATCTGGAAGTGGTCACCCCGAGGGGAGGTGTTGTGTTCTCAGTCGTCCTTTGTCTCTCTCGGCCCTTTCTCTTTACACTTACAAATCCCTGTGTGCTGCACATGTAGACGAATTATCATTTGGCTCTCTGAAATACCATTGCCACAGCTCGTGACCGTTACCTGATAGAGGAACAGGCACAGAATTATTTATTCTAACAATCACCACTTCCAAGGGTCAGAGAGTGGAGCCATGTATGTGCGATGTCAGAATGAACTCTAAACTGGTCATCTAGAAAAACATTGGTCCTAACCTTCTTAACATTTACCTCATCCAGGCATAGAGCGAAATGTCCTGGAAACTCGAAAAGTTGGCAGGTGGATGATGTTACTCTCATTTTAGAGGCGAGGAAACTAGGACTATGAGCAATGAAGTAATTTGTCTGGGAAAACTTTGGAAGTCTGAAAAAAAAAAAACCTACATATCTACTAGAGTTTGCATGTGCATCAAAGAAAACAAGTTGTGTATGTAACAGGAGTGTGTGTGTGTGTGTGTGTGTGTGTGTGTGTTTGTAGCAGAATACAGTCCACACCAGGAAAAGTACCCCCAAGAGTAGTCAGTGTGCTGTCATATGCCTGTGACATCAGCATTCTAGAAAGTGGAACAGGAGGACCTGGAGTTAGAGGCCAGCCTGGGCTATGTAATTTGACTGTCTCACAAAAGGGGGGAGAGAAAGGGGGGGCGAGTGGAGAAATGAAGGTGAAGGCTGTGTAGCAGGATCAGCCATGGTGGCAGCTGCTCCTGGAAGCTGGACTTTGCTGACTGTTTTCTGTAGTGTTAAAAATCTCTGCCCTGTCTGTCCTGTCTCTTAACCTCATTCTTTTTTTTTTTTTTTTTTTTTTTTTTTTTTTTTTTCCGAAACAGGGTTTTTCTGTGTAGTCCTGGCTGTCCTGGAACTCACTTTGTAGACCAGGCTGGCCTCAAACTCAGAAATCCGCCTGCCTCTGCCTCCCAAGTGCTGGGATTAAAGGCGTGCGCCACCACCACCCGGCCCTTAACCTCATTCTTTCTTCTCCCCTCGCCTTGGAGTTAGATTCTCACTGGGTCGCTCAGGCTTCAGTTTCAGACTCTGGGCCTTCAGCCACTCGAGTGCTGGGATTACAAGTGTGTCAGGATTCTTATGATTCTTATTAGTATTTAGACATTGCTGAGTTGCTTCAGAAGCTCTTTATACTGGCTCTGTAGGCACATCCAACTTGTATTTTGGGGGATATGGGCTGCCCCCAGTTAGGTTTCTCTGATCCCACAGACCCTTCACAAAAATAAGACCTAAGTTCTAAACCAGTACATAGAGTCTTGGGCAAGTAAAATTTGGAAGGGAGATCTATTGTATTAGCTCTTCCTCTGTAAATGGGGCAGCTCCCTATTTCCCATACTTGCTAAGGAATATCTGTTTGTAGTAGAAGGCAAGAAGCAGAACTGCCCAATGCAAATTGTCGGTCTGCCCGAAGTGGCTAGCTTCCATTCTGCTCTCTAGATCTAGCATTCTATGCTTCATAGGAGCATTGCTTGGGTCCTCTTCTGTTGTAGACTATAATCAGGTTGGCCTGATGAAAGGGAGGGGCAGAAGAACTCCTCACGCGGCTTGGCAGTGGCTGTTTCCCCTTTCTGAGTCATGGTTCCTATTGGATGGCATCTTCTACATCTCTCACTGGGTTCCAGTAACTGCTCCTCCCCTGTTACTCCAGGCGTAGGAGGAGGAACAGCTTTGAAGGCCTCCTCCACCATCCCTTCACACTCTGTAAATATTCCTTTTATTAAACATTCCTCCTCTACCCCTGAATGTGTCATCATTTCCTACCTGAATCATCCACTGCCTTACTTGATTCTGTAAAGTTCCTGCATGCGACATATGTGGAAAACAGAGTCATATTGCTAAGACGGACCTTTAGTAACAAATACATTGCATAGAAAATAAAACCACAGTTCACAAAAGGTTTTTACATTATTTTTTCAAATTACATAAGTTAACAGATTTAAAAAGGAAGGTGAAACAGTGCTGCCTGACAATGGCCTTCAGCTCTGTGTAAACTGGATTGTAGCTTTTGTGAATTGCTAAAATAATACTCCTTCACATAGTCCTTCATGTGGCTGAATGGCTTTTGTTTTGCTTTCTTTTGTAGGTGTTTGAGACAGGGTCTCACTATACAGCCCTGGTTGGCCTAGACCTCGATTTGTAGACCCAGATGGCCTTAAGGCAAGTATTCTCCTACCTCTGCCTCTTGAGTGCTGGGATTTAAGGTATGTGTCACCAGACCCACTGAGAAATGCTTTTTAGGCCTTTTGTATAATAATGCTGTTGAGTGATTGGCTGTGTGTCACAAGTGTACACAAAGAGGACATAAAATGGAAAGGAACTTTGCTAATCTCTCCAAATGAGAAGGACCAAGCTCATGACCCTTCAAGAAGAAATCTTCATTTGCAGAGGGCAATGCATCTCTGTGAGCGGCCCAAGTAGGAGCCCTGCCCAAGTCTAGAAAACCATTAGAGTTGGCTTAGCTAAGTAAAATAAACAATCTTGTCCCAAGTGAGAGCTAATTGTTCTCCTCTGCCTTTCAAACTTAAGTTATCAAATTCTAAGCCAGAGTGTGCTGTTTTTCTTAGTCCAAGTCCAAATCAGAGATGTCTTGACTCTAGCATAAGGTCAATCCCTCCTAAAGTACACTGGCATTAAGGAGGAGAATGCTGAAGTTTAACAAGCGATGCTGAGCATGGAGTGGGATCGATTGGGCTCCTATGCCAGCTTGGGTGGTTTGGGGATGGAAGTCTATAGAGCATGGGGCCGGCTGTAGGTTGTTTGGGTTCTATGGTTTGAGGATAATAGTTTCTGGAGCACGGGGCTGTACAAGTGGTTGTCTTGTTGGTTTCTAAAGTTCTTGACATTTAGGTTTTCAATGGATTTGAGAGCAAACTTACTTCTATACCAGATCCCTAGAGAGCCAAGGCTCCAGTTTAACGCAGCAGCACTTTCCAAATCTTTTGTGGAAAACTGACTGGGGTTGCACTGAATCATCTAGAAACAGCCTGGCATGGAACAGACAAGTGGGTTCTGTTCCAGGACATGTTAACTTAGGGCTGGCATTCTCAGGTGAATAGCCACTTGCCATGTTTCTCCCTTTTCACACCAACAGCAGTTGGAAGCAAAGAGCACAATCAGGTTCTCTTTTCTCCAGCCCAACCCTGTAATATGTAATGTATAATATGTAATGGGTTTCTCTCATCTACCTGAAAAATGCAACTAAAGCAAGCACACTGATAGGACAGGGTCTACGAGGAGGAAATTGTTACATACCTTCAAGGCATTATTTTTTTCTAAGTTGCCTTTGAAATGCTGTGAACAGTAGATGATTGTTAGAGTTTAGACATTCAGTTTCTTTTACTTCTAAGTTGGTGCAAATGAAGCAAAAACAATTTAGTCATCAACATACAAGGAACAGAAGCACACAAGAAAATGGAGTCCTAGAGACTGACTAGTTCTTAAATAATGGCTTAACAGAATTGAGGAAATGTCTCATTGGTTACAACCCTTTTGTGAATATTTGAGTATCAGAGTTTAGATAGCCAGAATCCACATAATCGCTGCATAGGCAGAGACAGAGGATTTCCAGAGCAAACTGGCTAGCTAGACTCATCATATTGCTGAGCTCTTCAATTGATTGAAAGATACTATCTGAATGAATGAAGCAGAAGACACGTAAATCTGGGGCCCTTTACACGCACACAGACACACATATTGCACATATACATATGCATGCATGAAGAAAGTGTGTATGCCATGCTTAGAGTTGGCCATAATAATGGAAATAAATAAATAAATAAATAAAGTGGCTTAAGTTCTGATATTGTATGCTCCCAAGAGTATCATTTTGTTCCCATCAGTACTATGTCCATTTAAAAAAATCTCAGGTATTGTTCTCAATGGGTATAGGGGCACAGTGTGGTGGACTGAGAGACTAATTTTTTTTTCATTCTGAGATTTTACAAAGACATTTGATGAAAGGGATCAAAATTCCAGATGCAAAGTAACCAGAATTTTCTACTTAAGGATCATACCACAGGCCTCACTTTCCCCTGACTGTAATTTCTTGGCATAAAACACTGGGTGGAGAGGGGGTATTTATTTATATCTGTCTAAATTTTAGTTAAATTAAACTTTATCTGCTCTGCTTAAATTTATACAACCAGGAACCCTTTATTTATTTATTTATTTATTCTTATAAAAGTAAGAGCTGATTTGATTCACATAATTTGTATCAGAGACAGTTACTCAGAGTCTTTCTAAATAATAACTAATTGTAAAAAAAAAAAAACATAAAAACAGCTCTGGGTAAACACGAAGCTTGAGAAACAACTAAATTTAAAAAGTCAACAGCCATCCTACAATTTTATCTGCCCTCAAATAAGATTGTTATATTATTCTAATGATGATGTCAGAAGACTGAAAAATAAGCAAAATTCTCTTTCAATATCAAGAACTCTACTAGATATCTTAACACTTTAATTTATAACAATCATACATTTTAAAAACTTGCCAAAAATAATTTGATTTTCTTTTTTTAACTTTCATTTTACTTAAAAGATGCTATGTCTATGCTAACTGCAAACTGTCCTTGGGGAATGAGTTCATTGAAGACTTCCACTTTTCTTTTTCATAGTTCAGCTTGTAGCATTTCAGAGTTATGTGTTTATACCATAACTCTGACTAAATGTACACGCTCACTGAAATACTTTAATGCTGAGTTTACATCATGCCAAATGTTTGGAAATATATTATGACTCACATTTAGGTGTTTTCTTCTGTTCCCTCAATAAAAATATGTTCTCTCAATAAAAATACAGACAAAAGAGTTTGGTGTGGCACAAACACCTTGTAAAGTAAATGCATATGTTAGTTATGTCCCTGGTACCCACAGCAGAAGGATTCTAGTGTACCTGAAGAATGATCTTGAATTTTCAGAGATTGATCCTAAAGTCTGGCCTCAGATACAACTGTGAAATTTTTTC
Source organism: Apodemus agrarius (assembly GCA_964023405.1). Classification (NCBI taxonomy): domain Eukaryota; kingdom Metazoa; phylum Chordata; class Mammalia; order Rodentia; family Muridae; genus Apodemus; species Apodemus agrarius. Next base: position 82,565,512 of record OZ030013.1, read on the forward strand.
CTCTACAAAAAACTGAAGAACACTAATTAAAATTGATTGTTTTTTTTTATTATTTCTTGTGAGACACACATTTCTGAAGTTTTCTTCAGTAGCCTCCTCATAATAGACAAGACAGAATAAATAATCTGACAACATGACAGAGCACCTAAAGGATAGGTGATCCAAACTGGCATTAGTCAAATCAGTGCATCCCTTTAAGGGTGGCACGGTAGTGACTGGAGAGGACTCCCCCAAGAGCACGCACAGTGGAAGGGGCCAATGGCTTTCAACTTCACTGTCCAAATAAAGAGGCCATTAAGCAATCACGAGACAGCAACTTGTCTGCTCTGGTTGCTTCATCGCTTGCACGAATTGACTTCCTCGAGAATGAGTCTCGTTTGGTCTGACTGAGTTTATAACAGCAGTGGCACTAAAAATTAAAACAGGCAACGGTAACCACGTCTCGTTTTAAAACAAATTACAACACCACATGCTTTGTCATTCAACAGGAAAGCTTAAATCAGCTGGGTCTTAGACGCAGCTGATTGTTCTTCAAAGGTCACATAATGTGAACTTTATACATCCTCTGACACTTTCCTCAAAGGGCCCTGTCATCACATCTGCAGCCCACACCACTTTGTAAAGTCTGTTTCATCTGCTTTCTCGGAGCAAGGCCATTTTGTTTATATTTCAGCCCTTTACATTTCTCTAATGAGGCCATTTAAAGGCTTCTTCAGAGGGTCCCTGGTGAAGTGAGTCCTCACAATTGTCCACAAAGGTCAGTCTGTTTACTGACACTGGACTGGGTGGGACAGGAAGTTTGTTGAGCTTCTTGTGTTCTCAGTGAAGTCCGACAACAGAGGACTGAGCGCATTAACCTCAGGACCGGTGGCCGAAGGATGGCGAAGACCCAAGGATCAATTATAGAGTTAACTGATAAAAACCGAAGAGCTCGGAGGTCCCACTTTTCCTTTAGGGAAGAGGTTTCATCCATATAGGCAAAGATCTGAAAAAAGCAAAGAGAGAAAACGATGTTAGGTCTACACTGTGGACAAGCCAGCTTAGACCCTCTGTTGTTTCTTGGGATCAAACCTTGTTTTGTGCAGTAGTGGCAGTGAAAGGGTGGGTGGCAAAAAATCTCCAACACAAATCATGACATCATCATTTCCCCATGAACTTAAAGAAAGCACGTATTCTAAGGTTACCATTAACGTTAGCATCCCACAACGCTTTCAGTCTTGTCAATGGGAATGGAGGGAGATGGCATCTAGAATAGAATCTGTTTTCCCCTCAGATGATCTCATTATATAATCCAAACTGTCCTCAAACACATGATCTGCCAATAACGCCCCCACCCTGCCCCCAGATAGGATTACAGGTGGGGGTCACTGTGCCTTGCCAAATAGAGTATTTTAATACTATCAGCAGTGATAGTATTAGTAGCTACAATTTACCTGATATGTGTGTTGTGAAATGAACCAGGTCCTAATAGGAAGAGTAACAGATGAGGAAGTAAATTCTGGGAATGTCAAGGACATTTTACACTCCCAAATACCTGACCTGATGATTCCGTGAGAGAGCAACAGAGCGCATCAGGTGGAGGACTGGCTCTGAGTGTCAGTGTTGGAGCGTGAATTTAACTCTGTGTAACTTTGGTATCATGGACACTTGTGAGTGTATAAACAAAAAAAAGGTGATATCACTACTTCACATGCTCGTGATAAGCAACTTGTGGGCTGCGTCAACAGTGTGCATGTAACCTGTACTCTACAAAGTAAGTGAGTTCTGACCTCTGTGGTGTGGTAGAAGCACAAGTCCAAGACTTCTGATGCTAGTACAGCATTCGCTTGGTGTTACATCCAGGTCAGAATTACAGCATGGCCTTTCAGAATGGTAACCTAAACTCTGGGAAGTGGATGTAAGTCCTCATTCGTAGATCAGGACTTTCAAACTGGTATTGGTGCTCTCATCTGACTCAATGCAGCGATTTGGTCAGGGAACAGTACGTACTTGGAAGCCATGATTCTTCATTCCAGGCTACAGAAAGGAATCCAAATGTGGATCACACCTCATCATTTAACTAACACACTTATTCTTAATGCTCCAGGAGCCTTCTGACCTAGTCTGTGACTTAGGGAAACCAGCCACTTCTTCCCTGACACTCTTTTCCCCAAATAATCTCTTCCCTTTACCCTGGTACTCCCTCCACAGCATCTGGGAACTGGATGTACTAAACAAATTGTAGGGAGAGAGAAAAGCCGTCATCCTTGGGTTGCTTATGTTAAGACAATGGCAGGAAGGTTTGGCATCCAGAGGTGTTTATGCCAGAGAATCTTGGCATAATGAGTGGAGAAAAGAGTTGGCAGATGAGTAAGGAAAAAGAAGAATTGACCGTGGGCTTTCCAGAGCGCAGAGAAAAGAGTTAGGTGGGGCTGTGAAATACAATGCAATGGGGCAATAGTCGTCTAGTCTGTTGCATTACTTTGGATGCAAAATGTTCAGTATGATGTGTTCAGGGGGGAGTTTGGAGGGAAACATTCAGTAATAGTGTACATAATTCTGGTAGATTAAAATACACCACACACACACACACACACACACACACACACTGCATACATAGGTAATAGCATTTTGTTGTAGAAAAGCCCATGGCTGTCTCCAATCTAGTTTGGCAGGGCACACAGTGATGCTAAGTTGAGCATCGAGGCAAGCACGGTGGACCGCGTTCAGCATCCTCATCTCCCAGCTCCACCCAGAAGATGAGCCAGGTTCGCAGCACAGAATAACCTACATCATCGTTTCTGATCTTGTAGAGCATAACAGGATAATGAGAAGTCAGAGCTGGTTTAAAGATGGAGAAACTCTATGCTGTTTCTTTTATGGTGGGTAAGTATTGGAGGGTGGCCAATACTTTGCAGGAGATGATTCAATTCTTTTACATTTAGAGGAGATGTGGACTTCAGACACCTTTAACACTCTCGGCTTTTGGTGTGAGCTTTGCCTTCTGCCTCTCCTTCACTTTTTAAAATTTCTGACTGGAATTTATACCTTTGTTCTTGTGCATTCTGGATTCAACGTTGCTTTAAGTTGCATTGGAATCCACGTGACGTAAAAACATACCATTTTAGCAGTTTCAAGTGTACAATTTAGTGCCATTGAGTAGATTCGACGTTCATGTGATTATATTATAATTTTCTATATTATGATATTTTGTGATGTGAGTGATTTTCTGCCTTGCTGGGGGCTTGAACTTAGGACCTCACTAATGCTCATGCTCAGCGTGCATTCTACCACTGAGCTATACTCCCAACCCTATTATGAGGTTTAGATATCTAAAAGTCTGTGGCTGGGGAGAGACTGCCCCTTCTTGGAATGACTAATTATTGCAACCAACAAAGGGCTCAGTAGGGAGCATGCCTTTGCTATACATATTACTAACCATTCCTGAGACCTATGTCATCTTACAGAGTATATCACCCATAGTAGTGGTCTCCTCCTTAATGGTAAGGGTTCTGTTATCAGTCAACTAAGGACTGCCCTGTAACTAACAGCCTGCCACAATTATACAAGTTTGCCAATCCTAATCCTTTTACCTTAACGTGCCTTTCCTGCAGAAACCCTAATAAAGTCCACAGCCCAGACCCCATCATGCCCCCTGCCTCTTCTCAGTCCTGAGGTCCCTGGTCCACTGGTTTTGGCTGGATTTCTCTTGAGCAAATCTCCTCTTGGAATTGCTCTTGACTGATCTGAACATCAAAAAGTTCCCATCACCATGACCTGCCTCCAATCTGAAAGTGTGAGCTTCCATGCAGGTGAACTTGCTCCTTTCCTAGCGCTGAGTCTCAGTTCTTAACAAGCAGCTGACACGTGGGAGATGCAGAAATTGCTCGGTGATATATTGGTGATGTTCTAAGGTTCAAATGCTGAGGTTGGTGAGAACACATGAGCCTTCGGGCGTACACTACCAATCTCCTTGCTGTGAGAAAAGTACCAGGCGCTAGTCTAATGTGTTGAATGAACTAACTGCTTGAGCCTCATTCCCACAAAAAAGTTTTGTAAAGACTACAGGGGGCACAGATGGGAGTCTTCTGTTTCAGCCATGTCTGAAGCAGGCATCCATGGGAAGCTTCATCTTGGCAGTGGTCAGGGACTGAGATTTAAACTGCGTTCCTCTCTCTTATTTGATAAGAAGTAGGTTCTGAATCTTAGCGTGAATGAGCACTTTACTGGGTTCATCTGTGTATGAAGTCATCCCCAGGGGAGATTTAATATATTCAGTTGCACTGTTTCTTTGACTTATTCAGTCTTAGATAAGGGATAGACTTTGGGGCCTTCAAACCTCCCTACAGGAACGCAGACTCTTTTAGAGAGGAGAAAGCCACGGTTTAAAAGACTAGTTACTTTGTGTATGGAGTCAAACTGTCCTGGTGGGGCTCTAGCTTAAATGTCAGTCCCTAGACAGTATCCTGATACCTCCATAGAAAGCTTTTGATGCAAAATCTTTATAGGGACACAAGGTATGCAGACACCTCTGTTGAAGGGTTTGGTGAAGGCCTGTGGCTCTCATTCTTCTGTTTAGGGATGGAAAATGTGGCTCTTTTTTTTTTTTCATCAATACCCCCCCATCAGCTAACTTGTAGGCAGCACTTGCTGACTTCTTCCACCTTCTGAAAGACATTGTGTTGTCTTAACTGCAGGCTTTGCATAATTAAATTAAAAAAATTGGGTTGTGGGAGTGGGGCCATGCTTTAAAGGAATCTTTTCCCTCCAAGCATGCTTATGGTACGTGGAGACTGAGGTCTATTTACACTATAAGAACAACTGTGGCATCAATATGGCTCCAGAATGATCATGACCTTGGCACTGTGCATCTGGGAACTGAAATGAAGACTGAGTGCTAAATTCTAGAGCTCTGAGGAAATATTGGGCAGTAGGATCTGTTCACCAGGAATCCTCCAATCCTAGTCTGCAGGTTGGAATGATCTATGTGAGAGGCTGGAAGGGAGTCAGACAGATAGAGGTCTGGATAGACAGATAGGGAAAGGAGTCACAGATAGATAATATGGTTGGCAAACTTCCAGCTTCTTCTTCATAAACCTGACTGACGACAAGGGCCTGAAGACTTCTCCTTCCCTCCAGCAGTGGCATATGTGCATACCCTGAAGGACCAGCCAGACAAGTACAAGGCTGGATTAGGACATGTTTACTCCACACTTGTGGACCTGCCAGCCTCCCTGACTTTGCCCAAACTGAGCAACATTAAATTAGGGGAGGGAGAGCCTCCATAGACCCTTAAACCCAGCCTTCAGGGAGAGCTGGGGCATCAGCTTCCCCAGTTCCCCTGTGCTTTGCAGAGGGTCTTTCTCTGTGTGTATTACCTGTATGTGTGTGTTTCCTCGACCCTAATAAAAGCCTTTCTTCACCTGTTGATTATGTCTGCTGGGTTTTCCCTTCTGCTCCCTGTTACACGGGAGATCTTTCCTGCCTTCAGTTTCCTGATTGGCAGAGTAAACGAGCTCAGTCACGGCCCAGTCAGTGCCACATGTACTGAATGGAGTGTCCATGTATGGAGTGTACCACATGTCCTGAACGGAGTGTCCATGTATGGAGTGTACCACATGTCCTGAACGGAGTGTCCATGTATGGAGTGTACCACATGTCCTGAACAGAGTGTCCATGTATGGAGTGTACCACATGTCCTGAACGGAGTGTACATGTACGGAGTGTACCACATGTCCTGAACGGAGTGTACATGTATGGAGTGTACCACATGTCCTGAACGGAGTGTCCGTGTATGGAGTGTACCACATGTCCTGAACAGAGTGTCCGTGTATGGAGTGTACCACATGTCCTGAATGGAGTGTCCATGTATGGAGTGTACCACATGTCCTGAATGGAGTGTACATGTATGGAGTGTACCACACGTCCTGAACGGAGTGTCCATGTATTGTACATGGAGCAGAAATCAACATCCTTGTCCACAGGAAGTCTCAGGCTTCCCTGGATTCTCTCTGCCTTTTTCAGGCCCTTTCCATCACACACGTGTCCTAATTTCAGAATACTTAACTCTGTTTTCAAGTTATGGAACAATTTTAAGGAGCAAAATATAGTCAGAAAAGTGTAGCTTAGTGACTAAGGTTCGAGATCTGGATGAGGCCTGATAGTCAGAGATTCAAAACAGGGGACAGGAGAGGGCAGGCAAGTAGAACAAGTTGTAGATTAACCGAGGTTAAGCCTCTACCTGGAGAAAGAACTGTTGACTGCATTCCTGAATCATGGTGTTGGTTTGTTTTTAAGTTCATACTGTGAGGGGTTTTTGATTGTTTTTGTTTTGTTTGTTTGTTTTTTGAGCAGAAGACCTGGCCTGAAACAACAGTGAAGATCCATTTAACTGAAGGTGTTGGGAACAGATGATGCTTCATGCATACTACATATTAAAACCATCATAACTGTATTTGTACTTACAGTCACCACTGCACATTAGCAAATTGGTGAAGTAAAAGACATCAATTGAAATTGCACAGAGGAATGTTCTCTTAAAAGGAAACATGCATTTAAATGCTCCCAACAATAGTCAAACACATGCCACCAATGACGTCAACGATGTCTCAAAGGGCATTCCAGTTGTTCACAAACATTCACTTCTATATCATCATGATAAGCTCTCTGTGGACACCTAGAGAGTTATAGGTTTCTCTTTTATCACTCCCTGAGGTTCTTTTGTTTTTCTTTTTTGAGACAAGGATTCTATGTGTAATCTTGGAACTTGAACTAGAGGGTTTTGTTTTGTTTTGTTTTTGTTTTGTTTTGTTTTACTCACTACCTGAACTTTTATAGTTTGTATCCTTGTGATTGGTTAATTTCACATGAGACTTTCACTATCCATTTACATGTCCTTTTACACAAGGAATAGCAGGAACAAACGGGAAACTCCAGGATTGCTTACTTCAATGTTTTCTATAGTGTAAAGATCAGATTTCCACTAATCAGATTTACTTAGAAATTCTAACTGTGGAGAATTTGTAAAGATGAAGATATTTTTTAGAGTGAGCCAATGGTAGGCTCTTGAAATTTCAGAACTGAATAGAAGGCATAATCCTGATGGCATGTGGAGAGCTGTTTAAAACGATCAGAAACTAACCAGTTAGCCAAGTGCTGAGAAAGTGAGTGGATGTGGGTGGGGAATGGAGACAGGAGCAGGGTCTGAGACAAGACCGGAGGGCTCATTGTTTCCTGTGCTCTGTTCCTTTTCTGGAAGAAAAAGAGTTTCCATTTGTCACTGTGAAATGATGATAATAACTGATTGACATGAGGAGTTTATTAATTTATACACTACTCATTTAGTGAATAAACAGTTTGGTCTACATTGTTGGCCTCGTGCATGATTTCATACTGGGCAGTCAAAATAATGTCATTTCCTAAACACCAGATGCTTTTCTAATCACTAAAGAAATGTTTTATGGGCATCAAATAAAGGTTTTATGTGAGGGGTAATCCGATTGTATCTTGATTTAGACTAGCATTTACCCTAACAATCTCCCAAAATCTCAGTCTCGGGCTTACATGCCACAGGACTGAGGGAAAATGGAACATGATTGAAATAACATGGAGAAAAAAGTCCGTGCTGATTTATTTTTAAAGCTAACAAGTTGGAATAAAGAAACAAGGTGGTCCAAATATTTATAATACTGTCACAATTCTCTTGTGAAAGCATGGTTGGATCTCCTCCCATGTTTCCCTTGAAATGAGAACTTTCTTCTGGATATTATTGCTAATACATAATGGTCTCAGTGCCTCAGATTTCCCATCCCAGCTCCACCACTCCCTCACTGCAGGCCCAGGAGGAAGTTACTTGATTTACGTGCACAATAGGAATCCCATTACACGTTTTGGAAGTCACTGAGAAAATAATGAATCGAGGTGAAAGTAAACGCTCAGACCCTGAGTCTTTTGGGTGTAACAGTCGTGATACACAAGGCTGAACTTGACTTGATTTTAGGGTACTGGGCATTTTTATTTTCAGTTTTGAGAGTTTTGTTTCCTGAATTTGGTAGGCCCTAGACTGACATCCTAGAAGGAAGAAGCAAATCTACCCTGTTCATAACCTGGGATGATGACTGCTGATTCTAGACTCTAGTGTCCTAAGTCCCAGCTTCCTCTATTGCGAGAGACCTGTAGAACTGACTAGGGCCCCTCCAGCTGTGGTGGGGAAGGCTTCTCCTTGCTGTCTAGAGGTCTGACTCACTTCCAGGAACTCAAAAAACATTTCTTGCTATTCTGAGTAAAAGATGGGAGGAAAATGATGGGTTGCTGCTGCATTTGAGAATATGAGAAAAATAATTAGGTAGAATATCTGGGCAAATATTTTACAAGAATAACTTTTGTTTTATTATTGATACTATTCTGGTAGATTGATTTAAATAAATATGTAATTAAAATAAGTTTTGTTGGTTTCATTTTTAGCATGTATGGCTTCAAGAAAAATCCCATATGTATCTCATGTTTGTGGTATGCATTGATTGCATGTTGATGGTACTAAAAAATGTCAAGTGCCTGAATGAATCTGTGCCTCATCCTCCTTCTTGTGCAAAGGATCCCTACTCAAGTGGGAGGTCTGCCTTGGCCATATTTTAGTGTGGCCCAAGTAGGGTTGAAGAACTTGGGAGGAAATCTGCTTTGGGGCATATGTTTGGAAATAACAGAATATGTGAACATTAGCCATGAGTTTTGAACTATCATATCATCCCTGAAGTAATGTACCAGAATAGCTCAGTAGCTCCTAATGCTTAACATGGACAGAAAGATAACATACTATCAAAATAAAAGTTGTCAACAGGCAAAGTTGATTTTTTTTTTTTTTTAGGAGAGATGATGTGATGCTTCAGTTTGATACTGCAGCTCCTGGATCATCTGCAGTGTGTGTAGCTGTGATGCCATGGTGATCCCCAAGGCAAGTCTGTGTGCTGGCCTTCCACTATACTCACATTGGGATTCTCTCTGCTCATTGGGAATCTCTGCCAGGGGCTTTGGAGAAGCAAACCTAGAGCTCAGCTTGCTGATGGTGTCCATTCTAAGGGACGGTTTGATGTAGAATCCATTTAAAACGGTCTCTGTGTGCCCCTCCCCCTACCAGCCACAAAAAGAAACTGAACAGGAGCAGAACTTCAAGGCAAGCTCGACTTCCTCATCCTTTCTAAGAGAATTTTGGTGCAGAGTCCCTTCTTTTGGCAATTCTGAGGCCATCTCTGGACTGATATTAAAAAGGGGAGGATAACAAGAAAACCCACAAAATCAACAAACCTGGGTTCACTGGGGCTCACAGCCACTGAATGGACAACCAGGAGCTGGCATGGAACTGCCCTGGGTCCTATGCATATGTTACCTTTGTGTAGCTTGGTTTTCTTGTGGGACTCCTAATAGTGGGGGCAGGGGCTGTGTCTGACTCTGCCTGCTTTTGGCGCCCATCTCCTCCTGGGTTGCCACCTCTGGCCTTAATACAAGGGAAGGTACCTATCCTTACTACAGCTTGATATGTATGCTGTATTGTATCCATGGGGGAGGCCTGGCCTTTTCTGAAGAGAAACAGAGGAGGAATGGTTGGGAGGATGGGGTAGGGAGGAGGTGGGGGAAGGAATGGGGAGCAGAGGAGGGAGGGGAAACTGCATGTAAAGAGGGGATACATATGGCAATGATTGAGCCTTCACGATCAAAGGCAGCACTTACAAGAGCACAGGGGATCTGTTGAAAGTCACGGCTTTTGTTTTTTAAAATATAGTTTACCAAGTTTTGAGTTCAAGTTTTCAGTTAAAGAGGAGCCATTTTCTGCCCACTAGCCTCTTTTCAGTGGATTAGAAATGGAGAAACAATCCTTTTTATAAGTGTTTGGGCCAGCACGGAGCCCATTCTCAGGTTGCATAAGTCGCTTGTGGTATTTTTATACATTTACTTACAGATAACAGATAAAATTCTTAGAGCAGACATCCTAGTTCCCAGAAGCCTAAGACACACACATTGTAGAATGGTTGGAGTCTATTGTTTAGTGAGACTAGAAGTGCTTTCTTTTGTAAATAATGGTCAGTATCCCATCCCTACCTCCAAAAGCTAATGTGGCCCCAAACATAAAACACTTTGCCCATAACATAAAAAGCACAGGAGCCACATTCTGTTTAAATCACAACATTACAGAACACAAACTCTCCTTCTGGAGTATCTATGGAGATGCCAGCTTCCACAGCCCAAATAATTATTCAAAAGAGCCTTGTGACCAGCTCCCTCTCATTCCTGCTAAGTATAACTTACCAGCTCAGACCATCTGCTGTGACAGAGGAGAGGGACAAGTGTGAGGTCAATGCGGAGCAGAGCATAGAAAACATATGTGAGAAGGGGAGTCCCTTGCGGGCAGGGTTCTTATCTGCATCCCTTTCTCCCTGAGATGACACAATCAGAAGCATCCATGAGAAACAGAGAAGAGCTATTTCTATGCTTCTATATGCCAGGTCTTTGACTATCCACTGTTCATGGCTTCCTTTCCCAGTTGCCCCTTCTATAGCTCTTCATGAGAGACCAGAAGGCTCCAACTTTTGCTGTGCATCCACATTCGGCTTTAGCAGCTCAGCATTTGTTTCAGAACTCACGGTCAATGCCACCTCTAACTGGACAACATCCTTGTTTCTGTCCTAGCCCTGCCTCAGCTGCCCCAGGCAGCCTTTTTCCTCTTCCCTGAGAGGTTCCAGTTGTTACTGCATTTATCCTTGTGCTCACGAAGTGCACAGCTACAGAATGAGTAGAATCTATGTGTACTCCTGACAGTGACATCAAGAGACTGTTTTGTAACTTAATGTTCCTAAAGTCAAATGAAAGCGGCTGTAAACGTCTACACCAAGGACCCTCTGAATGCAGTGGGTTGACAACTAGATTTTACCCGGGAGAAATGAAAGTACCAAGGGCCTCAAGGATAGCAAATTGAGCCCCAGGGGTCAGATTATAACATAGACAACAGTCCTATCTTGGAAGGAACTCCCTCCTCTTCAGTTACTAACTGAGGGAAGGGACCTTGTAGAAGGTTCTTAGAAGTGCTAAGGTAGCAACATTCATATGCAAAGGCAGGCGGGAGGAGGAAAGAAGGAAGTGGGTAAGGGAAAGGAGAAGGCAGTAGACCTTTGTCAATTAGGACATTTCCCAGGCAAGTCTTCGGTGTGTGCCTGGAGGGGGAAAAGGGTGGGGTGAGAGGAGTTTGAGCAGGCTGTGGGCTGCTGGGCTGTGGAAACCAATGTGACTTACTGTAAATGGCAAGGAGCACACAGCGAAAGTGATGGTCATAATGGCGAGGAGAATGAGGTGGTCCGTCTCCTCAGCCATCGAAGTCCTTTCTCCCCTCCTGCGAGACCCAGGGCCTCTTAGGCTACTGCCAGACAATCCGCAGCGGCTTCTTCTACTCCGATGGTGCATGCGAATGAGGTTGAGGATAACGCTGATGTTGCAGGCGAGCACAGCCACGATGAGCAGCAGGAGCATCGTGGCGTACAGGTATGCAGTCCTCCCGTGCCGGATGAAGCACCACGTCCCGGGACAGTACTGGACGTACTCCCCGTAGTTGAGCAGCGGCAGGGAACAGAAGAGCAAGGAGACCCCATAGATGGCAGGCAGCACCGCCAGACCCCCGCGGCGCGATAAGTGGCGCCTATAGAAGTAAGGGTGCCCGATGGAGAGGTAACGTTCCAGGGCCATGGCGAAGAGCATGAGCATCGTGGCCAGACTAAAGAAGGTCATAGTGAAAGCGAAATAGGTACACGCACGGCTTTCGGGAGCCAGGGCCACCAGGGTCTGGTTTCTCGAATACGAAGCCAGCACCACCGGGCTGATGAGGCAGGTCCCCAGCAGGTCCGTGACCACCAGTTCTGTTACCAGCACGTGGAACAAGGAGATAGAGGTCCGGCTGCCGGCGCTACACCCGGTGTCCCCACGCCAGCGGCGCGCCAACAGTGCCAGTGCGACGAGGTTCCCCAGAACCCCGGCCGAGAACATCACCGAGCTGATGGCTGGGCTTTCCTCCGGAAGGAGCCACTGACGACTCTTGCAGTCCTCCATTTGCTTGGAGTTATTAAAAGAATTGCCCATGGTGGAGGGCGTGGAGGAGAGATAATATCTCCTCCAGGCAGGTACCAGACAGTAGAAAGGTCTGCCGGCCCCTGTGCTCCAAGTCAGAGCAGGGAAAAGGGGAGGGGCCGAAATCCAGAGCTCCCTTCCGGCCCCCAACTCGCACCAAGGACCGACTTGCTTGGGTCTTCTGCCTCCGCGCACAGGGTCCTCTTCCCTATAATAACCGGTTGCTCTCAATGCTCCCGTGCCTCACCTGCCTTAGCCAGGGCTGCTTGCCTGAGCATAGAGGAGCAGCTGCTCCCTCCAGCGCCTTCCGGGGGCGAGTCCAGTAGTGGCATCCAGGCAAGCAATTTAGATCGCTTGCGAACAGCTGCGGAGGGGCCAGGCAGGGCAGAGACACCGCTGGCCGGCCGCCCTCTAGAAGGGGCCTGGGGGCGGTTCCAGCATTCGCCCCGAGCTGGCTCCCAAGGTCTTCCCGCAGAGCACATGGGCTGGAAGTTGCAGTGCCTCTGGCTTCAGCTCTGAAGCCTTTAGCCCTAGCAGAAGGCTGGGAACCAGCACAGTTTAATAAGACTGGGGTAACAGGAACTCACCAAACTGAGGTTAAGAGAGTCCAGCTCTGTGACATGTGGAGGAAAGAGGCACAAAGACATCAAGACTTCTTGAAGTAAGAATATGAGAGAGGTTGTTGTCTTCTTTAGAAAAAAAATCCAGAGAGATACCCAACAAAGGTGGGACAAAACCTGGAAGAAACTGAAAAGCAAGCCTGTCCATCCAAGGAATGGAACCATGCACATCCCAGAGTAGCCTTTGTCTCCCTATAACAAATAAAAACTTGCTTAAGCAATCCTAACCAAACAAAACAGGAACCGTTCTTGAAATCCTCTAGAGTTATGTTTGTGGCCTCAGATGGAAATCGACCTCACCTAAGTGTTCTCTACTGAAGCTTAATCTTTGATTAACTGTTGGTAGGTTGTTCCGCATTCATTTCTCCATAGTCAGTTAACCATGAGGGCCCACTGGAAGGATTTATTCCGTGAGTGAGTGTGTTGGTAATTGGCCAGTTTCACAATGGAGCTGGCACAAATAGTTGTTTATCATCAGTTGTCATAGTTACAGAGTAGTTAAAAATGCAGCAGTGTTTCTAGTTCTCCAAGTCCAGCCTGACAGACAATGTAGGCAATAGTATACCACTAGAAAAGTGTATTTCATGCAGGGAAAGAGTGTGCTGAGAAAGGTTTGCACAGGAGTCCGGTAAAAAGAAAAAGCAAGGGAAAGATTATTTATGGAATACACCTTGCTTTTCATGACTTAGTTCACCATGCTTCTGGCCTGGGGACTGGAGAGCAGAGGGGTTCTTTTTTTTTTTTTTTTTTTCCAAAATAAGATAAGCAGAATTCATCTGGGAGGCCTACAGGCTCATTTCCACAGCAGGAGCTATCCACCCCATTGCTAAGCTTTGTCGGGCATGGATGGAGTGGGTGTCAAACTCCTCTGGTTTTCTTTCAGGCTGTAAACTGCAGGCTAGTAGCACCCTCAACGCAGCCACCCAAAGTGGACTCCTCTCCCATGTGTCCATCTTGTGCCATCCCCTCCCAAGTGGTTGGGGAATGAGAAGAACTGGCAGGACTCTGATGCTGTTTCCACTGTGTTTACTTTCCAAATGCTTTTATACCCTTTCTGTTTTCATGATTCCCTTATAACAAAAGCCCCTTGTGGCACTGTTTCTACATAATTATCTCCAGCTCTTCACGACATGAGTGGCGTGACTCTGCTGACTTTTTATGGATACCAGAGATCCTCATCCCACCCTCTCTGCCTTTATCCGCTAGTCGCCACCCCAACTCTGTAGTACACTGTGAGAGGATTCTCACAGAGGTGTGTAGACAATCCAGTTTCTGATGACCAAGCTCTGCCCACATCCCTTCCTCAAGAACAACTCCTCAGACCCTAGGGTATGCACTCCCTGCATGTGAGACAGCCTTGGGAATCCTGGGAGAAGAAGCCACTATGAAACCCCAGACTTGTGTTTAAGGCAAACATTTAGGCAAGGAATTCCCTGATCTCAGGTGCAGGGATGTTTGCCTACAGGACAGGTGGCTTTGGGTTTCCGTGAGAAATCCCTACTTAAAGGTGGATTGGTCACAAGAAAAAGACCAGAGCTACTTGTATAATTCTTAGGAGCTCATATCTTACCAATTACTCTTCTGGGCTGCAGCTTTCAGTGATCACATATTCAAATGACCATTTTTGTCTGTTTGTTTTTGTTTGTTTCCAGTAGTTGGACAGAGAGAGCTAGCAGTTCTTCTGTGTTCCATGTTTCAGAAGTCTCACTGGATGGTTAATTTGACATCTCTACGTCCTCAGTTAGACCGTCAGGTTGGTTGAGTAAGTTGAATCCTTGTCTTTATTTTGAAAGTGACTTCTTCCCATTTCTAATTGTAGCGTCAGCATCTCAGTACAAGTTCAGTTTATCCAGAGTCTAGGATTTCTTAACAGAAAACATATTAACACCCTCAGTTTTAGAATTGAGACATACAGCTTTGCTAATTTTCAGTTCCTGTTCATGAGGCACGCCATGTTTGGGGAACACCATGTGATTAGTAATTAATTATTTGCCAGCTTTGTCAGGCATGGGATGCCCAGAAGCTGACTAAACACTATGTCTGACTGTATCTGGAAGGATGTTCTAAATTGCTTAGCGTCCACATTGGTTGACTAAAGCACATGACTTCTCCAGCATGGGCGGGCCCCATCTGGTCAGTTGCTGACTGAATAGAATAGGAATATAGGTGAAGGTTGATACCCAGCTTGATTTGGGGACATTGATCTGCCATTGACATTCCTGATTCTCCGGCTTTCAGACTGACTAGAATCTCAACCATTAGTGCTTCAGTTTTCAGACCTCTCAATGTGCAATACACATAGAGAGCCACATGTAAATCAAGGGCTGGAATACAGACTGAGAAAGCTGTTGCTTGGCAGTTTTGTCGTGTGAGTGTGAAGTGCACTATTGACAAAAACATTATGCCTCATATGGCTTTACATACAGAGCACACACAGAAAGACGTATACAATTGGTGCTATTTCATTCAATATCTCTGACTAATACATGTTACTTGAAATCTAAAATTCATATTTTCCTTTATAGATCTGTAACTCAGGGGCTTTGGAAGGCAAGCCACTTCCTGTACCTCATTCTTCGAAGGAAGGCAAAGATAAAGCAAAGGAAAGGAGAACTACGTGGAAGAAGCTAGCATTGGGGCCTCCATGGTTCTCTTTGCAGGACTTGTGTCTTCCAAAATGCTCAGTCTTTACTTCTTGATATCTATGCGTGTCTAAATAATTTTTTTAAGAGAGAGTTCTAAGAACACCATCTGTGCCCTGGAGTAAACTAGACAAGGCTCACACCATTCACTGTAGTAAACAGAAGTCACTGAAAACTGGAGATTAGATTTAAAGGATGGTTTGAGTGATAGTCCATAGAGTCCGCAGAGTCCTGTGAAGTTTCTAGGTGGCCTGCTGGTGGAAGCTTGCCACCCTCCAGACCTGTCAACCCCATCCTTTGGCTTTGTGTAGCAAGGCTCTTCCCCTGGAAGGTGTCAGTTGCTTTCTATGCCAGTCAAGATACAGCCAGAGAAACAGGTCCACTGTTAGAGATAAATAATGCAGATTTTATTATTATAAGCCTTGCATTGTACAATCGCTAGCCAGTGGCCACATGACAGTTTAGATCTAAGTTTATTAAAGGAAAAAAGGCGGTTTCTCTAGCAACATTTAGTCAGTCTAGGTACATTTCCAGCCATTAGTGACTCCCCTCCGAAGAGGCTCATATGTGAAATATTTTTTTTTCATTGCAGAAGTTAGAATCCTTTAGGCCATACATCAGTGGTTCTCAACTTCCTAATGCTGTGGCCATTTAATTTAATTCCTCATGGTGTGATGATCTCCAACCATAAAATTATTTCATTGCTACTTCATAAATATAATGTTCCTACTGCTATGAATTGTAATGTAAATATCTGATATGTAGAATATCTGATACACAAACCCCAAAGAAGTCATGACACATAGGTTGAGACCCACTGTCTACATGATGTGGGGATTGGTGGAGGAGACTACAGTGTTTGTCACTATCCTTGGTTCTTGTTTTGAGCCTGAACCTCATTAAGGACCTGCTAGAACAACAGCGAAAGAAGAACTCTGGTCATAGATGATAGAAAGAACACATCAGAACCCTGAAGGTAACTTAGAACTCATGAAGGACTGATGGAAGCCTTTGGGGACACACTGGGTGTGCATGTGTCTTAGCACCTCCAACCTTAGTGGCATCAGTATACCACAGAAGAAGCTTGAGGGCCTGAAAGTGTTCTTGGCTTGAGATTTGAAGAAACCATTGGTGGAGACTGAGGAGCTTCAAGTTCAGGTGATGGCCTATGCAGCAGGATAAGCCATCAGATGGGAAGTGGGGGGTGGGAGGTGGGAGGTGGGGGGTGGGAAAGCCACCAGCATGCCCAGGACTTGCATTTTGTCTTTAGAGTGGGGACAGCATGCTGCTGCTTCTCTGCTGTCTTTCAGATCGAATGCAACATGCCACCTGAGACAAGCACTAGCCTGCGACTGTGCAAGGATTCTGGGTGATATTTTCTGCTTGTCTGGAAGACATAGGCAAAGCTTACCATTCAGCTCCCCCAAGGATTCAGGCATCCCATCTGCAGTGAGGTCAGGACAAGAGGAGAGACAGTGTCAGTGCATGTTCTGCTCCATCTTAGCCTGCTTTCTCATTAGAAAAACAAAAGGCTTCCCAGGAACACTGAGGCAGGCCAAGGAGGTAGAAACAGTTTTTGAATTAGTCAAAAGCATTTTTTAAAAAAGTCTGTTGAGAGAGTTTCCATTTGATGTTTGTGGTACACTCACTTCCTAGTTTGAAAATTGGTATTTGAGTAGCAAATTTAATCTCCCAATTTCCTTAAAAAAAAAAATGTATCTTAAGGAAACCAAATAGGTCCAAATGATGAATGTTCTACTGTATAGAAGACTGTTAACCAAGAATATAGAAAGCAAGACAGAATCAGAAAAATGCACATTCTGTAATTCCTATTAAAATTAACAATTTAGTTACTATATTGAATTACAATTAAAATGTTTAAGTACTTGGTTGTTGGGAATTAGAAAGTCACATAAGACCAAAGTTAACACTACAGAGATTGCTTTCTTGAGTGAAAGAGGGGCTAAGGATTCAGGGAAAAACTCAAGCCGGACCAACAAGTTCATCAGGTAAAGGATCTTGCCACCAAGCCTGATGACTTGAGTTTGATCCCTGGAATCACATGCTCAAAAGTGACTCCAAAAAGCTGTCCTCTGACCACCACACAATGCACAGAGTTCTAGGAGAATCTGAAAAGGTCTTCGCAGTACAGGACCAACGCCTCTGAGACTGTCTCATGCTCTTCCTACCTCAGCTTTAGCCGCCTTGATGGTTGCTTGGGCCCACGAAAACAAGAAGAAATAAAAGCTCAGTAAGCTGCAACTTTTTGTGTTGCTTCTAAGTAGCTTTGATGTAGGAGTGGGTTATAGGAAAGAGATTCTGCAGCTGAATTTCAGATCTTAGAATCAAATCCAAAATATGGGTGAGCCAGATGGAACTTGAAGACTGTCCAAAGCTACATCCCATTTCCCTTTGCAATGGCAAGAGCAGGAGAGACCTGCACAGTGTCTCACCTTGTAGCCTCAAACTCCAGGCTCTCCTGTCTTAGTACCCCAAGTATCAGGAGGGCAGGTGTGTGCTGCCACAGCGCTAGCAGGAACATGAAGATTTCTGTGTACTGTTATCCTCTTCATGGGCCGAGGCTGAGCATAGGAGTCTCCATGTCAGTAGCATCTTTTAAGGAATTCCTCTACAGCTCTGAAATCTTGCCTTGGGGGTGGGGGGGGGGGAGGAAGAGATGCCTGGGGAGGTTCACTTTCAGTATATTCAAGCACTTGGGCTCCCTCTAGAGGAACAACTTCAAAACCTTCAAAACTTTAGAAATATACAAGAACAAGCTGATTTTACCTAGTTATAAAACTTTAAAGCTCAGAGGTACCACTTGAACATTCTATTCAGAAGCATCTTATGTGGGGTTCTTGTTCTAAAGCACCTATAAAATGGGCACAGCCACTGTCTTTGCTACCGTTCAAGTCCTTTCTGTATAGCAACGCAGGAACAATCATTTCCAGTTTCTGATGTGCAGTCAACTGTCAGCAACGCTCCCAGTGTGGGACAGATGGATGCCCTCCAGTTCTTAGGGATAGCATTCTTAACATGTGTGTGCCTGCAGCACTGCTCAGCGTTGGTCCTTCCTTCTTCCTTCCTCCCTCCTGTCCTTTCTTTTGTCTGTGCTAGACAAGTGCTCTGCCATCGGGCTGTCATCCCACATTTGAGTTTTTATCCATAGAACAAAATCAGACCTGTGAAATTACCAAGTCAGAGCACATGATATCCCCTGAGATAACAGCTTGTTTTCATGTCACTCTCTTGTGACTGGTCTATTGAGAAAAGCTCTCAGTACACAGCCCAGGCTTAACGCAACCTAGAGATCCTCCTGCCTCTGCCTCCTAGTCCATATTGCTTTCATCTGAAATGGGATTAAAAGCTCAAATTTCAATACATCTACCTAGCACTGGATGTTGTCTTGAAGATGCTTTGGTAATTTAGAGAGCCAAGATCACTTTGAAATAATTTGACTTTGGGTTGTTAACCATTTTTTCTGAGTTTATGGATTTTATTTCCTCTCTTTTGAGAGTTTCTGGAACCTGGTTCTCATTTTATTCTTCAGGTTCCATGGGCTAAAGGAATAGAGCTATACCAAAGATGAGGATTCTAAAAAACCTCAGGCCTCAAAGGAAAAGCTAAGGATGAGTCAGAAGCAAAGCTGAACTATTTCTACAGAGTCACACTGTGAAGCACACACTGGCACACTGGTAGCAGGGTGAGTCTGCAGCCTCAGTGCTGTGGGTCCCACTCTGAGCTCCCATTTCAGGTCCTCACACTCCTCAGAGCACTGGCTGCTGTATCGGTCTGCATTAGGCTCCTTAACACTTGGTTAAGTTGTTGGCTTATCTACTAGGATGGTTGTAGCAGCAACTGCCCACGATCAGGCCAAACAGGATCAAGTTTTCTGGACAGACAGGCCACTAGCCTCTTCCGGGGTCCCAGTGTCTGGGCCAGGACCCCTTTGTCACTTTATAGATGGGTCATTCTTGTATTCTTATCAAGAATTCTTTGTTGGTGTCTCTGGCTTCCCTTTGGAACCTCTTTTATCTTTGTTTTGTCTTGGGTTTTCTATAGAGTCACGGTTGTTGTAAACTTTTAGAGCAATTTCTAACAATTCATACCCATTTATATTGCCAAATCCTTCTAACTCTTGAAGTCTCTTTTCTAATATCTGAAGTCCAAATGCATGATAAAAGCAATGCTTTCTAGCAGCTGTTTCAATCCTAAAACGGCTTGGCAAAATTTGACTAAGTCTCCTTACCTTGCTCAGTTTCGAGGTACAGAACTCTGATTGATAAAGCAGAACTACTCCCCCCTTCTCTGGGTGTAACTGGCTGCTTATCTAATTAGGTGGTGGGGAGAGGGGAGGGAGCACAAGCTTGGGCCAAGCAATCAATTAGTCAGAGTCCTGATCAGTGCTCCTGGGCAGGAGGACAGGAGGTAAATTTCTTCTGTCAGGACTAAGAACAGGAGGAGGTTTGGGTGACCTGGCCAAGACAACAAGAGGGCACAAGTCTTTTTTTAAAAATACTTTTATATGCCGGGCGGTGGTGGTGCATGCCTTTAATCCCAGTACTTGGGAGGCAGAGGCAGGCAGATTTCTGAGTTCTAGGCCAGCCTGGTCTACAAAGTGAGTTCCAGGACAGCCAAGGCTACACAGAGAAACCCTGTCTCGAAAAACAAAACAAACAAACAAAAAACAAAAAAAAAAACAAAAAACAAAAAAAACTTTTATATAAATTATTGTTTATAATTTTTTGAGGTCTGGAATTTTTTCAACATTATTTTTTTCCTTTTATTGGATATTTTCTTTATTTACATTTCAAAGACCCTTTCCAGGTCTCCCTTCTGGAAACCCCCTATCCCATCCCCTTCCCCTTGCTTCTGTGAGGGTGCTTCTCCACCCATCCATCCACTCTTCCTTTCCAGTCCCGGCATTCCCCTACACTGGGGCATTGAACCCCCTCAGGTCCAAGGGCTGCTCCTCTCACTGATGTCCAATAAGACTGGAGCCATGGATCCCTTCATGTGTACTTCTTGGTTGGTGGTCCAGTACCCAAGAGCTCTTGGGGAGGGTCTGGCCTGTTGATACTGTTGCTCCTTCCATGGGGCTGCAAACCCCCTCAGCTCCTTCAGTCCCTTCTACAACTTCTCCATTGGGAACCCTGAGTTCAGTCCTATGGTTGGTTGGCTGTGAGCATCTGCCTCTGTATTTGTCAGGCTCTGGCAGAGCCTTTCAGGAGACAATCATAACAGGCTCCAGTCAGCAAGCATTTCCTGGCATCCGCAATAGCATACAGCTTTGGCAACTGTATATGGGATGGATCCCCAGGTAGGGGTATGGATCCCATACACAGTTGCCAAAGAGGGCACAAGTCTTATGCCAGGAGGTAGGTGGGTCTCACAAGAGAGAAAGCCACTCATCAGTATGGGTAACTATTTGGGGTTCTGGGGTTCCCAATCATATTCCAGACAGCTTGTACTGTCACAGGGCTATCTGACTCCAAAAAGTGGCCAATAGATTTTACAAGAGCTCCAGAGTTTTCTGTTTAAACAACAGAAATCATTTTCATCCTCCTCCATAAAACTCCCTCTGGTCCTGTGGCCACCATCCA
Organism: Apodemus agrarius; assembly: GCA_964023405.1. NCBI lineage: Eukaryota > Metazoa > Chordata > Mammalia > Rodentia > Muridae > Apodemus > Apodemus agrarius. The sequence continues at coordinate 82,586,461 of OZ030013.1, forward strand.
CAATACCACTCTGGAGGAAGCCCCTAATGCTAGCATCACTATAGCAACAGCAGCAACTGCTTGCAGCCACAGCTGCTGCCAGAAGAGGGGTACAGCATGGATGGCCCAGCATGACCCATGAGCCTGTGGGAAGTTGTATGTCATCCCAGGGACAGCAGTAGCTGTGGTCCCAGGAGGGCTCACTCCCCTTCCATTTTAGATCTTTTTCTTCAATCAATAGAGCTGACAGAAACACACAGAGAGATACATAGTAAAGACAAACAGGGGTCATCACCATCACTGTGCATTCATACATCTGAAGAGACCAGGGGAGGTGAAGTCTCACCTGGACCCTAGACATAGATCTTCACCATGGGCATCTCCATTGTGTCTCTTTGTATGCTAAACCAGGTGACATACCTCTGGCAGTGACAAACTAGGTGACTTTCATACTTTGTTCCTCTTTAGGGGAGGAGGTGTCAGATTCTTCAGAAACATTGGGCAGCAATCCATCAGAGGATATCCTGGGACCCTGGAACATCTCAGGTTGTGCAACCCTGGGAGTTCTTGACCACCACATTCTTTCTGACTCTAGAGGTCTTCAAGACCTCCAGTATTTCAAGGTATGGACTCTGGAGATCTCACTGGGGCCTCCAGAAATGTTGTGAGGTACATCCACTAGAGAAGACTACTTGGACACTGATTCTGAGAGATCAGATTTTTTGGGTTCAGACTCCATCTTAGAAAATCTGACCTAAGTTTGAATTCAAGTAAACTTACAGGCTGGTACCTAGGAGTAGTTTCCAAGTTACCCATCAACAAGACCTGTGTCTCCAGGTTATTCCCCTCAAACAAGACCTGAATCTAGCACCAGTCTCCAGGTTATTACCCCTAACAGATCTGCACCCCCAGGTTACAAGCCCACTCTGGCATAAGAACCACCAATTAGGGGAAAAACAGAAGTTAAGTTTAAGGTTTGGTTTCTAGCACCAGCCAATTATGTTAAAGGCCACAGTAGGCCCCCAATTAGATGCTTGCCAGGTTAGAAACATTCACCTCTCATTTTTAATTTCCTATAAAATCTTGTATTGATGAGTATTTGGGGCTTTTTTTCTCCATCAGAACTGTACTGTGGGTTGGAGGTGAATTAAGCCCAAGTTTGAGCTTGTGAATAAAGACCGTGTGATTGCATCAGATCTGCTCCTGATTGGTCTTTTGGGGTTCATGAATGCTTCCTAGTACTATAGTTCAAGCCAATAAAAAGTCTTTATTAGCCAGTCAGTGACTATATTGGGTGTTTAGGATATCAGTTCAGCACTAAGACATTTTCAAAGTAGACTTTTAAGCACAAAAAATCATATGCTTGATATACTTGTTAGCAAAAATAGCCAGAAGCAGAACTATAGAAGCCAAAAGCAAAAGTTAATATGTTTAGAGACTTCCCAAAACTGTGGACTTTGATGGATTAGGTATTTTTTCTCATTTTGACAGATGTTGCTGCCTATTTACTTGGTTTCAATGCCCGAATGGTTCTTCCATTATCCGTTGTGATAAGATCTGTATGTTTGTTATACTGTTACTAAATTGATGTGGGCAAGCCACTGGTTCCATTGTTTGCCCAGGTTCGGGACAGGCTAATCATAAATGTAATTATCTATGATTAAGGATATTGTTTTAAGACTGTACCCTTGTAGTAGTTTGAATGAGAATGGCCCCCAGACTCTCACATGTTTGAATTCTTGGTCCCCATTTCATGGAACAGTTTGAGAAGGATTAGGAGGTGTGGCCTGGTGATGGACATTTGTCACTGGAGGTGGGTTTTGGGGTTTTGAAGGCCCCCATTATTCCCTGTTAGCTCTTTGTCTTCTACTTCCAGAACAAGATGGGAGCTCTCAGCTGTTCCTACCCAATGTTCTTGCTCTGAAACTCTGAAACTGTAAGTCCCCAATTAAATACATTGTTCTATGTGCTGCCTTAGGCACCTGTCTTATTACAGCAACAGAAAGTAACCAAGACAACCAATGGCAGCGCTTGGTAACAGGTATACTGGTCTGTGCGACTTTTAACTTTGTCTCCTGTTTCTAGTACATCCTAAGTATGAAACCATCAAGATACTGTATATGCTTGACTGAAAAGATACTTCTCCTTTTTCTTGATGGTGCTTACTTATTCTTCTTAGTTTTAGCTTTCCGGTAATAGAAATAATAACAAAAATCAAGTCTTTTGATTTTCCATATTCTTTGTCAGGACACGGTAAATACTAGAAACCTTCATTGTGATGATTTTCAAGACTAGACTTATGTCTGAACCCTTGATTTTCTCAAAGAATGGGATGTTCCCCTTGTCAACAACAAATGGGACCTGCTAATTCCTTTAACTAAGGAATTAGTTAGGTAATTGTGAAAGTCAGAAAAGAGGAAGCTCAAACACCAACTTCTGTGAACTTAGCTTTGCTCTACCTGGAGGCCACTCTGGGAAGAGAAAGCCATCCACTCCAGGCAGTCCAGTGAGAGAAGGTGATTGGCCTCTTCCAGGTATTAGACTTAGTAGAGCTAAAATTTGCATCTCTGATAATTTCTAGGTAATGAAGCTACTGTTGCTTGTCCAGGCCACACTTTCAGAAGTGTTGGTCTAGCATGTCTGGCTGGTAAGTGTGGGGGTTGTTCAGGCTTTGGTCTTTATGGAATTTCTACTTTCCTGAAGTTCTAGGAATATGTGGCCAGTAGGCTTGAGACTGAATGAATAACTTGTCCTCATAGTTTACATGGTGGTTAGTGTTTGTTGATAGTCAACTTGACAGTACCTGGAATTGCCTAGGAGACATACCTCTAGGTACACGTGTGGAAGATTATAAGGTTATTAACTCATATAAGCTATTACAAGATTAGGTTAGCCTCTGTGTATGCCTGTGAGGGATTATTTTGATTTGGCTAATTGAGATGGGAAGACCCACCTACTATGGGTGACTGGGCTAGTGGACTGGGCTAAGAGGGACGACTTGACCTGGCACCAGCATCTTCCTCTGCTTCCCGCCTGTGGTCAGTACTACAGTTCTCAATCTCCTGCCTTCTTGACTTTCTGTGATGGAGTATCTTGCAACTGTAAAACAAAGAAAACTTTTCTTCCTTAAATGTTGCTTTTGTAAGCTTATTTAAGCACAGCAACAGAGAAGTAACAAAGACAATTAGCTTTTACTTAACTTCCTTAAAATCCACAGAAATCTCAGCCAGGGGCCATGACCTACTGTCCAGGAACACTGGGAATGTGGGGGAAGAGACAAACGCTCTTTTGTCAGTGCTTTTCCTTTCCCTAAGAGTTTATTGGAACACAGAAACTTGGAGACAGAAAGTGGTCAACTGCAATGGAATCGGAAGGACACAGACTCCTGTCACCTGGGGGATCCCATGAGCTCTGCCTCCTAAGTCACTGAGCACTTAGTTCCTCTTTCCCTGCCACCTGAATCCAGTTCCATCTTGCCTGCATCTTCCTGACATGTGTGATGGTAGAAACACTTTAATTTCCCATGAGGCTCTACTTTTCCCTGGGTCTGTCCTATAGCCACATAGTGAGTTTCAACCACTAAAACTTAATGGTTTGAATTGTGCTGTGCCTAACATTAGTTTTTGTTCACATTTAAAGGACAGAGCCTTTGGTTCATTTTATCTTTGAATGGAGTCTTACAACTAAGCTTCTCTGGACCTGCACATACAGAGTCTCTGTGTCCCCTTTCAAGCGCATAAATCATAAAATGCCCCTCCCTCTGATTCAGTGGGTTCCATAGCAGGAACATCCAGTGCCAGGCTCTTTTAGATTCATTACATCCTCAGCTTGTCCAGTACAAAGACTGTATCAGGCATGGCACACCGTTCTCAGGCTTTCTGGTGCCCTTGCCTGCCCCATTCACAGCCCACATTCCTATGTGAGCCCCCAACTCCATCCATCAGACTGTGCTCATTTCAAGGCCTCCAGTTACCAGCAGGCAGGGCCTCCCAGAGCTCTAACTCCTATTGCTGACCACCCTCTACTTCATGGTGTGAAACCTGCCCCTCTTTCAGCCCCTTCTCTGGGAGGTTTTGGAAATGAATCCCATTCTCAGGACTATGAAGCTGCTAAGCCTGCTGCCCTCCTTCAGGCCTGCCTGCCTCTGCACACTCGGATTCTTCAGACCCAAAGAGCACCCTGGGTGCCTTTTCCTCTTATTTCCTCAGTTCAGTTCTAGAAACCTTTTCAAACATACTTTCGTGTAAAAGAAATACTTATCTCAAATCTTAGAAACTGTAAAGAATTATGGGAAAATGCCCATGGATAAGAGAAACTGTGATTCATGCTTTCTTTGATTTACTTTTGTAAGTTATTTTTTTTGTGTGTGTACATATTTATTAGTCACACCTTAAAGTAGTTTGCATCCTCTTTTTATCACTTGAAGTCTTGCTTCTTTAGTCCTAATCTTGTGTGTGTGTGTGTGTGTGTGTGTGTGTGTGAATTCTAATACTGGTACCCTAGATCTTTTTAGTCTCTTAGTGTATACACAGTAAGGCTGCTATCAGGAAAGGGTGTAGAAACTGACAAACTTCCCAGAGCTTCATGAATGTTTACATCTCAGTAACCGCCCCAAGTTGTAAGCCACAGTGTTTTGCTTGGCCCTCCATCATTTAATTCACCCTTTGCATTTCTTTGATTAGGCTGCAAGGTTTTCTGCATTTCTTAATGATATGTGCTCCTTCTTCTGTGGACTGTCTTTGAAGGTCCTTTCAGTTTTCAGTTGTCACTTTCAGTGCTTTAAGGAAACACCTGCTTCCTGGGAGGTCCTTCAGACAGGCTTGCAAGTAGCTCTGTGGGGACGTCTTAGCACTGCATGAGCACATTACTACTGAGAATCTCCATTTGCATTACAACCGCTCAGTCTTGTCTCCCTCCAGTGGACAAAGAGCGACTCGCACCTAGCCAATTGCTCTGCGTAAGGTCTGTGTCAGGGATTTAATATGTTAATGATCAATCAAGGAGGATCCCTGCACAGTGGGCTGTAACTGGATGGCTAGCATCAGGGCAGTTTATCAGCATTTCATGTAAAACAAACAGGAGCACAAAGCTCTTGGATAAGCCTAGAAAACTTTGTTTAAGATAAAATAAGTCCTATTTCAGAAAATCCACACTTGCATGGTTAAAGATTGATATATTGCTGGTAATTATTTGCTCATAGAAAAAAGCCCGATATTTGTTTTTTTTTTTAATCTCAAAAAACCCTTTCCTCTGCATAATATAATAAAATTGCACTTATTGATTCATTTGGGGATTTATCAAATTATCTAGACAATTACCATGACATACTGTCCAAAAGTAGGACATAAAAATGATGCACCTCCTCAGACCAAAAGAAAAACACACATCATTCACTTTGAAGATAGAAACAAAAGCTAAACCTAGATCAGCTGCATTTTCCATTGTGTCACACTCTCAAGTTATAATTCCTATATTCCTTTTTCCTGTTTTTTTAAAATTTTCTATATTCTTTGTTTACATTCCAAATGATTTCTCCTTTCCCAGTTGCCCTCTCCCCATAAGTCCCATAAGCCCTCTTCCCTCTGCCCATTCTCCAATCAACCCCCTCCCATTTCTCTGTTCTGGTAATCAAGCCTTCATCAAGCCTTTCCAGGACCAGGGTCCTCTCCTTTCTTCTTGGGAATCATTTCATATGTTAATTATGTCTTGAGTATTCAGAGTTTCTGGGCTAATTGATATCCACTTATCAGTGACTGTATTCCATGTGTAGTCTTTTGTGATTGGGTTACCTCACTTAGGGTGATATTTTCCAGTTCCAACCATTTGCCTACAAATGTCATGAATTCATTGTTTTTAATTGCTGAGTAGTATTCCATTGTGTAAATGTACCACATTTTCTGTATCCATTCCTCCACTGAGGGACATCTGGGTTCTTTCCAGCTTCTGGCTATTATAAATAAGATTGCTCTGAATATACTGGAGCATGTGTCCTTATTGCATGCCAGGGAATCCTCTGGGTATATGCCCAGGAGTGGTATAATAGGGTCTTCCGGAAGTGTCATGCCCAGTTTTCTGAGGAACTGCCAGACTGATTTCCAGAGTGGTTGTACCAGCTTGCAATCCCACCAACAGTGGAGGAGTGTTCCTCCTTTTCCACATCCTCGCCAACACCTGCTATCTCCTGAGTTTTTAATCTTAGCCATTCTGACTGGTGTGAGGTGAAATCTCAGGGTTGTTTTGATTTGCATTTCCCTAATGACTAATGATGAACATTTCTTAAGGTAGTTCTCAGCCATACAAAATTCTTCAGGTGAAAATTCTTTGCTTAGTTCTGTACCCCATTTTTTAATAGCGTTGTTTGTCTCTCTGGAGTCTAACTTCTTGAGTTCTTTGTATATATTGGATATTAGCCCTCTGTCAGATGTAGGGTTGGTGAAGATCTTTTCCCAGTTTGTTGGTTGCCATTTTGTCCTTTTGACAATGTCTTTTGCCTTACAGAAACCTTGTTTTTTATGAGGTCCCATTTGTCAATTCTTGATCTTAGAGCATAAGCTATTGATGTTCTGTTCAGGAAATTTTCCCCTGTGCCCATGTGCTTAATGGTCTTCCCCAGTTTCTTTTCTATTAGTTTCAGCATGTCTGGTTTTATGTGGAGGTCTTTGATCTATTTGGAGTTGAGCTTGGTACAAGGAAAGATCTGTATGACAAGAACTTAAGGTCTCTGAAGAAGGAAATTGAAGAAGACCTCAGAAAATGGAAAAATCTTCCATTCTCATAGATTGGCAGGATTAATATAGTAAAAATGGCCATCTTGCCAAAAGCAATATACAGATTCAATGTAATCCTCATCAAAATTCCAACTCAGTTCTTCATAGAGTTAGAAAGAGCAATTTTCAAATTCATCTGGAATAACAAAAAACCCAGAATAGCTAAAACTATTCTCAGCAGTAAAAGAGCTTCTGGGGGAATCAGTATCCTGGACCTCAAGCAATACTACAGAGCAATAGTGTTAAACACTGCATGGTATTGGTACAGTGAGAGGTAGGTGGATCAGTGGAATAGGATTGAAGACCCAGAAATGAATCCACACACCTATGGTCACTTGATCTTCAACAAAAGAGCTAAAACCATCCAGTGGAAAAAAGATAGCCTTTTCAACAAATGGTGCTGGTTCAAGTGGAGGTCAGCATGCAGAAGAATGCAAATCAATCCACTCTGCCTTTTGCAGGACAATTTCTTTCTTCGTGTTTTACACCAAGACAGAAAGCTGGCTTCCTTCTGCTTCCATCTCTATCTTCTTGTTCTTCATTTTTTTCCCTCTGAAATAGCCTGAGCAGCCTGGACTATTTTCCTGTTTGTGAACCCAATAGCTACTGAAGGGAATACCTCACAGATGGTTGCCATCACAACACTGGTGACATCACAAAAGATTCTATGACTCTTCTGGATACAAGAGATTGTTTAGGGAAGAGGCCTTTTCTTTATTTGCACATGACCAAACTCTGAGGTCTTTATGCACAATGAAGGCTCCCATCTATGAATGCTCTGTTATTATCTGAAACAATTCCGAGGAAGTGGTAAAATGGTTGGACCAGTACCTGGAGGAATGTTTAGCTATTCTTTGAGAAATTTCAGTCTGGTGGAGAAAGCGTCTTTCCACTCAGAAAAGGTCATATTTTAAACAAGTGTGTACCGTTCATTATCCTCCCCTAGCAGGCCAGATATCAGTGAAGTCAGTTTCCCAGAATTGACCATAGTCTTGACCCCTCATATGTGTCCCCTTCTGGGAGAAGTATCTCTGTTTACATTCATTTTACTATAAATCTGACATATTGCTTAGATAAATCGGGACAGGCTGTCAAGTCTAGATAACATAACTTGTTCTGAGCAACTCAGAAAGTATTGTGGACCCCAGTCAGGTAGCCTGGTAAAGCTTAGTTACCACAGCCCTGCCAGTAAGCTCAACTCCAAGTGGATCAGGGACCTCCATATGAAACCAGACACACTGAAACTAATAGAAAAGAAACTGGGGAAGACTATTAAGCACATGAGCACAGGGGAAAAGTTCCTGAACATCAATAGCTTATGCTCTAAGATCAAGAATTGACAAATGGGACCTCATAAAATTACAAGGTAAGTCAAAGGACACTGTCAAAAGGACAAAATGGCAACCAACAAACTGGGAAAAGATCTTCACCAACCCTACATCTGACAGAGGGCTAATATCCAATATATACAAAGAACTCAAGAAGTTAGACTCCAGAGAGACAAACAACCCTATTAAAAAATGGGGTAACAGAACTAAGCAAAGAATTTTCACCTGAAGAATTTTGTATGGCTGAGAACTACCTTAAGAAATGTTCAACATCATTAGTCATTAGGAAAATGCAAATCAAAACAACCCTGAGATTTCACCTCACACCAGTCAGAATGGCTAAGATTAAAAACTCAGGAGATAGCAGGTGTTGGCGAGGATGTGGAAAAGGAGGAACACTCCTCCACTGCTGGTGGGATTGCAAGCTGGTACAACCACTCTGGAAATCAGTCTGGCAGTTCCTCAGAAAACTGGGCATGACACTTCCGGAGGACCCTGTTATACCACTCCTGGGCATATACCCAGAGGATTCCCTGGCATGCAATAAGGACACATGCTCCACTATATTCATAGCAGCCTTATTTATAATAGCCAGAAGGTGAAAAGAACCCAGATGTCCCTTAGTGGAGGAATGGATACAGAAAATGTTGTACATTTACACAATGGAATACTACTCAGCAATGAAAAACAATGAATTCATGACATTTAAAGGCAACTGGTTGGAACTGGAAAATATAATTCTTAGTGAGGTACCCCAATCACAAAACTACACATGGAATGCAGTCACTGATAAGTGGATATCAATTAGCCCAGAAGCTCTGAATCCTCAAGACAATTAACATATGAAATGGTTCCCAAGAAGGATGAAGGAGAGGGCCCTGTTCCTGGAAAGGCTTGATCCAGCATTATAGGGGAGTACCAGGACAGAGAAATGGGAGGGGGGTGATTGGGGAATGGGCAGAGGGAAGAGGTCTTATTGGACTTATGGGGAGGGGGCAACTGGGAAAGGGGAAATCATTTGGAATGTAAACAAAGAATACAGAAAAAATTTTTTTAAAAAGTCATAATTCCTATATTCCTAATTTGGCTTTTTTCACAGTTTTGCTTTACACACACACACACACACACACACACACACACACACACCCCGTACTCATGTGTTCACACAATACACTATATTATTTACTTATGCTATATGACATATAATGTGTGATGTGTGATATGTGATATATCTATATCATATATATAGATATATAAGTTAATACCATCTCTGAGATTTCAGACAATGTGAATGATGTGTCTTTTTCTCCCTGTTGCCCTTCAGGTCACATTCCTACCTAGATTGGTATAACACCAGACCACCATTCTGAGGCTGGATGCTTTTTTTTTTTTTTTTTTATAGCATTAGACTTCCCATGCCTAATAGATTCTAAATCCACAATGAAACAAATTAACCCTAATGGAACACAAACTGCAGAAATCCAATATTAGTAGGGGTAATTGTGGTTAAGAGCACTGAAGGCCACCCAGGAACATCTCTCAGAAAAGATGCATGTTCCTAGAACCAATCTCCTTAGCCTTTGAGCCCCTTCTCTGCATCATTTCGTGGTCTTGGCTATTTTGTTCCAGAGCACGAGGAAGCTGTCTTACATTACACCCATTTGACACTGATATATGGACACTGTCTCTCTTCATTTCTGCTTCATGATGCCAATAGTTATACTATTGACTAGTGACCACTTAGACCCTTCACTTCCCTGGTCTTGTTCTATGTCTTTTAAGGGTTTCATGTTCTCTTTACAAAAGTCTTGTGAGTAAAGACAGTTGTTGTCTTCCTTTTACAAACCTGGAAATGGGTTAAACAGCTAAACAGCACTGTCCTTCAACTCCACTTCAAATATTGCCCCTTCTAGGAGCCTCTTTGAGATGGTGGCTAAAGGTGTAAGCATCCAGGTTAGCGTCCTCTCTTCAGATATGTGGCCTCCAGGGAAGATGTGGTTTCCCTAGTTTTACAGGCACGTCACTGTGCCTAGCTTCCAGCATTCTCAGTAAGTTGGAATGAGATGGTGTGAAGAAAGCTTCGAGAACAGGTTCTGGTATTTTATAAACACTTGATAATTAACTTGTATATTATTTTCTCAACTGGGACGTGCCCTTTAATCTGCCAAGCTCTCCTTTGGCCTTAATCATTCTTCTCCCTTCTCTCCTGTGCAGATGCATAGGATGTCTGTCTCATTGTGTATCTCACTCAGCTACAGAGTGTGCTGGATGAGGTCAGTAGGACGAGGTCTGATATCTACTGGATGGCTATGGCTCAGACCACAACTTTATGTTGATTTTAGAACCAAACATTTCACAGATGTAGCATATATTTGTTAGTCTTTTCCTCAGAGAGGAGTGTAGTAAAATGTAATTCCAACCAAAATTCCAGCCATGCAAGATTGCTTGATAAAGGAATGGGTCTTATATAATTAAATAAAAACATTTTTTCTTTTACATTAAAATATATTTATTTATTTTATGTATTTAGGGTTAGAGTCACCATAGCACACATGTGTAAATCATAGGTTAATTCATGGGAATGAATGGTTCTCTTCTTCCATCATGTGCATTCTGGGAATAGAACTCAGATATCAGGCTTGGCAGCAAGTACCTTCATCTGCTGATCCATATTGCCAGACCAAACTATTTGCCTTCTGTCGGCTTAGATTTTTAAAACCTACTTTAATAAGGGTTCTCAAATGCTTTGACCCTCCTAACCCACCATTCCAAGATGGTAAATAGGACAGAGGATGTGGGCCCATTTGGAAGTAGTTCTTTAGGGTGATTCCAATCTCCATTTGTCAGGATACCAGCAGTCAAGGTCCATAGTGTCAGGATACCAAACTTGACTCAGCATCCACATGGAGGCCAGAGAGATGGCTCAGTGGCTAGAGTATTTACTGTTCTTTCAGAGGACCTCAGCCCAATTCCAGCACCTGTATGGGATGGCTCACAACTGCCAATAACTTCAGGTTCAAGAGTTCTAATGACCTCTTCTGGCTTCTGCAAGCATCACACATACAAGTGTGTGTGTGTGTGTGTGTGTGTGTGTGTGTGTGTGCATGTGCGTGTGTGTGTGTGTGTGTGTGTGTGTGTATGTGTGTGTGCCCATATACATAATTAAAATATTCTGAATGTGTATCATATACATACATCATGTATCATATACATACATAAAAATGTTCTGAATGTGCTCTGTTCTTCTGCTATCTCTCTGCCTACCTATACCATATCTGTGGATCTTGAATCATACAGGGAAACTTCCCTTTCCCCATTCATCTTCCCTGCTGGCTGAGTCCTCTGGTGCAAGCCAAGCTGCCTTGAGAAGCCTGCTATCCCAGGGGGACCTCCATTCTCCTCCCACCTTCATCAGGCCCCCTGAGCCTGAACCATACAGTAAGCCTCTCTTCCCCCACCAATCTCCCCTGCTAGCTAGTCCTCTGGACACTCTGAGCAGCCTGCTCTGAGCAGCCAGGTGGACCTCCATTCTCCTGCAAAGTCATTGCCCAGCATTTCTGGATCTGCAGCTCCTGAACCATACAGGCAGACAAATCTTAAAGACTTGCAGATCCAGAACTGTACAATACAAGAATACCCCTGAGAGGCTTGCTACATTAGGACCATTGAGGTTAACTCTCCTCTCAATACCTACTACAACAGGAACATCCAGGGACCAAAGCCATTCAGATGGCAAAAGGTCCTTGAAAGAATACTATCAACAAAAGCCAGGGCAATATGACACCTTCAGAGCACAGCTACCCTCCTACAACAAGCCCTGGATATCCTAACATAAGCACAAGATAATGATCTTAAATCCAATCTAATAAAGATGATAGAGGCCTTTAAAGAGGAAATGAATAAATCACTTAAAGATATTCAGGAAAATACAATTAAACAAGTGAAAGAAATAAAAAATGTGCAAGAGATGAAAGTGGAAATAGAAACAACAAAGAAAACACAAACTGAGGGAATCCTGGAGATGGAAGAGAACAGGAACAAAAGATGCAAATATCAGTAATGGAATACAGGAGATGAGAGAGAATGTCAGGTATAGAAGATACAATAGAAGAAACTGATATATCAGTCAAAGAAAATGTTAAATCTAAAAAATTCCTGATACAAAACATTCAAGAAATCTGGGATATCATGAAAAGACCTAACCTAAGAATAACAGGAATAGAAGAAGGGAAGAGTAACAGCTCCAAAGTCCAGAGAATATTCTGGACAAAACCATAGAAAAAAACTTTCCCAATCTAAAGAGATGCCTACAAACATATAAGAAGCTTATAGAACACCAAGAGACTGGGTCAGAAAAGAAAATCCTCCTGCCACATAATCAAAACACAAAATCTACAGAACAAAGAAGGAATATTAAAAGTAGCAAGGGGAAAAGGGGCAGGTAACATACAAAGGCAGACCTATTAAAATTACACTTGACTTTTAAACAGAGACTCTAAAAGCTAGAAGGGCCAGGACAGATATCTTGCAACTTCTAAAACCCCACAGATGCCAACCTAGACTACTATACCCAGCAAATTTCTCAATCCCTATAGATGGAGAAAACAAGATATTTCAAGACAAATTCAAATTCAAACACTATCTATTCACAAATGCAGCCCTATAGAAAATGCTAGAAAGAAAATGGCAACCCAAGGAAGATATCTACATCAAAGAAAACACAGAAAATAAGTAATTACATACCAGCAAAACCAAGGGAAGCACACACGCACACACACCACCACCACCACCACCACCACCACCAATATCAAAATATCAGGAAATAACAATCACTGGTCATTTATATCTCTCAATATCAATGGTCTCATTTCTCCAATATAAAGACACAGGCTAACAGAATGGATGTAAAAACAGGATCTATCATTCTGCTGCATACAAAAAAACATACCTCAGCAATAAAGATAGACAGTACCTCAGAGTAAACGCTAGAAAAAAATTTCCAAGCAAACAGACCCAAGAAACAAGCTGTTAGATATTCTAATATCTAACAAAAATAGACTTCCAACCAAAATTAATCAAAAGAGACAGGGAAGAACACTTCATACAAATCAAAGGAAAATCTACCAAGATGATATCTCAATTCTGAACAATTATGCCTGAAACACAAGGGCACCCACATTTGTAAAAGAAACACTGATAAAGCTTAAATTGCAATTGAACCCCACACATTAATAGTGGGAGACTTCAACATCCCACTCTCACCAATTGACAGGACATCCAAACAAAAATTAAACAGAAAAATAGCAAAATTAACAGACATTGCAAATCAAATGGATCCAACAGACATCTATGGAATATTTCACCCAAACACAAAAGGATATACTTTTTACCTAGTACCACATGGATCCTTCTCCAAAATGGACCACATAGTCAGTCACAAAGCAAGAAGATTTAAATAATGCCTGTCCCTTATCAGACCACAATGGGTTAAAGCTGGAGTTTATCAACAGCAGAAACACTGGAAAGCCTACACACTCATGGAAATTAAACAACTCTTAACTCCATGATCTCTGTGTCAGGCAAGAAATAAAGTAATTAAAGACTTCTAGAAATCAATGAAAATGAAGCTACAACTTACTCAAATTAATGGGATACAAAAAAAGGGGTGCTAAGAGGAAAGTTCATAACACCAAGTGCCTCCATAAAGAAATAAGAATGTTCTCATACCAGCAATTTAAAAGTATACCTGAAAGCTCTAGAAAAAAAAGAAGCAAGCATACCAAAGAGGAGTAGAAGGCAAAAAAAAAAAACAAAAAAAAACAAAAAAAAACAAAAAAAAAAACAAAAAAAAACAAAAAACAAAAAACAAAAAACAAAAAAACAAAAAACAAACAAACAAAAAAAACCAATAAAAATTGGGGCTGAAAGCAATCCGTGAGAAACTAAGAAAAACAATCCAAAGAATAAATAAAACCAAAAGCTGGTTCACTGAGAAAATCAACAAGGTAAAGAAACCTTTACCGGAACAAACCAAAAGACAAGGAAACAGTATCCAAATTAGCAAGATCAGAAAGGAAAAGGGAACATAACAAGGGACACTGAGGAAATTCAAAGAATCAGAAGTCTGTATTCCACAAAATTGGAAAATCTTAACAAAATGAATAGTTTTCTAGATAGATAACCACTTACTGAAGTTAAATCAAGATCAGGTAAACTATTTAAACAGCCAATAATACCTAAAGAAATAGAAGCAGTCATTACAAGTCTCCCACCCCTCCCCCTAAAAAAGCCTGGGACCAGATGGTTTTAGTACAGAATTCTACCAGTTTTTCAAAGAAGAGCTAATAACAATATTCCTCAAACTATTCCACAAAATAGAAACAGAAGGAACACTGTCAAACTCATTCTAAGAAGCCAGAGTCACCCTGATACCTAAAGCACACAAAGTCTCAACAGAGAAAGAGAACTTCAGGTTAGTTTTGCTTATGAACATTGACGCAAAAATACATAATAAAATACCAGCAAACCAAATCCAGGAATACCTCAAAAACATCATCCATTATGATCAGGAAGACTTCATCCCAGGGATGCAGGGATGGTTCAATATATGCGAATCCATCAATGTAATCCACTATATAAACAAACTGAAGGAAAAAGAATCACATCATTATCTCATTAGATGCTGAAAAAGACTTTAACAAAATCCAGCACCCCTTCATGTTACAAGTATTAGAGAAATCAGGGAAACAAGGCACATGCCTAAACATAATCAAAGTAACATACAGAAAGCCAATAGCAGCATCAAACTAAATAGAGAGAAACTTAAAGAAATTCTGCTGAAATCAGGCTGCCTACTTTCTCTCTATGTATTCAATATAGTCTTGAAGTTCTAGCCAGAGCTATAAGACATCAAAAGGAGATGTTTAAAAATCAGGAAAGCAGAAGTCAAAGTATCACTATTCTTGGATGGCATGATAATACACACAAGTGACCCCTAAAAGGAGAGAACTCCTTCAGCTGATAAACAGCTTCAGCAAAGTGGCTGGGTACAAAATTAACTCAAATAAATCAATAGCTCTTCTTTATACAAATAATAAATAGGCAGAGAAAAATTAGGGAAACAACACACTTTACAATAGTCATGAATAATATGAAATATCTTGATGTAACTCCAACCAAGCAAATGAAAGATCTGAATGGTAAGAACTTCAAGTTTTTGAGAAAGAAACTGAAGAAGACATCAGAAGACAGTACATGAAGCAGGTGCTGGCCAGAGTATGTGTGTGAATGAGTTATGTGTGTCTGTGCACATTTGCCTGTGTAAAGGATTTTAATTCTTTTATTTGTAACATTTTACTTATGAAGTAATTCTTTTTTACAAAGAGAACTTTTGGTCTAAAAGCTATAAAAAGCTAAAAGCAATAAATAGAATGTAGTGCAGACAATTTCCACTTCACCCGCTATTTATGTTTCTGTGTATATGAGTCTGTGTGAGTGACATTTTTTTCCTTTTTCTCTATGATTCAAGAAAAGTTAATGAGATCTCTGGTCAGCAAGAGGCTTCTGGCTGACTAGCTGGAGAAAGGAGCAATAAATCCTTTTTGCTTAATTCCCACTGCTAAACAGTATTTGTTAATCTCCGTATATTAGAGTTTATTTAAGCACAAGTAAAGAATTAAGTTTTTATCTCAGAACAGTAATGAGTTAATAAAGAGTTAAGTTTTCAGCACTTAATGAAGCATAGAGTAGTAATAGTTATAAAACATATAGCATTTAATAAATCTCAGAGATTTATAAAGTTTAATAAAGCACAGTGATTTATAAAGGGAAAAATCACAGAAAGATAAAGAGAAGACACAGAGAGTTAAACAGAGAAGAGGGCGGTGGTTTTCAGCCACAGAATAAGCAAAGAGAGTGTTAAGTTTCCAGAAGCCCCTAGTACAGTTAGAGTTACAAGGCCAGAGATCATCACTCTTTTGGCCTTTGTCCAATTCTGGGTCCTACCTCAGCTCAGTTCTCTAAGAGCAGGTAGGGCTCCTGCAATTCTTAGATCATAAAAAATTTGAGACCTGCTGCCTTAGACTAGCATGCTGTCTCCTGAGAAGATTAGAGTTCCTGATAATTTGCTATAGTAATAATGACTGAGAACCATTATTAGTGACAATACTGATGTTAATTAGTGAGGCTAGGCACTTGGTTCTATGGTACACACACACACACACACACACACACACACACACGCACACACACATACCCCAAATTGTTTGAAAATAGAATTTTTCCCCAGAATTTGGAATATGTGCACACCCATGAAACATTGTTGTAGACTAGAACCCTCCAAGTATAACAGCCATTTTCATGCAATGTATGTGGTCTGAAACACATGTCTGATATGTGGTCTGTGGTTTTACACTTGTGCAGCATGACTTTAATGTTCAACACATTTTAGATTGTGCAGCGTTTTGGATTTTCTGCTCAGGAATGCTCAGTGTGTGCTGGGGAAACGGCCCATAAGTAAAACTGCCGTGAGAGCTTGGGCATCAGAGGTTGGCTCTCCAGAGCCCAGGCAAAGCTACTGCTGAGCCACATCTGCAATCCAGGTGCTCCTATGGTGTACATTTTTTTTTTGTCAATCTGTGGTTCTCAACATTCCTAATACTGACTCTTTAATACAGTTCCTCATGTTTTGGCAAGCCCCAACCACAATTTTCATTATAACTTCATAACTGTAATTTTGACACTGTTATGAATCAGAGTGTAAATATCCGATATGCAGGATATCTGATATGTGACTAACAAATGTGTCATGACAGGTTGAGAAACACTAAGCTAGAGAAATCTGAGAAATGGAAACCTCATTTGAGAACATGCTGTAGGCAAACCTGTGAGACATTTCTTATAGTGATTGAGGGGAAGGGCCAACCCAGCCCATTGTGGGCAGTGCCACCCCTGGGCAAGTTATCCTGAGATGTATAAAAGAAACAGATTGATCCTGTTCCCCCTTCTAAGTAGGACTGAACATCCACACTTTTGGTGTTCCTTCTTCTTGAGTTTCATAAATGTGTGCAGTGGAATGATGGATCCTGTTACCACAATGATTGTGTTAGCCTATGTTTTTTTAGTTCATTGATATTGATATTGATATTAGTGACCAATAATTGTGAATTCCTGTTATTTTGTTGTTGGTAGTGATTGTGTGTGTGTGTGTGTGTGTGTGTGTGTTTCCCTTCCTTTGGTTTGGGGTTATTTATTTCCTATGTTTCTTGGGTATAGTTAGCCTCCTTGTGTTAGAGTTTTCCTTCTAGTGTCTTTTGTACCACTGGATTTGTGGACAGATATTGTTTAAAAATGGTTTTGTCGTGGAATAACTTATTTTCTACATCTATGGTGAATGAAAGTATTGATGGGTAGAGTAGTCTGTGCTAATATCTGTGGTCTCTTAGGGTCTGTGAGACATTTGCACAGGCCCTTCTGGCTTTTAGAGTCTCTGTTGAGAGTTGAGTAGAATTCTGATGGTCTACCTTTGTACCCTTGCAGCTTTTAATATTCTTTCTTTGTTTTGTACATTTAGTGTTTTGAGAATTACTTGGCAGAAAGATTTTCTTTTTTGTCCACTATTTAGTGATTTGTACACTTCTTGTACATTTCTAGGCATCTTTTTCTTTAGGTTAGGGGAATTTTCTCTGATTTTGTTGAAAGTATTTTCCGGATGTTTGAGCTTCTTATTCTATTTCTGTTATTCTTAGATTTGGTCTTTTCCTAATGTCCCACATTTCCCAGATGTTTTATGTCAGAACCTTTTTAGATATAACATTTACTTTGACCAATGTATCAATTTCTACTATTGTGTCTCCTATATTTGAGAGCCTCTCTTCCATTTCTTATATTCTATTAGTATTGCTTTCATCTCTACTTTCTTTTCTTTAACCTAGGTTTTCAATCTCAAGGATTCCCTCAGTTTGTGTTTTCTTTATTGCTTTTATTTCCACACTCAGGACTTGAATAGTTTTACTCATTCCTTCACCTGTTTGATTGTATTATCCTCATTTCTTTAAAGAACTTATTTATTTCCTCTTTAAAGGTCTTTATCATGCACATAAGATTGGATTTCAATAGCTAAGATTAAAAACTCAGGAGACAGCAGGTGTTGGCAAGGACTTGGAGAAAGAAGAACACTCCTCCACTGCTGGTGGGATTGCAAGCTGGTACAACCACTCTGGAAATCAGTCTGGTGGTTCCTCAGAAAACTGGGTATGACACTTCCAGAGGACCCTGTTATACCACTCCTGGGCATATACCCAGAAGATTCCCTGGCATCCAATAAGGACACATGCTCCACTATGTTCATAGCAACCTTATTTATAATAGCCAGAAGCTGTAAAGAACACAGATGTCCCTCAATGGAGGAATGGATACAGAAAAAGTGGTATATTTACACAATGGAATACTACTCAGCAATTAAAAACAATGAATTCATGAAGTTTGTAGGCAAATGGTTGGAACTGGAAAATATCACCCCAAGTGAGGTAACTCAATCACAAAAGAATGCCATCACTGATAAGTGAATATCAATTAGCCCAGAAGCTCTGAATACTCAAGACATAATTAACATATGAAATGATTCCCAAGAAGAAGGAAGGAGAGGGCCCTGTTCCTGGAAAGGCTTGATGCAGCATTGTAGGGGATTACCAGGACAAAGAAATGGGAGGGGGATGATTGGGGAATGGGTGGAGGGAAGAGGGCTTATGGGACTTATGGGGAGGGGGGAACAGGAAAAGGGTAACTCATTTGGAATGTAGACGAAGAATATAGAAAAAAAAAGATTGGATTTCAAGTAATTTTTTTGTGCTCTGGTTGTGTTAGAATATCCAAGGTTTGTTGTAGTAGGATAGCTGGGCTCTGGTAGTGCCAAGTTGCCCTGGCTGTTGTTGACTGCCTCCTTATAGAGGTCTTTAACCTTCTCTATTTTGTGGTTACAATTTTAGTCTGGTTTTTGAGTTTATCTTTACTGGATGAGTATTTTGGGATGTTTTCTTTTGCTTGGCTTTTGTTTCCTTTTTGTCTTCTGGCTTGAGTTGCTTGGGGTTCTGGTGACTAGCAAGTCTTCCGGTCCACTAAAATGTCTCCCCTATTTTTTTGTGGCCTGTGTGACTTCTAAGGTTTTGAGTGTTAACCTTGCCTCTGGCGTCCCTAGTAATAGTGTGGCCTGGGGTTCCCAGTGCCAGAGTGTCCTGTGCTGAAACAGACAGAATTGTAGGCCAGAAAATGGAACCTGGGCTTCTGTTCCTGTTTAATGCTTTGTGGTGTGTCTTGAGGGGACTTGGTGGTCACGGTCTTGGGCTGGGGCTGGGGTCTTACCTGGTGTCTCTGGTGCCAGTGGGCCTCCAGGAAAGCAGGCAGAGTTGTGGACCAGAAATTGTGGTGCAGAGGACAGGGAAAGATTTGCAGCTGTTGGGTGTTTTTCCTTCACCCATGAGAAGTGCCTCAGGAGATTTTTGGCTCTTTTTCTGGAGGAGTGACCCAAACTTCATTCCTGATACAACTGTGTCCTTTGCCATCCTGTCTTGATTAGAATATTGTCATTGCCCATTGAATGTAAGAGGACAAAGATTTCTTCATCTCGTCTCAGCTGAAGCCACCTTTGTTTTCTGTCTTCTGCCCTGAAAAGTCTTATGGGAAAGCAACCAACTCTGTTTTAGAGACACGGAGTCAATTGGCTGCATGATCTTGGCTCTTGTCGTCAAACTGCTTGCTTGCTTACTTCTTTCATCAGATAACCAGGATGTAGTTCTTCTGTATTCTCTGTCTTAAAAAAAAATATTCTTGTAATATGCATTTAGGACTGCTCTTTGAGAAGTGTTTTTCTCCATGCCTTGGTCATGCTGTATGGTGTTTGAGTTTTACTATGCAATATTTGGTGGCCCCAGCCTGGTATTTTTGAGATCCTAGTTAGTTTGTCCAACTTCCAGGTCTCATTGTGGGCTATAAGCCTGGTGGATACAGACTTCCTTTAGGAGGTACACAACCTAATTCATTTCATAGGGACCCAAGAGAACGAAACTCAGCATTGGCAGTTGTTCAATCTCTACCACCCCGTCTAAATTTCTGATAGGAAGAGTCACCTGGTCTGTCACCTGGTCTGTCACCTCTGGAGATACGTCTGGTTATGGTGCCTTCTGTTTAGGCTCATCTATGGCTACTGATCCAGTGACCAGAATCCAGGTGAGACATCACCAGATTTCCTCTATTTAAGGGTATGTGTATGTTGCAGCCACTCCTAATTTGTTTCATTATTGTCATTGTTTGCTCTTGTTCTGTTTGTCTCTGTCTCTTGTGATCAATCTGTTACTTCCCCTGTGAATTGAGATCCAGAAAATGAAATTAATGGAAAGTTCTGCCTCCAGTTTACTCCATTGGAATGTTTCCTTTACTATTTCCTGGAGACCTCTAAAGACAAGTAGGCAGTGTATGAAGTCTGTTTAACAAAAGGATTCCTTTTGAAGTCTGGGAGTTTGAGTGGCCATCTTTTGATATTGATTTGAAACCATGAAAGATAGAAGAATATGGCTGTATATTAGAACTTATGGATACCATTATTAGTTTCCTTGCATAGATGTTTGTTTAAGGTTGTTATGGTAACCTCTTCTCAGGCTTAGGACATGTTCCCTTAAAACTGGTATCAAGATTCTGGTAACTAAGTCCGAAAGGGAAAAAGTGCCACAAATTTTATCCATTGATTCAGAGGAGGAAGAACCACCCCCACCTTACTTCCCTGGAGGAATGGTGACTCCTTACTGGGCATCAGCCCCAGGTGCTATTTTCTCCTCTTCCCCTACACTGTCTCCCTGGCATACTTGCAGTGGCTCCAATCAAGCTCTCTGTCCCCTGAAGATCCTCAGCGTGACTTAGACCTCTGCAGTTCCTGCCATTATTCCCCTCCATTGAGCCCTTGGACTCGCTACTTTTGAGCCGAAGGATCTGATCAATGTGCCCTCATCCCCTTTATGATATCCATTCCATTCTGGATCACTGACCAGTACAATTGGGGGTTCCAGAACCCTAGTTCCTCTAAGAAACATCAGGCACTCATCTTTCTCCTAGACACTGTTTATAATGCCATCAGCTCACCTGGGATGATTGGCATCAGTTACTGACCACCCTCTTCACATCAGAAGAAGGGGTCTGCATAAAGCTGGAAACTAAGAAAGTGGTCCTGGGTCCAGAAAAGGATCTCTGGCTGATAACACTAATTGTATTGAGAGTATGTTTTCATACAACCTTCCCGAATTTAGATACTAATACTGACTAAGGTAATGGGACACTATTGCTGGAGTTTCTGGCTGAGTTCAGAGCAGCAGTGCAGATGCCCATAAACCTGTCAAAGGTAAGTGAGCTCACACAGGGCACCCAGAACATCCTGATGCTTTCCCAGAATCTCTCCTAGAGACTTATCCTATCTATACACCCATAGAACTAGATGCATTGGAGGATGGGCAGGTACTCAACATTGCTTTTTTTCACTCAGTTGGCCACAGATATGACAAGTTATAAGAGTTAGTGGGATTTGAAGGTATGGATAGGTCTGAGTTGCTGGGGGCAGCTCCAAATGTGTGTGACAACAGAGAACTGATTGAGAGCCATAGGGACAAGAGATTTACCAAGATCATAGTCCTAGCCTTCTGAGGAAATCTAAATAAACCAGTTTGGTACAGCTGGCAAGAAGGGGGCCAGGAGACAAACAAACCACCATTAGAGAAAGACTAACATGCTTACTGCAAGACAAACAGACACTGGAAAAATAAGTGTTCTACTTGGAAGGAAAAGGCCCAGCAAGAACTGCAGTTAGAAAGTGATAGGGCTTAGGCTCCTATTCTTTAAGCCCCTCAGGAGTCTTGGGTAACACTTAAAGTTGGGGGAAAAAAGCAACTGACTTCTTAACAGACACCAGGCTCATGCATTCATTCCTTAGGGATCTTATACGACAATTGATTTATCAGAAGATTGCAGTCCAAAAGGTATTTAATAGGAAAACTGCCTTACTACCCTTGGACCACCAAACATTTCATGGACCTAGAAAAGGGGACAATAATCCATCTGTTATTGGTCATGTCTGATTGCCCCAGCATAAGCCCTCTTGCTTAAACAGAAAGCTACAATCATCTTCTCTGTAATGAGGCACAGTAAGACTTCCCGATACCAACAAAAGGTGCTTTGTCATTTGTCAAAAGAATATCATCTAGTTGAAAGTTCTGCCACCAATCAAAAGATACAGTTGAACTATTTCTGAGATTTGCAGTAAAGATTCCCTAGGATATGGGTAGAAAATAACACTACAGGACTGGCCCTAAACCACATTGCTGTAATTGCTCAACTAACCAGTTCTGCTATCCTTGTCCAGATCATTAATAACCAATGATTATAGAAGCAAAAGAGGGAGTTAGAATTCATATTGCCCTATTCAGAAAGATAGGCATCCTGATGCCCTGCCAGCCTCTCTGGAATGCATCACTCTTACCTGTGAATAAACCCAGGACCTCTGATTATAGAACTGTCTGTGATCTGAAGGAAGTACACGAGAAGACTGAGACCAGCCACCCCACAGTTCCAAACCCATATATTCTCATGAGTTTGATTCCTCAACAGAAATAAGTGTAGATTTTCTTGGACCTGAAGCATACATTGTTCAGACAATGTAGGCTTAGATTTTTCAAAATCTAATCTGACTAAGGGTTCTCATTGGCTTTGAGACCTTCTAGCCCACTATCCAAAGGTAGGAGAGCAAAGATAGGTAATCAGGACAAGGGGATGGACCTCTTTAGACGTAGTTCTTTGGAGGCAATTCCAATCTCTAGTGCCAGGACACCAGCAGTCCAGTTCATTGATGTCAGGATACCAAACAGGAATCAGCAGCAGTGGCATGATCCAGCAGAAACAGCCAGTTCGAATCTGCACTAGTTAGTGTGAGCAACCAGAATCAACTGAGACACCAGGGGAGGTGCTCTGCCTTGCCTCTCTCAAAAAAGTGAAGATCAGTGAAGACAAAGACTGGAGACCAAGGAAGCCTGGCAAATCTAGATATGCAAGCACCCCATCACTCTCCATGAGTCCTATTTATACTTTCTCCAAATATAACGTACCATCCCAAGAGCCTGGCCTCAGCAAAACACATGAATCTGACTAAGCAAAAAACCATGTGCTTCTGCATTACATGACACATCCAGAAAATTCTCCTTTAAGCTATCCTTAGGTAAAGGTGATTCAATTAAATTTTGAATGACAGAATCAGAGGATGGTTAAGATGAGCAACTTACTTAGATCAGATTTTTCCAAGCTGGGGATTTAAAACTTCTCCAGCCCTGTTTGATGAGATACCATGTGCTGACCTGCTGTCTGCCTGTCAGAAGTTTCCCAGGACCCTATTCTCAATACACACACACACACACACACACACACACACACACATATGTGTGTGTGTGTATATATATATATATATATATATATATATATATATAAAATCTCCTAGCTTTTGAACCTGAAAGAGATTGTAAGGGACCTGGGAGGAACTACTGCAAGGGGTACAGACAATGGGCTACAGAGGTTAAGCTAAGAAAGTCCAACGTTGTTCATAAGAGGGTTCATATATTAGATACTAGCTGAAGGGGAAACAAAGGAGCTTAGAGAACGATTGCTGATACCCTACAGATGCCAGCACCAACACTGAGAGACAGATTTGAATGATCCAACATGTGGTTGGGCATTGCAGCCCCTGGACACCAGGGTTTGCAGAAATAGCAAAGCCTCTGTACACCAGCACAAATGATGTGACTGATCCCCTAATCAGGAATGAACACAACAAAATGTGTTTGAGACTTTAAAGAGATGTAATTTTGGATCCAGCTCTAGTATTTCCAGGTGCTTTCAAACCTGTTCTTCTGTTTATCCATGAAAGAAAGGTACTGCAAAGGGTATTTAAACACACACTTTAGGGCCATGGAATCACCCTGTTATACCTGTCCAAACTACTGGAACCAATAACCTCAGGCTGGCCCACATGTCTAAGAACTATGGTGGCTACCACCATTAGTGAAAAAAGCAGAGAAGTTAACTCTGGTCAGGATCTTAAACTCACATCCATACACCCCATACAGTTGTGGCTCTCCTCACAGGGACAGCTGAACCCTGGCTGTTTAATGCATGTACGAAACAGTAGCAGGCTCTACTCCTGAACCACCCTGAAGTATGGTTTGAAAAACCCACTGCCATCAATCCTGTGACCCTGTGCCTGATTATGACCCACAGATACTCATCAGTGATTGATGAGGAAACAACCATGGTCCAAGGCATCTGTCTAGATCTAATGGACACCGGGTCACCCCATGAAAGATTCTGATGCAAAGTTCTTCATGGATGGGAGCATCTTCATTAAACATGGAATCAGGTACATAGGGCTCCAGCAGTTGTAACTGAAGGATTCAGACCCAAGCCTTGCAGCCAGGTACCCCTACCCAGAGAGCAGAACTGATCACTCTGGCTCATATGGTTATACTGTGAAAAGGAAAGTCTATCATCATAGACCTGGAAAGACACCATGCTTTTGTTACTACACATGTGTATGCTATGATCTATGGGAAGAGAGCGATCATAAAGAAATTGGAGCGATCCTATACTAGCAACTGAACTGCACACCTGAAAGTTCTAGGACAGAAAGAAGCAAACAAACCCAGGAGGAGTAGAAAGGAGAAAATACTCAAACTCAGGGCTGACATCAACCAAATAGAAACAAAGAATCAACAAAACCAAGAGCTGGTTCTTTGAGAAAATCAGCACGATAGGTAAACCCTTAGCCAAACTAACTAAAAAGCACAGAGATGGTATCCAAATAACAAAATCAGTAATGAAAGGGGAGAAATAAGAATGGAAAATGAGGAAATTGAAAAAATCAACATGTCTTACTAGAAAAGTCTATACTCAACAAAACTGAAAGATCTATAAGAAATATGTGATTTTGTAGACAGACACCACAAAATCAGGTAAACTAAACAGCTCCATAACCCCTAAAGAAATAGTATTAGTCAGTAAAACTCTTCCAACCAAAAAAGCACAGCACAAATGAGTGCACTAAATCTCTAATATGGAATGAGACTATACAAAATGTGTTTGAGACTTTAAAGACACATGATTTTGGCTCCAACCCTAGCTCTTCCAGATGTCTTCAAACATTTTCATCTACAGGTCCATGAAACAATTGTTACTGCAAAGGGTGTGTAACCACCCACTGTAGAGACATGGAGTCACTGTGTAGCATACCTGTCTAAACTATTGGACCCTGTGGCCTCAGACTGGCCCACTTGTCTAAGAGCTGTGGTGGCTACTCAAGCTTTCAGAGAGGTCATTACAAACAAAGAGGAATTCTTGGCTCTCCTGGTAAATACTTGCCTTCCTCCATGAGTTCCTTGATTTCAATGACATCAACTTAAGGTCTTCCTTAAGGCCAGAGGTTACCAGGGCACTGACCTGTCTGCCCAACAAGTAGCCCAAAGAACAACGGGGCCTACCGACATTCCGGTAATGTACTGTGACTCACTGCTGCCTGAGACTTCATAATATAACCGAGGGAATTTTGAGGATGTAAAAAGAACAAAAGGAGAGCTTGAACTCAAAGGTTGGTAGTGGACACTATAGGGAAGGAGCCCTCTGCCAGGAAATACTGGCAGGGCTGTGGTAACTAACCTTCACCAGGCTACCTGACTGGGGTCCACAATACTTTCTGAGTTGCTCAGAATGAGGTATGTTATCTTGATTGACAGCCTGGCCCAATTTATCTAAGCAATATGTCAGATTTATAGTAAAATGAATGTAAGCAGAGATACTTCTCCCAGAAGTGGGCACATTTGAGGAGCCAAGACTATGGTCAATTATGGGAAACTGACTTCACTGATATCTGACCTGCAAGAGGAGGGTAATGAACAGTACACATTTTTTTTTTTTGAGACAGGGTTTCTCTGTGTAGTCCTGGCTGTCCTGGAACTCACTCTGTAGACCAGGCTGGCCTCCAACTCAGAAATCCACCTGCCTCTACCTCCCAAGTGCTGGGATTACAGGCGTGTGCCACCTCGCCCGGCTAAGTACACACTTGTTTTAAATATAACCTTTTCTGAGTGGAAAGACGCTTTCTCCACCAGACTGAAACTGCTCAAAGAATATCTAAAATTTCCTCCAGGTACTGGTCCAACCATTTTAGCACTTTTTCGGAATTGTTTCAGATAATAGCAGAGCATTCTAGCCAATGCTTGTCAAACTTGTCAATTAACAGTGAATTATTTATGAATAGATGGGAACCTTCATTGTGCATGAAGACCTCAGAGTTCTGGTCATGTGCAAATAAAGAAAAGGCCTCTTCTCTAAACAATCTCTTGTATCCAGGAGAGCCCTAGAATTGTCTGTGATGTCACCAGTGTTATTGTGACAACCATCTGTGAGGTTGACTCACAGTGGCTTCAGTGGCTATTGGGTTCACAAACAGGAAAATAGTCCAGGCTGCTCAGGCTATTTCAGAGGGGAAAAATGAAGAACAAGAAGATACAGATGGAAGCAGAAGGAAGCCAACCTTCTATCTTGGTGTAAAACATGAAGAAAGTGTCCTGCATAAAACAGAGTGGTTCCTGGGAAGTTTGGGGGAGCTTCCTGGAGCATATGGTCTTGAGCCAGGCCATCCAGGACTAGCACTTACAATCTGGAGCCTAGGATTTCCTAAATGGTAGACCCAGAGTTAAGAATTTCTGATGATTAGTTTGGCAGAGAGCCAGGATTTGACAAGTCTGCAGCTGCTTTGTTGGAACTCCTTAATTTCATTCTGAGTGGCAAAGAATGCCTCTAGGAGCTGGGTGAGAATAACAATGTCCCTCTCTCCATAGGGCCCTTCATCCACAGCAGATATCTGTAGAATATACGACTCCATGGTGCCAGGAACAAGGAGGGATACTCCACTGAACTTGTATCAAGGTTTCAGACACTTTGGCCTTGAACACACATGATTAAGGCTTGGTGCTGCTAAGCATAATGGACCCCAGGACTTTCCTTCGTTACATCAGATATGAGCTGACAATTTCTTGCAAATCTGTCTGGGCCACTTTCTGCGTTTCAAAGTGGCAGTAGGGACTGAGGCATATGCCTGGCTTTGGTGGTTGGGAACAGGGACATAGCTGAAGAGCCCAGATTGAAATGATTTCATGCTCTATCAGGGATTCAGTGTCTCTTGCATTCTCACTTTCTCAGGCTTCTGTTTGGGACTAAGTGTTGTCACTCCTGGCCTTGTCTCATTATCTATGCAAGTTTACTTGTGTTTATCTACCTACAGAGTCTGCTGGGAAGGCATCATTCCAACCCTCCACCATCACTGAGAAGGAAGAGAGCATGAAGAGGTTGGAGAACCTGATAATTGAGCTCCAGAAGATGACCTGTGGGAGGGATGAACTTCGTGGGATCCTGACTCTTTATACCAATAAGGATTTGAACCACAGGTAGTCATTATGTCTAGTTCTTTATTGACTGTCTTGAGCCCTCTGTTAACCCCATGATTTCCCTCATCACAGGAGGCTACAACTCCAGCCTGTCCTCATGCCCAAACTAATTTTTCTGATTGCATCTTAGACATAGAACCTGAAGTTCATATAGTTGGGTAGGGTCTCAGGCTATTTTGCTTCCTCCAAATGTAAATCAGAGCCTGTGGCCTGAATTAATCTGGCGAAAGAGTACTTTGTGAGCGCTCATCACCCATTTTAAGAAGCCTTAACAGGTGTCAGCTTGTGGAAAATGTCAGACACTGTGTGTTTATGGCCAATCATTTTTTTTTTTTTGTAAATGACCTAGAGGTGCTTTGGGTCCAATTGGTCCTGTCAACAGCTGGAGGGGCCTAGTCTCACGTGCTCCTCTCAGTGTGACTGGATTGGCTGCATGTTATCACTGCTTTTCTCTGATACTGCTCATTGTACTCTGAGATAATGCCACATCATTGTTTTTATTTGGTATTCTAACTGTATTGTGTGTGTGTGTGTGTGTGTGTGTGTGTGTGTGTTTCCCTTAAGATCCAGGAAATCAAGCCAGGTGGTGGTGGCGCATGCCTGTAATCCCAGCACTTGGGAGGCAGAGGCAGGCAGATTTCTGAGTTCAAGGCCAGCCTGGTCTACAGAGTGAGTTCCAGGACGGCCAGGACTATACAGAGAAACCCTGTCTTGGAAAAGAAACCCAAATCCAAAAAGATCCAGGTAATCTGTGGCCTTAATTAGGCCTGAGGACTGGCCTGGCACCCTTTCCAGGGTATGATAGTGATGAGGCCAGGGAGCTTCACTTTGAGTAGCACAGCACTTGACCTCTGGGCTCACTTTAGAGGCACACTGGAATCTCCTGGGGA
Organism: Apodemus agrarius; assembly: GCA_964023405.1. Taxonomy (NCBI): domain Eukaryota; kingdom Metazoa; phylum Chordata; class Mammalia; order Rodentia; family Muridae; genus Apodemus; species Apodemus agrarius. Next base: position 82,614,945 of record OZ030013.1, read on the forward strand.
GTTTGAGAAAGCCTTACCCCTGTAAATACTGATTATGTCCTTTGGGAATTCATGCAATAGATCCCAGGTTTGAGAATCTGTTCTCTAAAAACAGGAGAAGAGTCATCACAGGTTTCTGTTGGACTCACACCTGTGTCATAGGATCCTAGAAAGTTCTTGGAGAGCTAGTCAGTTCCTTCAAGCCCCCTCAGGTAGCTCAACCCCCCTCCTCTTGGTTCCCTAGCTCTGTTGCCCTGGGGCCCAGGACAATAGGCTTAATAAGCACCTCAAGGATCCAGTACCAAGGAGCAAGGATGTGGAATGTCCTGGGCTGGGGTAGCCCAGGATATAGCCTGAATTCATGTGATCCTTGAATCCTTTGTTCAGAGCGTTGTTTGCTCCTTGGGCCATGACCTACCACAGACTGAACTTTGAATCGGTGATGCTCAAGATATAGTAAAAATGGCCATCTTGCCAAAGGCAATCTACAGATTCAATGCGATCCCCATCAAAATCCCAACTCAATTCTTCATAGATCTAGAAAGAGCAATTCTCAAATTCATCTGGAGCAACAAAAAACCCAGGATAGCTAAAACTATTCTCAACAATAAAAGGACTTCTGCGGGAATCAATATCCCTGACCTCAAGCAGTACTACAGAGCAATTGTGTTAAAAACTGCATGGTATTGGTACAGCAACAGGCAAGTAGATCAATGGAATAGGATTGAAGACCCAGAAATAAAACCCACAGACTATGGTCACTTGATCTTTGATAACGGAGCCACAACCATCCAGTGGAAAAAAGATAGTCTTTTCAACAAATGGTGCTGGTTCAACTGGAGGTCAACATGCACAAGAACGCGAATTGACCCACTCTTATCTCCTTGTACTAAGATCAACTCCAAGTGGATCAAGGACCTCCACATAAAACCAGACACACTGAAACTATTAGAAAAGAAACTGGGGAAGACCCTGGAGGACATGGGCACAGGGGGAATGTTCCTGAACAGAACACCAATAGCTTATGCTCTAAGATCAAGAATTGACAAATGGGACCTCATAAAATTACAAAGTTTCTGTAAGGCAAAGGACACTGTCAGAAGGACAAAATGACAACCAACAAATTGGGAAAAGATCTTCACCAATCCCACATCCGACAGAGGGCTAATATCCAATATATACAAAGAACTCAAGAAGTTAGACCCCAAAGAACCAAATAACCCTAACAAATATGGGGTACAGAGCTAAACAAAGAATTTTCACCAGAAGAAATTCGGATGGCTGAGAAACACCTTAAGAGATGTTCAACATCATTAGTCATCAGGGAAATGCAAATCAAAACAACCCTGAGATTCTACCTCACACCAGTCAGAATGGCTAAGATTAAAAACTCAAGAGACAACAAGTGCTGGCGAGGATGTGGAGAAAGAGGAACACTCTTCCACTGTTGGTGGGGTTGCAAAATGGTAAAGCTGCTCTGGAAATCAGTTTGGCGGTTCCTCAGAAAATTGGGCATGTCACTTCCAGAGGACCCTGGCATACCACTCCTGGGCATATACCCAGAGGATTCCCCTGCATGCAATAAGGACACATGCTCCACTATGTTTATAGCAGTCTTGTTTATAATAGCCAGAAATTGGAAGGAGCCCAAATATCCCTCAAAGGAGGAATGGATACAGAAAATGTGGTATATTTATACAATGGAATACTACTCAGCAATTAAAAATAATGAACTCATGCAATTTGTAGGTAAATAGTTCGACCTGGAAAATATCATCCTGAGTGAGTTAACCCAATCACAAAAGAATACACATGAAATGCAATCACTGATAAGTGGATATTAATGGGCCCAGAAGCCCTAAATACTCAAGGCACAATTAGCAAGTCAAATGATTCCCAAGAAGAAGAAAGGAGAGGACCCTGGGCCTGAAAAGATTGGATCCAGTTTTGTAGACCCAGAACAGAGAAATCGTGGGGGGGGGGATGATTGGGGAATAGTTGGGGGGAGAGGAATTATGGGACATATGGTGGGGGGGAACTGGGAAAGGGGAAAGCCTTTGGAATGTAAACATAGAATATAGAAAATAAAAATTTAAATAAAAAAAAAGATGCAACAGCAGAAGGTGGTGTGGGACCTGCAGAAAATGCCCCAGAAGATAAGTGAGACCTTGGATAATTTCAAAAGGCTTACTGAAGAAAATCAATCCTACTGGTGTGTGACTGAAAGGGATAAAGCACCAGTACTAGGCACAAAATGTGTCTGCCCCTCTTTGGTCTTTGAACCAAAGTGAGGGCTCAGGTTTTGAACTGTCTGTCATCAGGAAACCTGCTTTGAGGCAAGGCTCTTGGATTTGTACCTCTGGGGATCAGTTTTCCTAAGTGTGAAGAGTCTCTGAGCCCTTCCAGTCATTGTCCTTCCCAACTCAGGATCCTCTAGTGAGAATTGGTTTGCACTATGATGGTGATATCAATCAACCCTGAGCTTCCGGGGCTCTGGATTCCATGAGACACATAGAAATTTTGCAAACCTGTTGTATCTTCTCTCCTCTCTCAGAGGGTGTTTGCCCTCTATTTGCGGATGGTTTTCTAATACGATGGACATATAAGCACACATGGGGATGGTGTCTTCTGGGAGGTGCATGGTTCCCTGTTGGTGTCAGGGTTTTCGGAAGTACTTTGAGTCTTCTAGAATATGCCTATTCCCTCGGTTTGATCAGCCTCTAGATGATGCTACATGACTACTCTGCACTCTAGCCCCAGGCTGTCTGGGGATCAGGGCCCTTGAAGAGATGATGGTACTTGGAAGAGTGAGAGGAACATGGATATTGACTGGGATTCACCATTTTTTGTTTGTGGTTCAGCATCAGGCACTGCTACCTCCTGAGTGAGTGTACTCAGGTGATGCATAAAGTAAATACATTGTGGAATGAGATCAGTAAGCTGCTTGGGGAGCAGATTGCTCTGGAAGAGTCCTGTGAGGAGACAAAGAGGCTACTTAAGGAGGCCAGCATGAAGATCTGTGACCTATGTGCCCAGCAGTAGCAGGTAGAAGGAGGCATCAGTGGCTGGTTGCTCTCATTTCTGACCATAAACATTCAAACCCAAGTAACCATCCTCTACCTCACAGTCTTCCTTTGACGTTACCAATGCCTTTGTGAAGGAGCCAGGATACCTTTAGTGAGGGGACTATGATGGGTAAACTTGGCTATTGTGAGAGGCTTTTCCTGATCACTCTTTCTTGGGGAGCTGGTTTTCTGAGATCCAAATTGGCTCTGCAGAGCTTCTAACTTACCTGTAGGATCAGTGAGTTTCTGCATGCAAAAGGTTCCTGAAGAGGAAAAAGGAACAGAACAGGCCAGGGCAGCAGGGCCTGGCTGAGTTAAAAGAGCCTTGTAAATAGCATAGGCCCACTACCTCCTCTTGTGACAGGAAATGTGCTAAAACACAGTGAATTTTTATTGGTGTGTGTCAGTGTGTATGTGTGTGTGTGTGTGTGTGTGTGTGTGTGTGTGTGTGTGTCTGTGTGTGTGTGTGTGTGTGTGTGTGTGTATGTACCCAGATATGGGTGAGCACATTTGTGACCAGGATGTGTGTATGTGTAGTGGTATGTACTTCTGTAGATCTTTTTGGCACGGCTACTTGTATATGCAAATGCGTGTTTGTTTGTTTGTTTGTGTGTGTGTGTGTGTGTGTGTGTGTGTGTGTGTACAGGCACACACTCATTTGTGTTTCTGCATATGCACATATTCACTTGCTCATGGACCAACTTTATGATATTATGGACCAACTTTAATGAGGAAAGTACTCTGTCAGTTCACTTTGCATCCGTGAAATGTCAAATACAGCATCCCGTCATTCTGCATCTCAACCTAGCTCCCTAGAACAAAAGGACACAAAAACCGAGATAAAGTCAGATTTTTAAAGTGTTTGTAGAGGCAAAAATGGTTATCTGCATTGAAATCCTTTGGATAACAACAGAGTACTATGGTGCGTGGAGGCTGCTGTGGCAAAGCAATGTGCCTGAGAGGCAGGAGAGGCTGACAGGGGGTTTATATCTCTTCTCTGCTCTTGGCAGACAGTGACTGCCCACTGGAAGGTCGGGTGGCTCCTTGTGTCTTCCCAGCATCCCGGTTTGTTTTCCTCATTGCCTGTTGCCATTTTCTTTCCAGCTTTGCCTAACCTTGGCTCAGAAACCTGGGCCTTGGAGTTTTGCCTGGATTTCATTCTTGGGAAAATTGATTTGCTCAGAGTTTCACCTGCCTCCAGCAGAAACTCTATATCTGTGCTGAGGTGTAAGAGCAGGGTCGTCTCAGACAGACCCTTTAAGCTCATGATAGGCTAAAGCACTTACCCTGTGTTCTGTCTGTAGCCCTCTGTAACTGCTGTTTTTCAAAAATCATTGAGTTAATCAGCCTCGAGGAGGGTAGAGAGAAATGAGGACCCTCAGACATTGCTGGTGTGGTGTAAAATGAGGAAGCCCTGTGAAAAGTCATGTACAACTATTCAAAAAAAAAAAGTTGAACTGTAGTCCCATTGACCCAGAGATTCCAGAATAACAAGTAGGTGTCCACAGAGAATCTAAGGCATATCATGCTTGTAGTGGTACTTCTCATAGCAGCCCCGAAGTAGAAACCATTCCGATGTACACCAGTTAATCAGTAAAAATACAATGTGACCCAGACCTTCCATAAACTATTGCTCAGTATGAAATAATACGTGCAAGCATTTGGCCTTGAACTACATATTACTCAAACTATCCCTGACACAATCACCCTACAGGGACAAATGTTTTTTTGTTTGGATGCAAGTTGTGGAGATTTCCTAGTTGCCTGTGCTCATAGGTTCGTACCCAAAGCTAGTCAGACTATGGTAAAGAGAGTTCCTTTAGGAAGAAGCTGCTCACTTTGAAGCAGCCGAGAAACAGTGAGCAAGAAAAAGAGGCCGGCCCACAATCATCCAGTGTGCCTCTGCTGCGTAGGTTTGAAAATGTGTGCACACATGCACGCATGCCTACAATGATAATGCAATTTTTCAATGACCAGCACTAGGAAGGATTGGCAGAAAGGCTGCAGGAAACACTGAAACAGAATGAACAGATCACCAAGCAAAGGGGCATGGCCGAAACAATGCAGCATCACTCTGCTGTCTCTGAGATGAGGTAGGAACCAGACTGAGAAGATCCAAGTGCGTTCCCTGTACCTGTTTATCTGTCCTTTTTGTGTATACAGCCGTCTATATGGCTCTCAGCCTGGGCCAGCTAAAGAACTCTTCAGAGTTTTGTTCTGGTCCATTAAACAAGAACATCTGTCCATGAAACAATATATATGATGTTTAGAGTTTCCTCTCTTCTGAGCTCTCTGAGCACGTTGTCTCTTAATTCTCCCCGCAAATAGTCCTTTCAGTAGTCCTAAACCTAGCAGGGTGGGGGGAGATAGTTCCTTGCAGAAGACATTGAGTCCTCCTGCCACTTCTATTCTTCATGAACATCACCTTTAGAGGCCAGTGCCTACCCTTACGAAGGTTTGCACGCAACACACTCTTGCTGATTATAGGGTCTTTGCAGAGTTGGGGTTGACAGGTTGAACCCAGGCAGGTTTCTGCACTACAGGAACAGTCAAAGTCTTCACTGATGTGCTCTTCAGGCTCCCCAGAGGGCCTCCACATGGCTTTCTTGGTGGCTCACATCTCTCCTAAATGGAGATTCAGTCACCACTACACTGTTATTATTCAATATAATGTATCAGGACTATTGGAAAAATGTGTTTTTTTTAAATAATCCAGCACAGTGTGTAGCTCAAAGTTCAGTTTCTAGCAGTTTTTAAAAGGTGAGAAAAAAAATCCAGGCCCAGGTGCGCTCCTACCCTTCTCCTGTGGGGATGCAGGGAAAGACCTCAGTCGAAAGGCCATACTGGATTGTCCTGAATAGAGCTGGTGTGAGTTGGAAAGCTATCATGACAGGTCCTCACCAGGCCTCGTTATCTTCCTCCCCTAGATCTGAAATACTCCAGCAGAAGCTTAAGCAGTGCCCAGACCAGGATGAGAGCTCCCTCAGACACAACTCTTCACCAGGAGCACCGAGTGTGCCAAGCAAGTGAAGCACCATTGCATCTCACCCCTGCAACCATGGCAACCTTGGGCTGCATTTTCTTCCTTTCATTTGGCTTCCTATTTTGAATAGGCTTTGATTTTGTCTAGCATCTGACACAGCTTCTGGGTCTGATTGTCTTTCCTTCTCTGATTGCACCCTTGAGAGAACCGTGGAGGGTCAAGGAATGCCACCGACAACTTGAACACACCATCTCTGCACTTGGATCAAAGCCTCCTCAGAAAAAGACCCCTCCTTGTATATGTGAACTCAACAGTGAGGCAAATTCCAACCAACATCTGGTAATGCAGCCGAAATCTGATCTACATGTCTGTTGGCTAACTATTCTGCGGGGAAATAAAATTAGCTTGAAATACATAAAACTAGGTACAATAATTACGGAGAACTCTGACACCCAACAGTAAGTCATCCCAATAAAGGGCACAATAATATGGAGGATAGGTTATTGGGAAAGTGTTACCTTTATCAGAGGTAGAGTTGAGCTGACTGAGTCCTCAGTCATCCACATGTGGTGGTGAATCTGTCATGAAAACCCATGTTGATGTCACACTCTTTTCCAAACAGACCACACCCCAAAGCATCATATTCTTTCTCCTGTTCAGTGTTGAAAGTACTCCTTGTAACACATAGGTATATAATGCTGACGTTAGTGCTCTTCACTGACGACAGAAATCCCTCACTCCTGTTAGTCATTTATTTTTCCATAAGGAAAATGGCTGGGTACTCTTCAGTTTCACACCGGAATGACTGGTTCCGAAAACGGATTTATAGAGGACATCTGGGCCATCCTTGAACATTTGGGGGCAAGAGCATGCTCTCCCTGCATTTGTTGTGCCTAGAATAAGCACACCCAGGCATACGTTGGCTGAATGAATCATGGAGTAGCCAACACATTACAGGATTGGCCTGCTGTAGACGTTATTCTTTATGACAGGTCAAAGGCTTTGTATGAAAGGCTGTGTTTATTATGCCAGAAGTGGGTGATAGGTTACCAGGAACTACCCCTTAGGGTCTTAGAGAACGATCTAGGAACTCCCACAAAATGATAATCTGTGGCCAATAGGAACTATAAATCATTTAGCTGGAAAACTAGATATTATGGTGCTCAAGGGCTATGTAGAGTGTTCTCGGAGAATGTGAAGTGAGCTAAAAAAACACGTGTATAGAAGACGCCGTTTGACGATTATCTAGAGGCTGTGTGGTGACCTTCTTCCTGCACAAAGTCTGCCTCTCAGCTTCATAGATGCTGATCAGATCCAGCTGAGTGGAAACAATGTAGCTCCGGGTCTTTACTACACCTGATCCCGGACTCCCCATCTTCTTCCCTGTTCCCCCTCCCTCCCTGGGCAGCTTGCCATCCCAGGGGACCTCCTCAACCTCATCAGTTGCAGGTTTCTGTTTATTTAATTTTATTGTTGTTGTTGTTGTTGTTTTTGTGACAGGATTTCTCTGTGTATCCCCGGCTGTCCTGAATTTTATTGTTTTTAACTTTACATCCTGCTCACTGCCCCCTCTCCCAGTTAACCCCTCCCACAATCCCTGCACCTTCATCCTCTCCTTCTCCTCTGAGAGGGTGAGAGAGCCTGTATATCCTCCCCACCCTGGCACTTCAAGTCTCTTCGAGGCTAAGTGCATCCTCTCTCGCTGAGGCCAGACAAAGCAGCCCAGCTAGTAGGACATATCCCACGCGCAGGCAACAGCGTTTGGGATAGCCCAAACTCCAGTTGATCAGGACCCACATAATGGCCAAGCTGCACATCTGCTACACATGTGCAGGAGGCCTAGGTCTAGCCCGTGTATGCTCTTTGGTTGGTGGTTCAGACTCTCAGAGTCCAAGGGTCCAGGTGACTTGACTCTGTTGGTCTTCCTGTGGAGTTCCTATTTTCTTTGGGGCCTGAAAACCTTCCTCCTAAGAGGTCCCAAGCTCCTTCCACTGTTTGACTGTGGGTGTCTGTATCTGTGTGAGTCACCTGCTGGGTGCTGCCTCTCAGAAAACATTCTCAGTCTGCAAGCATAACAAAGTATCATTAGTGGTGTTAGGGATTCCTGCCTGCCCAAGGGTTGGGTCTCAAGTTGGACTGCTTATTGCTTGGCCATTCCCCCAGTCTCTGCTTCCTACCTATGCCTGCATTACTTGTAGACATGACTTGTAGACTTGTAAATTTTGGGTTGAATGTTTTGTGGATGCGTTGGTGTCTCTATCGATCCACTGGGGTTCCTGTCTAGCTTCAGAAGGTGGTCTCTTCAGGTTATAATGTGAGTCACAGCTAAGGTCACCCCCATTGAATCATGGGTGCCTCTCTTATCCTAGGTCTCTGTCTCTTACCTGGAGATACCCCTCCACCTCCTCAACCTCACCAGTTACAGATTTCCATTCATTTTCATGGTCATCTAGCAGTCTCTCCTGGCCTGCCATCCCAGGGGACTGTCATTCTCCCCTACCTCTCTTCAACCTCTATTAGAGCTCCTGATCCATTAGGGTGAGCTTGCCTTCCCCCACCTATCTCCCCTGCTGGCTGAGACCTCTGGGCCAAGCCAAGCTGCCTGGAGCAGTTTGCCATCCCATTGGGAATCTCTTATACATCAGGTAACAGTACAACTAGGAAGCAGCAGCAAACATGACATTCAGTGGGCACGGTCTTAGCTTGCCACCAGGGTTGTGCCTGTAGCTGATTAGGTTTGGGCTTGCCTCCGATGACAGAAATGTCGAGATTGAAGTTAATTTTTAGTTTTCAGAACAATCAACTCATATTGAGGTTTTTTTTGAAAAGACAAAACAACAACAACAACAACAACAACAACAACAAAACAAAAACCAGAGTCTGAGGACCCCACAAATTGTTCACCATGATGCCCCGAATTCCAGTGGAGAGAATAATGGTGGAAATTATGAGATTAATCTGTACTCAAGAGGTATCAGCAAATGGTGTCATTGGAGGTAATTAGGTGTTAAGCATCTGAAAGACGTGTGCTCTTAAAACATGTAGCATGAGTTACCAAGGATTTATCTAGACACACATCCATATCCTACAAACCACTGAATTGATCTCTGTTGTGTGTGGCATTCAGGATTTATCCAGGATATGAAGTGTATATAAGTAAGGTAAATCCAGTGTCAATGAGAGAATTTAGGATTCATATTCCTCACTTGATAAAGCATTCGGTGAATGCTGGCTGCTTACATTTTAAAGTTTAAGAGGAATGACCTGAAAACACTAACAATTGAATCCCACTGTGTAAACACTTTTCAGAGATGTCTCCTGGCTCAATTTTGACCCTGTGTGCCTGCAGTTGCTCAGCTCTCAAGGCAGTGGGATTTTACCAAGTCATTATTGCATATAACTGTCTAGGGACAGGAAGAGCTTTGAGAATTCTTGAAGCTAAGAATCTAAGGAACTTCACCGTCAGAAGCTTAATGTGAAAAGCACAAACGTGAGTGGATAATGCCTTTAGTGCATAAGATTCAGCATCCAGTTCAGGGCTGAGGAAGAAACTTTCTATCCAGACAAGCAGTGCTATATGCAAGATGTGTTAGGAAAATGAAAAAAAGCTATGGCCTTCAGGAACAAAACATCAGGGAGACTTTTGGTGCTAGAAATTGCATGCTACAAAATTTTGATACATATCATGAAGGAAAAAAATGGAAATGTTTACCTCCTTAGGAGTGGAAAGATTTGAGTAAATGCTGTGGCCCTGGTAGAAAGGGAAATGATTTTCACACAGGTAAGAACTGCCCTCTTGCTGAATATGCACCTGGAAGGACTTCAGAACTTCAAGCCCTGCTGGGCATCCAGGAGGAGTCTGAGAGTGTAAATTGGTGCTTGTCCTGATGGGTCATCAAGAATGATCAGTCAAGAGAATTTGAAAGGCTTTAAGCTAAAGCATGTAACATGTCTCATGGGAGGCCTTGGCCTTCAACTCCCCCGCCCCACCCAGGAGGCATGCTACATTCATTTTAAGAGTATTACCATCACTGACTGCATTTCTGTTGTGTTTGCAAGGCCAGTCACAGGCTATAGGTCTGCTCTGCTAAATCTGCAGCAAAAGAATGTTTAGCTTACTTATTGTGTTTAGTTTTTGGTTGGAGGTTTGTTTTGTACTCACGGATAAGAGGATATTAATCCAAAAATCCCACAATGCCCATGATACAACCCATAGACAATATGGAGCTTAGAAGTAAGGAAGACCAGGGTGTGGATGCTTCAGTCTTGCATTGAGAGGGAACAGGATGATTGTGGGTGGCCGAGGGAAAGGGGACCAGGGAGGGAGAGTGGAGGGGGAGGAAATAAGGGGGCAGTATTAGGAACTGGAAGAAATGTGAGAGAGGTGCAGAGTGTCAGGAAATAGAACAAAAGTATGTAGCAGGAGGGAGGAGGAACAGGGGATAACCACTGGAGGGCCCCAGACACTAGGTAAACGTGAGGCTCCCAGGAGACCACTGGAGATGATTTTAGTGGAAATGCACAAAGAACGGGGAGATAGAACCTGTAGAGACCACCTCCAGTAGATAGGCACAGCTCCCCAAGTCGAGGGATGGGGCCACCCACCCATCTCAAATTTTTTAACCCAGAAATGTTCCTGTCCAAAGGAAGAACAGGGACAAAAAATGGAACAGAGACTGAAGGATGGGCCAACTGGGGACCTGGGGATCCATCATGTCTGCACTAAAACCAACGCTGCTGCCTTGGTCCAGGCACTTGCTGAAAGGAACCTGGTGTGATGGTTCTTTTGGAGTCTGACCAGCAACTGACCAATGCAGATGTGGATGCTTGGAGCCAGCCATCAGACTGAGCTTAGGGGACCTGGTGGGGGAGCTGGTGGAAGGACTGGAGGAGTGGGGGGGGGATTGCAACCCCACTGGAAGAACAACAGAGGCTGGCCAGACCACTCAGTTCTCCGAGAGACTAGACCACCAACCAAGAAGTGTACCTGGAGGGATCCATGGCTCCAGATATACATACAGCAGAGGATGGCCTCGCCTGACAGCAATGGGAGGGGAGGCCCTTGGTCCCAGGGAGGTTTGATGCCCTAGCGTAGAGGGATGCTGGAGTGGTGAGGCAGGAGAGTGTGGGTGGGTGGAAGAGCATCCTCATACAGGCTAAGAGGAGGGTTGTGATGGTTTATATATGATCAACCCAGGAAGTGACCCTATTAGGAGGTGTGGCCTTGTTGGAGAAGGTGTGCCACTGTGGGTGTGGGCTTAAGACCCTAACCCTGGCTGCCTGGAAGTCAGTCTTCCACTAGCAGCCTTCAGATGAAGATGTAGAACTCTGAGCTCCTCCTGCACCATATCTGCCTGGATGGTGCCACGTTTCTGCCTTGATGACAATGAACTGAACCTCTGAGCCTGTAAGCCAGACCCAATTAAATGTTGTCTTTTATAAAACTTGCATTGGTCATGGTGTCTGTTCACAGCAGTAAAACCCTAACTAAGACAAGGGTAGAGGGTGGATGTAGAATGGGGGGTTTGTGGAGGGGTAACTGGGAAATGGGATATCATTTGAGATGTAAATGATTAAAAAAAAAGAATAGTAAGACATAATGGGAGATTTTTTTCAGGGGAGGGTTGTTTGTTATTTTTGAATATAATAATGATGTGATGATGATTTTTTTGTGCTGTTGGCCTTTACTATGTGGTGACTTTCGTATTTTTATTTTTCTTTGTTTAAATTTTGGGTATTTGTATATGTCTGGGTGTTTTGCCTGCTATCTGCACACTACATCCATGCAATTCCTTCAGAGGCCAGTAGAGGTCATAGGATTCCACCTGGAACTGAAGTGACCGAGGATTGCTTATTGCCCTTTAGGTCCTTTGAGAAACAAATTCTCAAAATGATGAGCCATCTCTCCAGTTCCTGCCCTGGACTTTTGTCCTTCCTTGTGTGGTGCATTAGTTGGACTGGATCACACCCAACCAAAGAGAGACATTTTTGAGACCTATAGGGACACATACATGAGGTAGGCATGCTAATCGTCTTAGGCTGCCCTGCAACCATGTAGGGAATTCCTGGGTTCAGGATCATGCCGCAGTATCACTTACTGTCAGGGTTGGAGCAGATCTCTCACACCTCACCCTGGATGGCAATGGAGATGAGGCCAATCAGATGAAATACAGAACTGAGAAGGTGATGGAGGTGGTAAGGAATCCATATTGATATTCCATCTAAGCAGCATCAAGAGTAAGCTTCAGACTAGCCTTGGGGAATAGAGCCTGCAACAGAGACCACAGGCCTCTGGTGGAAACGTTTCCTTTTAAGACTAGGAAGGGAAAAGGATGAGAGATTCTGCTCTTTCACCACATTAGATCTCACAGTATGGTAGGATGTGTTTCTTCCAGATGAGTAAGTGGCTCTGATGAGGCTCCACTGAATCATGTGACTTCTGAGAATGACTATGTCTCAGAGAGGTAATGTGTGGAGGACTGGTGTTGTCAAGCCAAGGGTAAAAAGAGTCTACTCTTTTTGCATGATGGAAAAATATTCATGGAGGATATCAGTATTGATAGGGGTTCTTCAGTTCCAGGACCAAAGTGATCAGCTGGTGAGTTAGCTCAGCAAATAAAGGTACTTGTTGCCAACTCTACAAACCCGAGCTCCTTTACTGGGACACACGTGGTTGAAGGAACAAACCTCCCACACATTGTACTCTGATTTTCATGTAGTTGGGGGTGCCAGGTTGTGGCCCATAGAAGCCAAGACATCCCATTTCTCATTCCTAGCTTATGCTAGCTAGAACCTCCATGTGATGCATTTATGTAGATATATTACTGTGTATTTCATTAGACTTTTGCTCTTTTGTTACCAAGAAGCTAGGACTGCCTGCATCAAAGTATCACACACACACACACACACACAAAAAATGTTAAAGGAATGTGGCCACTGGGAATTTGTAACTGAGCTAAAACTCTTAATAAGAACTGCTCTAAGAGGAATTCTCTAGATGCCCGGTGTAGTAGTCAGGATTCCTAATTTATGCATTTGCTTTTCTCCTAAACTCCAGTGTGGTCTCGATCTGCTGTACTCTACAGGACTCTATTTAGAAATAGAGCTGACATCCACTTTACTGGATTAGGGTGTAAACATCTGAAAGGACAGATGTCACCCAATAGCCCTTATCAAGCCTAGGGTCTGAGGAGCATCCTTGTATGGAAGAAAAAGTTTCAGAGATCTGAGAACATACATTCCAGGCTGACCATGGGCTGGCTTTACAGGAACTGTCAGCATCAGTAGAAAGGTGAAGTGGGGCTTTAATAAAGCTGTATGATGTAGGAATTCCAAGTCTCTCCCTCGGCCTCCCCCTTCCCTTCCCTTGTGTTCTAAAGGATGGTGCACCTGAATCTAGCAGTGTCACCATTTCAAGAGAATGGATATGGTCACATATGGCTCCCAACAGAAAAATTTTGTTCTCTAGTTGAAGCTCCTTACCGCTGATCTCCATGTTCTTCCCAATGACAGTGTGTGCATTTTTGGTGTGTGTGTGTGTGTGTGTGTGTGTGTGTGTGTGTGTATTTCCTCTTCATGATACCTGTCCATAGCCCAAGCTGACCTCTTAACACTAACATCTCATGATTCCAGGTTTGGCCCATCATATGCTTTTAAGGTCTCAGGTCTCACCTGTGTTGACCCAGTGCTCAGGTGTCTGCAAGCAGACCAGTGAATAACTGATCCCATCACCAATAGCCTCTGGCTGAATTGGGCTCTGTAGAGGCTTCGAGGGAAAATTTCATCACTCCATATGTGATTTGTTCTTGACTCCTCCCCTCCAAACAAACAATCTGGATCTTCCCCAAATGCTTGCTGAGTTCAGGGGACTCATAATCCCTCCTCCCCATCATCCGGATTTAAGTCTCCAGAATCCCTTCTTCCCTATCTTATTGAGTGTGAATCTTAAGGACAGTATGAGCCATTGTCAGCCTTTCTGCTCAGATAGGAAGGTGTTCTAGGACTTGGAAGCCCAGGAAGCACAGTTCCCAGGTGGGACACTGTCCCATGATATGGGCACTTGAGATATGGGAGCCCGAGAACCATACAACTTCTGAGGCTGCTTCCAAGGGAGGGTATCCCCAGCTGAGCTGAAGAGCTCGGGGGGGGGGGGCTCAGCCCTGCTCCTCTTCTTTGCTTCTCTTCACTGCTTATCATCTTCGGATAAAAGAGTCTCACCAGGCAGCAAATCTCATAAAAGATTTATTGGTGGTTCCAGGGTATGCATGGGTGCGTCCAGGAGTGGCTGCCAATGCTCCCAGGAGGGAACAGACAGTGGGGAATTGGACAAGTCACAGTGTTGGGGGTGGGGTGGAACTTTCTAGGGTGGAGGTTTCCAGGGATTGTTTTGTCTGTTTTTGGTTTTGGTTGGTTGGTTTTGTTTTTGTTGTTGTTGTGTGCTCAGGGGTTGGTGGGTTACTGTGGGAAGTTCAGGGATTGGTAGGTTTTGTTATTCAGGGATTTGTAGCTTTTGAGACTTTTCACCTAAAATTAGTGTAATCTGGGGGAGGCTTCTGCTGAATGGCTGGAGACAACCTTTGTGACAATTATGTCAAAGAGGTCTGAGGATGGGCCTGGATGCTGGAGCACCTCAGACAGGAGTCTGGCCACTTTCCCACTTTGAGGGTTTAGAGTTTACCAAATATACAATTTAGAAAGAATACAGAGTTTACAAATGGAATCCATGGTAGCGAAGGCCACTTGAGTGGCATGAATATCTAACATCTGCCCCTACCCCCTTTTTGTGTACTATTGATGAACAGTCAGGGCTGGGGAAAGGAGCTACATCATTCGACTATTTCTTGCTGAATGTGGTGTGGAGGTCCCATATTTTTGTTGTTCATCTCTCCTACTGCTCTGTGGGTTTGAAGAATGTGGAGCAAGTTCAGTCTTCACTTTTGGGGTATAACCAGTAGTTGCAGACTCTCAGAGATAAGGGCTGGTAATCCTGAAATAATAATTTATTAGAACTCTAGTTAGAAGTCTTTTGGATCTGTTATCGAAGGAATCTAAACAAGAATTTATGAAGCAGGCTGTGATTGGTAGGATTAAAAAGAGGGGAGCAGGAAGTGTAGTATCCAATTCCATATTGGGTTTATTAATAACCCACTGGACAGAGGGATCAAGCTGTTTTCTATGTTTTAGAGATCAATCTGGAGTTATAGGATCGTATCTTTTACTATGCTTGATTAACTGATATGAAAGTAACATTCGTCCCCAAGGAAGCTCTCTCTCTCTCTCTCTCTCTCTCTCTCTCTCTCTCTCTCTCTCTCTGGAAAAGAACACCAGGGCACACGTCCCAGGTCATTCAGTGGGTAGACAGTGGTAGAAAAGAGTGATTCAGAGAGTAGAGGCATGATAAACATTTGGGCATAGTGGCTGAGTGGTGATGTTAAGGGTTATGGTATTATTGCAGTCTGCAGGATCTAGTGTGCCCACAAAGTGTGCCCTTGATGAGTTAAATCAGTCTGCAATACCAAAGCAAGAAATGTGGAAAAGACATAGGGTGGTTGTAATGTCTGACTTGAAGCAATAAATGAGCAGAGAGGTGAATGAATCTAGTAAGAAAACAGACAAGGTCACAAATGGTACATGTGAATTTGGCCCAGTAGTCTCTAAAACAGTTAGGCAGAGCATTGTTCAATAATTCATATGCAGAGGGTGAGGTCTGAAATAAGAGATCATATGATAGAATGGCGGAATCAGTATTAAGAGGTATGATGCTAGGGATGTAAAGACCTTGAGGAACATTTCCTTTCCTATGTCTATACCCAGGCTTTGAGAGAGTTGTATTTTAATAGTGACTAATAGGTAGCAGTAATGAATGTGATAGTAAAATTTACCAATGACTCCTACCTCCCACCTGGGGTGCCATTGGTCCTCGATTGGTATATGGAAATTCCCCATTTTGCATAAAATGCCTTCCTGAATATGCATCATGACTCCTACATGACCAATAACAACAGCCTCCAAAAGTCTCTGGCCAATGTTGCTCGTAATCCCTAGTTTGATCATAGAGGAAACAAGTATAGGGAACAGGTGTTTTGGAAACCACTTAGGTGGCACAACGATTCATATCTCCTTTCAAAACTCTGCTGGTGAGCAGTCTCCAGACCCTATCACATGAATGATCTGTTCAAGCTGTTAAATATGGGTTTCCTGAAACTCAAATTGCCATACATACTGCTCACTACTGATGAGAGCGAGCAAGAGAAAGTAGAAGCATAGGGTATAACCCAATAGGATTGGGCTAAGGTCTCAACACAGGTATGAGGTTTCTTATTCTGAGATCAGAGGCAAGCTACTCAACCTTGGTACTTTTTGAAACTTAAAAATGCGAGACCCCGTTGGGGTTGAGATGTAAAAAGAAGGATTACCTTCAAGTAATAGCTTAAGATGAGACTCAAGGTGAATCTAGTGAGGGAGGCCATCAAGTTTAGCAGCAATTAGGTAGTAAGGATAAACTCGAAGGGACCTGGAGAAAGAGGAGTGGGGGTTGTGACCAGGAGGAGTGAAGAGGACCAAGTATCAATGTTGATTGGGGTGGATAGGGGATAAGGACGAGTTTGAGGCAAGTAAAGGGTTTGTGTGCAAAGGTAGTGCTTGTGAAGACAGTGTAACAGAGGAGTAAGGAGGCAATGAGGGAGAAATGATGACCGAGACATGAGGCTAGCAGGCAGGGCTGGTCAGACATAGAATCAGAGGAGGATGGTGTTTGGCTGTAGAGGGATTTGGGGTGTCCCATACCTGGGGATTGACCTCAGAAGCTGGTAA
This sequence comes from Apodemus agrarius, assembly GCA_964023405.1. Taxonomy (NCBI): domain Eukaryota; kingdom Metazoa; phylum Chordata; class Mammalia; order Rodentia; family Muridae; genus Apodemus; species Apodemus agrarius. The sequence continues at coordinate 82,631,784 of OZ030013.1, forward strand.
GGGAAAAGGCGTATCAGGGGATTTGTAATCTGGGGGAGAACAACAACTGGTGAGGCTGGAGTTAAGCGGATGTGGGGAGCAAATGAAACAGACTCCTGTTTTGGCCAGAAGTCCTTTCCTAGGAAGGAGATGGAACAGATGGTACCACTAGTAAGAAATGGGGAAGGGGGATAGTGGGTTTTTTTTGTGTGTGTGTATGTGTGTGTGTGTGTGTGTGTGTGTGTGTGTGTGTGTTAATCCTGGTAAAGGCTGTCAGTAGGGAACCAGGAAGGAGAGTTGGGTCTCTAGAACTCCATCATGACTGAGCAGGTAGTCCTAGCATCCAGAAGGAATAAGATTAAACATCCAGATACCATGATGACTACCCAAGGCTCCCTGTTGGAGATGGTGGTAGTCAGGCCAAAGAAGCCTGGGTCCCCTCAGTTGTCCATGGTCAGATCTAGGAGATGGGCTGGAGGGGATTCTGGGTCTGATGCCCTTATACCTTAAGAGACATGAGGATAGTCAGTAGTCCAATATCCCTCTTGATGGCACCTTGGACATAGTTGCAATGGCTTATGAGGTCTTGGATAGGCCCTGGCCCAGTGTCCTGCCTGACCACATTTAAAACAGGGACCAGGAATTTTTCAGACTTTGGGAGATTTGGGGGCATAAGCAGTTGCTGAGGCCAGCCAAAAGGCCTTAGATAGCATCAGGCATTTTGAGGCTTTCAAAACTTTCCTATGGTATACCTTAAAGGACATAGTTAAGATTTCTGCCTGTGGAGTCAGGGATCCTTTCTCTAGATGTTTAAATTTGACCCTAATATCAGAAGAACTCAGAGAAGAAGTATGTCATAAGGAGTTGTCTTCCATCTGGAGTCTCAGGATCCAGATTAGTATATTGTCAGAAGGTCTTGGTATGGTGCTCTGGGAATTAAGATCAGTTTTTATGTTTGTTCTGGATGACCACTTGTACATTTTTAATGCTTTAAGGGAGTCCTTACAAATTCTTGGCCAATAGATGAGTCATGAATTGATCTCTAGCTTGAATGTCCCCTGAGGTGTTTTAATCCCATTCAGGGTCCTGGCTGGGGGACTGCCTTGGTAACAGTAAAGTGGGCAGGGTCAGTATAGTGGACTTCATCTGCATGTGCCCTTGCCTTTGATCCCAGACTTGCCTGTGCTCCTCAGGAAGAAGATTGTCTGTAAGGATCATATGGATATCATGGAAGGTGAGAGCATAAGATTGGGCAATATGTTGGAATTGCTTTAAAAAGGTGGAGTAACTGGCAGTATAGGCCCCCAATCTCTTCTCTATTTGAGTTTGCTTAATGAACTCTGCATGTACTCCGACTAAGCCATCTGCTCCAGCAAGTTCCCACAAAGGGAGAGCAATAGCGGGCTTAGGCTAGGTACAGGGAAGTAAAGGAGCTTCTTTTGCAGAGCAAGAGCTACTAGTAGGAAGACTAGGGGCTGGCTGATGGTGTGCTAACAGTGGGTCTCAGGGAGAGCCTGTTTGGGCAATCTGTTGGTGAAGAAGGAGAAAGGCAAACTGAAGGAGTGGAGAAGGAGAGTAAACTGTGGGTTTAGGCCAATGTTGGGGAGCTTTGTTAGCTGGATCAAAAACATTGGAGGAACCATCTTATTTAGGCTTTGTAGCTAAAAGAAGCTGAGTGGGGGGGGGGGTACAGAAAGAACAGAGAAAAGGCTTAGAATAAGGGATAAAAGAAGGCTATGACTTAGGGAATCTCAATTTCCCTGATCGCGGGCAGTATTTGTAATGGTCCCAAATAATATTGGGATCTAGGGTGCTTTTTTGAGGTCATTCAAATTGTTTATGTGGTATTAAGTTCAAATAAATTTGAGTCCCTTCAGGTCAGGTGCCAGGTGGAAAGGCTGGAGATTTTCTAAAAGGCATCCCAAGGGTGAATGAGAGGGTATAGAAGATGCCATTCCTGTAGGTAAGAGGGAGAAGAAATGGTACAACCATTCAGTGGGCTATCATACACTCAACAGGAGTCAGAGGTGAGCTTGTCTAAACCCAGAGACTCAGCATCTGGGATCTGGTACCAGACTTCTGGTGAGGAGCCTGAAGGCAGAGAGCCCAAAGACAGAACCCATGAAGGCCAGGAGTGAGACAAGATGTTCAGTGGGTCATCACATACTCAACAGGGTCAGAGCTTAGTGTAGCTAAGCCTGAAGCAGAGACTCTGACTAAACCCAGAATGGCAGATGCCTGAAGGCAAAACGTATCCCAAGGGGGGGGGTGTCTAATGAACAGGAAAGGGTTACGGAAAGGGGTCTCAAAAGCCACGAGGGCCTAGAGAAACTGTACAATTGTAGGCAGCTCTGAAGTGAAAATTCGAGAAGTGCAGGTAAGGGATGCAATGACCCAGTAGAGCCTATGCAACTGCAAAGTTGTAGCTCTGAGTCTGGTAGGACAAGGTCATGTGAAAAAGGCAGGAAGGGTTGCAGTGGCCTAAGAGGGAGTAAAAAAACTGCAAGGTTATAGCTCCAAGACTGGTGGGGTAAGGTCATATGAAGAGGTCAGGTAGGGGGGTGCAATGGCCCATTAGGGCCTAAGGAACTGCAAGGTTGCAGCTCCAGTGGTGGTGGTGTGTGTGTGTGGGAGGAACCTGAGCAATGGAATCAGGTAGACAGCCAGCCATAGTCTTAAAGGACTTGGCTGGGGGTGCCTCCACCTAAGAATACCAGAAACAGACTCTCAACAGTCACTTTCCTGGATTCTGAGAAGCATTTATATCAACTAGAAGGGGAAACTTACCTAATTGTTGCTATTGGATGGGGTGTTGAGCTATAGGTGAGCTGGAAGATGAGTCTGCTGCAGGCCAACTGGAGATGAAAGAGTACTAGTGCAGTTCAATCCCTCCAGAGGTGGGGAAGCACAAACACCAAAGAAAGCCTCTGCGAGGCACTACACCAACACGGGCCTTTCTGCTGGGATGGGAAGGTGTCCTGGGACTCGGAAGCTTAGGATCCACACAGCTTTGAAGCAGGACAGTGTTCCAATGGAAGAGTATCCCGGGACACTAGAGCCAAGGGTTCTTATATTTTGGTGGAGTCTATGGTTGCTTTTCACCCTTGCACAAAGTGTGCCTGAGGCTAGGGTGAAGAAATTCAAACTAACTGCTTTGACAGAAGATGTCTCAAAAAAGCTCCCAAAAAACTTTGTATTCTGGTTTATTCTCATAAAAAGAGCAGTTTGATCAAATGTAGCAAGCTTAGAAAGGAAAATAAAAAAAAAATTATAGTTTAAAGAGTAAAGGAGCACCAGGAAGTGGAATGAAACCAAGTCCTGTTTTCAAGGATACTAAATGCAATTAAGGGAGTGACGGCCTTAAGGCAAGATCCCACTCAGATAAATTTATGCATTTGTAGTTGTACAAGGGAGAGTTATATCATGTTAGGTGTTATTATGTCCTGGTTATTTTTTTTCATTTGGACAAAAGGAGACACTATTATGTGTCAAATTGACAAGAGATTGTGATAGCTATTCTTGGTTTTCTACTTGGTTAAGATCTATAATGAAAAGCTTATGTCCATGCATGGTGGTTCATGCTTTTAATCCCAGCATTCAAGAGACAGAACCATGCAGAACTCTGAATTCGAGGTCAATCTACAGAACAAGTTCCAGGACAGCCAAGTTTAGGCAGTGAAGGAGTTGGAAAACAGAAAGCTTGTGAAAATGTAAAAGAACAAGGGGGTCATATTCCAGCTCTGGCAAGCAGAACTTGGCAGCTTTAGCCATGTGGTTCTGGCTTTAGAGTTAAGAGCAGAAATTGATTCTGATTAACCAGAGCTAAGAAATTAACAGCGATTAAGAAGAGATAAGCATCATCGAGATGAAATCTTCTGGGAAGCATTTTCTGAGTGCACAAAGAAGCTGTGTTCCAGAGATCGCCAAGGTTGTACCTCGAGCTGTAGCTGGACTTGGACATGTATAAGAATCACCCAGGTGGTATTGGTTTTGCAGTTAATGGGCCAGGATTAAAGGAATCATGCAAAGAACTTGAGGCTTGACACCATGAAGGGTGAAGCCTAGTTGCAGAGGAAGATCTCAGCATATTGGAGATGTCAGTACCATGGGATGACCACCCAAACCAGCAGCAGCAGTGGAGTAGGGCCAACCAGAGCCTAGTGTGCTACAGAAGGCAGAGCTGAATAAGTAACTCAAGTCTTTTGGAAGAGCTCAGAAGATCATGTGTAAATCCTAGACATTAGAACAAGAAGCTGTAAGGTTGAAGTTGCCTTGAAACCCCCAAGATGTTAGAGATGCCAGAGGCATGGTATACCTGCTGTGGAATGCTGCTTATAGAGAGTGGAACCAACCACAAAGAAGTGTGCTTCAGTCCAAAAGTTGGACTGAAGTCCAACTGGTAGGAGTTGAAGATCTGAAGAGCATTTTCACATCAGATGTGGAGATTAAGTTTGCATTTTGCCCAGCTGGGTTTTGAGCTTGCTTTGGTTCAGCATTTCCTCACTATGTTTTGGAATGGTAATGTAAATACTATGAGGTTGGAGCTATGTGATCTGCTTTTTTATTTTGATTTTATAGTGGATTATAGTTAAGTGATTGGATGAGTCTCAAAAGAGACTTTGAATTTTGGACACTTTACATTGTTATGACTGTTATAGACTATGGAGACATTTTATGTTGGACTAAATGCATTTTGCATTATGCTATGGCTAGGTATGGCTCCCATAGACTTAAGTGTTTGAAAAAGTCATTAGAGGCCAGGGAGTTGAATTTGGTGGTTTAAATGTGCTTGGTCCAGGGAATGGTACTATTAGGAGGTGTGGCTTTGTTGGAGTAGGTATGGCCTTGTTGGAGAAAGTGTCACTGTGAGGGCGGACTTTGAGACCCTCCTCCTAGCTGCCTGAGAATGCTGAGTCTTCTCTTGTTTGCCTTCTAAACAAGACATAGACCTCTCAGCTCCTCTATCACCACGCTAGCCTAGATGCTGCCATGCTTTCTGCCATGATAATGGACTGAACCTCTGAATCTGTAAGCCAGCACCAGCTAAATGTTTTCTTCTATAAGAGTTGCCTTTGTCATGGTGTCTCTTCACATTAATGAAAACTCTAAGACAGGAGGGTCTCAAACAGCTGAGCTGAGCAGCTCAGGAGCCTCAGCCCTACCCCGCCTCTTCACGTCTTCCCTGCTTCTCCTCATTGCTTCTTGCCATCTTCTGATAAGACTGTCACACCAGGCAGCATTATCTGATAAGATTTATTGGAGGGTCCAGGGTGTGAATGGATGAATCCAGGAGTGGCTGCCTGTACTCCCAAGAGGGAGCAGACACCAAGAATTGGACGAGGTGTGGTGTCTGTGCAGGGTTCTGGGGGATGTAGAGGGGGTGGGGAGGGAAGGGAGCCTCCTAGGGTAGAGATTTTCAGAGTGAGGATTGGTGGGATTTCAAGTCCTGAGCTTGGGGGAAGCTCAGAGATTGGTAAATTTTCCTGTTCAGGGATTGGTGGGGTGTCCTATTTAGGGATTGGCATCTTTGATCAAACGTTTCACCTAAAATTAGCATAATATGGGGAGGGTCCAGTTGAGGGCATAGGTGTGGATGCTGCAGCTTCTCAGGCAGGAGCCTGGCCATTTTCCTGCCTTGGGGGTTTACAAAATTTACAAAGTATGCAAAGTTTACAAAGGGAGTTCAGTGCAGGGAAAGCCTTTTTGGCTACTTGAGGGAAATGACTAGCTCCTGAGCAGTGCTCGGAAAGTGAGACTCTAATGAGACAGAAATCTGCTTGGGAAGGAGGAGTGCTGAAGGATTCCCCATGTCACAGGAAAGGCTCCTGAAAAGTGGGCCACAGCCTTTGCTCGACTTGGAAGGGGTTGTTAGCAGGTAAGACATCGCAGTTCCTAGTAACATCATTAGTAGTCCCTTGCATCCGGACAATGACTTGCATCCGGGAGAGCCCCAGAATCTTCAGTGATGTCACCAGGTTTGTGGTGACACAACTGCCTGTGGGGCATTTGTTCAGTGCCTATATGGCTCACCCTTAGACACGTTGCCGAGGATGAGCAGACATTTTGGGAGAGACAAAAAGAGCATGGAGACAGCAGGGAGGGGCAGAAGGAAACTGGCCTTCCATCTTGGTGTAAACAGCAAGATATAAATTGTTCTGGGGGAATGGCAGTGAGTCCTGGGCATGGAAACTGGAGTTTCCTGGAGGATGTGGGCTTGAGCTACATGTTCCAGAAAAAGAACTTGGAAGCTGGAAGATTCTGTGAAGTGAGACTTACCCTATTTCTCAGGGTCTCATTGTTCCAACAAAACACTCACAATCACTCTCCACCCTAACACTTTGAAAGAACCCTGTAGATCTGCCCTGATGTGATTGAACACTGCAGGGGAGCAATCTTTCTTCCTCACCATCTTGACCTAACTTCCTAGCAACCTTTATTCATCAACTCCTTGATTAAAGATCTTTAGGAGGGGAAGGGACGTTTCTGGTCTGTGTTTGGAAAGTGCGTCTTCACTATTCATACATGAGGGTGTTAAAAGGTTCCAATGGAGCAGAGAGATCTCTGGCTTTGAAAGGGGGAGTGATTGGATTTCTTCCTTTTTGTGTCCAGGAAGGCTCCTGGGAAGGGTCTCCTTGGCTTGGCTTCTGTGATTTGGGGCTGCTGGAGAGGGACTTAACAGTCCCTCCTTTGGAGATTCCAATGTATCCCTGAGATTCCTTAGTATTCTTTGTGAGGTCACCAGCACTGTGGCAACAGTAACTGTCTTTAGGCCACTCAGTCAGTGTCTTTAGGTTTCTCCCATAGACATATTGGCCAGGCTGCACAGGCCATTTAGGAGAGAGAACAGAGAGCGTAGTGAGAGCAGAGAGAGGCAGAAGGAAGGTGAGCTTTGGCCTTGATTTAAAAGGCAAGATCCTGGGGAAGGCAGAATAAACTACAGGCTGGGGATAGGGAGCTTCCTGGAGGAGGTAGGCTTGAGCTGAACCTTCCACGAGGAGGGTTTGTAATGTGGAGCCTCTGTGTTCATAAAGAGCAGACTCAGCGTGAAGGATTTCTGATGGTTAGTTTTGCAGAGATCCAGGAATTGACAAGCATGCAGCTGCTTTGCTGGGAGCTCCTTAATTTCTGAGTGGCAAAGGACACCAAGAGGAAGCTCTGTGAGAATAACAGTCTCCCTCTCAGGATAAAGTGTTGAAGCACTTCATGCTCAGCAGATTCCTGTAGGTTATGTGGGTATGTGATGCCAAGAACAGAGAGGGATACTCCCCTGGTCATGTATGAAGGTCTCAGACATTCAGACACTTTGCCCTTGAATACAGAATTAGGGCTTGGTGGTCCTAAGAACTATGGACTTTAGGGCTTACTTGTATCACATCAGATATGATCTGACAATGCCCTCCAATTCTACATATATGGGCCAGCTTCTGCATTTCAGTGACAGCGGGACTGCAGTGGAGAGTGAGGCATATATCTAGCTATGGTGGGTGTGAACAGGGACATAGCTGATGAGTCCAGGTTGAAGATAGCTTTCCTGCTCTTTCAGGGATTCACTTTGTCTCTAGCATCCCCTCATCCTCAGCTTCCTTTCAGGACTCGGCACGGTCTTTCCTGGTCCTGTGCCATCAAATATGCAAGTTGCCTTGCATTTATCTGCCTATAGTGTCTGGTAGGAAGACATTGTCCCAACCCTCCACTATCGCCAAGCAGGAGCAGAGGATAAAGAGTTTGGAGAAACTGAAAATTGATCTCCATAAGATCACAAATGAGAGGAATGAACTTCGTGGAATCCTGACCCATTGCACTAATAAGGATTTGAATAACAGGTAGCCATTATCCCCAGTTCCCTGTTGACTACCTTGTTCCCTTTTTGTTAAGTCAGCTTTCCTCATGTCACAAAAGGCTGCACATCTGGGGTATCCTCACACCCAAATTAATATTCCTGTGTGCCACTTAGAAGCAGAACATGAAGCACAGATAGGAGTGAGATGGGGACACAAACTTTTTGCTTTCTTCAAATGAAAAGCAGAGCCCATCGACTGAATCCCAGTCTGGGGATAAGGACAGTGGTGTGTGAGAGCTCATCACGCCTTTTAGGAAGCTTGGACAGCAATTGGCTCATGCAAGATCCTAGGAGCCATGATTTGGCAAATCATTTTTTTTTTTTGTATTTTCTCTGGAGGTTCATGGGGTCTGATTGGTTCTTCCAATAGCTGGAGGGGTCTGGTCCTACTTGGTGCCCCTCACCATGTGACTGGAAGGCCTGGGGGTCATTCCTGCTCTTCCTTGGTTTTGTTCATTATTCTCTGAGACAATGCAGAATGCCATGTCCCTATGTTGGGCATTCTAAATGTGTGTGTGTGTGTGTGTGTGTGTGTGTGTGTGTGTGTGTGTGTACATTCAGATCCTGGGAGTTAGGGGTTCAAGATGGGGCTTAAGGATTTGCCTGTCTCAAAGTTTCCAGGTGATGCCAGTGATGAGGCCCTGGAACTCCACTTTGAGCAGCAGAGCCCTTTTTCCTTGTGCTCGCCTTTGTGACAAATTGAAATTGCCTGGGGAGTTTATAAAGCCTCTTCATTGGAAACACTGGTTATGTCCTCTGGACATTCCTGTAGCAATAGGAACCCATTATCGAGAATTTCTGCTCTGAAAACAGGAGAAATGTCATCCAGGGTTTCTGCTGGGCCGAGGACTGTGGTACAGACTCCTGGGCACTTCTTAGAGAGCAAGTGTCTTCTTTCAGTCCCACTGAGAGCTCATCCAGCCCAGCTCCCTCCTTTTTGTTTACCCTGCCTCTTTTGGGCAAGCATAATAACTTTAGTGAGCATCAGGAGGACCAGTACATAGGAGCCAGGACTTAGCAGGAGTCCAGGATGAAGCCTGAATTAATCTGATCCTCGAATCCTGCACTCATGGGGTTCTTTGCACCCAGGGGCATGCCCTACTTCAGGCTGAACTTTGAATTCAAGATGCTCAATATACAACATCACCAAGTTATGTGCCGCCTGCAGAAAATGTCCCAGGATATAAGAGACTTTGGATAAGTGCAAGGAGCTGATTGAAGAGAATGAATCCTGCCAGTCCTGGGACCCCAGCAATTGGCAGGGAATGCTTCATCCTTTCTTTGTTTTTGAACCAAAGTGATAGCTCTGGTTCCATACTGTCTGCCTCTTAGCAAAAGGCTTGCCCTGAGACTCTTGGACTTGTACCTCTTGGACTCAGTTTTCCTGAGTGTGAAACATCTGTGAACCCCTCCAAGCATGGACCTTCCCAACTCTGGAGCCTCTAGAAAGAAAAAGGGGTGACTTATAAGGGGGGGATATCAATCAGCCCCGAGCCTCTGAGGCTCTGACAGGGGATTTAAAGATCTGGGTTTCATGAAACACATAGAAAGATTGCATCCTGTTGAGTCTTGTCTCATCTTTCTGAGGGGGTTTGCCCTTTCCCTGCTCATGGTTTTCCAAAACCATAGACGTAGAAGCACAAGTGAGGACCACATCCTCTTCTGGGAGGTACACGAGTCCCTTTTGTTATCTAGTGCTTAGAAGTACTTGGCGTGGGAGGCAAACCAAAGCTGGCGGTGGCTCACCATTTTTTTTGGTTGCGATTCAGCATCCAACATTGCCAACCTCTTGAGTGACTGGACTCAGCTGAAGCATAAAGTGATCACACTAAGGAAGGAGAACAGAAAGTCGCAGAGGGCAGAGTATACTACAAGAGTGCTCCAAGGAAACAACAAGTCTGTGTATAGAAGCCTGCAAGATTTCATGTGACTCACGTACCAAGCAGCATCAGGTAGGATGAATGAGCATCAGACGCAGGCTGCCCTCTTGTCTAACCATAAACACAGTCAAGCCCATGGAGCCCTCCTCCACCTTATCCAGGCGCTCTCCTATGTCTCATCCAGTAGTTCATTTCTGTGATCATTTACAAAACTTTCTGTGGAGTTTGCCTCTTTCAAGAAAGTGATTAGACAGCAGACTTTCCTGCTCTACTAGAAGCTGCAGTTCATTAAGGGGGATAGTGTGGTCACATATCACACACTGACATGCCATTGTGTTAGAAGTAGTGCTATTTGGGAGACACATCTGGAATAAGCACAGAGCGTTGACTGATGTGGTGAGGGGCCTGTAGCTCATTTGCCTTAGAGGGGTCATGTGAGATCACAGGTAGGAAGCCCACTGGAAAGGATTGGTTCTTATTGTCACCCTTTTCTCCCTCTTGTTCCTTGCATCACAAGATGGGTCTCTTCAACTTTTGCAGATCTTGGTTCACACTGAGAGGGCCTGAGTCAGTCCTGTTTCTGTGAGTGCTGTTGGAGAGTTCTTTCCTGAGCTTACACCCTAGTGCTGACTGGATGACCAGCACCGTGGGAAATACTGCTCACAGGTTGGGGGTTAGTGTGACAGATTTGAGGCTTCAATAGAAAAAATTTGCCAACTACCTCAACATAATCTGGCTAAGCTCTGCATTACCTAGGTATTTTCAGTCCTCAAGGTTGGAGATCATAGACCTGGTCCTGGGTCTCACTTGAAATATCTACTGTGCATAATCTAAGTACAACTCTTCATTCAGCATGATGTCCTCAGTACTTTCTGCTCACTCATGATTTCTAAGATGTGTGTCTGTGTGTCTGTGTGTCTGTGTGTGTGTGTGTGTGTGTGTGTGTGTGTGTGTATGTGTGTGTTGGTGGGCAAAGCTGGCTGGCCAGCACTCTTTAGGTCCTGTCCCCTCTCATGTGAAGCTTACTGTCTTGTTTCAATTCCAACGAGGTTTATTTGCTCAGGGAGAGGAAGACTATGGTGGCTTTATCTTAATTTTTATACATTTTTATTGTTTTGTGATCAACATGTAGATGCTGAAAAAGGATTTGACAAAACTCAGCATCCTTTCATGCTAAAAGTCTTGGAAAGAACAGGAATTCAAGGCCCATACCTAAACCTAGTAAAAGCAATATAGAGCAAACCGGTAGCCAACATCAAACTAAATGGAGAGAAACTTGACGCAATCCCACTAAATCAGGGACTAGACAAGGCTGCCCCCCTCTCACCATATCTTTTCAATATAGTACTTGAGGTACTAGCTAGAGCAATTAGACAACATAAGGAGGTCAAAGGGATACAAATTGGAAAGGAAGAAGTAAACTATCACTATTTGCAGATGATATGATAGTATACTTAAGTGACACAAAAAACCCCACCAGAGAACTCCTACAGCTGATAAACAACTTCAGCAAAGTGGCTGGATATAAAATCAACTCAAGCAAATCAGTAGCCTCCCTATGCTGAAAGGATAAGCAGGCTGAGAAAGAAATTAGGGAAATTACACCCTTCACAATAGCCACAAACAATATAAAGTATCTTGGTGTGATTCTAACCAAAAAGTGAAAGATCTGTATGACAAGAACTTCAGGTCTCTGAAGAAGGAAATGGAAGAAGACCTCAGAAAATGGAGAAATTTTCCATGTTCATGGATTGGCAGGATTAATATAGTTAAAATGGCCATCTTGCATAAAGAAATATACAGATTTAATGCAATCCCCATCAAAATCCCAACTCAGTTCTAAATAGAGTTAGAAAGCAATTGTCAAATTCATCTGGAATAACAAAAAACCCAGGATAGCTAAAACTATTCTCAACAGTAAAAGAACTTCTGGGGGAATCAGTATCCCAGACCTCAAGCAATACTACAGAGCAATAGTGTTGGTACAGGGACAGGCAGGTGGATCAATGGAATAGGATTGAAGACCCAGAAATGAACCCACACACCTATGGCCACTTGATCTTCAACAAAGGAGCTGAAAACATCCAGTGGAAAAAAGATAGCCTTTTCAACAAATGGTGCTGGTTCAATTGGAGGTCAGCATGCAGAAGAATGCGATTGATCCATTCTTATCTCCTTGTACTAAGCTCAACTCCACATGGATCAAGGAACTCCACATAAAACCAGACACACTGAAACTAATAGAGAAGAAACTGGGGAAGACCCTTGAGGACATGGGCACAGGGGGAAAGTTGCTGAACAGAACATCCATAGCTTATGCTCTAAGATCAAGAATTGACAAATGGGACCTTATAAAATTACAAAGTTTCTGTAAGGCAAAAGACACTGTCAAAAGGACAAATCAGCAACCAACAAATTGGGAAAAGATCTTCACCAACTCTACATCTGACAGAGGGCTAATATCCAATGTATACAAAGAACACAAGAAGTTAGACTCCAGAGAACCAAATAACCCTATTAAAAATGGGGTACAGAGATAAACAAAGACTTTTCACCTGAAGAACTTTGGATGGCTGAGAAGCACCTTAAGAAATGTTCAACATCATTAGTCATTAGGGAAATGTAAATCAAAACAACCCTGAAATTTCACCTCACACCAGTCAGAACGGCAAAGATTAAAAACTCAGGAGACAGCAGGTATTGGCAAGGATGTGGAGAAGGAGGAACAGTCCTCCACTGCTGGTGGGATTGCAAGCTGGTACAACCACTCTGGAAATCAGTCTGGTGGATCCTCAGAAAACTGGCCACAACACTTCTGGAGGACCCTGCTATACCACTCCTGGGCATATACCCAGAGGATTCCCCCCCCCCTTGTAATAAGGATACATGCTCCACTATGTTCATAGCAGCCCTATTTATAATAGTCAGAAGCTGGAAAGAACCCAGATGTCCCTCAATGGAGGAATGGATACAAAAAATGCGGTATATATACACACTGGAGTACTATTCAGCCATTAGAAACAATGAATTCATGAAATTCTCAGACAAATGGATGGAGCTGGAGAACATCATCCTAAGTGAGGTAACCCAGTCTCAAAAGAACACTCATGGTATGTACTCAGTGATAATCAGATGTTAGCCTAGAAACTTGGAATACCCAAGACACAATCCACATATCAAATGATGTCCAAGAAGGAAGGAAGGAGTGGCCCCTGGTTCCGGAAAGGTTCAGTGCAACAGTGTAGGGGAATACCAGAACAGGGAAGTAGGAGGGGGTGGATGGGGCACAGGGAGAGAGAAGAGGGCTTATGGGACTTTCGGGGAGACGGGAGCCAGGAAAGGGGATATAATTTGAAATGTAAAGAATATGTCAAATAAAATAAACAAACAAAAAAAATCCATCCAATGTTTTGTAATAAGCTAAAAAGTCAAAGAAAACAGATTGCTTTAAAAAAAAAAAACAGTAAACTTCTTTACTTTCCTTGCACTGGGATGCGCCCATGGAAATTCCTGGTTTGTCTAATTGGCCTCACCCTAGGGATGTATGGAATCCTCCAGTGCATCCTTCTGCTGACACTGCTGCTGACTGTAACATGCGCTCAGCTGTGTTCCAGGACAGATTCCCCCTCGTAGCTGTGCAGAGTGCTGCATTTCAGAAAAATGACAGCAGGTGAATTCACTAGCCTCCTGGCTGACATTGGGGCTGTTTTCACATCACATGAACTGCAATGTGTCGAAAGTTCCTGGGTAATGACCATGAGTCACTGGCTTCCTGTTGCTACCAAGGTCTTTGGTGCAGCAGTCAGGGTAGGTCTACTGAGGGTGATGTGATCGTTCAACTTGAAGCTTGCGAGAGGCTTGGTTTGCAGCCCTCTTTCTTGGGAACTTGTTCTTTCTGTGAAAAATAAAAGCTTTATAATTCTTTGTTTCTAAAAATGTGTATAACTACTTCATTTGTGTGTTTGCTGTGGGTTCCTTTATCTGTCTCCTAACAATATCTCCTCTGGCTCAGTTCAGCTTCTTGATAAACTGTCACCAACTTTCTTTTCAGGCTGCTGGCCCAATTCACTTTCAAGTATAGGGTCATATAAAGGACCAGGCACATAAAATATTTCATATTAAATTTACTCCCATTTTGTTCAGCTACTAACTGCTCAGTTTTGTAGCTGCTTCTCAATTATTTCCAATGTCTTTCCCAAGGTTCTTAGGTGACTGATGCGATCTTTCTACTGATCCATCAGGAGCATATCCACAATGGAAATAAGAACCCAACAGGGATGTTTCTCCTTCCTGTAATTTGGGTACTGCTTCATGAAACATTCTTATTTCCCGGGACACCTTATCTTCTAACATCTTGTGGAGTTTCTTTTTGAAGTTTCAGTCTCTGTCCCCAGCTCTGTGTAGTTTTTGTTTATGGTTGCTACTTGGGCTTCCGGGATGCTGCGTTTAGCACTGACTCTCCTATTGTCCTGCTCGCTGGCCTGTTGTTGATCTGTGGTTTATGTTATAATATGAAAAGAATTCCTTCATCTTATTGGAGACGTATGGGGTATCATTGTCAGTCTTAATTTGTACAGGTATCTCCACAATAGCCATTACTTCCAGCCATTGTGCAATTACAGGGTCAGCCTTTTCAGAGCTCAAAGCAATGAAACCCTGAGCATATATCAATGATATGTGTGCAAACTATAATTTTTCAAATTCCACAAAGCAAAACACATTCTTCTAGGTTTCATTCCTTTTGGTACCCTTGCGGTTACTTACAATGTGTAATGAAGTTTGTTTTTACAAAAAGCAAGTAGGAGATTTTCTTATAATTCACTTGGCTTATTGACAAGTGACCAAAACAAAACAAAACAAAACAAACCATTTAAACTGTTACTGTTAACATGATATTTTTCATGAAATTTTGAGGCTTCTAACACATTTGTTTTAATAATTGGTTAATTTCTTCATTTCCTCGTACTAGTGGACCTGGCAAGCTTGCATGACACCAAATGTGGTTCATATTTAATAGATAATGTTTTTAATTGTTGGAGATGTATAAAAATTATCCTAATTCTGAATTATCAGCAGTTTCTATAAGCAAATAATTCTGCATATTGAGAGCTAGTAATTATTTTAAGAGATTCAGAAAACTCAAATAGAACCATTAAGAAATGTATACAACTTTTTTTTTAACTGAGCTACATGGACTTTGGATTACTTTATTTTTTCTGCTTTATAACTGGCCGTTCGCGATTTATTTGCATCAGTATAAAATGTAGGTACTTCAGGAATTGGCATTCCTTTTACAATGTGAGGGAGAATTCAATTAGTTCTTTTTATAACTAAGAAGCAGTTGCTTTTAGGACATTTGATGATTAATTTTTCCCAAACAGATGCTACAAGCTCTTTGCTAATCTTCATTGATTATCCATAATGAAGTAATCTCAGCATTAGTATAAAGCACTATGATTTCTGCTGGCTCTATTCCTGATAATTAATGTAGTCTTTAAATTTAGTGAGAAATCGTTTCTTTGTAAGTATTTATTTTTTACTTTGTGTGCCCAGGTATGGATCCATGAGACCCACATGCGCATCTTGCAGTCGCTTTTCTATTTAAAGCTAACGCTTTTTCAACTTCCTTTTGGACTGAGCTTCCTTTTAGCTGTTTTGGACTAAGTCTGAATCTCCTTGTAGTGTTTGAAATAAATTACTTAACTCATGCATAGATAATCCAATAGTGGGCCCTATCTAATCAATATATCAAATTAATTTTTGAAAATCATGAAGAGTTTGCAACTGATCTCTTCTGATCTGTGACTTCCTGTGGTTGAATTTTTGATTCATTTTAAAGCCTAGATAGTGGATAAATCTCTATATTCTCAGAAGTGATCTAAAAACTCCAACAAGGCAAAATTCTTTTTGTTTGATCTGAATCAGCCAACAAAATATTCAGGTAATGGTAAATAGTGGATTGAGAAATTTGCCTACAAATTATTTCTAGCCCAAAATAATTAACAATGTTGGACTGCTTAACAATTCCTTGCTGAAGAACTTTCCACATTGTTATCTTTTTATGAGGTTGAACATTACTTATTACATGTAGGCACTGTGAAGGCAAACTTTTCCTTATCCTGCTCTTACACGGGGGAGAGTAGAAAAGCAGTGTATTACATCAATTACTATCATAGACCAAGCCTTAGGTAGTAAGGAAGGCAGAGCAATTCCATCTGCAATGGACACCATTGGTTGGATTGCTCTAGCCACGGCTCTCAAATCTGTTAACGTTCTCCACTTCCCTAATTCCTTTTTCATAATAATTGCAGGGGAAATCCATGGGCTGGTAGACTTTTCTATATGTTGAGCCTCCATCTGCTCTTGTACCAGCTGCTCAAGGGTCAGAAATTTTTCCTTAGTTAATGGCCACTACTCTACCCACAGGCTTGTTGGTCAACCATTTTAATGGTAGGAACATTGGTATAATTGCCCAAGTGGCCCCTCTTATAAATTTGGAATTTCAACCCCCCCGTTGTGTCCTGGTTTTGGACAACCTGCACAATCTGGGGTTGTTCTGGATAACATTTTTAATACTTTCTACTGGAACATCTCTCATCTCACCCCTTATTATAGGGTTTGTCTTAGGTATTGAGTGTTTACTAATCTGAGTTCCTCACTGCTGTAATAGATCTTGCCCCCATAAATTTAAGGCTATGTCAGGTATTTCAGGCATCAACTTTCCTATTTTGACTTTCTGGTCCCACACATTTAAGCCGCCACACACATTTTTTTTTTTTTATCTGAGACATCTTTGCAATTCCTAAAAACTGGGTATAAACTTTTTGAAGTAGCCATTCTGAATCCCAAGATTTCTGTGAAATAGTTACATCCGCTCATGTAGCTACCAAACCTATTTCAATGTCATTCATTTATAACTTTGATTTTGGTCTCTGATTGTCATCAACTGTTTACCAGGACAGATGCTTTCCAGTGCTTCTAAACCCTCCAGATATTTCTACTGGAGCAGCTTGGCCTTTATATAGGGAAATATAAACAGCTGAGCAATACTATCACATGTTAAATTGCATATCTTTTTAAATATAGGCCATTATTTTAAAGGGACACCTTGAAGCCTATAATTCCTAGATATTCAATGAATCCTTGTAGATAATCTATAACTTAGAACTTTTGGGGAGAATGTAAAATGTTTATCTATGGACAAGTCTAGAACAGCACTGCCTGTAGTAGCATGTATTAGATCTGCTTTACTTAGTTTTCTACCTGCTTGTTATTTCTTGACTGACAAGAGGGAAACTGCTTAGTTTGATGCAGCAGACTCGAGGTAGGCCCCCTCATATAGTTTCCCAATGGTAAGAAATTGCCTTGAATATCTCTCCTGGACCTATGTTCATTGGTCCAGTGGTAACCCTTGCCACATCATCTGCACCCTTCTGGAAGTCTGGGCCTTCTGAATTATATTTTGGAAGACCATTGACCTTAGAGATGCCTTGTTCACAATTCTATTTCACATGTCCATGTTTCTGACAAAGCACCAGGCCTTTTGATATGGGAGACCTCTAGCTATAGCTTGACCTATTATATTTGCACGGTATATGTTAGAACCAATATCATTCATATTCTTTATTCGTCTATGGGTGTTGTCTGAGCCTTTAGTGGTCTTATGACTTTTTACACTCTACCTATTCACTTTTGAATGCTAGGATCCCTATCAACACTTGTTTCCGGGTATGATACTTATTCACTGCTGAGATCAATCTTTGTAATAAATCAATGAATGCTCCTCCAGAGCCTTGGGTAATTTCTGTAAATGTGATTTCTTTCCTGGTTTGTCAACTTTGTCCCATGCTCTTAAAGAAACGTTGTTCTAAGATTGCATCTTCATGTTGAACCTGTTCTTCCATATCAGCATAATAACCTTTACCCATCAAATGGACCCTAATCAAACTAATTCCTCTTGCTCTATTGTGCTGTTTCAAATTCCTAGCTTCTCTTCACCATGACTACCATTGCAATTAAGAACCAGCCTCTAGTACAGTTGTTACCAATTCCCTCCAGTCTTGGGGAATATATCTATTTTGAGTAGTCCAATTTAGAGCTTGTTTCACATAGGGGGAGTGTATTGAGCAAAATATCTTTGTCTCTTTAAATAGCTTTAGGTCCTTTGTGTCTATAGAATGCCATCCTGCTTCATCATAACCTTCTGGGTTAACCTCATTAGCAGGGATATGCTATAAGTACTAGCAATGCTCTTGGTGATTTTTTTGACCAAGGACTTCTGGGGTTTGACCCTAGTTCTGGAAGGGAAAAGGGGATCTCATCTGGCCATTTTTTTTATTTCTTGACTGCCCTTTGACACCTTTCCTTCCTCCTTCTACCTGGGGAAAACTCCCTTCTTCCGAATTAGTCACTGGAAATGAACAGATTTGTTCTCTATTTTCTTGATATTCTCCTTTTTTATTCCCAAGCTTTTCAATTTCGACCTGTTTTTTTCCAGTTGCTTAGCCAGTGTTTTAACATTCTTCTTCTTATTATTATTGGAGATTTTGTTTACATTTCAAATGTTTTCCCCTTTCCAGGGTTTCCCTTCTGAAACCCCTTATCCCCTCCTCCCTTCCCCTGCCTCTATGAGAGTGCTCCTCCAAACACCTACTCACTTCCATCTTCCCACCCTGGCATTCCCCTACACTGGGGCATCGAACCCCCTCAGGCCCAAGTGCTGCTGCTCCCACTGATGTACAAGGCCGTCTTCTGCCACCTATGTGGCCGGAGCCATGGGTCCCTCCATGTGTACTCTTTGGTTGGTGGTCCATTCCACAGGAGCTCAGGGGGGTCTGACCAGTTGACACTGTTGCTTCCCCCATGGGGCTGCAAAGCCCCTCAGCTCCTTCAGTCCCTTCTCCAACCCAACGCTCAGTCTAATGGTTGGCCCAGTCTAATGGTTGGCTGAGAGCAACCACCTCTGTATCTGTCAGGCTCTGGCAAAGCCTCTCAGAAGACTTATCAGGCTTCCATCAGCAAGCACTTCCTGGCATCCACAATAGCATCCGGGTTTGGTTTAACATTCTTATAAACAAATTAGCTCAAAACAAGGAAAAGCAGGAAAAAAAAAACCTGCTGCTAAAAACCATGGAGGGGGTGTTCCAACAGATTAACACCCTGTCATCTTTTTCAAATAAAATATCCATCCCTTCTTTTTTTTCTGTTCCTCTATCCTACTTGAAATAAAGCCTCTTATTCTGCCTAGCCACAATGGTGGTCAATGTCTTTTAATGTATGGTGAGTTTGCTTTTGTTTTTGTTTTGTTTTTCTTCCTTCAAATAGAGTTCACATTGGCTGCCACATTTTCCTTTGGTTTAAAAATAATTGTTTTTTGTTTTAGTTTTTTTTCCTCTATAAGCTTATATAGCTACTTCATTGGTGGGTTCTTGATGGGTTATTTGTCTGTCTCCCAACAATATCTACTCTGGCTCTGTTCAGCTTCCCCTGGATAAACTGTCACCAACTGTCTTCTCAGTCTCCTAGCCCACTTCATTTTCAACGATTTCTTAGTATCACTCTTCAAAATATCTTCTCCACTCTTCTAACCCTGCTCAATATCTTCTTTCTTCTTTGCTGACATACTCTCTTCTGAACCCTGATTCTCCTCCTCCTCCTCCTCTCTACCTGTCCTTTCTCACTTCTCCCCTCCCTCTCAGCCTCTGCTGAACTTTATACCCACTTCTGTTCCCAGAAGTCCAAGAGCCAACTGTCATCGAAGAACATAGGGTCATTTAAAGGGCCAGGCACATAAAATATTTTATACAGCAGGAACTTGTTGTTATGTGGCCCAGCTTAGCTGTGCAGTGGTTTTAATGTACATATAGGATCAGTGAGACTATGTGGGCCCGCGGGTGGAGGCCCTGCTGGGTGTGGGTGTGAGAGTTCTGGCAGAAGGGAAGAGGGGTACTGACAGGGAAGTCGTTTCTGTGCCCGCAGGCCGTTGCCACTGCTGCTGCTGCCACTGTTGCTGCTGCTGCTGCTACTACCATCTTGGTTACCCATGTTGCTCTGCACTGAGTCCCGCCTGGTAGGCCTATGAAAGGCCGCCTAGTCAGGGAGGATTGCAGCAGAGCGACTGGTGGTGCTTTGGGAGAGTGGACCTCTTCCCTCATCTTACAGCTCTTATAACAGAAACTCACAGACTATGGAGTAATTCTCACACACCTAAGGAATAACCCTACAGGGTTTAGGATAGGGTTTATATATAGTTTTGGGGTGATTCAGCGTTTGGCAGCAGGTACTTCTCATTGGCTTGGACTGAGAGCTTGGGGAAAACCTTATTTACATGTGGGAAGGCTTGGTGCTGCTCCTACATGACTGATAGCCATACATCTCTCCTGCAAGGGTGGGGGGAGGGTATGTGGGCTGCAACTGTGGCAGGGGCTGGGGTCCAGGGGGAGGTGACTGAACTTCCATCCAGCGCAGGTGGAAGCTCTGTCTACAAGATCGTAGGTAGAAGCCACCCCCTTGCCCCCAACCAGGTCTTTGGGGTTCAAAGTCGCTGCTCTACCTGTGACCACGCTACCTGTGCACAGGTCACCTCCCGACAAGACTCTGCATGGGAAATGTTCATGGATAAGGAAATAAGATTAGGCCAAAGAAGCAGATCCTGGCTGAGTCTAAGAGCCTTGTGCACAATGTGGGTCCTACTGCCTCCTCATTCCACAGGAAGGGTGCTCGTGTATACAAGCAAGTGTGCATGTGTGTGTGTGTGTGTGTGTGTGTGTGTGCACTCATTTCTGTTTCTGCATATGTGTATATTCAGTTGCTTACTGAAAGGTGATGGAGACCAACGGTGATATACTGTCAGTTCACTTGGGCTCCATGAATATCAAATACAGCAGCCCATCCTGCGCCATGTCCACCTAGCTCCCTAGAACACACAGACATAAAAACTGCTGTAAGGCCAGATTTTCAAATATCCGTAGAGGCAAAACTAT
Organism: Apodemus agrarius; assembly: GCA_964023405.1. Lineage (NCBI taxonomy): Eukaryota > Metazoa > Chordata > Mammalia > Rodentia > Muridae > Apodemus > Apodemus agrarius. The sequence goes on from OZ030013.1 coordinate 82,652,465, forward strand.
ATATGTGCATCAAAATCCGTTAGAGGAAACCAAAGGAAAATGGGACATGAAGGCGAGGAAGAGGCTGCTGTGGCAAATCCATGTGCCTGAGAGCCAGGAAACACTGCCTAAGTGTTCATGTGCCTTCTCTGCTCTTGGTAAACAGTGACTGCCCAGGCACTGGGTCATGGGACTCACTGTGTCTTCTCAGCATCTCAGATTGTTTTCCTCATTGCCTCCTGCTGTTTTCTTTTTAGTTTTGCATAACCTTGGCTCAGTTAACATTGGCCTTGGAGTATGGCCTGGATTTTATTCAAGTTGCTTCGATTTGCATCTGCAAAGTGCCATATCTATGCTGAGATGATAGAACAGGACTGCTCCAGATAGACCCTTAGGCTCATGAGAGTCTACAGCACTCACCGTGCGCTCTGTCTGTAGCCCTCTGTAACTAGTGTTATCAAAATCATTCACTCTGAGTTAATGAGTTATCAAAATCATTCACTCAAGGAGGGTTGGGAGAAGTGAGGACCCTCAGACATTGCTGGTGGTATCAAATGGGGTAGCCCTGTGAGACGCCATGTACAGCTCTTCAGAAAGTTGAATTGCAGTCCCCACTGACCCAGTGATTCCAGAACAAGAAGTAGGTGTCCACAGAGAAACTATGGAACATCAGAGTTGCAGTGGCACATCTCAGAGCAGCCCTGAAGGAGAAACTACCCAGATAGTCACAGGTCAAGGAGTGAAAAAATACAATATAGTACAGTCCTTCCATGGACTATTGCTCAGTGTGAGAAAATACGTGCAAACATTTGGCCTTCAACTAGTCAGCCGTATCTTACTCAAAATATCCCTGACACAATTACTTTACAGGAAGAAAAGTTTTATTTTGGCTCCCAGTTATGGAGATTTGCTAGTTTCCTAGGCTTATAACTTTGGTTCCAAAGTCAGGCAGGCTATGGTAAAGGGAGCTGCTTTTGGAAAAAGCTGCCCACCTTGGAGGAACTGGGAAACAGTGAGCAAGAACAAGATGCTGGTCCACCACCACCCAGTGGTCCTGTGCTGGCAAGCAAGCCTGCTTCTTACAGTTTGGGGAATGTACTAAGCAGGCATGGCTAGCTGGCCAAGACCCAAGGTGTCTACCGTATATCCATTAGGTATGCAGGGAAAGCATCACTGACTGAGCTCTCTGCATCCCATGCACACCATGTTCCTATCCCAGCAGAGACACTATTGAAGAAATGTGATGTCTGTTTGTTTGTTTGTTGGTTGGTTGGTTGGTTTTTTCTAGTCCAGCACAGTGTGTAGTTCATACTTCAGTTTCTAGTAGTTGTTAAAGCTAAAAAAATATCTAGGCCTACATAGTATCTGACACTATTTCCTTGGGATACAGGGAATGACCTCAACTGAAATTAATGCTCGATTGTCCAGCAGAATAGAGCTGATTCAGGCTCTGCAGCTGACATGGCAGGACATCAACAGGCCCATGTCCCTTCCTTCTCCAGGTCTAGAATCCTCTTGCACGAGGATATAGCACGCCCAGCACGAGAGCTCCCTCAGACAGAGATGCTGCTGCAGAAGCACTGAATGTGCACAGCAAGTAAGCCACCGTTGCATCTAATCCCCAGCACACATAGCAATCCTAGGTGGGGTTTTTCCTTTACTTGGGTTTTCCATGTGCAAATAGGTCCTAGTTTTTGTTTAGCCTGTGGCCCAGCAACAGTGCTTCTGGGTCTGATTGCCTTTCCTTTACTAATAGAACTCTTTAGAGAACTGAGGTGTAAAAGAAAGCCACAGACAACTCGAACACAACATTCTCCACTCCAGGATCAAAGCCTCCTCAGAAAAGGACACCTTCTGTAGCTGTGAAATCACCAGTAAGGCAAATCACAACTGATCTCTAAGGCATGCAGCCCTAATATGAAACATGAGTCTTTTGGATAACTATTGGAAGGGAAAGAAAGCATCAGAAATTAGCTTCAGATATAGAAACCAAAAACAAGAGTTACTCAGAACCTTGACACCCACCAGCAATAAGTGGCACAACAAGAAGGAGCTGGTTGGCACAGTTCCTCTATCTGGGCTTTGGGAAGCTGACTGAATCCTCGGCTGTCTACATGAGGTGAGACATCTGTGACAGAAGACTATAGTGATATCACACTGCTTTTTAGACTGACTATACCAAAAAGTGTCATATTCTTTCTACAGAACACTATTGATACTATTCCACATCACACACATGTGATACTGAAGTTGATACTCTAGAGAGAGGACAACAATCCCTCACTCCTTGTGTTAGTAAATTATTCTTTCATAACACTGAAAATCACTGTGTAGTCTTAAGTTTTATAGCCTAAACTAAAGTGACTAGTCCTGAGAAAGGTTTGATAAGAGGACAACTGAGTTTTAATTGACATTTTTGGATAAGCAGATTTTCCCCCATAGAATTTTGTGTCTCAAATAAACACACAGAGGCTTGTATTGGCTCAAAGGATAACATAGTGACCAATACATTACAGGATTAACCTGCTGTAGATGTTATTCTTTTTCACGGGTCAAAGGCTGTGCATATTATACACATGAATTACTTCATCAAGAAGCATTACTTGGGATTACAGTGAATTTTTTTTCTTTATTTTCTATATTCTTTGTTTATATTCCAAAGGCTTTCCCCTTTCCCAGTCCCCCCCATATGTCCCATAAGTCCTCTCCCCCTTAACTATTCCCCAATCACCCCCTCATTTCTCTGTTCTGATGCTCTCCTACAAATCTGTATCCAGTCTTTTCAGGACCAGGGTAATTTCCTTCCTTCTTCTTGGGAATCTTTTGATTTGTAATTGTGTCTTGAGTATTCAGAGCTTTTGGGCTCATTAATATCCACTTATCAGTGATTGCATTTCATGTGTATTCTTTTGTGATTGGGTTAAATCACTTAGGATGATATTTTCCAGATCCAACCATTTGCCTACAAATTTCATGAATTCATTGTTTTTAATTGCTGAGTAGTATTCCATTGTATAAATATACCACAGTTTCTGTATCCATTCCTCCTTTGAGGAACATCTGGGCTCCTTCCAACTTCTGACTATTATAAATAAGGCTGCTATGAACATAGTGGAGCATGTGTCTTTATTGTATGCAGGGGATTCCACTGGGTATATACCCAGGAGTGGTATGACAGGGTCCTCTGGAAGTGTCATGCGATTTTTCTGAAAATCACCCAGACTGTTTTCCAGAGCGGTTGTATCATCTTGCAATCCCACCAACAGTGTAGGACTGTTCCTTCTTCTCCATATCCTCGCCAGCACCTGTTGTCCCTTGAGTTTTTAATCTTAGCCATTCTTACTGGTGTGAGGTGGAATCTCAGGGTTGTTTTGATTTGCATTTCCCTGATGACTAATGATGTTGAACATCTTTTAAGGTGCTTCTTGGCCATCCGAATTTCTTCTGGTGAAAATTCTTTGTTTAGCTCTGTACCCCATTTTTTGATAGGGTTATTTGGTTCTTTGGGGTCTAACTTCTTGAGCTCTTTGTATATATTGGATATTAGCCCTCTGTCAGATGTGGGGTTGGTGAAGATCTTTTCCCAATTTGTTGGTTGCTGTTTTGTCCTTCTGACAATGTCCTTTGCCTTACAGAAACTTTGTAATTTTATGAGGTCCCATTTGTCAATTCTCGATCTTAGTGCATAAGCTACTGGTGGTCTGTTTAGGAACTTTTCCACTGTGCCCATGTCCTCCAGGGTCTTCCCCAATTTCTTTTCTATTAGTTTCAGTGTGTCTGGTTTTGTGTGGAGGTCCTTGATCGACTTGGAGTTGATCTTAGTACAAGGAGATAAGAGTGGGCCGATTCGCATTCTTCTGCATGTTGACCTCCAGTTGAACCAGCACCATTTGTTGAAAAGGCTATCTTTATTCCACCGGATGGTTGTGGCTCCTTTATCAAAGATCAAGTGACCATAAGTCTATGGGTTAATTTCTGGGTCTTCAATCCTGTTCCATTGATCTGCTTGCCTGTTGCTATACCAATACCATGCTGTTTTTAACACAATTGCTCTGTAGTACTGCTTGAGGTCAGGGATATTGATTCCCCCAGAAGTCCTTTTATTGTTGAGAATAGTTTTAGCTATCCTGGGTTTTTTGTTACTCCAGATGAATTTGCGAATTGCTCTTTCTAAATCTATGAAGAATTGATTTGGGATTTTGATGGGGATTGCATTGAATCTGTAGATTGCTTTTGGCAAGATGGTCATTTTTACTATATTGATCCTGCCAATCCAAGAGCATGGAATATTTTTCCATCTCCTGAGGTCTTCGATTTCTTTCTTCAAGGACTTGAAGTTCCTGTTATACAGTTCTTTCACTTGTTTGGTTAAAGTCACGCCAAGATACTTTATATTGTTTGTGGCTATTGTGAAGGGTGTTATTTCCCTAATTTCTTTCTCATCCTGCTTGTCCTTTTAGTACAAGAAGGCTACTGATTTGCTTGAGTTGATTTTATAACCAGCCATTTTGCTGAAGTTGTTTATCAGCTGTAGGAGTTCTCTGGTGGAGTTTTTTGGGTCACTTATGTATACTAGCATATCATCTGCAAAAAGTGATAGTTTCACTTCTTCCTTTCCAATTTGTATCCCTGTGACTTCCTTATGTTGTCTAATTGCTCTTGCTAGAACTTCAAGTACTATATTGAAAAGATATGGAGAGAGAGGGCAGCCTTGTCTAGTCCCTGATTTTAGTGGGACTGCTTCAAGTTTCTCTCCATTTAGTTTGATGTTGGCTACTAGTCTGCTGTATATTGCTTTTATTATATTTAGGTATGGGCCTTGAATTTCTGTTCTTTCCAGGACTTTTAGCATGAAAGGATGCTGAATTTTGTCAAATGCTTTTTCAGCATCTAATGAGATTATCATGTGGTTTTTTTCTTTTAGTTTGTTTATGTAGTGGATTACATTGATGGATTTCTGTATATTGAACCATCCCTGCATCCCTGGGATGAAGCCTACTTGATCATGGTGAATGATCGTTTTGATGTGCTCTTGGATTCGGTTGGCAAGAATTTTATTTAATATTTTTGCATCAATATTCATAAGGGAAATTGGCCTGTAGTTCTCTTTCTTTGTAGGATCTTTGTGTGCTTTTGGTATCAGTGTTATTGTGGCTTCGTAGAACGAGTTGGGCAGTGTCCCTTCTGTTTCTATTTTGTGGAATAGTTTGAAGAGTATTGGTGTTAGGTCTTCTTTGAAGGTCTGATAGAATTCTGCACTAAAACCATCTGGTCCCGTACTTTTTTTGGTTTGGAGACTTTCTATAACCCCTTCTATTTCTCTAGGGGTTATGGGACTGTTTAGCTTATCGAATTGATCCTGGTTTAATTTTGGTATTTTGTATCTGTCTAGGAAATTGTCCATTTCCTCCAGATTCTCCAGTTGTGTTGAGTATAGGCTTTTGTAGTAGGATCTGATAATTTTTTGAATTTCCTCAGTTTCTGTTGTTATATCCCCCTTTTCCTTTCTAATTTTGTTAATTTGGATACTGTCCCTGTGCCCTTTGGTTAGTCTAGCTAAGGGTTTATCTATCTTGTTGATTTTCTTGAAGAACTGGCTCTTGGTTTTGTTGATTCTTTGTATGGTTCTCTTTGTTTCTACTTGATTGATTTCAGCCCTTAGTTTGATGATTTCCTGTCTTCTACCTGTCTTCAGGTGTGCTGTTAAGTTGCTAGTGTATTCTCTCTCCAGTTTCTTTTTGGAGGCATTCAGGGCTATGAGTTTTCCTCTTAGCACTGCTTTCATTGTGTCCAATAGATTTGGGTAGGCCGTACCTTCATTTTCATTGAAGTCTAAAAAGTCTTTGATTTCTTTCTTTATTTCTTCCTTGACCAAGGTGTCATTGAGTAGAGTATTGTTCTGTTTCCATGTGTATGTGGGCTTTCTGTTGTTCTTCTTGCTATTGAAGACCACTTTTACTCCATAGTGATCTGATAGGAGGCATGGAGTTAGTTCGGTCTTCTTGTATTTGTTGAGGTCTGTCTTGTGACCAATTATATGATCAATTTTGGAGAAGGTACCATGCGGTGCTGAGAAAAAGGTATATTCTTTTGCCTTAGGATGAAATGTTCTATATATATCTGTTAAATCCAATTGGTCCAAAGCTTCAATTAGTTTCATACAGTGAATTTTCTAAGAGCTACCACACAGTGATAAACCCATGGCCAATAGGGACTAGCAATAACTTGGCTTGGAAACATCAAATAATTTGATGTTCAAGAGTTAGGTAGAATGATTCTAGATATTGTTAAATCAACTAAAAAAAACATGTATATAGAAGATGCCATTCCAAAATCATCCAGAGGCATTGTTGTTGCCTACATCCAGCACAAATAGGTTGTTTCCCAGACCCATAGATTGTGATCAGATGGAGATGACTATAAAATAAAGCAATATGGGAGTGACTAGATAATCACAGCAAACATGACCTTCATGGGCATGTCCTGAGCTTGACACTCAATGTTCTGTCTGTAAAAAATGAGATTTACATAAGACCTTGGATGCTCAAAATATCAAAATCAAAGATAATATTGAGTTTTCAGATCAATCAATACTTGCTGAGTGTTTGAAAAACCAGATTGAAGACTCCACAAATTATTCATCATGTACCCTGGATCAAAGTGAAGAGAATAATGGTGAATATTAGGTGGTTAATCCGTACCCCAGAGGTATCAAATGGTGTGATTTGGGGTTATTTGGTATTTTATGCCTTGTCACCTGGATATCTGATTATTTATACTAGTGAGGTTTCATTGCTGTGATGCAATGTATGAGAGAAATTGACTTTAAAAGGAAGGTTTGGTGCCAGAAGTCTTCTAGGAGAAGGTAAAAGTAGCAGGTGATCTTCCTGAGATGGTTCCCTGTGGATTGTAAAGTTATGAAGGATTCACTTCTTTAGGAAAGGCTGAGGGGATTACATTTTATGAAAGACCCTTGCTATTAATATGCTTTCCTGTTGAGAAGCATATACATACATACATACATACATACATACATACATCATTAGGTATTAGCTTACACTTTTGAGCAGATTTCTGTGGAACAACAAAGACGTAATGTCTTGTAGTCATGTTATCTAGACAAATAGATCATTTCTTAATACTTAATGATTACCCTATAAGAATTCCAAAAATTTTATAGGTAATTATTAAGCTCTTTTATAATAGGACTACTATTAAGTCCTCTCAGATAATCAAAACTCTCTGATAATCAAAAATGAGATTGTCATAGGATAAGAATATCTATCTATCTATCTATCTATCTATACATACAAACTCATACAAAATACATATATATGTATAGGTAAACACACACACACACACACACACACACACACACCTCAGCTAGTAAAGGACTTGGGGTGTAAGCATGAGGACCTGAACTCCACCCTCCAGAACCCATGCTAAAAGCCAGGTGGGCAACATGTACTCATAGTCCCAGCACAGGAGAGCCAGAGGCAGGAGGATCCCATTGACATGCTGGCCAGCCAGTTTAAGCAAATCAGAAAACTCCAGGTTCAGAAAGAAACCCTGTGTCAGAACATAAGGTGGAGAATGATAGCAGAAGTCACTCGAGTCCACCTCTAGCCTCCACATGTGTCCACACCCACACAAACATGTGTTAATGCACACCAAAAACTCCAAACAATTCTAGAGCCCTTAATATTTTGTAATACTTACATGTATCTACATACCTATATATGTATGAATTAAAAAAAATAGGGTTGCACAAAAGTTACAAGAAGAAAGAGAGATGTTTCTGACAGAGCATGAACATAGCTAGAGGAAAGCAAAGAACCCACGGCCCCAGGCCCCTGGTCCTCCAGCCTTCTTGACCCATGGGGCAGCTGAGTTACACACAGCTCTATATGGCATTGACCATTGAAAGTTTGCAGAGCTTGGCCAACTATCTAAAACCCTGGGATTGAAAAAGCAGTTTGCAAAACATACTCTGGTACATACAGAGAGCTGAGAGATAAAGAATGTAAAACCAAATTCATGAGCCCTGATGGAGTTCAGGAAGACACCAGGGAAGTTCCAAGCATAATATCCAGAAGGAACTGATCCTCCTGATAAACAAGCAGATAAGCAAAGAAAATATTGAGGCCTCAGGGGTGATGTGATTCTCAGTTGGTTCTGTTAAATCCTGTTTGAAACTTGAGATTTTACTTCAGATCTCCATAAACTGCACTTAGGTCTGTAAGGGCCTGTGGCTCTTGAGTGGTTTTCTGCTTTCTTGTCTCCCTCTCATTGGCACTGGTGTGCTCTAGATGGTTCCCATTCTTTCTCTGTAGTGATGCCTGGTCCTGTGTCTTTCTGTTCACTCTCTTGTGTCTGATCTCAGGGGCTTATGTACCTAAGCAGTCTGCTGCAGTTTTTTGCCCAGAGGCATCCAGCAGAAAACTTCTCTGCCAGCTAGCTAGGTTTTTCTTGTTCATTCAGGGTTAGTAAGGTTGACTTGCTCTTCATTTCCTAAGAACCAAATCTGGGCATATTCCCAACAGCTGATCTTAATCTTCTCCCAAGAATCAGATTCCCTGGACCAAGAGATCCCAGGCATGGCTGCTAGTGGCCGCTTTGTTCAGGGCTCTCTGGTGAACTCCAAGTCACCATTTGGATCACAAAAAGAGTGCCCAGCTCTCTATTTACAGCTGAATTAGAGGGTTATGGAGGGCAAACCTGTTTCCATACTCAGTCTCTCATCTCTAATTTGTGCCTTTGACACCTGTCACCAGTCACCTCATTAGCATACAAACATACTTATCTTGTTTAGAGATCCCAAAGGTCTTAGATGCTTATATAATAAACTGTCCCCAAAACAATTAGAATAAAAGATATACTTGGCAGTTCCTTATTTGGGGAATTATAACAATTAGGAGATATGAAGTCAGAAGAAAACAAAAACATCTATTTCTTAGAAAATGACCCACCTGGTCTTTGTCTGGCTTACAAAGGACAAAGGAGGCCACCATCTTGCCTCAGGGCACCACAGACAGCTAACAGCTAATGCCAGGTATGCTGACTGAGTCTGAGTCTAACATTGCTCAGGTCCTATCCTGTCAGGCTCTTGCCTGCACCCAGAGCCTGAGCAGCTCGGTGGGTCATTTGTACGCCAACTGGGTCATGCACCAACCCAGGCAGGGGGTCATCTGACCTACAGAGTGATCAACACTTGGATAAGGTCCCTGCAGCATCTACCATCTGCACTCCCTGAAGAAGCAGATAGGCAACACCAGGCTCACAGCGACAACCCGAGTATAGCATTCCTTGGGGCAGGACACATTAGGGCTCCAAGGGCATCCAAGAGGAGGATAGTGGAATTAGCCTTACAGGCTCATAGGAGTTCAAACACCAGCCAGTGACAACAAGACCAACTAACACCAGAGATAGCCAGATGGCAAAAGGCAAATGTACGAATGTTACTAACAGAAATCAAGGCAACATAGTAGAGTCTGAACCCAATTCTCTGATAACAGGAAGTCCTGGATACCCCAACACACCAGAAAAAACAAGATTTGGATTTAAAATCACTGGTCATGATGTTGTTAGAGGAACACAAGAAGGACATAAATAAATCTCTTAAAGAAATACACGAGAAAATGGATCAAAAGGTAGAAGCCCTTATAAGGAATCAGGAGAAAATTCAGGAGAAAATGGGTCAAAAGATAGAAGCCTATAGGGAGGAAATGCAAAAATCACTTAAAAAATACAGGAGAACTTGGGTCAGCAGGCAGAAGTCATGAAAGAGGAAACACAAAAATCTCTCAAAGAGTTAAATGAAAACACAAACAAGCAAGTGAAGGAACTGAGCAAAACCATCCAGGATCTAAAAACAAAAGTAGAGACAACTAAGAAATCACAAAGGGAGACAACTTTGTAGATAGAAAACCTTGGGAAGAAACCAGGGGCCATAGATGCAAATATCAACAGCAGAATACAAGAAATAGAAGAAAGAATCTTAGATGCAGAAGATACCATAGGAACCATGAACTCAACAGTCAAAGAAAATGCAAAATGCAAAAAGCTTTTAACACAAAACATCCAGGAAATCCAGGACACAATGAGAAGACCAAACCTAAGGATTATAGGTATAGAAGAGAGTGAAGATTTACAACTTAAAGGGCCAGCAAATATCTTCAACAAAATTATGGAAGTAAACTTCCCTAACCTAAAGAGAGAGATACGCATGAATATACAAGAAGCCTACAGAACTCCAAACAGACTGGATCAAAACAGAAATACCTCCTGTCACATAATAATCAAAACCCAAAATGTACTAAACAAAGAAAGACTTTTAAAGGCAGTAAGAGAAAAAGGTCAAGTAACATATAAAGGAAGACCTATAAGAATTACCCCAGACTTCTCACCTGAGAACATGAAAGCTAGAAGATCCTGGGAAGACTTCATGCAGACTTTAAGAGAACACAAATGCTATCCAAAATTACTATCCCCAGCAAAACTCTCAATCACCATAGAGGGAGAAACCAAGATATTCCAAGACAAAACCAAATTTACACAATATCTTTCCACAAACCCAGCCCTACAAAGGATAATAGGGGGGAAAATACCAACATAAGGAGGGAAACTACACCCTGGAAAAAGCAAGATAGCAACCTTCTTTCATCAAACCCAAAAGAAGAAACCTATCAAATATAAAAAATAATACCAAAAAGGACAGGAAGCAATAATCAATATTCCTTAATATCTCTTAACATCAATTGACTCAATTCCCCAATAAAAAGACATAGATTAACAGACTGGATACGGAAACAGGACCCTACATTTTGCTGCATACAGGAAACACATCTCAGTGTCAAAGACAAACACTACCTTAGAGTGAAGGGCTGGAAGACAATTTTACAAGCAAATGGTTGCAGGAAACAAGTTGGAGTAGCCACTCTAATATCAGATAAAATTGACTTTCAAAGTAAAGTCATCAAAAGAGACATGGAAGGACACTTCTTGCTGGTCAAAGGGAAAATCCACCAAGAAGAACTCTCAATTCTGAACAGCTATGCGCAAGGGCACCCTCATTCATAAAAAAAAATACTAAAGCTCAAAGCACACATTCCACCTAACACAATAATTGTGGGTGACTTCAACACTCCATTATCCTCAATGGACCTTTCAGGAAAACAGAAACTAAACAGGGACACAGGAAAACTAATTGAAACTATTGACCAATTGGATTTAACAGACATATATAGAACATTTCATCCTAAAGCAAAAGAATACACTTTTTTCTCAGCACCTCATGGTACCTTCTCCAAAATTGACCATATAATTGGTCACGAGACAGACCTCAACAAATATAAGAAGATCGAAATAACCCCATGCATCCTATCAGATCACTATGGAGTAAAAGTGGTCTTCAATAGCAACAAAAACAACAGAAAGCCCACATACACATGGAAACAGAGCAATACTCAGTGATACCTTGGTCAAGGAAGAAATAAAGAAATCAGACTTTTTAGAATTCAATGAAAATGAAGGTACAACTTACCCAAATCTATGGGACACAATGAAAGCAGTTCTAAGAGGAAAACTCATAGCCCTGAATGCCTCCAAAAAGAAACTGGAGAGAGCATACACCAGCAGCTTAATGGCACACCTGAAAGCCCTGGAACAAAAAGAAGCTACTTCACCCAGGAGGAGTAGAAGACAGGAAATCATCAAATTCAGAGCTGAAATCAATCAAGTAGAAACAAAGAGAACCATACAAAGAATCAACAAAACCAGGAGCTGGTTCTTTGAGAAAATCAACAAGATAGATAAACCCTTAGCTAGACTAACCAAAGGGCACAGAGGCAGTATCCAAATTAACAAAATTAGAAATGAAAAGGGAGATATAACAACAGAAACTGAGGAAATTAAAAAAAATCATCAGATCTTACTACAAAAGCCTTTACTCAACACAACTGGAGAATCTGGAAGAAATGAACACTTTCCTAGACCGATAACAAATACCAAAATTAAATCAGGATCAAATAGATCAGCTGAACAGTCCTATAAACCCTAAAGAAATAGAAGGGGTCATAGAAAGTCTTCCAACCAAAAAAAGTACTGGACCAGATGGTTTTAGTGCAGAATTCTATCAGACCTTCAAAGAAGACCTAACACCAATACTATTCAAGCTATTCCACAAAATAGAAACAGAAGGAACACTACCCAACTCGTTCTACAAAGCCGCAATCATGCTGATACCAAAACCACACAAAGATCCAACAAAGAAAGAGAATTCCAGGCCAATCTCCCTTATGAATATCGATGCAAAAATACTAAATAAAATTTTGCCTACCAAATCCAAGAACACACCAAAACAATCATCCACCATGATCAAGTAAGCTTCATCCCAGGGATGCAGGGATGGTTCAATATATGGAAATCCATCAATGCAATCCACTACATAAACAAACTCAAAAAAAAAAAAAACACCACAGGACCATTTCATTAGATGCTGAACAGCATTTGACAAAATTCAGCATCCTTTCATGCTAAAAGTCTTGGAAAGAGCAGGAATTCAAGGCCCATACCTAAGCATAGTAAAAGCAATATACAGCAAACCGGTAGCCAATATCAAACTAAATGGAGAGAAACTGGAAGCAATCCCCCTAAAATCAGAGACTAGAAAAGGCTGCCCTCTCTCTCCATACCTTTTCTTTTTTTCTATATTCTTTGTTTAGATTCCAAAGGCTTTCCCCTTTCCCAGTTACCCCTCACCATATGTCCCATAAGTCCTCTTCCCCCAACCTATTCCCCAATCACCCCCCCCACCATTTCTCTGTTCTGGTACTCTCCTACAAAACTGGATCCAGTCTTTTCATGACCAGGGTCCTTTCCTTCCTTCCTTCTTGGGAATCTTTTGACTTGCTAATTGTGCCTTGAGTATTCAGAGTTTCTGGGCTCATTAATATCCACTTATCATTGATTGCATTTCATGTGTATTCTTTTGTGATTGGGCTAACTCACTTAGGATGATATTTTCCAGTTCCAACCATTTGCCTACAAATTTCATGAATTCATTGTTTTTAATTGCTGTGTAGTATTCCATTGTATAAATATACCACATTTTCTGTATCCATTCCTCCTTTGAGGGACATCTGGGCTCCTTCCAACTTCTGGCTATTATAAATAAGGCTGCTATGAACATAGTGGATGGAGTATGTGTCTTTATTGTATGCCAGAGAATCCTCTGGGTATATGCCCAGAAGTGGTATGATTTCCAGAGTGGTTGTACTATCTTGCAATCCCACCAACAGTGGAGGAGTGTTCCATACCTTTTCAATATAGTACATGAAGTTCTAGCGAGAGCAATTAGACAATATAAGGATGTCAAAGGGATATAAATTGGAAAGGAAGAAGTCAAACTATCACTATTTGCAGATGATATGATAGTATACTTAAGCAACCCAAAAAACTCCACCAGAGAACAGCTGATAAACAACTTCAGCAAAGTGGCTTGTTATAAAATCAACTCAAGCAAATCAGTAGCCTTCCTATGCTCAAAGGATAAGCAGCCTGAGAAAGAAGTTAGGGAAATAACACCCTTCACAATAGTCACAAACAATACAAAGTATCTTGGCATGACTCTAACTAAACAAGTGAAAGGTCTGTATGACAAGAACTTCAAGTCTTTGAAGAAAGAAATTGAAGAAGACCTCAGAAGATGGAAAAACATTTCATGCTCTTGGATTGGCAGGATTAATATAGTAAAAATGGCCATCTTGCCAAAAGCAATCTACAGATTCAATGCAATCCCCATCAAAATCCCAAATCAATTCTTCATAGATTTAGAAAGAGCAATTCACAAATTCATCTGGAATAACAAAATGCCCAGGATAGCTAAAACTATTCTCAACAGTAAAAGACCTTCTGGGGGAATCAATATCCTTGACCTCCAGCAGTACTACAGAGCAAGCAATTGTGTTAAAAACTGCATGGTATTGGTGCAGTGACAGGCAAGCAGATCAATGGAATAGAATTGAAGACCTGGAAATGAACCCACAGAATTATGGTCACTTGATCTTTGATAAAGGAGCTACAACCATCCAGTGGAAAAAAGATAGCCTCTTCAAGAAATGGTGCTGGTTCAACTGGAGGTCAGCTTGCAGAAGAATGCAAATTGATTCACACTTATCTCCTTGCACTAAGATCAACTCCAAGTGGATCAAGGACCTCCACATAAAACCAGACACACTGAAACTAATAGAAAAGAAAGTGGGGAAGAGCCTTGAGGATATTGGCTCAAGGGGAAAGTTCCTGAACAGAACACCGATAGCTTATGCTCTAAGATCAAGAATTGACAAATGGGACCTCATAAAATTACAAAGTTTTTGTAAAGCAAAAGGACACTGTCAGAAGGACAAAATAGCAACCAACTAATTGGGAAAAGATCTTCACCAACCCCACATCTGACAGTGGGCTAATATCCAATATATGCAAAGAACTCAAGAAGTTAGACCCCAGAGAACCAAAATACCCTATTAAAAATGGGGTACAGAGCTAAACAAAGAATTTTCACCTGAAGAAATTCAGATGGCTGAGAAGCACCTTAAAAGATGTTCAACATCATTAGTCATCAGGGAAATGCAAATCAAAACAACCCCGAGATTTTACCTCACACCAGTCAGGATGGCTAAGATTAAAAACTCAAGAGGCAGCAGTTGGTGGCGAGGATGTGGAGAGAGAGGAACACTTCTCCACTGTTGGTGGGATTGCAAGAAGGTACAACCACTCTGGAAATCAGTCTGGCAGTTCCTACAAAAATTGATGATTGCTAAAACTATCATCAACCGTAAACGAACTTCTGGGGGGAATCAATATCCCAGACCTCAAGCAATACTACAGAGCAATAGTGTTAAAAACTGCATGGTATTGATAAAGTGACAGAGATGTGGATCAATGGAATAGGATTGAAGACCCAGAATTGAACCCACACATATATGGCCAATTGATCTTCCATAAAGGAGCTGAAAACATCCAGTGGAAAAAAAGGTAGCCTTTTCAACAAATGGTGCTGGCTCAACTGGAGGTCAACATGCAGAAGAATAAGAATTGATCCACTCTTATCTCCTTGCACTAAGCTCAACTCCAAGTGGATCAAGGACCTCCACATAAAACCAGACACACTAAAACTAATAGAAAAGAAACTGGGGAAGACCCTTGAGGACATTGGCTCAGGGGGAAAGTTCCTGAACAGAACACCAATAGCTTATGCTCTAAGATCAAGAATAGACAAATGGGACCTCATAAAATTACAGTTTCTGTAAGGCAAAAGACACTGTCATAAGGACAAATCGGCAACCAACAAATTGGGAAAAGATCTTCACCAACCCCACATCTGACAGAGGGCTAATATTCAATATATACAAAGAACTCAAGAAGTTAGACCCCAGAAAACCAAATAACCCTATCCAAAAATGGGGTACAGAGCTAAACAAAGACTTTTCACCTGAAGAAATTCGGATGGCTGAGAAACACCTTAAAAAATGTTCAACATCATTAGTCACTAGAGAAATGCAAATCAAAACAACCCTGAGATTTCACCTCACACCAGTCAGAATGGCTAAGATTAAAAACTCAGAAGACATCAGGTGTTGGCGAGGATGTGGAGAAAGAGGAAAACTCCTCCACTGCTGGTGGGAATTCAAGCTGGTACAACCACTCTGGAAATCAGTCTGGCGGTTCCTCAGAAAACTGGACATATACTTCCAGAGGACCAGCCATACCACTCCTGGGAATATACCCAGAAGATTCCCCAGCATGCAATAAGGGTACATGCTCCACTATGTTCATAGCAGCCTTATTGATAATAGCCAGAAGCTGGAAAGAACCCAGATGTCCCTCAACGGAGGAATGGATACAAAAAATGTGGTATATATACACAATGGAATACTATTCAGCCATTAGAAACAATGAATTCATGAAATTCTTAGAGAAATGGATGGAGCTGGAGAACGTCATGCTAAGTGAGGTAACCCAGTCTCAAAAGAATACCCATGGTATGCAGTCACTGATAAGTGGATATTAGCCTAGAATCTTGGGACACCAAAGACACAATTCACATACCAAATGATGTCTGACAAGAAGAAAGAAATGGACACTGGTGCTGGAAAGGATCAAAGCATCAGTGTAGGGGAATTCCAGAACAGGGAAGTGGGAAGGGGTGGATGAGGGAGCAGGGGGAGGGAAAAGGGCATGTGGGACCTTAGGGGGGTGTGGAACCAAAAAAAGGGAAATGAAATGTAAATATAGAATATATCCAATAAAAAATTTTTTTTGAAAAAAAAATTGGGCCTGACACTTACAGAGGACCCTGTCATACCACTCCTGTGCATATACCCGGAGGATTCCCCTGCATGCAACAAAGATAAATGCTCCACTATGTTTATAGCAGCCTTATTTATAATAGCCAGAAGCTGGAAAGAACCAAGATGTCCCTCAATGGAGGAATGGAGACAGAAAATGTGGTATATTTATACAATGGAATACAACTCAGCAATTAAAAACAATGAATTCATGGAATTTGTAGGCAAATGGTTGGAACTGGAAAATATCATCCTAAGCGAGGTAACCCAATATCAAAAGAACACACATGAAATGCAATCACTGATAAGTGGATATTAATTAGCCCAGAAGCTCTGAATACTCAAGTTACAATTAGCAAATCAACGATTCCCATGAAAAAAGGAGAGGACCCTGGTCCTGAAAAGACTTGATCCAGTATGGTAGGGGAGTACTAGAACAGAGAAATGGGGGCTTGAGGTGTGTGGATGATTGGGGATTGTGCAGAGAGAAGAGGACTTATGGGACATATGGTGAGGGGGGGACTGGGAAAGGGGAAAGCATTTGGAATGTAAACAAAGAATATAGAAAATAAAAATAAGAAAAAATGACACACCATTAATATCATTATATACTTTTCCTTTGAGTATATGAAGGGTACTGATTTGTTTGAGTTACTTATATATCTGGCCACTTTGCTGAAGTTATTTATCAGCTGTAGGAGTTCTCTGGTCGAGTTTTTTGGGTCACTTAAGTATACTATCATATCATCTGCAAATAGTAATATTTTGACTTCTTCCTTTCCAATTAGTATCCCTTTGACCTCCTTTTGTTGTCTAACTTCTCTGGCTAAAACTTCAAGTACTATATTGAATAGATAGGGAAAGGCCAGCCTTGTCTAGTCCCTGATTTTAGTGGAATTGCTTCAACTTTCTCTCCATTTAGTTTTATGTTGGCTACTGGTTTGTTGCATATTGCTCTTAGTATGTTTAGGTATGGGCCTTGAATTCCTGTTCTTTCCAAGACCTTAACATGAAAGGATGCTGAATTTTGTCAAGTGCTTTTCAGCCTCTAATGAAATGACCATGTGTTTTTTTCTCTTTGAGTTTGTTTATGTAGTGGATTACATTGACAGATTTTCGTATATTGAACTATCCCTGCATCCCTGGGATAAAGCCTATGTGATCATGGTGAATGATTGTTTTAATGTGTTCTTGGATTTGGTTTGTGAGAATTTTATTGAGTATTTTTGCATTGATATTCATAAGGAAAATTGTTCTGAAATTATCTTTCTTTGTTGAGTCTTTGTGTGATTTTGATATCATTGTAACTTTTGCTGCATGTTCCTTCTGTTTCTATTTTGTGGGGGTTTGAAGAGTATTGTCATTAGGTCTTTTTGAAGGTCTGATAGAATTCTATACTAAATCCATCCAGTCCTGGGCATTTTTTGATTGAGAGATTTTTAATGACTACTTCTATTTTGTTAGGATTTTATGGGACTGTTTAGATGGTTTATCTGATCCTGATTTAACTTTGGTATTTTGTATCTGTCTAGACAATTGTCCATTTCATCCATATTTTCCAGTTTTGTTAAGTATATATAGTCTTTTGTATTAGGATATGATGATGTTTGAATTTCCTCAGTTTCTGTTGTTATATATCCCTTTTAATTTCTGATTTTGTTACTTTGGATACCATCTCTGTGCTTTTTAGTTAGTTTGGCTAAGGGTTTATCTATCTTGTTGATTTTCTCAAAGAACCAGCTCCTGATTTTGTTGATTCTTTCTATAGTTTTTTGTTTCTACTTGGTTGATTTCAGCCCTGAGTTTGATTATTTCTTGCCATCTACTCCTTATGGATGTATTTACTTCTTGTCCTAGAGCTTTCAGTTGTGCTATTAAGTTGCTAGCTTATGTTCTCTCCAATTCTTTTTGGAGATCACTCAGAGCTATGAGTTTTCCTTTTAGCACTGCATTCACTGTGTCCCATAAGTTTGGGTGTGTTGTATCTTCATTTTCATTAAATTTTAAAAAGTATTTAATTTCTTTATTCCTTCCTTGCCCAAGTTATCACTGAATAGAACGTTGTTCATCTTCCATATGTATATGGACTTTCTGTTGCTTTTGTTTGTTGTGAAGATCAGCCTTATTCCATGGTGATCTGATAGGATGTATGGGATTATTTCAATCTTCTTATATCTCTTGAGGTCTGTTTTGTGACTGATTTTGGAGAATATACAATGAGGTACTGAGAAGAAGGTATATTCTTTTGGGTTTGTTGAAAAAAGATTAATTTCTTGCTTTTGCTATGGTGTAGTTTCCCTTCTTGTGTTGGCATTTTCCATCAAATATCATTTCTAGAACCAGATTTGTGGAGAGATATTGTGTAAATTTGGTTTATCATGGAATATCATTTTTTCTCCATCTATGATAATTGAGAGTTTTTCTTGGTATATGGCATTTGTGTTCTCTTAGGGTCTCTATGTTATCTGCCCAGGATCTTCTAGCTTTCATAGTCTCTGGTGAGAAGTCTGGTGTGTAATTCTGATAGATCTGCCTTTATATGTTACTTGACTTTTTCCCTTACTGCTTTTAATAATCTTTGTTTTGTGAATTTGGCATTTTGATTATTATGTGCCGGGAGTAATTTCTTTTTTGGTCCAGTCTATTTGGCGTTCTATAAGATTCTTGTATGTTTATGGGCTTGTTTTTTCTTTAGGTTAGGGAAGTTTTCTTCTATAATTTTGTTGAAGATATTTACTGGCCCTTTACGTTGGGAATCTTCACTTTCTTCTATACCTGTAGTCCTCAGGTTTGGTCTTCTTATTGTGTCCTGGATTTCCTGGATGCTTTGGGTTAGGAGTTTTTTGCTTTTTGTGTTTTCTTTCTGTTGTCAATGTTTTCTATGGTATCTTCTGCACTTGAGATTGTCTCTTCTATATCTTGTATTTTGTTGGTGATGCTTCTATCTATGACTCCTGATCTCTTTCCTAGGTTTCATATCTCCAGGGTTGTCTCCCTTTGTGATTTCTTAATTGTTTCTATTTCTATTTTTAGATCTTTGATGGTTTTGTTCAATTCCTTCACCTGTTTGGTTGTGTTCTCTTGTAGTTCTTTAAGGGAGTTATTTATGTTCTTCTTAAAGTCTTCTATCATCATCATGAGGGGTGATTTTAAATCAGAATCTTATGATTTACTTTTATGGTGTGTTGGAGCATCCAGGGCTTACTGTGCTGGGAGAACTGGATTCTGATGATGCAAAGTAGCCTTGGTTTCTGTTGCTTATGTTCTTGGTCTTGTCTCTCACCATCTGGTTATCTCTGGTGTTAGGTGGTCTTGCTGTCTCTCACTGTGTTTTGTCCCTCCTACAATCCTGTGTTTCAGTACTCCTGGGAGACCAGTTCTCCCTGGGAGGAATTTAAGTATGGAGAGCTGTGGCACAGGGTCAGCTCTGGAATGCAGAGAGAAACCAGAAAGATCCTGTCATTGGCTGTTCCTTGGTTCCTGTGTCCTGATAGTTCTTGGAGGGTCCCTCTTGGGCCAGGAATTTGAACAAAAGTGGTAGTCTTACCTGCACTCACAGTCATGTCTGTGCTCCTGGAAAACTAGCTCTCTTCTGGTGGTTTTTGAGTATGGAATGCTGTGGCATAGGGTCAGCTCCAGACACTGTGTAGCACAGGATGAGCTCCATGTGCAGAAGGAAACTGGAAGGATCCTGTCCCAGGCTGCTCCTCAGTTCCTGTATCCTGAGGGTTCCTGGCATATCCCTCTGAGCAGAAGTGGTGGTCTTACCTGTTTGCACAGGCTTGTCTGTACTCCTGGGAGACCAGTTTTTTCCCAGCAGTATTTGGATATGGAGCACTGTGGCACAGGATCAACTCTGAGTGCTGTGGCCCAGGATCAGCCATTTGTTTTGTTTTTCAAGACAGGGTGTGTGTGTGTGTGTGTGTGTGTGTGTGTGTGTGTGTGTATGCACGTGCTGCCCTGAGTATCATGGAATTGACTATATAGACCAGGCTGGTCTCAGAATTCCACCCACTTCTGTGACCTGAATACTGGAATTAAAAGCATGAGGCAACACTACCAGTCATCTAATGACAGTTTATTACTCTTCAAAATTATTAAGGACCCATATAACTTGTATTTAAATGGATAGCATCTGAATCTGTACTATCATATTATACAGTAAACCTAAGAAGCTTATAAAATGCAATTATATGGTGATGGGCTGATGGCATAGTTGGTGAAGTACTTGCCATGCAAATATGAGGACCTGAGTTTGAATCTCCAACAAGCATGTAAAAAGACATGTAAATTGGCTACAGAAATATTTTCTCAATGACTCTTAAACTCACCTGAGAGTACTCTCACAAATGAGTGCTCGTTTTATATTCAGAGTATTTTTTTTAGACAAGCTCACTTAATATCTTGAATTTTCCGAATTAGATATATTCTTGAACATGTATATGTATGTAGAGATGTGTAAAAGCATAATACATAGCATATTATGAGCATCTTCCTATAAATTTACTTCTATCACATAACCACATATCACATACTGTGTACTATTACATTGACTAAAGATACAGTCCCAATTTTTGTTTTTTTTATTTTTTATTAGATACTTGCTTTATTTGCATTTCAATTGATATCCCCTTTCTGCATTAGCCCTCTGTAAACCCCCTTTCCCATTCCTTTCCCCCCTCTTCACCCCTCCCCAATTTCTGACCTGGCATTACCCTACATTGGGGCACTGAGCCTTCACAGGACCAATCTCCTCTCCTCTCATTGATGTCTGAAATGGTCATCTTCTGCTACATATGCAGCTGGAGCTATGGGTCCCTCAATGTGTACTCTTTGGTTGGTGATTTAGTCCCTGGGAGCTCTGGGGATACTGGTTGGTACATATTATTGTTCCTCCTACATGGTTGCAAATCTCTTCAGCTCCTTGGGTCCTGTCTCTAGCTGCTCCATTGGGGACCCTATATTCATTCTATTGGTTAGCTGTGAACCATTGGTATTTTGATCCACTTTCTAAGGATCAAAGTATTCAGACTTTGGTCTTCCTTCTTCTTGAGCTTCATGTGGTCTGTGAGTTGTATCTTGGGTATTCCGAGATTTTGGACTAATACCCACTTATCAGTGAGTGTGTACCATGTGTATTCTTTTGTGATTGAGCTATCTCTCTTGGGATATTTTCTATCTCCATCCATTTGCCTAAGAATTTCATGAATTCATTGTTTTTAATACCTGAGTAGTACTCCATTGTGTAAATATATCACATTTTCTGTATCCATTCCTCTGTTGAGGGACAGAATGGTTTTACCAGCTTGCAATCCCACCAGCAATGGAGGAGTGTTCCTCTTTATCCACATCCTCTCCAGCATTTGCTGTCCCCTGAGTTTTTGATCTTGACCATTCTGACTGGTGTGAGGTGGAATATCAGGGTTGTTTTGATTTGCATTTCCCTGTTCATGACGGATGTTGAACATTTCTTTAGATGTTTCTCAGTCATCCAGTATTCCTCCGTTGAGAATTCTTTGTTTAGGTCTGTACCCCATTTTTTAAAATTTGTTTGAGTTAATTTTATATCCAGCCACTTTGCTGAAGTTGTTTATCAGGTTTAGGAGTTCTTTGGTGGAGTTTTTGGGATCACTCAAGTATACTATCACATCATCTGCAAATAGTGATACTTTAACTTCTTCTTTTCCAATTTGAATCCCTTTGACCTCCTATTGTCTAATTGCTCTGGCTAGGACTTCGAGTCCTATATTGAACAGGTTGGAAAAGAGTGGACAGCCTTGTCTAGTCCCTGATATCAGTGGGATTGCTTCAAGTTTCTCTCCATTTAGTTTTATATTGGCTAGTGGTTTGCTGTATATTACTTTTACTATGTTTAGGTATGGGCCTTGGATTCCCGATCTTTCCAAGACTTGTATCATGAAGGGGTGTTGGATTTTGTCAAATGCTTTCTCAGCATCTAATGAAATGATCATGTGGGGTTTTTCTTTGAGTTTGTTTATATAGCGGATTACATTGATGGCTTTCTGTATATTGAACCATCCCTGCATCCTTGGGATGAAACCTACTTGATCATGGTGGGTGTATTTTTGTGTTTTAATTATGTGTATAGGTGTATTCATGTACACACACATGTACACACACATGCATATGCATGTGTGATGCTTGCAGAAGCCAGAAGAGATGACTGGAAATCATGAAGCTGAAGTTACTGGCAGAGTTGGGATGAAGGACAGAGACCAAGAAGTGAGAAAGAAGAGGGTGAAGAGAGGAAGAACATGCCATGGGTTAGGATTCCAAAAAGCACAGACCTGAAGTCTGGTTAATTGGAGTTAACCAATTGGTTAAGTGGAGTTAACCACTTAATTGGAGTTAAGTGTAGCGTGGGTAAAGCATAGTAATAACTTGTGATTATCGATCAAAAATAGATTTTAATAGGATAGAGGGTAAGTATCTGCCCATCTCCAGTGCTGATTAAGGCTTATTTTAATATGAATGTAGCACATGTGTCTTTTATCCAGGAACTAAATTATCAAAGGCAGGGTAGAAATACCAGATTGGGATTAAATATTTTCTACAAGAAAGGGCCTTTTTGGGGTTTCTTTGTTTGTTTGTGTGTGTGTGTGTGTGTGTGTGTGTGTGTGTGTGTGTCTGTTTCATGTATATTTTTGTATTTTCTCATTACTCCAAGGATACTCCCTTGAAACCTGACAGAGATCAGGATTAGGGTGACGAGAATCTTGTCTCCTAGACCTCCTTTGCCACGTTAGCCAACATGCCTCTGTGGCATAAGAGACATAAATGCTGATGTGCCTTAAACATGAGTTAGACATACCATCCTGCCACCAACACATTTCTTACATGCATATCACAAGGCCTTTGTTGAACCCTGGCAGTGAGCCAGGGCAGACCACAGAAGGACGCTTTTTCCCTGCTGCACCTCCTGAATGGCCAGACCTCCCAGGGCAATGCATTTCTGTGGCTTACAAGGCTCTTTGGTGAGGTCCTGCCTTCCTCCACCCTTCCTCCTGGTGGCCCTGTCACAGATGTCCTAGATGACCATGCCCTAGTCAGCCAGGAAAGTGCCCTTTTACCTGGTCCATCCCTGGGTTACCAGAAATAGCAAGCAGAGGGACTTCACACAAAGTTTTCACTCTGGATTCAGCACCCTTTTCCCCTACTCCAAGTTCAGCATTTTCTCTACTTAAAGGAATGAAGAAAAGGTTCTTTCATCCACAGTTGGTAGTATAATCAGCTTCTGTTCATGTCACAGAAGTCTGCCAGGTAGCCAAAGTCAAAAAATGACAGGAGGTGTGTGATACAGCTGGCCTTCTTCCCAGCAGACAATAAATATTTACCCAGGTTCTTCTATGTTCAGTTTTGTGCCTACATCGGTGGGCCCACAGATATATGAAACATGAAACATATGTTAATAATGGGAAGACTAGCACATGTGCAACAAACTGAGGGAGAGAGATGTCCTGTGGCCACTAACTCTTTTTTATTAGATATAATCTTTATTTACATTTCAAATGATTTCCCCTTTCCTGGCGCTCCCCCACCCCCAAAAGTCCCATAAACCATCTCCCCTCCCCCTGTTCCCAATCAACCCTCTCCAGCTTCTCTGTCCTGGTATTCCCCTCCACTGCTTCATTTAGCCTTTCCAGGACCAGGGGATTCTCCTCCTTTTGATGTCCAACAAGGGCATCCTCTGCTGCCTATGCATCTGGAGCCATGGGTAACACTGTGTGTACTATCTGGTTGATGATTTTGTCCCTGGGAGCTCTGGGAGTACTTGGTGCATCATATTGTTGTTCCTCTTATGGCGCTGCAAACCCCTTCAGCTCCTTGGACCCTTTCTCTAGCTCCCCCATTGAGGACCCTGTGCTCAGTTCAATGGCTGGCTGAGAGTGTCTCCCTCTGTATTTGTCATGCACTAGCAGAGCCTTCCAGGTGACAGCTATATCCAGCTCCAGTCAGCAAGTACTTGTGGGCATCCATAATAGTGTCTGGGTTTTGAAACTGTATATGGGATGGATCAATAGGTGGGGTAGTCTCTGGATGGTTTTTCCCTTAGTTTCCGCTCTACACTTTGTATCTCCTTTGGTGAATATTTTGTTCTCCCTTCTAAGAAGGACCAGAGTATCCATACTTTGTTCTTCCTTCTTCTTGGGCAACATTTGATATGTGAATTGTGTCTTGGGTATTCCAAGCTTCTGGGTTAATATCCACTATCAGTGAGTGCATACCCTTTGCATTCTTTTGTGATTTGGTTTTCTCACTTAGGATGGTATTTTCCAGGTCCACACATGTACACATTTGCCTAAGGATTTTATGAATTCATTGTTTTTAATAGCTGAGTGGTATTCCATTGTGTAAATATATCACATTTTTTTGTATCCATTCCTCCATTGAGGGCATCTGGATTCTTTCCAGCTTCTGGCTTTTATAAATAGGGCTGCTATGAACATAATGGAGCATGTGTCCTTATTACATGCTGGGGAATACTCTGGGTATATGCCCAGGAGTGGTATAACAGGGTCCTCTGCTAGTATCATGTCCAGTTTTCTAAGGAATCACCAGACTGATTTCCAGAGTGGTTGTACCAGCTTGCAATCCCACCAGCAGTGGAGGAGTGTTTCTCTTTCTCCACATTCTCAACAGCACCTGCTGTCTCCTGAGTTTTTTTATCTTAGCCATTCTGACGAGTGTGAGGTGAAATCTCAGGGTTGTTTGATTTGCATTTCCCTGATTACTAAGGATGTTGAACATTTCTTTAGGTGCTTCTCAGCCATTCAATATTCCTCAGGTGAAAATTCTTTGTTTAGCTCTGTACCCCATTTTTAATAAGGTTATTTGGTTCTCTGGAGTCTAACTTCTTGAGTTCTTTGTATATACTGAATATTAGTCCTCTGTTGGATGTAAGGTTGGTAAAGATCTTTTCCAATTTGTTGGTTGCCGTTTCATCCTATTGACAGTGTCCTTTGCCTTACAGAAACTTTGTAATTTTATAAGGTCCCATTTGTCAATTCTTGATCTTAGAACATATGGTATTGATATTCTGTTCAGGAAAATTTCCCCTGTGCCCAAGTCCTCCAGGGTCTTCCCCAATTTCTTTTCTATTAGTTTCAGTGTGTCTGGTTTTATGTGGAGGTCCTTGATCCACTTGAAGTTGAGCTTGGTACCAGGAGATAAGAACAGATTGATTTGCATTCTTCTGCATGCTAGCTGCCAGTTGAACCAGCACCATTTGTTGAAAAGGCTATCTTTTTTCCACTAGAAGGTTTTAGCTCCTTTGTCAAAGATCAAGTGACCATAGGTGTATGGGTTCATTTCTGAGTCTTCAATTCTATGTCATTGATCTACTTGCCTGTCACTGTATCAATACCATGCAATTTTTTTTGATTTTTTTTTATTGTATATATTCTATATTTACAATTCATTTCCCTTTTTCTGGTTCCCCACCCCCAAAGGTCCCACATGTCCTTTTCCCTCCCCCTGCTCCCGCATCCACCCCCTCCCACTTTACTGTTCTTGTACTCTCCCACAATGATGTTTTGGTCCATTCTAGCACCAGTGTCCACTCCTTTCTTCTTGTGAGACATCACTTGATATGTGATTTGTGTCTTTGGTGTTCTAAGCTTCTAGGCTAATATCCACTTATCAGTGACTGTATACCATGGGTATTCTTTTGAGACTGGGTCACCTCACTTAGTATGACATTCTCCAGCTCCATCCATTTCTCTAAGAATTTCATGAATTCATTGTTTCTAATGGCTGTATAGTACTCCATTGTGTATATATACCACATTTTTTGTATCCATTCTTCTGTTGAGGGACATCTGGGTTCTTTCCAGCTTCTGGCTATTATATATAAAGCTGCTATGAACATAGTGGAGCATGTATCCTTATTGCATGTTGGTGAATCTTCTGGGTATATTCCCAGGAGTAATACCATGCAGTTTTAAACACTATTTCTCTGTAGTACTGCTTGAGGTCTGGAATAATGATTCCCCCAGAAGTTCTTTTACTCTTAAGAATAGCTTTAGCTATCTTGGTTTTTTGTTGTTGTTGTTGTTGTTGTTGTTGTTGTTGTTGTTGTTCCAGATGGATTTGAGAATTGCTCTAACTCTATGAAGAATTGAGTTGGGATTTTGATGGGGATTGCATTGAATTTGTATATTTCTTTAGGCAAGATGGCCATTTTTACTATATTAATCCTGCCAATCCATGAGCATGGGCGATCTTTCCATCTTCTGAGTTCTTCTTCGATTTCTTCCTTCAGAGACTTGAAGTTCTTGTCATCCAGATCTTTCATTTGTTTGGTTAGAGTCACACCAAGATACTTTATATTGTTTGTGACTATTATGAAGGATGTCATTTTTCTAATTTCTTTCACAGCCTGTTTATCTTTTGAGTAGAGGAAGGCTACTGATTTGAATTAATTTTATATCCAGCCACTTTGCTGAAGTTGTTTATCAGCTGTAGAATTCTCTGGTGGAGTTTTCTGGGTCACTTAATTATACTCTCATATCATCTGCAAATAGTGATAATTTTGGCTTATTCCTTTTCAATTTGTATGCCTTTGAGCTCCTTATGTTGTCTAATTCCTATAGCTAGAACTTCAAGTACTATATTGAATAAATATGGAGAGAGACAGCAGCCTTTTCTAGTCTCTGATTTTAGTGGGATTGCTTCAAGTTTCTCTCCATTTAGTTTGATGTTGGCTAGTGGTTTGCTGTATATTGTTTTTACTATGCTTAGGTATGGGCCTTTAATTTCTGTTCTCTCCAAGACTTTTAACATGTAAGGATGCTGAATTTTGTCAAATGCTTTCTCAGCATCTAATGAAATGACCATGTGGTTTTTTTTCTTTGAGTTAGTTTATGTAGTGGATTATATTGATGGATTTCCATATATTGAAGCATCCCTGCATTCCTGGGATGAAGCCTACTTGATCATGGTAAATGATCGTTTTGATGTGTTCTTGGATTCGGTTGGAAGGAATTTTATTGAGTAATTTTGTATTCATATTCAGAAGGGAAATTGGTCTGAAGTTCTCTTTCTTTGTTGGATCTTTGTGTGGTTTTGGTATCAGTGTAATTGTTGTTGTTTTAAATTCACTTTATCCATTCACTTTGCATCAGGTTCACAGCCTTTCCTCAGTCCTCTCCTCCCAGTTCCACCCTAACATGTTCCTCCCCCATGACCACCTCCCCTTCTCCTCAGAGTATGGGTAACAAACTACCCTGGATTTTTTCCTTTGGGACACTTTTAATTACTGAATCTCTTTCCTTAGGGACTATACATCTATTTAAGTTGTTTACTTGATCTTGATTTAAATTTGCTAAGTGGTCACTAATAAATGGATATTAGCTCAAAAGCTCAGAATACCCACGATATAATTTACAGACCACATGAAGAAGCTCAGAAAGAAGGAAAACCAAAGTGTGGATGCTTCAGTCCTTATTAGAAGGGGGAACAGAATAGTCACAGGAGGAAATATGGAGACAAAATGTGGAGCAGAGACTGAAGGAAAGGCTATCCAGAGACCACCTGGGGATCCATCCCATATACAGTCACCAAACCCAGACACTATTGTGGATGCCAAAATGTGCTTGCAGTCAGGATCCTTATATAGCTGCCTCCTGAGAGGCTCTGCTAGACCCTGACAATAACAGAGACAGATGCTCACAGCTAACAATTGGACTGAGCACAGGGTCCCCAATGGGGGACTGAAGGAGCTTAAGGGGTTTACAATCCCCATAGGAAGAGCAACAATATCAACCAGTCAGACCTCCCCCCAACCCCAAGCTCCTAGGGACTAAACCACCAACCAAATGGTACAACCCATGGCTCCAGCAGCATATGTAGCAGAGGATGGCCTTGTTGTAGAGGCCCTTGGTAATGTAAAGGCTTGATGCCTCAGTGTAGGGGAATGCTATGGTGGGGAGGTGGGGGTGGGTAGGTGGATGGATGGATGTGCTCTCATAGAAACAGGAGGAGGGGGTATGGGATAATGGGTTTCTGGAGGGGAAAGCAGGAAAGGGGATACCATTTGAAATGTAAATAAATAAATTATCCTAAAAGTAAGAAATAAATATAGCCAGTTTTCCTAATATTAATTTGCCAATGATCATGAGAGGTCTTTCTATCTTTTGGTGCTCTTTGATTTATTTCTGGAATATCATAGTTTTTATAGTGAAAACCTTTCACTTTATGGAACCTCATTGGTAATGATAACAACCATCTTCTTCTTTCTCTATCCTTTGGCAACCACGATTCTGTCTGTATGCATATGTATAAGAATGCAATATATATACACATACACATACACATACATGTACATGTGGCTTTTGTGTCTGAAAAAAAAAAGAAAATAGTCATTTTCATTCAGATTTTCCCATTTTGTGGAGTATGATTTTGAAGTAAGACCTAATGATTATTTGGTTTTCCTCAGTGTCTGTTGTTATGTCCCCTTTTCATTTCTGATTTTTGTTAATTTGGATAATGTTCCTCTGCCTTTTAGTTAGATTGGCTAACTTGTTCATTTTCTTAACTCTTGGCTTCATTGATATTTGTATTATTTTCCTTTTTTCTAATTTAATCATTTCAGCCTTGGCTTTGATTATTCCCTGCTGTCTGCCCCTTTGGGTGTGTTTGCTTCTTTTTATTCTAGAGCTTTCTGGTGTGCTTTTAAGTTGGTGGTATGAGATCTCTCCAATTTTTTTTTTTATGAAGCCACTTAGTGCAGTGAAGTTTCCTCTTAGCACTTCTTTCATTGTTCCAGGAGTTTGGGTGTGTTGCACCTTCATTTTCACTGAATTCTAGAAAGTCTTTATTTCATCCCTAGCCCATTTCAGTAGAGAATTTTCAGATTACATGAGTTTTTAGGGGCTTTTTGTTGTTTTTGAAGTTCAACTTTACTCCATGGTGATCTTTTCTTGATCTATGGTCTCCTAGAGTATGCAAGGCATCTGCCTAGGCCCTTCTGGCTTTTAGAGTTTCTATTGACATCAGCAATAGTGACTGGGTTTGATGGTTGCATATAAGATGGATCCCCAGGTGGGGCAGTGTCTGGATGGCCTTTCCTACTGTCTCTGTTCCACTCTTTGTCCCTGTATTTCCTTTATAAAGGAGCAATTTGGCATTAAACTTTTGAGAAGTGTGGGTAGTCCCATTCCTCAACGAGGGGACATGTGTGTTCTTTTGTGACTGGGTCACCTCACTCAGGATGATTTTCTAGTTCCATCCATTTACCAGAGAATTTCATGAAATCATTGTTTTTAATAGCTGAGTAGTACTCCACTGTGTAAATGTATTTCATTTTCTGTATTCATTCCTCTGTTGAGGGACATCCTGGTTGTTTCTAGCTTTTGACTATTATAAATAAGGCTGCTATGAAAATAGTGGAGCATGTGTCCTTGTTATATGTTGGAGCATCTTCAGGGTATATGTCCAGGAGTGGTATAGCTGGGTCCTCAGGTAGTATTATATCTAATTTTCTGAGGAACTGCCAGATTGATTTCCAAAGTTGTTGTCCCAGCTTGCAATCCCACCAACAATGAAGAAGTGTTCTTTTTTCTCATCCTTTCCAGTATCTGCTGTCACCATAGCTTTTGATCTTAGCCATTCTGACTGCTGTGAAGTGGAATCTCAGTCATTTTGATTTGCATTTCCCTGATGACTAAGGATGTTGAACATTTCTTTAAGTGCTTCTTGGTTATTGGAGATTCCTCAGTTGATTCCTTTGTTTAACTCTGCACCTAATTTTTTTTAAATAGGGTCATCTGGGTCTCTGGAGTCTAACTTCTTGACTTCTTTGTACATATTGAGTATTAGCCTTCTATTGGATGCAAGATTGGTAAAGATCTTTTCCCAATCTGTATGCTACCATTTTGTCCCGATGACTTTGTCCTTTGCCTTAGAGAAGCTTTTCAATTTTTGAGATCCCATTTTTCTGTTGAGAAGTCTAATATAATTCTGTTAAAACTATCTTTATATTCGTCTTTTCAATTTGCACATTCTAATATTTTTCTTGGTTCTGTAAATTGTTTTAATTATTATGTGAGAACAGATATTGTTTTTTCATCTCTTATTTTTTGTCCAATATATTTGTTATTCTGTAAAATTTATGTACATTTATAAACATCTCTTCCCTTAGGTTAGGAAAAATTTCTTCTATGATTTTGTAGGTCCTGAATCTGTGAGAAGGGAATTTTCTCCTTCTCCTATTCCTATTATATGTAGGTTTGGTCTTTTCATAGTGTCCCATATTTTCTGGATGTTTTATGTCAGAACCTTTTTAGATTTAATATTTTACTTGACTGATGTATCAATTCCTTCTGTCCTCTGCCTGAGATTCTCTCTCCCATCGCTGGTATTCTGTTGCTGATGTCTGAGTCTGTAGTTTCTGTTCTCTTACCCAGGCTTTCCATCTCCAGGGCTTCTTCAGTCTGTGTTTTCATTACTGCTTCTAGTTCCATTTTCAAGTCTTGAACAATTTTATTCATTTCCATCATCTCTTTGAGTGTGTTTTCTTTTACTTCTTTAAAGGGTTTGTTTCTTGTTTAAAGTCTCTATCATCTCCACAAGGTTAGATTTAAGGTCATTTTCTTGGCTTGCTGGAGTAGGATAGCTGAAAGACTCTGATGCAACAGTCAACATGGTTGGGAGTATCTTCATCAAACATGGAACCAGGTACACAAGAGCTTCAGCAGTTCTTATAAATGAAATGATTTAGAGCCAAGCCTTAGAGTCAACTACCTCAGCCCTGAGAACAGAACTGATTTATCTCTCTAACTCAGAAGGTCAGATGGGGAAAGGAAATTCTGTCATCATATACATGGGCAGTCAGTATGCTTTTGTTACTGCACATGTCGATGGTACAGTATTGGGAAACAGAGGGATCTCATTGCTGGGAAAAGGACATTAAGAACACAGAGGAAGTCTTGGCTCTCCTAGAGGCTATTTGACTCCTCCCGTGATTTGCTGTGCTTCACTGTTAAGGACATAAGAGAGATGGCTCCCATGAGGCTAGAAGTAATTGGCTCACTAACCTGGCTGCCCAACAAGTGGTCCTAAGACCAGTGGGGGCTACTGACATTCTGGTGGCATATCCTGAACCCCTGCTACCTGAGAATCCATGGTATAACCAGGAGGAAAGGGTGTAAAAAGAAAAATGGATAGTTTGAAGACACAGGTTGTTGGTGAACACCAGAGGGAAAGATCATTCTGCCAGAAACAATTGGCAGGTTTCTGGTAACTCACCTTTACCAGGGTACTTGCCTGGGCTTCACAGAACTCTCTGAGTTGCTAAGACAAAGGTTTGTTATACCTATACTGGACAGTGTGGTAGGAGATGTCTAAGTCAGATGTCTGCTTTGTACTTGTAATAAAAAACAGAGACCATTTATTTACCCAGAAGGGATTGCAAATGAGTGAACAACACTCTGGTGAATTATGGGAACCCGACTTAACTGATATATGGCCTGCTAGGGCAGGATATAAGTACATGCTTGTTTTTATTGATATCTTTTCTGGGTAGGTAGGTAGAAGCTTTCTCCAACAAACTGAAACTGCTCAAAGAACAGCTAAAAAGCTCTTATAGGAAATTTTCCGCTAATGTTGCCACTCCCTAGGAATGCTGTCAAATAATAGCCCAGCTTTCATAGCCAAATCCTCTTAATTAATAGTTAAAGATTTGTGCATAGTTTGGAATCTTCAGTGTGCATGTATACCTCAGAGTGCTGGGCAGGTGGAAATAATGAACAAAACATTAAAGGAAACACTATAAAAACTCTCATTATAGTGCAGGGAAGTATGGGTGGGCCTCTTTCTTACTTTGGGTCTGCTGTACCCATATAGGGAGGGATCCATCCCTGTAATATTGCGTTTAGATTACCTCCTGCATTGCTTCTAAGGCTCAGAGATCAGCAGTTGGAAGAACTCTCCAGCCATTTCTCTCTTGCCATCCAGGCCCTCCAGTTCTCCATAAAACGGTCCCCTGGACTATCAGAGAGACCAAGTGGACCTCTTAATCTACCAACAATATCCCCTTGTTTGGGCCTGGTATTAGTGAAACTGCATGAGACAAGTGGGTAGCCAAAAAAGGGCAATTAAACTAATTTGGAACTGACCCACATGGTGATTTTTTTCTCCACTCCTATAGCTGTGAGATTAGGTGGCATTTTACCATGGATTCTGTACTAATTTGTAAAGAATGCAGAAGCCACAAATGACAGTGTCTAATGGACTCTCTCCTGAACTTATTGACCCATTAGAGTTGAGCTTTCCCTTCCACTCCCTGCCCATCCTCCTGAGCTTTGTGTTTGGTATTAATACAGGATCATTGTCCAACACCCCAAACCCTTAGGTCTGGTCCTGGGAACTCAGGAAGATAGATATTGGAGAAGGGCTAGCTAATGGGACTAAAGAGTAGCAATTTTCGGTGCCTTTTGACCTTTCTTCACTGATGTCTGGATTTTTTAAAAATAAAAACAACAACAAGGCATTTGGAACTTTGTCATTTGAAGTAGGGGCCCGGCATTTACACTTTTATATTCATTCTGTAGCTGAGCCCCCTATGTTGCCAAGATCATTTCAAAAACTGGAATTGTAAAACAGATTTTGTGAGTGTACATCCATGAATATATATATAAAAAAAGCTTCCTTTCAAGGAATGCACAATAAAAAAATGTGATTCAATGTCTACTAAATTAAAGGTCTGGAGAAAAGACACTGTCCGTTGGGAAACAGGGAGAACCTAGGAAATTGGATTGTGTGTCACAGGAATAAACCTGGGGATGAATTCTTATCCATAAGAATCTCTTCTACCCCAGGTCCCTAGACCTTTTCTACCCTTGCCAAGCACCTGACCAACTCTCCCTATCCAGAGCACGTAACTTCTAACGAAGCAGAGAGATAGCTCTAGCTTTGGGAGGAGAAGGTACAGAAAGGTTTCCACTGTGGCACAGGAGAGGCTCCTGGAAAGGGCACCCCAGAATCTTGTCAATGTAAGAAGAGCTAGTTACCAGGTAGGGCACAGCTGTTACCAGTGACACCAGCAGCAGTCCCTTCCCTGGACAATCTCTTGTATCCTGGAGAGCCCTAGCATCTTCTGTGATGTCACCAGTGTTGTAGTGACACCAACTGCCTCTAGGATGTTCCTTCAGTACCTATAGGGTTCACCAATAGACATGATGTCCAGGCTAAGGAGGCTATTTGGGAGGGAGAATGGAGAACATGAAGAAACCAGAGAGCAGGAGAAGGAAGCTGGCCTTCTTTTTTGGTATAAAAAGAAATAAATGGTCCTTGGGAAAGCTCAGTGAGTCCTGGGCAGGGGCTGAGGAGCTTCCTTGAGAAGATGGCCTGGAGCTGCACCTTCCAGGTATGGCAATCAGGAGCTGGGAGCCTCATGGAAACAACCGGACTTCCCTGCTTGTTATGGTTCCTAGAGGTCAGAGAGTCTACGCCATTAATCTCTCTGTCACAAAAGCCAGTTGTTGGGAAGGGCACAGCTGTTTTTCTGAGAGCCCCTGGCTTTTACTCTTATTGCCCAGCAGACAAAGGTCCTCAAAGAGAAGGGAAGGAGTAGTGTGGTGTCCTCAGCTCATGGCAGGGCATTGCTGACTCCACCCCTATTGGATTCCTATAGTACAGTTGGTGTCTGACAGATACTATCTGGGAAAGAAAAGTGCTTTTGACCAAGACCTCATATTCTCAGGCTTTACAGCAGAGTTATGCTGACTACCATTCCCTGAGAGTGGTCAGCTTAGATTTCTGAATCAACAGATGTGATTGGCAGGCAGGTTTCTAGTGCAGTAAAGAACTATTAATCAGTGAACCAGAACAGAGACTGGCTCTTTCCTGACATCTCTACATGCCCTGAGCAATAAGTGGGGAAAAATGACCATGCTCTACCCTACAAGTCATCTCTGTCTACAGCTGTGGGTCTAGAGAGATCTATCAGGGAATCTGGATGTCTCCACAGCACCTGAGTGCTAGTGAACTTTGTGGTTTTCATCCTGACTTCTGAAACTACAGGCTGGACAATTCTCATGCCAATTTACATCCTGTGTAGTTGTGAATATGCCTGCAGAGGCTGTTTCCTGGTTTTCTGAAGCATTGCTAAGGTAGCCAGAGGAAACCAGCACCCACTTCTCTAGCAAACTCTGGGAATGTTGACAACCACGACTTTGGCTCTAAATCGATCTAGGTCAAAGTATCATCTGTCAAGTTATTTCTTGAATATCCTTCAGTGTCCTAGAGTTGGACTGTAATGAACTGATATGCAGGGAAGGTGCTGGCCCTAAGAAACTGCATGTCTGGTTCTAGAAAGTGTAGCATAAACTACAAGCAAGACTTGGAGGAAATGCCCTGGCATATCTATACTACCACTGTGAACTGTTCCATTGTCTTGACTTCTGCGGACAGACATGAGGACTCTGAAGCCAATCTGCATCCTCTGGAGCTGTGAATAAGCTTGAGGAGGCTGCCACCTGGGTCACATGAACCATGTGAATGCAGGGAGAAGACACTAGCTCACCACTGTGGCACCTCCCTTCCTGTTGAGACACGGAAGAGTTGACAATCACAAAGGAGAAGTCTCAAGCCTGAACTTTGAGAATAAGTTAGGCAAAGTTTCACCTGTCAGTTCACTTCCTGAATACATACTATGGACCAAGGTTGGGCTGAGATGAAGCACTGTGGAAGGCAGGTGTTGTCCCTTGTGAGCTGTATCTCAGGGTATTTGTAGGACCATTCAGGATCTTGTGATATTGTAGGTCAGAATAATAAGAGACAGACAGATAGAAGGACAGGCAGTTCTGTGTGTGTGTTTTGCTGGGCTACCATAACTATATATTCAAAGCTAATGCTTTGCCTATGGAATTCTGGTGTCTACAATTGTAAAGGCCAAGCTGTCTGAAGTCTCAATGATAAAACTGGCTCCAGGCTTCTTTCTTTGCTGCTGGGATTTATGGGCAGTCTTTCATACTTTACCTTATAGATCCACAACTTTCTCTCTGGCTTCATGTACACAGGCAATTCTCTCTCTCTCTCTCTCTCTCTCTCTCTCTCTCTCTCTCTCTCTCTCTCTCTCTCTCTCTCTCCCTCCCTCCCTCCTCTCTCTCTTTCTCTGTCCCTGTGTCTCTCTGTCTCTGTCTCAGTCCGTTTCTCTGTCTCTCTGTCTGTCTCTCTTTTGTCTCGTCTAACTCTGTCTCTGTCTCTTTCTGTTTCTGTCTCTCTCCTCTTTCTTCCTGTCTCCCACAGTACTCTATATTAATGAAGAGGCTTTACCTACCAGTTATGCACATGCTTCTCTCCTAAACTCCAGTGTGGTCTCAACTTGCTGTTCTCTGCAGGACAGTATTTAGAAGTAGAGTTGGTATAAAACTTTACTGGATTAGGACTTCAACATTTGAAAATACACAGATCACTCAACTACCCTCATCAGGCCTCATCCAAGGAGCATGAATGGAAGGAAAAGCTTCAGAGAGCTAAGAAAATGCATTCCAGGCTGATCATGGGCTGGATTCTCTTTACAGTGATTGTCAGTAGCAGTAGAAAGGTGAGGTGAGATTTTAATTAAGCTGTGCAATGTAAGAACCCTAAGTCTCTCCCCTGCCTTCTGCTTCCTTGCCTGTGTGTTCCTAATGGGGGGTGCACATAAATTTAGCAGTGTCACCATTTCAAGAGCATGGTCATAGTCACATATATGGCTCCCAACAGAAGAAATTAACTTTTATTTTCTGGTTGAAGCTTCTTACCAGTGATCTACAACGTGTCCTTCTCCATGAGTCTGTTGCTTCATTCTGGTGTGTGTGTGTGTGTGTGTGTGTGTGTGTGTGTGTGTGTGTGTGATTCTGTCGGTATGTCTGTCCATCTGTCTATCTGTCCATCCATCCATCTGTCTGTCTGTCTGTCTGTGTCTTTGTCTGTCTGTTTCCTCCTCATGATACCTTTCCAGAGCCCAGGTTGACCTCTCAATTGCCCATTCCAGGCTTGGCCCATCATATGTTTTCTGTGAGTGTTTGCTTTTGATGTCTCTGGTCTCACCTGTGTGGACTCCGTGCTCCGATATCTGCATCCAGACCTGTGAACAGCTGATCACATCACTAACAGCTGCAGGGCTAAATTGAGCTCTATTGAGGCTCTGAGGGAAATTTTCATCAGAATTTATGTGACTTCTTTGTTTCTTGACTCCTCCACTCAAACTCTGTGGATCTTCCCCAAATCCTTGCTTATTTCTGTTTATCTACCTAGCAGGTCTACTGGCAAGGCATCATCCCAACACCCTACCATCACTGAGCAGGAGCAGCAGATGAAATTGGAGAAACTGACCATTCAGCTACAGAAGATGACCTGTGAGAGGGATGAATTTTGTGGAATCCTCATTTCACTTCCAATCATCCTGGCCCGAGTTCTCAGCTCCTTTCTTTGTTGTCATATTGAGTATGCATCTTAAGGTGAGGAAGAGCCATTTCTGGGCTGTGTTTGTAAAGGGAATCTTCACTATCCATACATGAAGGAGGGTAAAGATTCTAATAGAGAAGAGACAACTCTGGCTTTGGAAGGGAAAGTAGTTAAAGACCTTCCCTTATGTCTCAGGGAAGGCTCCGCGAAAGGGCAGCTTGGCTTGGTGATTTGGGGTAGAACTAGTTAACAGATAGGTGTGAGTTGTTGAAGGACACCCTTCTATAGACATTGTATTGCATTCTGGAATTCCCATGGTATTCTCTGTGATGTCACTGGTGTGGAAACAGCAACTGCCCTTTGGGCATTTAGTTAGTGCTTATCAGTTTTGCCCATAGACATATTTTTGAGGCTGATTAAGTTATTTGGAGAGAAAACAGAGAGCACTGAGAAGCCTGAGAGTGTCAGATGAAAGTAAGACTTCTGTCTATAAAAGGTCAAGAAATAATTGGTGTGGGAGAAGGCAGAGTACACACTGGGCAGGGGATGAGGAGATTCCTGGAAGAGGTGGGCTTGACCTGGGTCCCTAAAGAGGAGACCCAGAGGCAAAGAGTTCTGATGATTGTTTGACAGAAAGCCAAGAATTGACAAGCATGCAGCTGCTTTGCTAGGAGCTCCTTAATTTTATTCTGGGTGAGAAAGAAAGCCAGCAAGGGCCACGGGAAAAAACAAGGTCTGACTCTCAGGGTAGAGTGTTGAACTTCATCTTCAGCAGATTCCTGTAGGTATTATGGGTATGTGATGCCAAGAACAGAGAGAGGGGATACTTTGCTGGTCATGTATCAAGGTATCAGACATTCAGATACTTTGGGCTTAAGCATAAGATTAGGGCTTGTGTTTATCCACCTAATGTGTCTGCTTTGAGGAACAGTAGGTGAAGAAGTAGGAGACCCTGACTATTCAGCTCCAGAAGATGAGCTGTGAGAGGGATGAGCTTTGTGGGATCCTGGCCCATTACACCAACAATGCTTTGAACAACAGGTAGTCACTCTGCCCAGTTCTTTGTTGACTGTCTTGAGCTCTCTGTTAACCCCAGTTTTTCTCACATGAAGTTTCAACTCCAGTGTGTCTTCATGCCCAAAGTAATTTTCCTGTGTGCCTCTCAGAGGCAGAACATGAAACCCAAGATAGGAGTGAGATGGGAAGCTATTTTACTCTTTCAAAAAAGCATAACCTGTGGCCTGAATCATAGTTTGGGGATAAGGGCAGACGTGTGTGAGCTCTCATCAAGGCCTTGACAGGTATTGGATTCTGGTAGATGCTAGGTAGGTGCTCTGAGTTTATGTTGAGTCTTTTTTTTTTTAACTGTACTTGACCTGGAGGTTCATGGGGGTTGATGAGGCAACAGCTGAAGGTGCCTCATCCCACTTGGTGCCTTTGTGTGTGACTGAAAGGCCTGGAGACTGACACTGATCTTCTCTGGTTTTGTTCATTATACTCTGGGGAAATGCCACCTCACGGTTTTTATCTGGCACTGTAATTGTGTGCTGGGGGAGGGCGCGGGGGCCAGGTGTGGTTGAATCCATTCATGCCCAAGATGCATTTATGTGTACAGGTGCTCGTACAGGTTTTTGTGTTGTGGGTATATGCACGTGTGTACTTATATGTGTGTATAAGCACACACACATATTTCTGCACATTTGTATATTTACTTGCTCGTGAAATATCTTAAAGTAGAAATGATCCAGATGTCCATCAATCAATGAGTAAAAAATTACAATGTGGTCCAGCCCTTCCATTGACTCAATGCGAGAGAATAAATCAGTTTTCGACCTTCAGCTAGTCAGCCTTCTGTTACTCAAAATATCCCCGAAACGGTCATCCTATAGGAAGGAAAGTTTTATTTTGGCTCCTGGTTATAGAGATTTTTCTTATTGCCTGGGCTTTGGACCTGAAATCAGGCAGGCTATGGTAAAGGGAGCTGCTGTTGGAGGAAGCTGCTCACTTGGAGGAACTGGGAAACTATGAGCAAGAGCAGGGGGCTGGTCCTCCACCACCCCATGGTCCTGTGCTGGGAACCAGCCCTACTCTGTGCAGCCTGGGAACTTGCTAAGCAGGCTTGGCTAACAAGCCAAACCTTTTGTCCATTAGGTGTGCAGGGAAAGCACTTCACTGACTGCGATGTCTGTATCCCCCGCCCACTATGTTCTTATCCCACCCACAAAACATTTAGTGGGGTTCATCTATCCTGTGGCCCAACAAAAATGCTTCTGGGTTGAGTGCCTTTCCTTGACTGATAGGAGCCTTGAGAGAACAGAGGGAGCCAACTTAAAAACAACATTCTACACTCTAGGATCAAGGCTTCCTCAGAAAAAGACACCCCCTTGTAGCTGTGAATTCAGAAGTGAGGCAAATACCAATTAACCTCTGGTAATGCAGCTGATCTCTAATCTACATGTCTACTGGCTAACTATTCCATGGGGAAGGAAAGCATCAAAAATTAGCTTGTGATACAAAACAACAAAACAAAACAAAACAAAAACAAAAAAAATCCAGAAAACACAAACAAAAACAAAATACTGATATAAGAATTACTCAGAACTCTGATACCCAGCAGGAAGTGTCCAGGTGAGGGTCACAGATAACAAGGAGGATATGTTGGTGAGCCAGAGTTACTCTAGCAGGGGCTTTGACAAGGTGACTGAGTCTTCAGTCTTCCATATGTGCTTGAAAATCTGTCATGGAAGACTGTATTGATGACACACTGTTATCCAGAGGGACCACACCCCAAAACATAATGTTCCTTTTCCAGCACAGTGTTGAAGCTACTCCACATCACACACATGTATGCGATGCTGAAGTTAATGCTCTACCTGGATGAGAGCAATGGATGCTTCACTTCTTGTGTTAGTAATTTGTTTTTCCATTTTGAAAATGGCTGAGTGTTCTTCAGTTTCACACCTGACATGTAGTAGCTGTTCCTGAGACAGTATGTACAGAGGACATCTGAGTCATAGTTGACAATTTTATGCAGGCAGGTGCTCCCTATGGATCTGTTGGGTTTCAAATAAGCACACCTAGGTGTATTTGAGTTGAATGACTCATGTAGGGGCTAACACATTACAGGCTCAAACACATTACACATAACACATTACAGGTCGAAGGCTGTGTATCGGACGGGCGTGGTGGCACACGCCTTTAATCCCAGCACTTGGGAGGCAGAGGCAGGCAGATTTCTGAGTTCGAAGCCAGCCTGGTCTGCAGAGTGAGTTCCAGGACAGCCAGGACTACACAGAGAAACCCTGTCTCGAAAAACAAAAACAAAAACAAAAACAAAAACAGGCTGTGTATCAAAGTCTGCATATATTACACCAGCAGGGGATGATAATTTATCAAGAAGAATCCCTTAGGGAACCCAGACTGTGGTGGCACATGCCTTTAATCCCAGCGCCTGCAGATTTCTGAGTTCAAGGCCATCCTGGTCTACAGAGTGAGATCCAGGATAGCGAGAGCTACACAGAGAAACCCTGTCTCAAAAAAAAAAAAAAAGAATCCCTTAGGGCTACAAAGATTGGTCTAAAAACTTCCACATTATTATAAGATCATGGACAGGAGTGAGAAGAAATCATTTGTCTGGGAAACTTCAGTTGTATTCTGTGGAGCTATGTGGAGTGTTGCTAGATAATAAGAAATCACCTAAAGAGCACATGTATAGAAGATTCACTCAAAAATTATCCAGAGGCAGCTTGGTGACCTATATCCATCACAAAGAGGTTGATTCTTAGCTTCATAGATTCTGATCAGATCCACTGAGTATTAAGAAACGCTATGTAGGACTCACTTGTGTGTATCACATGACAGTACAACATGGTCTTCACCATAAACATGACCTTCAGGGAGCATGGCCTGAGGTTACCACCAGTGGTGTGCCTGTAGCTGAAATCTAGGCATGAGTCTTGAATGTCCAAAATACCAAGATCAAAGATAAATTTGAGTTTACAGAACAATCAGCACTTGATGAATTTTTGGAAATGCACAAAGTCTGAAGATCCCACAAATTATACACGAGGCAGCTCTATATTCCAGTGGTGAGATTAATGGTGGCTATTATGAGGTTAATCTGTACTCCAGAGGTATAAACAGATGGTGTAAATTTGGGTAAGTAGATGTATTAAAGAAGCATGCAAGACAAACAAGGTCATGCTGTGTTTGAATAGGTATGCTCACTGCGGAACGAGCTACTATAGAGTGAGCTAGACACCCACACATATCCTACAAATCATTAACTTGCTCTCCGCAGTGTGTGGCATGCAGGATTTATTCAGGATATAAGGTGTATACTCCACAAGTAAGTTAAACCTAATGCCAACTAGAGAATTCAGGATTCCTCTACCTTTCCTGAGAAAGCATTCTGTGAGTGAGTAATGCTTACGTTTTTTAAAGTTTAAGAGGAATGACTTGAAGCCAGTAACAACTGAATTCCACTGTAAAAATAACAGCATTTCAGAAATGTCTGGTGACTCAATTTTGATTCTATGGACCTGCACCTGATCAGTGATTATGATTGTAGAGTTGAACCTGGTCATGACTAAACATAACTGAGGGCTTTGAGAATTCTTAAGCTGAAAAATCTA
The DNA here is from genome assembly GCA_964023405.1 of Apodemus agrarius. Classification (NCBI taxonomy): domain Eukaryota; kingdom Metazoa; phylum Chordata; class Mammalia; order Rodentia; family Muridae; genus Apodemus; species Apodemus agrarius. Next base: position 82,693,836 of record OZ030013.1, read on the forward strand.
AGAAACAGCTTAATGCAAAAAGCAGAAACTTGTGAGTGGATAAAGTTAAGCAGCTAAGACTGAGTAGCTATTTCAGAGCCAAGGAAGAAACACTGTGTCCAAACAAGCACTGCTATGTGCATCGACATGTTAGTAAAATGAAGAACGCTAAGGGCTTCAGGAAACATGCACCAGGAGGATGTTGGATGCTAGAAATTATATGCTATAAATTTATCAGTACACATTGAGAGGATGAACTTTTTGAAAGGTTTATCTCCTTAAGAGTGAAAATATTTGAGCTTAGTAAATGTGGTAGCTAAGGTAGAAGACAGAAGTGGGTTTCCATACAGACATTGTAATTCCCCTCGTGCTGAACCCGGACCTGGGAGGGCTTCAGAGATGTGCTGAGAAACATCAAGAGCTGCTGGGCATCCATGAGGAGTCTGAGAGTGTAAATTAGTGCTTGTCCTGATGGGCCATCAAGAACACTTTAATGGAGATCAGTCAAGAACATTTCAAGACTTGGAGCCAAAACCTGCACACATCTCATCTTAGCCTTGGGAGGCCTTGATCGACAAAGGCCCCAAAGAGGCATAGCTACATTCACCTTTAAAATATTATTACAATTGGTGACTGCCTTTCCACTGTGTTTCCATGGCCAGCCAAGAAAAATTTGCAGCAAGTGAATACTACTTAGCTTAATTATTGTATTTGGTTTTTGGTTTGAGTTTTGTTTGCTTCGGGTGTGTGATTTCTTTATTTTGGTTTGCAGTTTTGTTATTTATTCTTATTACTTTTTGCACTTTTGCTGAGGTCATACACTTTATATAATGACTGAGTCCTTTAAGCCACTTTTGAAAAATTAATATATTTTTATAAATAAATGTGATTTCCAATTCTTCAGTCTTATGGACCTTGTTTAGTTGTGTGGTGTCATAGTCCTGTAACCCCAGAAATTGTGGGCAGAGATAGATCACTCTAAGTAGCAGGGGACTTGGGTCTCATAATGTGTTCTCACCCAGCCATAGTGCATAGTGTGGCTGACTGTGGATACCAATTTCATGATGGAAAAACTATCCATGCTGTGTCCTTGAGGTCATATATTTAGTTACCCCTAAAATATAGTACTCTGTGGATGATCACATCAAACAAAGTAATGAGAAACAGAAAAGTATTGCTCTAATGCCATGAAATGAAAACATTCATGAAGGAAATAAAAATAGAAATCAGGAAACTCAGAGCTGTCTTTGGTTTGCTTGAAATATAGTCAGTGGGAATGACATAGCAGAGATAATGAATTCTAAGACACATTGAGTCATGTTTTTAATTTTTTTTAGTAAATTTTTGTGTTGTTGGCCTTGAATAGGTACTTGGTGCTTTTTGATTGGTTGCTTAGTTTGATTTTATTATTATTATTATTATTATTATTACAACATTTATTTCTTTTTTTCTTTTTTTTTCTTTTTTTTTATTGTATATATTCTATATTTACAATTCATTTCCCTTTTTCTGGTTCCCCACCCCCAAAGGTCCCACATGTCCTTTCCCTCCCCCTGCTCCCGCATCCACCCCCTCCCACTTTACTGTTCTTGTACTCTCCCACAATGATGTTTTGGTCCATTCTAGCACCAGTGTCCACTCCTTTCTTCTTGTGAGACATCACTTGATATGTGATTTGTGTCTTTGGTGTTCCAAGCTTCTAGGCTAATATCCACTTATCAGTGACTGTATACCATGGGTATTCTTTTGAGACTGGGTCACCTCACTTAGTATGACATTCTCCAGCTCCATCCATTTCTCTAAGAATTTCATGAATTCATTGTTTCTAATGGCTGAATAGTACTCCATTGTGTATATATACCACATTTTTTTTATCCATTCCTCTGTTGAGGGACATCTGGGTTCTTTCCAGCTTCTGGCTATTATATATAAAGCTGCTATGAACATAGTGGAGCATGTATCCTTATTGCATGCTGGTGAATCTTCTGGGTATATTCCCAGGAGTGGTATGGCTGGGTCCTCCGGAAGTATCACGCCCAGTTTTCTGAGGAACCGCCATACTGATTTCCAGAGTGGTTGTACCAGCTTGCATTCCCACCAGCAGTGGAGGAGTGTTCCTCTTTCTCCACATCCTCGCCAACACCTGATGTCTTCTGAGTTTTTAATCTTAGCCATTCTGACTGGTGTGAGGTGAAATCTCAGGGTTGTTTTAATTTGCATTTCCCTAATGACTAGTGATGTTGAACATTTTTTAAGGTGTTTCTCAGCCATCCAAATTTCTTCAGGTGAAAAGACTCTGTTTAGCTCTGTACCCCATTTTTGGATAGGGTTATTTGGTTTTCTGGGGTCTAACCTCTTGAGTTCTTTGTATACATTGGAGATTAGCCCTCTGTCGGATGTGGGGTTGGTGAAGATTTTTTCCCAATTTGTTGGTTGCCGATTTATCCTTTTGACAGTGTCTTTTGCCTTACAGAAACTTTGTAGTTTTATGAGGTCCCATTTGTCTATTCTTGCTCTTAGAGCATAAGCAATTGGTGTTCTGTTCAGGAATTTTTCCCCTGAGCCAATGTCCTCAAGGGTCTTCCCCAGTTTCTTTTCTATTAGTTTTAGTGTGTCTGGTTTTATGTGGAGGTCTTTGATCCACTTGGAGTTGAGCTTAGTGCAAGGAGATAAGAGTGGATCAATTCTCATTCTTCTGCATGTTGACCTCCAGTTGAGCCAGCACCATCTGTTGAAAAGGCTATCTTTTTTCCACGGGATGTTTTCAGCTCCTTTGTCGAAGATCAATTGGCCATAGATGTGTGGGTTCAATTCTGGGTCTTCGATCCTATTCCATTGATCCGCTTCCCTGTCACTGAACCAATACCATGCAGTTTTTAATACCACTGCTCTGTAATATTGCTTGAGGTCCGGGATATTGATTCCCCCAGAAGTTCTTTTGCTGTTGATGATAGTTTTAGCTATCCTGGGTTTTTTGTTATTCCAGATGAATTTGAGAATTGCTCTTTCTAGCTCTATGAAGAACTGAGTTGGGATTTTGATGGGAATTGCATTGAATCTGTATATTGCTTTGGGCAAGATTGCCATTTTGACTATATTAGTCCTGCCAACCCACGAGCATGGAAGATTTTCCCATTTTCTGATGTCTTCTTCAATTTCCCTCTTCAGAGACCTGAAGTTTTTGTCGTATAAATCTTTCACATGTTTGGTTAGCATCACTCCAAGATACTTTATATCATTTGTGGCTATTGTGAAGGGTGTCATTTCCCTAATTTCTTTCTCGGCCTGCTTATCCTTCGCGTATAGGAAGGCTACTGATTTACTTGAGTTGATTTTATAGCCAGCCACTTTGCTGAAGTTGTTTATCAGTTGCAGGAGTTCTCTGGTGGAGGTTTTTGGGTCACTTAAGTAAACTATCATATCATCTGCAAATAGTGATAGTTTGACTTCTTCCTTTCTGATTTGTATCCCTTTGACTTCCCTCTGTTGTCGAATTGCTCTAGCTAGTACCTCAAGTACTATATTGAAGAGATATGGCGAGAGGGGACAGCCTTGTCTAGTCCCTGATTTTAGAGGGATTGCTTCGAGTTTTTCTCCATTTACCTTGATGTTGGCTACTGGTCTGCTGTATATTGCTTTTACTATGTTTAGATATGGGCCTTGAATTCCTGTTCTTTCTAGGACCTTTAGCATGAAAGGATGCTGAATTTTGTCAAATGCTTTTTCAGCATCCAATGAGATGACCATGTGGTTTTTTTCTTTGAGTTTGTTTATGTAGTGGATTACGTTGATGGATTTCCATATATTGAAGCATCCCTGCATCCCTGGGATGAAGCCAACTTGATCATGGTGAATGATCGTTTTGATGTGTTCTTGGATTCGGTTGGCAAGTATTTTGTTTAGTATTTTTGCATCGATATTCATAAGAGAAATTGGCCTGTAGTTCTCTTTCTTAGTTGGATCTTTGTGTGGTTTTGGTATCAGGGTAATTGTGGCTTCATAGAATGAGTTGGGTAGTGTTCCTTCTGTTTCTATTTTGTGGAATAATTTGAAGAGTATCGGTATCAGGACTTCTTTGAAGGTCTGATAGAATTCTGCACTAAAACCGTCTGGTCCTGTGCTCTTTTTGGTTGGAAGACTGTCTATGACCCCTTCTATTTCTTTGGGGGTTATGGGTCTGTTTAGACGATCTATTTGATCCTGGTTTAACTTTGGTATTTGATATAAAGTATCTTGGAGTGACGCTAACCAAACATGTGAAAGATTTATACGACTAAAGCTTCAGGTCTCTGAAGAGGGAAATTGAAGAAGACATCAGAAAATGCGAAAATCTTCCATGCTCGTGGGTTGGCAGGACTAATATAGTCAAAATGGCAATCTTGCCCAAAGCAATATACAGATTCAATGCAATTCCCATCAAAATCCCAACTCAGTTCTTCATAGAGCTAGAAAGAGCAATTCTCAAATTCATCTGGAATAACAAAAAACCCAGGATAGCTAAAACTATCATCAACAGCAAAAGAACTTCTGGGAATCAATATCCCTGTCGAGGAAATTGTCCATTTCCTCCAGATTCTCCAGTTGTGTTGAGTATAGGTTTTTGTAGTAGGATCTGATGATTTTTTGAATTTCCTCAGTTTCTGTTGTTATATCTCCCTTTTCATTTCTAATTTTGTTAATTTGAATACTGTCTCTGTGCCCTTTAGTAAGTCTGGCTAGGGGTTTATCTATCTTGTTGATCTTCTCAAAGAACCAGCTCCTGGTTTTGTTGATTCTTTGTATGGTTCTTTTTGTTTCAACTTGATTGATTTCAGCCCTGAGTTTGATGATTTCCTGTCTTCTACTCCTCCTGGGTGAAATTGCTTCTTTTTGTTCCAGAGCTTTCAAGTGCGCCATTAAGTTGCTAGTATATGCTCTCTCCTGTTTCTTTTTGGAGACACTCAGGGCTATGAGTTTTCCTCTAAGCACTGCTTTCATTGTGTCCCATAGATTTGGGTATGTTGTGCCTTCATTTTCATTAAGTTCTAAGAATTCTTTGATTTCTTTCTTTATTTCTTCCTGGACTAAGGTATCATTGAGTAGAATATTGTTCAGCCTCCAAGCGTATGGGGATTTTCTGTTGTTTTTGTTGCTATTGAAGAACACTCTTACTCCATGGTGATCTGATAAGAGGCATGGGATTAGTTCGATCTTTTTATATTTGTTGAGATCTGTCTTGTGTCCAATTATATGGTCGATTTTGGAGAAGGTACCATGAGGGGCTGAGAAAAAGGTATAGTCTTTTGCTTTAGGGTGAAATGTTCTATATATATCTGTTAAATCCAATTGCTCCAAAGTTTCGATGAGTTTCTCCGTGTCTCTGTTTAGTTTCTGTTTTCCTGGTCGGTCCACTGTAGATAGTGGAGTATTGAGGTCCCCCACAATCATTGTGTTAGGTGCAATGTGTGCTTTGAGCTTTAGTAAGGTTTCTTTTACAAATGAGGGTGCCCTTACATTTGGAGCGTAGATGTTTAGAATTGTGAGTTCCTCTTGGTGGATTCTTCCTTTGACTAGCAGGAAGTGACCTTCTGTGTCTCTTTTGATGACTTTGGGTTGAAAGTCAATTTTATCTGATATTAAAATGGCTACTCCAGCTTGCTTCCTGTGACCATTTGCTTGCAAAATTGTCTTCCATCCTTTTACTCTAAGGTAGTGTTTGTCTTTGACTCTGAGGTGTGTTTCCTGTAAGCAGCAAAATGTAGGGTCCTGTTTCCGTATCCAGTCTGTTAGTCTATGTCTTTTTATTGGGGAGTTGAGTCCATTGATGTTAAGAGATATTAAGGAATAGAGATTATTACTTCCTGACATTTTTGATGTTATTTTTGTTTTTGAGTAGTTATCTTCCTTTGAGTTTGATGGAAGAAGTTTACTGTCTTGCTTTTTCTTGGGTGCCATTTCCTTCCTTGTGTTGGAGTTTTCCTCCTATTATCCTTTGTAGAGCTGGGTTAGTGGAAAGATATTGTGTAAATTTGGTCCTGTCATGGAATATTTTGATTTCTCCATCTATGTTGATTGAGAGTTTTGCTGGGTATAGTAGTCTTGGCTGACATTTGTTTTCTCTTAGGGTCTGCATGAGGTCTGCCCAGGATCTTCTAGCTTTCATGGTTTCTGGAGAGAAGTCTGGTGTGATTCTGATAGGTCTTCCTTTATATGTTACTTGGCCCTTTTCTCTTACTGCCTTTAATATTCTTTCTTTGTTTAGTACATTTGGGGTTTTGATTATTATGTGACGGGAAATGTTTCTGTTCTGGTCCAGTCTGTTTGGAGTTCTGTAGGCTTCTTGTACATTCATGGGCATCTCTCTCTTTAAGTTAGGAAAGTTTTCTTCCATAATTTTGTTAAAGATATTTGCTGGCCCTTTAAGTTGTAGATCTTCACTCTCATCTATCCCTATAATCCTTAGGTTTGGTCTTCTCATTGTGTCCTGGATTTCCTGGATGTTTTGGGTTACAAGCCTTTTGGATTTTGCGTTTTCTTTGACTGTGGAGTCAATGGTTACTATGTTATCTTCTGCATCGGAGATTCTTATTTCTATCTCTTGTATTCTGTTGTTTATGTTTGCATCTACGACCCCTGTTTTCTTCCCAAGGTTTTCTATCTCCAAGGTTGCCTCCTTTTGTGATTTCTTAGTTGTTTCTACCTCTGTGTTCAGATCTTGGATGGTTTTGCTCAGTTCCATCATTTGTTTGTTTGTGTTTTCATGTAATTTTTTAATATATTTTTGTGCTCCCTCTTTCATGACTTCTGCCTGTTGTTTCAAGTTCTCCTGCATTTCTTTAACTGATTTTCTCACTTCCTCTTTATTGGTTTCTGTCTGATGGCCCATATTCTCCTGGAGTTCTTTAAGTGTTTTTTTGTGTTTGGATTGTAAGAGCTTCTACTCTATTGATGTTCCCCTGCATTTCTTTAAGAGATTTGTTTATGTCTTTTTTGTGTTCCTCTAGGAGCATCATGACCTGTGCTTTTATATCTAACTCTTGTTTTTCTAGTGTGCTGGGGTATCCTGGACTTGCTGTGGTTGGCGAATTGGGTTCAGATGGTGCCATATTGCCTTGATTTCTGTTAATAACATTCCTACGTTTGCCTTTTGCCATCTCTTTATCTCTGGAGTTAGTTGGTCTTATTATAGATGGCGCCCTGCTGAAAGCACAGCATGCCTGTCCCCAGGAGACAGATCCCTTCTGGCAGCTTGTCTGTGCTGGACTATGCTCGCTCTGAGTCCAGGTCCCTGACTCCAGCTGCTAGAGTTCTGAGCTGTGCCCCGAGGCGGCCCGGTGGCCCCTCGCTGCTAGTCGGCTCAGAGAGCTGGTCCCGGCCGGTAGTCTGCACCCGCAGCTGAGCTTTCTGTGCCCGGATCTCCTGCAGAGCTAAGCTAAGCTATAACTCTGGCCACGCACCTGATTCCAGCCGCTCACTGCGTCCAGTGTGCCCGCTGTTTGCGCGCGGGGGTCTGGGGCAAGATGGCTGCCCCTGCTGAAAGCACCGCGTGGCCTTGGCTGAGCTGCTCGTACCGGCTCTGCTGCTCCCTTCTGGCTGCGTTGTCTGTGCTGGACTATGCTCGCTCTGAGTCCAGGCCCCTGACTCCAGCTGCTAGAGTTCCGAGCTGTGCCCCGAGGCGGCCCGGTGGCCCCTCGCTGCTAGTCCGCTCAGAGAGCTGGTCCCGGCCTGTAGTCTGCACCCGCAGCTGAGCTTTCTGTGCCCGGATCTCCTGCAGAGCTAAGCTAAGCTATAACTCTGGCCACGCACCTGATTCCAGCCGCTCACTGCGTCCAGTGTGCCTGCTGTTTGCGCGCGGGGGTCTGGGGCAAGATGGATCACAACATTTATTTCTTTTACACATATGGGTGTTTTGCCTGCTGTACAGGCAGAGGCCAGTAGAGGGTAGTGAATTCCACCAGAAACTGAGATACCCTTTTGGTCCTGAGAAAAATGCTCAAAATGGATGAGCTAACTCTCCAGCTCCTGCACTTGACATTTGTCCTTCCTTTTGTGCTGTTTTCGTAGAACTAGATCACACTCAACCATAAAAGAGAAGTTTCTTGAGATGTGTAGGGATACATACATGAGGCAGGCATGCTAATTGTCTAGACTGCCAAGCATCCATGTAGGGCATTAGTGGGATCATGATCATGCCTCAGCATCTTATATTGTCAGGGTTGGAGAAGACCACATCTCATCTTGGATGACAGTGCAGATTAGGCCCATTAGATGAAATGCAGAATTGAGGAACTCTCCTGGGGATGGAGCAAGATTTCAGCAGGATTTCTTTCTTTCTTTTTTTATTTTTTTTATTTATTTTTTCATTTTCTTTATTAATTTATTCACTTTATATCCCAATATATTATTTTAATTTTTATTTTCTTTTTTTAAAATTTTTATTTTCTATATTCTATGTTTACATTCCAAAGGCTTTCCCCTTTCCCAGTCCCCCCCCCCCCAATACGGCCCATAATTCCTCTCCCCCCAACTATTCCCCAATCATTCCCCCCTCCCCCCACGGTTTCTCTACAAAACTGGATCCAATCTTTACAGGCCCAAGGTCCTCTCCTTTCTTCTTCTTGGGAATCATTTGACTTGCTAATTGTGCCTTGAGTATTTAGGGCTTCTGGGCTCATTAATATCCACTTATCAGTGATTGCATTTCATGTGTATTCTTTTGTGATTAGGTTAACTCACTTAGGATGATATTTCCAGATCTAACCATTTACCTACAAATTGCATGAATTCATTATTTTTAATTGCTGAGTAGTATTCCATTGTATAAATATACCACATTTTCTGTATCCATTCCTCCTTTGAGGGATATTTGGGCTCTTTCCAATTTCTGGCTATTATAAACAAGGCTGCTATAAACATGGTGGAGCATGTGTCTTTATTGTATGCAGGGGAATCCTCTGGGTATATGCCCAGGAGTGGTATGCCAGGGTCCTCTGGAAGTGACATGCCCAATTTTCCGAGGAACCGCCAAACTGATTTCCAGAGCGGCTTTACCATTTTGCAATCCCACCAACAGTGGAGGAGTGTTCCTCTTTCTCCACATCCTCGCCAGCACTTGTTGTCTCTTGAGTTTTTAATCTTAGCCATTCTGACTGGTGTGAGGTGGAATCTCAGGGTTGTTTTGATTTGCATTTCCCTGATGACTAATGATGTTGAACATCTCTTAAGGTGTTTCTCGGCCATCCGAATTTCGTCTGGTGAAAATTCTTTGTTTAGCTCTGTACCCCATTTTTTGATAGGGTTATTTGGTTCTTTGGGGTCTAACTTCTTGAGTTCTTTGTATATATTGGATATTAGCCCTCTGTCGGATGTGGGGTTGGTGAAGATCTTTTCCCAATTAGTTGCCGTTTTGTCCTCTGACAGTGTCTTTTGCCTTACAGAAACTTTGTAATTTTATGAGGTCCCATTTGTCAATTCTTGATCTTAGAGCATAAGCTATTGGTGTTCTGTTCAGGAACTTCCCCCCTGTGCCTATGTCCTCCAGGGTCTTCTCAAGTTTCTTTTCTAATAGTTTCAGTGTGTCTGGTTTTATGTGGAGGTCTTGATCCACTTGGATTTGATCTTAGTACAAGGAGATAAGAGTGGGTCAATTCACATTCTTCTGCATGTTGACCTCCATTTGAACCAGCACCATTTGTTGAACAGGCTATCTTTTTTCCACTGGATGGTTGTGGCTCCTTTATCAAAGATCAAGTGACCATAAGTCTGTGGGTTAATTTCTGGGTCTTCAATCCTATTCCATTGATCTACTTGCCTATTGCTCTACCAATACCATGCAGTTTTTAACACAATTGCTTTGTAGTACTGCTTGAGGTCAGGGATATTGATTCCCCCAGAAGTCCTTTTATTGTTGAGAATAGTTTTAGCTATCCTGGGTTTTTTGTTGCTCCAGATGAATTTGAGAATTGCTCTTTCTAGATCTATGAAGAATTGAGTTGGGATTTTGATGGGGATTGCATTGAATCTGTAGATTGCTTTTGGCAAGATGGCCATTTTTACTATATTGATCCTGCCAATCCAGGAGCAAGAAATATTTTTCCATCTTCTGAGGTCTTCTTCGATTTCTTTCTTCAAGGACTTGAAGTTCCTGTCATACAGATCTTTTGCTTGTTTGGTTAGAGTTACGCCAAGGTACTTTATGTTGTTTGTGGCTATTGTGAAGGGTGTTATTTCCCTAACTTCTTTCTCAGCCTGCTTGTCCTTTGAGTACAAGAAGGCTACTGATTTTCTTGAGTTAATTTTATAACCAGCCACTTTGCTGAAGTTGTTTATCAGCTGTAGAAGTTCTCTGGTGGAGTTTTTTTAGGTCGCTTAAGTAAACTATCATATCGTCTGCAAATAATGATAGTTTGGCTTCTTCCTTTCCAATTTGTATCCCTTTGACTTCATTATGTTGTCTAATTGCTCTCGCTAGAACTTCAAGTACTATATTGAAAAGATATGGAGAGAGAGGGCAGCCTTGTCTAGTCCCTGATTTTAGTGGGATTGCTTCAAGTTTCTCTCCATTTATTTTAATGTTGGCTACTGGTTTGCTGTAGATTGCTTTTACTATGTTTAGGTATGGGCCTTGAATTCCTGCTCTTTCCAAGACTTTTAGCATGAAAGGATGCTGAATTTTGTTGAATGCTTTTTCAGCATCTAATGAGATGATCAGGTGGTATTTTTCTTTTAGTTTGTTTATGTAGTGGAGTACATTGATGGATTTTTGTATATTGAACCATCCCTACATCCCTTGGATGAAGCCTACTTGATCATGGTGAATGATCGTTTTGAGGTGCTCTTGGATTTGGTTGGCAAGAATTTTATTTAGTATTTTTGCATCAATATTCATAAGAGAAATTGGCCTGTAGTTTTCTTTCTTTGTTGGATTTTTTTGTGGTTTAGGTATCAGTGTAATTGTGGCTTCGAAGAATGAGTTGGGCAATGTCCCTTCTGTCTCTATTTTGTGGAATAGTTTGAAGAGTATTGGTGTTAAGTCTTCTTTGAAGGTCTGGTAGAATTCTGCACAAAAACCATATGGTCCCGTACTTTTTTTGGTTGGGAGGCTTTCTATAACGCCTTCTATTTCTTTAGGGGTTATGGGACTATTTAGCTGATCTACTTGATGCTGATTTAATTTTGGTATTTGGTATCTGTCTAGGAAATTGTCCATTTCCTCCAGATTCTCCAGTTGTTTTGAGTATAGACCTTTGTAGTAGGATCTGATGATCTTTTGAATTTCCTCAGTTTCTGTTGTTATGTCTCCCTTTTCATTTCTAATTTTGTTAATTTGTATACTGTCTCTGTGTCCTTTGGTTAGTCTGGCTAAGGGTTTATCTATCTTGTTGATTTTCTCAAAGAACCAGCTCCTGGTCTTGTTGATTCTTTGTATGGTTCTCTTTGTTTCTATTTGATTGATTTCAGCCCTGAGTTTGATGATTTCTTGTCTTCTACTCCTCCTGGGTGAATTAACTTGTTTTTCTTCCAGGGCTTTAAGGTGTGCCGTTAAGCTGCTAGTGTATGCTCTCTCCAGTTTCTTTTTGGATGCACTTAGAGCTATGAGTTTTCCTCTTAGCACTGCTTTCATTGTGTCCCATAGATTTGGGTAGGTTGCACCTTCATTTTCATTGAATTCTAAAAAGTCTTTGATTTCTTTTTTTATTTCTTCCTTGACCAAGGTGTCAATTGAGTAGAGTATTGTTCAGTTTCCATATGTATGTGGGCTTTCTGTTGTTTTGTTGCTATTGAAGACCACTCTTACTCCATGGTGATCTGATAAGAGGCATGGGATTAGCTCGATCTTCTTGTATTTGTTGACATCTGTCTTGTGACCAATTCTATGATCAATTTTGGAGAAGGTACCATGCGGTGCTGAGAAAAAGGTATATTCTTTAGCTTTAGGATGAAATGTTCTATATATATCTGTTAAATCCAATTGGTCCAAAGTTTCAGTTAGTTTCTCTGTGTCCCTGTGTAGTTTCTGCTTTCCTGATCAGTCCATTGAGGAGAGTGAAGTGTTGAAGTCACCCACAATCATTGTGTTAGGTGTAATGTGTGCTTTAAGCTTTAGTAAGGTTTCTTTTATGAATGAGGGTGCCCTTGCATTTGGAGCATAGATGTTCAGTATTGAGAGCTCTTCTTGGTGGATTTTCCCTTTGGCCAGCAAGAAGTGACCTTCTGAGTCTCTTTTGATGATTTTAGGTTGGAAGTCAATTTTATCTGATATTATAATGGCTACTCCAGCTTGTTTCCTGAGAGCATTTGCTTGTAAAATTGTCTTCCAGCCTTTTACTCTAAGGCAGTGTTTGTCTTTAACACTGAGATGTGTTTCCTGTATGCAGCAAAATGTAGGGTCCTGTTTCTGTATCCAGTCTGTTAATCTATGTCTTTTTATTGGGGAATTGAGTCCATTGACGTTAAGAGATATTAAGGAATAGTAATTATTACCTCCCGACATTTTTAAAATTATTTTTTTATATTTGAGAGGTTATCTTCTTTTGGGTTTGATGATAGGAGGTTTCTATCTTGCTTCTTCCCGGGTGTAGTTTCCTTCCTTGTCTTGGTGTTTTCTCCCTACTATCCTTTGTAGGGCTGGATTTGTGGAAAGATAACGTGCAAATTTGGTTTTGTCATGGAATACCTTGATGTCTCCATCTATGTCGATTGAGAGTTTTTCTGGGTACAGTAGTTTTGGCTGAAATTTGTGTTCTCTTAGAGTTTGCATGATATCTGCCCAGGATCTTCTAGCTTTCATGGTCTCAGGTGAGAAGTCTGGTGTTATTCTGATAGGTTTTCCTTTACATGTTACTTGGCCTTTTTCTTTTGCTGCCTTTAATATTCTTTCTTTGTTTAGTACATTTGGAGTTTTGATTATTATGTGATGGGATGTATTTCTGTTCTGGTCCAGTCTGTTTGGAGTTCTATAGGCTTCTTTTATATTCATGGGCATCTCTCTCTTTAGGTTGGGGAAGTTTTCTTCCATTATTTTGTAGAAGATATTTGCTGGCCCTTTAACTTGTAAATCTTCACTCTTGTCTATACCTATAATCCTTAGGTTTGGTCTTCTCATTATGTCCTGGATTTCCTTGATGTTTTGGGTTATAACCTTTTTGCATTTAGTATTTTCTTTGACTGTTGAATCAATGGTTCCTATGGTATCTGCGGCTTCTGAGATTCTGTCTTCTATCTCTTGTATTCTATTGTTGATATTTCAGCAGGATTTCTTTACCACCTAAGCAGTGTTAAGAACAAGCTTCAGACTATTCTGGGAAGGATGCAGCCTGAAGCAGAGATCACAGACCTCTGGAGGAGAATGTTTCAGTTCAAGAAAATGAAAGAAGAGGGATGATGTATGATGCTCTCTCACCACAGTACACCTCACAGCATAGTAGAAAGTGCTTCTTTCAGATCAGTGAGTGCTCCTGGGATGGACTTATGCGTCCTACCATGAGACTGAGAATTGATGTGTAGAAGAAATAATCCTGTGGGTCTCCAGACTGGGACTGTCAAACCAAGGATAAAAAGAAATGACACAAATGATGCATAGATATATACACAGAGCACCAGTATAGGTACAGAGCTTCTTCAATTCTGTGACCGAGGCAATCAGCTGTTAAGATTGTTTAGCAAGTAAAGGTACTTGTTGCCAAACCTGAGCTGCTTACCTAGGTCCCATATGATTGAAGAAAAGTACAAACCTCCCACAAATTATTATTATTATCACTGGTAGAAATGTGGACCAGAATATGGAGCATGGCAAGGACAGGGCAGGTGACTCGGCTGCTGGGTTTGGCCCACAAGACAGACAGTTTACTATAGTAAATCAGCATATCATATATATCTTATGTCTTTATAGACATAGCTAATATAGAATTAACACAAAGTGGTAGCATTTCCTAACTGAAAGCTAAGTACATTAGTACCTTATTAAACAGACTTTAACAAATAGTTTGTAGGTAAGAGGATGTATGGTATTTGTTATGAGTATACATTAAGGTCAACATTTAATTTTGTTTGCAAATACCAGGTTAGCGAGACTGGAGTTAGTTGGTTACCCAGTCAAAATACATCCATGGGAAGGACAGCCTGATCTGGTAAACACAGTATATAGCTTTCTGTGAACAAACCCAGTTTTCTATAGCACTCTTTCTAAAGCTGTTGTCAAATATTCTTTCTTGGGTAGCTGTGAAACTATTAATACCTGCTTCAAATATTAGAGGGCGTGCTTTGCTCACCTAAATAAACAGACTTTGAAATATATGTAAACTTCTGTCAAAGGGACAGATGAATGCATTTCAGCTTGCATCATGTGACACATGACACTGGAAATGTTTACTCACCGTTGTCTTCATCCAGACAGAGAAAGGCTGTTTGGCAGCACGGAGCTCTCAGTTCACAAAATGCTTGGCCCTCAGCATCCTGAAGTTCATCTGCAAGTCCTCATTGGACCAGTATGGCCTCCTCTAGGTTGCTAATTCTGATTTTAATCAAGGAGGAATCAAAGGCATTTGTGTGTTCACTAACTTATTTCCACATATAAAATTTTAACTCATTTTGCTGACACAGTACTAATTTCACTAAATATACCACACACAGATTATTTATATTTCACCTCATCTATATTATGACATGCATATGTTAGGCTTAAGAATGAAAAAATATTAATATTGTGCTATTATTATCACTTGTGTGCCTGAGAAGTAGAAATTTAAAAATCAAAGCACTGGCTTTGAACTCAAGTATCCATATGAACAGATGAAATGTTTTATCTTCCTTTTATACACATTATTTTCAAATATGAAAACATTATCACTTTTAAATTTTCCAAAGTACAAATTTTACTTATCAGCTAAAGGTTTAAATATTTAAAAATATTTTATCCTTAGTCCTATGACTTCTGAAAAAGGTTTAACTCTGCAATTACAAGGACTTCTCATAAAATACCAAAGTATGAAAATGTTGGCCCTGTTGGTGGTTTGGACTTAAGTCCAAAAATGTGATCCCTTTTTCACATTCAGCTATCAGTGTGCAGGATATATAATACACATGTTAGATTTCAACATAAATATTCAATCACAATATCCAAACCATGGAGAAGTACATACCAAAGGGGTAGCATTCTCCACACTACAGATAGAGTGTCAGACAAATAAAGAAACAGAAGGGGAATCTGTGGGTTCTGGGAATTATAATGCCAAAAGCTTCAAGAATAAGCAATGGGCTAGAGACATATACTTGGATGACAATAAAGACAGATATGATTACTATAGGACTCAGTGTAATGGTTATAGATGGTGGGAAAGAGAACATTGCCGTTACATGGGGCACCTGAGGGTTTCTGAGGGACTTGAACATTCTCTGTTTAATCTGCCTGTTGATTGTGAGACAGCCATTTACCACAATACATTAAATCCTTCATTTATTGTATGTACTTTAGGTGTTTGCTTTTAAAATATAGAAAATGGCCAGGGAAGTATATGGATCAGTGGATTGACACTGGCTGTACAACTCAGATAAATCCAACCCCCAGAACTCACATAAAAACCAGAATGGCGAATTTTTCACCAATAATCTATCTGGACTGGAGTACATAGTATATCCTAGAAATAAGAGAGACTTTATCTCAGCGTGGGAGAAGTGGAGAGCCAAAGCCTGAAAGATATCAGAGGACATCCATGGGTATGCTTGTGAGGCTTCTATTGCTGGGATGAAACTATGACTAAAAGCGAGTTGGGGAGGAAATGATTTATCTGACTTACACTTTTATATCACTGTTCCTCATGGAAGGAAGACAGAACAGGTGCTGAATAGGGCAGGAACCTAGAGGTAGGAGCCTATGCAGAGGCCATGGAGAGCTGTTGCCTCCTGGCTCACTCTCCATAGCTTGCTCATCCTGCTTTCTTGAAGAATCCAAAACTAGTAGTCCAGGGGTGGCCCCACCCCAAAGTGGAATGAGCCCTCCCATAACAATAGCTAACTAAGGAAATGCCCTGTAACCTCTAGCCTGATCTACTGGAGAAATTTTCTCAATTGAAGCTTCCTCCTTGCTGATAACTCTAGCTTGGGTCAAGTTGTCATCAAATTAGTCAAAACAGTATGTAAGCTGTGGGAAGTGTATACCCACATTCACACACACACACACACACACACACACAGTCCCCATTGCCACAATACATACAATATTTTAAGTTGCTTTTCTTTTACTGTGATTAAACAGTCTGACCAAAAACAAAAACAAATTAGGGAGGAAAGGATTTATTTCATCTTACAATGCCCAGGTCACAATTTGTTGCTAAGGGAAGTTGGGGGAGGAACTCAAGACAGGAACCTCTTGGCAGGAACTGAACCATCAACCATAAAGGAATGCTGCTTACTGGGTGGTTTTCTTACTTCTAATCAGCAACCTTTCTAATATGCCTGCCCAGGTCTACCTGTCTAAGGATGGCCACACCCACAATGGGCTGGTCCTCCTGTATCAATGATAGCCAAGAAAATAACCCACAGACATGTCTCTAGGTAGGCCTGTGTACCGAAGGCTTTCCATGGAGATCTCTGGTCCAGTCAGGTGTGCAAGCAAGAAGAGGGAGTTGTGTCTGCTGCCTCCTCTGCTCCAGCTGGCTCCATCTCCATCTCCACCTTTGCTGTCTCATTTACTCCACATTGCCCTGCACTGATTCCGCTGGGCTGGGCTGGTGAGTGGCCAACTAGCCAGCTAGGAGTGAAGGGGAGCTTCAGCAGCCACTGATTCCATCCTGGCACATAGCCACGTTGTAGCAAGGGCTGGAAGCACACTCATTGTCTTCTGTCTCAGAACCTTGCAGCATATCCAGCAGGGCTGATACAGACTGGTGCTCAGGGTCTTTATGGCAGGTGCCTCCATGCTGGCAGGTGTTTCCTCTGCAGGAATTAGTGGCAGTTCCATGGGTCAATTCTCTCTACCCAGGATATTGGCACAGGTAGCCCCTTTCTCCCGTGGTACGCACACAAGTGGTAATTTCTTGGCAGGGACAGAGAAGCAAAGCTCTTTTAGATCGTTAAATTAAAAGAAAAAGTAAAACTATGTTTGCTGCCTTATAATTTGCATCTTTTAAGACATGGAAACTTAAGCATGCTGGATACCATTTCTATCATTGAATTATATCCCTAGGCCCTGTAGCTTTACATGTGTCTGTTCATGTCAGAATGTGTGTAGGCACGGAAGCCAGAGGAGAGCCTCCAGTGTTCTTCACCTTTCTTTTCTTTCTTAAAAGAATGGGGTCTCTAGTTGTTCTGGATTTCTCCCATTAGGCTAGGCTGGCTCACAACTGAGCCCTAGGGATCACCTTAGATTTGCCATTCCAGTTGCCAGCAAATGTCATCATAGGGAGCTTTTCCTCACATAGGCTCTGTGGGTAAACTCAGTTCCTGTGCTTATACAGCAAGTATTTTACTGAATGAGACTTTTATACAGCTAAAAATTGTTTTTTTAAATTTGGTTTATTGAATATAATCTTCATTTACATTTCCATTGTTAAAACCTTTCCTTATTTCTCCTCCCCAAAGACCCCCAACCCCTCCTCCCACCCGCTGCCTCCACGCATATGTTCCTCCCCCTGACCCCCTCCCCCTCCCCCTCCCCCCTTCCCCCTCAATTTCCCTTTGTTGGGCCTCTTTGAGCCTTCACCTGACCAAGGACCACTCCTCCCACTGATGCCAGACAAGGCATTCCTCTGCCAAATTTTTAAGCCAAAACTTGTTATACTTTTTTTTTTTAATTTTTTAAAATTTTCTATATTCTATGTTTACATTCCAAAGGCTTTCCCCTTTCCCAGTTCCCACCCACCATAGTTCCTATACTTTTAATTTTGCTTTTTAGTTCCCAATTTTTTTTAAACTCACATAGAGTCAAATTTACTTTGATCACTTTAGAGATCTGAATTTGAACATAGGTGTGCTATCTCATAACCATGACCAGAATAAAGAGAAAGGACTCTCCAGTCCTCCCAGAATTCTCTCTGGTACTTTACACTTTATATATATTCTATCCTATACAAGCGCCCCCTCCTGTCAGTCTCTGGCAATAACTGATCTTTCTGTTACAATTTTGCTCGTCTGGAATGTCATATTATTTTATGTGAAATAATAAAATGGATACTCTTCTGAATATTGGTTATTTCACTAGCAATAATAAATTTAAATTTGTCTGTGTAATGAGAAGTTTTAATAATTCATTCTTGTTCATTGCATCATTACTAATTTATTTCTTCTTTTATTACCTATTCCTTCTTTGTTTCCTTTGCAGTTTGGTGAAATTATTATGGAAAGTGTTGACAGTGAGAAGAGAATGGAGATAACAGATAAGAGACCAGACACCCCCAGAAAGGGAGCAAGAGTGATGGAAAAGGACATATCTTCATGATGTTTCTGTTCTTCCCACTTCAGAGGTTTTGTTGAACTGTCCTAGGTGTATAAATTTGGGGTTTCTTTTTAACTTAATCATTCCCCAGGTTTGTTTTTTGCATTCTTTCCATACATAGCCCTCCTTTGGAATCTTTGATGTTAAACATAAATTTTAATTTATTTTTCTGCAGAATTATAGGAAGGCTGCCTTAATTTGTATAAAATCCCCATGATAATTATTCCATTTGCAGCGATCATTCATTGGCTTAAGAAAGTGTTACATAAAATAGGGATGGTTTGTGATGAATGAATAATATTTTTGTTTGGCTATGTACGGTTCTAATGCTACAATTCCTTTCTTGCGCAACACCATGTTTCCTGCAGTTAATCACCTCATGTTCCCGTTTTCTTTATTTCCCTTGCACCGTCCAGTTAGTTGGTCATCAGTTAGCCTTCAGCAGGTCTCGCTGGCTGTTCTGTCCTTCGCACCGCTCCCCGGCAGCACCCACCACTATCCTTTCAGATAGAGGAAGCTGGTCCTGGAGGCCAGTCTCCTCTGCACTGGTCTGCAAACGACAGTCCTTATATTGTGTGTTGACCTCTCCCTTGCCTCCTGTGACTTCTGCTGCTCTGTGTCCTCCTGTCACTGAGACACACGTTTCACTACCTCCTCCTGGAAAGGTAAAGGACAGGCATACTTTCAGAATTGGCTATGGCAAAACATTTCTTCTATGTTCACTCTTCATAGCTTGGGCTATTTTTCCTGTCCATTAAAGTCATTACACCATTTTGTCTAAATTCCAGTGCAAGTTACAAGATGTTGGAAGTTCTAGTAATACAGACCTGCTTTGCCATTAGTGTTCTAAAATTTACATCCCTGGTGTGGACTTTTCAGCCACATTTCTTGTTACTCAGAGCAACTTCGCTTCACTCTCAGTCTGACACCCTGGAGATGTCTCCTATTCCCTCTCTGATGAGTTCTCTCCTTCACTGTTCTTGTTCACAAGAGTGACCACTTGACTGATATCCAGCCTCTTGGATTGTTCTACATATTGTTTTTTTCTCTCCTATTGTTTATATCTTTGCCTTTTGGGCCCCACTCAATTTGGAGTTGACAATAACATCTTTCTTCTGAGCCAAATAGCCCCTCTTTTATATAGCACCTCAGATATGATTTTCTTTTCTGATCCCCAGTAATCTCCTGGCATGTTTTCTAGGCCTCTTCAGGGAGAGTTTTGCTTGATTGCATTATTTTCTCTTTTAAATGTTTCAAGATTTCCTTGTTTCATATGTCTGTTTGATTTTCATAATGAGGCTCTAAAAATCAGGAGAGAATTAAACTCCTGAATGCATGGTCAGGGACTGTCTAATGGGTGGGGCTTCCTTACAGTTGCTTGAACATCATGTGATGGGGTTTACAAATCTCTCTTGAGTCTGTACAATATGGGTTTTCATGACAAATTTTAGAAATAAATAGTCTAAAAGTTTCATTTTTAATTTATACACGTATAATGAGAAATATGTGGGAAGTTTATATAGAAAACACTGGAAACATTAATGAAAACACATATGCAGATAAGTGCCTTAATTGTAACAAAACAGGAGAGAAAAATTCAATTTCTATGATGAATAAAGTTAGAAACTTAAGCAAGCAAACAATTATCTCTAGCAAGTAGAATTTTCTATGGTGTACAAAAGTTCAGGATCATGATTTATGATACCTATTGTATTTCACAGCTTACACATCCTGGAAACTGTCTGCACTTAGAAGGCAAATATTTAAGAGTATGTGTAATTCTGCTCTCAGCAGTCAGTGCATGGGTAAACTCAGAAATGCACCAGTAGACAGAAAGAGAACTTTCACCTTTTCCCTTGTAAACTACCACACCTTTGTTATTTTAGCCACATAGAAATTACATTATTTTTATGTGTAATGTATTTTCACAGACTAGTTATCTTCTGAAAAAGTCCCAGTCTTCTGCTTTATGTGGGGACAAAGGGAAAGAGTGGGATGCTAGAGGTGACCATTTGAGCTGCCATCTTTCTTGAGGGAAAAAAATGAGGGAGACTAGGAAGGGACCCACTGTTTAGTATGCAGTCTTTCCTTCATTTCGCTTTCTGCCTTCCAGAAAGTAACTCAATCCCATTTGTCTTTAAAGTGTACTCCAAGTCAGCTTAGTGGAATTTTGAGACAAAACAAGAAAGTTGTGCCCAGTGTGAAGTTCTGATGAGCATCTTCGAATATGGCAAGTGTCTGCACAAAGTCATTCAGGGAAGATGTAAGTCTGGATTTTTGTTCTTTGCTTCTCATGCTGCCAAGAGAACAGAAGTCCCAGGCTGTTGGTCAGTTGCCCTTTTACAGACTCTAAGGCCTGCCTCGCTGTACAATGCTTTCTTCCCTCAGTAGCTCTGTGTTCTAGAATTCCTTGATATTTGTGATGGTTAATGGGCATCATCAGCTTAATTGGACTGAAAAGTGCCTAGACTAGTAAACCACACTTGTAGATGTGTCTGTGGGAATATTTTCTAGAGATGATCAACTAACGGGGATTCTTCCTGAGTTGGAGCAGGGCTGTCCCATAAGCTGTGGGTCTGGGTGGAAGGGAAGAGGAAACAGGAGAAAGCCATGAGTCTGTGCTTCTCTGTCCCTACTCCCTGTTATGAAGAGAGCTGCTTTGCTCTACCGTACACTCTTGTTGCCATCAGGTTCTGCCTGAGCAGAGGTCCATGAACTGGAGCAGGCCAGCCAGCCACTGAAATTCCTCACACTGTTGGTTAAACATCTTCAGTCCCTTTAAGCTGGTTTCTTCAGGTTCTTGTCACCATATGAAAAACTAGCACACCATTTACCTGAAAGACCCAAACTCCAAGCACACTGTGAAGATGGCCAGGAGGGCTAAGGTACTGTATTCAGGATGGCAAATCCCAGTTTCTGTTGCAGTTAGGTATGGTCATCTGTGTTCCAGTCAGTGGAAATTCATAAACATGGTATATGTAACTTCTGGATGCCATCATTCAAACAAACCCTAGGCCGGGAGTGTCCAGCTCACAACACTTGCAATTCTACCTTAGAAGCCACCTTGTCAAGTTATTAATCTAACCCTGGCTCCTTATTAGACAGAGTGCATAAATGCATATGGTTTAAGCCCTTTAATGGGATGCTCTCCTATGTGACGGACTGCAATTCCAAACATATCTTGTTCTTAGTAGCTTGCTCTCTTTTGCATATGACTCCCACTGTGGTATTTGGATTCCAAGAATCCTGACTGTTATAAAACAAATATAATGTCCAACCAAAGAGAGAAAACATAAAGATGGGTTTGTTGGTCATTTTAGCCTCATAAAAACATATTTGAGCTTCTAAACTCAAATAATAAAATAGTTATCTTTTTTATAACGTTAAACTAAGTTCTTCCTGGCAAACTGCACCTGATGGGTTATGTCTGATCCCAATTACACCCTCTCTTATTGCCAAGTCAAGCAAGAAGAGGCCTGTAAAGTACTTAATGTATAGCTGTGTTTGGCAGGCATTCAGTAATCTGCAGGTGCTTTCTTCTGTTCTTTGCTAGCATTTAACAGTGTCACTGCCCCATCATTGATACAAACCAGAGTGAAAAAAGGCCACATACCCTGATCCTTTTATGGAGTATGGCTAATTTTACTCAAAATTGAAGAAATTTCTCTCTGAGAAAATCTTGTGAAACTTCATTAGATTCCAATTAAAGACCTGTGTAACAAATCTCATGAGATAAGTTTTGATTGTTGGTAATTTGGAAATGAGCATTTTCTATCATAGTGAAACCAAGTATCTCCTTAGAATTCATACTATCAAATGAATATAGATCAATACATTAACAAAACCAGTCCTGGCACAGCAGAATGTGAGCATTATCAACTCCATTTAAAAGAAAAAGTTAGCTGTGTTGTCCTGTGATCTAATGTCTTCTAAAAATACATAAGAGAGGTTTTCTCAATCTTTCATGTCAGTGAACTGTTGACAAACTGAAATCAGTCATGTCTCTCCCTCCTTGGGCAAACATAGGTCTCTTCCTTTAAAGTCCAGGGTTAGCGAGGATGACACCGAGGAAATCATTATCCCACCCTAAACTTGGCAAAGGCGGCTGCAAACTAGCTCACAGACAACATACAGTTCCATGCTACACACAGAATGCTGGCTGGGTGCTGGTTTCACAGACCAGTGTGAACACTTGGTTATTGTTGAAGGAGCAGAAAAGTGTTGATGATTGCTCGTCTGCTATGTGATGTAATACTGATTACATGGCTTGGTTGATGAGAGAATCTGCATGGACACCCAAGTGAGCGTATGTAATCTTGTCCCCTGAGTTATCCCCCATTAGTGAATGAAGATGCTTACAGCATGTAGCTGAGCATAACTGAGATAGGCAGACGTATGGGTTCCCAGGTTTGGGGTAGGAGGAGGACCGGGAGAGGGGAGAGAGAAGATGGAGGAAGGAGGAAGTCATCATGGACTAGTTAAATCATGAAAATATAGTGATGAGGGCTAGCCAATTGGAGTTAAGAATTGCCCAGATGTTACATAGCAAATTATAACGGGGTTATTGATGGGGAAGCAGAGTTAATAGCATAGAAAGTAGATATCTATCCAGCACTAGTGCTGATTAATGCTTATTATAAATATAATAGTTGTGTGTCTTTTATCTGGGACCTAAATGATCAAGTAGAAACCCAGATCTGAGATTAAATATATTCTACAACATATTAGCAAATCAACATATGGCAAGAACTCACTTTGAACAAAACCGTCAGATTTCTGAGTTCTGGACCATCCTGGTCTACACAATAAAGTGAGGATAGGACTTTCTGCTGCTAGATACAGCCACTTTCAAACAACACTCTGAGAGTCAAAATGAGATTTCCCCCTATATAGGTTTTTGCTTACTGATAATTAGTAATGTTCTCAGTAACTTAAAAAAAGTACATCATTCTTAAATGTATATAAAGAGAAAGGTAAATCTGGGTATATTTAACCAAATAAGGTATGATTATCATTTCACATTTAAAAATTAAGCGTTTCTGTTGCCAAAAAGCATTTTGTGCTTGGAAATATGTATTCTGCTGGTCAATGTTAACATGAGGACCAAAAGAAGGAGTTGGGGAAAAGTTGTTTTGCTTTTATCCAACAGAAAATGAGAAGCTGTGCTCAGGAGAGCTGACGTTGGCTAGAGTTGCACAGTGCTCAGAGCAGTCAGCCTGTATCACTGGGATTTCACAGTGCTCAGAGCAGTCAGCCTGTATCACTGGGATCTGGAGCTCCCACAGGCGAACTAACGGCAGTCCACGAGAGCTAGTGTGACTAGGACGTCACGCTGACGTGAACAAGCCGTCTCTGTAAACGTGGCTTCCACAGGAGAACTGGCGAGTGCTCTGCCTGGCACAGGGCACATGACCCAAGACATGAACCCTCAACAGGTATATTGTGGCTTGGGAATTTGCTTATACAGTAAATGAAAGAAAATTAGAATGAAGTTGAATATAGAGAAGGATTTAGCCATAGAATATTAACCTCTGATGAAGAGAGAAAGAAATCAAAATTGATATAAATGTTTTCAAGATTATATAGATAAATAAATAAATCCAGAACGTTGATCTCGAGTACCTGAGAGACAAAGGCAGGACAAACAGATTCCTTTCTCAAGGCCAGCCTAATCTACAGAACATCCAAGTCAGTCTGAGCTACGCAGGGAAACCTTGTCTCAATAAATAATAATTTTAAATTATCAAAATGAAGGTGGTTGTAAGTTCTATCTGTGGTCATGATGGTATTACAAATCCACTATGAGAGAGGTCAAAATAGAGCAGATCTGGATTAAAAAGGGGCTGCTTGATTGAATCAACCTATGCTTTTGGTGACTTTGGGTTGCTGAACCAAGGACATTGTATTTTGGGAGAAAGATTTGAAGTTTATGTGAACAGGAAAGGAAAATGCTTTGGAATCTTCCCAAGGTAATGAGGATTGGGTTTGATAAAAGGAGACCCCTGAACTCTGCAGACCGGAGAAAGTCAAAGGACCAAATGCACTGGTGGTGTATATTACTAAACCCTCTACTGAAACATCTCTGAAACTGACTGGGAATAGCTATGTCTCCAGCCAGAACTTCAGCTTACATGGCCACTAAATCTTGTTGGCTATGAAGTTCTTATGACTTTTACATTCTTTTTACATGTCACAAATGGAGATTTATACTGCAGTTTGATTAAATGATCAAACTAACTTTTGAAGAAAGACAGTTTTATTTCACCTGTAAAAAGAAGAAAAAGTGATCCTTAATTGGTCTGTGCACCCTGCACTTTCCTACAAATGTCTACATAGAACTATATATTTATTGCTTGTAAGTTTTATATATTACAGAATGGAAGACCAAGAGAGCAGCTCTGACAGGATTTGACCTTGGGGATGCTCAGATGTTGAGACCTGATGCCCCAGCTTCCTGATCAATCATTCCTCAAACTGATGCTGTTTCCAGAGAATTGCTTCTAGAACAGCTTCAGGAAGGACTGCTAATGCCAGATGACCTTTCAGACCATTCCAATCAGGACTTCAGTGAAGCCCCGAACTTTCAGAGCTCATAGAGACTGGACAGCAAATGATGCCAGCTAGCTTTCTTTTGACTTAACCGTATTTCCAATTTCCTTTTAGGGGCTCCAAACAGGAATTCTTTGCCCTAATTCAGCAAGAAGCAATTAAAAAAGACTGTCATCCCAGTCCCTTAAATTGGGGTGGAGTGGATGGTTGGTCATTTTATAAAGTATACATATGTTGTCATTTTATGGGATGATTTACAAATAATTATAGTCTTGGACAGGAAGGAAACTAAACAAGGAGTTTAGTCTCAGGGATTTCTTTCTTTATTTTTTTTTTTTTTGATTTGGGTTTTTTGAGACAGGCTTTCTCTGTGTAGCCCTGGCTGTTCTGGAACTCACTCTGTAGACCAGGCTGGCCTCGGACTCAGAAATCTGCTTGTCTCTGCCTCCCAGAGTGCTGGGATTACAGAGTCTCAGGGATTTCTATCTTTCCTTTCCTTTTCTCTCTCCTCCTTACTTTCTCAAATAAAGGAAAAGGGGTTGAGAATAAAAAGGTGGGATACAGAAAAATTATTATACAAGTAAACAAATAGGGGTAGATTATTGAATCTATTCTTAAACAGCAACAAACACCACTTTATACCCATAATCTTACATTGGTAGATACCTTTATATTTTGATGCAAAACTGAGATTATTTCATTACATAGGTCCAGAATTTTGTATATTGATACAGTTTTCATTGGTATAAATCTTTGTATAGTGATAAAAATTTAAGAATAATTTTGTTACAAATTATTGTTTTTATTATTATAATTACTATCATTATTAATATTATTATAATAAAAGTTCTGTGTCTCTTCTCCAGGAACTGAATGATGAAAGGCAGGGCAGAAACACCAATATGAGATTAAATATTTCCTACAACAGAAAAGGTGCACCAGAGTACATTGCAGAATGCATCCAGTCATTCATGCTGAGGGCTGAGGAGTCTCAGGAA
The DNA here is from genome assembly GCA_964023405.1 of Apodemus agrarius. NCBI lineage: Eukaryota > Metazoa > Chordata > Mammalia > Rodentia > Muridae > Apodemus > Apodemus agrarius. Next base: position 82,719,771 of record OZ030013.1, read on the forward strand.
AACATTCCCAATGCTTAGGTACATGGTTTGTGTGTGAGTATGTATGCATGTGTGAATCTGTCTGTCTGTCTGTCTGTCTGTCTGTCTGTCTGTCTGTCTGTAGGAATGTGTGCACTGCTATGAGCATGAGTGTGGAGGCCAGAGGTTAATGCTAGGTGTATTCTCTAATCAATTTGCATTTACATATTGAGGTAGTTTCTCTTAGTTGAATTCAAAACTCATTGACTTGTCTAGTCTAGTTGACCATCTTGTTCAGGGTATCCAGTCTCTGCTTCCCAAGTGGCAAAACTGCAGGCAGACTGTCATGTCTATTTCACATTTATGTAGCTATTAGGAATTTGAACTCAGGTCTTCTTCTTGCACAGCAAATTCTATGCCCACTGTTCCATCTCCTTAGCTCTTTTGTAGGTATGTATATGTATATGTACATGCATATGTATCTATATGCATCTGTATTTATAGATACTTAAGTGTATCTATATACACACAGAGGACTGCCTGATCTGACCTTAATAAGAGAAGATGTACCTAACCCTGGAGAGACTTGAGGTCCCAGCGAGTGAGGTGGTCTGGGTGTGTGTGGGGTGGTCTGGGTGTGTGTGGGGAGAGTGCAACTGTGTGGGGACATCATCTTGGAGACAGAGTGGCGAGGAAGAATTGGATGAGGAACTGTGGGAGGGCAGACTCCCACATGGACTATAAAAATAAAAGTAATAAAAAATTCTTTGTGTGAAATTCTCAAAAAAATATCGTAAAGTATGTACTTGTGCATGTGCACACATACACACATGCATACCCACTCATACACCCACCCACATACACATGCACATGTGTGCACGTGCACACACACACACACACACACACACTCACACACGCATGAGCACACATGCATACTCATACATATGCAGAATATATACATATGTGCACATACATGCACACATGCACAAGTACATACTTTACAATAATATTTTGAGAATTTCACACAAAGAATTTTTGTTTTGTTTTGTTTTTCGAAACAGGGTTTCTCTGTGTAGTCCTGGCTGTCCTGGAACTCACTCTGTAGACCAGGCTGGCCTCAAACTCAGAAATCCGCCTGCCTCTGCCTCCCAAGTGCTGGGATTACAGGCGTGCACCACCACGCCCAACTTTAAATAATTTTTTATTACTGTTATTTTTTTACAGTCCAGTTATGTCCAAGCTGCCAGATTTCATCATTCCATTATTCCTCCCTCCATATCTCCAAGAGGATGTCCCTACACACTCCCACAATCCCTCCCATGCCCCCAGGCTGCCCTACTTGCCAGGGCCTCAAGTCTCTCCAGGGCTAGACACATCTTCTCACACTGAGGTCAGACCAGGCAGTCCTCTGCTGTATATGTGGCAGGAGCCTCAGTTCAGCTAGTGTATGCTGCCTGGTTGATGGTTCAGTGTTTGAGAGATCTCGGGGTTTTGGGTTCGTTGAAACTGCTAGACTTCCTATGGGGTCACCCTCTTCCTTAGCTTCTCCAGCTTTTCCCTAATTCAATCACAGGGGTCCCTGGCTTCAGTCCATTGGTTGGGTGTACTTATCTGCCTCTGTCTCAGAGAGCTGCTTGTTGGGCCTCCCAGAAGACAGTCATGCTAGGCTCCTGTTTATAAGCACACCATAACATCAGTAATACTGGCAGGCCTTGGAGCCTCCCCTTGAGATGGACACCGATTTGGGCCTGTCACTGGACCTCCTTTCCCTCAGTCTCCTCTCCATTTTTGTCCCTGTAGTTCTTTTAGACAGGAACAATTCTGAGTCAGAGTTTTTGACTGTGGGATGCCAACCCCATCCCTCTACTTGACACCTTGTCTTTCTCCTGGAGGTGGACTCTACAGGTTCCCTCTCTCCAGTGCAGGGCATGTCATCTCAGGTCTCTTCCCTTGAATCCTGTGAGTTTCTCACCTCCCAGGTCTCTGTTACATTCTAGAGGGTCCTCTCATCTGCCACTCTCTGAGGTTGCATATTTCCATTTCTTATGCTGGTGCTCAGGACTACCTTCTTGTCGTCACCCCAATACCTGATGCTGTTCACCTATTCCCCTCTCCTTCTCCTCTCTCCATCTCTCTGCCTCCCATAACTGCTTTCTACTCCCTTCCAAGTGGGTTTGAAACATCCTGACTTGGGCTTTTCAACATGTTAACCTTCTCGAGTTCAATAGTTATGAAAACTGCAAGGTTTTGGTACAAAGATACACAGGTTGATCAATGGAATAAAATTGAAGATCCAGAGCCACACACTTAACAACACTTGATCTTTGACAAAGAAGCCAAAGATAAACAATGGAAAAAAGAAAGCATCTTCAATAAATGGTGCTGATCTAACTAGCAGTCTGTATGTAGAAAATCGAAAATAGATTCATATTTGTCACCTTGCACAAAGTTAAAGTCCAAATGGATTAAGGACCTCAATATAAAACCAGGTACAGTGAATCTAATTGAAGAGAAAGTGAGAAAGAGCCTTGAACTGATTGGCATGAGGTGGGGGAATTTCCTGAACAGACTTCCAATATCTCAGGCTCTAAGATCAAGCATTAATAAATGGGACCTCATGAAACTGAAAACATTGTGTAAGACAAAGGACATAGTCAATAGGATAAATAGGCAACCTATAGATTGGGAAAAAAGTCTTCACTAACCTCATATAGCTAATATCCAAACTATAAAGAACAAAAGAAGCTAACCTCCAAAAAAACCAAACAACCCAATAAAGATATGGGATACAGAGCTAAACATAGAAGTCACAACAGAGGAATCTTGAAACGCCGAGAAGCGCTTAAAGAATTGTTCAAAGTCCTCAGTGATCAGTGAAATGCAGATCAAAATGACCCTGAGATTACACCAATCAGAATGGCTAAGATCAAAAACTCAGGTGACAGCACATGTTGGTGAGAATGCGGAGAAATACTTCTCCATTGCTGGCGGGATTGCAAACTGGTAAAAACCACTCTGGAAATCAATCTTGAGGTTCCCAGAGAATTGGAAATAGATTTTCCTTAAGACCCAGCTATACCACTCTTGGGAATATACCCAAACGATGTTCCACCATACCACAGGAGCACATGCTCTACTAAATACACTGCAACCTTATTTGTGATAGCTAAAAACTGTAAACAACCCAAATGTCCCACAGTGGAAGAATAGATACAAAATATGTGCTTCATTTACACAATGGAATACTATTCAGCTATTCAAGCACATCATGAGTTTTGCAGACAAAGGAAAAAAAAACTAGAAAATATCCTGAGTGAGGTAATTCAGGCCCAAAAGGAAATGCATGGTATAAACTCACTAATAAGTAAATATTAGCCAGAAAGTATACCCAGGGTACATTCCACAGAACTCACACAAAGAATTTTTATCACACTCTTCCCTCCTTCTCCATGAAGCCCTCCCAGAATGATCCCTGCCTACCTATGCACGGCCAGCATCATGCCCTCTTTAAAAAAAGAAAGAAAGAAAGAAAGGAAGGAAGGAAGGAAGGAAGGAAGGAAGGAAGGAAGGAAGGAAGGAAGGAAGGAAGGAAGGAAGAAACATCAAATCCAACTAGGGCTACCCATATTGCTTGTCACATATTTTTTAATAGATTTTTGAAGCAAATCAGGATAATACACTGTTTGAGAACCAGGATGATCCTCTGTTATGGTGGCTCAGGAAAGATGTACCCCAAAATCTCAAGTCTTATTTTGAGGCAAACAAGTTTTCAGTTTGTTTTAAGCTCATTTCTTTAGGGAAACAGTCACTGGTTCATTTGTTGGTTACTTCGAACAGTATGAAATAAAAACCTGATATTCTCTGTTAAACTGGCCTATTTGACTGACAAGGACATACTTTTATTCAACTCATCTATAGATCTGATATTTAATCTACACTCTCAGAAGCTTTTAAGTCTAAAGCACTTTAAAAAATTATCCATGCCTCAGGAAAACAGAACCAACTTCATAAGGTCCCTGAAGAGAGCCATTTATTCTAAGGCAAGAGAGGAGGAGTCCACCCCCATTTCTGAGAGTGTAGCTCACAGAAGAATTGCACAAAATGGTGTTGGGTTCTCCTGGGGCCACTTAAGGTTCCTGCTTATTGATCACACTACAAGTACACTTAGGCCCAGAATGAGTCATTAACATTTCCTGCTTACCCAAGGATAAACATTCCCTGCTTACCCAGGGGTAACCTGCCAGTCTTTCAGAGAGGACAGACACTACACATTCCTGTTGCTCCTCTGATTCTTCTTGGTTTAGGCAATGTGATCAGATGTGTAGTTCTTTGGAAGAAAACACTGGATTTTAGGTTCTACAACCCAAGCCTTTTCTTCTCTTGCTCAATCATCAGCCCAGCACAGATTGTGAAGTGCTCCATAGCTCCTTCCTGTCTCCCTAAGTAATTCTGACACCAGCCCACGAGACACCCATGCTTGACATAGGGAAGAGTCTGGAGTGAACCTTTGCTGTTGTTTGTCCCTGAGATTTGAAAACAAATGTTATCACTATTGCTTTATACCAGTGGAGGATAATTAAGGTCAGCGGTGTGTGAAAGAACTCAAGTTTTTGTTATGGAAGCAAAAAACGAGGTTGGGATGATCCTGAGGGAGAGTTCAGGGAAGTCTAATGATTTCTCCTCTGCCCCTAATTTCCATGCAGGAGGCACATGTGAACTTGGAAGAGGTCCCTGCCAGTAGTCCCATGGGGAGTGAATGGCCACATAGTGCTAGAACCAAGAGTAGGATCCTTGCAAGAAGAATGTCCATGTGGTCAAGAAGTAAGTATAACTAGACAACTGACCTAGTGCTGGAAGCACATACCGTGGAGGCTTCCAGAGCCCTAGGAATGGCCATTGCTGGTAATTCTAGGTGCCCTGGGACACCGAGGAAGGTACATTCACAGTCTCCTAGTGCAGATCTTTAAGGCTCCAAAGAACAGTAAGGCAGAAATGGAGGCTTCACTGCTCCAGTTCTAGAAAAACTTCTGTAAATCTGCAATGTTCTCAAGCCACACTCAGGAATTCTGCATTTTCCCCTAGGTCCTGGTGTCTATTACCAGCAGCTGGACAGAGCCTTGAAAGCCATGGCTTCTTATTAATCCTGTGCTGGGTCACAGATGTTGCACATGGTCCTCTCAATTTTCCAGGCTGCTTCTAGACATCAGAGGGCAGAGTTTCCCAAGCCGGCACACAGCTGCCATCCATCCTTATGACACAGCTTAGAAGGGTCTAATAGGAAGGAAGTCCAGCTATTTGATTAGAACTGTAGATCATTATTTACTGGGAGCTGCTATTACAACCTTGGATGTGTTTCAAAGTCCACGGATGACCAAGTGCTTTTTGTCATTCTCTCTCCTTTGCGATAGTGAGAATTTCCACATCCTCATTCATCGGGATGGGAAGATGACCCTCCCTAGTGCACCTACCTGCAGAGAGAGGAGTTAGCCTAGTTCTGAATTATCTCTCAGTCCCACCTAATTCTGCCCTACCAAGAGTTTCCCACCAAAGCCCTGTAACAGGAGACTTAATTTTAAATCACGTGCTCGACTTACTGCTTGAGAAGCAAAAGCCGATTCAAAGATGGTACATCCTACATTCTGTCTCCAGACATAACTCAGTGGCACGAGCAGAGATGAACTTGTGTCAGAGAAAAGCATGAAGATGGATTGTGAAATTTATGTGCTCAGTAACATTCTGGAGGGGGTTGCATTGAGCTGGAGTCTCAGAGCAGTCTGTGTGGCTTCAGAGTGGATGAAGAGAAGCTCTAGCTAAGCTGGTCTGACTGAGAGAAGCACCTGGTGAGGAGACAGCCCTGTTGAAGCCAGGGCACCTTCCTCAACCCCACAGCTGGACATCTGTGTGCCACCAGGCAACACATACATTCATTTAACTTTACAGAGCTTTTGCTTGTGAAGATAAAGAATCAGAGAAATAAAGCAGCAGTTTCTAAGGTTGCAGGAAACATCCAAACCTCAGTACACTCCATGGAGAGGAAGCTCTGGCAACTCAGCATCTGAGCTCCGGGAAGCAATCGGAAGTGTCCGTTAAGTCTTCACACATGAAGGCTGCCCCATGCCCACCCCAGGACTGTCGATTCCACAAAACACCCGAAGGCGTTAGTGTTGTCCTTAGTCAACAGGAGCAATGGCTGAGCCAAGACTTTTGTTACAGTGAAATTGCTTCCCAGGGGAAAAATCTTGACTCATGTCCATTCTCATAATGCTTTTCCCTGTTGGTAATGTACACGCCAGTGCTCCTTAGGTCTCTGCAGCCTTGGTTCCAGGATAGAGCATTGTTCTGAGTGACACAACACCCCCACTAAACAGCATCAGACTCGATTTCAAGGTTGTACTTAATGGTTTCTCCAAGTCTGGAAATGATGTTGTTCCTTAGCAGAGTTGTGCAGTTGGAATGGCAGGGCAGAGGCTGAAACAGTCTCAAGCTCTGGTTGCACCACAACCTGGGATGGAGAGGTTTGGGTCACCACTCAACCCTGTTTCCTTACTTAGAAAATGCGAAGGTTGTTAATTGTAAGATATAACTTTAATTCCTCCACTCACCCCCAGCACAGGATCCATTAAGGAACACAGAGGCCTGTGCCCTACCACATCTCTCTAGAGCTCCATTTTTTAAACACTGGAGTGTAATCTTTCTGTAGCTCTGTATTCCAGGGGTGGCCAGACAAGATTCAGAATTTCTTTCAGCTCTGCAGTTGTGTACTGGGAAGTGGGAGGAAGACAGGCAATCTCCTGCAGTAGCCTCTATGTCACCTGGAGGTGCAGACTGTTCCAGAAACCTGGGTTTTCAGTCTATATCTTAACAGGCTTCCTAAGAGCACAAATCAGAGCTGCTTTCATCAGGTGTGAACCCATTCCCTCTGTGCTAGCCTGTCATCTTCTAGACAGGTCTCAAAAAACCCAACACGGGAACGTTTTCTTACAGCATTATTACAGTGTGCTGCTGTTCTCCTCAAAGCTCATGAATTGGCAGAATCACCATGACCCACAGGGTCAGAACTGCTGCTCTGGGCACATCACTGACTAGCTAGCTAGCACTCTAGGGAAGTGATGCACTGTGCAGGGGAGCCCTGCACTGTGCAGCAAGCAGATGCTGCAGCAGGGACTTGCAGCACAAGGGACAAATGTGTATTACAAAGAAATCTCTGCAAAGGCCACATTAGATTAGGGTTTGCCACCATGCCTCTCTTCCAGGGGCATTTAAAGGCCCATAGGTTTTTAGATCTCCTGAACACAAAGATCCTCCCCTTGCCCTCAGGCTAAGGAACTGCTGTCCTACTTTATTAGAACCCATGCAGACAGGGGGTGGGGGAAGAAGCAGCACAGATGCATCCTCTGCAGTGAAAACCCATCTCTGCAGAGAAATCAGGGCACAGACCCTATGGCAGAGGAAAGTCAGCATCTGGAAACATCCAGGGAAGGGTCAGCCAGGATTCTGGGAAGGGAAAAAAGTCACCAGTTTAAATCCAAGCCTGAGTGACAGCCTAAGCTTGACTTTAATGATTATTGTCCCATCCAGTTCCAGTTCCCCATTCCCTAAAGTAATTGAGGATGGACTTAAAGTATGCAGGTGTGTCTGTTACTTCTATTGTGTCCTTCCCTTTAAATGGCCACAAGGTGTTTAAGTCTAGGGAAAAATTACCTAGTAGAAATATCGCATGCAATAAGAATCCTAAGTTTGGAGCCATGACCAAAAAAAAAAAAAAAAAAAAAAAAAAAAAAAAAATCTTCCTACCAATAAGAATTCAAGATTAAATGGATTCACCGTCATATTCTTCCACAAACCTTTCTAGAAAAACAAATGTTCCCATGAATCCAAAACAGGCAGAGATACATAGAAAGAACTGGTATGAATGAATGAATCAATCAATCAATAAATGGATATATACATAAATAAATAAATAAATAAATAAATAAATAAATAAATAACATTGATCACACCATGATTAACCTCATGTGATTTTATACAAGGATAATACAATTAAATACATACAAAAAATGTCACTCAGCACAGCAATAAACTCAAAGATAGAAACTGCAATGTTGTCTCAATAGTGGCGGAAAGGGGACTTTGACAAGACCATCATCACTTCATGATAGACGTCCTGGAGAAACTTGGAAATGAACAATCATTCCATCCCCATAGTAAATGTTCTATTCTACATAGACAGCATTATATTCATGGGAGAATGGAACAATTTCCTATAAAATAAGAAACAGTATCAGGGCATCCAGATCTCTACTTTTTAAAATATTGTCTTGAGTCTTAGCAGCAATGAGGAAACATAAGGAATCAAGACAGAAACAGGAGAGGTTGTGTGTGTGTGTGTGTGTGTGTATGTATGTGTGTGTGTGTGGGGGGGTCCTAGTAAAGTTACAAAGGAATGTTGGTTTACTCAAATTAGTCAGCAAGGCTGGTTCAAACTTCAGGAGTCTAAGATCAAGTGGTTTGTTTGTTTATTTATTTATTTATTTATTTATTTATTTATTTATTTTTTACAAATCAATGATGAACAAACAGAAGGTCCAGTCACTTATAATTAACCATAGAAAATCTTTAAGAAATATATGATTTCTTAAAATTAAGTGGCGGTCAGTAGTGGAACATGCTTTAACTCAATCTGCAGAGGCTAGAATGGTGTAAGAAGTGAGTTCCTACAAGGTTACACAAAGAAACACTGTCTCAAAGCAACAACAGTGATGATGATGATGATGATGATGATCACAGAAAGTAACATGATCCTTATTGCTTGAAGGCTATTCTAATGGAGAAACACATGAAGTGTTCTTCTATCTTCCATTAATAATAAAAAGAAAATACATTTGTCATTAAAACATCTGAAGAATCCATTGATTTGTTCTTTTGCTTTTCCCACAAAATTGTATTTGAGGATTCTCAACGTGAACCTGTTCAGTGTTCTCTGGAGAGCATCTGCAGGCTTGGGGAAGACATTACCAGTGAATTTAATAAAAATGCATTAGGATACATGGTACTGAAGCTACTTAAGTATCTATTCAGCATCCTGTAAGGAAGACAAAACATTCAATTAAGTCCATATAATAAAGAATAGATTATTCTAAAAGAAACAGCAGAAGACTATGAGACTTTGCTGAGATGGAACAGCTTTGACTTGAGGGACCAGTGAGGCCTCCTGGGAAAGGGAGCAAGTGAGTGGGGCCCAAGAAGAAGGATATTAAGGAATAAAGAAATGAAGGGCATTTGGGAGGAGATGATGGTGTAATTAAAATCAGCCAGGCAGAAAACCTTGTCTAGTTTATTAGGTTCTTTATGACAAAAATCTGGATAGAAGCAGCTTGAGAGAGAAAGGGTTTCATTCTATTAACATGGGGAGAACAGGGCAGGGCAGCTCAGAGCTTAGTGGTGGGAGTATGTGGCAGAGACTGTTCACATGTAAGAAGCAGAAAGCATCCTGGGAACCAGGAGCTGGGAGCACTTCATAAGACAGCCCAGGGACAAGCTTTTGGAAGGCGGCCTTGCATCCTAAAGACTCCCAAAGTTTATTAGCAAAGTTTATTATTATACTGAGAAGTATAGTCTTGGCCATTGGACACTTTTAGCTGCAAAAGACAAAAGAGCCTGTGAGAGATGATTCAGATCCAAGTCATGAAATCTAGGAAATGATGTGTAGGTGGAAGAAAACTTATCAGCAGCAAGAGGAGAGAGATAAACATATTGTCAGCTATCTCTTGGCACTTCTTCAAAAGCTAGGCAGCCCACAAGCACATTACACTCATCATGTATTTGATGTCCACACAGCCTAAAGTGGCATTTGATGTCCACATAACATAAAGGGACAGAAACCCTTTTCATTTCCACACAACAGACTCCTTAGGATCAAGTGATTACCCACCATTGCACACACAGGAAGTGTGTCTAAGGGTTTGAAGCTAGAAATTCCTCTTTCAGAAAGGACACTAGGCAATGATGCAGATACTCTTTGGACTCTAGGAATCCAGGTGCATGTAGATCCAGGAGCCCACTGGGTGGAGGGTGCAAAGACAGGAAAGGAAGACCATGTTTACAGTAACATCTCTCTAGGAGTTTATGGCTCAAGACAGAGAAAGCATTAGAGGAAGTGATTAGTCATCCCTGGAGACTCTGCACACATCACACTTACTGTGATGTAGAAGAAGCCCAGACTCAGAGCATTAACCCAGGAGAGCACGCAGTAATGGGCATAAACTATTTTATCTAGGATTTTGGTGCTCTGTGCAAGGACATGCATGAGAAATTTATGACTTTTTCAGGCTCATTATACTAGTGCTCTCTTACATAGGGGTTACTGATTGAAAGTGTTACATAGAAAAGAGAACTGAGGGAGCACAGTCCCCTTTTGATTTAGAAGGCAAATTGACCAAGGGTGAGGGGAAAGGGTCAGAGGGCAGAAGGGAAGAAAAAGGCATGGGAGCAAGGGTGGGGTGCATATGCATCTGAGGAAAGAAGGTAGAGGCTAGGGAAGTATATTTTTGATGCCTCAGCCACTGTTCTAGTAAGCAGCAGTTCCTGTGCTAAGAGAGGTAGGGTTGGCTATAGGTAGAGACTTATAGCAGAGACTGAACTAAAGGCTGTCCAGAGACTGTTCCACCGGGGGACTCATCTCATATATAGTCACCAACCCTGACACTATCATGGATGCCAAAAAATGCTTGCAGAAAGGAGCCTGTCATGGCTGTCTCCTGAGAGTCCCTGGCAGAGCCTGACAAATACACAGGCAGATGTGCACAGCCAACCATTGGACTGGGGGAGGGGTGCCCAAAGGTGGAGTTAGAAGAAAGGACTAAGAGAGCTGAAGGGGTTTGCAACCTCATAGGAAGAACAAAATCAACCAACCAGACCCTCCAGAGCTCCCAGGGACTAAGCCGTCAACCAAGAGGTACACATGGCTCTGGCTGCATATGTAGCAGAGGATTGATTTGTCAGTCATCAATGGGAGGAGAGGTCCTTGGCTTTGAGGGTTTGATAGATGCCCCAGTGTAGGGGAATTGAGGCCAGGGAGGTGGGAGGGGTTGGGTGGAAGAATACCCTCATAGAAGTAGGGGGACAGAGGATGGGATAGGGGCTATCCAGGATTCTCGGAAACTGGGAAAGGGGATAACATTTGAAATGTAAATAAGGACTATATCCAATAAAAAAAAGCATGGGGGATGACTGAAACCTTTCTGGGAGAAAAATAAGAAATGTGTTTATTCTGGACTGAAATACCTAGTACTTGCCTACAGCAATGGAGCTTATAAGAGCATAGCATGTGTGTGGGTCTTCAATTCTCTTCCATTGATCTTCCTGCCTGTCTGCATACCAGTACCAAAGTTTTTTATTACTATTGCTCTGTAGTAGAGCTTGAGGTCCGGGATGGTTATTCCCCCAGAAGATCTTTTGTTATGGAGAATAGTTTTTGCTATCCTGTTTTTTTTTTTTTTATTCCAGAGGAAGTTGAGAATTGCTCTTTCTATATCTATAAAGAATTGAGTTGGGATTTTGATGGGGATTGCATTGAATCTGTAGATTGCTTTCAGCAAGATGGCGATTTTTACTATATTGATTCTACTAATCCATGAACATGGGAGATCTTTCCTCCTTCTGAGACTTTCTTTGATTTCTTTCTTCAGAGACTTAAAGTTCTTGTCATACAGATCTTTCACTTGCTTTGTTAGGGACACACCTAGGTATGACATTTTATTTGGGACTATTCTGAAGGGTGTCATTTCCCTAATTTCTTTCTCTTGTTTATCCTTTGAGTAGAGGAAGGCTACTGATTTGCTTGAGTTAATTTTATATCCAGCACTTTGCTGAAGTTGTTTATTAGCTTTAGGAGTTCTCTGGTGGAAGTCTTGGGGTCGCTTAAGTATACTATCATATCATCTACAAATAGTGATATTTTGACTTCTTCCTTTCCAATTTGTATCCCTTTGATCTCCTTTTGCTGCCTGATTGCTCTGTCTAGGTCTTCAAGTACTATATTGAATAGATAGGTTGAGAGTGGGCAGCCTTGTCTGGTCCCTGATTTTAGTGGGATTGCTTCAAGTTTCTCTCTATTTAACTTGATGTTGGCTACTGGTTTGCAGTATATTGCTTTCACTATGTTTAGGTATGTGCCTTGGATTCCTAATATCTCCAAGAATTTTATCATGAAGGGATGTTGGATTTTGTCAAAAGCCTTTTCTGCATGTAATGAAATGACCATGTGTTTTTTTCCTTTAGTTTGTTTATGTAGTGGATTACATTGACAGATTTCCGTATATTGAACCATCCCTGCATTCTTGGGATGAAGCCTACCTGATTGTGGTGAATTATACTTTTGATGCATTCTTGGATTCGGTTGGCCAGGATTTTGTTCAATATTTTTGCATCAATGTTCATGAGAGAGATTGGTCTGGAGTTCTCCCGCCTTGTTTGGTCTTTGTTTGGTTTAGGAATAAGCGTTATTGTGGTTTCATAGAATGAGTAGGGTAGTTTTTCTTGAGTTTTGTGAAAAAGTTTGAAGAGTATCCATATTAACTCTTCTTTGAAGATCTGATAGAATTCCCTGCTAAACCCATCTGGTCTTGGGCTTTTTCTGATGGGAGACTATTAATGACTGCTTCTATTTCCTCAGGACTTATGGGACTATTTAGATGATTTATCTGATCCTGTTTTAACATTGGCACCTGGTATGTATCTTGAAAGTTGTCCATTTCATCCAGGTTTTCAAACCTTGTTTAGTATAAGCTCTTGTAGTAGGATCTGATGATTTTTTGAATTTCCACAGTTTCTGTTAAGTCTCCATTTTTATTTCTGATTTTATTAATTTGGATACTATCTCTGTGCCCTCTTGTTAGACTGGCTAAGGGTTTATCTATCTTGTTGATTTTCTCAAAGACCCAGCTCCTTGTTTTGTTGATTCTTTGTATAGTTCTTTTTGTTTCTGTTTGGTTGATTTTGGCCCTAAGTTTGATTATTTCCTGCTGTCTACTCCTCTTGGGGGTATTTGCTTCCTTTTGTTCTAGAACTTTCAAGTGCACTGTCAAGCTATTAGTGTAAGCTCTCTCCATTCTCTTTTTGGAGGCACTCAGAGCTGAGTTTTCCTCTTAGCACTGCTTTCATTGTGTCCCATAAATTCTGGTATCTTGTGTCTTCATTGATATTTGACAAAGGAGCTAAAAAACATCCAGTTTTTAAGGAAAACATCCAGGAAAAAAGATAGTATTTTTAACAAATGGTGCTGGATCAACTGGAGATCTGCATGCAGAAAAATCCAAATTGACCCATTCTTATCTCCTGCACAAAGCTCAAGTCCAAGTGGATCAAGGATCTACACATAAAATCAGACACACTGAAGCTTATAGAGGAGAAAGTGGGGATGAATCTTGCACACATGGGTACAGGGGAAAATTTCCTGATCAGAATATCAATGGCTTATGCTCTAAGAACAAGAATCAAAAAATGGGACCTCATAAAACTTCAAAGCTTCTGTAAAGCAAAGTATACAGTCAATAGGACAAAACAGGCAACCAACAAATTGGGAAAAGATCTTTACCAACCCTACATCTGATAGAGGGCTAATATAAAATGTATACAAAGAACTCAAGAAGTTAGTCTCCAGAGAGTCAAATAATCCTATTAAAAATGGGGTACAGAGCTAAACAGGGAATTCTCAACTGAGGAAACTCAAATGGCTCTAAAGCTCCTAAAGAAATGTTCATCATCCTTAGTTATCAGGGAAGTGCAAATCAAAACAACACTGAGATTCCACCTTACACCAGTCAGAATGGCTAAGATGAAAAACTCAGGAGACAGCAGTTGCTAGAGATGATGTAGGGAAAAAGGAACACTTCTCTATTTTTGCTGGGATTGCAAACTGGTAAAACCACTCTGGAAATCAGTTTGGCAATTCCTCAGAAAATTAGACATAGTACTACCAGCAGACCCAGCTATACCACTCCTGGGCATATACCCAGAAGATGCTCCTACATGTAATAAGGACACATGCTCCACTATGTTCATAGCTGCCTTATTTATAATAGCCAGAAACTGGAAAGAACCCAGATGTCTCTCAACAGAGGAATGGATACAGAAACTATGGTATATATACACAATGGAGTGCTATTCAGCTACTAAAAACAATGAATTCATGAAATTCTTAGGCAAATGGATGGAACTAGAAAGTGTTATCCTGAGTGAGGCAACCCAATCACAAAAGAACACACATGGTATGCACTCACTAGTAAGGGGATGTTAGCCCAAAAGCTCAAAATAAACAAGTTACAATTCACCAAGCTCAAGAAGTAGGGAGGACTTAAGTGAGGGTGCTTTGGTTCCTCTAAGAAAGGGAACAAAATAGCCACAGGAGCAATAAGGGAGACAATGTGTGGAGCAGAGACTGAAGTAAAGGCCACCCAGAGACTGCCCTACCTGGGGATTCATCAAACAGTCAACAAACCCTGATACTACTATGGATGACAAGAAGCATATACGAAAAGGAGCATGCCATGGTTGTCTCCAGAGGGTCCCTGCCAGAGCCTTACAAATACAGATGCTAACAACCAACTATTTGACTGGGCATGGGGTCCCCAATGGAGGAGCTGGAGGATGGTCCAGAGGAGCTGAAGGGGTTTACAGCCCCATGGGAAGAACAATGATTTTGGCCACCCAGACACCCCAAAACTCCCAGGGACTGAACCATCAACCAAGAGGCACACATTGGTTCCAGCCAAAAATGTGGCAGAGGAAGGCCTTGTTCAGCATCAGTGGGAGGAAAGGTCCTTGGTCAGGTAAAGGCTCAACAGACACCGGAACAAAGGGAAACTGGGGCGGGGGGGGGGGAGGGAGTGTGTTGGGTAGAGAAGCATATACATGGAGGCAGGGAGAAGGAGGAAGGGGAGGGGTTGGAGGTCTTAGGAGAGGGGGGATATCGGGAAAGGTTTTACTATCGGCAATGTAAATGAAGACAATATTCAATAAAAAATAAATTAAAAAATAGAGCCCAGCACAACGTTTGAATCAGACTCTCTACCCCTCCTGCTTCCTCCCCCAACATGTTCATTCTCTTTCTTCTCCCTAACTTCCTGACCCACCATCAAAACTTTCCTCCTTACATTGGATTTTGGTTTTGCTTCTCCATCTAACTCAAGGGCCCTTGAGTTAATGTCCATGGCTTATAAATGACTAAGTAAGCAGTAGCTTAAGCCTTGGAACTTTAGAAACACTAATTCCACAGTCATGCTGCAGGGTTGGGGAAAGAAGTCAATCATTAAGTGTGAGGACATGAGCTTGATCCCCAAAACCCATGTTTAAATAGAAGTCATGTATGGAGGTGGACACTTGTAATCCCAGTGCTGAAGATAAAAGCAGACCTGTGGGCTCCTGGATAGTCAGCCTTGCCTGTTTAATGAGTCACAAATCAGTGAAATCTCTCTCTCTCTCTCTCTCTCTCTCTCTCTCTCTCTCTCTCTCTCTCTCTCTCTGTGTGTGTGTGTGTGTGTGTGTGTATGTGTGTAGTTTCAGATCACCAGTTTTTCCCCAACCTCCATGTATATGTGAATATGCACACACACACACACACACACACACACACACACACACACACAGAGAGAGAGAGAGAGAGAGAGAGAGAGAGAGAGAGAGAGAGAGAATGAATGGATGAAGGAATGAATGAGATTGCATTAAAAGAAACACAGGAGAGCTACAAACAGCTATGACAGCAAGAATTAGGCAGTTCCTGTGAGAGTTTGTTTTCCATAAGACCCATCTTTGCTCTTTCCTGCCTATCCTACACTCCTGAAGCTGACCTCCTGGATTCTATAGGATAGGCTCCATTGTTCACATATTCCCAGTTGGTTTAGGTCAATGATTAGATCAAATGGAAATGGCTGTGAGATTAAGGGAACCATCCAGTTCCCTCCTGTGTGTCTCCAGGTGAGCAGTGGCTCACAAAAGGATCCCCATTCTTTCTGGAAGCTTCTTCCGCATCTGTGACCACAGCTTCTGTTGTATTCTTGAAATTTCCACTAACCACTATGAGCTTGTTCAACATTAAGAGCTGACTTGCTAGTGTCTGAGAACTGCGGTGCTTCTGTTCTCCTTTTACATCTTTCTAAGCACTTCACTAACACTTCCTCCATTTCCCCACTTAGATGGGGCAACTATTTCCTGCCACAAGCTGACTGAATCCAGCCTATTCCATGATATATCCACATGGGATCAGTTCATGGGTAATGTCTACAGAACTTGAAATGTAGGAGTCCTAGGACTGGCAAGAAGGGGAGAATCTTCATCTGAATACCCTCCTGGTATTCCCAGATATAATAAACTAAAACCCAACATCATTTTTGCCTTCTCCTCATTGGTCTCTGTAGGCTTTTCTCCATTGCCCCATAGAGTCTTCATTTAAGAATTCACTATGTATAGACTGCTTCCTACAGCACAGGACTGTGTTAGGCATTCAGAGATGGCTGGACCAGTGTTCCATCTCCCTGTAGGCACACTCGTGGTAGAAACTATGTAATCTGTATCTTTGTGAAGAATCAGTGGTGGCTTCATGTGACAAAGCACAGAGTAACACTGTTGGCTTTCCTAAGTTAGTCACACTTGAGTCCAGACTTAAAGAAAAGTTAGCATTCATCAGTAGAGGGAACAAGAGAGTGGGATAACCATCTAAGAGATAAATAGCTGTCCTGTACATCTGAGTACAGGACAAATGGTGAATAGGCCTTGCTTTCAGAAATATGATTCCACCATGTAGCCTATTTCCTGAGCTTTCCACCATGCCACGAGAGCTCATTTACTACAAATCTATCATTGGATTATTTCATGAACTGAGCCTTCATGACCCAGACACACGTCAGAGGCCCCACATCCGAACACTGTCACTCCTGTCAGAATGGCTAAGATTAAAAACTCGAGAGACAACAAGTGCTGGCGAGGATGTGGAGAAAGAGGAACACTCCTCCACTGTTGGTGGGATTGCAAAATGGTAAAACCACTCTGGAAATCAGTGTGGCGGTTCCTCAGAAAATTGGGCATGCCACTCCCAGAGGACCCTGGCATACCACTCCTGGGCATATACCCAGAGGATTCCTCTGCATACAACAAAGACACATGCTCCTCTATGTTTATAGCAGCCTTGTTTATAATAGCCAGAAATTGGAAGGAGCCCAGATATCCCTCAAAGGAGGAATGGATACAGAAAATGTGGTATATTTATACAATGGAGTACTACTCAGCAATTAAAAATAATGAATTCATGCAATTTGTAGGTAAATGGTTAGATCTGGAAACTATCATCCTAAGTGAGTTAACCCAATCACAAAAGAATACACACAAAATGCAATCACTGATAAGTGGATATTAATGAGCCCAGAAGCCCTAAATACTCAAGGCACAATTAGCAAGTCAAATGACTCTCAAGAAGAAAAAAAGGAGAGGACCCTGGACCTGTAAAGATTGGATCCAGTATTGTAGACCCAGAACAGAGAAATCGTGGGGGGGGGGAAGAGTGGGGAATAGCATGGGGGGGAGAGGAATTATGGGACATATGGTGGGGGGTAACTGGGAAAGGGGAAAGCCTTTGGAATGTAAACAAAGAATATAGAAAATAAAAAAAAATTAAAAAAAAAACTTTCTATGTGTGGGACTTGGCATGACACCTTATAATACTGATGTTATTGTTGTGTGAGCAGTATCTCCAGTGCAATCTCACTCTACCACTATACCACTTACAGTCTTCTTAAAGGTTGTTCCTGACCTGTGCAGTTACTTCCCCGTGTAAGTTTGGGATTTCAAAACTGAAGGCTGTGTAGCCAGGAGTGGTCGCTAGTAGCCTGTAATACCCACACTTAACAGACTGAAGTGCAAGGACTGTTACAAGTCTTAGGCTACCTTAGCCTACACATCAATGATTTGAAAGCCAGCCTAGTGTAAGTGTTGTCTCAAAAGAACAAGCCACTACAGGTTCTAGAAAGTTATTGCTGTTAGTGAGGCTATCTATCATAGGAGACTCATCTACTTCTGATTTCATTTCCCCTGTTAACAGCAGCAATGGGAAGAGGATAAAACCGAGTGGCTGCTACTACAATGCACATGTCTATATGAATTGAAAATTGAAAAGAGGTAACCGAACCCTCTGTTTCTCTTGAAAGATGCAGCACATGAAGCGGTCAAGATCTTAAGCAGCAGAGCTCTAGGATGATTTCAGTTTCCACCCTCCAGCGAGTGAGGTAGCTTCACACAGCCTGAAGCCCAGCCACAGGGCAGCTCCAAGCTTGAAGAGAAGGTGATCCATTCCAAGTCTACATTCCTAGTAGGGGAAGGTGGAGTTCATCAAAGCCTCAGTGTTTGCATAGAGCATCCAACATTCAATAAAATATCATCAGATATGATAGAAAAGCAGCAAGCTGAATCGTACTTCCACATGACTCAGCCTGACCTGTCATGGGCCCTAAGAGTAGCTATGAGTGAAATATATACTAGACTTTGTCATAGGACAAGAATGAATATATTAATATTTACACACAGAGACACATACACAGACACACACCTCAGTGAAGGCCTTGGGGTGTAAGCATGAGGACCTGAACTCCACCCTCCAGAACCCACGCTAAAATGCCAGGTAGGCAGAATGCCCTCACAGTGCCAGCACAGGAGAGCCAGAGGCAGGAGGATCCCAGGTTCTTGCTGGTCAGCCAATTTAGGCAAATCAGCAAGCTCTAGGTTCAGAAACAAACCGTGTTTCAAAACATAAGGAGAATGATGAAGAAGACACCCAAGTCAATCCCTGGCCTCCACATGCACCCACACCCACACAGTCATTCATGCACACTATACAAACTACTAAAAAGTTCTAGAACCCTTAACATTTTGGGAATACCTATATATACCTATACATGATGTACACACACACACACACACACACACACACACTCCAAATAAACATAATTGAGTGATTTGTGTGTGTGTGTGTGTGTGTGTGTGTGTATCCAACTTACAAAATAAAGACTTGTACAACAGGTACAGGGAGAAAATGAGAATCCTGTATTTGACTGAGTATGGAGAAAGGCCTAAGCCACTGGAAAATAAAGTACCTAAGGCACCAGATCCCTAGTGCACCAGCCTTCCTGACCCTCAGCGGAGCTGAGTTCCCCACACAGCATGGTTTGCTGAAAATGTACAGAGCATTGCCAGTGTTCTAAATCTGTCGAAATGGGAAAGAGCTTGCAAAGCATCCTCTGCTACACACAGAAAACTGTTAAAGAAAACAAAACTGAATTCATTAGCCCTGAAAGAGTTCAGAAAGATACCAGGAATTTCAACCATAATATACAGAATGAACTAATCCTTTGGATAAACAACCAGATAAGCAGGAAAACACTGGGGCTTCAAGGGTGACCTGCTTTTCCTTTGGTTCCTGCTAAATCCTGTTTGTTTGAAACTTGATATTTTACATCAGGAGATCTTAAACTGCACTTAGGTCTTAGTGCCTAAGTGCCTGTGGTTGTTGAGTGGTTTTCTGTTTGCTTCTCTCATTGGCACTGGTGTATTCTAGCTGTTGTCCCATTCCTTCTCTGCTTCTGTTGCTTGGTCCTGTGTCTTTTTATTCACTCTCTTGAGTCTGCTCTCAGGGGCTTATTTACCTAAGTAGTCTGCTGCAGTTTCGTGCCCAGGGGCTTCTAGGAGGAAACTTCTCTCCCAGCTGGTTTTCTCTTGTTCCTCCAGGGTTAGCAAGTCACCCTGTTCTGCATTTCCTAAGAACTGAGTCTCAGCAGGCATGTTTCCAGCAGCTCATATAAATCTTTTCTCTCTTAAGGATCAGAGAGGACTTGGGCCAAGAGATCCCAGGCATGGTTGCTAGTGGATGCCTGCTCAGGGCTCTCTAGTGAACCCCAAGTCACCATTTGGATCACAGGGAAGAGAGCACAACCACAGCTACCTACAACTCAGCTTGAGGGTCCTAGGAGGGAAAACCTGTTTGTATAAAGTCTCTCATCTCTAATTTGTGCCTTTGACACCTGTCACCAGTCGTCTAATTACTATATAAAAAATATTCATTGTTTAGAGATCCCAAAAGTCTTAAATGCTCATGAAATAATATGTCCCAAAAATACTAGACAAAAATTATTCTGAGCACTTCATCATTTGGGGAATGATAATATTTTATGAGATATCTGCTCTAGTCAGAGGGGAAAAAATTCAACTTCTATTTAGTACCACCATCAATATTATTATTATTTTCTTTCCTATTTACCATGAATTTCAAAGACAGACCCATTAGTCTAATGGCTCAATTCCCTGTGGACTCTCTACCACAGATTTAAGGATTCTTCATTGGGATTTTAGTTTTTGGTTTTTCTTTTCACTTCTTTGAATTGTTACTGCTTATAAACTTGCAGACTTGGTATGTACAAATATAAGAGATTCTGAGTATATGTACTGAAAGAATGATTATGTAACTAATGTTTGTTTTGAAGAGCCTCTGGTGTCCTGTGAATCTATATCACTAGATGCTCTGGTGGTAAAACAACTGATGAGCTGAATAGCCTTTTTTCCCTTTTAAAAGTCATGTTTCTTCCTTCCTTCCTTCCTTCCTTCCTTCCTTCCTTCCTTCCTCCCTCCCTCCCTCCCTCTCTCCCTTCCTTCCTTCCTTCCTTTCTTTCTTTCTTTCTTTCTTTCTTTCTTTCTTTCTTTCTTTCTTCATTTATTTATCTGATCATCTATGCCTGCATGTATGTGTTATGTTGTACATATGAAGACAACTCAAAGGAACTGGTTGCTAGGTTCCTTCCTCTACTGTTCACTACTTCATTTCCTGAGGTGGGGTTTCCCATGGAACTAGAAACTTGCCCTTTGATTGTCTTGCTAGCTGTCTTGCACTGAAGATCCTGTCTCTGCTCCCTGAACCTTGCATGGGATTACCGGTGAGCCGTTGGACTTATTCAAACTCTGGTCCTCACACTGATATGGTAAGTACCTTATCCAATAAGCCATCTTCCCAGCTCTGATGCACTAGCTTCGTTCTGTTCCCCATACCTTGAAAGTACTAATTGCTAGGTCCGATTTAAATCTTTAAACATTAGCCCTTTATACAGGTTCTACAGGTTAGAGTACCCTTTCCTTTTTAATATTTTTTTCATCTTGAGAAAATCCACTTGAAAGATGAAGAAAGGTGAGAACCTGAGCTTTTCTGGTTTGTAAGGAATATTTTACATCACTAGCTATAGATTCTTAGTTTTCTTGAATTCATTGTACCTACTGTGTATTGTATTGTACCTATTGTTCATTGTACTGTGTATTCTGTGGTTCTAGTCAGTGAAAAAAGCTAAGTGTTTTTAATTTCTTTTTCAAATCCAAAATCTAAATTAACTATCAGGTAATATCTGTATATTATCTTATTAATACTTACCATTCTTTTTATAATTATTTAACGGTTATTCAGGGATCTTGACACATATTCTTGACTGGTACCGAGTACAAACACTAAAATTTTATGGTGTCTTAAAATGGAGATTAATTGATTAATGCCTCTCAATACTACCTTCCCCATTCCCATCTCCTTCTGTCAACCTCAGAATATGAGCAGGTCTTCTTCCCAGGTTTGAAAAGCATGCATCCCAAGATTTTCATTTCCTCTTTACACAGCCAGAATTACCCTCTGCCTCTTTTGATTCACAGTTCCTGCATCCCTACATTTCATGCAATCTAATAATTACCCCACACTGAGCTCTTAATTCCCATCAGCAACTTCCCAATGACAAATCCCATTAACTCAGTCCTCATCTCTCTTGATCACTCTGTAAGACCTGAACCATTTATACTGTGGATGACTCTGCTAATTTCCCACCACACAGCACTGCTCCTTCCTTTCTTCCCAACCACCTTATTATGCTGTAAAGTCAATTTTAAATTCTCATCACCATGACTTAACAAGGCTATTTGTTATTGTTTTGGTTTACATATGATCCAAATGTGTGTTCCCAAGATGTCAGTAAGAACCCCCCATTGTCATTCTGAGGCCCAAGTTCTTCCCAGGTTCAGTCGAGTCAAAGAAAAGGATCGGAGGCCAGACAGCATGAGGGAAGACTAGACTTCAGCTATACAATGACACACAACTACACAGGAGACCAGAAAACATAGTTTATGTGCCTGCCTAAGATGAAAACATTGGTCTGGTAAATGATAAGACAGTCTCTGCCCTAAGCAGACATAGCTGCCACTCAGCTACCTAGCTCTGGTGCGGCCACATCAGCAAGCATAGCTGTAAAAAACTCTATAGGCATGGCTCCCCAGTTCAGAGTATTCCAGGGCATGAAATCTCAGTGTTCCTTCCTCACCATTTACCAAAGCAGACCTATGAGTCAACATTTCCCTTTCTTCTTCTTATTGTTATAACCCATGGGTTAATTTGCACTGGGCCATAATCCGAAGCAATTTCCCAATCGCTACCACCCATGAATGTTTGCAGCTGGAAAAATAATACTAGACATTGAGATAAAAGAACAGGTTAGTTCAGGTATATTTTCAAGTCCCTATAAATGCTCAAACTTACAAAATCTTAGTGATGTTGATTGCTGCTCATAATAATGAATTTCCAAAAATATGAAAGATAAAGATTAGGCTTTTAAGACAAAAATCCCAGTGTCTTGCTGTGTATAGCAACAACCCTCCTGTCAGTTTAATTCACTCTGAGACACCACTTGGAAACCTTTCTCTTACTGCTGACAAGCTCTTCTCATGTTCATAAACTTGGCCGGGGTTTTCTGTTTGTGGTTGAACCATTGAATAATAGTGTCCTATTGATAATCTTTCTGAGGGTGGCAGCAGAGGCTGAAAGGTTTCAGGTGAGGTGTTTCTTCACTTATCTTGATGGTTTCTTTTTCTATCCTGGTCAAAGAGATGGCAACCCTACTTTGGTTCCAATTTACAAGGAAATAATGGTAGAGAGGGTTGGTGAAGAAATTGATGCTTTAGGGATCACATTTGCACAAATGCACTAAATCAACAGTTCCCAAATTGTAGCCCACAGAGCAATTCTGCTCTTGTTGCTGTTCTCCAGCTTCAATGTCAGTCCCTAGACAGTATCCTGACACCTGTGTACAAAGCTTTAGATGCAAAAGCTTTATATGAGATTGACAAGTGACTGCCTAGACACAAGGTATGTAGACACTTCTGTTCAAGGGCCAATGACTGAGGCCTATAAGACTATTACTTTTCAGTTTAAATATGGAAAACCCGTGGGGTTTTTTTCTGGAATCACTGCTTCCCATCAGCTAACTTGCAGGCAGCACTTTGCTGAGTTCATCACCCTTCTGAAAGACATTGTGGTGTCCTAGCTGCAGCCTTTGTGCAACTCAATTAAAAATATGTTTTAGTTTGTGGGGTAGGGGTGGGGATGGGGAGGCATGCTTAAAAAAAAACTCTTTCTCCCAAAATGTGTCTATGATACATGGAAACTAAAGTCTACTTTACATCATGAGATCTGTGACATCAATATGGCTCTAGAATGATCATGACCTGTGCATCTGGAAACCGAAGTGAAGACGGAGTGCTAATGTCTAGAGCTCTCAGGAAATGATGGACAGTGTGATCCATCCATCTGGAGTCCTCTAATCCTAGCCTGCAGGTGGCTTTTGGAGTGATCTACGTGAGAGGCTAGGAGGGAGTCAGACAGATCTCTGGTAGATAGACAGGAAAAGGAGTCACGAATAGATAGTAAGGTTTGCAAACTTCCAGCTTATTATTCATAAATGTGAATGAAGACAAACACATTTTCCCCTAAACATGTGTACATGCACGTGCATGTTCTGAAGGAAGACTTAGACAACAAGTTCAAGGCTGGATCAGGACATGTTTACTCCAAACTTGTGGACCTACCAGCCTCCTTATCTTTGTCCAAATTAACAAACATTAAATTAGGGAAGGGAGATCCTTCATAGACCCTTAAACCCAGCCTTCTGAGAGACACAGGGCTTCAGCTTTCCTGGTTCCCCTGTGCTTTGCAGAGAGTCTTTTCTCTGTGTATTGGCTTTATGTGTATGCTTCCTCGTCCCTAATAAAAGCTTTTCTTCACCTGCTGATTCTGTCTGCTGGGTCTAAGACTTTCCCCTGGTTCTCCCTGTTACACTGGGAATTTTTTCTGTCTTCAGTTTTCTGATTGACAGAGAAAATAAGTTCCATCACAGCCCAGTCAATACCACATGTACTATCCATGGAGCAGGAATCAACCCCCCTTGTCCACAGGAAGTCTCAGGCTTCCCTAGGGCCTCTTTCCCTTTTTCAGGCCCTTTTCATCATAAACATGTCCTAATTTTAGAATACTTTATTCTGTTTTCAATTTATAGAACAGTTTTAGGGAGCAGAATGCTGTCAGAAAAGTGTAGCTTAGTGAAACCCAGTGATGGGAGTTGAGATGCAGTAGATTTAGGTTTGAGATCTGGATGACAACTGATGGTCAGAAACTCAAAACGGGACAGGAGAGGGCAAGAAAGAACAAGTTGTAGATTAACCGGGGTTCAGCCTCTACCTGGAGAAAGAACTGTTGACTGCATTCCTGAATCATGGTGTTGGTTTGTTTTTAAGTTCATACTGTGAGGAGCTATTGATTGCTTTGTTTGTTTGTTGTTGAGCTGAAGACCTTGCCTGAAACAACAGTGAAGATCCACTTAACTGAAGGTGTTGGGAACAGATGATACTTCATGCATACTATTAAAAACCATCATATCTGTGTTTATACTTACAGACACCACTGCACATTAGCAAATTGGTGAAGTAAAAGATATCAATAGAAATCACCCACACAGAGGAATGTTCTCTTAAAAGGAAATGCACCTTTAAGTGTTCCCACCAGTTGTAAAACACACCACTAATGATGTCTCAATGACAAAGGGCATTCCAGCTATTCACAAACATTTCACTTCTATATCAAAATATGTGCTCTGTGGGCACCCCAGAGATGTATAGGTTTCTCTTTTGTCACTGCCTGAGTTTCTTTTGTTTTTGTTTTTTGAGATAAGGTTTCTCTGTGTATCCCTGCATTTCCTGGTACTAGCTCTGTAAAGCAATTGGCTTGAGGTCAGAGATCCACCATTTTTACCTCCTGAGTGCTGGGTTTAGAGATACGAGCCATTAAAGACTGACTTTTTTGTTTTTTACTCACTGCCTGAAATTTTATAGTTCATATTCTCGTGATTGGCTTATTTCACATGAGACTTTCACCACTCATTTACATGATATTTTACACATGGAAGAGCAGGAACAAGCAGGAAACTTCAGGATTGTTTCCTTCAGTGTCTTCTATAGTGTAAAGATCAGATTTCCACTAATCAGATTTACTTAGAAATTCTAACCATGGAGAATTTGTGAGGAGGAAGATATTTTTAGAGTGAGCCTGGGCCCTCAATTATTATCCAAGGGTAAGTACTAGAAATGAATGAGAAAAATTCTGACAAATCCTTTTTCTTAACTTTAACTCCCCTATCTCTGAGAGAACTCTTTATATCTTTAATAAAGGCCGCTTCTTTAGAGAGCTTTTGACCCATTCTGTATGGGACGACAATGAACAACTACTTACCGAGCCTTACTTAGTCTTTCCCGTGAGTGGCAGGGCGTGGGCTCCTTGAGAATTCACCCGGGTCTGTAAACTCCATTGCACAGCCGGGGATTAATACCTCGTGCCTCACGTTTGGGTGCCACCTGTCCCATCCCACGGGACTCAGTTATTCGTTGGGTTGAGAGGGATTCAGCCTGAAAGAAGAATGGGCGAGATAGGAGAGAGAGGCCAAGCAAAATCGTTGTCAAGGTCTGTTTATTGTAAGGAGGGCAGCAGGTTTTAGGCAGTAGGAGGGGGGTTGGGGAAAGGTGATAAATCTGAAACAATCGGGTGAAATATCCTCAGAATGCGAGGGTGAGGATGGTTGGGTAAAGGTCAGTTTATTGATTAGCTAGTTCCTGGAACAGCGGGTGAGGAGGGGTGCTGAGTCAGTTGCATACTTGACTTAGGAGGACTTGTAAGATAGTTGCACTCCAGCCCCTTATTTTGGGCGTTTTTCTCCAACATGTCTGGAGGTCCATTTTTAGTTTCAAGTCATGTATTTTGGCCACCAACATGTTGATGTAGTTAAAGGCAAGCTTTATCACAATGGGCAGAAATAAAAGTATTCCCAGAACAAGAAGGCCTAGCATGATCAAGCTAAATATGTCATTTTAAAGGCTTGACCATGATGGAAACACTGAACTCAGGCTACAAATAATTTTTATCAGCAATATCTGCAGCATCGAAGCTCATCTGAGCAGCATTCTTTAAATTCATAATCTTGGTATGCAAACATCCAGAAAGGTCTTAGAATCATATCAAATACCCTGCAAGTGTCTTTGAACTTTTCCTCATTTATAGTGTCTATCATTGTAAACTTTAAAAGTAACACAAATTCATTGGTATTTAGTATACTTCTTGAGATAGCTTCTTACTCTTAAACTCTGAACCTCCTCTCCAATAATTCAAATAGTATCATAAAGAACATCAATTTGTACTTCCAAATTCCTATCTAAAACCTCTTGAATACTCAGAACATTAGTAACATTTTTTGCTAAATGATTAACAAAAGTAGCTGTCTTAACTTCTTGTGTCAAAGCAATTGCAGAAGAAGTGGTGCTAGCTATTAATGTAATTAATTCTGCTATACCAGCAATAATCAAGCCCACTACACTTTTGCTTGTGCTTAAAGCCTGACTTACTTCTTCTAGTGTTTGGAAGTTTTTTTCAGAATACCAAGGTCCTATAATACTCACAGGCCATAAAACAAAAGCCGGTTGATAGACCACCATAACAGGCATGCCATATTTCAATACATTAACACAATTAGAAAGTATACAATCAATACAGCTTACATTAAATACTGTAGAAGAAGCAAATGTAATTTTAACATGGCCAATTAATAAAAGATTAGGAGCCTTAACACATACACTAACATTTGTTCAAACTCCAAATCCTGCCCCCAATTTTATCCACCACAAAAATAACTTCATATAAGGCAATTGTGAATCTTTAAATGTCTCTGAAAATGTCCAAAACCAGCCTTCCAAATGAAGACTATTATTTCCAATATTGGATTGATTTCTAGACTAGTCCATGTTTGAGTCAGAATAAGTGGTCATATTAAAGGGAAGAGAAGTGTCATAACTTCTCTTTTTGATTAAGTTTTTGAAGGCAATTTCCACAGTCTCCATGTTCTCTGTCCTACAAGGTCTAAAAGCTTGAGGTGAAAGGATAAGGTTGAATCCCCCGTGCCTGAGTCTAGGGTGACCCCAAAGGAGCAGAGGTTCAGTCCACACCTTGTTGGCCTGGAAGTGTGCACATATCCCACCGGCCTCCAGGGTCCGACCAAGAACTTCTGGGAGTGTCCCTGGCACCTTTTCCCGTCTCCCTCCGCGGAGTGGCTGTGGCAGGGACGGGCACGGCTGGGGGCTGGCAGAGTCACCGCGGGGAGCTGCAGGGCTCCTGCCTTGGGGGCACTTGGGTCCCCAACGCCAGTGGGGGAGGGTGGCCGCGACCCTGTGCATGGTGGCCACGTAAGCGGAAATGACTTAACTAGTTCTTCCGGCCTCTGTGAGAGGCTGATAGGTTCTCAGAGAGCGCGGGTTTGGATGGTTTGAACTGATTGGCTTAGAAGCTTGTGGTAGGCGGGTTCTGCTATAAGCCCATAAAAAGCCCATACAAGCCAGCCCAGACGGGCTTACTTCTTTTACCCTGCGTGGGGAGACTGTGACCCCCCCCCCAGAGCTCTGGAAATTAAAATCCTCTTGCAAATTGCATCAGGTCTGTCTCTCGTGAGTGTTTTGGGGTGCCGGTTTCCGAGGCATGGGGTGCTGGAGTACCCCCGTTTTTTTTCTTTCGGATTTTACAAGGCAGTTTGTCTAGTCTGAGATGTATGCAAGCAAAGGTAAGTCAGAAACATATGTCCAAAACAGCTTCCCAGTCACCATTGATTGTCAGGGCAGTCAGCAAGCTCACAGTCAGCATCGTTCTTTGTCCCTGCGTCAGCATGTCTTACCAATCACTCTTGCAGCTAGCATGATCCTTCAGGATCCTGTGGGAAAGAACACAAACATGCCCTCTTCCCCATGTTAATACCTGCTAGGGATCATGCCACGCCAGTAAGTGGGTCCTTTCATTTCACCTAGACATAAGTATACCTAGTTGTAGGGTGCCATAGATACTCAGCAGAGAATCCCTTGGCATCCAAATTTTTAAAATAAAAAGAGCATGATTTAAATAATTGCATGGTGTGCAGGGATAAAACTACCCCTTTTTATTTTATGAAGATTTTTTTTAAGGTTCTACAACACCTGCTTCACAATACCTTGTTTTTGAGGAGTATAAGGAATCCCAGTAATATGGGTAAAATTGAATTGTGGGCAAAATATGTCAAATGATTGACTGCAATAGCCAGTTCCATTATTAGTTTTAATCTGATTTGGAACAAGCATGGAAAAAGCAACTGCAGCATCAGAAAGCAGAAGCAGTGGAAGTAACTTCCCCTGCCTGCTCACACTCGCTCCCCTTTGCATGAACTCTGGCACCCACGGCCCACAGATTCCCTCCAGTTCTTAGGGATAGCATTCTTAACATTTGTGTGCCTGTAGCACTGCTCAGCTTTGGCCCTTCCTTCTTCTTCCCTCCCCATATTCCTTCCTTTTGTCTGTGCTAGACGAGTGCTCTGCCATGGGGCTGTCACCCCACATTTGAGTTTCTTTTCATAGGATGAAATCTGACCTGGGAAATAATCAAATCAGAGCACATGATTGTTTCTGTGCTTGTTTCCATGTCACTTTCTTGTGGCTGTGTGCTGTGTGCTGTGTGCTGTGTGCTGTGAGAAAGGCTCTCAATACACAGCCCAGACTTAACACAATTTAGAGATCCTCCTGCCTTTGCCTCTTAGTCCATATCACTTTTATCTGAAATGGGATTAAAAGTTCAAATTTCAACACATATCCCTAGCACTGGCTACTGTGCTCTTTAAGATGTTTTGCTAATTTAGTGGGCCAGTGTTCCTTTGAATCAATTTGACTTTGGGTTGGCAAAAATTTTGCTGAATTGATGGACTTTATTTCTTCTCTATGAGAGTCTCTGAAAACCTGTTCTTCAGGGCCCACAAGCCCAGAGATTAGAGATATACCAAAGGAGAAGATTTTAGTAAGAAACCTTGTCCCATAGGCTCAGGCCTAAAGGGAAGGCTAAGGATGAGTTAGAAGTAAAGTTAAAGTATTTTTACACTTTGTGCATGGGGAGAATACAAATCAGTCAGTCAGACAGAGAGAGGATAATAAAGAAAAAAAAGAGCCCTCCCCATGAGACTTCATAGGCATGTGCTGGTTGGGCTTCTCTGTGAGCTTCTAGCCCCAACATTATCTCACCTGGATGTTCTAATAACATCATGCCTGGTTGAGTTTGGAGTTGTTCAAGATTAGACCTAGTACCAGTCGTAATCAGTGTTTTATTGCTGTGAAGAGACGCCATGACCGTGGCAACTCTTGCAAAGGAAAATTTTTAATTGGGACTGACTTATATTTTCAGGGGTCTAGATCATTATTGTCATGGGAAGAAGCATGGTGGCATGCAGGAAGCCATGGTGCTAGAGAGATAGCTGAGAATTCTACATCTAGATCAGCAGATAGCAGGAAGGGAGCAGAAACATTAGGCCTAGTTTCCCCATTTGAACCCTCAAAGCCCACTCACTCACTCCCTGTCACATACTTCCTTCAAAAAGGTCACTTCTCTGAATAGTGCCAATCTCTGGTGACAAAGCATTCATATTTATGAGCCTATGGGAAAACATTTCTAGTCAAACCACCACAACGGGAAATGCAAAAGCTTATGGGAGGAAGGCTCTACCAGAGTATCGCAGCATTATAAATTCTCATCAGATTAAGCACCCGAGGAATTAAGGCACCATAAACCAGAATTAGCAGGAAGAGACCTCCAGTGATATAAACATCTATTATTATCAGATTCCTTTTGATCACCAAGAAACAAATAGATTTAGGTTTGTGGAGATTTCCTGGTTCAGGAAGGTGTGGTGATGAGGCCCTATAATTCTAGCATCCTAGTGTCAGAGGATCAGTGATGTTGGTGGAGGCCAACTTCAGTCCATAGTGAGACCCTGTCTCAAAAAACCAACAAGAGCCTGAAGAGATGTATCACACCTTGATTGTGTAAGCCTCTAGACATCTTTGAGGGATTATTGGGGTCAAGCTAGTTGAGATGGGACGATAAACCTTAACTGTGGGCAGCACTGATCTATAGGCCTTGACTGAATACAAAGGAGAAAGGGGGCAGAGCATAAGCATTCATTGCTCTCTGCATTCTCATTGTGAATACAATATAGACAGCTGCCACAACCTGCCACCAAGACACTTTCCCTGCCATGAAGGACTGTGCTCTCCAACTGATGGCCAGCATACACTTCTTCATTAAGTTGGTTCTCATACATATGTTTTAGTAACTGGAAAGAGAACTCATGTGGTAGAACATCTACAAACCAGTATGAAAAGGCAGGCATGTTAAGAACAGAAAGGTGTGAGAGGAAGCTTCATAAACAAGAGAATTTCCAAATAGCAGTCTGCAAGTACCGTGTGTGTACAACACCATCTTTAACAAGGAAAACACATCAGAATCTCAAGGAGAGACATTCTAGGCATGGTGGCACATGTGTGTAATCCTGGCACTTGGGAGGATGAAGATGGAGAATATCTGTGAGTTTGGGGTCAGCCTGGACAGCATAGTAAGTTCAAAATCTCCTTAGAGTTTGTCTAAAACGATTTTTTTTCAGTGAGATAATATAACAAGTCCAGAGTAGATAAACAGAAAAGTCCAACAAGAGAAGTGTTGCTGAGGATGTAGAGTGATGGGATGCACCCATAATCTTGGGATGTGGTGTAAGTCGGAAGACATTTTTATGCCAATAAAACTAGGTGTATACATACCCTATGTTCCTGAAGTCACATGCCTGTGTACCTTGCATTAGAGGTGCCTTCTCAGATCCAAAACCTGCATTTGAACATGCATTAAGCATAACCACACTGGCCACAGGGTGCATCTGCAGTCATAAGGGCTGTGGATCCCACTCATTCCCCCAGCTCTTGAGGGCACTGGCTGTTAATGGTCCAAATTTGGCTCCTTAACACTTGGTTATGTTGTTAGTGCAAGCAGGCTATGTAGTTTCTGGGGAATGGAAAAGCGTTTGACTGTCATTCGTGGAATTACCCTGCTGTGAGTGGCTAAAAGAAGCCACATAGGAAACTACTAGCAGATATCCTGGTGACATTAAACAGGTATCCTTCCCCTAGAGATTCCCTAGGGTGAGCTTAGATTGGTCCCATTTCTAGCTGATAGGGTTGGAAGTGGAACTTAGATTGACTATGAGCTCCCTGCTTCTGGTCTTTTGGATTACATGGTTTAATGTCTTTCCAACAACAACAACAACAACAACAACAACAAGACAAAATAAGAAAACTATCATTATAGGACC
This sequence comes from Apodemus agrarius, assembly GCA_964023405.1. Taxonomy (NCBI): domain Eukaryota; kingdom Metazoa; phylum Chordata; class Mammalia; order Rodentia; family Muridae; genus Apodemus; species Apodemus agrarius. The sequence goes on from OZ030013.1 coordinate 82,751,300, forward strand.
TTTGTGTGTCTTATCTTTAGTGGGTTGAAGAATCTGGAGATGACCTATCTTCTGCAATTCCCTTTAACTAGGTATGGTGACTCCAAGTGGTGAGGACCACAGTGTATGGGCTTTCACAGTTGGTTCTAAGCTCTGGGTCAGGATCCTCTGTCTCCACATAAGGTTTCTAGGCTGGAACTCTTAGTCAAGCTCAGACACGAGCAAGGTCTCAGCCTTGTGAACAGTCCTCTGTGTCTACTGCAGGGTCTATAAGAATGTGAGGGGGAAATGGCTAGTAACTTTTGCCTAGTGAGCATGCCAACATGGGTGCATCTGGCCCTTAGGAGGGCAAAAGGTAGGAGGTTGGCCCAATTTTCATTGGTCTCATGATCATATTTATTTTTCCCTTCCCAAATTTTGCATCTCTAGGCACAATATAATTTTCAATGAACATTTAGGACCTTTGCCAGATTTAGGGGAAACTTTGGTCATGAAGGTGGGGTCATTGTCAAATTTCAGGGATAGAGGCAACCCAAATATAGATTTTTTTTTATCTTCTGATAATAGCAGAGAGTATGAGTATGGGTCTCTTCTTCAACAAGAACCATCATCCATTTGTCTTCTGATTCTTTTTGTCCACTTGGTTTCTTCCTGCATCCTTTCTGTTAAGGTAAGGAGTCCTTTCTCTCTAAAGAGGGTCCATGGACACTGGCATTGACAAATGCATACCAACTGTTCATGGTATGCATATTTTGTCCTTCTTCCAGCAAAATGTGTGGGATAATCAGAAGGTTAGCTCTTTGTGCTTAAGTCCACTGGTGGATGGACTGGGCCTACACCATACTGGGTATGTGACAACTGCAGCCCAGTGTACCTGATTCCTTGTTGAACAAAACTATTCCATATAATACCTCTTCATGTCTGACAGTTGGACTGCATCAATTACTTTCAGCAAGTGCAAAGTGTAGCTGCAGTGGAGCTCAGAGTGGAGGCCAGAGGCTCCAGCCAGCCCCAGAGCAGAGGAGGATGCAGCAACCACAGCTGCAGGGGTAGCAGCATCCAGGGCTTGAGAAGGGAGATGAAGCTGATCAAGTGCACCTTCTACTACAGCTAGGGGTGTTTCTGCATTGCCAGAACCTGCCTGCAGAGGCTGAGCTTTGAGCTCCTGTAGGGATGAGCTGGAGGGGCCAGAGCCAGGGCAGTGCCTGATGTACATTTCCCCTCATGAAGGTTAGTATGGAGCCTATCCACATCTACTGCTATGTCCTTCATCTGGCTGGTGGAGCCTCATGGCCCTAATATGGTTGCTGTCTTGGAGTAGCTCTTTTGGGTTATCATTTGGTGGCAGGCTGGATGGGCTGATGGCAGACATTTTATAAGTCAGATATGGGCCTGGCCCAGAAGACATGCCTCATAATGGGTTATTTGAGTGTTATACATCCACTTAACTGCAGTTCCCCTCAGGAGATCCATTACAATGTCTAAGATGTAAGTTAGTAACAGTTCCTGGCCCAAAGTCAATTTATTTATTAGAATGGTTGTAGCATCAACTTCTCAAAAACAAGCATGGCAAAGAGGATCAAGTCTTTTAGATAGACAGGCCACTAGCCTCGTCCAGTCATAGTGCCTGGAACATCCATCATATCCATCCTCCTTCACAAAACTCCCTCTAGGCCTGCGGACACCACCCACAGTACCACTCTTACTGCTAGCATCACCACCACAACAGTAGCAACAGCTTGTAGCACAGCTGCTTCCAAAAGAAGGGCGTAGTATGGATGACCCATGAGCCTGTGGGAACTGTGTGTCATCCCAGAGACAACAGTAGCCGTGGTCCCAGGAGGGCTTGCTCCCCTTTCTTTTTAGATCCTTTTCTCTAATCAATAAGACCGACAGAACCACACAGAGAGATACATAGTAAAGACAACCAGGGGTCACCACCATGCTTTCATGTACCTGAAGAGACCATCTGAACCCCAGATATAAATCTTCACCACCTGTACCTCATTTGCATTCTAAACAGAAGGTGCCTTAACCAGACTTAACTCTAGCAGTGACAACCCAGGCAACTTTCAGTGTTGTTTCCTTTAAGGGGTTGGTTGGGTGTCAGACTCTTCAGAAGCATTGGGTAGCAGCTCATCAGTTGGGATCCTGAGACTGTGGAACATCTCAGGTTGTGCAACCCTAGGAGTTCTTGACCATCATATTCTTTCCAGAGCCAGGAGGCTCCAAGACCTCAGTGTGTCAAGGTCTGGACTCTGAAGATGGAGGTATGTTACTGGGAGTGGGTTTTGAAGTTTCAAAGGGCCCCACAATTCCCAGTTGGCATTTTGTCTTCTACTTCTTCATTAACATGGGAGCTCTCGGGTGTTCATGCTCCATATTCTTGCTCTAAAACTCTGAAACTGTAAGTCCCCAATTAAATATGTTATTCTGTGTTGCCTTGGTCACCTGTCATATTACAGCAATAGAAAAGTAACCAAGACAGCTTAAAATGGCAGCACTTGGTAACAGGTGTATTAGACTGTGCGACTTTTAACTTTTAACTTTGTCTCCTGTTTCCAGTGCATCCTAAGTATGAAACCATCAAGATACGATATATGCTTGACTGAAAAGATACTTCTCCTTTTTCTTGATGGTGCTTACTTATTCTTCTTAGTTTTAGCTTTCTGGTAATAGAAATAACAACAAAAATCAAGTCTTTTGATTTTCCATATTCTTTGCCAGGGCATGGTAAATACTAGAAACCTTCATTGTGATGATTTTCAGGACTAGACTGATTTCTGAACCCTTGGTTTTCTCAAAGAACGGAATGTTTCCCCTTGTCAACAACAGATGGGACCTGCTGATGCCTTTAAGTAAGTTAGGCAATTGTGAAAGTCAGGAAAAAGGAAGCCCCAAACACCCAACTTTCTGAGAACTTAGCTTTGCTCTACCTGGAGGCCACTCTGGGAAGAGAAAGCCATCCACTCCAGGCAGTCCAGTGAGAGAAGGTGATTGGCCTCATCCAGGTATTAGACTCATCAGAGCTAAAATTTGCATTTCTGATAATTTCCAGGTAATGAAGCTACTGTTGCTTGTCCAGGCCACACTTTCAGAAGTGTTGGTCTAGCATGCCTGGCTGGTAAGTGTAGGTGTTGTCAGGTTTTGGTCTTTATGGAATTTCTACTTTCCTGAAGTTCTAGGAATATGTGGCAAGTAGCTTGAGACTAAATGAATAACTTGTCCTCATAGTTTACATGGTGGTTAGTGTTTGTTGATAGTCAACTTGACAGCACCTGGAATTGCCCTGGAGACATACCTCTAGGTACACATGTGGAAGATTATAAGGTTATTAGCTTTATTATATAAGGTATTACTGGATTAGGTTAGCCTCTGGGCATGCCTGTGAGGGACTATTTTGATTTGATTATATTGAAGTGGGAAGACCCAGCCACTATGGGTGACTGGGATGGGGGACTGGATAAGAGGGAGGAAGTGACCTGAGGACAGCATCTTCCTCTGCTTACTGCCTGTAGTCAATACAACAGCTCTGAAGCTCCTGCTGTCTGGACTTTCCAACTATAAAACAAAGTAAATTTCTCTCCCTTAAATGTTGCTTTTGTAAGCTTATTTAATCACAGCAATAGAAAAGTAACAAAGACAGTAGGTAGATCCCATGTGTCACAAGATGGGATCCCAAGAGTCACATGGTAGGATTCCAAGAGTCACATGGTGGGATCCCAAGAGTCACATGGTGGGATCCCAAGAGTCACATGGTGGGATCCCAAGAGTCACATGGTAGGATCCCAAGAGTCACATGGTGGGATCCCAAGAGTCACATGGTGGGATTCCATGAGTTCTGCCTCTTAAGCCACTGAGCACTTATTTTCTTTTCCCCTGCTACCTGAATTCAGTTCCAGCTTGCCCGCACCTTCCTGATATGTGTGATGATATAGACACTTGACTTACCATGAATCTCTGCTTTTCCCTTTGTATTCTGATGGCCACGTTGCTTGTTCAAAAAAATACCATACTGTGATGTATTTACTCCTGGGTCTATCCTATAGCCACATACTGAGTTTCAGCCATTAAAACTTAATGGTTTGAATTGTGCTGTGTCTAACATTAGTTTTTGTTCACATTTAAAGGACAGAGCCTTTGATTCATTTTTATCTTTGACTGGAGTCTTACAACTAAGCTTCTTTGGACATGCACATACAGAGTCTCTGTGTCCCCTTTCAGGCACATAAATCATAAAATGCCCCTCCCTCTGATTCAGTGGGTTCCATAGCAGGAACATCCAGTGGCAGGCTCTTTTAGATTCATTACATCCTCAGCTTGTCCAGTACAAAGACTGTATCAGGCATGGCACACCATTCTCAGGCTCTCTGGTGCCCTTGCCTGCCCCATTCACAGCCCACATTCCTATGTGAGCCCCCAACTCCATCCATCAGACTGTGCTCATTTCAAGGCCTCCAGTTACCAGCAGGCAGGGCCTCCCAGAGCTCTAACTCCTATTGCTCTAACTCCTCTACTTCATGGTGTGAAACCTGCCCCTTTTTCAGCCCCTTCTCTGGGAGGTTTTGATCTTGAATCACACACTTGGGACTAAGCCTGCTGCCCTCCTTCATGCCTGCCTGCCCCTTCACATCCGATCCTTCAGACCCAAGCTGGCCTTTGATGTCTTGTTCTCTTATTTTCTCAGCTCAGTTCTAGACACCTTTTCAAACATACTTTCATGTAAAAGAAAGAAATACTTATCATCTCAAATCTAAGAAAATGTAAAGAATTATGGATGAGAGGAACTGTGATTCATGCTTCTTTTGCTTTATTTTTGCAAGATATTTTATTTGTGCACATATTTATTAGTCACACCTGGAAATATTTTGTATATAGAGGTATATTTGAATTTTGTTTGCTTAGTCTTTATCCGGGTAGTTTCTTTCTCTTCTTTTCTTTTTTCTTTTCTTTTCTTTTCTTTTCTTTTCTTTTCTTTTCTTTTCTTTTCTTTTCTTTTCTTCCCTTTTCTTTTCTTTTCTTTTCTTTTCTTCCCTTTTCTCTTTTCTTTTCTCTTCTCTTCTTTTCTTTTCTTTTCCTTTCTTTTCTTTTCTTTTCTTTTCTTTTCTTTTCTTTTCTTTTCTTTTCTTTTCTTTTCTTTTTTTTTCTACCTAAAGTAAGGCTACAATTTTTTAAATGTAATTCTGACAGTATCACTAGTTCTTCTTTTGGAATGAGATTTCAGATTGGAAATGCTGGCACCCTAGATATTTTTAGTCTCTTAGTGTATACACAGTAAGGCTGCTATCAGGAAAGGGTGTAGAAACTGACAAACTTCCCAGAGCTTCATGAATATTCACATCTCAGTAACCTCTCTAAGTTGTAAGCCACAGTGTTTAATTCACCCTTTGCATTTCTTTGATTAGGCTGCAAGGTTTTCTGCATTTCTTAATGGTATGTGTTCCTTCTTCTGTGGACTGTCTTTGAAGGTCCTTTCAGTTTTCAGTGGTCATTTTCAGTGCTTCCTGGGAGGTTCTTCATACCGGCTTGCATGTAGCTCTGTGGGGACATCTTAGCACTGCATGAGCACATTAGTACTGAGAATCTCCATTTGCATTACAACCGCTCAGTCTTGTCTCCCTCCAGTGGACAATGAGCGACTCGCACCTAGTCAATTGCTCTGCATGAGGTCTGTGTCAGGGATTTAATATGTTAATGATCAATCAATGAGGATCCCTGCACAGTGGGTTGTAACTGGACACGGCTATCATCAGGGCAATTTATCAGCATTTCATGTATTTTTTTTTTTTTTAAAAAAGCTCTTGGATAAGCCTAGGAAACTTTAAGATAAAATAAACCATATTTTGGAAAATTCACACTTATATGGCTAGAGAATAAAATATCGCTGGCAATTATTTGCTCATAGGGAAAAATCACCTTTTATATCAAAAAGCAACTTTCTGCAAAAAAATCTTATAAAAATTACATTTATTTATTCATCTGGTGCTTTATCAAATTCTCTAGGCAATTACCATAGCATACCTTCTAAAAATAGAACACACAAAAAAAGATGCACTCCTCAGACCAAAAGAAAAAAAAATCATTATTCACATTAAATATAGAAACACAAGTTATAACAAAACCAAAAACATTATTCTTTTTGTCATACTCTCAGTTTATACTTTCTTTATTCCTAATTTGGCTTTTTCACAATTTTGCTACACACACACACACACACACACACACACACACACACATTAGCTAAGTTAATACCATCTCTGAGGTCTCAGGCAAATGAGAGTTGAGAAAATTGGTTTTATGCTGAACTCTTTCTTGCCTTTGGAAGCAACTGCCTGCTGCAGCCCTTGAGAGTATTTCAGCTTCTGAGTGTCAGGATGCTCAGGCTCTCAGAAACTCTCTCCTATCCCCCATCTATTGCTTTACAAATGTAGAAAGCTCTTGCTGTGAGCTCTAGCTAGAACAACCTCTCCCAGTGCAGGGGCACTCCCCATCCCCCACCCCGCACCCCACACACTTTCTCTTTAGACCATCCATAGTGTTGCTGACCCTTGTGATCTCAAAAGTGAGTGATTAAAGTGCTCCCAGTGTCTTCCTGAGCTGTGCGTTGCCCTGGTTCGGCTAGCACAGCTCACAGCAGCCAGAAGTAATATATCATTCCCTCTTCTAACAGCAGACTGAAGCTGTGAGAGGCAGGTGTGAAGGCCTTTGCCATCACCCTCCATACAGGCCACATCCTGAGTGGGCCTCTTACTGTGCTCAATGTCCTGTGAGTTGACACAGCTGAAATTGGTAAATAATACAGCTCTTTGGTAAGTCACACACCCGTGTTTTCCCAAGAGACATAAATCATCTTCTTCAAAGAATTCATCAATGAATGTTGAAAATGAAGGTTTCCAGAATTGAAACTCTTAGGCTCATCATGCAAATTATTGACTTCCCCTGCCATCCCTGCCTCCAGACCAGACTTCAAAAGATCAGCTTCCTTTTTCCACTTTGAGTTGTTGGCCCTAGTTACATCTTGCTTCATTAACTACATGGGAGTTGCAGGTCTCCTGTAGCAGTGAGCCCCTGAAATAGTCTTTCCAAATGCCTGACCTGATCTGGTTTCTCAACTCACTCCTCTGAAATTTATCTACAATTCAGAATATTCTTAGGCCATTTGACAAAAACAAACAAACAAAAAACCAAACCAAACTATAACAAAAAGGAGGTACAATGATACAAATTAAGTTAGGCTTTACTGTAAAAATGTGTGAGCTGTTGCTAGGCTTCTTCAAGAATACCCACCACAAAATTACAAACAGTGAGGCAGTGTCGGTTCTACCATATTTCAGTAAAAACCCCCAGGTCTCAAGGCTGCTCTAAACATTTAGAAACGTCAGGTACAAGTGTTGAGACAATTAAAATCACTGCTACAACACTGTTAACATTGTTTACAACATACAAAGTTTAGTTGCTGTTAATAACACATTCTTTTAAATGGACCAAAGAGTTTATGGATACAGGTGACGACATATTGTTAAATTGGTTACCTTTGAAATGTCTTAATTATGGAAGATATTTTATATTTACTTTTTATTACTTTAAAGTCTCTCTCTCTCTCTCTCTCTCTCTCTCTCTCTCTCTCTCTGTGTGTGTGTGTGTGTGTGTGTATGTGTGTGTGTGCTCACAAGTGGTTATATGCACATGAGTGCAGGTGCTCATGGAGGCCAGTGGTGTCAGATTCCCTGGAGTTGGAGTTACAGTGGTCGTGAAGCACCTGATGTGGGTGCTGGGAATCGAACTTGGGTCCTCTGTCCCTCTGGAAGAGAAGTAAATGTTCTTCAGTGCTGATCCATCTCTCCAGCTCCCCGTGGGAGATAATTTTTAAGGATTTAAATTGTAAGGCTTTTCCAACCACAGTTCTTTGAATGTGTGCTGGATTTTCAGATAACCACAACATGCAAAGCTCTCACAAGGTGGATTCCATATTATTTCGCCAGGAACAGCTGCGCCAGTTTCTATGGATCAGAGGTCTTTTGAAAACCTTGTGAAATAACATCCGGAATACTGAAGTTCTGAAAATGATGAAGATCCAGGGGTCCACGATGGAAATCACAGACAGAAAACGCAAGGCTTGGAGGTCTTCCGAGTCTCCTTCAGCTATGTCCGCACGTGTAAAGGCTCCATAGTAAGCGCGGCACTGTTGGGAGGAAATCGTCACACAGATAAAGAAGGCTGACGGGAGGAAGGAAGGAATGCCAGTATTTTGTTAGTCTTAGCCTGGAGTTCTTACCCTAAGGCTGATGGATGTGCGTCAGGAGTCTGAGGGAGGGACATCAGGGAGACCCATCTGACTGACTCCCTCAAGGCTGCTCTACATTCTCAGGTTGCCAGGATGTTGTGAGACTACAAAGACCCCAGGCTTCCCCACGCAAAATCATTTTTTTTAATTTAAAAATTTTTTTCAATTGGCTATCTTATTTATTTACATTTCAAATGTTTTCCCCTTCCCACTTTCCCTTTTGCAAACCCCCTATCCCAACCCCCTGCCCCCTGTTTCTATGAGGGTGCTCCCCCACCACCCACTCCTGCCTCACCACCCTAGCATTCTCCTATGCTGGGGCCTTGAACCCACACAAATTCTTTAGCTAGTGCCTTTATATGGATACTTTATTCAGTCCTGCCTACCTTCTGTCCACTATTATTAGTTTACTTAGAAGTAACTAGCAGATATATGGACATACCAGTGGGATGGGGTTTTGAATAGAAAAAAAAAGACAGGAAATATGATCGTTAAAAATTATGAGGTGACCAGATGAAACTCCTGGCCATCTCATGTAAATTGGTCTTTTTCTTATATTTTTGATTGTGAGCCTAGCCTTTAAAGGCTGAGCCATCTCTCCAGCCCAATTGGTCTTTTTCTTAAGGTAGATTCTACATAAGGTGGGAGTAGAAGATACCCACAGACAGATGCCTACTTACCTGTGTTCAGCCTCCTTCTAGGCCTTCGTGACACCTGGGTCCCTGTAGTTTCCTGAGAGCTCTGTGCAGTGCCTCAAATCATGACTCTCCCTGCTGCCCTTCAGGTCACACTGCTACCTAGATTGGCACAACCCCAGACCACCATTCTGAGGCTGGATGCTTTTTCTTATAGCATTAGACTTTCCATGCCTACTAGATCCTAAATTCACAATGAAACAAATTGACCCTAATGTAACACAAACTTCAGAAATCCAAAATTAGTAGGGTTAACTGTGGTTAAGGGCACTGAAGGTGAGAGTACGCAGGAACATCTCTCTGAAAAGATGCATGTTCCTAGAACCAATCTCCTTAGCCTTTGAGGCCCTTCTCTGCATCATTTCGTGGTCTTGGCTATTTCGTTCCAGAGCACGAGGAAGCTGTCTTACATTACACCCATCTAATACTGATATATGGACACTGTCTCTCTTCATTTCTGCTTCATGATGCCAATAGTTCTACTATTGACTAGTGACCACTTAGACCCTTCACTTCCCTGGCCTTGTTCTATGTCTTTTAAGGGTTTCATGTTCTCTTTACAAAAGTCTTGTGAGTAAAGACAGTTGTTGTCTTCCTTTTACAAACCTGGAAATGGGTTAAACAGCTAAACAGCACTGTCCTTCAACTCCACTTCAAATATTGCCCCTTCTAGGAGCCTCTTTGAGATGGTGGCTAAAGGTGTAAGCATCCAGGTTAGCGTCCTCTCTTCAGATACGTGGCCTCCAGGGAAGATGTGGTTTCCCTAGTTTTACAGGCACGTCACTGTGCCTAGTTTCCAGCATTCTGAGTAAGTCGGAATGAGATGGTGTGAAGAAAGCTTCAAGAACAGGTTCTGGTATTTTATAAACACTTGATAATTAACTTGTGTATTATTTTCTCAACCAGGACGTGCCCTTTAATCTGCCAAGCTCTCCTTTGTCCTTAATCATTCTTCTCCCTTCTCTCCTGTGCAGATGCATAGGATGTCTGTCTCACTGTGTATCTCACTCAGCTATAGAGTGTGCTGGATGAGGTCGGTAGGATGAGGTCTGATATCTACTAGATGGATGTGGCTCAGACTACAACTTTATGTTGATTTTAGAACCAAACATTTCACAGATGTATTATATATTTGTTCATTTTTCTCCTCAGAGAGGAGTGTGGTGAAATGCAATTCTAGTCAAAATTCCAACCATGTAAGAATGGTTAATAAAGGAATGGGTCTTGTATAATTAAAAAAAGAACACTTTATACTTTTAAATTAAAAATATATTCATTTATTTTATATGTTTAGGGTTAGGGGCATCATAGCACACATGTGGAAGTCAAAAGTTAACTCATGGGAGTTTGTTCTCTCCTTTCATCATGTGCGTCTTTGACTCATGTGTATTTGCGTGCGTGTGTGTGTGTGTGTGTGTGTGTATGCACACATATATGTGTGTGTGGACAAGCACTCATACATATGCACATAGTTAAAAACTAAAAATATTCAGAATGTAAAAAGAACATTCGTTTGAATGAGTGCCCTCAGTTGTTCAGCAGCCATTGAGAAAAATGTTTCTGTTGCCAACTTGATGGTATTTTACAAGGATGTTGGGGATTCAAACTCTGGTCCTCACATTTTCATGGCAAGCACTTCTCCAACTAAGCCCTCTCCCCAACACACTACAACTACATTTTATAAGCTTCTTAGGTTTACTATATGATATGATAGATATAGATTCAGATACTGTCCATTTAGATGCAAGTAATATGGGTCTTTAGTAATTTTTGAGAGTACTAAGAGGTTGTTAAATATCCAGCAGTGCTGCTTCATCTCTTTAATCCCAGCACTCCTCGGGAGGCAGAGGCAAGTGGATCTCTGAGTTTAAGGCCAGCCTGGTCTATGACCTTGTCTTCAAAATCAAAACAAAACAAACATAAATAAATAAATAAATAAATAAAGAAAGAAAGAAAGAAAGAAAGAAAGAAAAGTACAAAAAGGAAAAAGAAAAAGAGGTCCTTAGAACACAAGAAGTTTGCGGACTGCTGCCTTAGACTAGTGTGCAGTCTCCTGAGGAGATCAGACTACCTGATAGTTTGCTATAGTCACTAGGGACTAACAATAAATGAGAGCCACTATTAGTAACCATGCTGATATTAATTTGTGTGGCTAGGCACTGGGTTCTGTGGTACACACACACACACACACACACACACACACACACTTATTCCAAATTGTTTAGAACTACAAAACTTCTTGTTTTTCCCTAGAATGTGAAATATGTGCAAATCTACTAGACGTTGTTGTAGATCAGAACCCTTCGAGTATAATGGCCTCAATTTTCATGAGATGTCAGTCTCATACACCTGTGGTCTAATGGTGTCATTTTATACATTTTGAAACAGGCACACTGTTTTGGATTCCAGTAGTGGGAATTTCCCACTTTAAGCATGACTTTAATGCTCAAAATATTTAAGATAGTGCATCATTTTGGATTTTCTGCTCAAAATCATTCAGTGTGGGCTGGGAAATGGCTCATTGTGCAAAACTCCTATGAAAGCTTGGGGATCAGAGTTTGACTCTCCAGAGCTCATGTAAAGCTAATGGTGAGGCACATCTGTAATCCTATTGTATCCTGGTTGGATTTTTGGTCAATTCAAAAGGTCAGAATGTGTTTCTAAACCTTCCTAATGCTACAACCCTTTAATAAAGTTCCTCTTCTTGTGGTGACCCTGACCATAAAGTTATTTCATTACCACTTCATAACTATTATTTTGCTACTGTTATGAATCATAATCTATATATTTAATATACAGATTATCTAATGTGTTGACCTCTAAATACGTCATGACCCACAGTTTGAGAATCACTGAGGTAGAGTTCTCTGAGCAGACAGAACTTCAATTTACAAAATGCTGTAAGCAAATCTGTAGAACATTACTTAATTAGTGATTGATAGGGATGGGCCCAGGCCATTGTGGGTGGTACCACCCTGGGCTAATGAACCTGACCTGTACATAAAAACAGGGTGAGCAAGCCACGGGTAACCTGTAAGTAGTGATCCTCAGTGGTCTCCACTTCAGTGACTGTTTCCAGGCTCCTGCCTTAAGTTCCTGCCTTGACTTCCTTCAATAGATTGTGCTGTGGAACTGCAAACTAAAAGAAATCTTTCCTCCTCAGTTCCTTTTGGCCATAGTTTTTTATCCTAGCAACAGAAATATGGCAAGACAGGAGGCTGCTGGCCAGCTAGTGCAGCACATACACACCAACAAACAAAGATTGATTGTGTCAATCAAGATTGTGAGTGAGCATCAACATCTGAGGTTACCTTCTGGCCTTCACATGAGCACCGTGGAATGCACATGCCTTTATTCATATGGGTGTGCACACACACACACATACATGCACATACCTCATACACAGAGCAAAGAAAGCTCTCTCTCTCTCTCTCTCTCTCTCTCTCTCTCTCTCTCTCTCTGGTTTTAAACCTTTGTTAATCCTTCAGAACTAGTGTGGTTATCCCTCAGCAGGTCAGGTCAGCCAGTAACTAAGCTGCTGCCCCAGCTAGTGAGTGCTGAAACTTGATCCAGACCAGCAGCCAGTGCTGTTCCTCTGTCTAGGAAATGATGGCTCCTGAGAGGAATGCTGCCTGGGTGACAGTTGTCCAGAGCTTTATAAATTCTTTCTTAAAATCATTGTCAAATATATTAGTTCCTGTAATTCTCACAGTACCATAAGGCAATACAGACCCCCTTGGAGATGTGTCCAAGGGCCGTGTTCTTTCCTTGTTTACACTGTTTGTTGAGTTACTCTCATGGAGGCAGCCAAATGCTGCTCACCGTTTTCATGGGTTTCGCTCCTATTTCCCTTTCTCTCAGCATACGTTCGCTCCAACTAGTCTGGGGGTATTTTGTAAAGGCCCACAGAATAAAAGGTTTAGGTTTATAGGCCAAGGTGCCAAATAATGGATGTTCTATAGATACTAATTGAACCACTAATTGAATTCTGAGTCATGTTTCTAGTTCCTCTTACAGTTTTTATTGTTGAGATTAAAGATGCAATAACAACTGTGTACCTTTTAAGGTATATAGCTAATAAAAGAATTAAATTCTTCTAATAATTTGACCAGCTTAGCTTAATTGGGGCTCAAAGTCTTTGGTGTCTTTTATCAAACTGACTGCAAATATTCATTTGTAAAAACAAAAAAGAAAAAAAACAAAAAGCAAACAAACAAAAAAAACCCTATTCTTAATTCCAGGCTGTATCAAGGACAAGCAGCAACATGGGCAGACTTGGCTTCTGAGGTGCGATTTGGGGGCTGCTGATTTAGTGTGTTTGTTCAAATGTGATCCCTGAAGCAGCAGTTTCTTCACCAATCCTCTCTGCCCTCATTTCCTTGTATGTTGGAACCCAAGTGAGTAGGATTCGTTGCCATCTCATTGGCCAGGACAGAAACAAATCCCATCAAGTCATGTGAGGAAACAACCGGCCACCTGAGCCCTCTCTGCCTCTGCCGCTCATGCTTTGCTGCTGCCAAACACCCACCCCAGCCTGGGCGGCAGCTTCCACAGAACCAAATCTGTGCTTCTCACTCACCTCTGTCATCCTCTTGGGACAAAGTAAACCCTTTCCTTTCCTTCTTCTCTCTCCAAGCCAAGACACAGAGAGGAACTCCCTGACTAGTCCGTTTCCAACACCACTAACTTAAAGGACAGATCTAACAAAATAAAAAATTACATAGCATGTGTGGGAGTGAGGAAATAGAGGACTAAGGTCTTGGGCAAACAGATGACTGGAGACCTCCTGGAACCAGAGAAGAGAGGAGGGGCGTGCCTGCTAATTGGAAAAGGTTTTTCTGAGATCAGGAGACACCACCGGACTGTCTGTCTAATCTTTGTCTGACATTCCCTCTTCTACACATGGAGTTCTACCTTAGGACTGTGTATGGAATTCATACTCCTGGGGCGTTAAGCACAGGTTCTAAGCCCCCAGGCCCTGGATGCAACTCCTAGCCTTCCCAACCCATGCCCCCACAAGTTCCCACAGGGCTCTTGCCTGAGGTGTCCCAGTTTCCTCAAACTTTATTGCCCAGCAACTCACAATTAAAGGCAGGGAACACATGGTGAAGAGCACTGTCATGAGGGCCAGCAGCACAAAGTGGTCCAGCTCCTCCAAAGGATGCAGGGACCCGTGCCTGTAGTCTGAGCCTGACTGGGTGCGGTCCCTGGAGCAGCGACGAGGATGGTGCCTCTGGCGCCTGTGCATGGCATAGAGGTTGTACATGGCACCCAGGTTGCACACCACGGTTGCGAGGACCAGCAGCGTCATGAGGCTGGAGTAGAGCACAGAGAAGCCTATCACGGAAAACGAACGCTTCTTGTGGATCATCTGAATGAAGCACCAGGTGCCTGGACAGTACTGCACGAACTTCCCAAAGCCAGCAAAGGGGAGCGCACAGAAAGCCAAGCAGAAGGCGCCTACAACCGGCGCCACCAGCACTCCCCTGCGCAGGGTGATGTGCCTTTGGTAGAAGAAGGGGTGTCCCAGAGACAGCCAGCACTCCAGCGCCATAGCCAGCAGCTGTAAGGTCGAGGCTAGCCCGAAGAAAGACATCAGGAAGGCGAACGTTTCACATAACTGATTGCCTGAGGCAGGCAGCAGTTCTTTTAGGCTCCGGTTTTGCGCGTAGGCAGCCAGGACCATCGGGCTGACCAGACACTTGCCCAGCAAGTCGGTGACCGTCAAGCCACACACTAGCACATAAAAGACCGAGGGAGGCGCGTGCAGTGGCCCTGGCCGGCAGGACCCCAGCCCCGAGCGCGCCAGCAACACCAGCGCCAGGAGATTGCCCAGCAGCCCTGCACTGAAGAGCACACCGCCCATCGTCGCTGAGGAGCCCCTTTCCACCCAGGTGGATGTCTGACAGCGATAGGACTCGTTCATAGCCCCTGTCCCGTCTGGTTGGAGGAAAGGATGCAGCCAGCTCCGCTGTGAAGGAGCCCCAGGCTGCTCAGGGTGCAGCTAGGGCAGAGTTTGTACAGCAGAGAAAGCTCAGCGGGTGGCTGGGTGTTGTTCACAATCAGCCTTCCTATCTATGCTTCCAAGTCACACCCTTGAAGAGGGCAGGACTCCGCCCCCTGTGAGTATCCCGTGCTGCAGAGCTGGGAGCAGCTCTGCTATGATCTCAACCTGATGCACAGGGTCCTAAGAAGAGACCTGTACCCAGAGTCAGAAGGAGAGGGGGACAGTACCCAGAATCTGAGTGTTCAAGGCTAGTCCTTCAAAGGAGGCAAGAGAATTGCAGAAATGGAGGGGGGAACCTAGTAGGAGCCAGTGGGGAGAAGGAAAGCCGGGAGCTGGTGGTGGCAATGAACTCTGCAGAAAAGCCAAGCAGAGAGCCCGAGAAAGGGCTAGATTCCCACCGTTCTTGAGGCTTGACTCTGAATCTTTCTTAGATCGCTGCAATGTGGCAATTAATGATGAGATAAGGAAACGGGGGCCTTGAAAGGTTAGGGGATCTGCCTCGGGTGGCAGATTTTGGACGTAGCCGGATTCAACCAGGAATCAGGTGTTTCTTTAGTGCACTTGTCCGTTTCTGTGGCTCCTTTCCCAGAGAGGCAGACCAAATTTCAGGGGCAGCTTTCTCTGCACATGGAAAACCAAGAGGTGATCTTGAATAGGGGGCCAGAAACTACACTGCTTGCCATACAGCACCATCTGTTCTGGTGGCTTGGAGTCTGGAGTCAAGCTATAGGCTGCCTGCAAAGTCCTTGGTGTCTTGGTTGCCACAATTTTATTTGAGGAAAAGTGTTTTTTTTTTTTTTTGTTTGTTTTGTTTTGTTTTTTAGCTGATAGGTAGCTGCAAATTTCAATGTTGATTTGAAACCAGAACATATAAACCTTGTTTTAGGGTCTTCCCACTGTTCTGGTCTGTGACTACTGGAGAATATTCTATTTTTTCTGGCAGTGACTTTCTTGTATCAAAAAGGGGGGCAGAGTTAACTGGAGTTTCTATATTTGATACTCTGTATCCTTGGACAAAAACTGGCTTCCAGCATGGAATTTTAGAGTGATGTTTCGGGCCAAATTATGTAAGCAATGTATTATTCCTCCACATGAAGAGTTTTATTTGGGGGTGCTCTCTACCTATTCTGATGGTCGGAGTCAGGGAGAGGGCAGGGCCCTTAGCTTCCTATATTGAATCCTGAGAAGTGGGCACACAAGCTGCCTCCAGGCGAAAGTCTGGCCGGCAATTCAGGCCACAGGGCAGGAGGAGTTCAAGCTTTGGAATTACGGAGGACCTCAGGATTCTGACTTAGTGATCCAAGTTTAGTTGTTGAAGGGGTTTTGGTGTCCTCTGTGGGCATGGCACTGATTTGACCTCACTGAATTGCTGGGAGGCTGAGAAAAATAAATAAAGCGCTTGACACAGAATAATGCGAGTAAAACTAACATGAGGGCCTTGTCTAGGCTGGGCAACAGCTAAGCCTTTCATAGCCCTGGCTATGAAGGCTCTGCATAGGGTTAGCCTATGTCTGTGCTTTTTTTCTCACCCCCATCGCCTAGAAAACAATGGTGAACTTAGACTAGTCCCATGTGCACATGATAGAACGGAAGAGGAAGGAAGTTCTATGGCCAGTGGCAGCAGAATCTGAAGAAGGCGGGGGTTATCTTCTCAAGCCAGGCTCATAGTTTATATCAATATCAGAAATTCACCATGCCCCGAAATCCTGATGTGGTATCTGGAGGTGATCCAATAAACCCAGTTGAAGAATTCTGTCAGGGCAATGCTTGGCCTGCTTCTATAGAACAGCCAGGTGCTTCTTGGTGCCTTTTTCTACTCCTCTGTAGCTGTCTGGGTGCCGGGCAGAGGGAGTCGGGAGCCCAACCATGTGAATCACTTTTTAAAAACAAGCATATTTTCAATATGAGCTGTGGGACCTGAAGGAGTTTACACATGTTGCGTTTCGAAGATTGAAGGTTTGAACAGGTACACTTAAGGAAACCACCCGCTTCCTCTTGGTTAATTCAGCTGGCCTTTACCACGGGGTTGCCTGGAGCCTTCCCTGCCTGCTTTGCTGCTGTCCACCCAGCCCTCAGCACAACATCAGAGTCCTTAGTCCCTGTTCCTGGGAAGCCTATCAAGTGTCATCCCTGTAGAGCTGTGGAACTACCATTTGTTCAAGAATCCAATACCTTCTCGAGCTCCTACCCCTGTGAGGCTGGGGAGAGGGCCATTGGTTCTATATGCTCTTAACAACTAGAAAGGGAAGGCAAACATGTCATGTGACCTTTACAATCTTACGTTTTTCTGTCAGCTTTCAGACTAAGCAGGCCAATTTCTGTTTGCCTTAGAAACTTTCAATGAAAACATCTCATGCTAGAGACCATCTAGATGTCTTCTCATGAAGCACGTGAGAGTGTCATTGATCTGGATGGTCTTAGGAGGTTTCCTGTGAGGACTGAGTCTTATCTTTCCTACCCACGAAGCCTGTCATCTCTAGATCTCACTTTTCTTGGAGTGGAGGATCGATTGTCTTGAGCATGCTTTAGAAACACTTGCCAAGATGGCTTATCGGCTAAAGGTGCTTGCTGTGCAAACCTGACATGACAGGCTTAATCTGTGGAACCACATAAAGGGGGAAGGAGAGAACTGACTCCTCACAGTTGTCCTCTGACCTCCACGTGCCACACCATATGCTCTCCAGCATCATATGCACACAGTAATACATTTATTTATTTATTCACTTTTAATTTAAAAATACATAGAAGGGTGGGCAGAGGTGGCACATGCCTTTAATCTAAGCACTCAGAACTGTTTGTTTTGGTTTTTGTTGTTGTTGTTGTTGTTGTTTTTAATTCCCCAGGCTAATTGCTGTGCACCTAGAATGTTAATCCCATGGTCTGTAAGGTCCTATAAGATGTTAGTCAATGATTTGATCCTTATCAGCCATGCCACTGAACTCCCATTATTCACATTCAAATAAGGAAAAAGAGACACACAGAAGTTAAGCTGTTTGCACTCACATAACCAACACATCATGAGTGTAGGATGACTTCCCAATCTTTGGATTTCCTAAGCCTCTGCTTGGAGAGGACATTGAGAAGTGATTATGAAAGTAAGGAATCTGAAATTTTTATGATAAACACAGAAGCTGGAGACACAACCCCACCTACAAATCACAAACATGCCACCTAGTGTGTGTTCGTGCTCAGCCAATATCTTGTGCTCTGGTCTGCCCCAATATCAGTTTGCTATGTTTGGTTAAATTTATGAGCATTTTAATAGTGTCTTTGTCGTCTCTATTATAGCTCTCTAAAACCAGTTAACCCCTCATTGTGGCAATGTGGCAAACACACACAGACACACACAGACACTCACAGACACACACACACACACACACACACACACACACAGAGAGAGAGAGAGAGAGAGAGAGAGAGAGAGAGAGAGAGAGAGAGAGTGATTTTTAAATTGAGAAATTAAATTTTCCAGAGAGTCTAGGTCTTGGCCAGTTTCCCTAACTTTGTGTGTCCTTGTGAGAGTCAAGATAGGTTCCTCCATGTGCTAGGGACTGTACTCGAAGAAAACACAACTTTAATTTTCATCTGGAGGTAGCGTAAGCCCGAAGGATCAGGATGGATGCTGAACTTGTCTTTGGGTGATGGCACTGAGCCATACATTGTTGTCCCATCTTCAGGCTCTGGAGCCCCGCGGATTACTGAGTGTTGCCTGCAGTTTGGTCCTGGCTCTCAGGAAGCTGTTGGGAGGCACGGTT
Organism: Apodemus agrarius; assembly: GCA_964023405.1. Lineage (NCBI taxonomy): Eukaryota > Metazoa > Chordata > Mammalia > Rodentia > Muridae > Apodemus > Apodemus agrarius. The sequence continues at coordinate 82,770,020 of OZ030013.1, forward strand.
GGTTCGGTACAGGCACGAGCAGACATGGAGCAGCAGATTAGGATAGCATGTGTAGGATGTTTGCCTTGAACAGAACACCTGGAGAAGGAGAGCTGGACTGACAGAGAAACAGGAATTGGATCCTTCTGGCAAAAGCGCTTCACTGGGACAACTGGAAATGTCTCCTGGTGGCTACACTACTGGCTTTGATTTAGCTGCCTGCGGCCTGGTCCCAGGGTCTTAGTTCATCCCTCTGCTGAAAGCTTAGCAGTCTTCAGATTCTTCTTGGAAGTTCTTGGGTTTTGTTCCAAATCTAAGTTTCTGTCTCTCAGACTCTGTCAAAATGCCACATTCTTTACTGTATGGTGTATTTGTATATAAAGTGATGTCTCTCAAGGGATGTGTCTACCTCTCCTTTGTTTTTCTGTGTCCCAGATAGGCAGACAATAGGGCCTTAATAAATGTTTACTGAATTAATGAAGACTGCATGACGCCTGCTATTATTTTTCCATACACTGAAGGGAAGACTGCAGGGAGCCAGCCCAGCCTGGGATGGTTAGAACCTTGGCACAGCGCAGGATGTAGCTTTAAAGACTGATGGCCTCTGGCCTTGTAGCTCTCTAACTATAGTTAATGCTCACTGATGGCTTCTCTAGACCTGTCTCTTGCTTATTCTGTGGCTGGAAACTGCTGGCTTCTTTTCTCTTTAATTCTTTGTGACTTCTTTTTTTTCTTTATAAATCTCTGTTTTATTAAATGCTGTTTCTTTATTTTATAACTCTCTGCTATTGTGTTCTGTGCTTCATCAAGTGCTTAACTATTACTATTCTGTGCTAAAAATTTAACTTTTTCTTACTTGTATGTACTTAAATAAGCTCTAATATCTGGCGACTTAACACATGCTGTTTAGCGGAAGGAATTCCATAAAGACTTTATTGCTAGTGCCCCTTTTTTTCTGTCTAGCCTGAGTAGTTAACTCCTTGTGAACCAGAAAGGAAGGAAAGGAGAAGAATCAAAATGCTTTATATAGGTAACTATGCACAGACACATCTGCATTCACACACCCACACTCTGGCCAGGCCCTATCACATGTCACAATCAACTCCACAAGTATTCATGCATGTTTACATATATACACATGTACCTACACAGGTATGTACAGACAAAAAAGACATAAACGTTTGGATGGATGGATGGATGGATGGATGGATGGATGGATGGAGCAGAGCTCCACAAGTCAAACCGTTCAACCAACAACTTTTTTCTTTAATCTGGCCTTTTTATACCTTCTCAGACAAAAATTCTTTAGGAAATTATCCCACAGATAAAATGTTGCATAAAATGGGAGTCACAGGAGGATGTGGATATTAAGTTCAAAGGATACATACTTTACATAATTCTGTATGCTTGTTTTAAGTTCACATGGCTTGCCTTATCATGGTGCATGCTTGTGAATTTATTTCTGGCCTAAATGTTTTTCCTTTAGCACAAATTTGTCCCAAGTCTATTTCTCTTTTTAGTGTAATTATGAAAGCTCATTGTATTTCTTATTATGTAGCATCTACTTACTATTATGAAGAGTGGGCACATTCTATTCTTGGTTCTAACTTTATTACATCTTTTTAGCAACTAAGACCATTTCTAAAAACTTTCTTCCTAAAATTATTTGAATCAATTCAGGTATTCTATAAAATCATTATCTATTTGTCTATTCAAAGGTCTGGAGAAATCTAGTCAAAATGTGGGTCAAAACCTAGTGATCGTTATATATTTAATAATAACAGGAAAAGCATATTAATACCAGGAATCATTCCTCAAATATAATCTACTTAGCCTTTCACAAAGGAGTAAATCTGTCATTGCTTTTCAGTCCATGGCAGAACCATCTCAGTAAGATGACCTGCTAGTTTTTAGCTTCTTCTAGATGGCTCCTGAAAGAAGACTCTATTTATGAGTCTTAAACAAATTGAAGCTCTTATTCTAAGAGGCAAAGATCCAAGCAACTATTAGGCAAAGTCCATGTGAATAAATACAAATTGTATGAAGATGCAAGTCTTGCACCCAATATTATTTTAGATACCTTAATGGAACCCTAAAAGAAGATTCAAATAACTGATTTCTTTCTTTATCTGTGGTATTAGCTGATATTAGCTTGTGAATTATTTAAATTACATGCTTTATTTTCATCAGGATAAATTCAGGAATAAATCAGAAGTTGTAAACACCCAATTTTTAGAATGAATGGCTATCACAAGAGAGGAGAGGAGGGAAGAAGAAATTACCCGTTTCTGTGATCATCTTGAACACAAACATATAATGTATGGATTGGATACTATTGCCCAATGGTTTAACGACAAACAGTTCACCCTAGCCAAGACCATAAACACGGGAAGAGGAGAGGGTGCTAGCAGTAAGAGAAAGGGTCTGAGGTGGAATCTCAGAGCGACTTAAACTCATAGGAGAGTTGTTGGTCTACACAGCAAGACATTGTGATCTTTGTCTTAAAAACTTCATCTGTACCATTTTCGGTTTTGGTGAAGCATTATGATGAACAACAATCAATATGACTACAATTGTGTAATTTTGCCCATTGTTGCGGACTTGAAAACTGAGCTAACCTGTTCTTTCATCTCAGTATTTAGTTCTTAAGCTTCACTTTTCACAGCTGCAGAAGCTCTTGGGTGCTGGAGATTGGGAAATTGCTTGGGATTGTAGCCCAGTGCAAATTACCTTGTGGGTTATGACAACAATAAGAAGAAAGGGAAATGTTGACTCATATGTCTTTTACGGCACAGTGAGAAAGAAACACTGATCTGTGGCATAAGGGAAGGACAGATCCAGCAAGATTGCGGGGTGCTTTGGCTGGGCCAGAGCTGGGTAGCTGAGTAACTTAGCCTTGTGGCAGAGACTGTCCTGTCATTTACCAGACCAATGTCCTCATCTTAGGCAGGCACATAAACTACACTTCCTGGTCTCCTGTGTAGTTTTGTCATTATATAGCTGAGTTCTAACCTCCCCACTGCTGTCTAGTCTGTTCTTTTTCTCTGCTGTGTCTGTAAAGAGGCCATGGGAGGACCTAGAAATGAATGAACCTGGAAAGACCCTGGGCCTCAGAATGGCAATGTGGGATGCTTACTGCCAACTTAGGAATATATATTTAGGTCATACATAAATCAAAACAACAAATAACCCTTTTGTATCATGCAGATGACACTTTACAATTTACCTTATAGCATGATGGGATGGTTGGGGTTAGTCTAATGAGTGTGACTTTGTCAACTTTTATTTCTTCTGCAAGGGAAGCTGAGAAAGCTAAGCCTTTAATTAGACACAGATCATCTGGACTAAAACTATTGTTGTATTGGGAAGAAAAGAAGAAGCAGTGCTATATGGTGGAGAATTAGCTATGTGTGGCATAGGTTTTATGGAATGATCAGGAGAAATGAAGACGCAGTTAATGGATTTGCCATTAGGAAGTCACTGGTGGTTTGTAAGAGCCCAGTGTAGGGTACTTATCAGATTGTAGAGCATGTAGGGATGCAGGAACTGTGAATCACCAGAGACAGAAGACAATTTTGGTTGTGAAAAGAAGAAATAAAAACATGAGAAGCATGCTTTTTCGAATTTGGGAATAAACATTCTTATTCTGAGGTGGACAAAAAGAAATGGGAATGGGGATGGGAAGGAATACAGAGGCATTAATCAAGGGGGGACTCCATGTTAAGATACCTTAAGGTTTTAGTATTACTACTCTCCACTAGTCAAAAACATGTGTCAAAGTTCCAGGATAACTTAAATAATTGTATATATTGTATGTATGTATGTATGTATGTGTGTGTGTGTGTGTGTATATATATATATGTATGTATGTATGTATATATATATATGTATATATATATACATATATATATAAAACTAATAAAAAAGAAAATGTGGTAATGTCAAATATATAGTGAATTCAAAGTAAGGAAAATATAAATTAGGTGAGACCAATAACATTTGTAAGATAATATATGTAGATATCTTATATGATATGTATATACATGTTTATATGTATATGTGTGTATCTATATCTACACACACACACACACACACACACACACACACACACATATATATATATATATAAAACATGAATACCAGTAAATATGAATGAACCACAGTTAATATAGATTTTGGATTTGAAAAAGAAAAAACATTAAGCTGTTGCTTGCTGACTAGAAGCACAGAATACATGTTCAGTAAAATGAATGCAAGGAAGCTAAGAATCTATCTGAGCACCCCTTACAATGAGGTAAAGTAAAACATTTCCTACAATCTAACAAAAAGTCAGCGTCCAACCTTCCTTCCTCTTCCCAGTGAATTTTCTCAACATTACAAATACTATGTAAAACAAGGAAATAATATTCTAACCTGTAAAGCCTGTATAAAGGGCTACTATTTAAAGATTTAAATTGAACCTAGCAATTAGTGCTTTCAAGATATGGGGAACAGAATGAAGCTAGTGCATCAGAGCTTGGAAGATGGTTCACTGGATAAGGTACTTGCCATACTAGTGTGTGGACCAGAGTTTGAATAGGTCCCACAGCTCACCTCTAATTCCATGCAAGGTTCAGGAAGCAGAGACAGGATCTTCAGGTCAAGATGGCTAGCTAGACAATCAAAGGGCAAGATTCTAGGTCCATGGGAGACCCCACCTCAGGAAATAATGTAGTGAACAGTAGAAGAAGGAACCTAGCAACCAGTTCCTTTGAGTTGTCCTCTGTCTTCATATACACAACATAACACATTCACACATAAATAAATCATCAGATCAATCAATCAATCAATCAATCAATGTGATCTTTAAATAGAAATAAAGGCTACTCAACTGTCAGTTGTGTTACCACAGAGTATCTAGTGATATGCAGTCACAGGGCACCAGAGGTTCTTCAAAGCAAACATTAGTTACATAATCATACTTTTAATACATATCCTCTTATATCTGTATATACCAGCTCTACAAGTTCATAAGCAGTAACAATTTAATGAAGTGAAAATAAAAAAAAAACAAAAAATAAAAACATAATGGAGAACTATTAAATCTGTGCTGTGGAGTACACAGGGGATTGAGCCATTAGACCAATAGGTCTACGTCTTTGAAATTGAAAATTCATGGTAAATAGGAAAGAAAATAAAAATGTTGATGGTGGTTCTTTATGTAAGAAGTAGATGTTGGTATTTTCCTCTGGCTAAAACTGATATCTCCTAAAATATTATTATTCCCCCAAATGATAAGGTGCTCAGAATATCTTTTATTCCAATTTTTTTTGGGATAGTTTATTACATGAGCATCTAAAATCTTTGGCATCTCTAAACAATAGGAGTATGTGTGTATGCTAATGCGACTGGTGACAGGTATCAAAGGCACAAATTAGAGATGAGAGACTTTATACAAACAGGTTTTCCCTTTTAGGACCCTCAAACTGAGTTGTAGGTAGTTGTGGTTGTGCTCTCATCCCTGTGATCCAAATGGTGACTTGGAGTTCAGGGAGCCCTGAGCAGGCATCCCCTAGCTGCCGTGCCTGGGATCTCTTGGCCCAAGTCCTCTCTGATCCTTGAGAGCGAAAAGATTTATATCAGCTGCTGAGAACATGCCCAGACTTGGTTCTTAGGGAATGCAGAACAGAGTGACTTTGCTAACCCTGGAAGAACAAGAGAAAATGAAGCAGCAGAGAAGTTTTCTCCTGGAAGCCTCTGGGCATAAAACTGCAGCCGACTACTTAGGTACAAAAGCCCCTGAGAGCAGACACAAGAGAGTGAATAAAAAGACACAGGATTGAGCATTACTACAGAGGAAAAATGGAAAACCAGCTAGAGCACACCACTGCCAATGAGAAGGAAAACCAGCAAACAGAAAACCATTCAACAGCCACAGGCCCTTAGAGACCTAAGTGCAGTTTAAGATCTTCTGAAGTAAAATATCAAGTTTCAAACAAACAAGATTTAACAGCTGAACCAGAGAAGCAGGTCACCCTTGAGGCCCCAGTGTTTTCTTTGCTCATTAGGTTGTTTATCCAAAGGATCAGTTCCTTCTGGATATTATGCTTGGAACTTTCCTGGTGTCTTCCTGAACTCCATCAGGGTTCATGAATTTGGTTTTACATTCTTTATCTCTCAGCTCTCTGTATGTACCAGAGTATGTTTTGCGAGCTGCTTTCTCAATCCCAGGGTTTTAGATAGTTGGCCAAGCTCTGCAGACTTTTAACAGGCAGTGCTGTGCAGTGCTGTGCGTGGAACTCAGGAGCCCAGTCGGTCAGGAAGGCTGGTGCACCAGGGATGCGGGGCCTTCGGTTCTTTACTTTCCTGTGACTTTAGTCAAAGGCCTCTCCTCATGCTCTGTCTCCTTGCAACTGCTGAGTAATTCTATATTTGATAAGTTGGAATACAAATACACACACACATTTGTAGGGTTTTGGTGTGCATGGGTGTTTGTGTGCATGTATGCTTATGTATGTGTGGGTGTGGATGCATGTGGAGAACAGAGGATGTCCTCTTCCCTCATTCTCTGCCTTAAGTTTTGAGTCATCTTTTGTTTCTGAACCTGGAGTTTGCTGATTTGCCTAAACTGGTTGACCAGCAAGCACCTGGGATCCTTCTGCTTCTGGCTCTCCTGTGCTGGCGCCCTGAGGGCATGCTGCCCACCTGTTTTTTAAAAATGGGTCCTGGAGGGTGGAGTTCAGGTCCTCATGCTTATACAGCTAATTGAGATCTGTTTGTGTGTGTGTGTGTTTACCTATACATACATATATATGTATGTGTGTGTGCATATATATACATATATATGTACACACACACACATATATATACATATACACATATACATATACACACACATATTCTTGTCCTATGACAATTTCTATTATATATTTTACTCACAGATACTCTTAGGGCCCATGACAGGTCAGGCTGAGTCATGTGGAAGTACGTTTCAGCTTGCTTCTTTTCTATCATATCTGATGATATTTTATTGAATGTTGGATGCTCTATGCAAACACTGAGGCTTTGATGAACTCCACCTTCCCCTACTAGGAATGTAGACTTGGAATGGATCACCTTCTCTTCACGCATGCAGCTGCCCTGTGGCTGGGCTTCAGGCTGTGTGAAGCTACCTCACTCGCTGGAGAGTGGAAACTGAAATCATCCTAGAGCTCTGCTGCTTAAGGTCTTGTTCCCTTCATGTGCTGCATCTTTCAAGATGGTTTGGCTACCTCTTTTTTTTTTCTTTTTAATTCACAGAGACATATGCATGTAAGCTAGCATTTGCTCTGTTTTATCCTCTTCCCATTGCTGCTGTTGATAGAGGAAATGGAACTGAAAATAGATGAGTCTCCTGTGACAGACAGCCTTGTATGCAGCTATGACTTTCTAAAACCTGTAGTGCTTTGTTCATTTGAGACAACTCTTACACTAGGCTGGCCTGTCTCATTCACTTGTAGCCCAAAGTGGTCTAAGACTTGTAACAGTGTTCGAGCCTCAGCATGACAAGTGTTGGAATTACAGGTGGTAGCCACCACGCCTTGCTACACAGCCTGTAGTTTTGAAATCCCAAGTTTACATGGCAAAGTAACTGCAGAGCTCAGGAGTGTCCTTAAAGAGGCCTGGAAGTTGAATGCAGTACAGTGAGCTCGCACTGGAGATACTGCTCACACAACAATAGCATCATTTTCCTAAGGTGTTATTGTGGTCATGACAAATCTCATACATGAAAAGTTTGTTCTCCAGGATCACAGAGCTCTGAGGTATGAATGATTTGTGAAGGCCTGTTTTGAAAACAATCCAACGATGGATTTTTAAAAAATATTTATTTATTATATTTTTAAGTACACTGTAGCTGTCTTCAGACATCCCAGAAGAGGGCATCAGATCTCATTATGGATGGTTCTGAGCCACCATGTGGTTGCTGGGATTTGAACTCAGGACCTCTGGAAGCACAGTCAGTGCTCTTAACCATTGAGCCATCTCTCCAGCCCCCAATGATGGACTTTTAATAGGCAAGCTTTTGTGGCATGGTAGAAACCTCAGGCTACATGGTAGAATCATATTTCTGGAAGCAAGGCCTTTTCACCATTTGTTTGTGCTCCAGCTGTACAGGACAGCTATTCATCTCTTAGATGGTTATCTCACTCTGTTGCCCCCTCTACTGATGGATACTAACTTTCCTTTCAGTCTGAAGTGTGACTAACTTAGAAAAGCCAAGTGTTACTCTGTGCTTTGTCACATGAAGCCACCACTGATTCTTCACAAAGATACAGATTACATAGTTTTCTGTCAGCTAGGGCACTGCTCCTACCACAAGTGTGCCTACAGGGAGATGGAACACTGGTCCAGCCATCTCTGAATGCCTAACACAGTCCTGTGCTGTAGGAAGCAGTCTACACATAGTGAATTCTTAAATGAAGACTTTATGGGGCAATAGAGAAAAGCCTACAGAGACCAATGAGGAGAAGGCAAAAATGATGTTGGGTTTTAGTTTATTATATCTGGGAATACCAGGAGGATATTCAGATGAAGATTCTCCCCTTCTTGTCAGTCCTAGGACTCCTACATTTCAAGTTCTGTAGACATTACCCATGAACTGATCCCATGTGGATATATCATGGAATAGGCTGGATTCAGTCAGCTTGTGGCAGGAAATAGTTGCCCCATCTAAGTGGGGAAAGGGAGGAAGTGTTAGTGAAGTGCTTAGAAAGATGTAAAAGGAGAACAGAAGCACCGCAGTTCTCAGACACTAGCAACCCAGCTCTTAATGTTGAACAAGCTCATAGTGGTTAGTGGAAATTCCAAGAATACAACAGAAGCTGTGGTCACAGATGTGGAAGAAGCTTCCAGAAAGAATTGGGAGCCTTTTGTGAGCCACTGCTCACCTGGAGACACACAGGAGGGAACTGGATGGTTCCCTTAATCTCACAGCCATTTCCATTTGACCTCACCATTTACTACCAACTGGGAATATATAGACAAGGGAGCCTATTCTATAGAATCCAGGAGGTCAGCTTCAGGAGTGTAGGATAGGCAGGAAAGAGCAAAGATGGGTCTTATGCAAAATAAAATCTAACAGGAATTACCTAATTCCTGCTGTCATAGCTGTTTGTAGCTCTCCTGTGCTTCTTTTAATGCAGTCTCATTCTCTCTCTCTCTCTCTCTCTCTCTCTCTCTCTCTCTCTCTCTCTCTCTCTCTCTGTGTGTGTGTGTATGTGTGCATGTTCACATATATATGGAGGTGGGGGGTTAACTGGTGTTCCTCTGAAACTACACACACACACACACACACACAGGCACACACACACACTCACACATACACACACACACACACACACACACACACACACACACACACACACAGAGAGAGAGAGAGAGAGAGAGAGAGAGAGAGAGAGAGAGAGAGAGAGAGAGAGATATTTCACTGATTTGTGACTCATTAAACAGGCAAGGCTGACTATCCAGTGAGCCTCACAGGTCTGCTTTTATCTTCAGCACTGGGATTACAAGTGTCCACCTCTATACAGGACTTCTATTTAAACATGGGTTTTGGGGATCAAGCTCATGTCCTCACACTTAATGATTGACTTCTTTCTCCAACCCTGCAGCATGAATGTGGAATCAGTTTCTAAAGTTCCAAGGCTTAAGCTGCTGCTTACTTAGTCATAAATAAGCTATGAACATTAACTCAAGGGCCCTTGAGTTAGATGGAGAAGCAAAACCAAAATCCAATGTAAGGAGGGAAGTTTTGATGGTGGGTCAGGAAGTTAGGAAGAAGAAAGAGAATGTGCATGTTGGGGGAGGGAGCAGGAGGGGCAGAGAGTCTGATTCAAAAGTTGTGCTGGGCTCTTATGAGCTCCATTGCTGTAGACAAGTACTAGGTATTTTACACCAGACTTAATACATTTCTTATTTTTCCCCAGAAAGGTTTCAGTCATCCCCATACTTTTTTTCTTGGATATATTCTTTATTTGCATTTCAAATGTTATCCCCTTTCCCAGTTTCCCCCACTCCTGGATAGCCCCCATCCCATCATTCCTCCCCCTACTTCTATGAGAGTATTTCTCTACCTACCCCTTCCCACCTCCCTGGCTTTGATTCCCCTACATTGGGGCATCTATCAAGTCTTTGTAGGACCAAGAACCTCTCCTCCGATTGATGCCTGACAAAGCAATCCTCTGCTACATATGCAGGTAGAGCCATGTGTACCCCTTGGTTGATGGCTTAGTCCCTGGAAGCTCTGGGGGGGTCTAGTTGGTTGATGTTTTTGTTCTTCCTATGAGGTTGCAAACCCCTTAGACCTTTCTCTAACTCCACCATTAGGGACCCCACACTCAGTCCAATGGTTGGCTGTGTACATCTGCCTCTGTATTTGTCAAGCTCTGGCAGAGCCTCTCAGGAGACAGTAGTATCAGGCTCCTTTCTACAAGCATTTCTTGGCATCCACGATAGTGTCTGGGTTTGGTGACTGTATATGAGATGAATCCCCAGGTGGAACAGTCTCTGGATTTCCTTTAGTTCAGTCTCTGCTCTAAGTCTCTACCTATAGCCAGCACCACCTCTCCTGGGACAGGAACTGCTGCTTACTGGGGTGGTGGCTGAGGTCATCAGAAATGGATTTTCCTAGCCTCTGCCTTCTTTCCTCAGATGCATATGCACCCCACCCTTGCTCCCATGCCTTTTTCTTCTCTTCTGCCCTCTGACCCTTTCCCCTCACTCTTGGTCAATTTACCTTCTAAATCAAAAGGGGACTGTGCTCCCTCAGTTCTCTTTTCTATGCAACACTTTCAATCAGTAACCCCTATGTGAGAGAGCACTAGTATAATGAGCCTGGAAAAGTCATAAATTTCTCATGCATGTCCTTTCCCAGAGCATAAAATCCTAGATAAAATGGTTTATGCCCATTACTGTGTGCTCTCCTGGGTTAATGCTCTGCGTCTGGGCTTCTACATCACAGTAAGTGTGATGTGTGCAGAGTCTCCAGGGATGACTAATCACTTCCTCTAAAGCTTTCTCTGTCTTGAGCCATAAATTCCTAGAGAGATGTAACTGTAAACATGGTCTTCCTTTCCTGTCTTTGCACCCTCCATCCAGTGGGCTCCTGAATCTACATGCACCTGGATTCTTGGAGTCCAAAAAGTATCTGCATCATTGCATAGTGTCCTTTCTAAAACAGGAATTTCTAGCTTCAAACCCTTAGACACACTTCTTATGTGTGCAATGGTGGGCAATCACTTGATCCTAAGGAGTCTGTTGTGTGGAAATGAAAAGGGTTCCTGTCCCTTTATGTTGTGTGGACATTAAATGCCACTTTAGGCTGTGTGGACATCAAATGCGTGATGAGTGTAAAGTGCTTTGTGGGCTGCCTAGCTTTTGAAGAAGTGCCAAGAGATAGCTGACAATGTTTATCTCTCTCCTCTTGCTGCTGATAAGTTTTCTTCCACCTACACATCATTTCCTAGATTTCATGACTTGGATCTGAATCATCTCTCACAGGCTTTTTTTTTTGTCTTTTGCAGCTAAAAGTGTCCAATGGCCAAGACTATACTTCTCAGTATAATAATAAACTTTGCTAATAAACTTTGGGAGTCTTTAGGATGCAAGGCCTCCTTCCAAAAGCTTGTCCCTGGGCTGTCTTATGAAGTGCTCCCAGCTCCTGGTTCCCAGGATGCTTTCTGCTTCTTACACGTGAACAGTCTCTGCCACATACTCCCACCACTAAGCTCTGAGCTGCCCTGCCCTGTTCTCCCCATGTTAATAGAATGAAACCTTTTCCTCACAAGCTGCTTCTATCCAGATTTTTTTCACAAAGAACCTAATAAACTAGACAAGGTTTTCTGCCTGGCTGATTTTAATTACACCATCATCTCCTCCCAAATGCCCTTCATTTCTTTATTCCTTAATATCCTTCTTCTTGGGCCCCACTCACTTGCTCCCTTTCCCAGGAGGCCTCACTGGTCTCTCAAGTCAGAGCTGTTCCATCTCAGCAAAGTCTCATAGTCTTCTGCTGTTTCTTTTAGGATAATCTATTCTTTATTATATGGACTTAATTGAATGTTTTGTCTTCCTTACAGGATGCTGAATAGATACTTAAGTAGCTTCAGTACCATGTATCCTAATGCATTTTTTATTAAATTCACTGGTAATGTCTTCCCCAAGTCTGCAGATGCTCTCCAGAGAACACTGAGCAGGTTCACTTTGGGAATCCTCAAATACAATTTTGTGGGAAAAGCAAAAGAACAAATCCATGGATTCTTCACATGTTTTAATGCAGCAAAAGACTGGGGAAATCCCTAGGAATCTGAGTATGATGTGAGCCATAGTACAGACGTCCAGTGTTGAAGCAGCTTAGAAGGTGAATCAGGAGGAAACACGTGGAGTCTGGCTATATATCCTGTCCAGTGGTCAATAAAAATTCACAGACTGTTGGTTCAGTAGAGAAAAAGGGAATAGAGATACTGGGACATATCTTGAAGTCAGCCCTCTCTAACCATGAGTAAGGGAATGGATTTGTCAGTCATACAGTATGACAGCACTCGCACAGTATGACCGCAGTCGTACAGGACTGAGAAGATGGCTGAGCCAGTGCAGGACCAGAGAGTGCACACTGAGTTGGCATCCTGAACCTCTCCACCATTCCGCAGGAGCACCTGCCCGTGATAAAGTTGCTTATGCCGTCTTTACACCGAGCACATCTCATGCCATGGTGGCAGACTTTTCCAGAGTTTTCTCTTCTGAGCTGTCAAGACACTGCCATGATTTTCTTACCACTGGGTATTCTCAACATAGTTTCCTCTCACTTCTCATTTAACCACTTGTTAAAATTTATGACCCTCTGTGAGGGACCAAGAGAATAAAAAGCGACCATGATGTTTATAGATGAGGCATCTAGAAGGCACTGTGTGTTAGATGACATCACCAGAGTACAGTTTTCAGAGTACCTTGCCTCCCCTATTGGTCATCTAAACAAGTAGTTCCTCAGAATTGTTTACCAAACTAGAGAACAAGAGAGCACTGTGGGTTTGAGCTGTTTTAGATAGTCTCAAGTAGCGTGGGCTCGCCTTGTACCTGCCATATGGTCAAGGATGACGTTGGATCACCAAAGCCATCCTAGCATTTTTAAATCATTAATCCAGATCCACTCCTTGATTTCTAAAATTAGTGAGTGTTTTAAGTTTCAAATAATCCATCCTCAGATTCCCTTAAATACGTATGCCAAGCATTATAACCCGTGAAATGACAATTTTCCTTCTTCGCACCACTGCGTGTTGCTTTTGTTTTCTCGGTCCTGTATTGTTAAATGGAAGCAGCGATGACACCATTCTGTCACAGTTCCTTCAACAGAGCAAATCCTGATGGAGTCTGGTGTGTGCTTCTGCTGGAAGCCCCTGATCCAGTTAAGGAAGTCCTCATACAGTTTTTAATCTTTCTTTCTTTTCTTTGTTTTAGAAAATCATAAATGTGTGCCATCTTTTGTAAGTATGTTACACACAGATATGGTCAATGCTGATGGGCTCCTGTGCACAGAGCTGCTCTGCGTCTCTTCCTACAGTGTCCTAGACTCAGTTTTCTTTTGTATTTTCTTTGTATGGTTAATGGAAGAGAGAAGAACACCTCATGTGTTTCTTCATTAGAATAGTTTTCAAGCAATACAGATCATATGCTACTTTCTGTCATCATCATCATCATCATCATCATCATCATCATCATTATCATCATCATCAACATCACTGTTTTTGCTTTGAGACGGGGTTTCTCTGTGTAACCATGGCTTGCCTGGAACTCACTTGCTAGACCATTCTAGCCTCTGCAGATTGAGTTAAAGTGTGCTCCACCACTGCACACCACTCAATTATAAGAAATATATTTCTTAAAGGTTTGCTATGGTTAATTATAAATTAGACTGGATCTTCTTTTTGTTCATCGTTGATTTGTAAAAAAAAAAATAAATAAACCACTTGATCTTAGACTCCTGAAGTTTTAACCAGCCTTGCTGACTAATTTGAGCTGAACTAACTTTCCTTTGTAACTTTACTAGGACATCCCCCCCTCCCCCACGCACACACAACGTTTCCTGTGTCTGTTTTGATTCCGCAAGTTCCCTCATTGCTGCTAAGCCTCCAGAACAATATTGAAAAAAGCAGAGGCTGTGGATGCCCTGATCTTGTTTCTTATTTTATATGGAATTATCCCTTTCTCCCATGAATATAATGCTGTCTATGTTTGTTGAATAGAACTTTTACTATGGGGAGGCATGATTGTTTGTGTCCTAGATTACCTCCATCCTCATTTAGGTTAGGGAATGGGGAGCTGGGAACCTGATGGGATAACAATCACTATATCCAAGCTCAGGCTGTCACTCAGGCTTGGATTTAAACTTGTGACTTTTTCCCCTTCCCAGAATCCTGGCTGACCCTTCCCTGAATGTTTCCAGATGCTGACTTTCCTCTGCCATAGGGTCTGTGCCCTGATTTCTCTGCAGAGATGGGTTTTCACTGCAGAGGATGCATCTGTGCTGCTTCTTCCCCCACCCCCTGTTTGCATGGGTTCTAATAAAGTAGGATGTCAGTTCCTTAGCCTGAGGGCAAGGGGAGGATCTTTGTGTTCAGGAGATCTAAAAACCTATGGGCCTTTAAATGCCCCTGGAAGAGAGGCATGGTGGCAAACCCTAATCTAATGAGGCCTTTGCAGAGATTTCTTTGTAATGCACATTTGTCCCTTGTGCTGCAAGTCCCTGCTGCAGCATCTGCTTGCTGCACAGTGCAGGGCTCCCATCTAAAGCATAACTTCCCTAGAGTGCTAGCTAGCTAGTCAGTGATGTGCCCAGAGCAGCAGTTCTCACCCTGTGGGTCATGGTGATTTTCCCAATTCATGAGCTTTGAGGAGAACAGCAGCACACTGTAATAATGCTGTAAGAAAACATTCCCCGTGTTAAGTTTTTTGAGACCTGCCTAGAAGATGACAGGCTAGCACAGAGGGAGTGGGTTCACTCCTGATGAAAGCAGCTCTGATTTGTGGTCTTAGGAAACCTGTTAAGATATAGACTGAAAACCCAAGTTTCTGGAACAGTCTGCACGTCTAGGTGACACAGAAGCTACTGCAGGAGATTGCCTGTCTTCCTCCCACTTCCCAGTACACAACTGCAGAGCTGAAAGAGATTCTGAATCTTGTCTGGCCACCCCTGGAATACAGAGCTACAGAAAGATTACACTCCAGTGTTTAAAAATGGAGCTCTGGAGAGATGTGGTAGGGCACAGGCCTCTGTGTTCCTTAATGGATCCTGTGCTGGGGGTGAGTGGAGGAATTAAAGTTATATCTTACAATTAACAACCTTTGCATTTTCTAAGTAAGGAAACAGGGTTGAGTGGTGACTGAAACCTCTCCATCCCAGTTTGTGGTGCAACCGGAGCTTGAGACTGTTTCAGCCTCTGCCCTGCCATTCCAACTGCACAACTCTGCTAAGGAACAAGATCATTTCCAGACTTGGAGAAACCATTAAGTACAACCTTGAAATCGAGTCTGATGCTGTTTAATGGGGGTGTTGTGTCACTCAGAACAATGCTCTATCCTGGAACCAAGGCTGCAGAGACCTAAGGAGCACTGGCGTGTACATTACCAACAGGGAAAAGCATTATGAGAATGGACATGAGTCAAGATTTTTCCCCTGGGAAGCAATTTCACTGTAACAAAAGTCTTGGCTCAGCCATTGCTCCTGTTGACTAAGGACAACACTAACGCCTTCAGGTGTTTTGTGGAATCGACAGTCCTGGGGTGGGCATGGGGCAGCCTTCACGTGTGAAGACTTAACGGACACTTCCGATTGCTTCCCGGAGCTCAGATGCTGAGTTGCCAGAGCTTCCTCTCCATGGAGTGTACTGAGGTTTGGATGTTTCCTGCAACCTTAGAAACTGCTGCTTTATTTCTCTGATTCTTTATCTTCACAAGCAAAAGCTCTGTAAAGTTAAATGAATGTATGTGTTGCCTGGTGGCACACAGATGTCCAGCTGTGAGGCTGAGGAAGGTACGCTGGCTTCAACAGGGCTGTCTCCTCACCAGGTGCTTCTCTAAGACCAGCTTAGCTAGAGCTTCTCTTCATCCACGCTGAAGCCACACAGACTGCTCTGAGACTCCAGCTCAACGCAACCCCCTCCAGGATGTTACAGGGAACAGAAATTCCATACTCTATCTCCATAGTTTTTTCTGACATAAGTTCAGTCCTGCTTGTGCCACTATGTCTAGTGATAGAACTTAGGAGGTACATCCTTTGAATGGGCTTTTGCTTCTCAAGCAGTAAGTTGAGCAGGTGATTTAAAACTAATTATCGTGTTACAGGGCTTTGGTGGAAAACTCTCTTGGTAGGGCAGAGTTAGATGAAACTGAGAGATGATTCAGAGCTCGGCTAACTCCTCTCTCTGTGGGTAGGTGGCCTAGGGCTAGTCTGCCTCGCATCCTAACAATGAGGATGTGGAAATTCTCACTATCGCAAAGGAGAGAGAATGACAAAAAGCACTTGGTCATCCGTGGACTTTGAAACACATCCAAGGTTGTAATAGCAGCTCCCAGTAAATAATGATCTACAGCTGTAATCAAATAGCTGGACTTTCTTCCCTATTAGACCCTTCTAAGCTGTGTCATAAGGATGGATGGCAGTGGTGTGCCGGCTTGGGAAACTTTGCCCACTGATGTCTAGAAACAGCCTGCTCAACTGAGAGGATCATCTGCAACATCTTCGATCCAGCACAGGATTAACAAGAAGTCATGGCTTTCAAGGCTCTGTCCAGCTGGACCTAGGGGAAAAATGCAGAATTCCTGAGTGTGGCTTGAGAATATTGCAGATTTCCAGAAGCTTTTCTAGAACTGGAGTAGTCAAGCCTCCTATCCTGCCTTACTGTTCTTTGGAGCCTTAAAGATCTGCACTAGTGGACTATGAATGCACCTTCCTCGGTGTCCCAGGGCACTTAGAATTACCAGTAATGGCCATTCCTAGGGCTCTGGAAGCCTCCCCAGTATGTGCTTCCAGCACTAGGTCAGTTCTCTAGCTATACTTACTTCTTGACCACATGGACATTCTTCTTGCAAGGATCCTACTCTTGGTTCTAGCACTATGTGGCCATTCACTCCCCATGGGACTACTGGCAGGGACCGTTTCCAAGTGCACATGTGCCTTCTACATGGAAATAAGAGGCAGAGGAGAAATCTTCTTTAGACTTCCCTTAACTCTATCTCAGTCATCCCAACCTCTTTTTTTTCTTCCTCAGCAAAGAATCTTGAGTTCTTTTACACACAGATGACCTTAATTATCCTCCACTGATACAAAGCAGAGGGTGATTACATTTGTTTTTAAATCTCAGGGACAAACAACAGCAAAGGTTCACTCCGGACTCTTCCCTATGTCAAGCATGGGTGTCTCGCGGGCTGGTGTCAGAATTACTTAGGGAGACAGGAAGGATCTATGGAACACTTCACAGTCTGGGCTGGGGTGATGACTGAGAAAGAGAAGACAAGGCTTGGGTTTTAGGATCTCAAATTCAGTGTTGTTTTCAAAGAACTACACATCTGATCACATTGCCTAAAGCAAGAAGAGACAGAGGAGCAACAGGAACATGCAATGCCTGTCCTCTCTGAAAGACTGGCAAGTTATTTCTGGGCAAGCAGGGAATGTAAATGACTCACTCCGGGCCTAAGTGTACTTGGTGCAATCAATAAGCACGAACCTTAAATGGCCCCAGAAGAACCAAACATCATTTTGTGCAATTCTTCCATGAGCTACACTCTCAGAAATGGGGGTGGAGGACTCCTTCTCTCTCTCTCTCTTTTTTTTAAAAAGAAATTTTCATTTTATTTTGTGTACATAAGTGTCTTTCTTTTTTTTAAGTCACATTTTTAAAAATTTTTCTATATTCTTTGTTTACATTCCAAAGGCTTTCCCCTTTCCCAGTTCCCCCCTCATCATGTGTCCCATAAGTCCTCTCCCCCCCATTCCCCAATCACCCCCAACCCTTTCTCTGTTCTTTCCTTCATACACTTGGTGTTGATCTTAGTACAAGGTGATAAGAGTGCGTCAATTTGCATTTTTCTGCATGTTGACCTCCAGTTGAACCAACAGCATTTGTTGAAAAGGCTATTTTTTTCCACTGGATGGTTGTAGCTCCTTTATCAAAGATCAAGTGACCATAACTCTGTGGGTTCATTTCTGGATCTTCAATTACATTCCATTGATCTACTTGCCTGTCGCTGTACCAATACCATGCAGTTTTTAACACAGTTGCTCTGTAGTATTGCTTCAGGTCAGGGAAATTGATTTCCCCAGAAGTCCTTTTAGTGTTGAGAATAGTTTTAGCTATCCTGGGTTTTTTTGTTGCTCCAGATGAATTTAAGAATTGCTCTTTCTAGATCTATGAAGAATTGATTTGAGATTTTGATGGGGATAGCATTGAATCTGTAGATTGCTTTTGGCAAGATGGCCATTTTTACTATATTGATCCTGTCAATCTAAGAGCAAGAAATATTTTTCCATCTTCTGAGGTCTTCTTCGATTTCTTTCTTCAAAGACTTGAAATTCTTGTCATACAGATCTTTCACTTGTTTGGTAAGAGTCACACCAAGATACTATATATTGTTTGTGGCTATTGTGAAGGGTGTTATTTCCCTATCTTCTTTCTCAGCCTGCTTGTCCTTTGAGTATAGGAAGGCTACAGATTTGCTTGAGTTGATTTTATAACCAGTCACTTTGCTGAAGTTGTTTATCAGCTGTAGGAGTTCTCTGGTGTTTTTTTTGGGTCGCTTAAGTATACTATCATATCATCTGCAAATAATGAGTTTGACTTCTTCCTTTCCAATTTGTATCCCTTTGACTTCCTTATGTTGTCTAATTGCTCTCGCTAGAACTTCAAGTACCATATTGAAATGATATGGAGAGAGAGGGCAGCCTTGTCTAGTCCCTGATTTTAGTGGGATTGCTTCAAGTTTCTCTCCATTTATTTTGATGTTGGCTACTGGTTTGCTGTATATCATTTTTATTTTAGGTATGGGCCTTTACTTCCTGTTCTTTCCAGGACTTTTAGCATGAAAAGATGCTGAATTTTGTCAAATGCCTTTTCAGCATCTAATGAGATGACCATGTGTTTTTTTTCTTTTAGTTTGTTTATGTATTGGATTACATTGATGGATTTCTGTATATATAACCATCCCTGCATTCCTGGGATGAAGCCTACTTGATCATGGTGAATGATCGTTTTGATGTGCTCTTGGATTTGGTTGGCAAGGATTTTATTTAGTATTTTTGCATCGATATTCATAAGGGAAATTGGCCTATAGTTCTCTTTCTTTGTTGGATCTTGAGTCCCCAGAGATCCCAAATTCTAGATATCACGGGTACCTGGTTCAGCTCACTTAGTCCAGACAGCAGCAAGGATGCTGAAGGTGGCCACAGGGAGTGGGAATTGCGGCTTGCAGAGTCTCCTGCAGGGGAGAGAACCCACAACCTGCTGGAACACAGGAACTTCTGCTCTGCCAAGCTCTGTTTCTTAGATGACTGGCTGGTGGCCCGAGTCCCCAGAGATCTTAAGCTTGGGATATCTCGGGTATTTGGTTCTGCCCGCTCAATCTAAGCAGATGCCACCAAGATGGCCGCATTTGCGCGGAGTGCCGACTCCTTCTCTCTTGCCTTAGAATAAGTGACTCTCTTCAGAAACCTTATGAAGTTGGTTCTTTTTCCTGAGGCGTGAACAATTTTTTAAGTGCTTTGGACTTAAAAACTTCTGAGAGTGTAGATTAAATATCAGTTCTATAAATATGTTGAATAAAAGTGTGGCCTTGTTCAAATAGGCCAATTTAACAGAAAACCATTAGGCCAGATTTTTATTTCATACTGTTTGAAGTAACCAACAAATGAACCAGTGACTGTTTCCCTAAAGAAATGAGCTTAAGACAAACTGAAAATTTGTTTGCCTCAAAATAAGACTCAAGATTTTGGGGTATACCTTTTCTGAGCCACCATAACAGAGTATCATCCTGATTCTCAAACAGTGTATTCTGGTTTGCTTCAAAAATCTATTAAAAAAATATGACAAACAATATGGGTAGCCCAAGTTGGATTTGATGGTTTTTCTTTTATTTTTAGGAGGGCATAATGCTGGTAGTGTGCAGGTAGACAGAGATTAATCTGGGAGGGCTTCATGGAGGAGGGAAGAGTGTGATAAAAATTCTTTGTGTGAGTTTTGTGGAATGTATCCTGGGTATTTTGTACTTTTTGGCTAATATTTACTTATTAGTGAGTTTATACCATGCATTTCATTTTGAGTCTGTTACCACACTTAGGATTATATTTTCTACTTCCATCCCTTTGCCTGCAAAACTCATGATGTGCTTGTTCTTAATAGCTGAATAGTATTCCATTTTGTAAATGAACCACATTTTTTTAAATCCATTCTTCCCTTGTGGGTTGTTTATAGCTTTTGGCTATCACAAAGTTGCAATGAATATAGTGGAGCATGTGCCCCTATGGAATGATGGAACATCATTTGGGTTTATGCTCAAGAGTCTTGAGAAAGATCTATTTCCAATTTTCTGAGGAAACTCCAGATTGATTTCCAGAGTGTTTTTTTTTTCTACCAGTTTGCAATCCTACCAGCAACAGAGGAGCATTTCTCTTTCTCCACATCCTCACCAACATGTGCTGTCACCTGAGTTTTTGATCTTAGCCATTCTGATTGGTGTAATCTCAGGGTCATTTTTATTTGCATTTCCCTGATCACTGAGGACTTTGAACAATTCTTTAAGTGCTTCTCAGCCATTCAAGATTCCTCTGTTGTGAATTTTCTGTTTAGCTCTATACCCCATGTTTTTATTGGGTTGTTTGGGTTTTTTTTTTTTTTTTTTGGTAGGTTTGCTTCTTGAGTTTTTTATACATTTTGCATGTTAGCCATATGAGGATAGTGAGGAATTTTTACCAATCTGTAGATTGCCTATTTGTCCTATTGACTATTTCCTTTGCCTTATAGAATCCTTTCAGTTTCATGAGGTCCCATTTATTAATGCTTGATCTTAGAGCCTGAGCCTTTGGAGTTGTGTTTAGGAAATCCCCCTTCTCCAGGTCAACCAATTCAAGGCTCTTTCCCATTTTCACTTCAATTAGATTCAATGTACCTGGTTTTATGTTGTGTTCCTTAATCCACTTGGACTTTAGCTTTGTGCAAGGTGACAAATATGAATCTATTTTCATTTTTCTACATACAGACTGATAGTTAGCCCAGCACCATTTATTGAAGATGCTTTCTTTTCTCCATTGTATATTTTTGACTTCTTTGTCAAAGATCAAGTGTCATTAAGTGTGTGGTTCTGGGTCTTTAATTCTCTTCTGTTGATCAACTGTACCTCTATACCTAAACCTTGCAGTTTTTATCATTATTGAACTCAAGGTTAACATGTGGAAGGTCCCTAGTGAGGATGCTTCAATCCCACTTGTTACGGAGAAGAAAGCAGTTATGGGAGACAGAGGGAGCGAACTGGGTGGGAGAGGGCAAAGGGAGGGGCAAAGGTGAACAGGATCAGGTATTGGGGTGAGGACAAGAGAGAAGCCCTGAGGGCCAGCAGAATAAATGGAAATATGCAACCTTGGGGGTGGCACTTGAGAGGACCCTCTAGAATGTAACAGAGTTCTGGGAGGTAAGAGACTCAGAGGACTCAAAGGGAGAGACCTTAGATGAAATGCCAATCAGTGGGGAGAGGGAGGTGGTAGAGTCCATCTCCAGTAAAAAGACAGGGCATCACATGGAGGGATGGGGTCGGCATCCCACAGTCAAAAACTGACCCAGAATTGTTCCTGTCTAAAAGAACTGCTGGGACAAACATGGAGAAGAGATGGAGGGAAACAAATTTCTGTGAGTGGCCCAAATGGGACCCATCTCTGGAGAAGGCTTCAAGGCCTGTCACTAAAACTGAAGTTATGGTGTGCTTACAAACAGGAGCCTAGCATGGCTGTTCTGGAGAGGCCCAACAAGCAGCTGACTGAGACAGAGGCAGATATTTACACCCAACCAATGGACTGAAGGCAGAAACCCCTGTGATTGAATAAGGGAAAGGCTGGAGAAGCTGAGGAGAAAGGTTATCTTGTAGGAAGACCAGCTGTCTCAATTAACCCAGACACCTGAGATCTCTCAGACACTGTGTCACCAACCCGGCAGCACACACTAGCTGATCTCAGGCTCCTGACACATATATGGCAGAGGACTGCCTGGTCTGACCTCAGTGAGAGATGAGTCTAGCTCTGGAGAGACTTGAGGACCCAGCAAATAAGGTGGCCTGGGTGTGTGTGTGGGGAATGTGTGTGGAGATGGGGACATTCTCTTAGCGACATTGGGTAGGAAGAATGGGATAAGGAACTGTGGGAGGGTGGACATGACTGGACTATATAAAATAAAAGTAATAAAAAAATTCTTTGTGTGAAATTCTCAAAAAATTAAAGTATGTACTGGTACATGTGTGTGTGTGCACATGTGTTTATATATTCTGCATATGTATGAGTGTGCACAATTGTTCGTGTGTGTGTGTGTGTGTGTGTGTGTATGTGTGTGTGTGTGTGTGTGTGTGTGTGTGTGTGTTTGATGGCTAACGTTGTTGGTCACTGTGACACATCCCTAGGAATAGGGAATTTCAGTTTAATAACTGATGTGATCAGACTGGTCTGTGGCCACCCAGACCCGTGAGGCATTTTCTTATTACTCATTGATGCAGAAGGGCTCATTCCATTATGTGATGATGTCATCCCTAGTTAGGTGAACCCAAGTTATGTACAGAAAGCTATCTAAGAAAGCCAGAACAAACAAGGCAGTAAGTAACATTTCTTCCTGGCTTCTGGTTTCTATTCTAGTTTCTACTTCCGGGGAGAGAGAGGGAGAGAGAGAGAGAGAGAGAGAGAGAGAGAGAGAGAGAGAGAGCATGCACATGTACAAGTACATACTTTAGAATACTTTTTTGAGAATTTCACACAAAGAATTTTTTATTACTTTTATTTTTTTATAGTTCATTCATGTCTGCCTTCCCACAGTTCCTCATCCAATTCTTCCTCCCACACACACTTGCACTTTCCCCACACACACCCAGGCCACCCCACTCACTGGGGCCTCAAGTCTCTCCAGGGTTAGGTACATCTTCTCTCACTGAGATCAGATCAGGCCAGCCTCTGTGTGTGTGTATAGACACACTTAAGTATCTATAAATACAGATGCATATAGATACATATGCATGTACATATACATACCTACAAGAGGGCTGAGGAGATGGAACAGTGAGTAAAGAATTTTCTGTGCAAGCATGAAAACCAGAGTTCAAATCTCTAGTAGCCATATAAATGTGAAGTAGACATAACAGTCTGCCTGCAGTCTTGGCACTTGGAATGCAGAGACTGTATACCCTAAACAAGATGGTCAACTAGACTAGACAAATCAATGAGTTTTGAATTCAACTAAGAGAAACTAACTCAATAGATATGTACAAATTGATTAGGGAATATACCTGGGATTAAACTCTGGCCTCCACATACATGCTCACAGCAATGTACACATTCCTAGAGACAGAAGACAGACAGACAGACAGACAGACACACACACACACACACACACACACACACACACACAGGTTCATGTATGCATACATGCTCGCACACAAACCAAGTACTGCTTTAGGCATTAGGAATGTTGTCCTGAGAATCCTCAGCCCTCACCATTAATGACTGGATGCTGTTCTGCAATGTGCACTGATGCACCTTTTCCATTGTAGAAAATATTTAATCTCATATTGGCGTTTCTTTTTCTTTTTCTTTTCTTTTCTTTTCTTTTCTTTTTTTTTTGGGGGGGGGATTTGGTTTTTTTGAGACAGGGTTTCTCTGTATAGCCCTGGCTGTCCTGGAACTCACTCTGTAGACCAGGCTGGCCTCGAACTCAGAAATCCGCCTGCCTCTGCCTCCCAGAATGCTGGGATTACAGGTGTGTGCCACCTCCGCCCGGCATATTGGCGTTTCTACTCTGCCATTCATCATTCAGTTCATGTATAAAAGACACACAACTTTTATATTAATAATAATATAATAGTAATTGTAATTATAATAATAAAAACAAATATTTGTAACAAAATTATTCTTAAATTTTTATCCATATACAAAGATTTCTACCAATGAAACCTGTATAAATACAAAAATTCTGGACCAATGTAATGAAATATAACCTCATTTGTGCATCAAAATATAAAGTTCTACCAATGTAAGATTATGGGTATAAAATGGTGTTTGTTGTTGTTGTTGTTTAGGAATAGATTCAATAATCTACCCTTATTTGTTTGGTTGTTTAATAATATCTCTATATTCCCCTTTTATTCTCAACCCCTTTCCCTGTATTTGAGAAAGGAAGAGAGAAATGGAAAGGAAAGATAGAAATCCCTGTGTCTAAGCTCCTTGTTTAGTTTCCTTCTTGTCCAAGACTATAATTATTTGTAAATCATCCCATAAAATGACAACATATATATATATATATATATATATATATATATATATATATATATAAACTATATATACTTTATAAAATGACCAACCACTCCACCCCAATTTAAGGGACTTGGATGACAGTCTTTTTTAATTGCTTCTTGCTGAATTGGGGCAAAGAATTCCTGTTTGGAGCCTCAAAAGGAGATTGGAAATATGGTTAAGTCAAAAGAAAGCTAGCTGGCATCACTTGTTGTCCAGTCAGTCCCTATGGGCTGTGAAAGTTCAGGGCTTAACTGAAGTCCTGTTTGGTACAGTCTGAAAGGCCATCTGGGATTAGCAGTCCTTCCTGAAGTTGTTCTAGAAGCAATTCTCTGGAAACAGCATCAGTTTGAGGAATGCTAGATCAGGGAGCTAGAACAGCAGGTCTCAGCATCCCAGCATCCCTATGGTTGAATCCTGTCAGAGCTGCTCTCTTGGTCTTCCATTCTGTAATACATAAATCTTGCAATCAATATATAGTTCTATGTAGACATTTTTAGGGAACTTGCAGGGTGCACAGACCAATTAAGGATGACTTTTTGTTCTTTGAGCAGGTAAAAGAGAACTGTTTTTCTTTAGAAATTAGTTTGATCATGTAATCAAACTGCAGTATAAATCTCTATTTGTGACATGTGAAATGACTTATTAGGCAATAATAAGTCATAAAAACTTCATAGCCAACCAGATTTAGTGGCCATGTAAGCTGAAGTTCTGGCTGGAAGGTATCCAAAGCCTTTGCCTGAATATAAACTTCAAATCTCTCTCTCAAAATATCATATCCTTGCTTCAGCAACCCAAGTCATCAAAAGTATAGGTTGATTTAATCTAGCAGCCCCTTTTAAATTCAGATCTGCTCTATTTTGACTTCTCTCATAGTGGAGAACCATAGAACTTATAACCACCTTCATTTTGATAATTTAAAACAATTGTTATTTATTGAGACAAGGTTTCTCTGTGTAGTGCAGAGTGACTTAGATATGTTCTGTAGATTAGGCTGGCCTTGAAAAAGGAACCCATTTGCCCTGCCTTTCTCTCCCAAGTATCAAGATCAAAGGTCTGGATTTATTTATTTATCTATATAACCTTGAAAACATTTATATCAATTTTGATTTCTTTCTCTCTTCATCAGAGGTTAATATTCTGTGACTAAAGCCTTCTCTATATTCAACTTCATTCTAATTTTCTTTCATTTACTGTATAAGCAAATTCCCAAGCCACAATATACCTGCTGAGGGTTCCTGTCTTGGGCCATGTGCCCTGTGCCAGGCAGAGCACTCACCAGTTCTCCTGTGGAAACCACGTTTACAGAGACTGCTTGTTCATGTCAGCGTGACGTCCTAGTCACACTAGCTCTTGTGGACTGCCATTAGTTCACCTGTGGGAGCTCCAGATCCCAGTGATACAGGCTGACTGCTCTGAGTACTGTGAAATCCCAGTGATACAGGCTGACTGCTCTGAGTACTGTGAAATCCCAGTGATACAGGCTGACTGCTCTGAGTACTGTGAAATCCCAGTGATACAGGCTGACTGCTCTGAGTACTGTGAAATCCCAGTGATACAGGCTGACTGCTCTGAGCACTGTGCAACTCTAACCAATGTCAGCTCTCCTGAGCACAGCTTTTCATTTTCTGTTGGATAAAAGCAAAACAACTTCCCCTAACTCCATCTTTCGGTCCTCATGTTAACATTGACCAGCAGAATACATATTTCTAAGCACAAAATGCTTTTTGGCAACAGAAAACTTTAATTTTTAAATTTGAAATGATAACCATACTTTATGTGGTTAAATATATCCAAATTCACCTTTCTCTTTATATACATTTAATAATGATGTGTATTTTATTTTTTAAGTTACTAAGAATATTACTAATTATTATTGAGCAAAAAGCAATATAGCACTTATAAGGAAAAGTGTCTCATTTTGACTCCCAGAATATTGTTTGAAAGTGGCTGTATCTATCAGCAGAAGGTCTCACCCTGACTATTCAGAGATCTGCCTGTTCCTGTCTCCTGTGCCTGTGATTTTTTTTTTAGCTCAGAATCTGTGTTGTACCTGTGTAACTAGGGTTGTATATGTTCCCAGCTCAGAGATGCACTTTAGGGACAGTATAGTTACAGCCGGGCACCAACTAATGCCCTCAAAGACCCCAGGCCAGCCGGTGTTTTAACCAACTGATTTGAAGCTGAACAGCTTTGTAATTTGGTGAGCAGGGGTGTAGCTATCTTTGAGGTCATGCTTCACCTCCTGCAATCACCCCTAACCTCTGGAATCATGCATGCTAAACCAGCATGCACTCCAATTCTTGCAGGAACCTTGCAAGTTTTGGGGAAAAACAACTTTGCTAAGGAAGCCATTCTTCCTGCCTCTCTAGCCTTAAAGGGACAGTGAAAGTTTTTTTTGTTTTCTTTGTTTTTTTTTTTTCACCCTGGAATCTGAAGTCAATTTTGTTAAAAAAAAAAGTGAGTTCTTTTCGTATGCTCTTTTGCTAATATGTTGCAGAAAATATTTAATCTCAGATCCAGGTTTCTACCCTGCCTTTGATCATCTAGGTCCCAGATAAAAAGAGACACACTACATAGTCATGTGTGTGTGTGTGTGTGTGTGTGTGTGTGTGTGTGTATATGTGTGTGTACACAAACATATATATATATATATATATATATATATATATATATATATATATAATAAGTGTTAAACAGCATTAGTGCTGGATAGATATCTACTCTCTATGCTATTAAATCTACTTCCCCTCAACAACCCTGAGGTATTATTTGCCATGTACCATCTGAACAATTTTTAACTTCAATTGGCTAGCATTCATGGCTATATTTTCATGATTCACCTACCCCATGATGGCTTCCTCCTTCTTCCATCTTCTCTCTTCCATCTCCTGGTCCTCTTCCTACCCCAAGCCTAGGAACCCCTAAGTCTTCCTATCTCAGTTCTGTTCAGCTATAGGCTGTAAGCATCTTCATTCACTAATGGGGGATAACTCAGGGGACAAGATTACATAGCCTCACTTGGGTGTACATGCAGATTCTCTCATCAACCAGGCCATGTAATCAGTATTACATCACATAGCAAACGATCAAACCTCAATACTTTTCTGCTCCTTCAATAACAACCAAGCGTTCACACTGGTCTGTGAAACCAGTGCCCAGCCAGTGTTCTATGTGTAGCATGGAACTGTATGTTGTCTGTGAGCTAGTTTACAGCCACTTTTGCCAAGTTAAGGGTGGGATGGTGATTTCCTCTGAGTCATCCTCTGGATTTTAAAGGAAGAAACCCAAGGAGGGAGAGATATGACTGATTTCAGTTTCTCAACAGTTCACTGACATGAAAGATTGAGAAAACCTCTCTTAGGTATTTTTAGAGGACATTAGATCATAGGACAACACAGCTATCTTTTTCTTTTAAATGGAGTTGATAATGCTCATATCATGCTGTGGGAGGACTGGTTTTGTTAATGTATTGATCTATATTCATTTGATAGTATAAATTCTAAGGAGATACCTGGTTTCACTATGAGAGAAAATGCTCATTTCTAAATTATCAACAATTGAAACTTATCTCATGATATTTGTTACACAGATCTTTAATTGGAATGTAATGAAGTTTCAGGAGATTTTCTTAGAGAGAAATTTCAATTTTGAGTAAAATTAGACATATTCCATAACAGGATCAGGTACAAGGCAGCCTTCCACTCTGGTTTGTATCAATGGTGAAGCAGTGTCACTGTTATTAATTTTGTCTAAACAAAATGTTAGTAGTCAAAGAATACATGAAAATGCCTGCAAATTACTGAACATCTACAATACACAGCTCTATTTTAAGCACTTTATAGGCCTTTTCTTGCTTGACTTAGCAATGATAGAGAGTGTAATTGGGATCAGACATAAACCATCTGGGTGCAGTTTGCCAGGAAGAATGTTCTTTAACATTATAAAGAAGATAATGTTTTTATTATATGAGTATAGAAGCTCAAATATGATTTTTATGAGACTAAAATAACCAACACACCCATCTTTATGTTTTCTTTCTTTGGTTGGTCAATATATTTATTTCCTAAGAGTTAGGATTCTTGGAATCCAAATAACACAGTTGAAGTCATATGCAAGAAAGAACAAGCTAGTTAGAACTAGGTATGCTTGGAATTGCAGTCAGTCCCATAGGAGAGCATGCCATTAAAGGGCTTAAACCATATGCATTTATGCACACTGTTTAATAAGAAGCCAGGGTTAGATTAATAACTTGACAAGGGGGCTTCTAAGGTATAATTTCAAGTGTTGTTGTGGGCTACTCTTACAGGTCACATAATATCCTCAAATAGTAATCAACAAATAATAGCTGAGTGCCACCAGGCATATGCCTGGTGAGGTAGGGGCAGGCAAGTCTCTAAGTTTGAGGCCAGTTCGTCTGCAGAGTGAGTCTCAGGAGAGCCAATGGCACGCAAAGAAAACCTGTCTCAAAAAAATAAAACCAAATAATAACACTGCTACTACTACTACTACTACTACTACTACTACTACTACTATTACTACTACTACTACCAACAACAACATAAAATCATAACTGGCCAAAATTCAAGGCTTTCATCTTTTGCATATCACATACCAAGTGAAAAATCTTGTTCAGAACTCTAGGTATCTGTATACATCTCATGAGACAAGAGTCCTCACAAGCCTGCCTCATGGACAACTGTCAGAGAAAGGCGTCAGGATTGCTGAAATCAACGTAGATCATACATGATTTCTTCATCAGGACTGAGTTCATTGGCTCTGTAGTGAACAGATTCATGGCCTCCAAATAGGTCCATGTTCTAGTTCCTGGATGCTGTAGATATGCCCTACCTGGCAAATAGCACAGTATAAATGCAGGTAAGATCTTGAAATGGGGATATTCAATAAAATCATAAGAGACGTTTTTAGAGGGAGGCAGAAAGATTGAAATCTGACATGTGTTAATGGAAGTGCAAGCTGCCACAAAAAATATAAAGTATCTTGATGTGACTCTAACCAAACAAGTGAAAGATCTGTATGACAAGAACTTCAAGTCTATGAAGAAAGAAATCAAAGAAGAACTCAGAAGATGGAAAAATTTTCCATGTTCATGGATTGGCAGGATTAATACAGTAAAAATGGCCATCTTGCCTAAAGCAATATACAGATTCAATGCAATCCCCATCAAAATCCCAACTCAATTCTTCATTGAGTTAGAAGAGCGATTCACAAGTTCATCTGGAATAACAAAAAAATTCCAGGATAGCTAAATCTATTCTCAACAGTAAAAGAACTTCTGGGGGAATCAGCATCCCCAACCTCAAGCAGTACTACAGAGCAATTGTGTTAAAAACTGCATGGTATTGGTACAGTGACAGGCAAGTAGATCAATGGAATAGAATTTAAGACCCAGAAATTAACCCACACACCTATGGTCACTTAATCTTTGACAAAAGAGCTAAAACCATCCAGCAGAAAAAAGATAGCCTTTTCAACAAATGGTGCTGGCTCACCTGGAGGTCAGCATGCAGAAGAATGCAAATTGATCCATTCTTATCTCCTTGTACTAAGCTCAACTCCAAGTGGATCAAGGACCTTCACATAAAACCAGACACACTGAAACTAATAGAAAAGAAACTGGGAAAGAGCCTTGAGCACATGGGCACAGGGGAAAATTTTCCTTAACAGAACACCAATAACTTATGCTCTAAGATCAAGAATTGACAAATGGGACCTCATAAAATTACAAAGTTTCTGTAAGGCAAAGGACACTGTCAATAGGACAAAATGGCAACCAACAAATTGGGAAAAGATCTTTACTAACCCTAAATCCAACAGAGGGTTACTATCCAATATATACAAAGAACTCAAGAAGTTAGACTCCAGAGAGCCAAATAACCCTATTAAAAATGGGGTACAGAGCTAAACAAAGAATTTTCACCTGAGGAATATCGAATGGCTGAGAAGCACCTAAAAAAATGTTCAACATCCTTAGTCATCAGGGAAATGCAAATCAAAACAACCCTGAGATTTCACCTCACACCAGTAAAAATGGCTAAGATCAAAATCTCAGGATACAGCAAGTGCTGGCGCTGATGTGGAGAAAGAGGAACACCCCTCTACTGATGGTGGGATTGCAAGCTGGGACAACCACTATGGAAATCAGTCTGGAGGTTCCTCAGAAAACTGGGCATGATACTATTGGAGGACCCCTGTTATACCATTCCTGGGCATATACCCAGAGGATTCCCCAGCATGTAATAAGAATACATGCTCCACTATGTTCATAGCAGCCCTATTTATAATAGCCAGAAGATGGAAAGAACCCAGATGTTCCTCAATGGAGGGGTGGATACAGAAATTGTGGTAATCTACACTATGGAATACTACTCAGCTATTAAAAGCAATGAATTCCTGAAATTTTTACACAAATGGTTGGAACTGCAAAATATCATCCTAAGTGAGGTAACCCAATCACAAAAGAATACACATGGAATGCAGTCACTGATAAGTGGATATTAATTAGCCCAGAAGCTCTGAAAACTCAAGACATAATCAACATGCCGAATGATTCCCAAGAAGAAGGAAGGAGAGGCCCCTGGTCCCGGAAAGGCTTGATCTAGCATTTTAGAGGAGTTCCAGGACAGAGAAATGGGAAGGGGGTAAATGGGGAATGGGTGGAGGGAAGAGGGCTTATGGGACTTATCCAGAGGGGGGAACTGGGAAAGGGGAAAGTATTTGGAATGTAAACAAAGAATATAAAAATTTAAAAAAAAGAAATGTGTATTTAAATTGGAGTTCTCAAAGGAGGCAATGTCCTAATGAGGAGTTATGGAAGGAGATTTCAATAAAATGGAGCAATACAGATTTTGTGAAGCAGAAAAAGGAAACAGTGGGAAAGAAAGATTTAAATGTGGGAGATTGTAGAGGGGTGTGGTGGTTTGAATATGCTTGACTCTGGGAGTGGGACTTTTTAGAGTTGTGTCCTTGCTGAAGGAAGTGTGGCCTTGTTGCAAAAAGTATGTCACTATGGAGGGTGAGCTTTTAGACCTTCTGCCTACCCACTAGTACGATATTCTTCTGAGTGCCATCACAACAAGATATAGAGCTCTTAGCTTCTTCTCCAGTGTTGTGTCTACCTAGATGCTGCCATGCTCCTGACTAGAAGATAACTGACTGAACCTATGAACCTGTAAGCCAGCCCCAGGGGAAAGGTGCCTTGGTTCTGGTGTCTCTTCACATCAGTAAAACACAAACTTAGATGTGACACAGTAAATGGGTGGAACTGGAAAATATCATCCTGAGTGAGGTAACCCAGTCTCAAAAGAACACTCTTGGTATGCACTCACTGATAAGTGGATATTATCCCAGAAGCTCAGAATACCGAAGAAACAATTCACATACCAAATGATGCCCAAGAAGAAGGAAGGAGTGGTCCCTGGTCCTGGAAAGGCTCAGTGCAGCAGTGTAGGGGAATACCAGGACAGGGAAGCTGGAGGGGGGTGATTGTAGAGCAGGGGGAGGGGAGATGGCTTATGGGACATATGGTGAGGGGGGAACTGGGAAAGGGGAAATCATCTGAAATGTAAATAAAGAATATATCTAATAAAAACATGTTATAAAACAATCAAAGATATAATAAAAAATGAAAATTAAAAAAAGGAAGTGAAAGCTTGAGTAAAACCAGTGTGAGGATGGAAGTAGAGAAGACAAGATATTGATTATTTCTGTAGCTGCTCTAGTTGGCAGCATGAACCAGAGAGAGGGTGCTGTAAAAATAAGGCAGACTAAAGTTTTATCAAATAGTCAACATTATTCAGAGCCTCAGACATGTTATACACTGAGGATTAAGAAAGATCAGCTAAGTAAATTTCTCGTCAGTTCAGGCTGTATGCAATAATAACAAGGAAAAGCTGCATATAGGAAAACATTTTTCAATAAAGGCATATGAAT
Source organism: Apodemus agrarius (assembly GCA_964023405.1). Classification (NCBI taxonomy): domain Eukaryota; kingdom Metazoa; phylum Chordata; class Mammalia; order Rodentia; family Muridae; genus Apodemus; species Apodemus agrarius. Next base: position 82,802,490 of record OZ030013.1, read on the forward strand.
GACAATAGCTGAAGTGAATTCATTCCTATCCCCTACACCTCGGAGGACTATGGAAGCACATCCCAAGAACAATTTTATGTTTTGAAAATCTGATCATCAGAACCTACAATAATTAATCCATAGGATTTAACCCACTAAATAGGTGATACTTTGTTAGAGCATCAACAGAAAACTGTACATCCCATGGAAAATTAAGGGTAGAGGCTCTGTTCTCAGTTGTGGAGAGGGACAGAGCTGGAGATGCAGCACAGGTCTTGTGAGGTTCTGGGCTCAGTGACTACCACTGAGAAAAATGAAACAGAGGGAATTGTACATAGATAGTTCAAAAGACACCCTATACTTCAGAAGACCAATCAAAGTCACTGAATGGTGCAGCAAAGTGAATCTGGATACAGAGAAACCTCAACCTCATAGATGCAGCTTATGTGTTGGTGAGTCTAGAGCAGAGGTGTCCAAACCACAGCCTACAGGCCACATGTAACCAAGGTTGGGTATGAATATGGTTTCACAGATAATCATAAAATATGATGAGATATTCTTGTGATTTTTTGGTAATGTTTGTATATTTCTCTGGTGTGAACTTCATAGACGACAATATCCTGTCACAATGTTACAAAAAACCATATGTCTACTTTCACAACACTTTGGTCACAGTTTGGAATCCATTAGATTTAACATTTGGTCTCAAAGAATTCTTGCTTATGAAGTGTAGCCCTCGGAAGCCAAAAGGCTGGACACTCCCAGCCTAGGGTTTGTTGGAATGATGGCATCCAGAAGTTACATATACCATGTTTGTGAATTTCCACTGACTAGAACACAGATGACCACACCTAGCTGCAAAAGAAACGGGGGTTTGCCATCCTGAATACAGTACCTTAGCCCTCCTGGCCATCTTCATGGTGCGCTAGGAGTTTGGGTCTTTCAGGTAAATGGTGTCCTAGTTTTTCATATTGTGACAAGAACCTGAAGAAACTAGCTTAAAGGGACTGAAGATGTTTAACCAACAGTGTGAGGAATTTCAGTGGCTGGCTGGCCTGCTCCAGTTCATGGACCTCTGCTCAGGCAGAACCTGATGGCAGCAAGAGTGTATAGTGGAGCAAAGCAGCTCACTTCATGACAGGGAGTAGGGACAGAGAAGCACAGACTCATGGCTTTCTCCTGTTTCCTCTTCCCTTCCACCCAGGCCCACAGCTTATGGGACAGCTCTGCTCCAAATCAGGAAGAATCCCCTTTAGTTGGTCATCTCTAGAAAATATTCTCACAGACACATCTAGAAGTGTGATTTACTAGTCTAGGCACTTTTCAATCCAATTAATATCAAGGAATTCTAGAACACAAAGCTACTGAGGGAAGAAAGCATTGTACAGCGAGGCAGGCCTTAGAGTCTTTAAGGGGGCAACTGACCAACAGCCTGGGACTTCTGTTCTCTTGGCAGCATGAGAAGCAAAGAACAAAAATCCACACTTATATCTTCCCTGAATGACTTTGTGCAGACACTTGCCATATTCGAAGACGCTCATCAGAACTTCACACTTGGCACAACTTTCTTGTTTTGTCTCAAAATTTCACTAAGCTGACTTGGAATATACTTTAAAGACAAAGGGGATTGAGTTACTTTCTGGAAGGCAGAAAGCAAAATGAAGGAAAGACTGCATACTAAACAGTGGGTCCCTTCCTAGTCTCCCCACTTTTTCCCTCAAGAAAGATGGCAGCTCAAATGGTCACCTCTAGCATCCCACTCTTTCCCTTTGTCCCCACATAAAGCAGAAGACTGGGACTTTTTCAGAAGATAACTAGTCTGTGAAAATACATTACACATAAAAATAATGTAATTTCTATGTGGTTAAAATAACAAAGGTGTGGTAGTTTACAAGGCAATAGTGTATTTGGCAAGACATTAGAACTTGATTAGAATAAGTATTTCAGATTCATTGTACTGTTGTTTTCTCACCTTGGCAAGAGATGGATTGCCAGGGGACTCTGACATCTCTAGGTACCAAGATCCCATTGAACTCAATTCTGAAACATAAGGGCAAAGTCCTCTTTCTGTCTATTGGTGCATGTCTGAGTTTACCCATGCACTGACTGCTGAGAGCAGAATTACACATACTCTTAAATATTTGCTTTCTAAGGGCAGACAGTTTCCAGGATGTGTAAGCTCTGAAATACAATAGTTTTCATAAGTCATAATCCTGAAACTTTGTTTACTGTAGGAAATTCTACTTGCTAGAGAAAACTATTTGCTTAAGTTTTAAACTTTATTCATCATGGGAAATGGAATTTTTCTCTCCTGTTTTGTTAAAATTAATGTGATTATCTCCATATGTGTTATTATTAAAGTTTCCAGTATTTTCCATGTAAACTTCCTACATATTTCTCATTATAAATGTATGAATTAAAAATAAAACTTTTAGATTATTTATTTCTAAAATTTGTCATAAAAATCATATTGTACAGACTCAAGAGAGACTTGTAAACCCCACCACATGCTGTTCAAGCAACTGTAAGGAAACCCCACCCATTAGACAGTCCCTGACCATGCATTTAGGAATTTCATTCTCTCCTGAGAGCCTCATTATGAAAATCAGACACATGAAACAAGGACATTTTCCAATGTTTAAAAGAGAAAATAATGCCACCAAGGAAATCCCTCCTGGGAGGAGCCTAGTAAACATGGCAGGAGATTAGTGGGTATCAGAAAAGAAAATCATATCTGAGGTGCTATATAAAAGAGGGGCTATTTGGCTCAGAAGAAAGATGTCATTGTCAACTCCAAATTGAGTGGTGACCCAAAAGGCAAAGATATAAATAATAGGAGAGAAAAAAAAACAATATGTAGAGCAATCCAAGAGGCTGGATATCAGTCAAGTGGTCACTTACGTGAACAGGAACAGTGAAGGAGAGAACTCATCAGAGGGAATAGGAGACAGCTCCAGGGTGTCAGACTGAGAGTGAAGCGAAGTTGCTGTGAGCATCAAGAAATGTGGCTGAGAGCGGTAGGAGGAGGGCTGAGCAGGGCTGTCTTGCCACAGCGGGAGGAAACAGAGCAGGAGGCTGCAGGTTTTCATTTCCTGTGGGGGTCTGGTATGCTGGTCAGATTTTTGTCAACTGAACACAGGTCACAGTTATTTGGAAAGAGGAACTTTAAATTGAGAAAATGCCTCGGTAAGATTTGCCGGTCGTTCCTGCCTTGAGTTCCTGACCTGACTGTGATGGTCTGTGATCAGAATGTGTAAGCCAGAACATTCCTTCAGAGGTTAAATCAAGTCCGGCAGAGTTCACCCACGAGGCATCGCAGCCCCTCCCGATGTTTGGACCTAGCTGCTCCAGAAACACATTGACCCATTTGGATTAGTTAACTTCTGTCAGCATGAAGAAAATCAGTCTGAAGACCTTCAGGAAATCTTTCAACCTGAGTAAAAGCAAAGACAAAACTGAGTTCGTGGTGATTCAGCCCCTTTCTGGTGACTTCATGAAAGATGACTATTCGGGAGCTGCTATGGAGAGGACGTGGCCAGTTGCGACATTGGCAGCGAGGATGAGAAAGGGAAGAACAGGTCCAAAAGTGAGCGCCTGGTGGGCACTTTGAAGAGATGGATGTCCTCCAAGCAGAAGACCAAGGGCAAGGGCGGCAATGCGCCCACAGATGAGGAAACCTTCTCTTTAGCTTCAGCTCCTGATGGCCTCAAGGACGTGCATGCTCCACGGCCCATCTGCTCCACATCACTGCGAAGCCACCATCATAGCCCCATGCCCTGGCCACTGCATCCCACTAGCTCAGAGGCGATGTGTGTGCATCACCATGGGGATGTGAGTGAAGGCGCTGGTGTGTGCTGCCAGCCCAGGACCAGCCAACAGCATGAGCAAGGAGCTGTGGGAGCTGCAGCCCACGGAGCTACTGCAGCCCAGGGAGCTGCAAGACCTGCAGCCAAAGCCGTGCCCTGAGTCCTGCTGCAGCTGGGGACCTGAGCCCCCAGACTTCACACTAGAATTGAGCACTCAAATGGTAGGTTCAGCTTTTTTTTTTTTTTAAATTGAATGTCGTCTGCATTTACATTGCTAATGGTAAATCCTTTCCAGATTTCCCCCCTCCCCAAAGACCCACAACCCCTCCTCCTACCCCTGCCTCCAAGTATATGCCCCTCCACCTGACCCACTCCCACCTTCCCCCACCTCAACTTCCCTTTGTTGGGAGCTCTATTGAGCCTTTACCTGACCAAGGACCACTCCTCCCACTGATGCCCAACAAGGCATTCCTCTGCCACATTTTTGGCTGGAACCATGTGTACCCCTTGGTTGAAGGTTTAGTCCCTGGGAGTCCTGGGGATTCTGGATGGTCGAGCTCATTGTTCTTCCCATGGGGCTGTAAACCCCTTCAGCTCCTCTGGACCACCCTCCAGCTCCTCCATTGGGGACCCCATGCCCAGTCCAACGGTTGCCCGCTAGCATCTGCCTCTGTATTTGTAAGGCTCTGGCAGGACCCTTTCAGAGACAACCATGGCATACCCCTTTTGGTATATACTTCTTGTCATCCATAGTAGTGTCAGGGTTTGGTGACTGTTTATAGGATGACTCCCCAGGTAAGGCAGTCTCTGGGTGGCCTTTCTTTCAGTCTCTGCTCCACACTTTGTCTCCATAATTGCTCCTGTGAGTATTTTGTTCCCATTCTCAGAGGAACCAAAGCACCTTCACTTAAGTCCTCCTTCTTCTTGAGCTTCCTGTGCTGGGTGCATTGTAACTTGTTTATTTTGAGCTTTTGGGCTAACATCCACTTATTAGTGAGTGCATACCATGTGTGTTCTTTTCTGATTGGGTTACCTCGCTCAGGATGACACTTTCTAGTTCCATCCATTTGCCTAAGAATTTCATGAATTCATTGTTTTTAATAGCTGAATGGTACTCCATTGTGTATCTATACCACAGTTTCTGTATCATTCCTCTGTTGAAGGACATCTGGGTTCTTTCCATCTTCTGGCTATTATAAATAAGGCAGCTATGAACATAGTGGAGCATGTGTCCTTATTAAATGTAGGCGCATCTTCTGGGTATATGCCCAGAAGTGGTATAGCTTGGTCCTCAGGTAGTACAATGTCTAATTTTCTGAGGAATTGCTGAACTGATTTCCAGAGAGGTTTTACAAACTTGCAATCCCACCAACAATGGAGAAATATTCCTCTTTCCCTACATCCTCTTCAGAATCTGCTGTCCCCTGAGTTTTTCATCTCAGCCATTCTGACTGGTGTGAGGTAGAATCTCAAGTGTTGATTTGATTTGCATTTCCCTGATAACTAAGGATGCTGAACATTTCTTTAGGGCCATTCCAGCTTCCTCAGTTGAGAATTCTCTGTTTGGCTCTGTACCCCATTTTTTAATACGGTTATCTGAGTTTCTGAAGTCTAACTTCTTGAGGTCTTTGCATACATTGGATATTAGCCCTCTATCATATGTAGGATTGGTAAAGATCTTTTCCCAATTTGTTTGTTGCTGTTTTGTCCTATTGACTGTGTCCTTTGCCTTACAGAAGCTTTGCAGTTTTATGAGGTCCCATTTGTCGATTCTTGTTCTTAGAGCATAAGCCATTGGTGTTCTATTCAGGACCCTTTCCCCTGTGCCCATGTGTTCAAGATTCGTACCCACTTTATCTTCTATAAGCTTCACTGTGCCTGGTTTTATGTGGGGGTCCTTGATCCACTTGGACTTGAGCTTTGTACAAGGAGATAAGAATGGATCAATTTGCATTTTTCTCCATGCTGGCCTCCAGTTGATCCAGTACCATTTGTTTAAAATGCTGTCTTTTTTCCACTGGATGTTTTTAGCTCCTTTGTCAAGTATCAAGTGACCTTCTGTGATTTCTTTCTTCAGAGGCTTGAAGTTCTTGTCACACAGATCTTTCACTTGCTTCATTAGAGTCACACCAAGTTATGTAATATTATTTGTGATTATTGTGAAGGGTGTCATTTCCCTAATTTCTTTCTCAGCCTCTTTATCCTTTGAGTAGAGGAAGGCTACTGATTTGTTTGAGTTAATTTTATATGCAGCCACTTAGCTGAAGTTGTTTATCAGATTTAGAAGTTCTCTGGTGGAAATTTTGAACCATCCCTGCATCTCTGGGATGAAGCCTACCTGATTCCAGTGAATTATACTTTTGATGCAATCAGGTTTGGTTGGCTAGAATTTTGTTGAGTATTTTTGCATCCATGTTCATGACAGAGATTGGTCTGAAGTTCTCCTTCCTTATTTGGTCTTTGTTTGGTTTGGGTATAAGCATTATTGTGGCTTCATAGAATGAATTTGGTAGTGTTCCTTGAGTTTCTATTTTGTGGAATAGTTTGAGGAGTATTGGTATTTGCTCTTCTTTGAAGATCTGATAGAATTACCCACTAAACCCATCTGGTCTTGATTTTTTTTTATGATGGGAGACTATTAACAACTGCTTCTATTTTCTCAGGGCTTATGGGACTATTTAGATAGTTTATCTGATCTTGCTTTAACATTGGCACCTGATATGTATCTAGAAAGTTGTTCATTTCATCCAGGTTTTCAAACTTTGTTGAGTATAAGCTCTTGTAGTAGCATCTGATAAATTTGTTTTGAATTTCCAGTTTCTGTTGTTATGTCTCCTTTTTCGTTTCTGATTTTACTAATTTGAGTAGTGCCTCTGTGCCCTCTGGAAACCTGGGCTATTATTTGACAGCATTCCTAGGGAGTGGCAAAATTAGGGGAAAAGTTCCTAGAAGAGCTTTTTAGCTATTCTTTGAGAAGTTTCAGTTTGTTGGAGAAAGCTTCTACCTACCCAGAAAAGGTATCAATAAAAACAAGCATGTACTTATATCCTACCCTAGCAGGCCATATATCAGTTAAGTCAGGTTCCCATAATTCACCAGAGTGTTGTTCACTCATATGCAATCCCTTCTGGGTAAATGGTCTCTGTTTTGTATTTACACAAGTATAAACCTGACATCTAGCTTAGACATCTTCTACCATACTGTCCATAATATACCTACACTGGACAACTTAGCAACTCAGAGAGTTCTGTGGACCCCAGGCAAGTACCCTGGTAAAGGTGAGTTACCAGAAACCTGCCAATTGTTTCTGGCAGAATGATCTTTCCCTCTGGTGTTCATCAACAGCCTGTGTCTTCAAACTATCTGTTTTTCCTTTTTTACCCTTTCCTCCTGGTAATACGATGGATTCTCAGGTAGCAGTGAGTCAGGGTATGCCACCAGAATGTCAGTAGGCCCCACTGGTCTTAGGACCACTTGTTGGGCAGCCAGGTTAGTGAGCCAATTACTTCTAGCCTCATGGGTGCCATCTCTCTTTTGTCTTTAGCAGTGAAACATAGCAAATCATGGGAGAAGTCAAATAGCCTCTAGGAGAGGCAAGATTTCCTCTGTGTTCTTAATATCCTTTTCACAGCAATGAGATCCCTCTGTTTCCCAATATTGTACCATCGACATGTGCAGTACCAAAAGCATAATGAGCACCCTTGTATATGATGACAGAATTTCCTTTCCCCATCTGACCTTCTGAGTTAGAGAGATAAATCAGTTCTTTTCTCAGGGCCGAGGTAGCTGGCTCTAAGGCTTGGCTCTAAATCATTTCAGTTACAAGAACTGCTGAAGCTCTTGTGTACCTGGCTCCATGTTTAATGAAGATGCTCCCAACCATGTTGACTATTGCATCTTTTAGCTAGCCATGGATATTAAAACACAGCTAGAGCACAAGAAAATGACCTTAAAACTAATCTTGTGGAGATAGAGCATTTAATCAAGAAACAAATAAACCCTTTAAAAAATACAGGAAGACATACTCAAAGAGATGATGGAAATGAATTAAATTGTTTAAGACTTGAAAACAGAAGTAGAAACTAATGAAAACACAGACTGAAGAAGCCCTGGAGAATGAAAGCCTAGGTAAGAGAACAGAAACTACAGACTCAGACATCAGCAACAGAATACCAGAGATGGGAGAGGGAATCTCAGGCAGAGGACAGAAGGAATTGATACATTAGTCAAGGAAAATATTAAATCTAAAAAGTTTCTGACATAAAACATCCAGGAAATATGGCACACAATGAAAAGGCCAAACCTACATATAATAGGAATAGAACAAGGAGAAAATTCCAAGCTCAAAGATACAGGAACCAGTTTCAACAAAATCATAGAAGAAAATTTCCCTAACCTAAGGGAAGAGATGTTTATAAATGTATATTAATTTTATAGAACAACACAAAAAACCCAGGATAGCTAAAACTATCCTCAACAGTAAAAGAACTTCTGGGGGAATCAGTATCCTGGACCTCAAGCAATACTACAGAGCAGTAGTGATAAAAAACTGCATGGTATTGGTACAGTGACAGGGAGGTGGATCAATAAAATAGGATTGACGACCCAGAATTGAACCTACACAGATCTATGGCCAATTGATCTTCGACCTCAAGTTGTACTACAGAGCAATAGTGATAAAAACTGCATGATATTGATACAGTGACAGGAAGGTAGATCATTGGAATAGAATTGAAGACCCATAAATTGACACTTATGGTCATTTGGTCTTTGACAAAGGAGCTAAAACCATCCAGTGGAAAAAAAGAAAGCATTTTCAAAAAATGGTGCTGGTTCAACTGGTAGTCAACATGTAGAAGAATTCAAATTGATCTACTCTTATACACACCTCAAGTACAAGGTTCAAGGACCAGATACACTGAATCTAATAGAAGAGAAAATGGGGAAAAGTCTTGAACATATGGACATAGGGGAAAAGTTCCTGAACAGAATGCCAATGGCTTCTGCTCTGAGATCAAGAATTGACAAATGGGACCTCATAAAATTGCAAATTCTGTAAGACAAAGGAAACTATCAGTAGTACAAAACACAAACCACGTATTTGGAAAAGATCTTTACCAATCCTACATCCAATAGAGGGCTAATAGCCAATACATACAAAGAACTCAAGAAGTTAGGCTCCAAAGAACCAAAACACCCTATTACAAATGGGGAACAGAGCTAAACAGAAAATTCTCAACTGAGGAAACTCGAATGGCCAAGAAGTACCTAAAGAAATGTTCAACATCCTTAGTTGTCAGGGAAATGCTAATCATAACAACTTTGAGATTCCATCTCACACCAGTCAGAATGGCTAAGATTAAAAACTCAGGTGATATCAGATGCTGGTGAAGATGTGGAGAAAGAAGAACACTCCTCCATTGCTAGTGGGACTACAAGCTAGTATAACTACTATGGAAATCAGTCTGGCAGTTTCTCAGAAAATTGGATATAGCTATACCTATGGAACTAACTATACCACTCCTGGGCATATACCCAGAAGAGGCTCCAACATAAAATAGGACACATGCTCCTCTATGTTCATAGCACCCATATTTATAATAGCCAGAAGCTGGAAACAATCCAGATTTCCCCCAACAGAAGACTGGATACAGAAACTGTGATATATTGACACAATGGAGTACTACTCAGCTATTAAAGAAAATGACTTCGTGAAATTCTCTGGCAAGTGGATGGAAGTTGAAAATACGAACCTGAGTGAGTTAACTCAGTCACAAAAGAACACACATGATATGTACTCACTGATCAGCAAATATTAGCCCTAAACTGGGAATACCTAAGATTCAATTCACAGACCATATGAAGCACAAGAAGAAGGAAGACCAAAGTGTGGATACTTCAGTGCTTCTTAGAAGGGTGAACAAAATACTCACAGGAGGAAATATGGAATCAAAATGTGGAGCAGAGTCTGAAGGAAAGGCCATCCAGAGAATGCCCTATCTGGGGATCCATCCCATATACAGCCACCAAACCAGGACGTTTTTGTGAATGCTGGGAGTGCTTGCTGACAGAAGTCTGTTACTGCTGTCTCTTGATAGGCTTTGTCAGAGCCTGACAAATACAGAGGTGGATGCTTGCAGTCAACCATTGGACTGAGTACAGGGTCCAAACAGAGAAGTTGGAGAAGGAACTGAAGGAGCTGAGGGGGTTTGCAGCCCCATGGAGAGAGCAACAGTGTCAACTGCCCAGACCCCCAGGAGCTCCTGGGGACTAGACCACCAACCAAAGAATACACATGGAGAGACCCATGGCTCTGGCTGCATATGTGGTAGAAGATGGACTTGTTGGACAGCAGTGGGAGGAGAGGCCCTTGGGCCTGAGGGTGTTAGATGACCCAGTGTAGGGGAATTCCAATCATGGAAGACAGGAGTGGGTGGGTGGGAGAGCACCTTCATAGATACAGAGGGAAGGGGAATGGGATAAGGATTTTCTAAAGGGGAGACCTGGAAAGGGTCATTTGAAATGTAAATAAAGAAAATATCTAATAAAAAAGCAAAAAATAGTAAAAGCAAAAAGAAAAAGAAAGCAAACAAAACAAAACAAAACAAACAAACAAACAAAAAGACATCCTTTGCCAAGATCCATCTAGGAAAGGTTCAGGCTAGCATGTGGCCTTCCTGGATGTCACCCATGCTTTTGCATAGCCTTTGTTGGGTGAACTCTGAGAGCCAAGGGGTCAAGAGACTTCATCTGGATTGCTTCTTGCACTTGGTATGCCTTTCCTGACACACTTACATAGACTAAGGATTCCTGGGCATTGGTCCCCGCCCCATATTTAGCAGATGTTCTACAGATCAACATAAAGATGAACATTCATGAACTAATGCTGATAGATGAGATAATGATTTTATAGAATGCCTGGTTTGATTCAAATAATCTTAGGAAGAAAGTTGAAAGATAAGGTTTTAGTTGTTTCCGAGAATGATGTAATAAAATTAAAATCAACAATAGTATGTGCCCACTCCTCATAATAGTAAATAAAGGCTGGATAATGAGAAATACAATGAGCTTTCATGATTACACTAAAAAGAGGAATTGGTTTGGGACAAATTTGTATTCAAGGTAAAGCATTCAGGTACAAGTGCGTGCTATGGTAAGGCAAGGCCATATGAAAGTGTTGCTTTGAACTTATGAAGAACATAAAGAATGAGACTCCATTTTGGACAACATCCTTCGGTAACTCCCATGTTTCACAACATTTTATCTCTGAGGTACTTTTCTAAGAACATTTGTCTAAGAAGGTGTAAAAATGCCAGAGAAAAGAAATAAGCTTGGTGACTTGGAGGGCTTTCTCTGCCCCATCCATCCATCCATCCATCCATCCATCCATCCATCCATCCAAATGTGTATGTCTGTCTATATAGATGTATGTAGGTATTCATGAACATTTGTGGTGTAGATGGAACAGGTGCTGGCCAGAATGTATATGTGTATGAATACATGTGTCAGTGCATATTTTCCTATGTAAAGGATTTTAATTCTTTTCTTTGTAACATTTTACTTATGAGGCAATTCTATTTTACACAGAGAAATTTTTGTCTAAAGCCATGAAAAGCTAAAAGCAGTAAATAAAAGGGTGAAGTAGCTCTGCTTCACCCAGTATGTTTATGTCTGCATAATGACATCTTTCCTTTTCCTTTTTCCCTCTGCTTCAAGAAGAGTTAAGGAGCCTTCTGGCCAGCAAGAGGCTTCTGGCTGACTTGCCAGAGAAAGGAGCAGGACATATTCTGACTTTTTCCCGCTGCTAAACAGCGAGGGTTAGTCACCAGATATTAGTGCTTGGTTAAGCACAGGTAAGAAAGAACTAAGGTTTTAGCACAGAACAACAAGACAGAACAGCAATAAAGAGTTAATAAAGAGTTAAGATCTCAGCCCTTAACAAGAACACAGAACAGTAAAAAAGGGTTAAATTTTTAGCACAGAATAGTAATAGAGTTAAGGTTTTGTAGTACTCGCTGAAGTCCTAAACAGCAATAGTTCAAAAAGAAATTTCAGTGCTTACTGAAGAACAGAATAGAGAATTATAAAAGAAAGATGCAGCATTTAATAAAGCATTTATAAAGTATAATAAAATACATTTATAAAGTTTAATAAAGTACCAAGATTTGTAACATAAAAATATAGCACAGAGAAATAAAGAGAAGACACAGAGTTAAAGAGAAAAAAGGCAGTGGCTTTCAGCCACAGCATAAGCAAGAGAGTATGAAGTTTCCAGAAGCCCTTAGTACAGTTAGAGAGAGCTACAAGGTCATCAAACAGTCTTTTGGCTTTAATCCAATTCTGTGTCCCACCTCAGCTTGTTTGCTTAAGGCTGGGTAGGCCCCCCAGCAGTCCTTAGATCATAAAACATTTAACAACTGCTGCCTTAGAATAGCATGCAGTGTCCTGAGATCATACTTCCCGATAATTGGCTCTATTCAATAGGAAATAATAATAGTAAATGGTAACCACTATTACTAACAATCCTGATATTAATTAGTGAGGTTAGGCACTGAGTTCTGTGCTACACACACACACACACACACACACACACACACACACACACACTCCAAATTGTTTGAAACTAGAAAAGTTTTTGGTTTTCCCCAGAATGTGGAGTATGGGCATACCCATGAAACGCTGTTGTAAAATAGAACCCACCAAGTATCACAGCCATTTTCATGAGTTGTCTGACTCATACACCCTTGGTCTGAGAGTATCATTTTATACGTTTTCACATGAGATCTTTGTCTCTTAGACCTGTTATCTGAGGGTATCATTGTATACATTTTCACACAGGCTCACTGTTTGGATTGCAGTTGTGGGAATTTCTCACTTGCACCAAGCCAATGTTCAGCACATTTTAGATTGTGCAGCATTTTGGATTTTCTCTTCAAGTGTGCAGTGTAGACTGTGGAAATGGTGTGTGGGTAAAAATCCTGCCTTGAAAGCTTGGGCATCAGAGTCTGACTCTCCAGAGCCCAGGTAAAGCTAGTGCTGAGGCACATCTGCAATCCAACTGCTCCTATGGTGTCCTGCCTGGTTTTTTTTGTCAGCCTGTTAGAAGCTAGAACAGTGGTACTCAACCTTCCTGGTGCTGCAACCCTTTAATACACTTCCTCATATTGTGGAGACCTTCAGCCATTACATGATCCCATGTTGAGAGTCATAGTGTAAATATCTGATATGCAAGATATCTGATATGTAATCCCCAAAGGGGTCATGATGCACAGGTTGAGAACCACCGAGCTAAAATCATCTTAAGCATGCAGAACTTCAATTTACAAAATGCTGTAGGCAAACCTGTGGGACATTTCTTAATTAGTGATTGATGGGAAGTGTCCAGCTGATTGTGGGCAGTGCCAATCCTGGACTAGTGATCCTGAGGTGTATAAATAAAAGACAAAAAAACAAAAAAAAAAAACAGATTGAGCAAACCACAGGTTGCAACCTGTAAGCAGGGATTCTCAGTGGTCTCTGCTTCAGTGGTGTCTCCAGACTCCTGCCTTGAGTTCTTGCCCTGACTTTCATCAATGGATTGTGCTGTGGAACTGCAAGCTGAAATAAATCTTTCCTCCCCAGTTCCTTTTGGCCATGGTGTTTTATCCAAGCAACAGAAATATGGCAAGATCAGAGGCTGCTGGATAGCTAGTCTTGCACACACACCAGCGAACAAAGAGACCCAGTGTAAATCAAGATGGTGGGTGAGCATCAACCCAGGTTACACACTAGGCTCAACATGTGCACCATGGAATGCACATGTCTGTACTCATATGGGTGTGCACACACACATACATGCACATACGTCATACACACAGCAAAGAAAGCTCAGCTCCCCCTTCTCTGTGTGTGTGTGTTGTGTGTGTGTGTGTGTGTGTGTGAGAGAGAGAGAGAGAGAGAGAAGAGATAGATAGATAGATAGATAGATAGATAGATAGATAGATAGATAGATAGATTTTAAACCTTTGTTAATCCTACAGAACTAGTGTGGTTATCCCTCAGCAGGTCAGGTCAGCCAGTAACTAAGCTGCTGCCACAGCTAGTGAGTGCTAAAACTTGATCCAGACCAGCAGCCAGTGCTGTTCCTCTGTCTAGGAAATGATGGCTCCTAAAAGGAATGCTGCTTGGGTGACAGTTGTCCAGAGCTTTATAAATTCTTTCATAAAATCATTGTCAAATATATTAGTTTCTATAATTCTCACAGTAGTGTAAGGCAATACAGATCCCCTTAGAGATGTGTCCAAGGGCTGTGTTCTTTCCTTGTTTACACTATTTATTGAGTTATTCTCATTCAGGCAGCCAAATGCTGCTGCTGGACACTTGCATGGATTTAGCTATTGTTTGCTTTCTCCACACCATAGGTACACTTCATGTAATTTGGAGCTGTTTATTGCAGAGGCCACAGAATAAAAGGTTCAGATTTAAGAGCCAAGGTGCCAAATAATGGGTGTTTGGGAGATATTAATAGAATCAGAGATAAAACATATCCCCACAACTTTTATTTCTTATTTAGGTATGTAAGTGTTTTGTCTACATATGTCTATGTGTTATACATGTGTATAGTTCCTGAGGAGTCAGAAGAGTGAGTCTGATCCTGGGAATTAGACCCTAGTTCTCTGGAAGAGAGCAGCTAATAGCTTCTTAGCCATATCCCCCCTGCAGACCCCGTCCCACCCCCACAATTTTTATTCATAAAATTAAAGATGCAATTACTGGACACACCTTTTGAAATAAATAGGTAATTAAAAGGACTTAATTCTTTTTAATAATTTGAACATACCTTAGCTTAATTGGGGCTCAAAGCCTTTGATGTCTATCATGAAACTGACTACAGACATTAGTTTGTACAAACCATTCTTAATTCCACATTGCAACTAGAAGAGCAAAGATGGCAGAGGTTGCCTGTGGGCTACAGTTTGGGAGCTGCTCATCCAGGATGGTAGTTAAAATGTGATCCTTAAAGCAGCAGTTTCTGCAGTAACCCTTCCTGCTGTCATTTCCTTGTGAAATGGGAAACCAATTGAATAGGATTCCTTGCATCTCATTGTGCCAGGACAGAAACAGAAAATCAACCAGAGAATTCATAAATCTGATAAACAACTTCAGCAAAGTGGCTGGATATAAAATTAACTCAAACAAATCAGTAGCCTTCCTATACTCAAAGGATAAAGGGGTTGAGAAAGAAATTAGGAAAACAACATCCTTCACAATAGTCACAAATAATATATAATGCCTTGGTGTGACTCTAACCAAGCAAGTGAAAGATCTATATGACAAAAACTTCTAGTCTCTGATGAAAGAAATTGAAGACGATTTCAGAAGATGGAACAGTCTCTCATTCTCAGGGATTGGCAGGATTAATATACTAAAAATGGCCATCTTGCCAAAAGCAATCTACAGATTCAATGCAATCCCCATGAAAATTCCAACTCAATTCTTCATAGAGTTAGAAAGAGCAATTCTCAAATTCATCTGGAATAACAAAAAATTCAGGATAGCTAAAATTATTCTCAACAATAAAAGAACTTTTGGGGGAATCACTATCCCGGACCTTTAACAGTACTACAAGCAATAGAGATAAAAACTGCATGGTATTGGTACAGAGACTGGCAGGTAGATAAATGTAACAGAATTGAAGCCCTAGAAATGAACCCACACACCTATGGTCACTTGATCTTTGACAAAGGAGCTATGACCACCCCATGAAAAAAGAAAGCATTTTCAACAAATGGTGCTGGTTCAACTGACAGTTTGCATGTAGAAAAATGCAAATTGATCCATTCTTATACCCTTGTACAAAGCCCAAGTCTAAGTGGATCAAGGACCTCCACATAAAACCAGATACACTGAACCTAATAGAAAAGAAAGTGGGGAAGAGCCTGGAGCACATGGGCACAGGGGAAATTTTCCTGAACAGAACACCAATAGCTTATACTCTAAGATCAAGAATTGAAAAATGGGACCTCATAAAATTGTAAAGTGTCTGTAAGGCAAAGGAAACTGTCAATAGGATAAAATGACAACCAACAGATTAGGAAAAAATCTTTACCAATCCTACATCTGATAGAGGGCTTATATCTAATATATACAAAGAACTGAAGAAATTAGACTCCAGAGAAACAAATAACCTTATTAAAAATGGGGTACAGAGCTAAACAAAGAATTCTCAATTGAGGAATACTGGATGGCTGAGGAAGACCTAAATAAATGTTCAACATCCTTAATCTTCAGGAAAATGAAAATCAAAATAATCCTGAGATTCCACCTCACACCAGTCAGAATGGCTAAGAAACAAAACTCAGGGGATAGCAGATTCTGGAGAGGATGTAGAAAAGGAGGAACACTCCTCCATTGCTGGTGGGATTGCAAGCTGGTGAAACTACTCTGGTAATCAGTTTGGCAGTTCCTCAGAAAATTGGACATAGTACTACCCAAGGACC
Organism: Apodemus agrarius; assembly: GCA_964023405.1. Taxonomy (NCBI): domain Eukaryota; kingdom Metazoa; phylum Chordata; class Mammalia; order Rodentia; family Muridae; genus Apodemus; species Apodemus agrarius. The sequence continues at coordinate 82,818,754 of OZ030013.1, forward strand.
CAGCTATACCACTCCTGGGAATATACTCACAAGATGCTTCAAGAGTAGTAAGGACACATGCTCCATAATGTTCATAGCAGCCTTATTTATAAAATCCAGAAGCTGGAAAGAACCCAGATGTCTCTCAACCGAGTAATGGATACAGAAAATGTGGTCCATTTACACAATGGAGCACTACTCAGCTATTAAAAACAATGAATTCATTAAATTCTTAGCTAAATGGATGGAACTAGAAAATATTATCCTGACTGAGGTAACCCAATCACAAAAGAACACATATGGTATGCATTCGTTAATAAGTGGACATTAGCCTAAGAGCTTGGAATGCAAAAGATACAATTCACAGACCACATGAAGCTCAAGAAGAAGGAATACCAAAGTGTGGATACTTTGGTCGTTCTTAGAAGTGGGATCAAAATACCCATGGCTCACAGCCAAACAATGGACTGAACATAGGATCCCCAGTGGAGGAGCTAGAGAAAGCACCCAAGGAGCTGAAGAGGTTTGCAGCCCCATAGAAGGAACAATAATATATTCCAACCAGTATTCCATGAACTCCTAGGGACTAAACCACCAACCAAAGAGTACACCTGGAGGACCCTTGGCTCCAGCAAAATATGTAGCAGAGAATGACCTTTTCAGACATCAATGGGAGGCCATTGGTCCTGTGAAGGATTGATGCCCCAGTGTAGGGGAATGCCAGGGCAGGAAAATGGGAGGGGAGTTGGTAAGCAGGGGGAGAGAAGATGGGAGAGGGGGGTTTTCAGAGGGGCAACAAGGAAAGGGGATAACATTTGAAATGTAAATAAAGCAAATATCTAAAAAAAATGTATTCTAGCCAACCACTGAACTGATCTCTCTCTCTCTCTCTCTCTCTCTCTCTCTCTCTCTCTCTCTCTCTCTCTCTCTCTCTCTCTCTCTCACACACACACACACACACAAACACACACAAAGGCGAGGAAACAAATGGCTACTTCAAACCTCTCAGCCTCTACTGCTCACCCTTGATCCTTACCCAGGGCACCTGCAACTGCAAAATCCAGTATTTGTCATAACTAGTTCTGTATTTTTCACCAATCTGTGTAATCTGGAGATAAAGTAACTATTTTCCTTCTCTGTCTCTTTCTGGGCCAAATTTTGGAAGGTGTTGGGGGCAGGGAGGGGTGTTCCTGTGAGGACTGATTCTCATCTTTCCCATTCATGATGTTTCTTATCTCTAGACTCAGTTTCCTTAGGATGAAGGATCATTTGCTCTAGAAACACCACAGAGATGACACAGCAGGTAAAGGTGCTTGCTATGCAAGCCTGACAAGACAGGTTTAATCTGTGGAACCACATAAAGGTGGAAGGAGAGAACTGATTCCTCACAGTTGTCCTCTGATCTCCACATGCCCACACCATATGCTTTCCAGCATCATATCCACACAATAATAGGATGTTTTTTAGATTTAATGCTATTTTTAATTAGAAATGTCTGGGAAGCTGGGTGGAGATGGCACATACCTTTAATCCTATCTTGCAAAAGTTTTGTTCTGTTTTTTTTTAATTGCCCCAGCAAATTGCTCTGCACCTAGAATGTTAATGCTATGCTATATAAAGCTCTATACTATGTTAGTGAATTCTTTTATTTTATCAACCATTCCAAAGAAGTACATTATTCATTTTCAAATAAGGAAAAAAGAGACTTAGAGAAGTTTAGCTGCTTGCACTCACATAACAAACACATTATGAGTGTAGGATGTCTTCCTGATCTGTGGATTTCCTAAGCCTCTACTTTGAAGAGGACATCAAGAAGTGAGAAGGAAAGTAGGGAACCTGCAATTTCCACGATAAACTCAGAAGCTGAAGCCACAGCCCCAACAATCAGACTTCCCACCCTCTATATTTCTGTGGATAGGCAATGACCTATGCTCTGGTCTGCTCCAGTATCATTTGGGCAAGGCTGGCAAAATTTGTTAACATTTTAGTATAGTCTTTGCTTCCTTTTCCAATCCTCTACATACATATGTGAATACACACACACACACACACACACACACACACACACACACACACACAAAGAGAGAGAGACAGAGACAGAGACACAGAGAGACAGAGACAAAGAGACAGAGACAGAGAGAGTCAGAGAGTTTTTTGTCCTTAAATTGAGAAATAAAATTATCTAGAGATTTTGAGACTTTAGTAGATCTTGGCCAGTCTTTCTAACTTTGTGTGGCCTTGTATGAGTCGAGAGGTTTCTCTGTGTGCTGGGGGATATACTTCAATAAAACCTAATTTTAATTTTCAACTGGATGTAGCTTAAGCCCTAGGGGTCAGGTTGAAATCTGAACTTGCCTATGTGTGCTGTCTCTAGAGTGAATAATCAGCTGGACCATTCATTGTTACCCTGGCTGTAGACTGTAGAGCCCCACAGGCTGTCAGTAGCTTGTTCCTGGCTGTAGGCTGTGGAATCCCACAGGTTGTCAGCAGCTTGTTCTTGGCTGTAAAGAAGTTCTTGGCATGTGCAACTGCTTAGATTTCCTTCATAGCAGATCCCTAGCTGGGGATTAGAATAGAATGTGTAGGGTCTTCATTCTGAGATTAATACCTAGAGAAGGAAAGCTGGACTGACAAAGAAACAGGATTTTGATCCTTCTGGCAAAAGTCCTTCACTGGACCCTTGGAAGTATTGCATCATTAGCTACACTACAGGCTTCGGTTTAGCTGTCCGCAGCTTGGTCTCAGAGTCTTAGTTCATCCCTTGAAGACTCAGCAATCTTCAGATTCTTTTTGGAAGTTCTTTGGTCTTGTTCCAGACCTAAGGTACTGTCTCTCAGGCTCTGTCAGAAGCCCACAGTACTTACTGTATGATGTATCAGTTGTATGTTAGGTGATGTTTCTCAAGGGCTCTGTCTATATCTCCTTTGCTTTCCTGTGTCTGATCAAGGCACAATAGTGTCTTAATGAATGAATGTTTACCAAATGAGTGAAGACTACACAATGCCTTCTACTGTCTTTTCATAACTAGAAAGAAAGACTCTACTCCTGAGTCTTGAACAATTTGAAGCTCTCATTCTAAGAAGCAAAGATCCATGCAACTCTTAGGCAGAGTCCAGGTTAAATAAATACAAATTGTATGAAGCAAATCTTGGACCCAACATTATTTTAGATACCTAAAAGGAGCCCTAGAAGACAATTCAAATAAATGATTGTTTTCTGTATCTGTAGTATCAGCTGATACTGATTTATTAGTTATTCAAAATTATAAGCTTAATTTTATCAGAATTGACTCAGAAATAAATAGTCAGAAGTTCTAAACATCCACTTCTCATAATGAATGGTTATCACTAGGGTACAAAGAAGGGGAGGAGAAATTACTTCTTTCTGTGATCATCTTGAACACAGATAATCTGCCCATACCACATTATTATCCAATGGTTTAACAACAAATAGCACACCCTAGCCAAGCCCATAAAAATGGGAAGACAGGAGGGTGCTGGCAGTAAGAGGAACAGTATGGCATTTAGTCTCAAAGTGAGTTAAACTGACAGGAGAGTTGTTGGTCTAAAGGAAGACACTGACATTTGTGTTAAAACTGTACTCACTGATAAGTGGATAATAGCAAAATGTTCAGAATACCCAAGTTTCATTTCACAGACCATATGAAGCCTAAGAAGAAAGAAGACCAAAATGTGGATGCTTCAGTGCATTATAAAAGGGTGAAAAAAATCACTCACAGAAGGAAATATGGAAACAAAGTGTGGAGCAGAGACTGAAGGAAAGGCATTCCAGAGGCTGCCCCACCTGGGAACCATCCCATATACAGCCAGCAAACCTGCACCTTATTGTGGATGACAGGAAGTGCTTGCTGATGGAAGCCTGATATGGCCGTCTACTGAGAGGCTCTGCAGAGCCTGACCAAGACAGAGGTGGAAGTTCAAAGCCAACCATTGGACTGAGCTCAGGGGTCCCCAATGGAGAAGTTGGAGAAGGGACTGAAGGAGCTGAAGTCGTTTGCAGCCCCATGAAAGAAGCAACAGTGTCAACAGTGACAGACCTGGGGACTGAACCACCAATCAAAGAATATACATGGAGTGACCCATGGCCCTGGCCACATATGTGGCAGAGGATGGCCTTGTTGGACATCACTGGAAGGAGAGGCCCTAGGATCTGAGGGTGTTCGATGCTCCAATGTGGGGAAATGCCAGAAGGGGAGGACACATGTGGGTGGGAGGGTGGGGGAGCACCCTCATAGAGGAAGGGGGAGAGGGCATGGGATAGGGGGTTTCCGAAGGGAAGACCTGGAAAGGGGAAATATTTGAAATGTAAATAAAAATATCCAATAAAAAAGAAGCAGCAGCAGCAGCAGCAGCAGGAGGAGGAGGAGGAGGAGGAGGAGGAGGAGGAGGAGGAGGAGGAGGAGAAGTAAAAGAAGTTTGCCAAGAGGAGGAAGAGTATACCAAAAAAAAAAAAAAGGAACTGGTATTCTAACTTATAATGACTTAAGTCATTTAAAGATTTAAATAATATCTAGCAATTAATACTTTCAAGATCTGGGGGAACAGAATGAAGTGAATACTTCAGAGTTGGGAAGATGGTTCATTGCATAAGGAACATGCCATAAAGTGTGAGGACCAGAGTTGAATGGATCTGAGAGCTTGCCTCTAATCCCACGGCAGGTTCAGGAAGCAGAGACTGGATCCTCAGGGCAAGATGTCTAGCTAGAAAAAAAAAGGCAAGCTCCTAGGTCCACCAGAGACTATGCTTCAGAAAATAAAGGGGAAAACAACAGAAAAAGGAACCTGTCAACCAGATCCTTCTAGTTATCCTCGGTGTTCACACGCAGAATGTAACATATGAATGCACACATACATAAATCATCAAATAAATGAATAAACAAATAAATGTATGTTATTTTAAAAGGAAAGAAAAGCTACTCAGCTAGTCAGTTGATTTAACATGTCACCTAGTGATCTAGAGTCATAGGACAACAGAGGCTCTGCAAATCAATCAGTTCCAAAGTCATGTTTTTAGTATGTATCCTCAGAAACTCTTATATCTATCTGTACCTACTAACTTTGAAAGTATTTTTTTTGCATTTTTGTATTCGATATACTCTTTATTTACACTTCAAGTGATTTTCCCTTTCCTGGATCCCCCTTCCCAGAAAGTCTCATAAGCCCTCTTCCCTCCCGCTGTTCCCCAATCCATCCTTTCTCACTTCCCTCTCCTGGTATTCCCCTACACTGCTGCACTTGACCTTTCCAGGACCAGGGGTCACTCCTTCCTTCTTCTTGGGCATCATTTGGTATATGAATTGTTTCTTTGGTATTCTGAGCGTCTAGGCTAATATCCGTTTATCAGTGAGTGCATACCATGAGTGTTTTTTTGGAACTGGGTTACCTCACTTAGGATGATGTTCTCCAGTTCCATCCATTTGTCTAAGAATTTCATGAAGTCATTGTTTCTAATGGCAGAATAGTACACACACACACACACACACACACACACACACACACACACATATATATATATATATATATATATATACCATATTTTCTGAATCCATTCCTCTGTTGAGGGACATTTGGGTTCTTTCCATCTTCTGGTTATTATAAATAGGGCTCCTATGAACATAATGATGCATGTATCCTTATTAGATGCCGGGGAATCCTCTGGGTATATGGCCAGGAGTGGTATAGCAGGGTTCTCCTGAAGTATCATTCCCAGTTTTCTGAGGAACCGCCAGACTGATTTCCAGAGTGGTAGTACCAGCTAGCAATCCCACCAGCAGTGGAGGAGTGTTCCTCTTTCTCCACATTCTCACCAGCACCTATTTTCTCCTGAGTTTTTGATCTTAGCCATTCTGACTGGTGTGAAGTGAAATCTCAGGGTTGTTTTGATTTGCATTTCCCTGATGACTAAGGATGTTGAATATTTCTTTAGGTGCTTCTCAGCCATTCGATATTCCTCAGGTGAAAATTCTTTGTTTAGCTCTATATCCCATTTTTTAAGGGGGCTATTTGGCTCTCTGCAGTCTACCTTCTTGAGGTCTTTGTATATCTTGGATATAAGCCCTCTGTTGGATGTGGTATTGGTAAAGATCTTTTCCCAATTTGTTGGTTGCTGATTTGTCCTTTTGACAGTGTCCTTTGCCTTACAGAAACTTTGTAATTTTATGAGGTCCCATTTGTCAATTCTTGATCTTAGAGCATAAGCTATTGGTGTTCTGTTCAGAAACTTTCCCCCTGTGCCCATGTCCTCCAGGGTCTTCCCCAGTTTCTTTTCTATTAGTTTCAGTGTGTCTGGTTTTATGTGGAGGTCCTTGATCCACTTGGAGTTGAGCTTAGTACAAAGAGATAAGAATGGATCAATTTGCATTCTTTTGGATGTTGACCTCCAGTTGAACCAGCACCATTTGTTTAAAAGGCTATCTCTTTTTCCACTGGATCATTGTAGCTCCCTTATCAAAGATCAAGTGACCATAATTCTGTGGGTTCATTTCTGGATCTTCAATCCTATTCCATTGATCTACTTGCCTGTTGCTGTACCAATACCATGTAGTTTTTAACACAATTGCTCTGTAGTACTGCTTGAGGTCTGGGATAGTGATTCCCTCAGAAGTTCTTTTACTGTTGAGAATAGTTTTAGCTATCCTGGGTTTTTTGTCATTCCAGATGAATTTGAGAATTGCTCTTTCTAACTCTATGAAGGATTGAGTTAGGATTTTGATGGGAATTGCATTGAATCTGTATATTGCTTTTGGCAGTATGGCCATTTTACTATACTAATTGTGCCAATCCAAGAGCATGGAAGATTTTTCCATCTTCTGAGGCCTTCTTAGATTTCTTTCTTCAAAGACTTGAAGTTCTTGTCATACAGATTTTTCACTTGTTTGGTTAGAGTCACACTAAGATACTTTCTATTGTTTGTGGCTATTGTGAAGAGTGTCATTTCCCTAATTTCTTTCTCAGCCTGTTTATCCTTTGAGTATAGGAAGGCTACTGAATTGCTTGAGTTAATTTTATATGCAGCCACTTTGCTGAAGTTGTTTATCAGCTGTAGAAGTTCTCTGGTGGAGTTTTTTGGGTCACTTAAGTATACTATTGTATCATCAGCAAATAGTGATAGTTTGACTTCTTCCTTTCCAATTTGTATCCCTTTGACCTCCTTATGTTGTCTAATAGCTCTGGCTAGAACTTCAAGTACTATATTGAATAAATATGGAGAAAGAGGGCAGCCTTGTCTAGTCCCTGATTTTAGTGGGATTGCTTCAAGTTTCTCTCCATTTAGTTTGATGTTGGTTTGTTGTATATTGTTTTTATTATTTTTAGGTATGGGCCTTGAATTCCCGTTTTTTCTAAGATCTTTAACATGAAAGGATGCTGAATTTTATTAAATGGTTTTTCAGCATCTAATGAAATGTTCATGCAGTTTTTTCTTTGAGTTTGTTTATGTAGTGGATTACATTGATGGATTTCCATATATTGAACCATCCCTGCATCCCTGGGATGAAGCCTACTTGATCATGGTGAATGATTGTTTTGAAGTGTTCTTGGATTCAGTTGGCAAGAATTTTATTGAGTATTTTTACATTGATATTCATAAGGGATATTGGTCTAAGGTTCTCTTTTTTTCTTGGATCTTTGTGTGGTTTTGGTAGCAGCAAAATTGTGGCTTCATAGAATGAGTTGGATAATGTTCCTTCTGTTTCTATTTTGTGGAATAGTTTGAAGAGTATTGGCATTAGGTCACTTTGAATGTCTCATAGAATTCTGCACTAAAGCCATCTGGTCCTGTGCTTCTTTTTGGTTGGGAGACTGCCAATGACCACTTCTATTTCTTTAGGGGTTATGGGACCATTTAGATGGTCTATCTGATCCTGATTAAATTTTGGTAGTTGGTATCTGTCTAGAAAATTGTCCATTTCATCCAGATTTTCCAGTTTTGTTGAGTATAGGCTTTTGTCGTAGGATATGATAATTTTTTGGATTTTTATCAGTTTCTGTTGCTATTTTACCCTTTTCATTTCTGATTTTGTTAATTTGGGTACTGTCTCTGTGTCCTCTGGTTTGTCTGGCTAAAGGTTTATCTGTCTTGTTGATTTTCTCAGAGAACCAGCTCCTACTTTTGTTGATTCTTTGTATAGTTCTTTTTGTTTCAACTTGGTTGATTTCAGCCCTGAGTTTCATGATTTCCTGCCTTCTACTCCTCTTGGGTATAGTAGCTTCTTCTTGTTCTAAATCTTTCAGTTGTTCTGTTAAACTGCTAGTGTATGCTCTTTCCAGCTTCTTTGTGTAGGCACTCAGAGCTATGAGTTTTCCTCTTAGCATTGCTTTCATTGTTTCCCATAAATTTGGGTATGTTGTGCCTTAATTTTCATTAAATTCTAAAAAGTCTTTGATTTCTTTCCTTATTTCTTCCTTGACCAAGGTATCATTGAGTAGAGAATTGTTCAGCTTCCATGTGTATGTGGACTTTTTCGTTGTTTTTGTTGCTATTGAAGATCCCTCTTATTCCATAGTGATCTGATAGGAGGCATGGAATTAGTTCGATCGTCTTAAATCTGTTGGGATCTGTTTTGTGACCAATTATATGGTCAGTTTTGGAGAAGGTACAATGAGGAGCTGAGAAGGAGGTATATTCTTTTGATTTAGGATGAAATGTTCTATAGATATCTATTAAGTCCATTTGGTCCAAAACTTCTCTTAGTTTCACTGTGACTCTATTTAGTTTGTGTTTCCCTGATCTGACCATTGAAGAGAGTGGGGTGTATAAGTCCCCCAACAATTATTGTGCAGGGTGCGATGTGTGCTTTAAGCTTTAGTATGGTTTCCTTTATGAATGCAGGTGCCCTTGTATTTGGGGCATAGATGTTCAAAATTGAGAGTTATTCGTGGTAGATTTTTCCTTTGATGAGTATAAAGTGGCCTTCTGTATCTTTTTTGATGACTTTTGGTTGAACGTCTATTTTATCTGATATTAGAATGGCTACTCTAGCTTGTTTCCTGGGACCATTTGCTTGGAAAACTGTTTTACAGCCTTTTACTCTTAGGTAATATTTGTCTTTGACACTGAGATGTGTTTCCTTCAGCAAAATGTTGGGTCTTGTTTACTAATCTAGTCTGTTAGTCTATGTCTTTTTATTGGGGAATTGAGTCTATTGATGTTAAGAGATATTAAGAAATAGTGATTGTTGCTTCCTGCTGTTTTTGATGTAATTTTTGTGTTTGTGTGGTTATCTTCTTTTGGATTTGTTGAAGAGAGATTACCTTCTTGCTTTTTCTTGTGTGTAGTTTCCCTCCCTTTGTTGGTGTTTTCCATTCATTATCCTTTGAAGGGCTAGATTTGTGGAAAGATACTGTGTAAATTTGTTTTTGTCATGAAAACCTTGATTTCTCCATTTATGGTAATTGAGAGATTTGCTGGATATAGCAGTTTGGGTTGGCATTTGTGTTCCCTTAGGGTCTGCATGAAGTCTGCCCAGGCTCTTCTGGCTTTCATAGTCTCTGGTGAGAAATCCAGTGTAATTCTGATAGGTCTACCTTTATATGTTACTTGACCTTTTTCCCTTACTGCTTTTAATATTCTTTCTTTGTTTAGTACATTTGGTGTTTTAATTGTTATGTGACGGGATGAATTTCTTTTCTGGTCAAATCCATTTGGAGTTCTGTAGGCTTCTTATATGTTCATAGGCATCTCTTTCTTTAGATTAGGGAAGTTTTCTTCTATAATTTTGTTGAAGACATTTACTGGCCCTTTCAGTTGGAAATCTTCACTTTCTTCTATGCCTAAAATCCTTAGGTTTGGTTTTCTGATTTTGCCCTGGATATTTTGGATCAGGAGCTTTTTGCAATTTTTCCATTTTTTTTGACTATTGTATTGATGCTTTCTATGGTATCTTCTGCATCTGAGATTCTCTTTTCTATCTATCTCTTGTATTCTACTTTGAAAGTTAATAAGCATTAACAACTCAATGAAGTAACATTCAAAAGCAAACACCAAAAACTTAATGACAAATTGTTAAATTTGTGCTGTGGAGTACACAAGGGATGGAGCCATTAGAATAATAGGTCTATGGTTTTGAATTGGTGGTAGATAGAAAAGTATATAATGATATTAATGGTGGGTCATTTTCTAGGAAGCAGATGTTTTGTTTTTCCTCTGGCTTCATATCTCCTAATTATTATGATTCCACAAAGGAGGAACTGGTGAGTATATCTTTTATTCTAATTGTTTTGGGGACAGTTTATTGTATAATCATATAAGACCTTTGGTATCTCTAGACAATATGATTGCATTTGTATGCTAATGAGGTGACGTAACAGGTGTCAAAGGCACAAATTAGAGATGAGAGAATGACTATAGAAACAGGTTTGCCCTCCATAACCCTCTAACTCAGCTGTATATAGAGAGCTGGGCTCTCTTTTCTGTGATCCCAATGGTGACTTGGAGATGACCAGAGAGCCCTGAGCAAAGTGGTCACTAGCAGCTGTGCCTGTGATCTCTTAGTCTAGGGAATCTTTGATTAATGTCAGCTGTTGGGAATATGCCCAGACATCGTTCTTAGGAAATGAAGAGCAAGTCAACCTTACTAACCCTGAATGAACAAGAAAAATCCAACTGGTAGAGAAGTTTTCTACTGGATGCCTCTGGGCATAAAACTGCAGCAGACTGCTTAGGTACATAAGCCCCTGAGATCAGACACAAGAGAGTGAACAGAAAGACACAGGACCAGGCATCACTACAGAGAAAGAATGGGAACCATCTAGAGCACACCAGTGCCAATGAGAGGGAGACAAGAAAGCAGAAAACCACTCAAGAGCCACAGGCCCTTAGAGACCTAAGTGCAGCTTATGGAGATCTGAAGTAAAATCTCAAGTTGCAAACAAACAGGATTTAGCAGGACCAACTGAGAATCACATCACCCCTGAGGCCTCAGTGTTTTCTTTGCTTATCTGCTTGTTTATCAAGAGGATCCGTTCCTTCTGGATATTATGCTTGGAACTTTCCTGGTGTCTTCCTGAACTCCATCAGGGCTCATGAATTTGGTTTTACATTCTTTATCTCTCAGCTCTCTGTATGTACCAGAGTATGTTTTGCAAACTGCTTTCTCAATCCCAGGGTTTTAGATAGTTGTCCAAACTCTGCAAACTTTCAATAGGCAATGCCATATAGGTCTGTGTGAAACTCAGCTGCCCCATGGGTCAGGAAGGCTGGAGGACCAGGGCCCTGGGGCCTTGGGTTCTTTGCTTTCCTCTGGCTTTGTTCATGCTCTGTCAGAAACATTCTCTTTTTCTTCTTGTAACTTTTGTGCAACCCCTTTTTAAAAAAATCATAAATATATAGGTATGTAGATACATGTAAGCATTACAAAATGTTAAGGGCTCTAGAATTGTTAGGAGTTTTTGTTGTGCATTAACACATATGTTTGTGTGGGTGTGGGCACATGTGGAGGCTAGAGGTAGGCTTGAGTGTCTTCTGCCATGATTCTCCACCTTATGTTCTGACACAGGGTTTGTTTTTGAACCTGGAGTTTGCTGATTTGCTTAATCTGGAGGACCAGCAAGCCCATGGGATCCTCCTGCCTCTGGTTCTCCTGTGCTGAGACTGTGAGTACATGTTGCACCCTGGGTTCTGGAGGGTGCAATTCAGGTCCTCATGCTTCTATAGCTAGGCCTTTAGTGAGTGAGCCGTGTGTGTGTGTCTCTGTGTATGTTTACCTATACATATGAATAATGTTACATATGTTTTTGTATATGTATATGTATATATACATACATATACACATAATATATTCTTGTCCTATGAGAATCTCACTTTTGAATATCAGAGAGTTTTGATTATCTGAGAGTACTTAATAGCAGTCCTTTTATAAAAGATAACATTTGCTAATATTATTTACTAATATAATTTTAGGAATTTTTACAGGGTCATCATTAAGTATTAAGAAATAATCTCTTCATCTTGATGGCATGACTACAAGACAGTACATCTTCATTGTTCTGCAGAAATCTGTTCAAAAGGGTCAGGTAATAGCTAATGATTTATATATATATATATATATATATACATATATATATATATATATATATATATATAATTTCAACAGGGAAGTATTTTAATAGGAAGGATCTTTCTTAAAATGTATAATCATCAGCCTTTCCTAAAGAAACAAAACTGTAACTTTATGGTCCATGGGAAACCATCTCAGGAAGATCTCCTGCTATTTTTAGCTTCTCCTAGATGGTTCCTGGCATCAAACCTTCCTTTTAAATTTGATTTCTCTCATACATTGTGGCACAACAATGAAATCTCACTAGTATAAATGATCAAATATCTAGGTGAGAAGACATAACATACCTAATAACACAAAATTACACCATATGATACCTCTGGGGTACAGATTAATCACCTAATATCCTCCATTATTCTTTTCATTTTGATCCAGGGCTGTATGTTGAATAGTCTGTGGAGTCCTCAAACTGGTTTTTGAAAAAACTCAGCAAGTGTTGATTGATCTGAAAGCTCAGTATTATCTTTGATCTTGATATTTTGGTCATCTAAGGTCTTATGTAAATCTCATTTTCTACAGACAGAACACTGGGTGTCAAGCTCAGGACATGCCCATGAATGTCATGTTTGCTGTGACTATCTAGTCACTCCCATATTGCTTTATTTTATAGTCATCTCCATCTGATCACAATCTATGGGTCTGGGATTCAACCTATGTGTGCTGGATGTAGGTCACCACAATGCCTCTGGATGATTTTGGAATGGCATCTTCTATATACATGTTTTTTTAGCTGGTTTAACAATATCTAGAATCATTCTACATATTCTTGAACATCACATTATTTGATGTTTCCAAGCCAAGTTATTGCTAGTCCCTATTGGCCATGGGCTTATCACTGTGTGATAGCTCTTAGAAAATTCACTGTAATCCCAAGTAATGCTACCACCCACTAATGGTATAATATGCACAGCCTTTGACCTGTGAAAAAGAATAACAGCAGGTTAATCCTGTAATGTATTGGTCACTATGTTATCCTTTGAGCCAATACAAGCCTCTGTGTGTTTATTTGAGACACAAAATTCTATGGGGGAAAATCTGCTTATCCAAAGATGTCAATTAAAACTCAGTTGTCCTCTTATCAAACCTTTCTCAGGACTAGTCACTTTAGTTTAGGCTATGAAACTTAAGACTACACAGTGATTTTCCTTATGAAAACAATTTACTAACACAAGGAGTGAGGGATTGCTGTCCTCTCTGTAGAGTGTTAACTTCAGTATTACATGTGTGCGATGTGGAATAGTATCAATAGTGTTCTGTAGAAATAATATGACACTTTTTGGTATAGTCAGTCTAAAAAACAGTGTGATATCACTATAGTCTTCTGTCACAGATGTCTCATCTCATGTAGACAGCCGAGGATTCAGTCAGCTTCCCAAAGCCCCAGATAGAGGAACTGTGCCAACCAGCTCCTTCTTGTTGTGCCACTTATTGCTGGTGGGTGTCAAGGTTCTGAGTAACTCTTGTGTTTGGTTTCTATATCTGAAGCTAATTTCTGATGCTTTCTTTTCCCTTGCAATAGTTATCCAAAATACTCATGTTTCAGATTAAGGTTGCATGCCCTAGAGTTCAGTCAGGATTTGCCTCACTGGTGATTTCACAGCTACAGGAGATGTCTTTTGCTGAGGAGGCTTTGATCCTAGGATGTAGAATGTTGTGTTCAAGTTGTCTGTGTCTTTATTTCACACCTCAGTTCTCTAAAGAGTTCTATTAGTGAAGGAAAGGCAATCAGACCCAGAAGCATTGTTGCTGGAACATAGGCTAGAAAAAAAATCAGGGTCTATTTGCACAGGGTGAGTGCTTTACACTATCATGAGCCTATGCGTCTGTCTGGAGCAGTCCTGTTATTGCACTTCAGCAAAGCTATGGGAATTCTTCTGGATTCTGATGCAACTCCAAGCAACTCAGTCTCTCTAATAAAATCCAGGCCAAACACCAAGGCCAGTGTTAACTGAGCCAAGGTTAGGCAAAGTTGAAAAGAAAATGGCAGGAGGCAATGAGGAAAACAATCCAGGAATGTCGAGGAAACACAGTGAGCACCATGATCTTCCACTGGGCAGTCACTATAACCAAGAGCAGAGAAGGCACATGAACAGTTAGGCACTGTTTCAATGCATGCACTCTATGAGAAACATGGTCTAAATTGGACTACTCAAAATAGATGAATTCCTCAAGACTGGAAGGAATTGGTAACAGATATGGTAGAGGCTGGTTCTTAATTGCAATGGTTGTCATGGGGAAGAGAAGCCTGGAATTTAGAGCAGCACAAGAGAACAATAGGAATTAATTTCGTGAGGGACAAGTTGATAGGAACAGGTCCAAGATGAAGGTACATACAATCATAGAACAATTTCTTTAAGAGCATGGGACAAAGTTGACAAGCAAGGAAAGAAATCCACAATATTTACAGAAATTACCCAAGGCTCTCAAGAAGCCTTCATTGATTCTCTCTCTCCCTCTCTCTCTCTCTCTCTCTCTCTCTCTCTCTCTCTCTCTCTTAAAAAAGATTGATCTCATCAGTAAATGAGTCTATATCATACCCTGATACAAGTGTTGATAGAGACCCTGTCATTCAAAAGTGCATATGTATAGTGTAAAAAGACCACTAAAGGCACAGGCAACACCCATAGATGAATAGATAAAGAATATGAATGTTATTGGTTCTAACATATACCCTGCTAATATAATAGGTCAAGCATAGCTAGAGGTCTCCCATATCAAAAGTCCTGCTGTTTTGTTGGAAATATGGACATTTGAAACAAAATTGCAAAAAGGCATCTTTACAGGAAGTGGTCTTCCAAAATATAATTCAGATGGCCCAGACTTCCAGAAGGGTGCAGATGATGTGGCAAGGGTTACCACTGGGGCAATGAACATAGGTCCAAGAGAGATATCCAAGGCAATTTCTTACCATTGGGAAACTATACGAGGGGGCCTACCTCCAGTCTGCTGCAGCAAAATGTTTGAGCAGTTTCCCTCTTGTCAGTCAGGAAATAACGAACAGGTCTAAAAAACTAAGTAATGCAGATCTAATACATGCTACTACAGGCAGTGCTGTTCTAGACTTGTCTATAGATAAACATTTTACATTCTCCCTAAAAGTTCTAAGTTATAAATTATCTACAAGGATTCATTGAACATCTAGGAATTATAGATTTCAAGGTGTCCTTTTAAAATAATGGCCTATATTTAAAAAGTTATGCAAGTTAACATGTGATAGGATTACCCAGCTGTTTATATTTCCCTATATAAAGGCAAAGCCGCTCCAGTAGAAATATCTGGAGGGTTTAGAAGTACTGGAAAGCATTTGTCCTGGTAAACAGTTGTTGACAATCAGAGACAAAAATCAAAGTTATAAGTGAATGACATTGAAATAGGTTTGGTAGCTACACGAGCTGATGTAACTATTTCACAGAAATTTTGGGATTCAGAATGTCTACTTCAAAATGTTTATACCCAGTTTCTAGGAATTGCAAAGATGTCTCCGATAAAAAAATGCTGTGGGGGCTTAAACGTGTGGGACCAGAAAGTCAAAATAGGAAAGTTGATGCCTGATATACCTGACATAGCCTTAAATTTATGGGGGCAAGATCTATTACAGCAGTGAGGAACTCAGATTAATAAACACTCAATACCTAAGACAAACCCTAAAATAAGGGGTGAGATGAAAGATGCTCCAGTTGAAGGTATTAAAAAATGTTATCCAGAACAACCCCAGATTGTGCAGGTTGTCTAAAACCAGGACACAATGGAGGTTGAAATTCCAAATTTATAAAAGGGGCCACTTGGGCAATTATACCAATGTTCCTACCATTAAAATGGCTGACCAACAAGCCTGTGAGTAGAGCAGTGGCCCTTAACTAAGGAAAAATTTCTGACCCTTGAACAACTGGTACAAGAGCATAGTCTACCAGCCCATGGAATTCCCCTGCAATTATTATGAAAAAGAAATTAGGGAAGTGGAGAATGTTAACAGATTTGAGAGCCGTGGATAGAGCAATCCAACCAATGGTGTCCATTGCAGATGGAATTGCTCTGCCTTCCTTACTACCTAAGGCATGGTCTATGATAGTAATTGATGTAATACACTGCTTTTTTTTCATTCTCCCCTTGTAAGACTAGGATAAGGAAAAGTTTGCCTTCACAGGGCCTACATGTAATAAATAATGCTCAACTTTGTAAAAAGATAACAATGTGGAAAGTTTTTCAGCAAGGTATGTTAAACAGTCCAATTTTATGTCAGTTATTTGGGGCTAGAAATAATTTGTAGGCAAATTTCTCAATCCATATTTACCATTACCTGAATATTTTGTTGGCTGATTCAGATCAATCAAAAAGAATTTTGCCTCGTTGGAGTTTTTAGATCACTTCTGAGAATATAGAGATTTATCCACTATCTAAGCTTTAAAATGAATCAACAAAAATTCAACCGGAGAAGGTACAGATCAGAAGAGATCAGTTGCAAACTCTACATGATTTTCAAAAATTAATTGTTGATATTAATTGTATATGGACCACCGTTGGAGTAACTATGCATGAGTTAGGTAATTTGTTTTAAACATTACAAGGAGATTCAGGCTTAGTCCAAAACAGCTAACAAAAGAAGTTGAAAAAGTGTTAGCTTTATAATAGAAAATCAACTCGAGCCGGGTGGTGGTGGCACACGCCTGTAATCCCAGCACTTGGGAGGCAGAGGCAGGCGGATTTCTGAGTTCGAGGCCAGCCTGGTCTACAGAGTGAGTTCCAGGACAGCCGGGGCTACACAGAGAAACCCTGTCTCGAAAAACCAAAAAAAAAAAAAAAAAAAAAAAATAGCTTGAAAATCAACTCGAGAAGTACATGTGGGCCTCATGGATCCCAACCTGGGCTTTCTTTTGCCTTCCACAACTTCTCCTACTAGGCTCATTATGCAAACAAAAGATAGTATTTTAGATTTTCATAGCACACAAAGTAAAAAATTAGACTTACAAAGAAAAGGTTTCTTACTAAATTATAAAAGAAAGAATAAGACTACATTAATTATCAGGAATAGACCCAGTGGAAATCATAGTGCTTTTTACTAATGCTGAGATTAGTTTATTATGGATAATCAATGAAGATTGGCAAAGAGCTTGTAGCATCTGTTTGGGAGAAATTAACCATCAAATATTCTAAAAGCAAGTGCCTCTTATTTACAAAAAGAAATAATTGAATTCTCCCCTGTATTGTAAAGGGAATAATAATTCCTGAAGTGCCTACATTTTATACTGATGCAAATAAATTGGGAATGGCCAGTTACAAAGCAGAAAAGTTAAGCAAAGTAGTCCAAAGCCCATTAACTCAGTTCAAAAAATAGTTGTCTGCAGTTCTTTTTATTTTTATTTTTATTTTCTATATTCTATGTTTACATTCCAAAGGCTTTCCCCTTTCCCAGTTCCCACCCACCATACTTCCCATAGTTCCTCTCCCCCCCCAACTATTCCCCAATCATTCCCCCTCCCCCCTCGGTTTCTTTACTAAACTGGATGCAATCTTTACAGGCCCAGGGTCCTCTCCTTTCTTCTTCTTGGGAATCATTTGACTTGCTATTTGTGTCTTGAGTATTTAGGGCTTCTGGGCTCATTAATATCCACTTATCAGTGATTGCATTTCATGTGCATTCTTTTGTGATTGGGTTAATTCACTCAGGATGATATTTTCCAGGTCTAACCATTTACCTACAAATCGCATGAATTCATTATTTTTAATTGCTGAGTAGTATTCCATTGTATAAATATACTACGTTTTCTGTATCCATTCCTCCTTTGAGGGATATTTGGGCTCCTTCCAATTTCTGGCTATTATAAACAAGGCTGCTATAAACATAGTGGAGCATGTGTCTTTATTGCATGCAGGGGAATCCTCTGGGTATATGCCCAGGAGTGGTATGCCAGGGTCCTCTGGAAGTGACATGCCCAATTTTCTGAGGAACCGCCAAACTGATTTCCAGAGTGGTTTTACCATTTTGCAATCCCACCAACAGTGGAGGAGTGTTCCTCTTTCTCCACATCCTCGCCAGCACTGGTTGTCTCTTGAGTTTTTTAATCTTAGCCATTCTGACTGGTGTGAGGTGGAATCTCAGGGTTGTTTTGATTTGCATTTCCCTGATGACTAATGATGTTGAACATCTTTTAAGGTGTTTCTCGGCCATCCGAATTTCTTCTGGTGAAAATTCTTTGTTTAGCTCTGTGCCCCATTTTTTGATAGGGTTATTTGGTTCTTTGGGGTCTAACTTCTTGAGTTCTTTGTATATATTGGATATTAGCCCTCTGTCGGATGTGGGGTTGGTTAAGATCTTTTCCCACTTTGTTGGTTGCCGTTTTGTCCTTCTGACAGTGTCCTTTGCTTTGCAGAAACTTTGTAATTTTATGAGGTCCCATTTGTCGATTCTTGATCTTAGTGCGTAAGCTATTGGTGTTCTGTTCAGGAACTTTTCCCCTGTGCCCAAGTCCTCCAGGGTCTTCCCAAGTTTCTTTTCTAATAGTTTCAGTGTGTCTGGTTTTATGTGGAGGTCCTTGATCCACTTGGAGTTGATCTTAGTGCAAAGAGATAAGAGTGGGTCAATTCGCATTCTTCTGCATGTTGACCTCCAGTTGAACCAGCACCATTTGTTGAAAAGGCTATCTTTATTCCAATGGTCATCTCATTAGATGCTGAAAAAGCATTCGACAAAATTCAGCATCCTTTAATGCTAAAAGTCTTGGAAAGAGCAGGAATTCAAGGCCCATACCTAAACATAGTAAAAGCAATCTACAGCAAACCAGTAGCCAACATCAAAATAAATGGAGAGAAACTTGAAGCATTCCCACTAAAATGAGGGACTAGACAAGGCTGTCCTCTCTCTCCATACCTTTTCAATATAGTACTTGAAGTTCTAGCGAGAGCAATTAGACAACATAAGGAAGTCAAAGGGATACAAATTGGAAAGGAAGAAGTCAAACTATCATTATTTGCAGACGATATGATAGTTTACCTAAGCGACCCAAAAAACTCCACCAGAGAACTTCTACAGCTGATAAACAACTTCAGCAAAGTGGCAGGTTATAAAATTAACTCAAGCAAGTCAGTGGCCTTCTTGTACTCAAAGGACAAGCAGGCTGAGAAAGAAGTTAGGGAAATAACACCCTTCACAATAGCCACAAACAACATAAAGTACCTTGGCGTAACTCTAACCAAACAAGCGAAAGATCTGTATGACAGGAACTTCAAGTCCTTGAAGAAAGAAATCGAAGAAGACCTCAGAAGATGGAAAAATATTTCTTGCTCCTGGATTGGCAGGATCAATATAGTAAAAATGGCCATCTTGCCAAAAGCAATATACAGATTCAATGCGATCCCCATCAAAATCCCAACTCAATTCTTCATAGATCTAGAAAGAGCAATTCTCAAATTCATCTGGAGCAACAAAAAACCCAGGATAGCTAAAACTATTCTCAACAATAAAAGGACTTCTGGGGGGAATCAATATCCCTGACCTCAAGCAGTACTACAGAGCAATTGTGTTAAAAACTGCATGGTATTGGAATAGCAACAGGCAAGTGGATCAATAGAATAGGATTGAAGACCCAGAAATTAACCCACAGACTTATGGTCACTTGATCTTTGTCTGCAGTTCTTAATGGTTCTATTTGATTCTTCTGAACCTCCTAAAATAATTTCTGATTCTTAATATGCTGAAAGAATTATTTGCATATGGAAACTGCTGATAATTCAGAATTAGCGTAGTTTTTATACCTCTGCAATAATTAGAAACAAATTATCTATTAAATATGAACCATATTTGGTCCAATACAAGTTTGCCAGGTCCACTAGCACAAGGAAATGAAGAAATTGAACAATTATTAAAACAGATGTGTTAGAAGGCTCTAAATTTTGTGAAAAATACCATGTTAATGGTTAAAGTTTAAATTTTGTTTATGTTACTTGGCAACAAGCCAAGCAAATTATAAGAAAATGTCCTACTTGTTTTTTGTAAAAAAGACAACACAAAACAACTCAACAAAAGAACACAACAAAACTTCATTATACATGGTAAGTAACCCCAAGAGTACCAAAAGAAATGAAATCTGGAAGACATGTGTTTCACTTTGTAGAATTTGAAAAAATTATAATTTGTACACATACCTTTGATATATTCTTAGGGTTTCAATGGGCAATTGCTTTGAGTTCTGAAAATGCTGACTCTATAATTGCCCAATGACTGGAAGTAATGGCTATTATGTGGGTACCTGTTTAAATTAAGACTGACAATGATACCTCATATGTCTCCAAAAAGATGAAGGAATTCTTTGCATATTATAACATAAACCACAATACAGATTTACCACACAAGCCTACAGGATTAGTTGTAGACAGATGTAAATGCACCTCAAATGAAATGCTTATAAAGCAAAAAGTAAGAATAAAGATCCCCAGGAATGGACTAGATAATGCTCTGTTAACTTTAAATTTTATGAACATTAACGAGAAAGGAACAACAGGGGCTGAAATCAGTGGATTATAGAAAAAAAGTGGAATTAAATTAGCCTATATACTATAAGGATATGTTAATATCAGAATGGATGTATTGTGCTGGGGACATCGATTTGTTCATATTACTACAGAAAATGAAAATCTGTGAATACCATCAAAATCAAGCTCAGATCTTCTGAAAACCTTAGACACTGACCCAAACAGAGAAAAGAAGAGAGCCTGACTAATCAGTGCATTCTCCTGCCAGCCAGCAAAGCCTAGACAAGAAAAGATCAGCACCTAGCCACTCACTGGCAGGCCTATGAGAAGGACTTTGGTCTCTTGCAAAAGGGAGCTATCCTCAACAACAGACTAAGGAGAAGGACAATAGGAGAATCAATGCTGAATACAGCATCCTGAAAGCCCAAGTAGCAACCATAAA
The DNA here is from genome assembly GCA_964023405.1 of Apodemus agrarius. Taxonomy (NCBI): domain Eukaryota; kingdom Metazoa; phylum Chordata; class Mammalia; order Rodentia; family Muridae; genus Apodemus; species Apodemus agrarius. The sequence goes on from OZ030013.1 coordinate 82,839,717, forward strand.
CAAAAACTTCACAGAGCTGGGGACAGAGACTAAGAGACTTCAAAAAGAAACTCCAAAGCACAAGATGTTAGAAGATAAGGTGTCCCAGGAAATAAAGTTTCATGAAGCAGTACCCAAATTACAGGAAGGAGAAACATCCCTGTTAGGTTCTTATTTCCATTGTGGATATGCTCCTGATAGATCAGTAGAAAGATCGCATCAGTCACCTAAGAACCTTGGAAAAGACATTGGAAATAATTGAGAAGCAGCTACAAAACTGAACAGTTAGTAGCTAAACCAAATGGGAGTAATGTAATGTGAAATATTTTGTGTGCCTGGTCCTTTATATGACCCTACACTTGAAAGTGAATTGGGCTAGTAGACTGTGAAGGCAGTTGGTGACAGCTTATCAAGAAGCTGAACTGAGCCAGAGAAGATATTGTTAGGAGACAGATAAAGGAACCCACAATGAACACACAAACGAAGTAGCTATACATGTTTTTTGAGACAAATAATTATAAAACTTTTTTTAAACAGAAAGAACAAGTTCCCAAGAAAGAAGGCTGCAAACCAAGCCTCTTGCAAGCTTCAAGTTGAATGATCACATCACCCTCAGTAAACCTACCCTGGCTTCTGCACAGAAGACTTTGGTAGCAACAGGAAGCCAGTGACTCATGGTCATTACCCAGGAACTTTTGACACATTACAGTTCATGTGATGTGTAAACAGCCCCAATGTCAGCCAGGAGGCTAGTGAATTCACCTGCTGTCATTTTTCTGAAATGCAGCACTCTGCACGAGTGCTACGAGGGGGAATCTGTCCTGGAACACAGCTGAGCGCATGTTATAGTCAGCAGCAGTGTCAGCAGAAGGATGCACTGGAGGATTCCATACATCCCTAGGGTGAGGCCAATAAGACAAACCAGGAATTTCCATGGGCACATCTCAGTGTAAGGAAAGTAAAGAAGTTTACTGTTTATTTTTCAAAAAGGTGTATTGTTTGACTTATTAATGTACTACAAAACATGTTAATCACAAAACAATAAAAATGTAAAATGAAGAGAAAGCCACCTCTCCCTGAACAAATAAACTTCATAGGAATTGAGAGAAAACAAGACAGTAAGCTCCACATGAGAGGGGACGGGATCCAAAGAGTGCTGGCCAGCAGCTTTGCCCACCAACACACACACACACACACACACACACACACACACACACACACATCATAGAAATCATGAGTGAGCAGAAAGTACTGAGGACATCATGCTAGATGAACAGTTAAATGAGGGAATGCTAGAGACACAGTAAATCCTTGAAAGAGCAGGAAGTCATCTTTAGGCTGGACCCCTCAGCTATGTCCCTGTTCCCAACCACCATCACTAAACATATGCCTCACTCCCTACTTCAGTCCCCCTAGCCCTGAATTGTATAAGCTGGCCCAGGCAAGAAGAAATGGAAGGCATTGTCAGCTCTTATTGGATGTGATACAAGTAAGTCCTGAAGTCCATAGTGCTTAGGACCACCAAGCCCTCATCCTCTTTTCAAGGGCAAAGTGTCTTGAATGTCTGAGACCTGGTGTGACTAACTCATCAGAAGATGTCAAGAAGCAATGAAGAGAAGCAGGGAGGAAGTGAAGAGGAGGCTCCTGAGCTCCTCAGCTCAGCTGGAGAGACCCTTCCGTCTCAGGGTTTCCATTACTGTGAAGAGATACCATGACAAATGTAACTTATAAGAAAACATTTAACTGGAGCTGGCTTATGGATTCAGAGGTTCAATCCATATCATGTCGGGAAGCATGGCAGTATCTAGGCAAGCATGGTCCTAGAGGAACTGGGATTTCTATGCCTTGTTTGGAAGGCAAACAAGAGAAGACTCAGCATATCAGGCAGCAAGCCCACCCCAACAGTGACACTTTCTCCAACAAGGCCATACCTACTCCAATAATGCCACACCTCCTAATAGTACCACTCCCTGAGTCAAGCATATTTAATCCACTATATTCGACTCCCTGGCCCCCAATGGCTTTTGCAAACACTTAAGTCTATGGGAGTCATACCTAGCCATAGCATAATGCAAAATGCATTTAGTCCAACATAAAAATATCTCCATAGTCTATAACAGTTATTACAATGTTAAATGTCCAAAATTCAAAGTCTCTTCTGAGATTCATCCAATGACTTAACTTTAATTCCCTATAAAATTAAAATTAAAAAGCAGATCACATAGCTCTAACATCATAATATTTTCATTACCATTCCAAAACACTATAGTGAGGAATTACTAAACCAAACCAAGCTCAAAACCCAGCTGGGCAAAATCCAAGCTCTCATCTCCACATCTGATGTGAAAATGCTCTTCAGATCTTTAACTCCTATCTGCTTTTGGACTGAATCACAATTCTTTGTGGTTGGTTCCACTCTCTATAAGCAGCATTCCACAGTAGGTATCTCATGCCTCCGGCATCTCTAAAATCTTGGGGGTTTCAGGGCAACTTCAACTTTACAGCTTCTTGTTCTAATATCTAGGATTTACACATGATCTGGGATCTTCCAAAAGACTTGGGGTACTTTTCCAGGTCTGCCTTCTGTAGCACACTAGGCCCTGATTGACCCTACTCCACTGCTGCTGCTGGTTTGGGTGGTCATCCCATGGTACTGACATCTTTAATATGTTGAGATCTTCCTCTGCAGCTAGGCTTCATCCTTCATGATTCAAGCCTCAACTTCTTTTCATGATCCCTTCAGTCTTGGATCATCAACTTGGGTTGCACCTTCACCAGTGGCCTTTCCTGGCCACTTGTAATGCCAAGCATCAGTTTCTTTTCGTTGACCCTGTTTATGTCTTCAAAACCAGTACTATGTGAGTTGTTCTTATATATTATCAAGTCCAGCTACAGCACAAGGCACAACCTTGGCTATATCTGGGACTCAGTTTGTGTGTGTGTGTGTGTGTGTGTGTGTGTGTGTGTGTGTGCTCTCAGTAAACACTACCCAGAAGATTTTACCTCAGTGATTCTGCTTTCTTCTTTGTCACCACTAATTTCTTAGCTCCAGCTTACCAGCATCAATTGTCTCAGTAGTCTCCTTCTCCTCTTGACTATCAAGTAAGAGACACATGACTGAAGCTGCTGAGTTCTGCTGCTTGCTGGAGCTGGAACATGCCCCCCTCATTCTATTACATTATCACTAGCTTGCTCTTTTCCAACTCTTTCCATTGCTATGCATGACTGTCCTGGATCTTGCTCTATAGATTGACTCTGAACTCAGAGATCTGCATGACTTTCTCCTAGGATTAAAGGTGTATACCACCATGCCTGTATACAAGTTTTCTTGCACCTAGAACGTGCTCTGTCTCAGGTTGGTCCTGAACTCATAAATCTGCATGGCTTTACCTCCCAGAATACTTCTGTTTGTTGTTTACAAAATAGAGTACACAGTGGTCTTCCCTGATTTTTCCTTTTTAAGGGAGGAAAATTTTACCATCTCACAATGCATGGAGTGAGCAAGAAGTGATCTGGAGCAGTTCAAAGCCAAAATGACACGGACTGGGAAACCTCATTCGTTAGGTCCAATGTGTTTGCTATATTGGCTTTTTTTTCTCATTTACCCTTTCTTATAGTCATTTAAGGAACAATTACTTCTAGAGATATTATCAATATTTGAATTTCAATTTCCACTCTTAGGGAAAGAATATAATTTTTTTTGTAATTGGTTTCTTACTTCTCCTAATGTCCCCCAAAACATGAGAGACAAGTTATTTGGTCCTATTTTAGAAATCCAATGTCATAAACTCTTAAAGTCATCATGAGCATGAAATCTAGAGATAACTAGATGTATCATTTCATTATACTCATTCCTTTCTTTCAATCTTTTGGCGTAACATTTGCTCAAGAATATTATTGAAGCAGGGAATATGATTGTGATTGCTATTCTTGGTTTTCATCTTGGACTTCATCTGAGATTAATTAATACAAAAAATAGAGGGCACATTCATGAGGGATTTCTGCCTAATTTGAAATCTGGATCTTTGAGGTAGGAAATCACACCTTTAACCCTGACGTTTAACCCAGATGTAATCTGGAACATACCTTCTTCAGGAAACCTAAATAAGGACTGGAATAAAGAAGCTTTTATTTGTAGTGTGCATGCACTCACCTTTCAAGCATGTCCATTCCTTCAATGTCATCAGAGCCCGCTTGTTGAGGTTTCAACCATATACTGAAGTCAAGCGGAGACATCCAGTCTTATGGACTGAGCAACCCATGGATTCCTGGATTCTATATTCAGTTTTTGGATATATTTTTTCTATATTTTTTATTTACATTCCAAAGGCTTTCCCCTCTCCCAGTTCCCCCCTCACCATATGTCCCATAAGTCCTCTTCCCTCCACCCATTCCCCAACAAGTCCCCCCTCCATTTCTCTGTTCTGATACTCTCTATTTTTTTTCATTTTTTTATTGGATATATTCTATATTTACAATTCATTTCCCTTTTTCTGGTTCCCCACCCCCAAGGGTCCCACATGCCCTTTCCCCTCCCCCTGCTCCCTCATCCACCCCCTCCCACCTCACTGTTCTTGTACTCCCCCACAATGATGCTTTGGTCCATTCTAGCACCAGTGTCCACTCCTTTCTTCTTGTCAGACATCACTTGGTATGTGATTTATGTCTTTGGTGTTCCAAGATTCTAGGCTAATATCCACTTATCAGTGACTGCATACCATGGGTATTCTTTTGAGACTGGGTCACCTCACTTAGTATGATGTTCTCCAGCTCCATCCATTTCTCTAAGAATTTCATGAATTCATTGTTTCTAATGGCTGAATAGTACTCCATTGTGTATATATACCATATTTTTTGTATCCATTCCTCTGATGAGGGACATCTGGGTTCTTTCCAGCTTCTGGCTATTATAAATAAGGCTGCTATGAACATAGTGGAGCATGTATCCTTATTGCATGCTGGGGAATCTTCTGGGTATATTCCCAGGAGTGGTATGGCTGGGTCCTCCGGAAGTATGGTGTCCAGTTTTCTGAGGAACCGCCATACTGATTTCCAGAGTGGTTGTACCAGCTTGCATTCCCACCAGCAGTGGAGGAGTGTTCTTCTTTCTCCACATCCTCGCCAACACCTGATGTCTTCTGAGTTTTTAATCTTAGCCATTCTGACTGGTGTGAGGTGAAATCTCAGGGTTGTTTTGATTTGCATTTCCCTAATGATGTTGAACATGTTTTAAGGTGTTTCTCAGCCATCCAAATTTCTTTAGGTGAAAAGTCTCTGTTTAGCTCTGTACCCCATTTTTGGATAGGGTTATTTGGTTTTCTGGGGTCTAACCTGATACTCTCTTACAAAACTGGATCCAGTCTTTTCAGGACCAGGGTCCTTTCCTTCTTCTTGGGAATCTTTTGATTTGCTAATTGTGCCTTGAGTATTCAGAGCTTTTGGGCTCATTTATATTCACTTTATCAGTGATTACATTTCATGTGTATTCTTTTGTGATTGGGTAAACTCACTTAGGATATTTTCCAGATCCAACCATTTGCCTACAAATTGCATGAATTCATTATTTTTAATTGCTGAGTAGTATTCCATTGTATAAATATACCACATTTTCTGTATCCATTCCTCCTTTGAGGGACAGCTGGGCTCCTTCCAACTTCTGGCTATTATAAATAAGGCTGCTATGAACATAGTGGAGCATGTGTCTTTATTGTATGCAGGGGAATCTTCTGGGTATATGACCAGGAATGGTATGACAGGGTTCTCTGGAAGTGTCATGCCCAATTTTCTGAGGAACTGCCAGACTAATTTCCAGAGCGGTTGTACCATCTTGCAATCCCACCAACAGTGTAGGAGTGTTCCTTTTTCTCCACATCCTTGCCAGCACCTGTTGTCCCTTGAGTTTTTAATCTTAGCCATTCTGACTGGTGTGAGGTGGAATCTCAGGGTTGTTTTGATTTGCATTTCCCTGATGACTAATGATGTTGAACATCTCTTAAGGTGCTTCTCAGCCATCCAAATTTCTTCTGGTGAAAATTCTTTGTTTAGCTCTGTACCCCATTTTTCGATAGGGTTAATTGGTTCTTTGGGCTTTAACTTCTTGAGTTCTTTGTATATATTGGATATTAATCCTCTGTCGGATGTGGGGTTGGTGAAGATCTTTTCCCAATTTGTTGGTTGCTGTTTTGTCCTTCTGACAGTGTCCTTTGCCTTACAGAAACTGTAATTTTATGAGGTCCCATTTGTCAATTCTTGATCTTAGAGCATAAGCTATTGGTGTTCTGTTCAGAAACTTTCCTCCTGTGCCTATATCCTCCAGGGTCTTCCCCAGTTTCTTTTCTATTAGTTTCAGTGTGTCTGGTTTTATGTGGAGGTCCTTGATCCACTTGGAGTTGATCTTGGTACAAGGAGATAAGAGTGGGTCAATTCGCATTCTTCTGCATGTTGACCTCCAGTTGAACCAGCACCATTTGTTGAAAAGGCTATCTTTTTTTTCCACTGGATGTTTGTAGCTCCTTTATCAAAGATCAAGTGGCCATAACTCTGTGGGTTCATTTCTGGGTCTTCAATTCTATTTCATTGATCTACTTGCCTGTCGCTGTACCAATACCATGCAGTTTTTAGCACAATTGCTCTGTAGTACTGCTTGAGGTCAGGGATATTGATTCCCCCAGAAGTCCTTTTATTGTTGAGAATAGTTTTAGCTATTCTGGGTTTTTTTATTACTCTATATTCATAATCAGGAATTGGTGAATTATCTGGCACATAGACTGTAATCATTCTAGTAAATCTCCCTTCTATGTATAGAGAGGTTCATCCTATACGTTCTGTTAGGGAATGCTGACTATACACTAGGCATCTAGTGAAGACATTTTAGAGTAGTATGTGTCTCATAAGAGACTCATCTCAGTTACTAATTCCCAATGGCCACATACCCTTCACTTGTTTTTCATGAGATGCTGTGGTGTAGGCCTTCATAGTTCTATAGCTTCTTAGCAACAAAATTAAAATAGCCAAAGAAATCTCTCCCATGAAACACATGGTAATATGTCTACATGAGTACATCAGACGGAGAGATTGTAGCATAAGCAAGAAATTGGAAACTGGATGTCTTAGTTTTTGTGGGCTAAGACCTTGTACCCCAATAGAATTAACACCAGAGGACAATTTGCAGGAGATTTGTTCTTTCCTTAAACCATGTGGGTCCCAGGGAAGGAGCACAGGTTTGGAGAGTTGGCAGCAAGTTCCTTTACTTGCTGAGACAATTTCATCACATCAGTCATGGAACTGAAGTAGCTCTGTATCTATACTGGTGTTCTCTGTGTATATCTCTCTGTCATTCATAAAGAGTAGATTGGGTTTGCCCTTGGTTTGACAGGACCAATCTGGAGACCCAAGGGATTACTTCCTCCACATATTACTTGTCTGACACATAGCCAGTCTCAGAAGTCACGTGATTCTTGGAGCCTCACAATAACCACTTACTCATCTAGGAGAAACAGTTCCTAATATACTGTAAGATCTACAGTGGTAAAAGAGCATCAACCACTCCTCTCTCTCCCTAGTCTTGAAAGGAAACATTCTCCACCAGAAAAAGTGTGTGGTCTCTGCTACAGGATCCAGTCTAGTTTGATTCTTGCCCTTACCATTGCTTTGATAGTATATCATCATGATTTATTTACCACCTCCATCTCCAGGAGAGTTTCCCCATTCTGCATTTCTTCTGATGGGCCTCATCTGCATTGTCATCCAGGATGAAATGTGAGAGATCTATTCCAACTTTGAAAATTCTGAGATGCTGAGGCATTATCCTGAACCCACAAATGCCCTACATGGATGGATGCCTGGCAGTACAGACTATTAATATCATGGCTACCCCAGTATGTGTCCCTACAGGTCTTAAGAAACTTCTGGTTTTAGTTGGGTGTGATCCAGTCCAACTAATACACTATACAAGGAAGGCCAAAAGTCCATGGCAGGACCTGAAGACGTGGCTTATCAGTTTGAGAATTTGTATCTCAGAGGACCTAAAGGGCAATAAACAATCCTCCTTTACTTCAGTACCAGGTGGAATCCACTGACCTCTGCTGGCCTCTGTGGGAATTGCATTCATACAGGGCACAGACCTACAGCAGGAAAAACAAACATACACCAGAAGTGCTTGCTGATAGGAGCCTGATATAGCTGTCTCCTGTGTGGCTCTGCCAGTACCTGACAAGTACAGACGTGGATGCTCTCAGCAAACCATTGGACTGAGCACAAGTTTCCCAATGGAGGAGCTACAGAAATGATCCAAGGAGCTGAAGGAGCTTGTAGCCCCATAGGAGGAACAACAATATGAACCAATCAGTACCCCCAGAGCTCCCAGGGACTAAACCACCCACCAAAGAGTTAATATGGAGGGACCCATGGCTCCAGCTGCATATGTAGCAGAGGATGGCCTTGTTGGGCATCAAAGGGAGGAGAAGCCCTTGGTCCTAAGAAGGCTCAATGTCCCAGTATAGGGGAATGCCAGCACTGAAGCAGGAGTGGGTAGGTTGGTGAGCAGGAGGAGTGGGGATGGGATAGGGTGTTTTCAGGAGTGAAACCAGAAAAGGGGATAACACTTGAAATGTAAATAAAGAATATATATATATATATATATATATATATATATAAAATAAAAAAGATGTCAAAAAGGAAAAAAAGGGAAAAAACAAAAACAAAACCAGAAACTACCCTCGCCTATAAAAAAGGTATCAAATTCATTTACAAGGCCAATGGCACAAAAACATCATCAAAAAGAACTACACACAAACCAACAACAATAATAAAAAAATCCATCTCCCCAAAGGTCTTTGAATTCATTATTTCTGCTCTGCAGTTATAGGTGATTCTATATTTAAAGAAAATCAGAGGCTTACAGCTCTGTGTTTCCTGGTTTATTTTCTACTCGCTTATTGAATGTTTATATTTACTTGGGTATATTAGAGAAATACTGTGGTGATAACTCCTCTGTTTGTCCAACATGATTATGCACAGAAAAGTGCAGTATAATGGTAGCTAAATTTATAAGCACAAGGATACACCAAGGATACTTTTTTCATCATGAAGTTGGGATCCACAGAGTTTGACACACTATCCACATCAAGAGCACAGTTCCCTGTGCAGATCTGCCTGGCAGGGTATGGATTATGAAGTTTAAGCAGGAGAGGGCTTGCAGAAAACCATGGTTTCCTGATTGCTCTGAGGTTACAGGACTGAGAACCACACATGAGTACAGAAAGTTCTTATGAGTGAAATGTTAGAGGTAACATTTTTGTTCTTAAGAATAAAAGGGAAACGAATTGTAAATATAGAATATATCCAATAAAAAAATCATACAGACATAAAAAATACAAATTAAATAGCAGATACCAAATTCCACAACATGAAACGTGGTCTCTTAATCTACAACTGTACTTAAATCAGTCTGAAAAGATACTCCAGGCAATTAATAAATCAATTCAATAAAAAATAAAATTTTATTATTAAAAAAAGAGAATACATTAGCTTCCCTAATCAGGACCATAGATAGCTAACAGCCCAAGCAGCCTCTACACTATCTGTATGACCAAGACCAGTCCGGACCCTTCTTCAGGCCTTTAAGCTAATACAGGTAACCTATCTTTGGAACCCATCCTCTTGGAAGAAATAACATGTGCTCTGAGTTCAGTTTCAATGTAATTATGCTCCATGTGCATTGGAGTTTGTATTATACCCCAAAAATGTACTGTATTTAAACTTGTCGGGAATAAGTTGCCTGGCACCAGACTCTCACAAAAACAAAAAAGAATACATTAATTTTATTCAAGAACATCTTAAAGTGGGGAGTCTTTGAATACAATGTATAGCCTTAGGAAAACAGCACAAACACAACAGTTAAGCTAAGTAGCATTATCTGGCTGCAGATTTTGCAGCACAGACCTACAGCCCATTTCTGGCCTTAGAAACAGTGAAAATGCAGTCAATGATGGCAGTAACTTCAAGATGAATGTAACCATGGCTCATTGGGGGGGGGGTTGTTGGTTCTTTACAGACAAGTCCTCCCAAGGCTAAGCATGAGACACGGTACAGGCGATAGTTCAAAACCTTTCAAATTCACTTGACTAATCTCCATGAAATTAATCTTGATGGACCATAAGGACAAGCAACAATTTACCCTCTCAGATTCCTCCTGGATGCCCAGCAGATCTTGCTGTCCCTAAGCACATCTCTGAAGCCTTCCAAAGGTGCACTCTTGCCAAGCCAGTTGACAGGCCTCATCACATATATGAAACCTAAGAAAAGGAAAAAAAATGCAGCACAAGATTGCCACAGTTACTAGGAATGAGGTGCAGGAGTTGTTAATTTTCTTTGCACACTCAGTGCTCTTGATGGACAATTCTGTCTGAGGGAGCGCTTTCCTGGACTGTACTTTTTCATCTTCTGATGGAGTGTTTCAGATCTAGGGGAGAAATAGACAAAGGCCTGGTGAGGACCTGTCATGTTAGCTATCCAACCCCTAGCAGCACGATTCAGCAGAATAATCCAGTATGACCTTTAAGGTGAAGTCATTCTCTTCATACCAAGAGAGAAGGGTAAGAGATCTCTTGGGCCTGCATATTTTCTCAGCCTTTAAAATCTGCTTGAAACTGAACTGTGAATACCATATTACTCCAATCATCCATATATACCATATTTTAAAAAGTGTATCAATGTATGAATCTTACTTCAGGAGAGATGTGAACAACCTAGAAAGCCAAATGAAGGCCTTCTGGGGAGCATGGCCACCACTGAAGTGAAGGCTACTATTATGCCTCCAGTGCAGGAGTGTGCCTGTGTTCCACTTGTCAACCACTCTACCTGCAAATACCCAGAGAAACTATTTCACAAGAAATACATTCACACTGAAATGATACTATAATCAGCAAAATTGTGCTGCATGAAAATCTTCACAAGAGTAGGCATTGAAAACTGAAGGGGATACCCATGAAGAAAAGAGATGATATTGCTTTTTTTATGCCTATTGTATGACTATTAGTTTGGAGACTTAAAGGACAGTGGGTTCATGAAATACTAAGTGAGCTCAGAAGGGAGGAATGAATACATAATTGCCAGAAACTCTATGGATTACAAGTCTTTCCTGGACAGAAGTTCTTTTAAACTCGACCAGAACAATACTCTGAGGCACTCCTAGCTAACTGAGGCTGAGAACTATGTAGAAGGGCAGGCACCCAAAAAAGTCAGTTATATAGGTACGGGAAGTCTACTCAGCTTCTCCCATCCTGGGCTCCTAATTTGTCTCAGAGACATCAAAACGATGTTGCATCCCTTCAACCAAACCCTTTTGCTCAGTGACCAGTTCTCCCTGATTCAATGGGTCCTGCAGCCTTTCCACCAGTCTGTGCTCATTCTGGTCATTAGAAGTTCACATTGTCAATGGAGGCATGCATACACACAGACACATATACACAGAGAGACAGACACCCCAACATACACACTTGTGAACACATGCAATTGCAGGTGGCCTGCCTTTACTGTAGCCTGCCTGACTTTGGAACCACGGCTATGAGCCCAAACTACTAGGAAATCTTCATAACCACAATCCAAAGTAAAACTTTCTCCTTGTAATGTGATTCTGTTGGTTATATTTTGAGTAAGATTAAGCTATTTCGAGGGCATTTGGAGGAGTATTACTCTTTCTCCACATTTTTTTTTTTTTTAGTTTTCCAAGGATTTATTTTTTCCTTGATTAAAAAAAATTTTTTTATTGGATATATTCTATATTTACATTTCATTTCCTTTTTCCCAGTTCCCTGCCCCCCAAAAGTCCCACATGCCCTTTTCCCTCCTCCTGTTCCCCCATCTACCCCTTCCCACTTCCCTGTTCTGGTATTCCCCTGCACTGATGCATTGAGCCTTTCTAGAACCAGGGTCCACTCCTTCCTTCTTGTCGGACATGATTTGGTATGTGGATTGTGTCTTTGGTGTCTCAAGATTCTAGGCTAATATCCATTTATCAGTGAGTGCATACTGTCTCAAGAGTTTTTAATCTTAGCCATTCTGACTGGTGTGAGGTGAAATCTCAGGGTTGTTTTGATTTGCATTTCCCTGATGACTAATGATGTTGAACATCTCTTAAGGTGCTTCTCAGCCATTCGAAGTTCTTCAGGTGAAAATTGTTTGTTTAGCTCTGTATCCCATTTTTAATAGGGTTATTTGGTTTTCTGGGGTCTAACTTCTTGAGCTCTTTGTATATATTGGATATTAGACCTCTGTCCGATGTAGGGTTGGTGAAGATCTTTTCCCAATTTGTTGGTTGCCGTTTTGTCCTTTTTCTCCCCTGAGTGATTTCTCATTTTATTGTACCAAAGTATATATAAACCTAAATTTACTATATTAACCATTTTAACTATGTATCTATGTATCACTGGCAGTAAATATGATTATATGGTGTCCTCATAATTTTCAGAAATATTTTCATTTTGAAGAGTTAACTTTTTATTGGATATATTCTATATTTACATTTCATCTCCCTTTTCCTGATTCCCCGCCCCCCAAAGGTCCCACATGCCCTTTTCCTTCCTCCTGTTCTCCCATCCACCCCTTCCCACTTCTCTGTTCTGGTATTCCCCTACACTGATGCATTGAGCCTTTCCAGAACCAGGGTCTACTCCTTCCTTCTTGTCAGACATGATTTGGTATGTGGATTGTGTCTTTGGTGTCCCAAGATTCTAGGCTAATATCCACTTATCAGTGAGTGCATACCATGGGTATTCTTTTGAGACTGGGTTACGTCACTTAGTATGATGTTCTCCAGCTCCATCCATTTCTCTAAGAATTTCATGAATTCATTGTTTCTAATGGCAGAATAGTACTTCATTGTGTATATATGCCACATTTTTTTTGTATCCATGCCAGCGTTGAGGGACATCTGGGTTCTTTCCAGCTTCTGGCTATTATAAATAAGGCTGCTATGAACATAGTGGAGCATGTATCCTTATCGCATGCTGGGGAATCTTCTGGGTATATGCCCAGGAGTGGTATGGCAGGGTCCTCTGGAAGTATGGTGTCCAGTTTTCTGAGGAACCGCCAGACTGATTTCCAGAGTGTTTGTTCCAGCTTGCAACCCCACCAGCAGTGGAGGAGTGTTCCTCTTTCTCCACATCCTCACCAACACCTGCTGTCTCCTGAGTTTTTAATCTTAGCCATTCTGACTGTTGTGAGATGAAATCTCAGGGTTGTTTTGATTTACATTTCCCTAATGACTAATGATGTTGAACATTTCTTTTTTCTTTTCTTTTCTTTTCTTTTTTTTTTTTTTGTTTTTTTTCGAGACAGGGTTTCTCTGTGTAGTCCTGGCTGTCCTGGAACTCACTCTGTAGACCAGGCTGGTCTCGAACTCAGAAATCCGCCTGCCTCTGCCTCCCAAGTGCTGGGATTACAGGTGTGTGCCACCACGCCCGGCTGATGTTGAACATTTCTTAAGGTGCTTCTCAGCCATCCGAAGTTCTTCAGATGAAAAGTCTGTTTATCTCTGTACCCCATCTTTTTTGATAGGGTTATTTGGTTTTCTGGGGTCTAACTTCTTGAGTTCTTTGTATACATTGGATATTAGCACTGTCAGATGTAGGGTTGGTGAAGATCTTTTCCCAATTTGTTGGTTGCTGATTTGTCCTTTTGACAGTGTCTTTTGACTTACAGAAACTTTGTAATTTTATGAGGTCCCATTTGTCTAAGAATAGAGTTCTCCCATTTGACAATTCTTGATCTTAGAGCATAAGCTATTGGTGTTCTGTTCAGGAACTGTCCCCCTGAGCCAATGTCCTCAAGGGTCTTCCCGTGTCCTTTGCCTTACAGAAACTTTGGGAATCAGTATTCTAGAACTCAAGCAATAGTACAGAGCAATAGTGTTAAAAACTGCATGGTATTGGTACAGTGACAGGTAGATGGATCAATGGAATATAACTGAAGACCCAGAAATGAACCCACACGCCTATGGTCACTTGATCTTTGACAAAGGAGCTGAAAACATCCAGCGGAAAAAAAGATAGCCTTTTCAACAAGTGGTGCTGGTTCAATTGGTGGTCATCATGCAGAAGAATGAGAATTGATTCATTCTTATCTACTTGTACTAAGCTCAACTCCAAGTGGATCAAGGACCTCTACATAAAGCCAGACGCACTGAAACTAATAGAAAAGAAACTGTGGAAGACCCTTGAGGACATGGGCACACAGAGAAAGTTCCTGAACAGATCACCAATATCTTATGCTCTAAGATCAAGAATTGTCAAATGGGAGAACTCTATTCTTATCTAAAGGACCCTAAGACATGTTCATATGCAGAGATTTTGGTCATGTGACAGAGGCCTGGTAGGAAGCAGGTGAATCTCTTGCTGTCTGGTCTGGATTCTGGGACTTCCAACAGATCAGCTTTAACAATTGCCTGACATGGTCTACTGTGTCACATCTTTGTTTGTGTTTTACTGATGTCAAGAGACACCAGAACCAAGGCACCTTTCCACTGGGGCGGGCTTACAGGTTCAGAGTTCAGTCAGTTATCTTCAAGGCAGGAGCATGGCAGCATCTAGGCAGACACAGCACTGGAGAAGAAGCTACAGAGCTCTATATCTTGCTGTGATGGCACTCAGAAGAATGTCTTACAGGTGGGTAGGCAGAAGGTCTAAAAGCCCACCCTCCACAGTGACATACTTTTTGCAACAAGGCCACACTTCCTTCAACAAGAACAAAACAAGTCCCACTCCCAGAGTCAAGCATATTCAAACCACCACACCCCTCTACAATCTCCCACATTTAAATCATTCTTTCCCACTGTTTCCTTTTTCTGCTTCACAAAATCTGTGTTCTACCAATTTATTGAAATATCCTTCCATAACACCTTACTAGGACATTATGGGTACTCCAATTTAAATACACATCTCTAAAGATTCAATGTTACCATCTATATAAGACACAACATGTGGCATTTGTCTTTATGAGTCTGGGTTATATCCTTCACAATGATTATTTCTGGCTCCATCCATTTACATGTGAAATTCATTTTTTCACGTCTCAATTCCATTGTTT
The DNA here is from genome assembly GCA_964023405.1 of Apodemus agrarius. NCBI lineage: Eukaryota > Metazoa > Chordata > Mammalia > Rodentia > Muridae > Apodemus > Apodemus agrarius. The sequence goes on from OZ030013.1 coordinate 82,854,780, forward strand.
ATATGAACCACATATTCATTATCTTTTCATTTTTTAAATAGGGCATCTTGCTTCTTTTCTTATCCTGGCTACTGTGAATCAAGCAGCAAGGAACATGAACAAACATGGGTCTCTGTCATAGGACAATGTTCTTTGGGTAAATGCCCTGGAACTGTGTCTGATTCAGTCTTCTATTGCTGTAAAGAGACACAATGACCATGGCAGCTCGTTTTAAATAACACTTTTAAATAGGCCTGTTTATAATTTAAGATGTTTAGTACAAAATTGTCTTGGCAGAAGTATGATAACACGCAGGCAGACATGGTGCTGGAGAAGTAGCTGAGACTTTAGTATCTGGGACTACAGGAAGCAGGAATACTGGCCCTGAGCTGGGCTCTTGAAACTTTAATGCTTACTCTCACAAACAAGGGCACACCTCCTAATTCTATCAAAGAGTGCTACAACCTAGTGACCAGGTATTCAAATATATAAGCCTATTGGCATCCTTCTCATTCCAATCACACAATAGTACAATGGGTTCATAAGTTAGATATATTTCTAGCAATAATTTCAGAAGCACCTGTGCTGATTTCCACAGTGATTATATACATAAATCCATGTTCTCCTACCTCACACCCATGTGAACATTTGTTGTCATTTACTCTATTGATAACAGCCATTCTGACTGGGGTAAGATGGAATGCCAATGTTACTTTATTTTGTTTTTTTCTGATGACTAAAATATTGATCATTTAAAACCATATTTTTTATTTCTTCCTTTCACTGCTTTTGAAGATTCTGTTCAGTTCCACAGAACATTGGTGGGTGTGTTTAAGACAGGAACTCTCTAAATATCCCTGGCTATCCCATAACCTAGTATATTGAGCAGGTTATCCATAAGCTCACAGAGTTATTCTAGCCACTTCCTTCTGAGTGCTAGGATTAAAGGTGTACACTATCATGTACAGCCATAGAACATTTTTGAAATGCTTAAACTTAAAATGTTTAAATCTTTAATGTGGCAGGTTTCCTGATATTTAGGTTTTTACACCATCATATTGTCTAGAGACTAACTATGCTACGAGTACACTTGGTGAAGATTCTCTCCCATCCTGTAGGCTGACCCTTCAAGTGATTAAGAGTTTCTTTTGCAGGTTGCTAAAGTATACTACTATTATATCATCTGCAAATAGTGATAATTTGACTTCTTCCTTTCCAATTTGTATCCCTTTGACCTCCTTTTGTTGTCTAATGGCTCTATCTAGAACTTCAAGTACTATATTGAATAAATATGCAGAGAGAGGGTAGCTTTGTCTAGTTCCTGATTTTAGTAGGATTGCTTCAATTTTTTCTTCATTTAGTTTGATTTTGGCTACTGGTTTGGTGTATATTGCCTTTACTATGTTTAGGGAATTCCTACAGCTGATAAACAACTTCAGCAAAGTGGCCAGATATAAAATTAACTCAAGCAAAACAGTAGCCTTCCTATACTCAAAGGATAAACAGGCTGAGAAAGAAATTAGGGAAATGACACCTTTCACAATATATATGACACCCACCACAAACAATATAAAGTATCTAGGTGTGACTCCAACCACACAAGTGAAAGATCTGTATGACAAGAAATTCAAGTCTCTGAAGAAAGAAATCGAAGAAGACTTCAGAAGATGGAAAAATCTTCCATGCTTGTGGATTGGTAGGATTAATATAGTAAAAATGGCCATGTTACCAAAACATATAAACATTCCAGGCACTCCCCATCGAAATCCCAACTCAGTTCTTTATAGAGTTAGAGCAATTCTCAAATTCATCTGGAATAACAAAAAACCCAGGAGAGCTAAAACTATTCTCAACAGTAAAAGACCTTCTGGGGGAATCAGGTTGCCTGAGCAGACACAAACTTTGCAGCCACTCCCACAACACCCAGAGGAAGCTCCATTCCCAGGTGATCTAACATGCCCAGGATCACAGGATTACAGGATCACAGGATCCCAGAATCACAGGATCACACAGAAAGCTTGACTCTGAGGAGTAATAATGAAAACACCGAATGCACTAAACAAAGAAAGAATTTTAAAAGCAGTAAGGGGAAAAGGTCAAGTAACATATAAAGGAGGCCTATCAGACTTCTGATAGGAAGGCCATCAGACTTCTCACCAGGGACTTTGAAACCTAGAAGATCCTGGGCATGTGTCACTCAGACCCCAAGAGAACACTGCCAGCCCAGGATATTATACCCATCAAAGCTCTCAATTACCATAGATGGAGAAACCGAGTGTACACAACATCTTTCCACAAATTGAGCCCTACAAAGCATAACAGATGGAAAACACCAACAAAAGGAAGGAAACTACATCCTAAAATAACAAGAAAGCAAAAAACCCACACAAACATAATTCTACCTCTAACAACAAAAATAACAGGAAGTAACAATCACTTTTTCTTAATAACTCTTAATTTGAAAATTAATATTAATTATTATTAACATAGCCTATTCGATTGAAATTCAAAAATATTAGGAATTAGAAGTTTGTTGTCTGTCATCCAGTGGTCTCTCTAATTTGATAATTGTGGAAATAGATGTTTGCTGACCAAGTGAATATATGAAAATATACATACTAATATATACATATATATACAGAGACACATAAGTGCATGCCTTCACACACATGCACACACATATACAAAAATACATAAATACACACTTGTATATACAAGCACGTACAACAAGGACATATCATTACTCAGATACTCAACATGAATATCCTAATACACTTGGGCTAAAGCACAAACACATACACACCCACCTCACACACGCACACAGATCAATAAAAAGACTGCTACATTTCTGCACATTTACTGTCACTTGAGGAGGTAGTGGGACACAAGATTTGTACAAGGCTCTTAGACTAACCCAGGCTATGATGCCCAGCCTGTACTTACTTCCATGTCAGGAACTTTTTCCGTGCAGATACTTGCTGATCCTACAACTATGTAAGCCTAATTTTTAATTTTAAAATGCTCATATTGTTTAACTTCTTTTTCTATATTCTTTGTTTACATTCCTTGTTTAACTTTTTTGTTTATTACAACAATAAAATTGAAGCCTGGCCTTCTGTCCTAGGAGGGGGCGCAGCCAGAGCTCCTTTGAGTGAGGAGCCATAGAGCAGAACCGAGGACCTGGTTCCTAGATAATTCCGGAAGTGGCATCTGAGGCACCTCTGCATACCATAGAGCTGGAACGGGTTGCTGTTAGGCATCCAGGAACTCCTCTGCCTAGAGTGGCAAGTTAGAGGGGCCGACTGGGAGGGGATAGGAGAGGACAAGGTTGGAGTGGAAGCCGACGTGAAGGTCACTACCGGTCTGGGCTCAGTCCTCCTGATCCCGGGGTCTGAGAAGCCTCTACCACCACAGATGCTATCCCCGCCGCAGGGCAGAAGAACAGAGCTGTGTGAAGATCCCAGGGCAGTGGAGGGACCCAGACGTGGAGCTTCAAGAAGAAGCTTGGTCTCCGGGGCCCCTGGATTCTGAGACAAGGAGATGGCCAGTCATGACAACCCAGGTGAGGTAGCCTCGGTGGTCCCTCAAGCAACCTCATTGCTTTCCCGCCAGGCCAGGAAACTATCTTTTTTAAAACTCTGGAGTGCCTGGACTCTTGTCCGTGCCATTCAAGAGCCCCACACTCCCATGTTAGAGGCTGGTGTTCAGGTCCCCAAGGGTCCTTTCAATAGGACCATCCAGATCTTTGGAGCCCTGTTTTGTCTCATGTCTGCAGCTAACTGTTGTCGAAATTCCCTTTTGTGTGCCGTAACCTGCCTTGGCTCCAAGAGTACCATGTCTGTTTTGTGGTTCTTCCTCACATGGGTGGTCCTCCAAACCCAGGGTCTGGAAGTGGTAATTTATGAGGAAAGGACTGGGAAAAGGAATCTAGGGAATCTGAGGTCACATGGTAAGATTTGGGAAGGGTGGGCTGAGCTAAATATGAAGTTATTCACTTTTAAGTATTGGCCAGGTGGTTTCTGTTTCTTTAATAAGACATTATTGGGTTGAAAAACTCACCTTTGGGTTACGTGGAGCCCAGGTTTGTTGGATTAGACCCATCCTGGCCAACCAACACCCTCCTCCCTCTTCTGGTGATTCCAGCCTGATGAAAAGAAGGCTCATGAGACAGAGCAGTGGCCAAGGTGTGTATGTGACACCTGGAGGAGACGGCAAAGACTTCCTCCATGATAATTAATTTGTACTTACAAAAAACAAACCAAAAAAGCCACCGTGGGGGGGGGAGGGGGAATGACTGGGGAATAGTTGGGGGGGAGAGGAATTATGGGACATAGGGAGGGAGGGAACTGGGAAAGGGGAAAGCCTTTGGAATGTAAACATAGAATATAGAAAATAAAAATGAAAAAAAAGAAATGTTTGTACAAAAATGTACAGAAAGCCACCATGTTCTTCCTCTCTATGACTAACTAAATTTTGTTATAATTACTTTGTGACCAAACAATACAAGGAGCTCTGTCTGGGAGGTCACAGAAGAGTCTAAGATGCTGATCAGACAGCTTAATCAAAACAGGAAGTTTAAGGTTCAGTGAGAGATCTGGGCTCAAGGACTATGTTACAGAATGATTGAACAAAACCACACTTAAATAACTCGCTTCCAAACATGCCCACCAGTATACACATTCGGACAGACATGTATATGCCACACACACATGCTCTTACACACACACACACACACACACACACACACACAAATACACCCTCTACAGAAATCATAAGTGAGCAGGAAAATAAGAGGAGACAATAATGGTGGAGGAACAGTTGAATGAAAACCATGAAAAGCTGATATTTCAGAGACTCAGGACTCTGCTATCCATCCCATGGGGACTAAAATTGGTTCGGGAACACATTTCTTAGTAGGTTGAAAGAGTTCAAGAATTTAATCTTGAAACCTCACATCTCTCACACCAACCCTCAGCCTGAGAGAAGCCTTTCACACATGCCTGTTAATTCAGGCAGCTCTACAATATACACTGTAGGAAAGAACTCTAGCAACACTGACAGAAAATAGGACTGACGAGATGCTACTCAGGATCTTTCAGTGTGAACCAAGACCTAGGCAGGGTGAAGATTCCATCTTGCAATGCACTCAAATGACTTCTACAAAGCAAATGAGCTAAAGACCTGACTTTATCAAAGTTCTGTTCCACTAAAAGGGAGGCACCCACATAGAATACTTCTAGCATAATGTCATGTAGGTGTGTAATGTGTGTTCAGTCTATCTGTCGTAATGAACTACAGCTTTCACTTCAGGAGTAGGATTTGTTTGCCTGTCCTCCAGTGTCCTGCAACAGGCTAACTTCACAGAAATCTTATAAATGCTCACAGAAATGAACAACTGGATGAGACATAGGAGAGTGCCTGGATAAGGTACAGGATGGTTACATGGGCTTGAGTATGTTTATGCTTTGAAAAGAGGGCAACTGCCGGGCAGTGGTGGCGCACGCCTTTAATCCCAGCACTTGGGAGGCAGAGGCAGGAGGATTTCTGAGTTCGAGGCCAGCCTGGTCTACAGAGTGAGTTCCAGGACAGCCAGGGCTATACAGAGAAACCCTGTCTCAAAAGAGAAAAAAAAAAAAAAAGAAAAGAAAAGAAAAGAAAAGAAAAGAAAAGAAAAGAAAAGAAAAGAGGGCAACCTGCCCTTGATGTTCATTCATCCTACTTGCAGCTGATTGGTATGTAGGTCATAAAACTTCTCTCGGGCTTTTATACACAGACTTTTTGTTTGTTTGTTGCACTTTTCCTGTGCAATCTGCTTCCATAGCTCTTGTCTGTTCTCAGCCCACAACATCCTGACTTTCTGCTTGAGATGGTTAGATTCACACAGGAGGTTGCAATCCCTGATCTTGAGCCACAAACAAAAAATGGTGACTCACAGGGAGCATCCCTCTTCCTCCAACTCCTCCAAGTAACAACCCCCTTCATGGGCCCTGATCCCCAGACAGCCCCAGACTATAGCCCAGATTAATCATGGAACATCACATAGAGGAAGGTCAAATCCAGAGGTGAGCCAATTTCCAAAAGACTTCTGAAAACTGTGACACAAACAGGGTCTCTTGAAACTTCCAGTAGAGGCCATGGGCTGCATGTGTGCTAATGTGTCCATGGCATTAAAAAACCACCAGTAGATAGAGAGCAAACCATCTCTAAGAGAAGAGAAGAGACCCAACAGGTACACGATCTTTCTATATGTCTCGTGGAATCCAGATCTATAAATCTACTTTCAGAGCTCAAGCAGCTCAAGGTTGATTGGTATCTCCATAATGTTGCAAACCTTTTCTATCTCGAGGATACAGAGACAGAAAGGATAATGATTGGAGGGGATCACAGACTCTTCACATTTGGTCAAAATGAGTCTAAGAGGTAAAGAACCTAGAGCCTTGCTTTGAAGGAGGCAGGATTCCTTTTAAGAGGCAAACAGAATATAACCTGAGCCCTCACTTTGGATCATAGACAGGGATGGGCACTCATGCTGTGACTAGTGCTTGGGTCATGACCATCTTAGTCACTCAACAGTAGAATTGATTTTTTTAGCCAGTTCCTTGCACGTGTACAAGGCCTCACTGATCTCCTATGGCATTTTCTTGAGGTCTGTCGTCACTTGGTAGTGTTGCATCTTAAGCATGAAAGTCTCGAAGTTGTTCCTGTGGGATGGCATAACCTGAGGAGAAAATAACCCTATGAACTAAGGATACAGGTCTTATGTCAATTTAAGCTGAATTGTGAACTAACGCTACCCATATAAGTGACACTCTTGCTCCTGGGTATTGGTTCTTCTAGGTACTTATTAAATTTATCTTGGCCTAGGGCCAGTAGAGCCAGATAAGTAAAGGAGGGGAGCTGACCTGCTTTAGCTCCATGAGGGCTTGAAGGAATAGATTAGGTCTCCAAGAAATTTCCAGGAGCCTGTGCCACAGGCCTGGGTCCACCTTAATCCTGTGATGACTCTTCTCCTGTTTTTAGATAAGAAATTGTTAATCCTTGGTTCTGTTGCTGTATAAATTCCCTAAGGTCGTAATCAGTATTTACAAGGAAAAGGATTTATCACATGAATCAGGAGTTTTCAATGAGCACTCAAGGTGAGCACAGAGGTCACTGGCTGTGCTGCTTAAAGTGAGACTCCCTGAACTCACTATCATTACCCAGAAACTGAGTCAGGCAAAACCTCAGGCCTCATTGTACTCCACACACTCTACATTGTAACTGGAAAACACACACACACACACACACACACACACACACACACACACTCAAACACAATCAGAATGCCTCATAAATAAAAAGATGTGGCATCATCTAGAGTATCATGTACAAAATTTGAGAAAAGCAGTGATCACTTGCAGCCAATCCAGACACAATGAGAAGCTGCACGTGGGATCAGGCCCCTCTAGCTGTTGACAGGACCAATTATACCCAAAGCATATCCAGGTCAATTACAAAAATGATTTACCATAAACACACAGTACCTAGCATCTCCCACAAATCAATACCTGTCCAGGCATCTTAAAATGCAGGATAGAGCTCACACATTACTCCCCTTATCCCAAGACTGTGATTCATGCCACAGGCTCTGATATACTTTTGGGGGAATCAAAAGAGCCTGTGACCCCATCTCACTCCATTCTGAACTTGAAGTTCTGTGTCAAAAATGCAATCAGCAGAGTGAATTTGGACATGAGGTCAGCCTGGAGTTGTAGCTGCCTGTGATAAGATAATTCTGGGGTGAACAGAGTGGGACCAAGATAGTCAGTAAAGAACTGGGCATAATGACTACCTGTTGTTCAAATCCTTGTTAGTGTAATGGACCAGGACTCCCCAGAGTTTGTATCTCTCATTTTTCATCTTCTGGAGATCCCTTTTGAGCTTGTCCAACCTCTTCATTCTCTGCTCCTCATTGATGATGGAGGGTTGTGATGATACCTTCTCAACAACCCTTTAGGTAGATAAACACTGGTAAACTTGTAGAGATAATAGGGCAGGAAATGGAGAAACCATGCTTAGTCCCAAACATAAGCCCAAGGAAGAGGAAATTCTAGAGACAAAGTGAATTCCAGAAAGAGCAGGAAATCATCTTCAAGCTGGAATCCTCAGCTATGTCCCTGTTCCTAGCCACCATCATTAAACATAAGCCTCACTCACTACTGCAGTTCCCTTAGCCCTGACATGCATAAGCTGGCTCTGGCAAGAAGAGTTGGAGAGCATTGTCAGCTCATATATGACAATATATTTAGTCCATACTGATTAGCACAAAAAAGATTGACCATAAACACCAGTACCTAGCATGTCCCACATGCCAGCACTTGTCCAGTCTTCTTGCAATGTGTGATGTGAGCTCACACTTTACTAAACCAACCCAGATTGTGGATCAGGCCAAATCTTGTGTGTTCAATACCAAAGTGTCTGAGATCTTGACTCATGAACAGGGAATATACTAAACTAACCCAGATTGTGGATCAGGCCACATCTTGTGTGTTCAATACCAAAGTGTCTGAGATCTTGACTCATGAACAGGGAATATCTCTCTCTACCTTGGTATCATATTTTCAGATAATCTACAGGAAACTATTGAGGATGAAGTGCTCCAACACTCTATCCTGAGAGCAACATTTTGCTATTCTTACACAGCTTCCTCCTGGCATAATTTGCAACTTAGGAGGAAATTAAGAACTTTCAGCAAAGCGACTACAGGCTTGTCAATTCCGGCTCTCTGGAAAACTAGTCATCTGAAATTCTTTACTCTGGTTCTGCCTTTGAGAATATTGAGGATCCAGGTCATAAGCTACTGGAAGGACCAGCTCAAGCCACCTCCTCCAGGAAGCTCATTGACCCTTGTCCAGGACTCACTGTGCCTTCCCCATGACCATTTCTTCCTTCTTGTTTCCCAACATGACAGAAGGCCAGCCTCTTTCTGCCTCTTCTGCCTAGGCCTGGTCTCTGTCTGTATTCTATTCTCCCTCCAAAATATCCTGCGCTGCATGGACAGCATTCCTGCTTCTGAACCCAGTAGGCTCTGAAGGAATAGCCCACAGGCAGTTAGTGTCACCACAACACTGGTGACATCACAGAAGATTCTAGGGTTTTCCTGGATACAAGAGATTGTCCAGGGAAGTGACTACTGCTGATGTCACAGGGAAGTACCATTGCCTACCTGCTAAGGAGCTTGCCCCATACTGACCAGTTTCTGAGGAGCCCTTTTGTGGAGTCTTTCTTTTGACCCTGGTGATAGCTCTTGGAACCTTTATGTTCCAAAGCTAGGGATTTTTCTGTTTCATTACAAGTAAAGGGATTTGGATGAGGACAGATTGTAAGGGCTTTGGCATGAGTAGCTCATCTTTGTTAGTACCTAAAGCTCTAGGATCCTTTGATGAGGAAGATTCTTCTCCATTATAAATCTACTTCTGTGGTCCATTCATGTAACATACAGTCCAAGTCTCCAGGGTGCCCTATTTTCCAGAGACCACAATTATTCTCCTGTACCTTTAATTTTATGCAGGATGGATTATATTTTTTATTGTCTTCACGTATAGAGAGGAGACATTGTTTCAATTTATACAGATATGTGTTTTCATGAAATCTCTGTTTTACAGTCCCAATTTTTTCAATGAAATCTTCCTTCTTCTTGGCAATATAGGAACTAAGGTACAAGGGACTATCAAATTGCAAAGTTTATGTCCCTTCTTGAAAAGATATAATCCTACATCCTCCCTTTCTCCATTACACACAGACAAAGTAGGCATCTGTGAGCAAAGGTCAACAGGGACATTGGATTGCTGCTTTGTAGTTCTATTATCTCTCCCTTTTCCAGGCTTGAGGCTGTTGGAGGTTGGACTATGATCCTGTATTTTTTTCTTTTTTTCTCTTTTTTTATTGGATATATACTATATTTACATCTCATTTTCCTTTTTCTGGTTCCCTGCCCCCAAAGGTCTCACATGCCCTTTTCCCTCCCCATGTTTCCCCATCCACACCTTCCCACTTCCCTGTTCTGGTATTCCCCTACACTGATGCTTTGAGCCTTTCCAGAACCAGGGTCTACTACTTCCTTCTTGTCAGACATGATTTGGTATGTGGATTGTGTCTTTGGTGTCCCAAGATTCTAGGCTAATATCCACTTATCAGTGAGTGCATACCATGGGTATTCTTTTGAGACTGGGTTACGTCACTTAGTATGATGTTCTCCAGTTCCACCCATTTGTCTAAGAATTTCATTAATTGATTGTTTCTAATGGCTGAATAGTACTCCATTGTGTATATATACCACATTTTTTTGTATCCATTCTTCCATTGAGGGACATCTGGGTTCTTTCCAGCTTCTGGCTATTATACATAAGGCTGCTATGAATATAGTGGAGCATGTATCTTTATTGCATGCTGGGGAATCTTCTGGGTATATGCCTAGGAGTGGTATGGCTGGGTCCTCTGGAAGTATGGTGTCCAGGTTTCTGAGGAACCGCCAGACTGATTTCCAGAGTAGTTGTACCAGCTTGCAGTCCCACCAGCAGTTATGATCCTGTATTTTAAGATACCTAAAACTGAATAGGATGGATAGGGGTTAGAAAGGCCTCAGGTACAGTGAAATCTCAATTTTAATGGGTCCATAATTTCAGGAGGGACTCTGGCATTGTAACCTGTGGCTTCTGCCATTTTGGCCTGTGTGTGCTGAATGCATGGTAAAATGCTATCTAACCTTTCAGGTTTAAGAGTACAAAAATCATGTACGTCCTTTCCATATTGATTGTGTTGTCTTTGACTACCACCTTCAGCTATGTAGTATCAGTACAGCAAAGTTCAAAGGTGGCTGAGGAGATGGTGGGGAAGTTAGAAGACTAGTCTGTTTCTCGGGTAGTCAGGTGAATAGCCTTTATGGAGAACTGGAGTGCCTAGATAATGAAAAAGATATAGAGTTTGGCTAACTGAGCATTTCTGAGCCTGGAAAGAAATGGGGGAGGCATTCCAAACAAATACTATAGGGATGAATCGCTCCCTGTATTGGGTACAATAGGCCCAAAGTAAGAAGGAGGTCCCTCCCCCATTCCCTGAACTCTCCTGAGAGTTTTGTAGTGTTTCCATTAATGAACTTTTCTTTATGTGCATGGGACCAGGGCTCTGAGGTCTGCATGCACAATGAAGGTTCCACCTATTCATAAATCATTCACTGATAATTGACAAGTTTTGGCTGTGAGTGTTCTGTGATAGTCTGACAGGATGCCAAGGGAGTGGTAAAATTGTTTGTCTAGTATCTGGAAGAATTTTTGAGCTACTCTTTGTGCATTTTCAGAGTAGAGGATAAACCTTCTACCCACCCCAAAAAAGGTATTAAAAACTGGCATGTACTCTCATTCTCTCCTAGCAGTCCAGATATCAATTAAGTCAGTTTTCCATAAGTGACCATAGTTTTGGCCACTCATATGTGCCCAGTACTGGGAGTAGTATCTCTGTTTATTTTACTATAAATGTAACATATTGCTTAGACTTCTGGCCCAGGGGTCCAGTCTAGTAATAACATTCTTATTTCTGAGCAACTGAGAAAGTATTATTGACCCCAATCAGGATTCCTGGTGAAGGTTAGTTACCAGAGCCCTGCCAATATTTTCTGGCAGAGTGATCCTTCCTTCCAGTGTCTATCAAACATCAACTTTGGGTTCAGCTATATTTCGGATATTTTTACATTCCTTATTTCACCTTGGTTATACTATGGAGTCTCAGACAGCAGTAGGTCACAATATGTCAATTTGTCACCAGAATGTCAGAATGACCCCACTGTTCTTTGGGCCAATTTTTGGGCCAAAGAACTCAGCCTGATACTCAGAATCCTAAGGAGAGCCAGATCCTACACTGTCTGACTGTCGAGTGTCAGAGTCTGACTGAAAGTGAATACTACCCTGAATCTGAGTATCAACGGCTGTTTCTTCAGATTAGACAAGAGAACAGAAAAAAATGGAGAGAGAACGCAGTAGAAGCAAATGGTGAGAATGCAGGCCACGTGCTGCTGATGGTCATGAACTCTGCCAAGAGTTCACACCAAATTCCAGTGAGGATTATGGAACTAGAATATGCTTACTTTGTTTTATTACATTCACCCTACTTGAGCTGATAATGCAAGCAAAGAGGCTGAGAAGGGGCTAAGATTTCCACCACTCTTGAAGCCAACACTCTTTTTACGTCCTACAAGGTGGAAATTAACAATGAGTTTAGCAAACAGGGCCCTTGGAAAGTTAGGGGATCTGCTTCAGGTGGCAGATTTTGGAAGTAGCAGAGTCAGTCGGTATCAGGTGTTTCTTTAGTACTCTTGTCTGTTTCCATGGCTCATTTTTCCAAGAGGCAGACCTAATTTCAGGGCCAGCTCTGTCTACACAGGAAAATCCAAGAGGTGATATTGATTTGTGTGTCAGAAACCACAGTGATGTGTAGACAGGGTGACAGTCATATGATAAAGTGAACTGAGGGTGTCATCAAACCTGGAATGAGTCCTTGATCTATTGTTACTGTTTGTGTGATTCGCTCAGCTTCCTAAACAGTAGCATATGTCCTGGTTTCTTAGTATCTTTGAAATATGGAAGCCTGCCATGGACTATGCCTGAAAGTCCTAGGTATATGCCGTTGCCACCCAGTTATTTGGAGGAAAGAGTTTTTTAGCTCATAGGTAGCTGCACATTTCAAAGTGGATTTTGAAACCAGAACATGCTAGCCTTGTTGGGGAGCATTCTTAATGTTCAATTCTGACTATTGGAAAATATGACTTTCTGGCAGTGATTAGCCTGTATACAATGGGATACAGAATTCATTGGAGTCTCTATCTTTAACACTTAACATTCTGAGAGAGAAAATGGTTTCCAGCCTTTAATTGTAGAGAATAGGTAAGGAAGTAGATTACTCCTTAGCATGAATAGTTTCATTAGGAGTACTCCTCAATCTATTGTGATGGACAGATATGGGAGAGGGCAAGGCCCAGCTCTTCATCCTGAAGGGTGTGCAGAGAAGCTGCCTCCAGATGAATATTTGACCAGCTCTTCATACCATATTTCTGGAAGTGTTCAATCTTTGGAATTACACAGGACCTTTAGGATTCTGGCTTAGTACTTCAACTTTAGTTTTTAAAGAATTTTCAGTGTCCTTTCTGTAGGTTGTGGGGCTTCTTTGAACTCAGGGGACTGCTCTAAGCATGAGGGAAAAAAATCATGTACTTGACACAGTGTCATTGTAGTCAAAGCTAATTTGAGGTCTGTTTCTATGATGGGTAAATCCTAAGCCTTTCAGGATGCATTGATTACAAAGACCCTGCATCAGATTAGCTCTGTGTCGTGTGTCTTCACTATTAACTCTATCTCTTAGCAAAAAGTGATGAATTTAGATGAGCCCCTTTGAATATGATGGAGTGGAAGGGGAAGGGGGACCTCTGGCCAAGGACAGGAGAGTCCAAGGTCTGGGGTCTTGAAGGCTGGGGTCTCTTCTCTGGACAGACACATAGTTGCCAGTGTAATGGTTTATATAAAATAACAGCTCATAAATGGTGGTATCTGCCCTCTATTTTTATCATATTGTGCATTGTTCAGACAGTTGTGACTTAGTGAATCCATCTTTGCCCTTTTGTGCCACCACGATTGTATGGAGCCTAAAAGACAAATCTTGAATCAATTTTCTTCTGTCTTTCAATTGCTGGAGATCAAACTCTGGTCAACACCTTGGCTGCAAGCAACCTTACCTTCTGTGACATTCTACCAGTACATTATACACATACTTTTTATTGTTTTGAGGCAAAGTGTCTATAGGACTGGCTGCCCTGGAACACATGGATACAACTTCCTGAGTCTAGAATTAAAGACACTCACTACCACACCAAAGTCTGTGGTGTCTTTCAAGTGTAGAGATTCGATGTTTTCAATAAGCACTTCAGTTTCTGCTGCCTATGTACACTGCATTAAGCAGACTGCACACCTAACAAAGGCTGGAGTCAGAAAATGCTTTCCAAACAGTAATATTCTGATCTATACCCTCCTCTGTTTATCTCAGTACAGGATTCAAGTTTATGTAACACAGAACAAAACAAAATGCAAATACATAGAAATGACATCTGAAAGGTCCCATATAAACACATCTACATGGCCTGAGTCATTGCTTCCCAGCACCTCCTCCAAACCACAGCATGTACAGATAGGTCTGTCCACAGAGGGCTTCATAAATTCCACTCTCATACTTTTAGCAAAAAGTTATTGACAAAGTGGTATTTTATTACTTCTACATTTAACATGCATTGGGCACTTCTAAACATCATGATAGATCAGATATTTCGGGTAAGGAATGTTATTCATCATTTACACAGCAGACCAGTAAATGGCACATACTTGAAAATTATTAAAAATTCATTGAAAGGGTGACTGGTGGTGGGCGCAGTGTAATCTGCCAGCATAATAGTTGGGTCAACAATTTAGATAAGTTCCATGGAGGGGGTTGTGGCATTAATGAAGCTTTGGGGGGACAGGAACAGGCCTGGAATGTGGCCCTCAGCATCCAAACATTGGAGGAGCTTTACTGCAACTCCTCACCAATGGCACAGAGAAGTGGGCCAGCGGAGAGATGCAGACCATCTTTATGAGAAAGAAATTTGGGAAATAACACCCTTCACAATAGCCACAAATAATATTAAATATCTTGGTGTAAATCTAACCAAGCAAGTATAAAAACTCTATGAAAAGAATTTCAACACCTTGAAGACAGTAACTGGAGAACATCTCACAAGATGGAAAGATCTCCCCTGCTCATGAATTGGTAGGATTAACATAGTAAAAATGGCCATCTTACGAAAAGAAATCTACAGATTCAACACAACATCCATTAAATTTCCAACACAATTATTTAAAGACCTTGATAAAACAATATGGAAAGCCAAAACAAACAAACAAAATAGGAGAACCAAGACAATCTCTACAATTAAGGGATTTCTGGAGGTATCATCATCCCTTAATTCAAGCTGAACAACAAAGTAATAGTAATAAAAACCATGTGGTACTGGCACAAAAACAGACAGGTTGTTTAATAGAATTGAATTGAAGACCCAGAAGCAAATCCACTTTCCTTGACAAGAACATGATTTTTGACAAAGAAACCAAAACATCGAAATCAGGAAAAAAAAGGAAAGCATCTTTATTTTTTAATTTTTATTTATTTATTTATTTATTTTAGTTTGTTGGTTTTTTTTTTCATTTTTTTATTCTATATTCTTTGATTACATTCCAAAGGAGTTCCTCTTTCCGTTTCCCCCCATAATACGTCCCGTAAGTCCTCTTCCCCCAACTATTCCTCAATCACCCCCCACCATTTTTCTGTTCTGGTACTCTCCTACAAAACTGGATCCAATATTTTCAGGCCCAGGCTCCTCTCCTTTCTTCTTCTTGGGAATCATTTGACTTTCTAATTGTGCTTTGAGTATTTAGGGCTTCTGGACTCATTAATATCCACTTATCAGTGATTGCATTTCATGTGTATTCTTTTGTGATTGGGTTAACTCACTTAGGATGATATTTTCCAGATCTAACCATTTGCCTACAAATTGCATGACTTCATTATTTTTAATTGCTGAGTAGTATTCCATTATGTAGATATACCACATTTTCTGTATCCATTCCTCCTTTAAGGGATATCTGGGCTCCTTCCAACTTCTGGCTATTATAAACAAGGCTGCTATGAACATAGTGGAGCATGTGTCTTTATTGTATGCAGGGAATCCTCTGGGTATATGCCCAGGAGTCGTATGATAGGGTCCTCTGGAAGTGACATGCCCAATTTTCTGAGGAACCGCCAGATTGATTTCCAGTGTGGTTGTACCATCTTGCAATCCCACCAACAGTGGAGGAGTGTTCCTCTTTCTCCACATCCTCGCCAGCACCTGTTGTCTCTTGTGTTTTTAATCTTAGCCATTCTGACTGGTGTGAGGTGGAATCTCAGGGTTGTTTTGATTTGCATTTCCCTGATGACTAATGATGTTGAACATCTCTTAAGGTGTTTCTCGGCCATCCAAATTTCTTCTGGTGAAAATTCTTTGTTTAGCTCTGTACCCCATTTTTTAATAGGGTTATTTGGTTCTTTGGGGTCTAACTTCTTGAGTTCTTTGTATATATTGGATATTAGCCCTCTGTCAGATGTGGGGTTGGTGAAGATCTTTTCCCAATTTATTGGTTGCCGTTTTGTCCTTCTGACAGTGTCCTTTGCCTTACAGAAACTTTGTAAATTTATGAGGTCCCATTTGTCAATTCTTGATCTTAGAGCATAAGCTATTGGTGTTCTGTTCAGGAACTTTCCCCCTGTGCCCATGCCCTCCAGGGTCTTCCCAAGTTTCTTTTCTAATAGTTTCAGTGTGTCTGGCTTTATGTGGAGGACCTTGATCCACTTGGAGTTGATCTTAGTACAAGGAGATAAGTGTGAGTCGATTCACATTCTTCTGCATGCTGACCTCCAGTTGAACCAGCACCATTTGTTGAAAAGGCTATGTTTTTTTCCACTGCATGGTTGTAGCTCCTTTATCAAAGATCAAGTGACCATAAGTCTGTGGGTTCATTTCTGGGTCTTCAATCCTATTCTATTGATCTACTTGCCTGTTGCTGTACCAATACCATGCAGTTTTTAACACAATTGCTTTGTAGTACTGCTTGAGGTCAGGGATATTGATTCCCCCAGAAGTCCTTTTATTGTTGAGAATAGTTTTAGCTATCCTGGGTTTTTGTTACTCCAACTGAATTTGAGAATTGCTCATTCTAGATCTATGAAGAATTGATTTGGGATTTTGATGGGGATTGCATTGAATCTGTAGATTGCTTTTGGCAAGATGGCCATTTTTATTATATTTATCCTGCCAATCCATGAGCATGAAATATTTTTCCATCCTCTGAGGTCTTCTTAGATTTCTTTCTTCAAGGACTTGAAGTTCCTGTCATACAGATCTTTCACTTGTTTGGTTAGAGTCATGCCAAGATACTTTATTTTGTTTGTGGCTATTGTGAAGGGTGTTATTTCCCTAACTTCTTTCTCAGCCTGCTTGTCCTTTGAGCATAGGAAGGCTACTGATTTTGCTTGAGTTGATTTTATAACCAGCCACTTTGCTGAAGTTGTTTATCAGCTGTAGTTCTCTGGTGGAGTTTTTTGGGTCACTTACATATACTATCATATTATCTGCAAATAATGATAGTATATAATTGACTTCTTCCTTTCCAATTTGTATCCCTTTGACTTCCTTATGTTGTCTAATTGCTCTCGCTAGAACTTCAAGTACTATATTGAAAAGATATGGAGAGAGAGAGAGGGCAGCCTTGTCTAGTCCCTGATTTTAGTGGGATTGCTTCAAGTTTCTCTTCATTTATTTTGATGTTGGCTACTGGTTTGCTGTATATTGCTTTTATTATGTTTAGGTATGGGCCTTGAATTCCTGTTCTTTCCAGGACTTTTAACATGAAATGATGCTGAATTTTGTCAAATGCTTTTTCTGCATCTAATGAGATGACCATGTGGTTTTTTTCTTTTAGTTTGTTTATGTAGTGGATTACATTGTTGGATTTCCGTATATTGAACCATTCCTGCATCCCTGCCATGAAGCCTACTTCATCATGGTGAATGATCGTTTTAATGTGCTCTTGGATTCGGTTGGCAAGAATTTTATTTAGTATTTTTGCATCAATATTTATAAGGGAAATTGGCCTGTAGGTCTCTTTCTTTGTTGGATCTTTGTGTGGTTTGGGTATCAGCGTAATTGTGGCTTCATAGAATGAGTTGGGCAGTGTCCCTTCTGTTTCTATTTTGTGGAATAGTTTGAATAATATTGGTATTAGGTCTTCTTTGAAGGCCTGATAGAATTCTGCACTAAAACCATCTGGTCCCGTACTGTTTTTGGTTGAGTGTCTTTCTATAACACCTTCTCTTTCCCTAGGGCTTATGGGACTGTTTAGCTGATCTAATTGATCCTGATTTAATTTTGGTATTTGGTATCTGTCTAGGAAATTGTCCATTTCCTCCAGATTCTCCAGTGTGTTGAGTATAGACTTTTG
Organism: Apodemus agrarius; assembly: GCA_964023405.1. Taxonomy (NCBI): domain Eukaryota; kingdom Metazoa; phylum Chordata; class Mammalia; order Rodentia; family Muridae; genus Apodemus; species Apodemus agrarius. The sequence goes on from OZ030013.1 coordinate 82,872,848, forward strand.
TAGTAGGATCTGATGATCTTTTGAATTTCCTCAATCTCTATTGTTATATCCCCCTTCTCATTTCTAATTTTATTAATTTGAATACTGTCTCTATGCCCGTTGCTTAGTCTGGCTAAGGGTTTATCTATCTTGTTGATTTTCTCAAAGAACCAGTTCCCGGTTTTGTTGATTCTTTGTATGGTTTGCTTTGTTTCTATTGGATTGATTTCAGCTCTTAGTTTGATGATTTCCTGTCTTCTACTCTTCCTGGGTGAATTAGCTTCTTTTTTTCCAGGGCTTTCAGGTGTGCCATTAATCTGCTAGTGTATGCTCTCTCCTGGCTTTTTTTTTTTTTTGAGGCACTCAGGACTATGAGTTTTCCTCTTAGCACTGCTTTCATTGTGTCCCAAAGATTTGGGTAGGTTGTACCTTCATTTTCATTGAATTCTAAAAACTCTTTGATTTCTTTCTTTATTTCTTCCTTGACCAAGGTGTCATTGAGTAGAGTATTGTTCAGTTTCCATGTGTATGTGGGCTTTCTGTTGTTTTTATTGCTGTTGAAGACCACTTTTCCTCCATAGTGATCTGATATGAGGCAAGGGATTAGTTCTATCTTTTTGTATTTGTTGACATCTGTCTTGTGACCAATTATATGATCGATTTTGGAGAAGGCACCATGTGTTGCTGAGAAAAAGGTATATTCTTTTGCTTTAGGATGAAATGTTCTATATATATCTGTTAAATTCAATTGGTCCATAGCTTCAATTAGTTTCACTGTGTCCCTGTTTACTTTCTGGTTTCCTGATTGGTCTATTGAGGATAGTGGAGTGTTGAAGTTACCAACAATTATTGTGTTAGGTGCAATGCGTGCTTTAAGCTTTAGTAAAGTTTCTTTCATGAATGAGGGTGCCCTTGCATTTGGAGCATAGATGTTCAGTATTGTGAGTTCTTCTTGGTGGATTTTCCCTTTGACCAGCAAGTAGTGACCTTCAGTGTCTCTTTTGATGACTTTAGGTTGAAAGTCAATTTTATCTGATATTAGAGTGGCTATTCCGGCTTGTTTCCTGAGACCATTTGCTTGTAAAATTGTCTTCTAGCCTTTTACTCTAAGGTAGTGTTTGTCTTTGACACTGAGATGTGTTTCCTGTATGCAGCAAATTGTAGGGTCCTGTTTCCGTATCCAGTCTGTTAGTTTATGTCTTTTTATTGGGGAATTGAGTCCATTGATGTTAAGAGATATTAAGGAATAGTAACTATTACTACCTGACATTTTTGAAATTATTTTTTATTTTTGAGTGGCTATCTTCCTTTGTGTTTGATGAAAGGATGTTTCTATCTTGCTTCTTCTGGGGTGTAGTTTTCCTCCTTGTGTTGGTGTTTTTACCCTATTATTCTTTGTAGGGCTGGGTTTGTGGAAAGATATCATGCAAGTTTGGTTTTGTCATGGAATACCTTGGTTTCCCCATCTATGGCGATTGAGAGTTTTGCTGGGTAAAGTAGTTTTGGCTGAAATTTGTGTTCTCTTAGAGTCTGCATGATATCTGCTCAGGATCTTATAGCTTTCATGGTCTCTGGTGAAATGTCTGGTATTATTCTGATAGGTCTTCCTTTATATGTTACTTGGCCTTTTTCTCTTACTGCCTTTAATATTCTTTCTTTGATTAGTACATTTGGGGTTTTGGTTATTATGTGACAGGAGGTATTTCTGTTCTGGTCCAGTCTGTTTGGAATTCTGTAGGCTTCTTATATATTCATGGGCATCTCTTTGTTTAAGTTGGGGAAGTTTTCTTCCATAATTTTGTAGAAGATATTTATTGGCCCTTTAAGTTGTAAATCTGCCCTCTCATCTATACCTAAAATCCTTAGGTTTGGTCTTCTCATTGTGTCCTGGATTTCTTGGATGTTTGGGGTTACAAGCTTTTTGCATTTTGCATTATCTTTGATTGTTGAGTCCATGGTTCCTATGGTATCTTCGGCATCTGAGATTCTTTCTTCTATCTCTTGTATTCTATTGTTGATATTTGCATCTATGGCCCCTGATTTCTTTCCAAGGTTTTCTATCTCCAAAGTTGTATCCCTTTGAGATTTCTTAGTTTTTTCTACTTCTGTTTTTGGATCCTGGATGGTTTTGCTGAGATCTTTCGCTTGCTTGTTTGTGATTTCATGTAATTCTTTAAGAGATTTTTGTGTTTCCTCTTTCATGACTACTACTTGTTGACCCACGTTCTCCTGCATTTCTTTAAGTGATTTTTGTATTTCCCCGTTATTGGCTTCTGCTTTTTGATCCATATCCTCCTGAATTTCTTTAAGTGATTTTTGTGTTTGCCTTGTAAGGGCTTCGAACTTTTCATCAATTTTCTCCTGTATTTCTTTAAGAGATTTATCCATGTGTTCTGCTATCAGCTTCCTCACCAATGATTTTATATCTGTATCTTGATTTTCTGGTGTGTTGGGGGTATTTGGGGCTTTCTGCTGTCAGGGAACTGGATTCGGATACTGCCATATTGTCTTGATTTCTGCTAGTAATGTTCCTACGTTTGCCTTTTGCCATTTGTTTATTTCTGGACTTAGTTGGTCTTGTTATTACTGGTTGGTGTTTAAAGCTCTTGAGAGCCTGGCGTTTGGTGCTGCTGTCTCAGAGGGTGTCTGTGCTCCAGAAGCGGAAACTGGAAGGTTTCCACCACTGGGCTCTGAATTACCTCCTCAGCTCTGCTGGGCTGGATTCAAGTCTCCTTCCTGCTTGCTACTGGATACTTAACTGACCTCCAGTGGTCTCCTCATGGTTTGCCTGGTTAGTCTACCAGCTACAAGATGGTGGCCGGTCTCAGAGCTTTGTCTAACCGCAGGATTCCCTGCAGGCCCTGGGCTTCCTGGCTGGGCTGCTGAAGCCTAGGCAGTGGCTTTCCCAGTTGGCAGGGCTCCGTCTGGTTGAGCTGTTCTCCCCAGGATAGTGTCAGACTGCAGAGCTCTGTCTCACAGCTGGCTCTCTGTGGATCCAGAGCTCCTCCTGGTTGGACTGCAGGGTCCAAGATGGTGTGGATCCCGGTCCTTGGGTCTCTGTCTATCTTGCTTGGTTACCCGCTCCAAGATTATGGCCAGTCTCAGGGCTCAGTCTAACCGCAGGATTCCCTGCAATCCTGGGGCTCCCTGGCTGGACTGCTGAAGCCTAGGTAGAGGCTCTCTCAGTCAGCAGGGCTCAATCTGGTTGAGCTGTTCTCCCCAGGATAGTCACCTTTTACCTTTCTTATGATAGTCAAACAAATTGACTATTACATTGCAGTTCATCCAGAAGATGCCATTTTTTTTTAAAAGAAACATTCTCCTTTGGTTTACACAAGGGCCATTTCTTATGCTGTTGTTTTAATGACTTAGGTTTTTATTCTTCCAGCTATAGCCTGAACTGAAGCCTCAATCTCCTAAAACTGTGACCTTGTTTGGTAATAAACTATATGGTGGCGTGAATAAGAATGGCCCCCACAGGCTCATGTCCCTGAAGAGTGGCACTATTTGAAAAGGATTAGGAGGTGGGGCCTTGCTGGAGGATGGACCTTGAGGTTTTAGAAGCCCACGCTAGGCACAGTTCTATACCTGCCTCTATGGCAACAGGTAGACATAGCTCTCTACTAGTGCTCCAGTGTCTGCCTGCATTTTGCCATACTATCCACCATGATGACAATGTACTAAATCTCTGAAACTGTCAGTGAGACCCCAATTAAATGCTTACTTTATTTTTTTTTACAGGAGTTACCTTGGCTATGGGCAGTACTAGAACAGTACCTAAGGCAGACACATTACAGACTTAACAACTTAAGATGGGGTCCTACAAGGGTCAGATGGATCTGTGCCTTAGGCACTATTTTCATTTTTGTAACCAAATTCCTGGCAAGAACAAAATAAGGGCAAGTTTTACTTTGGTTCTCTATTGGATCATCATGGTGTGGAAGATGTATGACAGGCATGCAAAGCTGCTTGCTCATTTCATAGGCAATTAGGATAAGGGAGAAAGGGAATTCCAGCACTCAGCTAGCTTTCTAGCTTTCTCCCTATTTCCTTCTTTATGATTTTCTTTATTTTTTGTCATAATAAAAAATGTTTATTTAGGTTTGGTCAGTACAGGTGAGATATACTGGAGTCACAGGACAATATGCATTACACAACAGTTCATAAAAACTTAGTAACTATGCACACAGATTTCTTAAACATTCAGTCACCTAAAGATGAATGCACAAATGTATGGTGGAAAAACTTTATCTAATGCTGAAACTACTACAGGACTCCAAGTCCAACTTTTTAGTGATAAAAACTACTGTACTGGGCAAGCTCGGCTGTCCCACACTCACGTCTACACTAACAAGTCTGAATGGTGCATGAGTAACAGCAGTGTGAGGGAGAGTGTCCTGACAGCACAGGTTCTAGATAAGACAGATTTATACAGATGTCATTGCTATAGATTCCCATTTACAACTTCACATTAACTCATATAAAAATAACTTGACCCTACACAAAATGTCCTCTTAGCAACGTTCAAAGTAATTAACTGTTACAATTTTCAAAGTGGCAGAGGTATTGAAGCGATTAAAAAAAAAGAAACAAAACACACCCACAAAAAGGTAAGTTGTGACAAAAGTATGCATTAAATTTTTGACAGTATCATCTCGCCAATTAAATGACACTGTATAAAATTTTGCTGGAAAAATATTACAAAACTGAACCCTGAACATTGACACTTGAGTCCAAGCCATTCTGAACATGGTGGGAACCCACAGTTTGATTACCTTTCCCACTCACTGCTTTCTCCTCTTGAGGGTCATGACTGGAGTCTGTGTCATTTGAGTGATGTGTGAGAGAGCTTTCACTGCCCGTGGGAGAGTCTACACTTTCATACCCCGCACTGAGTGGGTTTATGTAACTACTACCTCCTCTGCCAGTTCTCTCCTCTGAGCTGTTGGAGGCGTTATTACCATTCCCTGAAGAAGAAGGAAAGTCATCCTCAGGTGTGCTCCCCTCCCTGTGAAATCCAGACCCAGATGTCCTCTGGCGGGAAGAGCTGCCATTACTTGGTCCATTTGCCAGACGACTGCAGTCTTTGCTTGTGGCCTCTGCCTGATCTACAGGTTCAGAAGATGTAGTCCTGCTGCCACTTGGAGCTGAAGCCTGAGACTGCTGCTGCTGCTGGTACTGTGCCAACTGCTGTCGTGTCGCCTACAGCTGTTGCTGAAGAACCAGAATGGTGTGCTGCATACCCTCTACTTCTTCGTCGAGTTGAATGATGAAGTCATTCAGTTCATCCTGACTGCTCTTAAGCTCCTCATTGTATTTCTTCTGTAAAACCAACTCTGCTTCAAGCTGAGCAGTGTGGCCCTGGGACTGCTGCCATCCAAGCTCCTGGTTCTCCTGGATAAACATTCAGCACTTCACCATTAACTTTTTGCCTGTTTGGAATTGATTAAGAGAGAACTTAAGTCACCCTTGTTAAAACTGCACTTAAACGTTGGGGCATGCTGGGACATTTATCTTCTACTCATCTCAGATTCCATTATCACCAAGGGAAAATTCAAACTGGTGACTTATAGACGAAAAAAATTCACCTCCAGGATTGGATGGAAGCATGAAGAATATAATGCCTCATTTATCTAAATGAGCAAATGAGTTTGCTAGAAATGATCACTATAGCTTTTTCAATTCACAGCACATCTCACTTGGGCCAGCCCAGAGTTCCAACACATTATTTCCCCAGTCTTCTGGCAGGCACCTTGTGAGATGGTCCCATAGTATGTTCTACTGCAATATCCCGGGGCCAAATGCCAAGTCTCCTTGTCTTTTATACCACCTGGAATAGTCTTTTAATCGAGACAGCCTTTTCCTTCACTTTGAAGAGCACAGAATAATTTTTCCGAAGTGTTGATCTGCTCTCCATAGCCCCCCAAAGTAAAATATTGAGTACAACAAAATTATCAGAGCATTCCTTGAATTAAAAAAAAAAAACAACTATTTCAAGGCACATTTAATTTAATATCAAGAATTTGATACAAAAGGCCCCAAATGAAGGAACACATTCCCCCATTTAACATCAGTGATAACACTGTTTAACATGTGCCTGCTGAATGAGATGAGGGTTTACTGAATAATGGGCATCTCATCACAGCCAAATACCATATACAATCTAGTTGTGAAATGAATGCGTATAATGCTTCAGACAGTTTAAACCTGAAGGGCAAGACCACACCTTCACGTTTGTACAGTCCTCAGTTAAGGTTATTACAGTTTCCTCAACCATTCAAAAAACAAACCATTGATAAAAAACACATAGATTTAAGTCTCCATTATAATATAGAGCTCAGAGCTAAATGGATAACTATATGCTCTACTTGTACTGGTAGCTATGACGTGATTGTCTTATGGCTATTAGAAGTTGGTTCTTAGCAAGTAAATCCTTTAAAGGCAAAATTCACCTCATTTGAGTTTTGACCCAGTAGTTCAACAGTCATGAAGGCCACACTCTTATTGGCATAACCGATGTACAGTGTCTCTAAGTCACTGTGCTCATGCTTAAGAGCGATGCATATCCATTTTTACCTTTTACTGGAGTTTTACATGTTCAATTCATGATTTAAAACCTCTAGGTTTTCAATCCTCCAAACTGTCTGAAGACATAGTGTGCCACAGACTTAAGACTTCTGTTTTTCCCTCTATTTTCCTCAAACAGAAACATTTCTCAAGTGTCTACATGTCCTAGAAGGGGAATTTTCGGAGTTGCCCTCTTCTTCGGAATAGTCCGACAACATCAGGCCTCTGAAGCAAGGGGGAGGGGAAGAGAAAGAAGCTGAAACACAAGGCTCATCTGGTAAGTTTTACATTAACCATTACAAGCTGGATAGTATAAGAATGTGGCTTTTTTTGGCTCAAAAAGTCTGAGTCTTGGTGTGGAAACGAGTACTTGGCTCCCACCACAGCTTTCTTGAGGTGGGACTGTCAGGGAAGTCTTGACTGGGGAGTATGATTTGTTTACCTATCAGGCGTAAACTTCCAGAAACTCAGTTCATTTTGGGCTTGTTCCAGTTTGTCGTGAGTCTGTTCCAGTTCACCTTTCATTTTTAGGAAAAACAAGTTGATCGCTGGGTCTACCATTGTTGATCTCAGTTGGGCCACACTGGGCAGCTGAACTTGCCTGAGGAACTGGATTTGAGTAGTGCACTCTTGCGTCTCCTGCTCCTTGGTTGCTAGCCTCATGACAAGAATGTTCTCCCTGCGTGCAGACTCCTGCTGTTGCTGCTCTAGTTTTTCTTCAGATTCCCTTAAACCAGTCACATTGTTTGAGTTAAGGTCTGTGTACTTTTCCTCCAAAGCTTGAACATATGCTTCATATTGTTTCCATCTTAGAATTAACTCATCCCGTGACATGACTTTGAAGTCTGTTTCACTCAGTCGGACCTTTTTAGGAAGAGGTTCTTCGTTGGTCATCTTGCACACTTCCCAGGCCAAGGCGGCGCCGCCACCTCCGGCCACCCCCCCTCCCCCCGCGCTCCTCCCGCTGCAGCACTGGTGATAGCCCTTTATGAATTTCTTAATTAAAATATATCTACAGCATTCTTCCTTCTTCAACTACACCTGTGCCTCCTACTCACTATCAAATACTCAGTCTCTTTTTTGAAAGTTACTCTTGTTATACACACAGGAATAAATATATGAATGTTGCCTGCTAAGTCCTGTCGGGAGCCATAGTAAGACAAGCTAATAACTAGCAGGTGATTGTCCTGAAATGGCTGCTTCCAATTATTATATAATCTGCGACAGGAGAGTCCTCATTCCGAAAGGCTGTGTGGGACTAATTTTAGGAAAGATTCCTGCTATTAATATGCTTTTTCTGTTACTATTAAACATATATAATAACCAATCAGTTATAGCACACTCCTTTGGAGCAGACCTCTGCGGATCCACGAAGATGTACGTACTTCTCTTATAGTGATGCTATGCCGACAAACAGATGGCTTAAGTTTTAATGATGATCCTAAGAATTCCTCAAATTATATCTGTGATTATTAAGCTCTTTCATAATAGGACTGCTATTAGGTCCTTTTCTGATAGTCAGAACTGCAATGAGAACCCTGCCAGTCTTCCAAGTGTCACAAGTTAATTGCTCTTAGATGGCAACCAGACTTTCTCTACTCAGAGCACATTCCAAGAGGTTTTAAAACAATTAATCAAAGGTCATAAAAAGGGAACTAATGATTTATTATAGGTGCTAGGACAGAAGATAAAATATTGTCTGGGTTTAGCTATACAAAACTTCACTTATAACTTAGTTATGGTTTTAAACTTTCTACGAATCTATAGAGAAGACAGTGATAGATGCTTAGCTAGACGATTACTCCTAATGGATATGCATGTAAACATTCTCTGTTGCAAACTTCAATTTATGACTTGCTATTTTGTGTGAACTTATGATGAACCTTGTAACGTGATCATGTATTCTGAAAGATGTATAAGTACTGAGGACAAAGAGACGAGGAAAAAGAATTAGAGTAGATATTTTCCCCTTCCCCAGTTAGAGTAGAATTTTTGCCTTTTCCCCTTTTAGAAGAATTTTCCCCTTTCTCCATTTAGGATCTTTCTGCTTTTCCCTCTTGGATAGCTTTCATAGGAAACTTTTTACAACTTAGTAATAAACTCTTTAACCACTTTGCTAAGTGTTCCAATTTTATCCCTGTGACTTCTGACTAGCAGGCTGAAAGTTAGAGCCCAGCAGTTCCTGTGGAGACAGTACAAAGGCAATTTGCCTAATCCTTAACAGTTTGAGGAAGAGGTGCTAAATGCCAGAAGCTGCAGTCTCTGGCCTCAGAGGATTATAGAAGACAGGTCGGCCACTAGCACAGTAACCTTGATTTAGATAAGTAAACCTTTTATTATACAGCAACATTAAAGTTGCTGTATAATAAAAATCTTACCCCAGAATTTCTTTTTTTTAAATTTATTTTCTATGTTCTTTGTCTACATTCCATACGCTTTTCTCCTTCCCAGTTCCCCCCTCACCATATGTCCCATAAGTCCTCTTCCCTCTACTCGTTCCCCAGTTATCCTCCCCCCCCCATTTCTCTGTTCTGATACTCTCCTACAAATCTGGATCCAGGCTTTTCAGGACCAGGGTCCTCTCCTTCCTTCTTCTTGGGAATCTTTTGATTTGCTAATTGTGCCTTGAGTATTCAGAGCTTTTGGGCTCATTAATATCCACTTATCAGTGATTGCATTTCATGTGTATTCTTTTGTGATTGGGTTAACTCACTTAGGATGATATTTTCCTGATCCAACCATTTGCCTACAAATTGCATGAATTCATTATTTTTAATTGCTGAGTAGTATTCCATTATGTAGATATACCACATTTTCTGTTTCCATTCCTCCTGTGAGGGACATCTGGGCTCCTTCCAATTTCTGGCTATTATAAACAAGGCTGCTATGAACAAGGTGGAGCATGTGTCTTTATTGTATGCAGGGGATTCTGCTGGGTATATGCCCAGGAGTGATATGACAGGGTTCTCTGGAAGTGTCATGCCCAATTTTCTGAGGAACCGCCAGACTGATTTCCAGAGTGGTTGTACCATCTTGCCATCCCACCAACAGTGTAGGAGTGTTCCTTTTTCTCCACATCCTCGCCAGCACCTGTTGTCCCTTGAGTTTTTTATCTTAGCCATTCTGACTGGTATGAGGTAGAATCTCAGGGTTGTTTTGATTTGCATTTCCCTGATGACTAATGATGTTGAACATCTCTTAAGGTGCTTCTCAGCCATCCGAATTTCTTCTGGTGAAAATTCTTTGTTGCTGTTGTCATTGTTCAGTCTTATCTGAGCAGCCCTATTGTTGAGATTTCTTTACCGCCTCTCCTTGGTAACAGTTTATTTTTAAATTGGGAACGGTATCTGTAACTGGGTGCCTCTTTGGGGGACAGGGAGTCCTGACTTAGCTGTAACCTATAAAGACAACACAGTTCCCCTTCTGCAGGGAATATTTAACTGTTCACAGCCTGTCTGGACAGAAACATCCACTGGCTTACAGGGGGGTGGTCCTGGGAACCTGGCTTTCCTCCACAGTGGTGGCCCTCTGAGACCAGGGGACCTGGGGTACATACCATAGCTGCTCTGCTCAGGCTGAAACTCAACATTTCTCCAAGTCTCAACACACTCTCTAGAAGTTTCCATCAAACAAGCACTGATATGTTAAAAAATAGTGCAAAATCTTTATATTTATACAAATAGCTCTAAACACCTGCTTTGTAGGATTTTTTTTCTTTACAAGGTAGTACACATTTTCAGAGTTGGCACTCAAAAAATTCCCACTTTTTTCCTCTTCTAGTTCAGAAAACAACTTTTTTTTGAATAAGCCTCTTTTAATACAAAAATATTCCTCTTCTCCCACATACAGAATTTTCTTGGTATATATATATTTTTTTTCATGTATATAATAGCTCACATCTTAAACAAAGGTTTTGTGCAAATATGTCTTTAAAGCTAAGTAACACCATCATAAACAAAAGAAATTAAGCATTCACCCCTGGAGCTCAACTAAGAACACTGAAGAAAAGACTAGTGGAGCATTTTCTGGAGCCTTCAAGACACACACAGCTCAACAAAGAAACATGGAATCCTTTTCCTTTTTCTTTTTGCAAGCTTCTTGAGCTTCTGCTTTCAGACCACACAGAAAATGTAAACATTTATACACAGACAGGAGAACTATCACATGCCACATGGCCTGTTTGTTCCCTGACTTCCTCTCTCTTCTCTTTTAGAAAGTGCTCAGTGTTTTCTGTGGTTTTGCCTACAGGTGCTCGGGTTCCCATTCCTAGCAGGGGTGACCTTTCTCTTTCTCCTTCTTGTTCTCCAGTGGGGCAATGTAAGGGTGATGGGGCTGGGTTCCATCTAGCAGGGAGGATGACTGCCTGTTACTTTGCTGGTGCTGGAAAGAGGAGCCAGGGCAGAGACAAATGACCTCACTAGTTGGGAGGCAGCCCCTCCATGTGCCCACCACTGCTATAGAAGGTGGCACTGATGCCCGAGTTCCTGCTGGGTGGACGGGCCTCCCAGCATGGTGCTGTCTATAAGGTCACTGTGGACAATGGTTGGGAGGTTTGCACACAGATTCCTATTTAGCTGCAGCTGTTGCCCAGGGTCCTGTAGCTGGAGGGTGCAGGGGCCCTGGTAGAGTGGAGGCTCCTCCCCATCAGAGAGTGAGATGGTGGGTGGCAGGGCGATTTCTTGCTGCAGGTAGGGGTAGGTGGGCTGGAAGCTGCTCTGCTGGATGGATGAAGGGGGTCACGGCGAGGCAGTCAGTGGGCCGAGATAGCATAGACCTGCAGTTCCTGCATTCTGCCTGACAGCTACTCTCTGAGGGCCAGAGGCACCCTTCTGAATTCAGTCTGTCATCTCTCTTCCTGACCCGGTTGTGTCAGCTGTTGAAGGAGCAGGCTGACAGCTTGTAGTGGCTCAGCTGGTACATGGTCATCATCACCATCACCACCATCACCATTGTCATTATGAGGATGATCAAGATCTTTATGAACTCTAGCTCCTTGACCTCCATGCTGGGGAACAAAGAGCCCTGGCAGTTGCACACACCAGAGACACTGGGCTGCCTTGTGGCTGAGGCGGTTGTGGTGGTGGCCGTGGTGGTCGTGCAGTTGACCCCCATCAAGCAGTCATGGGCAGCACAAGGTGCGAGGCACGGTACTCAGGGCATGGGTAGGGGACTGCCCTGTTTGGCCCTCTGGGCTTGGGCCTGACATACAGAGAGCTTTGGTGAGCAGGCTCCTGTTGCTGCCAAGGTACCCTGGCCGAAGAGCTGGAGTCCTGGGGCAGCGTGCCATGACCACACTGCCTGAGGCATGCAGGGCACTGGCAGGCGGGGAGGGTGCGGGGTTGCCAGGCTCAGTTTGAGTGACAGGCAGTCAGCAGCTGAGTACCTCCACCTATTCCTCATTAAAGTCCAAGGAGATCTGGTTGCTTTGTTGAGATTTTGTGAGTTTTTTTTTAATGGCTAGTTTTTTTTAATTAGATATCTTTTTTATTTACATTTCAAATGTCCCCTTCCCTGGTTTACCCCCCAAAATCCCCTAGCACATCTCCCCTCCCCTGCTCACCAATTATGCCACTCCTGCTTCCCTGCCCTGGCATTCCCCTATACTGGGGTATCTAGCCTTCTCAGGACCAAGAGCCTCTCCTCCCTTTGATGTCCAAGGAGGCCATCCTCACTGGATATGCATCTGCAGCCATGGGTCCCTCCATGGGTACTCTTCGGTTGGTGGCTTAGTCCCGGGTAGCTCTAGGGGGTACTGGGTGGCTCACATTGTTGTTCCTGCTATGGCAATGCAAACCTCTTCAGCTCCTGGGGTCCTTTCTCTAGCTCTTCCATTGAGGACCCTGTTCTCAGTTCAATGGTTGGCTGAGAGTAGCCCTGTGTGTAATTTTCATGCACTGGCAGAGCCTCCCAGGTGACAGCTATATCAGGCTCTAGTTAGCAAGCACTTGTTGGCATCCACAACAAGTGTCTGGATTTTTAACTGCATATGGGATGAATCCCTAGGTGGGGCATTCTCTGGATGGTTTTCCCCTCAGGCTCTGCTCCACATTTTGTCTCTGTAAACACTCCTGTGGGTATTTTGCTCTCCCTTCTAAGAAGGACCAGAGTATTCATACTTTGTTCTTATTTCAATTTGAGCTTCATTTGTTCTGTGAGTTGTATCTTGGGTATTCCAAACTTCTAGGCTAATATCCACTTATCAGTGAGTACATACCGTGTGTGTTCTTTGGAGATTGGTTTACCTCACTTAGTATGATATTTTCTAGTTTCATCCATTTGCCTAACAATTTCATGAATTCATTGTTTTTAATAGCTGAGTAGTATTCCAATGTGTAAATGTAGCACATTTTCTGTATCCATTCCTCTGTTGAGGGACAGATGTAGCATTGGCAACTATTCTGCTAGATAAACACAAAAATTATCTTGGTTAAAACATACTTTCTTAAATCTAGTGTGGAAATACAAATGACATGCTTTTCCCACAGTGGAAAGTCAAGAGTTTATCTCAGAGATACAGGAGTGCTAGGGTTGCCTAGTGCAGTGTAGTGTAGTATAGTGCAGTGCAGTGTAGTGTAGTGCAGTGTAGAGTAGTACAGTGTAGTGGTGGTTGCTTCGTGTGCCTGAGGTCTTGGGCTCCCTCTCCAGTACCACCCACTTAGAAAAGCAGAAAGCAAATAACAGTTGCCAGATCTTGGGGCAGGTGTTGGGAGGATGATGGTGGACTGGGGGTTACAATCTAGGTTAAAGGGATTACCTCTTCTATAGAAGAACTGTGGTGGGCAGCAATTGTCCAGATATTTCAAAGTAACTGCTAAAGAGGAGTTGTTATGTTCACAGCACACATACACAAAAATAATTTGATAGGTGCCTGACTTGATGGCTGTGCCAATTTCCATCTTCTGGCAACAGCATTTAATGGTTGGGGAGTGTTTCTGTGAGCTCAGTGATGAACTACACAAACAAGATAACCCAAACCTGGCCCTGGGCTTTTCATTTGATTGTTTATGGTGTTTAGAGGAGGCATTGTTAGACTATAACAGGGTAACTCCTTTAAACCTCCTTTATATGTATGTGTTTGTATATTATAAAGCTTCTCCCATTGTAGGTTTCCTTATGGCCTTTCAAGAATCTTCACTCAGTTATCACAGCTCCATACTACCTTGCCTTAGTGTGGTTTTGCTTTTTGCCCTGCAGTCCAGGTGTGGCAAAGCTACTGGGATGACCAAATACAGAAATGCTAGACTGTATTTACCCTAAGCCCACTGTCTGGTATTGACCTGGATGGAAATGCAGATACACTACTAAGTAGTGGGTGAGCCTTCATGAGAGAGGTTGAAGCTGGTGTTTCTTGATTCCCTGTAGTCCCCTTGACCATGCAAACCACTGAGAAGAGTCCTGAATGGAGCATCTGGTGTCCATGGGCCTATCAAGAAGAACTTAGGACTAGGGCCTCCTAAACTCCTGGACATCCAGACACTGAGGGTCTTGGGGAGTTGGCAGCAGAATTGGGGTGCTGGTTTGCAAGGAGACCAGGGAAAGGGATTCTCAGAACCTTAGACATGCAGTCACTGCTAGAAGTCATGGAGGAACTGACAATAGAGGAGGCCAGCAGTCTGAGGATAAGCCCTGAAGCAGAGGAATGGAGAACTCTGGCTTAGCTCAGTGGGGACTAGTCCAGGAATTTGGAGGGGCCTTCTGCAGGAGACTTAAGTGGCAAGGCTCTGTGGACAAATGCTTTCTCCATGTTCTCCATAGTTGTTCTCAATGAGAGAGACAGTCTTTGGTTCTGAACTGTTTAATGAGTGCTTATCGTGGAAATGAGTACAAACCACCTCCCCAGGTTGGACCAGTAATTAAATACCTTGTAAGGAAAGAATATCTAGGAAGGGAAGCTTATTGGCAGAACCCTACCAGCTTCTAGATACCTCAATAGCATGGAGAACTCTATTGTTATCTAAAGGACCCTAGGACATGTTTCTATGCAGAGATTTTGGTTATGTGAGAAAGGTCTCATAGGAAGCAGGTGAATCCCTTACTGTCCAGTGTGGGTTCTGGGACTTCCAACAGATCAGTTTTAACAATTGCCTGACATGGCCGACTGTGTCACATCTTAGTTTGGGTTTTATTGATGTGAAGAGACACCAGAACCAAGGCACCTTTCCCCTGGGGCTGGCTTACAGGTTCAGGGTTCAGTCAGTTATCTTCAAGGCAGGAGCATGGCAGCATCTAGGTAGACACAGCACTGGAGAAGAAGCTACAGAGCTCTATATCTTGCTGTGATGGCACTCAGAAGAATGTCTTACAGGTGGGTAGGCAGAAGACCTAAAAGTCCACCCTCCACAGTGACATACTTTTTCTAACAAGGCCACACTTCCTTCAGCAAGGACACAACTCTTAAAAGTCCCACTCCCAGAGTCAAGCATATTCAAACCACCACACCCCTCTACAATCTCCCACATTTAAATCTTTCTTTCCCACTGTTTCCTTTTTCTGCTTCACAAAATCTGTATTGTACCATTTTATTGATATCTCCTTCCATAACTCCCCATTAGGATATTACTTCCTTTGAGAACTCCAATTTAAATACACATTTCTTTTTTTTAATTTCTATATTCTTTGTTTACATTCCAAATACTTTCCCCTTTCCCAGTTCCCCCCTCCAGATAAGTCCCATAAGCCCTCTTCCCTCTGCCCATTCCCCATTCACCCCCTTCCCATTTCTCTGTCCTGGAACTCCCCTACAATGCTGGATCAAGCCTTTCCAGGACCAGGGGCCTCTCCTTCCTTCTTCTTCCTTCTTCTTGAGAATCATTTGATATGTTAATTATGTCTTTAGTTTTCAGAGCTTCTGGGCTAATTAATATCCACTTATCAGTGACTACATTCCATGTGTATTCTTTTGTGATTGGGTTACCTCACTTAGGATGATATTTTCCAGTTCCAACCATTTGTGTAAAAATTTCATGAATTCACTGTTTTTAATTGCTGAGTAGTATTTCGTTGTGTAAATATACCACATTTTCTGTATCCATTCTTCCATTGAGGTTCTTTCCAGCTTCTGGCTATTATAAATAGGGCTGCTATGAACATAGTGGAGCATGTGTCCTTATTGCATGCAGGGAATCCTCTGGGTATTTGCCCAGGAGTGGTATGACAGGGTTCACTGGAAGTGTCATGCCCAATTTTCTGAGGAACCACCAGACTGATTTCCAGAGTGGTTGTACCATCTTGCAATCCCACCAGCAGTGGAGGAGTGTTCCCTTTTCTCCACATCCTTGCCAACACCTGCTGTCTCCTGAGTTTTTAATCTTAGCCATTCTGACTGGTATGAGGTGAAATCTCAGGGTTGTTTTGATTTGCATTTTCCTAATGATTAATGATGTTGAACATTTCTTAAGGTGCTTGTCAGGCATTTGAAGTTCTTCAGGTAAAATTTCTTTGTTTAGCTCTGTACCCCATTTTTAATAGGGTTATTTTGCTCTCTGGAGTCTACCTCCTTGAGTTCTTTGCATATATATTGGATATTAGCCCTTTGTTGGATGTAAGGTTGGTGAAGATCTTTTCCCAATTTGTTGGTTGCCATTTTGTCCTTTTTACAGTGTCCTTTGCCTAACAGAAACTTTGTAATTTTAAAAGGTCCCATTTGTCAATTTGGCACCACCAGCAATGTCTGAGGGTATTCATTTCTCCCAACACTCCTTGAGGATGATTTTAACTCAGAACAAATGATTTTGAATAACAGCAGATATAGAGGGCTACAGACAGAGCTCAGCGTTTGTGCTTCCGACTCAAGAGTCTGAGGCAGCCCTGTTCTTGCCCTTCACCACATATATGTCCCTTGGGCTTGATACAGATGCAACACCAAGGAACTCAGTCATTCTAATAATAACACCCTGGACAAATTTCTTGGCCAAAGAAAACTGAGTCAGATGTAGTCAAAGTTGGAAAGAAAATGGTAGCAGAGGGCTATGTGCGTGGACAGAGTCCTAGTCTAACATCGACTACTCCGTCAGGCTCTTGCCTGCAACCAGAGTCAGATCAGCTCGGCGGACAGTCTCTGCGCCAACCTGCGCGGGCACCAACTTGCTCGGGGATCTGTGCCTGGAGTACAGCGGAGTCCGCCATCTTGCCTCGGGGCACTACAGCCAGCTAGCAGCTGGGGCCAGTTACGTGGACAGAGTCGCAGTCTAACATCGACTACCTGACTTGCCTGCACCCAGAGCCAGATCAGGTTGGCGGGCTGTCGCTGACCGCTGGGGGGCCAGCTCGCTCGGCTTGCAGCTGAGGCTGCCATCTTGCCTCGGGTCACTGCAGACAGCTGGCAAATAGGGCGAGGTGAGTGGACAGAGTCTGAGTCTAACATCAACTATCCATCCCTTGGAAACTGAAAGTGCTTAGTGAACACACTTCTTAGCCTATGTTGAGAGATTTGGAGACATTTTATTCTCGAAGTCTCACATGTCTCACACCAAACCCTCAGCCTGAGAGAAGTCTTTCACACATCCCTGTTCATCCAGTCAGCTCCACTATATAAGCTCTATGAAAGGATTCTAGCAAAACTGGCAGAAAACAGGACTGGCAAGATGCTATTCAGGCTCTTTCAGTGTGAACCAAGATCTAGGCAGGGTAAGAGACCATCTTCCAATGCACTCAAGTGAATCCTACAAAGCAAATGAGCTAAAGACCTGACATTATCAAAGTTCTGTTCTACTAAAAGGGTTGCACACACACAGTACCTTTCTAACATAATGGTATGTGGGTGTGTAATGTTTGTTCAAACTATACTTTGTAATGAACTGCGGCTTTTACTTTAGCAGGAGGATCTGCTTGCCTATCCTCCAGTGTCCTGCAAGAGGCTAACTCCACAGAAAGTCTTGTAAATATCAGAGAAATGAACAACTGGATGTGATATAGGAGAGTACCTGGATAAGGTTCAGGATGGTTACATGGGCTTGACTGTGTTTATTGTTAGACCAACCTGCCCCTGATGCTCATTCTTCCTACCTGATGCTGCTCGGTACATGAGTCATTCAATATCTCACTGACTTTTATACACAAAATATTTGTGTGCTTGGTGTCTTCTTCCATGTAATCTGCTCCCGTAGCAGTTCTCTGTTCTCAGTCCACAGCATCTGGACTTTGTGCTTTTGATGGTTATATTCACACAGGAGTTGGCGATTACTGATCCTGAGCCAAAAACAAAAACTGTTGACTCCCAGAGAGCGTCCATCTTCCTCCTACTTCTCCATGTACCAACAACTTTCATGGGCCCTGATCCCTAGTCAGCCTCAGACTACAGTCCAGATTTCCCATGGAATATTACATAGAAGAAAGTCAAGTGCAGAGGACAGCCACATTACAGATTACTCAGGTACTTCTGAAAACACTGACACCAGTGGGTTCTCATGTATCTTCCAGAAGACAACATGGGTCACATGTGTACTAAGGTGTCCATGCTGCTAAAAACCTACCCGTAGTTAGAGAGCAAACTTTCTCTAGAAGAGGAGATATACCCAAATGGAGACAATCTTTCTATCTGTCTCCTGGAAAGCAGACCTGTAAATCTACTTTCAGAGCCCAAGAGGCTCAAGGCTGATTGATACCTCCATGATGGTGCAAACCTTTCCTATCTCATGGACACTGAGTTGGAAAGGACACTGGCTGGAGGGGCTCACAGACTCTTCACACTTGGTCACAATGAGACCAAGAGTTAAAAACCTAGAGCCTTGCTTTGAAGGAGGCAGGATTCCTTTTAAGAGGCAAACAGTGAGGACCTGAGTTCTCACCTTTGGTCAAAGACAAGGATGGGCAGACACATTCTGTGCCTGGTGCTTGGGTCATAACCATATGAGTCCCTCACCAGTATGACTGATTTTCTTTAGTCAGTTCCTTGCTGCTGGACAAGGCTTCACTGATCTCTTGTGGCATTTTCTTGAGGTCGGACATCATTTGGTGGTATTGCAACGTAAGCATGAACTTCTCAGTGTTGTTCCTGTGGGAGGGCACAGCCCAATGAGCAAATATTCCCAGGAACTAAGGACACAGGGATCAAGTCAATTCACGCTGAATTGTGGACTTCCCCTGCCAAATTAAACCACATCCTTCCTCCTTGGTACTGGTTCTTCTAGGTATTCATTAAAATTATTACCCTTGGCCTGGGGCCAGTAGAGCCAGAGAAGTAAAAGAAGGGAGCTGATATGCTTTAGCTCCTTGAGAGGACATGAAGAAATAGAGTAGCTCTCTAACAACTTTCCAGGAGCCTGTGGCTCTGGCCTGGGTCCACCTTACTCCTGAGAGCACTCTTCTTCTGTTTTAATTTTATGAATTATCAATCATTGGATCTTTTGTACATAAATTTCCAAAGGACATAATCAGTATTTACAGGGAAAAGGCTTTCTAACAGACCAGGAGTTTTCAATGTGCACCCAAGTTGAACACGGAGGTCACTTGCTGTGCTGCTCAAAGTGAGGCTCCCTGGACTCATTTCTATTATTACCTAGAAAATGAGTTAGGCAAAATCTCTGGCCCCATCCCACTACACAGACTTCTCACATCTTAACTGGAAAACACACACACACACACACACACACACACACACACACAAACACACACACACACACACACACACACACAAACAGCATGCGACATAGATACAGTGATGTGGCATCATTTCAGAGTATCATGAACAAAATTGGAGAAAAAGAGTGATGACCTGCAGCTAATTCAGGCAAAATGAGAGGCAGTGTGTGGGACCAGGCCCCTCTAGCTTTTGACAGTACCAATTGCATCCAATGTACCTTGAGGTCTATTACAATAACAATTTACCATAAAAACACGGTACTTAGCATCTCCAACAAAACAACACCTGTCCAGGCTTCTAAAAATGCAGGATGGGAGCTCACACACTACTCTCCTTATCCCCAGATTGTGATTCATGCCACAGGCTCCGATATACTTTTGGAGGAATCAAAAGAGCCTGTGACCCGATCTCCTATGTGAACTTCAAGTTTTGTGTTGGACATCCAATCAGCAAAATACATTTGTACATGAGGTCAGCTTTGAGTTGTGGCCTCCTGTGATAAGAGGCAATCTGGCATTAACAGAGAGGACCCAAGATATTCAGCAAAGAACTGGGCTTAATGACTACCTGTCATTCAAGTCCTTGATAGTGTAGTGGGCCAGGATTCCCTGGAGTTCATTTTTCATCTTCTGGAGATCCCTTTTGAGCTTCTCCAACCTCTTAATTTTCTGCTGCTCCTCATTGATGGTGGAGGGTTGGGATGATGCTTTCCCAACAGACCCTGTAGGTAGATAAACACTAGTAAACTTGTAGAAATAATAAGACAGGGAATAGAGAAACCATGCTTAGTCCCCCATATAAGCCCAAGGAAGAGGAAATTCTAGAGACAACAGTGAATCCCTGAAAGAAAAGGAAATCATCTTCAAGCCGGACTCAATTATGTCCCTGTTTCCAACCATCATCTCTAAACATATGGCTCACTCACTACTGCAGTCCCTCTAGCCCTCAATTATATAAGCAAACCCAAACAAGAAGAATTGGAGGGCATTGTTAGCTCTTATCTGACAGTGTAGTCTACAATGCTTGGCGCAAAAAGATTGAGCATAAACACCAGCACCTAACAACTCCCCCAAGTGAACACCTGCCAGGACTTCTACATGCTACTACATTAACCCATATAGTGAATCAGGCCACATCATGTTTGTTCAAAACCAAAGTGTCTGAACCTTGATTCATGAGCAGAGGAATCTCCTTCCCTGTCCTTGGTGTCACATACTCATGTAAACTACAGGAAACTATTGAGGATGAAGGGCTTCAACACTCTATCCTGAAAGCAACATTTTCCTCTTCTCACAGAACTTCCCCCTGGCATAATTTGTGACTCAGGAAATTAAGATCTTGGAGCAAAGCAACTGCAGGCTTGACAATTTCTTGCTCTCTGCAAAACTAATCATCTGAAATTCTTGAATCTTTGTCTGCCACTGAGTAATATTGAGGATCCAGATCATAAGCCCTACTCCTGGCAGGATCAGCTTAAGCCCACCTCTTCCAGGAAGCTCCCTGACCCTTGCCCAGGACTCACTGTGCCTTCCCCATGACCATTTCCTCCTTCTTGTTTCCCAACATGACAGAAGGCCAGACTCCTTCTGCCTCTTCTCCCTGGGTCTGGTCTCCGTCTGTATTCTATTCTCCCTCCCAAATATCCTGTGCAGCATGGACAGCATACCTGCTTCTGAACCCAGTAGGCTCTGAAGGAATAGCCCACAGGCAGTTGGTGTCACCACAACACTGGTGACATCACAGAAGATTCTAGGGTTCTCCTGGATACAAGAGATTGTCCAGGGAAGTGACTACTGCTGATGTCACGAGGAAGTACCATGGCCTACCTGCTCCCTAGTTTGGCCAGTTTCTGAGATGCCCTTTCCTGGAGTCTCTCTTTTAACCCAGGAGATAACCCTTGGTTCATTCTCCTTAGAAAACTAGAGATTTCTTTGTTTAGCTCTGTACCCCATTTTTTTTCTTTTTTCTTTTTCGAGACAGGGTTTCTCTGTGTAGCCCTGGCTGTCCTGGAACTCACTCTGTAGACCAGGCTGGCCTCAAACTCAGAAATCCACCTGCCTCTGCCTCTCAAGTGCTGGGATTAAAGGCATGCACCACCACTTCTCAGCTCTGTACCCCATTTTTTGATAGGGTTATTTGGTTCTTTGGGGTCTAAGTTCTTGAGTTCTTTGTATATATTGGATATTAGCCCTCTGTTGGATGTTGGGTTGGTGAAGGTCTTTTCCCAATTAGTTGGTTGCTGTTTTGTCCTTCTGACAGTATCCTTTGCATTACAGAAACTTTGTAGTTTTATGAGGTCCCATTTATCAATTCTTGATCTTAGAGCATAAGATATTGGTGTTCTGTTCAAGAACTTTCCCCCTGTGTCCATGTCCTCCAGGGTCTTCCCCAGTTTCTTTTCTATTAGTTTCAGTGTGTCTGGTTTTATGTGGAGGTCCCTGATCCACTTCGAGCTGAGCTTAGTACAAGGGGATTGCAAGATGGTACTACAACTCTGGAAATCAGTCTGGAGGGTCCTCAGAAATTTGAGCATGACACTTCCAGAGGACCCTGTCATCCCACTCCTGGGCATATACCCAGAGGATTCCCCTGCATGCAACAGACACATGCTCTACTATGTTCATAGCAGCCTTATTTATAATAGCCAGAAGTTGTGAAGAACCTAGATGTCCCTCAAAGGAGGAATGGATAAAGAAAATGTGGTATATTTGTACAATGGAATACTACTCTGCAACTAAAAATAATGAATTTATGAAATGTGTAGGCAAATGGTTGGAACTGGAAAATATCATCCTAAGTGAATTAACCCAATCACAAAAGAATATACATGAAATGCAATTACTGATAAGTGGATATTAATTAGCCCAGAAGCTCTGAATATTCAAGGCACAATTAGCAAATCAAAAGATTCCCAAGAAGAAGGAAGGAGAGGCCTCTGGTTCCGAAAAGATTTGATCCAGTATTGTTGGAGAGTACCAGAACAGAGAAATGGTGTGTGTGTCGGCGGGGGGGGGGGAGTTGATTGGGGAATGGACGGAGGGAAGCGGACTTACGGGACATATGGGAAAGGGGAAAGCCTTTGGAATGTAAACAAAGAATATAGAAAATAAAAAACAAAAAACAACAACAAAAAGCAAAAAACAAGAGAGAGAGAGAGAGAGAGAGAGAGAGAGAGAGAGAGAGAGAGAGAGAGAAACTAGAGATTTCTCAGCTGTGCAGGAGTGGCACACCCCTTTAATTCCAACACTTGGAAGGCAGAGGCAAGTGTATTTCTGAGTTTGAGGCCCGCATGGTCTACAGAATGAGTTTCAGGACAGCCAGGGCTACACAGAGATTCTGTCTCGAAAAAAGAAAGACAAACATGAAAGAAAACTAGAGATTTCTCTCTGCTTCATTACAAGTCAAGCACTTTGGATGGGGAGAGTTTGTTAGGGCCTTGGCATGGGCAGCTCATCTTCAGTAGGACCTAAAGCTCTAGGGTCCTTGGATGAGGGAGATTCTTCTCCATTATAAATCCACTTCTGTGATCCATTCATGAAACATGCAGTCCAAATCCCCAGGTTGACTTCTTTCTCAGAGCCCAGAATCATTCTCCTGCACATTTAATTTTATGCAAGTTTAATTGTATTTTTTATTGTGAACATGGCTTGAGAGGAGATATTGTTTCAATAGATACAGACATGTGTTTTCATGAAATCTGTGTTTTAGGGTCTCATTTTTGCAATGAAAAGTCCCGGTTCTTGTGAATATAGGAACTCAGGTACAAGGGAATATCAAATTATAAAGTTTATGTCCCTTCTTTAAAAGATATAATCCCACATTATCCTTTTCTCAATAACCAGAGAAAGAAGGCTTCTCCGAGCAAAGGGCAACAGGGACACAGGAATGCTGCTGTGCTGTCGTGTGAGCGCTCTTTTATCCCATATCTATCTGTCTGAGTTCCCAGTTCCAGGTCTGAAGCTCTTGGGGGTTGGACTATGATCCTGCACTCATAAGATACCTATGACTGAATAGGATGGATAGGGGTTAGAAAGGCCCCAGATACAGTGAAACCTCAATTTCAATGAGTCCATAATTTCCAGAGGGACTTCTTTTGGCATTGTAACCTGTGGCTTCTGCCTTCTTGACCTGTGCGTGCTGAATGCATGGTAAAATGCCATCTAGCCTCTCAGGTGTAAGAGTGGAAAAACATGTAAGTCCTTTCCAAATTGATTGTGTTGTCTATGACTATCACCTTTGGCCGAGTAGTATCACTACAACAAGGTTCAAAGGTGTCTGTAGAGCTTGTGGGGAAGTCAGAAGTCCAGTCTGTCTCTCAGATAGTCAGATGAATAGACTGTATGGAGAACTGGAGGGCCTGGAAAATGAAGAAAAAATAGAGATTGGCTACCGGATGATCTCTGAGCCTGGGAAGAAATGGGGGAGGCATTCTAAACAAATAGTGTAGGGATGAATCCCTCTCTATATTGGGTACAATAGTCCCAAAGTAAGAAGAAAGTCCATCCACCCTTCCGTGTACACTCCTGAGAGTTTAGTAGTTTTTCCATTAATGAACTTTTCCTTTTTGCATGGGACCAGAACTCTGAGGTCTGCATGCACAATGAAGTTTCCATCTATTCATAAATCATTCACTGGTAATTGACAAGTTTTACCTGTGAACGCTCAACTATTATCTGACACGATTCTAAGGGAGTGGTAAAATTGTTCCAGCACCTGGAAGAGGTTTTGAGCATTTTCAGACTGTGGATAGACCTGCTACTCATCCAGAGAAAGTATCATTAATAACAAGCATGTACTCTTATCCTCTGCTGCTAGGCCAGATATCAGTGAAGTCAGTTTCCCACAATTGACCTTATCTCTGGCTCCTCATATGTGCTCAATTCTGGAAGAAATGTCTCTGTTTACATTTATTTTACTATCAATCTGTCATATTGCATAGATAAATTGGGCCAGGATGTCAAGTCTAGGTATAATCTACTTTATCCTAGGCAGCTGAGAAACTATTGTGGGTCCTAGTCAGATAGCCTGGTGAGGTTAGTTACCACAGCCCTGCCAATATTTTCTTTCAGAGTGATCTTTCTCTCTAGTATCCAACAGCATCCTTTGGGTTCAGCTACCCTTTGACAATTTTTACATCTTCTCTTTCCCCTTGGTTATAGTATGGAGTGTCAGGCAGCAGTGGGTCACAATATGTCACCAAAATGTCAGTGGACACCACTGTTCTTTGGTCCAATTTTTGGATTGCCAAGTCAGTGAGCTGGTTACCTCTAGCATCAAGGGAGTCATTAAGTTGATGTCCTCACCATTAAAACCAAGGAACTCAAGAAGGAATGCAAATAGTTTCCAGTAGAGGCAAGAATTCCCCTTTGTTTACAGTGTCCTTTCTGCCAGCAGTAATGAACCCTCCTTCTCTGTAGATCATAACATTCACATATGCAATAACTAAAGCATAGTGACTTTTGTGGTATGCAAAAACAGGACTTCTTTTTCACCATGCATTTGGAATATAAGTCTTGGGTCCAAAATCATTTACATTCAGTAACTGCTGAAGCCTTGTGTACCTGGTTCCATGTGTAATGAAGATGTTCCCATCCATATAGAGCATTGCATCAGAATCTTTTATGGGATGCAGGGGTGTCTCTTAGGTCTAGACTTATCCCTTTCATCCTGTTTGGTGGAAATTCTTGATGAATTTCTGTGGGTCATCATCTGGCAAGACAGTAGCAGGATTGATGACAGTGGATTTTTCAAACTAGACTCCAGGATGGCTCAGGAGTCGGACCTGCTATTCTTTCACACATGCAAAGAACAACCAGGGTTCTGGTGTTCCTTTGAGAATAGCCTCAACTGCATGGGTTGATGCAATTATAAGATGCTTACCCAGAGTTTACTTCTCTGCATCTTTCACTAGAATTCTCATAGCTATCACAGATCTTAGACAAGTGGACGAGCCTGAGGATACAGGATCCAATATCCTGGATAGGTCTGCTTTACAGTGACTCCATGAACCTAATATGTGTGGTTCTGCACCCTTTGCTGTAACTTTTGTCTCATGGGTCTGTAGATGAGAAGGCTTGGAGGCATCTGGAAGTACTAGGGTTGGATCCAAAATCACCTGTCTTTAAAGTCTCAAATATGATATGTGTAGACTCATTTCAGATTAGAGAGTCAACGCCTTTATTTGTGCTCTTGTTTTTTGGTTTGTAGGTTTTTAATGACTACTTCTATTTACATAGGAGTTATGGGAATGTTCAGAGAGTTTACCTTAGCTTGATTTAAGTTTGGTATGTGGTATTGGCCTGGAAAGGTCTCTGCAGGTAAGAGAACTGACTGCTCATCCAGATAACCTGAGTTAAATTACCAGCAAATACATCTTGGCTCACAACTATCTATAATGGAATCTGATGCCTGCTTCTGGCATGTGGGTTTTTATGCAGCAGAACACTCATGTAATTAAAAAATAATAAAATAAAATAACATAAAATAATCCATTTCATCTAGATTTGACATGTTTGCTGAGCATAGGCTTTTCTTGTAAGACAGGCTAAAGTTTTAATTTCCTTAATTTCTGTTATTATGTCTCTGATTTCATTTCTAATTTTGATGTTCCCGATCTGGAGGACATGACTTAAGTTTTTATTCTACCAACTATATTGCTTAAGTCTCCTTGGACCTAAAAATTACGGGATTTATAAATCCTACCTTGTGACTTTATTGTAATGTATATTCCTGAGACTAAGGAATATATCCAAACTGTTGTGATTTATTGTTCCAAAATGATATGTCTAGATAATTTATAATTCTTGTAATAAATGTAGCATAATCATGGAGAAAGGCTTTTGTTCATCTAGAACAAAACTCGGAATATAATGTATGTTTTCTTATCTTTTTTCCAACTTGGCATTTGGATTATAATGAAAGGTAGTGAAGGAGATGAAAGCCCATACAAGGACAGAGCGCCTAAGTGGTGGTCAGAAGACTTGGTGGAGTCAGTTCCCTTACTTTTACCTTTTCATGGGATTTTGTCATCGTAGACTTGGCTCATAAGCTTGCGTGGTATGCCCCCTCAGCTACCTTGCTGGCCCCAATATCATAATGTTTGTCTTTACGTATTCTGTAGGGGAGATCCAGTGTTGATGTGAATATTCTTATTTTGACTTTTAAATGGAATTTTTTTTTTAAAAAAAATACTAGATTCCTGGAGAACTGCTTTTCTTTGGATAACATTGAAATGACAGAAAAGGTGAAGTTTGAAATGTATAAAGAATTTTGGAGGAAGCATCAGTAGTAATAGACACACTCAACAATAAAATGCAAAGACAGACTGACCAGCTACTTGAGTTCTTTACTGCTAGAAAGTGTCATCCACCCTGGGGGAGGGATTTCTATCTTCAGCTTCTCCTTCCTAGTAATGTCCTCACATAACCTATAGATCCTATGGTTTACAACAAAAAGTACACATCACAACTCCCAAAGAGTGACCCACTACATATTTGCAATGAAATGCCAATATTTATTGAAGATACACATATGGGCTCAACTAGTCTTTGATTGTCCATAATGCATAATTGATCCTTCCTTAGCTTGTGTAACTACATTTTTTTAGTACTTGATTAAAAATTCAAACTATCATTTCATTATTCAAATATTACTCATATAATGCAACATTTCTCCTACTATGGCATTTGGTGCAGTATAAAATGACACTGTGAACCACTTCTAACAGCTTTGGAAAACACAACCTTTCTGTAAGCAGTTGTTTTTATTTTTACTTAGATATAGCATAAAGGATACTCCACCCCTGAAATCCATCATACTAATTTTCCATTCTACAAACAAGTTCCATCTTTCCCTGATAAACCAAATTCTTCCTCTCCCTCCTCTTCCCATGGCCAAACCCATATGGGTACTCTTACAAAATACCATGGCCCTCTTATAGGTTGATTTGATCCATTCCTGATCTGAAAACTCAATATCCTAAAACTGTGACCTTGTTTGGTAATAAAATGTATGGTGGTTTGAATAAGAATGCCCCCCACATGCTCACATACTTGAATGCTTAGTCATTAGTGAGTAGCACTATTTGAAAAGGATTAGGAGGTGTAGCCTTCCAAGAGGATGGACTTTGAGGTTTCAGAAGCCCATGCTAGGCATAGTTCTATACCTACCTCTATGCCTACAAATCACATGTAGCTCTCTAATAGTCCTCGGGTGTTTGCCTGCATTTTGCCATGCTATCCACAATGATGATAATGTACTAAATTTCTGAAACTGTCAGTGAGCCCCATTTAAATGCTTTGTTTTACAAGAGTTGCCTTGGATATGGGCAGCACTAGAACAGTATCTAAGACAGACACATTACAGACATAACAACTTAGGATGGGGGTCCTACAAGGGTGAGATGGATCTTTGTCTTAGTCACTATTTTCATTTTTGTAACTGAATTTTTGGCAAGAACAAAGTAAGGGCAAGTTTTACTTTGGTTCTCTATTGGATCATCATGATGTGGAAGATGTGATGACAGGCATGCAAAGCTGTTTGCTCATTTCATAGGCAATTAGGATAAGGGAGAAAGGGAATTCCAGCACTCAGCTAAATTTCTAGCTTTCTCCTTATTTCCTTCTTAATGATTTTCTTTTTTTTTTAACAACACATCTATACTTTAATTAGATCTGAAATGATATGGAATGTAATTTTCCATTAATACAGAAACAGTCCAGATGTGTGCAAGAGCAGCAGGTAGCTTTAATAAAACAACTGTCACATTGTGCCCATCCTCTCATTAACTGAGTTAATGGGCCACACAATAAAGAAGTGCCCCACCACTTTAGGACCCTTGCACTGTCCAAGCCACTATAGAGATAAGCAGGATGACGAGGATACCAAAGCCAGAAACAGTATCTGTTGAAGAGTGGGCTGTTTGAGTCATCTCAGAGCTTCTAGATTTTATGTTTTTGTTTGGTTGGTTGGTTTTGTGTTTGTCTGTTTTCAGGGCAGGGAATAGAGGGCCAATGATTTACTCACATACACAGCTAATAAGAAAAATACACCACAGTAGTCAAAACAGTGTTTCCACAGGTGGACACAGTATTTTGGGCCACAGTGCCCCTTGTCCTAACTGGCTAACTAACTGGCTCTACTGGACAAGACCCCTTCAAGATGACATCCTCCTTAAGGTAAGTGAAATCCTCCAACTAAGGACATGAATCTTGTTCTATATTACTTAGCTTCGCTTTAGTGACCAGGAGAGGGCGGTAGAGGCCTTTGAAAGGCTTGTCTTTCTTTCTTTCTTTCTTTCTTTCTTTCTTTCTTTCTTTCTTTCTTTCTTTCTTTCTTTCTTTCTTTCCTCCTTCCTTCCTTCCTTCCTTCCTTCCTTCCTTCCTTCCTTCCTTCCTTCCTTCCTTCCTTCCTCTCTCTCTCTCTCTCTCTCTCTCTCTCTCTCTCTTTCTTTTGGCTATTTTTTAAAATATTCTATATTCTTTGTTTACATTTCATATGCTTTCCCCTTTCCCGGTCCCCCTCCCCCCCGCCCACCACCCCCCACCCACCCACCACCACCATATATCCCATAAGTCCTCTTCCCTCCGCCCATTCTCCAATCACCCCCCCTCCCATTTCTCTTTCCTGGTACTCCTCTACAATACCTGATCAAGCCTTTTCAGGACCAGGGCCCTCTTGGGAATCATTTGATATGCTAATTGTGTCTTGAGTATTCAGAGCTTCTAAGCTAATTAATATCCACTTATCAGTGATTGCATTTTAATTAAGAAAATCATCTACTTAATGGTTTTCTTAATTAAATAAATCTACAACAGTCCCCCTTCTCTTCAACTACTCCTGTGACTCCTCCTCACTATCAAATACACAGCCTCTTTTTGAAAATCACTCTTGATACACAAGAATCAATATATAAATGCTGCCTGCTAGGTCCACTTACTCTGGCCTATTTGTTGATGTTGGTAGGAATGGCTACTTGGTTTAGATAACCAGTAAGAAGACTCGTCCTGGGGAAGACTAATTCTACCTCTCTCAGCTGTTGTTCATTGACCACAGCTCTTTTTGTAGAGTTGGAGCCATGTGAGACTACTCCATCCACATTGGCATGTCAGCAGATGTCATTATTCGGGTCTTATTTGAACAGCCACATTGTTGAGATTTCATGGATGTAGCTTCCTTGTCATATCAAGAAGACACAGACTTACTAAAGACTTCCTGGTCCTAAGGCTCTTACAACGTTTCTGCCCCTTCTTCTGAGATATGACCTCAGTCTAAGCTGTAGGGTTGTGTTGTAGATGTATCAAGTGGGGCTGGGTGTCTTCCTGTCAGTGGCTACCTGTATTTGGACAAGCTGTGGCTTTCTAGTCTGGTCTTTTTCTGCTGTAATAAGCCTCTTTAATAAACAGTGAGAGCTGTACTTATCTCTGCATAGAAGGATGAGTGTTTGGAATACAGTTAGGATTTGTACTGGTTTAGGAAAGCAGTAGTAGTATGCTCTCCAAGATACATGTCCTGACTTCTCACATGGCTTGGGAGGTTTCCAGTTGGCGTTTCTCTCCTGTTGAGCAGATCTTGAGTCCAAATAGACCGTTTTTGGTTAGCACCAAGATAAAGTACCACTTCTGCTCCTTTAAAGAGAACTTGCCATGTTGTAGTTCACTGACATTAAAGCTAGGTAGGATTATTGACTGTTTTCATCTCTTAAGAGCTTACATAACACAATTGAGTATTGTGACAACTACTTCTCAGAGTGGAGGCTTTTGTGTCAGATATTGCTTGAATTCTCCAAGTCCTAAGTTCAAAACCTGTAGTGTCTTCAGCAACAGGGACTTACCTGCAGATCCTGGGAAGCAACCAAAAGATGACATCTTCTCTTCAGGATCTGACGCCCTACCTACAGTGGCCTGATAAGCCTACAGTTGATCATAATCGGGAGATCTTGAGGTGGGAAGCAAGATGGAATGGAAAGAGCGAAAGAGCCCACAGGCTGCAGTGATTGTGTTGAAAACAGACTCTAGGAAGGCAGCTTCAGTGAAACAGCTCATTTAATGGGGGGATCAAAGGCCACTTAAACCTCTGGAAGGCGGGTAAAAGCTTTCAAATTAAGTGTGTATCTTTGGATGGGGCCAGTGTACAAAGGATGTGTCATTAATATAAGGTGGAATTCCAGGTGCTATTGGACATGGCCTTATAAGACAAAATGAATTATAACATGGCTACCTGGCTATGTGACCTCAAATGCAGGGCAAATTTGGGGACACTGCCTACATGCACTGGAACAGGTAGGCCATGAGCAGGAAGTGAGCTATCCTATTGCTGCCAATCTGAGGATGAGATTTCAAGGATCTGGATATGCCTCAACCAAATCTTGCTCTGGGCCTGTTTCCTTCAGCCCCAAGCTCCGTGGCCCCACAAAATCAATATTCTATAATCTTTGAGAGAGTCTTGGAATCTTGTGACTAACACATCCAAAGAGGATTGCCATGCCTTGTGTTTGAATATTTCTGTCAGATAGCCTATGGCTGGCTCTTGGGGGACACTTGTAACCCAGTGGCATAGCTCTGTCTCAGTCTCAGTCTCTGTCTCTGTCTCTCTCTTTCTCACTTTCTCTCTCTCTCTCTGTCTGTGTGTTTTTGTGTGTGTGTTTTTGTGTTATACATTTTTATGTCAACATAAAGAAATGTGACTCCTTAAGATTATTGCAAACACTTAACTTTTCCTACAAATTCCCTCTCCATCTGTATTGTCCCCCTCTCTCCTCTCAAATTAATCCTCTCCCTATTTTTCCCATTTTACTGTTCATATCATCTATCACCTGTATCCTGCTAGCCTATACTACTCACATCATCTCTGTTTACTTTTTTGTTTTGTCTGGTCAATCCAGATTGATACCAATTGAATAAAAATGAGTTTTTACAGTACTCTACTCTCTCCAGAACACAGGTCATCTAGACAAAAGATAAAGAGAGTAACACACATCCAATGGACCTAACAGATAAGTGCTGATTATTCTTCCTGAGTACCAAGGAATATACATTCTCTTCAACCACTCAGGGACTCTTCTCTAAAATAGAGCATATACTGGGCTACAACACAAATAAGAGCAAAAATGAAATAAGTCCATATATCCTGTTGTAACGCAGTATAGTAACATGTAAAATCAACAGCAAACAAAGCTCTAGTTGATACAAAATTCATGGTGATTAAACAATTCATTGCTGGATAATGAAATTTTAAAGAAATTTTTAAAAAAAAAAGGTAAAAAAATTGCCTACAACTCTTAAGTGTACCACTCCCAGTGTCAAGCATATTCAAACCATCACACCCCTCTATAATATCTGTCCATCTTTTCCCTCTTTCTCTTTCACAAAATCTGCATTCTACCATTTTATCAAAATATCCTGACATGATACCTCACTAGAACATTACCTCCAATGGGTAATCCAATTTAAATACATATCACTTAAGAGCCATCCAAGTAATACACAACATGTAGCATTTGTCTCTCTGAGTCTGGTTAAATCCCTCAGAATGATTATTTCTGGCTCCATCCATTTACTTATAAAATTCATTTTTTCACAACTCAATTCCATTGTTTATATGACCCACATTTTCATTGTCTTTGTATAAAATATAGGGCATCTTGTTTGTTTTCATATCCTGGCTACTGTGAATCAAGCAGCAAGGAACATGAACAAACATTGGTCTCTGATATAGGATAGTGTCCTTTGTGTATATGCCCTGGAATAGTGTCTGAGTCAGTGTTCTGTTGCCATAAAGAGACACTATGACCTAGACAGCTCCTTTTAAAGGACACATTTAAATGGGGCCTGCTTATAATTTCAGAAGTGTAGTACATTATTCTCTTGGCAGAAGCATGGCAACACAGAGGCAGACATGGTGCTGGGAAATTGATGAAACTTCTCTATCTGGATGTGCAGGAAGCAGGAATACTGGCCCTGAGCTGGGCTTTTGAAACTCATAAGTCCACCCCCACAACAAGCCCACACCTCCTAATTCTATCAAACAGTGCTACACCCTGGTGACCAGTTATTCAATTCTGTGAGCCAATTGGCAGACTCATTCAAACCACCACAAATAGTACAGCAGGTTCCTATGGTAGATACGTTTCGAGAAATATTTCAGGAACATCTGTTCAGATTTCCACAGTGCCCGTACATGTGAATCCATGTTCTCCTACCCCATGCCAACACTTGTTGTCATTTACTTTATTGATAATGCCATTCTGACTATGGTAAGATGGAATGCCAAAGTCATTTTAATTTGCATTTTTCAGATGACTAAGGATATTGAACATTTAAAAACACATTTACTGTCCATTTCTTTGTCTTCTTATGAAGATTCTGTTCAGTTCCACAGAACATTGGAAGGAGGTGTTTGAGACAAGGACTCTACATATCCCTGGTTTGTACATAGACCAGGGTGTCCACAAGCTCACGGACTTATCTTGCCTCTTTGTTCTGAGTGCTGGTATTAAAGGTGTTCACTATCATGTACAGCCATAGAACAGTTTGAAATGTTTAAACTTGAAATGTTTAAATGTTTAACATGGCAGGTTTCCTGGTATTTAGGTTTTTACACCCTCACATTATCTAGAAACTAACACTGTTACATGTACACTTGGTGAATATTCTTTCATCCTGTAGGCTGACCCTTCAGTGATTAAGAATTTCTTTTGCTGTTTTCTATTCCTTTGAGGAGACATCTTTACTAGAACAACTTAGAAGAAAAGTATTTAATTGGGGCTGGATGCTTACACTTTCAGAGGATGATCCAGTACCTTCCTGGTTGGGAGAATGACAGCAGGAAGACAGGCATGCATACAGGCAAGCAAAGCAACAGAGAAGTAGAACTCACATCTGATCCACAAAGTGGAGTCAGAGGACAAAGAGAAAGAGAGACAGAGAGGGGGGAGAGGAAGGATATATATATATATATATATATATATATATATATATATATATATATGTGTGTGTGTGTGTGTGTGTGTGTGTGTGTGTGTGTGTGTATAGATGTATGTGTGTGTGTATATATATATAGATATATATATATACATATATATGTATATATATATATATAGAGAGAGAGAGAGAGAAAGAGAGGGAGAGAGAGACAGGCAGAGAGAGACAGAGGAGAGAAGGGCAGTGAAGTAGGGAGAGATGGAGGGAGGGAGAGAGGTTAGATATAGAGAAAGAGAGAGAAGGAGAATGGGGTGGTGGATGTATGGAGGGAGAGGGGAAGGGAGAGACTAAGATAGACACAGAGTGACAAAAACAGTGAGAGACACAGAGACAGGGAGATACATCCAAAGACAGAGATAGAGACCTGCACTGGCATGAGCTTTTGAAACCCCAAAGCAAACCTCCAGTGACATATCTCCTGCAAGGATATATCTAAACAGTTCCATTAACTAGGTAGCAAGCATTCAAATGTATGAGCCATTGAGGGGCATTTTTATTCAAACCACTCCATTTATATACAGAAAGTTTTTTTATTCGATATATTCTTTATTTACATTTTAAATGATTTCCCCTTTCCTGAATCCCCCTCCCCAAAAGTCCTATAAATCCTATTCCCTGTCCCTGTTCCACAATCCACCCCTTCCCATTTCCCTGCCCTGGTATTCTTCTACACTGCTGCACTGAGCATTTCCAGGAACGGGGGTCTCTCCTTCCTTCCTTCTTAGGCATCATTTGATATGTGAATTGTCACTTGGGTATTCCGAGCTTCTGGGTTAATATCCACTTATCAGTGAGTGCATACCATGTGTGATTGGGTCACCTCCCTCAGGATGACATTCTCTAGTTCCACCCACTTGCCTAAGAATTTTTTGAATTCATTTTTTTTAATAGCTGAGTAGTATTCCATTGTGTAAATATACCACATTTTCTGTATCCATTTCTCCATTGAGGGACATCTGGGTTCTTTCCAGCTTCTGGCTATTATAGAGCTGCTATAAACATAGTGGAGCATGTATCCTTATTACATGCTGGGGAATACTCTGGGTATATATGCCCAGGAGTGGTATAATGGGGTCTTTTGTTAGTATCATGCCCAGTTTTCTGAGGAACCACCATATTGATTTCCAGAGTGGTTGACAAAGTTGCAAAGTGACAAATGGGACCTCATAAAATTACAAATGTTCTATAAGGCAAAGAACATTGTCAAAAAGACAAAATGGCAACCAACAAATTGGGAAAAGATCTTTATACCAACCCTACATCCGACAGAGGGATTATATCTAAGATATACAAAGAACTCAAGAAGGTAGATTCCATAGAGCCAAATAACCCTATTAAAAATGGGATACAGAGCTAAACAAAGGATTTTCACCTGAGGAATATTGAATGGCAGAGAAGCACCTAAAGAAATGTTCAACATCTTTAGTCATCAGTGAAATGCAAATTAAAACAACCCTGAGATTTCACCTCACACCAGTCAAATGGCTAAGATCAAAAACTCAAGAGAAAACAGGTGCTACTGAGGATGTGGAGAAAGAGGAAGATTTTTAATTTCTCAAGCTGAATATTTTTATTTCCTGGGAGGTCTTTGAGAAATACTATTGTGTTTCAACTATTTTTGTTCCACATGATCATCCACAAAGCAGTACATTATAAATGTAGCTAAATTTATTACTACACTGGGGTCCACAGAGTTTGACACACTATCCACGTTAAAAGCACAATTCTTTGTGTAGCTCTGGATGGCTGGGAACTAATTTTGAAACTTAAGTCACATGATACTTGAAGATTTCCACTCCCACCTGAAATGTCTAGTGTTATAGGGCTGTGAACTACACATGAATACAGTAGGTTCTTATGAGAGAAAAATTAGAGATTATATTTTATTCATAAGAATATATTAATTTTATTCAATACCAGCTTAAAGTGGGGAGTCAATGTATACAATATATAGACTTAGCAAAACAGCAAATTCAATACAGTAACCAAAATATAAATACCAAAACTTCAAATGAAAAGAAAGAAAAAAATTTCCCCAAAATCGGAATTCTACCCAAAATCCAAACATAATAATTAAGCTAAGCAGCATTCTACTGCTGCAGATTTAAGCACAGTCCTTCAGCCTGTTGCTTGCCTCTGGCTCCTCCTAAATGTCCAGCAGATCTCGATGTCCCTAAGAACTTCTCTGAAAACTTCCAAACATGCACCCTCGCTGGACCAGAGGCTAGACAAAAAGGCATCGTCACCTATAGGAAGGCAAAAAGGAAAAATGCAGCCCAAGATGGCCATGGTTGCCGGGAGAGATGCAATGGCTGTTCACTTGCTTTGCACACTCAGTGCTCCTGGTGAAGAGCTGTGTCTGAGGGAGATCTTGGCATGGTCTGTGCCCCGTTTGAGCTTCTGTTGGAATAGTTCTGACCTAAGGGAGGAAGAGAAAAAGGCCTGTTGAGAACTTGCCATGTCAGCTCTCCAGCAACACCAGGTTTACTCAGCAGGGCAATGCAGTAAGACCCTTCAGGTGAGGTCATCTCCTGTGTCCCCAAAGGAGAAGGACCAAAGAGCAGGTGGGACTGGATGTGTTTCTCAGCTTTAAAAAATTGCTTGATACTGAACTATGAACTACACACTGTGCTGGAGTTAAAGTAAAATAGAACAGTTCTCCAATATTTCATGCATAATATATATCCAGTGAAGGCACACTGGCAGGAGGTGGACCAGCCTGTTCTCGCCTCTTCTTCACTGAATCTCAGGGGCTCCACAGTGAGTGGCATCTTCTAGTAGGTCCTCCATAGTCTGCTTGACTTTGGAACCCAAGCTATGAACCCAGGCAAGTAGTAAATCTCCATAACCAAGATGCAGAGTGAAAATTTTCTCCCTGTAAGGAGATTCCATCAGAAATATTTTGAGGAAAATAAGGCTGATTAGTTCACAGCCAAATGATTGCATGTATTATCACACTGGCAATAGTCCCTGGAAAGACTGAACTACAGTGTAATTTTTACTCCTTGACAGATGGACAGCTTGATAGTTTCTAGTATGGGGCTGCTTTGAAAACTACTCCTAAAACTATGATGCACCCTTATTTCCCTGTGGACACCTACTTCTGGTTCTGGAATTGCCAGGTCAGTGGGGATTGCAGTTCAACTTCCTGAAAAGTTGTACATGGCGTCTCAAAGGGATACACCATTTGACACCACCAGCAATGTCTGAGGGTATTCATTTCTCCCAACACTCCTTGAGGATGATGTTAACTCAGAACAGACAAATTTGAACAGCAGCAGTTACAGAGGGCTACAGACAGAACACAGGGTTTGTGCTTCAGACTCTCAAGAGGCTGAGGCCGCCCTGTTCTTGCACTTCACTGCATATATGTCCCTTTTGCTTGGTACAGATGCAACACGAAGGAACTCAGTCATTCAAATAATAACACCCTGGACAAATTCCATGACCAAAGAAAACTGGGTCAAATGTAGTCAAAGTTGGAAAGAAAATGGTAGTAGGCAATAAAGGAAACAAGCTATGATGCTGAGTAGATGCACTGAGCTGCCCGACCTTCTAGTGCACAGGCAGGATTCACCAAGAGCAGACAAGGGACACAATGACTAAGCCAGTCTTAGTGAGTCTCAGGAACATAGAATTGACAAGACAGCCTCCTCCATTTCTCCATGTACCACAGTATTTTGTTTTCCTTTTTTTTTTTTTTTTTGAGACAGATTCTCTGTGTAGCCCTGGCTGTCCTGGAACTCACTCTGTAGAACAGGCTGGCCTCAAACTGAGAAATCCGCCTGCTTCTGCCTCCCAAGTGCTAGGACTAAAGGTGTGTGCCACCACCACCCAGCTAGTACTTTGTTTTCTTACAAATGATTTCTATATACAAATATTTTTCCTCTACAAACCTTTGAAAATCTGACTTTACACCATCTTGTCTCCTTATTTTCTTATGAGGTAGGAGGAGAGGCATGATGATGGGCTGCTGTATTTGAAGTTTCCCTGATGCAAAATGAAATGGCAGAGGACTTTTCTCATTTCTTCCTTCTTGTTTCCCAACATGACAGAAGGCCAGCCTCCTTCTGCCTCTTCTGCCTAGGCCTGGTCTCTGTCTATATTCTATTAGCCCTCCAAAATATCCTGTGCAGCATGGACAGCATGCCTGTGTAGCCCTGGCTGTCCTGGAACTCACTCTGTAGAACAGGCTGGCCTCAAACTGAGAAATCCGCCTGCTTCTGCCTCCCAAGTGCCTCCCAGTAGGCTCTCTGAAGGAATAGCCCACAGACAGTTGGTGTCACCACAACACTGATGACATCACAGAAGATTCTAGGGTTCTCCTGGATACAAGAGATTGTCCAGGGAAGTGAGTACTGATGATGTCACGAGCAAGGGCCATGGCCTACCTGCTAACTAGCTTGCCCCTACCAGTTTCTGAGGTGCCTTTTCCTGGAGTCCACTAGGCATTTCTCTCTGCTTCATTACAAGTCAAGCACTTTGAATGGGGAGACTTCAGTTCCAGGTCTGAAGCTCTTGAATGGGGAGAGTTCAATTGTATTTTTTATTGTGCACATGCCGTGAGAGGAGATACTGTTTCAATATACACAGACATGTGTTTTAGAATCCCATTTTTGAAATAACTCCCTGTTCTTATCAATATAGGAACTCAGGTACAAGGGAATATCAAATTATAAAGTTTATGTCCCTTCTTTAAAAGATAACATCCCAATTCTCCCTTTCTAAGTTATAACCAGACAAAGTAGGCTTCTGTGAGCAAAGGTCAACAGGGACATTGGATTGCTGCTCTGTAGCCCTATTAGCTCTCCCTTCTCTAGTATCTATCTGTCGGAGTGTTCAGTTCCAGGTCTGAAGCTCTTGGGGTTGGACTATGATCCTGAACTCATAAGATACCTATGTCTGAATAGGATGGATAGGAGTTATAAAGGCCTCAGGTACAGTGAAACCTCAATTTCAATGAGTCCATAATTTCCAGAGGGCCTCCTTTTGGCATTGTAACCTGTGGCTTCTGCCTTCTTGACTGGTGTGTGCTGAATCCATGGTAAAATGTCATCTATCTTCTCAGGTGTAAAAGTGGAAAATCATGTAAGTCCTTTCCAAATTGATTGTGTTGTCTTTGACTACCACATTCGGCCATGTAGTATCACTACAACAAGGTTCAAAGGTGTGTGTAGATATGTTGGGGATATCAGATTCCAGTCTGTCTCTCAGACAGACAGGTGAATAGACTTTATGGAGAACTGGAGGGCCTGGAAAATGAACAAGAAATAGAGATTGACTAAATGCTGATCTCTGAGCCTGGGAAGAAATTGGGGAGGCTTTCCAAACAAATACTGTAGGGATGAATCCGTCCCCGTATTGGATACAATAGGCCCAAAGTTAGTCTATCCACCCTTCCCTGAACTCTCCTTAGAATTTTGTAGTGTTTCCATTAATAAACTTTTCTTTATATGCATGGGACCAGAATTCTGAGGTCTGCATGCACAATGAAGTTTCCATCTATTCATAAATCTATGATGATAAAGAGTTTTGCTGCATATGGTAGACAGGGCTCTTATTTGTGGTCTCTTCAGGTCTGTAGGACATTTGTCCAGGATCTTCTGGATTTTATCATCTTTGGTGAGAATCCTGGTGTAATTTTCATAGCTCTGCCTTTGTAAGTTACTTGACCTTTTCCCCTTACAGTTAGTAATATTTTTTTTTCTCTGTACATTTACTGTTTTGCTTATTATGTGACAGGCTGATTTTTTGTTCAGGCCCAATTAATTTGGTGTCTTGTGGGATTCTTGGACATTTATGGAGGTCTCCATTTTTAGATGAAGGAAGTTTTCTTCTATGCTTTCCTTGAAGGTCATTTCTGGGCCTTTGAACTGGTAATCGTCAACCTCTTCTATTTTTATTATTCATATGTTTGATCTTTTCTTTTTGTCATGAATTTTCTGGATGTTATGGGTTAGGAGTTTTTACTGTTTGTATTTTCTTTGACTGACTTTTCAATATCATCTATGATATATCCTTTGCCTGAGATTCTCGTTTCTATCTCTTGTATTTTGTTGGTGATGCTTGCATCTGTAGCTCCTGATCTACTTTTTATATTGTCCATCTCCAGGGATGCCTCCATTTGTGATTTTTTAAATGTTATTTTTTTCTATTTTATTGGATTTCTTATTTATTTACATTTTAAATATTATTCCCCCTCACAATTTCCCCTCCACAAACCAATATTCCCCAACACACTTATACCTGCCACTATGAGGGTGCTCCCTCAAACCCCCACCTACTCATGCCTCAGTGCCCTAGCATTTCCCTACCCTGGGTCATCAATCCTGCACAGAACCAAAGACCTCCTCTCCCACTGATGCCACATAAGGCAGTCCTCTGCTGCTTATCCAACTGGAGCTATGGATCCAGCCATGTGTACTCTTTGGTTGATGGCTTAGTACCTGGGATCTTTAAAAGGACCTGTCTAGGTCATGGTGTCTCTTTATGGCAACAGAAACTCCATGGATCACAAATATTTCATGGACAGAAACTCTTTGAAACTGGATGAGAACAATATTCTTAGATTCTCCTAGCTGACTGAGGCAGAGGGGCATGAAAAAGACAGAGACTCCCCCCACCCCCAAATAAAACAATTATACAGGTACTGGAAATCTACTTGGTTCCTGTTATCCTGTGATAGTACCTCAAATCAGTGACATTGAAATGATGCTGCATCGTTTCAGCCAAGCCACTCAATCACACACACACACACACACACACACACACACACACACACACAAGCACAGGCACACCAACTCACACACATCGACTGAGAGAGAGGGACAGATAGATAGACAGACAGACACCACACACAAACATATTCTTGAACACACACAAGTACATATATTCACAGATTCATTGCTGAAACAGGTATACAGTCTCAGGTAATGATAATATAAGAGATCACCGAGGATACTATAAAGGTATAGGAAAAAATAATTCAATTTTTTTTAAAAATAAAGGCTGGAGAGGTGGCTCAGCTGTTAGAAGCACTGATTGGTTTACTGGAAGTCCTTAGTTCAATTCCTAGCAACTACATGATGCCTTACAACCATCTTTAGTAGGATCTGATGCCCTTTTTTGGTGTATCTAAAGAGAGTGATAGTGTTCTCATATACATAAGAAAAGATCCTTGAATGGGATAAAAACAAAGTAGGTATAGCCTATAGACAGTTCAGTCAATTATGTGCTTTCCCATAATAAACAGAAGATAGAAATATGAGGTCTTCGCCAATTAGCCAAGCCTGCTTAGCAACTTCTTAAGGCTGTACACAGTAGGCTTGGTTCCCAGCAAAGGCACACTGGACAGAGGAGGACCAGCCTGTTCCTGCCTCTTATTCCCTGTTCCTCATTGGTACAAAGTGAGCAGCATCTTCCAATAGGCCCTCCATTTACCATAGACTGTGGGACTTTGGAACCAAAGCTATGAGCCCATGCTAGTAAATCTCAATAACCAGGATGCAGAGTGAAACTTTTCTCCCTGTAAGGAGATTCTGTCAGGGATATTTTGAGGAAAATAAGGCTGATTAGTTCACAGCCAAATGGTTGCATGTATTATCACACTGGCAATAGTTCCTGGAAAGTCTGGACTACAATGTAATTTTTACTCCTTGATTGATGTACAGCTCCATAGTTTATAGTTTGGGGCTGCTATGAAAAGTACCCCTAAAACTATGATGTGCCCTTATTTCTCTGTGGACACCTACTTCTGGTTCTGGAATTTCCAGGTCGGTGGGGATTGCAATTCAACTTCCTGAAAAGTTGTACATGGCATCTCAAAGGGATACACCATTTGACACCACCAGCAATGTCTGAGGATATTCATTTCTCCCCACACTCCTTGAGGATGATGTTAACTCGAGCAAATGATTTTGAGTAACAGCAGTTACAGAGGGCTACAGACAGAGCACAGGGTTTGTGCTTCAGTCTCTCAAGAGTCTGAGACAGCCCTGTTCTTGCACTTCACCATAGTTGTGTTGCTTTGGCTTGGGACAGATGCAATACCAAGGAACTCAATCATTCAAATTATAACACACTGGACAAACTCCATGGCCAAAGAAAACTGAGTCAAATGTAGTCAAAGTTGAAAAGAAAATTGTAGCAGGTAATGAAGGAAACAAGCTAGGATGCTGAGAAGATGCACTGAGCCGCCTGACCTTCCAGAGCACAGGCAGGATTCACCAAGAGCAGACAAGGGACACAATGACTAAGCCAGCCTTAGTGATTCTCAGGAACATGTGACAGAGAGCAGCCTCCTGCATTTCTCCATGTACCACAGTCCTTTGTTTTCCTACAAATTATTTCCATACAGATAAATACTTTTCCCCTACAAACCCTTGAAAATCTGACTTTACACCATCTTGTCTCCTTATTTTCTTATGAGCTAGGAGGAGAGGCATGAGGATGGGCTGCTGTATTTGATGTTTCCCTGATGCAAAGTGAAATGGCAGAGGACTTTTCTCATTAAAGGTGTTTCTATTATTGTTTAAGATGTTTACTTACCAAGTGAATAGATGAATATATAGATACAAGTATATATATATATATCTATATATATATATATATGTATATATATGTGTGTGTGTGTATGTGTTTGTGTGTGTGTGTGTGTGTGTGTGTGCGCGCGTGCGCGCACGCAGAGACAAGTACTGTCTTTACACACATGCACACACACACATACTCACACATATAAAAATAAATGAATATACACTTGTATATATAGGTACCACCAACAAGGACCTACCATTACTCAAACAACATAAATATCCTAACACACACCTGGGCAAAAGCACAAACACATACATACCCACCCATTCCCCACACACAGATCTATAAATAGACTGCTATGTTTCAGCACATTTACTGTCACTTGAGGAGGTAGTAGAATCTAAGCTGTGTACAAGGCTCATAGACTAACCTGTGTTGTGCTGCCCAACCAGTACTTATTTCCTTACCAGAAACTTTTTCCATGAAGATGCATACTGATCCTCCAAGTATATTATGAGTTTTGCAGACAAGCTGATACATATAAGATTCAAGGTCCTAAGACAGACGGTTCCATGATCATCCTCCAGAAAGTTCCAAGATGAAACATATTCTGCTCTAGAGAGACCTACCTTGGCTTTTTCTCAGAAGAACCTAGCAGTACCAATAAAAACAGTTATCCATGGTTATTATCCAGGAACTTGACAACACATTACAGTTCATATGATATAAAAAAAAAATCCCGAATATCATTCCTTTCAATAGGACCACTCAGATCCTTGGAGCCCTATTTTGTCTCATGGCTGAAGCTAGCTAGGTATTGCTGAGCACCCCTTTTGTGCCCCATATCCTGCTCTGGCTACAAAAGTACCATGTCTACTGTGGTCATTCCTTACATGGATGGGCCTCTAAACCCAGTGTCTGGAAGTTGTAATGTATGAGGAAAGGACTCAAAGAGGGAATCTGAGGTCACATGGTAATATTTGGGAAGGGTTGGCTGAGCTGAATAGGAAATTATTCACTTTTAAGTGTTGACCATGGTTTCTGTTTCTTTAATAAAACATTATTGGGTTGAAAAACTCACCTGTGGATTATGTGGAGTCCAGATTTGTTGGGTAAGACCCATCCTAGCCCACCAGCACCCTGCCTCCTCTTCTGGTGGTTCCAGCCTGATGAAAAGAAAGCTCATGAGAAGGAACAGTGGGCCAAGGAGTATGTCTAACACGTGGAGGAGACAGCACTGGCTTCCTCCATGACAATAAATTGGTGCTTACAAAAACAAACAAAAAAATGTTGGTATAAAAATGTACAGAAAGCCATGTTCTTCCTCTTTATGTCCAGCTGACCTTGTAACAATTACTAGAAACCAAATAATACAAGGATCTCTATCTAGGAGGTGACAGAAGCTTCTAAGATGCTGGTCAGAGAACTTAAGCAAAACAGCAAGTTTCAGGTTCAGTGAGAATCCTGGCTTCAAAGAACTATGTTACAGAAAGACTGAACAAAACCACAGGTCATGACTTCTCAACACAACCAACAATTTGCACAGAACATGCATTTTCACACATACACACATACACACATACACACACACACAGACACACACACAGACACATACACACACACACACACACACACACACACACACACCAAACACACACTCTACAGAAATCATAGTGAGCAGGAATATATGAAGAGACCACAGTGGTGGAGGAACAGTTGAATGTAGACTATGAAAAGCTGATGTTTCAAGTGAGAATCAGGACGCTGCTATCCATCCCTTGGGGACTAAAAGTGCTTAGGCAACACACATCTTAGACTATGCTAATAGAGTTGGAGAAATTTAATACTTGAAGTCTCACATGTCTCACAACAACCCTCAGTCTGAGACAATTTTTTCACACATCCCTGTACATCCAGTCAGCTCCACAGTATAAGCTCTAG
The DNA here is from genome assembly GCA_964023405.1 of Apodemus agrarius. Classification (NCBI taxonomy): domain Eukaryota; kingdom Metazoa; phylum Chordata; class Mammalia; order Rodentia; family Muridae; genus Apodemus; species Apodemus agrarius. The sequence continues at coordinate 82,916,426 of OZ030013.1, forward strand.
GAAGGAACTCTAGTAACACTGATAGAAAACAGGACTGAGAAGATGCTACTCAGGATATTTTAGTGTGAACCAAGATCTAGGCAGGGTAAAGAGACCATCTTGCAATGCACTCAAAGGACTCCTACAAAGCAAATGAGCTAAAGATCTGACTTTATCAAAGTTCTGTTCAACTTAAAGGGAGGCACCCACATAGTACTTTTCTAACAAAATGGCAGATAGGTGTGTAATGTGTGTTCAACCTATACATCATAATGAACTTCACCTTTTACTTCAGCAGGAGGAATTGCTTTCCTTTCCTCCAGTGTCCTACAAGAGGCTAACTCCACAAAAACTCTTGTAAATTATCACAGAAACGAACAACTGGATGAGACATAGGAGAGCACCTAGATAAGGTTCAGGATGGTTACATGGGCTTGACTGGGTTTATGGTTAGACAAGAGAGCAACCTACCCCTGATGCTCATTCATGCTACATGCAGCTGCTTGGTATATGAGTCATACAAAATATCTCAGGCTTTTATACACAAAATATTTGTGTACTTGGTGTCTTCTTCCAGTGCAATCTGCTCCTGTAGCAGTTCTCTGTTCGCAGTCCACAACATCTTGACTTTGTGCTTGAAATGGTTAGATTCACACAGGAGGTGGCAACTACTGATCCTGAGCCAAAATCAAAAACTGGTGACTCCCAGAGAGCATCCATTTTCCTCATACTCCTCCAAGTACCAACCTCCTTCATGGGCCCTGATTCCCCAGAGAGCCTCAGACTACAGTCCATATTAGCCATGGAATATCACATAGAGGATGGTCAAATGAAGAGGACAGCCACATTCTAGAAGACTCAAGGTTCTTTTGAAAACTCACGTTTAATAGGGACTCACGTGTCTTCCAGAAGAGGACATGGGCCCCAAGTGTGATAATATGTCCATGGTATTAAAAAACCTCCTGTAGTTAGAGAGCAAATGTTCTCTAGGAGAGGAGAAGACACACAAAAAGTACACAATCTTTCTGTGTCTCATGGAAACCAGACCTATAAATCTACTTTCAAAGCCCAAGAGGCTCAAGGTTGATTGATATCTCCATGATGGTGCAAATCTTTTCTATCTCAAGGATACTGAGTTGGAAAGGACAATGGATGGAGGGACTCACAGACTCTTCACACTTGGTCAAAATGAGACCAAGAGTTAAAAACCTAGAGCCTTGCTTTGAAGGAGGCAGCATTACTTTTAAGAGGCAAACAGAATATAACCTGAGCCCTCACTTTGGTTCAAAGACAAGGATGGGGAGACACATTCTGTGCCTAGTGCTTGGGTCATGACCATGTGAGTCACTCACCAATAGAAGTGATTTTGTTTAGGTAGCTGCTTAAACTTGAACAAGGCCTCACTGATCTCCTGTGGCATTTTCTTGAGGTTGGTTATCATTTGGTGGTGTTGTTCTGTAAGCATGTAAGTCTCAAAGTTGTTCTTGTGGGAGGGCATGGCACAAGGAGAAAATAATCCCATGAACTTAGGATACAAGGACTACCCCAGCCCATATATGCCACATACTTCCTCCTTGGTACTGGTTCCTCTAGGTGCTAATTAAATATATTACTCTTGGCCGGGGGCCAGTAGAGCCAGAGAAGTAAAAGAAGGGGGCTCTCATGCTTTAGTTTCCTGAGAGAGTTTGAAGCACTATACTAGCTCTCCTGCAACTTTCCAGGAGCCTGTACACCAGTGTGGGTTCACCTTAATCCTGTGATGACTCTTTTTCAGTTTTCAGATACTGAATTGTCTATCATTGGTTCTCTGGTACATAAATTCCCAAAGGACATAATCAGTATTTATGTTTTATAACATAGACCAGGAGTTTTCAATGTGCGCCCAAGGTGAACACAGAGGTCACATGTTGTGCTGCTCAAAGTGAGGCTCCCTGGACTCATCATTATTATAACCTAGAAAATGTGTCAGGCAAAATCTCAGGCCCTGTCATAGTGCACACACTCCACAGATCATAACTGGAACACACACACACACACACACACACACACACAATCAAACACAATTAGAATGCCACATAACTACAATGATGTGATATCATCTTTGAGTATCATGAACAAAATTGGAGAAAAGCAGCCAATCCAGACACAATGAGAGCACATGGGACCAGGCCCCTCTAGCAATTGACAGGACCAATTGCACCCAAAGCACCTCCAGATCAATTACAAAAATGATTTACCATAAACACATGGTGCCTAGCATCTCCTACAAACCAACACCTCTCCAGGCATCTAAAAATATAGGATGAGAGCTCACATACTGCTCCCCTTAACCCCAGACTGTAATTCATGCCACAGGATCTGATAAACTTTTGGAGGAATCAAAAGAGCCTGTGACCCCATTTCACTCCTATCTGAACTTCAAGTTCTCTGTCAAAAATTCAATGGTCTGCCTGGAGTTGTAGCTTCCTGTGATAAGAGGAAATCTGTGGTTAACAGAGAGGGTCCAAGATAGTCAGCAAAGATCTGGGCATAATGACTACCTGTCATTCAAATCCTTGTTAGTGTAATGAGCCAGGATTCTCCAGAGTTTGTCTCTCTCATTTTCCATCTTCTGGAGATCCCCTTTGAGCTTGTTCAACCTCTTCATTCTCTGCTCCTCCTCATTGATGGAGAGAGTTGTGATGATGCTGTCTCAATAGACCCTGTAGGTAGATCAACATTAGTAAACTTGTAGAGATAATAGGACAGGGAATAGAGAAACTATGCTTAGTCCCAAACACAAGCCCGAGGAAGAGGAAATTCTAGAAACACAGTAAATCCCTTAAAGAACAGGAAATAATCTTCAAGCCAGACTCTTGAGCTATGTCCCTGTTCCCAACAACCATCACTAAGTATATCCCTCACTCACTACTTTAAACGATAAAATCTGACATTTTCCCTTTCTCAATTACAGCCAGACAAAGAAGTCTTCTGTGAGCAAAGGTCAACAGGGACATTTGATTGCTGCTCTGTAGTCCTATTAGCTCTCCCTTCTCCAGTATCTGCTGAGTTCCAGTTCCAGGTCTGAAGCTCTTGGGGGTTGGACTATAAACCTGCATTCATAAGATATATTAAACTGAATGGGATGTATAGGGCTTAAAAAGGCCTCAGGTACATTGAAACTTCAATTTCAATGGATCCATAATAACAGGAAGGTCTTCTTTTGACATTTTAACCTGTGACTTCTGCCTTCTTGACCTGTGTGTGCTGAATGTATGATAAAATGCTATCTCACCTCTCTGCTTTAAATCTTTCCTGATTGAATGTGTTGTCTTTGACTACTACTTTCAGCCATGTAGTATCATTACAACCGGGTTCAAAGGTGTCTGTGGAGATGTTGGGGAAGTCAGAAGTCTAGTCTGTCTCTCAGATAGTCAGATTAATATCTTTTATGGAGAACTGGAGGGCCTGGATAATGAAGTAAAAATAGAGATTGGCTAACTGATGATCTCTGAGCCTGGGAAGAAATGGGAGACTTTCCAAACAGATACTGTAGGGATTAATCCCTCCCTGTATTGGGTACAATAGGCCCAAAGTATGAAGGAAGTCCATCCACCCTTCCCTGGATTCTCCTGAGAGTTTTGTAGTTTTACCATTCATGAACTTTTCTTTGTTTTCATGAGACCAGAACTCTGAGGTCTGCATGCACAATGAAGTTTTCATCTATTCATAAATCATTCACTGGTAATTGACAAGTTTTGGCTATAAACCATCAACTGTTGTCTGACAGGATGCCAAGAGAGTGGTAAAATTGTTGATCCATTATCTGGAAGAGGTTTTGAACATTTTCAGACTAGGAGATAGACCTTCTACTCGACCAGAGAAAGTATCATGAAAAACAAGCATGTACTCTTATCCTCTGCTATCAGGCCAGATATCAGTGAACTCAACTTCCCACAATTAACCATATCACTGGCCCCTCATATGTGCCCAATTCTGGGAGAAGTGTCTCTGTTTACATTTATTTTACTATAAACCTGATATATTGCAAAGATAAATCGGGCCAGGATGTCAAGTCTACTTATAACAGTTTTGAACAATTGAAAATTGTAGACCCCAGTCAGATAGCCCGGTGAAGGTTAATTACCAGAATGCTGCATATATTTTCTGGCAGAGTGATCCTTCTCTCCAGTGTCCAACTGCATTCTTTGGGATCAGTTACACTTTGAATATTTTTACATCTCCTATTTCCCCTTGGTTATACTATGGAGTCTCAGGCAGCAGTGGGTCACAATATGTCACCAGAATGTCAGTGTGCCACTCTGTACTTTGGCCCAATTTTTGGATAGCCAAGTCAGTAAGCTGTTTACCTCTGGCATCAAGGGAGTCATTCAGTTGATGTCCTCATCATTGAAGCCAAGAAACTCATGGAGGAATGCAAATAGTTTCCAGTAGAGGCACGAATTCCTCTTTGTTTCCAATGTCCTTTCTGCCAGCAGTGATGAGCCCTCCTTCTATGTAGATCATAACATTCACATGTGCAGTAACCAAAGCATAGTGACTATTATGGTATGCATGAACAGGTCTTCTTTTTTACCATGTATTTGTATTACAGAACTTGGCTCCAAATCATTTTACTTTCAATAACTGCTGAAGCCCTGTGTACCTAGTTCCATGTTCAATGAAGATGTTCCCATCTTTGTAGAGCATTGCATCAGAATCTATTATGGGATGCCTGGGTGGCTCTTAGGTCTAGACTGAGTCCTTTCATCCAGTTTGTTTCCTCATACAATTCTTGATGAACTTTTGTGGGTCATCATCTGGCAAGATGGTAGCAGGATTGATGACATCAGGTTTTTAAAACCAGACTCCAGGACCTGCTGTTGTTTCACATATGCAATGAACAGCCAGGGTTCTGCTGTTCCTTTGAGAAGAGTACCAACTGCATAGGTGGATGTAAGTATGAGGTGCTGACCCAGAGTTTACTTCTCTGCTTCTTTCACTAGAATACTGGTAGCCATCCCAGCTCTTAGACAAGTGGACCAGCCTGAGGATACAGGATCCAATAGCCTAGATAGGTTCTACTACACGGTGATACCTTGGTCCTAATATGTCAGCTCCCACACCCTTTGCAGTAATTTTGTTTCATGGATCTGGTGATGACAAGCCTTGAAGGCATCTGTGAGTACCAGGGTTGGATCCAAATTCACCTGTCTTTAAAGTCTCAAGCATTATATATGCAGACTCATTCCAGATTAGAGAACCAATTCCCTCATTTGTGCTGTTGTTTTCTGACTTGGACATTTTTAATGACTACTTCTATTTCCTTAATGGTTGTGGGACTGTTTAGATAGTCTACCTTATCTTGATTTAACAATGGTTTGTGGTTTGGGGCTAGAGAGATAGCTCCTCAGGTAGGAGCCTTGGCTGCTCCTCCAGAGGTCCTGAATTCAATTCCCTAGCAAACACAGAGGGCACACAACAATCTGTAAGGAGATCTAATACCTCCTTCTGCCATGTGGGTGTATATAAAGCAGAAAACTCATCCCTTTAAAAATAATAAAATAACAGATTCCTTCTGATCTAGATTTTTACAGAATTGGTGAGCTAAGGATTTTCTTTTCTTGTAAGACAGGATTCGTTTTTTTATTTTTCCAGATTCAGTTGTTATGTCTCCCTTTTCATTTCTGATTAATTTGGTATTGTCTCTGTGTCCTTTAGTGGGCTTGGCTAAATGTTTACCCATCTTGTTGATTTTCTGAAAGAACCAGTTCTTGGGTTTTTTTTTTTTTTTTGATTCTTTGTATATTGCTTTTTATTTCATTTTTGTTTATTTCAGTCCTGAGTTTGAGTGTTTCCTGACATATAATTCTCTTGAAATATGTTTGCTTGTTTTGATCCTAGACATTTCAGGTGTGCTTTTAAGTTCCTGGTATAAGAAAACTCCAAATCATCTTTTTTTCCCCTACCACCAACTTACTCTTTTTTATTGGATATTTTATTTATTTACATTTCAAATCTTAACCTCTTTCCAGGTTTCCCTCTGCAGTCCTGCTATCCCATCCCCCCTTTACACTACTGCTATGAGGGTGCGCTTCCACTCATCTCCCCACTCCTGCTTCACCACTCTAGCATTCTGCTATATTGGGGCATCAGGCCTTCACAGGACCGTGAGATTCCTCTCCCTTTGATGCTAAATAAGGCCCCTTAATCTCTTTTGCTCCATCCTCTAACTTCTCCATTGGGGTCCTTGTGTGTTGCCAGGGAACATAACCATCTGTATTTGTCAGGATATAGCAGAGCATCTTAGGAGATAGCTGTTTCACTCTACTGTCAGCAAGCTCTCCTTGGCATCCACTATAGTGTCTGGATTTGGTTGCTGCATGTGGGATAGATCCCCAGGTAGGGCAGTGTCTGGATAGCCTTTCCTTCAGTCTCTGCTCCATTCTTTATCCCCGCATTTCCTTTAGACAGGAGCAATTCTGTGTTACAATTTTGAAAATGGGTGAGTGGCCCTTTCCCTCAACTGGTAGAACATACTTAACCTCTGGATATGGTCTCCACAGGTTCTCCCTCTCCTCTGTTGGGTATGCCAGCTAATGTCATCCCTATGGGATCCTGGGACTCATTTGATTTCCTAGCATCTGGGACATTTTGGTTGCTAACCACAGTTCCCCAAGGCACACAGTGCTGTGGATTTTCTTGTTCACACTGCTTTCCTTGTGTTCAACAATGTTGGGTATGCTGCTTTTTGAGTTTCATTGAATTATAGAAAGTCTTCAATTTCATTATTTCTTCTCTGCTCAAATTATCATTGAGTAGATAGTTTCTCTGTTTTTTTGAGTATATGGACTTTGTTTTTTTCTTGTTCTTGAAGACCAGTCTTAGTCCCTGGTTATATGTTAAAATGTCTGTTATTCATGCAATCTTCATGTATCTGTTAAGACTTGTTTTTGTCTGGCTATATAGTCAGTTTTGTAGAAGGTTGCAAGGCATGATAAGAAGAAGGCATCTTTTTTTTTTGATTGGAGACAAAATGTTCTGTGGATATCTGCAATATCCATTTGGTTCATAACATCTCTTAGTTACACTGGGTCTCTGTTTAGTTTCTGTTTCAGTGACCTGTCCCCTGGTTTCTCTGGGATATTGAAGTAGCCCATTATTATGAGTGGCTCAATGTGTGTTTTGAGCTTTAGCAAAGTTTCTTTTATAAATCTGGGTGCTGTTACACTTGAGGCAGTAGATTTCAGAAATGAGGCTTCCTCTCCATATATGTGTTCTTTGATAAGTTTGAATTGTCCTTCCCCATCTCTTTTGATAACTTTTGGGTGAAAGTCTATTTTCTTGGACTTGACAATGGCTTCTCCAACTTGGTTCTTGAGATTATTTGCTTCAATTTTTTTGTGGCACTTTATTCTATAGGAGTGTACTTCTTTGCCACTGAGGTAAGTTTTGTGTCTACAGAACAATGCTGCATAATATTTCTGTTTCCAGTTTCTTAGCCTATATCATTTTATTGGGGAATTGAGTCCATTGATATTGAGAGACATTAAAGAGAGATTATTGTTAATTCCAGGCATTTTTGTTTTCATGTTGGTATTGTGAGTGACAGAGATTCTCTTCTTTGGGGGTTATTGTGAGATGATTCATTTCTTGTGTTTTCTTGGGTAGAATGACACTCCTCTGTTGGAATTTTTCTCCTAGTATCCACTGTAGGGATACATTGGTAGAAAGAAATTGTTTAAATTTTGTTTTGTTGCAGAATATCTTGGTTTCTCCATGTATGAGGATAGAGACTTTTGCTTCTAATAGTAGCCAGGGCTGGCATTTGTGTTCTCTTAGAGTCTGCAGGATATTTGTCCAGGATCTTCTGGATTTTATCATCTATGGTGAGAATTCTGGTGTAATCCTCAGAGGTCTGCCTTTTTAAGTTACTTGACCTTTTCCCCTTACTGTTCGTAATATTTTCATTCTTTCTTTTGTACATTTCCTCTTTTGATTATTGTGTGACAGGACAATTTATTGTACAATTGATTTGGTGTGTTGTAACCTTCTTGGACATTTATGAATGTCTCTGTTTTTAGGTTAGGGAAGTTTACTTCTATTCTTTTTGAAGAAGTTTTCTAGACCTTTGAACTGGTAATCTTCATCCTCTTCTATTTCTAGTACTCTTATGTTTGATCTTTTCACTGTGTCATGAATTTTCTTGATTTTATGGGTTAGGAGTTTTTACTCTTTGTATTTTCTTGACCTTTCAATATCATCTACGGTAACTCCTATCCCTGAGAATCTCATTTCTATCTCTTGTATTCTGTTGGTGATGTTTGCATCTTTAGCTCCTGATCTCCTTTTTACATTGTCCATCTCAAGGGATGCCTGCACTTGAGATCGTTTTAGTGTTTTTATTCCTTTTTATTGGTTATCTTCTCATTTTTGCATTTTAATTATGTTCACTGTGTTCTTATTTTCTTGCCTTTCTTTTTTTATTTTCTATATTCTTTGTTTACATTCCAAAGGCTTTCCCCTTTTCCCAGTTCCCCCCTCACCATGTGTCCCATAAGTCCTCTTCCCCGCCCCCCCATTCCCCAATCGACCCCCCCCACCATTTCTCTGTTCTGGTACTCTCCTACAAAACTGGAACCAGTCTTTTCTGGACCAGTGTCCTCTCCTTCCTTTCTTCTTGGGAATCTTTTGATTTGCTAATTGTGCCTTGAGTATTCAGGATCAGGCAGAAAATCTCAGGAGACATCTATATCAGGCTTCTTTCAACATCAAGGTTCTTGGTATCAGCAGAAGTGCCTGGGTTGGGTGTCTGCAGATGGGATATATCCCTAGGTGGTGCAGTTTTTGGCTGGCCTTTCCTTCAGGCTCTACACCACTCTGTCCCTGCATTGCCTTTGAGAGGAGGAATTCAGGATTAATATTTTTGAGGTGGCTATCTGAGCCCATCCCTCAAACAGGAGACTCTTTAGCCATTGGATGTGGTCTCTACACAGTCTATCTCCCCTTTGTTGTGTATTTAGGCTAATGTCCTCCCTGTTGGGTCCTGAGAATCTCTTAGGTCCCTGAGACTTTATAGTGGCATCTGAGACTTTATAGTGGCTATACTCAGTTCCAACTCTCCCACAGATACAAACTTCTTTTCAAATTACTGACCCTCTATACTTCTCCTCCATCTCTTCCAATGTCTGAGTCGACAACCCTTTTTACCTCCCCCTCCTCTCTCCCTTCCTGAACCCTCTCTTCCTCCACTTCTCAAGATAGGTTTCTTATTGCATGCATATCCCTCAAAGGAGGAATGGATACAGAAAATGTGGTATATTTATACAATGGAATACTACTCAGCAATTAAAAATAATGAATTCATGCAATTTGTAGGTAAATGGTTAGACCTGGAAAATATCATCCTGAGTGAATTAACCCAATCACAAAAGAATGCACATGAAATGCAATCACTGATAAGTGGATATTAATGAGCCCAGAAGCCCTAAATACTCAAGACACAAATAGCAAGTCAAATGATTCCCAAGAAGAAGAAAGGAGAGGACCCTGGGCCTGTAAAGATTGCATCCAGTTTAGTAAAGAAACCGAGGGGGGAGGGGGAATGATTGGGGAACAGTTGGGGGGGAGAGGAACTATGGGAACTATGGTGGGTGGGAACTGGGAAAGGGGAAAGCCTTTGGAATGTAAACATAGAATATAGAAAATAAAAAAAAATTTTAAAAAAAAGATAGGTTTCTTCCCCCTTCTCAGTAGAACTGTACCATCCACACATTGATGTTGTCTTCAATCTCCTTGGGTTTCATATGGTCTGTGAGTTGTATCATGGGTATTCTGAGCTTTTATTGGCTAAAATCCAATTATCAGTGAGTACATGCCACAGGTGTTCTTTTTTACCACACTCAGGATGAAATTTTCAAGTCCGACCATTTGCCTACGAATTTCATAAAGTCATTGTTAATATCTGAGTACTACTCAGATATTTTTTTATAATGTACCACATTTTCTCTATGCATTCCTCTGTTGAATGAGATATGGATATTGTTCAGCTTCTGCTTGTTATAAATAAAGCTGCTATGAACATTGTGGGTCATGTAACCTTGTAATATATTGGAGCATCTTTTGGGTATATGCACCATGGTAGGTATAGCTGGGCCTTGAGGTAGAACTATTTCCAAAATTCTCAGAAACTGCCATATTGACTTCCAAAGTGATTTTGCCAGGTTTCAGTCACACCAGGAATGGAGGAATGTTCTTCTTTCCCCACACCCTTGCCAGCATCTGCAGTCACCTGAGTTTTGTTCTTAACCATTCTGACTAGGATGATGAAAAATCTTAGGTCATTTTGATTTGCATCTCTCTGATTACTGAATATGGTGAACATTTCTTCAAGTACTTCTAAGTCATTCCTCAGTTGAGAATTTTGTTCTTTGAAGTCTAACTTCTTGAGTTCCTTGAATATTTTGTATGTTAACCTTAGACTCGATGTAGAGTTGGTAAAGGACTTTTCCCTATTTGTGGGTGGCCATTCTGTCATATTGACAGTGTCCTTTGCCTTACAAAAATGTTTCAATCCTATGGGGTTCTGTTTGTCAATTTTTGATCTAAAAGCATGAGCCATTGGTGTTCTGTACAGGAACTTTCCCCCTGTGCCAATGTGTTCAAGGATCTTTCTCACTTTCCCTTGTATTAGATTTAGCATATCTGGTTTTATGTGGAGTTCCTTGATCCACTTGGACTTGAGCTTTGTCCAAGAGAAAAGAATGGATGAATTTGACTTTTTCTACATGCAGACTGCCAGTTAAACCAGTACCATTTGTTGAAAATGTTGTCTTTATTCCAACGGATAGTATTGGCTCCTTTGATAAGGATCAAGTGACCATATGTGTATAGGTTCATTTCTAGGCCTTCAATTCTATTCCATTGCTCTAGTTGCCTCTCTCTGTACCAATACCATGACATTTTTCACAATTGCTCTGTAGTATAGTTTGAGACTAGGAATGGGGATTCTCTGATATGTTCTTTTATTGTTAAGATTGGTTTTTCCTAGCCTTGGTTTTATGTTAATTCAGATCAAGTTGAGAATTGCTGTTTCTGTCTTTATGAAGAATTGAGTCAGAATTTCGATGACAATTGCATTGAATCTGCAGATTGTTTTTGGTAAGATGGACATTTTTACTATATTCATCTTGATGATCAATGAGCATGAGAGGTATTTCCATCTTTTAAGGTCTTCTTTGATTTCTTTGTTGAGACTTGAAAGACTTGTCATTCAGATATATCACTTGCTTGGTTAAAGTCACACCAAGGTATTGTATATTATTTTTTACTATTGTCAAGGGTGTAATTTTCCCAATTTCTTTTCATCAGCCCAATTATTCTTTGAGAGAGGAAAGCTACTGGTTTGTCTGAGTTGATTTTATATCTGTCCAATTTACTGAAGTTGTTTATCAGCTGTAGAAAATTCTTCCTGGATTTGGTGTGGGGGGGTCACTTTTGTATAATATCATAATCCTCAAATAGTAGTATCTTGATGTCCTCCTTTCCAATTCGTATCCCTTTGATCCCTTCTTCTTGCCTTATTGCTCTGGTTAGAAATTGAGTACTATGTTAAAAAGACAGGAGGAGAGTGGGCTGCCTTGTCTTTTTGCTGATTTTAATGGGATTGCTTCAAATTTCTCCCCCTTTAGTCTGATGCTGGCTACTGGACTGTTGTATGTTGCTTTTCTTATATTTTAGAATGGACCTTGAATTACTGATCTTTCCAATACTTATAACAAGAAGGGCTGTTATATTTTTGAAAGTATTTTTCAGCATGTAATGGAATGAACAAGTGGTATATTTTTAATTTGTTTATTTAGTGGATTATGTTGATGGATGTCCATCCACATATTGAACCATTCTGCTTATCCGAGGTGATACCTATTGGATCATGGTGAATGATCATTTTGATGCATTCTTAGATTTTGTTTCTGAGAATTTTATTGAGTATATTTGCATCGGCATTTTTAATGGTTTGTATATCCTCAGCCCAGCGAGTGGCACTATTAGAAGGTGTGGCCCTCATCTTCTGAAAGCAATCTACAGATTAAATGCAATCCCCATCAAAATCCCAAATAAATTCTTCATAGATATAGAAAGAACAATTCTCAAATTCATCTGGAATAACAAAAAACCTAGGATACCAAAAACTGTACTCCAGAACAAAAGATCTTCTGGGGGAATCACCATCCCTGACCTCAAGCTCTACTACAGAGTAGTAGTGATAAAAACTGTTTGGTATTGGTATGAAGACAGGCAGGAAGATCAATGGAATAGAACTGAAGACTGATAAATGAACCCACACACGCACAATCACTTGATATTTGATAAAGGAGCTAAAAGCATCCTGTGGAAAAATGATAGCTTTTTAAACAAATGGTGCTGGATCAACTGGAGATGTGCATGCAGAAAAATGCAAACTGACCCATTCTTATCTCCTTGTACAAAGCTCAAGTCCAAGTGTATCAAGGATCTACACATAAAACCAGATACACTGAAGCTTATAGAAGAGAAAGTGGGGACGAATCTTGAACACGTGGCTATAGGGGATAATTTCTGAATAAACCACCAATGGCTTATGCTCTAAGAACAAGAATCGACAAATGGGACCTCATAAAACTGCAAAGCTTCTGTAAAGCAACAGACAGAGTCAATAGGACAAAACTGCAACCAACAAATTGGGAAAAGATATTTTCCAACCCTACATCTGATAGAGAGCTAATATCCAATGTATACAAAGAACTCAAGAAGTTAGTGTCCAGCGAGTTCAAATAACCCTGTTAAAAAATGGGGTACAGAGCTAAACAGGGAATTCTCAACTGAGGAAACTCAAATGGCTCTAAAGTACCAAAAGAAATGTTCAGCATTCTTAGTTATCAGGGAAATGAAAATCACAGCACCACTGAGGTTCCATCTTATACCAGTCAGACTAGCTATGATGAAAAACTCAGGGGACAGAAGTTGTTGGAGAGCATGTGGGGGAAAAGGAACACTTCTTCATTGTTGGTGGGATTGCAAGCTGGTAAAACTACTCTGGAAATCAGTTTGGCAATTCCTCAGAAAATTAGACATAATACTACCAGCGGACCCAACTATACCACTCCTGGGCATATACCCAGAAGATGCTCCTACATGTAATAAGGACATATGCTCCACTATGTTCATAGATGCCTTATTTTTTATTTTCTATATTCTTTGTTTACATTCCAAAGGCGTTTCCCTTTCCTAGTTCCCCCCTCACCATATGTCCCATAAGTCCTTCCCCCCCCCATTCTCCAATTGCCCCCCCACCATTTCTCTGTTCTGGTACTTTCCTAAAAAACTGGACACAGCCTTTTCAGGACCAGGGTCTTCTCCTTCCTTCTTCTTGGGAATCTTTTGATTTGCTAATTGTGCCTTGAGTATTCAGAGCTTCTGGGCTCATTAATATCCACTTATCAGTGATTGCATTTCATGTGTATTCTTTTGTGATTGGATTACCTCACTTAGTATGATATTTTCCAGATCCAACCATTTGCCTACCAGTTGCATGAATTCATTATTTTTAATTGCCGAGTAGTATTCCATTGTATAAACATACCACATTTTCTGTATCCATTCCTCCTTTGAGGGAATCTGGGCTCCTTCCAACTTCTGACTATTATAAATAAGGCTGCTATGAACATAGTGGAGCATGTGTCTTTATTGTATGCAGGGGAATCCTCTGGGTATATGCCCAGGAGGGGTATAACAGGGTCCTCTGGAAGTGTCATGCCCAATTTTCTGAGGAGCCACCAGACTGATTTCCAGAGCAGTTGTACCATCTTGCAATCCCACCAACAGTGGAGGAGTGTTCCTCGTTCTCCACATCCTAGCCAGCATCTGTTGTCTCTTGAGTTTTTAATCTTAGCCATTCTGACTGGTGTGAGGTAGAATCTTAGGGTTGTTTTGATTTGCATTTCCCTGATGACTAATGATGTTGAACATCTCTTAAGGTGCTTCTCAGCCATCCGAATTTTTTCAGGTGAAAATTCTTTGTTTAGCTCTGTACCCCATTTTTAATAGGGTAATTTGGATCTTTGGGGTCTAACTTCTTGAGTTCTTTGTATATATTGGATATTATCCCTCTATTGGATGTGGGGTTGGTGAAGATCTTTTCCCAATTCGTTGGTTGCCATTTTGTCCTTCTGATGGTGTCCTTTGTCTTACAGAAACTGTAATTTTATGAGGTCCCATTTGCCAATTCTTTTTTTTTAATTTTTATTTTTTATATTCTATGTTTACATTCCAAAGGCTTTCCCCTTTCCCAGTTGCCCCCCACTATACGTCCCATAATTTCTCTCCCCCCCAACTATTCCCCAATCATTCCCCCTCCCCCAACGGTTTCTCTACAAAACTGGATCCAATATTTACAGGCCCAGGGTCCTCTCCTTTCTTCTTCTTGGGAATCATTTGACTTGCTAATTGTGCCTTGAGTATTTAGGGCTTTAGAGAATAAGCTATTGCTGTTCAGTTCAGGAACTTTCCCCCTGTGCCCATGTCCTCCAGGGTCTTCCCCAGTTTCTTTTCTATCAGTTTCAGTGTGTCTGGTTTTATTTGGAGGTCCTTGATACACTTGGAGTTTATCTTAGTACAAGGAGATAAGAGTGGGCCAATTCACATTCTTCTCCATGTTGACCTCCAGTTGAGCCAGCACCATTTGTTGAAAAGGCTATCTTTTTTTTCCACTGGATGGTTGTAGCTCCTTTATCAAAGATCAAGTGACCATAAGTCTTTGGGTTCATTTCTGGGTCTTCAATTCTTTTCCTTTGATCTGCTTGCCTGTTGCTGTACCAATACCATGCAGTTTTCAACACAATTGCTCTGTAGTACTGCTTGAGGTCAGGGATATTGATTCCACCAGAAGTCCTTTTATTGTTGAGAATAGTTTTAGCTATCCTGGTTTTTTTGTTACTCCAGATGAATTTGCAAATTGTTCTTTCTAGATCTATGAAGAATTGAGTTGGGATCTATGAAGAATTGAGTTGGGGATTGCATTGAATCTGTAGATTGCTTTTGGCAAGATGGCCATTTTTACTATATTGATCCTGCCAATCCAAGAACATGAAATGTTTTTCCATCCTCTGAGGTCTTCTTCAATTTCTTTCTTCAAGCTCTTGAAGTTCCTGTCCTTTCTTCTTCCTGGGAATCATTTGACTTGCTAATTGTGCCTTGAGTATTTAGGGCTTTAGAGAATAAGCTATTGCTGTTCAGTTCAGGAACTTTCCCCCTGTGCCCATGTCCTCCAGGGTCTTCCCCAGTTTCTTTTCTATCAGTTTCAGATACAGTACAGATCTTTAACTTGTATTGGTTAGAGTCACGCCAAGATTCTTTATATTGTTCATGGCTATTGTGAAGGGTGTTATTTCTCTAACTTCTTTCTCAGCCTGCTTGTCCTTTGAGTACAAGAAGGCTACTGATTTGCTTGAGATGATTGTAAAACCCGCCACTTTGCTGAAGTTGTTTATCAGTTGTAGGAGGTCTCTGGTGGAGTTTTTTGGGTCGCTTATGTATACTAGCATATCATCTGCAAATAATGATAATTTGCTTTCTTCCTTTCCAATTTGTATCCCTTTGACTTCCTTATGTTGTCGAATTGCTCTCACTAGAACTTCAAGTACTATATTGAAAAGATATGGAGAGAGAGGGCAGCCTTGTCTAGTCCCTGATTTTAGTGGGATTGCTTAAAGTTTCTCTCCATTTATTTTGATGTTGGTTACTGGTTTGCTGTATACTGCTTTTGCTATGTTTAGGTATGGCCTTGAATTCCTGTTCTTTCCAGGACTTTTAGCATGAAAGGTTGCTGAATTTTGTCAAATGCTTTTTCAGCATCTAATAAGATGACCATGTGGTTATTTTCTTTTAGTTTGTTTATGTAGTGGATTACATTGATGGATTTCCGTATATTAAACCATCCCTGCATCCCTGGGATGAAGCCTACTTGATCATGGTGAATGATTGTTTTGATGTGCTCTTGGATTCAGTTGGCAAGAATTTTATTTAGTATTTTTGCTTCGATATTCATAAGGGAAATTAGCCTGTAGTTCTCTTTCTTTGTTGGATCTTTTTGTGGTTTTGGTATCAGCGTAATTGTGGCTTTGTAGAACGAGTTGGGCAGTGTTCCTTCTGTTTCCATTTTGTGGAATAGCTTGAAGAGTATTGGTGTTAGGTCTTCTTTGAAGGTCCGATTGAATTCTGCACTAAAACCATCTGGTCCCGTATTTTTTGGTTGGAAGACTTTCTATAACCCCTTCTATTTTTCTAGGGGTTATCGGACTGTTTAGCTGATCTACTTGATGCTGATTTAATTTTGGTATTTGGTATCTGTCTAGGAAATTTTCCATTTCCTCCAGATTCTCCAGTTGTGTTGAGTATAGACTTTTGTAGTAGGATCTGATGATTTTTTTGAATTTCCTCAGTTTCTGTTGTTATATCTCCCTTTTCATTTCTAATTTTGTTAATTTGGATACTATCTCTGTGTCCCTTGGTTAGTCTGGCTAAGTGTTTATCTATCTTGTTGATTTTCTCAAAGAACCAGCTCCTGGTTTTGTTGATTCTTTGTATGGTTTCCTTTGTTTCAGCTTGATTGATTTCAGCCCTGAGTTTGATGATTTCCTGTCTTCTACTCCTACTGGGTGAAGGAGGGGAGGAGGGAGTGTGTTGGGTAGAGAGGCATATATGTTGAGGCAGGGGGAAGGATGAAGTGGAGGTGTTGGGGGGTCTTAGGGGAGGGGGATATCGGGAAACGTTTTACCATTGCCAATGTAAATGAAGACACTATTCAATAAAAAACAAATTAAAAAAAAAGAAAAAAAAGATGTGGCCCTGTTGGAGTAGATTTGTCACTGTGGATGTGAGCAAGACCTTCATCCTGCATGCCCAGAAGTTAGTCTTCCTTAGCAGCGTGCAGATGAAGATGTAGTACTCCTAACCTCTCCTGTATCATGCATTCCTGGGTGCTGCCATGTTTCTGCCTTGATGGTACTAGACTTAATCACTGATCCTATAATCCATGCCCAATTAAATGTTGTCTTTTAAAAGATTTGTCTTGGTCATAGTGTCTGTTCAGAGCAGTAAAACCCTAATTAAGACAGAAGTTGGTTCTAGGGACTGGGGCAGTACTGTGATAGTCCTGACCATGCTTTTGTTGGGAAGAAAGTGCATTTTGAGACTTTGGAAAGCAGTAGAATGCTTTAATTTGGGCTTAATGAGATATCCTAGTAGGAATATGGAAGGCTGTATTGCTGAATATGATTTGAACTGTGCAGACATACCCTAAATGGTTTCAATGCAGAAGAATTTCAGAATACGACCTAGGAATGTTTTTTTGAATAATTTTTTAATGTATTTTGGTGAATAATGTGCCCTTTTCTAAAGAATCTCCTGAGGCTAAGCTGAAGAGAATCAGATTAATTGCATTGATAAAAAACTCTCAGAAATGCCCTTCATAGACTTTTTTCTCTGGGTAAATCTCATGAAAAGGATTTTACCATGTGTAGAGAGCATAGAAAGACAATCACAAAATGTATCATTGGAGTATTCATGGTGTATTGGAAAGTGAAATGGATCTGAAACTTGTATTTAAAAGATAAAAAGTTAAAGGAGTGGGACTTTGTTACAAGGTCCTACATGCTATCTATAGATCCAGGCATGGTGCCACACATCTTTTATACTAGGAGATAAGTTCAAGTAGATCTCTGAGATCTATCCATCCTGACACAAAGAAAGTTCTAGGTTTAGAAAATCTTGTATAGAAGGCATGGTGGTACACTCCTTACATCCTAGGAGACACACATGCAGATCTCTGAGTTTATAGTCAATTTATAGAACAAGATCCAGGAAAGTCATGCTCAGCAATTGAAAGAGTTGGAAAAGTGTAAGCTAGTGAAAATGTAATAGAATGAGGGGGCCATGTTACAGCTCTAGAAAGCAGTAGAACTCAGCTGCTTCAATCACGCATCTCTTACTTGATAGAGGAGAAGGAAACTACTGGGACAATTGATGCTGGTTAGCTAGAGCTGGAGATAAGAAAGTAGTGGTGACAAAGAAGAGACCAGCATTCCTGAGGTGAAGTCTTCTGGGTAGTGTTTGCTGAGAGCACAAAGCTGTGTTTCA
This sequence comes from Apodemus agrarius, assembly GCA_964023405.1. Classification (NCBI taxonomy): domain Eukaryota; kingdom Metazoa; phylum Chordata; class Mammalia; order Rodentia; family Muridae; genus Apodemus; species Apodemus agrarius. Next base: position 82,934,558 of record OZ030013.1, read on the forward strand.
GAGATTGCCAAGGTTGTACCTGTCCTGCAGCTGTACTAGGTAATATGTAAGCACTACCCCCCAACAGTTGCTACAGCACTGGTATTGGATTTGAGGGAGTGAACTGTTCAGGAAGAACAGCTGAGGCTTGGCACTTTGAGCAGCCATAGAAGGACATTGGTGAAAGTGCAACCTCAGCTGCAGTTGATGGCCCTGGACTGAAGGGGTCATGAAAGGGAGCTGAGGCTTGGCAGTACGAATAGAGTATGTGACAGGCTATTGGTGAAGCCTAGTTGCAGTGGAAGACCCCAGTATATTGTAGAAGCCAGTACCCTGGGATGATCACCAAGGACAGCTGTGGCAGTGGAGTAGGTCAAACTACATTTTGAGTGTTACATAGGGCAGACCTGAAAAAGTGATGCTGGCCCTTTGAATGGGCTCAGAAGATCATGTATGGATGCCAGACATTGGAACAAGAAACTATGAATCTGAAGTAGACTTGGAGTCCCCAAGATATCAAAGATGCTGGAACCCGAGGAAAGCTATAAATGAGGAATGGAACCAGTCTGGGAGAAAGCTATTTGTTGCAGGAAACATAGACGGACAAGAAGTTGAAGTTCTGAAAAGTGCTCTGCCATCAGCGCTGGAGAAGCAGAATTTGGAGTTGGCATAGCTGGTTCACTATCTTTCTTTGGGAATTACAGTTAATTGATTGGATGAATCTCAGAAGAGACTTTGAACTTTGAACTTTTAACAATATTGAGGGTGCTTTAGACTATGAAGATGTGGAAGTTGGAACAAATATACTTTGCATTATGCTATGTTTAGTTTTGGTTCCTATAGTTTCCTATGTTTGAACAAGATTATTGGCGCAAGGGAATTGATTGTTATGGTTTATATATGCTCAGTCCAGTGAGGGGCACTATTAGAAGATGTAACCCTGTTGGATTAGCTGTGTCACTATAACACCCACACCCTAGCTGCCTGGAATTTAGTCTTCCATTAGCAGCCTGAAGATGAAGATGTAGGACTCTCAGCTTCTCATTAACATGTATGCATGGATGCTGCCATGTTCTCACCTTGATGATACTAGACTGGACCTCTGATCCTGTAAGCTATGCCCAATAAGACTTTGTCCTTTAAAAGACTTGCCTTGGTCACAGTGTCTATTCACAGCAGTAACACCTTAACTGAGATAATATTCACGAGGGAAATTGGTCCCAAGACTTGCTGTGATGGAAGAACTAGGTAACAATGCTGTCAAATCACACTGGCATCTGTTGCTTATGATCTTGTGCTTGATTACTACCATCTGGTCATTTCTGGTATTAACTGGCCTGTGTGTATGACTGGAGCAGGCCTCCTTGGAGGCATGTAGAGCTTTGTGACCTGGATTAGAGCAGGCCTAGACAGTACTAATGCAGGCAGTACTGTCTCTGGTTAGGGCAAGACTCCCATATTCCTGGTAATAACAATCCTCCCTTGTCCCTGAGGAGGGCAGACTTGTTATGATAATTGTTAGGGTGAACCTGCAGGGAGAGAGCCAGGCTTTGTGGTACAAGGGAAGGACCAGCCCTACTGGCAGATCAAAGTGCAGACTGGAACAACTATAGGACTCAGGCAGAGCAGGTTGGGTCCTATGTGTGCTGGTCTCTGTATAACTTGCAGGTGGCATGGATACTGGAATGGGTGGCTTACCTTTGTTTTTGGTTAGGGAAGAACTCCAGAGAGAAAAGTAGGATGCAGGATCCAAGGACATGAAATCTCCCAGGTACAGAAGGAGTTATAGGCTTGAAGGCGGAAGAGGTTCACAGAGAGGCGATAGTTCCTGAGTCAGCTGGGCATTGTGGGTCTCCAAGCTTGGTAGTATGTTCTGGTGGGGTCTCCAATGTGTCCCTGATTACCACAGTCCTTCTGGGATACAGGCAGGTGTGGGAGGGGAGCAGGCATGCTAATCAACCAGGGTAGAGGTGGAAACTGCAAGGCTAGACAATATTTGTTGAGAAACCTCTTTTGAGTATCTGGAAATCCCTGGTTCATTGTCACAGAAGAGGGTTGGTAAGTTCTCATGCCAACAATGGTTGGGGCAATCTGACACAATAGCAATATGGGATTCTCCTCCCCAGTCAATGGAATAGTGGCTGGTCCAGTGGTAGTCAAGAAGTTTTCTGGTTTCACCTTGAACTGAAATCTTTTGATTATCAGGTGGCATTTGGGATTTTAAGGACTTGAAGTATCATCCTTGTCTCCATAAAGATGTCATTTGATTTATCCCCAACTGTAAGTGTTACTCTAGGACCCTCCCTGGGATCTTCACAGTTTAAAGCATAGGAGTTTGGGCCAACCTACATTTCTATGCATAGGAGTTGGACTTTCCTTTCAATTAAGGCACTTATTATTTTTGCAATGCATTTTTTCCTTGTGGTAGGCATATTTTTATTTGATTAATGGTGGCTTGCTCGTTTCCAGGTCTCCTTTTTTTTCTATTTTACAAGACTGGTTTATTATTTAGGTTTTCTCATCAGGCTACCGCTTTGGTGTTGGTAAGTCATCATTCTTTCTGATTCCCAATCAGGTTTCTGTTGTCATACACATTTTGAGCTACCTCCAACCAGTGGGTCCCATTCATCTCTTCTAATCCCTCTACACTTTGGAACTTGTAAGATTTGGTGACAAAAAGCGATGTATGTTGGACACTTGCCTGGTCTCCAGTACATATGGGTCTATGGCTATATGGGTATGAGAAGCCTCTAGTAGGTACTCTATGAAAGAAGCAAGATGCCATGAGGTACCCTGTGTGACCCCAAGTATCTTTGACAATTGTGGGGGCTTCTGGACTGCTGTTTTGCACCCAGCTGGAAAGATCTGGAATAGACCTATAGTGGCCCATTACCTTTGTCCACTTTTAAGGTACTAGTGAGAGTATTGATGGAAATGCAGTCTTAATACAATCAAGAATCCAAGAGACTCTTGTATATCATGTGGACTAAGCACTGAGTTCCAGAACTGTCCTGTGTGACCATCCCAAAGCCAGCAAACTGGAGCCAGAAGAAAGCCAAGCAGAAGGCATCAATTACCATCACCTCCGGCACCTTCTCACAACACAGGTTAATGTGGCTTTGGTAGAAGAATGGATGCCCACAAGATAGCTGGCACTCCAGTATAATAGCCAGCTCCTATAATATCTAGGCAAGCACAAGGATGGACATGAAGGCAAAGGCTTTACCTAAATGATTGCCTGAGCCAGACAGCATTTTGTGCATTCTCTATTTTTGCCCCAATCAGCGAGGACCAGTGGACTGACCAGGTACTTGCCCTGCTTGTTAGGTACTGCCATGCCACTCATTAGCACCTTGATATCCAAGAGGAGCTGATGCAAAGACCATGGACTGTAGGACCAAGGCCCTGAGTGCACAAGCAACATCAAGTTAATCAGCAGCCATGCAGAGAAGAGCACACTGCTCATAGTCTGCAAGGATCTGAGTTCCACTCAGGTGTATCCCCAGCAGAAGCAGGACTCATACAATGTCCCTGATGCAGTGAAGTGGAGGGAAATCTGCACTGCAGGTAGATTTGTAGGAGCCTCAAGACCCTCCTGGTAGACCTTGGCATGAAGGTTTTTTTGTCCCACTATGCTGCAGTAAGTTGATTCTTTAAAATAAATCACTAACTAATTAAGAGCTTTTATATTCTGAATATTTTGATAAGTATCTCTACACACCCCATTTTCTCCAAAATCCATAAATTTTCAGCAAAAGAGTATTTAACAACTTTATAAGTAACTGATGAGACCAGTATGTTCAGGGTGATATGGTAATTGACTTTATACCTGTCAGAATAAAACTAAAGAATCAGGAGCTGTGTCTGCCATCTTAGCTCCTGGACAGACTGGACAGGCAACACAAGGTAAACAGAGATATCCCAAGTTTAGCATTGCTTGGACTAGCCCACCAGGCTTCTGCCTGAGCCCAGGGCCTTGGCAGCTCTGCGGGTAGTTTGTATGCCAGCCCTGTCATGGGATGTTTGTCCTGCAGGGTGACCAGCACTTGGAGGGGTTCCCCATAACCTCCACCATCTTCACTCCTGGACGGACCAGGCAGGCAGCACCAGGTACACAGAGAAAACCCAAGTATAACATTCCTTGGGGCAAGGCACACCAGGGCTCAAACAGGCTCCCAAGAGTAGGGTAGCCCATCAGCAATCTGTGCCAGGGGAAACCCAGTCATCCAGTGGTGTAGAAATAACCTTACAGGCCCACAGGAGGTTCAAGCACCAGCCAGTGACAAAAGGACCAACTAACGCCAGAGATAACCAGTTGGCAAAAGGCAAATGTAGGAATGTTACTAACAGAAATCAAGGCAATATGGCAGCATCTGAACCCAATTCTCCAACAACAGCAAGTCATAGATACTAAAACACACTTGAAAAACAACATTTGGATTTAAAATCACATCTCATGATGCTATTAGAGGATTAGAAGGACATAAATAAATCTCTTAAAGAAATACAGGAGAACATGAATAAGGTAGAAGCCCTTACAAAGGAAACACAAAAATCACATAATGAAATTCAGGAGAATATGAGTCAACAGATAGAAACCAATAAAGAGGAAATGCAAAAATCACTTAAAGATATGCAGGAGAACTTCGGTCAACAAACAGAAGTCATGAAAGAGAAAACGCAAAAATCTCTTAAAGAATTACAGGAAAACACAAACAAGTGAAGGAACTGAGCAAAACCTTCCAGGACCTAAAAACAGAAGTAGAAACACCTAATAAATCACAAAGGGAGACAACTTTGGAGATAGAAAACTTTGAGAAGAAATCAGTGGTCATAGATGCAAATATCAGCAACAGAATACAAGAAATAGAAGAAAGAATCTCAGATGCTGAAGATACCATAGAAAGCATTGACTCAAGAGTCAAAGAAAATGCAGTACACAAAAAAACTTGTAACCCAAAACATCCAGGAAATCCAGGACAAAATGAGAAGACCAAACCTAAGGATTATAGGTATAGATGAGAGTGAAGATTTACAGCTTAAAGGGCAATCAAATATCTTCAACAAAATTATGGAAGAAAACTTCAGTATCCTAAAAAGAGAGATGACCATCGATATACAAGAAGCCTACAGAACTCCAAACAGACTGGACCAGAACAAAAATACCTCCCGTCACATAATAATCAAAATCACAAATGTACTAAACAAAGAAAGAATATTAAAAGCAGTAAGAGAAAAAGGCCAAGTAACATATAAAGGAAGACCTGTAAGAATTACACCAGACTTCTCACCAGACAAAAATGAAAGCTAGAAGATCCTTGGCAGATCTCATGCAGACTCTAAGAGAACACAAATGCCAGCCAAGACGACTATACCCCAAAACTCTCAATCACCATAGATGGAGAAACCCAAGATATTTCATAACAAAACCAAATTTACACAATATCTTTCCACAAACACAGCCATACAAAGGATAATAGGAAGAAAACTCCAATACAAGGAGGGAAACTACACCCTGGAAAAAGTAAGATAGTAACCTTCTTTCAGCAAACCCAAAAGAAGATAACCACTCAAATATAAAAAATAACAGGAAGTAATAATCACTATTCCTTAATATCTCTTCACATCAATGCAATCAATTCCCCAATAAAAAGACATAGACTAACAGACTGGATACATAAACAAGAACCCTACATTTTACTGCATACAGGAAACACACTGCAGTGTCAAAGGCAAACACTACCACAGAGTAAAAGGCTAGAAAATAATTTTACAAGCAAATGGTCTCAGGAAACAAGCTGGAGAAGCCATTCTAATATCAGATAAAATTGACCTTCAAACTAAAGTCATCAAAAGAGACGCAGAAGGACACTTTTTGCTGGTCAAAGAAAAAACCCACCAAGAAGAACTCTCAATTCTGAACATCTATGCTCCAAATACAAGGGCACCCTTATTTGTAAAAGAAATTTTACTAAAGCTCAAAGCACACATTTTATCTAACACAATAATTGTGGTTGAGTTCAATACTCCACTCTCTTCAATGGACTGATCATGAAAATTGAAACTAAATTGGGACACAGTGGAACTAATTGAAGCTTTGGACCAATTGGGTGGATGGATGGATGGATGGATATATATATATATATATATATATATATATATATATATATATATAAAAACACTTCATCCTAAAGCAAAAGAATATACCTTTTTTCTCAGCATCTCATGGTACCTTCTCCAAAATCTACAATATACTTGGTCACAAGATAGACCTCAACAGAAATTAATAAGATCGAACTAATCCCATGCCTATCAGATCACTCTCCAGTAAGAGTGGTCTTCAATAGCAACAAAAACAACAGAAAGCTCACATACACATGGAAGCTGAACAAAACTCTACTCAATGATAACTTGGCCATCGAAGAAATAAAGAAATCAAAGAGTTTTTAGAATTTAACGAAATGAAGATGCAATATACCCAAATTTATGGGACACAATGAAAGCAGTGCTAAGAGGAAAACTCATAGCCCTGAGTGCATCCAAAAAGGAGCTGGAGAGAGCATACACTAGCAGCTTAAGGGCACACCCGAAAACCCTGGAACAAAAAGAAGCTAATTCACCCAGGAGGAGTAGAAGACAGGAAATCATCAAACTCAGGGCTGAAATCAATCAAGTAGAAACAAAGAGAACCATAAAATGAATCAACTAAACCAGGATCTGGTTCTTTGAGAAAAATCAACAAGATAGATAAACCCTTAGCCAGACTAACCAGAGTGCACAGAGACAGTGGGCAAATTAACAAAATTAGAAATGAAAAGGGATAGCAACAGAAACTGAGGAAATTCAAAAAATCATCAGATCTTACTACAAAAGCCTATACTCAACACAAGTGGAAAATCTGGAGGAAATGGACAATTTCCGAGACACATACCAAATACCAAAATTAAATCAGGATCAATTAGATCAGCTAAACAGTCCCATAACTCCTAAAGAAATAGAAGTGGTCATTGTAAGTCTTCCAATCAAAAAAAGCACAAGATGGCTTTAGTGCAGAATTCTATCAGACCTTCAAAGAAGTCCTGATACCGATAATCTTCAAACTATTCCACAAAATAGAAACAGAAGGAACACTACCCAACTCGTTCTGTGAAACCAAAATTACACTGATACCAAAACCACACAAAGATCCAACAAAGAAAGAGAACTTCAGACCAATTTCCCTTATGAACATCGATGCAAAAATACTCAATAAAATTCTTGCCAACCAAATCAAAAGAACACATCAAAACAATCATTCATGAGCAAGTAGGCTTCATCCCAGGGATGCAGGGATGGTTCAATATATGGAAATCCATCAATGCAATCCATTACATAAACACACTCAAAGAAAAAAAACCACATGATTATTTCATTAGATGCTGAAAAAGCATTTCACAAAATTCAGCATCCTTGCATGCTAAAAGTCTTGGAAAGATCAGGGATCCAAGGCCCATACCTAAACCTAGTAAAAGCAATATACAGCAAACATCAAACTAGATGGAGAGAAACTTGAAGCAATACCACTAAAATCAGGGACTAGACAAGGCTGCCCCTTTTCTCCATATCTTTTCAATATACTACTTGAAGTTCTGGTTAGAAAAATTAGACAACATAAGAAGGAGGTCAAAGGGATACAAATTGGAAAGGAAAAAGTGAAACTATCACTATTCCCAGATGATATGATAGTATAATTAAGTGGCCCCAAAATACTGTCTTACATCTTAGTTTGGGTTTTACTGATATGAAGAGACACCAGGACCAAAGCAACATTTTATTGTTGCTGTCTTACAGGTTCAGAGATTCAGTCCATAATCATCAATGCAGGAAGCACAGCAGGATCTAGGCAAACATATCACTGGAGAAGAAGCTAAGAGCTCTATATCTTGTTCTGAAGGCACATTGAAGACTGTGTTACAGGTAAGTAGGAGAAGGGTCTCAAAGCCTACCCTCCACAGTGACACACATGTTCCAAGGCCATGCTTCCTCCAACACTGCTACAAATCTTAACTGTACCATTCCCAGGGTCAAGCATATTCAAACCACCACACCCCTCTATAAGATCCCAACACATTTACCTGTTTCTGTCTAACTTTTTCCTTCGTCTTTATCACAAAATATGTATTCTATCATTTTATCTAAATATCCTTCTATAACACTTCAATAGGGCATTATCTACTATGGGTACTGCAATTTAAATACATATCTCTGAAGTGTCAATACTACCATCCACTTAATACACATTTGTCTTTCTGAGTCTGGGATATATCCCTCAGGCTGATTATTTCTGGCTCTGTCCATTTACATTTAAAATTCATTTTTTCACTGTTCAATTCCATTGTTTATATGAACCCCATTTTTATGGTCCCTGTATCAGTTATATGGCATCTAATTTGTTTTCATATCATGCCTGCCGTGAATCATGCAGAAAGAAACATGAACAAACATTGGTCTCTGTTGTAGAATAATGACCTTTGGGTAAATGCCCTCGAATAGTGTCTATGTCAGTGTTCTATTGCTATAAAGAGACCATGACCATGGCAGTTCTTTTTAAAGAACACATTTTAATGGGGTCTGCTTGTTATTTCAGAAGTTTAATACATTATTGTCTTGACAGATACATGGCAACACACAGGCAGACATGGTGCTAGGGAAAGAGTTGAGACTTCTGTATTGGGATGTAGAGGAAGCAGGAATAATGACCCTCAGGTGGGATTTGGAATCATAAGCCCACTCCCACAACAAACCCACCCTTCTAATTCTACCAAACAGTGCTACACCCTGGTGACCAATTATTCAAATCTATGAGCCAATTGGCAGCCTCATTCAAAACACCACAAATAGTACAGCTGGATCCTATGGTAGATATGTTTCTAGGAATATTTTCAGGAACATCTGTTCTGACTTCCATGAATCCATGTTCCTGTACCCCATGCCAACACTTGTGGTCATTTCCTCTATTGATAATCGCCATTCTGACTGGGGTAAGATGGAATGCCAAAATGATTGTAATTTGCATTTTTTCTGATGACTAAGGATATTGATCATTTAAAAACATAATTATTATCCATTTCATACTCTTCTTTTGAAGATTCTGTTCAGTTCCATATAATACTGCAAGGAGGTGTTTGAGACAGGGACTATACATATCACTGGCTGTCCCAGAACCTTATACAGAGACCAGGCTGTCCGGAAGCTCAGGGACTTATTCTTGCCTCTTTGTTCTGAGTGTGAGGATTAAAGCTCTTTGGTACCATGTACAGTCATAGGACATTTTGAAATGTTTATACTTGAAATGTTTAAATGCTTAACATGGCAGGTTTCCTGCTATTTAGTATTATACCCCATCATATTGTTTAGAAACTAACTCTCGGTTACATGTATACTTGGTGGAGATTCTCTGCCATCCAGTAGGCTGCCCCTTCAAGTTATTAATGGTTTCTTGTGCTGTTTTCTATTGGTGTGAGGAGACATCTTTACCACAACAGTTCATAAACAGAGTATTTAATTGGGGCTGGCTGCTTAGACTTTCAAAAGGTGATCCAGGATCATTGAGGTGGGGAGAATAGCAGGAAGCAGACAGGCATGCATACAGGCAGGCATGTCAATAGAGAAGTAGAAAAACTCACATCTGATCTACAAAGTGGAGTCAGAGGACAAAAAGAGAGAGACAGAGAGAGTGGAAAGAGCAAACATACAGAGAAAGAGAGGGGAGAGAGAAGAGAGAGAAAGAGACAGTGAGTGAGGGAGAGAGGGAGAGATAGAAAGAGAGAGTTAGAGTGAGGTGGCAGATGTAGTGAGGGAGAGGGAAAGGGAGAGGGACAGACTGAGACAGACACAGAGTGCAAAAACAGACAGTGAGAGACACAGAGACAGAGAAATAGATTCAAAGACAGAGACAGAGACCTGGACTGGCATGAGATTTTGAAACTCCAAAGCACACCTCCTGTGACATACCTCCTCCAGCAAGGACATAGCTCCTAGTGTTCCTAAAACAGTTCCATGAACTAGGTAGCAAGCATTCAAATATATGAGCCTTTGAAGGCCATTTTTATTCAGACCACTCCTTTTATGATACAGAAGACTTTTAATTTCTCAAGCTGAACATTTTTATTTTCTGGGATGTATTAGAGAAATACTGTTGTGTTTCAACTTTTCTTGTTCCACATGATCAGCCACAGAACAGTACATTATAACTGTAGCTAAATAGATGACTATAAAGACACAGCATGGATACATTTTTCATCATGACATTGGGATCCACTGAGTTTGACACACTATCCACATTAAAATCACCAAACCCTGTGTAGATCTGTGTTGCTCCTTTGTTTCCAACCCAATTCCCCAGTAAAAGAAAGCTCAACTCAACAGTTAACAAAACAAGCTACAAGCCTAGATTGGGCCATCTTCCACCACACTACTCTATTTCCATCTATATTATCCCATATAACTTGCAGTTTCTCCAGGCCCCCAGCTTCATTCCCTGCTGACTCTCCATGTCCTTTCCATTCCTCTGCCCCTTCCTGTTCCCCCCTTCCCCCGGCTCTTCCCCTAGACTCTCAGCTCCTCCCATATCCTCCTGCCCAATCTTTGGCTCAAGCTTTTATTTGAAAAGTTAAGGTGGGGAGAAGGTTCACAAGGCAACTCCTCATCTGCAGCCCCTCTGAGGAGTAGAATTAGCATCAAAATACAAGCCCAGGGCTATCCACAACACTTCCCCCTTTCTGTCTAGTTAAAAGACTCTTTTATCTTAGACATCAGTTGAGCACAATTATTACCATTTTGTAATTTACAACACAAAGGATAGACCTAACATCCAGTCAGTCAGTTTTTATCAATTAAGTAGTACCCCTTTCATCTATTTGAACTTAAAAGTTTTATAATTCTACACCTGACTCAAGTCCTGGATTTAGACTGTAACCCATCTGAAAGCCATCCTCTCAAATCTGTATCATCTTTCTAAATGCTAACCATCTTGGACTGGCTATAAGACTATTAGTGTTCAATCACATCAGAAATTCAAGAATGACTATATTACCTGAAAGTATGAGAAGCACAAAATATAGCTTCTAAAACTTAGCCAATTTATAGAGACCGCTGATCACCTGGACAGGCCCTATACACCAAAATGTTGGAGTATCAGTCTTCAGCCTTTTGGCCCAGGATCATCTGACAGACCTTGATAATGCAGAATTTTGAAGGGCCAATTACTCTGTCTTGGCAGAGATTATCAATTGACTATTCCACAATATGTCCTTTTTTTGGACAGTATTTTTCTGTAGATGAAATGAGGCAATTTTTGCCTGGTGACTGTCTTGCCACAACTGAAGTAACTCCATTGATGCTCAATGTCTTAGTCAGGGTTTCTATTCCTGCACAAACATCATGACCAAGAAGCAAGTTGGGGAGGAAAGGGTTTATTAAGCTTACACTTCCACACAGCTGTTCATCACCAAAGGAAGTCAGGACTGGAACTCAAGGAGGTCAGAAGCAGGAGCTGATGCAGAGGCCATGGGGGGATGTTCCTTACTGGCTTGCTTCCCCTGGCTTGCTCAGCCTGCTCTCTTATAGAACCCAAGAATACCAGCCCAGAGATGGCACCACCCACAAGGGGCCCTCCTTCACTTGATCACTAATTGAGAAAATGCCCCACAGCTGGATCTCAGAGGCACTTCCCCAAGTGAAGCTCCTTTTCCTATGATAACTCCAGCCTGTGTCAAGTTGACACACCAAACTAGCCAGTACAATTGACCCCTTGTCAACTTGACACACCAACATATCACTATTGAGCCTCAACCCTTACTTTCTTATTCATCCCCAAGATCTCAATAATGTAAAAAGTCCCACAGTGTTTACATATTAAAAGTTCAATCCCTTTAAAATGTCCAATATCTTAAAATTCAAAGTCTTTTAAAAATTCAAGTCTCTGAACTGTGGGCTCCACTAAAATACCTTCTTTCAAGAGGGAAAAATATCAGGGCACAGTCACAATCAAAGGCAAAACTCAAACTCCAAAGTCTGGGATCCAACTCATGATCTTCTGGGCTCCTCCAAGGGCTTGAGTCACTTCTCCAGCTCTGCCCTTTGTAGCACACACCTTGTCTTCTAGGCTCCAGCTGCCTGTACTCCACTGCTGCTGCTGTCCTTGGTGGTCATCGCATAGTACTGGCATCTCCAAGCCTCAACTCTTTTGCATGACCCCTTCAGTCCTGGGCCATCAATTACAACTGAGGGTACACTTTCACCAATGGCCTTCCATGGCCTCTCACTGTACCAAGCCTCAGCTGTTCTTCATGATGCCTTCATGCCTTCAAAAGCAGTACCACCTGGGTGACTCTTACACAGTACCAAGTCCTGCTACAGCATGAGGCACAACCTTGGCTATCTGGAACACACTCTCTGTGCTCTCAGAAAACACATCCCAGAAGATTTCACTTCAGTGATGCTGGTTTCTTCTTACTCACCGCTAATTTCTTAGCTCCAGCTAACCAGCATCAATAGTCCCAGTAACACAAAGGTTGACTTGAATGGTTTTGGTATCTTGTTACTCACAGCTGATTCTTCAGCCCCAGCTAACCAAAACCACAGAATCTTCATGGCCCTGATAAGAGTCTTTAATTTTCCCTCTGAAACTTCACAAGCCAGGCCTCCATCTTCTGCCTTGTTCTCAACATTATCTTCCAAGCTCCTACACAACATCTCACAGAGGTCTCATCACTGAATGGACCATCTAGCCCAAAGTTCCAAAGTCCTTCCACAGTCCTCCCCAAAACATGGTCAGGTTGTCACAGGAATACCCCACTACGCTGGTACCAATTTGTCTTAGTCAGGGTTTCTATTCCTGCACAAACATCATGACCAAGAAGCAAGTTGGGGAGGAAAGGGTTTATTAAGCTTACACTTCCACACAGCTGTTCATCACCAAAGGAAGTCAGGACTGGAACTCAAGGAGGTCAGAAGCAGGAGCTGATGCAGAGGCCATGGGGGGATGTTCCTTACTGGCTTGCTTCCCCTGGCTTGCTCAGCCTGCTCTCTTATAGAACCCAAGAATACCAGCCCAGAGATGGCACCACCCACAAGGGGCCCTCCTTCACTTGATCACTAATTGAGAAAATGCCCCACAGCTGGATCTCAGAGGCACTTCCCCAAGTGAAGCTCCTTTTCCTATGATAACTCCAGCCTGTGTCAAGTTGACACACCAAACTAGCCAGTACACTCAAGTTCTTCTTTGAATTCAAGAAAGGGGTGCTGTCAGGAGCAGACAGGTCTCCAGTCAAATGATCTTTAATAAAAAATGTTAATAAACATATTCAGTGGACTTCTGACACCTTTGAAGACCATCTGTCTACTTAAAACATCTCTGAGCTGTTAAGCCTTGACTATTCTTGGCCATTTCTAATCGAAATAACTCAGGAACACCCTTTTAGTAAACTCACAACCACGAGTTTCCTATCTGGCCCTTAACTTGTATTGCTTAATCATCTAAAAGCAGTTTATACTAGCAGTTATAGATGGACTGGGTCTAAGCGTTGTATTCTTAAATGTGTTATATAGGCATAATGCCTACATGGGAGTAACAATATTAATCCCAGTTTTATATCAATAATAAATCTATACCAATGAAAACCTTAAATTCCTTATGTTGTCTGATTGCTCTCGCTAGACATGGTCCTGAAAAGACTGGATCCAGTTTTGTAGGAGAGTACCAGAACAGAGAAATGGTGGTGGTGGTGGTGGGGTGATTGGGGAATAGGTGGGGGTGGGGTGGGGGGTAGTGGTGGGGAAGAGGACTTATGGGACATATGGTGAGGGGGGAAATGGGAAAGAGGAAAGCCTTTGGAATGTAAACAAAGAATATAGAAAAAATAATAAAAAAGAAAAGAAAACCTTAAATTAACATCAAATAAATTCTGAACCAATGTTAGAGATTATAACTATAACTTTGTATCAATTATAAAGACCTCTACCAATATAAGATCTGGCTATGTAATGTTTTTCTTAACAGTACATTTGCTAACCCATCCCTATAGTCTATTTCTATAATTTCTATGATATTACTATATCCCCCTTTTTCTTTTCCACTCACTTCTCGTTTACCTAAGAAAGAAGGATAGAGAAGAGGAAAGAAAAGGTAGAAATCCATGAGTTTAAGTTCTTAGTTGCTTCCCTGTCCAAAGCTACATTTGTAAAGTGTCCCTAAAATAACATATTTATAATTCCTAAAATAACCAGAACCATCCACCCCACATAAGGACCTGGGATGATGATTGTCTTCTGTCTGCTTCCAGCTGAATTCGGGCAAAGAATTCCCATCTGGGGGTCCAAAGGGAAATAAAAAATTTCGAGAACTAGCTGGCGTTATTTGTCTTCCACTCACTATGTGGTGAGAAAGTTCGTGCCTCCAGGTCGGATGACATCTTGACCATGACATTCTGAAAGGCTGGAGAGGCAAGTAAAGTTCTGGAAGCAAGTCTTTAAAAGACTAAGTTTTGATGTAGTTGAAGTAGAGTCAAATGTGAAGCTGGAATGGAAGGTCCCGGAATCTCAGCATCCTGGAGTGTGAATCTTTTCAGTGCTGTCTTTCTCTTCTTTCATCCCTGTAGTATACAAAACTTAAAAGCAACAAGTAAGCTGGGCAGTGGTGGCGCACGCCTTTAATCCCAGCACTTGAGAGGCAGAGACAGGCGGGTTTCTGAGTTTGAGGCCAGCATGGTCTACAGAGTGAGTTTCAGGACAGTCAAGGCTACACAGAGAAACCCTGTCTCGAAAAACACAAAACAAAACAAAAAACAAAACAACAAAACCCCCAAAGTAACAAGTAAACAGGTAAAAACATTCACACAGAGCATGCAGGGGCCACAGATTGGCTAATAAAAATCAATAAAGAAAGACGACTGACTGCCTTTCCTCAGGTTAGCTTGATCACCTAGTCAAACTAAAATGTAACTGTGTATCCATGTCCTCATAAAGGATGGTATGTAACACCCAATAAGTGTTAATGGCTGTGTATAGACATTTTAGTCTCAGCCAGTTCCAGAGCTGTCTCCATAAACAGAGACATAAACATCACCACATATACATCACCTATTTTGTTAATTGTTTTAGTCTCCCTTATCTTCTCTGATTTTTATCAACTTGGAAAGAACCCACAGCCTTTCTTTTCCTATGGAAACATAGACATAGCCCCTCCCCCAGCGTAACACATTTCCCATTCTCTATTCTGATGTTAGAATATACTTAATGTAAACAGGCTGGTTTAGTTCAATAGTTCTTTCCACAGTCCACTGTCTTTCAGCAGCTGTGGTGTTTTGTTCATTGGCATTTAGAAATTTAAGGTTAATAAGGCACTATGTAATCTATCCTTGGGGGTTCTCATTGATCCTTTTTGCCTATTAAGCATCTCCTTTAGAGTTCAATTTGGTCTCTCCACAATTGCTTGTCCTGTAGGATTATGTGGTATGCCTTTAACATGTTTTATATTGTAATATTCAAAAACTGCTTCATCTTACTAGAGATATACACTGGCCCATTGTCTATCTTAATTTGTGTTGGTATTCCCATAATGGCCATAACTTTAACAAATGTGTAATTACAGAATCAGCTTTTTCTGACAGTAATGCAGTTGCCCATTGAAATCCTGAATATGTGTCTATAGTATGTTGCACATATTTCAGTTTGCCAAACTCTGTAAAATGGAAGACATCCATTTGCCAAATGTCATTTCTTTGGGTACCCTTAGGGTTAGTTCCCATAGGCAATGGAGTCTAGTTATATAATGGACAAGTAGGCCATTGCTTCACAATTTCCTTGGCTTGTTGCCAAGTGATAGAGACTTCTTTCTTTAAGCCTTTGCTGTTAACATGGTGTTTTTATGGAATTCTGAAGCCTCTAGTACACTTCCTATCAGTAGTTGGTCAATTTCATTATTACCTTGTGCCAGAAGGTCTGGCAGACCTGTATGGGATTTTATATGTGTGATATATAGTGGATAACTCCTATTTCTGATTATTTGCTGTAGCTGAATAAATAATGAAGTCAATTTGGAATCATCCTGCATAAGTTCAGCAGTCTCTATATGTAAGACAACCCCTTCTGCATATTGAGAATCAGTTGCTATATTAAGAGACTCTTTAAAATCTGACAACACTGTGACTATTGCATATAGTTCAGAATTTTGAACTGACTTATAGGGACTCTCAGCCACCTTACTTACATCTTCTGATTTATGTCCTGCCTTTCCTGGTTTACTGGTATCAGTGTAAAATGTAAGGGCTCCAGATATTGGAGTTTTCTTTATTATACGAGGGAGAATCCAGTAAGTACTTTTTATGAACTGAAGCTGCTTGCTTTTAGGATATCTGTTGTGAATCTCTCCCAAGAAGTTACTGCATGCTCTTTACCAATATTCATCTTGTGCCCATAGTGAGGCAATTTCTGTGTTAGTAAAAGGTACCATAATTTCAGCCGGATCCATTCCAACTAATTGTTGAAGTCTCATTTTTCCTTTAAGTATCAATTCAGAGACCTTCTCAATGTAGGTTTTCAATTTCTTACTCTGTTTATGTGCTAAAAATATCCATTCTAAGATATAATCTTCCCTCTGCATAAGAATTTCTGTAGGGGAATGAGTAGAAGGTAAGATAACTAAGATGCAGGCCATCTTTGGATCAATATGATCTAGATGCGTATCCTGCAATTTCCTTTCTACCAAAGTTAACTCCTTCCCAGCCTCAGCTGTTTCCTTGGACTATTTAAATCCTTATCACCTTGTAAGGTTTGAAATAAATTGTTTAACTCTTGAGTGGCCAAGCCAATTGCAGGACTCAGCCAGTTAATATCTCCCAGTAGCTTCTGAAAAACATTAAGGGTCCTTAATTGGCTTCTTCTGATTTGCACCTTTTGTGGCCTAACCCTTTGCAGACTTATTTTATATCCTAGATAATTAATAGAATACCCTCTTTGTATCTTTTCAGGGGCGATTTGCAATCCCCAGGAAGGCGGCAAGGCTTTTTGTACTTCATCAAACAATCTTTGCACAATATTTATATCTGAATCAGCCAAGAGGATGTCATCCATATAATGATAAATAATGGATTGGGGAAATTGTTTGCAAATCCTCCCCAATGGCTGTTGTACAAAATACTGACACAAGGTAGGGCTATTTAACATTCCTTGTGGCAAGACTTTCCAATGATATCTTTTCATTGGGTGACCTCTAATGAAAGTAGGTACTGAGAAAGCAAACCTTTCCTTATCACATTCATGTAGAGGAATGGTAAAAAAAACTATCTTTCAGATCAGTCACTATGATAGGCCATTCCTTAGGCAACAAGGAAGGCAATGGGATTCCAGGTTGCAAGGAACCCATTGGCTGAATAATCTTATTAATCGCTCTGAGATCTGTCAACATCCTCCATTTTCAGATTTTTTTAAATGACAAATACTGGAGAATTCCAAGGGCTGGAAGACTCCTTCCTCTATATGCTGAGCCTTCAGCTATTCTTGGACTAGCTGTTCTAATGCCTGTAGCTTTTCTTTTGTCATAGACCATTGATCAATCTAAATGGGTTGGTCAGTCAACCACCTTAGTGGTAAGGCTTTCGGTGTTTTGGCAGCAGTGGCTCCTGGGGTAAAGCTAAATTGCAGCCTCTGCTGTATCTTGTTTATGGACAGCTTGGACAGTCTGTAACTGCCTTTGATAAGATTCCCTAACTAATTTAAGATTTTCATTAGGAGCCTGACTAGTTTCATGGCTAGATACCGAAACTGAGGGGATATTAATTTGGGCTTTCCACTGCTGTAATAGATCTCTTTCCCATAAATTAATGGCTATATCAACCACGTATGGCCTCAATTTTCCAACCTGACCTTCTGGTCCTCTACATTTAAGCCATCTGGTGCTTTGCTTTATTTGAGATAAGGTCCCAACTCCTTGAAATTGGATGTCTACTTCTTGAAGTGGCCAACTTACAGGCCAAGATTTTGGAGAGATAATGGTGACATCTGCTCCAGTGTTAACCATTCTTTCAATCTTAATATTGTTTACTAATATTCTTAGTTTTGGCCTGTGATCCTCTATAGAAGTTTGCCAAAATATTCTCTTTTGGGTCCCCTTGAGGCTTTCTGAATTGTCTACAGAACTTGCCTCAGTCTTGTCTGGTCTTAGAACATGTTTTTGACACAGAGACACTTAATTGTCCTGAGGGAGAGAGCTCTCCCTGTCTAGCATTGGGGCCTTCAAGATGCCCCCTGGGAGTTTTTTGGCAGGATGTTGCCCCATTTGTCTGTTCTTGCTCTACATTCCCTAGTCAAATGTTGGCCTTTGCCACACCTTTGACATATTCCAAAAGGTATAGGCCCCCTTTTGGTATTACTTTGGTTTTTTAAACAGTCATTTCTGAGATGACACCACTCACCATAATTCAAACATTTGAAATCTTGGGTCATTTCTAGTTGTCTAGTAACAGTTTCTCCTTTTAAAGTCATGTCACCATGCTGGCCTTTACCATACCTTTGAAATATTCCAAAAGGCATAGGCCCCCTTTTGATATTACTTCATTTTTTTCTACAGTTATTTCTGAGATGACCTCACTCACCACAATTAAAAGATTTGAAATCTTGGGTCATTTCTAGGTGTTTAGTGGCAGCTTTTCCTATTACCATCATATCAGGTGAGCAAGATACAACATCTATTGTATATCTAATCCATTCATCTATTGATGCTGACCTTGTCCTCAGTGGTCTCATTACTTCCTTGCATTTAGTATTTGCATACTCAAAAGCTAAAGACTCAATTATTGCCTTCCTTGCTGCAGAATCTGATATACTACTTTCCACAGCTGAGGTTAGTCTTTGTAAAAAGTCAGGGAAGGTTTTTTGTGGACCTTGTATGACTTGAGTTAATGGTTCAAGTCTTTTCCCTAATTCTGCAACTTTGTCCCAGACCCTTAAAGCTGACAATCAACACAAGGCTAGGGTTTCTTCATCATATATAGCCTACACTTCTACCTCAGCAAAGCAACCCTCACCAAGCAGTTGGTCTATGGAAATCTCTCTACCCCTGGCTCTATTTTGTCGTGCAATCTCCCTCCCCCTGTCTCTCCACCATGAGACCCATTGTAAATTAGCAGCAGGTTCTAGTATTGCTCTTGCCATATCCTTCCAGTCTTGTGGGATTATTCTACTTTTAATAGCCCAAGAAGTCAGAATTTGCTTTACAAATGGTGAATGCATTCCAAAATTAGTGACACTTTCCTTAAATTTTCTTAGATCTAATACATCCACAGGTTGCCATTCGAATTCCTGATAACCCTGTGGATGATCATCACCTGGAGGTCTTTGTTGTATACTGAAGGGATAGACTAAAGTTTGTTTTTTAATAACCTTTGGTTGGCTTTCTCTACTTTTATCTTCTATCCCTCCCTGAGTATTTTCCTTTTCCTTGAGTTCCTGTATTTTCTGTTCAAGGTTCTGCCTCCACATTTTGATCTTTTCTTTATATTGCAATTCTGATAGTCTATTGTCTATTTTATTTTGATTGATAATTCTAAAAGGTTATTCTCCAAGTCTAGCTTCCAATCCTCATTATTTTCTCTCTGCTGCTGTCTGATCTGTGTGAACTGCTGTATCCTTTGTTCTAGTGTTACTTGTAATCTCTTTTCTAAGGCAAGGAATTTTTTGTTTAGGATCCTGTCTTTTGAGATGACATAGTAAATCAAGAGAATAAGTATTGCAATACCAATGACTTTTTCCTCTAAATCCATTAGTGTCAAATCATTCAAAATATAATCACATAGAGCCAAAAAGGTCGTTATTGTTTTTCCCATCTTTAAGTATCAAGGTGCTATATATCTCTCTTATATCAATGAATTACCTGGTTCTTTGTATTTATCGCCCAAGCTGTTCAGGGCTTCAGGGGCAGTTAACCTTTTATCTTAGGTTTGTTAGGTTCTAAACAATATGTTGGGCGCCATTTTGTTGCTACTTTGTTTCCACCCCGATTCCCCAGTAAAAGAAAGCTCAACTGTTAACAAAACAAGCTACAAGCCTGTATTGGGTGACCTCCCACCACACTACTCTATTTCCACCTAAATCACCCCTTATAACTTGCAGTTTCTCCAGGCCCCCAGCTTCTCTCCCTGCTGACTCTCCATTTTCTTTCTGTTGCTCTTCCCCTTCCTGTCCCCTCCCCCGCCCCCCGCTGTCAAGTCTCCCCTAGAATCTCAGCTCCTCCCACATCCTCCTACCCAATCATTGACTCAAGCCTTTATTTGAAAAGTTAAGGTGGGGAGAAGGTTCACAAGGCAACTGCTCATCTGCAGCCCCTTTGAGGATTGGAATTAGCATCAAAATACAAGCCCAGGGCTATCCACAACAGATCTGGATGGCTAGGAACTAATTTTGAAAATTAAGTCACATGATACTTGAAGATGTCCACACCCACCAGATACTTCTAGGGTTACAGGACTGTGAACCACAGATGAATACAGTAGGTTCTTATGAGAATAAAATGAGAGATTATATTTTATTCATAAGAATACATTAATTTTATTCAATACCAGCTTAAAGTAGGGAGTCAATGCATACAATACAAAGAATTAGCAAAGCAACAAATTGAATACAGTAACAAAAAGATAAATAAATACCAAAACTTCAAACAACAACAAAACACTTTGAAAAACTATCAAAATTCTAACCAAAACCTAAACATAATAATTAAGCTAAGCAGCATTCTACTGCTGCAGATATAAGCACAGTCCTTCAGCCTGTTTCTTGCCTCTGGATCCTCCTGGATGCCCAGCAGATCTCAAAGTCCCTAAGCACTTATATAAAACCTTCCAAACATGCATCCTTGCTAGATCAGAAGTTAGACAAAATAAAGGCATCATCACCTATAAGAAGGCAAAAAAGGAAAAAATGCAGCCCAAGATGCAGGTTGCAGGGAGAGATGCAATGGTTGTTCACTTGCTTTGCACACTCATTGCTCCTGGTGAAGAGTTGTGTCTGAGGGAGATCTTGACATTGTCTGTTTCGCGTTTGAGCTTCTGTTGGAATCTTTCAGACCTAGAGGAGGAAGAGAAAAAGGACTGCTGAGAACTTGCCATGTCAGCTGACCAGCAAACACCAGGTTTACTCAGCAGGGCAATGCAGTAAGACCCTTTAGCTGAGGTTGTGTCCTGAATCCAAAAAGGAGAAGAACCAAAGAGCACCTTAGCCAGGATGTGTTTCTCAGCTTTAAGAAATTGCTTGATAGTGAGGTATGAACTCCACATCGCGCTGGAGTTAGAGTAAAATACAACATTTTCCAATATTTCTTGCATAGTATATATCCAGTGAAGGCACACAGGTTGGAGGTGGACCAGCCTGTTGCCACCTCTTATTTACTAAATTCCCAGAGACTTGACAGTGAGTGACATCTTCCAATATGTCCTCCATTGCCCATAGCCTGCTTTACTTTGGAACCAAATCTATAAGCCCAGGAAACTAGTAAATCTCCACAACTAGGAAGCAGAGAGAAAATTTTCTCCCTGTAAGAAAATTCTTTCAGGACATTTTGAGAAAAATAAGCCAGATTAGTTCACAGCCATATTGTTGCAAGGATTATCACACTGGCAATAGTCCCTGGAAATGCTGAACTACAGTGTAATTTTTACTCCTTGACTGGTGGACAGCTTGATAGTGTCTAGTTTTGGGCTGGTATGAAAAGTAGCCCTAAAACCATGATGCACCCTTATTACTCTGTTTACAGCTACTTCTGGTTCTTGAATTGATGGCTCATTCGGGATTGAAACTCAACTTCCTGAAGAGTTGTACATGGCATTTCAAAGGGATGTACCATTTGACACCACCAGCAATGTTTGAGGGTATTCATTTCTCCCAATTCTCCTTGAGGATGATTTAAACTCAGAGGAAATGATTTTCAATAACAGCAGCTATAGAGGACTACAGAGAGAACACAGGCTTTGTGTGTCCGACTCAAGAGTCTGAGGCAGCCCTGTTCTTGCACTTCACCATACTTATGGCCCTTTGGCTTGTTACAGATGCAACAACAAGAACTCAATAATTGAAATTATGAAACCCTTGAGAAACTCCATGGCCAAGGCAAACTGAGTATAATGTCGTCAAAGTTGGGAAGGAAGTGGTATCATGTAAAGAAGAAATCAAACTAGGATGCTGAGTAGATGCACTGGGCTGCCTGACCTTCCAGTGCACAGGCAGGATTCACCAAGAAAAGACAAGGGACACAGTGCCTAATGCAGCCTTTATGATTCTCAGGAACATAGATTTGACAGAGCAGCCTCCAGCATTTCTCCATGTACCACAGTCCTTTGTTCTTCTACAAATGATTTCTATACACATAAATATTTTTCCTGTACAAACCCTTGAAAATCCGACTTTACACCATCTTGTCTCAATATTTTCTAATAAATAGCTACGTGGAGAGGCATGATGATGGGATGCTGTATGTGATGTTTCCCTGATGTAAAATGAAATGGCAGAGGACTTTCCTCATTAAAGATGTTTTTCTATTACCATTTAGGATGTTTGTATATACGAGTATATAATTATATCTATATCTATCTATCTATCTATCTATGTATATGCACAGCGACAAGTCCATGTATTCACACACATGCACACACACAAACACAGATACACACATACATATAAAAAAGTACCTGAATTCACACTTGTATATACAGCCACCAATGGGAGCAAGGACCTACCATTATTCAAATACCCAACATAAGTATCCTAACATATACCTGGTTAAAAGCACAAACACATACACACCCACCCATCCCCCACACACAGATCAATATAAAGACTGCTAGGTTTCAGCACATTTTCTGTCTCTTGAGGAGGTAGGGGAACCTAAGCTGTGTACAAGGCTCTTTGACTAACCCGGGTTGTGCTGCCTAGACAGTACTTATTTCCTTACCAGGAACGTTTTCCATACAGATGCTTGCTGATCCTATAAGTATGTTATAAACTCTGCAAAGACAAGCAGATCCACACATGATTCAGGGTCCTAAGACAGAGTGTTCCAAGATCATCCTCCAGCAAACTCCAAGATGAAATATATTCTCCTCCCTAAGCCTACCTGTTACATCTTTTCTTTTTTTTAAATTTTATTTTCTATGTTCTATGTTTACATTTTTTTAAAATTTTATTTTCTATATTCTATGTTTACATTCCAAAGGCTTTCCCCTTTCCCAGTTCCTCCCCACCATATGTCCCATAATGCCTCTCTCACCCAACTATTCCCCAATCATTCCCCCCCCCACGATTTCTCTGTTCTGGGTCTACAAAACTGGATCCAGTCTTTACAGGCCCAGGGTCCTCTCCTTTCTTCTTGGGAATCATTTGACTTGCTAATTGTGCCTTGAGTATTTAGGGCTTCTGGGCTCATTAATATCCACTTATCAGTGATTGCATTTCAGGTGTATTCTTTTGTGATTGGGTTAACTCACTTAGGATGATATTTTCCAGATCTAACCATTTACCTACAAATTGCATGAATTCATTATTTTTAATTGCTGAGTAGTGTTCTACCTGCTACTCCTTAAAAAACCCTGGTAGTACCAATAAACACAGTTCTCCATGGTTATTATCCAGGATCTTTACAACACATTACAGTTCAAAAGATGGAATAACATCCTGAATATCAGTCCAAAGGAGGGTAGTGAAGTAGCAGGCAATGATTTTTCTGAAATGCAGCACTCTGCAGAAGTATGAGGGGAATATCTATACTGAAGCAAACCATGCCCATGATATACTCAGCAAGTTTGAAGCTCAGAGAGAGACCTGGGCTCAAGGGACTATGTTACAGAAAGACTGAACAAACCCATCTGTACATACCTGGACTCTGAACACAACCAACAATAAACATATTTATACAAACATGCATTTCACACATTCACAAAAACACACAAGCTCACACACTCAAACACACATACAATCACAAACTCTACAGAAATCATAAGTGAACAGGAATGTATGAAGAGACCACAATGGTGGAGGATGAGACGAATGGGGACTATGAAAAGCTGATGTTTCCAGCGAGACTCAGGACTCTGCTATCCATCCCTTGGAGACTTAGGGAACACACATCTTGGCCTATGTTGAGAGACTGGACACATTTTATTCTTGAAGTCTCACATGTCTCACACCAACATTCAGCCTGAGAGAAGTCTTTCACACATCCCTGTTCATCCAGTCAGCTCCACATTCTAAGCTCTAGGAAAGGATTCTAGCAAAACTGACAGAAAACAGGTCTGGCAAGATGCTATTAAGGCTTTTTCAGTGTGAATCAAAATCTAGGTAGGGTATAGAGATCACCTTGAAATGCACTCAAATGACTCCTACAATGCAAATGAACTAAAGACCTGACTTTATCAAAGATCTATTCTATTAAAATGGATGCACCCACATAGGACTTTTCTAACATAATGGCATGTAGGTGTACAATGTTTGTTCAAACTCTACATCATAATGAACTATAGCTTTAACTTCAGCAGGAGGATCTACTTGCCTATCCTCCAGTGTCCTGTAAGAGGCTAACTCCACAGAAAGTCTTGTAAATGATAATAGTAATAAACAACTAGATGAGACATAGGAGAGTGCCTGGATAAGGTTCAGGATGGGTACATAGGATTGACTGTGTTTATGGTTACACAAGAGAGCAACCTCCCCCTGATGCTCATTCATCCTACCTGGTGCTGCTTCCTTGATTCCTGAGTCATTCAAAACCTGGCAGACTTTTATACATAAAATATGTGTGTGCTTGGCGTCTGCTTCCAGTGCAATCTGCTCCTGTTGCAGTTCTCTGTTCTCAGTCCAGAACATCTTGACTTTGTGCTTTTGATGGTTATATTCACACAGGAGTTGGCGATTTCTGATCCTGAGCCAAAAACAAAAGCTGTTGACTCCCTGACAGCATCCATCTTCCTCCTACACCTTCATGGGCCCTGATCCCCACTCAGCCTCAGACTACAGTCCAGATTAGCCATGGAATATTACATATTGGAAAGCCAAATGCAGAGGACAGCCATATTCCAGAAGACTCAAGGTACTTCTGTAAACACTGACGACCAATCGATTCTCATGTGTCTTCCAGAAGAAGACATGGCCCTATGTGTGCTAATGTGTCCATGGTATTAAAATCCTACCTGTAGATAGACAGCAAACCTTCTCTAGGAGATAAGATACCAAAAAGTAGACAATAGTTCTATGTGTCTCCTGGAAAACAGACCTATAAATCTCCTTTCAGAGCCCAAGAGGCTCGAGGTTGATTGATATCTCCATGATGGTACAAACATTTCCTATCTCAAGGATAATGAGTTGGAAAGGACAATGGATGGAGGGGCTCACAGACACTTCACACTTGGTCACAATGAATCCAAGAGGTAAAAAACCTAGAGCCTTGCTTGGAAGGAGACAGGATGCCTTTTAAGAGGCAAACAGTATATAACCTGAGTCCTCCCTTTGATTCAAAGACAGGATGGGCAGAAATATGCTGTGCCTAGTTCTTGGGCCATGACCATGTTAGTCACTTACCAGTATGATTGATTTTCTTTAGTCAGTTCCTGGCTCTTGGACAAGGCTTCACTGATCTCTTGTGGCATTTTCTTGAGGTCGGTCATCATTTGGTGGTATTGCTTTGTAAGCATGAATTTCTCAAAGTTGTTCCTGTGGGAGGGCATGGCACAATGAGCAAATATTCCCGTGAACTAAGGATATAAGGATCAAGGCAATTCAAGCTGAGTTGTGGACATCCACTGCCCATATATGCCACATCATTCCTCCTTGGTACTGGTTCTTCTATGTGCTTATTAAAATTATGACCCTTGTCCTGGGGCCAGTGGAAGCAGTGAAGTACAATAGGAGAGCTGACTTGCTTTAGCTCCCTGAGAGGGCTTGAAGAAATACACTAGCTCTCCAACAACTTTCCAGGAGCCTGTGCCACAGGCCTGGGTCCACTTTACTCCTATTAAGATTCTTCTTTTATTTTCATTTAATGAATTATGAATCACTGGAACTTTTGTACATAAATTTCGAAAGGACATCATCAGTATATACAGGGAAAAGGCTTTGTAATATACACCAGTAGTTTTCAATGGGAGCCCAAGGTGAACACGGAGGTCACTTTCTGTGCTGCTCAAAGTGAGGCTCCCTGGACTCATCAACATCATTACCTAGAAAATGAGTCAGGCAAATCTCAGGCCCCATCACACTACATGGAATCCTCAGATCATAACTGGAAAACACATAAACACACACACACACACACACACACACACACACAAACTCAAACACAACCAGAATGCCACATAGATACAATGATGTGGCATCACCTCAGAATTTCATGGACAAAATTTAATAAAAACAGTGATGACCTGCAACCAAACCAGACCCAATGAGAGGCAGCACATGGGACCAGGCTCCTCTATCTATTGACAGGACCAATTGCACCCAAAGTATGTCCACGTCTATTACAATAATGATTTACCATAAGCACACAGTACTTAGCATCTCTAACAAACCACCACCAGCCCAGGTTTGTAAAAATTCAGGATGAGAGAGAACTCACACTCTCCTCCCCTTATCCCCAGACTGTTATTCACGCCACAGGCTCCTATATACTTTTGGAGGAATCAAAAGAGCCTGTGACCCCTTCTCACTCCCATCTCAAGTTCAGGTTCTGTGTTGAACTTCCAATTGGCAAAATTTGGACATGAATTCAGACTGGAGTTGTCCCCTCCTGTGATAAGAGGAAAGCTGGGGTTAGCAGAGAAGGCCCAAGTGATTCAGCAAAGAACTGGGCATAATCACTACCTGTCATTTAAGTCCTTGTTAGTGTAATGGGCCAGAATCCCCCGGAGTTCATCTCTTTCATTTTCCATCTTCTGGAGATCCCTTTTGAGTTTCTCCAACCTCTTCATTCTCTGTTCTTCCTCATTGATGGTGGACGGTTGTGATGATGCCTTCTCAATAGACCCTATATGTAGATCAACACTAGTAAACTTGTAGAGATAATATGACAGGGAACAGAGAAACTATGCTTAGTCCCAAACACAAGCCCAAGGAAGAGGAAATTCTAGAGACACAGTGAATCTCCGAAAGAACAGGAAATCATCTTTGAGGCAGACTCCTCAGCTAGGTCCCTGTTCCCAACCACCATCACTCAACATATGCCTCACTCACTACTGCAGTCCCCTTAGCCCTCAATTGTATAGGCAGACTCAGGCAAGGAGAATTGGAAGGCACTGTCAGCTCTTATCTGACAATGTAGTTCATAATGCTTAGCACAAAAAGATTGACCATAAACACCAGCACCTAACATCTCCAATAAGCAAATACCTTTCAGGACTTTTTAAAGTGGGTGAGTTGAGCACAACTATACTAAATTAACCCATATAGTGAATCAGGCCACATCATGTTTCTGAGTGTCTGAGACCTTGATTCATGAGCGGGGAAATATCCTTCCCTGTCCTTGGTATCACATACTCATGCAAACTACAAGAAACTATTGAGGATGAAGGGCTTCAATGTTCTATGTTGACAGTAACATTTTTCTCTTCTCACAGAGATTCCCACTGGCATAATTTGCAACTCAGGAAATTAAGTTCTCTGAGCAAAGCAATTGAAGGCTTGTTAATTCCTGGCTTTCTACAAAACTAATTATCTGAAATTCTTGACTCTGGGTCTGCTATTGAGTAATATAGAGGATCCAGATCATAAGCCAAACTCCTGGTATGACCTGCTTAAGCCCAGTTCTTCCAGGAAGGTCACTGACCCTAGCCAAGGACTCACTGTGCCTTCCCCAGGACCATTTCTTCCTTCTTGTTTCCCAACATGACAGAAGGCCAGCCTCCTTCTGCCTCTTCTGCCTAGGCCTGGTCTCTGTCTGTATTCTATTATCCCTCCGAAATATCCTGCGCAGCATGGACAACATGCCTGCTTCTGAACCAGTAGGCTCTGAAGTAATAGCCCACAGGCAGTTGGTGTCACCACAACACTGGTGACATCACAGAAGATTCTAGGGTTCTCCTGGATACAGGAGAATGTCCATGGAAGTGACTACTGATGATGTCACGAGCAAGTACCAAGGCCTACTTGCTAACTAGCTCACCCCATATTAGCCAGTTTCCAAGGTGCCCTTTCCTGGAGTCTTTCTTTTGACCCAGGAGATAACCCTTGGCACATTCTCCTTACAAAGCTAGGGATTTCTCTCTGCTTCATTACAAGTCAAGCACTTTGGATGGGGAGAGTTTGTTAGGGCCTTGGCATGGGCAGCTCACGGTTGCTAAGGACCTAGAGCTCTAGGATCCTTGGCTGAGGGAGATACTTCTTCTCCATTATAAATCTACTTCTGGGGTCCATTCATGTAACGTGCCATCCAAGTCCCCAGGTTGCCGTTTTTCCCAGAGCCCACAATCATTCTCCTGGACCTTTAATTTTATGCAAGTCCAATTATATTTTTTATTGTGCACACCCCTTGGGAGGACATGTTGTTTCAATATAGACAGACATGTATTTTCATGAAATCTCTGTTTTAGGATCTCATTTTCTCTTTTCTTTTTTTTTAATTTTCTGTATTCTTTGTTTATATTCCAAACGCTTTCCCCTTTCCCAGTTCCCCCCTCACCATATGTCCCATAAGTCCTCTTCCCCCTCCCCCGTCCCCACCCAATTTCCAATCATTCCCCCCATTTTTTGTTCTAGTACTCCCCTACAATACTGGATTAAGTCTTTACAGGACCAGGACCCTCTCCTTCCTTCTTCTTGGGAATGATATCATTTTATAATTGCGTCTTGAGTATTCAGAGCTTCTGGACTAATTAATATTCACTTATCAGTGATTGCATTTCATGTGTATTCTTTTGTGATTGGGTTACTTCACTTAGGATGATATTTTCCAGATCCAACCAGAAGGCTTCTGTGAGCAAAAGTCAGCAGGGACATTGGATTGCTGCTCTGGAGTCCTATTACTTCTCCCTTCTCCAGTATCTGTCTGTCTTAGTTCTAGTACTTTCATCTGGAAGTCCTAGGGTTGGATCCAAAATCACCTGACTTTAAAGTCTCAGACATGATATGTGCAGACTCATCCCAGATTAGAGAATCTATTCCCTCATTTGTGCTGGTGTTTTCTGGTTTGGACATTTATAAAGCCTACTTATATTTCCATAGGGATTGTGGGACTGTTTAGGTAGTGTACCTTATCTTGATTTAGCTTTGGTATGTAGTTTTGGACTGGAGAGATAGCTCAGTAGGTAGGAACCTTGCCTGCTCCTTCTGAGGTCCTGAATTCAATTCCCTAGCAACCACAGGGGCCACACAACAATCTCTACGGGTATCTAATGCCCCCTTCTGGCATGTGGGTTTATATGCAGCAGAGCAGTCATCCCTTTAAAAATAATAAAATATTCCTTCTGAGCTAGGTTTTCCAGAATTGGTGAGCAAAGTGTTTCTTTTAAGACAGGATTTATTTTTTATTTCCTCAATTTCTGTTGTTATGTCTCCCTTTTCATTTTGGATTTTTGTAATTTGGGTACTGTCTCTGTGCCCTTTAGCTGGTTTGGCTAAGTGTATATCTATCTTGTTGATTTTCTCAAAGAACCAGCTCTTAGTTTTTTTTGATTCTTTGTATGTTGAACTTTATTTAATTTTTGTTTATTTCAATCCTGAGTTTGAGTGTTTCCTGACATATAATTCTCTTAAATATGTTTGCTTGTTTTCATCCTAGACATTTCAGGTGTGCTTTTAAGGGCCTGGTATAAGTTAACTCCAAATCATCTTTTTTTCCCTATCACTAACTTACTCTTTTTTTTTTCTTTAATTGGATATTTTACTAATTTACATTTCAAATCTTAACCTCTTTCCAGGTTTCCTCTCTGGAAACCTGCTATCCCATCCCCCACCTTGCCCTACTTCTCTGATGGTGCACCTTCGCCCACCTCCCAACACATGCTTCACCACCCTAGCATTCTGCTACATTGGGTCATCAAGCCTTCACAGGACCATGGGCTTCCTCTCCCATTGATGCCAAAAAAGGCTCCTTAATCTCTTTTCCTCCATCCTCTAACTTCTCCATTGTGACCCTTGTGTGTTGCTAGGGAACATAAGCATCTGTATTTGTCAGGATCTAGTGGAGCATCTTAGGAGATGGCTGTATCACGCTACTGTCACCAAGAACTTCTTGGCATCCACAATAGTGTCTGGATTTGGTGGCTGAATGTGGGATGGATCCCCAGGTAGGACAGGGTCTGGATGGACTTTCCTTCAGTCTCTGCTCCATTCTTTGTCCTTTCATTTCCTTTAAACAGGAGCAATTCTAGGTTACAATTTTGGAGAAGGGTGGGTGGCCCTCCCCCTCAACTGGGAGACCATACCTAACCTCTGGATATGGTCTCCACAGGTTCTCCCTCCCCTTTGTTGGGTATGTCAGCTAATGTCATCCCTATGGGGTCCTGGGACTCATTTGATTTCCTGGCATCTGGGACTTTTTGGTTGCTAACCACAGTTCCCCAAGGCACACAGTGGTGTGGACTTTCCTGTTCATACTGCTTTCCTTGAGTCCAAAAATGTTTGGTATGCTGCGTTTTCATTTTCATTGAATTATACAAATCTTTAATTTCTTTATTTCTTCCCAGATAATTTATCATTGAGTAGATAGTTTTTCTGTTTTCATGAGTATATGAGCTTTGTGTTGTTCTTGTTCTTGAAGACCAGTCTTAGTACCTGGTTATATGTTAAAATGTCTGTTATTCATGCAATCTTCTTGTATCCGTTAACGCTTGTTTGCATCTGCTTATATAGTCATTTTTGTAGAAGGTTCCAAGTCATGATAAAAAAGAAGGTATCTTTTTTTTGGATTGGGGGATAAAATGTTCTGTAGAAATCTGCCACATCCATTTGTTTCCTAACATCTCTTAGTTACACTGGGTATATGTTTAGTTTCTGTTTCAGTGACCTGTCTGCTGGTGTGTCTCGGGTATTGAAGTATCCCATTATTATGTGAGG
This sequence comes from Apodemus agrarius, assembly GCA_964023405.1. Lineage (NCBI taxonomy): Eukaryota > Metazoa > Chordata > Mammalia > Rodentia > Muridae > Apodemus > Apodemus agrarius. The sequence goes on from OZ030013.1 coordinate 82,965,599, forward strand.
TTCGATGTGTGTTTTGAGTTTTAGCAAAGTTTGTTTTATAATTCTGGGTGCTGTTGCACTTGAGGCAGTGGAGTTCAGAATTGACGCTTCATCTTGGTAGATGTTTCCTATGATGAGTATGAAGTGTCCTTCCCCATCTATTTTGATAACTTTTAGTTGAAGCTCTACCTTCTTGGACATGACAGTGGCTTCTCCAACATGGTTCTTGGGATTATTTGCTCCAAAATATTTTTGTGGCCCTTTATTCTAAAGGTGTGTCCTTCTTTGTCATTGAGGTAAGTTACTTGTCTGCAGCACAATGCTGCATAAGTTTTCTCTTTCCAATTCCTTATCCTGCATCTTTTTATTGTGGAATTGAGACCATTGATGTTGAGAGATATTAAAGAGAGATTGTTAATTCCAGTCAGTTTTGTTTTCCTGGTGGTACTGTGAGTGAGATTCTTTTCTTTGGGGGTTCTTGTGAGATGATTCATTTCTTGTGTTTCCTTGGGTATAATGACACTCCTCTGTTGGAATTTTTCTCCTAGTATCCACTGATGTAATGTATTGGTAGAAAGAAATTGTTTAAATTTCATTTTGTGGCAGAATACCTTGGTTTCTCTATCTATGATGATAGAGTTTTGCTTCGTATAGTATCCACGACTGGCATTTGTGTTTTCTTAGGGTCTGCAAGACATTTATCCAGGATCTTCTGGATTTTATCATCTATGGTGAGAATTCTGGTGTAATGTTCATAGGTCTTCCCTTTTAAGATACTTGACCTTTTCCCCTTACTGTTCGTAATATGTTCATTCTTTCTTTTGTACATTTACTTTTTTGATTATTGTGTGACAGGATGATTTATTGTACAGCTCCAATTGATTTTGTGTGTTGTAGCCTCCTTGGACATTTATGGCTGTCTCTGTTTTTAGGTTAAGGAAGTTTTCTTCTATTCTTTTGTTGAAGAGGTTTTCTAGACCTTTGAACTGGTAATCTTCACCCTCTTCTATTTCTATTACTCTTATGTTTGATCTTTTCATTGTGTCATGAATTTTCTTGATTTTATGGGTTAGGAGTTTTTACCCTTTGTATTTTCTTTGACTGACTTTTCAATATCATCAATGGTATGTATCTCGTATGCCTGAGAGTCTCATTTCTATCTCTTGTATTCTGTTGGTGATGCTTGAATCTGTAGCCCCTGATCTCCATTTTTACATTGTCCATCTCCAGGGATGCCCCCATTTTGATCGTTTTAATGTTATTTTTTTATTGGTTATCTTCTTTATTTACCTTTCAAATGTCATCTCCCTTCATACTTTCTCCTCCACAAACCAATATCACCTCAACACCTATACCTGTCACTATGAGGATGCTCGCTCAATCCCCCACCCACTCCTGCTTCAGTATCCTAGCATTTCCCTACTCTAGGTAATCAGTCCTGCACAGGACCAAAGAGCTCCTATCCCATTGATGCCAGATAAGGCAGTCCTCTGCTGCATATCGAACTGGAGCTATTGATCCCATCATGTGTACTCTTTGGTTGGTGGATTATTACCTGGGATCTCTGGGTGTTCTGGCTGGTTGATATTGTTGTACTACTTAGGGGTACAACAGTTTCAGCTCCTTCAGTCCTTGCCCTAACTTCTCAATCAACGTCCTCATGCGCAGTCCAATGTTTGGATGTCGGCTTCCACATCTGTATTGTACAGGATCAGGCAGAGCATCTCAGGAGACAGGTATATCAGGCTTCTGTCAGCATCAGGCTTCTTGGCATCAGCAGTAGTGCCTGGGTTTGGTGTCTACAGATGGGACGGATCCCTAGGTGGTGCAGTCTATGGCTGGCCTTTCCTTCAGACTCTGCACCACTCTTTGACCCTGCATTTATTTTCTCAGGAGGAACTCTGGATTAATATTTTTGAGGTGGCTGTCTGACAGCATCTCTCAAACAGGAGACTCCTTATCCATTGGATGTGGTCTTTACACCTTCTATCTCCCCTTTGTTGTGTATTTAGGCTAATGTCCTCCCTGTTAGGCCCTGGGAATCTCTTGGGTCCCTGGCATCTGGGACTCTATAGTGACTATCCATAGTTCCCACTTCCCCACAGATACAAACTTCCTTTCAAATTACTGACCCTCTATACTTCTCCCCATCTCCTCCAATATCTGAACCAAAACCCCCCCCTTTTTTTTGTTTTTGTTTTTGTTTTTGCTTTTTTCGAGACAGGGTTTTTCTGTGTAGTCCGGGCTGTCCTGGAACTCACTCTGTAGACCAGGCTGGCCTCGAACTCAGAAATCCGCCTGCCTCTGCCTCCCAAGTGCTGGGATTACAGGCGTGAGCCACCACGCCCGGCTCCAAAACCCCTTTTTACCTCCCCCTGTATTCTACATTCAACCCTTCCTCCACCATTGTGGTCTCTTCATACATTCCTGCTTACTTGTGATAATGAAAGTGGTCTAGGTGGCTAGGTAAAGACATATATTTAAGTCTTGTGACTCTTTTTCTTTTCTTATTTTTTCAAATTTAAAGAGAAAAATATTGAAGATCTGAAAAACAACTCCAGCAAGATTGACTCTTACATAAAGCTGTATCTCCAGATGCCTTTTGTCCATCATGTTAAAACATGCATTAGGCACAAATACACAAAGCATGAAAACAAGACACCAATCTTACAATTGAGCAAAGATAAGCTGCCTAAGGAGCAACATGGATGACTTGCCAAGGATGGGCTCTTAAAGCACCATTAAAAAATAGCACAGACGGATGAGTGTTCAGTTATATACACTAAAGGGAACCTTTGGCACTAGGAATCAGAGCATTTTCTCATAGAGCATAAACACATATTATAAAAGTACATACTGTCAAAGGAACAGCACCACCAGCATTCAATTGCAGCTTTGTTACTAGGCAAACTATCTACCACATGTCTCTCTGTTGTCCATTATGGATTCACTGGTAGAAACTTTGAAATGAGGAAAAGACAGAAAAAAGGAGCAGTTACTCCATTTATTTTCTGTTTAAAATCAAACAGAAAACAAACATCAAATCTGATATATACTAACGGTCTTCAAAGTACATCACTTGTACAAGAGAAGGACTAAAAACCAAACTGTTTACAGAGATCCAAGCATGAGTGCGAGAGAGTACACCCCTTACAAGGCTTTCCGATGGTACTCGGGAGGAGCCACTTCATAATCACTGCCACTGAACAAAGTTGCAGAATTCTTCACAAGGTGCTTGAGGAAATCATGTGGATAGTTCAGTAATAAAGCAAGGCTTTTCTCATCTAGAGGTTTATAGGCCAACATCATTCCAATTTGCACAAATGATTTCAGTAATGTGATACTCCATACACCTGGGACATGGGTACATCGGGTGATCTGAGAGAATTTCAGCATCCTGTGGTCTCTCAAATTTGTATAGTTGCTGAGTGCCCGGCATTACATTGAGGTTCTCCTTTATCCCTGCCACAACCTCAATAACAGCATACTTCTTATTATCTGGATTATCTTATCTGTATTTCCTGGAGACTTCTTATAATTTGCACAATCCTCCAAGATGGAATCCACTTTCTCCTAGGCAGGAAGATAAAAAAGCTGCTTTATTCTGGTGATCAGGTCCCAGTCATCCACAAGCTATGGTTTCAGCTCTTGAGGAATCTTCACTTTAACTTCAACTCTGTTCATGAATGTTTATTCATGTTCAAAGGTAGGATATACCTGGGCTTTCTTTTCTCTAGGAGGCCGAGGTGTCTCACTGGTCTAGCCACCATCTCCATTTCCACATATTTTCTACTTGTTCTTTGTTGTTGTTGTTGTCGTTGTCGTTGTTGTTTTCACGTCAGCATATTTCTGTTGCAGACGGAATATCTTCCTTCCTGGAGCAGCCCCCCGTCATCTTGCCCTCTGCATAGTGTTCCTGATTGTCCTTTTGAACTTCTCACTGTTTCTGCAAATTGGTATTCATATATATGAGTACTCTGCTTCTGGCACCCGTTCATCCCAATTTTTATTCAAACCATTGTAATGGATAAAGTATCTCACTTGTTTGTCTTTATGGCAACCTTTACACACTTTGCTTCATAAAAAAGAGGCCCATGAAAGCACAGCACTCACTCGTCCTCCTGGAATTTAGGCTTTGGGTCCTACTTGGTGCCATTTATAAGTGATTTTGTCTCATGCTGCTTTGAAGGTCATTTATGTAGTACCTCTCTCCACCACCACATTCCTTAGTCTCAGCTACCAACTTTCAGAGACACTCCCTGGAACCCTGCCAGCAGTGCCCATCATGGAAGCAGGTAGGCAATTGTCATTCTCCTGCCCATCCTCCAATCCCAAACCCCCAGCCTCATCTCCAGCTTTGTAACAGACCACCTTCTGTGGCCTCCCCTTCTTCTAAGCCTGAATTACTAGGGGACTATGAGAATTCTAGTGAGAGATACAGCTTTCCTACCTCCAATAAACACACACACAAACACACACACACACACACACACACACACACACACACACTCACTCACTCACTCCACCCTCCTCCTTAGCACAAGGTACAAATACCTAGAAACATGTTCTGCATGGACCCTCATTGGCCACACCTGGAAGAATCTTAGAAGCATTCTCCACCAGCAAAGTCAAAGCCACCACACTGTACTTGATCCAGAGAGGAGGGTAAGCCAAGGAACAGAATACCCACTCAACAAACATAAGACCAGACATTAGCACCTAAATTACACTCATCCCAACTGCAGTTGCTTAAAGACCATCATAAAAACAAAAATGATAATAGTCAGAACAATATTTCCTCACAACCCTGCTATGGTGGACCCTGAGAAATACAGTATAACTGCAGTGCGTTCTCCACGAGCAGACTAGGTTCACAGCACCAGAAGGTGTGCTGCATATTACCAAAGGAGAAAGGTAAAACCAACCCAGCTACAAACCTTTCTCAGTTAGGATTTTACTGCTGTTAACAAACACCATGACCAAGGCAACCCTTTTATGGACAACATTTAATTGGGACTGGCTTACAGGTTCAGAGGTTCAGTCCATCATAATGAAGGCAGGAATATGGCAACATCCAGGCAGGCCTGTTGTTCATCCTTATCTGAAGGCAGCCCTTCCTGGAACAGGTAGTACAGAACCATTTGAGTTAAGGTTTTCTGTGGACTACAGCCCAATCCTTGATAAACATAGTTAATCATGGACAGAAATGAGCTTTTTTTTTCCTTTAGGCCTAAGATCAAGGTAGTCTGCTTTATTGTTATTTTCTAAATGGCTGTTTGTTTTCTAGAAGAGATAGAAAGGGTGTAGATTTAGATGGAAGGAGAGGAAAAGAGGATCTTAGAGGAGTTGGGGGAGTGGAATCCATAATTATGGATTATGTATAAAAACATTTTCAATAAAAGAAGAATATAAAAGAAAAGAAGAAAACTGGCTGCATTCTTCTTTCAACTTGAAGTTTTGAGCGAAACTAAATTCAAAAATAACCACACAAAATGATCAGTACTTGCCACATTTAATGAGGTTTTGAAAGGATAAGGTTGCAAGCTAGGAATCCCCCTTGCCTGAGTTTAGGATGATCCCAAAGGAGCAGAGGTTCAGTCCACTCTTTGTTGGCCTGGAAGTGTGCACATATCACCATGTCTTCCGGGTCCGGCCATGAACCTCTGGGAGTGTCCCTGGCGCCTTTTCCCGACTTGCCTTGGCAGAGCAGCTATGGCAAGGATAAGCACTGCTGGGGGCTGGCAGAATCACTGCGGGGGCTGCGGAGCTCCTGCCTGGGGGCACTATTGCCAGTGGGGGAGGGTGGACGAGACCCTGTGTGTGTGGCGGCCACATAAGCGGAAATGACTTAACTAGTTCTTCCGGCCTGCGGGAGGCTGATAGGTTCTCACAGAGTGTGGGTTCAGATGGTTTGACCTGATTGGCTTAGAAGCTTGTGGTAGGCGGGTTCTGTTATAAGCCTATAAAAAGCCAATCCAATTCTGCGCATGTGGTTCACTTCTTTTACCCTGCATGGTAAGACTGTGACCCCCAGAGCTCTGGAAATTAAAATTCCTCTTGCAATTTGCATCAAGAATGATTCTCGTGAGTGATTGGGGTGCCGGTTTCCGAGGCGTGGGGTGCTGGGGTAACCCCGTTTTTCTTTCGGGTCTTACAGTTTATAGTGAGAATTAAAGGTAAAAATGTAGAGTGGAAAGATGTGGAAAAGGATGCCATTGAGCCAATGCCTGGATCAACAGGGCTTTCACGGCACCCGGCTCGAGCAGAAAGGCTGAGGGATCAGTTTGCCCATGTCTAGCCAGAAGCTCAGAGGTGTTCCTGTGAGCAGCAGTGACATGGAGCCAGGCCACCTCTTGAGCTAGAAGCTGAAATGGGTGGTGCTGCTCACATGGTGCTAGCTCTGCAGGTGTGGACAACACAATAATTGTGGGATTGTAGGCTTCTTACTGAAGTTCTAGAAAATCAGGCAGTGCGAAGGAGATATTGAGAAGCCACTGTGCATGAAGATTATGCCTAAGTGGAGAATCTAGGGTGCTGTCAACACCAGGAACATGGGGCTCTGCTGAGGAAAGTACAGGCAGGTAGGAAAGCTGGCCCAAAGGAAAAACTACACGTCCTTCCGGTAGCAGATCTTTAGGGGCATCGATGCTCAACTCCATCTGAGCCCAGGTGATAGAACCACAATCTGAAGATGCTGGGCATGGGGTTATGGGTTCAATGGTTTTTTTTCCTCTCTGGTGTCAGTCTTGCTTTGATATACTCTTTCTTCTCTAAGTTTTTGTTCCCCCCTTTTAAAATGGGATGTCAACCCAAGCTGTTGTCTGTTATCACTTTTTGAGTCTCAGAAGAAACTTTGGACTCTGAACTTTTGAATAATGTAAGACTACAAAGTTCTTTTAAGTTCCACCTAATGGTTGTGCATTATGAGGGGGCTGTGAGTCTATGGAGGTTGGGAACAGAATGCTATATAGTTTTTATGTGACACACCTCCCATAGGCTCTTGTGTCTGAACACTTGGTCCCCGGCTGGTGGTACTGATCAAGACTGGAGACTTTTAAAGGGAGAGATCAGCTGGAGAAACTGAGTTCCCAGGGTGTGGAGTTGGCCTTGACCGTTACAGCCCAGCTCTGCTTCTGCCTCCAATTATAGGAGCCACCAGCCTCCTACTGGGCCACCAGCATGTAAGCAAGCAGCCCTGTGTTCCCACCACAACAGACCCAGCCCCTTCAGCTTGCCATGCCTTCATTGTTCACGATGAACTATAGGCTCTCAAACTATAAGCCAGGAAATAAATAAAAGAATAAAGAAAGCTGACCGTATTTGGTGGTATAATTCAGTATTAGAACATGGGCTTAATACATGTGAGAAAGCATGCATCTGATTCCTACCTAGTACATGTATATAAACTGTCCCAACCCGCAGAACAGTCAACAGGGTCCCCAGACCACCTAGGAGAAGGCAAGAGACAAGAGACACGAGAGATGGACAGCAAGACAGTATTCTGATCAAGCTGTCAAATTTTATTTTTTACACAAGTCTTTTTAAAGGGGAGCAAGCAGGTGTGGGAGGGGTGAAAGGGGAACATATTATTCGGGGAACAATCTCAGGGGGGGGCTTGTATCATTTCTCAGGAACACTTTCTCAGAATTGTCTCTCAGAATCTCAGGGGAAATCTGGCGAATGATGTAGGAACTTGGCACTAGAAATTGATCATGAGGAGGTGAAGTGGAAAGAAGTTGCTATGGTAACCTAACCACAGGTGAGCTCCCTTTGTTCTAGCCCACTCAGGTGAGCTCTGCACGTACTGACCATCTAGCTTACTTGGCTAATCTTTAAGGTAGTACTTTTCCTTCTAAAAGCAGGGAAGAAGGAGGAGGAAGAGGAGGAGGAGGAGGAGGAGGAGGAGGAGGAGGAGGAGAAGGAGAAGAAGAAGAAGAAGAAGAAGAAGAAGAAGAAGAAGAAGAAGAAGAAGGCTAGAAATGGCTGAAAGGAGCTTTTGAGATCTATGTGAGAATGGCTCCTGACAGTAAACAAAATGGACTGTGACAGTGAGGCAAAAAGATATAATTTGGAGTATTTAGCACAGTGTCGGTACATAGCAAGGGATACTCACTATGTGTATGATTTGAAAATAGACACACACATATATACTAATAAATCATCAGAGAATTGATCCCTGGGGTCTTAGGGATAAGAAGAAAAAGCATCTGGAACGTTCATTCCCTTGAAAACAGAAGACAGTAGAGGTCCAGCTAACCCTGAGTCACTGAAGTGTGCATCTCCTGGTTTTACTCAGATTGCATATGCTCTGCTCCTGTTAAACAATTACCCATTACTTCTGTAGAAAATGGCTTTTCACCATCCCCTCTGCAGAGTTCTGACCTCATCTGTCTCCAATGGACCACAGGTACAGGTCTCTGTTTGCCTCTCATTTCTATGCTTGTGGAATAAGAGGCTGAGCTGCTAAAAATAAGACCTTATATATGGCTCAGAGCAGAAGCTAGAGGTCTGAGAATGCGATCTGTATGCATGAATCCAGGTGAGCCTGTAACCCAACAGACTCCAGATGTCTCCAGCTGATAGTTTAATAGTGCTCTTTTTTGCTTATTGGGGTTCAATTTTCATTCCTGATACAGTTGTAAATGCTTATATCCAAGCAAAACCCTTTTAAGCCGTGGTTAGGTATGTGCTCCTGTCAGCTCCAACAGTGGTCTACAGTTACTCAGGAAGAACCACGCATTGGGAGTGGGGTACAGCAGTAAGCAAGGCCCTGAGTAAGGGAGGACCTGACCAGCATCTCTCTGTGGGAGAGGGGAGGATGAACCAGAGGTCTGTGCTCCAAGTCAAGGCTATCCCTAGACAAAGCTGAGGCCTCCCCTTTGTTGCTCTGTGCTTAAGGGACTGGACAGAGTTCCTGTTCTCACAGGTCTGTGCAGTTGGGGAAGACCCACCAAGTGGGATTTGCAGAGTAGAGTGACTCAACTCACATGAGAGACCTAGAGCGGGCTGGAGAGATGGCTCAGTGATTAAGAGCACTGGAATTCTCTTTCAGAGTTCCTGATTTCAATTCCCTGCAACCAAGGTGATGGCTCACAGGCATCTGTAATGGAATCTGATGCATTCTTCTGGTGTGTCTGAAGACAGCGACATTGTGCTCACATCAATAAAATAAATAAAACTTTAAAAAAGGACTGAGAGCAAAGGACAGGGTACCAAGGCCATATCTTCAGTAGCCAGGGACATCAGAAATGATCTGCTGGTGAGAGAAAACTTACAAGGGAGCACTTTGCCGAATCCTCGGGACGCAGCAGAGGCAGGCGAGAACAAGTGGGAAACGACTTTCTTCAGTATTTTAGTCACAGGACCCCACACAAGCCAATGCAGGAAATGTGGCTGCAAACTATCAGGTCTCCACATCCACAAGGAAACCCCACCAGAACAGTGAGGAGCCCTTGTTACTGGCTGTACTGTCGGCGACCCTCCGCTAGGGGGAGGAGGATAGCCCACAGATGGTCTCCCTGCTGACTTCAACTCATTCTGATCTGTGTCAGTCATACATCCATCTCTCAGAAGACGTTTTAGAGGAAATTACTGTGTGAGCCACTGAGGAGGAAGGTTGTCTAGAAGTATGTCTTCAAACTGTAGTTCCCAGATTCCCAGGACCCTTGATTCATGACATGGGGTCCTGATTTCTCTGTTATTTGCACCTTCCTCTCCCTCTCCTTCTCCCTTTCTCTCTCCCTCTCCCTCTCCTCTCTTTCCCTCTCTCCCTCTCCTTCTCCCTCTCTCCGTCCCTCTCCCACTCTCTCTGGGATTTAGGGGCTTGGGTATAGGATATAATTTTCAAAATTGTCATAAACATATTTGTTGTAATATATACTAAATATTTAAGTGAAATCAGCATTGACTATTATAAGAGAAAACTATCGATCAACTCTGAAAAAGTTTAAGAAGCTCTATGTCCTGCTGATCATCAGCCAATATTTTTGTAAAAACATTACTTCATAAATTTGTTTCCATCTTTGCCAAATGATAAATGTTATGTGTACACAAAATAATCACTTTAAAATAAACTTCCTTATTAGTAGGTGATTAGCTTGTACGCCAATTTTATAATTTTAGCCATGAAATTTTCTGTCACTAACTGGGAAAGGCAGCCCTGAACTTGCAGCCTAAGGGGGACTTTTCCCAGTGTGGCCGCTAGAGGGGGCCAGAGGACTTCTGCCAGCGGTTTCCTGGGAGAACTGCCTTCTGCAGACCTGGTTCACATTGCTGCCTTCAGTCTGTCTCATCTTAGTTTCAGGTACAAGTGGACAGACGTGACGAAGTAACAGAGAAGACATGCATGCATCTGAAGACTCTTTAGGGCTTAAGAGTAGTTTATAAGCTCTGTCAGCAGAGCCTGTGCTTCCCTTTGGCACTCCTCTTTAACAGCACTTAGACCCACAGAGCCCTTCTGATTTCCAACAGGTTTTCCCAAGTATTATGTCCAGAGCCTCGGACTTCTGTGAAGACAGCAGAGAAGGCTCAGAGGCCTGCATTGCCTTTGGCAAGCAGGGTTGTTTTACTTGGGACACTGAGCTGGTAGGGTGGGGAGAGACTCCCCAACTCAGACAACCCAGGACCAGCTCCCTTTGAGTATGAGGAGGACCAAGGAGCCAGTTTCTGAGTTAGTTGTTTTGGGGTGGGGCCTGAGAATGAGCCTTCTCAACCACTAATCCAGATGCTACCATTCCAGAGACGGAGAATGGGTTTAACACATACCACGTTTGCTAATTTGGCCCACACCGTCTGTAACTGAGTCTGTAACTGTGGACCTTATGCCGCTACAGCCATGTCATGGTTTCTCTCTCTGATTTTGTCAGTCAGCAACAACATAGTAAAGTGTTTCCTGTGCACAAGATACTTAGGAAACATGTTTATGTTAGCTTTACATGGAGTATAATGTAAGGAAACAGGAAAAGAGGACCCTCCCTGTTTTCATCTATGGCATAGAGTAGAGATAAAAAATATCCTTGAGTGTGCCTAAAATTATCAGAGTAGAAACAGAAAGTGCCAAATTTCACCTCTTTAGAACTGTCTGTGTAAATGCTGTTGAGTTCCCAAAAATAGTAAATTTCAGCCTTCTTAAACAAACCCCCCCTTTTTTTTTCTTTTAACATTGTCTCAATGAGTAAGTGCTAGAGCTATAAATAAGATCCTGGCTACAAATCCAGTCTCCAGCTTACAGGAACTTACAGTGAAGTAGGGAAATGCAAAATGTTCATAATTAACCTCATTATCACACTTCGCAAATGAAAGTACACACACACACACACACACACAGAGAGAGAGAGAGAGAGAGAGAGAGAGAGAGAGAGAGAGACCAAGGGAGGGAGGGAGGGAGAGAGAGAGAGAGGGAGAGGGAGGGAGGGAAGGAGGGAGGGAGAGAGAGAGAGAGAGAGAGAGAGAAAGAGAGAGAGAGAGAGAGAGAGAGAGAAGGAGGAGGGGGAGGGGGAGAGAGAGCTGGGAGATGTGAGGGAGAAGCCTGTTTTACTTAGGGGAGGTGGATGACAGCTGTAGCAGAGGTATCCACCTTCTCTAAATGGCAGAGGGCCTTGTTTGTATAAGCCTTGCACACAGTGACAGCCATGTGGGAAAAGACTCGGGTAGGTCCTTTCAACTGCAGACTGTGCCTAGCCTACGAGTGGAGTGAGTCCCACAGACACATCACTGAAGTGGGAAGAGCAGTTCTGACCTGGGAGAGACCTTCACATGGGTCAGAACCTTTCTACAGAAGAAGACAAAGAGAGGCGGCTTTCAGGAACTAGGGGAGAAGAGGGGAGTGTGGAACAGTAAGGAAGACACCCCCTCCCCTGCAGACTGACAGAGTTAGTAAGCTGTTTGAGGAAAATGGGTTCATTATCATTGCAGTGACAACTGACTCCTTGGACTTTGGTTTTCTCGCCTGGTGCTGGGTAGACCAGATGAAGAGATGCTAGACTGTATTTACCCTGAGCCCATTATCTGGCATTGACATCAATGAAAATGAAGTCTTGGGTGTGGGAGGTTGAAGCTGGGTTTCCCTGACTCCCTGGAGACCAGAGGAGTCCAGAATGGAGAGTCTAGCATCCATGCATCTGTGATGAGGAGCCTGGGGCCAGGGGCTCCCAAACTCATGGACAACCAGATACTAAAGTTCAGGGAGTTCGGAGCAGATTTGGGCCTGCTGGCCTGCGAGGAAACTAGGGAAATAATTCTCAAAAATCTGGACATGCAGACACAGTGAGAAGTCATGTAGGAGCTGAGAATACAGGAGGCCAGCAGGCTGAGGATAAACCTGAAGTAGGGGAATGGGGAACACTGGCTAAGCTGGGGGTTGACTAGTCCAGGAGTGTGGAGGGGCCTTCTGCAGGAGACTTAGGTGGCAAGTTTCCATGTTCCTCAGAGTCGTTCTTGATGAGAGAGACATTCCTTGGTTACAAACTGTTTATTAAATGTTTATCATGAAAATGAGTACATACCACCTCCTCAGGGTATACTTGAAATTAAGTACCTTGTAAGGAATGAAGGTCCAGGAAGGAAAGCTTATTGACTGAACCCTCGCAGCTTCTAGATACCTCAGTAGCATGGAGAACTCAATTCTGATCTAACTGACCCTAGCATATATTCCTATGTAGAGAATTCGCTACTGTGACAAAGGCCTGGTAGGAAGCAGGTGAATCTCTCCCCATCCACTTTGGGTTCCAGGACTTCCAACCCACTCAACTTTACCAATTTCCTGACATGGTCTATTGTCTTACATCTTAGTTTGGATTTCATTGATGTGAAGAGACACCAGGACCATGGCATCATTTCATTGTTGCTGTCTCCCAGGTTCAGTTTCAGTCCATAATCATCAAGGCAGGAAGCATGGCAGCATCTAGGCATACATAGCACTGGAGAAGAAGTTCAGAGCTCTACATCTTGTTTCTGATGGCACCCAGAAGACTGTGTTACAGGTGAGTAGAAGGAGGGTCTAAAAACCCACCCTCTACAGTGACACACTTTTTCCAACAAGGCCACACTTACCCCAACAAGGCCACAACTCTTAAAATCCCACTCCGAGAGTCAAGCATACTCAAACCACTGACCACATTTAAATCTTTCCTTCCAACTGTTTCTGTTTTCTCCTTCACAAAATCTGTATTCCATCATTTTATTGAAAGATCCTCCCATAACCCCTCACCTGTGAATTACCTTCTATGGGGACTCCAATTTAAATACACATCTCTAGAGACTCAGTTACCATCCACATAAGACAAAATGTGTGGCATTTGTCTTTCTTGGTCTGGTTTATATCCCTTAGAATGGTTATGTCTGGCTTCACCCTGTATAATTCACTTTTCTTCAGAGCTCAATCCCATTGTGTATATGAACCATATATTCATTATCCTTTCATCAGTTATGGGACATCTAGGTTGTTTTCATTTCTAGGCTACTGTGAATCAAGCAGCAAGGATCATGAACAAACATGGGTCTCTGTTGTAGGATAATGTCCTTGGGTGCCTGCCATGGAATTGTGTCCCAGTCAGTGTTTTGTTGCTGTGACACCATGACCATGGCAGCTCTTTTCAAAGAAGACATTTAAATGCAACCAGCTTATAATTTCAGAAGTTTGGTGCATTATTGTCTTGGTAGAAATGTCACAACATGGTGCTGGACAAGTAGGTGAGACTTCAATATCTCGATCTGCAGGAAGCAGGAATAAAGGCCCTGAACTGGTATTTTAAAACTTAAAAGCCCACAGTCACCAAAGAAGACTTAACACCAATACTTTTCAAACTATTCCACAAAATAGAGACAGAAGGGACACTGCCCAACTCATTCTTCGAAGCCACAATTACGCTAATACCTAAACCACAAAAAGATCCAACAAAGAAAGAGAACTACAGGCCAATTTCTCTTATGAATATAGATGCAAAAATACTAAATAAAATTCTTGCTAACCGAATCCAAGAGCACATCAAAACGATCATCCACCATGATCAAGTAGGCTTCATCCCAGGGATGCAGGAATGGTTCAATATACGGAAATCCATCAATGTAATCCACTACATAAACAAACTGAAAGAAAAAAACCACATGGTCATCTCATTAGATGCTGAAAAAGCATTCGACAAAATTCAGCATCCTTTCATGCTAAAAGTCTTGGAAAGAGCAGGAATTCAAGGCCCATACCTAAACATAGTAAAAGCAATCTACAGCAAGCCAGTAGCCAACATCAAAATAAATGGAGAGAAACTTGAAGCATTCCCACTAAAATCAGGGACTAGACAAGGCTGCCCTCTCTCTCCATATCTTTTCAATATAGTACTTGAAGTTCTAGCAAGAACAATTAGACAACATAAGGAAGTCAAAGGGATACAAATAGGAAAGGAAGAAGTGAAACTATCATTATTTGCAGACGATATGATAGTTTACCTAAGCGACCCAAAAAACTCCACCAGAGAACTTCTACAGCTGATAAACAACTTCAGCAAGGTGGCAGGTTATAAAATTAACTCAAGCAAGTCAGTGGCCTTCTTGTACTCAAAGGACAAGCAGGCAGAGAAAGAAATTAGGGAAATAACACCCTTCACAATAGCCACAAACAACATAAAGTATCTCGGCGTAACTCTAACCAAACAAGCAAAAGATCTGTACAACAGGAACTTCAAGTCCTTGAAGAAAGAAATCGAAGAAGACCTCAGAAGATGGAAAAATATTTCTTGCTCCTGGATTGGCAGGATCAATATAGTAAAAATGACCATCTTGCCAAAAGCAATATACAGATTCAATGCGATCCCCATCAAAATCCCAACTCAATTCTTCATAGATCTAGAAAGAGCAATTCTCAAATTCATCTGGAGCAACAAAAAACCCAGGATAGCTAAAACTATTCTCAACAATAAAAGGACTTCTGGGGGAATCAATATCCCTGACCTCAAGCAGTACTACAGAGCAATTGTGTTAAAAACTGCATGGTATTGGTATAGCAACAGGCAAGCAGATCAATGGAACAGGATTGAAGACCCAGAAATTAACCCACAGACTTATGGTCACTTGATCTTTGATAAAGGAGCCACAACCATCCGGTGGAATAAAGATAGCCTTTTCAACAAATGGTGCTGGTTCAACTGGAGGTTAACATGCAGAAGAATGCGAATTGACCCACTCTTATCTCTTTGCACTAAGATCAACTCCAAGTGGATCAAGGACCTCCACATAAAACCAGACACACTGAAACTATTAGAAAAGAAACTTGGGAAGACCCTGGAGGACTTGGGCACAGGGGAAAAGTTCCTGAACAGAACACCAATAGCTTATGCTCTAAGATCAAGAATCGACAAATGGAACCTCATGAAATTACAAAATTTCTGCAAAGCAAAGGACACTGTCAGAAGGACAAAACGGCAACCAAAAAAGTGGGAAAAGATCTTCACCAACTCCACATCCGACAGAGGGCTAATATCCAATATATACAAAGAACTCAAGAAGTTAGACCGCAAAGAACCAAATAACCCTATCAAAAAATGGGGCACAGAGCTAAACAAAGAATTTTCACCAGAAGAAATTCGGATGGCCGAGAAACACCTTAAAAGATGTTCAACATCATTAGTCATCAGGGAAATGCAAATCAAAACAACCCTGAGATTCCACCTCACACCAGTCAGAATGGCTAAGATTAAAAACTCAAGAGACAACAAGTGCTGGCAAGGATGTGGAGAAAGAGGAACACTCCTCCACTGTTGGTGGGATTGCAAAATGGTAAAAACCGCTCTGGAAATCAGTTTGGCGGTTCCTCAGAAAATTGGGCATGTCACTGCCAGAGGACCCTGGCATACCACTCCTGGGCATATACCCAGAGGATTCCCCTGCATGCAATAAGGACACATGCTCCACTATGTTTATAGCAGCCTTGTTTATAATAGCCAGAAATTGGAAGGAGCCCAAATATCCCTCAAAGGAGGAATGGATACAGAAAATGTGGTATATTTATACAATGGAATACTACTCAGCAATTAAAAATAATGAATTCATGCAATTTGCAGGTAAATGGTTAGACCTGGAAAATATCATCCTGAGTGAATTAACCCAATCACAAAAGAATGCACATGAAATGCAATCACTGATAAGTGGATATTAATGAGCCCAGAAGCCCTAAATACTCAAGACACAAATAGCAAGTCAAATGATTCCCAAGAAGAAGAAAGGAGAGGACCCTGGGCCTGTAAAGATTGCATCCAGTTTAGTAAAGAAACCGAGGGGGGAGGGGGAATGATTGGGGAACAGTTGGGGGGGGGAGAGGAACTATGGGAACTATGGTGGGTGGGAACTGGGAAAGGGGAAAGCCTTTGGAATGTAAACATAGAATATAGAAAATAAAAAAAAGCCCACATTCACAACAAGGCCACACCTCCTAATTATATCAAATGGTGCTACACCATGGTGACAAAGTATTCAAATCTATGAGCCTATAGGCATCCATCTCATTCAAATGGAACATCTGTGATGATATCCATAGGGATTGTACATGTGAATCCATGTTCTCCCACCTCACAGCCATGCCAACACTTGTTCTCATTTGGTCTATTGATAATAGTTATTCTGACTATGGTAAGATGGAATGCCAGTGTTATTTTAATTTGCATTTTTCTGATGACTAAAATAGTGAACATTTAAAAACATACTTCTTATTTCTTTCTTTCTCTTAAATATTCTATTCAGTTCCACAGAACCTTGGAGGGTGTAGTATAAGGCAAGGACTCTCTCCATATCCCAGGATCCCATAACCTGGTATATATCCAGGCTGTCCATAAGCTCACAGAGTTATTCTTGCCTCTGCCTTCTGAGTGCTGGGATTAAAAGTGTGCACTACCATGCACAGCCATAGAACATTTTGAAATGTTTAAACATATAATGTTTAAATGTTTAACATGGCAGGTTTCCTGGTATTTACTTTTTTATGCCATCACATTGTCTAGAGACTAACTCTATGCTACGAGTACACTTGGTGAAGATTCTCTCCTATCCTGTAGGCTGACCTTTCAAGTTTTTTCTATATTCTTTGTTTACATTTCAAATGATTTCCCCTTTCCAGATACCCCCTTCCCCATAAGTCCCATAAGCCCTCTTCCCTCTGCCCATTGCCCAATCACCCCTCCCATTTCTCTGTCCTGGTAATCCCCTACAATGCTACATCGAGCCTTTCCAGGACCAGGACCCTCTCCTTCCTTCTTCTTGGGAATTATTTGATATGTCAATTGTGTCTTGAGTATTCAGAGCTTCTGGGCTAATATCCACTTATCAATGACTACATTCTATGTGTGTTCTTTTGTGATTGGTTTACTTCACTTAGGATGATACTTTCCAGTTTCAACCATTTGCCTAAATATTTCATGAATTCATTGTTTTTAATTGCTGAGTAGTATTCCATTGTGTATATATATCACATTTTCTATATCCATTCCTCTGTTGAGGGATATCTGTGTTCTTTCCAGCTTCTGACTATTATAAATAAGGCTGCTATGAACATAGTCGAGCATGTGTCCTTATTGCATGCCAGGGAATCCTCTGGGTATATGTCCAGGAGTGGTATAGCAGGGTCCTCTCGAAATGTCATGCCCAGTTTTCTGAGGAACCACCAGACTGATTTCCGGACTGGTTTTACCAACTTGCAATCCCACCAGCAGTGGAGGAGCATTCCTCTTTCTCCACATTCGCCAGCACGCGTTGTCTCCTGAGTTTTTAACCTTAGCCATTCTGACTGTTGTGAGGTGAAATCTAAGTGTTGTTTTGATTTGCATTTCCCTAATGATTAATGATGTGGAACATTTCTTAAGGTGCTTCTCAGCCATTCGAAATTCTTCAGTCAAAAATTCTTTATCTCTGTACCCCATTCTTTAATAGTGTTATTTGGCTCTCTGGAGTCTACCTTCTTGAGTTCTTTGTATATATTGGATATTAGCCCTCTGTCGGATGTAGAATTGGTGAAGATCTTTTCCCAATGTGTTGGTTGCCATTTTGTCCGATTGACAGTGTCCTTTACCTTACAGAAACATTGTAATTTTATAAGGTCCCATTTGTCAATTCTTGATCTTAGAGCATAAGCTATTGGTGGTCTGTTCAGGAACTTTTCTCCTGTGCCCATATCCTCAAGGGTCTTCCCCAGTTACTTTTCTATTAGTTTCAGTGTCTGGTTTTATGTGGAGGTCCTTGATCACATGGAGTTGAGCTTAGTACAAGGAGACAAGAATGGATGTATTGGCATTCTTATGCATGCTGACCTCCAGTTGAACCAGCACTATTTGTTGAAAATGAAATGGCTATCTTTTTTTTCCACTGGATGGTTTTAGCTCCTTTGTCAAATTTTAAGTGACCATAGGTGTGTGGATTCAATTCTGGGTCTTTAATTCTACTCCACTGGTTGTTTTCCACAGAACATTGGAGTGTGTTGTTTAAGACAGGGACTCTCTTCTTATCCCAGACTATGCCATAACCTAATATATATCCAGGCTGTCCATAAGCTCACAGAGTTATTCTTGCCTCTGCCTTCTGAGTGATGTTTTGCTAAGTCTATATATTGTATGCATTGACTCCACACATTAATCTGTTATTGAATACAATTAATGTATTCTTATGAATAATAATATGTCTATTAATCTCTTGTAAGAACCTTCTTTGTTCATGTGTGGTTCAGGGTCCTGTAACACTAGAAATTTCAGGTGAGAATGGGCCTCTTCAATTATCATGTGGCTTCAGCATCATAATTAGATCTCTTTCAGCCATATCTACCCAGGGAAATGAATTTTTGATGTGGATTATGTGTCAAACTCTGGGGATCACAATGTCATGAGGAAGAAAAGTATCAGTGCTGCATCTTTATATTCACAAATTCAGCTACCCTTATACTTTACTACTCTGTGGATAATCATGTGGAACAAAGGATAAATGCAACAGTATTTCTCTAATACCTCTTGGTTTAGAATAAAATTATCCACCTTGAGAAGTTAAAATGCTTCTCTATAATAAATGTATCCAGGATACAATAAGAAACCAAACCTAAAGATGATAGGTATAGAAGAGAGTGAAAATTCCCAACTTCAAGTGCCAGTAAATATCTTCAACAAATATATAGAAGAAAACATTCATAACCTAAGGAAAGTGATGCCCATGTACATACAAGAAGCCTACAGAACACCAAATAGACTGTACCAGAAAAAATTCCTCCAATAATAATCCTCTGATAATAATCAAAACATGGAATGCACTAAATAAAGATTTTTAAAATCACTAAAGAGGAAATGTCAAGTAAAATATAAAGGCAGGCATATCAGAATTACACAAAAGTGCTCACTAGAGACTAAAAAAGCTAGAAAGATGTCATACAGATGCTAAGAGAACACAAGTGCCATCCCAGGATAGTATACACAATAAAACTCTCAATTACCATAGATGAAGAAACCAAATTTACACAACATCTTTCTACAAATCCAGCCCTACAAAGCATAATAGCTGGAAAACACCATTACAAGGAGGGAAACTACACCCTAGAAAAAGCAAGAAAGTAATCTTTCAACAAACCCACACAAACATAATTCTACCTCTAACAACAAAATAACAGGAAGTACCAATCACTTTTCCTTAATCTCTCTCCAAATACACTTTCTGCTTGTTTGTATGTGGCACTATCTTACTTTGTACCATGTAATGGTCTTGAAATCATGCTTCTCCTATCTCAGGCTCTCTATTAGTAAGATTGTTTATTTGATTTTCTTTACACTGTACTATGGCTTTTCAGAACAGCTTTCATATTTCAAAATGATTTATCCAACTCATAGAAACATAGACAATTAATTTGAGTGGTGGCTTACAAGAGAACAACAAAGAATGAAACTAAATGGTTTGCTTGATATTTATAATTATTGTATCAATTTTGAAGAAGAGGACCTTATAAGTTACTCTTTTTCTAAGATGAATGCTTCTCAAAATCATCATGGGCAATGAACCTGAATCTTACCTTCACACAATGTCTGCGCCATGCTCCAAGCAGAACCATTGTTTATTGAAACAGTTTATGAATGACTTTATGGATGCACCATGTTAATACACACACCATTTCTTAAATGAATGTAACCTGTCCCCTGTGGACTGATAATGATGACAATCTGTAAAGTCAAATAGCTTTAACCATAGCAGGAAATCTGTATCCAAATAATCATGCCTACAGTTCATTCCTTGGTGCAGCAGAACTGTCAAGTCTTAGCATAGCTACTATGGAAGTAAGATCCTTTGGCAATGTGAGGGACATTGAAATACAGCCTTTTTACAATGAACTTTACTGAATAAAAATTGTTATTTTGGGATTGTTCCACAGTAAGAGCCAAGATTTTAAGCTCAACTACAAATAAAACAGGCAAACAAACAAAGACTATCTATTTATGTTTGTTTTATAACATGTCCATCATTTTAATGATTAATATAAAAATATGTTTTGAATATATTAAAATAAATACAGATGTTTGCTGACCAAGTGAATATATGAATATATACATACTTATATATAAATATATGTACAGAGACACACAAGGGCATGTCTTCACACACACATGCACACACGCATACAACAAAATACATAAATACACACTTGTATATTCAAGCACCTACAACATGGACGTACCATTACTCATATACACAATATAAAGGTCCTAAAACACACCTGGGCTGGAGCACACACACACATATACACCCACCCCACACACAGACACACATCAATAAAAAGACTGCTAAATTTCTGCACATTTAATGTTACTTGAGGAGGTAGTAAGACCTAATCTTTGTACAAGGCTCTTAGACTAACCCAGGTTGTGCTGCCCAGCCTGTACTTATTTCGGTGTCAGGAACGTTTTCTGTGCAGATACTTGCTGATCCTAGCTGTATGTTATAAGCTTTGCACAGAAGTCTAATTTTTAATGTTTTATTTTATTTTATTTTTTATTTTCTATATTCTTTGTTTACATTCCAAAGGCTTTCTCCTTACCCAGTTCCCCCCACCATACGTCTCATAAGTCCTCTCCCCCAACTATCCCCCAATCATCGCCCCCACCATTTCTCTGTTCTAGATCTACAAAAACTGGATCCAATTTTTTCAGGGCCAGGGTCCTCTCCTTTCTTCTTCTTGGGAATCATTTGAATTGTTAGTTGTGCCTTGAGTATTTAGGGCTTCTGGGCTCATTAATATACACTTATCAGTGATTGGATTTCATGTGTATTCTTTTGTGATTGGGTTAACTCGCTTAGGATGATATTTTCCAGATCTATCCATTTACCTACAAATTGCATGAATTCATTATTTTTAATTGCTGAGTAGTATTCCATTGTATAAATATACCACATTTTCTGTATCCATTCCTCCTTTGAGGGATATTTGGGCTCCTTCCAATTTCTGGCTATTATAAACAAGGCTGCTATAAACATAGTGGAGCATGTGTTTTTATTATATGCAGGGGAATCCTCTGGGTATATGCCCAGGAG
The DNA here is from genome assembly GCA_964023405.1 of Apodemus agrarius. Classification (NCBI taxonomy): domain Eukaryota; kingdom Metazoa; phylum Chordata; class Mammalia; order Rodentia; family Muridae; genus Apodemus; species Apodemus agrarius. The sequence goes on from OZ030013.1 coordinate 82,987,112, forward strand.
TGGTATGCCAGGGTCCTCTGGCAGTGACATGCCCAATTTTCTGAGGAACCGCCAAACTGATTTCCAGAGCGGTTTTTACCATTTTGCAATCCCACCAACAGTGGAGGATTGTTCTTTTTCTCCACATCCTCGCCAGCACTTGTTGTCCAAGGGACTATATTACAGAAAGACTGAACAAAACCACATGTAAATACCTGGCCTCTCAACATACTCACAATGTATAACACACACACACACACACACACACACACACACACAATATACAGAAATCATAAGTGAGCAGGAATGTATGAAGAGACCACAATGGTGGAGGAAGTGTTGAATGTAGACTATGAAAAGCTGATCTTTCAAGTGAGACTCAGGACTCTGCCATCCATCCCTTGGGGACTGAAAATATTTAGGGAACACACATCTTAGACTATGTGGAGAGAGTTGGAGAAATTTTAGTCTTAAAGTCTCACATCTCTCACATCAATCCTCAGCCTGAGAGAAGCCTTTCACAGGTCCCCGTTAATCCTAGTCAGCTCTACAGTATAAGTTCTAGGAAAGAACTCTAGAAACAGTGACATAAAGCAGGACTGACAAGATGTTACTCAGGGTCTTTCAGTGTGAACCAAGATCTAGGCAGGGTAAAGCGACCATCTTGCAATGCAGGGAAAGGGGAGAGAAAGGATACAAGCACCCCTTCTCCAAAAAAGGGAAATTATGACCACTCATTTGGCAAATCCTCTGGGCTCTAATACTTATAAATTGTTTCCTACCTGGGACCTCACATGATCCCTACATAGCAAATGCACTAAAGACCTGACTTCAGCAAAGTTCTGTTCTACTACAAGGGAGGCACCCCTATAAAACCCTTCTAGCATAATGCCATGTAGGTGTGTAATGTGTGCAACCTACCTATTATAAGGAACTGCAGCTGCCAGTCGAGCATGAGGATCGGCTTGCCTATCCTCCAGTGGCCTGCAAGAGGCTAATTCCACAGAAATCTTGTAAATGATCACAGAAATGAACAACTGGAAGAGACATAGGAGAGGGCCTGGATAAGGTTCAGGATGGTTACATGGGCTTGACTGTGTTAATGGTAGGACAGGAGGGCAACCTTCCCCTGATACTTCATTCATCCTATCTGCTGCTGCTTGGTATATGAGTCATACAACTTGTCGCAGCCTTTTATATACAGACTCTGTTTGCTTGTTGCACTCTTAAAGTGCAAACTGCTCCCATAGCAGTTGTCTGTTATCAGTCCACAACATCTTGACTTTTTGCTTTTGATGTTTAGATTCCCACAGGAGGTGGCAATTCCTGATCCTGAGCCACAAATAAAAACATCCACCTTTCTACTATTCCTCCAAGTACCAACCCCCTTCATGGGTCCTGATCCCCAGACAAACCCAGACTACAGTCTAGATTAGCCATGGAATATCACATAGAGGAAGGTAAAATACAGAGGACAGCTACTTTCCCATAGACTCAAGGTAGTTCTGAAAACTCTGATACCAACAGGGACTCATGTATCTTCTAGTAGAGGACATGGTATTACAAAAACCACCTGTAAGTAGAGTGCAAAACATCTCTAGGAGAGGAGAAGAGACCCAACAGTTACACATTCTTTGTGTGTCTCATAGAAACTAGATGTGTAAATCTACTTTCTGTGCCCAAGAGGCTCAAGGTTAATGGATATCTCCATCATGGTGCAAACGTATTCTATTGCCAGGGTCCAACCTCAACACAGGATCAGAGTTCTCAACTGGAAGCAGGGATATCTGGAAGGTGCATAATGCAGAAATCTGTGGACTTGAAGGCACTGGATTTCCTGACCTCCACAAGGATGCTAAGAATAAGTCTCACACGAGCCTCCTTTTTCTGTTATGTACAGATGAGCAGCCCTTGTTTACCTTGCAGATCCCCATTGCTCATTGATAACCTATTTGTCTCTCTGCTATCATTTGAGCAAAAGTAAAAGTAATCCAATGTCAAGACACTCCAATCTGTTGCTTATAGTTCATCCATCTGTTATTTCTTTTCTCTATCAGGACTTGCCCACTTAATGGGTTTTTCCCCTGAGTCTCATCAACATCAGGACCCACTCATCACTCCAAAGACCACTGACCTTCCTTTCCTATCCATTTTGACAAATGTATTCCCATCTGTAATGCATATATCTAGTAGAAATAGTGCTCTGTGTTTTATTGACTTATTTGTATTGGTTGTCTCACCCTACGAAGATACAAGCTTCAGGAGGGCAAAATACATACCCTCCCTTGTTCAATCCTATAACTTGAGCATCCGACACAGTGCTGGGCATATGGTAGGCACTCAGTAAATATTTGTAGAATGAATTCATGAATACAAAATGCGTGAATAATGCTATCTGAAGGAATGAGTCCCCTACCCTAAAGCAGATGGATCATCTCCTTGAATCTAAACATGGTGCGAATGTCCCTTGTTTACAAAGTGAATTTAATGATGCCAACTATTCACATTACAAAAATAAAAAATAAAAACCCGGAAAAAAAATAAATATACACAGACTACTGTTTGGGTAAAAGCTGACGGGCAATTTTTCAAGGCTTAAAGTTTCTCTTCTCTCTCACTCTCTGCTCTCTTTCTCTCTTGCTACTGTTTGGGTAAAAGCTGACAGGCAATTTTTCAAGGCTTAAAGTTTCTCTTCTCTCTCACTCTCTGCTCTCTTTCTCTCTTGCTCATTCGCTCGCAGCTTGAGGCTACACACACGCTGCATTCTCCTGTGCACTCTGCTTTTCTCCTGTGCGCTTTTCTTTTCTTGCACTCTCTTGCTCATACACATTTTTGTGTGTTCCCGTTTCACTCACACACATACACCACATGTACTCTCCTTTCACTCACACACCCACTCTTCACACACACCTCACATTCTCCACTTACTCTTCACAAGCTCTTCTCATGCTCTCTGCATTCACTCTCACGTGCTCTTCACATGATCACTACTCCATCTCTACATTCTCTCTACATGCTCTCTACATTCTCTCTGAATTCTCTCTGCATGCTCTCTACAGTCTCACTGCATTCACTCTGCATCCTCTCTTGCCTTCTTCTTGCTCCAGTTTTGTATTGATACTCCAAAAGCAGATAAAAAGACATTGTATAATTGTTGCCAAATCAAATTCAAAAGAATAACCAAGTCCCACAAAAAAAATCAAGTATACAATTGTTCCCCAAACCTTCAAGCTTCCTTATTCCCAGGCCCATAGCCAAAATAATAATAATTGCAAAGTTATCATTATTTAAACTTCAACTATTATGCTTCATATCTCAGAGCTCTGAAGCATGACATGGCCAAAGCTGCCAGGCAGTGGCCAGAAAGAATCAAGTTAACCCTTAATTCCATAGTTCCCCTAGATTCCAACTTCTACACACTGCACACAGTGACTCTCCTAAGAGTCCCAGTGTTTTGACTTAGTTTTACTAATCTAAGATTTGACATATTCTATACTTGCTTATCCAGGAACCACTCTCAAATGCTGTGCAGAACTTATTTCATAACTTTAATAGCTTTTTCTTTCTTTGGGGTCCCAATGTTTGCTCTAATTCATTTTCTAATAATTTCATCAAACTTTCTTTGCAAGTCAAGCATTAATCTGGAACTACCATTGTGCAGTTATTGCATTGTTTCTAAGATGAGAACACACAGCATGCACCGGGCTATTAGGACTGTGCTGTGCTGTGGTCCATGCCTCAATTTTTAATTGTTTAAGAATCATTACATCAGGGATCATCTAGTTTCACAGAACTCACCAGAGCAGAAGGAGAAAGAAGTAAGAAAGTCAAATAAAATAGAATAATTATGCACACCAAGGCCAACTGAAAAACAGTCACACACAAATGAAATCTATACAGCCATTGTCAAGGGCTAAGGTTAGGAGAAATGGGAACAACTGTTGTTTCAAAGAGCTGCTGTGGGCTACTGAAGATGTCTCCATCCAGGCGTACTGCAAGCAGTCCCTTATTTCAGATGGTGGGTCCCCTGGAGGGATGAGTGTCCTGCTTCTCAGAGTCCCAAACACCATCCTTTTCTACAAGGAGCTGCTTGGGCTTCTGAGATGTCTCCAGCCTGGCCCACTGCATGCAGTCCCTGTCATTGTTTGCTGTCCCCAGCAATCTATCTCATGGATAGTGACTTGGAAAGGATAATGATTGGAGGGGCTCACAGAATCTTCACACTTGGTAAAAATGAGTCTAAGAGGTAAAAATCCTAGGGCCTTTCTTTGTAGGAGGCAGGCTTCCTGTTAAGAGGCAAACAATATATAACATGAGCCCTTGCTTTGGTTCATAGACAAGGATGGGTAGACATTTTCTGTGCCGAGTACTTGGGTCATGACCATGTTAGCCACTCACCAGTAGAATTGATTTTCATAGTCAGTTATTTGCACTTGTGCAAAATCTCCCTGATATTTCTTGAGGTTGGTCATCACTTGGTAGTGTTGTATCATGAGTATGAGTCTCAAAGTTGTTCCTGTGGGAAGGCATGACCCAAGGAGCAAATAATCCCATGAACTAAGGATACAAGTATTATGTCAACTCAAGCTGAATCGTGGACTACCCCTGCGCACAAACACACTGAAACACACACACACATTGGAACACATACTCACTGTAACACACACACACACACACACACACACACACGCAAACTCAATCAGAATGTCACATAAATAAAATGATGTGGCATCATCTCGGAGTATCATGAAGAAAAGTTGAGAAAAGCAGTGATGATCTGCAGCCAATCCAGACACAATAAGAGGCAGCCTGTAGGACCAAACCCTCTAGCTGTTAACAGGAGCATTTCTCCCCAAAGTACCTCCAGGTCAATTACAACAATGATTTACCATAAACACACAGTACCTAGCACCACGCACAAACCAACACCTGTCCAGGCTTCGTAAAATTCAGGATGAGCGCTCCCACACTACTCCCCTTATCACCAGACTATGATTGATGCCACCTGCTCTGATTTACTTTTAGAAGAAATAAAAGGGCCTGTGACCCCATCTCCCTCCTATCTGAACCTTCTTTGTGGAAAATCCAATCAGCAAAAGGAATTTGGACATGAGGTCAGCCTTGAGTTGTAGCCTGCTGTGATAAGAGGATATCTAGGTTGAACAGAGAGGTCTGAAGATAGTCAGCAAAGAACTAGGCTTAATGCCTACTTGTTGTTCAAATCCTTGTTAGTGTAATGGGCCAGGATTCCCCAGAGTTCGTCTCTCTCATTTTTCATCTTCTGCTGATTCCTTTTGAACTCATTCAACCTCTTCATTCTCTGCTCCTCCTCATTGATGATAGAGGGTTGGGATGAAGCCTTCCCATCAGAACTTGTAGGTAGAATAACACTAGGAAACTTGTAGAGGTATTAGGACAGGGAATAGAGAAACCATGCTTATTCCTGAACACAAGCCCGAGGAAGAGGAAATTCTAGAGACCCAGGGAATTTCTGAAAGAGCAGGATATCATCATCTAGCTGCACTCCTCAGCTATGTTCCTGTTCCCAACCACCATCACTAAACATATGCCTCACTCCCTACTGCAGTCCTCATAGCCATGAAATGCACAAGATGTCACAGGCAAGAAGAATTGGAGGGTATTGTCAACTCTTGTCTGACAATGTAGTTAGTTGGTACTGCTTAGCACAGAAAAGATTGACCATAATCTCCAACACCTAACATCGCCCACAAGCCAACACCTCTCCACACTTCTTAAAATAGATGATGCAAGTTCAAACTCTACTACACTAACCCAGATTGTGAATCAGGTCACATCATGTGTGTTCAAAATAAAAAAGTCTGAGACCTTGATTCATGAGCAGGGGAATATCTGTCTCTGTCCTTTGTATCATATACTCATGTAACCTATAGGGAACTATTGAGGATGAACTGCTCCAACACTCTTTCCTGAGAGCAACATTTTGCTATTCTCACAGAGCTTCCTTTTCTCATAATTTGCCACTCAGGAGGAAAATAAGATATTCCAGCAAACAACTGCAGAGTTGTCAATTCCTGGCTCTCTGAAAAACTAATAATCTGAAATTCTTAACTCTGGTTCTGCCATTGAGTAATATCAAGGATCCAGATCATAAGCCCTACTCTTGGAAGGACAAGCTCCCTGACCCTTGCCCAGGACTCACTGTTCCTTCCCCAGGTCCATTTCTTCCTTCTTGTTTCCCAACATGACAGGACAGCCTCCTTCTGCCTAGTTCTGGTCTCTGTCTGTATTCTATTCTCCCTCTGAAATATCCTGAACAGGATGGATAGCATGCCTTCTTCTGAGCCCAGTAGGCTCTGACGGAATACCCTACAGGCAGATAGTGTCACCATAACACTGGTGACATCACAGAAGATTCTAGGGTTCTCCTGAATACAAGAGATTGTTCAGAGAAGTCACTTCTGATGATGTCATACGGAAGTACCAGGGACTATCTGCTGACCAGCTTGCCCCATATTGACCAGTTTCTGAGGAGCCCTTTCCTGGAGTCTTTCTTTTGACTCTGTGGATAGCCTTTGACACCTTCATCTTCCAAAGCAAAGGATTTTTCTCTGCTTCATTACAAGTCAAGCATATTGGATGGGGAGAGTTTGTTAGGGTCTTCGCATGGGCAGTTCATCTTTATTAGGACCTAAAGCTCTAGGATTCTTGCATGAGGGAGAGTCTTCTCCATTATAAATCTACTTCTGGGGTCCATCCATGTAACATACATTCCAATTCCCCAGGTTTCCCTGTTTCCCAGAGGCCACTATCATTCTCCTGAACCTTTAATTTATGCAAATTGGATTATATTTTTTATTGTGCTCATGTGTTGAGAGGAGACATTTTTCAATTTATACAGACATGTATTTTCATGAAATGTCCATTTTACAATCCCATTTTTTGCAATGACTACTTCCTTGTTCTTGGCAATATTGGAACTCAAGAACAAGGGAAGATCAAATTGTAAAGTTTATGTCCCTTCTTCAAAAGATAAAATCTTACATTCTACTATTCTCCAATACAACCAGACAAAGTAGGCATCTGTGAGTAAAGGTCAGTAGGGACATTGGATTGCTGCTCTGTAGTCCTATTAGCTCTCCCTTCTCCAGTATCTACCTGTGTGAGATCCCAGTTTCAGGCCTGAGGCTCTTGGGAGTTGGACTGTGATCCTGTATTCATAAGATACTCAAGAATGAATAGGATGGATAAGGGATGTAAAGGCCTCAGGTCCAGTAAAACCTCAATCTTAATGGGTCCATAATTTCAGGAGGGACTCCTGGCATTGTCACCTGTGGCTTCCACCTTCGTGCTCTGAGTGTGCTGAATGCATGGTAAAATGCCATCTCACCTCTCAGGTTCAAGAGTAAAAGGATCATGTACATACTTAACAAATTGATTGTGTTGTCTTTGACTACTACCTTCAGCCATATAGTATCAATACAACAAGGTTCAAAGGTAACTGGGGAGAAGTTGGAAGACTAGTCTGTATCTTGGCTAGTCAGATGAATAGCCTTTATGGAGAACTGGAGGACCTGGATAATGAAAAAGAAATAGAGTTTGTCTAAATGATGATCTCTGAGCCTGGAAATAATTGGGGAGTCATTCCAAGCAAATATTATAGGGATGAATCCCTACCTCTATTGGGTACAATAGTCTCAAAGTAAGAAGCAGGCCCCACCCCCATTCCCTAAAATCTCCTGAGAGTCTCAGGGAGCAGCGGTTAACAATGTCACCAGAATGTCAGTAGACTCTAATGTTCTTTGGCTCAAATTTTGGGCAGAGTAGTCAGTGCTGTGGTTACTTCTGTCCTCAGCATTTAAATCAAGAAATTCATGGAGGAAGGCAAATAGATTCTAGTAGATGCAGGAATTACTCTTTGTTTTTAATGACCATTCTGCCAGTAGTGCTGAGCCCTCCTTCTCTGTAGATCATAACATTCACATGTGCAGTAATTAATGCATAGTAACTTTCCTGGTATGTGATAATGGGTCTTCTTTTTCAACATACATTTGGTCTATAAACCTTGGGTGCAAATTGTCTATTTCAGTTACCATAACTGCTGAAAGCTTATATACCTGTTTCCCTGTTTAATGAAGATGTTCCCATCCATGTAGAGCATTGAATCAGAATCTTTCAGGGGTTGTGTTTGTATCCATTAGGTCTAGAGATTGATCTCTTTCATCATGTTTCTTTCCTCATACTATTAGTGATGAGCTTCTGTGTATCATCATCTGGCAAGATGGTAGCAGTATTGATGAGAGTGGATTTTTCAAACCAGACTCCATTATGGTTCAGGTGCAGGACCTGCTGTTGTTTCACACATGCATTGAACATCCAGGGTTCTGGTGTTCCTTTGAGAAGAACGTCCACTGCATGGGTTGATGTAAGTATCAGATGCTGACCCAGAGTTAACTTCTCTGCTTTTTCACTAGAATTCTGGTAGTCACCACAGCTCTTACACAAGTAGACCAGCCTGGCGATAAAGGATTCAATACCCTGGATGGGTCTACTACACTGTGATTCCATGGAACTTATATGTGTGGTTCCATGCCCTTTGCAGTAACTTTTGTTTCATGGATGTATAGATAACAAGTCCTGGAGGCAACTGGAAGTGATAGGGTTGGATCCAGAACACCTGTCTTTCAAGGCTCTAACATAATTTGTGCAGACTCATTCCAGATTAGAGAATCAATGACCTCATTTGTTGCCTGATTTTTTGGTTAAGAGGTTTTTAGTGACTACTATTTCTGTAGAGGTTGTGGGACTGTTTAGATAGTTTACCTCATCTTGATTTAACTTTGGTATGTGGTAGTGAGCTGGAGAGATGGCTCAGCAGTTAAGAGTACTGGGGGCTCTTCCAAAAGTCCTGAGTTCAATTCCCAGCAACCTCATGGTAGCTCACAACCATTTATAGGGGCATCTGGCAGGTGGGTGTATATGCAGGAAAGTACTCATACATTTAAAAAATGGTTAAATAAATCAAAATCAACCATTTCATCTAGATTTTCCAGATTTGTTGAGCATAGGCTTTTCTTATAAGACCTGCTAAGTATTTTTTTCTTGTTCTGTGAAACCTTTATTATGAAAATCCACTTAAATATGTTGGAACTATTTTAAGTGACTTTGTAGCAATCTTTGTCTTGAAAGGAAGGCCAAGGGTCCTGAAACTAGGGTATCATTGGGCAGGGATTTGGGACTACCTTGATTCCAAGTCTGCCTTCCATTTGTGGAATGCCCTCTTGGCCCAACAATGAACACCAGTCTGTTCACTGCAGACTGAATGCTGTCATGCCCCCATGGTACCTCCACTGGTTACTTTGGTAGACAGAAGACTGGAAGGGTTGTCACCTCTGTGGAGCATGGCTCTTCCTCTTGGTCAGGGTGAAGTCAAGAAGGAGCTTTTTGGCAACAGTGTACCAAAGATGTTGTGGGTCTCTTCTAAGGGCAGGATATCTGACTGGGCAGCACCATTGGCAAGATCCCCTAAGGTCATAGTTGGAATTCTAACCAGGTAGAGGCTTTTTCCAAAATATGCCTCTTGTTGTGAGGAGTGACTTAGAGATCCTGTCTCTTGCATTCTGCCTCAGCCCAGTTCAGAATGGCCTCAAAGACCATAGCCTCCTTGGTAATGAGGGCATCCCTGGTCACAATGATCTCCAGTGTGTGACAATTTCACAGAAGCATTCAAACCTCAGGGACATTTCAGCCTATGCATCAATGATTATCAAGGATTTCTAGGTCAGTTCAGGATCCTCTAATTGTCATCTCTGGGACATCAGAACACAAGTATTTTTGGCTTCCAGACTTGTTTCCAGAAAGTTGATGCAGGCCTTGGCTAGGGCAGCCACAATGTACTTCTTTCCAGCATACAAATTGGCAAGCACCGTGTCTGCCTCCAGATCAATCTCATTGCTGTACATTGACTTTAGCAAAATCAAGAAAGCAGCAGGCTCTACGCAGTGAATGTTGAATTCTGACTTGACTTCTGCAAGATCCCCGTAGAACAAGTCATAGAAGACAGAGCTGCAGACAGCCAAGACATACTCTAGTGCAGCATAGGAGGGAAGGACTGTCAGTTGGGGCTCTCAGTGTTGTTGTCTGGCAAGGGCAGCAGCAGGGCAGGTGCCAGGCAGGGCTGGTAGCAAAGAGACCTTCCTGCTTTCAGCCATGCAGGTCACATTGCTGTTGGAGATGTCAGTGGCAGTAGCTGTGGAGGCACTGGCAGGCAGGTACAGTTCCCCGGCCATCTTTGCTCATTCAGGGACCAACTCCACACTGGTTTGTGCTGTGCCCTGTGCATTCCCACCAAGATGGGCCTAGGAAAGGGGTCTGTGAGCACCAGCAGGGAGATTAGGAACTGTGCCCCCAGCCCATGCAGAAAGGAGATCTGCAGTAGTATGGAGCCAGGTCAGCTCTGCCGCGAGGGGGGCACCCTTACACAGTCACCCTGCACCCTCCTCTGTCCCATCCCCTACCCCCACTGCATAGAGCCTGTGGCCCAGCTGCAGGGGGCACCCTTCAGCCCATCCAGCTAAGTTTTGATTTTCCTCAGTTTCTGTGATTATGCCTCCTTTTTCATTTCTGATTGTGCTAATTCGAGAACTGTCTCTGTGCCCTTTAGTTACTTTGGCTAAGGGTTTATCTATCTTAATGATTTTCTTTCTCAAAGAACCAGCTCTTGTTTTTGTTTTTGTTTTGGATTTTTTAAAAATTATTCAAATATACAAATTAAATATTTGAAATACATATCTTTCAAATTAAAAATAATGAAAACACTTTGGACAACATTTTGAACCATTCTTTGTTAGATTATGCTCAGCATTCCCTGTAGGATTTCTTTTTAAAGATAGTGTGACTTTTCAATGTATACTCTATCACATCGATTGATCAATTACTGTTCCTTTCTAGCTTTAAAGGGTAGATGAACCAACTACAGATTTCTGTTTTTAACTTTATTTGGTAACTTACATTTAATCCTTATAAGACATGCTAATCAAACCCATTCTATGAATCAGACTTTGGGTAGTAGTTCAGCCCCCACTGGCCATCAATTTATAGCATTTTTTTTTAAAAAAAATCATAAAAGATAAGGCAGGTGTGTTGGAGATATACAGCTGTTATTTCTTTTTTTCTCTTTTTGCTAAAGTTTTATCATTTTCTTTTTTGGGGGGAACATTTCTTTTTTTTTAATTTCTATATTCTTTGTTTACATTCCAAAGGCTTTCCCCTTTCCCAGTTCCCCCCTCACCATATGTCCCATAAGTCCTCTTCCCTCCACCCATTCCCCAATCACCCCCCCCCCATTTCGCTGTTCTGATACTCTCCTACAAAACTGGATCCAGACTTTTCAGGACCAGGGTCCTTTCCTTCCTTCTTCTTGGGAATCTTTTGATTTGCTAATTGTGCCTTGAGTATTCAGAGCTTTTGGGCTCATTAATATCCACTTATCAGTGATTGCACTTCATTTGTATTCTTTTGTGATTGGGTTAACTCAATTAGGATGATATTTTTCAAGATCCAACCATTTGCCTACAAACTGCATGAATTCATGATTTTTAATTGCTGAGTAGTATTCCATTGTATAAATATACCACATTTTCTGTATCCATTCTGCCATTGAAGCACATCTGTGTTCTTTCCAGCTTCTGACTATTATAAATATGGCTGCTATGAACATAGTAGAGCATGTGTCCTTATTGCATGCTGAGGAATCTGGAAGTGTTGTGCCCAGTTTTCTGAGGAACCACCAGACTGATTTCCAGAGCGGTTCTACCAGCTTGCCATCCCATCAGCCTTGGGACCAGAATTACACCAGACTTCTCACCACAGACCATGAAAGCTAGAAGATCCTGGGCAGATCTCATGCAGACTCTAAGGTAACACAAATGCCAGCCAAGACAACTATACCCAGCAAAACTCTCAATCATCATAGATGGAGAAACCAAAATATTCCATGACAAAACTAAATTTACATAATATCTTTCCACAAAACCAACCCTACAAAGGATAATAGGTGGAAAATGCCAATACAAGGAGGGAGACTAGACCCTGAAAAAAGCAGGATAGCAACCTTCTTTCATCAAACCCAAAAGAAAATAAACACTCAAATATAAAAATAATATAAAAAATGTCAGGAAGTAATAATCACTATTCCTTAATATCTCTTATATTAATGGACTCAATTCCCCAATAAGAAGACATAGACTAACAGACTGGATATGAAAGCAGGACCCTACATTTTGCTGCATACTGGAAACACACCTCAGCGTCAAAGACAAACACTACCTTAGAGTAAAAGGCTGGAAGACAATTTTACAAGCAAATAGTCTCAGGAAGCAAGCCAAAGTAGCCATTCTAATATCAGATAAAGTTGACTTTCAACCTAGAGTCATCAAAAGAGACACAGATGGACACTTCTTGCTGATCAAAGGGAAAATCCTCCAAGAAGAAGTGTCAATTCTGAACATCTATGCTCCAAATGCAAAGGTACCCTCATTCGTAAAAGAAACTTTACTAAAGCTCAAAACACACATTACACCTAACAGAATAATTGTGGCTGACTTCAACACTCCACCCTCTTCAATGGACTGATCAGGAAAACAAAGTAAACAGGAACACAGTGAAACTAATTGAAGCTTTGGACCAATTGGACTTAACATATATATATATATATGTATATATATATAACATTTCATCCTAAAGCAAATGAATATACCTTTTTCTCAGCACTTCATGGTACCTTTTCTAAAATCGACCATATAATTGGTCACAAGACAGACTTCAACAAATATAAGAAGATTGAACTAATCCCATGCCTCCTATCAGATCACTATGGAGTAAGAGTGGTCTTCAATAGCAACAAAAACAACAGAAAGCCCTCATACATATGGAGGCTGAACAATACTCTATTCAATGATACCTTGGCCAAAGAAGAAATAAAAAAAGAAATCAAAGACTTTTTGTTTTTGTTTTTGTTTTTGTCTTGGTATCTTGCTCTTTGTTTCATTTTGGTTGATTTAAACCCTGAGTTTGAGTATTTCCTGCCTTCTACTCCTCTTAAATGTGTTTGCTTCTTTTCATCCTACATATTTCAGTTGTGCAGTTAAGATGGTTCCAATTTTTTTCTAACATCAACTTAAGTTTTTTTTCTTTAATTGGATATTTTACTTATATACATTTCAAATATTAACCTCTTTCCAGGTTTCCCCTTTGGAGACCCCCTATCCTATTCCCCCTTACCCTGCTTCTATGACAGTGCTCCCCTACCAACCACTCCACTCCAGCCTCACTGCCCTAGCATTCCTCTACATTGGGGCATCAAACCTTCACAGGACCAAGGTCCTCCCCTCCCAGTGATGCCAGAGAAGCTCCTTTCAGCCCCTACAGTCCTTCCTCTAACTCCTCCGTTGGGGTCCCAGTGGGTTGGCTGTGAGCATAGGCATCTGTATTTGTCAGGATCTGGCAGAGCATCTTAGGAGATAGCTGTATCACTCTGTCAAAAGCACTTCTTGGCATCCACAATAGTGTCTGGATGTGGTGGCTGCATGTGGGATGGATCCCCTGGTAGGGCAGACTCTGGATGGCCTTTCCTTCAGTGTCTGCTCCATTCTTTGTCTCTGCATTTTATTTAGACAGACGCAATCCGGGGTTACAATTTAGCAGATGGGTGGGTGGCCCTTTCCCTCAACTGGGAGACCATGCCTAACCTCTGGATATAGTCTCCACAGATTCTCCCTCCCCTTTGTTGGGTATGTCAGCTAATGTCATCCCTCTGGGGTCCTGGGACTCTGTTGCTTTCCTGGCATCTGGGACTTTTTGGTTGCTACCCCAGTTCCCCCAGGCACTCAGTGCTGAGGATTTCCTGTTAACTCTGCTTTTCTTGGGTCCAAAAAGGTTTAGTATGCTGCTTGTCTTCAGTGAATTACAGAAAGTCTTTAATTTCTTGCTTTACTTCTTCACTGACCAAGTTATCATTGAGTAGATAGTTTTTCTGTTTCTATGACAATGTTGTACTTGTTGTTATTGAAGACCAGACTTAGAACCTTGTGACATGTTAGAATGCCTGTTATTCTTGGAATCTTCTTTAAGGCTTGTTTTGCATCTGTTTGTATAGTCAGTTTTGGATAATGTTGCATGGAATGCTGACAGGAAGTTATCTTTTGGGGGTGGATTGGAGGTGAAATGTTCTGTGGATATCTGCTAAATCCATTTGTTTCATAACTTCTCTTAGTTACGCTGGGTCTCTGTTTAGTTCCTGTGTCAATGACCTGCCCACTGGTGAGCATGGGATGTTGAAGTATCCTATTATTATGTGAGATTCAATGTGTGTTTTGAGCTTTAGCAAAGTTTCTTTTATCAATTTGGGTGCAGTTGCACTTGAGGCAGAGGAGTTGAGAATTGAGGCTTCCTCTTGGTAGATTTTTACTTTGCTGAGTATAAAGTGTCCTTTCCCATCTCTTTTGATAACTTCTGGTTGAAAGTGTACTTTCTTAGGCATGAAAATGGCTTCTCCAACTTGGTTCTTGGGATTATGTGCTTAGAAATTTTTTTCAGCACTTTACTCTGAAGTAGTATCTTTTTTGCCACTAAGGTGTGTTTCTTGTCTTCAAGAAAATGCTGGATACTGTTTATGGTTCCAGTTTCTTAGCCTATGTACTTTTATTGGGGAATTGAATCCATTGATGTTGAGAGATATTAAATAGAGATGATTGTTAGTTCCAGTTATTTCTGTTTTCATGGTGGTATTGTGAGTGAGAGAGATTCTCTTCTTTCTGGGTTCTTGTGATATGATTCATTTCTTATATTTCTTGGGTATAATTACATTACTCTGTTGAATTTTGATCCTAGTATCCACTGTAGTGTTGGATTTGTAGAAGCAAATTGGAAAATCTAGTTTTCTCAAAAAAAAAAACCTTAGTTTCTCCATCTGTGATGATAGAGAGTTCTGCTTCATATAGTGGCCAGGACTGCCTTTTCTGTTCTCTTCGGGTTTGCATGACATTTGTCCACAATCTTCTGGATTTTATCATCTATGGTGAGAATTCTGGTGTACCTTTCTACGTTACTTGACCTTTTGCCCTTACAGTTTGTAATATTCTATTTATTCTGTACATTTACTATTTTGATGATTATGTGACAGGATGATTTTCTGTACAGGTCCAATCGATTTGGTGTCTTGTATCCTTCTTGGACATTGATGGCTGTCTCTGTTTTTAGGTTAAGGATGTGTACTTCTATGATTTTGTTGAAGATGATTTCTGGGCATTTGAAGTGGTAACCATCACCGTCTTCTATTTCTATTACTCGTAGGTTTGAAATTTTCACTGTGTCCTGAATCTTTTGGATGTTATGGGTTAGTAGCTTTTTATACTTTGTATTTACTTTAGCTGACTTTTCAGTATCACCTATGGTATCTCCTATGTCAGAGATTCTCTTTTTTATCACTTGTATTCTGTTGGTGATGCTTGCATCTGTAGCTCCTGATCTCCTTTTTACATTGTCCATCTCAAGAGATACATCCATTTGTGATTTCTTAATGTTATTTTTTCCTTTTTATTGGTTATCTTAATTATATACATTTCAAATGTTATCCACTTTACCAATTTCCCCTCCACCAACCACTATCCCCTCCACACCTACACCTGCAACTATGAGGGTGCTGTATTTTTGAAAGGCTTTTTCAAGATCTAATAGGATGATCAAGTGATACTTTTTTAGTTTGCTTATATAGTGGATTATGTTGATGAATATCCACATATTGAATCATTACTGCATCCCTGGGGTGATACCTATTGGATCATGGTGAATGATCATTTTAATGCATTCTTAGATTTTGTTTCTGACCATTTCATTGAGTATAATTGCATCAGCATTTTTTATGGGTTGTTTATCCTCAGCCCAGTGAGTGGCATTATCAGAAGTTGTCACCCTGTTGGAGTAGATTTATCACTGTGGGTTGGGCAAAACCCTCATTCTAGCTGCCTAGAAGTTAGTGTTCCATTAGCAGCCTTCAGATGAAGACGTAGGCAGCACTCTCAGTTTCTCCTGTACCATGCATTCCTAGGTGTTGCCATGTCCCTGACTTGATGATACTGGACTGAACCTCAGATCCTGTAAGCCATCCCCCATTAAATGTTGTCCTTTTTAAGACTTGCCTTGGTCATAGTGTCTGTTCAGAGCAGTAAAACACTAATTAAGACAGAAGTTGGTACCAGGGACTGGTGCATTGCTGTGACAGGCCTGCTGTTGGGAGAAAAGTGAATTTTGAAACTTTGGAAAGCAGTGGAATGCTTTAATTTGGGCTTAATGGGCTATCCTAGCAGGAATATGGAAGACTTTGTTACTGAGTATGATTTGAACTGTATAGACCTGCCCTACATGGTTTCAGTGGAGAATAATTTCAGAATATGACCTAGGGATTGTTTTGTGCTATTTTGGTGAATAATGTGACTACTTTGCACCCTTTCTGAAGAGTCTGCCTGAGGCTAAGCTGAAGAGAATCAGATTAATTGCATTGATAACAGAAGTCTCAGAAATGCCCTTCATAGACTTTGTTCTCCAGGTGAGTCTCAGGAAAGGATTTAAATATGTGTAGGGATCATAGAAAGACAAATATAAAATATGTGTTTGAAATATTGATGGTGTATTGGGAAGTGAAATGGAGATGAATCTTGGATTCAAGAGATACAAGTAGGATTAAGGGAGTGGAACTTTGGCACAAGATCTGACAAGCTAAGGATAGATCCAGGCACTGTGCCACACATCTTTTATCCTAGGAGAAAAGTTCAAGCAGATCTTTAAGATTTATACATCCTGACACAAAGCACATTCTAGATGTAGAAAACTTGTATACAGGCATGGTGGTACACTCTTTAAATCCCAGGAGACAGGCATGCACATCTCTGAGTTTAGGGTCAATGTATAGAGCAAGATCCAAGACTGCCATGCTCAGCACTTGAAAGAGTTGGAAAAGAGGAAGCTAGTGGTAATGTAATAAAATGGGGGGGGGATGTTCCAGCTCTAGAAAGCAGCAGAACTCAGCTGCTTCAATAATGTGTCTCTTACTTTATAGTCAAGAGGAGAAGGAGACTACTGGAACAATTGATGCTGAGTAACTGGAGCTGGAGCTATGAAATTAGTGGTGACAAATAAGAGACCAGATCACTGAGGAGAAATCTTCTGGGTAGTGTTTGCTGAGAGCACAAAGAAGCTGTGTTTCAGAGATTGCCAAGTTGTACTTTGGGTTGAAGCTGTTCTAGGTAATGTGTAAGAGTCGTCCACAACAATTACTACAGCACTTGTATTTGTTTTGAATGTATGGAGTGTTTATGAAGAACAGCTGAGGCTTGGCACTGTGAGTGGCCATGGAAGACCATTGGGGAAAATGCAGCTTCAGTTGCATTTGATGGCCCTAAATTGAAGGGGTCATGCAAGGGAGCTGTGACTTGGCACCTTGAATAGAACCTGTGAGAGACTATTGGTGAAGCCTAGTTGCAGTGGAAGACCCCAGTATACTGTAGAATCCAGTACGATGGGTTGATCACCAAGAACATCATCAGCAGTGGAGTAGGTCAAACTGCAATCAAGGTGCTAAATAGGGCAGAGCTGGAAAAGTGATGCCAACCCTTTGGAGGGGCCCAGAAGATCATATATAGATTCCAGACACTGGAACAAGAAGCTATGAATTTGAAGTTGACTTGGAGGTCTCAAGATATTAAAGATGCTGGAGCCGGAGTATACCTGCTGATGAAAGCTATAAACAAGGAGTGGAACCAGACCAGTAAAAGCCATTTGTTGCAGGCAAAACAGATGAAAAAGAAAGTGGGAATCTGAAAAAAGCTCTGACATCAGCCCTGGAGATAGAGTATGCCCAGCTGCTTCCCTTCTTGCTTTGTGAATTGCAGTTAATTGATAGGATGAATCTCAGAAGAGACTTTGAACTTTGGACTTTTAACAATGTTGAGACTTCTTTAGACTATGGCGACACTGGAAGTTGGACAAAATGTATTTTGCATTATGCTATCTTTAGGTATGGCCTCCACACATTCCTATGTTTGAACAAGACAATGGGGGCAGGGAATGGAATGTTACGTTTTAATATATGCTCAGTCCAGTGAGTGGCACTACTAGACAATGTTGCCCTGTTGGATTAGCTGTTTCACTATAACACCCACACCCTAGCTGCCTGGAATTTAGTCTTGCATTAGCAGCCTTAAGATGAAGATGTAGGACTCTCAGCTTCTCACCATGTATGTATGGATGCTGCCATGTTCTCACCTTGATGATACTAGACTGCGTCTCTGTTCCTGTAAGCTATGCCCAATTAAATGTTGTTCTTAAAAAGACTTGCCTTGGTAATCCTGTCTGCTCAGAGCAGTAAAACCCTGAGACAATATTCATGAGGGAGTTTGGCCCCAGGGCTTGCTCTCAGAGAACAACTGCATAACAATGCTGCTACTTTACACTGGTGTCTATTGCTTCTGTTCTTGTGCTTGCCTGTCACCATCTGGTCATCTCTGGTGTTAACTGGCCTGGGTATTTGTGTCTGGAGAAGGCCTCCTTGAAACCATGTAGAACTTTGTGACTTGGATTAAAGCAGGCCTGTTGGAATGCAGGCAGCACTGTCAGTGGTTAGGGCAGGCCTCCTGTGTCCCTGGTAATAACAATCCTCCTGTGTCCCCGATGAGGGCCAATTTGCCCATACCCCACCACATTTAACTCTTTCTGTCCAAATTTTCCCTTTTTCTCTTTCACAAAATCTGTGATTCTTTTATTTATGGAAATATCCTTCCTCACATCATTAGGAAATTACCTCTTATTGGAACTCCAATATATATATATATCAAGAGTCAATATTAACATTCATGTAATTCACAACAGTAACATTTGTCTTTCTGAGTCTGGGTTATATGCCACAGAATAATTATTTCTGTCTCCAACCATTTACACGTAAAATTCATTTTTTTCACAGCACAATTTCTTTGTTTATATGAACTACATTTTCACTGTCTTTGCTTCAGTTATGGGGCATTTAGTTTGTTTTCTTACCCTGGATATTGTGAATCAAGCAGCAAGGAACATGAACAAACATGGGTCTCTATCCTAGTATAGTGTCCTTTGGGTAAATGCCCTGGAGTAATGTCTGAGTCAGTGTTCTATTGCTATAAAGAGACATCATGACCATGGCAGCTCTTATTAAAAAATACATTTAAGTGAGGCCTGCTTATAATTTCAGAAGTTTAGTAAATTATTGTCTTGACAGAAGCATGTCAACATACAGACAGAGAGGATGCTGGAGAAATAGCTGAGACTTCTATATCTGGAGCTGCAGGAAGCAGGAATACTGGCCTTGAGCTGGGCTTTTAAAATTTATAAGCCCATTCCCACAACAAGACAACACCTCCTAATTCCAGCAAACAGTGCAACTGCCTGGTGACTAAGTATTCAACTCTATGAGACAATTGGCAGCCTTATTCAACCACCACAGATAGTACAGCTGGTTCATATGGTAGATATATGTCTAAGAATATTTTAAGGAACATCTGTTCTAATTTCCATAGAGACTGCACAAGTGAATCCATTTTCTCCTACCCCATCCCAACTCTTGTTGTCATTTCTTCTATTGATAATAGCCATTCTGACTGGGGTAAGTTGGAATGCCAATTTTAATTTGCATTTTTTGATGAGTTAGGATATTGAATATTGAAAAAAATGTAATTATTATCCATTTCATTTTCTTCTTTTCAAGATTCTGTTCAGTTCCACAGGACATTGGAAGGAACTGTTTGAGACAGGGACTCTACATATCCCTGGCTGTCCCAGAACCTTGTACATAGACCAGGGTGTCCACAAGCTCACAGAATTATTCTTGCCTCTTTGTTCTGAGTGCTGGGATTAAAGATGTCTGCTAACATCTACATCTGTAGAATATTTTGAAATTTTAACTTAAAATGTTAAAAGGTTTAATATGGCAGGGTTCCTGGTATTTAGTGTTATACACAATCATATTGTCTAGAAACTGACTCTATATTTCATATACACTTGGTGAAGATTCTCTTCCATCCTGTAGGCTGACCTTTTACGTGTTTAAGAGTTTCTTGTGCTGCTTTCTATTGCTGTGAGGAGACATCTTTACCATTACTATTTATAAAAAAAATATTTAATTGGTGCTGGCTTACAATTTAGATGATCCAGGATCATCATGGTGTGGAGATTATCAGGAGGTAGACAGGCATGCATAAAGCCAAGCATCTCAACAGAGAACTAGAAGAACTCACATCTGATCCACAATGTAGAGGCAGAGGATATATATATATATATATATATATATATATATATATATATATAGAGAGAGAGAGAGAGAGAGAGGGAGGGAGAGGGAATGGAAGAGACTGAGACAGACACAGAGTGAAAAAAACAGACAAACAGTGACAGATTCAGAGACAGAGAGTTAGATTCAAAGACAGAGACAGGGACTGGCATGAACTTTTAAAACCCCAAAGCACACTTCCAGTGGCATACCTCCTCCAACAAGGACATACCTCCTAGTGTTTCTAAAACAGTTCCACGAACGAGATATGAAACATTCAAATATATAAGCCTTTGAGGGCCATTTTTATTCAAACCACTCTACTTATGATACAGAAGCCTTTTTAATTTCTCAAGCTGAATATGGGAGGTATTAGAGAAATACTGTTTTGTTTCAACTATTGTTGTTCCACATGATCATCCACAGAGCAGTACTTTATAACTGTAGTGAAATTAATGAATATAAAGATACAACATGGATATTTTTTCATCATGACATTGGGATCCACAGTGTTTGACACACTATACACATGAAAAGCACAATTCCCTGGGTAGCTCTGCCTGGCTGGGAACTAATTATGAAGCATAAGCCACATGGTACTTGAAGAGGTCCATTCCCACCTGATACTACTAGTGTTAAAGGACTGGGAACCACATATGAATACAGTAGGTTCTTTTGAGGGAAAAATTAGAGATTATGTTTAATTCATAAGAACATTAATTTTATTTAATACCAGCTTAGAGTGGGGAGTCAATGTATACAGTATATAGACTTAGCAAAACAGCAAATTAGATACAGTAACAAAAAGATAAATACCAAAACTTCAAACAAAAGCAAACTAAAAACCCAAAACAATAAAATTTCTATCCAAAAACCAAACATAATAATTAAGCAAAGCAGCATTTTACTGCTGCAGATTTTAAGCACAGTCATATAGCCTGTTGTTGCTGGCCTTGGAAAAACAGTACAAAGGCAGTCTCAATGGTAATAAGAATCTCTTTGAGATGAACGTAGGCATACCTCCTTTTGAGGAGGGAGGTGCTGATGGAAAAGTCCTTCCAAGGCTATGCAAGAGACATGTGACAGATGGTACCTCATAGGTTTTCAAGTTCACATGGCTGATCACCTTGAAATAATTCTTGATGACCCATCAGGACCAGCAAAAATTGACCTTCTCTGGCTCCTCCTGGATGCTCAGCAGATCTTGTTGTTTCAAGCACCTCTCAGAAACCTTCAAAACCTGCACCCTTGCTGGACCAGAGGCTAGACAAAATAAAGGCATCCTCTCAGATAGGAAGTCAAAAAAGAAAAAATGCAGCCCAAGATTGCCATGGTTACAGGGATGAGATGCAATGGTTGTTCACTTGTTTTGCACACTCTTTGTTCCTTGTGAAGAGTTGTGTCTGAGGGAGATCTTGACATGGTCTTTGCCCCATCTGAGCTCCTGTTGGAAGATTTCAGACCTAGAGGAGGAAAAGAAAAAGGCCTGCTGAGAACTTGCCATGTCAGCTCTCCAGGAAATACAAGATTTACTCAGGAGAGCAATGCAGTATGACCTTTCAGATGAGGTCATGTCCTATATCTCCAAAGGACATTAACCAAAGACCTGGATGTTTTCCACAGCTTTAAAATATTGCTTGATAGGGAACTGTGAACTACACATGGTGGTGGACTTAAAGTAAAATACCACATTTCTCCAATAGTTCATTCATAGTATTGAAATATAACTGTCGCACAATGTCTGAATTGAAAATTATACACAGGCCTTATCACAAGCCTACACAAGACTGAATTAAAGGCTTTTATTTTATCTACAGTGCAGAATCCTGTCTGGGTTCCACAGTCAACTCATACATCTGTGAATCCCCAGAGAATCAATCTTACAGGAAATCCATGCACACTGAAGAGATACTATAATCAGCAAGTGTGTGCTGCATGCAAATCTTCTCAAGTGTAAGCATTGAAGTCTAAAAGGGATATTGATGAAGAAAAAAAGAGATTCCCTGCTATGTTTATGGCTCTTTTAGGATTATTTTTGGGGATATTTAAGGGACAAGTGTCTCTGGTCATACCAGAGAGCTCAAAAGGGAAGAAGGAGTTCAGAATTGCCAGAAACTCCAGGGATCACAAATATTTCATGCCCAGAAGTTCTTTTCAACTGGATTAGAACAATATTCTTAGGTTCTCCTAGCTGACTGACGCAGAGTGCCATGAAGAAGGACAGAGACTCCCACCAAAATATAAAACACTTTTACATGTACAGGAAATTTACTTGGATCCTGCCAAGTCATCTCAGAGATCTCAAAATGACTCTGCATCACAAAAGCCTTGCAGGCACACACACACACACACACACACACACACACACACACACACAAAGGGGGGAGACGGAGAGGGTGAGATGGAGAGAGAGAGAGAGCGAGAGAGAGGGACAGAGATAGATAGACACATACAAACACACACACACACACACACACACACACACGCACATGCACGCATATTCCTGAACATACACAAGCACAGGTATTCACAGAAAGAACTGTACTTCATTGCTGAAACATGCTTGTGTTCCCAGGTAATGATAATATTACTGAGTATCATATATAGGCATAAGATAAGTCAATTTGAATTGAAAATAAAAGGCTGGAGAGGTGGCTCAACTTTTAGGAGCACTGACTGGTCTCGTGAAAGACCTGAGTTCAAATCCCAGCAACTACATGATGGCTTCCAACCATCTTTAGTAGGATCTGATGCCCTCTTCTGGTGTGTCTGAAGAGAGTGATAGTGTAGTTACATACATAAAATAAATCTTGTTTTTTAAGAAACCGAAAAAAATCTTGAAAAGAAAAAACACAGTAAGCATAGGCTATAGATATTTCAGTCAATAATGTGCTTTACCCTAATAAACGAAAGATGGAAATTTGAGGTCCTGGCCTTCTTGAGGCTGTCCACAGTAGGCTTGGGTCCCAGTAAACGCACACTGGACAGAGGTGGCCCAGCCTGGCCTTGCCTCTTATTCCCTGGTCGTCATTGGTACAAAGTGAACAAAATCTTCCAATAGACCCTCCATTTACCATAGCCTGTTGGACTTTGGAACCAAAGCTATGAGCCCAGGCATGTGGTAAATCTCCAGAAAACTTTTCTCCCTGTAAGGAGATTCTGTCAGGGATATTTTGAGAAAATTAAGGATGATTAGTTCACAGTCAAATGGCTGCATGTATTATCGCAAACTTACAAAACCAAGTGTAATTTTTACACTTTGACTTATGGACAGCTAATTAGTTTCTAGTGTGGGGCTGCTATTAAATGTACCCCTAAAACCATGATGCACCTTTCTTTCTCTGTGGAAACATACTTCTGGTTCTGGAATTGCAGGCTCATTGCGGATTGCAGTTCAACTTCCTGAAAAGGTGTACATGGTATCTCAGTGGGATACACCATTTGTCACCACCAGCTATGTCTGAGGATATTCATTTCTCTCGACATTCCTTGAGGATGATTTTAACTCAGAACAAATCATTTTGAATAACAGCAGTTACAGAGGGCTACAGACAGAACACAGGGTTTGTGCCTCAGACTCTAAGAGTCTGAGGCAGCCCTGCTCTTGCCCTTCACCACATATATGGCCCTTTTGCCTGATACAGATGCAACACCAAGGAACTCAGTCATTCTAATAATAACACCCTGGACAAATTCCATGGCCAAGGAAAGCTGAGTCAAATGTAGTCAACGTTGGAAAAATTGATAGTAGGCAATAAAGGAAACAATCTACGATGCTGAGAAGATGCACTGAGCTGCCCGACCTGCCAGAATGCAAGGAGGATTTACCAAGAGCAGACAAGGGACACAAAGACTAAACCAGCCTTTCATTCTCAGGAACATAGATTTGACACAGCAGCCTCCCCCCATTCTCCATGCACCACAGTCTTTTGTTTTCCTTCAAATGATTTCAATACACATATATACTACTTCCTCTACAAACCCTTGAAAATCTGACTTTACACCACTATTTTCTCCTCATTTTCTAATGACCTAGGTGGAGAGGCCTGATGATAGGCTGCTGTATTTGAAGTTTCCCTGATGCAACATAAAAAGGGAGAGGACTTTTCTCATTAAAGGTGTTTTCTATTTTCATTAATGATGGTTACTTACCAAGTAAATATATGAATATATATATATATATACACACATACAAATATATACATATATGTACTGAGACAAGTGCAGGTCTTCACACACATGCACACACACAAACACATACATACAAAAAAATACATGAGTGCACATTTGTATATACAGTCACCTAAAACAAGGGCTTACTGTTACTCAAATACACAACATGAATATGCTAAGACACACCTGGGAAAAAGCACACATACAAACATCCCTACCCCCACACCACATAGATCTATAAAAAGACTTCTATGTTTCAGCACATTTACTGTCATTTGAGGAAGTAGTGGAACCTAAGCTGTATGCAGTGCTATTAGACTCACCCAGGTTGTGTTGCCCAGCCAGTAATTATTTCCTTGTCATGAACTTTTTCCATGCACATACTTGGTGATACTGCAAGTATGTTATAAGCTCTGCAGAGAGAAGCTGATCCACACAAGGTTCACAGTTCTAAGACAGAGGGTTCCAAGATCATCTTCAAGCAAGCTCCAAGATGAAATATATTGTACTGTCGAAACCTACCATGGCTACTTCTCTGAAGACCCTGGTAGTACCAATTAACACAGTTCTCCAAGGTTATTATCCAGGGACTTTACAACACATTATACTTCATATGATAAAAAACATCCTGAATGTCAGTCAGAAGGAGGCAGGTGATTTAACAGGCAATGATTTTTCTGAAATACCGCACTCTACATAACTATGAGAGGAAATCTGTACTGAAGCAAGCCATGCCCATGATATACTCAGCCAAACAATATCAGTAGAGGGATGCACTTTAGGATTCCATGAATCCTCTTGGTGAAGCCAGTAGGACACACCATGAATTTCCAGGGGGTTATTTAGGGCAAGGAAGGCAAAGAAGTCTAATTTTGAATCTGAAAATATTTATATTATTGGACTTTTTGTTTATTAGTAATGACTTTAAAAAAAAGATTGGGGCCAGCCTTTTGTCTTAGGAGGGGGTGTGGCCCTAGACCCCCCCCCTGAGGGAGGAGCCATAGAGCAGAACAGGGGACCTGGTTACTAGATAATTCCACAAGTAGCCTCCTGAGGCACCACTCCACACCTTAGATCTGGAAGGGGTTGCTGTCAGGGTGCAGGAATTCTTCTGCCTGCAATGACAAGTTAATGTTGACCGACTGGGATGGGAGGAGAGGGTGAGGCAGGAGTGGAAGGGGCCTGGGAAGCCCATGATTGCAGGGTCTGTATGGCCTCTGCCACAGCTCACGGCATCCACAAGGTAGGAGAGACAAAGAGAACTGTGTGAAGGTCCTAGGGCAGTAGAGGAAAACAGACATGGGTCTCTGGGGCTACTAGATTCTGAGCACCAGCAGTTGGCCAGTCATGAAAACCCAGGTGAGATAGC
Source organism: Apodemus agrarius (assembly GCA_964023405.1). NCBI lineage: Eukaryota > Metazoa > Chordata > Mammalia > Rodentia > Muridae > Apodemus > Apodemus agrarius. The sequence continues at coordinate 83,012,962 of OZ030013.1, forward strand.
CTGGTGGTCCCTCAGCTAATCACACTGCTTTCCCACCAGGCCAGGCAGCCAACTTTTGTGACACATGAATGCCAGAATTCATGCCCCTTGACCTCCAAGTGCCCCACACTTCCATGTTACAATGAGTGGATGATGTACAGTTTCGTAAGAGTCCATTCAATAGGATGACCCAGAACCTTGGAGCCCTATTTTGTCTCATGTCTGCAGCTAGCTGTTGTTGAAATTCCCTTTTGTGTGCTGTCTCCTGCTCTGGTTCCAAGGGTGTTGCTACTAAGTATCCAACCCAGTTCCCCGGTAAAAGAAAGCTCAACTCATCGGTTAACAAAACAAGCTACAAGCCTAGACTGGGCAGGCCTCCCACTCTACTACTCTGTTTCAATCTATTTTATCCCATACAACTTGCAGTTTCTCTAGGCCCCGAGCTTCTCTCCCTGCTGCCTCTCCGGTTCTCTTTAACCGTTTCTCTCTCCCAGTTTCTTCTCTTCATTTCTTCTCTCCTCCTGTTGCTCCTCCTCCTCCTGTTTTATACCCCGTAGCTCCTCCCCTAGACTCTGCTCCTCCCACTTTCCTCCTGCCCAATCATTGGCTCAAGCCTTTATTTGAAAAGTCAAGGTGGGGAGACAGTTCACAAGGCAACTCCTCATCTGCAGCCCCTCTGAGGAGTGGAATTAACATCAAAGTACTAGCCCAGGGCTATCCACAACACAAGGGTACTATGTCTGCCTTGTGGTTCTTCCTCACAGAGGGGGCCTCCAATCCCAGGGTCTGGATGTTGTCATGTATGAGGAAAGGACTGGGAAAAGAAATATGAGGTCACGTGGTAAGATTTGGTAAGGGTGGGCTGAGCTAAATATGAAATTATTCACTTTTAAGTGTTGGCCAGGTGGTTTCTGATTCTTTAATAAGGCATTATTGGGTTGAAAAACTCACTGGTTGTTTACATGGAGCCCAGGTTTGTTGGGTAAGACCCATCCCGGCCCATCAACACCCTCCTCCCTCTTCCTAGTGATTCCAGCCTGATGAAAAGAAAGCTCATGAGAATGAACAGTGGGGCAAGATGTGTGTCTGACACCTGGAGGAGAAGGCATTGAATTCCTCCATGATAAAAAATTGGTCCTTACAAAAAGAAACAGAAAAAGCAAAAACCATAAAATGTTTGCATGAAAATATACCGAAAGCCACCATGTCCTTCCTCTTTATGTCCAGATGAACCTTGTAACAATAACTAGAGACCAAATGATACAAGGAGCTCTGTCTAAGTGGTGACAGAATATTCTATGATGCTGGTCAGACACCTTAAGCAAAGCAGTAAATTCAAGTTCAGTGAGAGACTATGTAACAAGGGACTATGTAACAGAAACACTGAACAAAACCACATGTGAATACCTGGCCTCTCAGCACAACTACCAATATACACCTTTGCACAGACATGTATTTCATACACACACACATATACTCATACAATGTACAGAAATCGTAAGTGAGCAGGAATGTATGAAGAGACCACAATGGCTGAGGAACAGATGAATATAGACTATGAAAAGCTGATGTTTCAAGTGAGATTAAGGACTCAGCTACCCATCCCTTGGGGACTAAAAATGGTTAGGGAACACACATCTTAGACTATGTTGAGAGAGTTTGTGAAATTTAATCTTGAAGCCTCACATCTCTCACACCAACCCTCATCCTGAGAGAAGTCTTTCACACTTCCCTGTTTATCCAGTCAGCTCCACAGTATAAGCTCTTAGAAAGAACTGTAGCAACTCTGACAGAAATCAGGACTGACAGGGTGCTACTCAGGCTCTTTCAGTGTGAACCAATGTCTAGGCAGAGTAAAGAGACCATCTTGCAGATGCTTTCAAATGACTCCTACAAAGCAAATGAGCTAATGAAATAACTTCTATCAAAGTTCTGGACTACTACAAGGGAGACACCCACAGAGAACCGTTCTAACGTAATGGCATGTAGGTGTGTAATGTATGTTCAAACTATACTTCGTAATAAACTGCAGCTTTAATTTGAGCAGGAGGTTCTACTTGTCTGTTGTCCAGTGTCCAACAAGAGGCTAATTCCACAGATTGTCTTGTAATTGATCAGATAAATGAACAAATGGACGAGACATAGTAGAGTGCCTAGATAAGTTTCAGGATAGTTAAGTGGGCTTGACTCTGTTTATGGTTAAGCAAGAGAGCAATTTGCTGGTGATGCTTCATTCATCCTACCTGCTGCTGCTTGGTAGTGAGTTGTACCAAAACATGAAGCCTTTTATACACAAAATGTTTGTTAACTTGGTGTCCTCTTCCAGTGCAATCTGCTCCCGTAGTAGATGTCTGTTCTCAGTCCACAACATCTTGACTTTGTGCTTCTGATGGTTAGATTCACCCAGGAAGTGTCTATTACTGATCCTGAGCCAAACACAAAACATGGTGACTCCCAGGGAGCATCCATCTTCCTCCTACTCCTCCAAGTACCAACTCAGTTCAAGGGTCCATGATTCCCAGACAGCCTCAGAATATAGTCCAGATTAACCATGGAATATCACATAGAGAAGTTCAAATGCAGAGGACTCTCACATTAGAGAAAACCAAAGGTAGTTCTGAAAACACTGACACCAATAGGTTCTCATGTATCTTCCAGAAAAGGACTTGGGCCCCATGTATACTAATGTGTCCATGGTGTTAAAATCTACCTGTAGTTATAGAGCCAGTCTTCATTAGAAAAGGATAATACACTCAAAATTATACAATCTTTATATGTGTCTCATGGAAACCAGACTTTTATATCTACTTTCAAAGCCCAAGAGGCTCAAGGTTGACTGATATCTCCATCATTGTTCAAACCTTTTCTATCTCAAGAATACTGAGATGGAAAGTACAATGGTTGGAGGGGCTCACAGACTCTTCACACATTGTCAAAATGACTCGAAAAGGTGAAAATCCTAGAGCCTCGCTTTGAAGGAGGCAGGATTCCTTTAAAGAGGTATGCAGTATATATAACCTGAGTCCTCACTTTGGTTCAAAGACAAGGATGGGCAAACAGATTCTGTGCCTAATATTTGAGTCATGACAATGATGGTCACTCACCAGTACATTTGATTTTCTTTAGCTAGCTCCTTGCACTTGGACAAGGCCCCACTGAGCTCCTGTGGCATTTTCTTGATGTCAGTCATCATTTCGTCGTATTGCATCTTAAGCATGAATGTCTCAAAGTTGTTCCTGTGGGAAGGTAGGGCACAAATAGCAAATAATCCCATGAACTAAGGATACAAGGATCACATCACTTCCAGCTGAATCGTCAGTTACCCCAGCCCATGTATGCCACATCCTTCCTCCGTGGTACTGGTTCTCCCAGGTGCTTATTAAACTTATTACTCTTCACCTGTGGCCAGTAGAGCCAGGGAAGTAAGAGAAGAGAGCTGGAATGCTATAGCTCCCTGAGAGGGCTCTAAGGAATACACTAGCTCTCCAACAACTTTCCAGGAGCCTCTGCCGCTAGCATGGGTCCACCTTAATCCTGTGATGACTCTTCTTCTGTTTTCAGATAATGAATTGTCAATCCTTGGTTCTTTTGTATATTAATTCCCAATGGATTTATTCAGTATTTATAGGAAAAAGGCTTTATAACATACACCAGAAATTTTCACTGTGCTCCCAAGTTGAACACAGAAGTCACAGCTGTCCCGCTTGAAATCAGGCTCCATGGCCTCATCACTACCATTACCTTGAAACTGAGGTAGGCAAAACCACATCACACAACACAAACTCCACAGAACTTTAGTGGAAAACACACACACACTCAAACAAATACAATAGAATGTCACATAAATAAAATGATGTTGCATCAACTCATAGTATCATGAACAAAATTGGAGAAAAGCAGAGAGCCAATCCAAACACAATGAGACGCAGCACATGGGACCGTGCTCCTGTAGCTCTTGACTGGACAAATTGCACCCAAAGCAACTCTAGATCAATTACAAAAATGATTTAAATAAACAGAGAGTACTTAGCATCTCCCACAAACAAACAACTGACCCGGCTTCTAAAAGTGCAGGAAGAGAGCTCACACACTACTCCCTTTATCTCTATACTGTGATTCATGCCACAGGTTTCAATATACTATTGGAGGAATCAAAAGAGCCTGTGACCCGATCTCCTATGTGAACTTCAAGTTCTCTGTTGAACATCCAATCGGCAAAATGAATTTGAACATGAGGTTAGCTTGGAGCTATAGCCTCCTGTGATAAGAGAAAACCTGACTGGGGTTAACAGAGAGGGCCCAAGATAGTCGGCAAAAAACTGGACATAATGACTACCTGTCATTCAAATCCTGGTTAGTGTAATGGGCCAGGTTTTCCCGGAGTTCATCTCTCTCAATTTCCATCTTCTGGAGATCCCTTTTGAGATTGTCCAACCTCCTCATTCTCTGCTCCTCCTCATTGAGGTTGGATGGTTGTGATGATGCATTCCCAACAGACCCCGTAGGTAGACTAACACTAGTAAATTTGTAGACATAATAGGACAGGGAGTAAAGAGACAATTCTTAGTCCCAAACATAAGACAAGGAAGAGGAAATTCTAGAGACACAGTGACTTCCTAAAAGAAAAGAAAGTCATCTTCAAGCTGGACTTCTCAGCTATGTTCCTGTTCCCAACCATCTTCACTAAACATAACCCTCACTCACTACTGCAGTCCCCCTAGCCTTGATTTATAGAAACAGACCCAGGCAAGAAGAATTGGAGGGCATTGCCAGCTCTTATCAGACAATGTAGTCCGTGATGCTTGACACAAAAGGAATGACCATAAACACCAGGACCTAACACCTCCCGCAAGTGAACACCTGTCAGGGCTTAATAAAATGGGCAATGCAATCACATTCTACTACATTAACCCATATAATGAACCAGGCCACATCATATTTGTTCAAAACCAAAGTGTCTAAGACCTTGATTCATGAATAGGTGAATATCTTTCTCTGTCCTTGGCATCACATACTCATGCAACGCAACACACAGGAAACTATTTATGATGAAGGATTTCATCTGAAATTCTTGACTCTGGGTTTGCCTTTGAGTAATATTGAGGATCCAGGTCATAAACCCTATTCCTGGAAGGACCAGCTCAAGCCCACCTCGTCGAGGAAGCTCCCTGACACTTGCCCAGGACTCACTGTGCCTTCGCCAGGACCATTTCTTCCTCCTTGTTTCCCAACATGACAGAAGACCAGCCTCCTTCTGCCTCTTCTGCCTAGGCATGGTCTCTGGCTGTATTCTCTTCTCGCTCGAAAAAATCCTGTGCAGCATGGACAGTGTGCCTGCTTCTGAACCCAGTAGGCTCTGAAGGAATACCCTACAGGCAGTTTGTGTCACCACAACACTGGTGACATCACAGAAGAGTCTAGGGTTCTCCTGGATACAAGAGATTGCCCAGGGAAGTGACTACTGGTAATGCCACCAAGAAGTACCATGGCCTACCTGCTAACTAGCTTGCCCATATTGGCCAGCTTCTAAGGTGCTCTTTCCTGGGGTCCCTCTTTTGACCCAGGAGATAGCCATTGGCACATTCTCCTTCCAAAGCTAGTCATTTTTCTCTGCTTCATTATAAGTAAACCACTTTGGATGGGGAGAGTTTGTTAGGGCCTTGGCATGGGCAGCTCATCTTCAGTAGGACCTAAAGCTCTAGGATACTTGGATGAGGAAGATTCTTCTCCATTATAAATCCACTTCTGTGGTCCATTCATGTAACATTCTGTCCAACTTTCCAGTTTGCCTTGTTTCCCAGAGGCCACAATCATTCTCCTGGTACTTTAATTTTGTACAATTTGCATTGTATTTTGTGCACATGCCTTCACAGGAGACATTGTTTCAATATATAAAGATGCGTTTTCATGAAATTGTTTTAGAATCCCATTTTTGCTATGAAACCCTTTTGTTCTTACTAATGTATCAACTCAGTTACAAGGGAATATTTGTAAAGTTTATGTCCATTCTTTAAAAGATAAAATCCAACACTCTCCCCTTCTCAATCACAACCAGACAAAGTAGGCTTCTGTAAGTAAAGTTCAACAGGGACATTGGATTGCTACTCTGGAGTCCTATTAGCTCTCCCTTCTCCACTATCTACCTGTCTGAGTTCATAGTTCCAGGCCTGAGGCTCTTGTGGGTTGGACTGTGTTGCTTCACTCATAAGATACTTAAGACTGAATAGGATGGATAGGGGTTAGAAAGACCACAGGTCCAGTGAAACCCAATCTTAATGGCTCCATAATTTCAGGAGGGACTCCTTTGGCTTTGTCAACTGTGGTTTTTGCCTTCTTGAATTGGGTGTGCCAAATCCATGGTAAAACACCACCTAAACTCTCAGGTATAAGAGTGGAAACATCGTGTAAGTCCTTTCTAAATTGATTGTGTTTTCTTTGACTACCAACTTCAGCCATGTAGAATCACTACAACAAGGTTTAAGGTATCTGTGGAGATGTTGGGGAAATTAGAAGTCCCATCTATCTCTGAGATAGTCAGGTGAATATTGTTTATGAAGAAATGGAGTGCCTAGATAACAAAAAAGAAGTAGAGTTTGGCTAACTGATGATCTCAGAGCCTGGGTAGAAATGGGGGAGTAATTCCAAACAAAAATTTTAGGGATGAATCCCTTCCTGTATTTAGGTACAATAGGCCCAAATTAAGGAAGCCCATCTACTCTTCCCAGAAATCTTCTGAGAGTTTGGTTTTGTTTCCATTAATTAACTTTCATTTATTTCAATGGGAACAGAATTATGCTGTCTTCATGCACAATGAAGGTTCCATCTATTCACAAATTATTCACTGGTAATTGACAAGTTTTGGCTATGAACACTCAACTATTGTCTAACACTATTCCAAAGGAGTGGTAAAATTCCACTACCTGGACAAGGTTTTGAGCATTTTCAGATTAATGGATATACCTTTTACCCAACCAGAGAAAGTATCATTGAAAACAAGCATGTGCTCTTATCCTCTGCTACCAGGCCAGATATCAGTGAAGTCAGTTTCATGAAATTGACTGTATCTCTGGCCCATCATATGTGACCAATTCTGTGAGGAGTATCTCTGGTTGCCTTTATTTTACTATACATCTGACATATTGCAGAGATAAATCAGGCCAGGATGTCAAGTCTTACTTTATCATACTTTGTTCTGAACAACTGAGAAACTATTGTGGATACTAGTGAGATAGCTGGTGAAGGTTAGTTACCAGAGCCCTGCGAATATGTTCTGGCAGAGTGAACCCACACACCTGTGGTCACAAAGTAGATAAAACCTTCCAGTAGTAAAAAGATAGCCTTTTCAACAAATGGTGCTGGTTCAACTGGCGGCTAAGATGCAGAAGAAGGCAAATTGATCCATTCTTATCTCCTTGTACTAAGCTCAAATCCAAGTGGATCAAGGACCTCAACATAAAGCCAGACACATCGAAACAAATACAAAAGAAACTGGGGAAGACCCTTGAGCACATGGGCACAGGGGAAAATTTGCTGAATAGAACACCAATAGCTTATGCTCTAAGATCAAGAATTGACAAATGGAACCTCATAAAATTACAAAGTTTCTGTATGGCAAAGGACACTGTCAATTCAACAAAACAGCAACCAACAAATTGGGGAAAAGTCTTTACTAATCCTACGTCCTACAGAGGGCTAATATACAATATATAAAATGAAATCAAGAAGTTCGAGTCCAGAGAGCTGGATTACCCTATTAAAAACGGGGTACAGAGCTAAACAAAGAATTTTCACCTGAGGAATATGAAATGCCTCAGAAGCACCTAAAGAAATGTTCGACATCCTTAGTCATCAGGGAAATGCAAACCAGCAACCCTCAGATTTAACCTCACACTAGCTACAATGACTAAGTTAAAAAACTCAGGAGGGGAAACCCAGTCTCAAAAGAATACCCATGGTATGCAGTCACTGATAAGTGGATATTAGCCTAGAATCTTGAAACACCAAAGACACAATTCACGTACCAAATGATGTCTGACAAGACGAAAGGAGTGGACACTGGGGCTGGAAAGGATCAAAGCATCAGTCTAGGGGAATACAAGAACAGGGAAGAGGGAAGGGTTGAATGAGGGAGCAGGGGGAGGGAAAAGGGCATGTGGGACCTTTGAGGGGTGGAGAACCAGAAAAAGGGAAATGAATTGTAAATATAGAATATATCAAAAAAAAAAACTCAGGAGAAGTTCTCTTTCTTTTTTGGATCTTTGCCTGGTTTTCGTATCAGCGTAATCATGGCTTTGTAGAATGAGTTGGGTGATGTTCCTTCTGTTTCCATTTTGTGGAATAGTTTGAAGAGTATTGGTGTTAGGACTTCTTTGAATGTCTGCTGGAATTCTGCACTAAAACCATCTGATCCCATGATTTTTTTTGTTGGAAGACTTTCTATGACCCCCTTCTATTTCATTAGGGGTTAGCGGCCTGTTTAGATGATCTATTTGATCCTGATTTAATTTTGGTACTTGGTATCTGTCTTGGAAATTGCCCATTTCCTCCAGATTCTCCAGTTATGTTGAGTATAGGCTTTTGTAGTAGGATGTAATGATTTTTTTAATTTCTTCAGTTTCTGTTATTATATCTCCCTTTTCATTTCTAGTTTCGTTAACTTAGATACTGTCTCTGTGCCCTTTGGTTAGTCTGGCTAAGGGTTTAACTATCTTGTTGATTTTCTCAAAGAACCAGCTCCTGGTTTTGTTGATTCTTTGTATGGTTCTCTTTGTTTACACATGATTGTTTTCACCCATGAGTTTGATGATTTCCTGTCTTCCTCTCCTTCTGGGTGAATTAGCTTCTTTTTGTTCCAGAGCTTTCAGGTGTGCCATTAAGTTGCTAGTATGTACTCTCTCTTGTTTATTTTTGGAGGCACTCAGGGCTATGAGTTTTCCTCTTAGCACTGCTTTCACTGTGTCCCATAGATTTGGGTATGTTGTGCCTTCGTGTACATTAAATTCTAAAAAGTCTTTGATTTCTTTCTGTATTTCGTCCTTGACTAAGTTATCATTGAGTAAAATATTGTTCAATCTCCATGTGTATGTGGACTTTCTGTTGTTTTTGTTGCTATTGAAGACCACTCTTACTCCATGGTGATCCCATAGGAGGCATGGGATTAGTTTGATCTTCTTATATTTGTTGAAGTCTGTCTTGTGACCAATTATATGGTTGATTTTGGAGAAGGTACCACGAGGAGCTGAGAAAAGGGTATATTCTTTTGCTTTGGGATGAAATGTTCTCTCTCTCTCTCTCTCTCTCTCTCTCTATATATATATATATATATATATATATATATATATATATATATATCTGTTAGATCCAATTGGTCCAAAGCTTAAATAAGTTTCCCTGTGTCCCTGTTTAGTTTCTGTTTTCCTGGTTGGTCCATTGAGGATTGTGTAGTGTTGAGGTCCCCCACAATTATTGTGTTAGGTGCAATGTGTGCTTTGGTTGTAGTAAAGTTTCTTTTATGAATGAGGGTGCCCTTGCATTTGGAGCATAGACGTTCAGAATTGAAAACTCTTCTTGGTGGATTTTTCATTTGACCAGCAAGAAGTGACCTTCTGTGTCTCTTTTGATGACTCTAGGTTGAAAGTCAATTTTATCTGATATTAGTATGGCTACTCTGGCTTGTTTCCTGAGACCATATGCTTGTAAAATTGTCTTCTAGCCTTGTATTCTAAGGTAGTGTTTGTCTTTGACCCTGAGGTGTGTTTCCTGTATGCAGCAAAATGTATCCAGTCTGTTAGTCTATGTCTTATTATTGGGGAATTGAGTCCATTGATGTTTAGAGATATTAAGGTATAGTGATTATTACTTCCTTTCATTTTTGATATTACTTTTGTATTTGAGTGGTTATCTTCTTTTGAGTTTGATGGAAGAAGCTTACTATCTTGCTTTTTCCAGAATGTAGTTTCCCTCCTTGTATTGGAGTTTTCCTCCTATTAGCCTTTGTAGGGCTGGGTTTGTGGAAAGATATTGTGTAAATTTGGTTTTGCCATGGAATATTTTGGTTTCTCCATCTATGGTGGTTGAGAGTTTTGCTGGGTACAGTAGTCTTGGCTGACATTTGTGTTCTCTTAGAATCTGCATGAGATCTGCCAGGATCTTCTAGCTTTCATGGTCTTTGGTGAGAAGTCCAGTGGGAGTCTGACAGGTCTTCCTTTATATGGTACTTGGACTTTTTCTCTTACTGCCTTTAATATTCTTTCTTTGTTTAGTACATTTGGGGTTTTGATTATTATGTGACGGGAGGTATTTCTGTTCTGGTCCAGTCTGTTTGGAGTTCTGTAGGCTTCTTGTATATTCATGGGCATCTCTCTCTTTAGGTTAGGGGAGTTTTCTTCCATAATTTTGTTGAAGATATTTGCTGGCCCTTTAAGTTGTAGATCTTCACTCTCATCTATACCTATAATCTTCGGCTTGGTCTTCTCATTGTGTCCTGAATTTCCTGGATGTTTTGGGATACAAGCTTTTAGCATTTTGCATTTTCTTTGACTGTTGAGTCCATGGTTTCTTTGGTATCTTCAGCATCTGAGATTCTTTTTTCTATCTTTTGTATTCTGTTGTTGATATTTGCATCTATGACCCCTGATTTCTTCCCAAGGTTGTCTATCTCCTAAGTGATCTCCCTTTGTGATTTCTTGGCTGTTTCTACCTCTGTTTTTAGATCCTGGATGGTTTTGCTCAGTTCCTTCACTTGTTAGTTTGTATTTTCCTGTAATTCTTTAAGAGATTTTTGTTATTCCTCTTTCATGACTTCTGCCTGTTGTCTCAATTTCTCCTTCATTTCTTTAAGTGATTTTTTTCATTTCCTCTTTGTTGGCTTCTGTCTGTTGACCCATATTCTCCTGGATTTCTTTAAGTGATTTTTCTGTTTCCATTGTAAGGGCTTTTAACCTATTCATGTTTCCTGGCATTTCTTTAAGAGATTTGTTTATGTCATTTTGTATTCCTCTAGCAGTATCATGACCAGTGCTTTTAAATCCAAATCTTGTTTTTCTGCTGTGTTGGCGTATCCAGGACTTGCTGTGGTTGGAAAATTGAGTTCAGATGCTGCCATATTGCCTTGATTTCTGTTAGTAATGTTCCTATGTTTGCCATTGCCATCTGGTTACCTCTGCAGTTAGTTGGTCCTGTTGTCACTGGTTGTTGTTTGAAGTTCCTGTGAGCCTGGTGTTGTCAGATCTCTCTGTTCTCCAGGAGCCAAGATGGTGGAGTGCCCCTTCTCAAAGTCAGAAGAGCTGGCTTCCAACTGAGGATCTGTGTGTACCCAATCAGCTCTGGATGCAGGTTGTGCTGGCTGTCTCCTCCTCACAGGCTGCTGGGTGTGTATCTGACCTCCTGCACTGTGAGCAGTGGCAGAGGGTGCTGCTGGCTCTGAGGCAAAACTGGAAGGCTTCCACTAGAGGGCTCCATATTACCTCCTCTGCTCTACTGGGCTGGACTCTTTTTTCTTTTTTCTTTTTTCTTTTTTTATTTTCTATATTCTTTGTTTACATTCAAAAGGCTTTCCCCTTTCCCAGTTACCCCCCACCATATGTCCCATAATTCCTCTCCCCCCATGCTATTCCCCACTCTTTCCCCCCCCCCACGATTTCTGTGTTCTGGGTCTACAATACTGGATCCAATCTTTACAGGCCCAGGGTCCTCTCCTTTTTTTTCTTCTTGAGAGTCATTTGACTTGCTAATTGTGCCTTGAGTATTTAGGGCTTCTGGGCTCATTAATATCCACTTATCAGTGATTGCATTTCGTGTGTATTCTTTTGTGATTGGGTTAGCTCACTTAGGATGATAGTTTCCAGATCTAACCATTTACCTACAAATTGCATGAATTCATTATTTTTAATTGCTGAGTAGTACTCCATTGTATAAATATACCACATTCTCTGTATCCATTCCTCTTTTGAGGGATATCTGGGCTCCTTCCAATTTCTGGCTATTATAAACAAGGCTGCTATAAATATAGTGGAGCATGTGTCTTTGTTGTATGCAGAGGAATCCTCTGGGTATATGCCCAGGAGTGGTATGCCAGGGTCCTCTGGGAGTGGCATGCCCAATTTTCTGAGGAACCGCCACACTGATTTCCAGAGTGGTTTTACCATTTTGCAATCCCACCAACAGTGGAGGAGTGTTCCTCTTTCTCCACATTCTCGCCAGCACTTGTTGTCTCTCGAGTTTTTAATCTTAGCCATTCTGACTGGTGTGAGGTGGAATCTCAGGGTTGTTTTGATTTGCATTTCCCTGATGACTAATGATGTTGAACATCTCTTAAGGTGTTTCTCGGCCATCCGAATTTCTTCTGGTGAAAATTCTTTGTTTAGCTCTGTACCCCATTTTTTGATGGGGTTATTTGGTTCTTTGGGGTCTAACTTCTTGAGTTCTTTGTATATATTGGATATTAGCCCTCTGTCGGATGTGGGGTTGGTGAAGATCATTTCCCACGTTGTTGGTTGCCGTTTTGTCCTTCTGACAGTGTCCTTTGCCTTACAGAAACTTTGTAATTTTATGAGGTCCCATTTGTCAATTCTTGATCTTAGAGCATAAGCTATTGGTGTTCTGTTCAGGAACTTTACCCCTGTGCCCATGTCCTCCAGGGTCTTCCCAAGTTTCTTTTCTAATAGTTTCAGTGTGTCTGGTTTTATGTGGAGGTCCTTGATCCACTTGGAGTTGATCTTAGTACAAGGAGATAAGAGTGGGTCAATTCGCATTCTTCTGCATGTTGACCTCCAGTTGAACCAGCACCATTTGTTGAAAAGGCTATCTTTTTTCCACCGGATGGTTGTGGCTCCTTTATCAAAGATCAAGTGACCATAAGTCTGTGGGTTCATTTCTGGGTCTTCAATCCTATTCCATTGATCTACCTGCCTGTTGCTGTACCAATACCATGCAGTTTTTAACACAATTGCTCTGTAGTACTGCTTGAGGTCAGGGATATTGATTCCCCCAGAAGGGCTGGACTCTTATCTCCTCTTGGCTTGGTGCTGGGCATGTAGGTGGCCTCCTGCCCTGCTTGGAGATGGTGCTGCTGTGGCCAAGGGCATCCACAATCCCAAGGAAGATACTGGAAGACTTTCGCAACAGGACTCTGAATTACCTCCTCCACTCTGCACGGACAGTCTCATGTCTCCTCCCAGCTTGCCACTGGGCAGGTAGTTAGCCTCCCGCCCTGCTTGAAGATGGCGCTATGGCTGAGGGTGTCTGCAATCCCAAGGTGGAAGCCAGACTTCTTTTTTTATTAAATATCATCTTCTACATTGCCAATGGTAAAATTTTCCCACCTTGCCAAAGACCACCAACCCCTACTCCCTCCTCTGCCTCCACATATATGCCCCTCCACCCGGCACACTCCCAATCCCCCTCATTTTCCCTTTGTTGGGGCCTCTATTAAGCCTTTACCTGACTAAGGACCATTCCTCCCACTGATACCTAACAAGGCCTTCCTCTGCCACATTGTTGGCTTGAACCATGTGTGCCTCTTGGTTGATGGTTCATTCCCTGGGAGTCTTGGGGCATCTGGATGAACGAAATCATTGTTCTTTCCATGGGGCTACAAACCCCTTCAGCTCCTCTGAGCCATCCTCCAACTGCTCCATTGGGGACCCCATGCCAAGTCCAATAGTTGGTTGCTAGCCTCTGCCTCTGTATTTGTAAGACTCTGGTAGGGCCCCTCTTGAGACATCCATGGCATGCTCTTTTTGGTATACACTTCTTGTCATCCATAGTAGTGCTGTTGACTGTTTATAGCATGAATCCCCAGGTGGGTCAGTCTCTGGGTGGCTTTTACTTCAGTCTCTGCTCCACACATTGTCTCCCTTATAGCTCCTGTGAGTATTTTGTTCCCTGTCCTAGAGGAACTTGTGCTGAGTGAATTGTAACTTTGTAACTTGTTTGTTTTTTGAGCTTTTGGGATAACATCTGCTTATTAGTGAGTGCATACCATGTGTGTTCTTTTGTGATTGAGTTGCCTCACTCAGGATGACACTTTCTAGTTCCATGCATTTGCCTAAGAATTTCATGAATTCATTGTTTTTGATAGCTAAATAGTACTCCACTGTGTATATATACCACAGTTTCTGTATCCATTCCTCTTGAGGGACATCTGGGTTATTTCCATCTTCTGGCTCTTATGAATGAGGCAGCTATGAACATAAAGGAGCATGTGTACTTATTACATGTAGGAGCATCTTCTGGATATATGCCCACAAGTTGTATAGCAAGGTCCTCAGGTAGTAATATGTCTAATTTAATGAGGAATAGCCAAGCTGATTTCCACAGTGATTTTACCAGCCTGCAATAACACCAACAATGGAGAAGTCTTCCTCCCCTGCCCCCCATCCTCTCCAGCATCTGCTGTCCACTGAGTTTTTCATCTTAGCCATTCTGGCCAGTGTAAGGTGGAATCTCAGTGGTGTTTTGATTTGTATTTCCCTGATAACTATGGATGGTGAACATTGCTTTAGGTGCTTTAGAGCTGTTCGAGTTTTCTCAGTTGAGAATTCCCTATTTAGTTTTGTATCCTTTTTTAATAGGGTTATTTGACTCTCTGGAGAATAACTTACTGAGTTTTTTGTATACATTTGATATTAGCTGTCTATCGGATATAGGATTAGGAAAGATCTTTTCCCAATTTGTTGGTTGCCATTTTTTCCTATTGACCATTAACCTTGCCTTATAGAAGCTTTGCAGTTTTATGAGGTCCCATTTGTCGATTCTTGTTCTTAGATCATAAGCCATTGGTGTTCTGTTCAGGAACTTTTCCCCTGTACCATATGTGCACTACTTCTATATCCCTTGCATTTTCCCATTTCACAACAGAGGAGTGGGCTTTGCCCCTGTCTCAGTGAGGAGGCCTGAATGCAGGGGAGATGCCCTTTAGCCCTTACTCTTTGCCATATGAGGTAGACAGGAATGCTGTCCCCAAGGACAAGAGGGCAGGACAGCTTATCCACTGGGCAGCACAGCAGATCTGGGCCAGGTTGCAGGAGCAACAGTGAGCCAGCTCCAAGGATGGGAGCATAACAGAGATGACTCTGCCATGTGCCTGCTGTGAGGGGGCATCGCCATAGGAGAGATGCTGTCCCCACCTCCCCACCTGGGGGCCAGGCAGGAGAGCTGGGCCTGGGGCCAAGAAAGTGGCCCTGCTCCTCACCAGCTGAAGCACTAATGACAGTAGGCCCTGCACATTGCCTGGGCAGTAGAATCAGATGGTCCTTGTCTAAGGGTATTTTGTCATAGCAACAGAAAAAGAAAAGTAAGTCCCCATGATTGTGAACTCCTGAGTTCCAGAATTGAGGATAAAAATCCTGTATTGATTAAGGTATCTACTTTGTAGTACTTGGTTATGGTAGCTCCAGCAAATCAATGTGGGAATTTTCAAATGGCTATTCCTCAAACATTTACTGATGCTTATTTGAGGGAATCTCATGTCAAATACCACTGACAGGGGATCTGTTTGTTTCCTGCAGAATGCACTAGACTTGTGTCTCTGCTCTTTGTTCAAAGGCTTTTTAATTTTTTAAACATATGAATAGCTCCTGAAGAGGGCTCAGTCAATTAATTTGACTAAGAGAACCACCCCCAAATATGTATCCATAGGCCACCCATGGACAATCCCTTGTTGAGACTCTCCTCCTAGGTGAACCAAGGTTGGGCCCAATTGACAATGAAAGCTAACCATCACAGACAGGAAATTAATGGTTATAGCAAGTACGTGTTTGTCAAAGACATTTACATACTACTCACTTTGTATTCAAAGATGATAGGGGTCATTTTTGTATCAGGTAGTAAGAGACTTTGTCTTTTCTGTTTAATTAGGCTGAGTCCTGCCATGAGTTGCCTGAGCTGGCCATGAACTGTTGCCCCAGCATCCCAAACACCAGTATGAGAGTCATACACCACTTTGCTCAGGTAAGCTGGTGCTTAAAATAAACCAGGAACTAATTAGAAGCTTTTATATTTCACACATACTCTGCTTTATCCATAATCTATAATCTTTCTGCAAATGGATATTTAGCAACATTATAGGCATCTGATGAGATAAGTGTGTTCAGAGTGGTATGGTAATGAACTTAATACCTATCAGGATAAAATTAAAGAGTCAGAAGCTGCTTCTACCAAAAACCAAAATAAGAAAACATTAGGTGAAACTAAAAATGGAAGCTCATAGCTCCTGATGAAAAGAAATGATAAATTATTTGATAGTTGTACATTGTATTCTTGTATTGAATCTTCACAAAAGCATAAAGTTGTATGCCAGTTAAAAAGCCTTATGACTTAGCATTGGCAACTATCTTACTAGATAAACAAAAAAGTTATCTTGGTTAAAGCATATTTTTCTAAATCCAGTGTGGAAATATAAATAACACGTTTTCCCACAGTGGAAAGTCAGAAGTTTATCTCAGAGATACAGGAGTGCTACGGTTGCCTAGTGCAGTACAGTATAATGTAGTGTAGCATAGTGCAGTGTAGTGCAGTATAGTGTAGTGCAATGCAGTGCAGTGCAATCCAGTGTGGTGTAGTGCAGTGTAGTATAGTGCAGTGTAGTATAGTGCACTACAGTGTAGTGTAGTGTAGTGTAGTGTAGTGTAGTGTAGTGTAATACAACGCAGTGTAGTACAATACAGGGCAGTGCAGTGGAGTGGAGTGTGGTGTGGTGTGGTGTGGTGTAGGATAGTGTAGTGTAGTGCAGTATAGTGTAGTAATGGTTGCTTCCTGTGCCTGAGGTCCTGGGCTCCCTTTCCAGTACCACCCACATAGAAAAGCTGAAAGCAAATAACAGATGCCAGATCTTGGGGCAGATGTTGGGAGGGTTATTGTGGACTGGGAGTTGCACTCTCAGTTACCACTATTCTATAGAGCAACTGTGGTGGGCAGCAGCTGGCCAGATATCTCAAAGTAACTGCTAAAGAGGATTGGTATGTTCTCAACACACATGTACAAAAATAATTTGATAGGTGCCTGCCTTGATGGTTGTTCCAATTTTCATCTTCTGGCAACACCATTTAATGTTTGGGGACTGTTTATGAAAATTCAGTGATGAACAACACAAACTAGATAATCCAAACCTGGCCCTGGACTTTTTATTTGATTGTTTATGTTATTTAGAGGAGGCAGACTATAACACAGTAATTCCATTTAAACCTCGTTTATATGGGTTTGTATATTATAAAGCTGCTCCCACTGTAGGTTTCTTTTTTTTCTTCTTTTCTTCTTTTTTTTCTTAACAAAACAAGCTCCAAGGCTAGATTGTCAACCTCCCACTACACTACTCTATTTCCATCTATATTATCCCATAGACTTGCACTTTCTCCAGGCCTTGAGGTTCTCTCTTCCTGCCACTTTTAGTTTCTCTCCTGTAGCTCCTCCCCCTCCTGTTCATCCCCATTGCTCCTCCCCTAGACTCTCAGCTCCTCCTACTTCCTCCTGCCCAATCATTGGCTCAATCCTTTATGAGAAAAGTTAAGGTGGGGAGAAAGTTCACAAGGTAACTCCTAATCTACAGCCCCTCTGAGGAGTGGAATTAGCATTAAAATCGATTGTAGGTTTCCTTATGGCCTTTCAAAAGTCTTCACTCAGTTATCACACCTCCATACTACCTTGCCTTACTGTGGGTTTGCTTTTTGCCCTGAAGCCCAGGTGTGGCAAAGCTACTGGGACGGCCAAATACAGAAATGTTAGACTGTATTTACCCTAAGACCACTGTCTGGTATTGACCTGGTTGGAAATGCAGATACATTACTTGGGTGGGGGTGAGCCTTTGGTGAGGGAGATTGAAGCCCGTGTTTCTAGATTCTCTGTAGTCCCCTTGACCCTGCAAACCACACAGAAGAGTCCTAAATGGAACATCTGCTGTCCATGGGTCTATGATGAAGAATCTAGGGCCAAGACCTCCCAAACTCCTGGACATCCAGTCAGTGGGGGTCTTGGGGAGTTGACAGCAGAATTGTGGTGCTGGCTTGCAAGGAGACCTGGGAAACACATTCTCAGAACCTTGAACATGCAGTCACTGCTAGATGTCATGGAGGAGCTGACAATAGAGAAGGCCAGCAGTCTGAGGATAAGCCCTGAAGCAGAGGAATGAAGAACTCTGGCTTAGCTCAGTGGGGACTAGTCCAGGAATTTGGAGGGGCCTTCTGCAGGAGATTTAGGTGGCAAGGCTCAGTGGACAAAGGCTTTCTCCATGTTCTCCATAGTTGTTTTTAATGAGAGAGACAGTCTTTGGTTCTGAACTGTTTAGTGAGTGCATATCATGGAAATGAGTACAAACCACCTCCTCAGCTTGGGCCAGTAATTAAATACTGTGTAAAGAAAGAATATCCAGGAAGGGAAGCTTATTGGCAGAACCGTACCAGCTTCTAGATACCACAATAGCATGGAAAACTCTATTGTTATCTATAGGACCCTAGGACATGTTCCTATACGGAGATTTTGGTCATGTGACAGAGGTCTCATAGGAAGCAGGTGAATCTCTTGCTGTCCAGTCTGGATTCTGGGACTTCCAACAGATCAGCTTTAACAATTGCCTGACATAGTCTACTGTGTCACATCTTAGTTTGTGTTGTATTGATGTCAAGAGGCACCAGAACCAAGGCACCTTTCCCCTGGGGCGGGCTTACAGGTTCAGAGGTTCAGTCAGTTATCTTCAAGGCAGGAGCATGGCAGCATCTAGGTAGACACAGCACTGGAGAAGAAGTTAGGAGCTCTATATCTTGCTGTGATGGCACTCAGAAGAATGTCTTAGAGGTGGGTAGGCAGAATATCTAAAAGCCCACCCTCCACAGTGACACACTTTGTGCAACTAGGCCACATTTACTTTGAAAAGGACACAACTCTAAAAAGTCCCACTCCCAGAATCAAGCATATTCAAACCACCACACCCCTCTACAATCTCCCACATTTAAATCATTCTTTCCCACTGTTTCTTTTTTCTGCTTTACAAAATCTGTGTTCTCCCATTTTATTGACATATCCTTCCATACCAACTCACTAGGACATTACCTCCTATGGGTATTCCAATTTAAATACATATTTCTAAAGATTCAATGTTACCATCCACATAAAACACAACATGTGGCATTTGTCTTTCTGAGACTGGGTTATATTCCTCACAATGATTATTTCTGGCTAGATACATTTACATGTGAAATTCATTTTTTCACAGCTCAATTCCATTTTTATATGAACCACATACTCATTATCTTTTCATCAGATAAATGTCATCCCTCTGGATTCTTTCCACACTATTGCTTTCGTGGCATCTACGACATTTTGCTTGTTAATCTCAGTTCCCCAAGGCACTCAGTGCTGTGGATTTTCCTGTTCACTCTGCTTTCCTTGTGTCCCACAATGTTAGGTATACTGCTTCTTCGTTTTCATTGAATTACAGAAAGTGTTTAATTTCTTTCTTGATTTCTTCCCTGACCCATTTATCAATGAGTAGATATTTTCTCTGTTTCCATTAGTGTGTTGACTTCCTATTGTTCTTGTTCTTGAAGACTAGTCTTAGTTCCTAGTTTTATGTTAAGTTGTCTGTGATTCATGCAACCTTCTTGTATCTGTTAAGGCTTGTTTTGCATTTGGTTATGTAGTCAGTTTGGAGAAGGTTCCATGGCATGATAAAAAGAAGGTACCATTCTTTTGGATTGGAGGTGTAATGTTTAGCGGATATCTGCCATATCCATTTGGTTCATAATTTCCCTTAGTTACAATGGATCTTTGTTTAATTTCTGTTTCAAAGACCTGTCCCCTGGTGTCAGGGGAGTTGAAGTATCCCATTATTATGTGTGGTTTAATGTGTGTTTTGAGCTTTATGAAAGTTTCTTTTAAACATTTGGTTGCTGTTTCACTTGAGGCAGAGGTGTTCATGAGACTTCCTCTCAGTAGATGTTTCCTTGGATGAGCATGAAGTGTATTTTCCCATCTCTTTTGATAACTTTTGGTTGAAAGTCTACTTTCGTGGACATTACATTGGCTTCTCCGGCTTGGTTTTTGAGGGAGAGAGAGAGAGAAGAGAGAGAGAAGAGAGAGAGAGAGAGAGAGAGAGAGAGAGAGAGAGAGAGAGAGAGAGAGGAGAGAGAGAGAGAGAAGAAGAAGAAGAAGAAGAAGAAGAAGAAGAAGAAGAAGAAGAAGAAGAAGAAGAAGAAGAAGAAGAAGAAGAAGGGAGGGGAGGGGAGAGAGAATGAGGGATGGAGGGTAACGGAGGGAGGTAGAAAGAAAGGGAGAAGGATAGACTGAGAGAGACACAGAGTGACACAAGAAAACAGTGAGAGAGAGAGACAGAGAGAGAGAGAGAGAGAGAGAGAGAGAGAGAGAGAGAGAGAGGGAGGCAGAGAGAGAGAGATTGAGATTCAAAGACAGAGACAGGCACTGGCATGAGCTTTTGAAACACCAAAGCACACCTTCAGTGACATAACTCCTCCAGCGAGGACATATATCCTAGTGTTTCTAAAACAGTTCCGTGAACTGGGTAGCAAGTATTCAAATATATAAGCCTTTGAGGGCCATTTTTATTGAAGCCACTCCATTTATGATACACAAGATTTTTAATTTCTCAAGCTGAATATTTTTATTTCCTGGGATGTATTAGAGAAATACTGTTGTGTTTCAACTATTTTTGTTCCACATGATCATCCACAGAGCAGTATATTATAACTGTAGCTAAATTTATGACTATAAAGATACAACCTGGATACCATTTTCATCATGACTTTGGGATCCACAGAGTTTGACACACTGTACTGGCTGGTTTTGTGTCAAGTTGACACAGACTGGATTTATCACAGAGAAAGGACCTTCAATTGGGGAAGTGCCTCCATGAAATCCAGCTGTGGGGCATTTTCTCAATTAGTGATCAAAGGAGGAGGGCCCCTTGTGTGTAGTATCATCTCTGGGCTGGTAGTCTTGGGTTCTATAAGAGAGCAGGCTGAGCAAGCCAGGGGAAGCAAGCCAGTAAGAAACATCCCTTCTTGCCCTCTGCATCAGCAACTGCTTCCTGACCTGCTAGACTTCCAGGCCTGACTTCCTTGGTGATCAACAGCAATGTGGACGTGTAAGCCAAATAAACCCTTTCCTCCACAACTAGTTTCTAGGTTATAGTGCATATGTAGAAATAAAAACCCTGACTAAGACAACCACTATCTACATCAAAAGCACAATTTCATGTTTAGTTCTGGCTGGCTGAGACCTAATTATGAATCTTCAACCACATGATACTTGAAGTGGTCCATTCCCACCTGATACATCTAGTGTTAGAGGACTGTGAACCACACATGAACACAGTAGGTTCTTATGAGAGAAAAATTAGAGATTATGTTTTACTCATAATAATACATTAATTTTATTCAATACCAGCTTAAAGTGGGGAGTCAACTTATATAACATTTAGATTGAGCTAAAGAGTAAATTAAATACAGTAATGAAAAGATAATAAATGAATTACAAAACTTCAAACAAAAACAAAGAAAACCAAATATCCGAAATAATTGAAACTCTAACCAAAAACCAAACATTATAATTAAGCTAAACATCATTGTATTGCTACAGATTTTAAGCAGAGTCCTAAAGCCTGTTGCTGGCCTTGGAAAAATAGTGGAAAGGCAGACATTGATGATAATCTCTTCAAGATAAAAGTAGGAATACCTCATTGGAGGGGAGTGGCTGATGAAGAAGTCCTTCCAAGGCTATGCCTATGACATATTACAGACCATACATCAAAGGCGTTCAAATCCACATGACAGATCACCATGAAATAATACATGATGACCCATCAGGATCAGCAAAAATTGACCTTATCAGAATTTTCATGGACACCTAGAAATCTTGATGTCTCTAAGCACTTCTCTGAAGCCTTCCAAACATGAACCCTTGCTGGACCAAAGGCTTGACAAAATAAAGGCATTGTCACCTATAGGAAGGAAAAAAGGAAAAAGTGCAGCCCAAGATGGCCATGGTTTTAGGGATGAGATGCAATGGTTGTTCACTTGATTTGCACACTCAGTGCTCTTGGTGAAGAGTTGTGTCTGAGATGGATGTTGACATGGTCTGTGCCCTGTTTGAGCTTCTGTTGGAATATTTCTGACCTAAGGGAGGAAGAGAAAAAGGCCTGCTGAGAACTTGCCATATCTGCTCTCAAGCAAACACAGGTTTACTCAGCAGAGCAATGCAGTAAGACCCTTCAGTGATTTCATGTCCTGGATCCCCAAAGGAGAAGGACCAAACAGCACCTGGGCCTGGATGTGTTTCTCAGCATTAAAAAAATTACTTGATACTGAACTATGAACTATACACCGTGCTGGAGGTAAAGTAAAATTCAACATTTCTCCAATGTTTCTTGCATAGTATATATTTAGTGAAGGCACACTGGCCGGAGGTGGACCAGCCTGTCCCGACCTCTTATTCACTGAATCTCAGAGGTTCCACAGTGAGTGGCATCTTCCAATAGGCCCTCCATTGTGCATAGCCTGCTTGATTTTGGAACCAAAGCTCTGAGCCCAGGCAATTAGTAAATCTCCATAACCAGGGTGCAGAATGAAACTTTTCTCCCTGTAAGGAGATTCTGTGAGAGATGTTTTGAGGAAAATAAGCCTGATTAGTTCACAGCAAACTGGTTGCATGCATTATCACACTGGCAGTAGTCCCTGGGAAGGCTGAACTACATTGTAATTTTCCTTTTTGACTCATTGACAGTTGAAAGTTTCTAGTTTGGGGCTGCTATGAAAACTTCCCCTAAAACCATGATGTGTCCTTATTTCTCTGTGGACACCTTCTTCTGGTTCTGGAATTGCCTGCTCATTGGGGTTTGCAGTTCAACTTCCTGAAAAGTTGTACATGGCATCTCAAAGGGATACACCATTTGACACCACCATCAATGTCTGAGGGTATTCATTTCTCCCAACACTCCTTGAGTATAATTTTAACTCAGAGCGAATGATTTTGAATAACAGCAGTTACAAAAGGCTACAGACAGAGCACAGGGTTTGTACTTCAGACTATCAAGAGTCTGAGGCAGCTCTGTTCTTTTACTTCACAATATATATGTCTCTTTGACTTGGTACAGATGCAACACCAAGGAATTCAATCATTCAAATTATAACACCCTGAAAAATTTCCATCACCAAGGAAAACTGAGTCAAACATAGTCAAAGTTGGAAAGACAATGGTAGCAGGTAATGAAGGAAACAAACTGAGATGCTGAGAAGATGCACTGAGCTGCCTGACCTTCCAGTGCACAGGAAGGATTCACCAAGAGCAGACAAGGGACACAAAGACTAAGCCAGCCTTAGTGATTCTCAGGAACATAGATTTGACAGAGCAGTCTCCTCCATGTCTCCATGTACCACAGTACTTTGTTTTTCCTACAAATGATTTCTATACACAGAAATATTTTTCCTGTACAAACCCTTGAAATCTGACTTTACATCATCTTGTCTCCTTATTTTATAATGAGTTAGATGGAGTGGCATGAGGATGGGCTGCTCTATTTGATGTTTCCCTGATGCAAAGTGAAATGGCAGAGGACTTTTCTCATTAAAGATGTTTTCTATTACCATTTAGGATGTTTTCTTACCAAGTAAATATGTGAATATATACATAAAATATATACATATATGCACAGAGACAAGTGCATGTCTTCACACATATGCACACACACACACATACAAAAATGTACATGAATACACACTTGTATACACAGGCATGAACAACAAGGACCTACCATTACTCAAATACACAACATAAATATCCTAACACATACCTGGGCAAAAGCAAAAACACATACACACCCACCCATCCCGCAAAAAACAGATCGATAAAAAGACTGTTATGTTTCAGCACATTTAATGTCATTTGAGGAGGTAGTGGAAACTAAGCTGTACACGAGGCTCTTTGACTAACCGGGTTGTGCTGCCCAGACAGTACTTAGTTCCTTGTCAGGTACTTTTTCCATGCAGATGCATGCTGATCCTATAAATATGTTATAAGCTCTGCAGAGACAAGCAGGTCCACATACAATTCAGGGGCCTAAATCAGAGGGTTCCAAGATTATCTTCCAGCAAACTCCAAGATGAAACATATTCTGCTTCCTAAGCCTACCTGCTACTTCTCAAAAGACCCTGGTAGGACCAATAAACACAGTTCTCCATAGTTATTATCCAGGAACTTTACAACATATTTTACAACACATTACAATTCATAAGATATAAAAACATCCAGAATATCAGTCCAAAGGAGGCTAGAAAATTAACAGGCAATGATTTTTCAGAAATGCAGCACTCTGCAGAACTATGAGGGGAGAATCTGTACTGAAGGAAGCCATACCCATGATATACTCAGCAAGTTTCAAGTTCAGTGAACCTGCGCTCAAGGGACTATGGTACAGAAAAACTGAACAAAACAACTGGTGAATACCTGGACTGTCAACACCATGAATAATATAGACATTTCTACAAACATGCATTTCACAACCACCCTCCCCACACACATACACAAACACTTACACACATACAAACACTGTACAGAAATCATAAGTGAGCAGGAATATATGAAGAGAACACAATGATGGAGGAAGAGTTAAACGTACAGTATGAAGATCTGATGTTTCAAGTGAGACTCCAGACTCTGCTATCCATCCCTTAGGGACTGAAAGTGCTTAGGGAGCACACGTCTTATACTATGTGAAGAGTTGGAGACATTTTATTCTTGAAGACTTACATCTCTCAAACCAACCCTCAGCCTGAGAGAACTCTTTCCACATCCTTGTTCATCCAGTCAGCTCCACAATCTAAGCTCTAGGAAAGGATTCTAGCACAACTTACCTAGAACAGGGCTAGCAGGATGCTATTCAGGCTCTTTTAGTATGAACAAGATCTAGGCAGGGTAAAGAGACCATTTTGCAATGTGCTCAAATGACTCCTACAATGCAAATGAACTAAAGACCTGACTTTATCAATGAAAGTTCTGTTCTACTAAAAGGGATGCACCCACATAGTACCTTTCTAACATAATGGCATGTAGATATGTAATGTTTCTTCAAACTCTACATCTTATTGAACTGCAGCTTTTACTTCAGCAGAAGGATCTGCTTGCCTATTCTCCAATGCCCTGTAAGAGGCTAACTCCACAGAAAGTCTTATAAATGATCATGGAAATGAACACCTGCAGGAGAGAGGTGAGGGCCTGGATAAGGTTCAGGATGGTTTCATGGGCTAGACTGTGTTTATGGTTAGACAAGAGAGCAACCTGCCCCTGATGTTCATTCATCCTACCTGGTGCTGCTTGCATAGTTCATGAGTCATTCAAAACCTCGCAGGCTTTTATACAGAAAATATTTTTCTGCTTGGTGTTTTCCTCCAGTGCAATCTGCTCCTGTAGCAGTTCTCTGTTCTCAGTCCACAACATCTTGACTTTGTGCTTTTGATGGTTATATTCACACAGGAGTTGGCGATTACTGATCCTGATCCAAAAACAAAAGCTATTGACTCTCAGAGAGCATCTATCTTCCTCCTACTCCTCCATGTACCAACAATGTGCCCTGATTTCCAGTAAGCCTCAGACTATAGTCCAGATTAGCCATGAAATATTACCTGTAGGGAAGCCAAATGCAGAGGACAGCCACATTCCAGAAGATACAAGGTACTTCTGAAAACACTGATACCAATTGGTTTTCATGTATCTTCCAGAAAAGGACATGGGCCCCATGTGTACTAATGTGTCCATTAGTGGCATTAAAACCTACTTGTAGTTAAAGAATAAGGCTTCTCTGGTGGAGGAGAAGAACCCAAAATGTAGAAAATCTTTCTGTGTGTCTCCTGGAAACTAGAGCTTTAAGTCTCCTTTCACAGCACAAGAGGCTCAAGGCTGATTGATATCTCCATGATGGTGCAAACCTTTCCTATCTCAAGGATACTGAGTTGGAAAGGACAATGGATGGAGGGGCTCAAAGACTCTTCACACTTGGTCACAATGAATCCAAGAGTGAAAAAATCATAGAGCCTTGCTTTGAAGGAGGCAGGATTCCTTTTAAGAAGCAAACAATATATAACCTGAGTCCTCCCTTTGGTTCAAAGACAAGGATGGGCAGACACATTCTGTGCTTGGGTCATGACCATGTTAGTCACTCACCAGTACGATTGATTTTCTTTAGTCAGTTCCTTGCTCTTGGACAAGGCTTCACTGATCTCTTGTGGCATTTTCTTAAGGTCGGTCATCATTTGGTGGTATTGCAATGTAAGCATGAACTTCTCAAAGTTGTTCCGGTGGGAGGGCATAGCCCAGTGAGCAAATATTCCCATGAACTAAGGATACAAGGATCAAGTCAATTCAAGCTGAATTGTGGACTATCCCTGCCCATATAAGCCACATCCTTCCTCCTTGGTACTGGTTCTTCTAGGTGCTTATTACACTTTTGACCCTTTTCCTGGGGCCAGTAGAGAAAGGGAAGTAAAGGAAGGGAGCTGACATGCTTCAGCTCCCTGAGAGGGCTTGAAGGAATACACTAGCTCTACAACAACTTTCCAGGAGCCTTGCAAGAGGCCTGGGTCTGTATCAATCATTGGAACTTTTGTACATGAATTTCCAAAGGACATGATCAGTATTAGGAACCTGAGGTGAATAGATCTCATTTGCTGTGCTGCTCAAAGTGGGGCTCCCTGAACTCATGATCATCATTACCTAGAATATGAGTTAGGCAAAATCTGAAGCCCCATCACACTACACGAATCCTCAGATCAAAATTGGAAAACACAGAAACACACACAAAACACACCCATACACACAAGTACACACACACACTCAAAAACAATCCAAATTCCACATAGATACAATGTTGTGGCATCACCTCAGATTATCGTGGACAAAATTGGAGAAAATCAGTGATGACCTGCATCTAATCCAGACACAATGAGAGGCAGCACATGGGACCAGGCCTCTCTAGCTATTGACAGTGCCAATTGAACCCAATGTAACTCCAGGTCTTTTACAATAATGATGTACCATGAACATGCAGTACTTAGCATCTCAAACCAACAATTGTCCAGGTTTCTAAAAATGCAGGATGAGAGCTCACACACTACTCCCCTTATCCCCAGACTGTGATTCATGCCACAGGCCCCAATCAACTTTTAGAGGAATCAATAGAGCCTGTGACCCCATCTCACTCCTATTTGAACTTCAGGTTCTGTGTCGAACGTCCAATCAGCAAAATGAATTTGGACAAGAAGTCAGCCTGGAGTTGTAGCCTCCTGCGATAAGAGGAAATTGGGTTAACAGAGAGGGCCCAATAGAGTCAACAAAGAAGTGGGTTTAAGGACCACCTGTCATTCAAGTCCTTGTTAGTATAATGGGTCAGGATTCCCCGGAGTTCATCTCTCTCATTTTCCATCTTGTGGAGATCCCTTTTGAGCTTGTCCAACCTCTTTATTCTCTGCTCCTCATTGATGGATGAGAGTTGTGATGATGCCTTCTGAACAGACCCTGTAGGTAAATCAACATTAATAAACTTGTAGAAATAGTAGGACAGGGAATAGAGAAACTATGCTCAGTCCCAAACAAAAACTGGAGGAAAAGGAAATTCTAGAAAGATAGTGAATGCCTGAAAGAACAGGAAATCATCTTTGAGCCAGACTCCTCAGCTAGGTCCCTGTTCCCAACCACCATCACTAAGCATATGCCTCACTCACTACTGCAGTCCCGCTAGCCCTCAATTGTATAAGCAGACCCAGACAAGAAGAATTGGAGGGCACTGTCAGCTATTATCGGACAATGTAGTCCATAATGCTTAGCACAAAGAGATTGACCATAAACACCAGCACCTAACAACTCCCACAAGCAAACACCTGTCAGGACTTCTTAAAATGGGTGTTTGGAACTCAAACTCTACTACATTAACCCATATAGTGAATCACTCCACATCATGTTTGTTCAAACCAAAGTGTCTGAACCTTGATACATGAGCAGAGGAATATCCTTCCCTGTCTTTGGTATTGCATACTCATGTAAACTACAGGAAACTATTGAGGATGAAGGGCTTCAACACTCTATCCTGAAAGCAACATTTTGTTCTTGTCACAGAACATCCCCTTGGCATAATTTGCAACTCAGGAAATTAAGATCTCTGAGCAAAGCAACTGCAGGCTTTTCAATTTGTGACTTTGAAAAAGTAATCATTTGAAATTCTTGAATCTGGGTCTGCCATTGAGTAATATCAAGGATCCAGATCATAAGCCCTACTCCTAATAGGACCCACTTAAACCCACCTCTTCCAAGAAGCTCCCTGACTTTTGCCCAGGACTCACTGTGCTTTGCCCATGACCATTTCCTTCTTGTTTCCCAACATGACAGAAGGCCAGACCCCTTCTGCCTCTTCTCCCTAGGTCTGGTGTCCGTCTGTATTCTATTCTCCCTCCGAAATATCCTTCGCAGCATGGACAGCATGCCTGCTTCTGAACCCAGTAGGCTCTGAAGGAATACCTCACAGGCAGTTGCTGTTACCACAACACTGGTGACATCACAGAAGATTCTAGGGTTCTCCTGGATACAAGAGATTGTCCAGGGAAGTTACTACTGATGATGTCACCAGTAAGTACCATGGCCTACCTACTTACTAGCTTACTGCATATTGGCCAGTTTCTAAGGTACCCTTCCTTGGAGTCTCTCTTTTGACCCAGGGGAGTGCCCTTTACACATTCTTCTTCCAAATATAGGGTTTTCTCTCTGCTTCATTATAAGTCATGGACTTTGGGTGGGGGGAGTTTCTTAGGGCCTTGGCATGTGCAGCTCATCGTTGCTAAGGACCTAAAGCTCTAGGATCACTGGATGAAGGAGGTTCTTCTCCATTAAAAATCTACTTCTGGGGTCTATTCATGTAATGTGCATTCCAAGTCCTCAGGTTGCCTTGTTGCCCAGAGGCCACAAGCATTTTGCTGTACCTTTAATTTTATGCAAGTTCAATTGTTTTTTATTTATTAGATATATTCTATATTTACATTTCATTTCCCTTTTTCTGGTTCCCCATCCCCCAAAGGTCTCACATGCCCTTTTCTCTCCCCCTGTTCCCCCATCCACCCCTTCCCACTTCACTGTTCTGGTATTCCCCTACACTCATGTTTTGATCCTTTCCAGCACCAGTATCTACTCCTTCCTTATTGTCGGATATCATTTGATATGTGGATTGTGTCTTTGGTGTCCCTAGAGTCTAGGCTCATATCCACTTATCAGTGAGTGCATACCATGGGTATTCTTTTGAGACTGGGTTACCTCACTTAGTATGATGTTCTCCAGCTCCATCCATTTCTCTAAGAATTTCATGAATTCATTGTTTCTAATGGCTGAATAGTACTCCATTGTTTATATATACCACATTTTTTGCATCCATTCCCCTGTTGAGGGACATCTGGGTTCTTTCCAACTTCTGGCTATTATAAATAAGGCTGCTATGAACATAGTGGAGCATGTATCCTTATTGCATGCTGGGGAATCTTCTGGGTATATGACCAGGAGTGGTATGGCTGGGTCCTCAGGAAGTATCACGCCCAGTTTTCTGAGGAACCGCCATACTGATTTCCAGAGTGGTTGTACTAGCTTGCATTCCCACCAGCAGTGGAGGAGTGTTCCTCTTTCTCCACATCCTCACCAACACCTGATGTCTCCTGAGTTTTTAATCTTAGCCATTCTGACTGGTGTGAGGTAAAATCTCAGGGTTGTTTTGATTTGCATTTCTCTAATGACTAATGATGTTGAACATTTTTTAAGGTGTTTCTCAGCCATCCGAATTTCGTCAGGTGAAAAGTCTTTGTTTAGCTCTGTACCCCATTTTTGGATAGGGTTATTTGGTTTTCTGGGGTCTAACTTCTTGAGTTCTTTGTATACATTGGATATTACCCCTCTGTCAGATGTGGTGTTGCTGAAGATCTTTTCCCAATTTGTTGGTTGCTGATTTGTCCTTTTGACAGTGTCTTTTGCCTTACAGAAACTTTGTAATTTTATGAGGTCCCATTTGTCTATTCTTGATCTTAGAGTATAAGCAATTGGTGTTCTGTTCAGGAATTTTCCCCCTGAGCCAATGTCCTCAAGGGTCTTTCCCAGTTTCTTTTCTATTAGTTTTAGTGTGTCTGGTTTTATGTGGAGGTCCTTGATCCACTTGGAGTTGAGCTTAGTGCAAGGAGATAAGAGTGGATCAATTCTCATTCTTCTTCATGTTGACCTCCAGTTGAGCCAGCACAATTTGTTGAAAAGGCTATCTTTTTCCACTGGATGTTTTCAGCTCCTTTGTCGAAGATCAATTGGCCATAGATGTGTGGGTTCAATTCTGGGTCTTCGACCCTATTCCATTGATACGCCTCCCTGTCACTGTACCAATACCATGGTGTTTTTAACACTACTGCTCTGTAGTATTGCTTGAGGTCCGGGATATTGATTCCCCCAGAAGTTTTTTTTTTACTGTTGATGATAGTTTTAGCTATCCTGGCTTTTTTGTTATTCCAGATGAATTTGAGAATTGCTCTAACTTTATGAAGAACTGAGTTGGGATTTTGATGGGGATTGTGTTGAATCTGTATATTGCTTTTGGCAAGATTGCCATTTTAACTATATTAATCCTGCCAACCCATGAGCGTGGAAGATTTTTCAATTTTCTGAGGTCTTCTTCAATTTCCTTCTTCAGAGACGTGAAGTTTTTGTCATATAAATTTTTCACTTGTTTTGTTTGAGTCACACCAAATATTTTATATTTCATGCACGTTCAATTGTATATTTTTATTGTACACATGCCTTGAGAGGACATGTTGTTTCAATATAGACATACATGTGTTTTCATGAAATCTGTGTTTTAGGATCTCATTTTTGTAGTGAAAACTCCTTGTTCTTATCAATATAGGAAGTCAGCTATAAAGGAATATTAATTTATAATGTATATGTGCCTTCTATAAAAGATAAAATCACAAATTCTCCCTTTCTCAGATACAACCAAACAAGGAAGGCTTCTGTGAGCAAAAGTCAACAGGCACATTGGATTGCTGCTCTGTAGTCCTATTAGCTCTCCCTTCTCCAGTGTCTATCTGAGTTCCCAGTTCCAGATCTGAAGCTCTTGGGGGTTGGATCATGATCCTGCATTTATAAGATACCTATGACTGAATGGGATGGATAGACATTAGAAAGACTCAGGTACATTGAAATCTCCATTTTAATGGGTCCATAATTTCAGGAGGAACTCCTTTTGGCATTGTAACCTGTGACGTCTGCCTTCTTAGCCTGTGTGTGCTGAACATATGATAAAATGCCAACTCACCTCTCAGGTGTAAATGTGAAAAATCATGTAAGTCCTTTCCAAATTGATTGTGTTGTCTTTGACTGCCACCTTCAACCATGTAATATGAATACAACAAGGTTCACAGGTATCTGTGGAGATGTTGGAAAGTTGGAAGTCCAGTCTGTCTCTCAGATAGTCAGATGAATAGGCTTTATGGAAAACTGAAGGTCCTGGAAAATGAACAAGAAATAGAGATTGGCTAACTGCTGATCTCTGAGTCTGTAAAGAAATGGGGTAGGCTTTCCAAACAAATACTGTAGGGATGAATCCCTCCCCGTATTGGGTATAATAGGACCAAAGTATGAAGGAAGTCCATCTACCCTTCTCTGAACTCTCCTGAGAGTTTTGTAGTTTTTCCATTCATGAACTTTTCCTTATGTACATGGGACCAGAACTCTGAAGTCTGCATGCACAATGAAGGTTCCATCTATTCATATATCATTCACTGGTAATTGACAAGTTTTGGCTATGAACGATCAACTGTTGTCTGACAGGATCCAAGGGAGTGGTAAAATAGTTGTTCCAATACCTGGAAGAGGTTTTGAGCATTTTCAGACTATGGGATAGACCTTCTACTCAATCAGAGAAAGATCATTAAAAACAAACTTATACTCTTATCCTCTGCTACCAGGCCAGATATCAGTGAAGTCAATTTCCCACAATTGACCTTATCTCTGGCCCCTCATATGTGCACAATTCTGGGAGAAGTGTCTCTGTTTACATTTATTTCACTATAAACCTGATATATTGCAAAGAAAAATTGGGCCAGGAGGTCAAGTCTACTTATAACATACTTTGTTTTGAGCAGTTGGGAAACTATTGTAGACCCCAGTGAGATAGCCTGGTGAAGGTTAATTACCAGAATGCTGCATATATTTTTTGGTAGAGTGATCCTTCTCTCCAGTGTCCAACAGCATTCTTTGGGGTCAGCTACACTTTGAATATTTTTACATCTCCTATTTACCCTTGGTTATACTATGGAGTCTCAGGCAGAAGTGGGTCACAATATGTCACCAGAATGTCAGTGTGCCACTCTGTACTTTGTCCAATTTCTAGATAGCCAAGTCAGTGAGCTGGTTACCTCTAGCATCAAGGGAGTCATTCAGTTGATGTTCTCACCATTGAAACCAAGAAACTCATGAAGGGATGCAAATGGTTTCCAGTAGAGGCAAGAATTCCTCTTTGTTTCCAATGTCCTTTCTGCCACCAGTGATGAACCCTCCTTCTCTGTAGATCATAACATTCACATGTGCAGTAACTAAAGCATAGTGACTATTGTGGTATGCAAGAACAGGTCTTCGTTTTCACCATGTATTTGTATTACAGATATTGGGTCCAAATCATTTTACTTTCAATAACTGCTGAAGCCCTGTTCAATGAAGATGTTCCTATCCACGTAGAGCATTGCATCAGAATCTATTATGGGATGCTGGGGTGTCTCTTAGGTCTAGACTGATTCCTTTCATCCTGTTTGTTTCCTCATACAATTCTTGATGAACTTCTATGCGTCTTCATCTGGCAAGATGGTAGCAGGTTTGATGACAGCAGGTTTTTCAAACCAGACTCCAGGACCTTCTATTGTTTCACATATGCAATGAGCAGCCAGGGTTCTGCTGTTCCTTTGAGAAGAGTCTCAACAGCATTGGTGGATGTAAGTATGAGATGCTGACCCAGAGTTTACTTCTCTGTTTCTTTCACTAGAATACTGGTAGACATACCAGCTCTTAGACAAGTGGACCAGCCTGAGGATACAAGATCCAATAGCCTAGATAGGTTCTACTACACGGTGATACCTTGGTCCTAATATGTCTGGTCCCACACCCTTTGTAGTAATTTTGTTTCATGGATGTGGTGATGACAAGCCTTCGAAGCATCTGTGAGGACCAGGGTTGTATCCAAATTCACCTGTCTTTAAAGTCTCAAACATGATATATGCAGACTCATTCCAGATTAGAGAATTAATTCCCTCATTTGTGCTGTTGTTTTCTGGTTTGGACATTTTTAATGACTACTTCTATTTCCTTAATGGTTGTGGGACTGTTTAGAAAGTCTACCTTATCTTGATTTAACATTTGTATGTGGTTTGCAGCTGGAGAGATAGTACAGCAGGTAGGAGCCTTGGCTGCTCCTCCAGAGGTCCTGAATTCAATTCCCTAGCAAACACAGGGGGCATACAACAATCTCTAAGGGGATCTAATGCCCCCTTCTGGCATGTGGGTGTATATTCAGCAGAGCACTCATCCCTTTAAAAATAATAAAATAAAAGATTCCTTCTGATCTAGATTTTACAGAATTGGTGAGCAAAGGCTTGGCTTTTCTTTTCTTCTTTTTTCTTTTTTTTTTATTCTATATTCCTTGTTTACATTCCAAAGGCATTCCCCTTTCCCAGTTCCCCCCCACCATGTGTCCCATATGTCCTCTCCCCCCCAACTATTCCCCAATCATACCCCCCCCACCATTTCTCTGTTCTGGTACTCTCCTACAAAACTGCATCCAATCTATTTCAGGCCCAGGCTTTTCTTTTCTTTTAAGACGGGATTCATTTTTTTATTTCCTCAGTTTCTGTTGTTATGTCTCCCTTTTCATTTCTAATTTTGTTAATTTGGCATTGTCTCTGTGTCCTTTAGTTGGTTTGGCTAAATGTTTACCTATCTTGTTGATTTTCTGAAAGAACCAGTTCTTGTTTTGTTTTTTTTTTTTTTGATTCTTTGTATATTGCTCTTTATTTCATTTTCGTTTATTTCAGTCCTGAGTTTGAGTGTTTCCTGACATATAATTCTGAGATATGTTTGCTTGTTTTCATCCTAGACATTTCAGGTGTGCTTTTAAGTTCCTGGTATAAGAAAACTCCAAATCATCTTTTTTACCCTATCACCAACTTACTCTTTTTTTATTGGTTATTTTATTCATTTACATTTCAAATCTTAACCTCTTTCCAGGTTTCCCATCTACATTCCTTCTATCCCATCCCTCTATTTCGCTACTGTCATGAGGGTGCACCTCCACTCATCTCCCCACTCCTGCTTCACCACTCTAGCATTCTGCTACATTGGGGCATCAGGCCTTCAAAGGACCATGGGATTCCTCTCCCATTGATGCCAAATAAGGACCCTTAATCTCTTTTGCTCCATCCTCTAACTTCTCCATTGGGGTCCTTGTGTGTTGCCAGGGAACATAGCCATTGGTATTTGTCAGGCTCTAGCAGAGCATCTTAGGAGATAGCTGTATCACTCTACTGTCAGCAAGCTCTCCTTGGCATCCTCAGTAGTGTCTGGATTTGGTGTGTCTGCATGTGGGATAGATCCCCAGGTAGGGCAGTGTCTGGATAGCCTTTCCTTCAGCTTCTACTTCAGTCTTTATCCATGCATTTCCTTTAGACAGTAGCAATTCTGTATTACAATTTTGGAAATGGGTGAGTGGTCCTTTCTCTCAACTTGTAGAACATACATAACCTGTGGATATGGTCTCCACAGGTTCTCCCTCTCCTTTGTTGGGTATGTCAGCTAATGTCATCCCTATGGGAAACTGGGTCTCATTTGATTTCCTAGCATCTGGTACTTTTTGGTTGCTAACCACAGTTCCCCAAGGCACTCAGTGCCGTGGATTTTCCTGTTCACACAGCTTTCTTTGTGTCCAACAATGTTGGGTATGCTGCTATTTGAGTTTCATTGAAGTATAGAAAGTCTTCAATTTCATTATTTCTTCCCTGATCAAATTATCATTGAATAGATAGTTTCTCTGTTTTTATGAGTATATGGGCTTTGTTTTTTTTCTTGTTCTTGAAGACCAGTCTTAGTCCCTGGTTATATGTTAAAATGTCTGTTATTCATGCAATCTTCATGTATCTGTTAAGGCTTGTTTTCATCTGGCTATATAGTCAGTTTTGTAGAAGGTTGCAAGGCATGATAAGAAGAAGGCATCTTTTTTTTTTTGATTGGAGGCAAAATGTTCTGTGGATATCTGCAATATCCATTTGGTTCATAACATCTCTTAGTTACACTGGGTCTCTCTTTAGTTTCTGTTTCAGTGACTAGTCCCCTGGTGTGTCTGGGGTATTGAAGTACCCCATTATTATGAGAAGCTCAATGTGTGTTTTGAGCTTTAGCAAAGTTTCTTTTATAAATCTGGGTGCTGTTGCACTTGAGGCAGTAGATTTAAGAATTGAGTCTTCTTCTTGGTAGATGTGTTAAGTATGAATTGTCCTTCCCTATATGTTTTGATAACTTTTGGTTGAAAGTCTATTTTCTTGGACATAAAAATGGCTTCTCCAACTTGGTTCTTGGGATTATTTGTTTCATTTGTTTTTGTGGCACTTTATTCTATAGGAGTGTACTTCTTTGCCACTGAGGTAAGTTTCTTGTCTACAGAACAATGCTGCATAATATTTCTGTTTCCAGTTTCTTAGCCTATATCTTTTTATTGGGGAATTGAGTCCATTAATATTAAGAGATATTAAAGAGAGATTATTGTTAATTCCAGGCATTTTTGTTTTCATGTTGGTATTGTGAGTGACAGTGATTCTCTTCTTTGGGGGTTCTTGTGAGATGATTCATTTCTTGTATTTTCTTGGGGAGAATGACACTCCTCTGTTGGAATTTTTCTCCTAGTTTCCACTGTTGTGATACATTGGTAGAAAGAAATTGTTTAAATTTTGTTTTGTTGCAGAATATCTTGGTTTCTCTATCTATGAGGATAGAGACTTTTGCTTCTAATAGTAGCTAGGGCTGGCATTTGTGTTCTCTTTGGGTCTGTAGGATATTTGTCCAGGATCTTCTGGATTTTATCATCTATGGTAAGAATTCTGGTGTAATCCTCATAGGTCTGCCTTTTTAAGTTACTTGACCTTTTCCCCTTACTGTTTGTAATATTTTCATTCTTTCTTTTGTACATTTACTCTTTTGATTATTATGTGACAGGATTATTTATTTTACAGGTCCAATTGATTTGGTGTGTTGTAGCCTTCTTGGACATTTACAGATGTCTCTGTTTTTAGGTTAGGGAAGTTTTCTATTCTTTTTGAAGAGGTTCTCTAGACCTTTGAACTGGTAATCTTCACCCTCTTCTATTTTTGTTACTCTTATGTTTGATCTTTACATTTTGTCATGAATTTTCTTGATATTTATGGGTTAGGAATTTATACTCTTTTTATTTTCTTTGACTGACGTTTCAATATCACCTATGGTATCTCCTATGCCTGAGAGTCTCATTTCTATCTCTTGTATTATGTTGGTGATGTTTGCATCTGTAGCCCCTGATCTCCTTTCTACATTGTCCATCTCAAGTGATGCCTACACTTGAGATCGTTTTAATGTTTTTATTCTTTTTTATTGGTTATCTTCTTAATTTACATTTCAAATATAATCCAACTTCACACATTCTCCTCAACAAACGAATATCACCTCCACACCTACACCTGTCACTATGAGGATGCTCCCTCAAACCCCCACCCACTCCTGCCTCAGTGCCCTAGCATTTTCCTACCCTGGGTCATCAATCCTGCATAGGACCAAAAACCTCCTCTCCCACTGATGCCAGATAATGAAATTCTCTGCTGTATATCAAACTGGAGCTGTGAATCCAACCATGTGTACTCTTTGGTTGGTGGATTAGTACCTGGGATCTTTGCGTGTTCTGGTTTGTTGATATTGTACTACTTAAGGGGATGCAAACACCGTCAGCTTCTTCAGTCCTTACCCTAACTTTTCAGTGTCCCCACACTGAGTCTGTTGTTTGGGTGTAGGCTTCCACATCTGTATTTGTCAGGATCAGGCAGAAAATCTCAGGAGACATCTGTATCAAGCTTCTTTCAGCATCGAGGTTCTTGGCATCAGCAGAAGTGCCTGAGTCTGGTGTCTGCAGATGGAATGGATCCCTAGGTGGTGAAGTCTCTAGCTGACCTTTCCTTCAGGCTCTATATAACTCTTTGTCCCTGCATTGCTTTTGAGAGGAGGAATTCAGGATTAATATTTTTGAGGTGGCTGTCTGAGTCCATCCCTCAAACAGTAGACGCCTTAGCCATTGGATGTGGTCTCTACACCTTCTATCTCCCCTTTGTTGTTTATTTAGGCTAATGTCCTCCCTTTTGAGCCCTGAGAATCTCTTGGGGCCCTGGCATCTGAGACTTTATAGTGGCTATACTCAGTTCCAACTCCCCCACAGGTACAAACTTCTTTTCAAATTACTGACCCTCTATACTTCTCCCCCATCTCTTCCAATATCTTAGTCGACAACCCTTTTTACCTCCCCCTCCTCTCTCCCTTCCTAAACCCTGTCTTCCTCTACTTTTCAAGATTGGTTTCTTCCCCCTTCTCAGTAGAACTGTACCATCCACACATAGATGTTGTCTTCAATCTCCTTGGGTTTTATATGGTCTGTGAGTTGTATCATGGATATTCTGAGCTTTTATTGGCTAAAATCCAATTATCAGTGAGGACATGCCACGGGTGGTCTTTTTTACCACACTCAGGATGAAATTTTCAAGTCCGACCATTTGCCTACAAATTTCATGAAGTCATTGTTGTTAATATCTGAATACTACTCAGATATTTTTTTATAATGTACTATATTTTTTCTATGCTTGAATGAGATATGGGTGTTGTTCAGCTTCTTCTTGTTATAAATAAAGCTGCTATGAACATTGTGGGTCATGTAACCTTGTTATATATATTGGAGCATCTTTTGGGTATATGCACCATGGTAGGTATAGCTGGGCCTTGAGGTAGAACTATTTCCAAAATTCTCAGAAACTTCCATATTGACTTCCAAAGTGGTTTTGCTAGGTTTCAGTCCCACCAGGAATGGAGGAGTGTTCTTCTTTCCCCACACCCTTCCCAGCATCTGCAGTCACCTGAGATTTTAGTTTTAGCCATTCTGACTGGGATGATGAAGAATCTTAGGGTCATTTTTATTTGCATTTCTCTGATTACTGAAGATGGTGAACATTTCTTCAAGTACTTCTAATCCATTCCTCAGTTGAGAATTTTGTTCTTTGAAGTCTAACTTCTTGAGTTCCTTGAATATTTTGTATGTTAACCTTATACTCGATGTAGAGTTGGTAAAGGACTTTTCCCTATCTGTGGGTTGCCATTCTGTCATATTGACAGTGTCCTTTGCCTTACAAAAATGTTTCAATCCTATGGGGTTCTGTTTGTCAATTTTTGATCTAAAAGCATG
The DNA here is from genome assembly GCA_964023405.1 of Apodemus agrarius. Lineage (NCBI taxonomy): Eukaryota > Metazoa > Chordata > Mammalia > Rodentia > Muridae > Apodemus > Apodemus agrarius. The sequence goes on from OZ030013.1 coordinate 83,051,456, forward strand.
AGCCATTGGTGTTCTGTACAGGAACTTTCCCCCTGTGCCAATGTGTTCAAGGATCTTTCTCACTTTCCCTTGCATTAGATTTAGCATATCTGGTTTTATGTGGAGTTCCTTGATTCACTTGGACTTGAGCTTTGTCCATGAAAAAAGAATGGATGAATTTGACTTCTTCTACATGCAGACTGCCAGTTGAACCAGTACCATTTGTTGATAATTTTGTCTTTTTTCCAACAGATAGTTTTGGCTCTTTTGATAAAGATCAATAACTGCTGAAGTCCTGTGTACCTGGTTCCATGTTAAATGAAGATGTTCCCATCCATGTAGAGCATTGCATCATAATCTATTATGGGATGCCAGGGTGTCTCTTAGGTCTAGACTGATTCCTTTCATCCTGTTTGTTTCCTCATACAATTCTTGATAAACTTCTATGTGTCTTCATCTGCCAAGATGCTAGCAGGATTGATGACATCAGGTTTTTCAAACCAGACTCCAGGACCTTCTATTGTTTCACATATGCAATGAGCAGCCAGGGTTCTGCTGTTCCTTTGAGAAGAGTCTCAACTGCATTGGTGGATGTAAGCATGAGATGCTGACCCAGAGTTTCCTTCTCTGTTTCTTTCACTAGAATACTGGTAGACATACCAGCTCTTAGACAAGTGGATCAGCCTGAGGATACAGGATCCAATAGCCTAGATAGGTTCTACTAAACAGTGATACCTTGGTCCTAATATGTCTGGTCCCACACCCTTTGTAGTAATTTTGTTTAATGGATCTGGTGGTGACAAGCCTTGAAGGCATCTGTGAGGACCAGGGTTGGATCCAAATTCACCTGTCTTTAAAGTCTCAAACATGATATATGCACACTCATTCCAGATTAGAGAATCTATTCCCTCATTTGTGCTGTTGTTTTCTGACTTGGACATTTTTAATGACTACTTCTATTTCCATAATGGTTGTGGGACTGTTTAGATAGTGTACCTTATCTTGATTTAACAATGGTTTGTGGTTTGGGGCTGGAGAGATAGCTCATCAGGTAGCAGCCTTGGCTGCTCCTCCAGAGGTCCTGAATTCAATTCCCTAGCAAACACAGAGGGCATACAACAATCTGTAAGGGGATCTAATGCCCCCTTCTGGCATGTGGGTGTATATACAGCACAGCACTCATCCCTTTAAAAATAATAAAATAAAAGATTCCTTCTGATCTAGATTTTACAGAATTGGTGAGCAAAGGCTTGTCTTGTAAGACAGGATTCTTTTTATATTTCCTCAGTTTCTGTTGTTATGTCTCCCTTTTCATTTCTGATTTTGTTAATTTGGGTACTGTCTCTGTGTCCTTTCGTTGGTTTGGCTAAATGTTTACCTATCTTGTTGATTTTCTGAAAGAACCAGTTCTTGTTTGGTTTTTTTTTTTGACTCTTTGTATATTGATCTTTATTTCATTTTAGTTTATTTCAGTCCTGAGTTTGAATGTTTCCTGACATATAATTCTCTTAAATATGTTTGCTTGTTTTCATTCTATACATTTCAGGTGTGCTTTTAAGGTCTAAGAAAACTCCAAATCATATTTTTCCTATCACCAACTTACTCTTTTTTTATTGGATATTTTATTCATCTACATTTCAAATCTTAACCTCTTTCCAGGTTTCCCCTCTGCATTCCTTCTATCCCATCCCCTGGTTCGCCTACTGCTGTGAGGATGCACCTCCACTCATCTTCCCACTCCTGCTTCACCACTCTATCATTCTGCTACATTGGGGCATCAGGCCTTCAAAGGACCATGGGATTCCTCTCCCATTGATGCCAAATAAGGACCCTTAATCTCTTTTCCTCTATCCTCTTACTTCTCCATTGGGGTCCTTCTGTGTTGCCAGGGAACATAGCCATCGGTATTTGTCAGGATCTAGCAGAGCATCTTAGGAGATAGCTGTATCACTCTACTGTTAGCAAGCTCTCGTTGGCATCCTCAATAGTGTCTGGATTTGGTGTCTGCATGTGGGTAGGGCAGTGTCTGGAGCCTTTCCTTCAGCTTCTACTCCATTCTTTATCCCTGATTTCCTTTAGACAGGAGCAGTTTTGTGTTACAATTTTGGAAATGGGTGAGTGGCCCTTTCCCTCACATGGTAGAACATACCTAACCTCTGGATAAGGTCTGCACAGATTCTTCCTCCCCTTTGTTGGATATGTCAGCTAATGTCATCCCTAAGGGGTCCTGGGACACATTTGATTTCCTAGCATCTGGGACTTTTTTGTTGCTAACCACAGTTCCCCAAGGCACACAGTGCTGTGGATTTTCCTGTTCACACTGCTTTCCTGTGTCCAACAATGTTGGGTATGCTGCTGTTTAAGTTTCATTGAATTATATAAAGTCTTCAATTTCATTATTTCTTCCCTGATCAAATTTTGAGGGTGCTTTAGATTATGGAGATATGTAAGTTGGACCAAATGTATTTTGCTTTATGCTATGTTTAGTTATGGCTCCTATAGTTTCCTATGTTTGAACAAGCTTATTGGCACAAGGGAATTGATTGTTATGGTTTTTATATGCTCAGTCCAGTGAGGGGCACTATTAGAATATGTTGTTCTGTTGGAATAGCTGTGCCCTATAACACCCACACCCTAGCTACCTGGAATTGAGTCTTCCATTAGCAGCCTAAAGATGAAGATGTAGGACTCTCAGCTTCTCCTCACCATGTATGCATGGATGCTGCCATGTTCTCACCTTGAAAATACTAGACTGGGCCTCTGAACCTGTAAGCTATGCCCAATAAAATGTTGTCTTTTAAAAGACTTGCCTTGGTCATAGTGTATATTCACTGCAGTAACACTTTAACTGAGATAATATTCTTGAGGCAAATTTGTCCCAAGGCTTGATGTGATGGAAGAACTAGGTAACAATGCTGTCAAATCACACTGGGATCTGTTGCTTATGATTTTGTGCTTGCTTACCACCATCTGGTCATCTCTGGCATTAACAGGCCTGTGTGTATTACTGGAGCAGGCCTCCTTGGAGCCATGGAGAGCTTTGTGACCTGGATTAGAGAAGGCCTGCTTGAATGCAGGCAGCACTGTCTCTAGTTAGGGCATGACTCCCATATTCCTGGTAATAACAATCCTCCCTTGTCCCTGATGACGGCAGACTTGTTATGATAATGTTTAGGAGAAACCTTCAGGGAGAGAGCCAGGCTTTGTGGTACAAGGGAAGGACCAGTCCCACTGGCAGATCAACGTGCAGACTGGAACAACTATAGGACTCAGGCAGACCAGGTTGGGTCCTATGTATGCTGGTCTCTGTATGATTTGCAGCTGGCATGGATACTGGAATGGGTGGTTCACCTTCGTTTTTTGGTTAGGGAAGAACTCCAAATAGAAAAGCAGGATGGTGGATCCAAGGACATGAAATCTACCAGGTACTGAAGGAGTAATAGGCTTGAAGGATGAAGAGGTTCACAGAGAGGTGATAGTTCCTGAGTCAGCTGGGCACTGTGGGTCTCCAATGTTGGCAGTAGGTTCTTGTGTGGTCTCCAATGTGTCCCTGATTACCACAGTCCTTCTGGGATACAGACAGTCTGTGAGGTGTGGGAGGGGAGCAGGCATGCTAATCAACCAGGGTAGAGGTGCAAACTACAAGGCTAGACAATATTTGTTGAGAAACCTCTTTTGAGCATCTGGAAATCTGTGGCTCATTGTCACAGAAGAGGGTTGTAAGTTTCAATTTGTTTAAGAGTTCTCATGCCAACAGTGTTTAGGGGCAATCTGACACAACAACAACATGGGATTCTCCTTACCAGTCAATAGTGGCTGGTCCATTGGTCGTCAGGAAGTTTTCTGGTTTCACCTTGGACTGAAATCTTTTGATTAGCAGGTGGTATGTGGGATTTTAAAGACTTTAAGTATCATCCTTGTGTCCATAAAGATGTCATTTGCTTTATCCCCAACTGTAAGTGTTACCCTAGGACCCTCCCAGGGATCTTCACTGTTTAAAGCATAGGAGTTGGGGTCAATCTACGTTTCTATGCATAGGAGGTGGGGGACTTTACTTCCAATTAAGGCACTTATTTTTACAATGTATTTTTTCCTTGTGGTAGGCATATTTTTCTTTCATTAATGGTGGCGTGCTCGTTTCCAGGTCTCCTTTTTTTCTTTCACCAGACTAGTTTATTATTTAGGTTTTCTCATCAGGCTACCACTTTGGTGTTGGTAAGTCACCATTCTCTGATTCCCAATCAGGTTTCTGTTGTCATACACATTTTGAACTACCTACATCTAGTGGGTCCCATTCATCCCTTCTAATCCCTCTTTGGAACTTGTAACATTTGGTGACAAAAAGCAATGTATGTTGAGCACTTGCCTGGTCTCCAGTACATATGGGTCTATGGCTATATGGGTATGAGAAGCCTCTAGTAGGTACTCTATGAAAGAAGCAAGAGGCCATGAGGTAACCTAGGTAACCCCAAGTATCTTTGACAATTGTGGGGGCTTCTGTACTGCTGTTTTGCACCCAGCTGGAAACATCTGGAATAGACCTGTAATGGCCCATTACCTTTGTCCACTTTTAAGGAACTAGTAATAGTAGTTTTGATGGAAATGCAGTCTTAATACAATTAAGAATCCCAGAGTCTCTTGTGGACCATGTGGACTAAGCACCGATTTCCAGAACTGTCCTGTGTGAATATCCCAAAGCCAGCAAACTGGAGCCAGAATAAAGCCAAGCAGATGGCATCCATTACCATCACCTTCGGCACCTACTCCCAACACAGGTTAATGTGGCTTTGGTAGAAGAAGGGATGCCCACAAGACAGCTGGCACTCCAGTATAATAGCCAGCTCCTATCATATCTAGGCCAGCACAAGGTTGAACATGAAGGTAAAGGCTTTACCTAAATGATTGCCTGGGCCAGTCAGCATTTCCTGTATTCTCTATTTTTGACCCAATCAGCGAGAACCAGTGGACTGACCAGACCCACAGGAGGTTGAAGCACCAGCCAGTGACAACAGGACCAACTAACGCCAGAGATAACCAGATGGTAAAAGGCAAATGTAGGAATGTTACTAACAGAAATCAAGGCAATATGGCAGCATCTGAACCCAGTTCTCCAACAACAGCAAGTCCTAGATACCAAAACACACATGAAAAACAATATTTGGTTTTAAAATCCCATATCAAGATGCTAGTAGAGGATTAGAAAGATATAAATAAATCTCTTAAAGAAATACAGGAGAACATGAATAAGGTTATAAAGGAATCACAAAAATCACATAAAGAAAGTCAGGAGAATATGGGTCAACAGATAGAAGCCAATAAAGAGGAAATGCAAAAAGTCACTTAAAGACATGCAGGAGAACTTCTGTCAACGAACAGAAGTCATGAAAGAGGAAACACAAAAATCTCTTAAAGAATTACAGGAAACCACAAACAAGTGAAAGAACTGAGCAAAACCTTCCAGGACCTAAAAACAGAAGTAGAAACAACTAATAAATCACAAAGACAGACAACTTTGGAGATAGAAAACCTTGAGAAAAAAATCAGGGATCATATATGTAAATATCAACAACAGAATACAAGAAATAGAAGAAAGAATCTCAGATGCTGAAGATACCATAGAAAGCATTGACTCAATAGTCAAAGAAAATGCAATATGCAAAAAACTTGTGACCCAAAACATCCAGGAAATCCAGGACAAAATGAGAAGACCAAGCCTAATGATTATAGGTATAGATTAGAGTGAAGATTTACAACTTAAAGGGCAAGCAAATATCTTCAACAAAATTATGGAAGAAAACTTCAGTATTCTAAAGAGAGAGAGAGATGACCATCAATATACAAGAAGCCTACAGAACTCCAAACAGACTGGACCAGAACAGAAATACCTCCTGTCACATAATAATCAAAATCTCAAATGTACTAAACAAAGAATATTATAAGCAGTAAGAGAAAAAGGCAAAGTAAAATATAAAGAAAGATCTATAAGAATTACAGCAGACTTCTCACCAGACACCATGAAAACTAGAAGGTCCTCGGCAAATTTCATGCAGACTCTAAGAGAACACAGATGCCAGCCTAGACTACTATACCCAGCAGAACTCTCAATCACCATAGATGGAGAAATCAAGAAAGCTTCCATGACAAAACCAAATTTACACAATATCTTTCTACAAACACAGTCCTACAAAGGATAATAAAAACTCCAATACAAGGTGGGAAACTACACCCTGGAAAAAGCAAGATAGTAACCTTCTTTCAGCAAACCCAAAAGAAGATAACCACTCAAACATAAAAAAATTACAGGAAGTAATAATCACTATTTCTTAGTATCTCTTAACATCAATGGACTCAATTCCCCAATAAAAAGACATAGACTAAGAGACTGGATACATTAACAGAACCCTACATTTTACTGCATACAGGAAACACACCGCAGTGTCAAATACAAACACTACCTCAGAGTAAAAGGTTAGAAAACAATTTTACAAGCAATGGTCTCAGGAAACAAGCCAGAGTAGCCATTCTAATATCAGATAAAATTGAAATTCAAACTAAAGTCATCAAAAGAGACACAGAAGGACACTTTTTGTTGGTCAAAGAAAAAAACCCACCAAGAAGAACTCTGAATTCTGAACATCTATGCTCCAAATACAAGGGCACACTTATTTGTAAAAGAAAGTTTACTAAAGCTCAAAGCACACATTGTACCTTACACAGTAATTGTGGGTGAGTTCAACACTCCACTCTCTTCAATGGACTGATCAGGAAAATTGAAACTAAATAGGGACACAGTGGAACTAATTGAAGCTTTGGACCAATTGGATTTAACAGATATATATATAGAACACTTCATCCTAAAGCAAAAGAATATACCCTTTTCTCAGCATCTCATGGTACCTTCTCCAAAATCAACAATATATTTGGTCACAAGATAGACCTCAACAGAAATTAATAAGATCAAACTAATCCCATGCCTCCTATCAGATCACTATCGAGTAAGAGTGGTCTTCAATAGCAACAAAAACAACAGAAAGCCCACATATACATGGAAGCTGAATAAAACTCTACTCAGTGATACCTTGGCCAAGGAAGAAATAAAGAAATCAAAGACTTTTTAGAAATCAATGAAAATGAAGATGCAATATACCCAACTTTATGGGACACAATGAAAGCAGTGCCAAGAGGAAAATTCATAGCCCTGAGTGCCTCCAAAAAGAAAGTGGAGAGAGCATACACTAGCAGCTTAACAGCACACCCGACAGCCCTGGAACAAAAAGAAGCTAATTCACCCAGGAGGAACAGAAGACAGGAAATCATCAAACTCAGGGCTGAAATCAATCAAGTAGAAACCAAGAGAACCATACAAAGAATCAACATAACCAGGAGCTGGTTCTTTGAGAAAAATCAACAAGATAGATAAACCCTTAGCCAGACTAACCAGAAGGCACAGAGACAGTGGACAAATTAACAAAATTAGAAATGAAAAGGGAGATATAACAGCAGAAACAGGAAATTCAAAAAATCATCAGATCTTACTTCAAAAACCTATACTCAACACAAGTGGAAAATCTGGAGGAAATGCATAATTTCGTAGACACATATCAAATACCAAAGTTAAATCAGGATCAAATAGATCATCTAAACAGTCCCATAACCTCTAAAGAAATAGAAGTGGTCATTGTAAGTCTTCCAACCAAAAAAAGTACAAGATGCTTTAGTGCAGAATTCTATCAGACCTTCAAACTATTCCACAAAATAGAAACAGAAGGAACAGTACCCAACTCGTTCTGTGAAACCAAAATTATGCTGATACCAAAACCATACAAAGATCCAACAAAGAAAGAGAACTTCAGAACAATTTCCCTTATGATCATTGATGAAAAAATACTCAATAAAATTCTTGCCAACTGAATCCAAGAACACATCAAAACGATCATTCACCATGAGGGATGCAGGGATGGTTCAATATACGGAAATCAAACAATGCAGTCCATTACATAAACAAACTCAAAGAAAAAATCACATGGTCATTTCATTAGATGCTGAAAAAGCATTTGACAAAATTCAGTATCCTTGCATACTAAAAGTCTTGGAAAGAACAGGGATTCAAGGCCCATAGCTAGACATAGTAAAAGCAATATACAGCAAAAAGGTAGCCACCATCAAACTAAATGGAGAGAAACTTGAAACAATCCCACTAAAATCAGGGACTAGACAAGGCTGCCACTTCTCTCCATATCTTTTCTTTTTCTTTTTTTTTTCTGAGACATTTTTTCTCTGTATAGTTCTGGCTGTCCTGGAACTCACTCTGTAGACCAGGCTGGCCTCGAACTCAGAAATCCATCTGCCTCTGCCTCTGCCTCTGCCTCCCAAGTGCTGGGATTAAAGGCGTGTGCCACCAAGCCTGGTGCTCCATATCTTTTCAATAAACTACTTGAAGTACTAGCTAGAGAAATTAGACAACATGAGGAGGTAAAAGGGATACAAATTGGAAAGGAAGAAGTGAGACTATCACTATTTGCAGATGATATGATAGTATAATTAAGTGGCCCAAAAAACTGTCTTACATCTTAGTTTGGGTTTTATTGATGTGAAGAGACACCAAGACCAAAGCAACATCATATTGTTGCTGTCTTACAGGTTCAGAGATTCAGTCCATAAACATCAATGCAGGAAGCATGGCAGGATCTAGGTAAACATATCACTGGGGAAGAAGCTAAAATCTCTATATCTTGTTCGGAAGGCACATTGAAGACTGTGTTACAGGTGAGTAGGAGAAGGGTCTCAAAACCCACCCTCCACAGTCACACACATGTTCCAACAAGGCCATACTTCCTCCAACACTGCTACAAATCTTAACTGTACCACTCTCAGGGTCAAGCATATTCAAACCACCACACCCCTCTAGAATATCCCACCACATTTACCTGTTTCTGTCTAACTTTTTCCTTTGTCTTTATCACAAAATGTGTATTCTATCATTTTATCTAAATATCCTTTTATAACACCTCAATAGGGCATTATCTACTATGGGTACTGCAATTTAAATACATATCTCTGAAGAGTCAATACTACCATCCACTTAATACTCAACATGTGGCATTTGTCTTTCTGAGTCTGGGTTATATCCCTCAGGCTGATTATTTCTGGCTCTGTCCATTTACATGTAAAATTCATTTTTTCACTGTTCAATTCCATTGTTTATATGAACCCCATTTTTATGGTCCTTTTATCAGTTATATGGCATCTAGTTTGTTTTCATATCATGCCTGCTGTGAACCATGCAGAAAGGAACATGAACAAACATTGGTCTCCTTCGTAGGATAATGACCTTTGGGTAAATGCCCTGGAATAGTGTTTGAGTTAGTGTTCTATTGCTATAAAGAGACATCATGTTCATGGCAGTTCTTTTTAAAGAACACATTTTAATGGGGCCTGCTTGTTATTTCAGAAGTTTAATACATTATTGTCTTGACAGAAACATGGCAACACACAGGCGGACATGGTGCTGGGGAAATAATTGAGACTTCTATATCAGGATCTACAGGAAACGGGAATAATGGCCCTCAGCTGGGCTTTTGAATCAAAATCCCACTCCCACAACAAACCCACCCTCCTAATTCTACCAAATAGTGCTAATGCCTGGTGACCAAGTATTCAAATCTATGAGCCAATTGGCAGCCTCATTCAAAACAGCACAAATAATACAGCTGGATCTTATGTTAGATATGTTTCTAGGAATATTTTCGGGAACATCTGTTCTGACTTCCATGAATCCATGTTCCTGTACCCCATGCCAACACTTGTGGTCATTTCCTCTATTGATAAGAGCCATTCTGACTGGGGTAAGATGGAATGCCAAAGTGATTTTCATTTGCATTTTTTTCTGATGACTAAGGATATCGAACATTTAAAAACATAATTATTATCCATTTCATACTCTTTTGAAGATTCTGTTCATTTCCATATAACACTGGAAGGAGGTGTTCGAGACAGGGATTCTACATATCTCTGGCTGTCCGAGAACCTTGTATAGAGACCAGGCTGTCTACAAGCTCATGAACTAATTCTTGCCTCTTTGTTCTGAATGTGGGGATTAAAGCTCTTTGCTACCACATACAGTAATAGAACATTTGGAATGTTTAAGCTTGAAATGTTTAAATGCTTAACATGGCATGTTTCCTGCTATTTATTATTCTACACCATCATATTGTCTAGAAACTAACTCTCTATTACATGTATACTTGGTGGAGATTCTCTTCCATCCAGTAGGCTGCCCCTTGAAGTTATTAAGAGTTTTTTGTGCTGTTTTCTACTGCTTTGAGGAGACATCTTTACCACAACAGCTCATAAACAGAGTATTTAATTGGGGCTGGCTGCTTAGACTTTCAGGTGGTGATCCAGGATCATTATGGTGGGGAGAATAGCAGGAAGCAGACAGGCATGCATACAGCAGGCATGCCAATAGACAAGTAGAAAAACTCACATCTGATCTACAAAGTGAAGTAAGAGGACAAAGAGAGAGACAGAGACAGAGAAAGTGGAGAGAGCAAAGGCAGAGAGAAAGAGAGAGGAGAGAGAGGAATGAGTAAGAGGCAGTTCAGGAGGGAGGGAGGGAGAGATGGAGAGAGAGGGAGAGATTGAAAGAGAGAGAGAGTTAGAGTGGGGTGGCAGATGTTGAGACTTAGACAGACACAAAGTGACAAAAACAGACATTGAGAGACACAGAGACAGACAGATAGATTCAAAGACAGAGACAGAGACCTGGACTAGCATGAGCTTTTGAAACTCCAAAGCACACTTACTGTGATATACCTCCTCCAGCAAGGACATATCTCCCAGTGTTCCTAAAACAGTTCCATGAACTAGGTAGCAAGCATTCAAATATATGAGTCTTTGAGGACCATTTTTATTCAAACCACTCCTTTTATGATACAGAAGACTTTTAATTTTTCAAGCTGAACCTTTTTATTTCCTGGGATGTATTAGAGAAATACTGTTGTGTTTCAACTTTTTTGTTCCACATGATCATCCACAGAACAATACATTATAACTGTAGCTAAATATATGATTATAAAGACACAGCATGGATACATTTTTCATCATGACATTGGGATCCACAGAGTTTGACACACTATCCACATTAAAATCACCATACCCTGTGTAGATCTGTTGCTCCTTTGTTTCCAACTCAATTCTCTGGTAAAAGAAAGCTCAACTCAACAGTTAACAAAACAAACTACAAGCCTAGATTGGGTGACCTCCCACCACACTACTCTATTTCCATCTATATTATCCCATATAACTTGCAATTTCTTCAGGCCCCCAGCTTCTCTCCCTGCTGCCTCTCCATTTCCTTTCAGTTGCTCCTCACCTTCCTGTTCCCCACCACCACCACCCCCTGTGGCTCCTCCCCTAGACGCCCAGCTCCTCGCACATCCTCCTGCCCAATCATTGGCTCAAGCCTTTATTTGAAAAGTTAAGGGGGGGGAAGTTTCACAAGGCAACCCCTCATCTGCAGCCCCTCTGAGGAGTGGAATTTGCATCAAAATAAAAGCCCAGGGCTATCCACAACACTTCCCCCTTTCTGTCCAATTAAAAGACTCTTTTATCTCAGACATCAATTGAGTACAATTGTTGCCATTTTGTAATTTACAACACACAGAATAGACCTAACACCCAGTCAATCAATTTTTTTTCAATTAAGTAGTACCCCTGTCATCTATTTGAACTTAAAAGACTTATAATTCTACACCTGACTCAAGTACTGGATTAGACTGTAACCCATTTGAAAACCATCCTATCAAATCTGTATCATCTTTTTAAATGCTAGCCAGCTTGGACTGGCTGTAAGACTATTAGTGTTCAACCCCATCAGAAATCCAAGAATGACTAATATTATCTGATAGTATGAGAAGCACAAAATATAGCTTCTAAAACTTAGCCAATTTATAGAGACCGCTGATAACCTGGACAGGCCCTACACACCAAAATGTTGGAGCATCAGTCTTCAGCCTTCTGGCCCAGGATCATCTGACAGACCTTGACAATGCAGAATTTTGAAGGGCCAATTACTCTGTCTTGGAAGAGATTATCAGTCGACTATTCCGCAGTATGTCCTTTTTTTGGAGAGTATTTGTCTGTAGATGAAATGAGGCAGTTCTTGCCTGGTGACTGTCTTGCTACAACTGAAGCAACTCCATTGATGCTCAAGTTCTTTTTTGAATTCAAGAAAGGGGTGCTGTCAGGAGCAGACAGGTCACCAGTCAAATGATCTTTAATAAAAAAAAATGTCAATAAATATATTCTGTTGACTTCTGACACCTTTGAAGACCATCGTTCTACCTAAAACATCTCTGAACTGTTAAGCCTTGAATATTCTCAGTCATTTCTAAAAGAAATAACTCAGGAACACCCTTTTAACTAACTCACAACCACGAGTTTCCTATATGGCCCTTACCTTGTATTACTTAATCATCTAAAAGCAGTTTATACTAGCAGTTATAGATAGACTGGGTGTAAGTGTTGTATTCTTAAATGTGTTATATAGGCACAATGCCTACATGGGAGTAACAATATTAATCCCAGGTTATATCAATAATAAATCTATACCAATGAAAACCTTAAATTAACATCAAATAAATTCTGAACCAATGTAAGAAATTATACCTATAACTTTGAATCAATTATAAAGACTTCTACCAATGTAAGATCTGGCTATGTAATGTTTTTCTTAACAGTACATTTGCTAACCTATCCCTACTTGTCTATTTCTATAATTTCTATGTATTACAATATCCCTCTTTTTCTTTTCCACTCACTTCTCCTTTACCTAAAAAGGAAGGATTGAGAAGAAGAAAGGAAAGTTAGAAATCCCTGAGTTTAAGTTCTTTAGTTCCCTCCCTGTCAGAAGGTACATTTGTAAAGTGTCCCTAAATTAACATATCTATAATTCCTAAAATAACCAGAACCATTCACCCCACATAAGGACCTGGGAAAATGATTGTCTTCTGTCTGCTTCCATCTGAACTGGGGCAAAGAATTCCCATCTGGGAGCCCAAAGGGAAATAAGTAATTTTGAGAACTAGCTGGCATTATTTGCCTTCCAGTCACTATGTGGTGAGAAAGTTCGTGTCTCCAGGTCAGCTGAAATCTTGACCATGACATTCTGAAAGGCTGGAGAGGGCAAGTAAAGTTCTGGAAGCAAGTCTTTATAAAAAAAAATAAGTTTTGATGTAGTTGAAGTAGAGTCAAGTGTGAAGCTGGAATGGAAGGTCCCGGAATCTCAGCATCCTGGAGTGTGAATCTTTTCAGTGGTGTCTTTCTCTTCTTTTATCCCTGTAGTATACAAAACTTAAAAGTAACAAGTAAACAGGTAAAAACATTTACACAGAGCATTCAGGGGGCACAGATTGGCCAATAAAGATCAATAAAGAAAGACGACTGGCTGCCTTTCCTCAGGTTAGCTTGATCACCTAGTCAAACTAAAATGTAACTCTGTATCCATGTCCTCATAAAGTATGATATGTAACACCCAATAAGTGTTAATGGCTGTGTATAGACATTTTAGTCTCAGCCAGTTCCAGAGCTGTCTCCATAAACAGAGACATAAACATCACCACATATACATCACCTATTTTGTTGATTGTGTTAGTCTCCCCTTTCTTCTCTGATTTTTATCAATTTGGAAGGAACTCACAGCTTTTCTTTTCCTGTGGAAACATAGACATAGCCCCACCCACAGAGTCACACATTTCCCATTCTACATTCTGATGTTAGAATATCCTTAATGTAAACAGGCTAGTTTAGTTCAATAGTTCTTTCCACAGTCCACTGTCTTTCAGCAGCTGTGATTTTTGTTCATTGGCATTTAAAAAATTTAAGGTTAATAAGGCACTATGTAATCTATCCTTGGGGGTTCTCATTGATCCTTTTTGCCTAATAAGCATCTCTTTTGGAGTTCGATTTGATCTCTCTACAATTGCTTGTCCTGTAGGATTATGTGACATGCCTTTATCATGTTTTATATTGTAATATTCAAAAAACTGCTTCATCTTATTAGAGATATACGCCGGCCCATTGTCTGTCTTAATTTGTGTTGGTATTCCCATAATGGACAGAACTTGTAACAAATGTGTAATTACAGAATCAGCTTTTTCTGACGGTAATGCAGTTGCCCATTGAAATCCTGAATCTGTGTCTATAGTATGGTGCACATATTTCAGTTTGCCAAACTCTGTAAAATGGAAGACAACCATTTGCCAAATGTCATTTCTTTGGGTACCCTTAGGGTTAGTTCCCATAGGCGATGGAGTCTGGTTAGGCCATTGCTTCACAATTTCCTTGGCTTGTTGCCAAGTGATAGAGAATTCTTTCTTTAAACCTTTGCTGTTTACATGATGTTTTATGGAATTCTGAAGCCTCTAGTATACTTCTTATCAGTAGTTGGTCAATTTCATTATTACCTTGTGCCAGAGGGTCTGGCAGACCTGTATGGGGTCTTATATGTGTGATATATAATGGATAGCTCCTATTTCTTATTATTTGCTGTAGCTGAATAAATAATGAAGTAAATTCAGAATCATCCTGCATAAGTTCAGCAGTCTCTATATGTAAGACAACCCCCTTCTACATATTTAGAATCAGTTACTATGTTAAGAGACTCTTGAAAATCTGACAACACCATGACTATTGCATATAGTTCAGAATTTATACCAGAATTATAGGGATTCTCAGCCACCTTACGTACATCTTCTGATTCATATCCTGCCTCTCCTGATTTACTGGCATTAGTGTAACATGTAGGGACTCCAGATATTAGAGTTTTCTTTATTATATGAGGGAGAATCCAATAAGTGCTTTTTATGAACTGAAGCCGCTTGCTTTTAGGATACCTGTTGTTAATCTCTCCCAAGAAGTTACTGCATGCTCTTTGCCAATATTCATCTTGTGCCCATAGTGAGGCAATTTCTGTGTTAGTAAAATGTACCACAATTTCAGCTGGATCCATTCTAATTAATTTTTGAAGCCTCATTTTTCCTTTAAGTATCAATTCAGAGACTTTCTCAATGTAGGCTTTTAATTTCTTAATCTGTTTATGTGCTAAAAATATCCATTCTAAGATATAATCTACAGTCATTTCTGAGATGACCCCACTCACCACAATTAACACATTTGAAATCTTGGGTCATTTCTAGGTGTCTAGTGGCAGCTTTTCCTATTACTGTCAGATAAGATGAGCGAGATACAATATCAAATGTATATCTAATCCATTCATCTATTGATGCTGACCTTGCCCTCAGTGGTCTACTTCCTTGCATTTAGTGTTTGTATTCTCAAAAGCTAAAGACTCAATTATTGCCTTCCTTGCTGCAGAATCTGATATACTCCTTTCCACAGCTGAGGTTAGTCTTTGTAAAAAGTCAGGGAAGGTTTCTTGTGGACCTTGTATGACTTGAGTTAATGGTTCAAGTGTTTTTCCTGATTCTGCAACTTTGTCCCAGGCCCTTAAGCTGCCAATCGATACAAGGCTAGTGTTTCTTCATCATATATAGCCTGCACTTCTACCTCAGCAAAGAAAACCTCACCAAGCATTTGGTCTATTGAAATCTCTCTACCCCTGGCTCTATTTTGTCGTGCTATCTCCTTTGCCCCGTCTCTCTACTATGAGACCCATTGTAAATTAGCAGCAGGTTCTAGTATTGCTCTTGCCATATCCTTCCAGTTTTGTGGGATTGTTCTATTTTTAATAGACCAAGAAGTCAGAATTTGCTTTACAAATGGTGAATGCATTCCAAAATTAGTGACACTTTCCTTAAATTTTCTTAGTTCTAATACATCCACAGGTTGCCATTCAAATTCCTTATGACCCTGTGGATGATCATCATCTGGGGTTCTTTGTTGTATACTGACAGGATAGACTAAAGTTTGTTTTTAATAACCTTTGGTTGGCATCCTCTACTTTTATTTTCTATCCCTCCCTGAGTATTTTCCTTTTCCTTGAGTTCCTGTATTTTCTGTACAAGGTTTTGCCTCCACATTTTGATCTTTTCTTTATATTACAATTCTGATAGTCTACTGTCTGTTTGATTTTGATTGATTAATTTTAAAAGGTTATTCTCCAAGTCTAGCTTCCAATCCTCATTATTTTCTCTCTGCTGCTCAGTCTGATCTATGTGAACTGCTGCATCCTTTATTCTAGTGTTACTTTTAATCTTTTTTCTAAGGCAAGAAATATTTTTTCTAGGACCCTGTCTTTTGAGATGACATAGTAAATCAAGAGAATATGTATTGCAATACCAACGACTTTTTCCTCTAAATCCATTCCTATCAAATCATTCAAAATATCATCACATAGAGCCAAAAAATTCTTCATTGTTTTTCCCATCTTTAAGTATCAAGGTGCTATATATCTCTCTTATATCAATGAATTACCTGGTTCGGAACCTTTGTATCTACTGCCCAAGCAGTTCAGGTCTTCAGGGGCAGTTAACCTTTTATCTTAGGCTTGTTAGGTTCTAAACTGTATGTTGGGCACCATTTTGTTGCTACTTTGCTTCTAACCCAATTCCCAGGTAAAAGAAATCTCAACTCAACAGTTAACTAAACAAGCTACAAGCCTAGATTGCGCGACCTCCCACTTCACTATCCCATGTAACTTGTGGTTTCTCCAGGCTCCCAGCTTGTCTCCCTGCCGCCTCTCCGTTTCTTCTCTTTTCCATTTCTCTCCTTTTTCTTTTTTTTTGTTTCTGTTGCTCCTTCTCCTCCTGCTATATACCCCATACCTCCTCCCCTAGACTCTCAACTTCTCCCACATCCTCCTGCCCAGTCATTGGCTCAAGCCTTTATTTGAAAAGTTAAGGTGGGGAGAAGGTTCAAAAGGCAACTCCTCATCTGCAGCCCCTCTGAAGAGTGAAATTAGCATCAAAATACAGGACCAGGGCTATCCATAACAGATCTGGATGGCTGAGAACTAATTTAGAAAATTACGTCACATGATACTTGAAGATGTCCACATCCACCAGATACTTCTAGTGTTACAGGACTGTGAACCACACATGAATACAGTAGGTTCTTATGAGAGAAAAACTAGAGATCATATTTTATTCATAAGAATACATTAATTTTATTCAATACCAGCTTAAAGTAGGGGGTCAATATATACAATACAAAGAATTAGCAAAGCAGCAAAGTGAATACAGTAGCAAAAACATAAATAAATAACAAAACTTCAAACAAAAAGAAAAAATTCACAAAACTACCAAAACTCTAACGAAAACCTAAACATAATAATTAAGCTAAGCAGCATTCTACTGCTGCAGATATAAGCACAGTCCTTCAGCCTGTTGCTTGCCTCCGGCTCCTCCTGGATGCCCAGCAGATCTCAAAGTCCCTAAGCACTTCTCTGAAACCTTCTAAACATGGACCAGAGGTTAGACAAAATAAAGGCATCATCACCCATAGGAAGGCAAAAAAGGAAAAAGTGCAGCCCAAGATGGCCATGGTTGCAGGGAGAGATGCAATGGCTGTTCACTTGCTTTGCACACTCATTGCTCCTGGTGAAGAGTTGTGTCTGAGGGAGATCTTGACATTGCCTGTTCCCCGTTTGAGCTTCTGGTGGAATCTTTCAGACCTAGAGGAGGAAGAGAAAAAGGCCTGCTGAGAACTTGCCATGTCAGCTGACCAGCAACACCAGGTTTACTCAGCAGGGCAATGCAGTAAGACTCTTCAGCTGAGGTCATGTCCTGAATCCACAAAGGAGAAGAACCAAAGAGCACCTGGGCCTGGATGTGTTTCTCAGCTTTAAAACATTGCTTGATAGTGAGCTATGAAGTACACACCGTGCTGGAGTTAGAGTAAAATACAACATTTTACCAATAGTTCTTGCATAGTATATATCCAGTGAAGGCACACAGGCTGGAGGTGGACCAGACTGTTCCCGCCTCTTATTCATTGAATCTCAGGGATTCCACCATGAGTGGCATCTTCCAATAGGCCCTCCATTGTCCATAGCCTGCTTTACTTTGGAACCAAAGCTATGAGCCCAGGCAACTAGTAAATCTCCACAACTAGGAAGCAGAGTGAAAATTTTCTCCCTCTAAGAAAATTCTTTCAGGAAATTTTGAGGAAAATAAGCCAGATTAGTTCACAGCCAAATAGTTGCATGTATTATCACACTAGCAGTAGTCCTTGGAAAGGCTGAACTACAGTGTAATTTTTACTCCTTGACTGCTAGACAGCTCGATGGTGTCTAGTTTGGGGCTGGTATGAAAAGTACCCCTAAAACCATGATGTGCCCTTATTACTCTGTGGACACCTACTTGTGGTTCTGTAAATGATGTCTCATTGAGGACTGGAACTCAACTTCCTGAAAAGTTGTATATGGCATCTCAAAGGGATGTACCATTTGACACCACCAGCAATGTCTGAGGGTATTCATTTCTCCCAATACTCCTTGAAGATGATTTTAACTCAGAGCAAATGATTTTGAATAACAGCAGCTATAGAGGACTACAGAGAGAACACAGGCTTTGTGCTTCCGACTCAAGAGTCTGAGGCAGCCCTGTTCTTGCACTTCACCATACATATGGACCTTTGGCTTGTTATAGATGCAACAACAAGGAACTCAATCATTCAAATTATAACACCCTTGAGAATCTCCATGGCCAAGGCAAACTGAGTGAAATGTAGTCAAAGTTGGGAGGAAAATAGTATCATGTAATGAGGAAATCAAACTAGGATGCTGAGTAGATGCACTGAGCTGCCTGACTTTCCAGTGCACAGGCAGCATTCACCAAGAACAGACAAGGGACACAGTGCCTACTGCAGCCTTTATGATTCTCAGGAACATAGATTTGACAGAGCAGCCTCCTGCATTTCTCCATGTTCCACAGTCCTTTGTTTTACTACAAATGATTTCTATACACATAAAGACTTTTTCCTCTACAATCCCATGAAAATCTGACTGTGCCATCTTGTCTCCTTATTTTCTAATAAATAGCTAGGTGGAGAGGCATGATGATGAGTTGCTGTATTTGATGTTTCCCTGATGTAAAATAAAATAGCAGTGTACTTTCCTCATTAAAGATGTTTTTCTATTAGATTTAGGATGTTTGTATATATGAATATATACATATAAATATATACATATATGCACAGTGACAAATGCATGTCTTCACACACATGCACGCACACACACAGAGATACACACATACACACTTGTAAATACAGGCACCAACAGCAAGGACCTACCATTATTCAAATACACAACATAAGTATCCTAACATATACCTGGTCAAAAGCACAAACACATACACACCCACCTGTCCCACACACACAGATCAATATAAAGACTGCTAGGTTTCAGCACATTTAATGTCTCTTGAGGAGGCAGGGGAACCTAAGCTGTGTACAAGGCTCTTTGACTGACCAGGGTTGTGCTTCCCAGCCAGTACTTATTTCCTTACCAGGAACTTTTTCCATACAGATGCTTGCTGATTCTATAAGTATGTTATAAACTCTGCAAAGACAAGCAGATCCACACATGATTCAGGGGCCTAAGACAGAGGGTTCTAACATCATCCTCCAGCAAACTCCAAGATGAAACATATTCTGCACCCTAAGCCTACCTGCTACTTCTCTAAAGACTCTGGTAGTACCAATAAACCCAGTTCTCCATGGTTATTATCCAGGAATGTTACAACACATTACTCTTCAAAAGATATAGAAACATCCTGAATGTCACTCCAAAGCAGCCTAGGGAATTAACAGGCAATGATTTTTCTGAAATGCAGAACTATGAGGGGGATGTCTGTACTGAAGCAAACCATGCCCATGATATACTCAGCAAGTTTGAAGCTCAGTAAGAGACCTGGGCTCAAGGGACTATGTAACAGAAAGACTGAACAAACCTACCTGTACATACCTGGACTCTCAACACAACCAATAATATACATATTTGTACAAACATGTGTTTCACACATTCACAAAAACAAACTCACACACTCAAACACACATGCAATCACAAACTCTACAGAAATCATAAGTGAGCAGGAATGTATGAAGAGACCACAATGGTGGAGGATGAGACGAATGGGGACTATGAAACGCTGATGTTTCAGGTGAGGCTCAGGACTCTGCTATCCATCCCCTGGAGACTGAAAATGCTTAGGGAACACACATCTTGGCCTATGTTGAGAGACTGGAGACATTTTATTGTTGAAGTCTCACATGTCTCACATCAACACTCAGCCTGAGAGAAGTCTTTCACACATCCCTGTTCATCCAGTCAACTCTACAATCTAAGCTCTCGGAAAGGATTTTAGCAAAACTTATAGAAAACAGGACTGGCAAGATTCTATTCAGGATCTTTCAGTGTGAACCAAAATCTAGGTAGGGTATAGAGACAATCTTGAATGCACTCAAATGACTCCTACAGTGCAAATGAACTAAAGACCTGACTATATTAATCAAAGATCTATTCTACTAAAAGGGATGCACCCCCATAGGACCTTTCTAACATAATGGCATGTAGGTGTGTAATGTTTGTTGAAAGTCTACATCATAATGAACTGCAGCTTTTATTTCAGCAGGAGGATCTACTTTCCTATCCCCCAGTGCCCTGTAAGAGGCTAACTCCACAGAAAGTCTTGTAAATTATCACAGAAATGAACAACTATATAAGACATAGGAGAGTGCCTGGATAAGGTTCAGGATGATTACATAGGATTGACTGTGTTTATGGTTAGACAAGAGAGAAACCTGCCCCTGATGCTCATTCATCCTACCTGATGCTGCTTGCTTGGTTCCTGAGTCATTCAAAACCTTACAGGCTTTTATACACAAAATATATTTGTGCTTGGTGTCTGCTTCCAGTGCAATCTGCTCCTGTAGCAGTTCTCTGTTCTCAGTCCACAACATCTTGACTTTGTGCTTTTGATGGTTATATTCACACAGGAGTTGGCAATTATTGATCCTGAGCCAAAGAAAAAAAGCTGTTGACTTACTGACAGCATCAATCTTCCTCCTACTCCACCATGTACCAACCACCTTCATGGGCCCTGATCCCCACTCAGCCTCAGACTACAGTCCAGATTAGCCATGGAATATTACATATTGGAAAGCCAAATGCAGAGGACAGCTTTATTCCAGAAGACTCAAGGTACTTCTGGAAACACTGATGACCAAAAACTTCTCATGTATCTTCCAGAAGAAGACATGGCCCTATGTGTGCTAATGTGTCCATGATATTAAAAACCTACCTGTAGATAGACAGCAAACCTTCTCTAGGAGATAAGACACCAAGAAGTAGACAATCATTCTATGTGTCTCCTGGAAAACAGACCTATAAATCTCCTTTCAGAGCTCAAGAGGCTCAAAGTTTGTTTATATCTCCATGATGGTGCAAACCTTTCCTATCTCAAGGATACTGAGTTGGAAAGGACAATGGATGGAGGGGCTCACAGACTCTTCACACTTGGTCAAGATGAATCCAAGAGGTAAAAAACCTAAAGCCTTGCTTAAAAAGAGGCAGGATGCCTTTTAAGAGGCAAACAGTATATAACCTGAGTCCTGCCTTTGGTTCAAAGACAGGATGGGCAGACATATGCTGTGCCTAGTTCTTGGGTCATGACAGTGTTAGTCACTCACCAGTATGATTGATTTTCTTTAGTCAGTTCCTTGCTCTTGCACAAGGCTTCGCTGATCTCTTGTGGCATTTTCTTGAGGTCGGTCATCATTTGGTGGTATTGCTTCGTAAGCATAAATTTCTCAAAGTTGTTCCTGTGGGAGGGCATGGCACAATAAGCAAATGTTCCCGTGAATTAAGGATACAAGGATCAAGTCAATTCAAGCTGAATTGTGAACATCCGCTGCCCATATATGCCACATCATTCCTCCTTGGTACTGGTTCTTCTATGTGCTTATTAAAATTATGACCCTTGTCCAGGGGCCAGTGGAAGCAGGAAGTAAAATAAGGGAGCTGACTTGCTTTACCTCCCTGAGAGGGCTTGAAGGAATACAATAGCTCTCCAAAAATATTCCAGGAGCCTCTGCCACAGACCTGGGCCCACCTTACTCCGGAGAAGAGTCTTCTTCTGTTTTCATTTAATGAATTATAAATCATTGGAACTTTTATACGTAAATTTCGAAAGGACATCATCAGTATATACAGGGAAAAGTATTTATAACATACACCAGTAGTTTTCAATGGGAACCCAAGGTGAACACGGAGGTCACGTTCTGTGCTGTTCAAAGCAAGGCTCCCTGCACTCATCAACATCATTACCTAGAAAATGAGTCAGGTAAATCTCAGGCCCCATCATACTACATGAAATCCTCAGATTGTAACTAGAAAAGACATAAACACACACACACACACACACACACACACACACACACACACACACTTAAACACCATCAGAATGCCACATAGATACAATGATGTGGAATCACCTCAGATTTTCATGGTCAAAATTTGAGAAAAACAGTGATGACCTGCAACCAAACCAGACCCAGTGAGAGGCAGCACATGGTACCAGTCTCCTTTCACTATTGACAGGACCAATTGCACCCAAAGTAACTCCAGGTCTAGTATAATAATGATTTACCATAAGGACACAGTACTTAGCATCTCCATTAAGCCAACACCTGTCCAGGTTTTTAAAAATGCAAGATGAGAGCTCACATACTACTCCTCTTATCCCCAGGCTCCAATATACTTTTGGAGGAATCAAAAGAGCCTGTGACCCCATCTCACTCCTATCTGAACTTCAGGTTCTGTGTTGATCTTCCAATCAGCAAAATTTCAACGTGAATTCAGCCTGGAGTTTTAGACTCCTGTGATAAGAGGAAATCTGGGGTTAACAGAGAAGGCCCAAGAGATTCAGCAAAGAACTGGGCATAATGACTACCTGTCATTCAAGTCTTTGTTAATATAGTGGGCCAGGATTCCCCGGAGTTCGTCTCTCTCATTTTCTATCTTCTGGAGATCCCTTTTGAGTTTCTCCAACCTCTTCATTCTCTGTTCTTCCTCATTGATGGTGGACGGTTGTGATGATGCCTTCTCAATAGAGCCTGTAGGTAGAGCAACATTAGTAAACTTGTAGAGATAATAGGACAGGGAACAGAGAAACTATGCTTAGTCCCAAACACAAGCCCAAGGAAGAGGAAATTCTAGAGAGACAGTGAATCCCTGAAAGAACAGGAAATCATCTTTGAGTCTGACTCCTCAACTATGTCCCTGTCCCCAACCACCATCACTAAACATATGCCTCACTCACTACTGCAATCCCCATAGCCCTCAATTATATAAGCAGACTCAGGCAAGAAGAATTGGAAGGCACTATCAGCTCTTATCTGACAATGTACTCCATAATGCTTAGCACAAAAAGATTGACCATAAACACCAACACCTAACCTCTCCAACAAGCGAAGACCTTTCAGGAGTTTTTAAAATGGGTGAGGTGAGCACACACTGTACTAAACTAACCCATATAGTGAATCAGGCCACATCATGTTTCTGAGTGTCTGAGACCTTGATTCATGAGCAGGGAAATATCCTTCCCTGTCCTTGGTATCACATACTCATGTAAACTACAAGAAACTATTGAGGATGAAGGGCTTCAATGTTCTATGTTGACAGTAACATTTTCCTCTTCTCACAGAGCTTCCCACTGGCATAATTTGCAACTCAGGAAATTAAGTTCTCTGAGCAAAGCAATTGCAAGCTTATCAAGTCCTGGCTTTCTGCAAAACTAATTATCTGAAATTCTTGACTCTGTGTCTGCCATTGAATAATATAAAGGATCCAGATCATAATCCCAACTCCTGGTATGACCTGCTTAAGCCCAGTTCTTCCAGGAAGGTCACTGACCCTAGCCAAGGACTCACTGTGCCTTCCCCAGGACCATTTCTTCCTTCTTGTTTCCCAACATGACAGAAAGCCAGCCTCCTTCTGCCTCTTCTGCCTAGGCCTGGTCTCTGTCTGTATTCTATTATCCCTCCGAAATATCCTGCGCAGCATAGACAGCATGCCTGCTTCTGAACCCAGTAGGCTCTGAATAGCCCACAGGCAGTTGGTGTCACCACAACACTGGTGACATCACAGAAGATTCTAGGTCTCTCCTGGATACAAGAGAATGTCCAGGGAAGTGACTCCTGAGGATGTCTCGAGCAAGTACCAAGGCCTACCTGCTAACTAGGTTGCCCCATATTGGCCAGTTTCCATGGTTCCCTTTCCTGGAGTCTTTCTTTTGACCCAGAAGTTAACCCTTGGCACATTCTCCTTACAAAGCTAGGGATTTCTCTCTGCTCCATTACAAGTCAAGAACTTTGTTTGAGGAGAGTTTGTTAGGGCCTTGGCATGGGCAGCTCATGGTTGCTAGGACCTAGAGCTCTAGGATCCTTGGATGAGAGAGATAATTCTTCTCCATTATAAATATACTTCTGGGATCCATTCATGTAATGTGCAGTTCAAGTCCCCAGGTTGCCTTCTTTCCCAGAGGACACTATTATTCTCCGGGACCTTTAATTTTATGCATGTCCAATTATATTTTTTATTGTGCACACCCCTTTAAAGGACATGTTGTATTAATAAAGACAGACATGTGTTTTCATGAAATCTGTGTTTTTGGATCTCATTTTCTGTTTTCTTTTTATTAATTTTCAATATTCTTTGTTTACATTCCAAACACTTTCCCATTTCCTGTTCCCCAATCACGATATGTCCCATAAGTCCTCTTCCCTGTGCCCAATCCCCAGTCATCCTCCCCCATTTCTTTTTTCTAGTACTCCCCTAAGTTATTGGATCAAGTCTTTTCAGGACCAGGGCCCTCTCCTTCCTTCCTTCTTGGGAATCATATGATTTGCTAATTGTCTCTTGAGTATTCAGATGTTCTGGGCTAATTAATATCCACTTATCTGTGATTGCATTTCATGTGTATTTTTTTCTATATTCTTTGTTTACAATCCCTTTCCCAGTTCCCCCCTCACCATATGTCCAATATGCCCCCTTCCCTCCCCCTGCCTCCCGCCTATTCCCCAATCACTACCCCACAAATTCTCTGTTCTGTTCTAGTACTCTCCTACAAAACTGGATCCAGTCCTTTCAGGACCAGGGTCCTCTCCTTCCTTCTTGGGAATCTTTTGACTTGCTGATTGTGCCTTGAGTATTCAGAGCTTCTGGGCTCATTAATATCCACTTATCAGTGATTGCACTTCATGTGTATCCTTTTGTGATTGGGTTAACTCACTTAGGATGATATTTTCCAGATCCAACCATTTGCCTGCAAATTGCATGAATTCATTATTTTTAATTGCTGTGTAATATTCCATTGTATAAATATACAACATTTTCAGTATCCATTCTTCCTTTGAGGGACATCTGGGTTCCTTCCAACTTCTGACTATTATAAATAAGGCTGCTATGAACATAGTGGAGCATGTGTCTTTATTGTATGCAGGGGAATCCTCTGGGTATATGCCCAGGAGTGGTATGACAGGGTCCTCTGGAAGTGTCATGTCCAATTTTCTGAGGAACTGCCAGACTGATTTCCAGAGTGGTTGTACCATCTTGCAGTCCCACCAAGAGTGTAGGAGTGTTCCTCTCTCTACATCCTCACCAGCAGCTGTTGTCTCTTGAGTTTTTAATTTTAGCCATTCTGACTGGTGTGAGGTAGAATCTCAGGGTTGTTTTGATTTGCATTTCCCTGATGACTAATGATGTTGAACATCTTTTAAGGTGTTTTTCAGCCATTTGAATTTCATCTGGTGAATCATGGTGAATGATCGTTTTGATGTGTTCTTGGATTCGATTGGCAAGAATTTTATTTATTATTTTTGCATCAATATTGATAAGGGAAATTGGCCTGTAGTTCTCTTTCTTTATAGGATCTTTTTGTGGTTTTGGTATCAGCGTAATTGTGGCTTCGTAGAACGAGTTGGGCAGTGTTCCTTCTGTTTCTATTTTGTGGAATAGTTTGAAGATTATTGATGTTAGGTCTTCTTTGAAGGTCTGGTAGAATTCTGCACTAAAACCATCTGGTCCCATACTTTTTTTAGTTGGGAGACTTTCTATAACCCCTTCTATTTCTTTCGGGGTTATGGGGCTGTTTAGCTGATCTAATTGATCCTGATTTAATTTTGGTATTTGGTATCTGTCTAGGAAATTGTTTATTTCCTCCAGATTCTCCATTGAGTATAGGCTTTTGTAGTAGGATCTGAATTTTTTTTTAATATCTTCAGTTTCTGTTGTTATATCCCTCTTTTCATTTCTTATTTTGTTAATTTGGATACTGTCTCTGTGCCCTTTGTTTAGTCTGGCTAAGGGTTTAACTATCTTGTTGATTTTCCCAAAGAACCAGCTCTGGCCATAGTTGTAGGGGCCAGGCAGAACTGCCAGGCAAGCAGCTCCCAGCCACGCTGTGGAGATGATCCACCGATCTGCCCTGACTCTGGCTACTGACCCAAGCCTGGCAGTTTCCAGCCCGAGAGATGGCAGGCCCCAATTAGGTTTGGATACCTGGACCTCTCTGCTGGTGACTGGGGCGCTAGATGGAGACCTTCAGTGTAGGGGCCTGGGAGAACCACGGGGTACGCAGCTCCCAGCCTCACCATGGAGGTGTTCCACCGATCTGCCCCAATTCTGGTTACTGGCCCAAGCCTGGCAGTTTCCTGCCCAAGTGATGGCAGGCCCCGATTAGGTCTCCATGTGTATTCTTTTGTGATTAGGTTATCACACTTAGAATGATATTTTCCAGTTCCAACCATTTGCCTACAAATTTCATGAATTCATTGTTTTTAATTGCTGAGTAGTATTCTATTGTATAAATGTCCCACATTTTCTGTATCCATTCCTCCATTGAGGGACATCTGGGTTCTTTCCAGCTTCTGGCTATTATAAATAAGGCTGGTATGAACAGAGTGGAGCATGTGTCTTTGTTGCATGCAGGGGAATCCTCTGGGTATATGCCCAGGAGTGGTATGACAGGGTCCTCTGGAAGGGTCATGCCCAATTTTCTGAGGAACCGCCAGATTGATTTCCAGAGTGGTTGTACCATCTTGCAATCCCACCAACAGTGGAGGAGTGTCCTTTCTCCACATCCTCGCCAGCATCTGCTGTCTCTTGAGTTTTTAAACCTGGCCATCCTGACTGGTTGAGGTGGAATCTCAGGGTTGTTTTGATTTGCATTTCCCTGATGACTAGTGATGTTGAAAATCTCTTAAGGTGCTTCTCAGCCATCTGAATTTCTTCGGGTGAGAATTCTTTGTTTAGCTCTGTACCCCATTTTTAATAGGGTTATTTGCTTCTCTGGGCTCTAACTTCTTGAGTTCTTTGAATATATTGGATATTAGCCCTCTATTGGATATGCGGTTGGTGAAGATCTTTTCCCAATTAGTTGGTTGCTGTTTTGTAAAAACTTTGTAATTTTTATGAAGTCCCATTTGTCAATTCTTGATCTTAGAGCATAAGCTATTGGTGTTCTGTTCAGGAACTTCCCCCCTGTACCCCTGTTCCAGGGTCTAAACACATATTATAAAAGTATGTACTGTCAAAGGAACAGCACCACCAGCATTCAAAAGCAGCTTTGTCAACTAGGCAAACCCTCTACCACATGTCTCTCTGTTGTCCATTAAGGATTCACTGGTACAAACTTTGAAATGAGGAAAAGAAAGAAAAAAGAGCAGTTACTCCACTTATTTTCTGTTTAAAATCAAACAGAAAACAAACATCAAATCTGATATATACTAACGGTCTTCAAAGTACATCACTTGTACAAGAGAAGGACTAAGAACCAAACTGTTTACAGAGATCCAAGCATGAGTGCGAGAGAGTACACCCCTTACAAGGCTTTCCAATGGTACTCAGGAGGAGCCACTTCATAATCACTGGCACTGAACAAAGTTGCAGAATTCTTCACCAGGTGCTTGAGGAAATCATGTGGATAGTTCAGTAATAAAGCAAGGCTTTTCTCATCTAGAGGCTTATAGGCCAACATCATTCCAATTCACACAAATGATTTCAGTAATGTGGCACTCCATACACCTGGGACATGGGTACATCGGGTGATCTGAGAGAATTTCAGCATCCTGTGGTCTCTCAAATTTTTAGAGTAGCTGAGTGCCCAACATTACATTGAAGTTCTCGTTTATCCCTGCCACAACCTCAATAACAGCATACACCTTATTATCTATATTATCTTATCTGTATTTCCTGGAGACTTCTTATAATTTGCATAATCCTCCAAGATGGAATTCACTTTCTCCTTGGCAGGAAGGTAAAAAAGCTGCTTTATTCTGGTGATCAGGTCCCAGTCATCCACAAGCTATGGTTTGTGCTCTTGAGGAATCTTCACTTTAACTTCAACTCTGTTCATGAATGTTTCTTCATGTTCAAAGGTAGGATCTACATGGGCTTTCTTTTTTCTAGGAGGCTGAGGTGTCTCACTGGTAAAGTCACCATCTCAATTTCCAGATATTTTCTACTTGTTCTTTTTTGTTGTTGTTTTCACTTCAACATGCTTCTGTTGCAGACTGAATATCTTCCTCCCTGGAGAAGCCCCTGTCATCTTGCCCTCTGTATAGTGTTCCTGATTGTCCTTTTGAAGTTCTCACTGTTTCTGCAAATTGGTGTCCATGTATTTGAGTACTCTACTTTCTGGCACCCATTCATCCCAATTTTTATTCCAACCACTGTAATGGATAAAGTACTTCACTTGTTTGTATTTATGGCAACCTTTACACACTTTGCTTCATAAAAAAGAGGCCCATGAAAGTACATCACTCACTCATCCACCTGGAATTTAGGCTTTGGGTCCTGCTTGGGTGCCATTTATAAGTGATTCTGCCTCATGCTGCTTTGAAGGTCATTTATGTTGTACCTCTCTCCACCACCACATCCCTTTGTTTCACTACCAACTTTCAGAGACACTCCCTGGAACCCGGCCAGCAGAGCCCATCAAGGAAGCAGGTAGGCAATTGTCATTCTCCCACCCATCCAATTCCAAACCCCCAGCCTCATCTCCAGCTTTGTAACAGACCACCTTCTGTGACCTCCCCTTCTTCTAAGCCTCAATTACCAGGGGACTATGAGAATTCTAGTGAGAGATACAGCTTTCCTACCTCCAATAAACACACACACACACACACACACACACACACACACACATACACACTCCACAATTCTAATCCACCCTCCTCCTTAGCACCAGATACAAATACCTAGAAACATGTTCTGCATGGACCCTCATTGACCACACCTGGAAGAATCTTAGAAGCATTCTCTACCAGGCAACTCACAGCCACCACACTGTACTTGATCCAGAGAGGAGGGCAAGCCAAGGAACAGAATACCCATTCAACAAACATAAGACCAGATATTAGCACCTAAATTACACTCATCCCAACTGCAGTTGCTTAAAGACCATCATAAAAACAAAAATGATAATACCCAGAACAATATTTTCTCACAACCCTACTATGGTGGACCCTGAGAAATGCAGTATAACTGCAGAGCCTTCACCACGAACAGACTAGATTCACAGCACCAGAAGGTGCTTTGCATATCACCAAAGGAGATAGGTAAAACCCAACCCACCTACAAACCTGTCATAAGGTTTTACTGCTGTGAACAGATACCATGACCAAGGCAACCCTTTTAAGGACAACATTTAATTGGGGCTGGCTTACAGGTTCAGAGGTTCAGTCCATTATCATCAAGGCAGGAATATGGCAACATCTAGGCCGGCCTGTTGGTCATCCTTATCTGAAGGCAGCCCTTCCTGGAACAGGTAGTACAGAACCATTTGAGTTAAGGTTATCTGTGGGCTACAGCTCAATCCTTGACAAACATAGTTAATCATAAACAGAAATGAACATTTTTTTTCTTTAAGCCTAAGATCAAGGCAGTCTGCTTTATTGTTATTTTCTAAATGGCTATTTGTTTTCTAGAAGAGATGGAAAGGGTGTGGATTCAGATGGGAGGAGAGGGAAAGAGGATCTTAGAGGAGTTGGGGGAGAGGCATCCATAATTAGAATGTATTGTATGAAAAAAAAAACATTTTCAATAAAAGAAAAATATAAAACAAAAGAACAAAACTGGCTGCATTCTTCTTTCGACTTGAAATTTTGAGCAAAAATAAATTCAAAAATAACCACACAAAATGATCAGTACTTGCCACATTTAATGAGGTTTATAGTGAGAATTAAAGGTAAAAATGTCGAGTGGAAAGATGTGGAAAAGGATGCCTTTGAGCCAATGCCTGGACCAACAGGGCTTTCATGGCACCCGGCTCGAGCAGAAAGGCTGAGTTTGCCCATGTCTAGCCAAAAGCTCAGAGGTGTTCCTGTGAGCAGCAGTGACATGCAGCCAGGCTACCTCTTGAGCTAGAAGCTGAAATGGGTGGTGCCGCTCACATGGTGCTAGCTCTGCAGGTGTGGACAACACAGTCATTATGGGATTGTAGGCTTCTTACTGAAGTTCTAGAAAATCAGGTAATGCAAAGGAGATATCGAAAAGCCACTGTGCATGAAGATTATGCCTAAGTGGAAAATCTAGGGTGCTGTCAACACCAGGAACATGGGGCTCTGCTGTGGAAAGTACAGGTAGGTAGGAAAGCTGGCCCAAAGGAAAAACTACACGTTCTTCCGGTAGCATAGCTTTAGGGGCATCGATGCTCAACTCCATCTGAGCCCAGGTGATAGAACCACAATCTGAAGATGCTGGGCATGGGGTTATGGGTTCAATGGGTTTTTTTCCTCTCTTAGGCTTTGATATACTCTTTCCTCACTAAGTTTTTGTTCCTCCATTTTAGAACAGGATGTCAACCCAAGCTGTTGTCTGTTATCACTTTTTGAGTCTCAGAAGAAACTTTGGACTCTGAGCTTTTGAATAATGTAAGACTACAAAGATCTTTAAGTTCCACCTAATGTGATGAGCATTATGAGGGGGCCGTGAGTCTATGGGGCCGGGAACAGGATGCTATATAGTTTTTATGTGACACACCTCCCATAGGCTCATGTGACTGAACACTTGGTCCCCAACTGGTGGTACTGATCAAGACTGGAGACCTTTAGAAGGGAGAGATCAGCTGGAGGAACTGAGTTCCCAGGGTGTGGAGTTGACCTTGACCGTTATAGCCCAGCTCTGCTTCTGGCTCCAATTATAGGAGTGACCAGCTTCCTACTGGGCCACCAGCATGTAAGCAAGCAGCCCTGCATTCTCACCACAACAGACCCAGCCCCTTCAGCTTGCCATGCCTTCAGTGTTCACGATGAACTATAGGCTCTCAAACTATAAGCCAGGAAATAAATTTTTTGTCCCAAGTGGAGAAAAAAAGAATAAAGAAAACTAACAATATTGGGGGGTATAATTCAGTATTAGAACATGGGCTTAATACATGTGAGAAAGCATGTATCTGATTCCTACCTAGTATGACATGTATGTAAACTGTCCCAACCCGCAGGGCAGTCAACAGGGTCCCCAGACCACCTAGGAGAAGACAAGAAGCAAGAGACATGAGAGACGGACAGCAAGACAGTATTCTGATCAACCTGTCAAATTTTATTTTTTACACAAGGCTTTTTAAAGGGGAGCAAGCAGGTGTGGGAGGGGTGAAAGGGGAAAGTCATGGTATTCAGGGAACAATCTCAGGGGTTTATTATCATTTCTCAGGAACAGTTTCTCAGAATTGTCTCTCAGAATCCCAGGGGAAATTTGGCGAATGATGTAGGAACTTGGCACTAGAAATTGATCATGAGGAGGTGAAGTGAAAAGGGGTTGCTATGGTAACCTAACCACAGGTGAGCTCCCTTTGTTCTAGCCCACTCAGGTGAGCTCTGCATGTACTGACCATCTAGCTTACTTGGCTAATCGTTAAGCTAGTACTTTTCATTCTAAAAGCAGGCTAGAAGAAGCAAGCTAGAAATGGCTGAAAGGAGGTTTTGAGATCTATGTGAGAATGGCTCCTAGCAGTAAAAATGGACTGAGATAGTGAGGCAAAAATATATCATTTGTAGTATTTAGCACAGTGTGGGTACATAGCAAGGGATACTCACTAGTGATTATTACCATGATTTGAAAATAGATATACACATATATACTAATAAATCATCAGAGAGTTGTTCCCTGGTGTCTTGGGGATAAGAAGAAAAAGCATCTGGAACGTTCATTCCCTTGAAAACAGAAGACAGTAGAGGTCCAGCTAACCCTGAGTCACTGAAGTGTGCATCTCCTGGTTTTACTCAGATTGCATATGCTCTGCTCCTGTTAAACAATTACCCATTACTTCTGTAGAAAATGGCTTTTCACCATCCCCTCTGCAGAGTTCTGACCTCATCTGTCTCCAATGGACCACAGGTACAGGTCTCTGTTTGCCTCTCATTTCTATGCTTGTGGAATAAGAGGCTGAGCTGCTAAAAATAAGACCTTATATATGGCTCAGAGCAGAAGCTAGAGGTCTGAGAATGCGATCTGTATGTATGAATCCAGGTGAGCCTGTAACCCAACAGACTCCAGATGTCTCCAGCTGATAGTTTAATAGTGCTCTTTTTTGCTTATTGGGGTTCAATTTTCATTCCTGATACAGTTGTAAATGCTTATATCTAAGCAAAACCCTTTCAAGCTGTGGTTAGGTATGTGCTCCTGTGGGCACAAACAGTGGTCTACGGTTACTCAAGAAGAACCACGCATTTGTGAGTGGGGTACAGCAGAAAGCAAGGCCCTGAGGAAGGGAGGAGCTGACCAGCATCTCTCTGTGGGAGAGGGGAGGATGAAGCAGAGGTCTGCTCTCCAAGTCAAGGTTAACCCCTAGACAAAGCTGAGGCCGCCCCTTTGCTGCTCTGTGCTCAAGGGTGTGGACAGAGTTCCTGTTCTCACAGCTCTGTGCAGTTGGGGAAGACCCACCAAACAGGATTTGCAGAGTAGAGTGACTCAACTCACATGAGAGACCTAGAGCAGGCTGGAGAGATAGCTCAGCAATTAAGAGCACCGGAACGCTCTTTCGGTGTTCCTGAATTCAATTCTCTGCAACCATGGTGGTGACTCACAGGCATCTGTAATGGGATCTGATGCATTCTTCTGGTGTGTCTGAAGACAGCTACAGTGTGCTCATATAAATAAAATAAATCTTTACAAAAGACCGAGAGCAAAGGACAGGGTACCAAGGCCATATCTTCAGTAGCCAGGGACATCAGAAATGATCTGCTGGTGAGAGAAAACTAACTTAGAAGAAGGGAGCACTTTGCCGAATCCTCGGGAAGCAGCAGAGGCAGGCGAAAACAAGTGAAAAACGGGTTTCTTCAGTATTTTAGTCACAGAAGGACCCAACACAAGCCAATGCAGGAAATGTGGCTGTAAACTTTCAGGTCTCCACATCCACAAGGAAACCCCAACAGAACAGTGA
This sequence comes from Apodemus agrarius, assembly GCA_964023405.1. Classification (NCBI taxonomy): domain Eukaryota; kingdom Metazoa; phylum Chordata; class Mammalia; order Rodentia; family Muridae; genus Apodemus; species Apodemus agrarius. The sequence goes on from OZ030013.1 coordinate 83,084,833, forward strand.
GGAGCCCTTGTTACTGGCTGTACTGTTGGCGACCCTCCGCAAGGGGGAGGAGGATAGCCCACAGATGGTCTCCCTGCTGACTTCAACTCATTCCGATCTGTGTCAGTCATACTTCCATCTCTCAGAAGACGTTTAAGAGGAAATTACTGTGTGGGCCACTGAGCAGGAAGGTTGTCTAGAAGTATGTCTTCAAACTGTAGTTCCCAGATTCCCAGGACCCTTGATTCATGACATGGGGCCCTGATTTCTCTGTTATTTGCACCTCCCTCTCCCTCTCCCTCTCTCTCTCCCTCTCCCTTTCCTCCCTCTCCCTCTCCTCCCTCTCCCTCTCCTCCCTCTCCCTCTCCTCCCTCTCCCTCTTTCTCCCTCTCCCTCTGTCCTTCTGTCTATCCCTCTCCCTCTCCCTCTCTCTGGGATTTAGGGGCTTGGGTATAGGATATAATTTCCAAAATAGCCCTAATCATATTTGTTGTCATATATACTAAATGTTTTTTTGAGCAGTATATACATTTATTGTTGTGGAAGTCACATATTAAATGTATAAGCAAAACCTGGTAGCTTTGACTAAAAAAAATTTTTTTTGAAGACCCCACTCTTCTTTCAAGCCCCAAGAGCTGTCAAGGATAAGGTCCTATTCTTTTTTATTGGATATATTCTATATTTACAATTCATTTCCCTTTTTCTGGTTCCCCACCCCCAAAGGTCCCACATGCCCTTTTCCTTCCCCCTGCTCCCTCATCCACCCCCTCCCACCTCCCTGTTCTTGTACTCCCCCACAATGATGCTTTGGTCCATTCTAGCACCAGTATCCACTCCTTTCTTCTTCTCAGACATCACTTGGTATTTGATTTGTGTCTTTGGTGTTCTGAGATTCTAGGCTAATATCCACTTATCAGTGACTGCATACCATGGGTATTCTTTTGAGACTGGGTCACCTCACTTAGTATGATGTTCTCCAGTTCCATCCATTTATACTAAATATTTAAGTGAAATCATCATTGACGATTATAAGAACAAACTATCGATCAAGTCTGAAAAAGTTTAAGAAGCTCTACGTCCTGCTGATCATCAGCCAGTATTTCTTTGTGTAAAAACGTTGCTTCGTAAATTTGTTTTCATCTTTACCAAATGATAAATTTTACGTGTACACAAAATAATCAGCTTAAAATAAACTTCCTTATTAGTATGTGATTAGCTTGTATGCCAATTTTATAATTTTAGCCATGAAATTTTCCTGTCACTAACTGGGAAAGGCAGCCCTGGACTTGCGACCTAAGGGGGACCTTTTCCAGTGTGACCGCTAGAGGGGGCCAGAGGACTTCTGCCAGCGGTTGCCTGGGAAAACTGCCTTCTGCAGACCAGGTTCACAGTGCTGACTTCAGTCTGTCTCATCTTAGTTTCAGGTAGAAGTGGACAGACGTGACGAAGTAACAGGGAAGACATGCATGCATCTGAAGACTCTTTAGGGCTTAAGAGTAGTTTATAAGCTCTGTCAGCACAGCCTGTGCTTCCCTTTGGGACTCCTCTATAACAGCACTTAGACCCACAGAGCCCTTCTGATTTCCAACAGATTTTCCCAAGTATTATGTCCAGAGCCTCAGACTTCTGTGAAGACAGCAGAGAAGGCTCAGAGGCCCGCATTGCCTTTGACAAGCAGGGTTGTTTTACTTGGGACACTGAGCTAGTAGGGTGGGGAGAGACTCCCCAACTCCCTTTGTGTATGAGGAGGGCCAAGGAGCCAGTTTCTGAGTAGTTGCTTTGGGGTGGGGCCTAAGAATGAGCCTTCTCAACCACTAACCCCAGATGCTACCAGTCCAGAGATGGAGATTGGCTTTAACACATACCACATGTTTGCTAATTTGACCCACACCCTGTAACTGGATGGGTGGCGTCTGATAAATGGGTGTAAATACTGGGTTCCAGGGACCCATTGACAGAACTTGATACTGTCCAGAGTAGGGCCAGGTCTTCTGCTTCTGAGTCCAACTGTCTTTCACAATTTTCTTTAACAACCAGGAGGGATGCCTGTCCACCATTACGTGGAATGTGATTCACATTTAATGGGGGAAGGGCTGGGTTGAGTCCAAAACTGTGGACCTTATCCCGCTACAGCCATGTCATAGTTTCCCTCCCTGGTTTCATCAGTTGGCAGCAACCTAGTAGAGTGTTTCCTCTGCACAAGATACTTAGGAAACACGTTCATGTTAGCTTTACATGGTATATAATGTAAGGAAACAGGAAAAGAGGACCCTCTCTGTTTTCATCTATAGCATAGAGATAAAAAATATCCTTGAGTGTGCCTAAAATTATCAGAGTAGAAACAGAAAATGCCAAATTTCACCTCTTTAGAACTGTCTGTATAAATGCTGTAGTTTCCAAAAATAGTAAATTTCAGCCTTCTTCAACAAACCTTTTTTTTTTCTTTTAACATTGTTTCAATGAGTAACAGCTAGAGCTATAAATAAGATCCTGGCTATAAATCCAGTCTCCAGCTTAAAGGAACTTACAGTGAAGTGGGGAGATGCAAAATGTTCATAATTAACCTTAGTATCACACCTGGCAAATGAAAGGAGAGAGACAGACAGACAGACAGACAGACAGCTGGGAGATGTGAGGGAGAAGCCTGTTTTTACTTAGGGGAGGTGGATGACAGCTGTAGCAGAGGTATCCACCTGTCTCTAAATGGCAGAGGGCCTTGTTTGTATAAGCCTTGCACACAGTGACAACCATGTGGGAAAAGACTTATATCTGATCTACAAGGTGGACACAGAGGACAGAAAGAGAGAGAGAGTGACAGAGAGAGACAGAGAAACAGAGAGAGACACACAGAGAGACAGAGAGTAACAGAGAGACAGAAACAGAGAGAGAGAGAGAGAGAGAGAGAGAGAGAGAGAGAGAGAGAGAGAGACCAAGACAAAGACAGAGATAGACACAGGGCCAAGTATGAGCTTTTGAAACCTCAAAGCACACCTCCAGTGACATACCTCCCCCAGCAAGGCCATATCTCCTAGTCCTTTCTAAAACAGTTCCATGAACTAGGTATCAAGCATTCAAACCTATGAGCCTTTCAGGGTCATTTTTATTCAAACCCCTCCATTTATAATACAGAAGCATTTTAATTTCTCAAGGTGGATAATTTTATTCTAATATCAGGGGGTATTAGAGAAATACTGTTGTATTTATCCGTTGTTTCACATGATCATCCACGGAGTAGTACATTATAAAGGTAGCTAAATTTGTGACTATAAAGATACAGCATTGATACTTTTCTTCATCATGACATTGCGATCCCCAGAATTTGACACATAATCCACATCAAAAACTCATTTCCCTGTGTAGATATGGCTGGAAGTGATCTAATTATGATGCCTAGGCCACATGATACTTGAAGAGGCCCATTCTCACCTGATATTTCTAGTGTTACAGGACCCTGAACCACATATGAACAAAGAAGGTTCTTACAAGAAAAAAATAGACATTATATTGTTATCCATAAAAATACATTAATTGTATTCAATACCAGCTTAAAGTGGGGAGTCAATGTATGCAATATATAGACTTAGCAAAACAGCAAAATAATTACAGTAACAAAAAGATAATAAATAACAAAATTTCAAATGAAAACAAAACCAAATACCCAAAGCAATCAGAACTCTACCCAAAAACCAAATTATCACACTAAGCAGCATTCTCTTGCTGCAGATTTTCAGCCAGAACTACAGTCTATTGCTGGACTTGGAAAAATAGTACAAAGGCAGTCAATAATGGTAATAATCTCTTTAAAATGAAAGTAGGCATTCATCATTGGGAGGGTGGGCTCTGATAGGAAAGTCCTTCCAAGGCTATGCACAAGTCATGGTACAGACTGATCACCTTGAAATTATTCTTCATGACTCATCAGGACCAGCAAAAATTGTCCTTCTCAGGTCAGGCTCCTCCTGGATGCCCAGCATATCTTGATGTCCTCAGGACTTCTCCAAAACACTGAACACTTGCAGGAGCAGAGGCTAGACAAAATAAAGTCATCGTCACATATAGGAAGGCAAAAGGGAAAAAATGCAGCCCAAGATTTCATGGTTGCAGGGATGAGATGCACTGATGGTTCACTTGCTTTGCACACTCAGTGCTCATGGTGAAGAGTTGTGTCTGAGGGAGATCTTGACATGGTCTGTTCCCTGTTTGAGCTCCTGTTGTAATATTTCAGACCAAAGGAAAGAAGAGACAAAAACCTGCTGAGAAACTGCTATGTCTCTTCTCCAGAAAACATCAGGTTTGCTCAGCAGGGCAATGCAGTATGACCTTTCAGCACAGGCTATTCCCTGTATCCCCAAAGAAGAGGAGCCAAAGAGCACCTCGTCTTGGGTGTTTTTCTGGTTCTGGACTTATCGGGTTATTGGGGATTGCAGTTCAACATCCTGAAATGTTATACATGGAATCTCAAAGGGATACAGAATTTGACCCCACCAGCAATTTCTGAGGGTATTCATTTCTCCCAGCACTTCTTGAGGATGATTTTAACTCAGAACAAATGGTTTTTGAATAACAGCAGTTACAGAGGGCTACAGACAGAGCACAGGGTTTGTGCTTCAGACTCTCAAGAGTCTGAGGCAGCCGTGTTCTTGCACTTTACGGTATATATGTCCCTTTAGTTTGGTTCAGATGCAACACCAAGGAACTCAGTCATTCAAATAATAACAGCCTGGACAAATTCCATGGCCAAGGAAAACTGAGTCAAATGTAGTCAAAATTGGAAAGAAAATGGTAGCAGGTAATGAAGGATACAAACTAGGATGCTGAGAAGATGCACTGAGCCGCCTGACCTTCCAGTGCACAGGCAGGATTCACCAAGAGCAGACAAGGACACAGTGACTAAGCCAGCCTTAGTGATTCTCAGGAACATGTTACAGAACAGCCTCCTGCATTTCTCCATGTACCACAGTCCTTTGTTTTCCTACAAATGGTTTCAATACAAATACTTTTCCCTCTACAAACCCTTGAAAATCTGACTTTATACCACTTTTGTCTCCTTTTGTTCTAATGAGTTAGGTGGAGAGGCATGATGATGGGTTTCCCTGATTCAAAATGAACTGACAGTATTTTTTTATTAAGGTTGTCCTCTATTATCGTTTAATATGTTTCCTGACCCCCAGGTGCTCTAAGAGGCCCAGGATCATAGGATCAGAGATGAGAAGGGCACAACATCTGTCCCACCACTGGGAGTAATTTGGATAAGCGGGACCCAGGCACATAGAAACTCCTCCAAACTTGTTGCACACATTCCTTTCAAACTGTCTGGGCCAGTGCCCTGAGTAGACACTGGGCACAAACTTTGCTGCCAGTCCCACAACATCCAGAGGAAACTCCATTCCCAGCTTATCCAGCATGTCACAGGATCACAGGAAGGACAGGCTGCTGTAAGGTATAGAGAAGGCAGGTAGCACTAGAAATAACAAGATGGCAAATGGCAGGAGGCCCACATAAGAACATAAGCAGAGGATTCCCCTGCATGCAATAAAGACACATGCTCCACTATGTTCATGGCAGCCTTATTTATAATAGCCAGAAGCTGGAAGGAGCCCAGATGTCCCTCAAAGGCGGAATGGATACAGAAAATGTGGTATATTTATACAATGGAATACTACTCAGCAATTAAAAATAATGAATTCATGCAATTTGTAGGCAAATGGTTGGATCTGGAAAATATCCTAAGTGAATTAACCCAATCACAAAAAAATACACATGAACTGCAATCACTGATAAGTGGATATTAATGAGCCCAGAAGCTCTGAATGCTCAAGGTGCAATTAGCAAATCAAAAGATTCCCAAGAGAAAGGAAGGAGAAGACCCTGGTCCTGAAAAGACTGGATCCAGTTTTGTAGGAGAGTATCAGAACAGAGAAATGGTGTGGGGGAGTGATTGGGGAATGGGTGGAGGGAAGAGGACTTATGGGACATATGGTGAGGGGGGAACTGAGAAAGGGGAAAGCCTTTGGAATGTAAACAAAGAATATAGAAATTTTTTTAAAAATTAAAAAAAAGAACATAAGCAACAGAAACCAAGGTTACTTGGCATCATCAGCACTCACTTCTCCCACCATAGCAGATCCTAGATACACCATCACACTGGAAAAGCATGATTCACATCTAAAATCACTTCTCATGATGACAATAGAGGACTTTAAGAATGGCATAAATAACTCCCTTAAAGAAATACAGGAGAACACAGATAAATAACTAGAAGCCCTTAAAGAGGAAACACAAAAATCCCTTAAAGAGTTACAGGAAAACAAAATCAAACAGGTGAAGGAAGCGAACAAAATGATCCAGGATCTTAAAACAGAATTAGGAACAATAAAGAAATCACAATGTGAGACAACCCTGGAGCTGGAAAACTTAGGAACAAGATCAGAACTCATAGATGCAAGCATCACCAACAGAATACAAGTGATAGAAGAGTGAATCTCAGGTGCAGAAGATACCATAGAAAACATTGACACAACAGTCAAAGAAAATGCAAAAAGCACAAAGCTCCTAACCGAAAACATCCAGGAACTTCCAGGCTACAATCAGAAGACCAAACCTAAAGATGATAGGTATAGAAGAAGTGAAAATTACCAAATTAAAGGGTCAGTAAATATCTTCAACAAATATATAAAAGAAAACATTAGTAACCTAAAGAAAGAGATGCCCATGAACATACAAGAAGCCTACAGAACTCCAAATAGACTGGACCAGGAAAAAATTCCTCTGATAATAATCAAAACATCAAATGCACTAAATAAAGATTTTTAAAATCAGTAAGGGGGAAAATGTCAAGTAACATATAAAAGCAGGCCTGTCAGAATTACACAAAACTGCTCACCAGAGACTATGAAAGCTAGAAAGATGTCATACAGACCCTAAGAGAACACAAATGCCATCCCAGGATATGTTTTGAATATATTAAAATAAATACAGATGTTTGCTGACCAAGTAAATATATGTATACATACTTATATAGAGACACACAAGTGCATGTCTTCACAGACATATGCACACACGCATACAATAAAATACATAAATACACACTTGTATATCTAAAACTACCCTACCATTAGTCATATACACAATATAAATGTCCTAAAACACACCTGGGGTGGAGCACACACACACATATACACCCACCCCACACACAGATACACATCAATAAAAAGAGTGCTAAGTTTCTGCACATTTAAAGTTACTTGAGGAGGTAGTAAGACCTAATCTTTGTACAAGGCTCTTAGACTAACCCTGGTTGTGCTGCCCAGCCTGTACTCATTTCTGTGTCAGGAACTTTTTCCGTGCAGATCCTTGCTGATCCTAGCCATATGTTACAAGCTTTGCACAGAAGTCTAATTTTTAATTTTAAAATAATCATATTGTTTAACTTTTTGTTCATTACTAAAGACTTTAATTACAAAACAATAAAATTGGAGCCAGGCCTTCCATCCTAGGAGGGGGCGCAGCCCGAGCCCCTCAGAGTGAGAAGCCATAGAGCAGAACCGAGGACCTGGTTCCTAGATAATTCCGGAAGTGGCATCTGAGGCACCTCTGCATACCATAGAGCTGGAACGGGTTGCTGTTAGGCTTCCAGGAACTCCTCTGCCTAGAGTGGCAAGCTAGAGGGGCCCAACTGGGAGGATGAGGGTGGAGTGGAAGCCGAAGGGAAGGTCACTTCCGGTCTGGGCTCAGGTTCCCCCTGATCCCGGGGCCTGTGAAGCCTTTACTACCACAGATGCTATCCCCGCCGCAGGGCAGAAGAACAGAGATGTGTGAAGATTCCAGGGCAGTGGAGGGACCCAGACATGGAGCTTCAGGAAGAAGCTTGGTCTCTGGGGCCACTGGATTCTGAGACAAGGAGATGGCTAGTCATGACAACCCAGGTGAGGTAGCCTCGGTGGTCCCTCAAGCAGCCTCACTGCTTTCCCACAGGGCCGGGGAACCATCATCTTTAACTCTAGAGTGCTTGGACTCTTGCCCCTTGCCCTCCTAGAGCCCCGTATTCCCATCTTGGAGAGGCTGGTGTTCAGGTCCCTAAGGGTACTTTCCTTTTTTTTTTATTCAATATATTCTTTATTTAACTTTCAAATGGTTTCTCCTTTCCTTGTTCCCCTCTCCCCAAAATTCCCATAAGCCTTGTTGCCTTCCCCTGTTCCCCAATCCACCCCTTCCCACTTCCCTGTCCTGGCATTCCCTTATACTGCTACACTGAGCCTTTCCAGGACCAGGAGCCTCTCTTTCCTTCCTTCTTGGGCATCATTTGATATGTGAATTGTGTCTTGGGTATTCTGAGCTTCTGGGTTAATATCTGCTTATCAGTGATTGCATACCATGTGTGTTCTTTTGTGATTGGGTCACTTCACTCAGGTTGACATTCTCAAATTCCACCCACTTGCCTAATCATTTCATGAATTCATTGTTTTGAATAGCTGAGTAGTATTCCATAGTGTAAATATACTATGGGTACTTTCAGTAGCACCACCCAGATCCTTGGAGCCATCTTCTATCTCATATCTGCAGGTAGCTGTTGTTGAGCACCACTTTTGGGCCCCATATCCTGTTCTGGCTCTAAGAGTTCCATGTCTGCTTTGTGGTTGTTGCTCACATGAGTGGGCCTCAAAACCCGGGGTCTAGAAGCAGCAATTTATGAGGAAAGGACTGGGAAACAGAATCTAAGGTCATGTGGTAAGATTTGGGAAGGGTGGGATGAGCTAAATATGAAATTATTCACATTTAAGTGTTGGCAATATGGTTTCTGCTTGTTTAATAAGGCATTATTGGGTTGAAAACCTCACCTGTGGGTTACATAGAGCCCAGATGTGTTGGGTAAGACCTATCCTGACCCACCAACACCTCCTTCCTCTTCCTGGTGATTCCAGCCTGATGAAAAGAAAGCTCAGGGGATGGAACAGTGGGCCAAGGTGTGTGTGTGACACCTGGAGGAGACAGCATTGACTTCCTCCATGATAATTAGTTTGTGCTTACAAACAAACTAAAAAAGCCAAACCAAAGAAATGTTTGTATAAAAATGTACAGAAAACCACCATGTTCTTCCCCTGTATGACCAATTGAATCTTGTAACAATGACTTGAGACCAAACAATACAAGGAGCTCAGTCTGGCAGGTAACAGTACAGTCTAATATGTTGGTCAGACAGCTTAAAAAAACAGCAAGTTTCAGATTCAGTGAGAGACCTGGGTTCAAGGGACTATATTACAGAAAGACTGAACAAAACCACATGTAAATAACTGGCCTCTCAACATACCCACAATGCATCTCTCTCTCTGTCTCTCTCTCTCTCTCTCTCTCTCTCTCTCTCTCTCTCTCTCACACACACACACACACACACACACACACACACACTGTACAGGAATCATAAGTGAGCAGGAATGTATGAAGAGACCACAATGGTGGAGGAAGAGTTGAATGTAGACTACGAAAAGCTGATGTTTCAAGTGAGACTCAGGACTCTGCCATCCATTCCTTGGGGACTGAAAATGCTTAGGGAACACACATCTTAGACTATGTGGAGAGAGTTGGAGAAATTTTAGTCTTAAAGTCTCACATCTTTCACATCAACCCTCAGCCTGAGAGAAGCCTTTCACAGGTCCCTGTTAATCCAGTCAGGTCTACAATATAAGTTCTAGGAAAGAACTCTAGCAACAGTGACATAAAGTAGGACTGAAAAGATGTTATTCAGGATCTTTCAGTGTGATCCAAGATCTAGGCAGGGTAAAGTGACCATCTTGCAATGCAGGGAAGGGGGAGAGAAAGGATACAAGCACCCTTTCTCCAGAAAAAGGCAATTATGGCCACTCATTTGACAATTCCTTTGGGCTCTAATACTTGTAAATTTTTTCCTACTTGGGACCTCACGTGATCTCTGCATAGCAAATGAGCTAAAGACCTGACTTCATCAATCAAAGTTCTGTTCTACTACAAGGGAGGCACACCCATAGAACCCTTCTAGCATAATGCCATGTAGGTGTGTAATGTGTGTCCAACCTACCTATTATAAGGAACTGCAGCTGCCAGTCGAGCAGAAGGATCGGCTTGCCTATCCTCCGGTGACCTGCAAGAGACTAATTCCACAGAAATCTTGGAAATGATCACAGAAATGAACAACTGGATGAGACATAGGAGAGTGCCTGGATAAGGTTCCGGATGGCTACATGGGCTTGACTGTGTTAATGGTAGGACAGGAGGGCAACCTGCCCCTGATGCTTCATTCATCCTACCTGCTGCTGCTTGGTATATGAGTCATACAACTTCTCACAGCCTTTCATACACAGACTCTTTGTTTGCTTGTTACACTCTTAAAGTGCAATCTACTCTCATAACAGTTGTCTGTTATCAGTCCACATCTCGACTTTGTGCTTGAGATGGTTAGACTCCCACAGGAGGTGGCAATTCCTGCTCCTGAGCCACAAACAAAAACATCTACCTTCCTCCACGTACCAACCCCCTTCATGGCTCCTGATCCCCAGACAGCCCCAGAAAACAGTCTAGATTAGCCATGGAATATCACGTAGAGGAAGGTAAAATACAGAGGACTCCTACTTTCCCATAGACTCAAAGGTAGTTCTGAAATTTCTGACACCAGCAGGGACTCATGTATCTTCCAGTAGAGGACAAGTGTGCTATTGTGTTCCATGGTATTAAAAAAAACACCTGTAGGTGGAAGGCATACCATCTCTAGGAGAGGAAAAGAGACCCAACAGTTACACATTGTTTCTGTGTGTCTCATAGAAACTAGATGTATAAATCTACTTTCAGAGCCCAAGGGGCTCAAGTTTAATGGATATCTCCATCATGGTACAAACCTATTCTATAGCTGAGGTCCAGCCTCGACACATGATAAGAGTTCTCAACTGGAAGCAGGGATATCTGAAGGTGCATAGTAAATATACACAGACTACTTTTTGGGTGCAAGCTGACAGGCAATTTTTCTTATTTTTTTTCTTTTTTTTATTGGATATATACTATATTTACATTTCACTTCCCTTTTTCTGGTTTCCTGCCCCCCAAAGGTTCCACATACCCTTTTCCCTCCCTGTGTTCCCCCATCCACCCCTTCCCACTTCCCTGTTCTGGTATTCCCCTACACTGATGCCTTGAGCCTTTTCAGAACCAGTGCCCACTCCTTCCTTCTTGTCGGACATCATTTGGTATGTGGATTGTGTCTTTGGTGTCCCAAGATTCTAAGCTAATATCCACTTGTCAGTGAGTGGATACCATGGATATTCTTTTGAGAGTGGGTTACCTCACTTAGTATGATGTTCTCCAGTTCCATCCATTTCTCTAAGAATTTTATGAATTCATTGTTTCTAATGGCTGAATAGTACTACATTGTGTATATATACCACATTTTTTGTATCCATTCTTCCGTTGAGGGACATCTGGTTTCTTTCCAGCTTCTGGCTATTATAAATAAGGCTGCTATGAACATAGTGGAGCATGTATCCTTATTGCATGCTGGGGAATCTTCTGGGTATATGCCCAGGAGTGGTATGGCTGGGTCCTCCGGAAGTATTGTGTCCAGTTTTCTGAGGAACTGCCAGACTGATTTCCAGAGTGGTTGTACCAGCTTGCAGTCCCACCAGCAGTGGAGGAGTGTTCCTCTTTCTCTGCATCCTTGCCAATACCTGCTGTTTTCTGAGTTTTTAATCTTAGCCATTCTGACAGGTGTGAGATGAAATCTCAGGGTTGTTTTGATTTGCATTTCTCTAATGACTAATGATGTTGAACATTTTTTAAGGTGTTTCTCAGCCATCTAAATTTCTTCAGGTGAAAAGTTTTTGTTTAGCTCTGTACCCCATTTTTATAGGGTTATTTGGTTTTCTGGGGTCTAACTTCTTGAGTTCTTTGTATACATTGGATATTAGCCCTCTGCCAGATGTAGGGTTGGTGAAGATCTTTTCCCAATATGTTGGTTGCCGATTTGTCCTTTTGGCAGTGTCTTTTGCCTTACAGAAACTTTGTAATTTTATGAGGTCCCATTTGTCTATTCTTGATCTTAGAGCATAAGCAATTGTTCTGTTCAGGAACTTTCCCCCTGAGCCAATGTCCTCAAGGGTCTTCCCCAGTTTCTTTTCTATTACTTTTAGTGTGTCTAGTTTTATGTGGAGGTCCTTGATCCACTTGGAGTTGAGCTTAGTGCAAGGAGATAAGAGTGGATCAATTCTTGCCGGGCGGTGGTGGCGCACGCCTTTAATCCCAGCACTTGGGAGGCAGAGGCAGGTGGATTTCTGAGTTCGAGGCCAGCCTGGTCTACAGGGTGAGTTCCAGGACAGCCAGGACTACTCAGAGAAACCCTGTCTCGAAAAACCACAAAAAAAAAAAAAAAAAAAAAAGAGTGGATCAATTCTCATTCTTCTGCATGTTGACCTCAAGTTGAGCCAGCACCATTTGTTGAAAAGGCTATCTTTTTTCCACTGGTTGTTTTCAGCTCCTTTGTCGAAGATCAATTGGCCATAGATGTGTGGGTTTTCTCACTTTGTGATTTCTTAGTTGTTTCTACCTCTGTGTTCAGATCTTGGATGGTTTTGCTCAGTTCCTTCACTTGTTTGTGTTTTCTTGCAATTCTTTAAGAGATTTTGTGCTTCCTCTTTCATGACTTCTGCCTGTTGACTCAGTTTCTCCTGCATTTCTTTAAGTAATTTTTTCCATTTCCTCTTTATTGGCTTCTGTCTGTTTATCCATATTCTCCTGGAATTCTTTAAATGATTTTTGTGTTTGCATTATAAGGGCTTCTATCCTATTCATGTTCCCCTGCATTTCTTTAAGAGATTTGTTTATGTCTTTTTTGTGTTCCTCTAGCAGCATCATGACCAGTGCTTTTAAATCCAACTCTTGTTTTTCTGGTGTGTTGGCGTATCCAGGACTTGCTGTGGTTTTCAAATTGGGTTCAGATGCTGCCATATTGCCTTGATTTCTGTTAGTAATGTTCCTACGTTTGCCTTTTGCCATCTGTTTATCTCTGGAGTTAGTTGGTCTTGTTACTGGTTGTTGTTTGAAGCTCCTGTGAGCCTGGCGTTTGGCGCTGCTATCATAGAGGATGTCCATGCTCCCGAGGTGGAGACGGGAAGGTTTCTGCTACTGGGCTCTGAATTACCTCCTCAGCTCTGCTGAGCTGGACCCAAGTCTTCCCCTGGCTTGCTGCTGGACACACAATTGGCCTCCTACTGTCTCCTCCTTGCCTGCCTAGTTGCCAGCTCTTAAGAATCAGATCTTTTTTTCTTTTTTTTTCCAGCCCAGATCGGTGGAAAAGACAGGCAATTTTTCAAGGCTTAAAGTTTCTCTTCTCTCTCATTCTCTGCTCTCTTTCTCTCTTGCTCATTCTCTCGCAGCTTGAGGCTACACACACTCTGAATTCTCCTGCACACTCTGCTTTTCTCCGGTGCACTTTTCTTTTTTGTACCTCTCTTGCTCATACACACTTCTGTGTGTTCCCATTTCACTCACACACACACTCTTCACACACATCTCTCACACACACATGAACTCTCCTTTCACTCACACATCCACTCTTCAAACACACCTCACATTCTCTACTTATTCTTCACAAGCTCTTCTCATGCTCTCCACATTCACTCTCTCACTTGCTCTTCACATGCTCACTACTCTATCTACATTCTCTCTACATGCTCTCTACATTCTCTCTGCATTCTCTCTGCATGCTTTCTACAGTCTCGCTGCATTCATTCTGCATTCTCCCTTGCCTTCTTCTTGCTCCAATTTTTTATTGATACTCCAAAAGCAGATAAAAAAGACATTGTATAATAGTTGCCAAATCAAATTCAAAAGAATAACCATGTCCCACAAAAATATCAAGAAATACAATTGTTCCCCAAAGTTTCGAGCTTCCCTATTCCCAGACCTATAGCCAAAATAATAATAATTGCCAACTTATCATTATTTAATCTTTAACTATTATACTTCAGAGCTCAGAGCTCAGAGGCCAGCTACTTGCATTTCCTTGTAAAGCTCTAATGATAAATGACATAGGCAAAGCTTCCAGGCAGTGGCCAGAAAGAATCAAGTTAACACTTAACTCCATAGTTTCCCTAGATTCTGCTTCTACACTTTGCACACAGTGATTCTCCTAAAAGTTCCAGTGTTTTGACTTAGTTTTACTAATCTAAGATTTAACATATTCTATACTTGCTTATCCATGAACCACTCTCAAATGCTGTGCAGAACTTATTTCATACCTTTAATGGTTTTTTCTTTCTTTGGGGTCCCAATGTTGGCTCTAATTCATTTTCTAATAATTTCATCAAACTTTCTTTGCAAGTCAAGCATTATTCTGGAACTACCATTGTGCAGTTATTGCATTGTTTCTAAGATGAGAACACACAGCATGCACCTGGGCCATTAGGACTGTGCTGTGCTGTTCTGTGGTCCATGCCTCAATTTTTAATTAAGAATCATTACATCAGAGAACATCTAGTTTCTCAGAACTCGCCAGAGCAGTAGGAGAAAGAAGTAAGAAAGTCACCTGTAATCCCAGCACTTGGGTGGCAGAGGCAGCTGGATTTCTGAGTTTGAGGCCAGCCTGGTCTGCAAAGTGAGTTCCAGGGCAGCCAGGGCTACACAGAGAAACCCTGTCTCAAAAAACCAAACCAAAACAAAACAAAACAAAAACAAAAACAAAAACAAAAAAAAGAAGTAAGAAAGTCAGATATAATAGAATAATTATGCACACCAAGGCCAACTGAAAAACAGTCACACACAAATGAAATCTATACAGCCATTGTCGAGGGCTAAGGTTAGGAGAAATGGGAACAACTGTTGTTGCAAAGAGCTGCGGCGGACTACTGAAGATGTCTCCATCCAGGCGTACTGCAGGCAGTCCCTTATTTCAGATGGTGGGTCCCCTGGAGGAATGTGTGTCCTGCTTCTCAGGTCCCAAACACCATCCTTTTCTAACAAGGAGCTGCTGTGGGCTTCTGAGATGTCTCCACCCTGGCCCACTGCAGGCAGTCCCTGTCATTGTTTGCTGTCCCCAGCAGTCTTTCTCATGGATAGTTACTTGGAAAGGATAATGATTGGAGGGGCTCACAGAATCTTCACACTTGGTCAAAATGTGTCCAAGAGGTAAAAATCTTAGGGCCTTTCTTTGTAGGAGGCAGGCTTCCTGTTAAGAGGCAAACAATATATAACCTGAGCCCTCACTTTGGTTCATAGACAACGATGGGTAGACATTTTCTGTGCTGAGTGCTTGGCTCATGACCATGTTAGCCACTCACCAGTAGAATTGATTTTCCTAGTCAGTTCTTGCACTTGTGCAAGCTCTCCCTGATATCCTGTGGCATTTTCTTGAGGTTGGTCATCACTTGGTAGTGTTGCATCATAAGCATGAAAGTCTCAAAGTTGTTCTAGACAGAGGGCATGACCCAAGGAGCAAATAATCCTGTGAACTAAGGATACATGTATTATGTCAAGTCAAGCTGAATCATGGACTACCCCTGCGTACAAACACATTGGAACACACTGGAACACATACACACTGGAACAAACACACACATACACACAAACTTAATCAGAATGTCACATAAATAAAATGATGTGGCATCATCTCAGAGTATCATGAACAAAATTTGAGAAAAGCAGTGATGATCTGCAGCCAATCCAGACACAATAAGAGGAAGCCTGTGAGACCAAGCCCCTCTAGCTGTTAACAGGACCAATTATCCCCAAAGCACCTCCAGGTCAATTACAACAATGATTTACCATAAACACACAGTACCTAGCACCACCCACAAACCAACACCTGTCCAGGCTTCTTAGAATGCAGAAAGAGCGCTCCCACACTACTCCCCTTGTCACCAGACTATGATGGATGCCACCTGCTCTGATTTACTTTTAGAAGAAATAAAAGGGCCTGTGACCCCCATCTCCCTCCTATCTGAACATTCTGTGTGGAAAATCGAATCCGCAAAAGGAATTTGGACATGAGGTCAGCCTGGAGTTGTAGCCTCCTGTGATAAGAGGATATCTGGGGTGAACAGAGAGGTCTGAAGATAGTCAGCAAAAAACTAGGCATAATGACTACTTGTTGTTCAAATCCTTGTTAGTGTAATGGGACAAGATTCCCCAGAGTTCGTCTATCTCATTTTTCATCTTCTGGAGATCCCTTTTGAGCTTGTCCAAACTCTTCATTCTCTGCTCCTCCTCATTGATGGTAGAGGGTTGGGATGAAGCATTCCAATCAGAACATGTAGGTAGATTAACACTAGGAAATTTGTAGAGGTAATAGGACAGTGAGTAGAGAAATCATGCTTATTCCTGAACACAAGCCCAAGGAAGAGGAAATTCTAGAGACCCAGGAAATCCCTGAAAGATCAGGAAATCATCTTCTAGCTGCACTCCTCAGCTACGTCCCTGTTCCCAACCACCATCACTAAACATATGCCTCACTCACTACTGCAGTCCCCATAGCCATGAAATGCATAAGATGTCATAGGCAAGAAGAATTGGAGGGCATTGTCATCTCTTGTCTGACAATGTAGTTAGTTGGTTCTGCTTAGCATAAAAAAAGATTGACCTTAATCTCTAGCACCTAACATCTCCCACAAGCCAACACCTCTCCAGACTTCTTAAAATACATGATGCAAGTTCAAATTCTACTACACTAACCCAGACTGTGAATCAGGCCACATCATGTGTGTTCAAAATCAAAGTGTCTCAGACCTTGATTCATGAGCAGGGGAATATCCGTCTCTGTCCTTGGTGTCATATACTCATGTAACCAATAGGAAACTACTGAGGATGAACTGCTCCAACACTCTATCCTGACAGCAATATTTTGCTATTCTCAAAGAGCTTCCTCCTGTCATAATTTGCCACTCAGGAGGAAATTAAGATATCCCAGCAAACAACTGCAGACTTGTCAATTCCTGGCTCTCTGAAAAACTAATAATCTGAAATTCTTGACTCTGGTTCTGCCATTGAGTAATATCAAGGATCCAGATCATAAGCCCTACTCTGGGAAGGACAAGCTCCCTGACCCTTTCCCAGGACTCACTGTGCCTTCCCCAGGACCATTTCTTCCTTCCTGTTTCCCAACATGACAGGACAGCCTCATTCTGCCTAGGTCTGGTCTCTGTCTGTATTCTATTCTTCCTCTGAAATATCCTGAACAGCATGGACAACATGCCTGCTTCTGAACATGTAGGCTCTGACGGAATACCCCATAGGCAAGTGGTGTCACCACAACACTGGTGACATCACAGAAGATTCTAGGGTTCTCCTGGATACAAGATATTATCCAGGGAAGTGACTACTGATGATGTCATAGGGAAGTACCAGGGCCTACCTGCTAACCAGCTTGCCCCATATTGACCAGTTTCTGAGGAGCCCTTTCCTGGAGTATTTCTTTTGACTCTGGGGATAGCCCTTGACACCTTCATCTTCAAAAGCAAAGGATTTTTCTCTGTGTCATTACAAGTCAAGTGAATTGGATGGGGAGAGTTTGTTAGGGTCTTGGCATGGGCAGTTCATCTTTGTTAGGATCTAAAACTCTAGGATTCTTGGATGAGGGGGATTCTTCTCAATTATAAATCTACTTCTGGGGTCCATTCATGTAATGTGCAGTCCAATTCCCCAGGTTGCCCTGTTTCCCAGAGGCTACTATCATTCTCCAGAACCTTTAATTTTATGCAAATTGGATGATTTTTTTATTGTGCACATGCCTTGAGAGGAGACATTTTTCAATTTCTACAGACATGTATTTTCATTTAGTGTCCATTTTACAATTCCATTTTTTGCAATGACTACTTCCTTGTTCTTGGCAATATTGGAACTCAAGAACAAGGGAATATCAAATTGCAAAGTTTATGTCCCTTCTTCAAAAGATAAAATCTTACATTCTACTATTCTCCAATACAACCAGACAATGTAGGCATCTGTGAGTAAAGGTCAGTAAGGACACTGGATTGCTGCTCTGTAGTCCTATTAGCTCTCCCTTCTCCAGTATCTACCTGTCTGAGTTCCCAGTTCCAGGCCTGAGGCTCTTGGGGGTTGGACTGTGATCCTCTATTCATAAGATACTCAAGACTGAATAGGATGGATAGGGGATGGAAAGGCCTCAGGTCCAGTGAAACCTCAATCTTAATGGGTCCATAATTTCAGGAAGGATTCCTGGCATTGTCACCTGTGGCTTACGCCTTCCTGATCTGAGTGTGCTGAATGCATAGTAAAATGCCATCTCACTTCTCAGGTTCAAGAGTAAAAGGATCATGTACATCCTTAACAAATTGATTGTGTTGTCTTTGACTACTACCTTCAGCCATATAGTATCTATACAAAAAGTTTCAAAGGTAGCTGGGGAGATGTTGGAGAAGTTGGAAGACTAGTCTGTATCTTCACTAGTCAGATGAATAGCTTTTATGGAGAACTTGAGGACCTGGATAATGAAAAAGAAATAGAGTTTGTCTAAATGATGATCTCTGAGCCTGGAAATAATAGGGGAGTCATTCCAAGCAAATATTATAGGAATGAATCCCTCCCTGTATTTGGTACAATAGTCCCAAAGTAAGAAGCAGACCCCTCCCCCATTACCTGAACTCTCCTGAGAGTTTTGTAGTGTTTCTATTAATGGACTTTTCTTTATTTACACAGGGTCAGAACTCCGAGAACTGAATGCACAATGAAGGTTCCCATATATTCATAAGTCGATCACTGTATATTGACAAGTTTTGGCTATGAATGTTCTGCCATTGTCTGACATGATTCCAAAGAAGTGGAAAATTGTTGGTCCAGTACCTGGAAGAGCTTTTGAGCTACACTTTTTTGCATTTTCAGACTAGAGGATAAACCTTCTACACACCCAGAGAAGGTATCATTAAAAACAGGTGTGTACTCTTATTCTCCCCTAGCAGGCCAGATATTAGTGAAGTCAGGTTTCCACAACTGACCATAGTTTTGGTCCCTCATATGTGCCCTCTTCTGGGAGAAGTATCTTTGTTTACATTTATTTTACTCTAAATCTGACATGTTGTTAGATAAATCTGGCTTGGAGGTCAAGCCTAGTTATAACATTCTTTGTTCTGAGCAATTCAGAAAGTATTATGGACCCCAGTCATGGAGCCTGGTGAAGGTTAGTTACCAGAGCCTTGCCAATATTTTCTGGTAGAGTGATCCTTCCCTCCAGTGTCCACCTCCATCCTTTGGGTTCAGCTACCCTTTGAATATTTTTACATCCCCTGTTTCCCCTTGGTTATACTATGGAGTCTCAGGGAGCAGTGGGTCACAAAATGTCACCAGAATGTCAGTAGACCCCAGTGTTCTTTGGCTCAAATTTTGGTCAGCCTAGTCAGTGCCATGGTTACTTCTGACCTCAAGGGAGTTATTAAGTTTATGGCCTCAGCATTTAAATCAAGAAATTCATGGAGGAAGGAAAATACATTCTAGTAGATGCAGGAATTCCTCTTTGTTTTTAATGTCCTTTCTGCCAGCAGTGATGAGCCCTCCTTCTCTGTAGATCCTAACATTCACATGTGCAGTAATTAATGCATAGTGGCTTTCCTGGTATGTGATAATGGGTCTTCTTTTTCAACATACATTTGGTCTATAAGTCTTGGGTCCAAAGTATCTATTTCAGTTACCAAAACTGCTGAAGGCCTGTGTACCTGTTTCCATGTTTAATGAAGATGTTCCCATCCATGTAGAGCATTGCATCAGAATATTTCAGGGGTTGTGTTGGTGTCCATTAGGTCTAGACTGATCTCTTTCATCATGTTTGTTTCCTCATAGTATTATTGATGAGCTTCAGTGGTCATCATCTGGCAAGATGGTAGCAGTATCGATGAGAGTGGGTTTTTCAAACCAGACTCAATTATGGTTCAGGTGCAGGACCTGCTGTTGTTTCACACATGCGTTGAACATCCAGGGTTCTGGTGTTCCTTCAAGAAGAACGTCCACTTCATGGGTTGATGTAAGTATCAGATGCTGACCCAGAGTTAACTTCTCTGCTTCTTTCACTAGAATTCTGGTAGCCATCCCAGCTCTTATACAAGTAGACCAGCCTGGGAATAAAGGGTTCAATACCCTGGGTGGGTCTACTACACTGTCATTCTATGGACCTAATATATGTGGTTCCATGCTCTTTGCAATAACTTTTGTTTCATGGATGTATAGATAACAAGGCTTGGAGGCAACTGGAAGTGATAGGGTTGGATCCAGAACACCTGTCTTTAAAGTCTCTAACATGATTTGTGCAGACTATTCAAGATTAGAGAATCAATGACCTCATTTGTTGCCTGGTTTTTTTGATTAGGAGGCTTTTAGTGACTACTATTTCTGTAGGGGTTATGGGACTGTTTAGATAGTTTACCTCATCTTGATTTAACTTTGGTATGTGGTAGTGAGCTGGAGAGATGGCTCAGCAGTTATGAGCACTGGCTGCTCTTCCAAAAGTCCTGATTTCAATTCCCAGCAACCTCATGGTAGCTCACAACCATTTAAAGGGGGATCTGATGCCCTTTTCTGGCAAGTATGTGTATATGCAGCAAAGCACTCATACATTTAAAAAATAGTTAAATGAATCAAAATCATCCATTTCATCTAGATTCTCCAGATTTGTTGAGCATAGGCTTTTCTTATAAAGACACACTAAGTTTTTTTTTCTTGTTCTGTGAAACCTTTATTATGAAAATCCACTTAAATATGTCAGAACTATTTTAAGTGACTTTGTAGCAATCTTTGTCTTGAATGGGAGGCCACGGGTCCTGAAACTAGGGTATTATTGGGCAGGGATTTGGGACTACCTTGAATCCAAGTCTGACTTCCATTTGTGGAATGCCATCTTGGCCCAGCAATGAATACCAGTCTGTTCACTGCAGACTGGATGCTGTCACATCCCCCATGGTACCTCCACGTGTTACTTTGGTAGACAGAAGACCGGAGGGTTGTCACCTCTGTGGAGCAAGGCCCTTCCTCTTGGTCAGAGTGAAGTCAAGAAGGGGCTTTTTGGCAACAGTGTACCAAAGAATATGTTGTGGGTCTCTTCTAAGGTCAGCATCTGACTGGGCAGCACCATTGGCAAGATCCTCTAAGGTCATAGTTGGAATTTGAACCAGGTAGAGACTCTTTCCAGAACATGCCTCTTGTTGTGAGGAGTGACTTGGAGGCCCTGTCTCTTACATTCTGCCTCAGCCCAGTTCAGAATGGCCTCAAAGACCATAGCCTCCTTGGTACTGAGGGCATCTCTGGTCACAATGATCTCCAGTGTCTAACTGTCAATTTTACAATAGCATTCAGACCTCAGGGCCATTTCAGCCTATGCAACAATGACTATCAAGGATTGCTAGGTGAGTTCAGGATCCTCGATTCATCTGTTCTGGGACAGCGGGACACCAATATTTTTGGCTTCCAGACTCGTTTCAAGAAAGTTGATGCAGGCCTTGGCTAGGGCAGCCACAATGTACTTCTTACCAGCATACAAATTGGCAAGCATTGTGTCTGCCTCTAGATCAATCTCACTGCTGTACATACTTTAGCAAAACCAAGAAGGCAGCAGGCTCTATGCTGTGAATGTTGAATTCTGACTTGACTTCTGCAAGATCCTCTTAGAACAAGTCATAGAAGTCAGAGCTGCAGACAGCCAAGACATACTCTAGTGCAGCACAGGATAGAAGTACTGCCATTGGGGCTCTCAGTGTTGTTGGCTGGCAAGGGTAGCAGCAGGACGGGTGCCAGGCAGGGCTGGTAGCAAAGAGACATTCCTGTTCTCAGCCATGCTGGTCACACTGCTGTTGGAGATGTAGGTGGCAGTAGCTGTGAAGGCACTGGCAGGCAGGTACAGTTCCCTGGCTGTATTAGTCTGGGTTCTCCTTCTGTATTAGTCTGGGTTCTCTAGAGTCACAGATTGTATGGGCAGTCTCTATGTAGTTAGGGAATTTGTTGATGACTTACAGTCTGTAGTCCAACTCCCCAACAGTAGTCAGCAGCAGCTGTGGATGGAAGTCCAAGGATCTTGCAGTTGTTCAGTCCCACGAAGCAAGCCGGCAAGGAAGAATCAGTCTTCCTTCTTTCAATGTCCTTATATATGTCTCCAGTAGAAGGTGTAGCCCAGATTAAAGGTGTGTGTATCCATGCCTTTAATCCCAGATGTTCTTGAACTAGAATCCATAGCCATAATCTGGGATTAAAGGTGTATGTCTCCACACCTTTAATCCCAGATGATCTTCAACTGGAATCCATGCTTCAAGATCTCCATGCTAAGTCCAGGTCAGAAACTTATATCTCTGAGCCTCCAGATTAGGATCATAGGTGAGCCTTCCAATTCTAGATTGTAGTTCATTCCACATATAGTCAAGTTGTCAACCAGGAATAGCCACTACACTGGCCATCTTCGCTCCTGCAGGGTCCAGCTCCAAACTGGTCTGTGCTGTGCCCTGTGCATTCCCACCAAGATGTGCCTGGGAAAGGGCTCTGTGAGCACCAGCAGGGAGGGTAGGAATTGTGCCCACACCCCATCCAGGCAGTAGACCAGCAGTTGCATGGGGCCAGTTCAGTTCTGCCTCAGGGGGCACTTTCCCACAGGCAACCCACACTCACCTCCACACACACACCCCACAGAGCCTCTCGGCCAGTGGGAGGGGGCACCCTTCTGCCCATGCAGTTAAGTTTTTATTCCCTCAGTTTCTGTGGCTATACCTCCCTTTTCATTTCTGATTGTGTTAATTTGAGAACTGTCTCTGTGCCCTTTAGTTGCTTTGGCTAAGCATTTATCTATCTTATTGATTTTTTCCTCAAAGGACCAGCTCTTGTTTTCGCCTTTGTTTTTTTTTTTTCTTGGTATCTTGCTCTTTGTTTCATTTTGGTTGATTTAGCCCTGAGTTTGAGTATTTCCTGCCATCTACTCCTCTTAAATATGTTTGCTTCTTTTCATCCTACAGATTTCAGGTGTGCAGTTAAGTTGATTCCATTTTTTCCTATCACCAAATTAAGATTTTTTTCTTTAATTGGATATTTTATTTATATACATTTGAAATATTAACCCCTTTCCAGGTTTCCCCTCTGCAGACACCTATCCCATTTCCCTCCTTACCCTGCTTCTATGACAGTGCTCCCCTACCAACCACTCCACTCCAGCCTCACTGCCCTAGCATTCCTCTACATTGGGGCATCAAACCTTCACAGGACCAAGGTCCTCCCCTCCCAGTGATGCCAGAGAAGCTCCGTTCAGCTCCTACAGTCCTTCCTCTAACCCCTCAATTGGGGTCCCAATGGGTTGGCTGTGAGCATAGGCATCTGTATTTGTCAGGATCTAGCAGAGCATCTTAGTAGATGGCTGTATCACTCTACTGTCAGCAAGCACTTCTTGGCATCAACAATAGTGTCTGAGTTTGGTGGCTGCGTGTGGGATGGATCCCAGGTAGGGCAGTCTCTGGATGGCCTTTCCTTCAGTCTCTGCTACATTCTTTATCCCTGCATTTCCTTTAGACAGGAGCAATTCTGGGTTACAGTTTTGGAAATGAGGGCATGGCCCTTTCCCTCAACTGGGGGACCATGCCTGACCTCTCTATATGGTGTCCACAGGATCTCCCTCCCCTTTTTGGGGTATGTCAGCTGATGTCATCCCTCAAGGGTCCTGGGATGCTATTGCTTTACTGGCATCTGGGATTTTGGGGTTGCTACCCCAATTCCCCAAGACACTCAGTGCTGAGGATGTTCCTGTTAACACTGCTTTCCTTGGGTCCAGAAAGGTTGGGTATGCTGCTTGTCTTCAGTGAATTACAGAAAGTTTAATTTCTTTCTTTACTTCTTCACTGACCAAGTTATCGTTGAGTAGATACTTTTTGTGTTTCCATGAGCATCTGGGCTTTATGTTGTACTTTTTGTTATTGAAGACTAGACTTGGGGCCTTGTGATATGTTAGAATGCCTATTATTCTTGGAATCTTCTCTATCTGTTAAGACTTGTTTTGCATCTCGTTATATAGTCAGTTTTGGATAATGTTCCATGGAATGCTGACAAGAAAGTATCTTTTGGAGGTGTGTTGAAGGTGAAATGTTCTGTGGATATCTGCTAAATCCATTTGGTTCATAATTTCTCTTAGTTACACTGGGTCTCTGTTTAGTTTCTGTGTCAATGACCTGTCCACTGGTGAGTGTGGTATGTTTAAGGATCCCATTATTATGTGAGATTCAATGTGTGTTTCAAAATTTAGAAAAGTTTCTTTTATCAATTTGGGTGCAATTTCAATTGAGGCAGGAGTTGAGAATTGAGGCTTCCTCTTGGTAGATTTTTACTTTGATGACTATGAAGTGTCCTTTCTCATCTCTTTTAATAACTTTTGGTTGAAAGTCTACTTTCTTAGGCATGAAAATGGCTTCTCCAACTTGGTTCTTGGGATCATGTGCTTAGAAAATTTTTTGCAGCACGTTACTCTGAAGGAGTATCTTTCTTTGCCACTAAGGTGTGTTTCTTGTCTGCAACAAAATACTGGACACTGTTTATGCTTCCAGTTTCTTAGCTATGTATTTTTATTTGGGAATTGAGTCCATTGATATTGAGAGATATTAAAGAGAGATGATTGTTAGTTCCAGTTATTTTTGTTTTTGTGGACATATTGTGAGTGAGAGAGATTCTCCTCTTTCGGGGTTCTTGTGAGATGATTCATTTCTTGTGTTTTCTTGGCACCATCTTGAATCCCCAATTCAACCAGGGAAGCTCCTGATCTATAGAGATCCCCACAGTTAGACAGAGCCCTGTGGTCTGACACTATCTTGGGAAGAGAAACTCAACAAGACAGAGCCCTGCGGACTGAGAGAGCCACTATCTCCAGAAGTCCAGCCACGGAAGCTCCAGTCCTGCAGGGAATCCCACGGTTAGACACCAGCCACCATCTTGGAGCTGGTAGACTAACCAGGCAAACCAGGAGGAGACCACAGGAGGCCAATTAAGTGCCTAGTAGCAAGCTGAGAGGAGACTTGAGTCTGGCCCAGCAAAGCTGAGGAGGTAATTCAGAGCCCTGTGCTGTAAACCTTCTGGTTTCCTGCTCAGGAGCATGGATGCCCTCTGTGACAGCAGCGTGAAACACCAGGCTCACAGGACCTTTAAACACCAACCAGTAACAACAAGACCAACTAACTCCAGAAATAAACAGATGGCAAACGGCAATATGGCAGTATCTGAACCCAGTTCCCTGACAGCAGTAAGTCCTGGATACCCCAACACACCAGAAAAGCAAGATTCAGGTCAGGATGCTGTTAGATAAATCTAAACACATAGATAAATCTCTTAAAGAAATACAGGAGAAAATGGATCAAAAGTTAGAAGTCCTTGCAAGGCAAACACAAAAATCACTTAAAGAAATTCAGGAGAAGATGTATCAAAAAATAGAAGCCAATAAGAAGGAATTACAAAAATCACTTAAAGTAATACAGAACGTGGGTCAACAAGTAGAAGTCATGAAAGAGGAAACACAAAAATCTCTTAAAGAATTACATGAAAACACAAACAAGCAAGCAAAAGATCTGAGCAAAACCATCCAGGATCTAAATACAGAAGTCGAAACAACTAAAAAATCGCAAAGGGAGACAACTTTGGAGAAAGAAAACCTTGGGAAGAAATCAGGGGCCATAGATGCAAATATCAACAATAGAATACAAGAGATAGAAGAAAGAATCTCAGATGCCAAAGATACCATAGAAACCATTGATTCAACAGTCAAAGAAAATGTTAAATGCAAAAAGCTTATAACCCAAAACATACAGGAAATCCAGGACACAATGAGAAGACCAAACCTAAGGATTATAGGTATCGATGAGAATTAAGATCTATAACTTAAAAGGGCCAACAAATATCTTCTACAAAATTATGGAAGAAAACTTCCCCAACATAAAGAGAGAAATTCCCATGAACATACAAGAAGCCTACAAACTCCAAACAGACTGGACCAGAACAGAAATACCTCCCG
Organism: Apodemus agrarius; assembly: GCA_964023405.1. Taxonomy (NCBI): domain Eukaryota; kingdom Metazoa; phylum Chordata; class Mammalia; order Rodentia; family Muridae; genus Apodemus; species Apodemus agrarius. Next base: position 83,110,784 of record OZ030013.1, read on the forward strand.
TCACATATAATCAAAGCCCCAAGTGTACTAAACTAAGAAAGAATATTAAAGGCAGTAAGAGAAAAAGGCCAAGTAACATATAAAGGAAGACCTATCAGAATTACACCAGACTTCTCACCTGAGACAATGAAAGCTAGAAGATCCTGGGCAGATATCATGCAGACTCTAAGAGAACACAAATTTCAGCCAAAACTACTATACCCAACAAAACTCTTAATCACCATAGATGGAGAAACCAAGGTATTCCATAACAAAACCAAATTTGCACGATATCTTCCCACAAACCCAGCCCTACAAAGGATAATAGGGGAAAAACACCAGCAAAAGGAGGGAAATTATAGCCCAAAAGAAGCAAGATAGAAACCTCCTCTCATCAAACACAAAAAAAGATAAAAACTCAAATTCATATTGATTTTGATTTGATATTGATTGTGTTTTCTTTGACTAACAACTTCAGCCATGTACAAACACTACAAAAAGGTTCAAAAGTGTCTGTGGAGATGTTGAGGAAGTCAGAAGTCCAGTCTGTCTCTCAGATAGTCAGATGAATATTGTTTATGGAAAACAGGAGTGCATAGATAATGAAAATGAAAAGAGTTTGGCTAATCGATGATCTCTGAATCTGGGAAGAAATTGGGGAGGCATTCCAAACAAATATTTTAAGAATGAATCCCTCCCTTTATTTGGATACAATAGGCCCAAATTAATAAAGTCCATCTACCCTTTCCTGAACTCTCCTGAGAGTTTTGTTGTGATGCCATTAATGAACTTTTCTTTATTTGCATGGGACCAGAATTATGCTGTCTGCATGCACAATGAAGATTCCATCTATTCACAAATTATTCACTGGGAATTGACAAGTTTTGGCTATGAACACTCAACTATTGTGTAAAACTATTCCAAAGGAGTGGTAAAATTCCACTACCTGGACAAGGTTTTGAGCATTTTCAGATTAGTGGATATACGTTTTACCCAACCAGAGAAAGTATCATTGAAAACAAGCATGTACTCTTATCCTCTGCTACCAGGCCAGATATCAGTGAAGTCAGTTTCCCACAATTGACTGTATCTCTCGCCTCTCTTATATGGCCAACTCTGGGAGAAGTATCTCTGGTTACCTTTATTTTACTATAAATCTGATATATTGCATAGATAAATCAGACCAGGATGTGGAGTTTAATTATAACATACTTTGTTCTGAGCAACTGAAAAACTATTGTGGATACTAGTCAGATAGCTGGTAAAGGTTAGTTACCAGAGCCCTGTGAATATTTTCTGTCAGAGTGAACCATTGGTCACAAAGTATCTAAAACAACCCAGTAGAAAAAAGATAGTCTTTTCAGCAAATGGTGCTGGTTCAACTGCTGGCTAGGATGCAGAAGAAGGCAAATTGATCCATTCTTATCTTCTTATACTAAGCTCAAGTCCAAGTGGATCAAGGACCTCCACATAAAACTAAACACACTGAAAGAAGTAGAAAAGAGACTGGGGAAGACCCTTGAGCACATGGCCACAGGGGAAAATTTGCTGAACAGAACACCAATGCTCTCAGATGAAGAATTGACAAATGGAACCTCATAAAATTACAAAGTTTCTGTATGGCAAAGGACACTGTCAATTCAACAAAACAGCAACCAACGAAAGGGGAAAAGAACTTTACCAATCCTACATTCAACAGAGGGCTGATATCCAATATATACAAAGAACTCAAGATGTTAGACTCCAGAGAGCCAAATACCCCTATTAAAAATGGGATACAGAGCTAAACAGAGAATTTTCACCTTAGGAATATCAAATGGCTGAGAAGCACCTAAAGAAATGTTCAACATCCTTAGAAATCAGGGAAATTCAAATCAAAACAACCCTGAGATTTCACTTTACACCAGCCAGAAATGGCTAAGTTACAAAATTCAGGAGAGAGCAAGTGCTGGAGAGGGTGTGGAGAAAAAGGAACAATCCTCCACTGCTGGTAGGATTGCAAGCTGGTACAATCACTCTGAAGATCAGTCTGCCGGTTCCTCAGAAAACTGGGCGTGATACTACCAGAGGACCCTGTTATACCACTCCTGGGCATATACCCAGAGGATGCCATGGCATGCAATAAGGGCACATGCTCTACTATGTGCATAGCAGCCTTATTAATAATAGCCAGAAGCTAGAAAGAACCCAGATGCCCCTCAGTGGAGGAATGGATACAGAAAATGTGGTATATTTATTTACATAATGGAATACTACTCAACAATTAAAAACAATGAATTCATGACATTTTTAGGCAAATGGTTGGAACTGGAAAATATCATCCTAAGTGAGGTAACCCATTCACAAAAGAGTGCACATGGAATGCAGTCACTGTTAAGTGGATATTAGCCCAGAAGCTCTGAATAACCAAGACACAATTCACATATCAAATGATGTCCTAGAAGAAGGAACATCAGGAAAGTCTCTTGGTCCTGGAAAGACTCCATGCAGCAGTGTAGGGGAATACCAGGACAGGGAAGCAGGAGGGGGTTTATTGAGAAACAGGGGGAGGGGAGAGGGCTTAAGGGACTTTTGGGGAGTGGGGAACCAGGAAAGGGGAAATCATTGGAAATATAAATAAAGAATATATGTAATAAAAAAAGAGTGATCCTTCTCTTTTGTGTCCAACAGTAACCTTTAGGCTTAGCTACCTTTTGAATATTTTTGCGTATCCTATTTCCTTTTGGTTATACTGTGGAGTGTCAGGCAGCAGTGGGTCACAACATGTCACTAGAATGTCAGTCGACCCCACTGTTCTTTGTGCCAATTTTTGGACAGCCAAGTCAGTGAGCTGATTACCTCTGGCATCATGGAATCATGAAGTTGATGTTCTCAGCATTGGAACCAAGACACTCATGAAGGAAGCAAATAGTTTCCAATGGAGGGAAAAATTCCACTTTGTTTCCAATGTTCTTTCTGCTAGCAGTGATGAGCCCTCCTTCTCTGTAGTTCATAACATTCACATGTGCAGTAACTAAGCATAGTGATTCTTGTGGTATGCAATAACAGGTCTTCTTTTTCACCGTGTATGTTTATTGTAAGTCTTGGGTCCAAATCATTTCACTTTCAATAACTACTGAAGCCCTGTGTGCCTGGTTCCATGTTTAATGAAGATACTCCCATCCATATAGAGCATTGCATCAGAATCTTTTATGGGATGCAGGGGTGTCTATTAGCTCTAGACTGATGCCTTTCATTCTGTTTGTCTCATACAATTCTTGATGACCTTCTGTGGGTCATCATCTGGCAATATGGTAGCAGAATAGATGACATCAGGTTTTTCAAACCAGACTCCAGGACCTGCTATGGTTTCACACAAGCAATGAACAGCCAGGGTTCTGCTGTTCCTTTGAGATGAATCTCATCTGCATGGGTTGATGTAAGTATAAGATGCTGACACAGAGTTCAATTCTCTGCTTCTTTCGGCAGAATACTGGTAGCCATCACAGCTCTTAGATGGGCGGACCAGCCTGATGATGCAGGATCCATTAGCCTAGATAGGTTCTACGATCCTATCGTGATTCCATGGTCCTAATATGACTGGTCCCACACACTTTGCAGTAACTTTTGCTGATAGATCTGTAGATGACAAGCCTTGAAGTCATCTGTAAGTACTAGGGTTAGATCCAAAATCACCCGACTTTAAAGTCTCAAACATGATCCTTGCAGACCCATCCCAGTTTAGAGAATCTATTCCCTCATTTGTGCTGGTGTTTTCTGGCTTGGACATTTATAAAGCCTACTTGTATTTTCATAGGCGTTGTGGGACTGTTTGGACAGTGTACCTTATCTTGATTTAACTTTGGTAGGTGGTTTTCAGCTGGAGAGCTAGCTCAGCAAGTAGGACCCTTGGCTGCTCCTCCAAAGGTCCTGAATTCAATTCCCTAGCAATCACTGCAGGACAAACAACAATCTCTAAGGGGATCTAATGCCCCCTACTGGCATGTTTGTGTATATGCATCAGAGCACTCATCCCTTTAAAAATAATGAAATAAAATATTCCTTCTGATCTAGATTTTACAGAATTGGTGAGCAAAGGCTTTTCTTGTTAGACAGGATTTGTTTTTTATTTCCTCAGTTTCTGTTGTTATGTCTCCATTTTCATTTCTGATTTGTTAATTTGGGTACTGTCTCTGTGCCCTTTGGTTGCTTTGGCTAAGTGTTTACCTATCTTGTTGATTTTCTCAAAGAACCAGCTCTTGGTTTTGTTGTGTTTGTTGTTGTTTGTTTGTTTGTTTGTACTTTGATTCTTTATATGTCGCTATTTGTGTCATTTTTGTTTATTTCACACCTGAGTTTGAGTGTTTCCTGACATATAACAATCTTAACAAATAAACTTGATTTCTTTACTTGTTTTCATCCTAGACATTTCAGGTGTCCTTTTAAGGTACTGGTTTAAGATAACTCCAAATACTTTTTTAATTTTTTTCCCTATCAACAACTTTTTCTTTAATTGGATAATTTATGTTTACATTTTAAATCTTAACCTCTTTTCAGGTTTCCCCTCTGCAAACCCGCTACCCCATCCGCCCTTACCCCATTTCTACCTCCACCCACCTCCCCAATACTGCTTCACCACCCCAGCACTCTGCTACATTTGGGGCATCAGGCCTTCACAGGACTATGGGCCTACTCTCCCATTGATGCCAAGTAAGACCAATTAATCTCTTTTGCTCCATCCTGTAAATTCTCCATTGGGTTCCTTGTGTGTTGCCAGGAAACATAGGTATCTGTATTTGTCAGGATCTAGCAGAGCATCTTGGGAAATAGATGAACCACTCTACCGTCATCAAGCATTTCGTGGCATCCTCAATATTGTCTGGATTTCGTGTCTGCATGTGGGATGGATCCCCAGATAGGGCAGTCTCTGGATTTCCTTTTCTCCAGTCTCTGCTCCATTCTTTGTCCCTACATTTCCTTTAGAAAGGAGCAATTCTGGGTTATAATTTTGGAGATGGGTTGGTGGCCCTTTCCTTCAACTGGGAGACCATGCCTAACTTGTGGATACGGTCTCCACAGGTTCTATCTCCCCTTGTTTGGTATGTCAGCTAATGTCATCCCTCTGGGGTCCTGGGACACATTTGATTTCCTAGCATCTGGGACTTTTTTGTTGCTAACCACAGTTCCCAAAGGCATGCAGTGCTATGGATTTTCCTCTTCACAGTGCATTCCTTGTGTTCAAAAATGTTGGGTATGCTGCTTTTTCAATTTCATTGAATTATATAAAGTCTTCAATTTTGTTATTTCTTCCCTGATCAATTTATCATTGAGTAGATAGGTTTTTTGTTTTCATGAGTATATGGACTTTGTTTATTTCTTGTTCTTGAAGACCAGACTTAGTCCCTGGTTATATTTTAAAATGTCTGTCATTCATGCAATCTTCTTGTATATGTTAAGACTTGTTTTACATCTGGTTATATAGTCAGTTTTGTAGAAGGTTCCAAGGCATGATAAAAAGAAGGTATCTTTTTCTTTTAGACTGGAGGTAAAATGTTCTGTGGAAATCTGCCATACCTATTTGGTTCATAACTACTCATAGTTCCACTGGGTCTCTGTTTAGTTTCTGTTTCAGTGACCTGCCCTCTGGTGTGTCTGGGGTATTGAAGTATCCCATTATTATGTGAAGTCCAATGTGTGTTTTGAGCTTTAGCAAAGTTTGTTTTATAAATCTGGGTGCTGTTGCACTTGAGGCAGTGGAGTTCAGAATTGAGGTTTCCTCTTAGTAGATGTTTCCTTTGATGAGAATGAATTGTCCTTCCCCATCTCTTTTGATAACTTTTGGTTTAAGGTCTACTTTCTTGGACATGACAATGGCTTCTCCAACTTGGTTCTCAGGATCATTCGCTTCAAATATGGCACTTTATTCTATAGGAGTGTCTTTCTTTGCCACTGAGGTAAGTTTCTTGTCTGAAGCACAATGCTGCATACTATTTCTGTTTCCAATTTCTTAGCCTATATTTTTTATTGGGGAATTGAGTCCATTCATGTTGAGAGATGTTAAACAGAGATTATTGTTAATTCCAGTCATTTTTGTTTTCATGGTGGTATTGTGAGTGAGAGAGATTCTCTTCTTTGGGCGTTCTTTTGAGATAATTCATTTCTTGTGTTTTCTTGGGTACAGTGACACTCCTCTGTTGGCATTTTTCTCCGAGTATCCACTGAAGTGATGCATTGGTGGAAAGAAATTGTTTAAATTTGGTTTTGTTGCAGAATATCTTGGTTTCTCTATTTATGCTTTGTATTGTAGACAGGGCTGGCATTTGTGTTCTCTTTGGGTCTGTAGGACATTTGTCCAGAATCTTCTGGAATTTATCATCTATGGTGAGAATTCTGGTGTAATTCTCATAGGTCTGCCTTTGTAAGTTACTTGAATTTTTCCCCTTGCAATTCATAACATTTTCATTCTTCCTTTTGTACATTTACCCTTTTGATTATCTGTGACAGGATGATATTTTGTACAGGTCCAATTGATTTGCTGTGTTGTAGCCTTCTCAGGCATTTATGACTGTCTCTGTTTTTAGGTTAAGGAAGTTTTCTTCTATTCTTTTGTTGAAGATGTTTTCTGGACCTTTGAACTGATAAACTTCACCCTCTTCTATTTTTATTATTCTTATGTTTGATCTTTTCATTGTGTCATGAATTTTCTGGATGTTATGGGATATGAGTTTTAACCCTTTGTATTTTCTTTGACTGCCATTTCAATATCATATATGGTATCTCCTATACCTGAGAGTCTCATTTCTATCTCTTGTATTCTGTTGGTGATGTTTGCATCTGTAGCTCCTGATCTACTTTTCACATTGTCCATCTCCAGAGATGCCTGCATTTGTGATCATCTTAATATTTTTTCATTTTTATTGGTTATCTTCTTTATTTGCATTTCAAATGTTATCCCCATTCACACATTCTCCTCCACAAAACAATATCGCCTCCACACTTGTACTGGCTAGTTTTGTGTGTCAACTTGACACAGGCTGGAGTTATCATAGGAAAAGGAGCTTCAGTTGGGGAAGTGCCTCCATGAGATCCAGCTGTGGGGCATTTTCTCAATTAGTGATCAAGTGGGGGAGAGCCCCTTGTGGGTGGTACCATCTCTGGGCTGGTATTCTTGGGTTCTATAAGAGAGCAGGCTGAGCAATCCAGGGGAAGCAAGCCAGTAAGGAACATCCCTCCATGGCCTCTGCATCAGCTCCTGCTACTGACCTGCTTGAGTTACAGTCCTGACTTCCTTTGGTGAAGAACAGCTGTGTGGAAGTGTAATCTCAATAAACCCTTTCCTCCCCCAACATGCTTCTTGGTCATGATGTTTGTGCAGGAATAGAAACCCTGACTAGGAAAACACCTAAACCTGTCACTATCAGGATGCTCCTTTAAACCCCCACCAACTCCTGCCTCCCTGAACTAGTATTTCCCTACCCTGGGTCATTAATCCTGCATAGGAACAAAGACCTCCTCTCCCACTGATGCCAGATAATGCAGTCCTCTGCTATAATACCAACTGGGGCTGCAGATCCCACCATATGTACTCTTTGATTGGTGGTTTAGTACCTGGGCTCTTTGGGTGTTCTGGTTGGTTGGTATTGTACTACTTGAGGGGATGCAAATACATTCAGCTCCTTCAGTCCTTGCCCTAACTTTTCAATCAGCTTCTCCAGTCTGAGTCTCATGTTTGGGTGTAGGCTTCCCCATCTTTATTGGTCAGGATCAGGCAGAGCATCTCAGGAGACATCTATGTCAGGCTTCTTTCAACATCATGCTTCTTGGCATCAGAAGTACTTCCTGGGTGTGGTGTCTACAGATGGGATAGATCCCTAGGTGGTCCATTCTATGGCTGACCTTTCCCAGGCTCTATATAGCACTTTTCTCCATGCATTGCTTTTGACAGGAGGAATCCTGGATTAATAATTTGAAGCGGCTATTGGACCCCATCCCTCAGAGAGGAGACTCCTTATCCATTGGATGTGGTCTCTACACATTCTATCTCCACCTTGTTGTGTATTTAGGCTAATGTCCTCATTTTTGGGCCCTCGGAATCTCTTGGGTCCCTGGCATCTGAGACTATATAGTGGCTATCCACACATACAAACTCCCTTTCAAATTACTGACCCTCTATACTTCTCCTCAATCTCAACCAATATCTGAACCAACACCCCGTTTTACCTCCTACACCTCTCTCCCTTTCAGAACCTTCACTTCCTCTACTTCTCAAGATTCTTTTATTCCCACAACTCAATAGAACTGTACCATCCACACATTCGTCTTCCTTCTCCTTGGGTTTCATATGGTCTGTGAGTTGTATCATGGGTATTCTGAACATTTTTTGGCTAAAATCCACTTCTCAGTGAGTATATGCCACAGGTGTTCCTTTTTACCACACCCAGGATGATATTTTCAAGTCCAAACATTTGCCTACAAATTTCATGAAGTCATTGTTTTTAATACCTGAAGACCTATCCCTTATCTCCAAAGACTGATCTGGGCACTCTTTGCTGAGGCATGATAACCCAGTTTCCCCAGTCTCTTGAGGAGCTGTCAGGTCCCCTTAAAGCAGAGTTCTTGGCTGGGGGCTGCGAGAAGGTCATCTATGTACTGTAAAAGGGTCTGCTGTGGGTTGCAGGAGGGAAAGGACACCAGATATTGGTGCAGGGCCTCATCGAAGATATTAGGAGTTCTAGAATCATTGTGGTAATCAGGTCCAGGTGAACTGTCCCATCCTGTCCTCTGGGTCCTTCAGGGGTATTGAAATCCCAGTTTGGCCAGGTGAGTGGGAATCTGGCCTCGATGTCAACAGGCAGTAGTGATGGCCTCCCATCCGAGCCTGGGACATTCTTTCTGGCCTCTAATAGGATTCTCTGTCTTTTCTTGGTGGTAAAGTGGACCTGCAACAGCTGCTCACAATCATCCCAAGTGGGCTTGTTCGAGTGATCCTCCAATTCACAGAGTCTGGGTCCTACGGGGGCTTCCCAGCCAATGCACCAAAATGTAAGAGTCTGTCAGAAGACCCCCCCCACTCAATAAGGCCATAGAGACCAGAATTGCTGCAATCTGCAAGAGGTTTCTCGTTCCAATATACATTGCGGTCCCCCAGCATACAGGCAAAAGGAGCTGTATTCTACAATTTTATCAAGATATCCTTCCATAACACCTCACTAGGACATTATCTCCCATGAGTACCCCAATTTACAAATGCATCTCTGAAGAGACAATATTACCATTCCATTAATACACAATGTGTGGCATTTGTCTTTCTGAGTCTGGGTTATATCCCTCAGACTGAGTATTTCTGGCTCTGTCCATTTACATGTAAAATTCATTTCTTTCTCCCTGCTCAATTCCATTGTTTATATGAACCTCATTTTTATTGTCTTTGAATCAGTTATATGGCGTCTAACTGGTTTTCATATCCTGCCTACCATGAATCAAGCAGCAAGTTACATGTACATGGGTATCTGTCATAGGATAATGTCCTTTGGATAAATGCCCTGGAGTTTATCCAAAGTGTCTTTGTCAGTGTTCTATATCTATAAAGAGACATCATGACCATGGCAGCTCTTTGTAAAGAACACTTTTAAATGGGGCCTGCTTGTTATTTCAGAAGGTTAATACATTATTGTTTTGATAGAAACATGGCAAAACACAGGCAGACATGGTGCTGGGGAAATAGCTGAGACTTCTCTATCTGGATCTGCAGGGAGCAGGAATATCGGCCCTGAGCTGGACTTTTGGAACTTATAAGCCCACGCCCACAACAAGACCACACCTCCTAATTCTATCAAATAGTACTACTCCATGGTGACCAATATTCAAAACTATGAACCAATTGGCATTCAAAACACCACAAATAGTACAGCTGGATCCTATGGTAGATATGTTTCTAGGAATATTTTCAGGAACATCTGCTCTGACTTCCATGAATCCATGTTCCCCTATCCCATGCCGACACTTGTTGTCATTTCCTGTATTGATAATAGCCATTCTAACTGGGGTAAGAAGGAATGCCAAAGTGATTTTAATTTGCATTTTTCTGATGACTAAGGATATTGAACATTTAAAAACATAATTATTATATATTTCATTCTCTACTTTTGAAGATTCTGTTCAGTTTAACAGAACATTGGAAGGGGATGTTTGAGACAGGGACTCTACAAATCCCTGGCAGTCCCAGAACCTTGCACATAGACCAGGCTGTCCACAAGCTCACAAATTTATTCTTGGCCTCTTTGTTATGAGTGCTGGGATTAAAGGTGTCTGCTACCATGTACAGCCATAGATCATTTTCAAATGTTTAAACTTGAAATGAAATACCAATGTTTAACATGGCAGGTTTCCTGCTATTTAGTTTTATACACCATAATATTGTCTAGAAATTCTCTGTTTCATGTACACTTGGTGAAGATTCTCTTCCATCCTGTAGGCTGAGCCTTCAAGTGATTAAGAGTTTATTGTGCTGTTTTCTTTTGCTGTGAAGATATACCTTTACCAGAACAACTCTTAAACAAAGTATTTATTTGTGGTTGGCTGCTTATACTATCAGATGGTGATCCAGGATGATTATGGTGGGAAGAATAGCAGCAGGAAGACAGGCATGCATACAGGCAGGCATGTCAATAGCGAAGTTGAAGAAATCACATCTGAGTGTGATGGAGACAAGGAGATAGATTCAAAGACAAAGACAGACAACTGGACTGGCATGAGCTTTTGAAACTGCAAAGCACATCTCCAGTGACATACCTCCTCCTGCAAGGACAGATCTCCTAGTGTTTCTAAAACAGTTCCATGAACAAGGTAGCAAGCATTCAAATGTATGAGCCTTTGAGGGCCATTTTTATTCAAACGACACCATTTATGATACAGAAGATTTTCTATTTAATATATTCTTTATTTACATTTCAAATGATTTCCCCTTTTCTGAATACCCCTCCCTGAATGTCCCATAAGGCCTCTTCTTTCCCCCTGTTCACCAATCTGCCCTTACGCACTTCCATGTCCTGCTATTCCCTTACACTGCTGCACTGAGCCTTTCCAAGACCAGGGGCCTCTCCTTCCTTCTTGGGCATCATTTGATATGTGAGTTGTGTCTTGGGTATTCCGAGCTTCTGGGTTAATAGCCACTTTTTAGTGAGTGCATACCATTTGTGTTCTTTTGTGATTGGGTCACCTCCCTCAGGATGACATTCTCCAGTTTCACCCACATGCCTAAGAATTTTTTTAATTCATTGTTTTGAATAGCTGAGTAGTATTCCATAAGGTGAATATACCACATTTTGTATATCCATTACTCCACTGAGGGACATCTGGGTTCTTTCCAGCTTCTGGCTATTCTAAATAGAGCTGCTATTAACATAGTGGAGCATGTGTCTTTATTACCAGCTGGGGAATCCTCTGGGTATATGCCCAAGGAGTGTTATAGCAGGGTCTTCTGGTAGTTTCCTGCTCAGTTTTCTGAGGAACCGCCACACTGATTTCTAGAGTGGTTGTACCAGCTTGTAAATTGAGAAATGGGACCTCATAAAATTACAAAGTTTCTGTAAAGCAAAGGACATTGTCAAAAGCTCAGTTTTCTGTGGAACCAAAAGACTGATTTCCAGAGTGGTTGTACCAGCTTGCAAATTGACAAATGGGACCTCATAAAATTACAAAGTTTCTGTAAAGCAAAGGACTTTGTGGAAAGGACAAAACGGCAACCAAGAAATTGGGAAAAGATGTTTACCAACCCTACATCTGACAGAGGACTAATATTCAATATGTACAAAGAACTCAAGAAGTGAGACTGCAAAGAGACAAATAACCCCATTAAAAATGGGATACAGAGGGAGGGTCACCCAGCGTGCCAGGTGCTCAGAACCATCCGGCGGCGGCGGCAGAACCAGGTACCCGAGACAGCCCAAGCTTAAGACCTTCGGGGACTCAGGCCTGGAGTGGGAGTTGGGCACAGAATAGCGGGTGCACTCTGCACTCGCGCGCGGGGCGGACCCCGAGCTCCCTGCAGGCAGCTGCCATATTGCCTGCAGCTTCCCGCCCAGCTGGTGGTGGGGAAGCCGGAGGGTCACCCAGCGTGCCAGGTGCTCAGAACCATCCGGCGGCGGCGGCAGAACCAGCTTCCCGTCCAGCTGGTGGTGAGGAAGCCAGAGTCAGCCAGTGTGCCAGGTACCCAGACCCAGCCGGAGGCCGAACCAGCCTCCCATCCAGCCAGTGGCAGGGAAGCTGGAAACCAGACCCAGCCAGCTTCCCAGCAGCTTGGGACCAGCAGGCGGAACCAGATAACTGAGATATCCCATCTTTAAGACCCCTGGGGAAACAGGATATCAGACAGCGAACCCTGAGCAGGAGCAGTGCAGAGCAGCCGCCCAACAGGCGGAACCAAATACCTGGGATATCCTGAGGTTAAGACCTCGGGGGACTCAGGCCACCGGTCAGCAATCTGTGAGCAAGACCCCCGCAGGACAGTGATTCAGGTATCCCAGTCACTGGGAAATAGCCTTACAACCCCACAGGAGGGTCAAGCACCAGCTAGTATCTACAGGACCAACTAACACCAGAGTTAACCAGATGGCAAAAGGCAAACGTAAGATCGCTACTAACAAAAATCAAGGCAATATGGCGGCATCCGAACCCAGTTCCCCAACAGCAATAAATATTGGATACCCCGAAACACCAGAAAAACAAGACTCAGATCTAAAATCACTGGTCAGGATGCTGATAGAGGAACACTTAGATAAATCTCTTAAAGTAATACATGAGAAAATAGATCAAAAGCTAGAAGCCATTGCAAGACAAACACAATTAAATCCCAGATATCTCAACACACCAGAAAAACAAGACTCAGATCTAAAATCACTGGTAAAGATGCAGATTGAGGATCACTTAGATAAATTTCTTAAAGTAATAGAGGAGAAAATAGATCAAAAACTAGAAGCCCATACAAGGCAGACACAAAAATCACTTAAAGAAATCCAGGAGAATATAGAGCAAAAAGTGAATCCCAATACGGGGGAGAAACAAAAATCACCCAAAGAAATACAAGAGAACATGGGTCAACGAGTAGAAGTCATAAAGGAGGAAACACAAAAATCCCTTAAAGAATTACAGGAAAACACAAACAAGCAACTGAAAGATCTGAGCAAAACCATACAAAATCTAAAAACAGAAGTAGAAACAACTAAGCAATCGCAAAGGGAGACAATGTTGGAGATAGAAAACCTTGGGAAGAAATCAGGAGTCATAGATGCAAATATCAACAATAGAATACAAGAGATAGAAGACAGAATCTCAGATGCTGAAGATACCATAGGAACCATGGATTCAACAATTAAAGAAAATGCAAAATGCAAAAAGCTGGTAACCCAAAACATTCAGGAAATCCAGGACACAATGAGAAGACCAAACCTAAGGATTATAGGGATAGATGAGAATGAAGATCTACAACTTAAAGGGCCAGCAAATATCTTCTACAAAATTATGGAAGAAAATTTCCCCAACCTAAAGAGAGAGATGCCCATGAATATACAAGAAGCCTATAGAACCCCAAATAGACTGGACCAGAACAGAAATACTTCCCGTCACATAATAGTCAAAACCCCAAATGTACTAAACAAAGAAAGAATATTAAAAGCAGTAAGAGAAAAAGGACAAGTAACATACAAAGGAAGACCTATCAGAATTACACCAGACTTCTCACCTGAGACCATGAAAGCTAGAAGATCCTGGGCAGACCTTATGCAGACCCTAAGAGAACACAAACTTCAGCCAAGACTACTATACCCAGCGAAACTCTCAATTGCCATAGATGGGGAAACCAAGATATTCCACGACAAAACCAAATTTGCAAGATACTTATCTACAAACCCAGCCCTACAAAGGATAATAGGGGAAAAATACCAACACAAGGGGGGAAACAACACCCCAGAAGAAACGAGATAGAAACCCCATCTCATCCAACCCAAAAGAAGAGAACCACTCAAATACAAATAATAATAACAATTCCCAAAATGTCAGGAAGTAATAATTACTATTCCTTAATATCTCTTAATATCAATGGACTCAATTCCCCAATCAAAAGACACAGACTAACAGACTGGATACGGAAACAGGACCCTACATTTTGCTGCATACAGGAAACACATCTCAGTGTCAAAGACAAACACCACCTTAGAGTAAAAGGCTGGAAGACAGTTCTACAAGCAAATGGTCCCAGGAAACAAGCTGGAGTAGCCATTCTAATATCAGATAAAATCGACTTTCAACCTAAAGTCATCAAAAGAGACACAGAAGGTCACTTCCTGCTTGTCAAAGGGAAAATCCACCAAGAAGAATTCTCAATACTGAACATCTATGCACCAAATGCAAGGGCACCCTCATTCGTAAAAGAAACTTTACTAAAGCTTAAAGCACACATCGCACCTAACACAATGATTGTAGGTGACTTCAACACTCCACTCTCCTCAATGGACCGATCAGGAAAGCAGAAACTAAACAGGGACACAGTGAAACTAATTGAAGCTATGGACCAATTGGATTTAACAGATATATATAGAACATTCCATCCTAAAACAAAAGAGTATACCTTTTTCTCAGCACCGCACGGTACCTTCTCAAAAATTGATCATATAATTGGTCACAAGACAGACCTCAACAAATACAAGAAGACCGAACTAATCCCATGTCTCCTATCGGATCACTATGGAGTAAAAGTGGTCTTCAATAGCAAGATGAACTACAGAAAGCCCACATACACATGGAAACTGAACAATACTCTACTCAATGACACCCTGGTCAAGGAAGAAATAAAGAAAGAAATCAAAGACTTTTTAGACTTCAATGAAAATGAAGGTACGACCTACCCAAATCTCTGGGATACAATGAAAGCAGTGCTAAGAGGAAAACTCATAGCCCTGAGTGCCTCCAAAAAGAAACTGGAAAGAGCATACACTAGCAACTTAACAGCACACCTGAAGGCGCTGGAACAAAAAGAAGCTAACTCACCCAGGAGGAGTAGAAGAGAGGAAATTATCAAACTAAGGGCTGAAATCAATCAAGCAGAAACAAAGAGAACCATAGAAAGAATCAACAAATCCAAGAGCTGGTTCTTCGAGAAAATCAACAAGATAGATAAACCCTTAGCTAGACTAACCAAAGGGCACAGAGATAGTATCCAAATTAACAAAATTAAAAATGAAAAGGGGGATATAACAACAGAAACAGAGGAAATTCAAAAGATCATCAGATCCTACTACAAAGGCCTATACTCAAAACAACTGGAGAATCTGGAGGAAATGGACAATTTCCTAGACAGATACCAAATACCAAAATTAAATCAGCATCAAGTAGACCAGCTAAACAGTCCCATAACCCTTAAAGAAATAGAAGGGGTTATAGAAAGCCTCCCAACCAAAAAAAGTACGGGACCAGATGGTTTTAGTGCAGAATTCTACCAGACCTTCAAAGAAGACTTAACACCAATACTCTTCAAACTATTCCACAAAATAGAGACAGAAGGGACACTGCCCAACTCATTCTTCGAAACCACAATTACGCTGATACCTAAACCACAAAAAGATCCAACAAAGAAAGAGAACTACAGGCCAATTTCTCTTATGAATATAGATGGAAAAATACTAAATAAAATTCTTGCCAACCGAATCCAAGAGCATATCAAAACGATCATTCACCATGATCAAGTAGGCTTCATTCCAGGAATGCAGGGATGGTTCAATATACGGAAATCCATCAATGTAATCCACTACATAAACAAACTAAAAGAAAAAAACCACATGGTCATCTCATTAGATGCTGAAAAAGCATTTGACAAAATTCAGCATCCTTTCATGCTAAAAGTCTTGGAAAGAGCAGGAATTCAAGGCCCATACCTAAACATAGTAAAAGCAATCTACAGCAAACCAGTAGCCAACATCAAAATAAATGGAGAGAAACTTGAAGCAATTCCACTAAAATCAGGGACTAGACAAGGCTGTCCTCTCTCTCCATATCTTTTCAATATAGTACTTGAAGTTCTAGCGAGAACAATCAGACAACATAAGGAAGTCAAAGGGATACAAATTGGAAAGGAAGAAGCCAAACTATCATTATTTGCAGATGATATGATAGTCTACTTAAGCGATCCAAAAAACTCCACCAGAGAACTTCTACAGCTGATAAACAACTTCAGCAACGTGGCTGGTTATAAAATTAACTCAAGCAAATCAGTAGCCTTCTTGTACTCAAAGGACAAGCAGGCTGAGAAAGAAGTTAGGGAAATAACACCCTTCACAATAGCCACAAACAACATAAAGTACCTTGGCGTAACTCTAACCAAACAAGTGAAAGATCTGTATGACAGGAACTTCAAGTCCCTGAAGAAAGAAATCGAAGAAGACCTCAGGAGATGGAAAAATATTTCTTGCTCCTGGATTGGCAGGATCAATATAGTAAAAATGGCCATCTTGCCAAAAGCAATCTACAGATTCAATGCAATCCCCATCAAAATCCCAACTCAATTCTTCATAGATCTAGAAAGAGCAATTCTCAAATTCATCTGGAGCAACAAAACCCTAGGATAGCTAAAACTATTCTCAACAATAAAAGGACTTCTGGGGGAATCAATATCCCTGACCTCAAGCAGTACTACAGAGCAATTGTGTTAAAAACTGCATGGTATTGGTACAGCAACAGGCAGGTAGATCAATGGAATAGGATTGAAGACCCAGAAATTAACCCACAGACTTATGGTCACTTGATCTTTGATAAAGGAGCCACAACCATCCGGTGGAAAAAAGATAGCCTTTTCAACAAATGGTGCTGGTTCAACTGGAGGTCAACATGCAGAAGAATGCGAATTGACCCACTCTTATCTCCTTGTACTAAGATCAACTCCAAATGGATCAAGGACCTCCACATAAAACCAGACACACTGAAACTATTAGAAAAGAAACTTGGGAAGACCCTGGAGGACATGGGCACAGGGGTAAAGTTCCTGAACAGAACACCAATAGCTTATGCTCTAAGATCAAGAATGGACAAATGGGACCTCATAAAATTACAAAGTTTCTGTAAGGCAAAGGACACTGTCAGAAAGACAAAACGGCAACCAACAACGTGGGAAATGATCTTCACCAACCCCACATCCGACAGAGGGCTAATATCCAATATATACAAAGAACTCAAGAAGTTAGACCCCAAAGAACCAAATAACCCTATCAAAAAATGGGGCACAGAGCTAAACAAAGAATTTTCACCAGAAGAAATTCGGATGGCCAAGAAACACCTTAAGAGATGTTCAACATCATTAGTCATCAGGGTAATGCAAATCAAAACAACCCTGAGATTCCACCTCACTCCAGTCAGAATGGCTAAGATTAAAAACTCGAGAGACAACAAGTGCTGGCGAGGATGTGGAGAAAGAGGAACACTCCTCCACTGTTGGTGGGATTGCAAAATGGTAAAACCACTCTGGAAATCAGTGTGGCGGTTCCTCAGAAAATTGGGCATGCCACTCCCAGAGGACCCTGGCATACCACTCCTGGGCATATACCCAGAGGATTCCCCTGCATACAACAAAGACACATGCTCCACTATGTTTATAGCAGCCTTGTTTATAATAGCCAGAAATTGGAAGGAGCCCAGATATCCCTCAAAGGAGGAATGGATACAGAAAATGTGGTATATTTATACAATGGAGTACTACTCAGCAATTAAAAATAATGAATTCATGCAATTTGTAGGTAAATGGTTAGATCTGGAAACTATCATCCTAAGTGAGCTAACCCAATCACAAAAGAATACACACGAAATGCAATCACTGATAAGTGGATATTAATGAGCCCAGAAGCCCTAAATACTCAAGGCACAATTAGCAAGTCAAATGACTCTCAAGAAGAAAAAAAGGAGAGAACCCTGGGCCTGTAAAGATTGGATCCAGTATTGTAGACCCAGAACAGAGAAATCGTGGGGGGGGGGAAAGAGTGGGGAATAGCATGGGGGGGGAGAGGAATTATGGGACATATGGTGGGGGGTACCTGGGAAAGGGGAAAGCCTTTGGAATGTAAACAAAGAATATAGAAAATAAAAAAAAATGATAAAAAAAATGAAAAAAAATGAAAAAAAAAAGAATAAAGGCTGTCATTCAAGGAAAAATAAAAAAAAAAAATGGGATACAGAGCTAAGCAAAGAATTTTCACCTGAGAAATATCAAATGGCAGAGAGGCACCTAAAGAAATGTTCGACATCCTTAGTCATCAGGGAAATGCAAATCAAAACAATCCTGAGATTTTCCCTCACACTAGTCAGAATGGCTAAGATCAAAAACTCAAGAGAAAGCAGATGCTGACCAGGATGTGGGAAAAGGGGAAGATTTTAAATTTCTCAAGCTGAATAGTTTTATTTCCTGGGAGGTCTTTGAGAAATATTATTGTGTTTCAACTATTTTTGTTCCACATGATTATCCACAAAGCAGGACATTATAACTGTAGCTAAATTTATGACTACAAAGACACAGCGTGGATGTATTTTTCATCATGACATTGGAATCTACAGAGTTTTACACACTATCCACATTAAGAGCAAAATGCCCTGTGTAGCTCTGGATGGCTGGAAACTAATTTTCAAGCTTAAATCACATGATACTATAAGATGTCCACTCCCACCTGATATTTCTAGTGTTACAGGAATGTGAACCACACATGAATACAATAGGTTCTTCTAAGAGAAAATTAGAGATTATATTTTATTCATAAGAATACATTAATTTTATTCAATACCAGCTTAAAGTAGGGAGTCAATGTATACAATATATAGACTTAGCAAAACATCAAATTCAATACAGTAACAAAAAGATTAATAAATACCAAAACTTATAGTGAAAATAAGAAAAAATTCCCAAACCTATCAAAATTCTAACCAAAAAGCAAACATTAATTAAGCTAAGCAGAATTCTACTGCTGCAGATTTAAGCACAGTCCTTCAGCCTGTTGCTTGCCTCCGGCTCCTCCTGAATATCCAGCAGATCTCGATGTCCCTTAGAACTTCTCTGAAAACTTCCAAACATGCACCCTCACTGCACCAGAGGCTAGACAAAGTAAAGGCATCTTCACCTATAGGAAGGCAAAAAGGGAAAAAGTGCAGCCCAAGATGGCCATGGTAACAGGCATGAGATGCAATGGCTGTTCACTTGCTTTGCACACTCAGTGCTCCTGGTGAAGAGTTGTGAGATCTAAGTGAGATCTTGGCATGGTCTGTGCACCCTTTGAGCTTCTGTTGGAATCCTTCAGACCTAGGGGAGGAAGAGAAAAAGGCCTGCTGAGAACTTGCCATGGCAACTCTCCAGCAAACACCTGGTTTATTCAGCAGGGCAATGAAGTAAGACCCCTTCAGCTGAGGTCATGTCCTGGATCCACAAAGGAGAAGAACCAAAGAGCAGGTGGGCCTGGATGTGTTTCTCAGCTTTAAAAAATTGCTTGATACTGAACTACGAACTACACACCATGCTTGAGGTAAAGTAAAATTCAACATTTCTCCAATATTTCTTGCACAGTATATATCCAGTGAAGGCACACTGGCCAGAGGTGGACCAGCCTGTTCCCGCCTCTTATTCACTGAATCTCAGGGCTCCACCATGAGTGGCAACTTCCAATAGGCCCTCCATTGTCCATAACCTGCTTGACTTTGGAACCCAAGCTATGAGCCCAGGCAACTAGTAAATCTCCATAACCAGGGTGCAGAGTGAAACTTTTCTCCCTGTAAGGAGATTCTGTCAGAGATATTTTGAGGAAAATAAGCCTCAAACAGCCAACTGGTTGCATGTATTTTCACACTGGCAATAGTCCCTGGAAATGCTGAACTACAGTGTAATTTTTCTTTTTGACTGATGGACAGCTTTATATTTTTAGTTTGGGGCTGCTATGAAAACTACCCCTAAAAACATGATGTGCCCTTATTTCTCTGTGGAAACATACTTCTGGTTCTGGAATTGCCTGCTCATTGGGGTTTGCAGTTCAACTTCCTGAAAAGTTGTACATGGCATCTCAAAGGCATACACCATTTGTCACTACCAGCAATGCCTGAGGGAACTCATTGCTCCCAACACTCCTTGAGGATGATTTTAACTCAGAGGGAATGATTTTGAATAACAGTTACAGAGGGCTACAGAGAGAGCACAGGGTTTGTGCTTCAGACTATCAAGAGACTGGGGCAGCCCTGTTCTTGTACTTAACCATATATATGTTTCTTTGGCTTGGTACAGATGCAACACCAAGGAACTCAATCATTCAGATGGTAGCACCCTGAACAATTTCCATCGCCATGTAAAACTGAGTCAAGCATACTCAAGTTGGAAAGAAAATGGTAGCAGGTAATGGAAAAATCAAACTAGGATGCTGAGTAGATGCACTGAGCTGCCTGACCTTCCAGTGCACAGGCAAGATCCACCAAGAGCAGACAAGGGACACAAAGACTAAGCCAGCCTTAGTGATTCTCAAGAACATAGATTTGACAGAGCAGCCTCCTCCATTTCTCCATGACCACAGTACTTTGTTTTCCTACAAATGATTTCTATACACATGAATATTTTTCTTCTACAAACCCTTGAAAATCTGACTTTATAGCATCTTGTCTCCTTACTTTATAATGGGTTAGATGGAGTGGCATGAAGACCTGCTGAGTTTGATGTTTCCCTGATGCAAAGTGAAATGACAGAGGACTTTTCTCATTAAAGATGTTTTCTATTACCATTTAGGATGTTTTCTTACCAAGTGAATATATGAATAATACATAAAATATATACATACATGCACAGAGAGGATTGCGTGTCTCCACACATATGCACATAACACACACACACACACATACAAAAATGTACATGAATACACACTTGTATACACAGCAACCAACAACAAGAACCTACCATTACTCAAATATACAACATAAATATCCTAACATATACCTGGGCAAAAGCACAAACACATACACACCCACCCATCTTGAAAAAACAGATCAATATAAAGACTGCTATGTTTCAGCACATTTAATGTCATTTGAGGAGGTAGTAGAAACTAAGCTGTATATGAGGCTCTGACTAACCTGGGTTGTGCTGCCCAGCCAGTACTTAGTTCCTTGTCAGGCACTTTTTCCATGCAGATGCATGCTGATCCTATAAGTATATATAAGCTCTGCAGAGACAAGCGGATCCACACACGATTCAGGGTCCTAAGACAGAGGGTTCCAAGATTATCCTACAGCAAACTCCAAGATAAAACATATTCTGCTCTCTAAACCTGCCTGCTTCTTTTCAAAAACCCTGGTAGTAGCAATAAACACAGTTCTCCATGATTTTTGTCCAGGAACTTTAAAACACATTACAATTCATAAGATATAAAAACATCTAGACTGTCAGTCCAGTGAGTTAACAGGCAATGATTTTTCTGAAATACAGCACTCTGCAGAACTATGAGGGGGAATCTGTACTGAAGCAAGCCATACCCATGATATACTCAGCAAGTTTCAAGTTCAGTGAGAGGCCTGGGCTCAAGGGACTATGGTTCAGAAAGACTGAACAAAACAACTCGTGAATAACTGGACTCTCAACCCGACCAACAATATACACATTTCTACAAACATGCATTTCACATACTCGCTAACACACACACACACACACACACACACACACACTCAAACACACACACACACACACACACACACACACACTCACACTCACACACTCACACACACACATACAAACACACACTGTACAGAAATCATAAGTGAGCATGAAAGTATGAAGAGAACACACTGGTGGAGGAAGAGTTAAATGTAGAGTATGAAGAGCTGATGTTTCAAGTGAGACTCCAGACTCTGCTATCCATCCCTTAGGGACTGAAAGTGCTTAGGGAGCACACATCTTAGACTATATGAAGAGAGTTGGAGATATTTTATTCTTGAAGCCTCACATCTCTCACACCAACCCTCAGCCTGAGAGGAGTCTTTCACACATCCCTGTTCATCTACTCAGCTCCACAATCTAAGGTCTAGGAAAGGATTCTAGCAAAACTGACAGAGAACAGGACTGGCAAGATGCTATTCAGGCTCTTTCAGTGTGAACCAAGATCTAGTCACGGTAAAGAGACCGTTTTGCAATGCACTCAAATGACTCCTACAATGCAAATGAACAAAAGACCTGACTTATCAAATCAAAGTCCTGTCCTACTAAAAGGGATGCACCCACATAGTACCTTTCTAGCATAATGGCATGTAGGTGAGTAATGTTTGTTCAAACTCTACATCTTAGTGAACTGCAGCTTTTACTTGAGCAGGAGGATCTGCTTACCTATCCAGTGCCCTGTAAGAGGCTAACTCCACAGAAAGTCTTGTAAATGATCATGGAAATGAACAACTGGAGGAGACAGGAGAGGGCCTGGATAAGGTTCAGGATGGTTTCATGGGCTTGACTGTGTTTATGGTTAGACAAGAGAGCAACCTGCCCCTGATGCTCATTCATCCTACCTGGTGCTGCTTGCAGAGTTCATGAGTCATTCAAAACATCGCAGGCTTTTGTACACGAAATATTTGTGTGCTTGCTGCCTTCTTCCAGTTCAATCTGCTCCTGTAGCAGTTCTCTGTTCTCAGTCCACAACATCTTGACTTTGTGCTTTTGATGGTTATATTCACACAGGAGTTGGCGATTACTGATCCTGAGCCACAAACAAAAGCTGTTGACTCTCAGAGAGCATCTATCATCCTCCTTCTCCTCCATGTACCAAACATGGGCCCTGATGTCCAGTCAGCCTCAGACTACAGTCCAGATTACCCATGGAATATTACATATAGGAAAGCCAAATGCAGAGGACAGCCACATTCCAGAAGACTCAAGGTACTTCTGAAAACACTGACACCAATAGGCTTTCATGTATCTTCCAGAAGAGGACATAGGCCACATGTGTACTAATGTGTCCATTAGTGGTATTAAAAACTTACCTGTAGTTAAAGAGCAAACCTTCTCTACAGGAGGACAAGAACCCAAAATGTAGAAAATCTTTCTATGTGCCTCCTGAAAACCATACCTATATATCTCCTTTCAGAGCACAAGAGGCTCAAGGCTGATTGATATCTCCATGATGGTGCAAACCTTTCCTATCTCAAGGATACTGAGTTGGAAAGGACAATGGATGGAGGGGCTCACAGACTCTTCACACTTGGTCACAATGAATCCGAGAGGTAAAAAAAACCTAGAGCCTTGCTTTGAAGGAGGCAAGATTCCTTTGAAGAGGCAAATGATATATAACCTAAGTCCTCACTTTGGTTCAAAGACAAGGAAAGGCAGACACATTCTATGCATAGTGCTTGGGTCATGACCATGTTAGTCACTCACCAGTATGACTGATTTTCTTTAGTCAGTTCCGTGGACTTGGACAAGGCTTCACTGATCTCTTGTGGCATTTTCTTGAGGTCGGACATCATTTGGTGGTATTGCAACATAAGCATGAACTTCTCAAAGTTCTTCCTGTGGGAGGGAATGGCCCAATGAGCAAATATTCCCAGGAACTAAGGACACAGGGATCAAGTCAATTCAAGCTGAATTGTGGATTACCCCTGCCCATATAAGCCACATCCTTCCCCCTTGATGCTGGTTCTTCTAGGTGCTTATTAAACTTATGAACATTGTGCTGGGGCCAGTAGAGCCAGGGAATTAAAAGAAGAGAGCTGGCATGCTTTAGCTCCCTGAGAGGGGTTGAAGGAATACACTAGCTCTCCAACAATTTTCCATGAGCATTGCCACAGGCCTGGGTCCATATCAATCATTGGAACTTTTGTACATTAATTTCCAATGGACCTAATCAGTATTGGGAACCTGAGATGAATAACGATCTCATTTGTTGTGCCTCTCAAAGAGGGGCTTCTTGGACTCATGATCATTATTACCTAGATTATGAGTTAGGCAAAAGCTCAGGCCCTAATCCACTACACAGAATCCTTAGATCGTAATTGGAAAACACAGAAACACACAAACAAAACACACACACACACAATTACACACACTCACACATATACGTACACACAGACACATACACACACACACACACACACACACACACACACACATACACACACACTCAAAACAATCAAAATGCTACATAGATAAAATGATGTGGCATCACCTCAGAGTATTATGGACACAATTGGAGAACAGCAGAGATGACCTGCATCCAATCCAGACACAATGAGAAGCAGCACATGGGACCAGGCCCCTCTAGCTATTGAGAGGACCAATTGAACCCAGCATAACTCCAGGTCAATTACAATAATGATGTACCATAAACACACAGTACTTAGCATCTCCAACAAACCAACACCTGTCCAGGCTCCTAAAAATGCAGGATGAGAGCTCACACACTACTCCCCTTATCCCCAGACTGTGATTCATGCCACAGGCCCCAATAAAATTTTAGAGGAATCAATAGAGCCTGTGACCCCATCTCATTCCTATCTGAACTTCAGGTTCTGTGTGGAACATCCAATCACCAAAATGAATTTGGACAAGAAGTCAACCTGGAGTTGTAGCCTCCTGCGATAAGAGGAAATCAGGTTAACAGAGAGGGCCCAATAGAGTCAGCAAACAACTTGGCTTAAGGACTACCTGTCATTCAAGTCCTTGTTAGTGTAATGTGTCAGTATTCCCCGGAGTTCGTCTCTCTCATTTTCCATCTTCTGGAGATCCCTTTTGAGCTTCTCCAACCTCTTCATTCTCTGCTCCTCCTCATTGATGGAGGAGAGTTGCGATGATTCCTTCTGAACAGACCCTGTAGGTAAATCAACACTAATAAACTTGTAGAGATAATAGGACAGGAAATAGAGAAACTATGCTCAGTCCCAAACATAAACTGGAGGAAAAGGAAATTCTAGAAACATAGTGAATGCCTGAAAGAACAGGAAATCCTCTTTGAGCCGGACTCCTCAGCTAGGTCCCTGTTCCCAACCACCATCACTAAGCATATGCCTCACTCACTACTGCAGTCCCCTTAGCCCTCAATTGTATAAGCAGACCCAGACAAGGAGAATTGGAGGGCACTGTCAGCTATTATCTGACATAATGCTTAGCACAAAGTGATTGACCTTAAACACCAGCACCTAAAACCTCCCACAAGCAAACACCTGTCAGGACTTCTTAAAATGGGTGATTGGAACTCAAACTCTACTACACTAACCCATATAGTGAATAACTCCACATCATGTTTGTTCAAACCAAAGTGTCTGAAGCTTGATTCATGAGCAGAGGAATCTCGTTCCCTATCTTTGGTATCTCATACTCATGTAAACTACAGGAAACTATTGAGGATGAAGGGCTTCAACACTATCCTGAAAGCAACAATTTTCTCTTACCACAGAGCTTCCTACTGGCATAATTTGCAACTCAGGAAATTAAGATCACTGAGCAAAGCAACTTCAGGCTTCTCAACTTGTGACTCAGAAAAAGTAATCATCTGAAATTCTTGAATCTGGGTCTCCCATTGAGTAATATCAAGGATCCAGATCATAAGCCCTACTGCTAGTAGGACCCGCTTAAACCCACCTCTTCCGGGAAGCTCCCTGACCCTTGCCCCGGACTCACTGTGCCTTCCCCATGACCATTTGCTCCTTCTGGTTTCCCAACATGACAGAAGGCCAGACTCCTTCTGCCTCTTCTCCCTAGGTCTGGTCTCCGTCTGTATTCTATTATCCCTCTGAAATATCCTTCGCAGCATGGACAGCATGCCTGCTTCTGAACACAGTAGGCTCTGAAGGAATAGCCCACAGGCAGTTGGTGTTACCACAACACAGGTGACATCACAGAAGATTCTAGGGTTCTCCTGGATACAAGAGATTGTCCAGGGAAGTGACTACTGATGATGTCACCAGGAAGTACCATGGCCTACCTGCTAAGTAGCTTACCTCATATTGGCCAGTTTCTGAGGTACCCTTCCCTCGGTACTTTTAAGCCAGGGGAGAGCCCTTGGCACATTCTTCTTCCAAAGCTAGTGTTTTCTCTCTGCTTCATTACCAGTCATGCACTTTGGATGGGGGAATTTCTTAGGACGTTGGCATGGGAGGCTCATCGTTGCTAAGGACCTAAAACTCTAGGATCATTGGATGAAGGAGGTTCTTCTCCTTAAAAATCTACTTCTGGGGTCCATTCGTGTATCATGCGGTCCATGTCCCAGGTTGCCTTGTTTCCCAGAGGCCACAAGCATTCTGCTATACCTTTAATTTTATGCAAGTTCAGTTGTATATTTTTATTGTACACATGCCTTGAGAGGAGAGGTTGTTTCAATATAGACAGACATGTGTTTTCATGAAATCTGTGTTTTAGGATCTCATTTTTGCAGTGAAAACTCCTTGTTCTTATCAATATAGGAACTCAGCTATAAGGGAATATCAAATTATAACATTTATGTCCCCTCTTTAAAAGATAAAATCCCACATTCTCCCTTTCTCAAAAACAACCAAAGAAGGCTTCTGTGACCAAAGAACAACAGGCACATTGGATTGCTGCTCTGTATTCCTATTAGCTCTCCCTTGTCCAGTATCTGCCGAGTTCCAAGTTCCAGGTCTGAAGCTCTTGGGGATTGGACTATGATCCTGCATTTATAAGATACCTATGACTGAATAGGATGGAAAGGGGTTAGAAAGGCTCAGATATATTTAAATCTCCATTTTAATGGGTCCATAAATTAAGGTGGAACTCCTCTTGGCATTGTAACCTGTGACTTCTGCCTTCTTAACCTGTTTGTGCTGAATGTATGATAAAATGCCAACTCACCTCTCAGGTTTAAACAAGAAAAGTCATGTAAGTCCCTTCCAAATTGATTGTGTCGTGTTTGACTGCCACCTTCAACCATGTAGAAACAGTACAACAAGGTTCAAAGGTGTCTGTGGAGATGTTGGGGAAGTCAGAAGTCCAGTCTGTCTCTCAGATAGTCAGATGAATAGACTTTATGGAAAACTGAAGGTCCTGGAAAATGAACAAGAAATAGAGATTGGCTAACTACTGATCTCTGAGCCTGGGAAGAAATGGGGGAGGCTTTCCAAACAAATACTGTAGGGATGAATCCCTCCCCGTATTGGGTATAATAGGACCAAAGTATGAAGGAAGTCCATCTACCCTTCCCTGAACTACCCTGAGAGTTTTGTAGTGTTTCCATTCATGAACTTTTCTTTATGTGCATGGGAGCAGAACTCTGAAGTCTGCATGCACAATGAAGGTTCCATCTATTCATAAATCATTCAGTGGTAATTGACAAGTTTAGGCCATGAACCATCAACTGTTGTCTGACAGGCTGCCAAGGGAGTGGTAAAATTGTTGTTCCTGTACCTGGAAGAGGTTTTGAGCATTTTCAGACTAGTGGATAGACCTTCTACTCAGCCAGAGAAAGTATCATGAAAAACAAGCATGTACTCTTATCCTCTGCTAACAGGCTCATATCAGTGAAGTCAATTTCCCACAATTGGCCTTATCTCTGGCCCCTCATATGTGCACATTTCTGATAAAATTGTCTCTGTTTACATTTACTTTACTATAAATCTGACATATTGCCTATGTAAATCGGGCCAGGATGACAAGTCTAGTTATGTCATACTTTGTTCTGAGTAACTGAGAAACTATTGTGGACCCCAGTCAGATAACCTGGTGAAGGTTATTTACCAGAGCCCTGCCAATCCTTTCTGGCAGAGTGATCCTTCTCTCCAATGTTCAACAGCATCCTTTCGGTTCAGCTACCCTTTGAATATTTTTACATCTCCTATTTCCCCTTGGTTATAGTATGGAGTCTCAGGCAGTAGTGGGTCACAATATGTAACCAAATAGTCAGTGGACCCCACTGTTTTTTAGGCCAATTTTTGGACAGCCAAGTCAGTGAGCTGGTTACCTCCAGCATCGAGGGATCAAAATTTGATGTCCTCAGCATTGAAACCAAGAAACTCGAGGAGGAATGTAAATAGTTCCCAGTAGAGGCAAGAATTCCTCTGTTTCCAGTGTCGTTTTTGCCAGCAGTGATGAGCCCTCCTTCTCTGTAGACCATAACATTCACATGTGCAGTATCTGAAACATAGTGACTTTTGTGTTATGTGATAACAAGACTTCTTTTTCACCGTGCATTTGGAATGTAAGTCTTGGGTCCAAATCATTTCACTTTCTTTTTTTTTTTTTAGGTTAACTTAACACCATAAAAATTTCGAAATAAAATAGGATGTCAGATGGTGTGTGTGTGTGTGTGTGTGTGTGTGTGTGTGTGTGTGTTTTCTTGAAAACATATGTATCTGTTGTTTTTGTAGACTTTTTCTGGGGAGATGTGACACACATCTACTCACAGCAGACCCAGAAGAGATGATAATAAGGATTGTATTAATGTCTCATTTGGTGAACCAATGTTTTTTTTCTCTTGTGATTACTAACAGGAATGTGGATGAGAGGTTACTTACAAGGAGCAGAGATAACTCAAAAGCAGCTCCATCACTGTGGAAAGCCCACCCCAGCATGGGTGACGACTCCACAAAACTGGTTCAGGGAGGCTCTTTATACAGCATCTTACAGGCAGCTCTCTGGTCATTGTTTCCTGCCCTAGAAACTATTCTTTTACTCCAGTTGATAATGTAGATAGATGCCTTCAAGATTCTTTTTTTTTAAGACTTTTTTTAAAATTTTCTATATTCTATGTTTACATTCCAAAGGCTTTCCCCTTTCCCAGTTCCCACCCACCATACTTCCCATAGTTCTCTCCCCCCCAACTATTCCCCAATCATTCCCCCTCCCCCCACGGTTTCTCTACAAAACTGGATCCAATATTTACAGGCCCAGGGTCCTCTCCTTTCTTCTTCTTGGGAATCATTTGACTTGCTATTTGTGTCTTGAGTATTTAGGGCTTCTGGGCTCATTAATATCCACTTATCAGTGATTGCATTTCATGTGCATTCTTTTGTGACTGGGTTAATTCACTCAGGATGATTTTTCCAGATCTAACTATTTACCTAAAAATTGCATGAATTCATTATTTTTAATTGCTGAGTAGTATTCCATTGTATAAATATACCACATTTCTGTATCTATTCCTCCTTTGAGGGATATTTGGACTCCTTCCAATTTCTGGCTGTTATAAACAAGGCTGCTATAAACATGGTGGAGCATGTGTCTTTACTGTATGCAGGGGAATCCTCTGGGTATATGCCCAGGAGTGGTATGCCAGGGTCCTCTGGAAGTGACATGCCCAATTTTCTGAGGAACTGCCAAACTGATTTCCAGAGCGGTTTTACCATTTTGCAATCCCACCAACAGTGGAGGAGTGTTCCTCTTTCTCCACATCCTCGCCAGCACTTGTTGTCTCTTGAGTTTTTAATCTTAGCCATTCTGACTGGTGTGAGGTGGAATCTCAGGGTTGTTTTGATTTGCATTTCCCTGATGACTAATGATGTTGAACATCTCTTAAGGTGTTTCTCGGCCATCCGAATTTCTTCTGGTGAAAATTCTTTGTTTAGCTCTGTGCCCCATTTTTTGATAGGGTTATTTTGGTTCTTTGGGGTCTAACTTCTTGAGTTCTTTGTATATGTTGGATATTAGCCCTCTGTCGGATGTGGGGTTGGTGAAGATCTTTTCCCACTTTGTTGGTTGCCATTTTGTCCTTCTGACAGTGTCCTTTGCTTTGCAGAAACTTTGTAATTTTATGAGGTCCCATTTGTCAATTCTTGATCTTAGTGCGTAAGCTATTGGTGTTCTGTTCAGGAACTTTTCCCCTGTGCCCAAGTCCTCCAGGTTCTTCCCAAGTTTCTTTTCTAATAGTTTCAGTGTGTCTGGTTTTATGTGGAGGTCTTTGATCCACTTGGAGTTGATCTTAGTGCAAAGAGATAAGAGTGGAATATAAGTCTTGGGTCCAAATCATTTCACTTTCAATAACTGCTGAGGCCCTGTGTGTGTGGTGCCATATTTAATGAAGATGTTCCCATCCATGTAGAAAATCTTTCATGGGATTCAGAATCTTTCATGGGATTCAGGGGTGTCTCTTAGGTCTAGACTGATCCCCTTCATCCTGTTTGTTTCCTCATACAATTCTTGATGAACTTCTGTGGGTCATCCTCTGGCAAGATTGCAGGCAGCAAGACTGATGACATCGGGTTTTTCAAACCAGACTCCATGAGCTACTATTGTTTCATACATTCAATAAACAAGCATGGTTCTTATGTTCCTTTGAGAAGAACATCCACTGCATGGGTTGACTTAAGTATAAGATGCTGACCCAGAATTCACATCTCTGCTTCTTTCACTAGTATACTGGTACCCTTAGACAAGTGGACCAGCCTGAGGATTCAGGATCCAATGCCTTGATGGGCCTACTACACAGTGATTCCATGGTCCTAATATG
This sequence comes from Apodemus agrarius, assembly GCA_964023405.1. Classification (NCBI taxonomy): domain Eukaryota; kingdom Metazoa; phylum Chordata; class Mammalia; order Rodentia; family Muridae; genus Apodemus; species Apodemus agrarius. The sequence continues at coordinate 83,141,170 of OZ030013.1, forward strand.
TCTGGTCTGACACCTTTTGCAGCAACTTTGTTTCATTTATGTATAGATGACAAGCCTTGAAGGTATCTGGAAGTACTAGGGTTGGAGCCAAAATCACCTGTCTTTAATGTCTCAAGCATGATTATCTGCAGACCCATTCCAGATTAGAGAACAAATTCCCTCATTTGTGCTGGTGGGGTTTTTTTTTTTTGGTTTGGACATTTATAATGACTACTTCTATTTCCATAGGGGTTGTAGGACTGTTTAGATAGTATACATTATCTTGATTTAACTTTGGTATGTGGTTTTCGGCAGGAGAGATAGCTCAGCAGATAGGACCCTTGCCTGCTTGTCCAGAGGTCCTGAATTCAATTACTGGGCAACCACAATGGGGCACAAAACAATCTGTAAGGGGATCTTATGCCCCCTTCTGGCATGTGGGTGTGTATGCAGCAGAGCACTCATCCATATAAATATAATAAAATAAACGATTCCTTTTGCTCTAGCTGTTCCATAATTGGTGAGCATAGGCTTTTCTTGTAAGACAGGATATGTTTTTTATTTCCTCAGTTTCTGTTGTTATGTCTCCATTTTCATTTCTGGTTTTGTTAATTTGGGTACTATCTCTGTGCCCATTATTTAGATAGGCTAAGGGTTTATCTATCTTATTGATTTTCTCAAAGAACAGCTCATGGGGTTTTCTTTTGTATTCTTTCTATCTTGCTCTTTGCTTCATTTTTGTTTATTTCAGTCCTGAGTTTGAGGATTTCCAGACATAATTCTCTTAATATGTTCGCTTGTTTTCATCGTAGACATTTCAGGTGTGCTTTTAAGGTGCTGGTATAAGATGACTCCAAATCCTTTTTGTTTCCCCATCACCAACTTACTCTTTTTGTCTTTAATTGGATATTTTATTTATTTAAATTTCAAATCTTAACCTCTTTCCAGGTTTCCCCTCTGCAAACCTGCTATCCCATTCCCGTTATACTACATCTATGAGGGTGCATTCTCACCCACCTCCTCACTCCTGCTTCGCTGACCTAATGTTCTGCTACATTGGGGCATCAAGCCTTCACAGGACCATGGGCCTCCTCTGCCATTGATAGCCAATAAGGCCACTTAAGCTCTTTCCCTCCATCCTCTAACTTCTCCACTGGGCTCCCTTTGGGTTGCCAGAAAACATAGGCATCTGTATTTGTCAGGATCTAGCAGAGCATCTTAGGAGATACCTGTATCACTCTACTTTCTCCAAGCCTTCCTTGGCATCCACAATAGTGTCTGGATTTGGTGGCTGCATGTAGGATGGACCCCCAGGTAGGGAAGTCTCTGCATGGCCTTTCCTGCAGTCTCTGCTCCATTCTTTATCCCTGCATTTCCTTTAGAGAGGATAAAAACTGGGTTACAATTTTGGAAATGGGTGGGTAGTCTTTTCCCTCAACAGAGTCTATGCCTAACTTCTGGATATGATCTTCACAGGTTCTCCCTCCCCTTTGTTGGGCATGTCAGCTAATGTCATCCCTCTGGGGTCCTGGGATGCATTTGCTTTCCTAGTATCTGGGAGTTTTTGGTTGCTAACCTCTTTAACCAAGGCACTCAGGGTGCTGTTGCACTTGAGGCAGTGGTGTTCAGAATTGAAGCTTCCTCTTGGTAGATGATTCCTTTGATGAGTATGAAGTGCCCTTCCCCATCACTTTTGATAACTTTTTGTTGAAAGTCTAATTTCTAGGACATGACAATGGCTTCTCTAACTTGGTTCATGGGATTATTTGCTTCAAATTTTTGGTAGCACTTTATTCTAAAGGAGTGTCCTTCTTTGCAACTGAGGTAAGTTTCTTGTCTGCAGCACAATGCTGCATACTATTTCTTCTTCCAATTTCTTGGCCTTTATCTTTTTATTGGGGAATTGAGTCCATTAATGTTCAGAGATATTAAACAGAGATTATTGTTAATTCCAGTCATTTTTATTTTCATGGTGGTATTGTGAGTGAGAGAGAATCTCTTCTTTGGGGGTTCTTGTGAGATGATTCATTTCTTGTGTTTTCTTGGGTACAATGACACTCCTCTGTAGGGATTTTTCTCCTAGCATCCACTTTAGTGATGCATTGGTAGGAAGAAATTGTTTAAATTTGGTTTTGTTCCAGAACACCTTGGTTTCTCTATCTATGAGTATAGAGAGTTTTGCTTCATATAGTAGCCAGGGCTGGCATTGGTATTCTCTTAGGTTCTGCAGGACATTTTACCAGGATCTTCTGAATTTTATCGGTGAGAATTCTGGTGTAATCCTCATAAGTCTGCCTTTGTAAGTTACTTGGCCTTTTCCCCTTACTGTTTGTAATATTTTCTTTCTTTTGTACATTTACTCTTTTGATTATTGTGTGACAGGACAATTTTTTGTACAGCTTCAATTGATTTGGTGTGTTGTAGCCTCCTTGGAAATTTATGACTGTCTCTGTTTTTAGGTTAAGGAAGTTCTCTTCTATTCTTTGTTGAAGATGTTTTCTGCACCTTTGAACTAGTAATCTTCACCCTCTTCTATTTTTTTCTATTTTAGTCATCTCTTTATTTCAGCGTGTATTTCAGAGGCATCACTGGCTTTTAAAACAAAGAATGATGTACATGAACTGAGCCTGTCTCCATGATACAGCTATGACATTTCTTCATACATTCATTTATGTAACTTCCCATATTCAGTGTCCTTGTTCCCATTCCTAGAAAACACATCTCTAAGCAGAAACTACTGGAGTAAGTACTTCAACTCTGTCTGACTTGAACTTCAGTGAGATACACACTCACACAGTGTGTTCTCTATGATGGCAGCACAGTAGTTCCTTCCCTCTTACATAACTGACAGTCATCTCTGTGTGGCTGAGTCAGCACTTGACTTTTCTTTTTCTCCACCAAAATTGTTATAAGGTAGATATACATTTAACTTGACAAAACAATGAGTTCCTTTTTCAAATTATCTGAAACAATTGTGTTCCCACTATCACATTGCAAAAGCTCTAGTGTTCACATACAGCAACATTTGGGGTTCTGGGATTTTAACCCCAGCTATTCTGGTTGGCATTTGCTATTATTAATCCATGCACTTTAATTTTTTAATTTATTTTTTATTGAATATTGACTTCATTTATATTGCCAATGGGAAAACCTTTCCCAATATTTCCCCTCCTCTAAAACCCCCAACCCCTCACCTTCCTCCTTCCCCCTGCCTCTATGTATATGCCTCTCCACCCAACACACTCCCTCCTCCCCCTCCCTCGGGTTTCCCTTTCTTCTGGCCTCTGTTGATCCTTTCCCTGACCAAGGACCATTCCTCCCACTGATGCCCAACAAGGCCTTCCTTTGCCACATTTTTGGCTGGAACCATGTGTGCCCCTTGGTTAATGGTTCAGTCCCTAGGAGTCTTGGGGCATCTGGGTAGCCGAAATCATTGGTCTTCCCATAGGGCTGTAAACCCCTTCAGCTCCGCTGGACCATCCTCCAGTTCCTCCATTGACTTCACACCTACACCTGTCACTATGAAAATGATCCCTCAACCCCTCAGCCACTCCAGCCTCAGTGCCCTATCATTTCCCTACACTGGGTAATCAGTCCTGCACAGTTCTGAATACCTCCTCTCCCACTGATGCCATATAAGGCAGTCAATCCTCTGCTGCATATCCAACTGGAGCTATGGATCACACCATGTGTACTCTTTGGATAGTGGTTTAGTACCTGGGATCTCTGGGTGTTCTGGTTGGTTGATATTGTTGTACTGCTTAGGGGGGTGCAAACATCTTCAGCTCCTTCATTCCTTGCCCTAACTTCTCAATCAGCTTACCCATTCTCAGTCCGATGTTTGGGTGTTGGTTTCTGCATCTTTATTGGTCTGTAACAGGCAGAATATCTCAGGAGACTGCTATATCAGGTTTCTATCAATACCAGGCTTCTTGTCATCAGCAGTAGTGCCTGGGCTTGGTGTCTGCAGATGGGATGGATCCCTTGCTGGTATAGTCTCTGGTTGGTCTTTCCTTCAGGCTTTACACCACGCTTTGTCCCTGCATTACTTGTGACAGGAAGAATTCTTGATTAATATTTTTGAGGTGGCTGTCTGACCCCATCCCTCAGACAGGAGATTCCTTATCCATTGGATGGGGTATCTAGACCATCTATATCCCTTTTGTGGTGTATTAAGCTAGGGTCCTCCCTGTTGGACCCTGGCAACCAATTGGGTCCCTGGCATTTGGGACTTTATGGTAGCTATCCACCATTCCCTCTACCCCACAGCTACATACCTCATTTCAAATTATTGACCCTCTATACTTCTCCCCCATCTTCTCCCATATCTGAACCGACACCCGTTTTTACCTCTCCCTCCTCTCTCCCTTCCCAATCCCTCCCTTCCTCTACTTTCCAAGATTCTTTTCTTCCCCCATCTCAGTAGAACTGTACCATCCACAGGATGATATGGTCTTCCTTCTCCTTGGGTTTCATATGGTCTGTGAGTTGTATCATGGGTATTCCAATCATTTATTGGCTAAACTCCATTTGTCAGTGAGTACATGCCACAGGTGTTCTTTTTTTACCACACTCAGGATGATAATTTCAAGTTCCAACCATTTGCCTACAAATTTCATGAAGTCATTGTTTTTAATAGCTTAGTACTCCATTGTATAATGTACCACATTTTCTCTACCCATTCCTCTGTTGAGGGAGATATGGGTATTGTTCAGCTTCAGCTTATTATAAATAAAACTGCTATTAACATGGTGGGTCATGTAACCTTGTTACATATTGAAGCATCTTTGGGGTATATGCACCATGGTAGGTATAGCTGGGTGTTGAGGTTGAAGTATTTTCAAAATTCTCAGAAACTACCAGATTGACATCCAAAGTGGTTTTGCCAGGTTTCATTCCCACCATCAATGGAGGAATGTTCCTCTTTTACCACACCCTTGCTAGCATCTGCTGCCACCTGAGATTTTGATCTTAGCCATTCTGCATGGGATGGTGGAATCTTAGGGTCATTTTGATTTTCATTTCCCTGATTACTGGGGATGGTGAACATTTCTTTAACTACTTCTAAGACATTCAAGATTCCTCAGTTGAGACTTCTCTGTTTAGCTCTGTACCTCATTCATTAATAGGGTTAATTGGTTCTCTGAAGTCTACCTTCTTGAGTTCTTTGTATATTTTGGATGTTAGCCTTCTATCAAATGTAGGGTTGGTAAAGAATTTTTCCGTATGTGGATTGCCAATCTATACTATCAAAGGTGTCCTTTGCCTTCCAAAATCTTTTCAATCCTATCGGGTTCCATTTGTCAGTAGTTGATCTTAGAGCATGAGCCATTGGTGTTCTGTACAGGAACTTTCCTCCTGTGCAAATGTGTTCAAGGTTCTTTCTCACTTTCCTTGTATTAGATTCAGCATCTCGGGTTTTATGTGGAGTTCCTTGATGCACTTGGACTTGAGCTCTGTCCAAGAGATAAGAATGGATCAATTTGACTTCTACATAGAGACTTCCAGTTGAACCAGAACCATTTGTTTAAAATGCTGTCCTTTTTCCACCAGATGGTTTTGGCTCCTTTGTCGAAGATCGAGTGACCATATGTGTGTAGGTTCATTTCTAGGCCTTCATTTCTATTCCACTGATCTGCTTGCCTCTTTCAGTACCAATATGATGCCATTTTTCGCTATTGCTCTATAGTATAGCTTGAGATCAGGCATGTGGATTCCCTGATATATTCTTTTATTGTTGAGATTGGTTTATGCTACCCTGTTTTTTTTCCAGATCAATTTTTTATGCTACCCTGTTTTTGTGTTTTTCCAGATCAATTTGAGAATTGCTCTTTCTGTCTCTGTGAAGAATTGAGTCAGAGTTTTGATGAGGATTGCATTGAATCTGCAGATTGCTTTTGGTAAGATGGACTTGTTTACTATATTCATCCTGATGATCAGTGAGCATGAGAGGTCTTTCCATCTTTTAAGGTCTTCTTTGAATTCTTTGTTCAGAGTCTTGCAAGTATTATCATTTAGATATTTCACTTGCTTGCTGTAAAGTCCCAGCAAGATATTTTGTATTTTTTTTTACTATTGTCAATTGTGAAGTTTTCCTAATTTTTTCAGCCCAATTATTCTTTGATTAGAGGAAAGCTACTAGTTTATCTGAGTTGATTTTATATCCATCCAATTTGCTGAAGTTGTGTATCAGCTGTAGGAATATCTTCCTGGATTTTGGGGGGTCAATTATGTTTACTATCATATAATCATCAAATAGTAGTATCTTACTTTCCTCCTTTCCAATTTATATCCCTTTGAATTCTCTTCTTCCTAAGTGTTCTAATTAGACATTGAGTACTATATTGAACAGATAGGAGGAGAGTGTGCCGCCTTGTCTTTTTTCTGATTATAATGGGATTGCTTCAAATTTCTCTTTTTTTAGATTGATGTTGGCTACTGTTTGGTTGTATGTTGCTTTTCTTATATTTAGGAATGGATCTTGAATTACTGATATTTCCAACATTTATAACAAGAAGGGGTGTTATATTTTTGAAAGTATTTTCTTAGATTTTCTTTATGAGAATTTTATTGAGTATATTTTCATCGGCATTTTTAATGGTTTGTATATCCTCAGCCCAGTGAGTGACACTATTAGAAGGTGTGGCCCTGTTGGAGTAGACTTCTCACTGTGAATGTGGGAAAGACCCACATCCTAGTTGCCTGGAAGTTATTCTTCCATTAGCAGCCTTCAGATGAAATGTAGCACTCTCAACTTCTCTGGTACCATGCATTCCTGGGTGGTGCCATGTTCCTGCCTTGATGATACTGGACTGAACCTCTGATCCCATAAGCCATGCCCACTTAAATGTTGTCCTTTAAAGGACTTGCCTTGGTCATACATAGTGTCTGTTCAGAGCATTAAAAACCTAATTAAGACAGAAGTTGGTACTAGGGACTGGGGTATTGCTGTTATAGTCCTGACCATGCTTTTGTGGGGAGAAAAGTGAATTTTGAGACTTTGGAAAGCAGTGGAAAGCTTTAATTTGGGCTTAAAGGGCTATGCTAGTAGGGAAATAGAAGACTTTGAGCTGAATATGATATGAACTGTTGTTGTTGTTGTTGTAGCTGTTGTTGTTGTTTTCACTTCAACATGCTTCTGTTGCAGACCAAATTTCATCCTTCCTGGAGCAGCCCAGTCATCTTGCCCTCTGCATAGTGTTCCTGATTGTCCTTTTGAAGTCCTCACTATTTCTGCAAATTGGTGTCCATGTATTTGAGTACTCTGCTTTCTGGCACCCGTTCATCCCAATTTTTATTCCAACCACTCTAATGGATAAAGCACTTGACTTGTCTGTCCTTTATGGCAACCTTTACACACTTTGCTTCATAAAGCAGAGGCCCATGAAAGCACAGCACTCACTCATCCTCCTGGAATTAGGTTCTGGGTCCTGCTAGGGTGCCATTTGTAAGTGATTCTGTCGCATGCTGCTTTGAAGGTCATTTATGTATTACCTACCTCCTCTCACATTTCTATAGTACAGAGTTTTCTTGAACATGCTCTGTTTCATGTACCCAGATAGAGAAAAGTTTCTGGTCTATTTGTGTCAACTGGCCTCTTTCACATGCCAATCGTGATGTCTCTCCACATCCCTATTCCCCTGCCACAGACATTGCTGCTTCGAATGCCATGCCTTTGCTGCCAAGATGTACAGAGCCCTCCAAACCATGAGACAGAGTGAGTCCTCTTGTTTTAGTTTGCAGTTTTCAGGGTATAGGGTCAAAGCTATACAAAAAGTAAATTGAGACCAAGAAGTGGTGTCATTATTGTAATAAACGTGACTTGTGGTTCATAGGTTTTGGGGACTGGTTTGTTGGAGAGTATGGGCTGACAAAGCCCTACCATTTTGTATGCAGAAATCAGTGTACCATCGTCATGGGCGTGTGGAATGGAATGCTGACATCAGTGAAAGGCTGGGTTTCAGGTGAGAAAGGGGATCCTATCTGGAATTGAATTAAGGCTCCCAAGTGGAGGAAAAAAATCTGAAAACAATAAAGAAAACTAACAATATATGAGGGTATAATTCATAATTAGAACATGGGCTTAGTACATGTGAGAAAGCCTGCATCTGGTTCCTACCTAGTAGGACATGTATGTAAACAAAATGGACTGAGACAGTGAGGGGAAATGATATCATGTGAAGTAGTTAGCACAGTGTGGGTACATAGCAAGGGAAACTCGCTAGTGATTATCATCATGATTTGTAAATAAATATACACATATATACTAACAAAGTATCACAGAATTGATCCCTGGGGTTTTAGGGATAAGGAAAAAAACATTTGGGACATTCATTCCCTTGAAAACAGAAGACAATAGAAGTGCAGCTAAATGTGAATCACTGTAGTGTGCATCTCCTGGTTTTAATCACATTGCATATGCTCTGCTCCTGTTAAACAATTACCCATCACTTCTGTAGAAAATGGCTTTTCACCATCCCCTCTGCAGAGTTCTGACCTCATCTCTCTCCAATGGAGCACAGGTACAGGTCTCTTTTTGCCTCTCATTTCTATGCTTGTAAGATAAGAGGCTGAGCTGTTTAAAAAAAGAGTTTATATGTGGCTAGGAGCAGAAGCTAGAAGTTTGAAAATGCCACGTGTACATGTGGATCCAGATGAGCCTGTAACCCAACAGACTCCAGATGTCTCCAGCTGACAGTTTAATAGCGCACTATTTTGCTTATTGAGGTTCAATTTTCATTCCTGATACAGTTGTAAATCCTAACAAAACCCTTTTGAGCCGTTGTTAGGTATGTGCTCCCGTCATCTCAAATAGTGGTCTACAGTTACTCAGGAAGAAACAGGCATTTGTGAGTGGGGTACAGCAGAAAGCAAGGCCCTGAGGAAGGGAGGAGCTGACCAGCATCTCTCTGTGGGAGAGGGGAGGATGAACCAGAGTTCAGTGCTCCAAGTCAAGGCTATCCCTAGACAAAACTGAGGCCGCCCAGCTCTGTGCAGTTGGGGAAGACCCAACCAAATGGGGTTTGCAGTGTAGAGTGACTCAACTCACCTGAAAGACCTAGAGCAGGCTGGAGAGATGGCTCAGCGATTAAGAGTGTTGGAATGCTCTTTCAGAGTTCCTATATTCAATTCCCTGCAATCAATGTGGTGGCTCACAGGCATCTGTAATGGGACCTGATGCATTCTTCTGGTGTGTCTGAAGACAGTGACAGTGTGCTCATATAAATAAATAAATCTGTAAAAAGAAAAATGACCAATAGCAAAAGACAGGGTACCATGGCCATATCTTCAGTAGCCAGGGACATCAGAAATGATCTGGTGGTGAGAGAAATCTAACTTAGAAGAAGGGAGCACTTTGCAGAATCCTTGAGAAACAGCAGAGGCAAGCGAAATTGTTTTTCTTCAGTATTTTAGTCACAGAAGGACCCAACACAAGCCAATGCAGGAAATGTGGCTGTAAACTATCAGGTCTCCACATCCACAAGGAAACCCCAACAGAACAGTGAGGAGCCCTTGTTACTGGCTGTACTGTTGGCGACCCTCCGCTAGGGGGAGGAGGATAGCCCACAGATGGTCTCCCTGCTGACGTCAACTCATTCCTATGTGTGTCAGTCATACATCCATCTCTCAGAAGATGTTTTAAAGGAAATTACTGTGTGGGCCACTGAGGAGGAAGGTTGTCTAGAAGTATGTCTTCAAACTGTAGTTCCCATATTCCCAGGACCCATGATTCATGACATGGGGTCCTGATTTCTCTGTTATTTTCATCTCTCCCTCTCCTCTCCCTCTCTCCCTCTCTCCCTCTCCCTTCCTCCCCCTCCCCCTTCCCCTCTCCCCCTCTACCCCTGTCCTCCTCTCTCCCTCTTCCCCCTCTCCCCCTCTCTGCCCCTCTTTCCCCGTCTCCCCCTCTCTGCCCCTCTCTCCCCCTCTCCCCCTCTCTTCCCCTCTCTCCCCCTCCCTTCTCCTCTCTCCCCCGCCCTCTCTACCCCACCCTCTCCCTCTCCCTCTTCCTCTCCCTCTCCCTCACCTTTGGGATTTATGGGCTTGGGTATAGGATATAATTTCCAAAATAGCCATAGTCATATTTATTCTCATATATACTAAATGTTTAAGTGAAATCAGCATTGGCGATTATAAGAACAAACTCTAGATCAACTCTGAAAAAGTTTAAGAAGCTCTACATTCTGCTGATCATCAGCCACTGTTTCTTTGTGTAAAAACATTGTTTCGTAAATTTGTTTCCATCTTTACTAAATGATAAATATTATATGTACACAAAATAATCAGTTTAAAATAACCTTCCCTATTAGGAGGTGATTGCCTTGTATGCCAATTTAGCTGTGAAATTTTCCTGTCACTCAGAGGAAAAGGCAGCCCTGGACTTGCGACCTAAGTGGGACTTTTTCCAGTGTGGCCGCTAGGGGGGGCCAGAGGACTTCTTCTGCCAGCGGTTGACTGGGAAAACTGCCTTCTGCAGACCTGGTTCACATTGCTGCCTTCAGTCTGTCTCATCTTAGTTTCAGGACAGACGTGACAAAGTAACAGAGAAGACATGCTTGCATCTGAAGACTCTTTAGGGCTTAAGAGTAGTTTATAAGATCTGTCAGCAGAGCCTGTGCTTCCCTTTGGCATTCCTCTTTAACAGCACTTAGTCACAGAGCCCTTCTGATTTCTAACAGATTTTCCCAAGTATTATGTTCTAGGACTTCTGTGAAGACAGCAGAGAAGGCTCAGAGGCCCGCATTGCCTTTGACAAGCAGGGTTGTTTCATTTGGGACACTGAGCTGGTAGGGTGGGGAGAGACTCCCCAACTCAGCCAACCCAGGACCAGCTCCCTGTGTGTATGAGGAGGACCAAGGAGCCAGTTTCTGAGTTAATTGCTTTGGGGTGAGGCCTGAGAATGAGCCTTCTCAACCACTAACCCCAGATGCTACCAGTCCAGAGACTGAGAACGGCTTTAACACACCACAGGTTTCTAATTTGAACCATACCCTGTAAGTGGAGAGGTCTGAAGATAGTCAGCAAAGAACTAAGCATAATGACTGCTTGTCATTCAAAGCCTTGTCCAGGATACCCCAGAGTTCACCTCTCTCATTTTTCATCTACTAGACATCTCTTTTGAGCTTGTGCAACCTCTTCATTCTCTGTTTCTTCTCATTGATAGAGGAGAGTTGTGATGATGTCTTCCCAACAGACCCTGTAAGTAAATCAACACTAATAAACTTGTAGAGATAATAGGACAGGGATCAGTGAAACTGTGCTTAGTCCCAAACATAAACCAGAGGAAAAGGAAATTCTAGGGACAGAATGAATCCCTGAAAGATCAGGAAATCATCTTCTAGCTGCACTCCTCAGCTATGTCCCTGTTCCCAACCACCATCACTAAACATATGCCTCACTCACTACTGCAGTCCCCTTAGCCGTGAAATGCATAAGATGTCACAGGCAAGAAGAACTAGAGGTCATTGTCAGCTCTTATCTGACAATGTAGATAGTTGATACTGCTTATCACAAAAAACTATAATCTCCAGCACCTAACATCTCCCACAAGCCAACACCTCTCCAGACTTCTTAAAATGCATGATGCGATTTCAAACTCTACTTCACTAACCCAGACTGTGAATCAGGCCACATCATGTGTGTTCAAAATCAAGTGTCTGAGACTGTGATTCATGAGCAGGGGACTATCCCTCTCTGTCCTTGGTAGCATATACTCATGTAACCTGTAGGAAACTATTGAGGATGAAGTGCTCCAACACTCTTTCCTGAGAGCAAAATTTGCTATTCTCACAGAGCTTCCTTTTCTCATAATTTCCACTCAGGAGGAAATTAAGATATCCCAGCAACCAACTGCAGACTTGTCAATTCCTGACTCTCTAAAGAACTAATAATCTGAAATTCTTGACTCTGGTTCTGCCATTGAGTAATATCAAGGATCCAGATCATAAGCCCTACTCTGGGAAGGACAAGATCCCTGACCCTTTCACAGGACTCACTGTACCTTCCCCGGGACCATTTCTTCCTTCCTGTTTCCCAACATGACAAGAAGGCCAGACTCCTTCTGCCTATGTCTGGTCTATTCTTCCTCCCAAATATCCTGCGCTGCATGGACAGCATGCCTGCTTCTGAACCCAGTAGACTCTGAAGGAATTCCCCATAGGCAATTGGTGTCACCACAATACTGGTGACATCACAGAAGATTCTAGGGTTCTCCTGGATATGAGAGATTGTCCAAGGAGGTGACTACTGATGATGTCATAGGGAAGTACCAGGGCCTACCTGCTAGCCAGCTTACCCCATATTGACCAGTTTATAAGGAGCCCTTTCCTAGAGTCTTTCTTTTGACTCTAGGGATAGCCCTTGACACTGTCATCTTCCAAAGCTAAGGATTTTTCTCTGCTTCATTTCAAGTTAAGCACATTAGATGGGGAGAGTTTGTTAGGGTCTTGGCATGGGCAGTTCATCTTTGTTAGGACCTGAAGCTCTAGGATTCTTAGATGAGGGAGATTCTTCTCCATTATAAGACTACTTCTGAGGTCCATTCATGTAATATACAGTCCAATTCCCCAGGTTGCCCTATTTCCCAGAGGCTACTATCATTCTCATAGACCTTTAATTTTGTGCAAATTGGATTATTTTTTTATTGTGCACATGCCTTCAGAGGAGACATTTTTCAATTTATACAGACATGTATTTTCATGAAATGTCTGTTTTACAATCCCCTTTTTTGCAAGGAATACTTCCTTGTCCATGGCAATATTGGAACTCGAGAAGAAGGGAAGATCAAATTGCAAAGTTTATGTCCCTTTTTCAAAAGATAAAATCTTACATTCTACTATTCTCCAATACAACCAGACAAAGTAAGCATCTGTGAGTAAAGGTCAATAGGGATACTGGATTGCTGCTCTGTAGTCCTATTAGCTCTCCCTTCTCCAGTATCTACCTGTCTGAATTCCCAGTTCCAGGTTTGAGGCTCTTGGGGGTTGGACTAAGATCCTCTATTCATCAGATACTCAAGACTGAATAGCAAGGAAAGGGGATGTAACTGCTTCAGGTCCAGTGAAACCTCAATCTTAATGGGTCCATAATTTCAGGAGGGACTCCAGGCATTGTCACCTGTGGCTTCTACCTTCGTGACCTGATTGTGCTGAATGCATGGTAAAATGCCACCTCACCTCTCAGGTTCAAGAGTAAAAGGATCATGTACTTCCTTAACAAATTGATTGTGAGGGCCAGACGTGGTGGCGCATGCCTGTAATCCCAGCACTTGGGAGGCAGAGGCAGGCAGATTTCTGAGTTCGAGGCCAGCCTGGTCTACAGAGTGAGTTCCAGGACTACACAGAGAAAACCTGTCTCGAAAAAAAAAAAAACAAAAACAAAAACAAAAACAAAAAAAACAACAAAAAAAAACAAATTGATTGTGTTGTCTTTGACTACTACCTTCAGCCATATAGTACCACTATAACAGGGTTCAAAGATAGCTGGGGAGCTGTTGGGTTAGTTGGAAGACTAGTCTATCTTGGCTAGTCAGATGAATAGCCTTTATGAAGAACTGGAGGGCCTGGATAATGAAAAAGGAATAGAGTTTGACTAAATGGTGATCTCTGAGCCTGGGAAAAATGGGGGAGTCATTCCAAACAAATATTATAGGGATGAATCGAATCCCTCTCTGTATTGCATACAATAGGTCCAAAGTAAGAAGCAGGCCCCTCCCCCATTCCCTGAACTCTCCTGAGAGTTTTGTAATGTTTCTATTAATGAACTTTTCATTATTTGCGCAGGAACAGAACTCTGAGAACTCAATGCACAATGAAGGTTCCCATTTAATCATAAGTTGATCACTGTATATTGACAAGTTTTGGGTATGAATGACCAGCCATTGTCTGACAAGATTCCAAGGGAGTGGTAAAATTGTTGGTCCAGTACCTGGAAGAGCTTTTGAGCTACACTTTTTGCATTTTCAGACTAGAGGATAAACCTACCCACCCAGAGAAGGAATCATTAAAAACAGGCATGTACTCTTATCCTCCTCTAGCAGGCCAGATATTAGTGAAGTTGGATTTCCACAACTGACCATAGTTTTGGCCCCTCACATGTGCCCAATTCTGGGAGAAGTATCTCTGTTTACATTTATTTTGCTCTAATTGCTTAGATAAATCCAGCTTTCAGGTCAAGTCTAGTTATAACATTCTTTGTTCTGAGCAACTCAGAAAGTATTATGGACCCCAGTTTTGGACCCTGGTGAAGGTTAGTTACCAGAGCCTTGCCAATATTTTCTGGTAGAGTGATCGTTCCCTCCAGTGACCTCCACCAGCCTTTGGGTTCAGCTACCCTTTGAATATTTTTACATCCCCTATTTCCCCTGGGTTATACTATGGAGTCTCAGGGAGCAGCGGGTCACAATATGTCACCAAAATCTCAGTAGACCCCAATGTTCTTTGGCTCAAATTATGGGCATGATAGTCAGTGCCCAGGTTATTTCTGACCTCAAAGGAGTCATTAAGTTTATGTCCTCAGCATTCAAATCAAGAGATTCATGGAGGAAGGTAAATAGTTTCTAGTAGATGCAGGAATTCTTCTTTGATTTTAATTTCTATTCTGCCAGCAGTGATGGACCCTCCTTCTCTGTAGATCATAACATTCACATTTCAGTAATTAGTGCACAGTGACTTTCCTGGAATGTGATAACCGGTCTTTTTTTTCTTTTTTTATTGGATATATTCTATATTTACATTTCATTTCCCTTTTTCTGGTTCCCTGCCCCAGAAACAAACTTAAAAAATGTTCAACATCATTAGTCATTAGAGAAATGCAAATCAAAACAATCCTGAGATTTCACCTCACAACTGTCAGAATGGCTAAGATTAAAAACTCAGAAACAGCAGGTATTGGAGAGGATGTGGAGAAAGAGGAACACTCCTCCACTGCTGGTGGGAATGCAAGCTGGTACAACCACTCTGGAAACCAGTCTGGCAGTTCTTCAGAAAACTGGACACAATACTTCCTGGAGACCCAGCCATACCACTCCTGGGCATATACCCAGAAGATTCCCCAGCATGCAATAAGGATACATGCTCCACTATGTTCATAGCAGTCTTATTTATAAGAGCAAGAGGCTGGAAAGAACCCAGATGTCCCTCAATGGAAGAATGGATACAAAAAATGTGGTATATATACACAATGGAGTACTATTCAGCCATTAGAAACAATGAACTCATGAAATTCTTAGACAAATGGATGGAGCTGGAGAACATCATCCTAAGTGGGATAACCCAGTCTCAAAAGAATACCCATTGCATGCACTCACTGATAAGTGGATATTAGACTAGAATATTTGGACACCAAAGACACAATCAACATACAAAATGATGTCCAACAAGAAGGAAGGAGTGGACCCTGGTTCAGGAAAGGCTCAAAGCATCAGTATAGGGGAATAAAAGAACAGGGAAGTGGGAAAGGTTGGATGGGGGAACACGGGGAGGGAAAATGGCATGTGGGATCTTTGGGGGACCAGTCTTCTTTTTCAACATGCATTTGGTCTGTAAGTCTTGGGTCCAAATCATTTATTTCAGTTACCATAACTGCTGCAGCTCTGCATACCTGTTTCCATGTTTAATGAAGATGTTCCAATCTATGTAGAGCATTGCATCAGACTCTGTCAGGGGAAGTGATGGTGTCCATTAGGTCTAGACTGATCTCTTTCATCCTGTTTGTTTCCTCAAAGTATTATTGATGAGCTTCTGTGGTCATCATCTGGCAACATAGTAGCAATATTGATGAGAGTGGGTTTTTCAAACCAGACTCCAGGATGGTTCAGGTGCAGGACCTGCTGTTGTTTCACACATGCATTGAACATCCAGGGTTCTGGTGTTCCTTCGAGAAGAACATCCAATGCATGAGTTGATGTAAGTATCAGATGCTGATCCAGAGTTAACTTCTCTGCTCAGTTCACTAGAATTCTGGTAGCCACCACAGCTCTTACAAAAGTAAACCATCCTGGGGATAAAGGATTCAATAGCCTGGATAGGTCTATGACACTGTGATTCGATGGAACTAATATGTGTGATTCTGTGACCTTTGCAGTAAATTTTGTTTCATGGATCTATAGATAACAAGGCTTGGAAGCATCTGGAAGTGATAGGATTGGATCAAAAACTCCTGTCTTTAAAGTCTCTAACATGATTTGTACAGACTCATTCCAGATTAGAGAATCAATAACTACATTTGTTGCCTGTGGTTTTTTTTGTTTTTTTGTTTTTTGTTTTTTTTTTTGGGGGGTGGGGGTTAGGATGATTTTAGTGACTACTATTTATGTACGAGTTATGGGACTGTTTAGTTTACCTCATCTCGATTTAACTTTGGTATGCGGAAGTGACCCAGAGATACCTCAGGAGTTAAGACCACTGGCTGCTCTTCCAAAGGTCCTGAGTTCAATTCCCAGCAACCTCATGGTAGCTCACAACGATCTATAGGGGGATCTGATGCGCTTTTCTGACATGTGGGTATATATCCAGCAAAGCACTCATACGTTTAAAAAATAGTTAAATGAATCAAAATCATCCATTTCATCTAGATTTTCCAGATTTGTTGAGCATAGGCTTTTGTAATAAGACCACCAAACTTCTTACCTTGTTCTGTGAAACCTTTATTATGAAAATTCATTAAATATGTTGGAACAATTTTAAGTGGCGTCTTGAATGGGAGGCCAAGGATCCTGAGGCAAGGGTATCAGTGGGCAGGGATTTGGTACTACCTTGAATCCAAGTCTGCCTTCCACCTGTGGAATGCCATCTTGGCCCAGCAATGAACACCAGTATGCTACCTGCAGACTGGATGCTGGCACATCTGCCATGGGACCTCCATGCGTTACTTTGGTAGACAGAAGAGCAGAAGGATTGTCACCTCTGTGGAGCAAAGGCCTTCCTCTTGGTCAGGGTGAAGTCAAGAAGGGGCTTTTTGGCCATACTGTACCAAAGAAGATGTTTTGGGTCTCTTCTAAGGTCAGGATATCTGACTGGGCAGCACCATTGGCAAGATCCTCTAAGGTCATAGTTGGAATTTGAACGAGGTAGAGGCTCTTTCCAAAACATGCCTTTTGTTGTGAGGAGTGACTTGGAGGCCCTGTCTCTTACATTCTACCTCAGCCCAGTTCAGAATGGCCTCAAAGACTATAGTCTCCTTGGTAATGAGGGAATCCCTGGTCACAATGATCTCCAGTGTCTGCTTATCAGTATTACAAAAGCATTCTGACCTCAGGGTCATTTCAGCCTGTGCATCAATGACTTCCCAGGATGGCTAGGTCAGTTCAGGATCCTCGATTCGTCTGCTCTGGGACAGCAGGACACAAGTATTTTTGGCTTCCAGACTTGTTTCCAGAAACTTGATGCAGGCCTTGGCTAGGGCAGCCACAATGTACTTCTTACCAGCATACAAATTGGCAAGCACTGTGTCTGCCTCCAGATCAATCTCATTGCTGTACATTTACTTTAGCAAAACCAGGAAGGCAGCAGGATGTATGCTGTGAATGTTGAATTCTGACTTGACTTCTGCAAGATCCCTGTAGAACAAATCATAGAAGATGGAACTGCAGACAGCCAAGACATACTCTAGTGCAGCACAGGATGGAAGGACTGCCAGTTTGGGCTCTCAATGTTGTTGTCTGGCAAGGGCAGCAACAGGACAGGTGCCAGGCAGGGCTGCTAGCAAAAAGACCTTCCTGCTTTCAGCCATACAGGTCACATTGCTGTTGGAGATGTCAGTGGCAGTAGCTGTGGAGGCACTGGCAGGCAGGTACAATTCCCTGGCCATCGTTGCTCATGCAGGGGCCAGTTCCACACTGGTCTGTGCTGTGCCCTGTGCATTCCCACCAAGATGGGCATGGGTAAAGGCTCTGTGAGCACCAGCAGGGAGTGTAGGAATTGTGTCCCCAGCCCATGCAGGCAGAAGACCAGCAGTTGCATGGGTCCAGGCCAGCTCTGCCGCAGGGGTGCCCTCCCACATCCCCCTCAACCCACCCCTCCCCCATACCCACCTCTACACACACACAACCAAAGAGCCTGTGGGCCAGAGGGAGGGGGCGCCCTTCAGCCCATCCAGCTAAGTTTTTATTTTCCTCAGTATCTGTGGTTATGCCTACCTTTTCATTTCTGATTGTGTTAATTTGAGAACTGTCTCTGTGCCCTTTAGTTACTTTGGCTAAGCATTTATTTATCTTATTGATTTTTTTCTCAAAGAACCAGCTCTTGTTTTTGCATTTGTCTTTTTTTTCTTGGTATCTTGCTCTTTGTTTCATTTTGGTTGATTTAGCCCTGAGTTTGAGTATTTCATACCATCTACTCCTCTTAAATATGTTTGCTACTTTCGATCCTACAGATTTCAGGTGTGCAGTTAAGATGATTCCATTTTTTTTCTATCACCAAATTAAGATTTTTTTCTTTAATTGGATATTTTATTTATATACATTTCAAATATTAACCCCTTTCCAGGTTTTACCTCTGCAGACCCCCATCCCATTTTCCCCCTTACCCTGCTTCTATGACAGTGCTCCCCTACCAACCACTCCACTCCAGCCTCACTGCCCTAGCATTCCTCTACATTGGGGCATCAAACCTTCACAGGACCAAGGTCCTCCCCTCCCAGTGATGCCAGAGAAGCTCCTTTCAGCTCCTACAGTCCTTCCTCTAACCCCTCAATTGGGGTCCCAATGGGTTGGCTGTGAGCATAGGCATCTGTATTTGTCCGGATGTAGCAGAGCATCTTAGCAGATGGCTGTATCACTCTACTGTCAGCAAGCCCTTCATGGCATCATCAATAGTGTCTGAGTTTGGTGGCTGCGTGTGGGATGAATCCCAGGTAGGGCAGTCTCTGGATGGCCTTTCCTTCAGTCTCTGCTACATTCTTTATCCCTGCATTTCCTTTAGACAGGAGCAATTCTGGGTTACAATTTTGGAAATGAGTGCATGGCCCTTTCCCTCAACTGGGAGACCATGCCTGACCTCTCAATATGGGGTCCACAGGTTCTCCCTCCCCTTTTTTGGGTATGTCAGCTGATGTTATCCCTAAAGGGTCCTGGGATGCTATTGCTTTACTGGCATCTAGGACTTTTGGGTTGCTACTCCAGTTCCCCAAGGCACTCAGTGCTGAGGATTTTCCTGTTCACACTGCTTTTCTTGGGTCCAGAAAGGTTGGGTATGCTACTTGTCTTAAGTGAATAACAGAAAGTCTTTAATTTCTTTCATTACTTCTTCACTGACCAAGTTATAATTGAGTAGATAGTTTTTGTGTTTCCATGAGCATCTGGGCTTTATGTTGTACTTTTTGTTATTGAAGACTAGACTGAGAGCCTTGTGATATGTTTGAATGCCTATTATTCTTGGAATCTTCTCTATCTGTTAAGACTTGTTTTGCATCTCGTTATATAGTCAGTTTTGGATAATGTTCCATGGAATGCTGACAAGAAGGTATCTTTTGGAGGTGTGTTGCAGGTGAAATGTTCTGTGGATATCTGCTAAATCCATTTGGTTCATAATTTCTCTTAGTTACACTGGGTCTCTGTTTAGTTTCTGTGTCAATGACCTGTCCACTGGTGAGTATGGTATGTTTAAGTATCCCATTATTATGTGAGATTCAATGTGTGTTTTGAGCTTTAGAAAAGATTCTTTTATCAATTTGGGTGCAGTTGCAATTGAGGCAGGAGTTGAGAATTGAGGCTTCCTCTTGGTACATTTTTACTCTGATGACTATGAAGTGTTCTTTCCCATCTCTTTTAATAACTTTTGGTTGAAAGTCTACTTTCTTAGGCATGAAAATGGCTTCTCCAACTTGGTTCGTGGGATCATGTGCTTAGAAAACTTTTTTGCAGCACGTTACTCTGAAAGATTGTCTTGCTTTGCCCCTAAGATGTATTTCTTGTCTGCAACAAAATGCTGGACACTGTTTATGATTCCAGTTTCTTAGCTATGTATTTTTATTTGGGAATTGAGTCCATTGATATTGAGAGATATTAAAGAGAGATGATTGTTAGTTCCAGTTATTTTTGTTTTTGTGGACGTATTGTGTGAGAGAGATTCTCCTCTTTCGGTGTTCTTGTGAGATGATTCATTTCTTTTGTTTTCTTGGCACCATCTTGGATCCCCAGTTCAACCAGGGAAGCTCCTGATCTACAGAGAGCCCCGCAGTTAGACAGAGCCCCGCGGTCCGACACTATCTTGGGAAAAGCAACTCAACAAGACAGAGCACTGCGGACTGAGAGAGCCACTATCTAGGCTCCAGAAGTTCAGCGAGGGAAGCTCTGGTCCCGCAGGGAATCCCGTGGTTAGACAGAGCCCTGAGACCCACCACCATCTTGGAGCTGGTAGACTAACCAGGCAAACCAGGAGGAGACTGCGGAAGGCCAGTTAAGTGCCCAGTAGCAAGCTTGGAGGAGACTTGAGTCTGGCCCAGCAAAGCTGAGGAGGTAATTCAGAGCTATTATAAACAAGGCTGCAATAAACATAGTGGAGCATGTGTCTTTATTGCATGCAGGGGAATCCTCTGGGTATATGTCCATCTCCATGGATATATCCACTTGTGATTTTTAATGATGTTTTTTCTTTTTACTTTGGTTATCTTAATTATTTACATTTCAAATGTTATCCACTTTACCAATTTCCCCTCCGCAAACCACTATCCCATCCACACCTACACCAGACACAATGAGGGTGCTGTATTTTTGAAAGGCTTTTTCAAGATCTAATGGGATGACCAAGTGATACTTTTTTAGTTTGTTTATATACTGGATTATGTTGATGGATGTCCACATATTGAATCGTTGCTGCATTCCTGGGGTGATACCTATTGGATCATGGTGAAAGATCATTTTGATGCATTCTTACATTTTGTTTCTGAGAATATTATTGAGTATATTTGCATCAGAATTTTTTATGTTTGTATATCTTCAGCCCAGTGAGTGGCACTATCAGAAGTTGTGGCCCTGTTGGAGTAGATTTGTTACTGTGGGTGTGGGGAAGACCCTCATTCTAGCTACCTAGAAGTTAGTCTTCCATTAACAGCTTTCAGATGAAGATGTATCACTCTCAATTTCTCCTGTGCCATGCATTCCTGGGTGCTGCCATTGTTCCTGCCTTGATGATACTGGACTGAACGTCAGAACCTGTAAGCCATACCCCATTAAATGTTGTACTTTATGAGACTTGTCTTGCTCATAGTGTCTGTTCAGAGCAGTAAAACACTAATTAAGACAGAAGTTAGTACCAGGGACTGGGCTATTGCTGTGATAGGCCTGCCCATGCTTTGGTTGGGAGGAAAGTGGATTTTGAAACTTTGGAAAGCAGTGGAATGCTTTTATTTGGGCTTAATGGGCTATCCTAGCAGGAATAAGGAAGACTTTGTTGCCAAATGTGATTTGAACTGTATAGACCTGCCCTACATGGTTTCAGTGGGAATAATTTCAGAATATGACCTAGAAATTGTTTTGTGGTATTTTGGTGAAAAAATGTGGCTACTTTGCACCCTTTCTGAAGAGTCTGCCTGAGGCTAAGCTGAAGAGAATCAGATTAATTGCATTGATAACAGAAGTCTCAGAAATGCCCTTCATAGACTTTGTTCTCCAGGTGAGTCTCGGGAAAAGGGTTTAAACATGTGTAGGGAGCATAGAAAGGCAAATATGAAATATGTGTTTGAAGTATTAATGGTGTATTGGGAAATGAAATGGAGATGAATCTTGAATTCAAGAGATACAAGGAGGATTAAGGGAGTGGAACTTTGGTACAAGACCCTACCAGCAAAGTATAGATCCAGGCATGGTGCTACACATCTTTTATCCCAGGAGAAAATTCAAGATCTCTCTGATCGAGGGCAGTCTTAAACAAAGCATGTTCTACATGAAGAAAAACTTGTACAGAGGCATGGTGGTACACTCATAAATCCCAGGCAACAGGCATGCAGATTTCTGAGTTCAGGGTCAATCTATCAAGCAAGATCCAGGACAGGCATTCTCAGCAATTGAAAGAGTTGGAAAAGAGGAAGGTAGTGATAATGTCATAGAATGAGGGGGCCATGTTCCAGCTCTGGAAAGCAGAAGAACTCAGCTGCTTCAATCATGTGTCTCTTACTTGATAGTCAAGAGGAGAAGGAGACTACTGTGAATATTGATGCTGGTTAGTTAGAGCTGGATCTAAGAAATTAGTGGTGACAAAGAAGAGACCAGGATCACTGAGGAGAAATCTTCTGGGTAGCTTTTGCTGAGAGAACAAAGAAGCTGTGTTTCAGAGAGTGCCAGGTTGTACTTGGGTTGAGGCTGTACAAGGTAATGTGTAAGAGTCATCCTCAACATTTGCTACAGGACTTGTACTTGTTTTGAAGGCATGAGATGTTCATGAAGAACAGCTGAGGCTTGGCACTGTGAGTGGCCATGGAAGGACAGTTGCAGTTGATGGCCCCAAATTGAAGGGGTCATGCAAGTGAGTTTTGGCTGGGCACCTTGAGTAGAGCCTGTGAGAGACTATTTGTGAAGCCTAGTTTCAGTGGAAGATCCCACTATCTATATGTAGAATACAGTACCATAGGATGATCACCAAGAAAAGGAGCAGCATTAGAGTAGGTCGAAATGCATTTAAAGTGCTAAATGTGACAGAGCTGGAAAAGTAATGCCAGCCCTTTGGAGTGGCCCAGAAGATCATATATGGATTCCAGGCACTGGAACAAGATGCTATGATGTTTAAGTTGACTTGGAGCTCCCAAGACATTAAAAATGCTGGAGCCGTAGTATACCTGCTGATGAAAGCTATAAACAAGGCTTGAAACCAGACTTGGAAAAGCAGTTTGTTGCAGACAACAGACATGAAAAAGAAATTGGAGATCTGAAAAATGCTCTGATATCAGCCCTGGAGATGGAGTTTGCCCAGCGGGTGAATTACAGCTAATTGATAGAATGAATCTCAGAAGAGACTTTGAACTTTGTACTTTTAACAATGTTGAGATTGCTTTAGATTATGGGGACACTGGAAGTTGGACAAAATGTATTTTGCATTATACTGTTTAGGTATGGCCCCCATAGATTCCTATGTTTGAACAAGTCTATAGGGGCCAGGGAATGGATTGTTATGGTTTACATATGCTCAGTCCATCGAGTGGCACTACTAGACGATGTGGCCCTCTTGGATTAGCTGTGTCCCTATAATACCCACACCCGAGCTGCCTGGAATTTAGTCTTCCATTAGCAGCCTTAAGATGAGGATGTAGGACTCTCAGCTTCTCCTCACCATGGATGCATGGATGCAGCTATTTTCTCACCATGATGATACCAGACTGGACCTCTGTAAGCTATACCCAATTAAATGTTGTTCTTAAAAAGACTCACTTTGGTCATAGTGTCTGTTCACAGCATTAAACCCTAACTGAGACAAGATTCATTAGGGAATTTGGTCCCAGGGCTTGCTGTGATGGAAGAACTGGGTAACAATGCTGCTACATTACACTGGTGTCTATTGCTTCTGTTCTTGTGCTTGCCTCTCACCATCTGGTCATCTCTGATGTTAACTGGCCTAGTTATCTGTGGCTGGAGCAGGCCTCCTTAAAACCATATAGAGCTTTGTGACCTGGATTAGAGCAGGCCTGTTGGAATGCAGGCAGCACTGTCAGTGGTAGGGGCAGGCCTCCTGTGTCCCTGGTAATAACAATCCTCCTGTGTCCCTGATGAGGGCTGACTTGCCCGAATCACGCCACATTTAACTCTTTCTGTCCATTTTTTTTCTTTTTCTTGTTCAAAAAAAATCTGTGTTCTATCATTTATGGAAATATCCTTCCTTAACACATCACTAGGAAATGACCTTCTGTTGGTACTTTAATTTAAATACACACCTCTCAAGAGTTCATATTACCATCCATGTAATACACCACAAGTAACATTTTTCTTTCTGAGTCTGGGTTATATGCCACAAAATGATTATTTCCAGCTCCAACCATTTACTTGTAAAATTCATTTTTTTAACAGCTCAATTCCATTGTTTATATGACCTACATTTTCACTGTCTTTGTATCAGTTATGGGGAACCTAGTTTGTTTTATTATCCTGAATAACATGAATCAAGCAGCAAGGAACATAAACAAACATGGGACTCTGTCTTAGGATAGTGTCCTTTGGGTAAATGCCCTGGAATAGTGTCTGAGTCAGTGTTCTCTTGCTAAAAAGAGACATCAAGACCATGGCAGCTCTTATTAAAGAATACATTTAAGTGGGACCTGCTTATAATTTCAGAAGTCTAGTAAATTATTGTCTTGGCAGAAGCATGTCAACACACAAACAGAGAGGATGCTGGAGAAATAGCTGAGACATTTGTATCTGGATCTGCAGGAGGCAGGAATACTGGCCCTGAGCTGGGCTTTTGAAACTTATAAGCCCACTCCCACAACAAGCCCACACCTCCTAATTCTATCTAACAGTTCTACTGCCTGGTGACCAAGTATTCAACACTATGAGACAATTGGCAGCCTCTTTCAAACAAACATAAATAGTACAGCTGGTTCATATGGTAGATATATTTCTAGGAATATTTTAAGGAACATCTGTTCTAATTTTCATAGTGACTGTACAGGTGAATCTGTGTTCTCCTACCACATGCCAACACTTGTTGTCATTTCCTCTATTGATAATAGCCATTCTGACTAGGGTAAGATGGAATGCCAAAGTGATTTTAACTTGCATTTTTTGATGAGTGAGGATATTGAAATATTTAAAAACCTAATTATTATCCATTTCATTCTCTTCTTTTTAAGATTCTGTTCAGTTCCAAGTATATTGAAGGAGCTGTTTGAGACAGGAACTCTACATATCCCTGGCTGTCCCAGAACCTTGTACATAGACCAGGGTGTCCACAAGCTCACAGAATTATTCTTGCCTCTTCATTCTGAGTGCTGGGATTAAAAGTGTCTACTAACATATACATCCATAGAATATTATGAAATGTTTAAACTTAAAATGGACACTTGGTGAAGATTCTCTTCCATCATGTAGGCTGACCTTTTAAGTGTTTAAGAGTTTCTTGTATTATTTTCTATTGCTGTGAGGAGACATCATTACAATTACAATTTATAAACAAAGTATTTAATTGGGGCTGGCATAAACTTTCAGAGGATGATCCAGGATCATCATGGTGTGGAAATTATCATGAGGCAGACAGGCATGCATAAAGGCAGGCATGGCAACAGAGAAGTAGAAGAACTCACATCTGATCCACAAGGTAGAGGACAGAGGAGGGGGGAGAATGTAAGAGACAGACAGACACAGAGTGAAAAAACATACAAACAGTGAGAGACTCAGAGACAGAGAGTTCGATTCAGAGACAGAGACAGGGACTGCCATGAGCTTTTAAAACCACAAAGCACACCTCCAGTGACATACCTCCTCCAGCAAGGACATATATCCTAGTGTTTCTTAAAGAGTTGGATGAACTAGGTATGAAGCATTCAAATATATGAGCCATTGAGGGCCATTTTTATTTAGACCACTCCGTTTATGATACAGATGCGTTTTTAATTTCTCAAGCTGAATATGGGAGGTATTAGAGAAATACTGTTGTGTTTCAACTATTGTTGTTCCACATGATGATCTACAGAGCAGTACTTTATAACTGTAGTGAAATTCATAAAGATACACCATGGATACTTTATTCATCATGACATTGGGATCCACAGAGTTTGACACACTATGCACATCAAAAGCACAATTCCCTGGGTAGCTCTGCCTGGCTTGGAACTAATTATGAAGCAAAAGCCACATGAAACATGAAGAGGTCCATTCCCACCTGCTACATCTCAGGTGTTATAGGTCTGTGAACCACACATGAATACAGTAGGTTCTTTTGAGAGAAAAATTAGATATCATGTTTAATTCATAAGAACACATTAATTTTATTCAATACCAACTTAAAGTAGGGAGTCAATGTGTACAGTATATAGACTTAGCAAAACAGCAAATTAAATACAGTAACAAAAAGATAAATAAATACCAAAACTTCAAACAATATCAAAGACAACTAAATACCCAAAAAATAAAAATTCTAACCAAAAACCAAACATAACAATTAAGCTAAGCAGCATTTTACTGCTGCAGATTTTAAGCACAGTCCTAGCAGTCTGTTGTTGTGGCCTTGGAAAAATAATACAAAGGTAGTCGATGGTGATAAGAATCTCTTCAAGATGAAAGTAGACATACCTCATTTTGGGGAGGGAGGTGCTGATGGAAAAGTCCTTCCAAGGCTATGCAAGAGACATGGGACAGATGGTACCTCAAAGGTTTTCAAGTTCACATGACTGATCACCTTGAAATAATTCTTGATGACCCATCAGGACCAGCAAAAATGGACCTTCTCTGGCTCCTCCTGGATGCCCAGCAGATCTTGATGTCCCAAGCACCTCTCAGAAACCTTCCAAACCTGCACCCTTGCTGGACCAGAGGCTAGACAAAATGAAGGCATCCTCTCAGATAGGAAGTCAAAAAACAAAAAATGCAGCCCGA
This sequence comes from Apodemus agrarius, assembly GCA_964023405.1. Lineage (NCBI taxonomy): Eukaryota > Metazoa > Chordata > Mammalia > Rodentia > Muridae > Apodemus > Apodemus agrarius. The sequence goes on from OZ030013.1 coordinate 83,167,664, forward strand.
GATTGCCATGGTTACAGGGATGAGATGCAATAGTTGTTCACTTGCTTTGCACAGTCAATGCTCCTGGTGAAGAGTTGTATCTGAGGGAGATCTTGACATGATCTTTGCCCCATTTGAGCTCCTGTTGAAAGATTTCAGACCTAGAGGAGGAAGAGAAAAAGGCCTGCTGAGAACTTGCCATGTCAGCTCTCCAGGAAATACAAGATTTACTCAGCAGGGCAATGCAGTATGACTTTTCAGCTGAGGTCATGTCCTATATCCCCAAAGGAGAATGGCCAAAGTGGACCTGGCCCTGGATGCTTTGCAGAGCTTTAAAATACTGCCTGATAGGGAACTGTGAACTACACAGGGTGGTGTAAAATACCACATTTCTCCAATAGTTCATTCATAGTATATTTAAACATAACTGTGGTACAATTTCTGAATTGAAAATTATACACAGGCCTTCTCACAAGCCTACACAACACTGAAGTAAAGGCTCTTATTATATCTACAGTGCAGAATTCTGCCTGGGTTCCACAGTCAACTCATACATCTGTGAATCCCCAGAACATCCATCTCACAGGAAATCCAGGCACACTGAAGAGATACTATAATCAGCAAGTGTGTGCTGCATGCAAATCTTCATAAGAGTAAGCATTGAAGTCTAAAAGGGATATTGATGAAGAAAAGAAGAGATATCCCTGCTATGTTTATGGCTCCTTTAGGATTATTTGTGGGGCAACCTAAGGGACAAGTGTCTCTGGTCATACCAGAGAGCTCAGAAGGGCAGAAAGAGTACAGAATCCCCAGAATCTCCATGGATCACAAATATTTCATGGACAGAAGTTCTTTTCAACTGGATTAGAGCAATATTCTTAGGTTCTCCTACCTGATTGAGGCAGAGAAGAAGGACAGATACTCCCACCAAAAAATAAAACACTTTTACAGGTACAGGAAATTTACTTAGATCCTGCCAAGTCATCTCAGAGATCTCAAAATGACTCTGCATCACACAGACCTTGCACACACACACACACACACACACACACACACACACACAGAAGGAGAGGGGGAGGTAGAGAGAGAGGGACACAGATAGACACACACACACACACACACACACACACACACACACAATCCTGAACACTCATAAGCACTTATATTCGCAGAATTAACTGTAATTCATTGCTGAAACATGCTTGCGTTTCCAGGTAATGATAATATAAGAGATTACTGAGGATACCCTAAAGGCATAAATTAAGTCAAACTTGAATTGAAAATAAAAGGCTAGAGAGGTGGCTCAACTTTTAGCAGCACTAACTGGTCTCTTGAAAGACCTGAGTTCAATTCCCAGCAACCACGTGATGGCTTCCAACTATCTTTATTAGGATCCAATTCCCTCATCTGTTGTATCTGAAGAGAGTGACAGTGTAGTCACATATATAAAATATATCAATTTTTTTAAAGAAAAAGAAAAGAATCTTGAATGGTATAAAAACATAGTAGTCATAGGCTATAGACAGTTCAGTCAATAATGCGCTTTCCCCTAATAAACAAAAGATGGAAATTTGAGGTCTTGGCCTATTAGCCACAACTGCTTAGCAACTTCTTGAGGCTGCTCACAGTAGACTTGGTTCCCAGTAAAGGCACACTGGACAGAGGTGGCCCGGCCTGGTCCTGCCTCTTATTCCCTGGTCCTCATTTGTCCAAAGTGAGCAGAATCTTCCAGTAGTAGACCCTCCAATTAACATAGCCTGTGGGACTTTGGAACCAAAGCTCTGAGCCCAGGCAACTAGTAAATCTCCATAACCAGGAGGCAGAGTGAAACTTTTCCCCATGTAAGGAGATTCTGTCAGGGATATTTTGAGAAAATTAAGGATGATTAGTTTATGGCCAAATGGTAGCATGTATTATCACAAAATTACAAAACCAAAGTGTAATTTTTATTCCTTGGCTGATAGACACCTCAATAGTTTCTAGTTTGGGGCTGCCATGAAACATACCCCTGAAACCATGATGCACCCTTATTTCTCTGTAGAAACGTACATCTGGTTCTGGAATTGCCAGCTCATTGGGGATTGCAGTTCAACTTCCTGAAAAGTTATACATGACATCACAAAGGGATACACCATTTGACACCACCAGCAATATCTGAGGGTATTCATTTCTCTCAGGGTTTCTTGAGCATGATTTTAACTCAGAGCAGATGATTTTGAATAACAGCAGTTACAGAGGGCTACAGACAGAACACAGTGTGTGTGCTTCAGATTCTCAAGAGGCTGAGACAGCCCTGTTCTTGAGCTTCGCTATATATTTATGTCCCTTTGGCTTATTACAGATGCAACACCAAAGAACTCAATCATTGAAATTATAACACCCTGGACAAATTCCTTGGCCAAAAAAAAAACTGAGTCAGATGTAGTAAACATTGGAAAGAAATTGATAGTAGGCAATAAAGAAAACAATCTATGGTGCTGAGAGAAGATGCACTGAACTGAACTGCCTGACCTTCCAGGATGCAGGCAGGATTCACCAAGAGCCAACAAGGGACACAAAGACTAAGCCAGCCTCTTTGGTTCTCAGGAACATAGATTTGACACAGCAGCCTCCTCCATTTCTCCGTGTACCACAGTCTTTTGTTTTCCTTCAAATGATTTCAATACACATATATACTTCTTCCTCTACAAACACCTGGAAATCTGACATTACACCACTTTTGTCTCCTTATTTTCTAATGAGCTAGATGGAGAGGCCTGATGATGGGCTGCTGTATTTGCAGTTTCCCTGATGCAAAATAAAAAGGGAGAGGACTTTTTCTTCATTAAAGATGTTTACTTACCAAGTGAAAATTTGAATATATACATACAAATATATACATATATGTACTGAGACAAGTACAGGTCTTCACACACATGCACACACACAAACACATACATACAAAAAATACATGAGTACACACTTGTATATACAGGCACCTACAAAAAGGACCTACCGTTACTCAAATACACAACATGAATATGCTAAGACACACCTGGGCAAAAGCATAAACACATACAAACATCCCTACCCCCATGCCACACAGATCTCTAAAAAGACTGCTATGTTTCAGCACATTTACTGTCATTTGAGGAAGTAGGGGAACCTAAGCTGTATACAAGGCTCATAGACTCACCCAGGTTGTGTTGCCCAGCCAGTACTTATTTCCTTCTCAGGAACTTTCCATTCACATACTTGGTGATACTGCAAGTATGTTACAAGCTGATCCACACAAGGTTCACAGTTATAGAAAGAGGGTTCCAAGATCATCTTCAAGCAAACTCCAAGATGAAACATATTTTACTGTCTAACCCCACCTTGGCTACTTCTCTGAAGACCCTGATAGTACCAATTAACACAGTTCTCCAAGGTTATTATCCAGGAACTTTACAACACATTATAGTTCATATGATAAAAACATCCTGAATGTCAGTCAGAAGGAGGCAAGTGAATTAACAGGCAATGATTTTTCTGAAATTCAGCACTCTACAAAACTATGAGAGGGAATATGTACTGAAGCAAGCCATGCCCATGATATACTCAGCAAAAATATCAGTACAGGGATGTACCCTAGGATTCCATGAATACTCTTGGTGAAGCCAGTAAGACACATCATGAATTTCCAAGGGGTTATTTAGGGCAAGGAAGGAAAAGAAGTCTAATTTTTAATTTAAAAATATTTATATTGTTTGACTTTTTGTTTATTACTAATGACTTTAATAAAAGAGTTAGATTGGGGCCAGCCTTTTGTCTTACGAGGGGGCGTGCCCAATACCCTCTGAGGGAGGAGCAATAGAGCAGAACAGGGGATCTGGTTCCTAGATCATTCCACAAGTAGCCTCCTGAGGCACCACTCCACTTAAATCTGGAAAGGGTTGCTGTCAGGGTGCAGGAACTCCTCTGCCTGCAGTGACAAGCTAATGGTGGCTGACTGGGATGGGAGGAGAGGGTGAGGCAGGAGTGGAAGGGCCTGGAAAGCCCATGATCTCAGGGGCTGTGTGGCCCCTGCCATAGCTGATGCCATCCACAAGGTAGGGGAGACTATGTGAAGGTCCTAGGGCAGTGGAGGGTCCCAGACATGGAACTTCAGGAAGATGCTTGGTCTCTGGAGCTACTGGATTCTGAGGACCAGCAGATGGCTAGTCATGAGAACCCAGGTGAGGTAGACTAGTGGTCCCCCCAGCTAACCACACTGCTGTCCCACCAGGTCAGGCAGCCAGATTTTGTGACACTTGAATGCCTGAAGTCGTGGCCCTTGACCTCCAAGTGCCCCACACTTCCATATTACAATGAGAACCTGGTGTTCAGGTTCCTATAGGTCCTTTCAATAGGACCACCCAGAACCTTGGAGCCGTGTTTTGTCTCATGTCTGCAGCTAGCTGTTGTTGACATTTTTGTGTGTTGTATCCTGCTCTGGTTTCAAGAGTACTGTGTCTGCCTTGTGGTTCTTCCTCACAGTCGGGGCCTCCAAACCCAGGTCTGGAAGTTGTCATGTATGAGAAAAGGACTGGGAAAAGGAATCTGAGGTTATGTGGTAAGATGTGGTAAGGGTGGGCTGAGCTAAATATGAAATTATTCACTTTTAAGTGTTGGCCAGGTGGATTCTGATTCATTATTAAGGCATTATTGAAAAACTCACTGGTGGGTTACATGGAGCCCATGTTTGTCTGCTTAGACCCATCCTGGCCCACCAACACCTTCCTCCCTCTTCCTAGTGATTCCAGCCTGATGAAAAGAAAGTGCATGAGAAAGAACAGTGGGGCAAGATGTGTGTCTGACACCTGGAGGGGAAGGCATTGAATTCCTCCATGAGAAAAAAATTGGTTTTTACAAAAAGAAACAGAAAAGCAAAAACACTAAAACATTTGCAAAAAATATACCGAAAGTCACCATTTCCTTCCTCTTAATGTCCAGGTGAACATTGTAACAATGACTAGAGACCAAATGATACAAAGAGCTCTGTCTGAGAGGAGATAGAATATTCTATGATGCTGGGCAGACAGCTTAGGCAAAGCAGTAAATTTAAGTTCAGTGGGAGACCTGGGCCCAAGGGACAATGTTACAGAAACACTGAACAAAACCACATGTAAATACCTGGCCTCCCAGTACAACCACCAATATACACATTTGCACAGACATGAATTTCACACACACACACACACACACACACACACACACACACAATGTACAGATATCATAACTGAGCAAGAATATATGGAGCGACTACAATGGTGGAAGAACTGATGAATGTAGACTATGAAAAATTGATGTTTCAAGTGAGATTCAGGATTCAGCTTCCATCCCTTGGGGACTAAAAAGGCTTGGGGAACACACATCTTAGACTATGATGAGAGAGTTTGTGAAATTTTAGTCTTGAAGCCACATCTCCCACACCAACCCTCAGCCTAAGAGAAGTCTTTCATATATCCCTGTTCATCCAGTCAACTCCACAATATAAGCTCTTAGGAAGAACTCTAGCAACTCAGACAGAAATCAGGACTGACAGGATACTACTCAGGCTCTTTCAGTGTGAAGTAATATCTAGGCAGGGTAAAGAGAACATCTTGTAGATGCTCTCAAATGACTCCTAAAAGCAAATGAACTAACGAAATGACTTTATCTATCAAAGTTCTGGTCTACTACAAGGGAGGCACCATATGGAACCTTTCTAACATAATGGCATGTAGGTGTGTAATGTGTGTTCAAACTATACATCGTAATAAACTGCAGCTTTCACTTCAGCAAGAGGATATACTTGTCTATTCTCCAGTGTCCTACAAGAGGCTAACTCCACAGAAAGTCTTGTAATTAGTCAGAAAAATGAATAACTGCATGAGACATAGTAGAGTGCCTAGATAAGTTTCAGGATGGATAAATGGCTTGACTCTGTTTATGATTAAACAAGAGAGCAACTTGCCAGTGATGATTCATTTGTCCTACCTGCTGCTGCTTGGTAGTGAGTCGTACCAAAACTTGACGGCTTTTATACATAAAATGTTTGTTAATTTGTTATCCTCTTCCAGTGCAATCTGATCCCGTAGCAGATGTCTGTTCTCAGTCCACAACATCTTGACCTTGTGCTTTTGATGGTTAAATTCACCCAGGACGTGGTTTGTACTCATCCTGAGCCAAACACAAAATATGGTGACTCCCAGGGAGCATCCATCTTCCTCCTACTCTTCCAAGTACCAACCCACTTCAAGGGCCCATGATCCCTAGACAGCCTCAGAACACAGTCCAGATTAGCCATGGAATTACACATAGAGGAAGGTCAATGCAGAGGACAGCCACATTAGAGAAGACTAAAAGTAGTTCTAAAAACACTGACACCAATGGGTTCTCATGTATCTTCCAGAAGAGGACTTGGGCCCCATGTGTACTAATGTGTCCATGGTATTAAAAATTACCTGTAGTTAGAGAGCCAATCTTTTTTAGGAAAGGATAATACACCCAAAAGTTACACAATCTTTATGTGCCTCATGGAAACCATACGTATAAATCTACTTCCAGAGCAAAAGAGGCTCAAGGTTGATTGAAATATCTATCATTGTTCAAACCTTTTCTATCTCAAGAATACTGAAATGGAAAGTAAAATGGTTGGAGGGGCTCACAGACTCTTCACACTTTGTCAAAATGATTAGAAGAAGTAAAAAACCTAGAGCCTCGCTTTGAAGGAGGCAGGATTCTTTTTAAGAGGTATGCAGTATATATAACCTGATCTCTCACTTTGGTTCAAAGACAAGGATGGACAGACACGTGCTGTGTGGAATATTTGGGTCATGACCATGGTAGTCACTCACCAGTACATTTGATTTTCTTTAGTTAGCTCCTTGCACTTGGACAAGGCCCCACTAAGCTCCTGTGGCATTTTCTTGAGGTCAGTCATCATTTGGTGGTATTGCATCTTAAGCATGAATGTCTCAAAGCTGTTCCTGTGGGAAGGTAGGGCACAAATAGCAAATAATCCTATGAACTAAGGATACAAAGTTCACATCACTTCAAGTTGAATTGTCAATTACCCCAGCCCATATATGCCACATCCTTCCTCCTTGGTACTGTTTGTCCCAGGTGCTTATTAAACTTATTACTCTTTGCCTGGAGCCAGTCCAGGAAGTAAGAGAAGGGAGCCGGCATGATTTAGCTCCCTGAGAGAGCTTGAAGGAATACACTAGCTCTCCAAAAACATTCCAGGAGCCTGTGCCACTGGCCTGGGTCTACCTTAATCCCATGATGAAACTTCTGTTTTGAGATAATGAGTTTTCAATCATTGGTTCTTTTGTACATTAATTCCCAAAGGGCTTAATTAATATTTATATGGAAAAGGCTTTATAACACACACCAGAAGTTTTCAATGTGCTCCCAAGGTGAACACAGAGGTCAAATGCTGTGCTGCTCAAAATAAGGCTCCCTGGCATCATCACTACCATTACCTGGAAACTGAGGTAGGCAAAACCACATCACACAACACAAACTCCACAGATCTTAGTGGAAAACGCACACACTCACACAAATATAACCACAATATCACATAAATTCAATGTTGAGGAATCGTCTCATAATATCAACAAAATTGGAGGAAAGCAGACAGCCAATCCAAACACAATGAGAGGCAGCACATGTGAACATGTTCATGTAACTCTTGACTGGACAAATTGCACACAAAGCAACTCTAAATCAATTAGAAAAATGATTTACATAAGCACAGAGTACTTAGCATCTCCCACAAACAAACACCTGACCAGGCTTCTAAAAGTGCAGGGAGAGAGCTCTCACACTACTCCCCTTATCCCTAGACTGTGATTCATGCCACAGGCTTGGATATACTTTTGGAGGAATCTAAAGAGCCTGTGACCCCATCTCCTATATGAACTTCAAGTTCTGTGTTGAACATGCAATCAGCAAAATGAATTTGCACATGACGTTAGCTTGGAGCTATAACCTCCTGTGATAAGAGAAAATCCGAGGTTAACAGAGAGATAGAACAAGATAGCCAGCAAAGAAAAACTGGGCATAATGACTACCTATCTTTCAAATCCTGGTTACTGTAATGGGCCAGGTTTTCCCGGAGTTCGTCTCTCATTTTTCATCTTCTGAAGATCCCTTTTGAGCTTGTCCAATGTCTTCATTCTTTGTTCCTCCTCATTGATGTTAGATGGTTGTGATGATACCTTCCCTACAGACCCTGTTGGTAGATCAATACTAGTAAACTTGTAGAGATAATAGGACAGAGAATAGAGAAACCATGCTTAGTCCCATACATAAGACCGAGGAAGAGGAAATTCTAGAGACACAGTGAATCCATTAAGGAAAAAGAAATCATCTTCAAGCCGCACTCCTCGGCTATGTCCCTGTTCCCAACCACCTTCACTAAACATAAGCCTCACTCACTACTGCAGGCCCCCTAGCCCTGAATTATATAAATGGACCCAAGAAAGAATTGGAGGGCATTGGCAGCTCTTCTCAGACAATGCAGTCCATCATGCTTCACACAAAAAGAGTGACCATAAACACCAGCACCTAACATCTCCCACAAGTGATCACATGTCAGGGCTTCATAAAATGGGTGATGCAAGCACACTATACTACAGTAACCCATATAATGAATCAGGCCACATCATCTTTGTTCAAAACCAAAGTGTCTAAGACCTTGATTCATGAACAGGGGAATATCTCTCTCTGATCTTGGCATCACATGCTCATGTAACCTACAGGAAACTATTTAGGATGGAGGACTTCAACACTCTATCCTGGCAGCAACTTTTTACTATTCTCACAGAGCTTTCCATGACATAATTTGCCACTCTGAAGGAAATTAACATCTCTCAGCAAAGCAACGGTAGGCTTGTCAATTCCTGGCTCTCTGCAAAACTAATCATCTGAAATTCTTGACTCAGGGTCTGCCTTTGAGTAATATTGAAATTCCAGGACATAAGCCCTACTCCTGGAAGGGCCAGCTCAAGCCCACCTCATCCAGGAAGCTCACTGACCCTTGCCCAGGACTCACTGTGCCTTCGCCAGGACCATGAACTCCTTCTTGTTTCCCAACATGACAGAAGGCCAGCCTCCTTCTGCCTCTTCTGCCTAGGCCTGGTCTCTGTCTGTATTCTATTCTCCCTCCAAAATATCCTGCACAGCATGGACAGCATGCCTGCTTCTGAACACAGTAGGCTCTGAAAGACTACCCCCACAGGCAGTTGGTTTCACCACAACACTGGTGACATCACAGAAGATTCTAGGGTTCTCCTGGATACAAAAGATTGTCCAGGGAAGTGACTACTGATGATGTCACCAGGAAGTACCATGGCCTGCCTGATAACTAGCTTGCCCCATGTTGGCTAGTTTCTGAGGTGCTCTTTCCTGGGGTCCCTCTTTTGACCCAGGAGATAGCCCTTGGCACATTCTCCTTCCAAAGCTAGGAATTTCTCTCTGCTTCATTACAAATCAAGTACTTTGGATGGGGAGACTTTGTTAGGGCCTTGTCATGGGCAGCTCATCTACAGTAGGACCTTATGCTCTAGGATCCTTGGATGAGGGAGATTCTTCTCCATTATAAATCTAATTCTGTGGTCCATTCATGTAATATTCTGTCCAATTTCCCAGGTTGCTTTGTTTCCCAGAGGCCACAATTATTCTCCTGGAACTTTAATTTTATGCAAGTTGGACTGTATTTTTATTGTGCTCATGCCTTGACAGAAGACATTGTTTCAATATATAAAGATATATGTTTTCATAAAATCTGTGTTTTTAGAATCCCGTTTTTGCAATGAAACCCCTTTGTTCTTATTAATATAGGAACTCGGGTACAAGGGAAAAGTTCTAAAGTTGATGTCCATACTTTAAAAGATAAAATCCAACATTCTCCCCTTCTCAATTACAACCAATGTAGGCTTCTGTGAGCAAAGTTCAACAAGGACATTGGATTGCTGCTCTGTAGTCCTATTAGCCCTCCCTTCTCCAGTATCTGCCTGTCCGAGGTCCTAATTCCAGGACTGAGGCTCTTGAAGGTTGGACTATGATCCTGCACTCATAAGATACCTTAGACAGAATAGGATGGATAGGGGTTAGAAAGACCTCAGGTCCGTTCAAACCCAATCTTAATGGGTCCATAATTTCAGGAGGGACTCCTTTTTGCATTGTCAGCTGTGTTTTTTGCCTTCTTGACCTGGGTGTGCTGAATCTGTAGTAAAATACCATCTAACTTCTCAGGTGTAAGAATGGAAATATCATGTAAGTCCTTTCTATATTGATTGTGTTTTCTTTGACTAACAACTTCAGCCATGTAGAAACACTACAAAAAGGTTCAAAGGTGTCTGTGGAGATGTTGAGGAAGTCAGAAGTCCAGTCTGTCTCTCAGATAGTCAGATGAATATCATTTATGGAGAACAGGAGGGCATAGATAATGAAAATGAAATAGTTTGGCTAATTGATGATCTCTGAATCTGGGAAGAAATTGGGGAGGCATTCCAAACAAATATTTTAAGAATGAATCCTCCCTGTATTTGGGTACAATAGGCCCAAATTAATAAAGTCCATCTACCCTTTCCTGAACTCTCCTGAGAGTTTTGTTGTGATGCCATTAATGAACTTTTCTTTATTTGCATGGGACCAGAATTATGCTGTCTGCATGCACAATGAAGAGTCCATCTATACACAAATTATTCACTGGTAATTGACACGTTTTGGCTATGAACACTCAATTATTGCCTAAAACTATTCCAAAGGTGTAGTAAAATTCCACTACCTGGACAAAGTTTTGAACATTTTCAGATTAGTGGATATATGTTTTACCCAACCAGAGAAAGTATCATTGAAAACAAGCATGTACTCTTATCCTCTGCTACCAGGCCATATATCAGTGAAGTCAGTTTCCCACAATTGACTGTATCTCTCGCCTCTCTTATGTGGCCAACTCTGGGAGAAGTATCTCTGGTTACCTTTATTTTACTATAAATCTGATATATTGCATAGATAATTCAGACCAGGATGTGGAGTCCAATTATAACATATGTTGTTCTGAGCAACTGAAAACTATTGTGGCTACTAGTCAGATAGCTGGTAAAGGTTAGTTACCAGAGCCCTGTGAATATTTTCTGTCAGAGTGAACCACTGGTCACCAAGTATCTAAAACAACCCAGTAGAAAAAGATAGTCTTTTCAGTAAATGGTGCTGGTTCTACTGCTGGCTAGGATGCAGAAGAAGGCAAATTGATCCATTCTTATCTCCTTATACTAAGCTCAAGTCCAAGTGGATTAAGGACCTCCACATAAAACTAAACACACTGAAAGAAGTAGAAAAGAGACTGGGGAAGACCCTTGAGCACATGGCCACAGGGGAAAATTTGCTGAACAGAACACCAATGCTCTCAAATGAAGAATTGACAAATGGAACCTCATAAAATTACAAAGTTTCTCTATGGCAAAGGACACTGTCAATTCAACAAAACAGCAAACAACGAATGGGGAAAAGATCTTTACCAATTCTACATCCAACAGAGGGGTGATATCCAATATATACAAAGAACTCAAGATGTTAGACTCCAGAGAGCCAAATACCCCTATTAAAATGGGGCACAGAGCTAAACAGAGAATTTTCTACTGACGGATATCAAATGGCTGAGAAGCACCTAAAGAAATGTTCAACATCCTTAGTCATCGGGGATATTCAAATCAAAGCAACCCTGAGATTTCACCTTACACCAGCCAGAATGGCTAAGTTACAAAACTCAGGAGAAAGCAAGTGCTGGAGAGGTTGTGGAGAAAAAGGAACAATCCTCCACTGCTGGTAGGATTGCAAGCTGGTACATCCACTCTGAAAATCAGGCTGGCGGTTCCTCAGAAAACTGGGCGTGATACTACAACAGCACCCTGTTATACCACTCCTGGGCATATACCCAGAGGATGCCATGGCATGCAATAAGGACACATGCTCTACTATGTTCATAGTAGCCTTATTAATAATAGCCAGAAGCTGGAGAGAACCCAGATGCCCCTCAGTGGAGGAATGGATACAGAAAATGTGGTATATTTATTTACATAATGGAATACTACTCAACAATTAAAAACAATGAATTCATGACATTTTTAGGCAAATGGTTGGAACTGGAAAATATGATCCTAAGTGAGGTAACCCATTCACAAAAGAATGCACATGGAATGCAGTCACTGATAAGTGGATATTAGCCCAGAAGCTCTGAATAGCCAAGACACAATTCACATATCAAATGATGTCCTAGAAGAAGGAACATCAGGAAAGTCTCCTGGTCCTGGAAAGACTCCATGCAGCAGTGGAGGGGAATACCAGGACAGGGAAGCAGGGGGGGTTATTGAGTAACAGGGGGAGGGTAGAGGTCTTAAGGGACTTTTGGAGAGTGGGGAACCAGGAAAGGGGAAATCATTGGAAATGTAAATAAAGAATGTTTGTAATAAAAAAAGAGTGTTCCTTCTCTCTTGTGTCCAACAGTAACCTTTAGGCTTAGCTACCTTTTGAGTATTTTTGCATATACTATTTCTTCTTGGTTATACTGTGGTGTCTCAGGTAGCAGTCGATCACAACATGTCACTAGAATGTCACTCGACCCCACTGTTCTTTGTGCCAATTTTTGGACAGCCAAGTCAGTGAGCGGATTACCTCTAGCATCATGGAATCATTAAGTTGATGTTCTCAGTATTGGGACCAACACACTCATGAAGGAAGCAAATAGTTTCCAATGGAGGGAAAAATTCCACTTTGTTTCCAATGTTCTTTCTGCTAGCAGTGGTGAGCCCTCCTTCTCTGTAGTTCATAACATTCATATGTACAGTAACTAAGCATAGTGATTCTAGTGGTATGCAATAACAGGTCTTCTTTTTCACTATGTATGTATATTGTAAGTCTTGGGTCCAAATCCTTTCACTTTCAATAACTGCTGAAGCCCTGTGTGCCTGGTTCCATGTTTAATGAAGATACTCCCATCCATATAGAGCATTGCATCAGAATCTTTTATGGGATGCAGGGGTGTCTATTAGCTCTAGACTGATGCCTTTCATTCTGTTTCTTTCCTCATACAATTCTTTTTTTTTTCTGTATACAGTTACATTCACAGGATGCTCTCAAGTTTTAATTGCTCATTGGAGTATGTTTCTTCTTTTTTTTTCTTTTTTTTAATTGTATATATTCTATATTTACAATTCATTTCCCTTTTTCTGGTTCCCCACCCCCAAAGGTCCCACATGTCCTTTTCCCTCCCCCTGCTCCCGCATCCACCCCCTCCCACTTTACTGTTCTTGTACTCTCCCACAATGATGTTTTGGTCCATTCTAGCACCAGTGTCCACTCCTTTCTTCTTGTGAGACATCACTTGATATGTGATTTGTGTCTTTGGTGTTCTAAGCTTCTAGGCTAATATCCACTTATCAGTGACTGTATACCATGGGTATTCTTTTGAGACTGGGTCACCTCACTTAGTATGACATTCTCCAGCTCCATCCATTTCTCTAAGAATTTCATGAATTCATTGTTTCTGATGGCTGTATAGTACTCCATTGTGTACTACCACATTTTTTGTATCCATTCTTCTGTTGAGGGACATCTGGGTTCTTTCCAGCTTCTGGCTATTATATATAAAGCTGCTATGAACATAGTGGAGCATGTATCCTTATTGCATGCTGGTGAATCTTCTGGGTATATTCCCAGGAGTGGTATGGCTGGGTCCTCCGGAAGTATCACGCCCAGTTTTCTGAGGAACCGCCATACTGATTTCCAGGGTGGTTGTACCAGCTTGCATTGCCACCAGCAGTGGAGGAGTGTTCCTCTTTCTCCACATCCTCGCCAACACCTGATGTCTTCTGAGTTTTTAATCTTAGCCATTCTGACTGGTGTGAGGTGAAATCTCAGGGTTGTTTTAATTTGCATTTCCCTAATGACTAGTGATGTTGAACATTTTTTAAGGTGTTTCTCAGCCATCCGAATTTCTTCAGGTGAAAAGACTCTGTTTAGCTCTGTACCCCATTTTTGGATAGGGTTATTTGGTTTTCTGGGGTCTAACCTCTTGAGTTCTTTGTATACATTGGAGATTAGCCCTCTGTCGGATGTGGGGTTGGTGAAGATTTTTTCCCAATTTGTTGGTTGCCGATTTATCCTTTTGACAGTGTCTTTTGCCTTACAGAAACTTTGTAGTTTTATGAGGTCCCATTTGTCTATTCTTGCTCTTAGAGCATAAGCAATTGGTGTTCTGTTCAGGAATTTTTCCCCTGAGCCAATGTCCTCAAGGGTCTTCCCCAGTTTCTTTTCTATTAGTTTTAGTGTGTCTGGTTTTATGTGGAGGTCTTTGATCCACTTGGAGTTGAGCTTAGTGCAAGGAGATAAGAGTGGATCAATTCTCATTCTTCTGCATGTTGACCTCCAGTTGAGCCAGCACCATCTGTTGAAAAGGTTATCTTTTTTCCACTGGATGTTTTCAGCTCCTTTGTCGAAGATCAATTGGCCATAGATGTGTGGGTTCAATTCTGGGTTTTCGATCCTATTCCATTGATCTGCTTCCCTGTCACTGAACCAATACCATGCAGTTTTTAATACCACTGCTCTGTAATATTGCTTGAGGTCCGGGATATTGATTCCCCCAGAAGTTCTTTTGCTGTTGATGATAGTTTTAGCTATTCTGGGTTTTTTGTTATTCCAGATGAATTTGAGAATTGCTCTTTCTAGCTCTATGAAGAACTGAGTTGGGATTTTGATGGGAATTGCATTGAATCTGTATATTGCTTTGGGCAAGATTGCCATTTTGACTATATTAGTCCTGCCAACCCACGAGCATGGAAGATTTTCCCATTTTCTGATGTCTTCTTCAATTTCCCTCTTCAGAGACCTGAAGTTTTTGTCGTATAAATCTTTCACATGTTTGGTTAGCGTCACTCCAAGATACTTTATATCATTTGTGGCTATTGTGAAGGGTGTCATTTCCCTAATTTCTTTCTCGGCCTGCTTATCCTTCGCGTATAGGAAGGCTACTGATTTACTTGAGTTGATTTTATAGCCAGCCACTTTGCTGAAGTTGTTTATCAGTTGCAGGAGTTCTCTGGTGGAGGTTTTTGGGTCACTTAAGTAAACTATCATATCATCTGCGAATAGTGATAGTTTGACTTCTTCCTTTCCGATTTGTATCCCTTTGACTTCCCTCTGTTGTCGAATTGCTCTAGCTAGTACCTCAAGTACTATATTGAAGAGATATGGCGAGAGGGGACAGCCTTGTCTAGTCCCTGATTTTAGAGGGATTGCTTCGAGTTTTTCTCCGTTTACCTTAATGTTGGCTACTGGTCTGCTGTATATTGCTTTTACTATGTTTAGATATGGGCCTTGAATTCCTGTTCTTTCTAGGACCTTTAGCATGAAAGGATGCTGAATTTTGTCAAATGCTTTTTCAGCATCTAATGAGATGACCATGTGGTTTTTTTCTTTGAGTTTGTTTATGTAGTGGATTACGTTGATGGATTTCCGTATATTGAACCATCCCTGCATCCCTGGGATGAAGCCAACTTGATCATGGTGAATGATCGTTTTGATGTGTTCTTGGATGCGGTTGGCAAGTATTTTGTTTAGTATTTTTGCATCGATATTCATAAGAGAAATTGGCCTGTAGTTCTCTTTCTTAGTTGGATCTTTGTGAGGTTTTGGTATCAGGGTAATTGTGGCTTCATAGAATGAGTTGGGTAGTGTTCCTTCTGTTTCTATTTTGTGGAATAATTTGAAGAGTATCGGTATCAGGACTTCTTTGAAGGTCTGATAGAATTCTGCACTAAAACCGTCTGGTCCTGTGCTCTTTTTGGTTGGAAGACTGTCTATGACCCCTTCTATTTCTTTGGGGGTTATGGGTCTGTTTAGACGATCTATTTGATCCTGGTTTAATTTTGGTATTTGGTAGCTGTCGAGGAAATTGTCCATTTCCTCCAGATTCTCCAGTTGTGTTGAGTATAGGTTTTTGTAGTAGGATCTGATGATTTTTTGAATTTCCTCAGTTTCTGTTGTTATATCTCCCTTTTCATTTCTAATTTTGTTAATTTGAATACTGTCTCTGTGCCCTTTAGTAAGTCTGGCTAGGGGTTTATCTATCTTGTTGATCTTCTCAAAGAACCAGCTCCTGGTTTTGTTGATTCTTTGTATGGTTCTTTTTGTTTCAACTTGATTGATTTCAGCCCTGAGTTTGATGATTTCCTGTCTTCTACTCCTCCTGGGTGAAATTGCTTCTTTTTGTTCCAGAGCTTTCAAGTGCGCCATTAAGTTGCTGGTATATGCTCTCTCCTGTTTCTTTTTGGAGACACTCAGGGCTATGAGTTTTCCTCTAAGCACTGCTTTCATTGTGTCCCATAGATTTGGGTATGTTGTGCCTTCATTTTCATTAAGTTCTAAGAATTCTTTGATTTCTTTCTTTATTTCTTCCTGGACTAAGGTATCATTGAGTAGAATATTGTTCAGCCTCCAAGCGTATGGGGATTTTCTGTTGTTTTTGTTGCTATTGAAGAACACTCTTACTCCATGGTGATCTGATAAGAGGCATGGGATTAGTTCGATCTTTTTATATTTGTTGAGATCTGTCTTGTGTCCAATTATATGGTCGATTTTGGAGAAGGTACCATGAGGGGCTGAGAAAAAGGTATAGTCTTTTGCTTTAGGGTGAAATGTTCTATATATATCTGTTAAATCCAATTGCTCCAAAGTTTCGATGAGTTTCTCCGTGTCTCTGTTTAGTTTCTGTTTTCCTGGTCGGTCCACTGTAGATAGAGGAGTATTGAGGTCCCCCACAATCATTGTGTTAGGTGCAATGTGTGCTTTGAGCTTTAGTAAGGTTTCTTTTACAAATGAGGGTGCCCTTACATTTGGAGCGTAGATGTTTAGAATTGTGAGTTCCTCTTGGTGGATTCTTCCTTTGACTAGCAGGAAGTGACCTTCTGTGTCTCTTTTGATGACTTTGGGTTGAAAGTCAATTTTATCTGATATTAAAATGGCTATTCCAGCTTGCTTCCTGTGACCATTTGCTTGCAAAATTGTCTTCCATCCTTTTACTCTAAGGTAGTGTTTGTCTTTGACTCTGAGGTGTGTTTCCTGTAAGCAGCAAAATGTAGGGTCCTGTTTCCGTATCCAGTCTGTTAGTCTATGTCTTTTTATTGGGGAGTTGAGTCCATTGATGTTAAGAGATATTAAGGAATAGAGATTATTACTTCCTGACATTTTTGATGTTATTTTTGTTTTTGAGTAGTTATCTTCCTTTGAGTTTGATGGAAGAAGTTTACTGTCTTGCTTTTTCTTGGGTGCCATTTCCTTCCTTGTGTTGGAGTTTTCCTCCTATTATCCTTTGTAGAGCTGGGTTAGTGGAAAGATATTGTGTAAATTTGGTCCTGTCATGGAATATTTTGATTTCTCCATCTATGTTGATTGAGAGTTTTGCTGGGTATAGTAGTCTTGGCTGACATTTGTTTTCTCTTAGGGTCTGCATGAGGTCTGCCCAGGATCTTCTAGCTTTCATGGTTTCTGGAGAGAAGTCTGGTGTGATTCTGATAGGTCTTCCTTTATATGTTACTTGGCCCTTTTCTCTTACTGCCTTTAATATTCTTTCTTTGTTTAGTACATTTGGGGTTTTGATTATTATGTGACGGGAGGTGTTTCTGTTCTGGTCCAGTCTGTTTGGAGTTCTGTAGGCTTCTTGTACATTCATGGGCATCTCTCTCTTTAAGTTAGGAAAGTTTTCTTCCATAATTTTGTTAAAGATATTTGCTGGCCCTTTAAGTTGTAGATCTTCACTCTCATCTATCCCTATAATCCTTAGGTTTGGTCTTCTCATTGTGTCCTGGATTTCCTGGATGTTTTGGGTTACAAGCCTTTTGGATTTTGCATTTTCTTTGACTGTGGAGTCAATGGTTACTATGTTATCTTCAGCATCGGAGATTCTTATTTCTATCTCTTGTATTCTGTTGTTTATGTTTGCATCTACGACCCCTGTTTTCTTCCCAAGGTTTTCTATCTCCAAGGTTGCCTCCTTTTGTGATTTCTTAGTTGTTTCTACCTCTGTGTTCAGATCTTGGATGGTTTTGCTCAGTTCCATCATTTGTTTGTTTGTGTTTTCATGTAATTCTTTAATATATTTTTGTGCTCCCTCTTTCATGACTTCTGCCTGTTGTTTCAAGTTCTCCTGCATTTCTTTAACTGATTTTCTCACTTCCTCTTTATTGGTTTCTGTCTGATGGCCCATATTCTCCTGGAGTTCTTTAAGTGTTTTTTGTGTTTGGATTGTAAGAGCTTCTACTCTATTGATGTTCCCCTGCATTTCTTTAAGAGATTTGTTTATGTCTTTTTTGTGTTCCTCTAGGAGCATCATGACCTGTGCTTTTATATCTAACTCTTGTTTTTCTGGTGTGCTGGGGTATCCTGGACTTGCTGTGGTTGGCGAATTGGGTTCAGATGGGGCCATATTGCCTTGATTTCTGTTAATAACGTTCCTACGTTTGCCTTTTGCCATCTCTTTATCTCTGGCGCTAGTTGGTCTTATTGTAGATGGCGCCCTGCTGAAAGCACAGCACGCCTGTCCCCAGGAGACAGATCCCTTCTGGCAGCTTGTCTGTGCTGGACTATGCTCGCTCTGAGTCCAGGTCCCTGACTCCAGCTGCTAGAGTGCCGAGCTGTGCCCCGAGGCAGCCCGGTGGCCCCTCGCTGCTAGTCCGCTCAGAGAGCTGGTCCCGGCCGGTAGTCTGCACCCGCAGCTGATCTTTCTGTGCCCGGATCTCCTGCAGAGCTAAGCTAAGCTATAACTCTGGCCACGCACCTGATTCCAGCCGCTCACTGCGTCCAGTGTGCCCGCTGTTTGCGTGCAGGAGTCTGGGGCAAGATGGCTGCCCCTGCTGAAAGCACCGCGTGTCCTTGGCTGAGCTGCTCGTACCCGGCTCTGCTGCTCCCTTCTGGCTGCGTTGTCTGTGCTGGACTATGCTCGCTCTGAGTCCAGGCCCCTGACTCCAGCTGCTAGAGTGCCGAGCTGTGCCCCGAGGTGGCTCAGTGGCCCCTCGCTGCTAGTCCGCTCGGAGAGCTGGTCCCGGCTGCTAGTCTGCACCCGCGGCTGATCTTTCTGTGCCCGGATCTGCTGCAGAGCTAAGCTAAGCTATAACTCTGGCCACGCACCTGATTCCAGCCGCTCACTGCATCCAGTGTGCCCGCTGTTTGCGCGCGGGGGTCTGGGGCAAGATGGCTGCCCCTGCTCTCCTCATACAATTCTTGATGAACTTCCTGTGGGTCATCATCTGGCAAAATGTTAGCAGAATTGATGACATCGGGTTTTTCAAACCAGACTCCAGGACCTGCTATGGTTTCACACAAGCAATGAACAGCCAGGGTTCTGCTGTTCCTTTGAGACAAATCTCAACTGAATGGGTTCATGTAAGTATAATGCTGACCCAGAGTTCACTTCTCTGCTTCTTTCGGTAGAATACTGGTAGCCATCGCAGCTCTTAGACAGGTGGACCAGCCTGATGATGCAGGATCCATTAGCCTGGATGGATTCTCCTATAACGTGATTCCATGGTCCTAATATGACTGGTCCCACGCACATTGCAGTAACTTTTACTCATAGATCTGTAGATGACAAGCCTTGAAGTCATCTGTAAGTACTAGGGTTAAATCCAAAATCACCTGACTTTAAAGTCTCAAACATGATCCGTGCAGACCCATCCCAGTTTAGAGAATCTATTCCCTCATTTGTGCTGGTGTTTTCTGGCTTGGACATTCATAAAGCTTACTTGTATTTCCATAGGTGTTGTGGGACTGTTTGGACAGTGTACCTTATATTGATTTAACTTTGGTGTGTGGTTTTCAGCTGGAGAGCTAGATCAGCAGGAAGGACCCTTGGCTACTCCTCCAAAGGTACTGAATTCAATTCCCTAGCAACCACAGCAGGACAAACAACAATCTCTAAGGGGATCTAATGCCCACTTCCGGCATGTTTGTGTATATGCATCAGAGCACTCATCCCTTTAAAAATAATGAAATAAAATATTCCTTCTGATCTAGATTTTACAAAATTGGTGAACCAAGGCTTTTATTGTTATACAGGATTTGTTTTTTATTTCCTCAGTTTCTGTTGTTATGTCTCCATTTTCATTTCTGATTGTGTTAATTTGGGTACTGTCTCTGTGCCCTTTAGTTGCTTTGGCTAAGTGTTTACCTATCTTGTTGATTTTCTCAAAGAATCAGCTCTTGGTTTTGTTGTTGTTGTTGTATTTGTTGTTTGTTTGTTTGTACTTTGATTCTTTATATGTTGCTATTTGTGTCATTTTTGTTTATTTCACCCCTGAGTTTGAGTGTTTCCTGACATATAACTCTTAACATATAAACTTGATTTCTTTACTTGTTTTCATCCTAGACATTTCAGGTGTGCTTTTAAGGTACTAGTTTAAGATAACTCCAAATATATTTTTTAATTTTTTTCCTATCAACAACTTTTTCTTTAATTGGATGTTGTATTTATTTACAATTTAAATCTTAACCTCTTTGCAGGTTTCCCCTCTGCAAACCTGCTACACCATCCTCCCTTACCCCATTTCTATGAGGGTGTACCTCCACAGACCTCCCCAATAGTGCTTCACCACCCTAGCACTCTGATAAATTGGGGCATCAGGCCTTCACAGGACTTTGGGCCTACTCTCCCATTGATGCCAAGTAAGACCAATTAATCTCTTTTGCTCCATCCTGTTAATTCTCCATTGGGTTCCTTGTGTGTTGCCAGGAAACATGGGTATCTGTATTTGTCAGGATCTAGCAGAGCATCTTGGGAGATAGATGATCCACTCTACCGTCATCAAGCATTTTATGGCATCCACAACAGTGTCTGGATTTCGTGTCTACATGTGGGATGGATCCCCAGATAGGGCAGTCTCTGGATTTCCTTTCCTTCAGTCTCTGCTCCATTCTTTGTCCCAGCATTTCCTTTAGAAAGGAGCAATTCTGGGTTATAATTTTGGAGATGGGTTTTTGGCCCTTTCCCTCAACTGGGAGACCATGCCTAACCTCTGGATATGGTCTCCACAGATTCTCTCTTCCTTTTGTTGGGTATGTCAGCTAATGTCATCCCTCTGGGGTCCTGGGACACATTTGATTTCCTGGCATCTGGGACTTTTTTGTTGCTAACCACAGTTCCCAAAGGCATGCAGTGCTATGGATTTTCCTGTTCACACTGCATTCCTTGTGTTCAAAAATGTTGGGTATGCTGCTTTTTCATTTTCATTGAATTATATAAAGTCTTCAATTTTGTTATTTCTTCCCTGATCAATTTATCATTGAGTAGATAGGTTTTTTGTTTGTTTGTTTGTTTTCATGAGTATATGGGCTTTGTTGTTTTCTTGTTCTTGAAGACCAGACTTAGTCCCTGGTTATATGTTAAAATGTCTGTCATTCACGCAATCTTCTTGTATATGTTAAGACTTGTTTTACATCTGGTTATATAGTCAGTTTTGTAGAAGGTTCCAAGGCATGATAAAAAGAAGGTATCTTTTTCTTTCAGGCTGGAGGTAAAATGTTCTGTGGAAATCAGCCATACCTATTTGGTTCATAACTACTCATAGTTACACTAGGTCTCTGTTTAGTTTCTGTTTCAGTGACCTGCCCTCTGGTGTGTCTGGGGTATTGAAGTATCCCATTATTATGTGAAGTCCAATGTGTGTTTTGAGCTTTAGCAAAGTTTGTTTTATAAATCTGGGTGCTGTTGCACTTGAGGCAGTGGAGTTCAGAATTGAGGTTTCCTCTTAGTAGATGTTTCCTTTGATGAGAATGAATTGTCCTTCCCCATCTCTTTTGATAACTTTTGGTTTAAGGTCTACTTTCTTGGACATGACAATGGCTTCTCCAACTTGGTTCTCAGGATCATTTGCTTCAAATGTGGCACTTTATTCTATAGGAGTGTCCTTCTTTGCCACTGAGGTAAGTTTCTTGTCTGCAGCACAATGCTGCATACTATTTCTGTTTCCAATTTCTTAGCCTATATTTTTTATTGGGGAATTGAGTCCATTCATGTTGAGAGATGTTAAACAGAGATTATTGTTAATTCCAGTCATTTTTGTTTTCATGGTGGCATTGTGAGTGAGGAGATTCTCTTCTTTGGGCGTTCTTTTGAGATGATTCACTTCTTGTGTTTTCTTGGGTACAGTGACACCCCTCTGTTGGCATTTTTCTCCGAGTATTCACTGAAGTGATGCACTGGTGGAAAGAAATTGTTTAAATTTGTTTTTGTTGCAGAATATCTTGGTTTCTCTATTTATGCTTTGTATTGTAGACAGGGTTGGCATTTGTGTTCTCTTTGGGTCTGTAGGACATTTGTCCAGAATCTTCTGGAATTTATCATCTATGGTGAGAATTCTGGTGTAATTCTCATAGGTCTGCCTTTGTAAGTTACTTGAATTTTTCCCCTTGCAATTTGTAATATTTTCATTCTTCCTTTTGTACATTTACTCTTTTGATTATCTGTGACAAGATGATATTTTGTACAGGTCCAATTGATTTGGTGTGTTGTAGCCTTCTCAGGCATTTATGACTGTCTCTGTTTTTAGGTTAAGGAAGTTTTCTTCTATTCTTTTGTTGAAGATGTTTTCTGGACCTTTGAACTGATAAACTTCACCCTCTTCTATTGTTATTATTCTTATGTTTGATCTTTTCATTGTGTCATGAATTTTCTGGATGTTATGGGATATGAGTTTTAACCCTTTGTATTTTCTTGGACTGCCCTTTCAATATCATATGTGGTATCTCCTATACCTGAGAGTCTCATTTCTATCTCTTGTATTCTGTTGGTGATGTTTGCATCTGTAGCTCCTGATCCACTTTTCACATTGCCCATCTCCAGAGATGCCTGCATTTGTGATCATCTTAATATTTTTTCATTTTTTATTGGTTATCTTTTTTATTTGCATTTGAAATGTTATCCCCATTCACACATTCTCCTCCACAAAACAATATCACCTCCACACCTAAACCTATCACTATCAGGATGCTCCTTTAAACCCCCACCAACACCTACTCCCTGAACTAGTATTTCCCTACCCTGGGTCATTAATCCTGCTTAGGAACAAAGACCTCTTCTCCCACTGATGCCAGATAATGCAGTCCTCTGCTATAATTCCAACTGGGGCTGCAGATCCCACCATGTGTACTCTTTCATTGGTGGTTTAGTACCTGGGATCTTTGGGTGTTCTGGTTGGTTGGTTGGAATTGTACTACTTGAGGGGATGCAAATACATTCAGCTCCTTCAGTCCTTGCCCTAACTTTTCAATCAGCATCTCCAGTCTGAGTCTCATGTTTGGGTGTAGGCTTCCCCATCTTTATTGGTCAGGATCAGGCAGAGCATCTCAGGAGACATCTATGTCAGGCTTCTTTCGACATCATGCTTCTTGGCATCAGAAGTACTTCCTGGGTGTGGTGTCTACAGATGGGATAGATCCCTAGGTGGTCCATTCTCTGGCTGACCTATCCCAGGCTCTATATAGCACTTTGTCCATGCATTGCTTTTGACAGGAGGAATCCTGGATTGATAATTTTGAAGCAGCTATTGGACCCCATCGTTCAGAGAGGAGAGCCCTTATCCATTGGATGTGGTCTCTACACATTCTATCTCCACCTTGTTGTGTATTTAGGCTAATGTCCTCACTTTTGGGCCCTCAGAATCTCTTGGGTCCCTGGCATCTGAGACTATATAGTGGCTATCCACAGATACAAACTCCCTTTCAAATTACTGACCCTCTATACTTCTCCTCAATCTCATCCAATATCTGAACCGACACCCCGTTTTACCTCCTACACCTCTCTCCCTTTCAGAACCTTCTCTTCCTCTACTTCTCAAGATTCTTTTCTTCCCACATTTCAATATAACTGTACCATCCACACATTGGTCTTCCTTCTCCTTAGGTTTCATATGGCCTGTGAGTTGTATCATGGGTTTTCTGAGCATTTTTTGGCTAAAATCCAGGTACCAGTGAGTATATGGCACAGGTGTTCCTTTTTTACCACACCCAGGATGATATTTTCACGTCCAACCATTTGCCTACAAATTTCATGAAGTCATTGTTTTTAATAGCTGAGGACCTATCCCTCATCTCCAAAGACCGATCTGGGCATTCTTTGCTGAGGCATGATAACCCAGTTTCCCCAGTTCCCTGAGGAGCTGTCAGGTCCCCTTAAAGCAGAGTTCTTGGCTGGGGGGGGGGGGCTGCAAGAAGGTCATCTATGTACTGTAAAAGGGTCTGCTGTGGGTTGCAAGAGGGAAAGGACACCAGATATTGGTGCAGGGCCTCATCGAAGATAGTAGGCAAGTTCTTGAATCCTTGTGGTAATCAGGTCCAGGTGAGCTGTCCCATCCTGTCCTCTGGGTCCTTCAGGGGTATTGAAATCCCAGTTTGGCCAGGTGAGTGGGAATCTGGCCTCAATGTCAACAGGCAGTAGTGACGGCCTCCCATCCGAGCCTGGAACTTTCTTTCTGGCCTCTAATAGGATTCTCTGTCTTTTCTTGGTGGTAAAGTGGACCTGCAACAGCTGCTCACAATCATCCCAAGTGGGCTTGCTCGAGTGATCCTCCAATTCACAGAGTCTGGGTCCTACGTGGGGCTTCCCAGCCAATGCACCAAAATGTGAGAGTCTGTCAAAGACCCCCTACTCAATAAGTTCACAGAGACCGGAATTGCTGCAATCTGCAAGAGGTTTCTCGTTCCAATATACATTGGGGTCCCCCAGCATACAGGCAAAAGGAGCTGTATTCTACAATTTTATCAAGATATCCTTCCATAACACCTCACTTGGACATTATCTCCTATGAGTACCCCAATTTACAAATGCATTTCTGAAGAATCAATATTACCATTCCATTAATACACAATGTGTGGCATTTGTCTTTCTGAGTCTGGGTTATATCCCTCAGACTGAGTACTTCTGGCTCTGTCCATTTACATGTAAAATTCATTTCTTTCTCACTGCTCATTTCCATTGTTTATATGAACCTCATTTTTATTGTCTTTGAATCAGTTATATGACATCTAGCTTGTTTTCATATCCTGCCTACCATGAATCAAGCAGCAAGTTACATGAACATGGGTCTCTGTCATAGGATAATATCCTTTGGATAAATGCCCTGGAATAGTGTCTTTTTCAGTGTTCTATAGCTATAAAGAGACATCATGACCATGGCAGCTCTTTGTAAAGAACACTTTTAAATGGGGCCTGCTTGTTATTTCAGAAGCTTAATACATTATTGTCTTGATAGAAACATGGCAAAACACAGGCAGACATGGTGCTGGGGAAATAGCTGAGAATTCTCTATCTGGATCTGCAGGAAGCAGGAATACTGGCCCTGAGCTGGACTTTTGGAACTTATAAGCCCACTCCCACAACAAGACCACACCTCCTAATTCTATCAAATAGTACTACTCCATGGTGACCAATATTCAAAACTATGAACCAATTGGCATTCAAAACACCACAAAAAGTACAGCTGGACCCTATGGTAGATATGTTTCTAGGAATATTTTCAGGAACATCTGTTCTGACTTCCATAAATCCATGTTCCCCTATCCCATGCCGACACTTGTTGTCATTTCCTCTATTGATAATAGCCATTCTAACTGGGGTAAGAAGGAATGCCAAAGTGATTTTAATTTGCATTTTTCAGATGACTAAGGATACTGAACATTTAAAAACATAATTATTATATATTTCATTCTCTATTTTTGAAGATTCTATTCAGTTTAACAGAACATTGGAAGGGGATGTATGAGACAGGGACTCTACAAATCCTTGGCTGTCCCAGAACCTTGTACATAGACCAGGCTGTCCAAAAGCTCACGAACTTATTCTTGGCCTCTTTGTTATGAGTGCTCGGATTAAAGGTGTCTGCTACCATGTACAGCCCTAGAACATTTTCAAATGTTTAAACTTGAAATGAAATACCAATGTTTAACATGGTAGGTTTCCTGCTATTTAGTTTTATACACCATAATATTGTCTAGAAATTCTCTGTTTCATGTACTCATGGTGAACATTCTCTTCCATCCTGTAGGCTGAGCCTTCAAGTGATTAAGAGTTTATTGTGCTGTTTTCTTTTGCTGTGAAGATATACCTTTACCAGAACAAGTCTTAAACATAGTATTTATTTGTGATTGGCTGCTTATACTATCAGATGGTGATCCAGGATGATTATGGTGGGGAAAATAGCAGCAGGAAGACAGGCATGCATACAGGCAGGCATGTCAATAGCTAAGTAGAAGAAATCACATCTGAGTGTGATGGAGACAAGGAGATAGATTCAAAGACAGAGACAGACAACTGGATTGGCATGAGCTTTTGAAACTGCAAAGCACATCTCCAGTGACATACCTCCTCCTGTAAGGACAGATCTCCTAGTGTTTCTAAAACAGTTCCATGAACAAGGTAGCAAGCATTCAAATGTATGAGCCTTGAGGTCCATTTTTATTCAAACGACACCATTTATGATACAGAAGATTTTCTATTTGATATATTCTTTTTGATACATTTCAAATGATTTCCCCTTTTCTGAATACCCCTCCCTGAATGTCCCATAAGGCCTCTTCTTTCCCCCTGTTCACCAGTCTGCCCTTACACACTTCCATGTCCTGCTATTCCCTTACACTGCTGCACTGAGCCTTTCCAAGACCAGGGGCCTCTCCTTCCTTCTTGGGCATCATTTGATATGTGAGTTGTGTCTTGGGTATTCCAAGCTTCTGGGTTAATAGCCACTTTTTAGTGAGTGCATACCATGTGTGTTCTTTTGTGATTGGGTCACCTCCCTCAGGATGACATTCTCCAGTTTCACCCACATGCCTAAGAATTTTTTTAATTCATTGTTTTGAATAGCTGAGTAGTATTCCATAAGGTGAATATACCACATTTCTTATATCCATTACTCCACTGAGGGACATCTGGGTTCTTTCCAGCTTCTGGCTATTCTAAATAGAGCTGCTATGAACATAGTGGAGCATGTGTCTTATTACCAGCTGGGGAATCCTCTGGGTATATGCCCAAGGAGTGTTATAGCAGGATCCTCTGGTAGTTTCCTGCTCAGTTTTCTGAGGAACCGCCACACTGATTTCTAGGGTGGTTGTACCAGCTTGTAAATTGAGAAATGGGACCTCATAAAATTACAAAGTTTCTGTAAAGCAAAGGACATTGTCAAAAGCTCAGTTTTCTGTGGAACAAAAAGACCGATTTCCAGAGTGGTTGTACCAGCTTGCAAATTGACAAATGGGACCTCATAAAATTACAAAGTTTCTGTAAAGCAAAGGACTTTGTGGAAAGGACAAAACAGCAACCAAGAAATTGGGAAAAGATGTTTACCAACCCTACATGCGACAGAGGACTAATATTTAATACGTACAAAGAACTCAAGAAGTGAGACTGCAAAGAGCCAAATAACCCCATTAAAAATGGGATACAGAGCTAAGCAAAGAATTTTCACCTGAGAAATATCAAATGGCAGAGAGGCACTTAAGAAATGTTCCACATCCTTAGTCATCAGGGAAATGCAAATCAAAACAATCCTGAGATTTCCCCTCATACTAGTCAGAATGGCTAAGATAAAAAACTCAAGAGAAAGCAGATACTGACCAGGATGTGGGAAAAGGGGAAGATTTTAAATTTCTCAAGCTGAATAGTTTTATTTCCTGGGAGGTCTTTGAGAAATATTATTGTGTTTCAACTATTTTTGTTCCATATGATTATCCACAAAGCAGGACATTATAACTGTAGCTAAATTTATGACTACAAAGACACAGCGTGGATGTGTTTTTCATCATGACATTGGAATCTACAGAGTTTTACACACTATCCTCATTAAGAGCAAAATTTCCCTGTGTAGCTCTGGATGGCTAAGAACTAATTTTCAAGCTTAAATCACATGATACATTAAGATGTCCACTCCCACCTGATATTTCTAGTGTTACAGGACTGTGAACCACACATGAATACAATAGGTTCTTGTAAGAGAAAATTAGAGATTATATTTTATTCATAAGAATACATTAATTTTATTCAATACCAGCTTAAAGTAGGGAGTCAATGTATACAATATATAGACTTAGCAAAACATCAAATTCAATACACTAACAAAAAGATTAATAAATACCAAAACTTATAGTGAAAATAAGAAAAAATTCCCAAACCTATCA
The DNA here is from genome assembly GCA_964023405.1 of Apodemus agrarius. Classification (NCBI taxonomy): domain Eukaryota; kingdom Metazoa; phylum Chordata; class Mammalia; order Rodentia; family Muridae; genus Apodemus; species Apodemus agrarius. The sequence goes on from OZ030013.1 coordinate 83,195,852, forward strand.
AAATTCTAACCAAAAAGCAAACATAATAATTAAGCTAAGCAGAATTCTACTGCTGCAGATTTAAGCACAGTCCTTCAGCCTGTTGCTTGCCTCTGGCTCCTCCTGAATGTCCAGCAGATCTCGATGTCCCTTAGAACTTCTCTGAAAACTTCCAAACATGCACCCTCACTGCACCAGAGGCTAGACAAAGTAAAGGCATCTTCACCTATAGGAAGGCAAAAAAGGAAAAAGTGCAGCCCAAGATGGCCATAGTAACAGGCATGAGATGCAATGGCTGTTCACTTGCTTTGCACACTCAGTGCTCCTGGTGAAGAGTTGTGAGATCTAAGTGAGATCTTGGCATGGTCTGTGCACCCTTTGAGCTTCTGTTGGAATCCTTCAGACCTAGGGGAGGAAGAGAAAAAGGCCTGCTGAGAACTTGCCATGGCAACTCTCCAGCAAACACCTGGTTTATTCAGCAGGGCAATGCAGTAAGACCCCTTCAGCTGAGGTCATGTCCTGGATCCACAAAGGAGAAGAACCAAAGAGCAGGTGGGCCTGGATGTGTTTCTCGGCTTTAAAAAATTGCTTGATACTGAACTACGAACTACACACCATGCTGGAGGTAAAGTAAAATTCAACATTTCTCCAATATTTCTTGCACAGTATATATCCAGTGAAGGTACACTGGCCAGAGGTGGACCAGCCTGTTCCCGCCTCTTATTCACTGAATCTCAGGGCTCCACCATGAGTGGCAACTTCCAATAGGCCTTCCATTGTCCATGACCTGCTTGACTTTGGAACCCAAGCTATGAGCCCAGGCAACTAGTAAATATCAATAACCAGGGTGCAGAGTGAAACTTTTCTCCCTGTAAGGAGATTCTGTCAGAGATATTTTGAGGAAAATAAGCCTCAAACAGCCAACTGGTTGCATGTATTATCACACTGGCAATAGTCCCTGGAAATGCTGAACTACAGTGTAATTTTTCTTTTTGACTGATGGACAGCTTGATATTTTTAGTTTGGGGCTGCTATGAAAACTACCCCTAAAACCATGATGTGCCCTTATTTCTCTGTGGAAACATACTTCTGGTTCTGGAATTGCCTGCTCATTGGGGTTTGCAGTTCAACTTCCTGAAAAGTTGTACAAGGCATCTCAAAGGCATACACCATTTGTCACTACCAGCAGTACCTGAGGGAACTCATTGCTCCCAACACTCCTTGAGGATGATTTTAACTCAGAGGGAATGATTTTGAATAACAGTTACAGAGGGCTACAGAGAGAGCACAGGGTTTGTGCTTCAGACTATCAAGAGAATAGGGCAGCCCTGTTCTTGTACTTAACCATATATATGTTTCTTTGGCTTGGTACAGATGCAACACCAAGGAACTCAATCATTCAGATGGTAGCACCCTGAACAATTTCCATCGCCATGTAAAACTGAGTCAAGCATACTCAAGTTGGAAAGAAAATGGTAGCAGGTAATGGAAAAATCAAACTAGGATGCTGAGTTGATGCACTGAGCTGCCTGACCTTCCAGTGCACAGGCAAGATCCACCAAGAGCAGACAAGGGACACAAAGACTAAGCCAGCCTTAGTGATTCTCAAGAACATAGATTTGACAGAGCAGCCTCCTCCATTTCTCCATGAACCATAGTACTTTGCTTCCCTACAAATGATTTCTATACACATAAATATTTTTCCTCTACAAACCCTTGAAAATCTGACTTTACATCATCTTGTCTCCTTACTTTATAATGGGTTAGATGGAGTGGCATGAAGAAGAGCTGCTGAGTTTGATGTTTCCCTGATGCAAAGTGAAATGACAGAGGACTTTTCTCATTAAAGATGTTTTCTATTACCATTTAGGATGTTTTCTTACCAAGTGAATATATGAATATATACATAAAATATATACATACATGCACAGAGAGGAGTGCGTGTCTCCACACATATGCACATAACACACACACACACATACAAAAATGTACATGAATACACACTTGTATACACAGCAACCAACAACAAGAACCTACCATTACTCAAATACACAACATAAATATCCTAACATATACCTGGGCAAAAGCACAAACACATACACACCCACCCATCTTAAAAAAACAGATCAATATAAAGACTGCTATGTTTCAGCACATTTAATGTCATTTGAGGAGGTAGTGAAAACTAAGCTGTATATGAGGCTCTGACTAACCTTGGTTCCTTGGTTCCCAGCCAGTACTTAGTTCCTTGTCAGGCACTTTTTCCATGCAGATGCATGCTGATCCTATAAGTATATTATAAGCTCTGCAGAGACAAGCGGATCCACACATGATTCAGGGTCCTAAGACAGAGGGTTCCAAGATTATCCTACACAGCAAACTCCAAGATAAAACATATTCTGCTCTCTAAACCTGCCTGCTTCTTTTCAAAAACCCTGGTAGTAGCAATAAACACAGTTCTCCATGATTTTTGTCCAGGAACTTTAAAACACATTACAATTCATAAGATATAAAAACATCTAGACTGTCAGTCCAATGGAGGCTAGTGAGTTAACAGGCAATGATTTTTCTGAAATACAGCACTCTGCAGAACTATGAGTGGGATTCTGTACTGAAGCAAGCCATACCCATGATATACTCAGCAAGTTTCAAGTTCAGTGAGAGGCCTGGGCTCAAGGGACTATGGTTCAGAAAGACTGAACAAAACAACTCGTGAATAACTGGACTCTCAACCCAACCAACAATATACACATTTCTACAAACATGCATTTCACATAGTCACTAACACACACACACACACACACACACACTCAAACACACACACACACACACACACTCAAACACTCACACACTCACACACATACAAACACACACTGTACAGAAATCATAAGTGAGCATGAAAGTATGAAGAGAACACACTGGTGGAGGAAGAGTTAAATGTAGAGTGTGAAGAGCTGATGTTTCAAGTGAGACTCCAGACTCTGCTATCCATCCCTTGGGGACTGAAAGTGCTTAGGGAGCACACATCTTAGACTATATGAAGAGAGTTGGAGATATTTTAATCTTGAAGCCTCACATCTCTCACACCAACCCTCAGCCTGAGAGGAGTCTTTCACACATCCCTGTTCATCTACTCAGCTCCACAATCTAAGGTCTAGGAAAGGATTCTAGCAAAACTGACAGAGAACAGGACTGGCAAGATGCTATTCAGGCTCTTTCAGTGTGAACCAAGATCTAGTCATGGTAAAGAGACCATTTTGCAATGCACTCAAATGACTCCTACAATGCAAATGAACTAAAGACCTGACTTATCAAATCAAAGTCCTGTCCTACTAAAAGGGATGCACCCACATAGTACCTTTCTAGCATAATGGCATGTAGGTGAGTAATGTTTGTTCAAACTCTACATCTTAGTGAACTGCAGCTTTTACTTGAGCAGGAGGATCTGCTTGCCTATCCAGTGCCCTGGAAGAGGCTAACTCCACAGAAAGTCTTGTAAATGATCATGGAAATGAACAACTGGAGGAGACAGGAGAGGGCCTGGATAAGGTTCAGGATGGTTTCATGGGCTTGACTGTGTTTATGGTTAGACAAGAGAGCAACCTGCCCCTGATGCTCATTCATCCTACCTGGTGCTGCTTGCAGAGTTCATGAGTCATTCAAAACATCGCAGGCTTTTGTACACAAAATATTTGTGTGCTTGCTGCCTTCTTCCAGTTCAATCTGCTCCTGTAGCAGTTCTCTGTTCTCAGTCCACAACATCTTGACTTTGTGCTTTTGATGGTTATATTCACACAGGAGTTGGCGATTACTGATCCTGAGCCACAAACAAAAGCTGTTGACTCTCAGAGAGCATCTATCATCCTCCTTCTCCTCCATGTACCAAACATGGGCCCTGATGTCTAGTCAGCCTCAGACTACAGTCCAGATTACCCATGGAATATTACATATAGGAAAGCCAAATGCAGAGGACAGCCACATTCCAGAAGACTCAAGGTACTTCTGAAAACACTGACACCAATAAGCTTTCATGTGGACATAGGCCCCATGTGTACTAATGTGTCCATTAGTGGTATTAAAAACTTACCTGTAGTTAGAGAGCAAACCTTCTCTACAGGAGGACAAGAACCCAAAATGTAGACAATCTTTCTATGTGCCTCCTGAAAACCATACCTATATATCTCCTTTCAGAGCACAAGAGGCTCAAGGCTGATTGATATCTCCATGATGGTGCAAACCTTTCCTATCTCAAGGATAGTGAGTTGGAAAGGACAATGGATGGAGGGGCTCACAGACTCTTCACACTTGGTCACAATGAATCCGAGAGGTAAAAAAACCTAGAGCCTTGCTTTGAAGGAGGCAAGATTCCTTTGAAGAGGCAAATGATATATAACCTAAGTCCTCACTTTGGTTCAAAGACAAGGAAAGGCAGACACATTCTATGCATAGTGCTTGGGTCATGACCATGTTAGTCACTCACCAGTATGACTGATTTTCTTTAGTCAGTTCCGTGGACTTGGACAAGGCTTCACTGATCTCTTGTGGCATTTTCTTGAGGTCGGACATCATTTGGTGGTATTGCAACATAAGCATGAACTCCTCAAAGTTCTTCCTGTGGGAGGGAATGGCCCAATGAGCAAATATTTCCATGAACCAAGAATACAGGGATCAAGTCAATTCAAGCTGAATTGTGGACTACCCCTGCCCATATAAGCCACATCCTTCCCCCTTGATGCTGGTTCTTCTAGGTGCTTATTAAACTTATGAACATTGTGCTGGGGCCAGTAGAGCCAGGGAATTAAAAGAAGAGAGCTGGCATGCTTTATCTCCCTGAGAGGGGTTGAAGGAATACACTAGCTCTCCAACAACTTTCCATGAGCATTGCCACAGGCCTGGGTCCATATCAATCATTGGAACTTTTGTACATTAATTTCCAATGGACATAATCAGTATTGGGAACCTGAAATGAATAACGATCTCATTTGTTGTGCCTCTCAAAGTGGGGCTCCCTGGACTCATGATCATCATTACCTAGATTCTGAGTTAGGCAGAATCTCAGGCCCTAACCCACTACACAGAATCCTCAGATCGTAATTGGAAAACACAGAAACACACAAACAAAACACACACACACAATTACACACACTCACACACATACATACACACAGACACATACACACACACACACACACACACACACACACATACACACACACACATACACACACACTCAAAACAATCAAAATGCTACATAGATAAAATGATGTGGCATCACCTCAGAGTATTATGGACACAATTGGAGAACAGCAGAGATGACCTGCATCCAATCCAGACACAATGAGAAGCAGCACATGGGACCAGGCCCCTCTAGCTATTGAGAGGACCAATTGAACCCAGCATAACTCCAGGTCAATTACAATAATGATGTACCATAAACACACAGTACTTAGCATCTCCAACAAACCAACACCTGTCCAGGCTCCTAAAAATGCAGGATGAGAGCTCACACACTACTCCCCTTATCCCCAGACTGTGATTCATGCCACAGGCCCCAATAAAATTTTAGAGGAATCAATAGAGCCTGTGACCCCATCTCATTCCTATCTGAACTTCAGGTTCTGTGTGGAACATCCAATCACCAAAATGAATTTGGACAAGAAGTCAACCTGGAGTTGTAGCCTCCTGCGATAAGAGGAAATCAGGTTAACAGAGAGGGCCCAATAGAGTCAGCAAACAACTTGGCTTAAGGACTACCTGTCATTCAAGTCCTTGTTAGTGTAATGTGTCAGTATTCCCCGGAGTTCGTCTCTCTCATTTTCCATCTTCTGGAGATCCCTTTTGAGCTTCTCCAACCTCTTTATTCTCTGCTCCTCCTCATTGATGGAGGAGAGTTGCGATGATGCCTTCTGAACAGACCCTGTAGGTAAATCAACACTAATAAACTTGTAGAGATAATAGAACAGGGAATAGAGAAACTATGCTCAGTCCCAAACATAAACTGGAGGAAAAGGAAATTCTAGAAACATAGTGAATGCCTGAAAGAACAGGAAATCCTCTTTGAGCCGGACTCCTCAGCTAGGTCCCTGTTCCCAACCACCATCACTAAGCATATGCCTCACTCACTACTGCAGTCCCCCAAGCCCTTAATTGTATAAGCAGACCCAGACAAGGAGAATTGGAGGGCACTGTCAGCTATTATCTGACAATGTAGTCCATAATGCTTAGCACAAAGTGATTGACCTTAAACACCAGCACCTAAAACCTCCCACAAGCAAACACCTGTCAGGACTTCTTAAAATGGGTGATTGGAACTCAAACTCTACTACACTAACCCATATAGTGAATAACTCCACATCGTGTTTGTTCAAACCAAAGTGTCTGAAGCTTGATTCATGAGCAGAGGAATCTCGTTCCCTATCTTTGGTATCTCATACTCATGTAAACTACAGGAAACTATTGAGGATGAAGGGCTTCAACACTCTATCCTGAAAGCAACATTTTTCTCTTACCACAGAGCTTCCTACTGGCATAATTTGCAACTCAGGAAATTAAGATCTCTGAGCAAAGCAACTTCAGGCTTCTCAACTTGTGACTCAGAAAAAGTAATCATCTGAAATTATTGAATCTGGGTCTCCCATTGAGTAATATCAAGGATCCAGATCATAAGCCCTACTCCTAGTAGGACCCGCTTAAACCCACCTCTTCCGGGAAGCTCCCTGACCCTTGCCCCGGACTCACTGTGCCTTCCCCATGACCATTTGCTCCTTCTGGTTTCCCAACATGACAGAAGGCCAGACTCCTTCTGCCTCTTCTCCCTAGGTCTGGTCTCCGTCTGTATTCTATTATCCCTCTGAAATATCCTGCGCAGCATGGACAGCATGCCTGCTTCTGAACACAGTAGGCTCTGAAGGAATAGCCCACAGGCAGTTGGTGTTACCACAACACAGGTGACATCACAGAAGATTCTAGGGTTCTCCTGGATACAAGAGATTGTCCAGGGAAGTGACTACTGATGATGTCACCAGGAAGTACCATGGCCTACCTGCTAACTAGCTTACCTCATATTGGCCAGTTTCTGAGGTACCCTTCCCTCGGTACTTTTAAGCCAGGGGAGAGCCCTTGGCACATTCTTCTTCCAAAGCTAGTGTTTTCTCTCTGCTTCATTACCAGTCATGCACTTTGGATGGGGGGAATTTCTTAGGACGTTGGCATGGGAGGCTCATCGTTGCTAAGGACCTAAAACTCTAGGATCATTGGATGAAGGAGGTTCTTCTCCTTAAAAATCTACTTCTGGGGTCCATTCGTGTATCATGCGGTCCATGTCCCAGGTTGCCTTGTTTCCCAGAGGCCACAAGCATTCTGCTATACCTTTAATTTTATGCAAGTTCAGTTGTATATTTTTATTGTACACATGCCTTGAGAGGAGAGGTTGTTTCAATATAGACAGACATGTGTTTTCATGAAATCTGTGTTTTAGGATCTCATTTTTGCAGTGAAAACTCCTTGTTCTTATCAATATAGGAACTCAGCTATAAGGGAATATCAAATTATAACATTTATGTCCCCTCTTTAAAAGATAAAATCCCACATTCTCCCTTTCTCAAAAACAACCAAAGAAGGCTTCTGTGAGCAAAGGACAACAGGCACATTGGATTGCTGCTCTGTAGTCCTATTAGCTCTCCCTTGTCCAGTATCTGCCGAGTTCCAAGTTCCAGGTCTGAAGCTCTTGGGGGTTGGACTATGATCCTGCATTTATAAGATACCTATGACTGAATAGGATGGAAAGGGGTTAGAAAGGCTCAGATATATTTAAATCTCCATTTTAATGGGTCCATAAATTAAGGTGGAACTCCTCTTGGCATTGTAACCTGTGACTTCTGCCTTCTTAACCTGTTTGTGCTGAATGTATGATAAAATGCCAACTCACCTCTCAGGTTTAAACAAGAAAAGTCATGTAAGTCCCTTCCAAATTGATTGTGTCGTGTTTGACTGCCACCTTCAACCATGTAGAAACAGTACAACAAGGTTCAAAGGTGTCTGTGGAGATGTTGGGGAAGTCAGAAGTCCAGTCTGTCTCTCAGATAGTCAGATGAATAGACTTTATGGAAAACTGAAGGTCCTGGAAAATGAACAAGAAATAGAGATTGGCTAACTGCTGATCTCTGAGCCTGGGAAGAAATGGGGGAGGCTTTCCAAACAAATACTATAGGGATGAATCCCTCCCCGTATTGGGTATTATATTACCAAAGTATGAAGGAAGTCCATCTACCCTTTTCTGAACTACCCTGAGAGTTTTGTAGTGTTTCCATTTATGAACTTTTCTTTATGTGCATGGGAGCAGAACTCTGAAGTCTGCATGCACAATGAAGGTTCCATCTATTCATAAATCATTCAGTGGTAATTAACAGGTTTAGGCCATGAACCATCAACTGTTGTCAGACAGGCTGCCAAGGGAGGGGTAAAATTGTTGTTCCTGTACCTGGAAGAGGTTTTGAGCATTTTCAGACTAGTGGATAGACCTTCTACTCAGCCAGAGAAAGTATCATGAAAAACAAGCATGTACTCTTTTCCTCTGCTACCACGTCAATATCAATGAAGTCAATTTCCCACAATCGACCTTATCTCTGGCCCCTCATATGTGCACATTTCTGATAAAAGTGTCTCTGTTTACATTTACTTTACTATAAATCTGACATATTGCCTACTTAAATCGGGCCAGGATGACAAGTCTAATTATATCATACTTTGTTCTGAGTAACTGAGAATCTATTGTGGACCCCAGTCAGATAACCTGGTGAAGGTTAGTTACCAGAACCTTGCCAATCCTTTCTGGCAGAGTGATCCTTCTCTCCAATGTTCAACAGTGTTCTTTCGGTTCAGCTACCCTTTGAATTCTTTTACATCTCCTATTTCCCCTTGGTTATAGTATGGAGTCTCAGACAGCAGTGGGTCACAATATGTAACCAAATAGTCAGTGGACCCCACTGTTCTTTAGGCCAATTTTTGGACAGCCAAGTCAGTAATCTGGTTACCTCCAGCATAGAGGGAGTCAAAAAGTTGATGTCCTCAGCACTGAAACCAAGAAACTCGTGGAGGAATGTAAATAGTTTCCAGTAGAGGCAAGAATTCCTTTTTGTTTCCAGTGTCCTTTCTGCCATCAGTGATGAGCCCTCCTTCTCTGTAGATCATAACATTCACATGTGCAGTATCTGAAGCATAGTGACTTTTGTGGTATGTGATACAAGTTTTCTTTTTCACCATGCATTTGGAATGTAAGTCTTGGGTCCAAATCATTTCACTTTCAATAACTGCTGAAGCCCTGTGTGTGTGGTGCCATGTTTAATGAAAATGTTCCCATCCATGTAGAGCATTGCATCAGAATCTTTCATGGGATTCAAGGGTGTCTCTTAGGTCTAGACTGATCCCCTTCATCCTGTTTGTTTCCTCATACAATTCTTGATGAACTTCTGTGGGTCATCATCTGGCAAGATGGTAGCAAGATTGATGACATCGGGTTTTTCAAACCAGATTCCATGGGCTACTATTGTTTCACATATGCAATGAACAGGCGGGTTTCTTGTGTTCCTTTGAGAAGAACATCCACTGCATGGGTTGATTTAAGTATAAGATGCTCACCCAGAATACACATCTCTGCATCTCTCAGTAGAAAACTGTTAGCCTTAGACAAGTGGACCAGCCTGAGAATTGATGATCCAATGCCTTGATGGGCCTACTACACGGTGAATCCATGATCCTAATATGTCTGGTCTGACACCTTTTGCAGCAACTTTGTTTCATGGATGTGTAGATGACAAGCCTTGAAGGCATCTGGAAGTACTAGGGTTGGATCCTAAATCACCTGTCTTTAAAGTCTCAAGCATGATTATGTGCAGACTCATTCCAGATTAGAGAATCAATTCCCTCATTTGTGCTGGTGGGTTGTATTTTTTTTTGGGGGGGTTGAACATTTATAATGACTACTTCTATTTCCATAGGGGTTGTGGGACTGTTTAGATAGTGTACATTATCTTGATTTAACTTTGGTATGTGGTTTTCAGCTCAAAAGATAGCTCAGCAGGTAGGACCCTTGACTGCTCCTCCAGAGATCAAGTCAATTACTGAGCAACCACAATGGGGCACAAAACAATCTCTAAGGGGATCTTATGCCCCCTTCTGGCATGTGGGTGTATATGCAGCAGAGCACTCATCCATTTAAATATAATAAAATAAACAATTCCTTTTGCTCTAGCTGTTCCAGAATTGGTGACCATAGGCTTTTCTTGTAAGACAGGATATGTTTTTTATTTCTTCAGTTTCTGTTGTTATGTCTCCATTTTCATTTCTGATTTTGTTAATTTGGGTACTATCTCTGTGTCCTTTATTTAGATAGGCTACGGGTTTATCTATCTTATTGATTTTCTCAAATAACCAGCTCATGGCTTTTTTTTTTTTTTACACTTTCGATCTTGATCTTTGCTTCATTTTTGTTTATTTCAGTCCTGAGTTTGAGTATTTCCAGACATAATTCTCTTACATATGTTTGCTTGTTTTCATCCTAGACATTTCAGGTGTGCTTTTGAGGTGCTGGTATAAGATGACTCCAAATCCTTTTTGTTTCCCCATCACCAACTTACTCCTTTTGTCTTTAATTGGATATTTTATTTATTTAAATTTCAAATCTTAACCTCTTTTCAGGTTTCCCCTCTATCCCATTCCTCGTTATACTACATCTATGAGGGTGCATTCTCGCCCACCTCCTCACTCCTGCTTCACTGACCTAATGTTCTGCTACATTGGGGCATCAAACCTTCACAGGACCATGGGCCTCCTCTGCCATTGATGGCCAATAAGGCCCCTTAAGCTCTTTCCCTCCATCCTCTAACTTCTCCACTGGGCTCCCTTTGGGTTGCCAGGAAACATAGGCATCTGTATTTTTCAGGATCTAGCAGAGCATCTTAGGAGATACCTGTATCACTCTACTGTCAGCAAACCCTCCTTGGCATCCACAATAGTGTCTGGATTTGGTGGCTGCATGTAGGATGGACCCCCCCGGTAGGGAAGTCTCTGGATGGCCTTTCCTGCAGTTTCTGCTCCATTCTTTACCCCTACATTTCCTTTATATAGGAGCAAAACTGGGTTACAATTTTGGAAATGGGTGGGTGGTCCTTTCCCTCAACTGAGAGAGCATGCCTAACCTCTGGATATGGTCTTCACAGGTTCTCCCTCCCCTTTGTTGGGCATGTCAGCTAATGTCATCCCTCTGGGGTCCTGGGACGCATTTGCTTTCCTAGTATCTGGGACTTTTTGTTTACTGACCTCTTTACCCAAGGCACTCAGGGTGCTGTTGCACTTGAGGCAGTGGAGTTCACAATGGAGGCTTCCTCTTGGTAGATGATTCCGTTGATGAGTATGAAGTGCCCTTCCCCATCACTTTTGATAACTTTTTGTTGAAAGTCTAATTTCTAGGACATGACAATGGCTTCTCCAACTTGGTTCATGGGGTTATTTGCTTCAAATTTTTTGGTAGCACTTTATTCTAAAGGAGTGTCCTTCTTTGCAACTGAGGTAAGTTTCTTGTCTGCAGCACAATGCTTCATACTATTTCTGTTTCCAATTTCTTAGCCTATATCTTTTTATTGGAGAATTGAGTCCATTAATGTTGAGAGATATTAAACAGAGATTATTGTTAATTCCAGTCATTTTTATTTTCATGGTGGTATTGTGAGTTAGAGAGATTCTCTTCTTTGGAGGTTCTTGTGAGATGATTCATTTCTTGTGTTTTCTTGGGTACAATGACACTCCTTTGTTGGGATTTTTCTCCTAGTATCCACTGTAGTGATGCACTGGTAGGAAGAAATTGTTTACATTTGGTTTTGTTCCAGAACACCTTGGTTTCTCTATCTATGAGGATAGAGAGTTTTGCTTCATATAGTAGCCAGGGCTGGCATTGGTGTTCTCTTAGGGTCTACAGGACATTTTACCAGGATCTTCTGAATATTATTGGTGAGAATTCTGGTGTAATCCTCATAAGTCTGCCTTTCTAAGTTACTTGACCTTTTCCCCTTACTGTTTGTAATATTTTCTTTCTTTCTTTCTTTTGTACATTTACTCATTTGATTATTGTGTGGCAGGACAATTTTTTGTACAGGTTCAATTGATTTGGTGTGTTGTAGCTTCTTGGACATTTATGGCTATCTCTGTTTTTAGGTTAAGGAAGTTCTCTTCTATTCTTTTGTTGAAGATGTTTTCTGCACCTTTGAACTAGTAATCTTCACCCTCTTCTATTCTTTCTTCTATTTTAGTCATCTCTTTATTTCAGCGTGTATTTCAGAGGCATCACTGGCTTTTAAAACAAAGAATGATGTACATGAACTGAGCCTGTCTCCATGATACAGCTATGACATTTCTTCATACATTCATTTATGTAACTTCCCATATTCAGTGTCCTTGTTCCCATTCCTAGAAAACACATCTCTAAGCAGAAACTAGTGCAGTAAGTACTTCAACTCTGTCTGACTTGAACTTCAATGAGATACACACTCACACAGTGTGTTCTCTATGATGGCATCACAGTAGTTCCTTCCCTCTTACGTAACTGACAGTCATCTCTGTGTGGCTGAGTCAGCACTTGACTTTTTTTTCTCCACCAAAATTGTTGTTATAAGGTAGACATACATTTAATTTGACAAAAGCAATTAAGTTCCTTTTTCAAATTAGCTGAAGCAAATTGTGTTCCCACCAGCACATTGCACATCCAGTCTTCGCACACTGGGATTTTAACCCCAGCTATTCTGGTAGACATTTGCTATTATTAATCCATGCACTTTAATTTTTTAATTTATTTTTTATTGAATATCATCTTTATTTGCATTGCCAATGGCAAAACCTTTCCCGATATTTCCCCTCCCCTAAGAACCCCAACCCCTCACCTTCCTCCTTCCCCCTGCCTCCACGTATATGCCTCTCCACCCAACAAACACCCTCCTCCCCGTCCCTCGGTTTCCCTTTGTTCTAGCCTCTGTTGACCCTTTCCCTGACCAAGGACCATTCCTCCCACTGATGCCCAACAAGGCCTTCCTCTGCCACATTTTTGGCTGGAACCATGTGTGCCCCTTGGTTAATGGTTCAGTCCCTGGGAGTCTTGGGGCATCAGGGTGGCTGAAATCATTGGTCTTCCCATAGGGCTGTAAACCCATTCAGCTCCTCTGGACCATCCTCCAGCTCCTCCATTGACTCCACACGTACACCTGTCACTATGAGGATGTTCCCTCAACCCCTCAGCCACTCCTGCCTCAGGGCCCTAGCATTTCCCTACACTGGGTAATCAGTCCTGCACAGTTCTGAATACCTCCTCTCCCACTGATGCCATATAAGGCAGTCAGTCCTCTGCTGCATAGCGAACTTGAGCTATGGATCAAACCATGTGTACTCTTTGGTTAGTGGTTTAGTACCTGGGATCTTTGGGTGTTCTGGTTGGTTGATATTGTTGTACTGCTTAGGGGATGCAAACATCTTCAGCTCCTTGGTTCCTTGCCCTAACTTCTCAATCAGCTTACCCATGCTCAGTCCAATGTTTGGGTGTTGGGTTCTGCATCTGTATTGGTCTGTAACAAGCAGAGCATCTCAGGAGACTTCTATATCAGGCTTCTATCAATACCAGGCTTCTTGGCATCAGCAGTAGTGCCTGGGCTTGGTCTCTGCAGATGGGATGGATCCCTTGGTGGTGTAATCTCTGGTTGCCCTTTCTTTCAGGCTCTACACAACTCTTTGTCCCTGCATTGCTTTTGACAGGAAAAATTCTTGATTAATATTTTTGAGGTGGCTGTCTGACCCCATCCCTCAGACAGGAGATTCCTTATCCATTGGATGGGGTATCTAGACCTTCTATCTCACCTTTGTTGTGTATTTAGGATAGTGTCCTCCCTGTTGGGCCCTGGGAATCAATTGGGTCCCTGGCATCTGGGACTTTATGGTAGCTATCCACCGTTCCCTCTCCCCCACAATTACATAACTCATTTCAAATTACTGACCCTCTATACTTCTCTCCCATCTCCTCCCATATCTGAACCGACACCCGTTTTTACCTCTCCCTCTTCTCTCCCTTCCTAAACCCTCCCGTCCTCTACTTTCCAAGATTCTTTTCTTTTTTTCCAAGATTCTTTTCTTCCCCCATCTCAGTAGAACTGTTCCATCCACAGGATGATGTGGTCTTCCTTCTCCTTGGGTTTCATATGGTCTGTGAGTTGTATCATGGGTATTCCAACCATTTATTGGCTAAACTCCATTTGTCAGTGAGTACATGCCACAGGTGTTCTTTTTTACCACACTCAGGATGATAATTTCAAGTTCCAACCATTTGCCTATGAATTTCATGAAGTCGTTGTTTTTAATAGCTGAGTACTCCATTGTATAATGTACCACATTTTCTCTACCCATTCCTCTGTTGAGGTAGATATGGGTATTGTTCAGCTTCAGCTTATTATAAATAAAACTGCGATGAATACTGTGGGTCATGTAACCTTGTTATATATTGAAGCATCTTTGGGGTATATGCACCATGGTAGGTATAGCTGGGTGTTGAGGTAGAACTATTTCCAAAATTCTCAGAAACTACCAGATTGACATCCAAAGTGGTTTTGCCAGGTTTCATTCCCACCATCAATGGAGGAATGTTCCTCTTTGCCCACACCTTTGCTAGCATCTGCTGCCACCCGAGTTTTTTATCTTAGCCATTCTGCATGGGATGGTGGAATCTTAGGGTCATTTTGATTTTCGTTTCCCTGATTACTGAGGATGGTGAACATTTCTTTAAGTACTTCTAAGACATTCAAGATTCCTCAGTTGAGATTCTCTGTTTAGCTCTGTACCTCATTCATTAATAGGGTTATTTGGTTCTCTGAAGTCTACCTTCTTGAGTTCTTTGTATATTTTGGATGTTAGCCTTCTATCAAATGTAGGGTTGGTAAAGGACTTTTCCGTATGTGGATTGCCAATCTATACTATCAAAGGTGTCCTTTGCCTTCCAAAAACTTTTCAATCCTATCGGGTTCCATTTGTCAGTAGTTGATCTTAGAGCATGAGCCATTGGTGTTCTGTACAGGAACTTTCCTCCTGTGCAAATGTGTTTAAGGTTCTTTCTCACTTTCCTTGTATTAGATTCAGCATATCTGGTTTTATGTGGAGTTCCTTGATGCACTTGGACTTGAGCTCTGTCCAAGAGATAAGAATGGATCAATTTGACTTCTACATAGAGACTTCCAGTTGAACAAGGACCATTTGTTGAAAATGCTCTCCTTTTTCCACCAGATGGTTTTGGCTCCTTTGTCGAAGATGGAGTGACCATATGTGTGTAAGTTCATTTCTAGGCCTTCAATTCTATTCCATTGATCTGCTTGCCTCTCTCAGTACCAATAAAATGCCATTTTTCACTATTGCTCTATAGTATAGCTTGAGATCAGGCATGTGGATTCCCTGATATATTCTTTTATTGTTGAGATTTGTTTATTCTAGCCTTGTTTTTGTGTTTTTCCAGATCAATTTTAGAATTGCTCTTTCTGTCTATGTGAAGAATTAAGTCAGAGTTTTGGTGAGAATTACAATGAATCTGCAGATTGCTAATGGTAAGATCGACTTTTTTACTATATTCATCCTGATGATCAATGAGCATGAGAGTTCTTTTATTTATTATTGGATATATTCTATATTTACAATTCATTTCTCTTTTTCTGGTTCCCCACCCCCAAAGGTCCCACATGCCCTTTTTTCTCCCCCTGCTCCCTCATCCACCCCCTCCCACCTCACTGTTCTTGTACTCCCCCACAATGATGCTTTGGTCCATTCTAGCACCAGTGTCCACTCCTTTCTTCTTGTCAGACATCACTTGGTATGTGATTTATGTCTTTGGTGTTCCAAGATTCTAAGCTAATATCCATTTATCAGTGACTGCATACCATGGGTATTCTTTTGATGCTGGGTCACCTCACATAGTATGACGTTCTCCAGCTCCATCCATTTCTCTAAGAATTTCATGAATTCATTGTTTCTAATGGCTGAATAGTACTCCATTGTGTATATATACCACATTTTTTGTATCCATTCCTCTGTTGAGGGACATCTGGGTTCTTTCCAGCTTCTGGCTATTATATATAAGGCTGCTATGAACATAGTGGAGCATGTGTCCTTATTGCATGCTGGGGAATCTTCTGGATATATTCCCAGGAGTGGTATGGCTGGGTCCTCCGGGAGTATCATTTCCAGTTTTCTGAGGAACCGCCATACTGATTTCCAGAGTGGTTGTACCAGCTTGCATTCCCACCAGCAGTGGAGGAGTGTTCCTCTTTCTCCACATCCTCGCCAACACCTGATGTCTTCTGAGTTTTTAATCTTAGCCATTCTGACTGGTGTGAGGTGAAATCTCAGGGTTGTTTTGATTTGCATTTCCATAATGACTAATGATGCTGAACATTTTTTAAGGTGTTTGAGCATGAGAGTTCTTTCCATCTTTTAAGGTCTTCTTTGAATTCTTTGTTCAGAGTCTTGAAAGTCTTGTCATTTAGATATTTCACTTGCTTTGTGTAAAGTCCCAGCAAGATATTTTGTATTATTTTTTACTATTGTCAATTGTGAAGTTTTCCTAATTTTTTTCAGCCCAATTATTCTTTGATTAGAGGAAAGCCACTAGTTTGTCTGAGTTAATTTTATATCAGTCTAATTTGCTGAAGTTGTGTATCAGCTGTAGGAATATCTTCCTGGATTTTTGGGGGTCAATTATGTTTACTATCATATAATCGTAAATAGTAATATCTTACTTTCCTCCTTTCCAATTTGTATCCCTTTGACCTTCTCTTCTTGCTTAATTGTTCTAATTATACATTGAGTACTATATTGAACAGATAGGAGGAGAGTGCCGCCTTGTCTTTTTTATGATTATAATGGGATTGCTTCAAATTTCTCTCCTTTTAGATTGATGTTGGCTACTGTTTGGTTGTATGTTGCTTTTCTTATATTTAGGAATGGATCTTGAATTGCTGATCTTTCCAACACTTATAACAAGAAGGGGTGTTATATTTTTGAAAGTATTTTTCTGCATCTCATGGAATGAACAAGTGATATTTATTTTATTTTGATTATATAGTGGATTATGTTGATGGATGTCCATCTACATATTGAACCATTCCTGAATCCCCGAGGTGATCCCTATTGGATCATGGTGATTGATCGTTTTGATGTATTCTTAGATTTTGTTTCTGAGAATTTTATTGAGTATATTTTCATCGGCATTTTTAATGGTTTGTGTATCCTCAGCCCAGTGAGTGACACTATTAGAAGGTGTGGCCCTGTTGGAGTAGACTTCTCACTGTGGATGTGGGCAAGACCCACATCCTAGCTGCCTGGAAGTTAGTCTTCCATTAGCAGCCTTCAGATGAAGATGTAGCACTCTCAACTTCTCTGGTACCATGCATTCCTGGGTGGTGCCATGTTCCTGCCTTGATGATACTGGACTGAACCTCTGATCCTATAAGCCATGCCCAATTAAATGTTGTCCTTTAAAGGACTTGCCTTGGTCATAGTGTCTGTTCAGAGCATTAAAACCCTAATTAAGACAGAAGTTGGTACTAGGGACTGGGGTATTGCTGTGATAGTCCTGACCATGCTTTTGTGGGGAGAAAAGTGAATTTTGAGACTTTGGAAAGCAGTGGAAAGCTTAATTTGGGCTTAAAGGGCTATCCTAGTAAAAAAATGAAAGACTTTGTTGCTGAATATGTTATGAACTGTTGTTGTTGTTGTTGTTGTTGTTGTTGTTGTTGTTGTTGTTTTCACTTCAACATGCTTCTGTTGCAGACCAAATGTCATCCTTCCTGGAGCAGCCCAGTCATCTTGCCCTCTGCATAGTGTTCCTGATTGTCCTTTTGAAGTCCTCACTGTTTCTGCAAATTGGTGTTCATGTATCTGAGTACTCTGCTTTCTTGCACCCGTTCATCCCAATTTTTATTCCAACCACTGTAAAGGATAAAGTACTTCTCTTGTTTGTCCTTTATGCCAACCTTTACACACTTTGCTTCATAAAGAAGGGGCCCATGAAAGCACAGCCCTCACTCATTCTCCTGGAATTAGGTTCTGCGTCCTGCTAGGGTGCCATTTGTAAGTGATTCTGTCTCATGCTGCTTTGAAGGTCATTTATGTAGTTTCTACCTCCTCTCACATTTCTATAGTGCAGAGTTTTCTTGAACATGCTCTCTTTGTTTCATGTACCCAGATAGAGAAAAGTTTCTGGTCTATTTGTGTCAACTGGCCTCTTTCACATGCCCATCGTGATGTCTCTCCACATCCCTATCCCCCTGCCACAGACACTGCTGCTTCAGCTGCCATGTCTTTGCTGCCAAGATGGACAGAGCTCTCCAAACCATGAGACAGAGTGAGTCCTCTTGTTTTAGTGTGCAGTTTTCAAGGTATTGGGTCAAAGCAATACAAAAAGTATATTGAGACCAAGAAGTGGTGTCATTATTGTAATAAACGTGACTTGTGGTTCATAGGTTTTGGGGACTGGTTTGTTGGAGAGTATGGGCTGACAAAGCCCTACCATTCTTTATGCAGAACTCAGTGTACCATTCTCATGGGTGTGTGGAATGGAATACCAACATTAGTGAAAGGCTGGGTTTCAGGTGAGAAAGGGGATCCTATCTGGAATTGAATTAAGGCTCCCAAGTGGAGGAAAAAATCTGAAAAGAATAAAGAAAACTAACAATATATGAGGGTATAATTCATAATTAGAACATGGGCTTAGTACATGTGAGATAGCCTGCATCTGGTTCCTACCTAGTAGGACATGTATGTAAACAACATGGACTGAGACAGTGAGGGGAAATGATATCATGTGGAGTAGTTAGCACAGTGTGGGTACGTAGCAAGGGAAACTCGCTAGTGATTATCATCATGATTTGTAAATAAATATACACATATATATTAATAAAGCATCACAGAATTGATCCCTGGGGTTTTAGGGATAAGGAAAAAAACATTTGGGACATTCATTCCCTTGAAAACAGAAGACAATAGAAGTGCAGCTAAATCAGCATCACTGTAGTGTGCATATCCTGGTTTTACTCACATTGCATATGCTCTGCTCCTGTTAAACAATTACCCATCACTTCTGTAGAAAATGGCTTTTCACCATCCCCTCTGCAGAGTTCTGACTTCATCTCTCTCCAATGGAGCACAGGTACAGGTCTCTTTTTGCCTCTCATTTCTATGCTTGTAGGATAAGAGGCTGAGCTGTTAAAAAAAAGAGTTTATATATGGCTAGGAGCAGAAGCTAGAGGTTTGAAAATGCCACGTGTACATGTGGATCCAGATGAGCCTGTAACCCAACAGACTCCAGATGTCTCCAGCTGACAGTTTAATAGCGCTCTATTTTGCTTATTGAGGTTCAATTTTCATTCCTGATACAGTTGTAAATCCTAGCAAAACCCTTTTGAGCCGTGGTTAGGTATGTGCTCCCATCATCTCAAATAGTGGTCTACAGTTACTCAAGAAGAACCAGGCATTTGTGAGTGGGGTACAGCAGAAAGCAAGGCCCTGAGGAAGGGAGGAGCTGACCAGCATCTCTCTGTGGGAAAGGGGAGGATGAACCAGAGGTCTGCGCTCCAAGTCAAGGCTATCCCTAGGCAGAATCCTTGGGAAACAGCAGAGGCAAGCGAAATTGTTTTTCTTCAGTATTTTAGTCACAGAAGGACCCAACACAAGCCAATGCAGGAAATGTGGCTGTAAACTATCAGGTCTCCACATCCACAAGGAAACCCCAACAGAACAGTGAGGAGCCCTTGTTACTGGCTGTACTGTTGGCGACCCTCCGCTAGGGGGAGGAGGATAGCCCACAGATGGTCTCCCTGCTGACTTCAACTCATTCCTATCTGTATCAGTCATACATCCATCTCTCAGAAGACGTTTTAGAGGAAATTACTGTGTGGGCCACTGAGGAGGAAGGTTGTCTAGAAGTATGTCTTCAAACTGTAGTTCCCAGATTCCCAGGACGCTTGATTCATGACATGGGGTCCTGATTTCTCTGTTATTTGCACCTCTCCCTCTCCCTCTCCCTCTCCCTCTCCCTCTCCCTCTCCCTCTCCCTCTCCCTCTCCCTCTCCCTCTCTCTCTCCCTCTCTCACTCTCTCCCTCTCTCACTCTCTCACTCTGTCCCTCTCTTTCTCCCTCCCTTCCTCTCCCTCCCTCTCTCCCTCACCCTCTCTACCTCTCTCCCTCCCTCCCTCCCCCTCTCCCCCTCTCCCTCTCTCCCCCTCTTCCTCCTTTACCCTTTCTCCCCTCTCTCCCTCTTCCCCCTCTCCCCCTCTCTTCCCCTCTCTCCCCCTCTCCTCCTCTCTGCCCCTATCTCCCCCTGTCCTCCTCTCTTCCCCTCTCTCCCCCTCTCTCCCCTCTCTCTCCCACCCTTTCTCCCCCGCCCTCTCCCTCTCCTTCTTCCTCTCCCTCTCCCTCTCCCTCTCTCTGGGATTTATGGGCTTGGGTATAGGATATAATTTCCAAAATAGCCCTAGTCATATTTATTGTCATATATACTAAATGTTTAAGTGAAATCAGCATTGGCGATTATAAGAACAAACTATCGATCAACTCTGAAAAAGTTTAAGAAGCTCTACATTCTGCTGATCATCAACCAGAGTTTCTTTGTGTAAAAACATTGCTTTGTAAATTTGTTTTCATCTTTACTAAATGATAAATGTTATGTGTACACAAAATAATCAGTTTAAAATAAACTGCCCTATTAGGAGGTGATTACCTTGTATGCCAATTTAGCCATGAAATTTTCCTGTCACTCAGAGGAAAAGGCAGCCCTGAACTTGCGACCTAAGGGGGACTTTTTCCAGTGTGGCCGCTAGAGGGGGCCAGAGGACTTCTTCTGCCAGCAGTTGCCTGGGAGAACTGCCTTCTGCAGACCTGGTTCACATTGCTGCCTTCAGTCTGTCTCATCTTAGTTTCAGGACAGACATGACAAAGTAACAAAGACATGCATGCATCTGAAGACTCTTTAGGGCTTAAGAGTAGCTTATAAGATCTGTCAGCAGAGCCTGCTTCCCTTTGGCATTCCTCTTTAACAGCACTTAGTCACAGAGTCCTTCTGATTTCCAAAAGATTTTCCCAAGTATTATGTCCTAGGAGCCTAGGACTTCTGTGAAGACAGCAGAGAAGGCTCAGAGGCCCGCATTGCCTTTGACAAGCAAGGTTGTTTCATTTGGGACACTGAGCTGGTAGGGTGGGGAGAGAATCCCCAACTCAGCCAACCCAGGACCAGCTCCCTGTGTGTATGAGGAGGACCAAGGAGCCAGTTTCTGAGTTAATTGCTTTGGGGTGAGGCCTGAGAATGAGCCTTCTCAACCACTAACCCCAGATGCTACCAGTCCAGAGACAGAACTGCTTTAACACAATACAGGTTTCTAATTTGAACCACATCCTGTAACTGGAGAGGTCTGAAGATAGTCAGCAAAGAACTAAGTATAATGACTACTTGACATTCAAATCCTTGTCCAGGATTCCCCAGAGTTCACCTCTCTCATTTTTCATCTACTAGACATCCCTTTTGAGCTGGTGCAACCTCTTCATTCTCTGTTTCTCCTCATTGATGGAGGAGAGTTGTGATGATGCCTTCCCAACAGACCCTGTAGGTAAATCAACACTAATAAACATGTTAAGATAATAGGACAGGGAACAGAGAAACTGTGCTTAGTCCCAAACATAAACCAGAGGAAAAGGAAATTCTAGGGACATAATGAATCCCTGAAAAAACAGGAAATCTTCTTCTAGCTGCACTCCTCAGCTATGTCCCTGTTCCCAACCACCATCACTAAACATATGCCTCAGTCACTACTACAGTCCCCTTAGACATGAAATGCATAAGATGTCACAGGCAAGAAGAATTGCAGGGCATTGTCAGCTCTTATCTGACAATGTAGATAGTTGATACTGCTTATCACAAAAAAAATATAATCTCCAGCACCTAACATCTCCCACAATCCAACACCTCTCTAGACTTCTTAAAATGCATGATGCGAGTTCAAACTCTACTTCACTAACCCAGACTGTGAATCAGGCCACATCATGTGTGTTCAAAATCAAGTGTCTGAGACTGTGATTCATGAGCAGGGGACTATCCCTCTCTGTCTTTGGTAGCATATACTCATGTAACCTATAGGAAACTATTGAGGATGTAGTGCTCCAACACCCTTTCCTGAGAGCAAAATTAGCTATTCTCACAGAGCTTCCTTTTCTCATAATTTCCACTCAGGAGGAAATTAAGATATCCCAGCAAACAACTGCAGACTTGTCAATTCCTGACTCTCTGAAAAACTAATAATCTGAAATTCTTGACTCTGATTCTGCCATTGAGTAATATCAAGGATCCAGATCATAAGCCCTACTCTGGGAAGGACAAGCTCCCTGACCCTTTCCCAGGACTCACTGTGCCTTCCACAGGACCATTTCTTCCTTCCTGTTTCTCAACATGACAGAAGGCCAGCCTCCTTCTGCCTAGGTCTGGTCTCTGTCTGTATTCTATTCTCCCTCCCAAATATCCTGCGCAACATGGACAGCATGCCTGCTTCTGAACCCAGTAGACGCTGAAGGAATTGCCCATAGGCAGTTGGTGTCACCACAACACTGGTGACATCACAGAAGATTCTAGGGTTCTCCTGGATACGAGAGATTGTCCAGGGAAGTGACTACTGATGATGTCATAGGGAAGTACTCGGGCCTACCTGCTACCCAGCTTGCCCCATATTGACCAGTTTATAAGGAGCCCTTTCCTAGAGTCTTTCTTTTGACCCTGGCATAGCCCTTGACACCTTCTTCTTCCAAAGCTAAGGATTTTTCTCTGCTTCATTACAAGTCAAGCACATTGGATGGGGAGAGTTTGTTAGGGTCTTGGATGGGTAAGTTCATCTTTGTTAGGACCTAAAGCTCTAGGATTCTTAGATGAGGGAGATTCTTCTCCATTATAAAACTACTTCTGAGGTTCATTTATGTAATATACAGTCCAATTCCCCAGGTTGCCCTGTTTCCCAGAGGCCATTATCATTCTCCTAGACGTTTAATTTTGTGCAAATTGGATTATATTTTTTATTGTGCACATGCCTTCAGAAGAGACATTTTTCAGTTTATACAGAGATGTATTTTCGTGAAATGTCTGTTTTACAATCCCTTTTTTTTGCAATGAATACTTCCTTGTTCTTGGCAATATTGGAACTCAAGAAGAAGGGAAGATCAAATTGCAAAGTTTATGTCCTGTCTTCAAAAATAAAATCTTACATTCTACTATTCTCCAATACAGCCAGAAAAAGTAGGCTTCTGTGAGTAAAGGTCAATAGGGACACTGTATTGCTGCTCTGTAGTCCTATTAGCTCTCCCTTCTCCAGTATCTACCTGTCTGAATTCCCAGTTCCAGGTCTGGGGCTCTTGGGGGTTGGACTAAGATCCTCTATTCATCAGATACTCAAGACTGAATAGCAAAGAAAGGGGATGTAATGGCTTCAGGTCCAGTGAAAGCTCAATCTTAATGGGTCCATAGTTTCAGGAGGGACTCCAGGCATTGTCACCTGTGGCTTCTGCCTTCATGACCTGAGTGTGCTGAATGCATGGTAAAATGCCACCTCACTTCTCAGGTTCAAGAGTAAAAGGACCATGTACTTCCTTAACAAATTGATTGTGTTGTCTTTGACTACTACCTTCAGCCATATAGTACCACTACAACAGCGTTCAAAGATAGCTGGGGAGCTGTTGGGTTAGTTGGAAGACTAGTCTATCTTGGCTAGTCAGATGAATAGTCTTTATGAAGAACTGGAGGACCTGGATAATGAAAAAGGAATAGAGTTTGACTAAATGGTGATCTCTGAGCCTGGGAAAAATGGGGGAGTCATTCCAAACAAGTATTATAGGGATGAATCGAATCCCTCTCTGTATTGCATACAATAGGTCCAAAGTAAGAAGCAGGCCCCTCCCCCATTCCCTGAACTCTCCTGAGAGTTTTGTAGTGTTTCTATTAATGGACTTTTCATTATTTGCACAGGAACAGAACTCTGAGAGCTCAATGCACAATGAAGGTTCCCATCTAATCATAAGTTGATCACTGTATATTGACAAGTTTTGGGTATGAATGACCAGCCATTGTCTGACAAGATTTCAAGGGAGTGGTAAAATTGTTGGTCCAGTACCTGGAAGAGCTTTTGAGCTACACTTTTTGCATTTTCAGACTAGAGGATAAACCTACCCACCCAGAGAAGGAATCATTAAAAACAGGCATGTACTCTTATCCTCCTCTAGCAGGCCAGATATTAGTGAAGTTGGGTTTCCACAACTGACCATAGTTTTGGCCCCTCACATGTGCCCAATTCTGGGAGAAGTATCTCTTTTTACATTTATTTTGCTCTAATTGCTTAGATAAATCCAGCTTTCAGGTCAAGTCTAGTTATAACATTCTTTGTTCTGAGCAACTCAGAAAGTATTATGGACCCCAGTTTTGGACCCTGGTGAAGGTTAGTTACCAGAGCCTTGCCAATATTTTCTGGTAGAGTGATCGTTCCCTCCAGTGACCTCCACCAGCCTTTGGGTTCAGCTACCCTTTGAATATTTTTACATCCCCTATTTCCCCTGGGTTATACTATGGAGTCTCAGGGAGCAGCAGGTCACAATATGTCACCAAAATCTCAATAGACCCCAATGTTCTTTGGCTCAAATTATGGGCATGATAGTCAGTGCCCAGGTTATTTCTGACCTCAAGGGAGTCATTAAGTTTATGTCCTCAGCATTCAAATCAAGAGATTCATGGAGGAAGGTAAATAGTTTCTAGTAGATGCAGGAATTCTTCTTTGATTTTAATTTCTATTCTGCCAGCAGTGATGGACCCTCCTTCTCTGTAGATCATAACATTCACATTTCAGTAATTAGTGCACAGTGACTTTCCTGGAATGTGATAACCGGTATTTTTTTTCTTTTTTTATTGGATATATTCTATATTTACATTTCATTTCCCTTTTTCTGGTTCCCTTCCCCAGAAACAAACTTAAAAAATGTTCAACATCATTAGTCATTAGAGAAATGCAAATCAAAACAATCCTGAGATTTCACCTCACAACTGTCAGAATGGCTAAGATTAAAAACTCAGAAACAGCAGGTATTGGAGAGGATGTGGAGAAAGAGGAACACTCCTCCACTGCTGGTGGGACTGCAAGCTGGTACAACCATTCTGGAAACCAGTCTGGCGGTTCTTCCAAAAACTGGACACAATACTTCCGGAAGACCCAGCCATACCACTCCTGGGCATATACCCAGAAGATTCCCCAGCATGCAATAAGGATACCTGCTCCACTATGTTCATAGCAGTCTTATTTATAAGAGCCAGAAGCTGGAAAGAACCCAGATGTCCCTCAACGGAATAATGGATACAAAAAAAATGTGGTATATATACACAATGGAGTACTATTCAGCCATTAGAAACAATGAACTAATGAAATTCATAGACAAATGGATGGAGCTGGAGAACATCATCCTAAGTGAGGTAACCCAGTCTCAAAAGAATACCCATAGCATGCACTCACTGTTAAGTGGATATTAGACTAGAATATTTGGACACCAAAGACACAATCAACATACAAAATGATGTCCAACAAGAAGGAAGGAGTGGACCCTGGTTCAGGAAAGGCTCAAAGCATCAGTGTAGGGGAATAAAAGAACAGGGAAGTGGGAACGGATGGATGGGGGAACACGGGGAGGGAAAATGGCATGTGGGATCTTTGGGGGACCAGTCTTCTTTTTCAACATGCATTTGGTCTGTAAGTCTTGGGTCCAAATCATTTATTTCAGTTACCGTAACTGCTGAAGCTCTGCATACCTGTTTCCATGTTTTTTTTTTAGTTATTTTTATTTTCTATATTCTATGTTTACATTTCAAAGGCTTTCCCCTTTCCCAGTTCCCACCCACCATAGTTCCCATAGTTCTTCTCCCCCCCAACTATTCCCCAATCATTCCCCCTCCCCCCTCGGTTTCTTTACTAAACTGGATGCAATCTTTACATGCCCAGGGTCCTCTCCTTTCTTCTTCTTGGGAATCATTTGACTTGCTATTTGTGTCTTGAGTATTTAGTGCTTCTGGGCTCATTAATATCCACTTATCAGTGATTGCATTTCATGTGCATTCTTTTGTGATTGGGTTAGCTCACTCAGGATGATATTTTCCAGGTCTAACCATTTACCTACAAATTGCATGAATTCATTATTTTTAATTGCTGAGTAGTATTCCATTGTATAAATATACTACATTTTCTGTATCCATTCCTCCTTTGAGGGATATTTGGGCTCCTTCCAATTTCTGGCTATTATAAACAAGGCTGCTATAAACATAGTGGAGCATGTGTCTTTATTGCATGCAGGGGAATCCTCTGGGTATATGCCCAGGAGTGGTATGCCAGGGTCCTCTGGAAGTGACATGCCCAATTTTCTGAGGAACCGCCAAACTGATTTCCAGAGTGGTTTTACCATTTTGTTTCCATGTTTAATGAAGATGTTCCAATCTATGTAGAGCATTGCATCAGACTCTGTCAGGGGATGTGGTGGTGTCCATTTGGTCTAAACTGATCTCTTTCATCATGTTTGTTTCCTCAAAGTATTATTGATGAGCTTCTGTGGTCATCATCTGGCAACATAGTAGCAGTATTGATGAGAGTGGGTTTTTCAAACCAGACTCCAGGATGGTTCAGGTGCAGGACCTGCTGTTGTTTCACACATGCATTGAACATCCAGGGTTCTGGTGTTCCTTTGAGAAGAACATCCAATGCATGGGTTGATGTAAGTATCAAATGCTGATCCAGAGTTAACTTCTCTGCTTCTTTCACTAGAATTCTGGTAGCCACCACAGCTCTTACAAAAGTAAACCAGCCTGGGGATAAAGGATTCAATAGCCTGGATAGGTCTATGACACTGTGATTCGATGGAACTAATATGTGTGGTTCCATGACCTTTGCAGTAAATTTTGTTTCATGGATCTATAGATAACATGGCTTGGAAGCATCTGGAAGTGATAGGATTGGATCCAAAACACCTGCCTTTAAAGTCTCTAACATGATTTGTACAGACTCATTCCAGATTAGAGAATCAAAAACCACATTTGTTGCCTGGGGTTTTTTTTGTTGTTGTTTTTTTTGGGGGGGTAGGATGATTTTAGTGACTACTATTTATGTACGAGTTATGGGACTGTTTAGTTTACCTCATCTCGATTTAACTTTGTTATGTGGTAGTGACCCAGAGAGATACCTCAGGAGTTAAGACCACTGGCTGCTCTTCCAAAGGTCCTGAGTTCAATTCCCAGCAACCTCATGGTGGCTCACAACGATCTATAGGGGGATCTGATGCCCTTTTCTGGCATGTGGGTGTATATCCAGCAAAACACTCATAGGTTTAAAAAATAGTTAAATGAATCAAAATCATCCATTTCATCTAGATTTTGCAGATTTGTTGAGCATAGGCTTTTGTAATAAGACCACCAAACTTTTTACCTTTCTGTGAAACCTTTATTATGAAAATTCATTAAATATGTTGGAACAATTTTAAGTGACTTGGTAGCAATCTTTGTCTTGAATGGGAGGCCAAGGATCCTGAGGCTAGGGTATCAGTGGGCAGGGATTTGGTACTACCTTGAATCCAAATCTGCCTTCCACCTGTGGAATGCCATCTTGGCCCAGCAATGAACATCAGTATGCTCCCTGCAGACTGGATGCTGTCACATCTGCCATGGTACCTCCACGCGGTACTTTGGTAGACAGAAGAGCAGAAGGGTTGTCACCTCTGTGGAGCAAAGGCCTTCCTCTTGGTCAGGGTGAAGTCAAGAAGGGGCTTTTTGGCCATAGTGTACCAAAGAAGATGTTTTGGGTCTCTTCTAAGGTCAGGATATCTGACTGGACAACACCATTGGCAAGATCCCCTAAGGTCATAGTTGGAATTTGGAACCAGGTAGAGACTCTTTCCAAAACATGCCTCTTGTGAGGAGTGACTTGGAGGCCCTGTCTCTTACATTCTGTCTCAGCCCAGTTCAGAATGGCCTCAAAGACCAGAGCCTCCTTGTTATTGAGGGCATCCCTGGTCACAATGATCTCCAGTGTCTGACTGTCAGTATTACAAAAGCATTCCGACCTCAGGGCCATTTCAGCCTGTGTATCAATGACTTCCCAGGATTGCTAGGTCAGTTCGGGATCCTCGATTCATCTGCTCTGGGACAGAAGGACACAAGTGTTTTTGGCTTCCAGACTTGTTTCCAGAAAGTTGATGCAGGCCTTGGCTAGGGCAGCCACAATGTACTTCTTACCAGCATACAAATTGGCAAGCACTGTGTCTGCCTCCATATCAATCTCATTGCTGTACATTTACTTTAGCAAAACGAGGAAGGCAGCAGGATGAATGCTGTGAATGTTGAATTCTGACTTGACTTCTGCAAGATCCCCGTAGAACAAGTCATAGAACATGGAACTGCAGACAGCCAAGACATACTCTAGTGCAGCATAGGATGGAAGGACTGCCAGTTTGGGCTCTCAGTGTTGTTGTCTGGAGAGGGCAGCAACAGGACAGGTGCCAGGCAGGGCTGCTAGCAAAAAGACCTTCCTGCTTTCAACCGTGCAGGTCACATTGCTGTTGGAGATGTCAGTGGCAGTACCTGTGGAGGCATTGGCAGGCAGGAACAGTTCCCTGGACATCTTTGCTCATGCAGGAACCAGCTCCACACTGGTCTGTGCTGTGCCTTGTGAATTCCCACCAAGATGGGCCTGGGAAAGGGCTCTGTGAGCACCAGCAGGGAGTGTAGGAATTGTATCCCCAGCCCATGCAGGGAGAAGACCAGCAGTTGCATGGGGCCAGGCCAGCTCTGCCGCAGGGGGTGCCCTCACACAGCCTCCTCCCCTACCCCAACACCCGCACCCAACTCCACACACACACACAACCAAAGAGCCTGTGGGCCAGAGGGAGGGGGCGCCCTTCAGCCCATCCAGCTAAGTTTTTATTTTCCTCAGTTTCTGTGGCTATACGTCCCTTTTCATTTCTGATTGTGTTAATTTGGGAACTGTCTCTGTGCCCTTTAGTTACTTTGGCTAAGCATTTATCTATCTTATTGATTTTTTCCTCAAAGGACCAGCTCTTGTTTTCGCCTTTGTTTTTTTTTTTTCTTGGGATCTTGCTCTTTGTTTCATTTTGGTTGATTTAGCCCTGAGTTTG
This sequence comes from Apodemus agrarius, assembly GCA_964023405.1. Taxonomy (NCBI): domain Eukaryota; kingdom Metazoa; phylum Chordata; class Mammalia; order Rodentia; family Muridae; genus Apodemus; species Apodemus agrarius. Next base: position 83,225,084 of record OZ030013.1, read on the forward strand.
AGTATTTCCTGCCTTCTACTCCTCTTAAATATGTTTGCTTCTTTTCATCCTACAGATTTCAGGTGTGCAGTTAAGATGATTCTATTTTTTTCCTATCACCAAATTAAGATTTCTTTTCTTTAATTGGATATTTTATTTATATACATTTCAAATATTAACCCCTTTCCAGGTTTCACCTCTGCAGACCCCCTATCCCATTTCCCTCCTTACCCTGCTTCTATGACAGTGCTCCCCTACCAACCACTCCACTCCAGCCTCACTGCCCTAGCATTCCTCTACATTGGGGCATCAAACCTTCACAGGACCAAGGTCCTCCCCTCCCAGTGATGCCAGAGAAGCTCCTTTCAGCTCCTACAGTCCTTCCTCTAACCCCTCAATTGGGGTCCCAATGGGTTGGCTGTGAGCATAGGCATCTGTATTTATCAGGATGTAGCAGAGCATCTTAGTAGATGGCTGTATCACTCTACTGTCAGAAAGCACTTCTTGGCATCCACAATAGTGTCTGAGTTTGGTGGCTGCGTGTGGGATGAATCCCAGGTAGGGCAGTCTCTGGATGGCCTTTCCTTCAGTCTCTGCTACATTCTTTTTTTTTAATTTTTATTTTCTATATTCTATGTTTACATTCCAAAGGCTTTCCCCTTTTCCAGTTGCCCCCACCACCATATGTCCCATAATTCCCCTCCCCCCACCTATTCCCCAATCATTCCCCCTCCCCCCACGATTTCTCTACAAAACTGGATCCAATCGTTACAGGCCCAGGGTCCTCTCCTTTCTTCTTCTTGGGAATCATTTGACTTGCTAATTGTGCCTTGAGTATTTAGGGCTTCTGGGCTCATTAATATCCACTTATCAGTGATTGCATTTCATGTGTATTCTTTTATGATTGAGTTAACTCACTCAGGATGATATTTTCCAGATCTAACCATTTACCTACAAATTGCATGAATTCATTATTTTTAATTGCTGAGTAGTATTCCATTGTATAAATATACCACATTTTCTGTATCCATTCCTCCTTTGAGGGATATTTGGGCTCCTTCCAATTTCTGGCTGTTATAAAGAAGGCTGCCATAAACATGGTGGAGCATGTGTCTTTATTGTATGCAGGGGAATCCTCTGGGTATATGCCCAGGAGTGGTATGCCAGGGTCCTCTGGAAGTGACATGCCCAATTTTCTGAGGAAATACCAAACTGATTTCCAGAGTAGTTTTACCATTTTGCAATCCCACCAAGAATGGAGGAGTGTTCCTCTTTCTCCACATCCTCGCCAGCACTTGTTGTCTCTTGAGTTTTTAATCTTAGCCATTCTGACTGGTGTGAGGTGGAATCTCAGGGTTGTTTTGATTTGCATTTCCCTGATGACTAATGATGTTGAACATCTCTTAAGGTGTTTCTCGGGCATCTGAATTTCTTCAGGTGAATATTCTTTGTTTAGCTCTGTACCCCATTTTTTAATAGGGTTATTTGGTTCTTTGGGGTCTAACTTCTTGAGTTCTTTGTATATATTGGATATTAGCCCTCTGTCGGATGTGGGGTTGGTGAAGATCTTTTCCCACTTTGTTGGTTGTTGTTTTGTCCTTCTGACAGTGTCCTTTGCCTTGCAGAAACTTTGTAATTTTATGAGGTCCCATTTGTCAATTCTTGATCTTAGTGCATAAGCTATTGGTGTTCTGTTCAGGAACTTTTCCCCTGTGCCCAAGTCCTCCAGGGTCTTCCCAAGTTTCTTTTCTAATAGATTCAGTGTGTCTGGTTTTATGTGGAGGTCCTTGATCCACTTGGAGTTGATCTTAGTGCAAAGAGATAAGAGTGGGTCAATTCGCATTCTTCTGCATGTTGACCTCCAGTTGAACCAGCACCATTTGTTGAAAAGGCTATCTTTATTCCATTGGATGGTTATCAAAGATCAAGTGACCATAAGTCTGTGGGTTAATTTCTGGGTCTTCAATCCTATTCCATTGATCCACTTGCCTGTTGCTGTACCAATACCATGCAGTTTTTAACACAATTGCTCTGTAGTACTGTTTAAGGTCAGGGATATTGATTCCCCCAGAAGTCCTTTTATTGTTGAGAATACTTTTAGCTATCCTGGGTTTTTCTGTTGCTCCAGATGAATTTGAGAATTGCTCTTTCTAGATCTATGAAGAATTGAGTTGGGATTTTGATAGGGATCACATTGAATCTGTAGATTGCTTTTGGCAAGATGGCCATTTTTACTATATTGATCCTCCCTATCCAGGAGCAAGAAATCTTTTTCCATCTTCTGAGGTCTTCTTCTATTTCTTTCTTCAAGGACTTGAAGTTCCTGTCGTACAGATCTTTCGCTTGTTTGGTTAGAGTTACGCCAAGGTACTTTATGTTGTTTGTGGCTATTGTGAAGGGTGTTATTTCCCTAACTTCTTTCTCAGCCTGCTTGTCCTTTGAGTACAAGAAGTCTACTGAGTTGCTTGAGTTGATTATATAACCAGCCACTTTGCTGAAGTTGTTTATCAGCTGTAGAAGTTCTCTGGTGTAGTTTTTTGGGTCGCTTAAGTAAACTATCATATCATCAGCAAATAATGATAGTTTGACTTCTTCCTTTCCAATTTGTATCCCTTTGATTTCCTTATGTTGTATAATTGCTCTCGCTAGAACTTCAAGTACTATATTGAAAAGATATGGAGAGAGAGGGCACCCTTGTCTAGTCCCTGATTTTAGTGGGATTGCTTCAATTTTCTCTCCATTTATTTTGATGTTGGCTACTGGTTTGCTGTAGATTGCTTTTACTATGTTTGGGTATGGGCTTTGAATTCCTGCTCTTTCCAAGACTTTTATCGTGAAAGGATGCTGAATTTTGTCAAATGCTTTTTCAGCATCTAATGAGATGACCATTGGTTTTTTTTCTTTTAGTTTGTTTATGTACTGGATTACATTGATGGATTTCCATATATTGAACCATCCCTGCATCCCTGGGATGAAGCCTACTTGATCATGGTGAATGATCGTTTTGATGTGCTCTTAGATTCGGTTGGCAAGAATTTTATTGGTATTTTTCCATCGATATTCATAAAAGAAATTGGCCTGTAGTTCTCTTTCTTTGTTGGATCTTTTTGTGGTTTAGGTATTAGCGTAATTGTGGCTTCAAAGAATGAGTTGGACAGTATCCCTTCTGTCTCTATTTTGTGGAATAGTTTGAAAAGTATTGGTGTTAAGTCTTCTTTGAAGGTCTGGTAGAATTCTGCACTAAAACAATCTGGTCCCGTACTTTTCTTGGTTGGGAGGCTTTCTATAACCCCTTCTATTTCTTTAGGGGTTATGGGACTATTTAGCTGATCTATTTGATGCTGATTTAATTTTGGTATTTGGTATCTGTCTAGGAAATTGTCCACTTCCTCCAGATTCTCCAGTTGTTTTGAGTATAGACCTTTGTAGTAGTATCTGATGATCTTTTGAATTTCCTCAGTTTCTGTTGTTATATCTCCCTTTTCATTTCTAATTTTGTTAATTCGTATACTGTCTCTGTGTCCTTTGGTTAGTCTGTCTAAGGGTTTATCTATCTTGTTGATTTTCTCAAAGAACCAGCTCCTGGTCTTGTTGATTCTTTGTATGGTTCTCTTTGTTTCTACTTGATTGATTTCAGCCCTGAGTTTGATGATTTATTGTCTTCTACTCCTCCTGGGTGAATTAACTTCTTTTTCTTCCAGGGCTTTAAGGTGTGCCATTAAGCTGCTAGTGTATGCTCTCTCCAGTTTCTTTTTGGATGCACTTAGAGCTATGAGTTTTCCTCTTAGCACTGCTTTCATTGTCCCATAGGTTTGGGTAGGTTGTACCTTCATTTTCATTGAATTCTAAGAAGTCTTTGATTTATTTCTTTATTTCTTCCCTGACCAAGGTGTCATTGAGTAGAGTATTGTTCAGTTTCCATATGTATGTGGGCTTTCTGTTGTTTTTCTTGCTATTGAAGACCACTTTTACTCCATAGTGATCTGATAGGAGGCATGGTATTAGCTCAATCTTCTTGTATTTGTTGACATCTGTCTTGTGACCAATTATATGATCTATTTTTGGAGAAGGTACCATGCGGTGCTGAGAAAAATGTATATTCTTTAGCTTTAGGATGAAATGTTTCATATATATATATATATATATATATATATATATATATATATATATATGTATATATCTGTTAAATCCAATTGGTCCAGAGTTTCAATTAGTTTCACTGTGTCCCTGTTTAGTTTCTGCTTTCCTGATTGGTCCATTGAGGAGAGTGGAGTGTTGAAGTCACCCACAATTATTGTGTTAGGTGTAATGTGTGCTTTAAGCTTTAGTAAGGTTTCTTTTACGAATGAGGGTGCCCTTGCATTTGGAGCATAGATGTTCAGTATTGAGAGCTCTTCTTGGTGGATTTTCCCTTTGGCCAGCAAGAAGTGACCTTCTGAGTCTCTTTTGATGATTTTAGGTTGGAAGTCAATTTTATCTGATATTAGAATGGCTACTCCAGCTTGTTTCCTGAGACCATTTGCTTGTAAAATTGTCTTCCAGCCTTTTACTCTAAGGCAATGTTTGTCTTTAACACTGAGATGTGTTTCCTGTATGCAGCAAAATGTAGGGTCCTGTTTCCGTATCCAGTCTTTTAATCTATGTCTTTTTATTGGGGAATTGAGTCCATTGATGTTAAGAGATATTAAGGAATAGTAATTATTACCTCTAGACATTTTTGAAATTATATTTATTTATTTTATATATTTATTTTTTATATTCGAGAGGTTATCTTCTTTTGGGTTTGATGGGAGGAGGTTTCTATCTTGCATCTTCCCGGGTGTAGCTTCCGTCCTTGTCTTGGTGTTTTCCCCCTATTATCCTTTGTAGGGCTGGATTTGTGGAAAGGTATCATGCAAATTTGGTTTGGTCATGGAATACCTTGATGTTTCCATCTGTGGCAATTGAGAGTTTTGCTGGGTAAAGTAGTTTTGGCTGAAGTTTGTGTTCTCTTGAGTTTGCATTATATCTGCCCAGGATCTTCTAGCTTTCATGGTCTCAGGTGAGAAGTCTGGTGTTATTCTTATAGGTCTTCCTTTATATGTTACTTGGCCTTTTTCCCTTGCTGCCTTTAATATTCTTTCTTTGTTTAGTACATTTGGAGTTTTGATTATTATGTGACGGGATGTATTTCTGTTCTGATCGAGTCTGTTTGGGGTTCTATATGCTTCTTGTATATTCATGGGCATCTCTCTCTTTAGGTTGGGGAAGTTTTCTTCCATAATTTTGTAGAAGATATTTGCTGGCCCTTTTAAGTTATAGATCTTAATTCTCATCGATACCTATAATCCTTAGGTTTGGTCTTCTCATTGTGTCCTGGATTTCCTGTATGTTTTGGGTTATAAGCTTTTTGCATTTAACATTTTCTTTGACTGTTGAATCAATGGTTCCTATGGTATCTTCGGCTTCTGATATTCTGTCTTCTATCTCTTGTATTCTATTGTTGATATTTGCATCTATAGCCCCTGATTTCTTCCCAAGGTTTTCTATCTCCAATATTGTCTCCCTCTGTGATTTCTTAGTTGTTTCTACTTCTGTTTTTAGTACCTGGATGGATATGCTCAGATCTTTCGCTTGCTTGATTGTGTTTTCATGTATTTCTTTAATAGATTTTCGTGTTTACTCTTTCATAGCTTCTACTTGTTGGCCCATGTTCTTCTGTATTTCTTTAAGTGATTTTTGTCTTTCTTCCTTATTGTCTTCTTCTTTTTGATCCATCTTCTCCTGCATTTCTTGAAGTGATTTTTGTATTTGCCTTGTAAAGGCTTCTAACTTTTGATCCATTTTCTCCTCTATTTTTTATGAGATTTTTCTATGTGTTCAGCTACCAGCATCCTGACCAGTGATTTTATATCCAAGTCTTGTTTTTCTGGTGTTTTGGGGTATCCAGGACTTCCTGTTGTTGGCGAACTGGGTTCAGATGCTGTCATGTTGCCTTGATTTCTGTTAGTAACGTTCCTTCGTTTTCCTTTTCCCATCTGGTTATTTCTGGTGTTAGTTGGCCTTGTTGTCACTGGCTGGTGTTTGAATCTCCCTTGAGGCTGGGCTCACCTGTTGTTTCTCTACTGGTGGTTATGCGTGGCTGCTGCTCAAAGGAATCACTAGCTGGCTGCCACTGGCTGCCTCGGTGCATGGCCTGAGGTTGCAGGGAAGTCCAGCAGAGCCTCGGCGGGCGGAGCGGGCCTGCCTGGCAGGGAGAGCCTAGCAGATCCCCCCCACGCAGTAGCCCCGGATGGAATCTGTCTACCTGAGCCTCTCCAGCTGTGTCCTGGTTGCAATATGGAGGCCTGCCGCTACCGCTGGTCCAGGGTCCTGGGAGCTGGCTGCCACCGGCTGCCTTGTTGCATGGCCTGAGGTCGCGGGACCCTCTGCTACATTCTTTATCCCTGCATTTCCTTTAGACAGGAGCAATTCTGGGTTACAATTTTGGAAATGAGTGCATGGCCCTTTCACTCAACTGGGAGACCATGCCTGACCTCTCAATATGGTGTCCACAGGATCTCCCTCCCCTTTGTTGGGTATGTCAGCTGATGTTATCCCTCAAGGGTCCTGGGACACTATTGCTTTACAGGCATCTGGGACTTTTGGGTTGCTACCCCAGTTCCCCAAGGCACTCAGTGCTGAGGATTTTCCTGTTCACACTGCTTTCCTTGGGTCCAGAAAGGTTGGGTATGCTGCTTGTCTTTAGTGAATTACAGAAAGATTTTAATTTCTTTCCTTACTTCTTTACTGACCAAGTTATCATTGAATGGATAGTTTTTGTGTTTCCATGAGCATCTGGGCTTTATGTTGTACTTTTTGTTATTGAAGACCAGACTTAGAGCCTGATGATATGTTAGAATGCCTATTATTCTTGGAATCTTCTCTATCTGTTAAGGCTTGTTTTGCATCTCGTTATATAGTCAATTTTGGATAATGTTCCATGGAATGCTGACAAGGAGGTATCTTTTGGAGGTGTGTTGAAGGTGAAATGTTCTGTGGATATCTGCTGAATCCATTTGGTTCATAATTTCTCTTAGTTACACTGGGTCTCTGTTTAGTTTCTGTGTCAATGACCTGTCCACTGGTGAGTGTGGTATGTTTAAGGATCCCATTATTATGTGAGATTCAATGTGTGTTTTAAGCTTTAGAAAAGTTTCTTTTATCAGTTTGGGTACAATTGCAATTGAGGCAGGAGTTGAGAATTGAGGCTTCCTCTTGGTAGATTTTTACTTTGATGACTATGAAGTGTCCTTTCCCATCTCTTTTAATAACTTTTGGTTGAAAGTCTACTTTCTTAGGCATGAAAATGGCTTCTCCAACTTGGTTCTTGGGATCATGTGCTTTGAAAACTTTTTTGCAGCACGTTACTCTGAAGGAGTGTCTTTCTTTGCCACTAAGGTGTATTTCTTGTCTGCAACAAAATGCTGGACACTGTTTATGCTTCCAGTTTCGTAGCTATGTATTTTTATTTGGGAATTGAGTCCATTGATATTGAGAGATATTAAAGAGAGATGATTGTTAGTTCCAGTTATTTTTGTTTTTGTGGACGTATTGTGAGTGAGAGAGATTCTCCCCTTTGGGGTTCTAGTGAGATGATTCATTTCTTGTGTTTTCTTGGCACCATCTTGGATCCCCAGTTCAACCAGGGAAGCTCCTGATCTACAGAGAGCCCCACAGTTAGACAGAGCCCCGTGGTCTGACACTATCTTGGGAAGAGCAGATCAACAAGACAGAGCCCTGCGGACTGAGAGAGCCACTATCTAGGCTCCAGAAGTTCAGCCAGGGAAGCTCCAGTCCTACAGGGAATCCCGTGGTTAGACAGAGCCCTGAGATCCGCCACCATCTTGGAGCTGGTAGACTAACCAGGCAAAACAGGAGGAGACCACGGGAGGCCAGTTAAGCACCCAGTAGCAAGCTGGGAGGAGACTTGAGTCCGGCCCAGCAAAGCTGAGGAGGTAATTCAGAGCCCAGTGGTGGAAACCTTCGGGTTTCCTGCTCGGGAGCATGGATGCCCTCTGTGACAGCAGCGCGAAACACCAGGCTCACAGGACCTTTAAACACCAACCAGTAACAACAAGACCAACTAACTCCAGAAATAAACAGATGGCAAACGGCAAACGTAGGAACGTTACTAACAGAAATCAAGGCAATATGGCAGTATCCGAACACAGTTACCCGACAGCAGTAAATTCCGGATACCCCAACATACCAGAAAAGCAAGATTCAGGTCAGGATGCTGTTAGAGGAACACATAGATAAATCTCTTAAAGAAATACAGGAGAAAATGGATCAAAAGTTAGAAGTCCTTACAAGACAAACACAAAAATCACTTAAAGAAATTCAGGAGAATATGTATCAAAAAATAGAAGCCAATAAGAAGGAATTACAAAAATCACTTAAAGAAATACAGGAGAACGTGGGTCAACATGTAGAAGTTATGAAAGAGGAAACACAAAAATCTCTTAAAGAATTACATGAAAACACAAACAAGCAAGCAAAAGATCTGAGCAAAACTATCCAGGATCTAAATACAGAAGTACAAACAACTAAAAAAATCACAAAGGGAGACAACTTTGGAGAAAGAAAACCTTGGGAAGAAATCAGGGGCTATAGATGCAAATATCAACAATAGAATACAAGAGATAGAAGAAAGAATCTCAGATGCCAAAGATACCATAGAAACCATTGATTCAACAGTGAAAGAAAATGCTAAATGCAAAAAGCTTGTAACCCAAAACATCCAGGAAATCCAGGACACAATGAGAAGACCAAACCTACGGATTATGGATATAGGTGAGAATTAAGATTTATAACTTAAAGGGCCAACAAATATCTTCTACAAAATGATGGAAGAAAACTTCGCCAACCTAAAGAGAGAAATTCCCATGAACATAAAAGAATTCTACACACTCCAAACAGTCTGGACCAGAATAGAGATACCTCCCGTCACATATAATCAAAACCCCAAATGTACTAAACAAAGAAAGAGTATTAAAGGCAGTAAGAGAAAAAGGCCAAGTAACATATAAAGGAAGACCTATCAGAATTACCCCAGACTTCTCACCTGAGACAATGAAAGCTAGAAGATCCTGGGCAGATATCATGCAGACTCTAAGAGAACACAAATTTCAGCCAAAACTACTATACCCAACAAAACTCTTAATCGCCATAGATGGAGAAACCAAGGTATTCCATAACAAACCAAATTTGCACGATATCTTCCCACAAATCCAGCCCTACAAAGGTGTTTTTCCCTACAAAATAGGGAGAAAACACCAAAAAAGGAGGGAAACTACAGCCCAGAAGAAGCAAGATATAAACCTCCTCTCATCAAACCCAAAAGAAGATAACAACTCAAATATAAAAAATAATGTCAAAAATGTCAGGAAGTAATAATTACTATTCCTTAATATCTCTTAATATCAATGGACTCAATTCCCCAATAAAAAGACATAGACTAACAAACTGGATATGGAAACAGGATGCTACAATTTGCTGCATACAGGAAACACATCTCAGTGTCAAAGACAAACACTACCTTAGGGTAAAAAGCTACTAGACTGCTGTATATTGCTTTTACTATGTTTAGATATGGGCCTTGAATTCCTGCTCTTTCTAAGACCTTTAGTAGCCAACATCAAGGTAAACGGAGAAAAACTTGAAGCAATCCCACTAAAATCAGGGACTAGACAAGGCTGCTCCCTCTCACCATATCTCTTCAATATAGTACTTGAGGTACTAGCTAGAGCAATTCGACAACAGAGGGAAGTCAAAGGGATACAAATCGGAAAGGAAGAAGTCAAACTATCACTATTCGCAGACGATATGATAGTATACTTAAGTGACCCAAAAACCTCCACCAGAGAACTCCTGCAACCGATAAACAACTATAGCAAAGTGGTGGCTATAAAATCAACTCAAGCAAATCAGTAGCCTTCCTATACATGAAGGATAAGCAGGCCGAGAATGAAATTAGGGAAATGACACCCTTCACAATAGCCACAAATGATATAAAGTATCTTGGAGTGGCGCTAACCAAACATGTGAAAGATTTATATGACAAAAACTTCAGGTCTCTGAAGAGGGAAATTGAAGAAGACATCAGAAAATGGGAAAATCTTCCATGCTCATGGGTTGGCAGGACTAATATAGTCAAAATGGCAATCTTGCCCAAAGCAATATACAGATTCAACGCAATCCCTATCAAAATCCCAACTCAGTTCTTCATAGAGTTAGAAAGAGCAATTCTCAAATTCATCTGGAATAACAAAAAACCCAGGATAGCTAAAACTATCATCAACAGCAAAAGAACTTCTGGGGGAATCAATATCCCGGACCTCAAGCAATATTACAGACCAGTAGTATTAAAAACTGCATGGTATTGGTTCAGCAACAGGGAGGCAGATCAATGGAATAGGATCGAAGACCCAGAATTGAACCCACACATCTATGGCCAATTGATCTTCAACAAAGGAGCTGAAAACATCCAGTGGAAAAAAGATAGCCTTTTCAACAGATGGTGCTGGCTCAACTGGAGGTCAACATGCAGAAGAATGAGAATTGATCCACTCTTATCTCCTTGCACTAAGCTCAACTCCAAGTGGATCAAGGACCTCCACATAAAATCAGACACAATAAAACTAATAGAAAAGAAACTGGGGAAGACCCTTGAGGACATTGGCTCAGGGGGAAAATTCCTGAACAGAACACCAATTGCTTATGCTCTAAGAGCAAGAATAGACAAATGGGACCTCATAAAACTACAAAGTTTCTGTAAGGCAAAAGACACTGTCAAAAGGATAAATCGGCAACCAACAAATTGGGAAAAAATCTTCACCAACCCCACATCTGACAGAGGGCTAATTTCCAATGTATACAAAGAACTCAAGAGGTTAGACCCCAGAAAACCAAATAACCCTATCCAAAAATGGGGTACAGAGCTAAACAGAGACTTTTCACCTGAAGAAATTCGGATGGCTGAGAAACACCTTAAAAAATGTTCAACATCATTAGTCATTAGGGAAATGCAAATTAAAACAACCCTGAGATTTCACCTCACACCAGTCAGAATGGCTAAGATTAAAAACTCAGAAGACATCAGGTGTTGGCGAGGATGTGGAGAAAGAGGAACACTCCTCCACTGCTGGTGGCAATGCAAGCTGGTACAACCACTCTGGAAATCAGTATGGTGGTTCCTCAGAAAACAGGATGTGATACTTCTGGAGGACCCAGCCATACCACTCCTGGGAATATACTGAGAAGATTCCCCAGCATGCAATAAGGATACATGCTCCACTATGTTCATAGCAGCCTTATATATAATAGCCAGAAGCTGGAAAGAACCCAGATGACCCTCAACAGAGGAATGGATACAAAAAATGTGGTATATATACACAATGGAGTACTATTCAGCCATTAGAAACAATGAATTCATGAAATTCTTAGAGAAATGGATGGAGCTGGAGAACGTCATACTATGTGAGGTGACCCAGTCTCAAAAGAATACACATGGTATACAGTCACTGATAAGTGGATATTAGCCTAGAAGCTTGGGACACCAAAGACATAAATCACATATCAAGTGATGTCTCACAAAAAGAAAGGAGTGGACACTGGCGCTAGAATGGACCAAAACATCATTGTGGGGGAGTACAAGAACAGTAAGGTGGGAGGGGTGGATAAAAAAAAAGAAGGAATCCTTCCTGTATTTGGGTACAATACGCCCAAATTAATAAAGTCCATCTACCCTTTCCTGAACTCTCCTGAGAGTTTTGTTGTGATGCCATTAATGAACTTTTCTTTATTTGCATGGGACCAGAATTATGCTGTATGCATGCACAATGAAGAGTCCATCTATACACAAATTATTCACTGGTAATTGACACGTTTTGGCTATGAACACTCAACTATTGTCTAAAACTATTCCAAAGGTGTGGTAAAATTCCACTACCTGGACAAAGGTTTGAGCATTTTCAGAATAGTGGATATACGTTTTACCCAACCAGAGAAAGTATCATTGAAAACAAGCATGTGCTCTTATCCTCTGCTACCAGGCCAGATATCAGTGAAGTCAGTTTCCCACAATTGACTGTATCTCTCGCCTCTCTTATGTGGCCAACTCTGGGAGAAGTATCTCTGGTTACCTTTATTTTACTATAAATCTGATATATTGCATAGATAATTCAGACCAGGATGTGGAGTCTAATTATAACATACTTTGTTCTGAGCAACTGAAAAACTATTGTGGCTACTAGCCAGATAGCTGGTAAAGGTTAGTTACCAGAGCCCTGTGAATATTTTCTGTCAGAGTGAACCACTGGTCACCAAGTATCTAAAACAACCCAGTAGAAAAAGATAGTCTTTTCAGCAAATGGTGCTGGTTCAACTGCTGGCTAGGATGCAGAAGAAGGCAAATTGATCCATTCTTATCTCCTTATACTAAGCTCAAGTCCAAGTGGATCAAGGACCTCCACATAAAACTAAACACACTGAAAGAAGAAGAAAAGAGACTGGGGAAGACCCTTGAGCACACGGCCACAGGGGAAAATTTGCTGAACAGAACACCAATGCTCTCAAATGAAGAATTGACAAATGGAACCTCATAAAATTACAAAGTTTCTGTATGGCAAAGGACACTGTCAATTCAACAAAACAGCAAACAATGAATGGGGAAAAGATCTTTACCAATCCTACATTCAACAGAGGGCTGATATCCAATATATACAAAGAACTCAAGATGTTAGACTCCAGAGAGCCAAATACCCCTATTAAAAATGAGATACAGAGCTAAACAGAGAATTTTCACCTTAGGAATATCAAATGGCTGAGAAGCACCTAAAGAAATGTTCAACATCCTTAGTCATCAGGGAAATTCAAATCAAAACAACCCTGAGATTTCACCTTACACCAGCCAGAATGGCTAAGTTACAAAACTCAGGAGAGAGCAAGTCCTGGAGAGGTTGTGGAGAAAAAGGAACAATCCTCCACTGCTGGTAGGATTGCAAGCTGGTACAACCACTCTGAAAATCAGTCTGGCGGTTCCTCAGAAAACTGGGCGTGATACTACCAGAGGACCCTGTTATACCACTCCTGGGCATATACCCAGAGGATGCCATGCCATGCAATAAGGACACATGCTCTACTATGTTCATATCAGCCTTATTAATAATAGCCAGAAGCTGGAAAGAACCCAGATGCCCCTCAGTGGAGGAATGGATTCAGAAAATGTGGTATATTTATTTACACAATGGAATACTACTCAACAATTAAAAACAATGAATTCATGACATTTTTAGGCAAATGGTTGGAACTGGAAAATATCATTCTAAGTGAGCTAACCTATTCACAAAAGAATGCACATGGAATGCAGTCACTGATAAGTGGATATTAGCCCAGAAGCTCTGAATAGCCAAGACACAATTCACATATCAAATGATGTCCTGGAAGAAGGAATATCAGGAACGTCTCCTGGTCCTGGAAAGACTCCATGCAGCAGTGTAGGGGAATACCAGGACACGGAAGCAGGAGGGGGTTTATTGAGGAACAGGGGGAGGGGAGAGGGCTTAAGGGACTTTTGGGGAGTGGGGAACCAGGAAAGGGGAAATCATTGGAAATGTAAATAAAGAATATATGTAATAAAAAAAGAGTGATCCTTCTCTCTTGTGTCCAACAGTAACCTTTAGGCTTAGCTACCTTTTGAATATTTTTGCGTATCCTATTTCCTCTTGGTTATACTGTAGAGTCTCAGGCAGCAGTGGGTCACAACATGTCACTAGAATGTCAGTAGACCCCACTGTTCTTTGCACCAATTTTTGGACAGCCAAGTCAGTGAGCTGATTACCTCTGGCATCATGGAGTCATTAAGTTGATGTTCTCAGCATTGTAACCAAGACACTCATGAAGGAAGGAAATAGTTTCCAATGGAGGGGTAAATTCCACATTGTTTCCAATGTTCTTTCTGCTAGCAGTGTTGAGCCCTCCATTCACATGTGCAGTAACTAAGCATAGTGATTCTTGTGGTGTGCAATAACAGGTCTTCTTTTTCACCATGTATGTTTATTGTAAGTCTTGGGTCCAAATCATTTCATGTTCAATAACTGCTGAAGCCCTGTGTGCCTGGTTCCATGTTTAATGAAGATACTCCCATTCATATAGAGCATTGCATCAGAATCTTTTATGGGATGCAGGGGTGTATCTTAGCTCTAGACTGATGCCTTTCATTCTGTTTGTTTCTTCATACAATTCTTTATGACCATCTGTGGGTCATCATCTGGCAATATGGTAGCAGAATTGATGACATCGGGTTTTTCAAACCAGACTCCAGGACCTGCTATGGTTTCACACAAGCAATGAACAGCCAGGGTTCTGCTGTTCCATTGAGACGAATCTCAACTTCAGGGCCAGCTAATATCTTCTATAAAATTATGGAAGAAAACTTCCCCAACCTAAGGAGAGAGATGCCCATGAATATACAAGAAGCCTATAGAACCCCAAACAGACTGGACCAGAACAGAAATACATACCGTCACATAATAATCAAAACTCCAAATGTAATAAACAAAGAAAGAATACTAAAGGCAGCAAGAGAAAAAGGCCAAGTAACATATAAAGGAAAACCTATCAGAATAACACCAGACTTCTCACCTGAGACCATGAAAGCTAGAAGATCCTCGGCAGATATCATGCAAACTCTAAGAGAACACAAACTTCAGCCAAAACTACTTTACCCAGCAAAACTCTCAATTGCCATTGATGGAGACATCAAGGTATTCCATGACAAAACCAAATTTGCAAGATATCTCTCCACAAATCCAGCCCTACAAAGGATAATAGGGGGAAAACACCAAGACAAGGACGGAAACTACACCCGGGAAGAAGCAAGATAGAAACCTCCTCTCATCAAACCCAAAAGAAGATAACCTCTCGAATATAAAAAATAAATAAGATAAATAAATATAATTTCAAAAATGTCTGGAGGTAATAATTACTATTCCTTAATATCTCTTAACGTCAATGGACTCAATTCCCCAATAAAAAGACATAGACTAACAGACTGGATACGGAAACAGGACCCTACATTTTGCTGCATACAGGAAACACATCTCAGTGTTAAAGACAAACACTGCCTTAGAGTAAAAGGCTGGAAGACAATTTTACAAGCAAATGGTCTCAGGAAACAAGCTGGAGTAGCCATTCTAATATCAGATAAAATTGACTTTCAACCTAAAATCATCAAAAGAGACCCAGAAGGTCACTTCTTGCTGGCCAAAGGGAAAATCCACCAGGAAGAGCTCTCAATACTGAACATCTATGCTCCAAATGCAAGGGCACCCTCATTTGTAAAAGAAACCTTACTAAAGCTTAAAGCACACATTACACCTAACACAATAATTGTGGGTGACTTCAACACCTCACTCTCCTCAATGGACCAATCAGGAAAGCAGAAACTAAACAGGGACACAGTGAAACTAATTGAAACTCTGGACCAATTGGATTTAACAGATATATATAGAACATTTCATCCTAAAGCTAAAGAATATGCCTTTTTCTCAGCACCGCATGGTACCTTCTCCAAAATAGACCATATAATCGGTCACAAGACAGATGTCAACAAATACAAGAAGATCGAGCTAATCCCATGCCTCCTATCAGATCACCATGGAGTAAGAGTGGTCTTCAATAGCAACAAAAACAACAGAAAGCCCACATACACATGGAAACTGAACAATACTCTACTCAATGACACCTTGGTCAAGGAAGAAATAAAAAAAGAAATCAAAGACTTTTTAGAATTCAATGAAAATGAAGGTACAACCTACCCAAATCTATGGGACACAATGAAAGCAGTGCTAAGAGGAAAACTCATAGCAATAAGTGCATCCAAAAAGAAACTGGAGAGAGCATACACTAGCAGCTTAACAGCACACCTTAAAGTGCTAGAAGAAAAACAAGTTAACTCACCCAGAAGGAGTAGAAAACAAGAAATCATCAAACTCAGGGCTGAAATCAATCAAATAGAAACAAAGAGAACCATACAAAGAATCAACAAGACCAGGAGCTGGTTCTTTGAGAAAATCAACAAGATAGATAAACCCTTAGCCAGACTAACCAAAGGACACAGAGACAGTATACAAATTAACAAAATTAGAAATGAAAAGGGAGACATAACAACAGAAACTGAGGAAATTCAAAAGATCATCAGATACTACTACAAAGGTCTATACTCAAAACAACTGGAGAATCTGGAGGAAATGGACGATTTCCTAGACAGATATCAAATACCAAAATTAAATCAGCATCAAGTAGACCAGCTAAATAGTCCCATAACCCCTTAAGAAATAGAAGGGGTTATAGAAAGCCTCCCAACCAAAAAAAGTACGGGACCAGATGGTTTTAGTGCAGAATTCTACCAGACCTTCAAAGAAGACTTAACACCAATACTCTTCAAACTATTCCACAAAATAGAGACAGAAGGGACACTGCCCAACTCATTCTTCGAAGCCACAATTACGCTAATACCTAAACCACAAAAAGATCCAACAAAGAAAGAGAACTTCAGGCCAATTTCTCTTATGAATATAGATGCAAAAATACTAAATAAAATTCTTGCTAACCGAATCCAAGAGCACATCAAAACGATCATCCACCATGATCAAGTAGGCTTCATCCCAGGGATGCAGGGATGGTTCAATATACGGAAATCCATCAATGTAATCCACTACATAAACAAACTGAAAGAAAAAAACCACATGGTCATCTCATTAGATGCTGAAAAAGCATTTGACAAAATTCAGCATCCTTTCATGCTAAAAGTCTTGGAAAGAGCAGGAATTCAAGGCCCATACCTAAACATAGTAAAAGCAATCTACAGCAAACCAGTAGCCAACATCAAAATAAATGGAGAGAAACTTGAAGCATTCCCACTAAAATCAGGGACAAGACAAGGCTGCCCTCTCTCTCCATATCTTTTCAATATAGTACTTGAAGTACTAGCAAGAGCAATTAGACAACATAAGGAAGTCAAAGGGATACAAATTGGAAAGGAAGAAGTGAAACTATCATTATTTGCAGACGATATGATAGTTTACCTAAGCGACCCAAAAAACTCCACCAGAGAACTTCTACAGCTGATAAACAACTTCAGCAAAGTGGCAGGTTATAAAATTAACTCAAGCAAGTCAGTGGCCTTCTTGTACTCAAAGGACAAGCAGGCTGAGAAAGAAATTAGGGAAATAACACCCTTCACAATAGCCACAAACAACATAAAGTATCTTGGCATAACTCTAACCAAACAAGCGAAAGATCTGTACGACAGGAACTTCAAGTCCTTGAAGAAAGAAATAGAAGAAGACCTCAGAAGATGGAAAAAGATTTCTTGCTCCTGGATTGGCAGGATCAATATAGTAAAAATGGCCATCTTGCCAAAAGCAATATACAGATTCAATGCAATCCCCATCAAAATCCCAACTCAATTCTTCATAGATCTAGAAAGAGCAATTCTCAAATTCATCTGGAGCAACAAAAAACCCAGGATAGCTAAAGCTATTCTCAACAATAAAAGGACTTCTGGGGGAATCAATATCCCTGACCTCAAGCAGTACTACAGAGCAATTGTGTTAAAAACTGCATGGTATTGGTATAGCAACAGGCAAGCAGATAAATGGAACAGGATTGAAGACCCAGAAATTAACCCACAGACTTATGGTCACTTGATCTTTGATAAAGGAGCCACAACCATCCGGTGGAATAAAGATAGCCTTTTCGACAAATGGTGCTGGTTCAACTGGAGGTCAACATGCAGAAGAATGCGAATTGACCCACTCTTATCTCTTTGCACTAAGATCAACTCCAAGTGGATCAAGGACCTCCACATAAAACCAGACACACGGAAACTATTAGAAAAGAAACTTGGGAAGACCCTGGAGGACTTGGGCACAGGGGAAAAGTTCCTGAACAGAACACCAATAGCGTACGCACTAAGATCAAGGATCGACAAATGGGACCTCATAAAATTACAAAGTTTCTGCAAAGCAAAGGACACTGTCAGAAGGACAAAACGGCAACCAACAAAGTGGGAAAAGATCTTCACCAACCCCACATCCGACAGAGGGCTAATATCCAATATATACAAAGAACTCAAGAAGTTAGACCCCAAAGAACCAAATAACCCTATCAAAAAATGGGGCACAGAGCTAAACAAAGAATTTTCACCAGAAGAAATTCAGATGGCCGAGAAACACCTTAAAAGATGTTCAACATCATTAGTCATCAGGGAAATGCAAATCAAAACAACCCTGAGATTCCACCTCACACCAGTCAGAATGGCTAAGATTAAAAACTCAAGAGACAACAAGTGCTGGCGAGGATGTGGAGAAAGAGGAACACTCCTCCATTGTTGGTGGGATTGCAAAATGGTAAAACCGCTCTGGAAATCAGTTTGGAGGTTCCTCAGAAAATTGGGCATGTCACTCCCAGAGGACCCTGGCATACCACTCCTGGGCATATACCCAGAGGATTCTCCTGCATGCAATAAAGACACATGCTCCACTATGTTTATAGCAGCCTTGTTTATAATAGCCAGAAATTGGAAGGAGCCCAAATATCCTTCAAAGGAGGAATGGATACAGAAAATGTGGTATATTTATACAATGGAATACTACTCAGCAATTAAAAATAATGAATTCATGCAATTTGTAGGTAAATGGTTAGACCTGGAAAATATAATCCTGAGTGAGCTAACCCAATCACAAAAGAATGCACATGAAATGCAATCACTGATAAGTGGATATTAATGAGCCCAGAAGCACTAAATACTCAAGACACGAATAGCAAGTCAAATGATTCCCAAGAAGAAGAAAGGAGAGGACCCTGGGCATGTAAAGATTGCATCCAGTTTAGTAAAGAAACTGAGGGGGGAGGGGGAATGATTGGGGAATAGTTGGGGGGGAGAGGAACTATGGGAACTATGGTGGGTGGGAACTGGGAAAGGGGAAAGCCCTTGGAATGTAAACATAGAATATAGAAAATAAAAATTAAAAAAAAAAAAGATGCTGACCCAGACTTCACTTCTCTGCTTCTTTGCGTAGAATATTGGTAGCCATCACAGCTCTTAGACAGGTGGACCAGCCTGATGATGCAGGATCCATTAGCCTAGATAGGTTCGACGATAACGTGATTCCATGGTCCTAATATGACTGGTCCCACACACTTTGCAGTAACTTTTGCTCATAGATCTGTAGATGACAAGCCTTGAAGTCATCTGTAAGTACTAGGGTTAGATCCAAAATCACCTGACTTTAACTCTCAAACATGATCCGTGCAGACCCATCCCAGTCTAGAGAATCTATTCCCTCATTTGTGCTGGTGTTTTCTGGCTTGGACATTTATAAAGCCTACTTGTATTTCCATAGGTGTTGTGGGACTGTTTGGACAGTGTACCTTATCTTGATTTAACTTTGGTATGTGGTTTTCAGCTGGAGAGCTAGCTCAGCAGGTAGGACCCTTGGCTGCTCCTCCAAAGGTCCTGAATTCAATTCCCTAGCAACCACAGCGGGACAAACAACAATCTCTAAGGGGATCTAATGCCCCCTTCTGGCATGTTTGTGTATATGCACCAGAGCACTCTTCCCTTTAAAAACAATTTAATAAAATATTCCTTCTGATCTAGATTTTACAGAATTGGTGAGCAAAGGCTTTTCTTGTTAGACAGGATTTGTTTTTTATTTCCTCAGTTTCTGTTGTTATGTCTCCATTTTCATTTCTGATTTTGTTAATTTGGGTACTGTCTCTGTGCCCTTTGGTTGCTTTGGCTAAGTGTTTACCTATCTTGTTGATTTTCTCAAAGAACCAGCTCTTGGTTTTGTTGTTATTGGTGTTGTTTGTTTGTTTGTTTGTTTGTATTTTGATTCTTTATATATTGCTATTTATGTCATTTTTGTTTATTTCACCCCTGAGTTTTAGTGTTTCCTGACATATAACTCTCTTAACATATAACTTGATTTCTTTACTTGTTTTCATCCTAGACAATTCAGGTGTGCTTTTAAGGTACTGGTTTAAGATAACTCCAAATACTTTTTGAATTTTTTTCCTATCAACAACTTTTTCTTTAATTGGATATTTTATTTGTTTACATTTTAAATCTTAACCTCTTTTCAGGTTTCCCCTCTGCAAACCCGCTACCCCATCCTCCCTCACCCCATTTCTATGAGGGTGTACCTCCACCCACATCCCCAATACTGCTACACCACCCTAGCACTCTGCTACATTGGGGCATCAGGCCTTCACAGGACTATGGGCCTACTCTCCCATTGAAGCCAAGTAAGACCAATTAATCTCTTTTGCTCCATCCTGTAAATTCTCCATTGGGTTCCTTGTGTGTTGCCAGGAAACATGGGTATTTGTATTTGTCAGGATCTAGCAGAGCACCTTGGGAGATAGATGAACCACTCTACCATCATCAAGTATTTCGTGGCATCCACAACAGTGTCTGGATTTCGTGTCTGCATGTGGGATGGATCCCCAGATAGGGCAGTCTCTGGATTTCCTTTCCTTCAGTCTCTGCTCCATTCTTTGTCCCTGCATTTCCTTTAGAAAGGAGCAATTCTGGGTTATAATTTTGGAGATGGGTTGGTGGCCCTTTCCCTCAACTGGGAGACCATGCCTAACCTCTGGATATGGTCTCCACAGGTCCTCTCTCCCCTTTGTTGGGTATGTCAGCTAATGTCATCCCTCTGGGGTCCTGGGACACATTTGATTTCCTGGCATCTGGGAGTTTTTTGTTGCTAACCACAGTTCCCAAAGGCATGCAGTGCTATGGATTTTCCTGTTCACACTGCATTCCTTGTGTTCAAAAATGTTGGGTATGCTGCTTTTTCATTTTCATTGAATTATATAAAGTCTTCAATTTTTTTATTTCTTCCCTGATCAATTTATCATTGAGTAGATAGGGGTTTTTTTGTTTTCGTGACTATATGGGCTTTGTTTATTTCTTGTTCGTGAATACCAAACTTAGTCCCTGGATATGATAAAATGTCTGTCATTCATGCAATCTTCTTGTATATGTTAAGACTTGTTTTACATCTGGTTATATAGTCAGTTTTGTAGAAGGTTCCAAGGCATGATAAAAAGAAGGTATCTTTTTCTTTTAGACTGGAGGTAAAATGTTCTGTGGAAATCTGCCATACCTATTTGGTTCATAACTACTCATAGTTACACTAGGTCTCTGTTTAGTTTCTGTTTCAGTGACCTGCCCTCTGGTGTGTCTGGGGTATTGAAGTATCCCATTATTATGTGAAGTCCAATGTGTGTTTTGAGCTTTACAAAGATTGTTTTATAAATATGGATGCTGTTGCACTTGAGGCAGTGGAGTTCAGAATTGAGGCTTCCTCTTGGTAGATGTTTCCTTTGATGAGAATGAATTGTCCCTCCCCATCTCTCTTGATAGCTTTTGGTTTAAGGTCTACTTTCTTGGACATGACAATGGCTTCTCCAACTTGGTTCTCAGGATCATTTGTTTCAAATGTGGCACTTTATTCTATAGGAGTGTCCTTCTTTGCCACTGAGGTAAGTTTCTTGTCTGCAGCACAATGCTGCATACTATTTCTGTTTCCAATTTCTTAGCCTATATTTTTTATTGGGGAATTGAGTCCATTCATGTTGAGAGACGTTAAACAGAGATTATTGTTAATTCCAGTCATTTTTGTTTTCATGGTGGTATTGTGAGTGAGAGAGATTCTCTTCTTTGGGCATTCTTCTGAGATGATTCATTTCTTGTGTTTTCTTGGGTACAGTGACACTCCTCTGTTGGCGTTTTTCTCTGAGTATCCACTGAAGTGATGCTTTGGTGTAAAGAAATTGTTTAAATTTGGTTTTGTTGCAGAATATCTTGGTTTCTCTATTTATGCTTTGTATTGTAGTCAGGGTTGGCATTTGTGTTCTCTTTGGGTCTGTAGGACATTTGTCCAGAATCTTCTGGAATTTATCATCTATGGTGAGAATTCTGGTGTAATTCTCATAGGTCTGCCTTTGTAAGTTACTTGAACTTTTCCCCTTACAATTCATAATATTTTCATTCTTCCTTTTGTACGTTTACTCTTTTGATTATCTGTGACAGGATGATATTTTGTACAGGTCCAATTGATTTGGTGTGTTGTAGCCTCTCAAGCATTTATGACTGTCTCTATTTTTAGGTTAAGGAAGTTTTCTTCTATTCTTTTGTTGAAGATGTTTTCTGGACCTTTGAACTGATAAACTTCACCCTCTTCTATTTTTATTATTCTTATGTTTGATCTTTTCATTGTGTCATGAATTTTCTGGATGTTATGGGATATGAGTTTTAACCCTTTGTATTTTCTTTGACTGCCCTTTAAATATCATATATGGTATCTCCTATACCTGAGAGTCTCATTTCTATCTCTTTTATTCTGTTGGTGATGTTTGCATCTGTAGCTCCTGATCTACTTTTTATATTGTCCATCTCCAGAGATGCCTGCATTTGTGATCATCTTAATATTTGTTCATTTTTTATTGGTTATCTTCTTTATTTGCATTTCAAATGTTATCCCCATTCACACATTCTCCTCCACAAAACAATATCACCTCCACACCTACACCTGTCACTATCAGGATGCTCCTTTAAACCCCCAACAACACCTGCCTCCCTGAACTAGTATTTCCCTATTCTGGGTCTTTAATCCTGCATAGGAACAAAGACCTCCTCTCCCACTGATGCCAGATAATGCAGTCCTCTGTTATAATTCCAACTGGGGATGCAGATCCCACCATGTGTACTCTTTGATTGGTGGTTTGGTACCTGGGATCTTTGGGTGTTCTGGTTAGTTGGTATTGTACTACTTGAGGGGATACAAATACATTCAGCTCCTTCAGTCCTTGCCCTAACTTTTCAATTAACATCGCCAGTCTGAGTCTCATGTTTGGGTGTAGG
Organism: Apodemus agrarius; assembly: GCA_964023405.1. NCBI lineage: Eukaryota > Metazoa > Chordata > Mammalia > Rodentia > Muridae > Apodemus > Apodemus agrarius. The sequence continues at coordinate 83,248,026 of OZ030013.1, forward strand.
CTTCCCCATCTTTATTGGTCAGGGTCAGGCAGAGCATCTCAGGAGACATCTATGTCAGGCTTCTTTCAACATCATGCTTCTTGGCATCAGAAGTACTGCCTTGGTGTGGTGTCTACAGATGGGGTAGATCCCTAGGTGGTCCATTCTATGGCTGACCTTTCCCAGGCTCTATATAGTACTTTGTCCATGCATTCATTGCTTTTGACAGGAGGAATCCTGGATTAATATTTTTGAAGCGGCTATTGGACCCCATCCTTCAGAGAGGAGACTCCTTATCCATTGGATGTGGTCTCTACACATTCTATCTCCACCTTATTGTGTATTTAGGCTAATGTCCTCACTTTTGGGCTCTCGGAATCTCTTGGGACCCTGTCATCTGAGACTATATAGTGGCTATCCACAGATACAAACTCCCTTTCAAATTACTGACCCTCTATACTTCTCCTCAATCTCATCCAATATCTGAACCAACACCCCGTTTTACCTCCTACACCTCTCTCCCTTTCAGAACCTTCACTTCCTCTACTTCTCAAGATTCTTTTCTTCCCACATCTCAATAGAACTGTACCATCCACACATTGGTATTCCTTCTCCTTGGGTTTCATATGGTCTGAGAGTTGTATCATGGGTATTCTGAGCATTTTTTGGCTAAAATCTACGTACCAGTGAGTATATGCCACAGGTGTTCCGTTTTACCAAACCCAGGATGATATTTTCAAGTCCAACCATTTGCCTACAAATTTCATGAAGTCATTGTTTTTAATAGCTGAGGACCTATCCCTCATCTCCAAAGACCGATCTGGGCATTCTTTGCTGAGGCATGACAACCCAGTTTCCCCAGGTCCTTGAGGAGCTGTCAGGTCCCCTTAAAGCAGAATTCGTGGCTGGGGGGCTCCAAGAAGGTCACCTATGTACTGTAAAGGGTCTGCTGTGTATTGCAGGAGGGAAAGGATACGAGATATTGGTGCAGGGCCTCATCGAAGATAGTAGGCGAGTTCTTGAATCCTTGTGGTAATCAGGTCCATGCGAGCTGTCCCACCCTGTCCTCTGGGTCCTTCAGGGGTATTGAAATCCCAGTTTGGCCAGGTGAGTTGGAATATGGCCTCGATGTCAACAGGCAGTAGTGACGGACTCCCATTCGAGCCTGGAACATTCTTTCTGGGCTCTAATAGGATTCTCTGTCTTTTCTTGGTGGTAAAGTGGACCTGCAAGAGCTGCTCACAATCATCCCAAGTAGGCTTGCTCGAGTGATCCTCCAACTCAGAGAGACTGGGTCCTAAGGGGGGCTTCCCGGCCAATGCACCAAAATGTAAGAGTCTGTCAGAAGACCCCCAACTCAATAAGGCCACAGAGACCGGAATTGCTGCAATCTGTAAGAGGTTTCTCATTCCAATATACATTGGGGTCCCCCAGTATACAGGCAAAGGAGCTGTATTCTACAATTTTATCAAGATATCCTTCCATAACACCTCACTAGTATATTTTCTCCTATGAGTACCCCAATTTACAAATGCATCACTGAAGAGTCAATTTTACATTTCCATTAATACACAATGTGTGGCATTTGTCTTTCTGAATCTGGGTTATATTCCTCAGACTGAGTACTTCTGGCTCTGTCCATTTACATGTAAAAATCATTTCTTTCTCACTGCTCAATTCTATTGTTTATATGAACCTGATTTTTATTGTCTTTGAATCGGTTATATGGCATCTAGCCTGTTTTCATATCCTGCCTACCATGAATCAAGCAGCAAGTTACATGAACATGGGTCTCTGTCATAGGATGATGTCCTTTGGATAAGTGCCCTGGAATAGTGTCTTTGTCAGTGTTCTATAGCTGTAAAGAGACATCATGACCATGGCAGCTCTTTGTAAAGAACACTTTTAAATGGGGCCTGCTTGTTATTTCAGAAAGTTAATACATTATTGTCTTGATAGAAACATGGCAAAACACAGGCAGACATGGTGCCGGGGAAATAGCTGAGAATTCTCTATCTGGATCTGCAGGGAGCAGGAATACTGGCCCTGAGCTGGACTTTTGGCACTTATAAGCCCACTCCCTCAAAAAGACCACACCTCCTAATTCTATCAAATAGTACTACTCCATGGTGACCAATATTCAAAACTATGAACCAATTGGCATTCAAAACACCACAAATAGTACAGCTGGACCCTATGGTAGATATGTTTCTAGGAATATTTTCAGGAACATCTGTTCTGACTTCTATGAATCCATGTTCCCCTATCCCATGCCGACACTTGTTGTCATTTTCAATATTGATAATACCCATTCTAACTGCGGTAAGAATGAATGCCAAAGTGATTTTAATTTGCATTTTTCTGATGACTTAAGGATATTAAACATTTAAAAACATAATTATTATATATTTCATTCTCTACTTTTGAAGATTCTGTTCAGTTAAACAGAACATTGGAAGGGGATGTTTGAGAAAGGGACTCTACAAATCCCTGACAGTCCTAGAATCTCGTACATAGACCAGGCTGTCCACAAGCTCACGAACTTATTCTTGGCCTCTTTGTTATAAGTGCTGGGATTAAAGGTGTCTGCTACCATGTACAGCCATAGAACATTTTCAAATGTTTGAACTTGAAATGAAATACCAATGTTTAACATGGCAGATTTCCTGCTATTTAGTTTTATACACCATAATATTGTCTAGAAATTCTCTGTTTCATGTACACTTGGTGAAGATTCTCTTCCATCCTGTAGGCTGAGCCTTCAAGTGATTAAGAGTTTATTGTTCTGTTTTCTTTTGTTGTGAAGATACACCTTTACCATAACAACTCTTAAACAAAGTATTTATTTACGGTTGGCTGCTTATACTACCAGATGGTGATCCAGGATCATTATGGTGAGGAGAATAGCAGCAGGAAGACAGGCATGCATACAGGCAGGCATGTCAATAGAGAAGTAGAAGAACTCACATCTGAGTGTGACGAAGACAAGGAGATAGATTCAAAGACAGAGACAGACAACTGGACTGGCATGAGCTTTTGAAACTGCAAAGACATCTCCAGTGACATACCTCCTCCTGCAAGGACAGGTCTCCTAGCGTTTCTAAAACAGTTCCATGAACAAGGTAGGAAGCATTCAAATGTATGAGCCTTGAGGGCCATTTTTATTCAAACCACTCCATTTATGATACAGAAGATTTTCTATTTGATATATTCTTTATTTACATTTCAAATGATTTCCCCTTTTCTGAATACCCCTCCCTGAAAGTCCCATGAGCCCTCTTCTTATCCCTGTTCACCAATCCACCCTCATGCACTTCCCTGCCCTGGTATTCCTTTACACTACTGCACTGAGCCTTTCCAGGACCAGGGGCCTCTCCTTCCTTCTTGGGCATCATTTGATATGTGAGTTGTGTCTTGGGTATTCCGAGCTTCTGGGTTAATAGCCGCTTATTAGTGAGTGCATACCATTTGTGTTCTTTTGTGATTGGGTCACCTCCCTCAGGATGACATTTCTCCAGTTTCACCCACGTGCCTAAGAATTTTTTGAATTCATTGTTTTTAATAGCTGAGTAGTATTCCATAGGGTGAATATACCACATTTTCTGTATCCATTACTCTACTGAGGGACATCTGGGTTCTTTCCAGCTTCTGGCTATTCTATATAGAGCTGCTATAAAGATAGTGGAGCATGTATCTTTATTACTAGCTGGGGAATCCTCTGGGTATATGCCCAAGGAGTGTTATAGCAGTGTCCTCTGGTACTTTCATGCTCAGTTTTCTGAGGAACCGCCACACTGATTTCAAAACATACCTGAGATTTCCCCTCACACTAGTCAGAATGGCTAAGATCAAAAACTCAAGAGAAAGCAGGTGCTGGACAGGATGTGGGAAAAGGGGAAGATTATAAATTTCTCAAGCTGAATAGATTTATTTCCTGGGAGGTCTTTGAGAAATATTATTGTGTTTCAACTATTTTTGTTCCACATGATCATCCACAAAGCAGGACATTATAACTGTAGCTAAATTTACGACGGCAAAGACACAGCGTGGATGTATTTTTCATCATGACATTGGAATCTACATAGTTTCATACACTATCCACATTAAAATTCCCTGTGTAGCTCTGGATGGCTGAGAACTAATTTTCAAGCTTAAATCACATGATACTTGAAGATGTCCACTCCCAACTGATATTTCCAGTGTTACAGAACTGTGAACCACACATGAATACAATAGGTTCTTATAAGAGAAAATTAGAGATTATATTTTATTCATAAGAATACATTAATTTTATTCAATACCAGCTTAAAGTAGGGAGTCAATGTATACAATATATAGACTTAGCAGAACATCAAATTCAATAAAGTAACAAAAAGATTAATAAATACCAAAACTTCAAATGAAAATAAGAAAAAAATTCCCAAAACTATCAAAATTCTAACCAAAAAACAAACATAATAATTAAGCTAAGAAGCATTCTACTGCTGCAGATTTAAGCACAGTCATTCAGCCTGTTGCTTGCCTCTGGCTCTTCCTGAATGTCCAGCAGATCTCAATGTCCTTAAGAACTTCTCTGAAAACTTCCAAACATGCACCCTCGCTGGACCAGAGGCTAGACAAAATAAAGGCATCTTCACCTATAGGAAGGCAAAAAAAGGAAAAAGTGCAGCCCAAGATGGCCATGGTAACAGCCATGAGGTGGAATGGCTGTTCACTTGCTTTACACACTCAGTGCTCCTGGTGAAGAGTTGTGTCTAAGTGAGACCTTGTCATGGTCTGTGCACCCTTTGGGCTTCTGTTGGAATCCTTCAGACCTAGGGGAGGAAGAGAAAAAGGCCTGCTGAGAACTTGCCATGGCAACTCTCCAGCAAACACATGGTTTATTCAGAAGGGCAATGCAGTAAGACCCCTTCAGCTGAGGTCATGTCCTGGATCCACAAAGGAGAAGAACCAAAGAGCAGGTGGGCCTGGATGTGTTTCGCAGCTTTAAAAAATTGCTTGATACTGAACTACAAACTACACACCGTGCTGGAGGTAAAGTAAAATTCTACATTTCTCCAATATTTCTTGCTTAGTATATATCTAGTGAAGGCACACTGGCCAGAGGTGGAGCAGCCTGTTCCCGCCTCTTATTCATTGAATCGCTGGGGCTCCAAAGTGAGTGGCATCTTCCAATAGGCCCTCCATTGTCCATAACCTGCTTGACTTTGGAACCAAAGCTATGAGCCCAGACAACTAGTAAATCTCCATAACCAGGGTGGAGAGTGAAACTTTTCTCCCTGTAAGGAGATTCTGTCAGGGATATTTTGAGGAAAATAACCCTCAAACAGCCAATTGGTTGCAGGTATTATCACACTGGCAATAGTCGCTAGAAATGCTGAACTACAGTGTAATTTTTCTTTTTGACTGATGGACAGCTTGATATTTTTAGTTTGGGGCTGCTATGAAAACTACCCCTAAAACCATGATGTGCCCTTATTTCTCTGTGGAAACATACTTCTGGTTCTGGAATTGACTGCTCATTGGGGTTTGCAGTTCAACTTCCTGAAAAGTTGTACATGGCATCTCAAAGGCATACACCATTTGTCACTACCAGCAATGCCTGAGGGAACTCATTGCTCCCAACAATCCTGGAGGATGAGTTTAACTCAGAGGGAATGATTTTGTATAACAGTTACAGAGGGCTACAGAGAGAGCACAGGGTTTGTGCTTCAGACTATCAAGAGACTGGGGCAGCCCTGTTCTTGTACTTAACCATATATATGTTTCCTTGGCTTGGTACAGATGCAACACCAAGAAACTAAATCATTCAAATTGTAGCACCCTGAACAATTTCCATCGCCATGTAAAACTGAGTCAAGCATAGTCAAGTGGAAAGAAAATGGTAGCAGGTAATGAAAAAATCAAACTAGGATGCTGAGTAGATGCACTGAGCTGCCTGACCTTCCAGTGCACAGGAAGGATCGACCAAGAGCAGACAAGGGACACAAAGACTAAGCCAGCCTTAGTGATTCTCAGGAACATAGATTTTACAGAGCAGTCTCCTCCATGTCTCCATGTACCACAGTACTTTGTTTTTCCTACAAATGATTTCTATACACATAAATATTTTTCCTCTACAAACGCTTGAAAATCTGACTTTACAACATCTTGTCTCCTTATTTTATAATGAGTTAGATGGAGTGGCATGAAAAAGAGCTGCTGAGTTTGAGGTTTCCCTGATGCAAAGTGAAATGACAGAGGACTTTTCTCATTAAAGATGTTTTCTATTACCATTTAGGATGTTTTCTTACCAAGTGAATATATGAATATATACATAAAATATATATATATACATGCACAGAGAGGAGTGCATGTCTCCACACATATGCACACACACACACACACACACACACACATACAAAAATGTACATGAATACATACTTGTATACACAGCAACCAACAACAAGAACCTACCATTACTCAAATACACAACATAAATATCCTAACATATACCTGGGCAAAAGCACAAACACATACACACACACCCATCTCAAAAAAAAGATCAATAAAAAGACTGACATGTTTCAGCCCATTTAATGTCATTTGAGGAGGTAGTAGAAACTAAGCTGTATTCAAGGCTCTTTGCCTAACCCGGGTTGTGCTGCCCAGCCAGTACTTAGTTCCTTGTCAGGCACTTTTTCCATGCAGATGCATGCTGATCCTATAAGTACGTTATAAGCTCTGCAGAGACAAGCGGATCCACACACGATTCAGGGTCCTAAGACAGAGGGTTCCAAGATTATCCTACAGCAAACTCCAAGATGAAACATATTCTGCTCTCTAAACCTACCTGCTTCTTTTCAAAAACCCTGGTAGTACCAATAAACACAGTTCTCCGTGGTTATTATCCAGGAACTTTAAAACACATTACAATTCATAAGATATAAAAACATCTATACTGTCAGTCCAATGGAGGCTAGTGAATTAACAGGCAATGATTTTTCTGAAATGCAGCACTCTGCAGAACTATGAGGGGGATTCTGTACTGAAGCAAGCTATACCCATGATATACTCAGCAAGTTTCAAGTTCAGAGAGAGGACTAGGCTCAAGGGACTATGGTACAGAAAGACTGAACAAAACAACTGGTGAATACCTGGACTCTCAACCCAACCAACAATATACACATTTCTACAAACATGCATTTCAAATACTCACTAAAACACACACACACTCAAACACTCACACACTCACACACACACACACACACACACACACACACACACTCACTCACTCAAACACTCACACACTCACATACTCACACACACATACAAACACACACTGTACAGAAATCATAAGTGAGCACAAAAGTATGAAGAGAACACAATGGTGGAGGAAGAGTTAAATGTAGAGTGTGAAGAGCTGATGTTTCAAGTAAGACTCCAGCCTCTGCTATCCATCCCTTAGGGACTGAAAGTGCTTAGGGAGCACACGTCTTAGAATATGTGAAGAGTGTTGGAGACATTTTATTCTTGAAGCCTCACATCTCTCACAACAACCCACAGCCTGAGAGGAGTCTTTCACACATCCCTGTTCATCTTCTCAGCTCCACAATCTAAGCTCTAGGAAAGGATTCTAGCAAAACTGACAGAGAACAGGACTGGCAAGGTTCTATTCAGGATCTTTAAGTGTGAACCAAGATCTAGTCACGGTAAAGAGACCATTTTGCAATGCACTCAAATGACTCCTACAATGCAAATGAACTGAAGACCTGACTTGTCAAATCAAAGTCCTGTCCTACTAAAAGGGATGCACCCACATAGTACCTTTCTAGCATAATGGCATGTAGGTGAGTAATGATTGTTCAAACTCTACATCTTAATGAACTGCAGCTTTTACTTCAGCAGGAGGATCTGCTTGCCTATCCAGTGCCCTGGAAGAGGCTAACTGCACAGAAAGTCTTGTAAATGATCATGGAAATGAACAACTGGAGGAGACAGGAGAGGGCCTGGATAAGGTTCAGGATGGCTTCACGGGCTTGACTGTGTTTATGGTTAGACAAGAGAGCAACCTGCCCCTGATGCTCATTCATCCTACCTGGTGCTGCTTACAGAGTTCATGAGTCATTCAAAACCTCGCAGGCTTTTGTACACAAAATATTTGTGTGCTTGCTGCCTTCTTCCAGTTCAATCTGCTCCTGTAGCTGTTCTCTGTTCTCAGTCCACAACATCTTGACTTTGTGCTTTTGATGGTTATATTCACAGAGGAGTTGGTGATTACTGATCCTGAGCCACAAACAAAAGCTGTTGACTCTTAGAGAGCATATATCTTCCTCCTACTCCTCCATGTACCAACCACCTTCATGGGCCCTGATCCCCATGCCTCAGACTATAGTCCAGATTAGCCATGAAATATTACATGTAGAGAAGCCAAATGCAGAGGACAGCCACATTCCAGAAGATTCAAGGTACTTCTGAAAACACTGACACCAATAGGCTTTCCTGTACCTTCCAGAAGAAGACATGGGCCCCATGTGTATTAATGTGTCCATTAGTGGTATTAAAAACTTACCTGTAGTTAGAGAGCAAACCTTCTCTACAAGAGGACAAGAACCCAAAATTTAGAAAATCTTTCTATGTGCCTCCTGAAAATCAGACCTATATATCTCCTTTCAGAGCACAAGAGGCTCAAGGCTGATTGATATCTCCATGATGGTGCAAACCTTTCCTATCTCAAGGACACTGAGTTGGAAAGGACAATGGCTGGAGGGGCTCACAGACTCTTCACACTTGGTCACAATGAATCCGAGAGGTAAAAAATATCCTAGAGCCTTGCTTTGAAGGAGGCAGGATTCCTTTTAGGAGGCAAATGATATATAACCTGAGTCCTCACTTTGGTTCAAAGACAAGGAAAGGCAGACACATTCTGTGCCTACTGCTTGGGTCATGACCATGGTAGTCACTCACCAGTATGACTGATTTTCTTTAGTCAGTTCTGTGGACTTGGACAAGGCTTCACTGATCTCTTGTGGCATTTTCTTGAGGTCGGACATCATTTGGTGGTATTGAAACGTAAGCATGAACTTCTCAAAGTTGTTCCTGTGGGAGGGCACCGCCCAATGAGCAAATAGACCCAGGAACTAAGGATACAGGGATCAAGTCAATTGAAGCTGAATTTTGACTACCCCTGCCCATATATGCCACATCCTTCCTCCTTGATGCTGGTTCTTCTAGGTGCTTATTAAACTTATGACCATTGTGCTGGGGCCAGTAGAGCCAGGGAAGTAAAAGAAGGGAGCTGGCATGATTTAGCTCCCTGAGAGGGGTTGAAGGAATACACTAATTCTCCAACAACTTTCCATGAGCATTGCCACAGGCCTGGGTCCATATCAATCATTGGAACTTTTGTACATTAATTTCCAATGGACATAATCAGTATTGGGAAACTGAGATGAATAATGATCTCATTTGCTCTGCCTCTAAAAGTGGGGCTCCCTGGACTCATGATCATCATTACCTAGATTCTGAGTTAGGCAGAATCTCAGGCCCTAACCCACTACACAGAATCCTCAGATCATAATTAGAAAACAGAGAAACACACAAAAAAAACACACACACAAGTACACACACTCACATACATACACACACACACACACACACACACACACACACACTCAAAACAATCAAAATGGTACATAGACAAAATGATGTGACATCACCTCAGAGTATTATGGACACAATTGGAGAACAGCAGAGATGACCTGCATCCAATCCAGACACAATGAGAAGCAGCACTGGGACCAGGCCCCTCTAGCTATTGAGAGGACCAATTGAACCCAGAGTAACTCCAGGTCAATTGCAATAATGATGTACCAATAAACACACAGTACTTAGCATCTCCAACAAACCAACACCTGTCCAGGCTCCTAAAAATGCAGGATGAGAGCTCACACACTACTCCCCTTGTCCCCAGACTGTGATTCATGCCACAGGCCCCAATAAACTTTTAGAGGAATCAATAGAGCCTGTGACCCCATCTCACTCCTATCTGATCTTCAGGTTCTGTGTTGAACATCCAATCAGCAAAATGAATTTGGACAAGAAGTCAACCTGGAGTTGTAGCCTCCTGCGATAAGAGGAAATCCAGTTAACAGAGAGGGCCCAATAAAGTCAGCAAACAACTTGGCTTAAGGACTACCTGTCATTCAAGTCCTTGTTAGTGTAATGGGTCAGTATTCCCCGGAGTTCATCTCTCTCATTTTCCATCTTCTGGAGATCCCTTTTGAGCTTGTCCAACCTCTTTATTCTCTGCTCCTCCTCATTGATGGAGGAGAGCTGCGATGATGCCTTCTGAACAGACCCTGTAGGTAAATCAACACTAATAAACTTGTAGAGATAATAGGACAGGAAATAGAGAAACTATGCTCAGTCCCAAACATAAACTGGAGGAAAAGAAAATTCTAGAAACATAGTGAATGCCTGAAAGAACAGGAAATCATCTTTGAGCCGGACTCCTCAGCTAGGTCCCTGTTCCCAACCACCATCACTAAGCATATGCCTCACTCACTACTGCAGTCCCCCTAGCCCTCAATTGTATAAGCAGACCCAGACAAGAAGAATTGGAGGGCACTGTCAGCTATTATCTGACAATGTAGTCCATAATGCTTAGCACAAACTGATTGACCATAAACACCAGCGCCTAAAAACTCCCACAAGCAAACACCTGTCAGGACTTCTTAAAATGGGTGATTGGAACTCACTACTACACTAACCGATATAGTGAATAACTCCACATCGTGTTTGTTCAAACCAATGTGTCTGAACCTTGATACATGAGCAGAGGAATCTCCTTCCCTGTCTTTGGTATCACATACTCATGTAAACTACAGGAACCTATTGAGGATGAAGGGCTTCAACACTCTATCCTGAAAGCAACATTTTCTCTTACCACAGAGCTTCCTACTGGCATAATTTGCAACTCAGGAAATTAAGATCTCTGAGCAAAGCAACTTCAGGCTTCTCAACTTGTGACTCAGAAAAAAGTAATCATCTGAAAGTCTTGAATCTGGGTCTTCCATTGAGTAATATCAAGGATCCAGATCATAAGCCCTACTCCTAGTAGGACCCGCTTAAGCCGACCTCTTCTGGGAAGCTCCCTGACCCTTGCCCCGGACTCACTGTGCCTTCCCCATGACCATTTCCTCCTTCTTGTTTCCCAATATGACAAAAGTCCAGATTCCTTCTGCCTCTTCTCCCTAGGTCTGGTCTCCGTCTGTATTCTATTATACCTCCGAAATATCCTGCGCAGCATGGACAGCATGCCTGCTTCTGAACACAGTAGGCTCTGAAGGAATAGCGCACAGTCAGTTGGTGTTACCACAACACAGGTGACATCACAGAAGATTCTAGGGTTCTCCTGGATACAAGAGATTATCCAGGGAAGTGACTTCTGATGATGTCACCAGGAAGTACCATGGCCTACCTGCTAACTAGCTTACCCCATATTGGTCAGTTTCTGAGGTTTACTTCCCTTGAAGTCTCACTTTTGACCCAGGGGAGAGCCCTTGGCACATTCTTCTGCCAAAGCTAGTGTTTTCTCTCTGCCTCATTACCAGTCATGTGCTTTGGTTGGGGGGAACTTCTTAGGACCTTGGCATGGGAAGTTCATCGTTGCTAAGGACCTAAAACTCTAGGATCATTGGATGAAGGAGGTTCTTCTCTGTGAAAAATCTACTTCTGGGGTCCATTCATGAATCATGCGGTCCATGTCCCAGGTTGCCTTGTTTCCCAGAGGCCACAAGCATTCTGCTATATCTTTAATTTTATGCAAGTTCAATTGTATATTTTTATTGTACACATGCCTTGAGAGGAGAGGTTTCATTATAGACAGACAAGTGTTTTCATGTAATCTCTGTTTTAGGATCTCATTTTTGCAGTAAAAACTTCTTGTTCTTATCAATATAGGAACTCGGCTATAAGGGAATATCAAATTATAACATTTTTGTCCCCTCTTTAAAAGATAAAATCCCACATTCTCCCTTTCTCAAAAACAACCAAACAAAGAAGGCTTCTGTGAGCAAAGGACAACAGGCACATTGGATTGCTGCTCTGTAGTCCTATTAGCTCTCCCTTGTCCAGTATCTGCCGAGTTCCGAGTTCCAGGTCTGAAGCTCTTGGGGGTTGGACTATGATCCTGCATTTATAAGATACCTATGACTGAATAGGATGGAAAGGGGTTAGAAAGGCTCAGATATATTTAAATCTCCATTTTAATGGGTCCATAAATTAAGGAGGAACTCCTCTTGGCATTGTAACCTGTGACTTCTGCCTTCTTAGCCTGTGTGTGCTGAATGTATGATAAAATGCCAACTCACCTCTCAGGTTTAAACATGAAAAGTCATGTAAGTCCCTTCCAAACTGATTGTGTTGTGTTTGACTGCCACCTTCAATCATGTAGAAACAGCACAACAACGTTCAAAGGTGTCTGTGGAGATGTTGGGGAAGTCAGAAGTCCAGTCTGTCTCTCAGATAGTCAGATGAATAGACTTTATGGAAAACTGAAGGTCCTGGAAAATGAACAAGAAATAGAGATTGGCTAACTGCTGATCTCTGAGCCTGGGAAGAAATGGGGGAGGCTTTCCAAACAAATACTGTAGGGATGAATCCCTCCCTGTATTGGGTATAATATTACCAAAGTATGAAGGAAGTCAATCTACCCTTCCCTGAACTGCCCTGAGAGTTGTGTAGTGTTTCCATTCATGAACTTTTCTTTATGTGCATGGGAGCAGAACTCTGTAGTCTGCATGCACAATGAAGTTTCCATCTATTCATAAACCATTCAGTGGTAATTGACAAGTTTAGGCTATGAACCATCAACTGTTGTCTGACAGGATGCCAAGGGAGTGGTAAAATTGTTGTTCCTGTACCTGGAAGAGGTTTTGAGCATTTTCAGACTAGTGGATAGACCTTCTACTCAGCCAGAGAAAGTATCATGAAAAACAAGCATGTACTCTTATCCTCTGCTACCAGGCCAATATCAGTGAAGTCAATTTCCCACAATTGACCTTATCTCTGGCCCCTCATATGTGCACATTTCTGATAAAAGTGTCTCTGTTTACATTTACTTTACTATAAACCTGACATATTGCCTATGTAAAACGGGCCAGGATGACAAGTCTAGTTATGTCATACTTTGTTCTGAGTAACTGAGAAACTATTGTGGACCCCAGTCAGATAACCTGGTGAAGGTTAGTTACCAGAGCCCTGCCAATCCTTTCTGGCAGAGTGATCCTTCTCTCCAGTGTCCAACAGCATCCTTTCAGTTCAGCTACCTTTTGAATACTTTTACATCTCCTATTTCCCCTTGGTTATAGTATGGAGTCTCAGACAGCAGTGAGTCACAATATGTAACCAAATCGTCAGTGGACCCCACTGTTCTTTGGGCCAATTTTTGGACAGCCAAGTCAGTGAGCTGGTTACCTCTGGCATCAAGGAAGTCAAAAAGTTGATGTTCTCAGCATTGAAACCAAGAAACTCGTGGAGGAATGTAAATTGTTTCCAGTAGAGGCAAGATTTCCTCTTTGTTTCCAGTGTCCTTTCTGCCAGCAGTGATGAGCCCTCCTTCTCTGTAGTTCATAACATTCACATGTGCAGTATCTGAAGCATAGTGACTTTTGTGGTATGTGATAACAAGTCTTCTTTTTCACCATGCAATTGGAATATAAGTCTTGGGTCCAAATCATTTCACTTACAATAACTGCTGAAGCCCTGTGTGTGTGGTGCCATGTTTAATGAAGATGTTCCCATCTATGTAGAGCATTGCATCAGAATCTTTCATGGGATGCAGGGGTGTCTTTTAGGTCTAGACTGATCCCCTTCATCCTGTTTGTTTCCTCATAAAATTCTTTATGAACTTCTATGGGTCATCATCTGGCAAGATGGTAGCAAGATTGATGACATCGGGTTTTTCAAACCAGACTCCATGAGCTACTATTGTTTCACACATGCAACGAACAGGCGGGGTTCTTGTGTTCATTTGAGAAGAACATCCACTGCGTGGGTTTATTCAAGTATAAGATGCTGACCCAGAATTCACATCTCTGCTTCTTTCAGTAGAAAACTGGTAGCCTTAGACAAGTGGACCAGCCTGAGGATTCAGGATCCAATGCCTTGATGGGCCTACTACACGGTGAATCCATGGTCCTAATATGTCTGGTCTGACACCTTTTGCAGCAACTTTGTTTCATGGATGTGTACATGACAAGCCTTGAAGGCATCTGGAAGTACTAGGGTTGGATCCAAAATCACCTGTCTTTAAAGTCTCAAGCATGATTATGTGCAGACTCATTCCAGATTAGAGAATCAATTCCCTCATTTGTACTGGTGGGTTTTTTTTGTTTGAACGTTTATAATGACTACTTCTATTTCCATAGGGTTTGTGGGACTGTTTAGATAGTGTACATTATCTTGATTTAACTTTGGTATGTGGTTTTCAGCTCGAAAGATAGCTCAGCATGTAGGACCCTTAAATGCTCCTCCAGAGATCAATTCAATTACTGAGCAACCACAATGGGGGACAAAACAATCTCTAAGGGGATCTTATGCCCCCTTCTGGCATGTGGGTGTGTATGCAGCAGAGCACTCATCCATTTAAATATAATAAAATAAACAATTCCTTTTGCTCTAGCTGTTCCAAAATTGGTGAGCATAGGCTTTTCTTGTAAGACAGGATATGTTTTTTATTTCTTCAGTTTCTGTTGTTATGTCTCCATTTTCATTTCTGATTTTGTTAATTTGGGTACTATCTCTGTGCCCTTTATTTAGATAGGCTAAGGGTTTATCTATCTTATTTATTTTCTCACAGAACCAGCTCATGGGTTTTTTTTTTATTCTTTCGATCTTGATCTTTGCTTTATTTTTGTTTATTTCAGTCCTGAGTTTGAGTATTTCCAGACATAATTCTCTTAAATATGTTTGCTTGTTTTCATCCTAGACATTTCAGGTGTGCTTTTAAGATGCTGTTTTAAGATGACTCCAAATCCTTTTTGTTTCCCCATCACCAACTTACTCTTTTTGTCTTTAATTGGATATTTTATTTATTTAAATTTCAAATCTTAACCTCTTTCCAGGTTTCCCCTCTATCCCATTCCCCATTATACTACATCTATGAGGGTGCATTCTCACCCACCTCCTCACTCCTGCTTCACTGACCTAATGTTCTGCTACATTGGGGCATCAAGCCTTCACAGGACCATGGGCCTCCTCTGCCATTGATGGCCAATAAGGCCCCTTAAGCTCTTTCCCTCCATCCTCTAACTTCTCCACTGGGCTCCCTTTGGGTTGCCAGGAAACATAGGCATCTGTATTTGTCAGGATCTAGCAGAGCATCTTAGGAGATGCCTGTATCACTCTACTGTCAGCAGGCCCTCCTTGGCATCCACAATAGTGTCTGGATTTGGTGGCTGCATGTAGGATGGACCCCCAGGTAGGGAAGTCTCTGGATGGCCTTTCCTGCAGTCTCTGCTCCATTCTTTACCCCTAGATTTCCTTTATATAGGAGCAAAACTGGGTTACAATTTTGGAAATGGGTGGGTGGTCCTTTCCCTCAACTGAGAGACCATGCCTAACCTTTGGATATGGTCTTCACAGGTTCTCCCTCCCCTTTGTTGGGCATGTCAGCTAATGTCATCCCTCTGGGGTCCTGGGATGCATTTGCTTTCCTAGTATCTGGGAGTTTTTGGTTGCTCACCTCTTTACCCAAGGCACTCAGGGTGCTGTTACACTTGAGGCAGTGGAGTTCACAATGGAGGCTTCCTCTTGGTAGATGATTCCTTAGATGAGTATGAAGTGCCCTTCCCCATCACTTTTGATAATTTTTGTTGAAAGTCTAATTTCTAGGACATGACAATGGCTTCTCCAACTTGGTTCATGGGATTATTTGCTTCAAAATTTTTGGTAGCACTTTATTCTAAAGGAGTGTCCTTCTTTGCAACTGAGGTAAGTTTCTTGTCTGCAGCACAATGCTGCATACTATTTCTGTTTCCAATTTCTTATCCTATATCTTTTTATTGGAGAATTGAGTCCATTAATGTTCAGAGATATTAAACAGAGATTATTGTTAATTCCAGTCATTTTTATTTTCATGGTGGTATTGTGAGTTAGAGAGATTCTCTTCTTTGGGGGTTCTTATGAGATGATTCATTTCTTGTGTTTTCTTGGGTACAGTGACGCTCCTTTGTTGGGATTTTTCTCCTAGTACCCACTGTAGTGGTGCACTGGTAGGAAAAAATTGTTTAAATTTGGTTTTGTTCCAGAACACCTTGGTTTCTCTATCTATGAGGATAGAGAGTTTTGCTTCATATAGTAGCCAGGGCTGGCATTGGTGTTCTCTTAGGGTCTGCAGGACATTTGACCAGGATCTTCTGAATTTTTATTGGTGAGAATCTGATGTAATCCTCATAAGTCTGCCTTTGTAAGTTGCTTGACCTTTTTCCCTTACTGTTTGTAATATTTTCTTTCTTTCATTTGTACATTTATGCTTTTGATTATTGTGTGATGCTACAATTTTTTGTACAGGTTCAATTGATTTGGTGTGTTGTAGCTTCCTTGGACATTTATGGCTATCTCTGTTTTCAGGTTAAGGAAGTTCTCTTCTATTCTTTTGTTGAAGATGTTTTCTGCACCTTTGAACTAGTAATCTTCACCCTCTTCTATATTTTTCTATTTTAGTCATCTCTTTATTTCAGAGGCATCACTGGCTTTTAAAACAAAGAATGATGTACATGAACTGAGCCTGTCTCCATGATACAGCTATGACATTTCTTCATACATTCATTTATGTAACTTCCCATATTCAGTGTCCTTGTTCCCATTCCTAGAAAACACTCCTCTAAGCAGAAACTAGTGCAGTAAGTACTTCAACTCTGTCTGACTTGAACTTCAATGAGATACACACTCACACAGTGTGTTCTCTATGATGGCAGCACAGTAGTTCGTTCCCTCTTACATAACTGACAGTCATCTCTGTGTGGCTAAGTCAGCACTTGACTTTTTGTTTCTCCACCAAAATTGTTCTTATAAGGTAGACATACATTTAATTTGACAAAAGCAATTAAGTTCCTTTTTCAAATTAGCTGAAACAAATTGTGTTCCCACCAGCACATTGCACATCCAGTCTTCGCATACAGCAACATTTGTGGTTCTGGGATTTTAACCCCAGCTATTCTGGTTGACATTTGTTATTATTAATCCATGCACTTTAATTTTTTTAATTTATTTTTATTGAATATTATCTTTATTTACATTGCCAATGGCAAAACCTTTCCCGATATTTCCCATCCCCTAAGACCCCCAACCCCTCACCTTCCTCCTTCCCCCTGCCTCCACGTATATGCCTCTCCACCCAACAAACTCCCTCCTCCCCCTCCCTCGGTTTCCCTTTGTTCTAGCCTCTGTTGACCCTTTCCCTGACCAAGGACCATTCCTCCCACTGATGCCCAACAAGGCCTTCCTCTGCCACATTTTTGGCTGGAACCATGTGTGTCCCTTGGTTAATGGTTCAGTCCCTGGGAGTCTTGTGGCATCAGGGTAGCTGAAATCATTTTTCTTCCCATAGGGCTTTAAACCCATTCAGCTCCTATGGACCATCCTCCAGCTCATCCATTGACTCCACACCTACACCTGTCACTATGAGGATGCTCCCTCAACCCCTCAGCCACTCTTGCCTCCGTGCCCTAGCATTTCGCTACACTGGGTAATCAGTCCTGCACAGTTCTGAATACCTCCTCTCCCACTGATGCCATATAAGGCAGTCCTCTGCTGCATATTCAACTTAAGCTATGGATCAAACCATGTGTACTCTTTGGTTAGTGGTTTAGTACCTGGGATCTTCGGGTGTTCTGGTTGGTTGATATTGTTGTACTGCTTAGGGGATGCAAACATCTTCAGCTCCTTGGTTCCTTGCCCTAACTTCTCAATCAGCTTACCCATGCTCAGTCCAATGTTTGGGTGTTGGGTTCTGCATCTGTATTGGTCTGTAACAAGCAGAGCATCTCAGGAGACTTCTATATCAGGCTTCTATCAATACCAGGCTTCTTGGCATCAGCA
Organism: Apodemus agrarius; assembly: GCA_964023405.1. Taxonomy (NCBI): domain Eukaryota; kingdom Metazoa; phylum Chordata; class Mammalia; order Rodentia; family Muridae; genus Apodemus; species Apodemus agrarius. Next base: position 83,266,089 of record OZ030013.1, read on the forward strand.
GTAGTGCCTGGGCTTGGTGTCTGCAGATGGAATGGATCCCTTGGTGGTGTAGTCTCTGGTTGCCCTTTCCTTCAGGCTCTACACAAGTCTTTGTCCCTGCATTGCTTTTGACAGGAAGAATTCTTGATTAATATTTTTGAGGTGGCTGTCTGACCCCATCCCTCAGACAGGAGATTCCTTATCCATTGGATGGGGTATCTAGACCTTCTATCTCCCCTTTGTTGTGTATTTAGGATAGTGTTCTCCCTGTTGGGCCCTGGGAATCAATTGGGTCCCTGGCATCTGGGACTATATGGTAGCTATCCACCGTTCCCTCTCCCCCTCAGTTACATACCTCATTTCAAATTACTGACCCTCTATACTTCTCCCCCATCTCCTCCCATATCTGAACCAACACCCGTTTTTACCTCTCCCTCCTCTCTCCCTTCCCAAACCCTCCCTTCCTCTACTTTCCAAGATTCTTTTCTTTTTTTCCAAGATTCTTTTCTTCCCCCATCTCAGTAGAACTGTACCATCCACACGATGATGTGGTCTTCCTTCTCCTTGGGTTTCATGGTCTGTGAGTTGTATCATGGGTATTCCAATTATTTATTAGCTAAACTCCATTTGTCAGTGAGTACATGCCACAGGTGTTCTTTTTTCCACACTCAGGTTGATAATTTCAAGTTCCAACCATTTGCCTACGAATTTCATGAAGTCATTGTTTTTAATTGCTGAGTACTCCATTGCATAATGTACCACATTTTCTCTATCCATTCCTTTATTGAGGGAGAGATGGTTATTGTTCAGCTTTGACTTATTATAAATGAAATTGCTATTAACATGGTGGGTCATGTAACCTTGTTATATATTGAAGCATCTTTGGGGTATAGGCACCATGGTAGGTATAGCTGGGTGTTGAGATAGAACTATTTCCAAAATTCTCAGAAACTACCAGATTGACATCCAAAGTGGTTTTGCCAGGTTTCATTCCCACCATCAATGGAGGAATGCTCCTCTTTGCCCACACCTTTGCTAGCATCTGCTGCCACCTGAGTTTTTGATCTTAGCCATTCTGCCTGGGATGGTGGAATCTTAGGGTCATTTTGATTTTCATTTCCCTGATTACTGGGGATGGTGAACATTTCTTTAAGTACTTCTAAGACATTCAAGATTCCTCAGTTGAGAATTCTCTGTTTAGCTCTTACCTCATTCATTAATAGGGTTATTTGGTTCTCTGAAGTCTAACTTCTTGAGTTCTTTGTATATTTTGGATGTTAGCCTTCTATCAGATGTAGGGTTGGTAAAGGACTTTTCCCTATCTGTGGATTGCCAATCTGTACTATTGACAGTGTCCTTTGCTTCCAAAAACTTTTCAATCCTATCAGGTTCCATTTGTCAGTAGTTGATCTTAGAGCATGAGCCATTGGTGTTCTGTACAGGAACTTTCCTCCTGTGCAAATGTGTTCAAGGTTCTTTCTCATTTTCCCTTGTATTAGATGCAGCATATCTGGTTTTATGTGGAGTTCCTTGATCCACTTGAACTTGTGCTCTGTCCAAGAGATAAGAATGGATCAATTTGACTTCTATATAGAGACTTCCAGTTGAACCAGGACCATTTGTTGAAAGTGCTCTCCTTTTTCCACAAGATGGTTTGGGCTCCTTTGTCGAAGATTGAGTGACCATATGTGTGTAGGTTCATTTCTAGGCCTTCAATTCTATTCCATTGATCTGCTTGCCTCTCTCGGTACCAAATACGATGCCATTTTTTGCTATTGCTCTATAGTATAACTTGAGATCAGGCATGTGGAGTCCCTGATATATTCTTTTATTGTTGAGACTGGTTTATGCTAGCCTTGGTTTTATGTTTTTCCAGATCAATTTGAGAATTCCTCTTTCTGACTCTGTGAAGAATTGAGTCAGAATTTTGATGAGAATTGCATTGAATCTACAGATTGGTAATGGTAAGATGGACTTTTTTACTATATTCATCCTGATGATCAATGAGCATGACAGGCCTTTCCATCTTTTAAGGTCTTCTTTGAATTCTTTGTTCAGAGTCTTGCAAGTCTTGTCATTTAGATATTTCACTTGCTTGGTGTAAAGTCCCACCAAGGTATTTTGTATTATTTTTAATATTGTCAATTGTGAAGTTCTCCTAATTTTTTTCTTCAGCCCAATTATTCTTTGATTAGAGGAAAGCTACTAGTTTGTCTGAGTTGATTTTATATCCATCCAATTTGCTGAAGTTGTGTATCAGCTGTAGGAATTTCTTCCTGGATTTTGGGGGGTCAATTATGTTTACTATCATATAATCATCAAATAATAGTATCTCACTTTCTAATTTGTATTCTTTTGATCTTCTCTTCTTGCCTAATTGTTCTAATTAGACATTGAGTACTATATTGAACAGATAGGAGGAGAGTGCACTGCCATGTCTTTTTTCTGATTATAATGGGATTGCTTCAAATTTCTCTCCTTTTAGATTGATGTTGGCTACTGTTTTGTTGTATGTTGCTTTCCATATATTTAGGAATGGACCTTGAATTACTCATCTTTCCAACACTTATAACAAGAAGGGGTATCATATTTCATTTTTTGAAAGTATTTTTATGCATCTAATGGAATGATCAAGTGATATTTTTTTATTTTGATTATATAATGGATTATGTTGATGGATGTCCATCTACATATTGAACCATTCCTGAATCACTGAGGTGATAACTATTGGATCATGGTGATTGATCGTTTTGATGCATTCTTAGATTTTGTTTATGAGAATTCTATTGAGTATATTTTCATCGACATTTTTAATGGTTTGTGTATCCTCAGTCCAGTGAGTGGCACTATTAGAAGGTGTGACCCTGTTGGAGTAGATTTATCATTGTGGTTATGGGAAAGACCCACATCCTAGCTGCCTGGAAGTTAGTCTTCCATTAGCAGCCTTCAGATGAAGATGTAGCACTCTCAACTTCTCCTGTACCATGCATTCCTGGGTGGTGCCATGTTCCTGCCTTGATGATACTGGACTGAACCTCTGATCCTATAAGCCATGCCCAATTTAATGTCGTCCTTTAAAGGACTTGCCTTGGTCATAGTGTCTGTTCAGAGCATTAAAACCCTAATTAAGACAGAAGTTGGTACTAGGGACTGGGGTATTGCTGTGATAGTCCTGACCATGCTTTTGTGGGGAGAAAAGTGGATTTTGAGACTTTGGGAAGCAGTGGAAAGCTTTAATTTGGGCTTAATGGGCTATGCTAGTATGGAAATGGAAGACTTTGTTGATGAATATGATATGAACTGTTGTTGTTGTTGTTGTTGTTGTTGTTATTGTTGCTGTTGTTGTTGTTTTCACTTCAACATGCTTCTGTTGCAGACCAAATGTCATCCTTCCGGGAGCAGCCCCTGTCATCTTGCCCTCTGCATAGTGTTCCTGATTGTCCTTTTGAAGTCCTCACTGTTTCTGCAAATTGGTGTCCATGTATTTGAGTACTCTGCTTTCTGGCACCAGTTCATCCCAATTTTTATTCCAACCACTGTAATGGATAAAGTACTTCTCTTGTTTGTCCTTTATGGCAACCTTTACACACTTTGCTTCATAAAGCAGAGGCCCATGAAAGAACAGCACTCACTCATTCTCCTGGAATTAGGTTCTGGTTCCTGCTAGGATGCCATTTGTAAGTGATTCTGTCTCGTGCTGCTTTGAAGGTCATTTATGTAGTTTCTACCTCCTCTCACATTTCTATAGTGCAGAGTTTTCTTGAACATGCTCTGTTTGTTTCATGTACCCAGATAGAGAAAAGTTTCTGGTCTATTTGTGTCAACTGGCCTCTTTCACATGCCCATCGTGATGTCTCTCCACATCCCTATCCCCCTGCCACAGACACTGCTGCTTCAGCTGCCATGCCTTTGCTGCCAATATAGACAGAGCCCTCCAAACCATGAGACAGAGTGAGTCCTCTTGTTTTAGTTTGCAGTTTTCAGGGTATTGGGTCAAAGCAATACAAAAAGTAAATTGAGACCAAGAAGTGGTGTCATTATTGTAATAAACGTGACATGAGGTTCATGGGTTTTGGGCACTGGTTCGTTGGAGAGCATGGGCTGACAAAGCCCTACCATTGCAGAACTCAGTGTATAATTCTCATGGGCGTGTGGAATGGAATACTGACATCAGTGAAAGGCTGGGTTTCAGGTGAGAAAGGGGATCCTATCTGGAATTGAACTAAGGCTCCCAAGTGGAGGAAAAAAATCTGAAAAGAATAAAGAAAACTAACAATATATGAGGGTATAATTCAGAATTAGAACATGGGCTTAGTACATGTGAGAAAGCCTGCATTTGGTTCCTACCTAGTAGGACATGTATGTAAACAAAATGGACTGGGGCAGTGAGGGGAAATTATATCATGTGGAGTAGTTAGCACAGTGTGTGTACATAGCAAGGGAAACTCGCTAGTGATTATCATCATGATTTGTAAATAAATATACACATATATACTAATAAAGCATCAGAGAATTTATCCCTGGGGTCTTAGGGATAAGGAAAAAAACATTTGGGACATTCATTCCCTTGAAAACAGAAGACAGTAGAGGTCCAGCTAACCCTGAATCACTGTAGTGTGCATCTCCTGGTTTTACTCAGATTGCAAACGCTCTGCTCCTGTTAAACAATTACCCATCACTTCTGTAGAAAATGGCTTTTCACCATCCCCACTGCAGAGTTCTGACCTCAACTCTCTCCAATGGATCACAGGTACGGGTCTCTTTTTGCCTCTCATTCCTATGCTTGTAGGATAAGAGGCTGAGCTGCTAAAATAAAAAAAGACCTTATATATGGCTAGGAGCAGAAGCTAGAGGTTTGAAAATGCCACCTGTACATGTGGATACAGATGAGCCTGTAACCCAACAGACTCCAGATGTCTCCAGCTGACAGTTTAATAGCACTTTATTTTGCTTATTGAGGTTCAATTTTCATTCCTGATACAGTTGTAAATCCTAGCAAAACCCTTTTGAGCCGTGGTTAGGTATGTGCTCCCGTCAGCTCAAACAGTGGTCTACAGTTACTCAAGAAGAACCAGGCATTTGTGAGTGGGGTACAGCAGAAAGCAAGGCCCTAAGGAAGGGAGGAGCTGACCAGCATCTCTCTGTGGGAGAGGGGAGGATGAACCAGAGGTCTGCGCTCCAAGTCAAGGCTATCCCTAGACAAAGCTGAGGCCGCCCAACTCTGTGCAGTTGGGGAAGACCCACCAAATGGGGTTTGCAGTATAGAGTGACTCAACTCACATGAAAGACCTAGAGCAGGCTGGAGAGATGGCTCAGCAATTAAGAGCGCTGGAATGCTCTTTCAGAGTTCCTATATTCAATTCCCTGCAATCAAGGTGGTAGCTCACAGGCATCTGTAATGGGACCTGATGCATTCTTCTGGTGTGTCTGAAGACAGTGACAGTGTGCTCATATAAATAAAATAAATAAATCTGTAAATAAAAGACCAAGAGCAAAAGACAGGGTACCATGGCCATATCTTCAGTAGCCAGGGACATCAGAAATGATCTGGTGGTGAGAGAAATCTAACTTAGAAGAAGGGAGCACTTTGCAGAATCCTTGGGAAACAGCAGAGGCAAGCGAAATTGTTTTTCTTCAGTATTTTAGTCACAGAAGGACCCAACACAAGCCAATGCAGGAAATGTGGCTGTAAACTATCAGGTCTCCACATCCACAAGGAAACCCCACCAGAACAATGAGGAGCCCTTGTTACTGGCTGTACTGTCGGCGACCCTCCGCTAGGGGGAGGAGGATAGCACACAGATGGTCTCCCTGCTGACTTCATTCCTCATTCCTATCTGTGTCAGTCATACATCCATCTCTCAGAAGATGTTTTAAAGGAAATTACTGTGTGGGCCACTGAGGAGGAAGGTTGTCTAGAAGTATGTCTTCAAACTGTAGTTCCCAGATTCCCAGGACCCTTGATTCATGACATGGGGCCCTGATTTCTCTGTTATTTGCACCTCTCCCTCTCCTCTCCCTCTCTCCCTCTCCCTCCCTCCCCCTCCCACCTCCCCCTCTGCCCCTCTACCCCTGTCCTCCTCTCTCCCTCTTCCCCCTCTCCCCCTCTCTGCCCGTCTCTCCCCCTCTCCCCCTCTCCCCCTCTCTGCCCCTCTCTCCCTCTCTTCTCCTCTCCCCCTCTCTCTCTCCTCTCTCCCCCGCCCTCTCTCCCCCACCCTCTCCCTCTCCCTCACCCTCTCCCTCTCCCTCTCCCTCTCCCTCTCCCTCTCCCTCTCCCTCTCCCTCACCTCTGGGATTTATGGGCTTGGGTATAGGATATAATTTCCAAAATAGCCGTAGTCATATTTATTGTCAAATATACTAAATGTTTAAGTGAAATCAGCATTGGCGATTATAAGATCAAACTCTAGATCAACTCTGAAAAAGTTTAAGAAGCTCTACATTCTGCTGATCATCAGCCACTGTTTCTTTGTGTAAAAACATTGTTTCGTAAATTTGTTTTCATCTTTACTAAATGATAAATATTATGTGTACACAAAATAATCAGTTTAAAATAACCTTCCCTATTAGGAGGTGATTGCCTTGTATGCCAATTTAGCCATGAAATTTTCCTGTCACTCAGAGGAAAGGCAACCCTGGACTTGCAACCTAAGGGGCACTTTTTCCAGTGTGGCCGCTAGAGGGGGCCAGAGGACTTCTTCTGCCAGCGGTTGACTGGGAAAACTGCCTTCTGCAGACCTGGTTCACATTGCTGCCTTCAGTCTGTCTCATCTTAGTTTCAGGACAGACATGACGAAGTAACAGAGAAGACATGCATGCATCTTTAGGGCTTAAGAGTAGTTTATAAGATCTGTCAGCAGAGCCTGTGCTTCCCTTTGGCATTCCTCTTTAACAGCACTTAGTCACAGAGCCCTTCTGATTTCCAACAGATTTTCCCACGTATTATGTCCTAGGAGCCTAGGACTTCTGTGAAGAAAGCAGAGAAGGCTCAGAGGCCCGCATTGCCTTTGACAAGCAAGGTTGTTTCATTCGGGACACTGAGCTGGTCGGGTGGGGAGAGACTCCCCAACTCAGCCAACCCAGGACCAGCTCCCTTTGTGTATGAGGAGGACCAAGGAGCCAGTTTCTGAGTTAATTGCTTTGGGGTGAGGCCTGATAATGAGCCTTCTCAACCACTAACCCCAGATGCTACCAGTCCAGAGACTGAGAACGGCTTTAACACACCACAGGTTTCTAATTTGAACCACACCCTGTAACTGGAGAGGTCTGAAGATAGTCAGCAAAGAACTAAGCATAATGACTACTTGTCGTTCAAATCCTTGTCCAGGATACCGCAGAGTTCACCTCTCATTTTTAATCTACTAGACATCCCTTTTGAGCTTGTGCAACCTCTTCATTCTCTGTTTCTCCTCATTGATGGAGGAGAGTTGTGATGATGCCTTCCCAACAGACCCTGTAGGTAAATCAACACTAATAATCATGTTGAGATAATAGGACAGGGAACAGAGAAACTGTGCTTAGTCCCAAACATAAACCAGAGGAAAAGGAAATTCTAGGGACATAATGAATCCCTCAAAGAACAGGAAATCATCTTCTAGCTGCACTCCTCAGCTATGTTCCTGTTCCCAACCACCATCACTAAACATATGCCTCACTCACTACTGCAATCCCCTTAGCCGTGAAATGCATAAGATGTCACAGGCAAGAAGAATTGGAGGGCATTGTCAGCTCTTATCTGACAATGTAGATAGTAGATACTGCTTATCACAAAAAAACTATAATCTCCAGCACCTAACATCTCCCACAAGCCAACACCTCTCTAGACTTCTTAAAATGCATGATGCGAGTTCAAACTCTACTTCACTAACCCAGACTGTGAATCAGGCCACATCATGTGTGTTCAAAATCAAGTGTCTGAGACCGTGATTCATGAGCAGGGGACTATCCCTCTCTGTCTTTGGTAGCATATACTCATGTAACCTATAGGAAACTATTGAGGATGAAGTGCTCCAACACTCTTTCCTGAGAGCAAAATTAGCTGTTCTCACAGAGCTTCCTTTTCTCATAATTTCCACTCAGGAGGAAATTAAGATATCCCAGCAAACAACTGCAGACTTGTCAATTACTGACTCTCTGAAAAACTAATAATCTGAAATTCTTGACTCTGATTCTGCCATTGAGTTATATCACGGATCCAGATCATAAGCCCTACTCTGGGAAGGACAAGCTCCCTGACCCTTTCCCAGGACTCACTGTGCCTACCACAGGACCATTTCTTCCTTCCTGTTTCCCAACATGACAGAAGGCCAGCCTCCTTCTACCTAGGCCTGGTCTCTGTCTGTATTCTAGTCTCCCTCCGAAATATCCTGCGCAGCATGGATAGCGTGCCTACTTCTGAACCCAGAAGGCTCTGAAGGAATACCCCATAGGTAGTTGCTGTCACCACAACACTGGTGACATCACAGAAGATTCTAGGGTTCTCCTGGATACAAGAGATTGTCCATGGAGGTGACTACTCATGATGTCATAGGGAAGTACCAGAGCCTACCTGCTAAATAGATTGCCCCATGTTGACCACTTTATAAGGAGCCCTTTCCTGGAGTCTTTCTTTTGACCCTGGGCATAGCCCTTGACACCTTCATATTCCAAAGCTAAGGATTTTTCTCTGCTTCATTACAAGTTAAGCACATTGGATGGGGAGAGTTTGTTAGGGTCTTGGCATGGGCAGTTCATCTTTGTTAGGACCTAAAGCTCTAGGAATCTTGGATGAGGGAGATTCTTCTCCATTATAAATCTACTTCTGGGGTCCATTCATGTAATATACACTCCAATTTCCCAGGTTGCCCTGTTTCCCAGAGGCCACTATCATTCTCCTAAACCTTTAATTTTCTGCAAATTAGATTATATTTTTTTATTGTGCACATGCCTTCAGAGGAGACATTTTTCAATTTATACAGACATGTATTTTCATGAAATGTCTGTTTTACAATCCTCTTTTTTTGCAATGAATACTTCCTTGTTATTGGCACTATTTGAACTCAAGAAAAGGGAAGATCAAATTGCAAAGTTTATGTCCCTTCTTCAAAAGATAAAATCTTACGTTCTACTATTCTCCAATACAGCCAGAAAAAGTAGGCATCTGTGAGTAAAGGTCAGAAGGGACATTGGATTCCTGCTCTGTAGTCCTATTAGCTCTCTTTTCTCAAGTATCTACCTGTCTGAGATCCCATTTCCAGGCCTGAGGCTCTTGGGGGTTGGACTATGATACTCTATTCATCAGATACTCAAGACTGAAGGAAAGGGGGTATAACGGCCATGGTCAAAGGGAAAATCCACAAAGAAGAACTCTCAATACTGAACATCTATGCTCCAAATACAATGGCACCCTCATTCATAAAAGAAACTTTACTAAAGATCAAAGCACACATTGCACCTAACACAATAATTGGGTGTGACTTCAACACTCCACTATCCTCAATGGACCAATCAGGAAAACAGAAACTAAACAGGGACACAGTGAAACTAATCAAAACATTGGACCAATTAGAGTTAACAGATATATATAGAAAATTTCATCCTAAACCAAAAGAATATACCTTTTTCTCAGCACCGCATGGTACCTTCTCCAAAATCGATCATATAATTGGTCACAAGACAGATGTCAACAAATACAAGAAGATCGAATTATCCCATGCCTCATATCAGATCACTATGGAGTAAAAGTGGTCTTCAATAGCAAGAAAAACAACAGAAAGCCCACATACACATGGAAACTGAACAATACTCTACTCAGTGACACCTTGGTCAGGGAAGAAATAAAGAAAGAAATCAAAGACTTTTTAGAATTTAATGAAAATGAAGGTACAACCTACCCAAATCTATGGGACACAATGAAAGCAGTGCTAAGAGGAAAACTCATAGCCCTGAGTGCTTCCAAAAAGAAACTGGAGAGAGAATACACTAGCAGCTTAACAGCACACCTGAAAGGCCTGGAACAAAAAGAAGCTAATTCACCCAGGAGGAGTAGAAGACAGGAAATCATCAAACTCAGGGCTGAAATCAATCAAGTAGAAACAAAGAGAACCATACAAGAATCAACAAAACCGGGAGCTGGTTCTTTGAGAAAATCAACAAGATAGATAAACCCTTAGCCAGACAACCAAAGGGCACAGAGACAGTTTCCAAATTAACAAAATTAGAAATGAAAAGGGAGATATAACAACAGAAACTGAAGAAATTGAAAAAATCATCAGCTCATACTACAAAAGCCTTTACTCAACACAACTGGAGAATCTGGAGGAAATGGACACTTTCCTAGACAGTTGTGAAATGATCCATTTCTTGTGTTTTCTTGGGTATAATTACACTACTCTGTTGTAATTTGGATCCTAGTATCCACTGTAGTGCTGGTTTGGTAGAAAAAAATGTAAAATTTGGTTTTCTCAAAGAATATCTTAGTTTCTCCATCTATAAAGATAGAGAGTTGTGCTTTGTATAGTAGCCAGGGCTGCCATTTGTGTTCTCACAGGGTGTGCATGACATTTGTCCAGGACCTTCTGAATTTTATCATCTATGGTGAGAATTCTGGTGTAATTCTCATAGGTCTGCCTTTGTAAGTTATATGACCTTTCCCCTTACATATTGTAATATTTTCTTTCTATCTTCTGTACATTTACTGTTTTGCTGATTATGTGACTGGATGATTTTCTGTACTGATCCAATCGATTTGGTGTGTTGTAGCCTTCTTGGACATTTATGGCTGTCTCTGTTTTCAGATTAAGGATGTTTTCTTCTATCAATTTGTTGAAGATGCTTTCTGGGCCTTTGAACTGGTAACAATCACCCTCTTCTATTTCTATTACTCTTAGGTTTGAAATTTTCACTATGTCCTAAATCTTCTGGATGTTATGGATGAGGAGATTTTTCCACTGTGTATATACTTTAGCTAACTTTTCTATATCATCTATGGTATCTACTATGCCCGAGATTCTCCTTTCTATCTCTTGTATTCTGTAGCTCCTGATCTCCTTTTTACATTGTCCATCTCCATGGATATATCCATTTGTGATTTTTAATGATATTTTTTCTTTTTTATTTTAGTTATCTTAATTATTTACATTTCAAATGTTATCCACTTTACCAAATTTCCCTCCACAAACCACTATCCCCTCCACACCTACACCAGCCTCAATGAGGGTGCTGTATTTTTGAAAGGCTTTCTCAAGATCTAATGGGATGACCAAGTGATACTTTTTTAGTTTGTTTATATACTGGATTATGTTGATGGATGTCCACATATTGAATCATTCCTGCATCCCTGGGGTGATACCTACTGGATCATGGTGAATGATCATTTTGATGCATTTTTAGATTTTGTTTCTGAGAATTTTATTGAGTATATTTGCATCAGAATTTTTTATGTTTGTATATCCTCAGCCCAGTGAGTGGCACTATCAGAAGTTGTGGCCCTGTTGGAGTAGATTTGTCACTGTGGGTGTGGGCAAGACCCTCATTTTAGCTGCCTAGAAGTTAGTCTTCCATTAACAGCCTTCAGATGAAGATGTGGCACTCTCAATGTCTCCTGTGCCATGCATTCCTGGGTGCTGCCATTGTTCCTGCCTTGATGATACTGGACTGAACATCAGAACCTGTAAGCCATCCCCCATTAAATGTTGTACTTTATAAGACTTGTCTTGGTCATAGTGTCTGTTCAGAGCAGTAAAACACTAATTAAGACAGAAGTTGTTACCAGGGACTGGGGTATTGCTGTGATAGGCCTGCCCATGCTTTGGTTGGGAGGAAAGTGGATTTTGAAACTTTGGAAAGCAGTGGAATGCTTTAATTTGGGCTTAATGGGCTATCCTAGCAAGAATATGGAAGACTTTGTTGCGGAATGTGATTTGAACTGTATAGACCTGCCCTACATGGTTGCAGTGGAGAATAATTTCAGAATATGACCTAGAGATTGTTTTGTGGTATTTTGGTGAATAATGTGGCTACTTTGCACCCTTTCAGAAGAGTCTGCCTGAGGCAAAGCTGAAGAGAATCAGATTAATTGCATTGATAACTGAAGTCTCAGAAATGCCCTTCATAGACTTTGTTCTCCAGGTGAGTCTCAGGAAAATGATTTAAACATGTGTAGGGAGCATAGAAAGACAAATATAAAATATGTGTTTGAAGTATTAATGGTGTATTGGGAATTGAAATGGAGATGAATCTTGAATTCAAGAGATTCAAGGAGGATTAAGGGAGTGGAACTTTGGTACAAGACGCTACCAGCAAAGTATAGATCCAGGCATGGTGCCACACATCTTTTATCCCAGGAGAAAATTCAGGAATATCTTTTAGATCGAGGGCAGTCTTAAACAAAGCATGTTCTACATGAAGAAAAACTTGTACACAGGCATGGTGGTACACTCATAAATCTTAGGCAAGAGGCATGCAGATCTCTGAGTTCATGGTCAATCTATCAAGCAAGATCTAGGGCAGGCATTCTCAGCAATTGAAAGAGTTGGAAAAGAGGAAGGTAGTGATAATGTCATAGAATGAGGGGGCCATGTTCCAGCTCTGGAAAGCAGAAGAACTCAGCTGCTTCAATCATGTGTTTCTTACTTCATAGTCAAGAGGAGAAGGAGACTACTGTGACTATTGATGCTGGTTAGGTAGAGCTGGAGCTAAGAAATTAGTGGGAACAAAAAAGAGATCAGCATCACTGAGGAGAAATCTTCTGGGTAGTGTTTGCTGAGAGCACAAAGAAGCTGTGTTTCAGAGATTGCCAGGTTGTACTTTGGGTTGAAGTTGTACAAGGTAATGTGTAAGAGTCATCCTCAACAGTTGCTACAGCACTTGTACTTGTTTTAAAGGCATGAAATGTTCATGAAGAACAGCTGAGGCTTGGCACTGTGAGTGGCCATGGAAGGACACTTGCAGTTGATGGCCCCAAATTGAAGGGGTCATGCAAGGGAGTTTTGGCTTGGCACCTTGAGTAGAGCCTGTGAAAGACTATTGGTGAAGCCTAGTTGCAGTGGAAAATCCCACTATACTGTAGAATCCAGTACCATGGGATGATCACCAGGAGCAGCAGCAGCAGTGGAGTAGGTCGAAGTGCATTTAAAGTGCTAAATGTGGCAGAGCTGGAAAAGTAATGCCAGCCCTTTGGAGTGGCCCAGAAGATCATATATGGATTCCAGACACTGGAACAAGATGCTATGAATTTTAAGTTGACTTGGAGCTCCCAAGATATTAAAGATGCTGGAGCCGGAGTATACCTGCTGATGAAAGATATAAACAAGGCTTGAAACCAGACCAGAAAAAGCAGTTTGTTGCAGGCAACACAGATGAAAAAGAAATTGGAGATCTGAAAAATGCTCTGACATCAGCCCTGGAGATGGTGTTTGCCCAGCTGGTGAATTACAGTTAATTGATAGAATGAATCTCAGAAGAGACTTTGAACTTTGTACTTTTAACAATGTTGAGATTGCTTTAGACTATGGGGACACTGGAAGTTGGACAAAATGTATTTTGCATTATGCTATGTTTAGGTATGGCCTCCATAGATTCCTATGTTTGAACAAGTCTATAGGGGCCAGGGAATGGATTGTTATGGTTTACATATGCTCAGTCCATTGAGTGGCACTACTAGACGATGTGGCCCTCTTGGATTAGCTGTGTCCCTATAACACCCACACCCTAGCTGCCTGGAATTTAGTCTTCCATTAGCAGCCTTAAGATGAGGATGTAGTACTCTCAGCTTCTCCTCACCATGGATGCATGGATGCTGCTATTCTCTCACCATGATGATACTAGACTGGACCTCTGTAAGCTATACCCAATTAAATGTTGTTCTTAAAAAGACTCACTTTGGTCATAGTGTCTGTTCACAGCATTAAACCCTAACTGAGACAATATTCATTAGGGAATTTGGTCCCAGGGCTTGCTGTGATGGAAGAACTGGGTAACAATGCTGCTACATTACAGTGGTGTCTATTGCTTCTGTTCTTGTGCTTGCCTCTCACCATCTGGTCATCTCTGATGTTAACTGACCTGGTTATCTGTAACTGGAACAGGCCTCCTTAAAACCATATAGAGCTTTGTGACCTGGATTAGAGCAGGCCTGTTGGAATGCAGGCAGCACTGTCAGTGGTAAGGGCAGGCCTCCTATGTCCCTGGTAATAACAACCCTCCTGTGTCCCTGATGAGGACTGACTTGCCTGTATCACACCACATTTAACTCTTTCTGTCCAAATTTTTCCTTTTTCTTGTTCACAAAATCTGTGTTCTATCATTTATGGAAATATCCTTCCTTAACATATCACTAGGAAATTACTTTCTATTGGTACTTCAATTTAAATATACATCTCTCAAGAGTCAATATTACCATCCATGTAGTACACTACAAGTGACATTTGTCTTTCTGAGTCTGGGTTATATGCCACAGAATGATTATTTCCAGCTCCAACCATTTACTTGTAAAATTAATTTTTTAACAGCTCAATTCCATTGTTTATATGAACTAAATTTTCACTGTCTTTGTATCCGTTATAGGGCATCTAGTTTGTTTTCTTTTCCTGAATATAATGAACCAAGCAACAAGGAACATGAACAAACATGGGACTCTGTCTTAGGATAGTGTCCTTTGGGTAAATGCCCTGGAATAGTGTCTGAGTCAGTGTTCTCTTGCTAAAAAGAGACATCATGACCATGACAGCTATAATTAAAGAATACATTTAAGTGGGGCCTGCTTATAATTTCAGTTTAGTAAATTATTGTCTTGGCAGAAGCATGTCAATACAGAGACAGACAGGGTGCTGGAGAAATAGCTGAGACTTCTGTATCTGGATCTGCAGGAAGCAGGAATACTGGCCCTGAGCTGGGCTTTTGAAACTTATAAGCCCACTCCCACAACAAGCCCATACTTCCTAATTCTATCAAAGAGTGCTACTGCCTGGTGACCAAGTATTCAAATTAATGAGCCAATTGGCAGCCTCATTCAAACCACCACAAATAGTACAGCGGGTTCATATGGTAGATATATTTCTAGGAATATTTTAAGGAACATCTGTTCTAATTCCCATAGTGACTGTACAAGTGAATCTGTGTTCTCCTACCACATGCCAACTCTTGTTGTCATTTCCTCTATTGATAATAGCCATTCTGACTAGGGTAAGATGGAATGCCAAAGTGATTTTAACTTGTATTTTTTTGATGAGCAAGGGTATTGAAATATTTAAAAACCTAATTATTATCCATTTCATTCTCTTCTTTTTAAGATTCTGTTCAGTTCCAAGTACATTGAAGGAGCTGTTTGAGACAGGGACTCTACATATCCCTGACTGTCCCAGAACCTTGTACATAGACCAGGGTGTCCACAAGCTCACAGAATTATTCTTGCCTCTTCATTCTGAGTGCTGGGATTAAAGGTGTCTACTAACATATACAGCCATAGAATATTTTGAAATGTTTAAACTTAAAATGTACACTTGGTGAAGATTCTCTTTCATCCTGTAGGCTGACCTTTTAAGTGTTTAAGAGTTTCTTGTATTGTTTTCTATTGCTGTGAGGAGACATCATTACCATTACAATTTATAAACAAACTATTTAATTGAGGCTGGCTTAAACTTTCAGAGGATGATCCAGGATCATCATGGTGTGGAAATTATCAGGAGGCAGACAGGCATGCATAAAGGCAGGCATGGCAACAGAGAAGTAGAACTCACATCTGATCCACAAGGTAGAGGACAGAGGGGGTGGAGAATGTGAGAGACAGACAGACACAGAGTGAAAAAACATATAAACAGTGAGAGACTCAGAGACAGAGAGTTAGATTCAGAGACAGAGACAGAGACAGAGACAGAGACAGAGACATGGACTGCCATGAGCTTTTAAAACCCCAAAGCACACCTCCAGTGACATACCTCCTCCAGCAAGGACATATCTCCTAGTGTTTCTAAAACAGTTGGAATAACTAGGTATGAAGCATTCAAATATATGAGCCTTTGAAGGCCATTTTTATTTAAACCACTCCGTTTATGATACAGATGCGTTTTTAATTTCTCAAGCTGAATATGGGAGGTATTAGAGAAATACTGTTGTGTTTCAACTATTATTGTTCCATGTGATAATGCACAGAGCAGTACTTTATAACTGTAGTGAAATTCATGACTATAAAGATTCACCATGGATACTTTATTCATCATGACATTGGGATCCACAGAGTTTGACACACTATGCACATCAAAAGCACAATTCCCTGGGTAACTCTGCCTGGCTTGGAACTAATTATGAAGCAAAAGCCACGTGATACTTGAAGAGGTCCATTCCCACCTGCTACATCTCATGTGTTATAGGTCTGTGAACCACACATGAATACAGCAGGTTCTTTTGAGAGAAAAATTAAAGATTATGTTTAATTCATAAGAACACATTAATTTTATTCAATACCAATTTAAAGTAGGTTGTCAATGTGTACAGTATATAGACTTAGCAAAACAGCAAATTAAATACAGTAACAAAAAGATAAATAAATACCAAAACTTCAAACAATACCGAAGATAGCTAAATACCCAAAACAATCAAAATTCTAACAAAAAATCAAACTTAACAATTTAGCTAAGCAGCATTTTACTGCTGCAGATTTTAAGCACAGTCCTAACAGCCTGTTGTTACTGGCCTTGGAAAAATAGTACAAAGGCAGTCGATGGTGATAAGAATCTCTTCAAGATGAAAGTAGGCATACCTCATTTTGGGGAGGGTGGTGCTGATGGAAAAGTCCTTCCAAGGCTATGCAAGAGACATGGGACAGATGGTACCTCAAAGATTTTCAAGTTCACATGACTGATCACCTTGAAATAATTCTTGATGACCCATCAGGACCAGCAAAAATTGACCTTTTCTGGCTCCTCCTGGATGCCCAGCAGATCTTGATGTCCCAAGCACCTCTCAGAAACCTTCCAAACCTGCACCCTTGCTGGACCAGAGGCTAGACAAAATAAAGGTATCGCACAGATAGGAAGTCAAAAAAGAAAAAATGCAGCCCAAGATTGCCATGGTTACAGGGATGAGATGCAATAGTTCTTCACTTGCTTTGCACAGTCATTGCTCCTGGTGAAGAGTTGTGTCTGAGGGAGATCTTGACATGGTCTTCGTCCCATTTGAGCTCCTGTTGGAAGATTCCAGACCTAGAGGAGGAAGAGAAAAAGGCCTGCTGAGAACTTGCCATGTCAGCTCTCCAGGAAATACAAGATTTACTCAGCAGGGCAGTGCAGTATGACTTTTCAGCTGAGGTCATGTCCTATATCCCCAACGGAGAATGGCCAAAGTGGACCTGGCCCTGGATGCTTTGCAGAGCTTTAAAATATTGCTGGATAGGGAACTGTGAACTACACAGGGTGGTGTAAAATACCACATTTCTCTAATAGTTCATTCATAGTATATTTAAACATAAAAGTGGTACAATTTCTGAGTTGAAAATTATACACAGGCCTTCTAACAAGCCTACACAACACGGAAGTAAAGGCTCTTATTATATCTACAGTGCAGAATCTTGCCTGGGTTCCACAATCAACTCATACATCTGTGAATCCCCAGAGAATCCATCTCACAAGAAATCCATGCACACTGAAGAGATACTATAATCAGCAAGTGTGTGCTGCATGCAAATCTTCATAAGAGTAAGCATTAAAGTCTAAAAGGGATATTGATGAATAAAAGAAGAGATATCCCTGCTATGTTTATGGCTCCTTTAGGATTATTTGTGGAGAAACCTAAGGGAAAAGTGTCTCTGGTCATACCAGAGAACTCAGAAGGGCAGAAGGAGTACAGAATCCCCAGAATCTCCATGGATCACAAATATTTCATGGACAGAAGTTCTTTTCAACTGGATTAGAACAATATTCTTAAGTTCTCCTAGCTGACTGAGGCAGAGAAGAAGGACAGATACTGCCACCAAAAAATAAAACACTTTTACAGGTACAGGAAATTTACTTGGATCCTGCCAAGTCATCTCAGAGACATCAAAATGACTCTGCATCACACAAGCCTTGCACACACACACACACACACAGAGAGAGAGAGAGAGAGAGAGAGAGAGAGAGAGAGAGAGAGAGAGAGAGAGAGAGAAGAAGAAGAAGAAGAAGAAGAAGAAGAAGAAGAAGAAGAAGAAGAAGAAGAAGAGGGGGAGGTAGAGAGAGAGTAAGAGAGGGACAGAGGTAGACAGGCAGACAGACAGACAGACACACACACACACACACACAGAGAGAGAGAGAGAGAGAGAGAGAGAGAGAGAGAGAGAGAGAGAGAGAGAGAGAATCCTGAACACTCATAAGCACATATATTCGCAGAATGAACTATAATTCATTGCTGAAACATGCTTGCGTTTCCAGGTAATGATAATATAAGAGATTACCGAGGATACTATAAAGGCATAAGTTAAGTCAACTTGAATTGAAAATAAAAGGCTGGAGAGGTGGCTCAACTTTTAGCAGCACTAACTGGTCTCTTGAAAGACCTGAGTTCAATTCCCAGCAACCACCTGATGGCTTCCAACCATCTTTAGTAGGATCCGATGCCCTCTTCTGGTGTATCTAAAGAGAGTTACAGTGTAGTCACGTATATAAAATAAATAAAATGTTTTTAAAGAAAAAGAAAAGAATCTTGAATGGGATAAAAACATAGTAGGCATAGGCTATAGACAGTTCAGTCAATAATGTGCTTTCCCCTAATGAACAAAAGATGGAAATTTGAGGTCTTGGCCTATTAGCCAAAACTGCTTAGCAACTTCTTAAGGCTGTGCACAGTAGACTTGGCTTCCAGCAAAAGCACACTGCACAGAGGTGGACTGGTCTGGTCCTGCCTCTTATTCCCTGGTCCTCATTTGTCCAAAGTGAGCAGAATCTTCCAGTAGTAGACCCTCCAATTAACATAGCCTGTGGGATTTTGGAACCAAAGCTATGAGCCCAGGCAACTAGTAAATCTCTATAACCAGGACGCAGAGTGAAACTTTTCTCACTGTAAGGAGATTTAGTCAGGGATATTTTGAGAACATTAAGGATGATTAGTTTATGGCCAAATGGTAGCATGTATTATCACAAAATTACAAACAAAAGTGTAATTTTTATTCCTTGACTGATGGACACCTCAATAGTTTCTAGTTTGGGGCTGCCATGAAACATACCCCTGAAACCATGATGCACCCTTATTTCTCTGTAGAAACATACATCTGGTTCTGGAATTGCCAGCTCATTGGGGATTGCAGTTCAACTTCCTGAAAAGTTATACATGGCATCACAAAGGGATACACCATTTGAAACTACCAGCAATATCTGAGGGTATTCATTTCTCCCAGGATTTCTTGAGCATGATTTTAACTCAGAGCGGATGATTTTGAATAACAGCAGTTACAGAGGTCTACAGACAGAACATAGTGTGTGTGCTTAGGACTCTCAAGAGGCTGAGGCAGTCCTGTTCTTGATCTTCACTATATATATATATGTCCCTTTGGCATGATACAGATGCAACACTAAGGAACTCACTCATTCAAATTATAATGCCCTGGACAAATTCCTTGGCCTAAGAAAACTGAGTCAGATGTAGTCAACGTTGGAAAGATATTCATAGTAGGCAATAAAAAAAATCTAAGATGCTGAGAGAAGATGCACTGAACTGAACTGTCTGACCTTCCAGGATGCCGTCAGGATTCACCAAGAGCCAACAAGGGACACAAAGACTAAGCCAGCCTCTTTGATTCTCGGGAACATAGATTTGACACAGCAGCCTGCTCCATTTCTCCGTGTACCACAGTCTTTTGTTTTCCTTTAAATGATTTCAATACACATATATACTTCTTCCTCTATAAACACCTGGAAATCTGACTTTACACCACTTTTGTCTCTTTATTTTCTAATGAGCTAGATGGAGAGGCCTGGTGATGGGCTGCTGTATTTGCAGTTTCCCTGATGCAAAATAAAAAGGGAGAGGACTTTTTCTTCATTAAAGATGTTTACTTACCAAGTGAAAATTTGAATATATACATACAAATATATAGATATATGTACTGAAACAAGTGCATGTCTTCACACACATGCACACACACAAACACATACATACAAAAATACATGAGTACACACTTGTATATACAGGCACCTACAAAAAGGACCTACCATTACTCAAATGCACACAATGAATATGCTAAGACACACCTGGGCAAAAACATAAACACATACAAACATCCCTACCCCCATGCCACACAGATCTCTAAAAAGACTGCTAGGTTTCAGCACATTTACTGTCATTTGAGGAAGTAGTGGAACCTAAGCTGTATACAAGGCTCATAGACTCACCCAGGTTGTGTTGCCCAGCCAGTACTTATTTCCTTGTCAGGAACTTTTTCCATGCACATACTTGGTGATACTGCAAGTATCTTATAAGCTCTGCAGAGACAAGCTGATCCACACAAGGTTCACAGTTCTAAGACAGAGGGTTCCAAGATCATCTTCAAGCAAGCTCCAAGATGAAACATATTGTACTGTCTAACCCCACCTTGGCTACTTCTCTGAAGACCCTGGTAGCACCAATTAACACAGTTATCCAAGGTTATTATCCAGGAACTTTACAACACCTTATAGTTCATATGATAAAAATATCCTGAATGTCAGTCAGAAGGAGGCAAGTGAATTAACAGGCAATGATTTTTCTGAAATTCAGCACTCTACAAAACTAAGAGAGGGAATCTGTACTGAAGCAAGCCATGCCCATGATATACTCAGCAAAAAAATATCAGTACAGGGATGTACCCTAGGATTCCATGAATCCTCTTGGTGAAGCCAGTAAGACACACCATGAATTTCCAGGGGGTTATTTAGGGCAAGGAAGGAAAAGAAGTCTAATTTTTAATTTAAAATATTTATATTGTTTGACTTTTTGTTTATTACTAATGACTATAATAAAAGAGTTAGATTGGGGCCAGCCTTTTGTCTTAGGAGGGAGTGTTGCCCAAGACCCTCTGAGGAAGGAGTCATAGAGCAGATCAGGGGACCTGGTTCCTAGATAATTCCACAAGTAGCCTCCTGAGGCACCACTCCACACCTTAGATCTGGAAAGGGTTGCTGTCAGGGTGCAGGAACTCTTCTGCCTGCAGTAACAAGCTAATGGTGGCTGACTGGGATGGGAGGAGAGGGTGAGGCAGGAGTGGAAGGGCCTGGAAAGCCCATGATCTCAGGGGCTGTGTGGCCTCTGCCACAGCTGATGCCATCCACAAGGTAGGGGAGACTATGTGAAGGTCCTAGGGGACTGGAGGGACCCAGACATGGAACTTCAGGAAGATGCTTGGTCTCTGGAGCTACTGGATTCTGAGGACCAGCAGATGGATAATCATGAGAACCCAGGTGAGGTAGCCTAGTGGTCCCCTCAGCTAACCACACTGCTGTCCCACCAGGTCAGGCAGCCAGATTTTGTCACACTTGAATGCCTGAAGTCATGCCCCTTGACCTCCAAGTGCCCCACACTACCATGTTACAATGAGAACCTGGTGTTCAGGTTCCTAAGGGTCTTTTCAATAGGACCACCCAGAACCTTGGAGCCCTGTTTGGTCTCATGTCTGCAGCTAGCTGTTGGTGACATTTTTTGTGTGCCGTATCCTGCTCTGGTTCCAAGAGTACTGTATCTGCCTTGTGGTTCTTCCTCACAGTGGGGGTCTCCAAACCCAGGTCTGGAAGTTGTCATGTATGAGAAAAGGACTGGAAAAGGAATCTGAGGTTACATGGTAAGATTTGGTAAGGGTGGGCTGAGCTAAATATGAAATTATTCACTTTTAAGTGTTGGCCAGGTGGATTCTGATTCTTTATTAAGGCATTATTGGGTTGAAAAACTCACTGGTGGGTTACATGGAGCCCAGGTTTGTCGGGCAAGACCCATCCTGGCCCACCAACACACTCTTCCCTCTTCCTAGTGATTCTAGCCTGATGAAAAGAAAGTTCATGAGGAAGAACAGTGGGGCCAGAGGTGTGTCTGACACCTGGAGGAGAATGCATTGAATTCTTCCATGATAAAAAATTGGTTCTTACAAAAAGAAACAGAAAAGCAAAAACACTATAACTTTTGCAAAAAAAAAAAAAATACCAAAACAAGCATGTCCTTCCTCTTTATGTCCAGATGAACCTTGTAACAATGACTAGAGACCAAATGATACAAGGAGCTCTGTCTGAGAGGAGATAGAATATTCTATGATGCTGGGCAGACAGCTTAAGCAAAGCAGTAAATTCAAGTTCACTGACAGACCTGGGCTCAAGGGACTATGTTACAGAAACACTGAACAAAACCACATGTGAATACCTGGCCTCCCAGCACAACCACCAATATACACCTTTGCACAGACATGTATTTCACACACACACACACACACACACACACACACACACACACTGTACAGAAATCATAACTGAGCAAGAATATATGGAGAGACTACAATGGTGGAGGAACAGATGAATATAGACTATGAAAAATTGATGTTTCAAGTGAGATTCAGGATTTAGATTCCCTACCTTGGGGACTAAAAATGCTTGGGGAACACACATCTTAGACTATGTTGAGAGAGTTTGTGAAATTTTAGTCTTGAAGCCACATCTCTCACACCAACCCTCAGCCTAAGAGAAGTCTTTAACACATCCCTGTTCATCCAGGCAACTCCACAATATAAGCTCTTAGGAAGAACTCTAGCAACTCTGACAGAAACCAGGACTGACAGGATACTACTCAGGCTCTTCAGTGTGAAGTAATATCTAGGCAGGGAAAAGAGAATATCTTGTAGATACTTTCAAATGACTCCTACAAAGCAAATGAGCTAACGGAAATGACTTTATCTATCAAAGTTCTAGACTACTACAAGGGAGGCACCACATGGAACCTTTCAAACATAATGGCATGTAGGTGTGTAATATGTGTTCAAACTACCCATCATAATAAACTGCAGCTTTCACTTCAG
Organism: Apodemus agrarius; assembly: GCA_964023405.1. Lineage (NCBI taxonomy): Eukaryota > Metazoa > Chordata > Mammalia > Rodentia > Muridae > Apodemus > Apodemus agrarius. Next base: position 83,289,043 of record OZ030013.1, read on the forward strand.
CAAGGGGATATACTTGTATACTGTCCAGTGTCCTAAAAGAAGCAAACTCCATAGAAAGTCTTGTAATTAGTCAGAAAAATGAACACCTGCATGAGACATAGTAGAGTGCCTAGATAAGGTTCAGGATGGATAAATGGCTTGACTCTGTTTATGGTTAAACAAGAGAGCAACTTGCCAGTGATGCTTCATTTGTCCTACCTGCTGCTGCTTGGTAGTGAGTCGTACCAAAACTTGACGGCTTTTATACACAAAATGTTTGTTAATTTGGTATCCTCTTCCAGTGCAATCTTCTCCCGTAGCAGATGTCTGTTCTCAGTCCACAACATCTTGACCTTGTGCTTTTGATGGTTAAATTCACCCAGGAGGTGGTTTGTACTCATCCTGAGCCAAACACAAAATATGGTGAGTCCCAGGGAGCATCCATCTTCCTCCTACTTCTCCAAGTACCAACCCACTTCAAGGGCCCATGATCCCCAGACAGCCTCAGAACTTAGTCCAGATTAGCCATGGAATAGCACATAGAGGAAGGTCAATGCAGAGGACAGCCACATTAGAGAAGACTAAAGGTAGTTCTGAAAACACTGACCCCAATGGATTCTGATGTAGCTTCCAGAAGAGGACTTGGGCCCCATGTGTACTAATGTGTCCATGATGTTAAAAACCACCTGTAGTTAGAGAGCCAATCTTCTTTATGAAAGGATAATACACCCAAAATTACACAATCTTTATGTGCCTCATGGAAACCATACCTATAAATCTACTTCCAGAGCCCAAGAGGCTCAAGATTGATTGAAATCTCTATCATTGTTCAAACCTTTTCTATCTCAAGAATACTGAAATGGAAAGTAAAATGGTTGGAGGGGCTCACAGACTCTTCACACTTTATCAAAATGATTAGAAGAGGTAAAAAACCTAGAGCCTCGCTTTGAAGGAGGCAGGATTTCCTTTTAAGAGGTATGCAGTATATATAACCTGAGCTCTCACTTTGGTTCAAAGACAAGGATGGGCAGACATATGCTGTGCCAAATACTTGGGTCATGATCATGGTAGTCACTCACCAGTACATTTGATTTTCTTTAGTTAGCTCCTTGTACTTGGACAAGGCCCCACTGAGCTCCTGTGGCATTTTCTTGAGGTCAGTCATCATTTGGTGGTATTGCATCTTAAGCATGAATGTCTCAAAGCTGTTCCTGTGGGAAGGTAGGGCACAAATAGCAAATAATCCATGAACTAAGGATACAAAGTTCACATCACTTCAAGCTGAATTGTCAATTACCCCAGCCCATATATGCCACATCCTTCCTCCTTGGTACTGTTTGTCCCAGGTGCTTATTAAGCTTATTATTCTTTGCCTGGAGCCAGTCCAGGGAAGTAAGAGAAGGGAGCCTGCATGCTTTAGCTCCCTGAGAGAGCTTGAAGGAATACACTAGCTCTCCAAAAACTTTCCAGGGGCCTGTTCCAGTGGCCTGGGTCCACCTTAATCCCATGATGAAACTTCTGTTTTCAGATAATGAGTTTTCAATCATTCGTTCTTTTGTACATTAATTCCCAAAGGGCTTAATTAGTATTTATATGGAAAAGGCTTTATAACACACACCAGAAGTTTTCAATGTGCTCCCAAGGTGAACACAGAGGTCAAATGCTGTGCTGCTCGAAATAAGGCTCCCTGGCATCATCACTACCATTACCTGGAAACTGAGGTAGGCAAAACCACATCACACAACACAAACTCCACAGGTCTTAGTGGAAAACACACACATTCACACAAATACAACCACAATATCACATAAATTCAATGTTGAGGAATAGTCTCATAATATCAACAAAATTGGAGGAAAGAAGACAGCCAATCCAAACACAATGAGAGGCAGCACATGTGAACATGTTCATGTAGCTCTTGACTGGACAAATTGCACACAAAGCAACTCTAAATCAATTACAAAAATGATTTACATAAGCACAGAGTACTTAGCATCTCCCACAAACAAACACCTGACCAGGCTTCTAAAATGCAGGATGAGAGCTCACACACTACTCCCCTTATCCCTAGACTGTGATTCATGCCACAGGCTTGGATATAATTTTGGAGGAATCTAAAGAGCCTGTGACCCCATCTCCTATATGAACTTCAAGTTCTGTGTTGAACATGCAATCAGCAAAATGAATTTGTACATGAGGTTAGCTTGGAGCTATAGCCTCCTGTGATAAGAGAAAATCCGAGGTTAACAGAGAGATAGCAAAAGATAGCCAGCAAAAAAAAACTGGGCATAATGACTACCTGTCATTCAAATCCTGGTTAGTGTAATGGGCCAGGTTTTCCCGGAGTTCGTCTCTTTCATTTTTCATCTTCTAGAGATCCCTTTTGTGCTTGTCCAATGTCTTCATTCTTTGTTCCTTCTCATTGTTGTTAGATGGTTGTGATGATACCTTCCCCACAGACCCTGTTGGTAGATCAATACTAGTAAACTTGTAGAGATAATAGGAAGAGAATAGAGAAACCATGCTTAGTCCCATACATAAGACCGAGGAAGAGGAAATTCTAGAGACACAGTGAATCCATTAAGGAAAAAGAAATCATCTTCAAGCCAGACTCCTCGGCTATGTCCCTGTTCCCAACCACCTTAACTAAACATAAGCCTCACTCACTACTGCAGGCCCCCTAGCCCTGAATTATATAAATGGACCCAAGAAAGAATTGGAGCTTTTTTCAGACAATGCAGTCCATCATGCTTCGCACAAAAAGAGTGACCATAAACACCAGCAACTAACATCTCCCACAAGTGATCACATGTCAGGGCTACATAAAATGGGTGATGCAAGCACACTATACTACAGTAACCCATATAATGAATCAGGCCACATCATCTTTGTTCAAAACCAAAGTGTCTAAGACCTTGATTCATGAACAGGGGAATATCTCTCTCTGATCTTGGCATCACATACTCATGTAACCTACAGGAAACTAGGATGAAGGACTTCAACACTCTATCCTGGAAGCAACTTTTTACTATTCTCACAGAGCTTCCCATGACATAATTTGCCATTCTGGAGGAAATTAACATCTCTCAGCAAAGCAACTGTAGGCTTGTCAATTCCTGGCTCTCGGCAAAACTAATCATCTGAAATTCTTGACTTTGGGTCTAGCTTTGAGCAATATTGAAATTCCAGGCCATAAGCCCTACTCCTGGAAGGGCCAGCTCAAGTCAACCTCATCTAGGAAGCTCCCTGTCCCTTGCCCAGGACTCACTGTGCCTTCGCCAGGACCATGTCCTCCTTCTTGTTTCCCAACATGACAGAAGGCCAGCCTCCTTCTGCCTCTTCTGCCTAGGCCTGGTCTCCATCTGTATTCTATTATCCCCCGAAATATCCTGCGCAGCATGGACAGCATGCCTGCTTCTGAACCCAGGAGGCTCTGAAAGACTACCCCCACAGGCAGTTGGTGTCAGCACAACACTGGTGACATCACGGAAGAGTCTAGGGTTCTCCTGGAAACAAGAGATTGTCCAGGGAAGTGACTACTGATGATGTAACCAGGAAGTACCATGGCCTGCCTGATAACTAGCTTGCCCCATGTTGGCTAGTTTCTGAGGTGCTCTTTCCTGGGGTCCCTCTTTTGACCCAGGAGATAGCCCTTGGCACATTCTCCTTCCAAAGCTAGGGATTTTTCTCTGCCTCATTACAAATCAAGCACTTTGGATGGGGAGACTTTGTTAGGGCCTTGTCATGGGCAGCTCATCTTCAGTAGGACCTTATGCTCTAGGATCCTTGGATGAGGGAGATTCTTCTCCATTATAAATCTACTTATGTGGTCCATTCATGTAATATTCTGTCCAATTTCCCAGGTTGCTTTGTTTCCCAGAGGCCACAATCATTCTCCTGGAACTTTAATTTTATGCAAGTTGGACTGTATTTTTATTGTGCCCATGCCTTGACAGGAGACATTGTTTCAATATATAAAGATATACGTTTTCCCCAGAAGAGAGAAATCGTCGGGGGGAATGATTGGGGAATAGTTGGGGGAGAGAGGAATTATGGGACATATGGTGGGGGGGAACTGGGAAAGGGGAAAGCCTTTGGAATGTAAACATAGAATATAGAAAATAAAAATTTTAAAAAAAGATATACGTTTTCATGAAATCTGTGTTTTAGAATCCCGTTTTTGCAACGAAACTCCTTTGTTCTTATTAATATAGGAACTTGGGTACAAGGGAAAAGTTCTAAAGTTTATGTCCATTCTTTAAAAGATAAAATCCAACATTCTCCCCTTCGCAATTACAACCAAAGTAGGCTTCTGTGATCAAAGTTCAACAAGGACATTGGATTGCTGCTCTGTAGTCCTATTAGCCCTTCCTTCTCCAGTATCTGCCTGTCCGAGTTCCTAGTTCCAGGACTGAGGCTCTTGAGGGTTGGACTATAATCCTGCACTCATAAGATACCTTAGACTGAATAGGATGGATAGGGGTTAGAAAGACCTCAGGTCCGTTCAAACCCAATCTTAATGGGTCCATAATTTCAGGAGGGACTCCTTTTGGCATTGTCAGCTGTGGTTTTTGCCTTCTTGACCTGGGTGTGCTGAATCTGTAGTAAAATACCATCTAACGTCTCAGGTGTAAGAGTGGAAATATCATGTAAGTCCTTTCTATATTGATTGTGTTTTCTTTGACTACCAACTTCAGCCATGTAGAAACACTACAAAAAGGTTCAAAAGTGTCTGTGAAGATGTTGAGGAAGTCAGAAGTCCACTCTGTCTCTCAGATAGTCAGATGAATATCGTTTATGGAGAACAGGAGGGCATAGATAATGAAAATGAAATAGAGTTTGGCTAATTGATGATCTCTGAATCTGGGAAGAAATTGGGGAGGCATTCCAAAGAAATATTTTAAGAATGAATCCCTCCCTGTATTTGGGTACACTAGGCCCAAATTAATAAAGTCCATCTACCCTTTCCTGAACTCTCCTGAAAGTTTTGTTGTGATGCCATTAATGAACTTTTCTTTATTTCCATGGGACCAGAATTATGCTGTCTGCATGCACAATGAAGATTCCATCTATTCACAAATTATTCACTGGGAATTGAAAAGTTTTGGCTATAAACACTCAACTGTTGTCTAAAACTATTCCAAAGGAGTGGTAAAATTCCACTACCTGGACAAGGTTTTGAGCATTTTCAGATTAGTGGATATACGTTTTACCCAACCAGAGAAAGTATCATTGAAAACAAGCATGTGCTCTTATCCTCTGCTACCAGGCCAGATATCAGTGAAGTCAGTTTCCCACAATTGACTGTATCTCTCGCCTCTCTTATGTGGCCAACTCTGGGAAAAGTATCTCTGGTTACCTTTATTTTACTATAAATCTGATATATGGCATAGATATATCAGACCAGGATGTGCAGTCTAATTATAACATACTTCATTCTGAGCAACTGAAAAACTATTGTGGCTACTAGTCAGATAGCTGGTAAAGGTTAGTTACCAGAGCCCTGTGAATATTTTCTGTCAGAGTGAACCCCTGGTCACTAAGTATCTAAAACAACCCAGTAGAAAAAAGATAGTCTTTTCAGCAAATAGTGCTGGTTCAACTGCTGGCTAGGATGCAGAAGCAGGCAAATTGATCCATTCTTATCTCCTTATACTAAGCTCAAGTCCAAGTGGATCAAGGACCTCCACATAAAACTAAACACACTGAAAGAAGTAGAAAAGAGACTGGGGAAGACCCTTGAGCACATGGCCACAGGGGAAAATTTGCTGAACAGAACACCAATGCTCTCAGATGAAGAATTGACAAATGGAACCTCATAAAAACAAAGTTTCTGTATGGCAAAGGACACTGTCAATTCAACAAAACAGGAACCAAGGAATGGGGAAAAGATCTTTACCAATCCTACATCCAACAGAGGGCTGATATCCAATATATACAAAGAACTCAAGATGTTAGACCCCAGAGAGCCAAATACCCCTATTAAAAATGGGGTACAGAGCTAAACAGAGAATTTTCACCTTGGGAATATCAAATGGCTGAGAAGCACCTAAAGAAATGTTCAACATCCTTAGTCATCAGGGAAATTCAAATCAAAACAACCCTGAGATTTCACCTTACACCAACCAGAATGGCTAAGTTACAAAACTCAGGAGAGAGCAAGTGCTGGAGAGGTTGTGGAGAAAAAGGAACAATCCTCCTCTGCTGATAGGATTGCAAGCTGGTACAACCACTCTGAAAATCAGTCTGGCGGTTCCTCAGAAAACTGGGCTTGATACTACCAGAGGACCCTGTTATACCACTCCTGGGCATATACCCAGAGGATGCCATGGCATGCAATAAGGGCACATGCTCTACTATGTTCATAGCAGCCTTATTAATAATAGCCAGAAGCTAGAAAGAACTCAGATGCCCCTCAGTGGAGGATTGAATACAGAAAATGTGGTATGTTTATTTACATAATGGAATACTACTCAACAATTAAAAACAATGAATTCATGACATTCTTAGACAAATGGTTGAAACTGGAAAATATCATCCAAAGTGAGGTAACCCATTCACAAAAGAACGCACATGGAATGCAGTCACTGATAAGTGGATATTAGCCCAGAAGCTCTGAATAGCCAAGACACAATTCGCATATCAAATGATGTCCTAGAAGAAGGAATATCAGGAACGTCTCCTGGTCCTGGAAAGACTCCATGCAGCAGTGTAGGGGAATACCAGGACAGGGAAGCAGGAGGGGGTTTATTGAGGAACAGGGGGAGGGGAGAGGGCTTAAGGGACTTTTGGGGAGTGGGGAACCAGGAAAGGGGAAATCATTGGAAATGTAAATAAAGAATATATGTAATTAAAAAAGAGTGATCCTTCTCTCTTGTGTCCAACAGTAACCTTTACGCTTAGCTATCTTTTGAATATTTTTGCATATCCTATTTCCTCTTGGTTATACTGTAGAGTTTCAGGCAGCAGTGGGTCACAACATGTCACTAGAATGTCAGTCGACCCCACTGTTCTTTGCGTCAATTGTTGAACAGCCAAGTCAGTGAGCTGATTACCTCTGGCATCATGGAGTCATTAAGTTGATGTTCTCAGCAATGGAACCAAGACACTCATGAAGGAAGCAAATAGTTTCCAATGGAGGCAAAAATTCCACTTTGTTTCCAATGTTCTTTCTGCTAGCAGTGGTGAGCCCTCCTTCTCTGTAGTTCATAACATTCACATGTGCAGTAACTAAGCATAATGACTCTTGTGGTATGCAATAACAGGTCTTCTTTTTCACCATGTATTTTTATTGTAAGTCTTGGGTCCAAATCATTTCACTTTCAATAACTGCTGAAGCCCTGTCTGCCTGGTTCCATGTTTAATGAAGATACTCCCATCTATATAGAGCATTGCATCAGAATCTTTTATGGGATGCAGGGGTGTCTATTAGCTCTAGACTGATGCCTTTCATTCTGTTTGTTTCCTCATACAATTCTTGATGACCTTCTGTGGGTCATCATCTGGCAATATAGTAGCAGAATTGATGACATCGGGTTTTTTAAACCAGACTCCAGGACCTGCTATCGTTTGACACAAGCAATGAACATCCAGGGTTCTGCTGTTCCTTTGAGACGATTCTCAACTGCATGGGTTGATGTAAGTATAAGATGCTGACCCAGAGTTCACTTCTCTGCTTCTTTTGGTAGAATACTGGTAGCCATCGCAGCACTTAGACGGGTGGACCAGCCTGATGATGCAGGATCCATTAGCCTAGATAGGTTCTATGATAACGTGATTCCATGGTCCTAATATGACTGGTCCCACACACTTTGCAGTAACTTTTGCTCATAGATCTGTAGATGACAAGCCTTGAAGTCCTCTGTAAGTACTAGGGTTAGATCAAAAATCACCTGACTTTAAAGTCTCAAACATGATCCGTGCAGACCCATCTGAGTTTAGAGAAATCTATTCCCTCATTTGTGCTGGTGTTTCTGGTTTGGACATTTATAAAGCCTACTTGTATTTCCATAGGTGTTGTGGGACTGTTTGGACAGTGTACCTTATCTTGATTTAACTTTGGTATGTGGTTTTCAGCTAGAGAGCTAGCTCAGCAGGTAGGACCCTTGGCTGCTTCCTCCAAAGGTCCTGAATTCAATTCCCTAGCAACCACAGTGGGACAAACAACAATCTCTAAGGGGATCTAATGCCCCCTTCTGGCATGTTTGTGTATATGCATCAGAGCACTCATCCCTTTAAAAATAATGAAATAAAATATTCCTTCTGATCTAGATTTTACAGAATTGGTGAGCAAAGGCTTTTCTTGTTAGACAGGATTTGTTTTTTATTTCCTCAGTTTCTGTTGTTATGTCTCCATTTTCATTTCTGATTTTGTTAATTTGGGTACTGTTTCTGTGCCCTTTGGTTGCTTTGGCTAAGTGTTTACCTATCTTGTTGATTTTCCCAAAGAACCAGCTCTTGGTTTTGTTGTTGTTGTTGTTTGTTTGTTTGTTTGTTTGTACTTTGATTCTTTATATGTCGCTATTATGTCATTTTTGTTTATTTCACCCCTGAGTTTGAGTGTTTCCTGACATATAACTCTCTTAACATATAACTTGATTTCTTTACTTGTTTTCATCCTAGACATTTCAGGTGTGCTTTTAAGGTAATGGTTTAAGATAACTCCAAATATTTTTTTAACTTTTTTTCCTATCAACAACTTTTTCTTTAATTGGATATTTTATTTGTTTACATTTTAAATCTTAAGCTCTTTCCAGGTTTCCCCTCTGCAAACCCGCTACCCCATCCTCCCTTACCCCATTTCTATGAGGTTGTACCTCCACCCACCTCCCCAATACTGCTTCACCACCCTAGCACTCTGCTACTTGGGGCATCAGGCCTTCACAGGACTATGGGCCTACTCTCCCATTGATGCCAAGTAAGGCCAATTAATCTCTTTTGCTCCATCCTGTAAATTCTCCATTGGGTTCCTTTGGTGTTGCCAGGAAACATAGGTATCTGTATTTGTCAGGATCTAGCAGAGCATCTTGGGAGATAGATGAACCACCGTCATCAAGCACTTCGTGGCATCTACAACAGTGTCTGGATGTCGTGTCTGCATGTGGGATGGATCCCCAGATAGGGCAGTCTCTGGATTTCCTTTCCTTCAGTCTCTGCTCCATTCTTTGTCCCTGCATTTCCTTTAGAAAGGAGCAATTCTGGGTTATAATTTTGGAGATGTGTTGGTGGCCCTTTCCCTCAACTGGGAGACCATGCCTAAACTCTGCATATGCTCTCCACAGGTTCTCTCTCCCCTTTGATGGGTATGTCAGCTAATGTCATCCCTCTGGGGTCCTGGGACACATTTGATTTCCTGGCATCTGGGAGTTTTTTGTTGCTAACCACAGTTCCCAAAGGCACGCAGTGCTATGGATTTTCCTGTTCAAACTGCATTCTTTGTGTTCAAAAATGTTGGGTATGCTGCTTTTTCATTTTCGTTGAATTATATAAAGTCTTCAATTTGGTTAGTTCTTCCCTGATCAATTCATCATTGAGTAGATAGGTTTTTTTTGTTTTCATGAGTATATGGGCTTTGTTTATTTCTTGTTCTTGAAGACCAGACTTAGTCCCTGCTTATATGTTAAAATGTCTGATAAACTTCACCCTCTTCTATTTTTATTATTCTTATGTTTGATCTTTTCATTGTGTCATGAATTTTCTGGATGTTATGGGATATGAGTTTTAACCTTTTGTATTTTCTTTGACTGCCCTTTCAATATCATATATGGTACCTCCTATACCTGAGAGTCTCATTTCTATCTCTTGTATTCTGTTTGTGATGTTTGCATCCGTAGCTCCTGATCTACTTTTTACATTGTCCATCTCCAGAGATGCCTGCATTTGTGATCATCTTAATATTTTTTCATTTTTTATTGGTTATCTTCTTTATTTGCATTTCAAATGTTATAAACCATTCACACATTCTCCTCCACAAAACAATATCACCTCCACACCTACACCTGTCACTATCAGGATGCTCCTTTAAACCCCCACCAACTTCTGCCTGCCAGAACTAGTATTTCCCTACCCTGGGTCATTAATCCTGCATAGGAACAAAGACCTCCTCTCCCACTGATGCAAGATAATGCAGTCCTCTGCTATAATTCCAACTGGGGCTACAGATCCCACCATGTGTACTCTTTGATTGGTGGTTTAGTACCTGGGATCTTTGGGTGTTCTGGTTGTTTGATATTGTACTACTTGAGGGGATGCAAATACATTCAGCTCCTTCAGCCCTTGCCCTAACTTTTCAATCAGCATCTCCAGTCTGAGTCTCATGTTTGGGTGTAGGCTTCCACATCTTTATTGGTAAGGGTCAGGCAGAGCATCTCAGGAGACATCTATGTCAGGCTTCTTTCAACATCATGCTTCTTGGCATCAGAAGTGCTGCCTGGGTGTGGTGTCTACAGATGGGATAGATCCCTAGGTAGTCCATTCTCTGGCTGACCTTTCCCAGGCTCTGTATAGCACTTTGTCCATGCATTCATTGCTTTTGACAGGAGGAATCATGGATTAATATTTTTGAAGCGGCTATTGGACCCCATCCCTCAGAGAGGAGACTCCCTATCCATTGGATGTGGTCTCTACAGATTCTATCTCCATCTTGTTGTGTATTTAGGCTAATGTCCTCACTTTTGGGCCCTCGAAATCTCTTGGGTCCCTGGCATCTGAGACTATATAGTGGCTATCCACAGATACAAACTCCCTTTCAAATTACTGACTCTCTATACTTCTCCTCAATCTCGTCCAATATCTGAACCGACACCCCGTTTTACCTCCTACACCTCTCTCCCTTTCAGAACCTTCTCTTCCTCTACTTCTCAAGATTCTTTTCTTCCCACATCTCAATAGAACTGTACCATCCACACATTGGTCTTCCTTCTCCTTGGGTTTCATATGGTCTGTGAGTTGTATCGTGGGTATTCTGAGCATTTTTTGGCTAAAATCCACGTACCAGTGAGTATATGCCACAGGTGTTCCGTTTTACCACACCCAGGATGATATTTTCAAGTCCAACCATTTGCCTACAAATTTCATGAAGTCATTGTTTTTAATAGCTGAGGACCTATCCCTCATCTCCAAAGACCAATCTGGGCATTCTTTGCTGAGGCATGATAACCCAGTTTCCCCAGTTCCCTGAGGAGCTGTCAGGTCCCCTTAAAGCAGAGTTCTTGGCTGGGGGCAGCAAGAAGGTCATCTATGTACTGTAAAAGGGTGTGCTGTGGGTTGCCGGAGGGAAAGGACACCAGATTGGTGCAGGGCCTCATCGAAGATAGTAGGCGAGTTCTTGAATCCGTGGTAATCAGGTCCAGGTGAGCTGTCCCATCCTGTCCTCTAGGTCCTTCAGGGGTATTGAAATCCCAGTTTGGCCAGGTGAGTGGAAATCTGGCCTCGATGTCAACAGGCAGTAGTGACGGCCTCCCATCCGAGCCTGGAACATTCTTTCTGGCCTCTAATAGGATTCTCTGTCTTTTCTTGGTGGTAAAGTAGACCTGCAACAGCTGCTCACAATCATCCAAAGTGGGCTTGCTCAAGTGATCCTCCAATTCACAGAGTCTGGGTCCTAAGGGGGGCTTCCGGGCCAATGCACCAAAATGTAAGAGTCTGTCAGAAGACCACCCACTCAAAAAGGCCACAGAGACCGGAATTGCTGCAATATGCAAGAGGTTTCTCGTTCCAATATACATTGGGGTCCCCGAGCATATAAGCAAAAGGAGCGGTATTCTACAATTTTATCAAGATATCCTTCCATAACACCTCACTAGTACATTATCTCCTATGAGTACCCCAATTAACAAATGCATCTCTGAAGAGTCAATATTACCATTCCATTAATACACAATGTGTGGCATTTGTCTTTCTGAGTCTGGGTTATATCCCTTAGACTGAGTATATCTGGCTCTGTCCATTTACATGTAAAATTCACATCGTTCTCACTGCTCAATTCCATTGTTTACATGAACCTCATTTGTATTGTCTTTGAATCAGTTATATGGCATCTAGCTTGTTTTCACATCCTGTCTACCATGAATCAAGCAGCAAGTTACATGAACATGGGTCTCTGTCATAGGATGATGTCCTTTGGATAAATGCCCTGGAATAGTGTCTTTGTCAGTGTTCTATAGCTATAAAGAGACATCATGACCATGGCAGCTCTTTGTAAAGAACACTTTTAAATGGGGCCTGCTTGTTATTTCAGAAGGTTAATACATTATTGTCTTGATAGAAACATGGCAAAACACAGGCAGACATGGTGCCAGGGAAATAGCTGAGACTTCTCTATCTGGATCTGCAGGAAGCAGGAATACTGGCCCTGAGCTGAACTTCTGAAACTTATAAGCCCACTCCCACAACAAGACCACACCTCATAATTCTATCAAATAGTACTACTCCATGGTGACCAATATTCAAAACTATGAACCAATTAGCATTCAAAACACCACAAATAGTACAGCTGGATCCTATGGTAGATATGTTTCAGGAATATTTTCAGGAACATCTGTTCTGACTTCCATGAATCCATGTTCCCCTATCCCATGCCAACACTTGTTGTCATTTCCTGTATTGATAATAGCCATTCTAACTGGGGTAAGAAGGAATGCCAAAGTGATTTTAATTTGCATTTTTCTGATGACTAACGATATTGAACATTTAAAAACATAATTATTATATATTTCATTCTCTAATTTTGAAGATTCTGTTCAGTTTAACAGAACATTGGAAGGGGATGTTTGAGACAGGGACTCTACAAATCCCTGGCAGTCCCAGAACCTGCCTAAGAATTTTTTGAATTCATTATTTTGAATAGCTGAGTAATATTCCATAGGGTGAATATACCACATTTTCTATATCCATTACTCCACTGAGGGACATCTGGGTTCTTTCCCGCTTCTGGCTATTCTAAATAGAGCTGCTATGAACATAGTGGAGCATGTATTTTTATTACCAGCTGGGGAATCCTCTGGGTATATGCCCAAGGAGTGTTATAGCAGGGTCCTCTGGTAGTTTCATGCTCAGTTTTCTGAGGAACCGCCACACTGATTTCCAGAGTGGTTGTACCAGCTTGTAAATTGAGAAATGGGACCTCATAAAATTACAAAGTTTCTGTAAAGCAAAGGACATTGTCAAAAGCTCAGTTTTCTGTGGAACCAAAAGACTGATTTCCAGAGTGGTTGTACCAGCTTGCAAATTGACTAATGGGACCTCATAAAATTACAAAGTTTCTGTAAAGCAAAGGATTTTATCAAAAGGACAAAACAGCAACCAAGAAATTGGGAAAAGATGTTTACCAACCCTACATCCGACAGAGGGCTAATATTCAATATGTACAAAGAACTCAAGAAGTTAGACTCCAAAGAGCCAAATAACCCCATTAAAAATGGGGTACAGAGCTAAGCAAAGAATTTTCACCTGAGAAATATCAAATGGCAGAGAGCCACATAAAGAAATGTTCGACATCCTTAGTCATCAGGGAAATGCAAATCAAAACAATCCTGAGATTTCCCCTCACACTAGTCAGAATGGCTAAGATCAAAAACTCAAGAGAAAGCAGGTGCTGGCCAGGATGTGGGAAAAGGGGAAGATTTTAAATTACTCAAGCTGAATAGTTTTTTTTCCTGGGAGGTCTTTGAGAAATATTATTGTGTTTCAACTATTTTTGTTCCACATGATTATCCACAAAGCAGGACATTATAACTATAGCTAAATTTATGACTACAAAGACACAGCGTGGATGTATTTTTCATCATGACACTGGAATCTACAGAGTTTCACACACACTCCACATTAAAAGCAAAGTGCCCTGTGTAGCTCTGGATGGCTGGGGACTAATTTTCAAGCTTAAATCACATGATACTTTAAGATGTGCACTCCTACCTGATATTTCTAGTGTTACAGGACTGTGAACCACACATGAATACAATAGGTTCTTATAAAAAAAATTAGAGATTATATTTTATTCATAAGAATACATAATTTTATTCAATACCAGTTTAAAGTAGGGAGTCAATATATACAAGATATAAACTTAGCAAAACATCAAATTCAATACAGTAACAAAAAGATTAATAAATACCAAAACTTCAAATGAAAATAAGAAAAAATTCCCAAAACTATCAAAATTCTAACCAAAACCCAAACATAATAATTAAGCTAAGCAGCATTCTACTGCTGCAGATTTAAGCACAGTCCTTCAGCCTGTTGCTTGCCTCTGGCTCCTCCTGAATGTCCAGCAGATCTCGATGTCCCTAAGAACTTCTCTGAAAACTTCCAAACATGCACCCTCGCTGGACCAGAGGCTAGACAAAGTAAAGGCATCTTCACCTATAGGAAGGCAAAAAAGGAGAAAGTGCAGCCCAAGATGGCCATGGTAACAGGCATGAGATGCAATGGCTGTTCACTTGCTTTGCACACTCAGTGCTCCTGGTGAAGAGTTGTGTCTAAGTGAGATCTTGGCATGGTCTGTGCACCCTTTGAGCTTCTGTTGGAAACCTTCAGACCTAGGGGAGGAAGAGAAAAAGGCCTGCTGAGAACTTGCCATGGCAACTCTCCAGCAAACACCTGGTTTATTCAGCAGGGCAATGCAGTAAGACCCCTTCAGCTGAGGTCATGTCCTGGATCCACAAAGGAGAAGAACCATAGAGCAGGTGGGCCTGGATGTGTTTCTCAGCTTTAAAAAATTGCTTGATACTGAACTACGAACTACACACCGTGCTGGAGGTAAATTAAAATTCAACATTTCTCCAATATTTCTTGCACAGTATATATCCAGTGAAGGCACACTGGCCAGAGGTGGACCAGCCCGTTTCCGCCTCTTATTCACTGAATCTCAGGGGCTCCAAAGTGAGTGGCATCTTCCAATAGGCCCTCCATTGTCCATAACCTGCTTGACTTTGGAACCAAAGCTATGAGCCCAGGCAACTAGTAAATCTCCATAACCAGGGTGCAGAGTGAAACTTTTCTCCCTGTAAGGAGATTCTGTCAGGGATATTTTGAGGAAAATAACCCTCAAACAGCCAACTGGTTGCATGTATTTTCACACTGGCAATAGTCACTAAAAATGCTGAACTACAGTGTAATTTTTCTTTTTGACTGATGGACAGCTTGATATTTTTAGTTTGGGGCTGCTATGAAAACTACCCCTAAAACCATGATGTGCCCTTATTTCTCTGTGGAAACATACTTCTGGTTCTGGAATTGCCTGCTCATTGGGGTTTGCAGTTCAACTTCCTGAAAAGTTGTACATGGCATCTCAAAGGCATACACCATTTGTCACTACCAGCAGTACCTGAGGGAACTCATTGCTCCCAACAATCCTGGAGAATGAGTTTAACTCAGAGGGAATGATTTTGTATAACAGTTACAGAGGGCTACAGAGAGAGCACAGGGTTTGTGCTTCAGACTATCAAGAGACTGGGGCAGCCCTGTTCTTGTACTTAACCATATATATGTTTCCTTGGCTTGGTACAGATGCAACACCAAGGAACTCAATCATTCAAATTGTAGCACCCTGAACAATTTCCATCGCCATGTAAAACTGAGTCAAGCATAGTCAAGTGGAAAGAAAATGGTAGCAGGTAATGAAGAAATCAAACTAGGATGCTGAGTAGATGCACTGAGCTGCCTGACCTTCCAGTGCACAGGAAGGATCGACCAAGAGCAGACAAGGGACACAAAGACTAAGCCAGCCTTAGTGATTCTCAGGAACATAGATTTGACAGAGCAGCCTCCTCCATTTCTCCATGAACCACAGTACTGTGTTTTCCTACAAATGATTTCTATACACATAAATATTTTTCCTCTACAAACCCTTGAAAATCTGACTTTACATCATCTTGTCTCCTTATTTTATAATGAGTTAAATGGAGTGGCATGAAGAAGAGCTGCTGAATTTGATGTTTCCCTGATGCAAAGTGAAATGACAGAGGACTTTTCTCATTAAAGATGTTTTCTATTACCATTTAGGATGTTTTCTTACCAAGTGAATATATGAATATATACATAAAATATATACATACATGCACAGAGAGGAATGCGTGTCTCCACACATATGCACACACACACACACACACACATACATACAAAAATGTACATGAATACACACTTGTATACACAGCAACCTACAACAATAACCTACCATTACTCAAATACACAACATAAATATCCTAACATATACTTGGGCAAAAGCACAAACACATACACACACACCCATCTCAAAAAAAACAGATCAATAAAAAGACTGACATGTTTCAGCACATTTAATGTCATTTGAGGAGGTAGTAGAAACTAAGCTGTATACGAGGCTCTTTGCCTAACCCGGGTTGTGCTGCCCAGCCAGTACATAGTTCCTTGTCAGGCACTTTTTCCATGCAGATGCATGCTGATCCTATAAGTATGTTATAAGCTCTGCAGAGACAAGCAGATCCACACACGATTCAGGGTCCTAAGAGAGAGGGTTCCAAGATTATCCTACAGCAAACTCCAAGATGAAACATATTCTGTTCTCTAAACCTACCTGTTTCTTTTCAAAAACCTTCGTAGTAGCAATAAACACAGTTCTCCATGGTTATTGTCCAGGAACTTTAAAACACATTACAATTCATAAGATATAAAAACATCTAGACTGTCAGTCCAATGTAGGCTAGTGAATTAACAGGCAATGATTTTTCTGAAATACAGCACTGCAGAACTATGAGGGGGATTCTGTACTGAAGCAAGGCATACCCATGATATACTCAGCAAGTTTCAAGTTCAGTGAGAGGCCTGGGCTCAAGGGACTATGGTACAGAAAGACTGAACAAAACAACTGGTGAATACCTGGACTCTCAACCCAACCAACAATATACACATTTCTACAAACATGCATTTCACATACTCGCTAACACATACACACACTCACTCAAACACTCACACACACACACACAAACACACACTCAAACAATCACACACTCACACACACATACAAACACACACTGTACAGAAATCATAAGTGAGCACGAACGTACCAAGAGAACACAATGGTGGAGGAAGAGTTAAATGTAGAGTGTGAAGAGCAGATGTTTCAAGTGAGACTCCAGACTCTGTGATCCATCCCTTAGGGACTGAAAGTGCTTAGGTAGCACACGTCTTAGACTATGTGAAGAGAGTTGGAGACATTTTATTCTTGAAGCCTCACATCTCTCACACCAACCCTCAGCCTGAGAGGAGTCTTTCACACATCCCTGTTCATCTTCTCAGCTCCACAATCTAAGCTCTAGGAAAGGATTCTAGCAAAACTGACAGAGAACAGGACTGGCAAGATGCTATTCAGGGTCTTTAAGTGTGAACCAAGATCTAGTCACGGTAAAGAGACCATTTTGCAATGCACTCAAATGACTCCTACAATGCAAATGAACTAAAGACCTGACTTATCAAATCAAAGTCCTGTCCTACTAAAAGAGATGCACCCACATAGTACCTTTCTAGCATAATGGCATGTAGGTGAGTAATGTTTGTTCAAACTCTACATCTTAATGAACTGCAGCTTTTACTTGAGCAGGAGGATCTGCTTGCCTATCCAGTGCCCTGGAAGAGGCTAACTGCACAGAAAGTCTTGTAAATGATCATGGAAATGAACAACTGGAGGAGACAGGAGAGTGCCTGGATAAGGTTCAGGATGGTTTCATGGGCTGGACTGTGTTTACGGTTAGACAAGAGAGCAACCTGCCCCTGATGCTCATTCATCCTACCTGGTGCTGCTTGCAGAGTTCATGAGTCATTCAAAACCTCGCAGGCTTTTATACACAAAATGTGTGTGTGCTTGCTGCCTTCTTCCAGTTCAATCTGCTCCTGTAGCAGTTCTCTGTTCTCAGTCCACAACATCTTGACTTTGTGCTTTTGATGGTTATATTCACACAGGAGTTGGCGATTACGGATCCTGAGCCACAAACAAAAGCTGTTGACTCTCAGAGAGCATATATCTTCCTCCTACTCCTCCATGTACCAACCACCTTCATGGGCCCTGATGTCCAGTCAGCCTCAGACTATAGTCCAGATTAGCCATGTAATATTACATGTAGGGAAGCCAAATGCAGAGGACAGCCAGATTCCAGAAGACTCAAGGTACTTCTGAAAACACTGACACCAATATGCTTTCCTGTATCTTCCAGAAGAGGACATGGGCCCCATGTGTATTAATGTGTCCATTACTGGTATTAAAAACTTACCTGTAGTTAGAGAGCAAACCTTCTCTACAGGAGGACAAGAACCCAAAATGTAGAAAATCTTTCTATGTTCCTCCTGAAAACCACACCTATATATCTCCTTTCAGAGCACAAGAGGCTCAAGGCTGATTGATATCTCCATGATGGTGCAAACCTTTCCTATCTCAAGGATACTGAGTTGGAAAGGACAATGGCTGGAGGGGCTCACAGACTCTTCACACTTGGTCACCATGAATCCGAGAGGTAAAAAATATCCTAGAGCCTTGCTTTGAAGGAGGCAGGATTCCTTTTAAGAGGCAAATGATATATGACCTGAGTCCTCACTTTGGTTCAAAGACAAGGAAAGGCAGACACATTCTGTGCCTAGTGCTTGGGTCATGACCATGTTAGTCACTCACCAGTATGACTGATTTTCTTTAGTCAGTTCCATGGACTTGGACAAGGCTTCACTGATCTCTTGTGGCATTTTCTTGAGGTCGGTCATCATTTGGTGGTATTGCAACATAAGCATGAACTTCTCAAAGTTGTTCCTGTGGGAGGGCATGGCCCAATGAGCAAATATTCCCATGAACTAAGGATACAGGGATCAAGTCAATTCAAGCTGAATTGTGGACTACCCCTGCCCATATAAGCCACATCCTTCCTCCTTGATGATGGTTCTTCTAGGTGCTTATTAAACTTATGACCATTGTGCTGGGGCCAGTAGAGCCAGCAAAGTAAAAGAAGGGAGCTGGCATGATTTAGCTCCCTGACAGGGGTTGAAGGAATACACTAGCTCTCCAACAACTTTCCATGAGCATTGCCAAAGGCCTGGGTCCATATCAATCATTGGAACTTTTGTACATTAATTTCCAATGGACATAATCAGTATTGGGAACCTGAGATGAATAACAATCTCATTTGTTGTGCCTCTCAAAGAGGGGCTCCCTGGACTCATGATCATCATTACCTAGATTCTGAGTTAGGCAGAATCTCAGGCCCTAACCCACTACACAAAATTGTCAGATAGTAATTGGAAAACACAGAAACACACACACAAAACACACACACAAGTACACACACTCACACACATACGTACACATACACACACACACACACACACACACACACACACACTCAAAACAATCAAAATGCTACATAGATAAAATGATGTGGCATCACCTCAGAGTATTATGGACACAATTGGAGAACAGCAGAGATGACCTGCATCCAATCCAGACACAATGAGAAGCAGCACATGGGACCAGGCCCCTCTAGCTATTGAGAGGACCAATTGAACTCAGCGTAACTCCAGGTCAATTACAATAATGATGTACCATAAACACACAATACTTAGCATCTCCAACAAACCAACAACTGTCCAGGTTTCTAAAAATGCAGGATGAGAGCTCACACATTACTCCCCTTATCCCCAGACTGTGATTCATGCCACAGGCCCCAATAACCTTTTAGAGGAATCAATAGAGCCTGTGACCCCATCTCATTCCTATCTGAACTTCAGGTTCTGTGTTGAACATCCAATCACCAAAATGAATTTGGACAAGAAGTCAACCTGGAGTTGTAGCCTCCTGCGATAAGAGGAAATCAGGTTAACAGAGAGGGCCCAATAGAGTCAGCAAACAACTTGGCTTAAGGACTACCTGTCATTCAAGTCCTTGTCAGTGTAATGTGTCAGTATTCCCCGGAGTTCGTCTCTCTCATTTTCCATCTTCTGGAGATCCCTTTTGAGCTTGTCCCACCTCTTTATTCTCTGTTCCTCCTCATTGATGGAGGAGAGTTGCGATGATACCTTCTGAACAGACCCTGTAGGTAAATCAACACTAATAAACTTGTAGAGATAATAGGACAGGAAATAGAGAAACTATGCTCAGTCCCAAACATAAACTGGAGGAAAAGGAAATTCTAGAAACATAGTGAATGCCTGAAAGAACAGGAAATCATCTTTGAGCCAGACTCCTCAGCTAGGTCCCTGTTCCCAACCACCATCACTAAACATATGCCTCACTCACTACTGCAGTCCCCCTAGCCCTCAACTGTATAAGCAGACCCAGACAAGAAGAATTGGAGGGCACTGTCAGCTATTATCTGACAATGTAGTCCATAATGCTTAGCACAAAGTGATTGGCCATAAACACCAGCACCTAAAAACTCCCACAAGCAAACACCTGTCAGGACTTCTTAAAATGGGTGATTGGAACTCACTACTACACTAACCCATATAGTGAATCACTCCACATCATGTTTGTTCAAACCAAAGTGTCTGAACCTTGATTCATGAGCAGAGTAATCTCCTTCCCTGTCTTTGGTATCACATACTCATGTAAACTACAGGAAACTATTGAGGATGAAGGGCTTCAACACTATATCCCGAAAGCAACATTTTTCTCTTACCACAGAGCTTCCTACTGGCATAATTTGCAACTCAGGAAATTAAGATCTCTGAGCAAAGCAACTTCAGGCTTCTCAACTTGTGACTCAGAAAAAGTAATCATCTGAAATTCTTGAATCTGGGTCTCCCATTGAGTCTTATCAAGGATCCAGATCATAAGCCCTACTCCTAGTAGGACCCACTTAAGCCCACCTCTTCTGGGAAGCTCCCTGACCCTTGCCCCGGACTCACTGTGCCTACCCCATGACCATTTCCTCCTTCTTGTTTCCCAACATGACAGAAGGCCAGACTCCTTCTGCCTCTTCTCCCTAGGTCTGGTCTCCGTCTGTATTCTATTATCCCTCCGAAATATCCTGCGCAGCATGGACAGCATGCCTGCTTCTGAACACAGTATGCTCTGAAGGAATAGTCCACAGGCAGTTGGTGTTACCACAACACAGGTGACATCACAGAAGATTCTAGGGTTCTCCTGGATACAAGAGATTGTCCAGGAAAGTGAATACTGATGATGTCACCAGGAAGTACCATGGCCTACCTGCTAACTAGCTTACACCACATTGTCCAGTTTCTGAAGAACCCTTCCGTGGGGTCTCACTTTTGACCCAGGGGAGAGCCCTTGGCACATTCTTCTTCCAAAGCTAGTGTTTTCTTTCTGCCTCATTACCAGTCATGCGCTTTGGATGTGGGGAATTTCTTAGGACCTTGGCATGGGAAGTTCATCATTGCTAAGGACCTAAAACTCTAGGATAATTGGATGAAGGAGGTTCTTCTCCATGAAAAATCTACTTCTGGGGTCCATTCATGAATCATGCGGTCCATGTCCCAGGTTGCCTTGTTTCCCAGAGGCCACAAGCATTCTGCTATATCTTTAATTTTATGCAAGTTCAATTGTATATTTTTATTGTACACATGCCTTGATATGAGAGGTTGTTTCAATATAGACAGACAAGTTTTTTCATGAAATCTCTGTTTAAGGATCTCATTTTTGCAGTGAAAACTCCTTGTTCTTATCAATATAGGAACTCGGCTATAAGGGAATATCAAATTATAACATTTATGTCCCCTCTTTAAAAGATAAAATCCCACATTCTCCCTTTCTCAAAAACAACCAAACAAAGAAGGCTTCTGTGAGCAAAGGACAACAGGCACATTGGATTGCTGCTCTGTAGTCCTATTAGCTCTCCCTTGTCCAGTATCTGCCGAGTTCCGAGTTCCAGGTCTGAAGCTCTTGGGTTTGGACTATGATCCTGCATTTATAAGATACCTATGACTGAATAGGATGGAAAGGGGTTAGAAAGGCTCAGATATATTAAAATCTCCATTTTAATGGGTCCATAAATTAAGGAGGAACTCCTCTTGGCATTGTAACCTGTGATTTCTGCCTTCTTAGCCTGTGTGTGCTGAATGTATGATAAAATGCCAACTCATCTCTCAGGTTTAAACAAGAAAAGTCATGTAAGTCCCTTCCAAATTGATTGTGTGGTGTTTGACTGCCACCTTCAACCATGTAGAAACAGTACAACAAGGTTCAAAGGTGTCTGTGGAGATGTTGGGGAAGTCAGAAGTCTAGTCTGTCTCTCAGATAGTCAGATGAATAGACTTTATGGAAAACTGAAGGTCCTGGAAAATGAACAAGAAATAGAGATTGGCTAACTGCTGATCTCTGAGCCTGGGAAGAAATGGGGGAGGCTTTCCAAACAAACACTGTAGGGATGAATCCCTCCCCGTATTGGGTATAATAGGACCAAAGTATGAAGGAAGTCCATCTACCCTTCCCTTAACTGCCCTGAGAGTTTTGTAGTGTTTCCATTCATGAACTTTTCTTTATGTGCATGGGAGCAGAACTCTGAAGTCTGCATGCACAATGAAGGTTCCATCTATTCATAAATCATTCAGTGGTAATTGACAAGTTTAGGCTATGAACCATCAACTGTTGTCTGACAGGATGCCAAGGGAGTGGTGAAATTGTTGTTCGTGTACCTGGAAGAGGTTTTGAGCATTTTCAGACTAGTGGATAGACCTTCTACTCAGTCAGAGAAAGTATCATGAAAAACAAGCATGTATTCTTATCCTCTGCTACCAGGCCAATATCAGTGAAGTCAATTTCCCACAATTGACCTTATCCCTGGCCCCTCATATGTGCACATTTCTGGGAAAAGTGTCTCTGTTTACATTTACTTTACTATAAATCTGACATATTGCCCACATAAATCGGGCCAGGATGACAAGTCTAGTTATGTCATACTTTGTTCTGAGTAACTGAGAAACTATTGTGGACCCCAGTCAGATAACCTGGTGAAGGTTAGTTACCAGAGCCCTGCCAATCCTTTCTGGCAGAGTGATCATTCTCTCCAGTGTCCACCGGCATCCTTTCGGTTCGGCTACCCTTTGAATATTTTTACATCTCCTATTTCCCCTTGGTTATAGTATGGAGTGGGTCACAATATGTAACCAAATAGTCAGTGGACCCCACTGTTCTTTGGGCCATTTTTTGGACAGCCAAGTCAGTGAGCTGGTTACCTCTGGCATCAAAGGAGTCATAAAGTTTATGTCCTCAGCACTGAAACCAAGCAACTCGTGGAGGAATGTAAATAGTTTCCAGTAGAGGCAAGAATTCCTCTTTGTTTCTAGTGTCCTTTCTGCCAACAGTGATGAGCCCTCCTTCTCTGTAGATCATAACATTCACATGTGCAGTATCTGAAGCTTAGTGACTTTTGTGGTATGTATAACAAGCCTTCTTTTTCACCATGCATTTGGAATATAAGTCTTGGGTCCAAATCATTTCACTTTCAATAACTGCTGAAGCCCTGTGTGTGTGGTGCCATGTTTAATGAAGATGTTCCCATCCATGTAGAGCATTGCATCAGAATCTTTCATGGGATGCAGGGGTGTCTTTTAGGTCTAGACTGATCCCCTTCATCCTGTTTGTTTCCTCATACAATTCTTGATGTACTTCTGTGGGTCATCATCTGGCTAGATGGCAGGCAGCCACACTGATGACTTCGGGTTTTTCAAACCAGACTCCATGAGCTACTATTGTTTCATACATTCAATAAACAGGCAGGGTTCTTGTGTTCCTTTGAGAAGAACATCCACTTCATGGGTTGACTTAAGTATAAGATGCTGACCCAGAATTCACATCTCTGCTTCTTTCACTAGAATACTGGTAGCCTTAGACAAGTGGACCAGCCTGAGGATTCAGGATCCAATGCCTTGATGGGCCTACTACATGGTGATTCCATGGTAATTCCATGACACCTTTTGCAGCAACTTTGTTTCATGGATGTATAGATGACAAGCCTTGAAGGCATCTGGAAGTACTAGGGTTGGAGCCCAAATCACCTGTCTTTAATGTCTCAAGCATGATTATCTGCAGACCCATTCCAGATTAGAGAACCAATTGCCTCATTTGTGCTGGTGGGGTTTTGTTTTTTTTGGTTTGGACATTTATAATGACTACTTCTATTTCCATAGGGGTTGTGGGACTGTTTAGATAGTGTACATTATCTTGATTTAACTTTGGTATGTGGTTTTAGGCAGGAGAGATAGCTCAGCAGATAGGACCCTTGCCTGCTTCTCCAGAGGTCCTGAATTCAATTACTGAGCAACCACAATGGGGCACAAAACAATCTCTAAGGGGATCTTATGCCCCCTTCTGGCATGTGGGTGTATATGCAGCAGAACACTCATTCATTTAAATATAATAAAATAAACAATTCCTGTTGCTCTAGCTGTTCCAGAATTGGTGATCATAGGCTTTTCTTGTAAGACAGGATACATTTTTTATTTCCTCAGTTTCTGTTGTTATGTCTCCATTTTCATTTCTGGTTTTGTTAATTTGGGTACTATCTCTGTGCCCTTTATTTAGATATGCTAAGGGTTTATCTATCTTATTGATTTTCTCAAAGAACCAGCTCATGGGTTCTTTTTTATTCTTTCTATCTTGCTCTTTGCTTCATTTTTGTTTATTTCAGTCCTGAGTTTGAGTATTTCCAGACATAATTCTCTTAGATATGTTTGCTTGTTTTCATCCTAGACATTTCAGGTGTGCTTTTAAGGTGCTGGTATAAGATGACTCCAAATCCTTTTTGTTTCCCCATCACCAACTTACTCTTTTTGTCTTTAATTGGATATTTTATTTATTTAAATTTCAAATCTTAACCTCTTTCCAGGTTTCCCCTCCATCCCATTCCCCGTTATACTACATCTATGAGGATGCATTCTCACCCACCTCCTCACTCCTGCTTCACTGACCTAATGTTCTGCTACATTGGGGCATCAAGCCTTCACAGGACCATGGGCCTCCTCTGCCATTGATGGCCAATAAGGCCCCTTAAGCTCTTTCCCTCCATCCTCTAACTTCTCCACTGGGCTCCCTTTGGGTTGCCAGGAAACATAGGCATCTGTATTTGTCAGGATCTAGCAGAGCATCTTAGGAGATGCCTGTATCACTCTACTGTCAGCAGGCCCTCCTTGGCATCCACAATAGTGTCTGGATTTGGTGGCTGCATGTAGGATGGACCCCCAGGTAGGGAAGTCTCTGGATAGCCTTCCTACAATCTCTGCTCCACTCTTTATTCCTGCATTTCCTTTAGAGAGGATCAAAACTGGGTTACAATTTTGGAAATGGGTGGGTGGTCCTTTTCCTCAACTGAGAGACCATGCCTAACCTCTGGATATGGTCTTCACGGGTTCTCCCTCCCCTTTGTTGGGCATGTCAGCTAATGTCATCCCTCTGGGGTCCTGGGACAAATTTTCTTTCCTAGATTCTGGGACTTTTTGGTTACTGACCTCTTTACCCAAGGGACTGAGGGTGCTCTAGGACTTGAGGTACTGGAGTTTACAATGGAGGCTTCCTCTTGGTAGGTGATTCCTTAGATGAGTATGAAGTGCCCTTCCCCATCACTTTTGATAACTTTTTGTTGAAAGTCTAATTTCTAGGACATGACAATGGCTTCTCCAACTTGGTTCATGGGATTATTTGCTTCAAATTTTTTGATAGCACTTTACTGTTTGTAATATTTTCTTTCTTTTGTACATTTACTCTTTTGATTATTGTGTGACACTACAAGTTTTGTACAGGTTCGATAGTTTTGGGTGTGTTGTAGCCTCCTTGTACATTTATGGCTATCTCTGTTTTTAGGTTAAGGAAGTTCTCTTCTATTCTTTTGTTGAAGATGTTTTCTGCAACTTTGATCTAGTAATCTTCACCCTCTTCTATTTTTTTTCTATTTTAGCATTTCAGAGGTATCACTGGCTTTTAAAACAAAGAATGATATTTATGAACTGAGCCTGTCTCCATGATACAGCTATGACATTTCTTCATACATTCATTTATGTAACTTCCCATATTCAGTGTCCTTGTTCCCATTCCTAGAAAACACTTTTCTAAGCCAAAACTACTGTAGTAAGTACTTCAACTCTGACTTGAACTTCAATGAGATACACACTCACACAGTGTGTTCTCTATGATGGCATCACAGGAGTTCCTTCCCTCTTACATAACTGACAGTCATCTCTGTGTGGCTGAGTCAGCACTTGACTTTTTTTTTCTCCACGAAAATTGTTGTTATAAGGTAGATATGCATTTAATTTGACAAAACAATGAGTTCCTTTTTCAAATTATCTGAAACAATTGTGTTCCTACCAGCACATTGCAAAAGCTCTAGTGTTCGCATACAGCAACATTTGGGGTTCTGGGATTTTAACCCCAGCTATTCTGGTTGGCATTTGCTATTATAAATCCATGCAGTTTAATTTTTTAATTTATTTTTTATTGAATATCATCTTCATTTATATTGCCAATGGCAAAACCTTTCCTGATATTTCCCCTCCCCTAAGACCCCCAACCCCGAACCTTCCTCCTTCCCCCTGCCTCCATGTATATGCCTCTCCACTCAACACACTCCCTCCTCCCCCTCCCTCGGGTTTCCCTTTGTTATGGCCCCTGTTGAGCCTTTCCCTGACCAAGGACCATTCCTCCCACTGATGCCCAACAAGGCCTTTCTCTGTCACATTTTTGGCTGGAACCATATGTGCCCCTTGGTTAATGGTTCAGTCCCTGGGAGTGTTGGGGCATCTGGGTGGCCAAAATCATTGGTCTTCCCATAGGGCTGTAAACCCCTTCAGCTCCTCTGGATCATCTTCCAGCTCATCCATTGACTCCACAACTACACCCATTACTATGAGGATGCTCCCTCAACCCCTCAGCCACTCCTGCCTCAGTGCCCTAGCATTTCGCTACACTGGGTAATCAGTCCTGCACAGTTCCGAAGACCTCCTCTCCCACTGATGCCATATAAGGCAGTCCTCTGCTGCATATCCAACTGGAGCTATGGATCACACCATGTATACTCTTTAGTTAGTGGTTTAGTACCTGGGATCTTAGGGTTGTCTGGTTGGTTGATATTGTTGTACTACTTAGGGGGATGCGAACACCTTCAGATCCTTCATTCCTTGCCCTACTTCTCAATCAGCTTACCCATGCTCAGTCCGATGTTTGGGTGTTGGGTTCAGCATTTGTATTGGTCTGTAACAGGCAGAGCATCTCAGGAGACTGCTATATCAGGATTCTGTCAAAACCAGGCTTCTTGGCATCAGCAGTAGTGCCTGGGCTTGGTGTCTACAGATGGGATGGATCCCTTGGTGGTGCAGTCTCTGGTTGGTCTTTCCTTCAGTCTCTATACCACGCTTTGTCCCTGCATTGATTTTGACAGGAAGAATTCTTGATTAATATTTTTGAGGTGGCTGTCTGACCCCATCCCTCAGACAGTAGATTCCTTATCCATTGAATGGGGTATCTAGACCTTCTATCTCCCCTTTGTTGTGTATTTAGGCTAGTGTCCTCCCTGTTGGGCCCTGAAAATCAATTGGGTCCCTGGCATCTGGGACTTTATGGTGACTACACACCATTCCCACTCCCCCACAGCTACATACCGCATTTCAAATTAATGACCCTCTATACTTCTCCCCCATCTCCTCCCATATCTGAACCGACACCTGTTTTTACCTCTGCCTCCCCTCTCCCTTCCCAAACCCTCCCTTCCTTACTTTCCAAGATTCTTTTCTTCCCCCATCTCAGTAGAACTGTACCATCCACACCATGATGTGGTCTTCCTTCTCCTTGGGTTTCATATGGTCTGTGAGTTGTATCATGGGTATTCCAATCATTTATTGGCTAAACTCCATTTGTCAGTGAGTACATGCCACAGGTGTTCTTTTTTTACCACACTCAGGATGATAATTTCAATTGCCAACAATTTGCCTACGAATTACATGAAGTCGTTATTTTTAATAGCTGAGTACTCCATTGTATAATGTACCACATTTTCTCTATCCATTCCTCTGTTGAGGGAGATATGGGTATTGTTCAGCTTCAGCTTATTATAAATAATACTGCTGTGAACACTGTGGGTCATGTAACCTTCTTATATATTGAAGCATCTTTGGGGTATATGCACCATGGTAGGTATAGCTGGGTGTTGAGGTAGAACTATTTCCAAAATTCTCAGAAACTACCAGATTGACATCCAAAGTGGTTTTGCCAGGTTTCATTACCACCATCAGTGGAGGAATGTTCCTCTCTCACCACACCCTTGCTAGCATCTGCTGTCACCTGAGTTTTTTTTATCTTAGCCATTCTGCATGGGATGCTGGAATCTTAGGGTCATTTTGATTTTCATTTCCCTGATTACTGAGGATGGTGAACATTTCTTTAAGTACTTCTAAGACATTCAAGATTCCTCAGTTGAGAATTCTCTGTTTAGCTCTGTACCTCATTCATTAATAGGGTTATTTGGTTCTCTGAAGTCTAACTTCTTGAGTTCTTTGTATATTTTGGATGTTAGCCTTCTATCAAATGTAGGGTTGGTAAAGGACTTTTCCCTATCTGTGGATTGCCAATCTGTACTATCAACAGTGTCCTTTGTCTTCCAAAAACTTTTCAATCCTATCGGGTTCCATTTGTCAGTAGTTGATCTTAGAGCATGAGCCATTGGTGTTCTGTACAGGAACTTTCCTCCTGTGCAAATGTGTCCAAGGTTCTTTCTCACTTTCCTTGTATTAGATTCAGCATATCTGGTTTTATGTGGAGTTCCTTGATGCACTTGAGCTCTGTCCAAGAGATAAGAATGGATCAATTTGACTTCTACATAGAGACTTCCAATTGAACCAGGACCATTGGTTGAAAATGCTCTCCTTTTTCCACCAGATGGTTTTGGCTCCTTTGTCGAAAATCAAGTGACCATATGTGTGTAGTTTCATATCTAGGCCTTCAATTCTATTCCATTGATCTGCTTGCCTCTCTCGGTACCAATATGATGCCATTTTTCGCTAATGCTCTATAGTATAGCTTGACATCAGGCAGGTGGATTCCCTGATATATGCTTTTATTGTTGAGACTGGTTTATGCTACCCTTGTTTTTGTGTTTTTCCAGATCAATTTGAGAATTGCTCTTTCTGTCCTTGTGAAGAATTGAGTCTGAGTTTTGATGAGGATTGCGTTGAATCTGCAGATTGCTTTTGGTAAGATGGGCTTTTTTACTATATTTATCCTGATGATCAATGAGCATGAGAGGTCTTTCCATCTTTTAAGGTCTTCTTTGAATTCTTTGTTCAGAGTCTTGCAAGTCTTGTCATTTAGATATTTCACTTGCTTGGTGTAAAGTCCCAGCAATATATTTTGTATTATTTTTTACTATTGTCAATTGTGAAGTTTTCCTAATTTTTTTCTTCAGCCCAATTATTCTTTGATTAGAGGAAAAAAACTCGATTGTCTGAGTTGATTTTATATCCATCCAATTTGCTGAAGTTTTGTATCAGCTGTAGGAATATCTTCCTGGATTTTGGGGGGTCAATTATGTTTACTATTATATAATCATCAAATAGTAGTATCTTACTTTCCTCCTTTCCAATTTGTATCCCTTTGAACTTCTCTTCTTGCCTAAGTGTTCTAATTAGACATTGAATACTATATTGAGTACTATATTGTGCCGCCTTGTCTTTTTTTTAATATAATGGGATTGCTTCAAATTTCTCTCCTTTTAGATTGATGTTGGCTACTGTTTGGTTGTATGTTGCTTTTCTTATATTTAGGAATGGATCTTGAATTACTGATCTTTTCAACACTTATAACAAGAAGGGGTGTTATATTTTTGAAAGTATTTTTATGCATCTAATGGAATGATCAAGTGATATTTATTTTATTTTGATTTTATAGTGGATTATGTTGATGGAAGTCCATCTACATATTGAACCATTCCTGAATCCCCAAGGTGATAACTATTGGATCATGGTGATTGATCGTTTTGATGTATTCTTAGATTTTGTTTATGAGAATTCTATTGAGTATATTTTCACCGACATTTTTAATGGTTTGTGTATCCTCAGCCCAGTGAGTGACACTATTAGAAGGTGTGGCACTGTTGGAGTAGACTTATCACTGTGGATGTGGGAAAGACCCACATCCTAGCTGCCTGGAAGTTATTCTTCCATTAGCAGCCTTCAGATGAAGATGTAGCACTCTCAACTTCTCTGGTACCAAGCATTCCTGGGTGATGCCATGTTCCTGCCTTGATGATACTGGACTGAACCTCTGATCCTATAAGCCATCCCCAATTAAATGTTGTCCTTTAAAGGACTTGCCTTGGTCATAGTGTCTGTTCAGAGCATTAAAACCCTAATTAAGACAGAAGTTGGTACTAGGGACTGGGGTATTGCTGTGATAGTCCTGACCATGCTTTTGTGGGGAGAAAAGTGGATTTGGAGACTTTGGAAAGCAGTGGAAAGCTTTAATTTGGGCTTAATGGGCTATGCTAGTAGGGAAATGGAAGACTTTGAGCTGAATATGATATGAACTGTTGTTGTTGTTGTTGTTGTTGTTGTTGTTGTTGTTGTTTTCACTTCAGCATGCTTCTGTTGCAGACCAAATGTCATCCTTCCTGGAGCAGCCCAGTCATCTTGCCCTCTGCATAGTGTTCCTGATTGTCCTTTTGAAGTCCTCACTGTTTCTGCAAATTGGTGTCCATGTATCTGAGTACTCTGCTTTCTGGCACCAGTTCATCCCAATTTTTATTCCAACCACTGTAAAGGATAAAGTACTTCTCTTGTTTGTCCTTGATGGTAACCTTTACACAATTTGCTTCATAAAGAAGGGGCCCATGAAAGCACAGCCCTCACTCATTCTCCTGGAATTAGGTTCTGCGTCCTGCTAGGGTGCCATTTGTAAGTGATTCTGTCTCATGCTGCTTTGAAGGTCATTTATGTAGTTTCTACCTCCTCTCACATTTCTATAGTGCAGAGTTTTCTTGAACATGCTCTGTTTGTTTCATGTACCCAGATAGAGAAAAGTTTCTGGTCTATTTGTGTCAACTGGCCTCTTTCACATGCCCATCGTGATGTCTCTCCACATCCCTATCCCCCTGCCACAGACACTGCTGCTTCAGCTGCCGTGTCTTTGCTGCCAAGATGGACAGAGCCCTCCAAACCATGAGACAGAGTGAGTCCTCTTGTTTTAGTGTGCAGTTTTCAGGGTATTGGGTCAAAGCAATACAAAAAGTAAATTGAGACCAAGAAGTGGTGTCATTATTGTAATAAAGGTGACTTGTGATTCATAGGTTTTGGGGACCGGTTTGTTGGAGAGTATGGGCTGACAAAGCCCTACCATTCTGTATGCAGAACTCAGTGCACCATTCTCATGGGTATGTGCAATGGAATACCAACATTAGTGAAAGGCTGGGTTTCAGGTGAGAAAGGGGATCCTATCTGGAATTGAATTAAGGCTCCCAAGTGGAGGGAAAAAATCTGAAAAGAATAAAGAAAACTAACAATATATGAGGGTATAATTCAGAATTAGAACATGGGCTTAGTACATGTGAGAAAGCCTGCATCTGGTTCCTACCTAGTAGGACATGTATGTAAACAAAATGGACTGAGACAGTGAGGGGAAATTATATCATATGGAGTAGTTAGCACAGTGTGGGTACATAGCAAGGGAAACTCGCTAGTGATTATCATCATGATTTGTAAATAAATGTACACATATATACTAATAAAGCATCACAGAATTGATCCCTGGGGTTTTAGGGATAAGAAGAAAAAACATTTGGGACATTCATTCCC
Source organism: Apodemus agrarius (assembly GCA_964023405.1). Classification (NCBI taxonomy): domain Eukaryota; kingdom Metazoa; phylum Chordata; class Mammalia; order Rodentia; family Muridae; genus Apodemus; species Apodemus agrarius. The sequence goes on from OZ030013.1 coordinate 83,320,768, forward strand.
TTGAAAACAGAAGACAATAGAAGTGCAGCTAAATCTGAATCACTGTAGTGTGCATATCCTGGTTTTAATCACATTGCATATGCTCTGCTCCTGTTAAACAATTACCCATCACTTCTGTAGAAAATGGCTTTTCACCATCCCCACTGCAGAGTTCTGACCTCATCTCTCTCCAATGGAGCACAGATACAGGTCTCTTTTTGCCTCTCATTTCTATGCTTGTAGGATAAGAGGGTGAGCTGTTAAAAAAAGAGTTTATATATGGCTAGGAGCAGAAGCTAGAGGTTTGAAAATGCCACGTGTACATGTGGATCCAGATGAGCCTGTAACCCAACAGACTCCAGATGTCTCCAGCTGACAGTTTAATAGCGCTCTATTTTGCTTATTGAGGTTCAATTTTCATTCCTGATACAGTTGTAAATCCTAGCAAAACCCTTTTGAGCCGTGGTTAGGTATGTGCTCCCATCAGCTCAAATAGTGGTCTACAGTTACTCAAGAAGAACCAGGCATTTGTGAGTGGTGTACAGCAGAAAGCAAGGCCCTGAGGAAGGGAGGAGCTGACCAGCATCTCTCTGTGGGAAAGGGGAGGATGAACCAGAGTTCTGCGCTCCAAGGCAAGGCTATCCCTAGGCAGAATCCTTGGGAAACAGCAGAGGCAAGCGAAATTGTTTTTCTTCAGTATTTTAGTCACAGAAGGACCCAACACAAGCCAATGCAGTAAATGTGGCTGTAAACTATCAGGTCTCCACATCCACAAGCAAACCCCAACAGAACAGTGAGGAGCCCTTGTTACTGGCTGTACTGTCGGCGACCCTCCGCTAGGGGGAGGAGGATAGCCCACAGATGGTCTCCCTGCTGACTTCAACTCATTCCTATCTGTATCAGTCATACATCCATCTCTCAGAAGACGTTTTAGAGGAAATTACTGTGTGGGCCACTGAGGAGGAAGGTTGTCTAGAAGTATGTCTTCAAACTATAGTTTCCAGATTCCCAGGACGCTTGATTCATGACATGGGGTCCTGATTTCTCTGTTATTAGCACCTCTCCCCCTCCCTCTCCCCCTCCCTCTCCCTCTCCCTCTCCCTCTCACTCTCATTCTCACTCTCACTCTCACTCTCTCACTCTCTCCCTCTCTCACTCTGTCCCTCTCTCACTCTGTCCCTCTCTTTCTCCCTCCCTTCCTCTCCCTCCCTCTCTCCCTCACCCTCTCTCCCTCTCTACCTCTCTCTCTCTCCCTCCCTCCCCCTCTCCCCCTCACTCCCTCTTCCCCCTCTCCCCCTCTCTTCCCCTCTCTCCCCCTCTCCCCCTCTCTGGCCCTCTCTCCCCCTCTCTCCCCTCTCTCTCCAACCCTCTCTCCCCTGCCCTCTCCCTCTCCCTCTTCCTCTCCCTCTCCCTCTCGCTCTTTCTGGGATTTATAGGCTTGGGTATAGGATATAATTTCCAAAATAGCCCTAGTCATATTTATTGTCACATATACTAAATGTTTAAGTGAAATCAGCATTGGCGATTATAAGAACAAACTCTAGATCAACTCTGAAAAAGTTTAAGAAGCTCTACATTCTGCTGATCATCAACCAGAGTTTCTTTGTGTAAAAACATTGCTTTGTAAATTTGTTTTCATCTTTACTAAATGATAAATGTTATGTGTACACAAAATAATCAGTTTAAAATAAACTTCCCTATTAGGAGGTGATTGCCTTGTATGCCAATTTAGGCATGAAATTTTCCTGTCACTCAGAGGAAAAGGCAGCCCTGAACTCGCGACCTAAGGATGACTTTTTCCAGTGTGGCCGCTAGAGGGGGCCAGAGGACTTCTTCTGCCAGCGGTTGACTGGGAGAACTGCCTTCTGCAGACCTGGTTCACATTGCTGCCTTCAGTCTGTCTATTCTTAGTTTCAGAACAGACGTGACGAAGTAACAGAGAAGACATGCATGCATCTTTAGGGCTTAAGAGTAGTTTATAAGATCTGTCAACAGAGCCTGCTTCCCTTTGCCACTTAGTCACAGAGCCCTTCTGATTTCCAAAAGATTTTCCCAAGTATTATGTCCTAGGAGCCTAGGACTTCTGTGAAGACCGCAGAGAAGGCTCAGAGGCCCGCATTGCCTTTGACAAGCAGGGTTGTTTTACTTGGGACACTGAGCTGGTAGAGTGGGGAGAGACTCCCCAACTCACCCAACCCAGGACCAGCTCCCTTGTGTATGAGGAGGATCAAGGAGCCAGTTTCTGAGTTAATTGCTTTGCGGTGGGGCCCGAGAATGAGCCTTCTCAACCACTAACCCCAGATGCTACCAGTCCAGAGACTGAGAACGGCTTTAGCACACCACAGGTTTCTAATTTGAACCACACCCTGTAACTGGAGAGGTCTGAAGATAGTCAGCAAAGAACTAAGCATAATGACTACTTGACATTCAAATCCTTGTCCAGGATTCCCCAGAGGTCACCTCTTTCATTTTTCATCTACTAGACATCCCTTTTGAGCTTGTGCAACCTCTTCATTCTCTGTTTCTCCTCATTGATGGAGGAGAGTTGTGATGATGCCTTCACAACAGACCCTGTAGGTAAATCAACACTAATAAACATGTTAAGATAATAGGACAGGGAACAGAGAAACTGTGCTTAGTCCCAAACATAAACCAGAGGAAAAGGAAATTCTAGGGACATAATGAATCCCTGAAAAAACAGGAAATCATCTTCTAGCTGCACTCCTCAGCTATGTCCCTGTTCCCAACCACCATCACTAAACATATGCCTCACTCACTACTGCAGTCCCCTTAGCCGTGAAATGCATAAGATGTCACAGGCAAGAGGAATTGCAGGGCATTGTCAGCTCTTATCTGACAATGTAGATAGTTGATACTGCTTATCACAAAAAAACTATAATCTCCAGCACCTAATATCTTCCACAAGCCAACACCTCTCCAGACTTCTTAAAATGCAAGATGTGAGTTCAAACTGTACTTCACCAACCCAGACTGTGAATCAGGCCACATCATGTGTGTTCAAAATCAAGTGTCTGAGACCGTGATTCATGAGCAGAGGACTATCCCTCTCTGTCTTTGGTAGCATATACTCATGTAACCTATAGGAAACTATTGAGGATGAAGTGCTCCAACACTCTTTCCTGAGAGCAAAATTAGCTGTTCTCACAGAGCTTCCTTTTCTCATAATTTCCACTCAGGAGGAAATTAAGATATCCCAGCAAACAACTGCAGACTTGTCAATTCCTGGCTCTCTGAAAAACTAATAATCTGAAATTCTTGACTCTGATTCTGCCATTGAGTAATATCACGGATCCAGATCATAAGCCCTACTCTGGGAAGGACAAGCTCCCTGACCCTTTCCCAGGACTCACTGTGCTTTCCCCAGGACCATTTCTTCCTTCCTGTTTCCCAACATGACAGAAGGCCAGCCTCCTTCTGCCTAGGTCTGGTCTCTGTCTGTATTCTATTCTCCCTCCCAAATATCCTGCGCAACATGGACAGCTTGCCTGCTTCTGAACCCAGTAGTTGCTGAAGGAATTGCCCATAGGCAGTTGGTGTCACCACAACACTGGTGACATCACAGAAGATTCTAGGGTTCTCCTGGATACGAGAGATTGTCCAGGGAATTGACTACTGATGATGTCATAGGGAAGTACTCGGGCCTACCTGCAAGCCAGCTTGCCCCATATTGACCAGTTTATAAGGAGTCCTTTCCTAGAGTCTTTCTTTTGACTCTGGGGATAGCCCTTGACACCTTCATCTTCCAAAGCTAAGGATATTTCTCTGCTTCATTACAAGTTAAGCGCATTGGATGGGGAGAGTTTGTTAGGGTCTTGGATGGGCAGTTCATCTTTGTTAGGACCTAAAGCTCTAGGATTCTTAGATGAGGGAGATTCTTCTCCATTATAAAACTACTTCTGAGGTCCATTCATGTAATATACAGTCCAATTCCCTGGGTTGCCCTGTTTCCCAGAAGCCACTATCATTCTCCTAGATGTTTAATTTTGTGCAAATTGGATTATATTTTTTTATTGTGCACATGCCTTCAGAGGAGATATTTTTCAGTTTATACAGACATGTATTTTCGTGAAATGTCTGTTTTACAATCCCCCTTTTTGCAGTGAATACTTCCTTGTTCTTGGCAATATTGGACCTCAAGAAGAAGGGAAGATCAAATTGCAAAGTTTATGTCCCTTCTTCAAAAGATAAAGTCTTACATTCTACTATTCTCCAATACAGCCAGAAAAATTAGGCTTCTGTGAATAAAGGTCAATAGGGACACTGGATTGCTGTTCTGTAGTCCTATTAGCTCTTCCTTCTCCAGTATCTACCTGTCTGAGTTCCCAATTCCAGGTCTGAAGGTCTTGGGGGTTGGACGATGATCCTCTATTCATCAGATACTCAAGACTGAATAGGAAGGAAAGGGGATGTAACAGCCTCAGGTCCAGTGAAACCTCAATCTTAATGGGTCCATAATTTCAGGAGGGACTCCTGGCATTGTCACCTGTGGCTTCTGCCTTCGTAATCTGAGTGTGCTGAATGCATGGTAAAATGCCATCTCACCTCTCAGGTTCAAGAGTAAAAGGATCATGTACTGCCTTAACAAATTGATTGTGTTGTCTTTGACTACTACCTTCAGCAATATAGTACCACTACAACAGGGTTCAAAGATAGCTGGAGAGCTGTTGGGTTAGTTGCAGGACTAGTCTCTATCTTGGCTAGTCAGATGAATAGCCTTTATGAAGAACTGGAGGACCTGGATAATGAAAAAGGAATAGAGTTTGACTAAATGATGAACTCTGAGCCTGGGAAAAATGGGGGAGTCATTCCAAACAAATATTATAGGGATGAATCGAATCCCTCTCTGTATTGCATGCAATAGGCCCAAAGTAAGAAGCAGACCCCTCCCCCATTCCCTGAACTCTCCTGAGAGTTTTGTAGTGTTTCTCTTAATGGACTTTTCATTATTTGCACAGGACCAGAACTCTGAGAACTCAATGCACAATGAAGGTTCCCATCTATTCATAAGTTGATCACTGTATATTGACAAGTTTTGGCTATGAATGACCTGTCATTGTCTGACAAGATTCCAAGGGAGTGGTAAAATTGTTGGTCCAGTACCTGGAAGAGCTTTTGAGCTACACTTTTTGCATTTTCAGACTAGAGGATAAACCTACTCACCCAGAGAAAGTATCATTAAAAACAGGCATGTACTCTTATCCTCCCCTAGCAGGCCAGAGGGGAAAGGGCACATGGGATCTTTGGGGGACCGATCTTCTTTTTCAACATACATTTGGTCTGTAAGCCTTGGGTCCAAATCATTTATTTCAGTTACCATAACTGCTGAAGCCCTGCATACCTGTTTCCATCCAATCTATGTAGAGCATTGCATCAGACTCTGTCAGGGGATGTGGTGGTGTCCATTAGGTCTAGACTGCTCTCTTTCATCATGTTTGTTTCCTCAAAGTATTATTGATGAGCTTCGGTGGTCACCATCTGGCAACATAGTAGTAGTATTGAAGAGTGGGTTTTTCAAACCAAACTCCAGGATGGTTCAGGTGCAAGACCTGCTGTTGTTTCACATATGCATTGAACATCCAGGGTTCTGGTGTTCCTTTGAGAAAAATGTCCACTGCATGGGTTGATGTAAGTATCAGCTGCTGACCCAGAGTTAACTTCTCTTCTTTCACTAGAATTCTGGTAGCCACCACAGCTCTTACACAAGTAGACCAGCCTGGGGATAAAAGATTCAATAGCCTGGATAGGTCTATGACACTGTGATTTGATGGAACTAATATGTGTGGTTCCATGCCCTTTGCAGTAAATTTTGTTTCATGGATCTATAGATAACAAGGCTTGGAAGCATCTGGAAGTGATAGGATTGGATCCAAAACACCTGTCTTTAAAGTCTCTAACATGATTTGTACAGACTCATTCAAGATTGCAGAATCAATGACCTCATTTGTTGCCTGGATTTTTGGTTAGGATGATTTTAGTGACTACTATTTATGTACAAGTTATGGGACTGTTTAGTTTATCTCATCTTGATTTAACTTTGGTATGTGGTAGTGAGCTAGAGAGAGAGACGTCAGGAGTTAAGACAACTGGCTGCTCTTCCAAAGGTCCTGAGTTCAATTCCCAGCAACCTCATGGTGGCTCACAACCATCTATAGGGGGATATGAGGCCCTTTTCTGGCATGTGGGTGTATATGCAGCAAAGCACTCATACATTTAAAAAATAGTTAAATGAATCAAAATCATCCATTTCATCTAGATTTTCCAGATTTGTTGAGCATAGGCTTTTGTAATAAGACCAGCTAATTTTCTTACTTGTTCTGTGAAACCTTTATTATGAAAATTAACTTAAATATGTTGGAACTATTTTGAGTGACTTTGTAGCAATCTTTGTCTTGAATAGGAGGCCAACGATCCTGAGGCTAGGGTATCATTGGGCAATGATTTGGAACTACCTTGAATCCAAGTCAGCCTTCCACCTGTGGAATATGATCTTGGCCCAGCAATGAACACCAGTCTCCTCCCAGCAGACTGGATGCTGGCACATCTGCCATGGTACCTCCACGCGTTACTTTGGTAGACAGAAGAGCAGAAGAATTGTCACCTCTGTGGAGCAAAGGCCTTCCTCTTGGTCAGGGTGAAGTCAAGGAGGGGCTTTTTGGCCGTACTGTACCAAAGAAGATGTTTTGGGTCTCTTCTAAGGTCAGGATATCTGACTGGGCAGCACCATTGGCAAGATTCTCTAAGGTCATAGTTGGAATTTGAACCAGGTAGAGACTCTTTCCAAAACATGCCTCTTGTTTTGAGGAGTCACTTGGAGGCCCTGTCTCTTACATTCTGCCTCAGCCCAGTTCAGAATGGCCTCAAAGACCAGAGCCTCCTTGTTATTGAGGGCATCCCTGGTCACAGTGATCTCCAGTGTCTGACTGTCAGTATTACAAAAGCATTCCGACCTCAGGGCCATTTCAGCCTGTGCATCAATGACTTCCCAGGATGGCTAGGTCAGTTCAGGATCCTCGATTCGTCTGCTCTGGAACAGCAGGACACAAGTATTTTTGGCTTCCAGACTTGTTTCCAGAAAGTTGATGCAGGCCTTGGCTAGTGCAGCCACAATGTACTTTTTACCAGCATACAAATTGGCAAGCACTGTGTCAGCCTCCAGATCAATCTCATTGCTGTACATTTACTTTAGCAAAACAAGGAAGGCAGCAGGATGTATGCTGTGAATGTTGAATTCTGACTTGACTTCTGCAAGATCCCCGTAGAACAAATCATAGAAGATGGAACTGCAGACAGCCAAGACATACTCTAGTGCAGCATAGGATGGAAGGACTGCCAGTTTGGGCTCTCAATGTTGTTGTCTGGCAAGGGCAGCAACAGGACAGGTGCCAGGCAGGGCTGCTAGCAAAAAGACCTTCCTGCTTTCAACCATACAGGTCACATTGCTGTTGGAGATGTCAGTGGCAGTAGCTGTGGAGGCACTGGCAGGCAGGTACAATTCCCTGGCCATCGTTGCTCATGCAGGGGCCAGTTCCACACTGGTCTGTGCTGGGCCCTGTGCATTCCCAAGATGGGCCTAGGAAAGGGCTCTGTGAGCACCAGCAGGGAGTGTAGGAATTGTGTCCCCAGCCCATGCAGGCAGAAGACCAGCAGTTGCATGGGTCCAGGCCAGCTCTGCCACAGTGGTGCCCTCCCACATCTCCCTCAACCCACCCCTCCCCCATACCCACCTCTACACACACACAACCAAAGAGTCTGTGGGCCAGAGGGAGGGGGCGCCCTTCAGCCCATCCAGCTAACTTTTTATTTTCCTCAGTTTCTGTGGTTATGCCTACCTTTTCATTTCTGATTGTGTTAATTTGGGAACTGTCTCTGTGCCCTTTAGTTACTTTGGCTAAGCATTTATCTAGCTTATTGATTTTTTTTCTCAAAGGACCAGCTCTTGTTTTCGCCTTTGTTTTTTTTTTCTTGGTATCTTGCTCTTTGTTTCATTTTGGTTGATTTAGCCCTGAGTTTGAGTATTTCCTGCCTTCTACTCCTCTTAAATATGTTTGCTACTTTTCATCCTACAGATTTCAGGTGTGCAGTTAAGATGATTCCATTTTTTTCCTATCACCAAATTAAGATTTTTTTCTTTAATTGGATATTTTATTTATATACATTTCAAATATTAACCCCTTTCCAGGTTTCCCCTCTGCAGACCCTCATCCCATTTTCCCCCTTACCCTGCTTCTATGACAGTGCTCCCCTACCAACCACTCCACTCCAGCCTCACTGCCCTAGCATTCCTCTACATTGGGGCATCAAACCTTCACAGGACCAAGGTCCTCCCCTCCCAATGATGCCAGAGAAGCTCCTTTCAGCTCCTACAGTCCTTCCTCTAACCCCTCAATTGGGGTCCCAATGGGTAGGCTGTGAGCATAGGCATCTGTATTTGTCCGGATGTACCAGAGCATCTTAGTAGATGGCTGTATCACTCTACTGTCAGCAAGCACTTCTTGGCATCCACAATAGTGTCTGAGTTTGGTGGCTGCATGTGGGATGGATCCCAGGTAGGGCACTCTCTTGATGGCCTTTCCTTCAGTCTCTGCTACATTCTTTATCCCTGCATTTCCTTTAGACAGGAGCAATTCTGGGTTACAATTTTGGAAATGAGTGCATGGCCCTTTCCCTCAACTGGGAGACCATGCCTGACCTCTCGATATGGTGTCCACAGGTTCTCCCTCCCCTTTGTTGGGTATGTCAGCTGATGTTATCCCTAAAGGGTCCTGGGACGCTATTGCTTTACTGGCATCTAGGACTTTTGGTTTGCTACTCCAGTTCCCCAAGGCACTCAGTGCTGAGGATTTTCCTGTTCACACTGCTTTCCTTGGGTCCAGAAAGGTTAGGTATGCGACTTGTCTTCAGTGAATAACAGAAATACTTTAATTTCTTTCATTACTTCTTCACTGACCAAGTTATAATTGAGTAGATAGTTTTTGTGTTTCCATGAGCATCTGGGCTTTATGTTGTACTTTCTGTTATTGAAGACCAGACTTAGAGCCTTGTGATATGTTAGAGAAGATAGGCATTCTCTATCTGTTAAGACTTGTTTTGCATCTCATAGTCAGTTTTGGATAATGTTCCATGGAATGCTGACAAGAAGGTATCTTTTGGAGGTGTGTTGAAGGTAAAATGTTCTGTGGATATATGCTAAATCCATTTGGTTCATAATTTCTCTTAGTTACACTGGGTCTCTGTTTAGTTTCTGTGTCAATGACCTGTCCACTGGTGAGTATGGTATGTTTAAGTATCCCATTATTATGTAAGATTCAATGTGTGTTTTGAGCGTTAGAAAAGTTTCTTTTATCAATTTGGGTGCAGTTGCAATTGAGGCAGGAGTTGAGAATTGAGGCTTCCTCTTGGTAGATTTTTACTCTGATGACTATGAAGTGTTCTTTCCCATCTCTTTAATAACTTTTGGTTGAAAGTCTACTTTCTTAGGCATGAAAATGGCTTCTCCAACTTGGTTCTTGGGATCATGTGCTTCGAAAACTTTTTTGCAGCATGTTACTCTAAAAGAGTGTCTTGGTTTGCCACTAAGGTGTATTTCTTGTCTGCAACAAAATGCTGGACACTGTTTATGCTTCCAGTTTCTTAGCTATGTATTTTTATTTGGGAATTGAGTCCATTGATATTGAGAGATATTAAAGAGAGATGATTGTTAGTTCCAGTTATTTTTGTTTTCGTGAACATATTGTGAGAGAGAGATTCTCCTCTTTCAGGGTTCCTGTGAGATGATTCATTTCTTGTGTTTTCTTGGCACCATCTTGGATCCCCAGTTCAACCAGGGAAGCTCCTTATCTACAGAGAGCCCCGCACTTAGAGCCCCGCGGTCCAAAACTATCTTGGGAAAAGAAACTCAACAAGACAGAGCACTGCAGACTGAGAGAGCCACTATCTAGGCTCCAGAAGTTCAGTCAGGGAAGCGCCGGTCCTGCAGGGAATCCCGTGGTTAGACAGAGCCCTGAGACCCTCAACCATCTTGGAGCTGGTAGACTAACCAGGCAAACCAGGAGGAGACCGCAGAAGGCCAGTTAAGTGCCCAGTAGCAAGCTGGGAGGAGACTTGAGTCCGGACCAGCAAAGCTGAGGAGGTAATTCAGAGCCCAGTGGTGGAAACCTTCGGGTTTCCTGCTCGGGAGCATGGATGCCCTCTGTGACAGCAGCACGAAACGCCAGTCTCACAGGACCTTTAAACACCAACCAGTAACAACAAGACCAACTAACTCCAGAAATAAACAGATGGCAAACGGCAAACGTAAGAACGTTACTAACAGAAATCTAGGCAATATGGCAGTATCCGAACCCAGTTCCCCGACAGCAGTAAGTCCCGGTTACCCCAACACACCAGAAAAGCAAGATTCAGGTCAGGATGCTGTTAGAGGAACACATAGATAAATCTCTTAAAGAAATACAGGAGAAAATGGATCAAAAGTTAGAAGTCCTTACAAGGCAAACACAAAAATCACTTAAAGATATTCAGGAGAATATGTATCAAAAAATAGAAGCCAATAAATAGGAATTACAAAAATCATTTAAAGAAATACAGGAGAACGTGGGTCAACAAGTAGAAGTCATGAAAGAGGAAACGCAAAAATCTCTTAAAGAATTACATGAAAACACAAACAAGCAAGCACAAGATCTGAACAAAACCATCCAGGATCTAAATACAGACGTAGAAACAACTAAAAAATCGCAAAGGGAGACAACTTTGGAGAAAGAAAACCTTGGGAAGAAATCAGGGGCCATAGATGCAAATATCAACAATAGAATACAAGAGATAGAAGAAAGAATCTCAGATGTCAAAGATACCATAGAAACCATTGATTCAACAGTGAAAGAAAATGCTAAATGGAAAAAGCTTGTAACCCAAAACATCCAGGAAATCCAGGATACAATAAGAAGACCAAACCTAAGGATTATAGGTATAGGTGACAATTAAGATTTATAACTTAAAGGGCCAACAAATATCTTCTACAAAATTATGGAAGAAAATTTCCCCAACATAAAGAGAGAAATTCCCATGAACATACAAGAAGCCTACAAACTCCAAACAGACTGGACCAGAACAGAAATACCTCCCGTCAAATATAATCAAAACCCCAAATGTACTAAACAAAGAAAGAATATTAAAGGCAGTAAGAGAAAAAGGCCAAGTAACATATAAAGGAAGACCTATCAGAATTACACCAGACTTCTCACCTGAGACAATGAAAGCTAGAAGATCCTGGGCAGATATCATGCAGACTCTAAGAGAACACAAACTTCAGCCAAAACTACTATACCCAACACAACTCTCAATTGCCATAGATGGAGTAACCAAGGTATTCCATAACAAAACCAAATTTGCACGATATCTTCCCACAAACCCAGCCCTACAAAGGATAATAGGGGGAAAACACCAAAAAAAGGAGGGAAACTACAGCCCAAAAGAAGCAAGATATAAACTTCCTCTCATCAAACCCAAAAGAAGATAACAACTCAAATATAAAAAATAATGTCAAAAATGTCAGGCAGTAATAATTACTATTCCTTAATATCTCTTAATATCAATGGACTCAATTCCCCGTTAAAAAGACATAGACTAAAAAACTGGACATGGAAACAGGACGCTAATTTGGGGCATACAGAATACACATCTCAGTGTCAAAGACAAACACTACCTTAGAGTAAAAGGCTGTAAGACAATTTTACAAGCAAATGGTATCAGGAAACAAGCTGGAGTAGCCATTCTAATATCAGATAAAATTGACTTTCAACCTAAAGTCATCAAAAGAGACACGGAAGGTCTCTTTGTGCTGGTCAAAGGGAAAATCCACAAAGAAGAACTCTCAATACTGAACATGTATGCTCCAAATACAATGGCACCCTCATTCATAAAAGAAACTTTACTAAAGCTTAAAGCACACATTGCACCTAACTCAATAATTGTGGGTGACTTCAACGCTTCACTCTCCTCAATGGACCAATCAAGAAAACAGAAACAAAACAGGGACACAGTGAAACTAATTGAAGCTTTGGACCAATTGGAGTTAACAGATATATATAGAACATTTCATCCTAAAGCAAAAGAATATACCTTTTTCTCAGTACTGCATGATACCTTCTCCAAAATCGATCATATAATTGGTCACAAGACAGATGTCAACAAATACAAGAAGATTGAACTAATCCCATGCCTCATATCAGATCACTATGGAGTAAAAGTGGTCTTCAATAGCAAGAAAAACAACAGAAAGCCCACATACACATGGAAACTGAACAATACTCTACTCAATGACACCTTGGTCAGGGAAGAAATAAAGAAATAAATCAAAGAATTCTTAGAATTCAATGAAAATGAAGGTACAACCTACCTAAATCTATGGGGCACAATGAAAGCAGTGCTAAGAGGAAAACTCATAACCCTGAGTGCCTCCAAAAAGAAACTGGAGAAAGCATGTACTAGCAGCTTAATGGCACACCTGAAAGCCCTGGAACAAAAAGAAGCTAATTCCCCCAGGAGGAGTAGAAGACAGGAAATCATCAAACTAAGGCCTGAAATCAATCAAGTAGAAACAAAGAGAACCATACAAAGAATCAACAAAACCAGCTGGTTCTTTGAGAAAATCAACAAGATAGATAAACCCTTAGCCAGTCTAACCAAAGGGCACAGAGACAGTATCCAAATTAACAAAATTAGATATGAAAAGGGAGATATAACAACAGAAAGTGAGGAAATTGAAAAAATCATCACCTCATACTACAAAAGCCTTTACTCAACACAACTGGAGAATATGGAGGAAATGGACACTTTCCTAGACAGTTGTGAAATGATCCATTTCTTGTGTTTTCTTGGGTATAATTACACTACTCTGTTGTAATTTAGATCTTCATATCCACTTTAGTGCTGGATTGGTAGAAAAAAATGTAAAATTTGGTTTTCTCAAAGAATATGTTAGTTTCTCCATTTATGAAGATAGAGAATTATGCTTTGTATAGTAGCTAGGGATCCCATTTGTGTTCTCTTAGGGTGTGCATGACATTTGTCCAGGACCATCTGAATTTTATCATCTATGGTGAGAATTCTGGTGTAATTCTCATAGGTCTACCTTTGTAAGTTATTTGACCTTTTCCGCTTACATTTGTAATATTTTCTTTCTATCTTCTGTACATTTACTGTTTTGCTGATTATGTGACTGGATGATTTTCTGTACTGATCCAATCGATTTGGTGTGTTGTAGCCTTCTTGGACATTTATGGCTGTCTCTGTTTTTATATTAAGAAGGTTTTCTTCTATGATTTTGTTGAAGACGCTATCTGGGCCTTTGAACTGGTAACAATCACCCTCTTCTATTTCTATTACTCTTAGGTTTGAAATTTTCACTATGTCCTAAATCTTCTGGATGTTATGGATTAGGAGATTTTTCCACTTTGTATTTACATTAGCTGACTTTTCTATATCATCTATGGTATCTACTATGCCTGAGATTCTCCTTTCTATCTCTTGTATTCTGTAGCTCCTGATCTCCTTTTTACATTGTCCATCTCCATGGATATATCCACTTGTGATTTTTAATGATGATTTTTCTTTTTATTTTGGTTATCTTAATTATTGACATTTCAAATGTTATCCACTTTACCAATTTCCCCTCCACAAACCACTATCCCCTCCACACCTACACCAGCCTCAATGAGGGTGCTGTATTTTTGAAAGGCTTTTTCAAGATCTAATGGGATGACCAAGTGATACTTTTTAGTTTGTTTATATACTGGATTATGTTGATGGATGTCCACATATTGAATGGTTGCTGCACTCCTGGGGTGATACCTATTGGATCATGGTGAATGATCATTGTGATGCATTCTTACATTTTGTTTCTGAGAATTTTATTGAGTATATTTGCATCAGAATTTTTTTATGATTTGTATATCCTCAGCCCAGTGAGTGGCACTATCAGAAGTTGTGGCCCTGTTGGAGTAGATTTGTCACTGTGGGTGTGGGCAAGACCCTGATTCTAGCTGCCTAGAAGTTAGTCTTCTATTAACAGCCTTCAGATGAAGATGTAGCACTCTCAATTTCTGCTGTGCCATGCATTCCTGGGTGCTACCATTGTTCCTGCCTTGATGATACTGGACCGAACGGCGGAACCTGTAAGCCATCCCCCATTAAATGTTGTACTTTATAAGACTTGTCTTGGTCATAGTGTCTGTTCAGAGCAGTAAAACACTAATTAAGACAGAAGTTGGTACCAGGGCCTGGACTATTGCTGTGGTAGGCCTGCCCATGCTTTGGTTGGGAGGAAAGTGGATTTTGAAATTTTGGAAAGCATTGGAAAGCTTTAATTTGGGCTTAATCGGCTATCCTAGCAGGAATATGGAAGGCTTTGTTGCTGAATATGATTTGAATTGTATAGAACTGCCCTACATGGTTTCAGTGGAGAATAATTTCAGAAAATGGGCTAGAAATTGTTTTGTAGTATTTTGGTGAATAATGTGGCTACTTTGCACCCTTTCTGAAGAGTCTGCCTGAGGCTAAGCTAAAGAGAATCAGATTAATTGCACTGATAACAAGTCTCAGAAATGCACTTCATAGACTTTGTTCTCCAGGTGAGTCTCGGGAAAAGGATTTAAACATGTGTAGGGAGCATAGAAAGACAAATATAAAATATGTGTTTGAAGTATTAATGGTGTATTGGGAATTGAAATGGAGATGAATCTTGAATTCAAGAGATACAAGGAGGATTAAGGGAGTGGAACTTTGGTACAAGACCCTACCAGCTAAGTATAGATCCAGGCATGGTGCCACACATCTTTTATCCCAGGAGAAAATTCAGGAAGATCTTTTTGATTGAGGGCAGTCTTAAACAAATCATGTTCTACATGAAGAAAAACTTGTACACAGGCATGGTGGTACACTCATAAATCCCAGGCAACAGGCATGCAGATCTCTGAGTTCAGGGTCAATCTATCAAGCAAGATCCAGGACAGGCATTCTCAGCAATTGAAAGAGTTGGAAAAGAGGAAGGTAGTGATGATGTCATAGAATGAGGGGGCCATGTTCCAGCTCTGGAAAGCAGAAGAACTCAGATGCTTTAATCATATGTCTCTTACTTGATAGTCAAGAGGAGAAGGAGACTACTGTGACTATTGATGCTGGTTAGGTAGAACTGGAGCTAAAAAATTAGTGGTGACAAAGAAGAGACCAGCATCACTGAGGAGAAATCTTCTGGGTAGTGTTTGCTGAGAGCACAAAGAAGCTGTGTTTCAGAGATTGCCAGGTTGTACTTTGGGTTGAGGCTGTACAAGTAAATGTGTAAGAGTCATCCTCAACAGTTGCTACAGCACTTGTACTTGTTTTGAAGGCATGAAATGTTCATGAAGAACAGCTGAGGCTTGGCAGTGTGAGTGGCCATGGAAGGACAGTTGCAGTTGATGGCCCCAAATTGAAGGGGTCATGCAAGGGAGTTTTGGCTGGACACCTTGAGTAGAGCCTGTGAGAGACTATTGGTGAAGCCTAGTTGCAGTGGAAGATCCCACTATACTGTAGAATCCAGTACCATGGGATGATCACCAAGAAAAGTAGCAGCAGTGGAGTAGGTCGAACTGCATTTAAAGTGCTAAATGTGGCAGAGCTGGAAAAGTAATGCCAGCCCTTTGCAGTGGCCCAGAAGATCATATATGGATTCCAGACACTGGAACAAGATGCTATGAATTTTAAGTTGACTTGGAGCTCCCAAGATATTAAAGATGCTGGAGCCGAAGTATACCTGCTGATGAAAGCTATAAACAAGGCTTGAAACCAGACCAGGAAAATCAGTTTGTTGCAGGCAACACAGATGAAAAAGAAATTGGAGATCTGAAAAATGCTCTGACATCAGCCCTGGAGATGGAGTTTGCCCAGCTGGTGAATTACAGTTAATTGATAGAATGAATCTCAGAAGAGACTTTGAACTTTGTACTTTTAACAATGTTAAGATTGCTTTAGACTATGGGGACACTGGAAGTTGGACAAAAGGTATTTTGCATTATGCTATGTTTAGGTATGGCCCCCATAGATTCCTATGTTTGAACAAGTCTATAGGGGTCAGTGAATGGATTGTTATGGTTTACATATGCTCAGTCCATCGAGTGGCACTACTAGACGATGTGGCCCTCTTGGATTAGCTGTGTCCCTATAACACCCACACCCTAGCTGCCTGGAATTTAGTCTTCCATTAGCAGCCTTAAGATGAGGATGTAGGACTGACTCTCAGCTTCTCCTCCCCATGGATGCATGGATGCTGCTATTTTCTCACCTTGATGATACTAGACTGGACCTCTGTAAGCTATACCCAATTAAATGTTGTTCTTAAAAAGACTCACTTTGGTCATAGTGTATGTTCACAGCATTAAACCCTAACTGAGACAAGATTCATTAGGGAATTTGGTCCCAGGGCTTGCTGTGATGGAAGAACTGGGGGGTAACAATGCTGCTACATTACACTGGTGTCTATTGCTTCTGTTCTTGTGCTTGCCTCTCACCATCTGATCATCTCTGATGTTAACTGGCCTGGTTATCTGTGACTGGAGCAGGCCTCCTTAAAACCATATAGAGCTTTGTGACCTGGATTAGAGCAGGCCTGTTGGAATGTAGGCAGCACTATCAGTGGTAAGGGCAGGCCTCCTGTGTCCCTGCTAATAACAATCCTCCTGTGTCCCTGATGAGGGCTGACTTGCCCGTATCACACCACATTTAACACTTTCTGTCCAAATTTTTCCTTTTTCTTGTTCAGAAAATCTCTGTTCTATCATTTATGCAAATATCCTTCCTTAACACATCACTAGGAAATTACATTCTATTGGTACTTCAATTTAAATATACATCTCTCAAGAGTCAATATTACCATCCATGTAATACACCACAAGTAACATTTTTCTTTCTGAGTCTGGGTTATATGCCACAGAATGATTATTTCCAGCTCCAACCATTGACTTGCAAAATTCATTTTTAACAGCTCAATTCCATTGTTTATATGAACTAGATTTTCACTGTCTTTGTATCAGTTATGGGGCATCTAGTTTGGTTTCTTATCCTGAATATCATGAATCAAGCAGCAAGGAACATGAACAAACATGGGACTCTGTCTTAGGATAGTGTCCTTTGGGTAAATGCCCTGGAATAGTGTCTGAGTCAGTGTTCTCTTGCTAAAAAGAGACATCATGACCTTGGCAGCTCTTTTTAAAGAATACGTTTAAGTGGGGCCTGCTTATAATTTCAGAAGTTTAGTAAATTATTGTCTTGGCAGAAGCATGTCAACACAGACACACACAGGATGCTGGAGAAATAGCTGAGACTTCTGGATCTGGATCTGCAGGAAGCAGGAATACTGGCCCTGAGCTGGGCATTTGAAACTTATAAACCCAATCCCACAACAAGCCCACACCTCCTAATTCTATCAAACAGTACTACTGCCTGGTGACCAAGTATTCAATTCTATGAGCCAATTGGCAGCCTCATTCAAACCACCACAAATAGTACAGCAAGTTCCCATGGTAGATATATTTCTAGGAATATTTTAAGGAACATCTGTTCTAATTTCCATAGTGACTGTACAGGTGAATCTGTGTTCTCCTACCACATGCCAACTCTTGTTGTCATTTCCTCTATTGATAATAGCCATTCTAACTGGGGTAAGATGGAATACCAAAGTGATTTTAACTTGTATTTTTTTGATGAGTGAGGGTATTGAAATATTTAAAAACCTAATTATTATCCATTTCATTCTCTTCTTTTTAAGATTCTGTTCAGTTCCAAGTACATTGAAGGAGCTGTTTGAGACAGGGACTCTACATATCCCTGGCTGTCCCAGAACCTTGTACATAGACCAGGGTATCCACAAGCTCACAGAATTATTCTTGCCTCTTCATTCTGAGTGCTGGGATTAAAGGTGTCTACTAACATATACAGCCATAGAATATTTTGAAATGTTTAAACTTAAAATGTACACTTGGTGAAGATTCTCTTTCATCCTGTAGGCTGACCTTTTAAGTGTTTAAGAGTTTCTTGTATTGTTTTCTATTGCTGTGAGGAGACATCATTACCATTACAATTTTTAAACAAACTATTTAATTGGGGCTGGCTTAAACTTTCAGAGGATGATCCAGGATCATCATGGTGTGGAAATTATCAGGAGGCAGACAGGCATGCATAAAGGCAGGCATGGCAACAGAGAAGTAGAAGAACTCACATCTGATCCACAAGGTAGAGGACAGAGGGGGTAGAGAATGTGAGAGACAGACACAGAGTGAAAAAACATATAAACAGTGAGAGACTCAGAGACAGAGAGTTAGATTCAGAGACAGAGACAGAGACCGGGACTGACATGAGCTTTTAAAACCCCAAAGCACACCTCCAGTGACATACCTCCTCCAGCAAGGACATATCTCCTAGTGTTTCTAAAACAGTTGGAATAACTAGGTATGAAGCATTCAAATATATGAGCCTTTGAGGGCCATTTTTATTTAAACCACTCCGTTTATGATACAGAAGCGTTTTTAATTTCTCAAGCTGAATATGGGAGGTATTAGAGAAATACTGTTGTGTTTCAACAATTATTGTTCCACGTCATAATGCACAGAGCAGTACTTTATAACTGTAGTAAAATTCATGACTATAAAGATTCACCATGGATACTTTATTCATCATGACATTGGGATCCACAGAGTTTGACATACTATGCACATCAAAAGCACAATTTCCTGAGTAACTCTGCCTGGCTTGGAACTAATTATGAAGCAAAAGCCACGTGATACTTGAAGAGGTCCATTCCCACCTGCTACATCTCATGTGTTATAGGTCTGTGAACCACACATGAATACAGCAGGTTCTTTTGAGAGAAAAATTAAAGATTATGTTTAATTCATAAGAACACATTAATTTTATTCAATACCAATTTAAAGTAGGTTGTCAATGTGTACAGTATATAGACTTAGCAAAACAGCAAATTAAATACAGTAACAAAAAGATAAATAAATACCAAAACTTCAAACAATACCGAAGATAGCTAAATACCCAAAACAATCAAAATTCTAACAAAAAATCAAACTTAACAATTTAGCTAAGCAGCATTTTACTGCTGCAGATTTTAAGCACAGTCCTAACAGCCTGTTGTTGCTGGCCTTGGAAAAATAGTACAAAGGCAGTCGATGGTGATAAGAATCTCTTCAAGATGAAAGTAGGCATACCTCATTTTGGGGAGGGAAGTGCTGATGGAAAAGTCCTTCCAAGGCTATGCAAGAGACATGGGACAGATGGTACCTCAAAGATTTTCAAGTTCACATGACTGATCACCTTGAAATAATTCTTGATGACCCATCATTACCAGCAAAAATGGACCTTCACTGGCTCCTCCTGGATGCCCAGCAGATCTTGATGTCCCAAGCACCTCTCAGAAACCTTCCAAACCTTCACCTTTGCTGGACCAGAGGCTAGACAAAATAAAGGCATCGCACAGATAGGAAGTCAAAAAAGAAAAAATGCAGCCCAAGATTGCCATGGTTACAGGGATGAGATGCAATAGTTGTTCACTTGCTTTGCACAGTCATTGCTCCTGGTGAAGAGTTGTGTCTGAGGGAGATCTTGACATGGTCTTTGCTCCATTTGAGCTCCTGTTGGAAGATTTCAGACCTAGAGGAGGAAGAGAAAAAGGCCTGCTGAGAACTTGCCATGTCAGCTCTCCAGGAAATACAAGATTTACTCAGCAGGGCAATGCAGTATGACTTTTCAGCTGAGGTCATGTCCTATATCCCCAAAGGAGAATGGCCAAAGTGGACCTGGCCCTGGATGCTTTGCAGAGCTTTAAAATACTGCCTGATAGGGAACTGTGAACTACACAGGGTGGTGTAAAATACCACATTTCTCTAATAGTTCATTCATAGTATATTTAAACATAAAAGTGGTACAATTTCTGAGTTGAAAGTTATACACAGGCCTTCTAACAAGCCTACCGAACACAGAAGTAAAGGCTCTTATTATATCTACAGTGCAGAATCTTGCCTGGGTTCCACAATCAACTCATACATCTGTGAATCCCCAGAGAATCCATCTCACAAGAAATCCATGCACACTGAAGAGATAGTATAATCAGCAAGTGTGTGCTGCATGCAAATCTTCATAAGAGTAAGCATTAAAGTCTAAAAGGGATATTGATGAATAAAAGAAGAGATATCCCTGCTATGTTTCTGGCTCCTTTAGTATTATTTGTGGAGAAACCTAAGGGACAAGTGTCTCTGGTCATACCAGAGAACTCAGAAGGGCAGAAGGAGTACAGAATCCCCAGAATCTCCATGGATCACAAATATTTTATGGACAGAAGTTCTTTTCAACTGGATTAGAACAATATTCTTAAGTTCTCCTACCTGACTGAGGCAGAGAAGAAGGACAGATACTCGCACCAAAAAATAAAACACATTTACAGGTACAGGAAATTTACTTGGATCCTGCCAAGTCATCTCAGAGACATCAAAATGACTCTGCATCACACAAGCCTTGCACGCACACACACACACACACAGAGAGAGAGAGAGAGAGAGAGAGAGAGAGAGAGAGAGAGAGAGAGAGAGAGAGAGAGAGAGAGAGAGAGAGAGAGAGAGAGAGAGAGAGAGAAGGAGATGGGGAGGAAGAGAGAGAGTGAGAGAGAGACACAGATAGACAGACAGACAGACAGACAGACAGACAGACACACACACACACACACACACACACACACACACACACACACAATCCTGAACACTCATAAGCACATATATTCGCAGAATGAACTGTAATTCATTGCTGAAACATGCTTGCGTTTCCAGGTAATGATAATATAAGAGATTACCGAGGATACTATAAAGGCATAAGTTAAGTCAACTTGAATTGAAAATAAAAGGCTGGAGAGGTGGCTCAACTTTTAGCAGCACTAACTGGTCTCTTGAAAGACCTGAGTTCAATTCCCAGAAACCACCTGATGGCTTCCAACCATCTTTAGTAGGATCGGATGCCCTCTTCTGGTGTATCTGAAGAGAGTTACAGTGTAGTCACGTATATAAAATAAATAAAATGTTTTTAAAGAAAAAGAAAAGAATCTTGAATGGGATAAAAACATAGTAGGCATAGGCTATAGACAGTTCAGTCAATAATGTGCTTTCCCCTAATGAACAAAAGATGGAAATTTGAGGTCTTGGCCTATTAGCCAAAACTGCTTAGCAACTTCTTAAGGCTGTGCACAGTAGACTTGGCCTCCAGCAAAAGCACACTGGACAGAGGTGGACTGGTCTGGTCCTGCCTCTTATTCCCTGGTCCTCATTTGTCCAAAGTGAGCAGAATCTTCCAGTAGTAGACCCTCCAATTAACATAGCCTGTGGGATTTTGGAACCAAAGCTATGAGCCCAGGCAACTAGTAAATCTCCATAACCAGGAGGCAGAGTGAAACTTTTCTCACTGTAAGGAGATTTAGTCAGGGATATTTTGAGAACATTAAGGATGATTAGTTTATGGCCAAATGGTAGCATGTATTATCACAAAATTTCAAACCAAAGTGTAATTTTTATTCCTTGACTGATGGACACCTCAATAGTTTCTAGTTTGGGGCTGCCATGAAACATACCCCTGAAACCATGATGCACCCTTATTTCTCTGTAGAAACATACATCTGGTTCTGAAATTGCCAGCTCATTGGGGATTGCAGTTCAACTTCCTGAAAAGTTATACAGGGCATCACAAAGGGATACACCATTTGACACCACCAGCAATATCTGAGGGTATTCATTTCTCCCAGGATTTCTTGAGCATGATTTTAACTCAGAGCGGATGATTTTGAATAACAGCAGTTACAGAGGTCTACAGACAGAACATAGTGTGTGTGCTTCAGACTCTCAAGAGGCTGAGGCAGTCCTGTTCTTGATCTTCGCTATATATATATATATATATATATATATATATATATATATATATATATGTATATGTCCCTTTGGCGTAATACAGATGCAACACTAAGGAACTCACTCATTCAAATTATAATGCCCTGGACAAATTCCTTGGCCTAAGAAAACTGAGTCAGTTGTAGTCAACGTTGGAAAGAAATTCATAGTAGGCAATAAAAAAAAATCTAAGATGCTGAGAGAAGATGCACTGAGCTGAACTGCCTGACCTTCCAGTATGCAGTCAGGATTCACCAAGAGCCAACAAGGGACACAAAGACTAAGCCAGCCTCTTTGATTCTCAAGAACATAGATATGACACGGCAGCCTCCTCCATTTCTCCATGTACCACAGTCTTTTGTTTTCCTTCAAATGATTTCAGTACACATATATACTTCTTCCTCTATAAACACCTGGAAATCTGACTTTACACCACTTTTGTCTCCTTATTTTCTAATGAGCTAGATGGAGAGGCCTGGTGATGGGCTGCTGTATTTGCAGTTTCCCTGATGCAAAATAAAAAGGGAGAGGACTTTTTCTTCATTAAAGATGTTTACTTACCAAGTGAAAATTTGAATATATACATACAAATATATAGATATATGTACTGAAACAAGTGCATGTATTCACACACATGCACACACACAAACACATACATAAAAAAATACATGAGTACACACTTGTATATACAGGCACCTACAAAAAGGACCTACCATTACTCAAATGCACAACATGAATATGCTAAGACACACCTGGGCAAAAGCATAAACACATACAAACATCCCTACCCGCACACCACATAGATCTATAAAAAGACTGCTATGTTTCAGCACATTTGCTGTCATTTGAGGAAGTAGTGGAACCTAAGCTGTATACAAGGCTCATAGACTAACCCAGGTTGTGTTGCCCATCCAGTACTTATTTCCTTGTCAGGAACTTTTTCCATGCACATACTTGGTGATACTGCAAGTATGTTATAAGCTCTGCAGAGACAAGCTGATCCACACAAGGTTCACGGTTCTAAGACAGAGGGTTCCAAGATCATCTTCAAGCAAGCTCCAAGATGAAACATATTGTACTGTCTAACCCAACCTTGGCTACTTCTCTGAAGACCCTGGTAGCACCAATTAACACAGTTATCCAAGGTTATTATCCAGGAACTTTACAACACATTATAGTTCATATGATAAAAACATCCTGAATGTCAGTCAGAAGGAGGCAAGTGAATTAACAGGCAATGATTTTTCTGAAATTCAGCACTCTACAAAACTAAGAGAGGGAATCTGTACTGAAGCAAGCCATGCCCATGATATACTCAACAAAAAAATATCAGTAGAGGGATGCACCCTAGGATTCCATGAATCCTCTTGGTGAAGCCAGTAAGACACACCATGAATTTCGAGGTTATTTAGGGCAAGGAAGGAAAAGAAGTCTAATTTTTAATTTAAAAATATTTATATTGTTTGACTTTTTGTTTATTACTAATGACTATAATAAAAGAGTTAGATTGGGGCCAGCCTTTTGTCTTAGGAGGGGGCATGCCCAAGACCCTCTGAGGAAGGAGTCATAGAGCAGATCAGGGGACCTGGTTCCTAGATAATTCCACAAGTAGCCTCCTAAGGCACCACTCCACACCTTAGATCTGGAAAGGGTTGCTGTCAGGGTGCAGGAACTCTTCTGCCTGCAGTAACAAGCTAATGGTGGCTGACTGGGATGGGAGGAGAGGGTGAGGCAGGAGTGGAAGGGCCTGGAAAGCCCATGATCTCAGGGGCTGTGTGGCCCCTGCCACAGCTGATGCCATCCACAAGGTAGGGGAGACTATGTGAAGGTCCTAGGGGAGTGGAGGGACCCAGACATGGAACTTCAGAAAGATGCTTGGTCTCTGGAGCTACTGGATTCTGAGGACCAGCAGATGGCTAGTCATGAGAACCCAGGTGAGGTAGCCTAGTGGTCCCCCCAGCTAACCACACTGCTGTCCCACCAGGTCAGGCAGCCAGATTTTGTGACACTTGAATGCCTGAAGTCATGCCCCTTGACCTCCAAGTGCCCCACACTTCCATGTTACAATGAGAACCTGGTGTTCAGGTTCCTATAGGTCCTTTCAATAGGAACACCCAGAACCCTGGAGCCCTGTTTTGTCTCATGTCTGCAGCTAGCTGTTGTTGAAATTTTTTGTGTGCCATATCCTGCTCTGGTTCCAAGAGTACTGTGTCTGCCTTGTAGTTCTTCCTCACAGTGGGGGTCTCCAATCCCAGGTCTGGAAGTTATCATGTATGAGAAAAGGACTGGGAAAAGGAATCTGAGGTTACATGGTAAGATTTGGTAAGGGTGGGCTGAGCTAAATATGAAATTATTCACTTTTAAGTGTTGGCCAGGTGGATTCTGATTCTTTATTAAGGCATTATTGGGTTGAAAAACTCACTGGTGGGTTACATGGAGTCCAGGATTGTCGGGTAAGACCCATCCTGGTGCACCAAAACCGTCCTCCCTCTTTTTAGTGATTCCAGCCTGATGAAAAAAAAGTTCATGAGGAAGAGCAGTGGGGCCAGATGTGTGTCTGACACCTGGAGGAGAATGCATTGAATTCTTCCATGATAAAAAATTTGTTCTTACAAAAAGAAACAGAAAAGCAAAAACATTATAACTTTTGCAAAAAAAAAAAATACCAAAACCAGCATGTCCTTCCTCTTTATGTCCAGATGAACCTTGTAACAATGACTATAGACCAAATGATACAAGGAGCTCTGTCTGAGAGGAGATAGAATATTCTATGATGCTGGGCAGACAGCTTAAGCAAAGCAGTAAATTCAAGTTCACTGAGAGACCTGGGCTCAAGGGACTATGTTACAGAAACACTGAACAAAACCACATGTGAATACCTGGCCTCCCAGCACAACCACCAATATACACCTTTGCACAGACATGTATTTCACACACACACACACACACACACACACACACACACACTCACTCACACAATGTACAGAAATCATAACTGAGTAAGAATATATGGAGAGACTACAATGGTGGAGGAACAGATGAATGTAGACTATGAAAAATTGATGTTTCAAGTGAGATTCAGGATTTAGATTCCCTACCTTGGGGACTAAAATTGCTTGGGGAACACACATCTTAGACTATGTTGAGAGAGTTTGTGAAATTTTAATTTTGAAGCCACATCTCTCACACCAACCCTCAGCCTAAGAGAAGTCTTTAACACATCCCTGTTCATCTAGGCAACTCTACAATATAAGCTCTTAGGAAGACCTCTAGCAACTCTGACAGAAATCAGGACTGACAGGATACTACTCAGGCTCTTTCAGTGTGAAGCAATATCTAGGCAGGGAAAAGAGAATATCTTGTAGATACTTTCAAATGACTCCTACAAAGCAAATGAGCTAACAGAAATGACTTTATCTATCAAAGTTCTAGACTACTACAAGGGAGGCACCACATGGAACCTTTCTAACATAATGGCATGTAGGTGTGTAATGTGTGTTCAAACTACCCATCGTAATAAACTGCAGCTTTCACATCAGCAAGAGGATATACTTGTATACTGTCCAGTGTCCTACAAGAAGAAAACTCCATAGAAAGTCTTGTAATTAGTCAGAAAAATGAACACCTGCATGAGACATAGTAGAGTGCCTAGATAAGTTTCAGGATGGATAAATGGCTTGACTCTGTTTATGGTTAAACAAGAGAGCAACTTGCCAGTGATGCTTCATTTGTCCTACCTGCTGCTGCTTGGTAGTGAGTCGTACCAAAACTTGAAGGCTTTTATACATAAAATGTTTGTTAATTTGGTATCCGCTTCCAGTGCAATCTTCTCCCGTAGCAGATGCCTGTTCTCAGTCCACAACATCTTGACCTTGTGCTTTTTATGGTTAAATTCACCCAGGAGGTGGTTTGTACTCATCCTGAGCCAAACACAAAATATGGTGACTCCCAGGGAGCATCCATCTTCCTCCTACTCTTCCAAGTACCAACACACTTCAAGGGCCCATGATCCCCAGACAGCCTCAGAACATAGTCCAGATTAGCCATGGAATAGCACATAGAGGAAGGTCAAATGCAGAGGACAGCCACATTAGAGAAGACTAAAGGTAGTTCTGAAAACACTGACCCCAATGGGTTCTCATGTATCTTCCAGAAGAGGACTTGGGCCCCATGTGTACTAATGTATCCATGGTGTTAAAAACCACCTGTAGTTAGAGAGCCAATCTTCTTTAGGAAAGGATAATACACCTAAAATTATACAATCTTTATGTGCCTCATGGAAACCATACCTATAAATCTACTTCCAGAGCCCAAGAGGCTCAAGGTTGATTGAAATCTCTATCATTGTTCAAACCTTTTCTATCTCAAGAATACTGAAATGGAAAGTAAAATGGTTGGAGGGGCTCACAGACTCTTCACACTTTGTCAAAATGATTAGAAGAGGCAAAAAACCTAGAGCCTCGCTTTGAAGGAGGCAGGATTCCTTTTAAGAGGTATGCAGTATATATAACCTGAGCTCTCACTTTGGTTCAAAGACAAGGATGGGCAGACACATGCTGTGCCAAATACTTGGGTCATGATCATGGTAGTCACTCACCAGTATATTTGATTTTCTTTAGTTAGCTCCTTGCACTTGGACAAGGCCCCACTGAGCTCCTGTGGCATTTTCTTGAGGTCAGTCATCATTTGGTGGTATTGCATCTTAAGCATGAATGTCTCAAAGCTGTTCCTGTGGGAAGGTAGGGCACAAATAGCAAATAATCCATGAACTAAGAATACAAAGTTCACATCACTTCAAGCTGAATCGTCAATTACCCCAGCCCATATATGCCACATCCTTCCTCTTGGTACTGTTTGTCCCAGGTGCTTATTAAGATTATTACTCTTTGCCTGGAGCCAGTCCAGGGAAGTAAAAGAAGGGAGCCAGCATGCTTTAGCTCCCTGAGAGAGCTTGAAGGAATACACTAGCTCTCCAAAAACTTTCCAGGAGCCTGTGCCAGTGGCCTGGGTCCACCTTAATCCCATGATGAAACTTCTTTTGTTTTCAGATTAATGAGTTTTCAATCATTGGTTCTTTTGTACATTAATTCCCAAAGGGCTTAATTAATATTTATATGGAAAAGGCTTTATAACACACACCAGAAATTTTCAATGTGCTCCCAAGGTAAACACAGCAGTCAAATGCTGTGCTGCTCGAAATAAGGCTCCCTGCCATCATCACTACCATTACCTGGAAACTGAGGTAGGCAAAACCACATAACACAACACAAACTCCACAGATCTTAGTGGAACACACACACACTCACACAAATACAACGACAATATCACATAAATTCAATGTTAAGGAATAGTCTCATAATATCAACAAAATTGGAGGAAAGCAGACAGCCAATCCAAACACAATGAGAGGCAGCACATGTGAACATGTTCATGTAGCTCTTGACTGGACAAATTGCACACAAAGCAACTCTAAATCAATTACAAAAATGATTTACATAAGCACAGAGTACTTAGCATCTCCCACAAACAAACACCTGACCAGGCTTCTAAAAGTGCAGGGAGAGAGGTCACATACTACTCCCCTTATCCCTAGACTGTGATTCGTGCCACAGGCTTGGATATACTTTTGGAGAAATCTAAAGAGCCTGTGACCCCATCTCCTATATGAACTTCAAGTTCTGTGTTGAACATGCAATCAGCAAAATGAATTTGTACATGAGGTTAGCTTGGAGCTATAGCCTCCTGTGATAAGAGAAAATCCAAGGTTAACAGAGATAGCAAAAGATAGCCAGCAAAAGAAAAACTGGGCATAATGACTACCTGTCATTCAAATCCTGGTTAGTGTAATGGGCCAGGTTTTCCCGGAGTTCGTCTCTTTCATTTTTCATCTTCTGGAGATCCCTTTTGAGCTTGTCCAATGTCTTCATTCTTTGTTCCTCCTCATTGATGTTAGATGGTTGTGATGATACCTTCCCCACAGACCCTGTTGGTAGATCAATACTAGTAAATTTGTAGAGATGATAGGACAGAGAATAGAGAAACCATGCTTAGTCCCATACATAAGACCGAGGAAGAGGAAATTCTAGAGACAGAGTGAATCCATTAAGGAAAAAGAAATCATCTTCAAGCCGCACTCCTCGGCTATGTCCCTGTTCCCAACCACCGTCACTAAACATAAGCCTCACTCATTACTGCAGACCCCCTAGCCCTGAATTATATAAATGGACCCAAGAAAGAATTGGAGGGCAATGGCAGCTCTTATCAGACAATGCAGTCCATCATGCTTCGCACAAAAAGAGTAACCATAAACACCAGCACCTAACATCTCCCTCAAGTGATCACATGTCAGGGCTTCATAAAATGGGTGATGCAAGCACACTAGACTACAGTAACCCATATAATGAATCAGGCCACATCATCTTTGTTCAAAACCAAAGTGTCTAAGACCTTGATTCATGAACAGGGGAATATCTCTTTCTGATCTTGGCATCACATACTCATGTAACCTACAGGAAACTATTTAGGATGGAGGACTTCAACACTCTATCCTGGCAGCAACTTTTTACTATTCTCACAGAGCTCCCATGACATAATTTGCCACTCTGGAGGAAATTAACATCTCTCAGCAAAGCAACTGTAGGCTTGTCTTCCTGGCTCTCTGCAAAACTAATCATCTGAAATTCTTGACTCTGGGTCTGCCTTTGAGTAATATTGAAATTCCAGGCCATAAGCCCTATTCCTGGAAGGGCCAGCTCAAGCCCACCTCATCCAGGAAGCTCCCTGACCCTTGCCCAGGACTCACTATGCCTTCGCCAGGACCATGTCCTCCTTCTTTTTTCCCAACATGACAGAAGGCCAGCCTCCTTCTGCCTCTTCTGCCTAGGCCTGGTCTCCGTCTGTATTCTATTCTCCCTCCGAAATATCCTGCGCAGCATGGACAGCATGCCTGCTTCTGAACCCAGTAGGCTCTGAAAGACTACCCCCACAGGCAGTTGGTGTCACCACAACACTGATGACATCACAGAAGATTCTAGGGTTCTCCTGGATACAAGAGATTGTCCAGGGAAGTGACTACTGATGATGTCACCAGGAAGTACCATGGCCTGCCTGATAACTAGCTTGCCCCATATTGGCTAGTTTCTGAGGTGCTCTTTCCTGGGGTCCTTCTTTTGACCCAGGAGATAGCCCTTGGTACATTCCCCTTCCAGAGCTAGAGATTTCTCTCTGCCTCATTACAAATCAAGCACTTTGGATGGGGAGACTTTGTTAGGGCCTTGTCATGGGCAGCTCATCTTCAGTAGGACCTTATGCTCTAGGATCCTTGGATGAGGGAGATTCTTCTCCATTATAAATCTACTTCTGTGGTCCATTCATGTAATATTCTGTCCAATTTCCCAGGTTGCTTTGTTTCCCAGAGGCCACAATCATTCTCCTGGAACGTTAATTTTATGCAAGTTGGACTGTATTTTTATTGTGCCCATACCTTGACAGGAGACATTGTTTCAATATATAAAGATATACGTTTTCATGAAATCTGTGTTTTAGAATCCCGTTTTTGCAACGAAACTCCTTTGTTCTTATTAATATAGGTACTTGGGTACAAGGGAAAATTTCTAAAGTTTATGTCCATTCTTTAAAAGATAAAATCCAACATTCTCCCCTTCGCAATTACAACCAAAGTAGGCTTCTGTGAGCAAAGTTCAACAAGGACATTGGATTGCTGCTCTGTAGTCCTATTAGCCCTCCCTTCTCCAGTATCTGCCTGTCCGAGTTCCTAGTTCCAGGCCTGAGGCTCTTGAGGGTTGGACTATGATACTGCACTCATAAGATACCTTACACAGAATAGGATGGATAGGGGTTAGAAAGACCTCAGGTCCATTCAAACCCAATCTTAATGGGTCCATAATTTCAGGAGGGACTCCTTTTGGCATTGTCAGCTGTGGTTTTTGCCTTCTTGACCTGGGTGTGCTGAATCTGTAGTAAAATACCATCTGACTTCTCAGGTGTAAGAGTGGAAATATCATGTAAGTCCTTTCTATATTGAATTGTGTTTTCTTTGACTACCAACTTCAGCCATGGAGAAACACTACAAAAAGGTTCAAAAGTGTCTGTGAAGATGTTGAGGAAGTCAGAAGTCCAGTCTGTCTGTCAGATAGTCAGATGAATATCATTTATGGAGAACAGGAGGGCATAGATAATGAAAATGAAATAGAGTTTGGCTAATTGATGATCTCTGAATCTGGGAAGAAATTGGGGAGGCATTCCAAACAAATATTTTAAGAATGAATCCCTCCCTGTATTTGGGTACAATAGGCCCAAGTTAATAAAGTCCATCTACCCTTTCCTGAACTCTCCTGAAAGTTTTGTTGTGATGCCATTAAAACTTTTTTTTATTTCCATGGGACCAGAATTATGCTCTCTGCATGAACAATGAAGATTCCATCTATTCACAAATTATTCACTGGGAATTGACAAGTTTTGGCTATAAACACTCAACTATTGTCTAACACTATTCCAAAGAAGTGGTAAAATTCCACTACCTGGACAAGGTTTTGAGCATTTTCAGATTAGTGGATATACGTTTTACCCAACCAGAGAAAGTATCATTGAAAACAAGCATGTACTCTTATCCTCTGCTACCAGGCCAGATATCAGTGAAGTCAGTTTCCCACAATTGACTGTATCTCTCGCCTCTCTTATGTGGCCAACTCTGGGAGAAGTATCTCTGGTTACCTTTATTTTACTATAAATCTGATATATTGCATAGATAAATCAGACCAGGATGTGGAGTCTTAATTATAGCATACTTTGTTCTGAGCAACTGAAAAACTATTGTGGCTACTAGTCAGATAGCTGGCAAAGGTTAGTTACCAGAGCCCTGTGAATATTTTCTGTCAGAGTGAACCACTGGTCATGAAGTATCTAAAACAACCCAGTAGAAAAAAGATAGTCTTTTCAGCAAATGGTGCTGGTTCAACTGCTGGCTAGGATGCAGAAGAAGGCAAATTGATCCATTTTTATCTCCTTATACTAAGCTCAAGTCCAAGTGGATCAAAGACCTCCACATAAAACTAAACTCACTGAGAAGTAGAAAAGAGACTGGGGAAGACCGTTGAGCACATGGCCACAGGGGAAAATTTGCTGAACAGAACACAAATGCTCTCAGATGAAGAATTGACAAAAGGAACTTCATAAAATTACAAAGTTTCTGTATGGCAAATGACACTGTCAATTCAACAAAACAGCAACCAACGAATGGAGAAAAGATCTTTACCAATCCTACATCCAACAGAGGGCTGATATCCAATATATACAAAGAACTCAAGATGTTAGACTCCAGAGAGCCAAATACCCCTATTAAAAATGGGGTACAGAGCTAAACAGAGAATTTTCACCTGAGGGATATCAAATGGCTGAGAAGCACCTAAAGAAATGTTCAACATCCTTAGTCATCTGGGAAATTCAAATCAAAACAACCCTGAGATTTCACCTTACACCAGCCAGAATGGCTAAGTTACAAAACTCAGGAGAGAGCAAGTGCTGGAGAGGTTGTGGAGAAAAAGGAACAATCCTCCACTGCTGGTAGGATTGCAAGCTGGTACAACCACTCTGAAAATCAGTCTGGCGGTTCCTCAGAAAACTGGGCATGATACTACCAGAGGACCCTGTTATACCACTCCTGGGCATATACCCAGAGGATGCCATGGCATGCAATAAGGACACATGCTCTACTATGTTCATAGCAGCCTTATTAATAATAGCCAGAAGCTGGAAAGAACCCAGATGCCCCTCAGTGGAGGAATGGATACAGAAAATGTGGTATATTTATTTACATAATGGAATACTACTCAACAATTAAAAACAATGAATTCATGACATTTTTAGGCAAATGGTTGGAACTGGAAAATATCATCCTAAGTGAGGTAACCCATTCACAAAAGAACGCACATGGAATGCAGTCACTGGTAAGTGGATATTAGTCCAGAAGCTCTGAATAGCCAAGACACAATTCACATATCAAATGATGTCCTAGAAGAAGGAATATCAGGAACGTCTCCTGGTCCTGGAAAGACTCCATGCAGCAGTGTAGAGGAATACCAGGACAGGGAAGCAGGAGGGGGTTTATTGAGGAACAGGGGGAGGGGAGAGGGCTTAAGGGACTTTTGGGGGGTGGGGAACCAGGAAAGGGGAAATCATTGGAAATGTAAATAAAGAATATATGTAATAAAAAAAGAGTGATCCTTCTCTCTATTGTCCAACAGTAACCTTTAGGCTTAGCTACCTTTTGAATATTTTTGCATATCCTATTTCCTCTTGGTTATACTGTGGAGTCTCAGGCAGCAGTGGGTCACAACATGTCACTAGAATGTCAGTCAACCCCACTGTTCTTTGCGTCAATTTTTGGACAGTCAAGTCAATGAGCTGATTATCTCTGGCATCATGGAGTCATTAAGTTGATGTTCTCAGCATTGGAACCAAGACACTCATGAAGGAAGCAAATAGTTTCCAATGGAGGCAAAAATTCCACTTTGTTTCCAATGTTCTTTCTGCTAGCAGTGGTGAGCCCTCCTTCTCTGTAGTTCATAACATTCACATGTGAGTAACTAAGCATAGTGACTCTTGTGGTATGCAATAACAGGTCTTCTTTTTCACCATGTATTTTTATTGTAAGTCTTGGGTCCAAATCATTTCACTTTCAATAACTGCTGAAGCCCTGTGTGCCTGGTTCCATGTTTAATGAAGATACGCCCATCCATATAGAGCATTGCATCAGAATCTTTTATGGGATGCAGGGGTGTCTATTAGCTCTAGACTGATGCCTTTCATTCTGTTTGTTTCCTCATACAATTCTTGATGAACTTCCTGTGGGTCATCATCTGGCAATATAGTAGCAGAATTGATGACATCGGGTTTTTCAAACCAGACTCCAGGACCTCCTATGGTTTCACACAAGCAATGAACAGCCAGGGTTCTGCTGTTTCTTTGAGACAAATCTCAACTGCATGGTTTGATGTAAATAAGATGCTGACCCAGAGTTCAATTCTCTGCTTCTTTCGGTAGAATACTGGTAGCCATCGCAGCTCTTAGACGGGTGGACCAGCCTGATGATGCAGGATGCATTAGCCTAGATAGGTTCTACGATCCTATCGTGATTCCATGGTCCTAATATGACTGGTCCCACACACTTTGCAGTAACTTTTGCTCATAGATCTGTAGATGACAAGCCTTGAAGTCATCTGTAAGTACTAGGGTTAGATCCAAAATCACCTGACTTTAAAGTCTCAAACATGATCCGTGCAGACCCATCCCAGTTTAGAGAAATCTATTCCCTCATTTGTGCTGGTGTTTTCTGGTTTGGACATTTATAAAGACTACTTGTATTTCCATAGGTGTTGTGGGACTGTTTGGACAGTGTACCTTATCTTGATTTAACTTTGGTATGTGGTTTTCGCCTGGAGAGCTAGCTCAGCAGGTAGGACCCTTGGCTGCTCCTCCAAAGGTCCTGAATTCAATTCCCTAGCAACCACAGTGGGACAAACAACAATCTCCAAGGGGATCTAATGCCCCCTTCTGGGAAGTTTGTGTCTATGCATCAGAGCACTCATCCCTTTAAAAATAATGAAATAAAATATTCCTTCTGATCTAGATTTTACAGAATTGGTGAGCAAAGGCTTTTCTTGTTAGACAGGATTTGTTTTTTATTTCCTCAGTTTCTGTTGTTATGTCTCCATTTTCATTTCTTATTTTGTTAATTTGGGTACTGTCTCTGTGCCCTTTGGTTGCTTTGGCTAAGTGTTTACCTATCTTGTTGATTTTCTCAAAGAACCAACTCTTGGTTTTGTTCTTGTTGTTGTTTGTTTGTTTGTTTGTTTGTACTTTGATTCTTTATATGTCGCTATTTATCTCATTTTTGTTTATTTCACCCCTGAGTTTGAGTGTTTCCTGACATATAACTCTCTTAACATATAACTTGATTTCTTTACTTTTTTTCATCCAAGATATTTCAGGTGTCCTTTTAAGGTACTGGTTTATGATAACTCCAAATACTTTTTAAATTTTTTTTCCTATCAACAACTTTTTCTTTAATTGGATATTTTGTTTACATTTTAAATCTTAACCTCTTTCCAGGTTTCCCCTCTGCAAACCCACTACCCCATCCTCCCTTACCCATTTCTATGAGGGTGTACCTCCACCCACCTCCCCAATCTGCTTCACCACCCTAGCACTCTGCTACATTGGGGCATCAGGCCTTCACAGGACTATGGGCCTACTCTCCCATTGATGCCAAGTAAGACCAATTAATCTCTTTTGATCCATCCTGTAAATTCTCCATTGGGTTCCTTGTGTGTTGCCAGGAAACATGGGTATCTGTATTTGTCAGGATCTAGCAGAGCATCTTGGGAGATAGATGAACCACTCTACCGTCATCAAGCATTTCGTGGCATTCACAACAGTGTCTGGATTTCGTGTCTGCATGTGGGATGAATCCCCAGATAGGGCAGTCTCTGGATTTCCTTTCCTTCAGTCTCTGCTCCATTCTTTGTCCCTGCATTTCCTTTAGAAATGAGCAATTCTGGGTTATAATTTTGGAGATGGGTTGGTGGCCCTTTCCCTCAACTGGGAGACCATGCCTAACCTCTGGATATGGTCTCCACAGGTTCTCTCTCCCCTTTGTTGGGTATGTCAGCTCATGTCATCCCCCTGGGGTCCTGGGACACATTTGATTTCCTGGCATCTGGGACTTTTTTGTTGCTAACCACAGTTCCCAAAGGCACGCAGTGCTATGGATTTTCCTGTTCACACTGCATTCCTTGTGTTCAAAAATATTGGGTATGCTGCTTTTTCATTTTCATTGAATTATATAAAGTCTTCAATTTTATTATTTTTCCCTGATCAATTTGTCATTGAGTAGATAGGTTTTTGTTTGTTTGTTTGTTTGTTTTCATGAGTATATGGGCTTTGTTTATTTCTTGTTCTTGAAGACCAGACTTAGTTCCTGGTTATATGTTAAAATGTCTGTCATTCATGCAATCTTCTTGTATATGTTAAGACTTGTTTTAAATCTGGTTATATAGTCAGTTTTGTAGAAGGTTCCAGGCATGATAAAAAGAAGGTATCTTTTTCTTTTAGAAAGGAGGTAAAATGTTCTGTGGAAATCTGCCATACCTATTTGGTTCATAACTACTCATAGTTACACCAGGTCTCTGTTTAGTTTCTGTTTCAGTGACCTGCCCTCTGGTGTGTCTGGGGTATTGAAGTATCCCATTATTATGTGAAGTCCAATGTGTGTTTTGAGCTTTAGCAAAGTTTGTTTTATAAATCTGGGTGCTGTTGCACTTGAGGCAGTGGAGTTCAGAATTGAGGCTTCCTCTTGGTAGATGTTTCCTTTGATGAGAATGAATTGTCCTTCCCCATCTCTTTTGATAACTTTTGGTTTAAGGGTCTACTTTCTTGGATATGACAATGGCTTCCCCAACTTGGTTCTCAGGATCATTTGCTTCAAATGTGGCACTTTATTCTATAGGAGTGTCCTTCTTTGCCACTGAGGTAAGTTTCTTGTCTGCAGCACAATGCTGCATACTATTTCTGTTTCCAATTTCTTAGCCTATATTTTTTATTGGGGAATTGAGTCCATTCATGTTGAGAGACATTAAAGAGAGATTATTGTTAATTCCAGTCATTTTTGTTTTCATGGTGTTATTATGAGTGAGAAAGATTCTCTTCTTTGGGCATTCTTTTGAGATGATTCATTTCTTGTGTTTTCTTGGGTACAGTGACACTCCTCTGTTGGCATTTTTCTCTGAGTATCCACTGAAATGATGCATTGGTGTAAAGAAATTGTTTAAATTTGGTTTTGTTGCAGAATATCTTGGTTTCTCTATTTATGCTTTGTATTGTAGACAGGGCTGGCATTTGTGTTCTCTTTGGGTCTGTAGGACATTTGTCCAGAATCTTCTGGAATTTATAATCTATGGTGAGAATTCTGGTGTAATTCTCATAGGTCTGCCTTTGTAAGTTACTTGAATTTTTCCCCTTACAATTCGTAATATTTTCATTCTTCCTTTTGTACATTTACTCTTTTGATTATCTGTGACGGGATGATATTTTGTACAGGTCCAATTGATTTGGTTTGTTGTAGCCTTCTTAGGCATTTATGACTGTCTCTGTTTTTAGGTTCAGGAAGTTTTCTTCTATTCTTTTGTTGAAGATATTTTCTGGACCTTTGAACTGATAAATTTCACCCTCTTCTATTTTTATTATTCTTATGTTTGATCTTTTCATTGTGTCATGAATTTTCTGGATGTTATGGGTTATGAGTTTCAACCCTTTGTATTTTCTTTGACTGCCCTTTCAATATCATATATGGTATCTCCTATACTTGAGAGTCTCATTTCTATCTCTTGTATTCTGTTGGTGATGTTTGCATCTGTAGCTCCTGATCTACTTTTTACATAGTCCATCTCCAGAGATGCCTGCATTTGTGATCATCTTAATATTTTTCCATTTTTTATTGCTTATCTTCTTTATTTGCATTTCAAATGTTATCCCCATTCACACATTCTCCTCCACAAAACAATATCGCCTCCACACCTAAACCTGTCACTATCAGGATGAACCTTTAAACCCCCACCAACTCCTGCCTCCCTGAACTAGTATTTCCCTACCCTGGGTCATTAATCCTGCATAGGAACAAAGACCTCCTCTCTCACTGATGCCAGATAATGCAGTCCTCTGCTATAATTCCAACTGGGGCTGCAGATCCCACCATATGTACTCTTTGATTGGTGGTTTAGTACCTGGGATCTTTGGGTGTTCTGGTTGATTGGTATTGTACTACTTGAGGGGATGCAAATACATTCAGCTCCTTCAGTCCTTGCCCTAACTTTTCAATCAGCTTCTCCAGTCTGAGTCTCATGTTTGGGTGTAGGCTTCCCCATCTTTATTGTTCAGGGTCAGGCAGAGCATCTCAGGAGACATCTATGTCAGGCTTCTTTCAACATCATGCTTCTTGGCATCAGAAGTACTGCCTGGGTGTGGTGTCTACAGATGGGATAGATCCCTAGGTGGTCCATTCTCTGGCTGACCTATCCCAGGCTCTATATAGCACTTTGTCCATGCATTGCTTTTGACAGGAGGAATCCTGGATTAATATTTTTGAAGCAGCTATTGGACACCATCCTTCAGAGAGGAGACTCCTTATCCATTGGATGTGGTCTCTACACATTCTATCTCCAACTTGTTGTGTATTTAGGCTAATGTCCTCACTTTTGGGCTCTCGGAATCTCTTGGGTCCCTGGCATCTGACACTATATAGTGGCTATCCACAGATACAAACTCCCTTTCAAATTACGGACCCTCTATACTTCTACTCAATCTCGTCCAATATCTGAACCGACACCCCGTTTTACCTCCTACACCTCTCTCCCTTTCAGAACCTTCTCTTCCTCTATTTCTCAAGATTCTTTTCTTCCCATATCTCAATAGAACTGTACCATCCACACGTTGGTCTTCCTTCTCCTTGGGTTTCATATGGTCTGTGAGTTGTATCATGGGTATTCTGAGCATTTTTTGGCTAAAATCCACTTACCAGTGGGTATATGCCACAGGTGTTCCTTTTTACCACACCCAGGATGATATTTTCAAGTCCAACCATTTGCCTACAAATTTCATGAAGTCACTGTTTTTAATAGCTGAGGACCTATCCCTCATCTCCAAAGACCGATCTGGGCATTCTTTGCTGAGGCATGATAACCCAGTTTCCCCAGTTCCTTGAGGAGCTGTCAGGTCCCCTTAAAGCAGAGTTCTTGGCTGGGGGGCTTCAAGAAGGTCATCTATGTACTGTAAAAGGTGTGCTGTGGGTTGCAGGGGGGAAACGACACCAGATATTGGTGCAGGGCCTCATCGAAGATAGTAGGCGAGTTCTTGAATCCTTGTGGTAATCAGGTCCAGGTGAGCTGTCCCATCCTGTCCTCTGGGTCCTTCAGGGGTATTGAAATCCCAGTTTGGACAGGTGAGTGGGAATCTGGCCTCGATATCAACAGGCAGTAGTGACAGCCTCCCATTCGAGCCTGGAACATTCTTTTGGCCTCTAATAGGATTCTCTGTCTTTTCATGGTGGTTAAGTGGACCTGCAACAGCTGCTCACAATCATCCCAAGTGGGCTTGCTCGAGTGATCCTCCAATTCACAGAGTCTGGAACCTAAGGGGGGCTTCCCAGCCAATGCACCAAAATGTAAGAGTCTGTCAGAAGACCCCCCACTCAATAAGGCCACAGAGACCAGAATTGCTGCAATCTGCAAGAGGTTTCTCGTTCCCATATACATTGGGTTCCCCCAGCATACAGGCAAAAGGAGCTGTATTCTACAATTTTATCAAGATATCCTTCCATAACACCTCACTAGGACATTAACTCCTATGAGTACACCAATTTACAAATGCATCTCTGAAGAGTCAATATTACCATTCCATTAATACACAATGTGTGGCATTTGTCTTTCTGAGTCTGGGTTATATCCCTCAGACTGAGTACTTCTGGCTCTGTCCATTTACATGTAAAATTCATTTCGTTCTCACTGCTCAATTCCATTGTTTATATGAACCTCATTTTTATTGTCTTTGAATCAGTTATATGGCATCTAGCTTGTTTTCATATCCTGCCTACCATGAATCAAGCAGCAAGTTACATGAACATGGGTCTCTGTCATAGGATAATGTCCTTTGGATAAATGCCCTGGAAGAGTGTCTTTGTCAGTGTTCTATAGCTATAAAGAGACATCATGACCATGGCAGCTCTTTGTAAAGAACACTTTTAAATGGGGCCTGCTTGTTATTTCGGAAGGTTAATACATTATTGTCTTGATAGAAACATGGCAAAACACAGGCAGACATGGTGCTGCGGAAATAGCTGAGACTTCTCTATCTGGATCTGCAGGAAGCAGGAATACTGGCCCTGAGCTGGACTTTTGGAACTTATAAGCCCACTCCCACAACAAGACCACACCTCCTAATTCTATCAAATAGTACTACTCCATGGTGACCAATATTCAAAACTATGAACCAATTGGCATTCAAAACACCACAAATGGTACAGCTGGATCCTATGGTAGATATGTTTCTAGGAATATTTTCAGGAACATCTGTTCTGACTTCCATAAATCCATGTTCCCCTATCCCATGCTGACACTTGTTGTCATTTCCTCTATTGATAATAGCGATTCTAACTGGGGTAAGAAGGAATGCCAAAGTGGTTTTAATTTGCATTTTTCTGATGCCTAAGGATATTGAACATTTAAAAACATAATTATTATATATTTCATTCTCTAATTTTGAAGATTCTGTTCAGTTTAACAAAACATTGGAAGGGGATGTTTGAGAAAGGGACTCTACAAATCCCTGGCAGTCACAGAACGTTGCACATAGACCAGGCTCTCCACAAGCTCACAAACTTGTTCTTGGCCTCTTTGTTGTGAGTGCTGGGATTAAAGGTGTCTGCTACCATGTACAGCCATAGAACATTTTCAGATGTTTAAACTTCAAATGAAATACCAATGTTTAACATGGCAGGTTTCCTGCTATTTAGTTTTATACACCATAATATTGTCTAGAAATTCTCTGTTTCATGTACACTTGGTGAAGATTCTCTTTCATCCTGTAGACTGAGCCTTCAAGTGATTAAGAGTTTATTGTGATGTTTTCTTTTGCTGTGAAGATATACCTTTACCAGAACAACTCTTAAACAAAGTATTTATTTGCGGTTGGCTGTTTATACTATCAGATGGTGATCCAGGATCATTATGGTGGGGAGAATAGCAGCAGGAAGACAGGCATGCATATAGGCAGGCATGTCAATAGAGAAGTAGAAGAACTCACATCTGAGTGTGACAAAGACAAGGAGATAGATTCAAAGACAGAGACAGACAACTGGACTGGCATGAGCTCTTGAAACTGCAAAGCACATCTCCAGTGACATACCTCCTCCTGCAAGGAGAGATCTCCTAGTGTTTCTAAAACAGTTCCATGAACAAGGTAGCAAGCATTCAAATGTATGAGCCTTTGAGGGCCATTTTTATTCAAACCACTCCATTTATGATACAGAAGATTTTCTATTTAATATATTCTTTATTTACATTTCAAATGATTTCCCCTTTTCTGAATACCCCTCCCTGAAAGTCCCATAAGCCCTCTTCTTTGCCCCTGTTCACCAATCCACCCTTACGCACTTCCCTGTCCTGGTATTCCCTTACACTGCTGCACTGAGCCTTTCCAGGACCAGGGGCCTCTCCTTCCTTCTTGGGCAACATTTGATATCTGAATTGTGTCTTGGGTATTCCGAGCTTCTGGGTTAATAGCCACTTATTAGTGAGTGCATACCATGTGTGTTCTTTTGTGATTGGGTCACCTCCCTCAGGATGACATTCTCCAGTTTCTCGCACGTGCCTAAGAATTTTTTGAATTCATTATTTTGAATAGCTGAGTAATATTCCATAGGGTGAATATACCACATTTTCTGTATCCATTACTCCACTGAGGGACATCTGGGTTCTTTCCAGCTTCTGGCTATTCTAAATAGAGCTGCTATGAACATAGTGGAGCATGTATCTTTATTACCAGCTGGGGAATCCTCTGGGTATATGCCCAAGGAGTGTTATAGCAGGGTCCTCTGGTAGTTTCATGCTCAGTTTTCTGAGGAACCGCCACACTGATTTCCAGAGTGGTTGTACCAGCTTGTAAATTGAGAAATGGGACCTCATAAAATTACAAAGTTTCTGTAAAGCAAAGGACATTGTCAAAAGCTCAGTTTTCTGTGGAACCAAAAGACTGATTTCCAGAGTGCTTGTACCAGCTTGCAAATTGACAAATGGGACCTCATAAAATTACAAAGTTTCTGTAAAGCAAAGGACTTTGTCAAAAGGACAAAACGGCAACCAAGAAATTGGGAAAAGATGTTTACCAACCCTACATCCAACAGAGGGCTAATATTCAATATGTACAAAGAACTCAAGAAGTAGACACCAAAGAGCCAAATAACCCCATTAAAAATGGGGTACAGAGCTAAGCAAAGAATTTTCACCTGAGAAATATCAAATGGCAGAGAGGCACCTAAAGAAATGTTTGACATCCTTAGTCATCAGGGAAATGCAAATCAAAACAATCCTGAGATTTCCCCTCACACTAGTCAGAATGGCTAAGATCAAAAACTCAAGAGAAAGCAGGTGCTGGCCAGGATGTGGGAAAAGGGGAAGATTTTAAATTTCTCAAGCTGTATAGTTTTATTTACTGGGAGGTCTTTGAGAAATATTATTGTGTTTAAACTATTTTTGTTCCACATGATCATCCACAAAGCAGGACATTATAACTGTAGCTAAATTTATGACTACAAAGACACAGCGTGGATGTATTTTTCATCATGACACTGGAATCTACAGAGTTTCACACACTCTCCACATTAAAAGCAAAGTGCCCTGTGTAGCTCTGGATGGCTGGGGACTAATTTTCAAGCTTAAATCACATGATACTTTAAGATGTGCACTCCCACCTGATATTTCTAGTGTTACAGGACTGTGAACCACACATGAATACAATAGGTTCTTATAAAAAATTAGAGATTATATTTTATTCATAAGAATACATTAATTTTATTCAATACCAGTTTAAAGTAGGGAGTCAATATATACAAGATATAAACTTAGCAAAACATCAAATTCAATACAGTAACAAAAAGATTAATAAATACCAAAACTTCAAATGAGAATAAGAAAAAAATCCGAAAACTATCAAAATTCTAACCAAAAACCAAACATAATAATTAAGGTAAGCAGCATTCTACTGTTGCAGATTTAAGCACAGTCCTTCAGCCTGTTGCTTGCCTCTGGCTCCTCCTGAATGTCCAGCAGATCTCGATGTCCCTAAGAACTTCTCTGAAAACTTCCAAACATGCACCCTCGCTGGACCAGAGGCTAGACAAAATGAAGGCATCTTCACCTATAGGAAGGCAAAAAAGGAAAAAGTGCAGCACAAGATGGCCATGGTAACAGTCATAAGATGCAATGGCTGTTCACTTGCTTTGCACACTCAGTGCTCCTGGTGAAGAGTTGTGTCTAAATGAGATCTTGGCATGGTCTGTGCACCCTTTGAGCTTCTGTTGGAATCCTTCAGACCTAGGGGAGGAAGAGAAAAAGGCCTGTTGAGAACTTGCCATGGCAACTCTCCAGCAAACACCTGGTTTATTCAGCAGGGCAATGCAGTAAGACCCTTCAGCTGAGGTCATGTCCTGGATCCACAAAGGAGAAGAACCAAAGAGCAGGTGGGCCTGGATGTGTTTCTCAGCTTTAAAAAATTGCTTGATACTGAACTACGAACTACACACCGTGCTGGAGGTAAAGTAAAATTCAACATTTCTCCAATATTTCTTGCACAGTATATATCTAGTGAATGCACACTGGCCAGAAGTGGACCAGCCCGTTCCCACTTCTTATTCATTGAATCTCAGGGGCTCCAAAGTGGCATCTTCCAATAGGCCCTCCATTGTCCATAACCTGCTTGACTTTGGAACCCAAGCTATGAGCCCAGGCAACTAGTAAATCTCCATAACCAGGGTGCAGAGTGAAACTTTTCTCCCTGGAAGGAGATTCTGTCAGGGATATTTTGAGGAAAATAACCCTCAAACAGCCAACTGGTTGCATGTATTATCACACTGGCAATAGTCACTAGAAATGCTGAACTACAGTGTAATTTTTCTTTTTGACTGATGGACAGCTTGATATTTTTAGTTTGGGGCTGCTATGAAAACTACCCCTAAAACCATGATGTGCCCTTATTTCTCTGTGGAAACATACTTAAGGTTCTGGAATTGCCTGCTCATTGGGGTTTGCAGTTCAACTTCCTGAAAAGTTGTACATGGCATCTCAAAGACATACACCATTTGTCACTACCAGCAATGCCTGAGGGAACTCATTGCTCCCAACACTCCTTGAGGATGATTTTAACTCAGAGGGAATGATTTTGAGTAACAGTTACAGAGGACTACAGAGAGATCACAGGGTTTGTGCTTCAGACTCTCATGAGACTGGGGCAGCCCTGTTCTTGTACTTAACCATATATATGTTTCTTTGGCTTGGTACAGATGCAACACCAAGGAACTCAATCATTCAAATTGTAGCACCCTGAACAATTTCCATCGTCATGTAAAACGGAGTCAAACATAGTCAAGTTGGAAAGAAAATGGTAGCAGGTAATGGAAAAATCAAACTAGGATGCTGAGTAGCTGCACTGAGCTGCCTCCAGTACCTTCCAGTGCACAGGCAAGATCCACCAAGAGCAGACAAGGGACACAAAGACTAAGCCAGCCTTAGTGATTCTCAGGAACATAGATTTGACAGAGCAGGCTCCTCCATTTCTCCATGAACCACAGTACTTTGCTTTCCTACAAATGATTTCTATACACATAAATATTTTTCCTCTACAAACCCTTGAAAATCTGACTTTACATCATCTTGTCTCCTTACTTTATAATGAGTTAGATGGAGTGGCATGAAGAAGAGCTGCTGAATTTGATGTTTCCCTGATGCAAAGTGAAATGACAGAGGACTTTTCTCATTAAAGATGTTTTCTATTACCATTTAGGATGTTTTCTTACCAAGTGAATATATGAATAT
Source organism: Apodemus agrarius (assembly GCA_964023405.1). Lineage (NCBI taxonomy): Eukaryota > Metazoa > Chordata > Mammalia > Rodentia > Muridae > Apodemus > Apodemus agrarius. Next base: position 83,364,380 of record OZ030013.1, read on the forward strand.
ATACATAAAATATATACATACATGCACAGAGGCGTGTATGTCTCCACACATATGCGCACACACACACACACACACACACACACACACACACAAATATACATGAATACACACTTGTATACACAGTAACCAACAACAAGAACCTACCATTACTCAAATACACAGCATAAATATCCTAAAATATACCTGGGCAAAAGCACAAACACATACACACCCACCCATCTCAAAAAAACAGATCAATAAAAAGACTGCTATGTTTCAGCACATTTAATGTCATTTGAGGAGGTAGTGGAAACTAAGCTGTATACGAGGCTCTTTGCCTAACCCGGGTTGTGCTGCCCAGACAGTACTTAGTTCCTTGCCAGGCACTTTTTCCATGCAGATGCATGCTGATCCTATAAGTATGTTATAAGCTCTGCAGAGACAAGTGGATCCACACACGATTCAGGGTCCTAAGACAGAGGGTTCCAAGATTATCCTACAGCAAACTCCAAGATGAAACATATTCTGCTCTCTAAACCTACCTGCTTCTTTTCAAAAACCCTGTTAGTAGCAATAAACACAGTTCTCCATGGTTATTATCCAGGAACTTTAAAACACATTACAATTCATAAGATATAAAAACATCTAGACTGTCAGTCCAATGGAGGCTAGTGAATTAACAGGCAATGATTTTTCTGAAATGCAGCACTGCAGAACTATGAGGGGAGAATCTGTACTGAAGCAAGCCATACCCATGATATACTCAGCAAGTTTCAAGTTCAGTGAGAGGCCTGGGCTCAAGGGACTATGGTTCAGAAAGAATGAACAAAACAACTGGTGAATACCTGGACTCTCAACCCAACCAAAACTATACACATTTCTACAAACACGCATTTCACATACTCACTAACACACACACTAACTCAAACACTCACACACACACACACACACACACACACACTCACTCACTCAAACACTCACACACCCACACACTCACACTCACATACAAACACACACTGTACTGAAATCATAAGTGAGCATGAAAGTACGAACAGAACACAATGATGGAGGAAGAGTTAAATGTAGAGTGTGAAGAGCAGATGTTTCAAGTGACACTACAGACTCTGCTATCCATCCCTTAGGGACTGAAAGTGCTTAGGGAGCACATGTCTTAGACTATGTGAAGAGAGTTGGAGACATTTTATTCTTGAAGCCTCACATCTCTCACACCAACCCTCAGCCTGAGAGAAGTCTTTCACACATCCCTGTTCATCTACTCAGCTCCACAATCTAAGCTCTAGGAAAGGATTCTAGCAAAACTGACAGAGAACAGGACTGGAAAGATGCTATTCAGGCTCTTTCTGTGTGAACCAAGATCTAGTCATGGTAAAGAGACCATTTTGCAATGCACTCAAATGACTCCTACAATGCAAATGAACTGAAGACCTGACTTATCAAATCAAAGTCCTGTCCTACTAAAAGGGATGCGCCCACATAGTACCTTTCTAGCATAATGGCATGTAGGTGAGTAATGATTGTTCAAACTCTACATCTTATTGAACTGCAGCTTTTACTTGAGCAGGAGGATCTGCTTGCCTATCCAGTGCCCTGGAAGAGGCTAACTGCACAGAAAGTCTTGTAAATGATCATGGAAATGAACAACTGGAGGAGACAGGAGAGTGCCTGGATAAGGTTCAGGATGGCTTCACGGGCTTGACTGTGTTTATGGTTAGACAAGAGAGCAACCTGCCCCTGATGCTCATTCATCCTACCTGGTGCTGCTTGCAGAGTTCATGAGTCATTCAAAACCTCGCAGGCTTTTGTACACAAAATATTTGTGTGCTTGCTGCCTTCTTCCAGTTCAATCTGCTCCTGTAGCAGTTCTCTGTTCTCAGTCCACAACATCTTGACTTTGTGCTTTTGATGGTTATATTCACACCGGAGTTGGCGATTACTGATCCTGAGCCACAAACAAAAGCTGTTGACTCTCAGAGAGCATATATCTTCCTCCTACTCCTCCATGTACCAACCACCTACATGGGCCCTGATCCCCACTCAGCCTCAGACTATAGTCCAGATTAGCCATGCAATATTACATGTAGGGAAGCCAAATGCAGAGGACAGCCAGATTCCAGAAGACTCAAGGTACTTCTGAAAACACTCACACCAATAGGGTTTCCTGTATCTTCCAGAAGAGGACATGGGCCCCATGTGGATTAATGTGTCCATTACTGGTATTGAAAACTTACCTGTAGTTAGAGAGCAAACCTTCGCTACAGGAGGACAAGAACCCAAAATGTAGAAAATCTTTCTATGTGCCTCCTGAAAACCAGACCTATATATCTCCTTTCAGAGCACCAGAGGCTCAAGGCTGATTGATATCTCCATGATGGTGCAAACCTTTCCTATCTCAAGGATACTGAGTTGGAAAGGACAATGGCTGGAGGGGCTCACAGACTCTTCACACTTGGTCACAATGAATCCGAGAGGTAAAAAAAAACCTCGAGCCTTGCTTTGAAGGAGGCAGGATTCCTTTGAAGAGGCAACTGATATATAACCTGAGTCCTCACTTTGGTTCAAAGACAAGGAAAGGCAGACACATTCTGTGCCTAGTGCTTGGGTCATGACCATGGTAGTCACTCACCAGTATGACTGATTTTCTTTAGTCAGTTCTGTGGACTTGGACAAGGCTTCACTGATCTCTTGTGGCATTTTCTTGAGGTCGGACATCATTTGGTGGTATTGCAACGTAAGCATGAACTTCTCAAAGTTGTTCCTGTGGGAGGGCACCGCCCAATGAGCAAATACTCCCAGGAACTAAGGATACAGGGATCAAGTCAATTCAAGCTGAATTTTGACTACCCCTGCCCATATAAGCCACATCCTTCCTCCTTGATGCTGGTTCTTCTAGGTGCTTATTAAACTTATGAACATTGTGCTGGGGCCAGTAGAGCCAGGGAAGTAAAAGAAGGGAGCTGGCATGCTTTAGCTCCCTGAGAGGGGTTGAAGGAATACACTAGCTCTCCAACAACTTTCCATGAGCATTGCCACAGGCCTGGGTCCATATCAATCATTGGAACTTTTGTACATTAATTTCCAATGTACATAATCAGTATTGGGAACCTGAAATGAATAATGATCTCATTTGCTGTGACTCACAAAGTGGGGCTCCCTGGACTCATGATCATCATTACCTAGATTCTGAGTTAGGCAAAATCTCAGGCCCTAACCCACTACACAGAATCCTCAGATCATAATTGGAAAACACAAAAACACACACACAGAACACATACACACAAGTACACACACACACATGCGTACACACGTATACATACACACACACACACACACACACACACACACACACTCAAAACAATCAAAATGCTACATAGATAAAATGATGTGGCATCACCTCAGAGTATTATGGACACAATTGGAGAACAGCAGAGATGACCTGCATCCAATCCAGACACAATGAGAAGCAGCACATGGGACCAGGCCCCTCTAGCTATTGAGAGGACCAATTGAACCCAGCATAACTCCAGGTCAATTACAATAATGATGTACCATAAACACACAGTACTTAGCATCTCCAACAAACCAACACCTGTCCAGGCTCCTAAAAATGCAGGATGAGAGCTCACACACTACTCCATTTATCCCAAGACTGTGATTCATGCCACAGGCCCCAATAAACTTTTAGAGGAATCAATAGAGCCTGTGACCCCATCTCATTCCTATCTGAACTTCAGGTTCTGTGTTGAACATCCAATCACCAAAATGAATTTGGACAAGAAGTCAACCTGGAGTTGTAGCCTCCTGCGATAAGAGGAAATCAGGTTAACAGAGAGGGCCCAATAGAGTCAGCAAACAACTTGGCTTAAGGACTACCTGTCATTCAAGTCCTTGTTAGTGTAATGGGTCAGGATTCCCCGGAGTTCATCTCTCTCATTTTCCATCTTCTGGAGATCCCTTTTGAGCTTGTCCAACCTCTTCAATCTCTGCTCCTCCTCGTTGATGGAGGAGAGTTGCGATGATGCCTTCTGAACAGACCCTGTAGGTAAATCAACACTAATAAACTTATAGAGATAATAGGACAGGGAATAGAGAAACTATGCTCAGTCCCAAACATAAACTGGAGGAAAAGAAAATTCTAGAAACATAGCGAATGCCTGAAAGAACAGGAAATCCTCTTTGAGCCGGACTCCTCAGCTAGGTCCCTGTTCCCAACCACCATCACTAAGCATATGCCTCAGTCACTACTGCAGTCCCCCTAGCCCTCAATTGTATAAGCAGACCCAGACAAGAAGAATTGGAGGGCACTGTCAGCTATTATCTGACAATGTAGTCCATAATGCTTAGAACAAAGTGATTGGCCATAAACACCAGCACCTAAAAACTCCCACAAGTAAACACCTTTCAGGACTTCTTAAAATGGGTGATTGGAACTCACTACTACACTAACCCATACAGTGAATCACTCCAAATCATGTTTGTTCAAAACAAAGTGTCTGAACCTTGATTCATGAGCAGAAGAATCTCCTTCCCTGTCTTTGGTATCACATACTCATGTAAACTACAGGAAACTATTGAGGATGAGGGGCTTCAACACTCTATCCTGAAAGCAACATTTTTCTCTTACCACAGAGCTTCCTACTGGCATAATTTGCAACTCAGGAAATTAAGATCTCTGAGCAAAGCAACTTCAGGCTTCTCAACTTGTGATTCAGAAAAAATAATCATCTGAAATTCTTGAATCTGGATCTCCCATTGAGTAATATCAAGGATCCAGATCATAAGCCCTACTCCTAGTAGGACCCACTTAAGCCCACCTCTTCCGGGAAGCTCCCTGACCCTTGCCCCGGACTCACTGTGCCTTCCCCATGACCATTTACTCCTTCTTGTTTCCCAATATGACAGAAGGCCAGACTCCTTCTGCCTCTTCTCCCTAGGTCTGGTCTCCGTCTGTATTCTATTATCCCTCCGAAATATCCTGCGCAGCATGGACAGCATGCCTGCTTCTGAACACAGTATGCTCTGAAGGAATCGTCCACAGGCAGTTGGTGTTACCACAACACAGGTGACATCACAGAAGATTCTAGGGTTCTCCTGGATACAAGAGATTGTCCAGGGAAGTGACTACTGATGATGTCACCAGGAAGTACCATGGCCTACCTGCTAACTAGCTCACCCCACATTGGCCAGTTTCTGAGGTACCCTTCCCTGGGGTCTCACTTTTGAACCAGGGGAGAGCCCTTGGCACATTCTTCTTCCAAAGCTAGTGTTTTCTCTCTGCCTCATTACCAGTCATGCGCTTTGGATGGGGGGAATTTCTTAGGACCTTGACATGGGCAGCTCATCATTGCTAAGGACCTAAAACTCTAGGATAATTGGATGAAGGGGGTTCTTCTCCATTAAAAATCTACTTCTGGGTTCCATTCGTGTATCATGCGGTCCATGTCCCAGGTTGCCTTGTTTCCCAGAGGTCACAAGCATTCTGCTATACCTTTAATTTTATGCAAGTTCAATTGTATATTTTTATTGTACACATGCCTTGAGATGAGAGGGTGTTTCAATATAGACAGACATGTGTTTTCATGAAATCTGTGTTTAGGATCTCATTTTTGCAGTGAAAACTCCTAGTTCTTATCAATATAGGAACTCAGCTATAAGGGAATATCAAATTATAACATTTATGTCCCCTCTTTAAAAGATAAAATCCCACATTCTCCCTTTCTCAAAAACAACCAAACAAAGGAGGCTTCTGTGAGCAAAGGACAACAGGCACATTGGATTGCTGCTCTGTAGTCCTATTAGCTCTCCCTTGTCCTGTATCTGCTGAGTTCCGAGTTCCAGGTCTGAAGCTCTTGGGGGTTAGACTATGATCCTGCATTTATAAGATACCTATGACTGAATAGGGTGGAAAGGGGTTAGAAAGGCTCAGATATATTTAAATCTCCATTTTAATAGGTCCATAAATTAAGGAGGAACACCTCTTGGCATTGTAACCTGTGACTTCTGCCTTCTTAGCCTGTGTGTGCTGAATGTATGATAAAATGCCAACTCACCTCTCAGGTTTAAACATGAAAAGTTATGTAAGTCCCTTCCAAATTGTGTTGTGTTTGACTGCCACCTTCAACCATGTAGAAACAGTACAACAAGGTTCAAAGGTGTCTGTGGAGATGTTGGGGAAGTCAGAAGTCCAGTCTGTCTCTCAGATAGTCAGATGAATAGACTTTATGGAAAACTGAAGGTCCTGGAAAATGAACAAGAAATAGAGATTGGCTAACTGCTGATCTCTGAGCCTGGGAAGAAATGGGGGAGGCTTTCCAAACAAATACTGTAGGGATGAATCCCTCCCCGTATTGGGTATAATAGGACCAAAGTATGAAGGAAGTCCATCCACCCTTCCCTGAATCACCCTGAGAGTTTTGTAGTGTTTCCATTCATGAACTTTTCTTTATGTGCATGTGAGCAGAACTCTGAAGTCTGCATGCACAATGAAGGTTCCATCTATTCATAAACCATTCAGTGGTAATTGACAAGGTTAGGCTATGAACCATCAACTGTTGTCTGACAGGATGCCAAGGGAGTGGTAAAATTGTTGTTCCTGTACCTGGAAGAGGTTTTGAGCATTTTCAGACTAGTGGATAGACCTTCTACTCAGCCAGAGAAAGTATCATGAAAAACAAGCATGTACTCTTATCCTCTGCTACCAGGCCGATATCAGTGAAGTCAATTTCCCACAATTGACCTTATCTCTGGCCCCTCATATGTGCACATTTCTGATAAAAGTGTCTCTGTTTACATTTACTTTACTATAAATCTGACATATTGCCTATGTAAATCGGGCCAAGATGACAAGTCTAGTTATGTCATACTTTGTTCTGAGTAACTGAGAAACTATTGTGGACCCCAGTCAGATAACCTGGTGAAGGTTAGTTACCAGAGCCCTGCCAATCCTTTCTGGCAGAGTGATCCTTCTCTCCAGTGTCCAACAGCATCCTTTCGGTTCAGCTACCCTTTGAATCCTTTTACATCTCCTATTTCCCCTTGGTTATAGTATGGAGTCTCAGAGAACAGTGAGTCACAATATGTAACCAAATAGTCAGTCGACCCCACTGTTCCTTGGGCCAATTTTTGGACAGCCAAGTCAGTGAGCTGGTTACCTCCGGCATCAAGGAAGTCAAAAAGTTGATGTCCTCAGCATTGAAACCAAGAAACTCGTGGAGGAATGTAAATTGTTTCCAATAGAGGCAAGAATTCCTCTTTATTTCCAGTGTCCTTTCTGCCAGCAGTGATGAGCCCTCCTTCTCTGTAGTTCATAACATTCACATGTGCAGTATCTGAAGCATATTGACTTTTGTGGTATGTGATAACAAGTCTTCTTTTTCACCATGCAATTGGAATATAAGTCTTGGGTCCAAATCATTTCACTTACAATAACTGCTGAAGCCCTGTGTGTGTGGTGCCATGTTTAATGAAGATGTTCCCATCTATGTAGAGCATTGCATCAGAATCTTTCATGGGATGCAGGGCTGTCTCTTAGGTCTAGACTGATCCCCTTCATCCTGTTTGTTTCCTCATAAAATTCTTTATGAACTTCTATGGGTCATCATCTGGCAAGATGGTAGCAAGATTGATGACATCGGGTTTTTTCAAACCAGACTCCATGAGCTACTATTGTTTCACACATGCAATGAACAGGCGGGGTTCTTGTGTTCCTTTGAGAAGAACATCCACTGCATGGGTTGGTTGATTTAAGTATAAGATGCTGACCCAGAATTCACGTCTCTGCTTCTTTCAGTAGAAAACTGGTAGCCTTAGACAAGTGGACCAGCCTGAGGATTCAGGATCCAATGCCTTGATGGGCCTACTACACGGTGAATCCATGGTCCTAATATGTCTGGTCTGACACCTTTTGCAGCAACTTTGTTTCATGGATGTGTAGATGACACGCCTTGAAGGCATCTGGAAGTACTAGGGTTGGATCCAAAATCACCTATCTTTAAAGTCTCAAGCATGGTTATGTACAGACTCATTCCAGATTAGAGAATCAATTCCCTCATTTGTGCTGGTGGGTTTTTTTTTTTGGGGGGGGTTTGAACATTTATAATGACTACTTCTATTTCCATAGGGTTTGTGGGACTGTTTAGATAGTGTACATTATCTTGATTTAACTTTGGTATGTGGTTTTCAGCTCGAAAGATAGCTCAGCATGTAGGACCCTTGGCTGCTCCTCCAGAGATCAATTCAATTACTGAGCAACCACAATGGGGCACAAAACAATCTCTAAGGGGATCTTATGCCCCCTTCTGGCATGTGGGTGTATATGCAGCAGAGCACTCATCCATTTAAATATAATAAAATAAACAATTCCTTTTGCTCTAGCTGTTCCAGAATTGGTGAGCATAGGCTTTTCTTGTAAGACAGGATATGTTTTTTATTTCTTCAGTTTCTGTTGTTATGTCTCCATTTTCATTTCTGGTTTTGTTAATTTGGGTACTATCTCTGTGCCCTTTATTTAGATAGGCTAAGGGTTTATCTATCTTATTGATTTTCTCACAAAACCAGCTCATGGGGATTTTTTTTAAATTCATTCGATCTTGATCTTTGCTTTATTTTTGTTTATTTCAGTCCTGGGATTGAGTATTTCCAGACATAATTCTCTTAAATGTGTTTGCTTGTTTTCATCCTAGACATTTCAGTTGTGCTTTTAAGGTGCTGTTTTAAGATGACTCCAAATCCTTTTTCTTTCCCCATCACCAAATTACTCTTTTTGTCTTTAATTGGATATTTTATTTATTTAAATTTCAAATCTTAACCTCTTTCCAGGTTTCCCCTCTGCAAGCCTGCTATCCCATTCCCCGTTATACTACATCTATGAGGGTGCATTCTCACCCACCTCCTCACTCCTGCTTCGCTGACATAATGTTCTGCTACATTGGGGCATCAAGCCTTCACAGGACCATGGGCCTCCTCTGCCATTGATGGCCAATAAGGCCCCTTAAGCTCTTTCCCTCCATCCTCTAACTTCTCCACTGGGCTCCCTTTGGGTTGCCAGGAAACATAGGCATCTGTATTTGTCAGGATCTAGCAGAGCATCTTAGGAGATACCTGTATCACTCTACTGTCAGCAAGCCCTCCTTGGCATCCACAATAGTGTCTGGATTTGGTGGCTGCATGTAGGATGGACCCCCAGGTAGGGAAGTCTCTGGATGGCCTTTCCTGCAGTCTCTGCTCCATTCTTTACCCCTACATTTCCTTTATATAGGAGCAAAACTGGGTTACAATTTTGGAAATGGGTGGGTGGTCCTTTTCCTCAACTGAGAGACCATGCCTAACCTCTGGATATGGTCTTCACAGGTTCTCCCTCCCCTTTGTTGGGCATGTCAGCTAATGTCATCCCTCTGGGGTCCTGGGACGCATTTGCTTTCCTAGTATCTGGGACTTTTTGTTTACTGACCTCATTACCCAAGGCACTCAGGGTGCTGTTGCACTTGAGGCAGTGGAGTTCACAATGAAGGCTTCCTCTTGGTAGATGATTCCTTTGATGAGTATGAAGTGCCCTTCCCCATCACATTTGATAACTTTTTGTTGAAAGTCTAATTTCTAGGACATGACAATGTCTTCTCCAACTTGGTTCATGGGATTATTTGCTTCAAAATTTTTGGTAGCACTTTATTCTAAAGGAGTGTCCTTCTTTGCAACTAAGGTAAGTTTCTTGTCTGCAGCACAATGCTGCATAATATTTCTGTTTCCAATTTCTTAGACTATATCTTTTTATTGGAGAATTGAGTCCATTAATGTTCAGAGATATTAAACAGAGATTATTGTTAATTCCAGTCATTTTTATTTTCATGGTGGTATTGTGAGTTAGAGAGATTCTCTTCTTTGGGGGTTCTTGTGAGATGATTCATTTCTTGAGTTTTCTTGGATACAATGACACTCCTTTGTTGGGATTTTTCTCCTAGTATCCACTGTAGTGGTGCACTGGTAGGAAAAAATTGTTTAAATTTGGTTTTGTTCCAGAACACCTTGGTTTCTCTATCTATGAGGATAGAGAGTTTTGCTTCATATAGTAGCCAGGGCTGGCATTGGTGTTCTCTTAGGGTCAGCAGGACATTTGACCAGGATCTTCTGAATTTTTATTGGTGAAAAACTGATCTAATCCTCATAAGTCTGCCTTTGTAAGTTGCTTGACCTTTTTCCCTTACTGTTTGTAATATTTTCTTTCTTTCATTTGTACATTTATGCTTTTGATTATTGTGTGATGCTACAAATTTTGTACAGGTTCAATTGATTTGGTGTGTTGTAGCCTCTTTGGACATTTATGGCTATCTCTGTTTTCAGGTTAAGGAAGTTCTCTTCTATTCTTTTGTTGAAGATGTTTTCTGCACCTTTGAACTAGTAATCTTCACCCTCTTCTATTTTTTTTTCTATTTTAGTCATCTCTTTATTTCAGCGTGTATTTCAGAGGCATCACTGGCTTTTAAAACAAAGAATGATGTACATGAACTGAGCCTGTCTCCATGATACAGCTATGACATTTCTTCATACATTCATTTATGTAACTTCCCATATTCAGTGTTCTTGTTCCCATTCCTAGAAAACACTCCTCTAAGCAGAAACTAGTGCAGTAAGTACTTCAACTCTGTCTGACTTGAACTTCAGTGAGATACACACTCACACAGTGTGTTCTCTATGATGGCAGCACAGTAGTTCCTTCCCTCTTACGTAACTGACAGTCATCTCTGTGTGGCTGAGTCAGCACTTGACTTTTTGTTTCTCCACCAAAATTGTTGTTATAAGGTAGACATACATTTAATTTGACAAAAGCAATTAAGTTCCTTTTTCAAATTAGCTGAAACAAATTGTGTTCCCACCAGCACATTGCACATCCAGTCTTTGCATACAGCAACATTTGGGGTTCTGGGATTTTAACCCCAGCTATTCTGGTTGACATTTGCTATTATTAATCCATGGACTTTAATTTTTAATTTATTTTTTATTGAATATTATCTTTATTTACATTGCCAATGGCAAAACCTTTCCCGATATTTCCCCTCCCCTAAGACCCCCAACCCCTCACCTTCCTCCTTCCCCCTGCCTCCACGTATATGCCTCTCCACCCAACAAACTCCCTCCTCCCCCTCCCTCAGTTTCCCTTTGTTCTAGCCTCTTGACCCTTTCCCTGACCAAGGACCATTCCTCCCACTGATGCACAACAAGGCCTTCCTCTGCCACATTTTTGGCTGGAACCATGTGTGCCCCTTGGTTAATGGTTTAGTCCCTGGGAGTCTTGGGGCATCAGGGTGGCTGAAATCATTGGTCTTCCCATAGGGCTGTAAACCCATTCAGCTCCTCTGGACCATCCTCCAGCTCCTCCATTGACTCCACACCTACACCCGTCACTATGAAAATGCTCCCTCAACCCCTCAGCCACTCCTGCCTCAGGGCCCTAGCATTTCCCTACACTGGGTAATCAGTCCTGCACAGTTCTGAATACCTCCTCTCCCACTGATGCCATATAAGGCAGTCCTCTGCTGCATATCCAACTGGAGCTATGGATCACACCATGTGTACTCTTTGGTTAGTGGTTTAGTACCTGGGATCTTTGGGTGTTCTGGTTGGTTGATATTGTTGTACTGCTTAGGGTATGCAAACATCTTCAGCTCCTTGGTACCTTGCCCTAACTTCTCAATCAGCTTATCCATGCTCAGTCCAATGTTTGGGTGTTGGGTTCTGCATCTGTATTGGTCTGTAACAAGCAGAGCATCTCAGGAGACTTCTACATCAGGCTTCTATCAATACCAGGCTTCTTGGCATCAGCAGTAGTGCCTGGGCTTGGTGTCTGCAGATGGAATGGATCCCTTGGTGGTGTAATCTCTGGTTGCCCTTTCCTTCAGGCTCTACACAACTCTGTCCCTGCATTGCTTTTGACAGGAAGAATTCTTGATTAATATATTTGAGGTGGCTGTCTGACCCCATCCCTCAGACAGGAGATTCCTTATCCATTGGATGGGGTATCTAGACCTTCTATCTCCCCTTTATTGTGTATTTAGGATAGTGTCCTCCCTGTTGGGCCCTGGGAATCAATTGGGTCCCTGGCATCTGGGACGTTATGGTAGCTATCCACCGTTCCCTCTCCCCCACAGTTACATAACTCATTTCAAATTACTGACCCTCTATACTTCTCCCCCATCTCCTCCCATATCTGAACCAACACCCGTTTTTATCTCTCCCTCCTCTCTCCCTTCCCAAACCCTCCCTTCCTTTACTTTCCAAGATTCTTTTCTTTTTTTCCAAGATTCTTTTCTTCCCCCATCTCAGTAGAACTGTACCATCCACACGATGATGTGGTCTTCCTTCTCCTTGGGTTTCATGGTCTGTGAGTTGTATCATGGGTATTCCAATTATTTATTAGCTAAACTCCATTTGTCAGTGAGTACATGCCACAGGTGTTCTTTTTTACCACACTCAGGTTGATAATTTCAAGTTCCAACCATTTGCCTACGAATATCATGAAGTCATTGTTTTTAATAGCTGAGTACTCCATTGCATAATGTACCACATTTTCTCTATCCATTCCTTTATTGAGGGAGAGATGGGTATTGTTCAGCTTTGGCTTATTATAAATAAAACTGCTATTAACATGGTGGGTCATGTAACCTTGTTACATATTGAAGCATCTTTGGGGTATATGCACCATGGTAGGTATAGCTGGGTGTTGAGGTAGAACTATTTCCAAAATTCTCAGAAACTACCAGATTGACATCCAAAGTGGTTTTGCCAGGTTTCATTCCCACCATCAATGGAGGAATGTTCCTCTTTGTCCACACCTTTGCTAGCATCTGCTGCCACCTGAGTTTTTGATCTTAGCCATTCTGCCTGGGATGGTGGAATCTTAGGGTCATTTTGATTTTCATTTCCCTGATTGCTGGGGATGGTGAACATTTCTTTAAGTACTTCTAAGACATTCAAGATTCCTCAGTTGAGAATTCTCTGTTTAGCTCTTACCTCATTCATTAATAGGGTTATTTGGTTCTCTGAAGTCTAACTTCTTGAGTTCTTTGTATATTTTGGATGTTAGCCTTCTATCAGATGTAGGGTTGGTAAAGGACTTTTCCCTATCTGTGTATTGCCAATCTGTACTATCGACAGTGTGCTTTGCTTCCAAAAACTTTTCAATCCTATTGGGTTCCATTTGTCAGTAGTTGATCTTAGAGCATGAGCCATTGGTGTTCTATACAGGAACTTTCCTCCTGTGCAAATGTGTTCAAGGTTCTTTCTCACTTTCCCTTGTATTAGATGCAGCATACCTGGTTTTATGTGGAGTTCCTTGATCCACTTGAACTTGAGCTCTGTCCAAGAGATAAGAATGGATCAATTTGACTTCTACATAGAGACTTCCAGTTGAACCAGGACCATTTGTTGAAAGTGCTCTCCTTTTTCCACCAGATGGTTTTGGCTCCTTTGTCGAAGATCGAGTGACCATATGTGTGTAGGTTCATTTCTAGGCTTTCAATTCTATTCCATTGATCTTCTTGGCTCTCTCGGTACCAAATACGATGCCATTTTTTGCTACTGCTCTATAGTATAACTTGAGATCAGGCATGTGGAGTCCCTGATATATTCTTTTATTGTTGAGATTGGTTTATGCTAGCCTTGGTTTTATGTTTTTCCAGATCAATTTGAGAATTCCTCTTTCTGACTCTGTGAAGAATTGAGTCAGAATTTTGATGAGAATTGCATTGAATCTGCAGATTGCTTTTGGTAAGATGGACTTTTTTACTATATTCATCCTGATGATCAATGAGCATGACAGGCCTTTCCATCTTTTAAGGTCTTCTTCGAATTCTTTGTTCAGAGTCTTGCAAGTCTTGTCATTTAGATATTTCACTTGCTTGGTGTAAAGTCCCACCAAGATATTTTGTATTATTTTTACTATTGTCAATTGTGAAGTTTTCCTAATTTTTTTCTTCAGCCCAATTATTCTTTGATTAGAGGAAAGCTACTAGTTTGTCTGAGTTGATTTTATATCCATCCAATTTGCTGAAGTTGTGTATCAGCTGTAGAAATTTCTTCCTGGATTTTTGGGGGTCAATTATGTTTACTATCATATAATCATCAAATAATAGTATCTTACTTTCCAATTTGTATTCTTTTGATCTTCTCTTCTTGCCTAATTGTTCTAATTAGACATTGAGTACTATATTGAACAGATAGGAGGAGAGTGCACTGCCTTGTCTTTTTTCTGATTATAATGGGATTGCTTCAAATTTCTCTCCTTTTAGATTGATGTTGGCTACTGTTTTATTGTATGTTGCTTTTCATATATTTAGGAATGGACCTTGAATTGCTGATCTTTCCAACACTTATAACAAGAAAGGGTATCATAATTTTGAAAGTATTTTTATGCATCTAATGGAATGATCAAGTGATATTTTTTATTTTGATTATATAATGGATTATGTTGATGGATGTCCATCTACATATTGAACCATTCCTGAATCCCCAAGGTGATAACTATTGGATCATGGTGATTGATTGTTTTGATGCATTCTTAGATTTTGTTTATGAGAATTCTATTGAGTATATTTTCATCGACATTTTTAATGGTTTGTGTATCCTCAGCCCAGTGAGTGGCACTATTAGAAGGTGTGACCCTGTTGGAGTAGATTTATCATTGTGGTTATGGGAAAGACCCACATCCTAGCTGCCTGGAAGTTAGTCTTCCATTAGCAGCCTTCAGATGAAGATGTAGCGCTCTCAACTTCTCCTGTACCATGCATTCCTTGGTGATGCCATGTTCCTGCCTTGATGATACTGGACTGAACCTCTGATCCTATAAGCCATGCCCAATTAAATGTCGTCCTTTAAAGGACTAGCCTTGGTCATAGTGTCTGTTCAGAGCATTAAAACCCTAATTAAGACAGAAGTGGGTACTAGGGATTGGGGTATTGCTGTGATAGTCCTGACCATGCTTTTGTTGGGAGAAAAGTGGATTTTGAAACTTTGGAAAGCAGTGGAAAGCTTTAATTTGGGCTTAATGGGCTATGCTATTAGGGAAATGGAAGACTTTGTTGCTGAATATGATATGAACTGTTGTTGTTGTTGTTGTTGTTGTTGTTGTTGTTTTCACGTCAACATGCTTCTGTTGCAGACCAAATGTCATCCTTCCTGGAGCAGCCCCTGTCATCTTGCCCTCTGCATAGTGTTCCTGATTGTCCTTTTGAAGTCCTCACTGTTTCTGCAAATTGGTGTCCATGTATTTGAGTACTCTGCTTTCTGGCACCCGTTCATCCCAATTTTTATTCCAACCACTGTAATGGATAAAGTACTTCTCTTGTTTGTCCTTTATGGCAACCTTTACACACTTTGCTTCATAAAGAAGAGGCCCATGAAAGCACAGCACTCACTCATTCTCCTGGAATTAGGTTCTGGGACCTGCTAGGGTGCCATTTGTAAGTGATTCTGTCTCATGCTGCTTTGAAGGTCATTTATGTAGTACCTACCTCCTCTCACATTTCTATAGTGCAGAGTTTTCTTGAACATGCTCTGTTTGTTTCATGTACCCAGATAGAGAAAAGTTTCTGGTCTATTTGTGTCAACTGGCCTCTTTCACATGCCCATCGTGATGTCTCTCCACATCCCTATCCCCCTGCCACAGACACTGCTGCTTCAGCTGCCATGCCTTTGCTGCCAAGATGGGCAGAGCCCTCCAAACCATGAGGCAGAGTGAGTCCTCTTGTTTTAGGTTACAGCTTGCGGGGTATTAGGTCAAAGCAATAAAAAAAGTAAATTGGGACCAAGAAGTGGTGTCATTACTGTAATAAACCTGACTGTGTGGTTCATAGGTTTTGGGGACTGGTTTGTTGGAGAGCATGGGCTGACAAAGCCCTACCATTCTGTATGCAGAACTCAGTGTACCATTCTCATGGGCGTGTGGAATGGAATACTGACATCAGTGAAAGGCTGGGTTTCAGGTGAGAAAGGGGATCCTATCTGGAATTGAACTAAGGCTCCCAAGTGGAGAAAAATCTGAAAAGAATAAAGAAAACTAACAATATATGAGGGTATAATTCACTATTAGAACATGGGCTTAGTACATGTGAGAAAGCCTGCATCTTGTTCCTACCTAGTAGGACATGTATGTAAACAAAATGGACTGAGGCAGTAAGGGGAAATGATATCATGTGAAGTAGTTAGCACAGTGTGGGTACATAGCAAGGGAAACTCACTAGTGATTATCATCATGATATGTAAATAAATATACACATATATACTAATAAAGCATCAGAGAATTGATCCCTGGGGTCTTAGGGATAAGAAGAAAAAACATTTGGGACATTCATTCCCTTGAAAACAGAAGACAATAGAAGTGCAGCTAACCCTGAGTCACTGTGGTGTGCATCTCCTGGTTTTACTCAGATTGCATATGCTCTGCTCCTGTTAAACAATTACCCTCACTTCTGCAGAAAATGGCTTTTCACCATCCCCTCTGCAGAGTTCTGACCTCATCCCTCTCCAATGGACCACAGGTACAGGTCTTTGTTTGCCTCTCATTTCTATGCTTGTAGGATAAGAGGCTGAGCTGCTCAAAAGACCTTATATATGGCTCGGAGCAGAAGCTAGAGGTTTGAGAATGCCATCTGTATGTGTGGATCCAGGTGAGTCTGTAACCCAACAGACTCCAGATGTCTCCAGCTGACAGTTTAACAGTGCTTTTTTTTTCTTATTGGGATTCAATTTTCATTCCTGATACAGTTGTAAATCCTTATACCCAAGAAAAACCCTTTTGAGTCATGGTTAGGTATGTGCTCCTGTCAGCACAAACGTTGGTCTACAGTTACTCAAGAAGAACCAGGCATTTGTGAGTGGGGTATAGCAGAAAGCAAGGCCCTGAAGAAGGGAGGAGCTGACCAGCATCTCTCTGTGGGAGAGGGGAGGATGATCCAGAGGTCTGCGCTCCAAGGCAAGGCTATCCCTAGACAAGGCTGAGGCCACCCCTTTGCTGCTCTGTGCAATTGGGGAAGACCCGCCAAACAGGGTTTGCAGTGTAGAGTGACTCAACTCACATGAAAGACCTAGAGCAGGCTGGAGAGATGGCTCAGCGATTAAGAGCGCAGGAATGCTCTTTCAGAGTTCCTGAATTCAGTTCCCTGCAACCAAGGTGGTGGTTCATAAGCATCTGTAGTGGGATCTGATGCATTCTTCTGGTGTGTCTGAAGATGGCGACAGTGTGCTCACATAAATAAAATAAATAAATCTTAAAAAAAAAAAAAAAGACCGAGAGCAAAGGACAGGGTACCAAGGCCATATCTTCAACAGCCAGGGACATCAGAAATGATCTGGTGGTGAGAGAAAACTAACTTAGAAGAAGGGAGCACTTTGCCGAATCCTCGGGAAGCAGCAGAGGCAGGCGAAAACAAGTGAAAAACGTTTTACTTCAGTATTTTAGTCACAGAAGGACCCAACACAAGCCAATGCAGGAAATGTGGCTGCAAACTATCAGGTCTCCAGATCCACAAGGAAACCCCACCAGAACAGTGAGGAGCCCTTGTTACTGGCTGTACTGTCCGCGACCCTCCTCAAGGGGGAGGAGGATAGCCCACAGATGGTCTCCCTGCTGACTTCAACTCATTCCGATCTGTGTCAGTCATACATCCATCTCTCAGAAGACGTTTTAGAGGAAATTACTGTGTGGGCCACTGAGCAGGAAGGTTGTCTAGAAGTATGTCTTCAAACTGTAGTTCCCAGATTCCCAGGACCCTTGATTCATGACATGGGGTCCTGATTTCTCGGTTATTTGCACTTCCCTCTCCCTCTCCCTCTCCCTCTCCCTCTCCCTCTCCCTCTCCCTCTCCCTCTCCCTCTCCCTCTCCCTCTCCTTCTCTCTCACCCCCTCCCCTCCCTCTCCCTTTCCCCCTCTCCCTCCCCCTTCTCTTCTCCCTGTCCCTGTCCCTGTCCCTGTCCCTGTCCCTGTCCCTGTCCCTGTCCCTGTCCCTGTCCCTCTCCCTCTCCCTCTCCCTCTCCCTCTCCCTCTCCCTCTCCCTCTCCCTCTCCCTCTCCCTCTCCCTCTCTCTGGGATTTATGGGCTTGGGTATAGGATATAATTTCCAAAATAGCCCTAATCATATTTGTTGTCATATATACTAAATATTTAAGTGAAATCAGCATTGACGATTATAAGATCAAACTATCGATCAACTCTGAAAAAGTCTAAGAAGCGCTGCATCCTGCTGATCATCAGCCAGTGTTTCTTTGTGTAAAAACATTGCTTCGTAAATTTGTTTTCATCTTTACCAAATGAAAACTGTTATGTGTACACAAAATAATCAGTTTAAAATAAACTTCCTTATTAGTAGGTGATTAGCTTGTATGCCAATTTTATAAATTTAGCCATGAAATTTTCCTATCACTAACTGGGAAAGGCAGCCCTGGACTTGCAACCTAAGGGGGACTTTTTCCAGTGTGGCCGCTAGAGGGGGCCAGAGGACTTCTTCTGCCAGCGGTTTCCTGGGAGAACTGCCTTCTGCAGACCTGGTTCACATTGCTGCCTTCAGTCTGTCTCATCTTAGTTTCAGGTACAAGTGGACAGACGTGACGAAGTAACAGGGAAGACATGCATGCATCTGAAGACTCTTTAGGGCTTAAGAGTAGTTTATAAGATCTGTCAGCACAGCCTGTGCTTCCCTTTGGCATTCCTCTTTAACAGCACTTAGACCCACAGAGCCCTTCTGATTTCCAACATGTTTTCCCAAGTATTATGTCCTAGGAGGCTCCGGCTTCTTTGAAGACAGCAGAGAAGGCTCAGAGGCCCGCATTGCCTTTGGCAAGCAGGGTTGTTTTACTTGGGACACTGAGCTGGTAGGGTGGGGAGAGACTCCCCTACTCAGACAACCCAGGACCAGCCTGTGTGTATGAGGAGGACCAAGGAGCCAGTTTCTGAGTTAGTTGCTTTGGGGTGGGGCCTGAGAATGAGCCTTCTCAACCACTAACCCAGATGCTACCAGTCCAGAGACGGAGAATGGCTTTAACACACACCACATGTTTGCTAATTTGGCCCACACCCTGTAACTGGATGGGTGGCGTTCATGCCTGTGGAGGAACTCACCTCAATGGCCAGTCTGTTTCACTGCTGAGGAAGGTAAATGGGTGTAAATACCGGGCTCCAGGGGCACATTGACAGAACTTGATACTGTCCAGAGTAGGCCCAGGCCTTCTGCTCCTGAAGCTAACCGTCTTTCAGAATTTTCTTTAACAGCAGGCAGGGATGCCTGTCAACTGTTACTTGGAACATTTAATGGGGGAAGGGCTGGGTTGAGTCTATAACTGTGGACCTTACCCCACTACAGCCATGTCATGGTTTCCCTCCCCGGTTTCATCAGTTTCTGCCCCTGCAGCAACCTAGTAAAGTGTTTCCTCTGCACAAGACACTTAGGAAACACGTTTATGTTAGCTTTACATGGAGTATAATGTAAGGAAACAGGAAAAGAGGACCCTCCCTGTTTTCATCTATGGCATAGTGTAGAGATAAAAATATCCTTGAGTGTGCCTAAAATTATCAGAGTAGAAACAGAAAATGACAAATTTCACCTCTTTAGAACTGTCTGTGTAAATGCTGTTGGGTTTCCAAAAATAGTAAAGTTCAGCCTGCTTCAACAGAACTTTTTTTTTCTTTTAACATTGTCTCAATGAGTAAGTGCTAGAGCTATAAATAAGATCCTGGCTACAAATCCAGTCTCCAGCTTAAAGGAACTTACAGTGAAGTGGGGAGTTCATGATTAACTACAGTATCACACCTGGCAAATGAAAGTACACACACACACACACACACACACACACTCACACATGCTCACACACACTCACACACTCACTCACACATGCTCACACACACACACACACACACACTCACACATGCTCACACACACTCACACACTCACTCACACATGCTCACACACGCTCACACACGCACGCACACACCACACAGAGTGCTGGGAGATGTGAGGAAGAAGCCTGTTTTACTTAGGGGAGGTGGATGACAGTTGTAGCAGAGGTATCCACCTGTCTCTAAATGGCAGAGGGCCTTGTTTGTATAAGCCTTGCACACAGTGACAGCCATGTGGGAAAAGACTCGGGTAGGTCCTTTCATCTGCAAACTGTGCAGAGCCTGTGAGTGGAGTGAATCCCACAGACACATCACTGAAGCGGGAAGAGCAGTTCTGACCTGGGAGAGACCTGCACATGGGTCAGAACCTTTCTACAGGAGACGACAAGGAGAGGCAGCTTTCAGGAACAGGCGAGAAGAGGGGAGTGTGGAACAGAAAGGAAGACACCCCCTCCCCCGCAGACTGACAGAGTTGGTAAACTGTTTGCGGAACACGGGTTCACTCTCTTTGCTGTGACAAGCGACTCCTTGGACTTTGGTTTTCTCGCCTGGTGCTGGGTAGTGCCCTTGTGATTCTGTGATTCGAAGGCCTTATGTTTGGCAAACATGACTCTGCATGGCTTAACTCACCTCCTCACCCTTCTGATTCTCCAAAACGATGGGATTCTGTTTGGCGAAATGAGATGCAACCAAACATCCTCTTGATCCAGCTGTGGTGTGGGGACAGGACTGAGAAGCTGGAATTCCCGACTTAGAACTGAATTCTGACCCATCTTCTTTGGAGCTGACCTCTGTCATAGCAGCCTTTCAAACATAGTGCACAAGCGATATTCATCTTCCTGGGCTCATAGACTTGAGAAGGTATGTTTCCAGTTCTGGCTTAGGTTATATCTTATAAACACAGGGGTTTGTATCAGGGGCAGAGACCAGATTTCATGACTATTACCAGACATCTCAGTCAACTGATGAATCACATAAAACATCACTTGAGTCAGAAAGCAAAGTACCCTACCCTTAGCATTTTTCGCAGGATACTCAGGGAAACCTAAGCGAGCTGGCTGGAGGAGCCCCCGGGTCCTGGCCTATGTGGGGTGCAATGGTCCAGCTCAGGCTCCAGGCAAAGAAAACCTAATGAACACCTTTTGCTCTCTGGGGGTCAGGCTGGGGGAGGGGGGAGACAAAGATCCGGCCACAGAGAAGATTCAAGGGAGAAAAATGAATCACCAGCTACCAGGAAACACCAGGCGCTCTGAAAAGAGTGGAACCTTGGACCGGGGTGGGGCAAATGTTTTAGGAGCTGCAAGGGAGACAGGCTAAAGGAAGAGACTCTCCGGCAATACAGCAAAGGAAATCAAAAGCCACAAGGCTTTGGGCAGGAGCTATTTCTAGGATCTTTGGTGATCCCCCCCCAGCAGCCGCCCCAGGCCCCAGTGTCCATCAAGAGCAGCAGCATCTGCTTATATATGTGGAGAATGTCTCCGCCACCTTCAGTCCAATCCGCTTTGTGAATGAAGAGACCGCGCAAGCAGTTGGCGCATGCGCCTTCAAGCAGCAGCCAGGGCACACCAACCCCTGACCTCCACAGGAGCCGCAGCTCTCTGAAGGACCTATCTGTGGCCTGGGGAGGTTTTAAGCACTCTTTGCTAGCTCTTGAACCCTGGAGCATCATGGGATTTGAGCTGAATCTCTTCTGATGTACTGTACATCTTTAATTTGGTTCATTATTTTTAAATCATCCTTACACTAAGCTCTTCATTCTGTTTGAGTCTTCTTTAGTGTTTCTAAATCAGTCTCTCTTTTTTTTCCCCCCAGTGGACCTTTATAAATTTGACAGTTTAAGTTTATAAAGATTAGAAAGGAGACATAAGGAGATATAATAAACTGGCATGGTCTAACTCATCTCCACAAGCGCTCTGCCAAATTTGTTCTGCCCCTGTCCGGTTTTTCTCTAGGTATACTATGTGGGTCCCAAATGTTACAAAGGTCATCTGTGAGTGATCTGAAACTCACTGATAGCACATAAACTTTTAAACAACAATATTGCTACACCTATAACAATATTTTTTTGTATCATAAAATACCCAGCATCCCACTCTCTTTTAAACATTATTTAGAGATGGCAGTCATGGCATGCCTGTGAAGGTCAGAGGAAAACACTTGTGAGAGTCAGTTTTCTCCTTCACTGTCGTGGGATCATTGGGTCATGGGGTCGTTGGGTCATTGGGTCATGGAGTCATTGGGTCATAGGGTCATGGGGTCATGGGATAGAACCCAGAATGTCAGGTTTCTACTGCACCATCCTTCCAAACCTCCACTTCCTCTGCTTGTCTAACATTCACCCTTTAGAGGTAGGTTGTTTGAGATCCATGAGAGGTCCGTGAGAGGACATTAGTTCCTGACCTTTTTACCATGCTCTTTACTTGAGGAAGGAATCCAGTCATAGTTACTATGGAATTTCCCTCATTTCAGACTGGCTTGTTGCATTTTTGTGGTATTTTTACAAAGAACCCTCATTCCTTTTAATTGAGAAATGGACTTAGTGTATTCTGTTCAAGGCGTATTCTTTGTCCCTAAGTTGTCATTGTTTATGGTGTTTTGTTTTGTTTTGTTTTGTTTTGTTTTGTTTTGTTTTGTTTTCGGAATAAATAGGGTTGGGGAACATACATACATTTGAAAATGAGCCATGAGGACTTTCTGTCTAAACATCTTTTAAAGTTTGGTTTGCCTGTTTGCTGATGGTGTATTTACTAATTTTAGCATGCCACACATCTGTAGTTTTAAAATCCCAGAATCCATGTTACTTACAATGAAAATTCTGAACATTGGCATGTTGGTTAGGTTTTGTTTTGTTTTGTTTGTTTTTGTTTTGTCAACTTGACACAAATTCGGGTCATCTGGGAAGAAGGGACCTCGATTGAGATTCAGATTAACCTGTAGGAGAATCTGTGGAGCCTTTTTTTTTTTTTAATTAATGGTTGCAATGGGAAGGCCCAGCCCATTGTAGGGGGTGGCATCCCTTTGCAGGCGATCCTGGGTTGTATATGAAAGTAGGTTGAAAAGGTCCTGAGGAGCAAGCCAATAAACAACACCCCTCCAAGCAGCTCCTGCCTTCAGTTCCCGCCCTTATTTGCTTCATGATAAACCGTAAACTATAAGATGAAATGAATCACCCCCCCAACCCCCACCAAGTTGCTTTTGATCGTGTTTATCACAGTGCAGAAACCTAACTAGAACTCAGATTAAAATTTCTTTGCAGGAATCCTATTGAGACAGTATCATCTCTTAAAAAATCCAGGGGTATTAATTATAGTGACTGTTGTACATGATAATGCTTTCCTTCATTCTTTTGTTCTGCTTTTACTCATCTTTATGTATCTGCTGAAACCTGGCTGTTGTTGCAAGATAAAAGATGCTTAAAACATCTCGTGTTAGTAATAGGGAGATAATTTCAATAGGGAGATAATTTCAATTAATGCAAAAATCAAAGTAATTGAGTAAAAGTCCCAAGGTGTCATGTTTATGTTAGAATATCACTGTGACCTTGATTCTTTCTCTTAATAAAAAGGGCTTTGTGTTTTACACAAAGTGCTGTGGATCAAACTCTTAGACTTGTTCACACTGGATAGTATACTACTGAACTAGAGCCCCAGGCCCTTAACAACCATTGTGATACATTGTATGCTCTGGAGAGGACTTGGGGTAGACAGAGGGTGTGGGCGGGTTACATGCAAACGACATGCCATTTGATTCAGGAACTTGAGCATCCACAGGGAGAGGAGAACCAATCCCCTGCAGATACCAAGGGATGGTTCTGAAATGGGTATGCATTCTGGCTGGACTGCCCCAAGCATCTCAGAAACTGGCCTTTTGATGTCTACTGGGAATCATGCTATTCATCATCTTTGCTGTAAGCAAGGCAAGAAGAAGATGTATATGCTTGGCTAGGGAGGAGGAATAATTTAATTCACCAAGCCAGGCAATGGTGACACACACCTTTAATGCCAGCACTCAGGAGCCTGAGGCAATCGGATGTTGTACATTCAAGGCCACCCTGGTCTACAGAGTGAGTTCCAGTACAACCTAGGCTATCACACAGGGAAACACTGTCTCAGTAAAACAAACAAACAAAACAAAAAACAAAAACAAAAGAAAGCTAGCAAAAAAAGCCAAAACAAACAAAAAAAGGAAATTCACATTCAAAAGAACAGTTGTTGTTGTTGTTGTTGTTGTTGTTGTTGTTCGAAAGTGGGTCTATAAACCACACTCAATGTCAAAGGAATATGCCCCTCTTTGCCTTTTGGAATTTGGATTTATATGAGCCTCAGATGGCTGCATTTCAAGTGCCTGGATTTGGTAGGGTTTTCCCTCCAGTCTAGGAAGCAATTTGCCTAGAGACAGTTGAATAATTTCAGGGCACCCCTCCAAATGAGAGAGAGAAAACTTGAAGAGCAAGCCAGGTCACAGCTGGGAAAAGGCCAATCCCACAGCATGAGCACTACTAAGAGTGAGGTTCTCAAGGAGAAACAAACACAAAGTGTACAGAGCCAGAAAGTGTGTGTGTGTGTGTGTGTGTGTGTGTGTGTGTGTCTGTCTGTCTGTGTGCGTGTCTGTGTCTGTGTGTGTGTGTCTGTGTGTGTGTCTGTGTCTGTGTGTGTGTGTCTGTGTGTGTGTCTGTGTCTGTGTGTGTGTCTGTGTGTCTGTGTCT